>JAUMIR010000007.1:13519201-16178402 GCA_030847615.1 Gambelia wislizenii | reverse complement strand
CAGCCCTCCCCACCCCGTCCCCAAGCCTTCCTGGGGCCTCCGGAGACACTCCGGAGGCCCCAGGATCGCCTCCCCAGCCCTCCCCAGGCCTTCCTGGGGCCTCCGGAGCGTCTCCGGAGGCTCCAGGATCGCCTCCCCAGCCCTCCCCACCGCATCCCCAGGCCTTCCTGGGGCCTCCGGAGCGTCTCCGGAGGCCACAGGATGGCCTCCCCAGCCCTCCCCACCCCGTCCCCAGGCCTTTCTGGGGCCTCCGGAGATGCTCCGGAGGCCCCAGGATCGCCTCCCCAGCTCTCCCCACCCCGTCCCCAGGCCTTCCTGGGGCCTCCGGAGCGTCTCCGGAGGCCCCAGGATCGCCTCCCCAGCCCTCCCCACCGCGTCCCCAGGCCTTCCTGGGGCCTCCGGAGCGTCTCCGGAGGCCCCAGGATCGCCTCCCCAGCCCTCCCCACCCCGTCCCCAGGCCTTTCTGGGGCCTCCGGAGATGCTCCGGAGGCCCCAGGATCGCCTCCCCAGCCCTCCCCACCCCGTCCCGAGGCCTTCCTGCGGCCTCTGGAGCGTCTCCGGAGGCTCCAGGATCGCCTCCCCAGCCCTCCCCACCGCGTCCCCAGGCCTTCCTGGGGCCTCCGGAGCATCTCTGGAGGCCCCAGGATCACCTCCCCAGCCCTCCCCACCCCGTCCCCAGGCCTTTCTGGGGCCTCCGGAGATGCTCCGGAGGCCCCAGGATCGCCTCCCCAGCTCTCCCCACCCCGTCCCCAGGCCTTCCTGGGGCCTCCGGAGCGTCTCCGGAGGCGCCAGGATCGCCTCCCCAGCCCTCCCCACCGCGTCCCCAGGCCTTCCTGGGGCCTCCGGAGCGTCTCCGGAGGCCCCAGGATCGCCTCCCCAGCCCTCCCCACCCCGTCCCCAGGCCTTTCTGGGGCCTCCGGAGATGCTCCGGAGGCCCCAGGATCGCCTCCCCAGCCCTCCCCACACCGTCCCGAGGCCTTCCTGCGGCCTCCGGAGCGTCTCCGGAGGCTCCAGGATCGCCTCCCCAGCCCTCCCCACCGCGTCCCCAGGCCTTCCTGGGGCCTCCGGAGCATCTCCGGAGGCCCCAGGATCGCCTCCCTAGCCCTCCCCACCCGTTCCCAGGCCTTTCTGGGGCCTCCGGAGATGCTCCGGAGGCCCCAGGATTCTCTCCCCAGCCCTCCCCACCCCGTCCCCAAGCCTTCCTGGGGCCTCTGGAGCGTCTCCGGAGGCCCCAGGATCGCCTCCCCAGCCCTCCCCAGGCCTTCCTGGGGCCTCCGGAGCGTCTCCGGAGGCCCCAGGATCGCCTCCCCAGCCCTCCCCTCCCCGTCCCCAAGCCTTCCTGGGGCCTCCGGAGACGCTCCGGAGGCCCCAGGATCGCCTCCCCAGCCCTCCCCAGGCCTTCCTGGGGCCTCCGGAGCGTCTCCGGAGGCTCCAGGATCGCCTCCCCAGCCCTCCCCACCGCGTCCCCAGGCCTTCCTGGGGCCTCCGGAGCGTCTCCAGAGGCCCCAGGATCGCCTCCCCAGCCCTCCCCACCCCGTCCCCAGGCCTTTCTGGGGCCTCCGGAGATTCTCCGGAGGCCCCAGGATCGCCTCCCTAGCCCTCCCCACCCCGTCCCCAAGCCTTCCTGGGGCCTCCGGAGCGTCTCCGGAGGCCCCAGGATCGCCTCCCCAGCCCTCCCGACCGCGTCCCCCAGGCCTTCCTGGGGCCTCCGGAGCGTCTCCGGAGGCCCCAGGATCGCCTCCCCAGCCCTCCCCACCCCGTCCCCAGGCCTTTCTGGGGCCTCCGGAGATGCTACGGAGGCCCCAGGATCGCCTCCCCAGCCCTCCCCACCCCGTCCCCAAGCCTTCCTGGGGCCTCCGGAGTGTCTCCGGAGGCCCCAGGATCGCCTCCCCAGCCCTCCCCAGCCCTCCCCAGGCCTTCCAGGGGCCTCCGGAGCATCTCCGGAGGCCCCAGGATCGCCTCCCCAGCCCTCCCCACCCCGTCCCCAAGCCTTCCTGGGGCCTCCGGAGACACTCCGGAGGCCCCAGGATCGCCTCCCCAGCCCTCCCCAGGCCTTCCTGGGGCCTCCGGAGCGTCTCCGGAGGCTCCAGGATCGCCTCCCCAGCCCTCCCCACCGCGTCCCCAGGCCTTCCTGGGGCCTCCGGAGCGTCTCCGGAGGCCCCAGGATCGCCTCCCCAGCCCTCCCCACCCCGTCCCCAGGCCTTTCTGGGGCCTCCGGAGATGCTCCGGAGGCCCCAGGATCGCCTCCCCAGCCCTCCCCACCGCGTCCCCAGGCCTTCCTGGGGCCTCCGGAGCGTCTCCAGGGGTCCCAGGATCGCCTCCCCAGCCCCCCCCACCCCGTCCCCAGGCCTTTCTGGGGCCTCTGGAGATGCTCCGGAGGCCCCAGGATCGCCTCCCCAGCCCTCCCCACCCCGTCCCCAAGCCTTCCTGGGGCCTCCGGAGCGTCTCCGGAGGCCCCAGGATCGCCTCCCCAGCCCTCCCCACCCCGTCCCCAAGCCTTCCTGGGGCCTCCGGAGACGCTCCGGAGGCCCCAGGATCGCCTCCCCAGCCCTCCCCAGGCCTTCCTGGGGCCTCCGGAGCGTCTCCGGAGGCTCCAGGATCGCCTCCCCAGCCCTCCCCACCGCGTCTCCAGGCCTTCCTGGGGCCTCCGGAGCGTCTCCGGAGGCCCCAGGATCGCCTCCCCAGCCCTCCCCACCCCGTCCCCAGGCCTTTCTGGGGCCTCCGGAGATGCTCCGGAGGCCCCAGGATCGCCTCCCCAGCCCTCCCCACCCCGTCCCCAAGCCTTCCTGGGGCCTCCGGAGCGTCTCCGGAGGCCCCAGGATCGCCTCCCCAGCCCTCCCCACCCCCTCCCCAGGCCTTTCTGGGGCCTCCGGAGATGCTCCGGAGGCCCCAGGATCGCCTCCCCAGCCCTCCCCAAGCCTTCCTGGGGCCTCCGGAGCGTCTCCGGAGGCTCCAGGATCGCCTCCCCAGCCCTCCCCACCGCATCCCCAGGCCTTCCTGGGGCCTCCGGAGCGTTACCGGAGGCCCCAGGATCGCCTCCGCAGCCCTCCCCACCCCATCCCCAAGCCTTCCTGGGGCCTCTGGAGATGCTCCGGAGGCCCCAGGATCGCCTCCCCAGCCCTCCCCACCCCGTCCCCAAGCCTTCCTGGGGCCTCCGGAGACGCTCCGGAGGCCCCAGGATCGCCTCCCCAGCCCTCCCCAGGCCTTCCTGGGGCCTCCGGAGCGTCTCCGGAGGCTCCAGGATCGCCTCCCCAGCCCTCCCCACCGTGTCTCCAGGCCTTCCTGGGGCCTCCGGAGCGTCTCCGGAGGCCCCAGGATCGCCTCCCCAGCCCTCCCCACCCCGTCCCCAGGCCTTTCTGGGGCCTCCGGAGATTCTCCGGAGGCCCCAGGATCGCCTCCCCAGCCCTCCCCACCCCGTCCCCAAGCCTTCCTGGGGCCTCCGGAGCGTCTCCGGAGGCCCCAGGATCGCCTCCCCAGCCCTCCCCAGGCCTTCCTGGGGCCTCCGGAGCGTCTCCGGAGGCTCCAGGATCGCCTCCCCAGCCCTCCCCACCGCGTCTCCAGGCCTTCCTGGGGCCTCCGGAGCGGCTCCGGAGGCCCCAGGATCGCCTCCCCAGCCCTCCCCACCCCGTCCTCAGGCCTTTCTGGGGCCTCCGGAGATTCTCCGGAGGCCCCAGGATCGCCTCCCCAGCCCTCCCCACCCCATCCCCAAGCCTTCCTGGGGCCTCCGGAGCGTCTCCGGAGGCCCCAGGATCGCCTCCCCAGCCCTCTCCACCGCGTCCCCAGGCCTTCCTGGGGCCTCCGGAGCGTCTCTGGAGGCCCCAGGATCGCCTCCCCAGCCCTCCCCACCCCGTCCCCAAGCCTTCCTGGGGCCTCCGGAGTGTCTCCGGAGGCCCCAGTATCGCCTCCCCAGCCCTCCCCAGCCCTCCCCAGGCCTTCCTGGGGCCTCCGGAGCATCTCCGGAGGCCCCAGGATCGCCTCCCCAGCCCTCCCCACCCTGTCCCCAAGCCTTCCTGGGGCCTCCGGAGACACTCCGGAGGCCCCAGGATCGCCTCCCCAGCCCTCCCCAGGCCTTCCTGGGGCCTCCGGAGCGTCTCCGGAGGCTCCAGGATCGCCTCCCCAGCCCTCCCCACCGCGTCCCCAGGCCTTCCTGGGGCCTCCGGAGCGTCTCCGGAGGCCCCAGGATCGCCTCCCCAGCCCTCCCCACCCCGTCCCCAGGCCTTTCTGGGGCCTCCGGAGATGCTCCGGAGGCCCCAGGATCGCCTCCCCAGCCCTCCCCACCGCGTCCCCAGGCCTTCCTGGGGCCTCCGGAGCGTCTCCAGGGGTCCCAGGATCGCCTCCCCAGCCCTCCCCACCCCGTCCCCAGGCCTTTCTGGGGCCTCTGGAGATGCTCCGGAGGCCCCAGGATCACCTCCCCAGCCCTCCCCACCCCGTCCCCAAGCCTTCCTGGGGCCTCCGGAGCGTCTCCGGAGGCCCCAGGATCGCCTCCCCAGCCCTCCCCACCCCGTCCCCAAGCCTTCCTGGGGCCTCCGGAGACGCTCCGGAGGCCCCAGGATCGCCTCCCCAGCCCTCCCCAGGCCTTCCTGGGGCCTCCGGAGCGTCTCCGGAGGCTCCAGGATCGCCTCCCCAGCCCTCCCCACCGCGTCTCCAGGCCTTCCTGGGGCCTCCGGAGCGTCTCCGGAGGCCCCAGGATCGCCTCCCCAGCCCTCCCCACCCCGTCCCCAGGCCTTTCTGGGGCCTCCGGAGATGCTCCGGAGGCCCCAGGATCGCCTCCCCAGCCCTCCCCACCCCGTCCCCAAGCCTTCCTGGGGCCTCCGGAGCGTCTCCGGAGGCCCCAGGATCGCCTCCCCAGCCCTCCCCACCCCGTCCCCAGGCCTTTCTGGGGCCTCCGGAGATGCTCCGGAGGCCCCAGGATCGCCTCCCCAGCCCTCCCCAAGCCTTCCTGGGGCCTCCGGAGCGTCTCCGGAGGCTCCAGGATCGCCTCCCCAGCCCTCCCCACCGCATCCCCAGGCCTTCCTGGGGCCTCCGGAGCGTTACCGGAGGCCCCAGGATCGCCTCCGCAGCCCTCCCCACCCCATCCCCAAGCCTTCCTGGGGCCTCTGGAGATGCTCCGGAGGCCCCAGGATCGCCTCCCCAGCCCTCCCCACCCCGTCCCCAAGCCTTCCTGGGGCCTCCGGAGACGCTCCGGAGGCCCCAGGATCGCCTCCCCAGCCCTCCCCAGGCCTTCCTGGGGCCTCCGGAGCGTCTCCGGAGGCTCCAGGATCGCCTCCCCAGCCCTCCCCACCGCGTCTCCAGGCCTTCCTGGGGCCTCCGGAGCGTCTCCGGAGGCCCCAGGATCGCCTCCCCAGCCCTCCCCAAGCCTTCCTGGGGCCTCCGGAGCGTCTCCGGAGGCTCCAGGATCGCCTCCCCAGCCCTCCCCACCGCATCCCCAGTCCTTCCTGGGGCCTCCGGAGCGTTACCGGAGGCCCCAGGATCGCCTCCGCAGCCCTCCCCACCCCATCCCCAAGCCTTCCTGGGGCCTCTGGAGATGCTCCGGAGGCCCCAGGATCGCCTCCCCAGCCCTCCCCACCCCGTCCCCAAGCCTTCCTGGGGCCTCCGGAGACGCTCCGGAGGCCCCAGGATCGCCTCCCCAGCCCTCCCCACCGCGTCTCCAGGCCTTCCTGGGGCCTCCGGAGCGTCTCCGGAGGCCCCAGGATCGCCTCCCCAGCCCTCCCCACCCCGTCCCCAGGCCTTTCTGGGGCCTCCGGAGATGCTCCGGAGGCCCCAGGATCGCCTCCCCAGCCCTCCCCACCCCGTCCCCAAGCCTTCCTGGGGCCTCCGGAGCGTCTCCGGAGGCCCCAGGATCGCCTCCCCAGCCCTCCCCACCCCGTCCCCAGGCCTTTCCGGGGTCTCCGGAGATGCTCCGGAGGCCCCAGGATCGCCTCCCCAGCCCTCCCCAAGCCTTCCTGGGGCCTCCGGAGCGTCTCCGGAGGCTCCAGGATCGCCTCCCCAGCCCCCCCCACCGCATCCCCAGGCCTTCCTGGGGCCTCCGGAGCGTTACCGGAGGCCCCAGGATCGCCTCCGCAGCCCTCCCCACCCCATCCCCAAGCCTTCCTGGGGCCTCCGGAGCGTCTCCGGAGGCCCCAGGATCGCCTCCCCAGCCCTCCCCACCCCGTCCCCAGGTCTTCATGGGGCCTCCGGAGCGCCTCCGGGGGCCCCGTGGACGCCTCCCTGGGCCTCCCCGCTCCCTCTATGTCTTTCACGGGGCCTCTGGAGGCCCCGTGTCGCGGTTTTGGGGGGGCCCCGGGGGGGCCCTCCCAAAACCGCGAATAACCGAAACCGCGAATGTCAAGTTCGCGAATGTGGAGGGACAACTGTATAGGCTTTCTTGGATGAAACTGAATTATAACTAAGGAGGCTGTAGTATTACTGAATAATTGTTTGGATGCAGTAAAGGACTGGATGTGGGTGAACAGACTGAGGCTGAATTTAGACAAGAATTTAACATTTTTGTATTTAAGTATTATTTTCCACGAAGGAAATGCTGTTTCCTGTGTAGACAATTCTGTTTTCTGCGCAAAACAACCATGTGTGAATTTTGCATAGAATAAGACCCGAGTTGTGAATATCCTTCAAAAACTGTGTGGTTTCAATAACTTCCTCACATTGGGAAGAAAATGGCTGAAATGACTTGTTGCTTCCTTCAAGAAGAAATTGAATGAAGAATTATATCCTGACTTACGTGTATGAAAAAGAAAATAATTGCAGCTCTGTAGGCTAATAGGCGAAATGAAAGCCAGATCTCTGTAGCTCCTTTTCTAGCACTAGATGGCACTAAGGGACCAACTGTTCTATTCTCTCTCTGTCTCTCCCTGTTAGGCGTCACAGAAAATGATACCTACAGGCAGTGAAAGGGATTTTTTTAACAGAATGAATAAACTAAAGATCCTTTGGCAATGTGGATGTGTTTCTAATCTGCAAACAAGGGAAGAAAATGGTTGTCTCTTGGAGTGCCAGCCTGTCTGCAAATATGAAATATTAAAAAGAAGAACTCTGAGGCAACAAAAAATAAACACCCCCTCACCCTACTTCCATCTAGGATGGGATGGATGGCCATCTAAACTGACTTGTCCTTCTTCTATTGTCAGTTTCAAGAGTTGTGGGGAAAGGAGTTGCCAAGATAGCATCTGTGCCACTTTGACCCTCCATACTATTATTTGCTGATTTTTCAGAAACAAATGGTACTACTCCCCAGACTGAGGAGAAAGAAAGAGGTTGCTGATTTCATTGCTTATTCATTCAGGGAGAATCAATAACCAGGAAGCAATAGCAAGGAGAAACAGCAGTAAGGTCAGGAAGGTGTCAATCCATTGGATTCCCTCCCGGGGAGTGGACCATAGCTGATACCCAACAATGCCAGCCTGGATGCCATTCCTGCACTAATCATATCATGGTCCCCTTTGTCTGTCATAATTTTCTGATCAACTTAAAAAAAAATACACACCCCAAACCTTTCTTTCAGAATGAAAAATAGTTACAAAAGGGCCTAGTAGAAAAATCACTAAAAAAAAAATCAAGGAAAGAAGAAAGCAATTGAACAATTCATACAACTAACAATGCTTCCAAGCGCTTAAGCATCCTGGTGAGAGGAAAACATTTTGTATTCTTTCATGCCAAATGACAAGGTCTTGACTTTTTGCTTAGTCACAACATAAATGGTAATGAGTTTCATTTTAGCACAATGCAATCTGTCTCAGAATCCTCCAAAGGAAAACCAGGAAACCACGTGAATGAACTTGCTGTGCGAAAACAGTTTTTCTCTCTCCACCTCTTCCTTTCTAAATTTGTCCTCGGCTTACTTCAATTGCTGCAAACCGAGTTCAAAGTTCAAAAGCAGCATTTGGTGTGTGTGCTTTGTTTTTAAATTTTGTATGCTTTTAAATGATTTAAAACTGTTTATAATCTATCATTTTGATGTTATGATGTTAATTGTGTTTAAAATTTGATTTTTTCTTTTAGCTGATTCTGTTTGTGAGCTGCCTTGTGTCCCACTTGGGGAGAAAGGCATTATATAAATGGAAAATAAATAAATAAATAAAAATAGAAGTAGTTTGCACTCAGTTAAGGCAATGAAGGGAGAGGAGGGGAAGCAGGGTCTTGCCCTTCCCAGTAGGCTCAGACAAAAGCAAAGTGCTGCAGCCTGTCTTAGCTTGTGTGGAGATTATCAGACATGGGGGAACACACCAAAGTATTGTGTTCCCAACCGCACCAGAAGATTGTTACAAGAACAGAGAGGGAGACATTACCAGATGCCTTCTCCCATTCTGGGGGTATAAGCACTGCCAATAAAAAGCTGCCAATAAAAAGGGATGCCTTACTCACAGCTGCTTTATGCCCCCGGAATTCTGGAGGATGACATTGTCTGATAATCTCACCTCTTCCTGTTCTTGTAGCAATCTTTTGATGTGGTTTTTGCCACGTCTGATAATCTCCTGTGCTTCCCCATTGAATTTTTTTGCCATTTTGATCACACTCTGATGTTGCTTGGCCTCATGTGTCCCAGTTTTTATCTGTGAAATGTTGCAGCATATGCAATCCTCGCAAAATCTTCGGATGGAGGGGAATTTTTTCCCCCAGCCACAATGTAGTGTTATGCACTATCCCTGCTGTAACAGAAAGTATTTTGTGGTAGCTTGAACTTGAATGGGCAATTAAGACCCATTAGTTTCACCCCAAACATGCTCCTAGTAGAGATGAGAACTGCTCAAACAGGTTCTATCTACTTGCCTTTTGGGATTCTCCTTAGAGATGTAGCTATGGAAACTGCCATGATGAATGTCTGCACTTCACACGTTACCCCTACAACACAGTGGAGTGAATCCTGAGTGATCTGAAAGTAAAAGACAAATACATGTTCAGAAAAATAATGTATCACTTTTTAAACCTGACTGCCCTACTCTGATGATCCTCCAGATATTTTGGACTTCTGCTTTCATCATTTCTGGTTGTTGGCCCTGTTGACTGGAATTGATGGGAGTTGTAGCCCAAACATCTGGAGTGAGTTTCAGATGATAGGACACGAACCAATCGATTCAAATTACATGAGATAAGATCTGAACAAATGTTAGGAACAACTTCCTGATGGCAAGAGCTCTTCAACAGTGGAATAGATTGCACTGAAGGGTGGTGGACTCTCCTTTAAGTGAAATGGTTATTCTGGGAGCTAGAAGTAGACTTCTGGCCACATTTTGTTTTGTAGCGATGGTGATACAGCACATGGTGGGTCTGGGAGAGAATCATAGAATCATAGAATTGTAGAGTTGGAAGAGACCACAAGGGCCATCCAGTCCAACCTCCTGCCATGTAGGAAATCCCGATCAAAGCATCCCTGACAGATGGCCACCCAGCCTCTGTTTAAAGACCTCCAAGGAAGGAGACCCTACCACGCTCATAATTGGTTTGCAGAACTTCGGGGGTTGCCCACCCTTAATCAAATGTTTTCCTCAGGGTCCTGCTCATTATGCACAGTTCCCATGCACAGTTGTAGTGACCATAGTTCAGATAATTTTGTATCAGACCTGAGAGTTTCATGACCCCAAGATGATGGAACACAACACACAGCCTGCAGAGGCAATTGCCTGACAAATGCCAACATTCTCTTCTGTTGTACCCATACTATGGCCTGAATCTTGTTGGACAATCCTAAGTAGTGTAGACTCATTAAATCAGTTATGGAATGGTGAGTCAACACATCCACAAATCCCATTGATTCAATCAATCTATTTTATTTGGGTCTAAGAATAAGATTCAGGTCTCTGCTCCATATTAATCCCTTCCTTTTCTTTTGAGATCTTACTGACACCCCCCCCCCCCGGCCAACAAATCCAGGCATGGGATAAAAATCACAGCATCCATGGTGAAAATGACAGTAAATTGAGTATAGCTGTTGTGCTGCTGTCTTTCCATGGTGATGGGATTGCATGCTCCCAGAAGTCCAAAAGTTATGCTGATGGTAGCATTGCTACAGGTAGGGTCTCCTACACGAGGCAGTCTTTGTTTAGGAACCAGACTAAATGTGTCAAACACCTTAATGTGGTGAAGGAAAGCTATTGGGAAGCACCCTTAATGGGGTGTGTGTGATACTGTTAGAGTATCTCTCAGAGACAATAACAGTGGTCACAATTAGACAATCCAAAATGCAGCAAGGGCTAGTGCTGGAAGATGAGACCTCCGGCTTAGAAGGCATACAATTAGCTACTGGGGTAGATCAAAGGACAAGTACACATAGTGTTGTCTGTCCAAGTGACACAACTGGGCTCTAGCCAAGAGAATGTCCAGCTGCAGACATGCTCAAATGTGAAATGAATGCCATTTAAATTATGATGAGGCAATCAGCATATTTAGGTAGACCTAAAAGAACTTCCTGTGATTCTTTACAAATCCACAAGCTGCTGCAGAACAATGAGAACACTGGCTGCATGAGAGCGAGAGAAATTTGAACTGACATCTCCTTCATTAGGAAACCCTTATCGTTTATTAGAGGATTGCCTCTTCCCAAGTGACTCTGAGTATAGTCTTTGACCATCTCATTCTAGAAAGTCATCTCCAGTACCCTTAATTAGAAAGAAAAAGCAATGACACTTTATTGCAAGAGCAGGCACCCTGCACCTGTAAAGGTGTCCCAGAGTTAATTGCATGGGCCACATAATTGTTAAATCCAGCAGGACAAAAGTTCAACTGCTTCTGCCTGGTTCCCTGGTATCTCCCACTAAAATAGCCAACTCTTGAGCAGCAGAAGGCAGAGCTGTTAGCAATTTATAATGTGCATAACATTTTTGCAACCATTGGGGTGGCAATCAAACCCCCATCTAGCACATGCAATTATAGAGAATCTGGTTAATCACCAATTAGTGGCTGTTCCCTACTAGGACCCTGGAGGGAGAGAATGAGCATGTGGTTTGAGTTAAATCATGATATTTTCACATTAGACAGACAGGAGAGGTATATTAAAGCAAGCGGAGGGAAGTCAAATGCCACCCACCTGTCTCCCATGCAAGTTTTAATTATAGCTCTAGATTGGCCTGAGATATGTCATCAGTCTCTCTGTTAGGACGCCTCCTTTGTAAAACAAAAATTGGCCTCCAAGGAGCAGAGATGTGTAACGGACAAGCAGCTGTGGAGATAGTGACTGGTATGTTTAATTTCAGTGATTCAGGAAGGAGCTGCCAAATGAAACTAGAGCTCATCAAGATGAAGCTGGAAGAGGAATCACATGAGGCAAGTGACCTTGCTCCAAAGGTAAATAAAAAAACAAAAGTATTCCTTGGGTTTCACTTCATTCCTGATTTCAGTTCAGTGGGGTATGGAGGAGACAGAGGGGACCGTGGGAAACTTTAAAGGAGTGAGTGCAGGATATATGTGAGATCCAGTGAAGGAACAGAGACCAGAGGGTTGTCCTAATGGCATTCTGTGTGATTTTGCCTTATTGTGAAGGAGAGGGGCAAAAAAGGCCAAAAACCTTGCCAGAAAAGCTTTTGTGGCTTTTCTCATATTTTTTTTAAAAAACAAGGGGGTGCACATTTCTGCTCATTAGGACAAGCAAATTGATTTGTTTCGCTTGCCCATACGAGAGGAAGTGTAAATCTGATTGGCGGGAGGAGCACAGTGGGTGGGGCTTACTAACAAAACAAGTGCCGACTACTGCCATGTTGGATTTTTACCTTAGTGAGCAAGCACTAAGTCATGAAAATGGGGTGTTGAGGATTTTTTTTTTCTTTTGTGCTCAATTGAAAAATCACTCAATCACACCTTGGACATAGTTTTTTTTTTTTTTAAATAACGTCATCATCAGCAAATTGAGGTAAGTACAAACACAAGTAAATCACTTGTGGCTGCTATGTTTAAATTAGTGGGCATGCCAAATTTATGAGGGCAAAAATTTAGGACAGGTTGCAGCTGATAGAAAACATCATTACTGCAAGGCACTCCTTTTTTTATGGACTCGTTTAGACAAACCCCAGCTTAGGAGAAGCAAAAGGAAATAAACTTGATAATGAGAAGTCCACATGAAGATAGGCCAGTTAGTTAAGACATTTTGCTTGGTGCATGTCCTCCAACTTTTCCAATTTGGCAGGGATGGTCCTGATTAATCCTCATTCATCCCACTTTTTCAGCTGCTTTTAAAACGTCCCAGTTCCTCTCTCCTACTTTACCCCCTTTCCCTTGCTATATTTCCTTTGCTGCAAACTGAGTTCAAAGTGTAAAAGTAATTTGTACTCAGTTTACTCAGCAAGAGGGAGAGGAGAGGAGGTGGGCAGAGTCTTGCCTTTCCCAGTAGACTCAGGCAAAAGCAAACTGCTGAAGTAGTTCCTAGCTTGTATGTTTTTCCTCATTAACAAATTTTGCCATCTTGACCATGCTATATGTCCCAGTTTTCATCTGTGAAATGTTCAAGGATATGTTGGTGACCCCACCAATGGCACTACCTTTTGGTGGTGGTGGGGACAAAATGTTCCTGTGAGGCAAGAGGCTATACTCATGCTGCTGGTAGGGTCTCCCATGTCAGGCAGGCTTTTGCTGAGGAGCCAGGCTAGATGTGCCAAACAGCTATTGGGCAGGTGCAGATTGGAAATGCTCAATATGAATTCCAGTTCCCAAGAAAGGGGATGCCAGGGACTGCAGTAGCCATAGAACCATTACATTAATTTCCCATGTAAGGAAAGTGATGCTCAAAATTCCACAACAAAGATTTTCCCCATATATGGAGTGAGAAATGCCAGATATCCAAGCTGTATTCAGGAAAGGAAGAGGCACTAAGGATCATATTGCAAACATACATTGGATAATGGAGCACACCAAACAATTTCAAAAGAAAATGAGCCTGTAATTTACAGATTAAAGCAAAGCCTTTGATTGTATAGATGGATCATTCTTAAAGATATGGGTGTGCCACATTTGATTGTCCTGATGTGTAAACTGTACTCAGGACAAGAGACTACTGTCAGGAGAGAATATGGAAAAGCAGAATGGTTTCCAATTTGCAAGGGGATCAGCACGGCTGCTTTTTATCATCCAATCTGTTTAACTTGTATGCTGAATGCATCATATGCAAAGCAGGATTAGACTCAGAGGAAGGAGGTGTGAAAATTGGAGGAAGGAACACCAACAATTTAAGATATGCAGATGACACCATGCTACTACAGAAAACAGCAAAGACTTGGAACGATTACTGAAGAAAGTCAAGGAAGAAAGTGTAAAAGTAGGTTTACTGTTGAACATTAAGAAAACATAAATAATAACCAAAGATAATTTACATAAATTTAAAGATGATGAAGACATTGAAATAGTTTGAGACACTGCGGTCAAGAAATGAGAAGAAGACTAGGACTTGGAAGGGCAGCTATGAAGGAAATAGAAAAGACCCTGAAGTATCAAGATATATAATTTAATATTAAAGTAAGGATTGTCTGTGCCATCATATTTCCAATTTCCACATATGGTTTGGAAAATTGGACAATGAAGAAAGCTGATAGGAAGAAAATCAACTTATTTGAAAGCCTGAACTCTTCCTAGAAGCCAAGATAACTAAACTAAGGCTGTCATAGTTTGGACGTTTCATGAGAAGACAGGACTCAGTAGAAAAGACAATAATGCTTAGTAAGGTAGAAGGTAGTAGGAAAGAGGAAGACTGCATTCCTGATGGATATACTCAATCAAGGAAGCCATGGCCCTGAGTCTGCAAGATCTGAGCAGGGCTGTTGATGACAGGGTGACTTGAAGGTACCTCATTCATAGGGTCACCATAAGTTGAAGTCAACATTCCCACCCAGACACATTAAATGCATTAATTTACATCCAGCTTCTGCTCTGGGGGTGGGGGATGTGTGCCCCTTCAGAATTATTGAACTGCAATTTCCATCATCCTTCATCATTAGCTGTGTTGGCCAAGCTGATGGAATCTGTTATCCAGCACAGCTTGAATATTGCATATTCTCCAATCATGATCTAGTTGATATGAAGATTCAGATGACAAAGCAAAGCAAGAAAAGACCTATGATTGCTCTCAAACAACAGGAGGGGTAGAGTGTTTGGGTGAAGATTTGGTAAGGGCTGAATAATAAAGAGCAGAAATGAGGGTCATTACAGTAAGTCCATAAAGTAGGGAGCTCTCTTGTAGAAGTCCCACTGCAATCAACCAGCGGTGGTGGTGTTTATAGTGCAACCTGGAATTGTTAATAATTGGAAGTGAGATCTAGGTAATCTTTCACTGTTGGTTGAAATGGAAATTACAGTAGGAATGATTCCTGAATTGTAGCAGTCCCACTCTCTATATAATGCAAGTTCCCTTTTAATCTAAAAATGGATGTATCACCAGATAAGCTATTGAGCCATACTTTATCTTTATCCTTTTAAGGATGCATGGCTAAAAGTAGACAGAGATGGCTAAAGAACAGTGTGCTCCCTCTTCCATAATACTTGAACATTTTAATCATCCAATTAAGTTACATTCTGGGAGTTTTAGAACAGATGAGAAGAAAGATTTTTTTTTTTTAATGCAACATGGTATGAATTACCAAAAGATGTAGTGATGGCTAGCACACTTGCATAGCTCTAGATGTATGGTCAGTCCTTGCTCCTGTTGTGATGTTATGTTCTTCAAGTTGATTCTAGTGACCTTGGTCTTGTCTTCAGTGGCCAGTATCTGCCTTCTGACTGGGGTCATCCAGCTGAGACACCTGGTTGGTGCTTTCTCCATCCTGCTCCATCCGGAAAAGTGGTGGCATCCTAGCAAACAGAGCCCCCTTGGAAATGATGGCATAGGCTAAAAAGGCTGCCCAAAAAGCCAGCCCCTCTTGGTTAGCTCCTAGCATGGGCTGGCTTAGCGGGGCTGCTTCCCTCAACTTTGCTGTGAGTTGGGAAGAAATGTCAGTCTATGGGAAGAAATGTCAGTCTATGGGAAGAAATGGACCTCTGATGGTGTCACCTGGTGCAGTCCATTCCCCCACCCAGTGATGACAATAATAATGGATTCTGGAGGTTGATGCATTTACCTTGCCTGTTGTAGGCAGATGCACACAACTAGAGTAGGATTGGCTCTGTGGCATTACTAAGGCCAGTGTCACCCCTCCCTCTGATGGTGTCACCTGGTATGTTTCGGCCTCTCCACATTCCCCTAGTGCCGCCACTGGATTGTCTAGAGCAGTGGTTCTCAACCTGTGGGTCCCCAAATGTTGTTTGATTACACTTCCCAGAAGCCCTCTGAGGTCTTACCTTGACAGCTAGGTGGTCCTCCCAGTCATTAGTGAGGCTGTGAGTTCAATCCTACAACATCACTAATGACTGGGAGGACCACCTAGCTGTCAAGGTGAGACCTCAGAGGGCTCCTAGGAACTGTAGTCCAACGACATCTGGGGACCCACAGGTTGAGAACCACTGGTCTACAGCCAAATCACTTTCTTTCTCAGCTCAAGTTTTATTGCATTGATTTCTGCAGATACACTGCTACAACCTGACACTAAAGGTCTGTTAGTCCATCCCTTTTTCATCCTCCTCTCAATGCTGATGCTGTAAAAAACTTTCAGCTACATGGTGTTCCAGGAGGAAGGAGGGAGCTGGCAGGCATAAAAAGACTGTAAAAAGGAGCTTCTTTGTCCGAGGCTTTGTCATTTATTTATTTATTTATTTGGAGGTATGCCATGCTGGCACTGCAGGGTGGTGGTGCAGAGAGGCTGAACCACACCAGGCGACACTGTTGGGGTGACGGGGTGACACTGGTCTTAGTGATGCCCTAAGGCAGTGGTTCGTAACCTGTGGTCTGGGCATCCCCGGGGACTGCAAAAACAGGGGGTCCACAAAGGCTTGAAGGCTGCTCAGCCCACCTCCTCCCTGCTGTGGAGTGGCCATGTGACAAGAGCCAAGGCAAAGGCTGGCTGGCTTGGCCTGCACATTGTCATTCAATCCGCTCCAGCCACAAATGTGTAGGAAAAAGCAGGAGAAAAGCTTTCCTTCCCCCTCCAGTGTCTCTGAGGGAAGGTTTAATGGATGGTATAATTGTATTACTACTACTACTACTACCATCACCACCACCACCACCAGGTATTATTATTAGGGTTTTAAATCTTGGGTTAAGTCTTGGGGGTCCACAACAACAAAAGATATTCAAAGGGGGTCTCTGGAAAAGAAAAGATTAAGAGCCACTGCCCTAGGAGTTATATCTGTACTTGGATAGTTACAGAATATGTGTGGTATCACGTAGATCTGTTTCATACCACAGGTCAGCAGCCTGTAGCATTCTGATATTTTAAAAATAAAGTAACTAAAAGGCAAGCATTTTTAGTTACTTTCAATAATGATAAAGTAAATACTTTTTAAACATTGCAATGATGATGGCAACTAAGTACTTTTGAGGGCCCTTGGAACAGCAACTGTCACTAATTCATTTTAAAATTAGTCATCTTGGGAGGAGACAGCCTCATCTCCTGAAAGCACCCTCCTCTTTTACTTATCTTTAAATAACCCATGGAAGCAGTTCTTGGAATGTTCACACCTCCCATGTGACACTCTTATGGAAGCCATTACACACTCTTCAGTTCCCCTGGGTGAAGAGGGAGAGAAAGGGGCTCCTTCAGTTTCTTGGTTCCTTCCCAAATTGGCCCTCCAAATGAGCTAATTTTAATCCAAGCCTTTTTATGAAGAAATCACTTCATTTCTCAGTGATTCGGGGGGCAGATTGGGCAATCTTAATTATCTCTAGTTTGTATGCATGCAAGGTGTGTTTGTGTGTGTTTGTGTGTGTGTGTGTGTGTGTGAGAGAGAGAGAGATTCAATGTGCACAGATCAGGGTGGTGTCTGCCAGGCCCCTCAGATATTCAGTGTACATATGTTGAACACCTGCTTAGAGATAGACTGTAAAAAACTGATAAAAGAGCTAATGTGGTATAGTGGTTAAAGTGTTGGACTAAGGACTTTTTCAGACGTACCTTAAATTCGGAAGGAGCCGTCGGGAGAGGAACGCAGCTGCTCCGCGGCAGGGGGCAGTTTCTGACAACGCCGTCCCTCTTGCGTTACCCTCCATGTCCTTTCTGTGTCACATGGAAGGAAAAGACACCACTTTTTACTCATGGAAGTTCTTCGTGAATAAAAAGTGGCACCCTTTCCTTCCATGCGACATGGAAGGAACATGGAGGGTAACGCAAGAGGGACGGTGTCATCAGAAACTGCCCCCTGCCATGGAGCAGCTACGTTCCTCTCCCGATGGCTCCTTCCAGATTTAAGGTATGTCTGAAAAAGTAATAAGACTCTGGGATAACAGGGATAAAATCCCTGCTGGGCCATGGAAACCCTTGACCTCAGGCAAATCACACTCTCACAGCCTCAGAGGAAGGCAATAGCAACCCCCTCCGTGAACAAATCTCTCCAAGAAAACCCTGTGGTAGGTTTGCTTCAGTCAGAAACAACTTGAAGGCACACAAGAACAAATCTCTCCAAGAAAACCCTGTGATAGGTTTGCCTCAGTCAGAAACAACTTGAAGGCTCATGACATCGACACCACCACCACCACCACCACCACCAATGGGTTGATATAAAACAAGGATGAACAACTTGGAGTCCCTAGATTTTATGTGGTCTATAACCTTATTTCAAAAACCCTCTGAAATTAGCCAGTTCAAGTCCCTGCAAGAAGGGTCTGTTCCTGTGGTGGAAGCCTTGATTGAAAATGGGGAAGGAGAATAAGAAAAAGAAGAAGAGAGAAGAAGGTGTTAGAGGGAAAGAAAATGGCAGAAACAGAGAAAGAAAAGGGAAAGTTGAGACACCTGGGTGATGCCTTCTCCATCCCATTCCAACTGGCAAGGTGGTGGTGTCACAACATTGGCCTTAGTAATGTCACAGAGCTAATCCTACTGTAGTTGTGTGCAATTGCCTATAACAAGCAAGGTAAAAGCATCAACCTCCAGAATCCATTATTTGTGTCATCATGTGTGTGTGTGTGTGTGTGTGTGGACTGTACGAGGTGACACCATCAGAGGGAGGTGACACCACCCTTTCATCCCTTTCTGTAACCTTTTTCTTTGCAACAAAGTTGAGGGAAGTTTTTGCTCTGGCCCAATCCCCCATCCCATGCTGTACCTGCTATCAGACTTCATCTTCTGTCAGATTACCTCTGAGGCAATGTGCCCCTCAGTAGAAAGAACAGGTTGTACATTCCTGATTGTAAAGAAGAAGAAGAAGAAAAAAAGGAAGCCAGAAATGTGCCTTCGTTTCAGTTATTATTATTTGTCTGTGGGAGTGGAATGAAAGGAGATGAAAACAATCTAGAAAATGCAGGTTATTGCAATTGCGCACATGTACTTGCCAGTGTGGCAGGAGCTATAACAAATTTATTGTACCCCCATGGATCAGGCATCAAGAGCAGTGTGTCACACTGACTAAGCAGTGGGTCAGCTGTACATCTCTAGATGAAAGCATTTAATTTGCTTTGTGGTTCTTCGGTGAGCTGTTCCAACACATCTATTTCCTTCTTCCTGCTTCTTTCCTGCACGCAGGAAGAATGATACCAAAGTTACTCATTCAAGGTATTTGCAGAGGTTACTTCAGGACAAACCCCCAGCAAGCTGAAAAAGCACAGCAAACTGCCAACAGATCCTCTTTTTTTTTTTTTTATTGTTTCTGACAATCCGTAGTAAAATGTGTTGCCTCCACCAAGGGAGCTTGCCATAGCATTACTCATTTGATATTCGAATCTGCAGGAATAAATCACTTGAGAGTGCCTTCTGGCATTCAACAAAGGCCTAAGTCAAGATTTGTAAAGGTAACATATTAAATGGCCATGAAAAACCAGGAGTGTAAATGATGGGAAGGTGAAAAATGAACAACATATAAAAGTCAAATTCTCCCCTGCTTTTAACAAACACAGACACCCTATCAGCATATTCCTGCTTGCTGATAAGAGCTCTTGGCTGACATACATACAAAGGTCACTTGCTGTTCTGCAGGAAAAAAAAACTGGAAGAGCCAGGGCCAGCCCTGCCATTTAGCAGAGGGAAGCAACCAACTCAGTTGGCAGGTGCCGCAGTGGTGGCAAGAAACCCCCGAATCTCCAGCCATCCTTCTGTGTTGGAGGACAGTGTGTGCTCCATGATCTGTTTCTGTGTCCTTCAACCATCCCAATTTGGCCAAAGCAGTCCTGATTAATCCTCTGTTGTCCCACTTTTTAGCTGCTTTTAAAATGTTCCACTTTCTCTCTCCCCCTTTCCTCCTTGGTCTTCAGCTTATTTCAGTTGCAGCAAAGTGAAAAATGAGTTTGCACTCAAGTGACTCAGCAGTAGGAACAGTAGAGGGCAGAATCTTGCCCTTCTTAGCAGGTTCAGGCAAAATCAAATTGCAACAGCATCTATCCTTAGCTTTGTGTGTTGTTCCTCATTAATAATTTTTGCCATTTTGACCATACTCTGATGTTGCTTGGTCTCATATGTCCAAGTTTTCATCTGTGAAATGCTGAAGGGTGTATGCTTCTGTTGTCAGTATGCCCTACTACCCCATCCCCACAGTATCTCATAATTGTAAATATTGGACACTTTTCAGGGTCAGGTTTGCTGGGGCAAACCAAAGGTCAGTTGAAGGTCACAGTGATCTGGGATATGTTTTAGAAATATGATGTCATGGAAGCCCATATTAGGGTTGTGCAGAAGCTCCTTAGTAAACACAGTCATTAAGGAGGTATGTGTTAATCCTTTCTTCCAGCCCTGGGCATCTCAGCAATGATTCAATCAAACAGTTAAGTAACCATCCCCTAATCTACTCCTATGGAAACTTTCCTATACCCCCTCCTGTCCAACCTAGTGAGGTTGCCGCAAACCCATGCATTTCTATCTCCCAGCCATTAACACAATCAGTTGAGTTTTGTTTCCTTTGTCTATCTTGTGGAAAAGCTGTCCAGGCTTTTTCATAACTAGAGTACCCTTTCTGCATATGGAATAGGGTATAAATATCAGTCCCCTGACAATAGTAAAGTGTGCCACAGTGGACAAACCCAGCCACTCTCTTTCTTGGTGTGCCCTGGACTGGAACCTCCTATGCCATCCTCAGATGCCTGCCTGAGTATCTTGCTGCACGGGACTCTGGTAACTATTGCCCTATACGCCTGAATCTTCAAGATTGGTAACTATCACCCTATAGTCCTGAATTTCTCCCTCTAACTCAACTTTCTTTTTTTACTCTGCCATAACCTTGTATGAGTCCTAGGCACGCATGTTGTGTATGTGAGTTCACTTTGTGTTATTCCAATAGAAATATTTTATTTCACTTTAACTGGAGTACCCTCTACAGTTAGTACTGGTATACATGGGTGAAAAGATCCCCAAAGTTACCCTCCTGTTACCTGCCCTTACATCCCCGCCCCCTACAATAAATTCATAAACTGGGCAATTTATTAATTGGCATCAATTCATAGATTTGGCACTAAATGAAAGTTCAAATAGGTTATGGTTGTCCAGGGCCTCCACTGGAAGGTTCATGTAAAGGTCACCCAAAGACCTAATAGAAGCTGTCTCAGAAAATTCCCAAAACTCATCCACTCCCAGGACTGGTTATGCAAAAAGCTGTTAGGGAGAAATGTGCTAATCCACCCTGGACATACCTGGCAGTAAGTCATACTCTAAAACAAATAAGTGACCAGAGAACCCATTACTCTGCAAAGGTCTTCCTTCACATCTTGCCTGTCCAACAATAGAAGGTTGCCTCAAATGCATCAGCTTTAATGTTCCAACAATTAACAGCAATTATAGTTGCGCCTCCACATTCGTGGCTTTCACACTCATGGAGAGGCAGGGTAGCCTCCCATCCACCTGCTGCCTTCCCCAGCCTTCCTAAGCAGGCTCCGGGGCTTCTAAGGCCTGGAGTCCCCTCAGGAAGGCTGCGGAGAGGCCGGCCAGGCTGGCCAGACACCCTCCCACCGCTCCCTCCCTCGAGGGGGTGGTGGTTTGTGGGAGCAGCATTTTTTATTCATGGTTTTTCCACATTCGCGGGGGTCTCAAGACCCTAACCCCCACGAATGTGGAGGGGCGACTGTAATGAAGTTGGCGCTTCCATTGTCTAAGCTCTGGGAAACTCATTCTAACATTGCCTTCCACTCAAAAAGCCCCTTAAGGGTACAATATTGAGTATAAATATTATCCCAAAACACAACCACAGTGTGCACAGCTCCATACACCTCTTTACGCTGTCAGTCTGCTTTGTGACCTGCAGCTTCAAGCCTGAGTATTCTGTCACTGCACAAACCCCTGTTCTTCAAACAGTAATTATAGCCCATCATCCCCTGAATCTATTCCCCTATCCCAATACTTCCTCCTCATTCTTTGCTAGCCTTGTGTGATAGCTTGTGAGAGTGAGTGCATGTTTTAATGCTTCCATGATTATTTTCAAATAGAAAACATTTTTATTTCATTTTGGCTTAGTCTCCTCAGTTAGTACTGGTATACATAGTTGCAAAGATCCTGTAGTTACCCAGCCATACCTTTGAGCTAATTAAAATTTCCCATATTAATATCTTAATTTGAGTTACACGAGTGGGTGTCCCATGAAACCCATGCAATTTGGGTAAAACTCCTCTTGCAGGATTCTGTTTGAGCTAATAATTTCCCCAGATAATAATAAAGATTTTGGCATCATGGGGGGGGGGCTCTAAAGCACCCCCACCTCTTAGAGTATCACTGTTTTGCACCTCCCAAACTGGCCTGGTGCCCTCAGGTACAATGGAGGAGACTGCACTGTACCAGTTTTGAAATAAAATTTAGCTACCAATGCAATTCCCTTCTGTATGTGGGAATGTTCGGTGGGGATTGCCAGTTTGTCCTTTGCCTCAGGAAGCAAAATGTCGGGGGTTGTCCTTGGTCAGAATAATCTGCTGTTGCAATGCATTTCTCTTCAAGCTTGAAGCAAGAGGGGAAAAAAGAACCTTAATTGGGTCTATATCAACATTTGAGAACTAGAAGAATTGTTTCATCTCTGATCAGCACCACCTCATCCTTATAAACTGTTGCTCTAAAAGACCTGGATGAATCTTTGGTACAAATAATTCTTCTGTATTTTTCTATTGATCAAAGAAAGGGTGGAGGGAGAGAGGGGGGGTAATCAGCCCCTCCTCTGATTGTACTTCAGATCCACAAATTGTCTGTATTACCTCCCAGCCAGAACCTCTCAATGTGGTGTAGCTGTTTGAGCAGGAGTTGCCCCCTCCCAAAAAATCAAATTGTCTGTGTTCACCAGACTGAAAGTAAGTGAAAACCATGCTGGCTGTCAAGGTGAAGGAAGGATACAGCCAGAGACAGGTCAGGGTTTTAAGCAATCTCAAGACACATCAAGAGCCCAAGAACAATTACTGTACAAGCAGGTAACATGCTGATGAATACATTCCAAATCCTGTCACCCTCAATGTCACAACAAAAATAAAAAGAAAGCTAGGAAAGCAATGTCAGCTGCTTTGATATGATCCCTTTAAAAAGATATAAGCTTGCCCCTAAGGTAGAAAAGATAGCCTTCTCTCCATTCCATTCACTATACCAAAGCGTTCTTTAACATTGGCACTTTCCATAAGAAAGAGAAGAGAGCAGGAACATAGAACTGAAACTGGCAGAGCTTCCAATAAGATTTTTTTTAAAAAGTTCTCACAATGTCGCACAAAGCAGCATAGCATGGAAATGGTAATTTATTCTCTTTCCAGGTTGAGAGAAGGTCAGTACTTTTGCAAGCATAATGGTGTCATCCACACACAAGAAGTGGGTGGGTGGGAGATCAGTAAGGTTTGCAGGAGTGCGTTTCTGGAAAGCTTCTATTTCCACAGGAAGGAAATCATACACCGAGGGCTCATCTATATGAGGCAATACAATGCAGATTGATGTGCAGTAATGCTAATTTGCAGCAGCTTTCATTTGTCTCCACAGTTTTTTTTCAAGATTGCAGGCATGCAAAGCCATACACATTTGTTGTTCCAACAGGCATGTTTGCGAATCAAGATGGCAGGCACGAGTGAAATACTCATGTTTTTATTGTCACCAGTTGCTGCTGCTGAACAGCATTAAAAAAAAAAAAGCAAATCCAAGGTGCAGAAGTGTGATCTTCTGCTTAAATAAACAGAAAAGAAGAAAAAAGAGGCTGTTTCATTGCCTCAGTGCATGATCGCTACGGCAAAAATCCAACATGGCAGTTTTGGGCTCTGCCTTGCTGGCAAGCTCCACCCCCTGCACATGTCCAATGAATCAGCTTTCCCCTTCAATTCTTATTGGGAAAGTACAGCAAAGCTTGTTGGTTGTCCCAACGAGTGGGAATGCACATTCCTTTGGAGTTTTAAAAAAAGACGGGAAAAACTGCGAAGGCTTTTCCCCACTGAGTATTTGGAGTTTTTGTCTGCCCTCCTTCTGAATATGGTAAAATTATGCAGGATCCCACTGGGACAAAAGGTATTCTCCTCAAATTCTATGAGGAGTATTTTTGCTGTATAGACAAGCCCTGAGGCCAAGGGAACATTTCCCCTCACTGCAACTAACTGTAGTTTGTGTGTGCATATGTGTAGAAGTGATTTTCAATGGGAACAAAATAGGTTGAAAAGGGTTAAACGTTGACTCTCCACTTGCCGCAATAACAGAAAAGAGCATGTGTACACACCAGTGGCTGCTTTTTGATATTTTTTTAAAACAGAAATAAAAAGAAGAGAAAAGTGCAATGCTGTTTTTACCATCAGTTCTAGTCTGGCCCTTTCAGTCGCCTGTATGGAAACTTCTTTCTGAAATGGTCATGGTACAATTCTCTCTCTCCTTGTCCCACCTCTTCTGTTTGGGCATGACTTTGGGTTAAAAACAAACAAACATGGCCTTGCACAGGAGAGAGATTGGAATGACCCAAATGTTGATTTAGACCCAGTGAAGGTTCTTTTTTTCCTTCCTTCATGCTTGAACAAAAATGCAGTGCAACAGCAGGTTATTGGCTCATCACGTTTGAATTAACAAATGGAATTATACCTGTTACCATCAAGTGCACCTCCTCAAAGTAATATCATAAACGCCAGGGACTAAAGATGACCTAAATGCTCTATTGGACCTAGGAGTTTCCCCTTAGTTTTTGGAGATAATCAGATGTGACAAAAAACACATCAGAAGATTGCAACAAGAACAGAAACTGGCAACATTATCAGGCAATGTTGTCCTTCAGTGTCCTGGGGGTGTAGTGTGGATGCGAATAAGGCTTCTCTTTTTATTGGCAGCTTAGCCCTGTCAATACAAAAGTGAAGTCTTGTCCATGCCAGCCCTATGCCCCAGGAACAGCTGAGGACATGGACCTCTGATAATGTCACTCTTTCTGCTCTCATCACAATCTTCTGACATAGTAATTGCCGCATTTCACCACGTCTGATAATCTCCTTTATTCCCAAGTAAAAGTTTCCTTGTATTAACCTCCTACCAATCATACATTCTACCCACACTTACATTACCATAATCTACTTCAGATTTGACCATCTTGTGGACAAGTTTCTATTTATCTGTGCGCATGTATGTCTGAAACATGCAGCATACACTGATGTTGCTGTGTAAAGAATAATAAAATAATGGCCAAATATTTATTATAATCTTTAACTTTTTAAAAATTCTGATTTAGCTTGATGTCCCATACTTCACCAGCTTTGATAAAATGCAGGCACTGAATAAAAAAAAGATGCATGCTAGTGGAAGTGACAAGTATCCTTACAATAAGTTCATTGTTATCATCAAGAATGCATTAAACTGTCTACATTTTATTAATGGAAAATATAGCCCTGGTAAAGTAATCCTGATGTGAAAACAGAGACCTTAAATAAAATGCTGTATGTTTTTTTGTAGATGTATTACATCAGGCTCCAACATATGCAAAATAACTGTCTCTGAGCTAAAAAAAATTGTACCAAGGTTGCTTCATTATTCATTACCCACCATTTGCATTTCTTTATTTCTACATTTACTTCCTCTAAAGAATATCTATGAAAACTATAATAAATAAGGGTTATTGGCACTTTTTTTGTAGATAGGCATACTAAGTGTAGGCTATCCATCTGCCATTGCAAGTTAGCTCTAGCCACCACATTGTTATGACTGATGACAGGTTTCCATGGTATCTCTCCTATAGAAAAGAAAGGTAGATGCTATGCTTTCTTTCTCTTTCTACCCCTCTCTCTCTGGCTTTTCTTCGCAAACAAAGATTCAGGAAGGACTCATCCCGCGCTTTCTGCAAGCATGCTGATGACTAAAAAGGCCAATCCGAGATAAACAAGTCCGGTTGCAAAAAGCACAGCAGAAGGTCTCCTTGGGTGATGTTTTTGGGTTGTGATTCTTTCTGCGTTGTCGTTTCTCTTCAAGACTTGTTCGTCGTGAGTTCTCAAATAAGGCTGCAGCATTGTGGATAGTGCGTCTCCATGCCTCCCGATGTGAGGCCAGGGCGGACCACTGTTGGTGATCAGTTTGGCCAAGCCTGAGATGTTGTTTCAGGGAGTCTTTGTATCGCTTTTTTGGAGCGCCCCTCTTACGCTGACCCGTGGCGAGTTCACCGTAGAGTAGTATTTTTGGGAGGCGATGGTCCTCCATCCTAGAAACGTGCCCTGCCCAGCGCACCTGTGTTCTCAATATCATGGCCTCAATGCTGGTGATCCCTGCTTGCTCAAGGACAGCAACATTCGTCACATAGTCAGTCCCTTTTATTTAATGCTATTTGTCACATATGCTGTAGTTATACCTCTGCCACATATGATGTAGTTATACTTCTATATCACCTTCTGAAAGCCTGAAGTTTGTACCTGTACCTATTACCCAAGTGGAAATTATAGGGACAAAAATGATTTTTTATAATTCACCCCATCCTGAAGTAGGGTTAGCTTTTGGTGGAATACTTCTGATCTTGACAGGAGGTAGAACACCAGGGAGCAGCAATTTAAATGCCCCCAAGATGAAGGGGGCATGGCAGTAGCTATGAGGACAGTTTCCCACCTCCAATGGCTATTTCAATAATTGCCAACCATACTATGATGCAAAACTCCTTCCATTTCAACCTGGCAGTCTTGGGGGAATGTTACCTCCCTCTACAAGCAAAACAAAATGGAAACATTAAATGCAATGTGAAAGAGAGACCTACTTTCAGGATATTGAAGAAGGCCTTGCAAAAATAAGATGGCCTTGAAGAAGGTCATGCAAAAACTTTTTGGCCAATAGGTTCCTGGCATTTTCTGTGCAGGAAACAACATTTCATGTGCAGAAAATCATGTTTCTGTGCATTATTATATTATTTTCCATATAGAAAAATTTGTTCCCTGCATAGAAAATGCTATTTTCTGCACAAAACGGCCATGTGTGAATTTTGATCATAATAATCTCCCAACTGCAGCATTTTTTTTGTGAAGGAAAAAACATTTTCTGCTGATTCCTGCACAAAAATTCCATGTGTAAATTTTGTATTGAATAAATCTGGCACTGTCAAGATTTTTGTCAGTTCATGACCCTTCTTGTCAGGATTTCTCAACACCTAAAACCCCCATGTTTTTCAACATTTTTTTTCAAATGGTGTAGGGATACTATCATTCCCTTCTCCTCCACCTTCTGCTCAGAGCCAGCATGTTATAGTGGTTTGAGTGCTGGACTACCACTCTGGAGACCAGAGTTTGAATCCCTGCTTAGCCATAGAGACTTATTCGGTGAATTTTGGCAAGTCACACTCTCTCAGCCTCAGAGGAAAGTGAAGGAAAAGGCAACCCTTCTGAACAAATTTTGCCAAGAAAACCACATGATTGGTTTGTTTTAGAGTTACTTAAGTTGGAAATGAAAATTTGAAGGCACACAACCATCACCACACAGCTTCCTCCTTCTTTGATTGGGGAAGGCAGCACAACAGGCCAACCATGGGGGGCAGAGGATGCAGTGCCTGATGGGTATTTCTTTCTCTTTGGGTGGTGGGAAAGCTTTGGTTAGCATTGTTGTCTATAGACTGATATTATAGCTTGACTTCAGTTCCTCCTGATTTCCCCCCACTCTCTCAGTACAAATCTTTTCCATCTCCTAGCTATGCAGTTCATTATAATAAATGTTCTCTTCACCGGTCTAAAATGGATGATTCCCAGCCCCAATTTTCATGTACATTAACACTTCCTACTGTATGTGCTACCTGATCTAAGAATCAAATAGCACACAAGATTTAGGAATTCTGTGGCTAGAACTCACAACATCTTTTAAATTTACCAAACAAACAACAGCAGGATACTGTTCTTACCTGACTGGGAGCTTGGTGATAGGTGTATCTAACCTATCACCCACACTCCAGTTTTGACTGCAGGATGATGGGAATTGCAGTTCCACAACATGTTTTCCCAGCCCAGGTTTACTACGTGATATTCTATTGCTTAGAGACCTACAGAATCCTTGAAGAAGGGCTGTCTGCTGACTGCTATTCTTCAAGAAAGTGTTGGCCAAGATCATAGAGAATGAAATACCTCCTTAATTAACAGTGCAGCCACCAACTCAAAGCAAGCTTAGTGGGGGGATCACTAATATCCATCCCTCTGCTTCTGTTCATGTGCAATGAGTGTGGTAACATTTCAGTGCTTTCCTAATGAAGATGCCTGGCAACCATGAAAGTTTCTTAATACAAATTAAATGTTAATGAACTTTAATGAGCTCACTCTGAGGGGGGTTTGGGTCTGGTAGCCACCTCCTGAAAAATCTTCCAGTTTGGCTGAACCAGAAGGAAAATGTGACACAAAACAAACCCATAGAGTTGATTGCCACTGCTGAGAAGCTCCAGTGACAGCAGCTCCAAACCCATTCGGAGCATATTTAAGGAAGAAAACAGATATAATGTGCAGCAGTGACACTGTGTTATTGTCACATGGCCCTTAACAGAACATAACATAAATGTGAGGGCTGGTAAAACATTGCTCAGCAGTCTATGGAACAGATATAACATGAAGGATTTTCAAGACTTTTGCATGGTACTTGATTGCTTATGATGTGGTGCTAGTTTCCATTAGGTCAGATCTTGCTTTCTACCCAGATAGTAAAAACGAGGAGTGTTTTTTCATACTATGTGGTAGAGGAGCAAGATAATGTTCAGCTATGAGCATAGAACTCTTATAATCTCTCTGAGGCTTCCCATATAAATGCATGTAAATGCATACCCACTGGGGAAGGCAGGGCACATGAATGAAAAGGATTTACAAATTGATGTATGCTGTGTAGAAATTGATTAGACAGATGCTTTTTACTATCAGCCAAGGAAGCTGATTGGTGGTAGGTTCCACACTGTACTGTATTTCACATACTACGTAGGTAATCTATGGAATTCATTGCCATAGGATGTTGTGACTTGAGCTTAGATGGCTTGGACAAATTCATGGAGAAGTCTGTCAGTAGCTGCTTATCCTGATGGCTCCATCAAAGTCCAGAGATAGTATGTTTTTGAATCCAAGTAGCAGCTTGGGTTGTTATCTCATGGAACTCAACTCTGTTTTGTAGCTCTTGAAGCTGTTGCACTGCAGTTTACTCATGAGCAGACTTGCATAGAGCTGAACTGTGGCTGCAGATATGTGTTGGAAAAATGTTCAAATCAGTAGGAACTATGGCTGGAATCTGGCTGCCAGGTTCTTACCTGGCGGCCGCCTTTGCAGCTGGTGTCCTCCCTGGCCCCAACGAGCACATGGCAGGCATGGGCGCCACCATGCCTGCCGGCATCCTCTTCCCAGCATGCTCCGGCGAGCTGGGAAGAGGATTGAAAATGGACCAATCAGGGAAGGGCACCCCTTCCCTGACTGGTTGAGCTGGATGCCCCTTAGCCAATAGAGGACAGCCTAAGTTCCAGGCTTCCGACTGGCTGAGTGGCGGGGCCAGTCTTCTTCTGGGTCTGGCAGCCGGGGATTTATTCCTGGCACCTTGCCGGACTCTGCCAGTTGGCTCTCCTGAGCTGAAGATGGAGGAGCTCTGGGGAGCTCCAGAAGAGGGATCTCTGAGCGGCAGTGAGCGGCGAGTGGGAGCCATGGCAGCAGAAGCAGCCCCAGGAAGAGGGCGAAGGGTGGTCCGGCGTTGGAGGTCCGACCAGCAGCAGCAGGCTGCAGTGAGGTGATGAAGGCGGCCCAGGAAGAGGGCAAAGAGCAGAGCGGCCGGAGGCTCGTTGTTGTCGTCGTCGACGGGGAACCAAGCTGGGAGCGGAGCGGGAGGCACCTAGAAAGGGGGGAAGCAGCTGCAAAGGGGAAAGGAGGGCTAGCTGGGCAGGTAGCTAGTCCCAGGGGAGCAGCTCCAGTGGTGGAGCAAGTGATCCCCCCTCCAATAAAGGGAGGGGTAAGGTCCAGTAGGCAGGGTAGCTGGCATCAGGGGCGCCCCTGGGATAGTATACCCGCGGGGGGTTCCCGGGCGGTCTGAGCCATGCGGATGGCGGGGGTGGACAAGCCAGATCTAGGCCAGCGGTGGTCAGCAAAGGGAGCCCCACGGGTGGGCAGGAGGCAGCCTTCCGACCGGGGAAGGGAGGAGAGGTTCCCAGATGGGGGGAACTTTCATTTGGGGGAACAACCATTCCCAATACAGGGTGGACAAGCCAGGACAAGTGCGGTATATCTGTTGGGCAGACGGGCCCCAGATCAGGCACGAGGGGCTTCACGAGCGGGTGGAGCCACCTGAGTGCAGGGCGGACAAGCTGAGAGAGAGAAGGAGCTTAGGCTTAGCCATTGGGGCAGAAAAAAGAACAGGGTGGACAAGCCACCTTTGGGCAGACAAACCAGGGCCTGAGCTGAATATCACTACCAGGCATTTGCCTGGGCAAGCTGTAATCACTAATATCAACATGCCACCCCAAAAGAGGGCACCAGCCAACAGGCCAGTGACCAGGGCACAGGCGGGAAGGGCACCCAGGTCTTGGATAGCCCTGGCCCCTAAGAAAAGGGGAACTGCCACCTCGGGCAGGAAAAACCCCCGAGCGGTGGCTGTCAATCACGATCTGGTCACGAACCTCTTGAACGGTTCCGAGGCACCTAATCTGCAGGAGCTGACATGTGTGGTCACACTCCTACCAGAACAGGTGGGAGCTGATGTCATCCGGGACCTAATATTTCTTGAGTTCTTTCCTATATTGGTTGCTGTTTACCTGTGGAGAGACAAGTTCCAGAACAAGCGGGTTTGCTTCTGGTGTGACAATCAGGCTGTGGTCTGGATCATTAACAAGCAGTCCTCCAAATCTGACAGGGTCATGTGGCTCGTCAGGGAATTTGTGCTAGTCTGCCTGGCAGCCAACATCTCATTCACAGCACACCATGTACCAGGTGTGGACAACGAAATTTCAGATGCCTTGTCTTAATTTCAGGACGACAGATTCCGGGAACTGGCTCCAGATGCAGACGCGACACCAGTGGCCTTCCCTGTCGAGCTGTGGCACCTTGGGAAGAAACGGTGATCCAGGGGGTGTTTGGCTCTCTGGCTCCCTCCACCTGGGCCAGTTACTCCAAGGCAGTGTGGCAGTTCTTCAGCTGCAGGCTCCTGAATGGCTACGGGAGCTCCTGGCTATCCAAGGAACAGAAAGTCCTCCACTACATGTCTTCATTGAAAGTTAGAGGCTTGGCACCTAGATCCATATTGCTCCATCTGGCAGCCATCTCCTTCTTCAGTAAAGCCACTGGGCAGGAGGATCCTTGCGCTACATTTCTGGTATGCAAAGCAGTCGAAGGATGGCGTCGGGAGGTAGGGTCAAAGCCGGATTCCCGCAGGCCAGTCTCCTATGAGGTACTGAGCTGTTTGGTGTCATCCCTTCAGGCTGTGTGTCGGTCCTGGTATGAGATGCGGCTCTTCCACACAGCCTTCATGGCCGCTTTCTTTGCAGCATTACATGCTGGGGAGCTGGTCTGCAGCTCCAAGTCAGACCGATCCAAGCGGGCTCTCCAGCGGGAAGACGTCAAGCTGTGGAAAGGGGTCCTGTAGATCCAGATACGACAGTCTAAGAATGACCAGCTTGGAAAAGGGGCCTGCCTACAGCTGAGCACGCTTGAGGAGGTACCGGCCTGCCCGGTGTGCCTCATGAAACACTACCTGAAACATCGTCCAGATGTCCAAAGCCCTCTATTCATCCACAAGGACCTTTCCCCCGTAACATTTGTTGTGTCCTAACAAATCATACACCATTCAATTATAACAATTTATCCCATATACTTTTTGAGGATACGCAAGATATTAACACATATAGAACATAATCAATTATGCAACATCCAATAAAATAAACAATGCAACATCCAATGAAATAAACATTTATCCAATGAAATAAACAATAAAATTATGCTAATCTTTTAACAGTAACAAAATACTTACAAAATAAGAAGGAATTTGAACAACATCAAAGCAGCAGTATTCTACTTATATAATTGCAAAGATACATACACTGTAATCACTTCGCAAATGGAATTTTTTCTTTTGTACATATATGTATCTCAAAGCTGAGTCCCAAATGTGAACCTATTCACATTTGGTTTGAGACCTATTCATCAGAGGATCTCTGAACATAAGAGTAGGATTAGAAATAACAATTTAGAAAGCCCCTTAGTTGAACACTTAATAGAGGCAAAACATTCACCAGAATCTCTCAGATTCTTCATTATTGAGGTAGTTGAACCAGTTCAGTATAATTATTATAATATAGCTATGAGATTATCACAAAGAGAATCTTTTTGGATTTACAGACTAAAATCATTAAAACCTAATGGGTTAAATGAACAACTGGATTTATCATCTTTTCTTTAAAATCTCTCATCCTACTCACCTGTAGTCCTCTGTTCTACTTATGTGCAATACTGGTATAGGTATTATCCTTTCTTTAAAACATTTCATCCTACTCACTTGCAGTCCTCTGTCCTACTCACATGCAACACTGGATAGGTAACTAGGTTAAAGGTTGTCCTCATTCACTGAGTTAGATACAGGATAATTCAAATAACAAGGGTTCTAATTAATAACCATATCTCTGCCTGAGTTAGGGTATTACCTGCAAGTAGACACTTGATAGATAATTAAGGAATGGAGTTTCCTAGTTCACTTATTTAAGTTACCTCATGAATGGTCCCTATAAACAGTGGACTTAAATTCACCTCAAAGCAAAAAAGTCAGCATTCGCAGTACTTTTAGAAGTGCACATTAAGGTGAGTTTGTAATGGATTTTCCCATCTGATACTTTATAACTTAAGAATTTAAATTATATATTATTTATAACAGTAAAATTGTAAAACTGTAATCCTTTACAGCATAGCAGCATAAAAAGAAAAATAAGTTGATCCCCATGCTTTCAGGCTAGATAATTTAAAAAGATAGGCTAAGAATTCAGTGCCTAAAATCAATTCTAAGTAGAACAATGATATTTGAAGACATTGTAATATAGTGTATGCTTTATTTTATAAAAAACAGCCTCCTATCCATTGAAAAAGGTCTTTGACCAAAACGGGTAAAAATAGGAACTCCGGAGGAGCTGTCTGGATCCCTCTTGACATACAAGTATTTCTGCCAAAGACTCTGCAGCTGATCCAGAAATTCTTAGCATGGGTTCACATTTGGGACACAGCTTTGAGATACATATATGTACAAAAGAAAAAATTCCATTTGCGAAGTGATTACAGTGTATGTATCTTTGCAATTATATAAGTAGAATACTGCTGCTTTGATGTTGTTCAAATTCCTTCTTATTTTGTAAGTATTTTGTTACTGTTAAAAGATTAGCATAATTTTATTGTTTATTTCATTGGATGTTGTATACTTGATTATGTTCTATATGTGTTAATATCTTGTGTATCCTCAAAAAGTATATGGGGAATAAATTGTTATAATTGAATGGTGTATGATTTGTTAGGACACAGTGTCTAACCCCTTTTCATCGTTGAGCTTATTGTAGTACCCTCCTGTTGTGGTTTCCTTTAGAAAAATCAGCAGTAGCAGAACATGTTATAAACCAACCTGGACACAAAATGCTATTTAAAAATAAAAAAATTCTGGACCAAGCCAATAACTATCATGTCAGAATGCACAGAGAAGCTATTGAAATCCACAAACACCTGGACAACTTCAACAGGAAAGAAGAAGCCTTAAAAGTAAACAAAATCTGGCTCCCAGTTCTGAAGAACAATAGAACCAAAACTCAACATTTACAAAGGAATCCCACCCAGGGACAGGGGGAATTCCAGCAGATAATGGCCCATCAACCAACCATTAGCCAAACAGACACTAACGAGCCTTGCATTTCTATACCCAGAAACTAACCATTCAATTACATAAATGTACATATACTCCCCAAAAGGGGTTCACAGCATATAAACTCCACATACACTTCTACCCAATCATTCTCTGAAGGTGCCAGCCACAGATGCAGGAGAAACGTCAGAAAGAGACTATTCCAGAACACGGCCTCACAGCCTGGAAAAAACCCCAAGGAAAATCTGATAAAGTCTTTAGTTAAATATACTTAGCCTGCATCTGCACTGCAAAAATAATCCAGATTGACACTGCTTTAACTGCCATGGCTCAGTGCTATGGAATTCTGGGATTTGTAGTTTGTTGTGGCATCAGAGCTCTCTGACAGAGAAGGCTAAATATCTCACAAAACTACAGACCCTAGTATTCGATAGCACTGAGCCATGACAGTTAAAGTGGTGTAAAACTGGATTATATCTGCAGTGCAGATGAAGCCTAAGTTAACTAGCGGCTTATCTACAGAAGCCAAATACCTCAGCTTGCTGAAATGTAAAAAGGCTGAGATTTTGAGTGGCATGGCACAAAAGGAGACGATCAGACATTTTGTCCAGGACTGCCCAAGTGCCCGGGAAACATGGGAGGAGGTGGCCCGGGTCCTGGATTGGCCAGATTTGGCACAGCAGGCTTGGGAGACGGTGCTTTCAGGGACTGAACCTCCAGAGGGTGTCAGGGGACCCAGAAAGTCAGTGGGCCAAAAGAGGAAGAGGAAGGAACCTGGTTCCGCCATGGCTGAGAGGTTTTGGAAAGTGCCCTGGTCCACGGTGCGCTTGGTAAACCTCTATGTGATGTTAGGGTTAGTTTTCCAGAGACAAAAGGAGGTGAAAAGTCAAAATCTGCAGGATGTAAAAGGCACTGCCTATTATGTGAAGAATGTAATTGAAAATTTAGCTCTGAGTGAAAAAGAGAAATTGCCAAGCTATCGTTGGAAAAAGTTTTGGCCGTGGTTTAGTGAGACGACCCCAGCAATAACATAAAATGATATTTTAAATAAATATTTTATTAATTTTGCATTATTTTGCATTATTATTTTTAATTAATATTTTATTGGTTTTTTTCCATTTCTAAGTAGATATAATTATAATGTGTAAATATAATGTGATTATAGTGTGTTTAGATTAAAGGGAAAAATACATTAGTGTTAGGATAGATTTACTTTTGTATTAGTAAGAAAAGAGGAAAATAATTAGTATTGTTTTTGTATTATTGTTATGGCCTTTTGCGGTCGGGTGTATTTTTTTAGTAGAATGGTCTTACTCCAATAAAAAATTCCCTAAAAAAAAAAAAAAAAAATTCCCATTCCAGAGCCCTGCAGTCAATATGATGCAGGGCTTTTCCCTGTTCTGGTCCTGGGCAGTTGTCACCAACCCTGGGAAAGATATGGGGCTAGAATGGGGCAAGCCATTTACTGCATTTTTTTAAAAAAATGCCCCATTTAATGCATTCCCACTAGGATGGGACAAATTGGCCCCCACATATCCATGGGAACCCCTCCTGGCTGGCCAGCCCTGCCGGGTCTGGGCAGCAGGCCTGCAGAATGTGACCATACTTGTCACACAGTATGATTGGCTGCCCACACCTGGCAAAGCAGAGAAAATGGCAGTGGTGGCTACAGTAACGGGCCAGTGTTTCTGTGTGGACTCTGGCCCATTTTCTTCAGGTAATGGGGGCAGAACAGGCCACCTCCACAGCCAGGATATTCCAGCGGGGAGCCAATGTATCCTGACTGGTATAGATGAGCCATAAGTATACTTAAGTAAGTAGGTGATCTAGGATCTCAGCTTCCATCTGACTCTGCCCACTTTGTTTGTGTTCAATATTATGCCTGTAGCACTACCTGCCTGCAGAAGCTATACCTTGAGACTCATTCCAAATTGGAGTTTGACCTTCAGGTTGAAAAAAATGCCTCACTTCTGAAAAAGACCCTTTAGTCTCATCCAGCAGGAACCTTCCTGTGTTCTTCTTCGGCACCTTCTGTCTACTTTTACAGGATATGGGAATAGACAAAAGCTTCGGGCTTGGTAAACTGGTCCAGGTGAACCTGTGTAGGGAGGGCATTTAACAACCAGAATGCTACAAAAGTAAAACCTTTGCTGGCACAGACATGCACTTAGCCTTTTCAGGGTGGAGGGCATCCAGAGTGGGCTGAGAGGTTGAAAAGGATCTGTTAAGAAAGGAAGCAAATGCAGAATTGTTACCCAAGAGTGACTACTTTGCTTCTCTCCTGTGCTGAGAAGCGAACAAGGGAGGTGTCATTAGTTATTGATGGGCTTGATTGTTGAATATAATGTTCCACAGGTGTCCTTTCCCCCCCCATCACTTTCTCATATATTGGAACTCTCAGTAAAATCTCTTGGGCTGTCCCTTTTGCAAATCCATCCATCACTACAATTCTGAAGATAAATTTTTCTAGCTAAATGCTCCTCTTTGGTGTTTTGAGAGAATATTGGGCTTGCAGCTGAAGCCTTTGCTTTCAGAATCCGCTTATTCAGATTTATTAGAATTCCTCTCTTTGCTAACGGGGGGGGGGCTGTACCCCTAAAAGAAGTTTTTGATCAAGCTGTAAAAAAAAAAAAAAAAGGGGGGGGGAGCTCACTACATTTTCTTTCCAGAGTAAATGCTGCTAAAGAGCTTTAGTGCCACAAGACAAGAATGTATCTCATTTTTGAATTGCAATTTATGTTATAGCACATTTAGAGTTGAAGTAATGAATGCAGTTGCCCCAAAGGTAAGCTACTGACAGAGGATTTGGAAAACACTAACAGAAGAAAAACAAAAAAGCAGCAAAACAACCAAACTCAATTTATGTTGGCCTTATGCTTAAGGGGCATATCTGATCAATAGGCAGATTATAGTGTATAACAGGAATTTTTTAAATTATCTGGGAAGATTGTGAGCAGCTTGATGCATTAGATAATAGACTGATTTAGACAAATAGTTGGTAAAAATTGCTTCGGGTAGAAACCAAAGACTTTCTCCTCAAACAAATGTAGGGCTTGTTTAGATGGGGAATTTATACCATCTTGCCCCTGTTTTAGAGCCCTGCAGTCCTGATGATGCAGGGCTTTTGTACCATTTTGCTCCTGGGCAGGCCTCACAACTGGGGTAAGGCTCATTACACCCTTTTAAAATAATACGTGTTTTAATCTGCTCCTGCAGGCAAAAATAAAATAAAATAAAATTATTGGGCCCCGCACACCGAGCCGCTGCTCCAGCTGACACCTGCATTGCATTCTTTGAAGCCAGAAAGGAGTCTTGCAGCATGTGACCAGTCTGGGTACATACAGAGGGGCTTGGTCATGTGCTATGGGCTGCTTCCTGGCTGCAGAGAGTGGGATGTGGGTGGTAGCTGCAGAGACTGGCTGGTGTGTCAGTCTGGACTTTCATCCATTTGGTCCAGATAACAGGGGAGCAACAGGCCTGATCCATGGGCAGAATATGCCAGCAGGGAGCCAGTGTATCCTGGAAGTTGCAGACAAACAATATCCAGAGGGCTGCATGTTCACTGTTTTTGGACTAGAGGGAAAGATATTTCTGACTGTCTTTCACTCCCCAAGGGATGTAAGACGTTGTGAGACACAGGCCACTCTATGACTCTGGACTTTTTCAAACGGGGTAACCCCCCACCCCCAAGGAGGTTGGGAGAAGAACGGGGCACACTTACAGAGCCCCGTTTCAGACAGTGCTGCCCACCTCCTGACAACTTCCCCCATCCTTCCTCCATGCTGTGGGCGCCACTTTTTATTGATGGGGGTTTTCCATCAATAAAAATGGCACATTTCTTGCACCGGCAGGATGGAGGAAGGACTGGGGAAGGTTAGGAGGAGGATGGGGCTGTCTGAAATGGGGCTCTGTAAGCGTAACAGCCCCATTTTTCTCCCGACCTCCTCAAGCTTTTTAAAACCCCATTTGAAAAAGTCCTTTGTTGAGAGTCTCAAACTTTGTGAAGATTAACCTTATTTTAAAGCTTCCTGTCTGGCCATCCACACCTGTCTAAAAATGTTCCCATCAAAGTAAAGCCATTCTACAAAAGTTGCTACAAGGATTTTATATTTGACTTCTCCATTCACATTGAACAAAACATCTGAGAGCTTTAGATCTAATATTCCACCTGTCCTTTGTGTTGTTCACTTTAGGAAGACAAAGGGAGATGAAATTCACCAGAAGTGTTCAGAGTAACATGACAAGAGCTGACATTTCTAGGTTGTTGAGCATCCAGAGTAATAGATGGTTCTGTGATAACAGTCACTTCCCATCTTCATCTCCTGTAATAAAGCTTCATTCCAGAGATGCAGCAGGACTTCATGAAGTTTTGTTCTATAGAATGCTGCCGTGGTCACATTCCAACCCCCCCTCTATGTACGCACAATCTTCCTGTTGCTGCTTATGAGTGGAGATGCACTTGCTGGGTCATTGTACCAACACGGACAATTCTAAATAATTGAGGAGCTGACAAGGAAAAAGTACAGTTTGATTTGCCTCAGTAAGCCTTATGGTGTTTGTGTGCATTGTAGGAGCAGCGGGCAGGTTATAGCTGATCTAAAGGGCATTTGGAAAGTCAAAAAAGAAAGTAAAGTTTTGTATTAGTACAACAGAGAAAATGCATAATATAAAATGGAAAGAGGACTCCAGAAATCTTGACCCCCTGGATACCATTTAAGGAGGGAAGAGAGGACAAATTATCCCCCTCCACCTCAACTCCCATATTTCATATTAATTTTCAGGAATGTCTGTCCTCTTGCTTGCATGTCTATCTATCTATCTATCTATCTATCTATCTATCTATCTATCTATCACTAGGGGTGGCCTCTCTAGGCATCAGGAGGTCTTCCAGTGCAACTCTATAGTCAACTTTCAGTGGAAGTTGACCATAGAGTTGCTCCAGATGCTTAGAGAGGCATAATCTCTGGGCATTTTCTAGGTCCTCCAACATGATTCTATGGTATTCATGATTGTTTGCGTAAAAACACTTACAAAGATATAAGTTCCATTCTGAATTCCAGCCTCATATTTTATTATTATTTTTAATATATAAAAATAATTGGCAGTTCAAAGTATGATGCCCAGGTAATGGGATATGCTTTAGTCAATTTAAAAAGGAGGTAATCAAGTAATTTCACTGATTAATCAATTAAAATTTCCAGCCCTAGATTTTACTATTGAGAGGGAGAGTTTAGAGAGAAAGAACAGAGTTAAGCAGAATTCCTCTACATTGGAATGTCCTGTACCCATGAATTTAGCATTTTGAAAACAACAGGTAGGATTTCAGAAATGTTCTCAGTGACATAAGCCAGCAGGTCTATGCCTGTTATCAGGAGAATGAACATGAAAGAGTGAGGAATGCCTTTGGGAAAAACTAATATGCAGATAACTTAACAGAAGAGATTTATAGAGAGTGTAACGAGCAGAGATAGATGCTTTGCCAGTTAACTTATAAATCAGTCTCCCTGGGTACTGATAATATTGCACATGCCTGCTTGAAGTTTATAATACCATCAGCAGCTGGAGATTGATTTACAGTCAAGCACAGTCTATCCATTATTACTTAGCATGAATAGAAAAGATTTAGAGGGAGATTTTGAAAGGCACAAATGGAACTTAAGACACTCAGTTGGCACTGACTGTCAATTGCCCTTCAGTGTTTTAGGGAATTCAAGGAGAAGAGTTTCAAAGCGGGAGAGCACCATGTGATAATATCAAATGGCTACCTGCCTTGATACAGGCAAGAATGTAACAATACAATATAGGGAGGAGCTATAGACCAGTAATAAAGGACATACATTTCATTCAAAAGGTCCTAGATTTCATCCCCAGCACCTCCAGGTGCAGCTAGGAAAATATCTTGCCTGGACCTCTGGTAAGCTGCTGCCAGTCAGTGTCAAGAATGGGCCTATGGTCTGGTAAAATACCATATTTTTAGTGCACAGAAAACACATCTTTTGCACAAAATGCCCATGGCCCTTTCCATGCAGAAAAATCCTCTGTAATATTTTGGGATGATGGAATACAGGAAAACTCTGTGTAGAATTATTTGTTTTCTTCCTCAGCAGGGGCAAAAGTGCATTGATTATTCAGCCCTGCATGCAAGGATAAAATAGTGGAGGAATTACATCTGTATTCCTGAATCCAGGTAGTTTGGCAAGTGCTGGGACTTTATCAGATGCAGCAAAAATTGTGGGATTACGACCTCAGGGTAGTGTGAATGGGCGTGGCTATTGCATGACATCATTGTCATTGTGTGGTCACAGCCATGAATAAGGCATCACTTTTAATTGATGGGATAAGATGTCAATAGATCATCAATATTGCTTTTTTCATGGTATTGAGGGTGTGCAAAAACACATCTTGTGGTAATCACAAGATCACAGCATGAATAGGTGGTCCTCAGCGAGAAAACGTTTGGGTGAGAACATGAAAATGAAGCACAGGACTCTCTTTTTATGAACCATGAAGTTTAGTTTCAAGGTTTTTACGTTTGAGTGCTTGTGTATTCATTTGCTTTGTTACTTATGGTATTTTTGCAGTTTTAAGCATGCTCACGTCTTCTCATGAGAACTGCCAAAATCTCGCCCATGCTAAATCACGGAAGTAAATTCCCATTCTTAAAGCGCTAGTGGTTGTCATGCAATAATTCTGTGGTGGTTCTTTTGCATGATTACAATGATGTATGATAGTAAGTGTAATAATGCCACGATGTTTCCGCTATCCTCAATCATGGAATTATAGTGTTTTTACATGCTAGTCTGATAACATCGTTGGATCCAAAACCCAATCTACATACTGATAGGGACCCAGGTTACGTCCCTCATTTGCATCAGCCTGGAACTGTGTGAATACTTCTTCCAGATTCAGGGAGCACCGGGACAATGGAATATGAACCTCTGGGAGATACCACCTCACTCTATAGTTGTTGGAGCCAGCAGGACTTTGGTTGGGGCAATGGCTCAACTATATTTCTATACCCCTGCCATCCACGTACATAGCACTATTCTACTAGTAAAATAATTTGTTATGTGTCTTCAAATTGACTCTGTCACGGGGCTTTCTTGGCAAGATGTATTCTGCAGAGGTTTGCCATTGCCTTCCTCCAGGGCTGAAAGAATGTGACTTGGTCACCCAGTAAGTTTCCAAGGCTGAGAGGAGAGTTGAACCCTGATCTCCCAGAGTCACAATCCAACATTCAATCCACTAGATCACACTGGCTCTCAACAGTTGAGTAATTACATCAGGATAAAAACAGACTACTGTAGATTCTTGGTAGGTTGAAACCCATGCACATGTTGACAGAATAAAGGCATATTCCTCTACAGATATTATTAAAAAAAATATTCAGGGATAATTGTGTTGGCCATACAGCAAAATAAAACAATCCACAAAAGAGTGATACCTTTATTGGCCAACAGAGATGCACAAAGCATATCATGCAAGCTTTCGAAGCTCCACTGGCTTCTTCATTGGACAAAAAATGTTTAAAAATCATACAGGAGAAAGAAAAAAAGGTGATGAGTCACAGGCCTGCATCTTGTATCAGATGTTGTCTCTGTTGTTGTTCAGTTGGTCTGGAGAAATCTCAATGCAGGCAGAGGCCATGCCCTTCATAGCCATGTGGGGACTGAGACAAAGGACGGTAAAATTTAAACTCAATTAGGAACAGTCAAGTAACTGCTCTTGGGATCCAGAGCACCTCTGTCCCTTTGCAAAGCCTCAGGCCCCCTTCTCAAGAAGATTTCTTAAACATCTTTCACTGATGTCAGTGAAGCATCAAAAGCTTTCATGATGTGTTTTGTGCATCTCAGTTGGCCAATAAAAGTATTGCTCTTTTGTGAATTGTTTTATTTTACAGATATTTAAGTTATTGAAAACATAATTACATATTTATTAAAGTCATCCTAAGAGCCGTTTGTGTTATTGGCACTATGTGTGTAACAATAAGCCTAAACAAATTTCATGTTTGTCCAGTACTTCATGTCAGTGCTGTGCTTCACAACTTTTTCATGTGGTGGCTTGGAAAGAACAGCCTGAAATATAGTTCTGATTTTTTTTGGCCATTCCTAGAAGCCATGGGCATGTGTTGATACACATTTCTCACTCCCCCTCCTTCCAGGACTCTTCTGCTATGACTCCAATTCCCTCTCTTCTGTGTCATGTTGAGAGGTTTGCTGAAATATAGCTTTCACTTGTTCATGTTAACAGGAAGAATATCACCGCACACAGGTTTAAATTTCTTGCTGGCATGCCCCATGCCCTAAAACTTCATTGCTGCTTGGAAAGTTGCTATTTGTCCTCTGTACGGTCCATAGCTCCCCAACCCTTAAACTTCAAATGGCTTGGTTTGAAGTTGCACCACCTATGGTCAGGATTCATTTCCTTCTTTGTCTATAATGGACCCTTGCCAGCTGCTAAGATCAGCAACACTGTGTGGTCACAGGGCAGAAAATGTCTTGATTGTTCTCTACTCATATTTAGGACACATTTTTGTGTGTGCTTCTAAGTGCCCAAGCCTGCTGAAACCTTCCTGTTGTGTTTGGATGATGCCATCTGGGATAGAAAGGGATTTGTATTGGCAGAATGAGTTCCCTACTAATATTTAGAAGAAATGGGACTTGCAACAAGCTGTTGCAGAACTAACCTCCATAGGGCTGTACTCCTATTCAGGGTTCCTGCTGCTCTTTTCCAAGATAGTCTTGGAGGAGACAGCTCTCAGTTGCTACTAGGGTGATTATATGTTGCCTTCAGGATCAGAGTCAAAATGTCTCTTACCGTCAGTTGCTGAGGAGCACATGTAAGAGGATGTTACACCCATATTCTGCTTGTGCCTTTCCTATGGACAGTTCATTAGATTCTGTGGGAATGGGATGTTGGACAAAACAGGCATTTGGTCTTATTTAGCTGGGCTCTTATTATGGTCTTAGAATACACTGTTTGATTTCACTGTCCAGCATTGCTTGTCTCCTCAAACCCAGTACCATTCCATGACTACTGAGCATGCTCACCTGTCACAGGGTTGTTTTCTTGGGATGGATGCATTAATTTCTGTGAAGTTGTTTTTGTGATTCTGCAATGCACAAACCTGCAGTGCCTAAGCCTCTTGCCCATGGATGATGCCATCTGGGGGACAAAAGGATCAATTCCTGATAATGAGTTTCCATTTAGTACTGAACATAAGATTCATTTACAATTTGATATTTTTTTTAAAACAAAACAAAACAAAATAGCACAAGGTTGAGTAAAATAGCAAGACAATAAAACCAATATGAAAGCCTGTATAAATCAAAGATCAACCCATGTAGCAAAACATAGCACCATTCAATAAAGAAGCAAAAAATAAATAAAAAAATCAGTCCAAATCTAAATAACTAAATACAGTTTTGTCTTCATGACCCATCCAAAAGCAGACACTGGAAAGAGCCAGAAATACTTCTCTTTAGAAATCCTTCCAAATCTTGAATGTTGCAGAGGAAAAGGCTTTCTCTCAGTGTGACAGAGAGGACTGGAATCCACCTTTTTCTGGGTTCAGTTTTGACAGTTAAAAGCAGGGAGATAGGAATCTTGCCAGCAGGGAGAAGGACAGAACCAGTTAGGGATTCAGCCAGCTGGAAGTAGGATGGTTGGAGTGAATGCTGAGTTCAGGGAAAGGTTAGGAATGGGTGTAAATGTATCTGAGTGAACTCTGAAAGGGTGCCAGCCTGTTATTTGTTTAAAAGAAGCCTTGAAATAATAATAAAAAAAGCTGTTGTGTTCTTCATTGGACCAGTCTCAATCTATTTTTACAAAGGACTTTCTGGTTCCTGGCCATGTACTTACAGACACATGAGGACACATACATCTAAGTCACCTTTTTTTCTTCAGCCAACCCAACAGTGGGTTCAGGGAATGGTTAAAGAGGACATGTCTTTCAGTGTACCTTAAAGATAATCTGGGTGTCTGTTGCACTCAGGTTCTCACCTACCTTATCCCAGATGAAGAATAAGAAAGCACTTGAGGAAGAGAGATTTGAAATGGGGGGCGCCTTGAAATGTAAGAAAGATCTCAGGCAGGCCGTAACAGCCAACACACCGTTGGTGTGGTGCTGAAATTTCTCCAGGTTTTTGTCCATCCATAAGGGACAATCCAATGTATTGAATATAATTTAGAGATAGGGTTTAGCACATTAGATGGCTCTTTTAAAGTTTGGATTAAATCCAGAGTGAAGTTACTACTCCATTGACATGGAAGCTGCAGACAGTTTCCAAGAAAGTCTTGTCCCAAATCATGTAAAGTTTTGAAAGGCAAAGTATGTGCTTTGAATTAATTTGCTGTCAGCCGCTGAAACTGATAGAATTCAAAGCCACATTCTGGATGAGCAGTAGTTTCTTGAGTGCTTTCAAGGGTAAACCCCATAAAGGATGTTGGAGTTATCTAACCTCCATGTGTAAGAAAGTAGCCAGAAAGAAAGAGGGAAAAATACATCACCTCAAAGATAATAAAGACCATCTCACACATTAGCTATGAGTTTACCAAGTGATGTCACCCTATAACTTTGGGAATTATCACACCAGCCTCAGCAATCATGTTATTACAGCAAACAGGAACATACCAGTTGTAAAATGTTTATTATCACACCTCTCTTCATTCGTATGGGCTGTACTCCTTTAGGAAGCCCCTGGTGTGATAGTTCCCTTTGCTTCAGTTCCAGGATGACTTCAGACACATCACATGAGGAGGCCTGATTCTCCTCCTCTCCCCGTCTCCCCCTTGCTATTCTAAAGCAGGCTGAGTCCATGCTGCTTTGGAATATTGAGGGGGAGCAAGGAGAGAGGGGCAGAGGAGGAATTCCCTTCTTTTGGGTTCTTTAAAATGCTTAATATCCCCCTTTGGGCTCATCTACATGGACAGACCATGTATTTATATATTTTATATATTTTGCAGTCATGTACTGGCTAGTTGTTTAATTTCTTATCATTGTATTTCCACCAGAGCCTGCAACATTACTTTAAAAACTTAATCAGTGCAATTTTTTGGAACCTGAAAAGGGCAACTAATTGACACTGCTGCTTCGGGGTGGCTTAAAAGAAACATATGGCATTGCAGTTCTACTGCTTGTTATATTTGCTGTTGTTTGGCTGGGTGGAGATCAAGGAGGAGTGTTACCACTTCATGATGGGCAACCTTTTGAGCTTGGTGTGTCAAAATTCACCAAAAAACAGCATAATGTGGGTGGTGTGTCACTTAGAGGAAAAAACATTATTTCATGATACTTACTGTTTAAATAACATAAATATATAATTGTTATATATAATTGTATTTAATAAACCCAAACCTAATAATTTAACTTACCTGCTTAGTGACTTCTTTGTTCAACCGTCAGTCGGTTTCTTTTGTTGGTCTTGATATTATTTTGCTTGTGTGGGGTGCCATGAACTGAGATAAGGGAGGGGAGGGGGAATTCTTTAACTAACCTGCCTATTAGTGACCTTTTTTGTTGCTGAAGCCCCAGAGCCCCCTCAGGAAGGCTGGGGAGAGGCTGGGCAGACTCCCACCCACCCGCCGCCTTCCCCAGCCTTTCCGAGGCCGCTATTGCTAAACAATTTGTAAGCTGCTCTGAAAGCCTTTGTGGCTGAAGAGAGAGGTATAAATACTCTAATAAAAATAAATAACCACAAATTTGCTGCCCTTTTGTGACACCCCAAATCAGCTGTGTGAAGCAGCTGCCTCAACCTGTCTAAAGGTAGGACTGGTTTCGGTGAGAAATGATTTCTCATGTGAAAATAAAAATAAAAAGGAACAGCAACAATTCTTTCTTGGACAATCAATGATGCCTTGAAAATTCTCTGGCTGTCTTTCCTTTCATCCCTGCCTCTCACTGCAGCAGTAAGCAAGAGAGAGCTGGGGGCCTGCTGGCCATCTATGGAGCAGATGTTTCAGAAGCTGGCCCTACTGGGGACACTCAGCAGTCAGCTGCCTCCCATGCTCACTCCTCTCTGCACAATTGCACTTGTGTTGGCTACTGCAGTGCTACAGCAGAGACACATAACGACAACATAACAAGGATGCCAAAGAAATGGGGCTGGGCAGCACAATTGACTCCCACCAACCCAGCCACTCCCTTACCTGGCATTTCTGAGGCAGCTCCGGGGCTTCAAAGCCTCAGAGCCCCTCGGGAAGGCCGGGGAGAGGCCGGGCAGACTCCCTCCCAACAGCCCGCCCACCCACCCGCTGCCTTCCCTGGCCTTCCGAGCCCCTTGGGAAGGCCAGGGAATGGCCGGGCAGACTCCCGCCCGCCAGCCCTCCTGCCACCTACCCCAGCCTTTCCAAGGTAGCACTGGGGCTTCGAAGCCCAGGAGCCCCTTGGGAAGGCCGGGGAGAGGCCGGGCAGACTCCTGCCCGCCAGCCCGCCTGCCGCCTACCCCAGCCTTTCCAAGGCAGCTCTGGGGCTTCAAAGCCCTGGAGCCCCTCGGGAAGGCTGGGGAGAGGCCAGACAGACTCCCTTTCACCTGCCCACTTGCCACCCCGCCCGCTGCCTTCCCCAGCCTTTCCAAGGTGGCTCCGGGCCTTGGAAGGCTGGGGAGAGCTTTGCTGGGCAGGAGGGGTATTCTCTGTGACTCAGCCATAGAGAACATCCCTCCCATCCAGCAAGGTTGCACGGTGGGAGAGCCTCGCTGCGTGGGAGGGATTTTCTCCATGACTCAGTCACGGAGAACACCCCTCCTATCCACCGAAGCTGCATGGGGGGAGAACCTCACCGGGCGGGAGGGGTTTTCTATGTGACTCAGTCACAGAGAAGTCCCCTCTCTTCCAGTGAGGCTGCATGGGGGGGGGGGAGAGCATCACTGGCTGGATTGGAGGGCTTTTCTGGATGAGAGGGCTTTCCCCACCTCCAGCCCCTCCCCTCCAGCGACCAGCCTTCCTCCCTTCCCAAAGCTGCAATCGCAGCTTTCAGAAGGGAAGGTGCTGGCTGGAAAGCCTCCTCCCAGTAGCAACCGGGTCTTCATAGCCCTGCCCGCCACTTTCATTCCCTCCCCACCCCACCTCCCTAAAATGGCAACTGGGGCTTTGAAGCCCAGATCATCACTTTAGGGAGGGTGGTGAGTTTGCGGGCGGGGGGAAGGGGGGGAGCGACCTAGCCACGTGTCACCACAGACAGCTATGCATGTCAGTGGTGACACGTGTGTCATAGGTTCGTCATCACCAACTTACTTTAACCATATGAAGTGGCCGGAAGGAGGTTCTTCATTTTTTTTAACTTAAAAACAAGGATCACATGCTGCTCAGAGCAGCACAACATGCTGAAAGCATCACTTAGACTCTTAGAGGCTTACTACACTCTGAAGAAAAGCAGCAAGGCAGCAGAAATCTTCCATCTTCCCTGCTGCCTTGCATGATGTTCCCATTCTTCGAGCTTTCTTTCATTCCAGTCCCATGGGGGACTGAATTAAAACTATGTCTTTTTGCTAACAGGTTTTTCTGGTTGGTAAAAAGACATGGTTTTACTTTGGTCCCTTACAGGACTGGAATGAAAAAACGACGCCATGTAGTAAGGCAGCAGGAAAGATGGAACATTCCTGCTGCTTTGCCGCTTTTCTTCAAGTACAGTAAGCCCCTTAGGATCAGACTTGACTACTTTTATTATCATTTTGTTTATTACACTTTTGTTATCCCTTTCTACTGTAGGGGTGGTCAAAGTGCAGGTTCTTGAGCCATATGTGGCCCACTAGGACTGATTTTGTAGCCCTTAATCCTAGACCATACTTTTTCTGGCCTTACAAAAAGAATAAATTGCCTCTCATGGAAGTATTGTCACTGCTAGAAGCTTTAAAACAGATTGCAGGCCTCTGCACACTGTTTAACATTTGGAAATCCTGTTGTAGTTGTTGTTGTGTTTTTTTTTTTAAAAAACCCTACAAGCTGATATCTGGTCTCTTCTGCTTTTGTTTTTTGAGCAGTCAGGCGCAGCTCCATCATACTTTGGCCCCAGTGGCTGGTGAGAGCGCCTTCCTCTTTGTTACAGCTGCCATTGCTCAAGCCTCTGAGGCACAAAAGAGCAGCCAGCATCTGCTGGGCATAATCCCCTCTTCCACTGCCGTACAATTTTTTCTTGTTTGTCATGTCTTATTGAGATTTTAAGTACAGGTTGTCTGCCATATCTGCAGGGTATATGTTCCTAGATTACAACAGATACTTGAAACTGTGGGTAATAGCGAACCCCATAGCATCTTGCTGGAGGACCTAGGTAATGCCAAGGAGGCTGCCTCTCTAGGTAGCTCCAGTGCAACTCCATGGTAACTTATAGAGTCATGCTGGAGGACCTAGGAAATGCCTAGACAGACTATATTTTTCAGACGACGGCTAATTGAAACTGAGCATACAGGGGTGACTTGTATAAGTTTAAAGGAAATGTCAAATTAATGATTAGGAACCCACTCTGGGAGCCTTCTTGGCTGAAGTGTGGAGTGTAAATATTCCATACAAACAGGCAAACTCTGACATTTTTGACAATTTGTGTGGCCCACAGACTGTCTGAGGGGCAGATCCATTACAAATGCCTACTCCTGTGCTAAAGAGTAGCACTCACTTGCTAATTAATTAACTTGGCTTATTTAATGCAACCAATTAATTCATTACATAATTTGAAACAAATTAAAACAATTTAAAACAATTTAGACAGTAAAGCCACTAAAATCTGAATTTGAACCATGGAAATCATCACAATAATCAGAAAGTATCAATGCCGGTTGTAACACTCTAGTCTGTCCCGGAAGTATTACTGGCGTCCTCTGACACACACACAGAGGTGCTTCTGGAATCTTCTGTACTAAAATAACTTGGCTGACTGTAGGCACTATGAAGCTTGGGTGGGCATTTGCTGTTTTTCTCGTAGGCAGCAAAACATCTTGCTGTGCTTACAGTTATATAATTGATGGAGGCTGTCCTATGAAACAATTAATGATGACATTATTAGCTTATTAATGATCTCTGTTCAGCAGTTGCCTCTTGGTGCAGGCACCCAAGCTATATTTAAATTACGCTGGTTGACCTTCTTTTACATATTTAGTAGGTAAAAGGTTATTAAAGTGCTTAAGAAGAATTACTGTGTCTCCAGTTGACCTGATAATTAGTATCATTGTTTCTTTAAAGGGATAATTGTACCGGCTGACATTCAAATATATAAGCTTGGACATGAATTGTGTATCTACATATATCTATATATGTCTGTTATGGTGTTCAGATCTCTGTGTTCCAAAGGAACTCTACCACTGTTAAAATAAGAGTCAAAAGATAATTATAAACAGCAGGGGAAATTGAACAAAGATAGCTGAACTTGAAGACATTTAGAAGCTAAGAGAAACCACATTGAGCATCTGAGGATTTTCAACAGTGCGTTGTACTTTTTACAATCACGGTATAAATATAAATTGTATTTTTTTTTAAATGCTGGGGTAGGTAGCTGGTTGACCAGAAAACAAGCATCAAAGTCAGTATTAAAGATGTGGTCATTAACCATCTTCATGCTGAAGATGGAGCAAGCTTATTTTCTACTGCTCCAGAGACTAGAACAAGAACTAATGGCTTCAAATTACAAGAAAAGAGATTGTGCCTATGCATTAGGAAGAATTTTTTGATTCTAAGATCTGTGTAGCAATGGAATAGATTGCTTTGGAGAGTAGTGGACTTTCCTTCTTTGGAGGTATGTAGACACAGGTTGGATGGCCACCTCTCAAGAGTGCTTTGTTTGTTAGGACAAACTAACCATGTTCCTCTGTGCCAGGTCAAAATGTTAAAAAAGAAAATAAACTAGTGAGGTTCTCCAACCAAAATCTTGGATTCTGAGTAATCTCAGATTGATTTTAGCTTAAATAGAGCAGGAGCAAGGCCTAGGCTAGGAACTGATTTCAACAAGAAGCATCCAGAAGGAGGAAGCAGCTCAGAGCTGATCAAGTAGATACCACCAATAGAACAAACTACTTTTGAATTTGGAATAATTTTTAAAGCATCTCAGTCAGGACAGTAAGCATGACATTAGAATGTTCTCTAGGGCCAAATCCACAGTATACACAATCCAATTTGAAACTGGATTATTTGCCATGGGTCCTTCCTATGGAATCCTGGGATCTGTAGTTTGGTGAGGCACAGGACTCTTTGGCAGAGAAGGCTAAAGACCTTATAAAACAGTTTCGTGCAGCCAAGATATTCAGACAGGCATCTGAGGGTGGCACAGAAAGCTCCAGTCCAGGGGTGGCTGAAAAAGAGAGTGTCTGGGTCCGTCCATTGTGGCACACCTTTCTATTGTTGGGGGACTAAGATGCATACCTTGTTTCATATCCTGAAGGGGCATTCTGGTTAGGACAAAACCTAAATAGCCTTTCCCACCAGATAGACAAAAGGAAACTGAAACTCAACTGATTGCATTATGAGGTGAGATTTCCTTAGAAAAATATTTGGGAATCGTCACTTAATTGTTTGATTGAATGACTCATTGATAAGATGCCCAAGGCTGGAAGAAAGGATTAGCACATACCTCCTTAATATTGTGTTTACTAAGGGGCTTCTGCACAATCCTAATATGGGTTTTCTTGCCATAATATTTCTAAGACACATCCTAGGTCATTGTGACTTTCAACTGACCTTTTTGGGTTGCCCCAGCCAACCTGACCCCGAAAGGTGTCCAAAATTTCCGATTATGAGATGGCCTACCAGCACCACCTTCTGCAAACATTCAGCCAAATAGTAACAGAACCACTGCAAACAGTGCCCGGCTGTGCCAGCCAGCCTAGCCAATAGTGAGATACACTTGGAGCTGCAGTGTCCAATAACAACAGGAGTAGGAATATACAAATCAAACATAATTTGTCCTGCATGTGTTTCTGCAGATTCTGCATGTGTTTTTATCGGCACCATCATTCTTCAAATCACTCTTTATGCATTTTTTTCATGCTAGCCAATTTGGTGTGTACAATAATAAGTAAAATAATATGCATTCCAATACAAGACCATGCATTGTTATATACAACAAGTGCTTCTTCTCCTTTCTCTTGTATCTGTGTCTCTTTCTTCTTCAGTAAAGAAATTAAAAGTAATGCAATATTTTTCATAGGCATATATGTAAATATTGCAACAGATTTTGAGCACACCAGAGCCTTCTCATCCAACCTGAGATTCCATTGAGACAAGGCATGCCAGCACTGTGAGTATTCCATTCCTTCAGAACAGGAAAAATCCAGCACCACAATGGATTTCACTAGCATCCCTTATTTGGAGGGTGTCATGATTCTCACCCTTGTTTTAAGCAAGTGAACACCACAATTGAATACTCTGGGTTAAAAAAAAATCTTAGTCAATTACATCAAATTGCTTGATTCCTAATCTCATGACTTTATCATACCACCCTCCAAAAATGTTCTTTTGCCAGTGTAATTTGTGCCGTTTTTATTTCAGCAAAAGAACTCCCCATACCACACTTACCTTGCATTGAGCAAAAAGGCAGCCCCGGCAATGAACGAGGAGTGAACAGAGCACTATTCACTTCCTCAACTGAAATCTCATGGATTCTCGCAAGAAGACGGAGCATGGGAAATTAAAAAACAAAAACAAAAATAACACTCAAAAAGTTAAAAACTGCACATAAACACACCGAAAAACTTCCAAGTAAACTGGGAAGGTTCATAAAAAGAGTGCCACCTATCTGTATGTCACGATCTCACCCAGAAGTGTTCTGGCTGGTCTGGCCATTCATGCTATAATAACATGAATAAAGGTGCGAGGTTTCAGGTGCCGTCAATGCTGGCAAAAAATCGCCACAGCCGATCTATTGATGGGTTGGCCTGTCAATAAAATAGATTGGCTTATGAACAGTACATAAACACAAAAGGGAGACATAATCTGATATGCGCACCCTTTTGTGTTTATGCGGAATCATTATGACACCATATTTCATGTGTCTGATAAAGTCCTCAGTACTGGCAAGCAGGTGAGCTTGAATACATGTGCAGACCAAGGTATTTTACTGCCTGAGGTTGGAGCAGCAATTAGCAGCCTCCACTCATACAGTTGAAGGTGCATAGTTCTTCAAAGCCAGCCAGAGGAAGAAAACCTCCCAAGCACCTCTCCTCATCTCTGTCAGTTAAAACAGAGCACACCAGTAATGAGTTCATTAACTATTAATGTGCTGCTCTTTCATTACATGCAAACTCAGGCACATGCCTCACCTTGTATTACAGGAGAATCAGCCTTGCTTGTAAAAGGTTCATCTTATGACTTAACACTGCAAGCATTCTCAGTTGTGATATTTACTCATGTTTGGTGTGAAAAATAAAACAGAAAGAAGATTCTTCTCACAGAACTGAGGTTTGAATTAGGTGTGATGTTTATTGCATAGTTTGCATCCCCCTTAACACAACCTTCTTTGACCTTCTTTGGAGATTTTCACATGGGGGAAATAACCCCCATGGAGATTGGGAAAGAAACGGGCCTGTTCCGCTGCCAGCGCCCCATTTCGCACGCCCCTTCCTTCTCCCAATCTCCCGTCGTCCTCCCTCCATCTTGCTTCCATTTTCCTCCTGATATTTTTTTTTTTACTAACGAAACTTCTTTCTTAGTAAAAAATAGTGGAACATAGCGGGAGGAAAATGAAGCAGGATGGAGGGAGGACGATGGGAGATCGGGAGAAGGAAGGGGGCATGCGAAATGGAGTGCTGGCAGTGGAACAGCCCCGTTTCTCTCCTGATCTCTGTGGGGGTTATCTCCTTTGACCATGGCAGTGAAAGTGGAATATTAATGCTATAATCCTGTAGTGTGAATAGATTCCTGGTTTTCCCCAACCTGATGATGTCCTCATGTGTTGGATGAGTCCCCTTTTCCCTCAGCCAGTTTGCTCTCAATATGCAGTTGGAGAAGGTTGTGTTAAGGGGGAAGGAGAATGCAAACTATATGATAAACATCACACCTAATTCAGCCTTCAGTTCTGTGAAGAGAGATCTTCCCTCTGCTTTATTTTTCACACCAGACATGAGCAAAGCACACAACTGAGAATGCTGGTAGTGTAAATCATAAGATGAACCTTTGACAAGCAAGGCTGGTTCTGCTGCTATACAAAGGTGATGCATGTACCTGAGTTTGCATGTAATGAAAGAGCAGCACACTAACATTAATGAATTAATTACTGGTGTGCTCTGCTTTAACTGCCAGGAGAGCAAACTGGCTGAGGGAAAATGGGAACTGTCATCCAATGCATGTGGACAGCTCCAGGTTGGGGGAAACCAGGGGACCATTCACACTACAGGATTGTAACATTAATATTCCACTTTAACTGCCATGCTTCCTTCCTGTGGAATCTGGGGATCAACAGTTTCCAGAGGGGAATGTAAAGTTTTCAGCTAGAGCACTCCAGTGCCTCATCAGCTTGCAGACTCCAGGATTCCTAGGATGGAAGCATGGCAGTTTAAGTGGAAACCTATCTATCTATCTATCTATCTATCTATCTATCTATCTATCTATCTTCAGTATGTTTCCTTTCCCAGTGTGCTGATTGGCCGCTTACCCAACCAATCCCCTCACTGCCTCAGCCAATCATCACCCACATGCAAATTCCCTCTCCACCTCACAATCCACTCCTGCCACTCAATCTGCATTTGCACCCCCAGCCTCACAAAGGTCCCTCCCTCCTCTCACTCCCTCAACCACTCACTACCCACATGTAAAACAATGCAATATTATTTTCCTAAAATAACAGCATATAGCTGAACCATGTGGACCTTTCAAATCTACTAAAATGGTGTATGTTATGCTGGGTCAGCTAGTAGAAGCTATAATTCTGTAGCGTCAATGGGCCACAGGTTACAAGGGCATCATTTTAGGATTATGGTGTGGAAGTCATTTTTTTTCATCCTTTGCCCTTCCACAGTTTTGTGCTCGCAGTTCACAAGAGCAGGAAAACTCTCATTAGCACATCTTACTATCGTATATAGCAGATGCTGGGAAGGGAATGGGTGGTGGTGGTGTTCCAATCAGGATCATAGCAGAGGGAAAAAGCTTTAAAAAAAAAATTAAAATTCTCCCATCCCATGGTCCCACTCCAGCTCCTCATTGTCATTAGCTATTTGTTAAAAGGAAAGTTTTTCCTTTTTAAAAAGAGCCAGACAAGGACAAACCCCATGACAAATGTCAAGTCAAGTTTGGCCCTGAGACTATTGGCATGAGGAATTTGGCAGAGGCTCATTCTCTATTGTTCTTCTGGGTGTAAGCCTGTCAGATTAAACACTTGCCAGTAAGTCCAATTATAATTATGTAAAACATACATTCTGAATTGCAGCAATAAAGAAGAGAGACTGTAAGTATTGTCCTTCTGCCCTTTAGGGTTAAGTGTCTTCTGAGCATCAATCTGTTTAACTGACCACGGATTTTAACTAGACCAAGAGCACTTGCATTTACAGTGTGGCCATAAATCTGCCTGCGGTTATGCTCAGGTCCCCACCTCCAATGGGAGGTAATTTGCTTTTATGTTAGACAGTCTCAAGGATATCACCTTAATGGGGTTCAAGAGAGCTTTTAGAATCTATGGTGCAAAATGGGATGAGGATGAGATGATAGCATCAGCGCTCATATATCTGCCTTCCCTATTTGATCCATCCTTGGCAGATCAAAGGTTAGCAAGAACAAAACCAGGCTCACTTTTTTAGAACAAAGGAGCAGGGGAATATTCTCCTGGTTTTCCTCCTCTTGTTCCTCCTCCTCCTCATGCCTATTTAGCATTTGAATATCAAACAGTTACATAACAAATGGCTAACAGGATGCCAGCCACTATTTTTACTTACAGGTAGCTACCAGTATCTGCAGAACCAATATCCACAGTTTCAGTTATCTGAGGGACACAAAATAGGGGACACATATGATAGAGTTGCAGGGGAAATGCCTAGAGAGGCATCCTCTCTAGCCATCTTTGAGGTCCTCCAATGCAACTCTATGGTGTGTTTGTACAGGAAGTCCTTTATTTTAATAAGGTTTGTACAATATACACAATACACAATAAGTCCAGAAACATATCCCCATGAATATGGGAAGAGGGGGCGACCTGTAGTCTGGTCTTTTGTAGTAATGGATCTGCAGGACATTTCTAAGTGGCTTGACCATGACACATCTAAGACTACAGATGTGGGAATAAGCCTCATATTGAACACAGTTGTACTTTGTATAGGACTAAACTTGAAGGAACTTCTCACATTTCCATGCCCTATTGTGTAACACACCAAGACAGCAGTACTCAACTGGAACTCAGAAAGGAATGAACCAAATCTGCAGCAAACATTTGTGTTGTACCTTTTCTCCTGGTCAACCCCTCAGAACAAGCAGGTGTTAGTATGCCCTACTACCCCCTCCCCACGGTATCTCAGAACTGGAATTACTGGACACTTTTCAGGGCCAGATTGGCTGGGGCAAACCTGTAGTATGTGGGGAAATAATTAATTGTAATGTAAAAGTAATCTTGTATACCTCATTCACATTTTAAGGTAAGTCTAGGATTTTTCCCTGCATGCTTCTGTCCTCCCAAACTCCCTTTCTCTTATTTCACTGGGCACTTCCAGCCAACTGGAGTGCTGGGTCATTCAACACATGACCTAATTTAAATTTTATTGCTCTTTGAGAGACTTTTTAAAGCTAGAGTCTCCATGCAACTGTAGCCATCTTGTCTTTGCCATCTTTCTTTGTCTTGCCATGCCATCTTATGATGCCTAGCCATGGATGCCATGCTGCTGCTGCTGTCCTAGCCATGCTATGATGTTTGCTTTTCAAATCACCATGTAGCCTTCTGCCGCTAAAGGCTGGGTGAGTCTTTTTACCCCAAATCCTCCTAGTTAGTTAGGAGCTCTTTTAAAAAGTTTGTTTTAGTATGTAGATTGAGATTGATATACCTTCAGTAAACTTTTGATTTGCATTTCCTTTGTTTTTGTAATGAGTCTAATTTAACTGAGTGATCAGACCACAGACCTCTGAATACACTTTTAAATGTTAATTGAGCTTGTCTGCATTCCTAAGTGGCACTCTGCATGAATTTGAAAGTAAATGATTTTTAACTCCTTTTAAAGAAAATGTTTTTATTGCTTTTTAAAAGGACTAGACCCTGGGATTTTTTAATACAATTTTTATTTTTTAGACTCATTAATCCTACAAAACCAAAGGTCAGTTGGAGGTCACAATGATGTTAAGGATGTATGTGTTAACCCTTTCCAGCCCTGGGCATTTCAGCAATGATTCAATCAAGCAATTTAGTGACCATTTCTTAACCTATTCCTATGGAAATATTTCCTATACCTCCTCCTGTCTAATCTTGGGAGGATGTTGCAAACCCATCAATTTCCATCTCGTAGCAATTAAAGCAATCAGTTGAGTTTTAGTTTCCTTTGTCTATCCTGTGGGAAAGCCATCCAGGTTTTGTCATTATCAGAGTTCTCCTTCAGGATATGAAATAGGGTATAAATATTAATGCCCTAACAATATTACGGTGTGCCACATACAAACCCCAATACTCTGCCAGATTCTCTGTGCCACCCGCAATGCCAGTCTGAACATCTTTGCTGCACAGAACTCTTCTCTTCAAGAGCAGTGACTATAAACCTATCTTCCCAGACCTCTCTTTATCCAACCTTCCCACCTTTCTTTCCAATAGCGTTGCATGGTTCTTAAGAGTATATGTTTTGTATGCTAGCATATCCCTGTGTTATTTCCAAGAAAAATACTTTATTTCACTCTAACTGGAGTGCTCTCTACAGTTAGTACTGGTATATATAGGTGAAAAGATGCCCAAAATTACCCTCCTCTCTCAGGCTTCCGTTTGAATTAACAACCCCCCCACCATATAACAGAGATTTTGGCATCACAGGTGGGGCTCTAAAGCATCCCCACCTCTTATAACACAAGGCATTCTATCCTTCCCACTACCATTCTATTTTTTTCTTCACTAAAAGCATCCCATAGCTCCCCTTGCCATTACTATACAATTCTAGATATAATGTAATGGCTAATGCATGCACCGACAGAATTCTGCCATGCCACACTCTGTCTGCCTTCCTGTAATGGGGAATATGAAGCTCAAGTAAAGCCTAAGCATAGCAATTTACATAAAGATCTAAAAGTGAAAAGGGGAGAAACACACCAGGAGCGGTCTACGAGTACAAGTGTTGAGGTTTTAATTGTTTGTAAAGGTGTTGGATGCTGGCAGGAATGAAGCTAGTGGTAGTCAGAGCCATTGCCAAAAGGTAGCACTATTTCCCCATTTCTGTCAAGACTCCCTCCCCCACACTAAGCACAGATATGGTGGCCTGCAAAATTTTCTCCAGGCTCCTTATTAAGCTTCTGCGGTTGAATTTTTCTTTTCAAGACACATTTTCTCTATCCTTGGGTTGGTACACTGCTACCAGCCCAATGAGGCTATATGAAGCTTGCCTGTGCACTAAAGATCTTCAGAGCACTACTTCACTTCTCTCTGCCCCACCACCTTCACAGACATGGCTGCAAGGAGCAGTGTTTGTGTGTGACAGGGCTCTAGCCTGGGGACCTGGGATTAGGAGCCCCTCTGGCATGATATAATTGTGATTTTTTACTATGTAAATCCATTTATTTATTTTTTTAAAAAATAAACATAAATATTACTTTGGTGTCATCTGACTTCTGCTTCAGGATGTGGGGGGCATGGACATGGCTGGTGGGAATGCAGGAAAAGGCCTTCTCTGTGGTTGCTCCCACACTTTGGAATTCCTTCCCTGGGAAATCTGGGATGGCTCCTTCTCTGTTATCTTTTCAGTGGCTGGTTAAGGCCTTTCTGTTCCAGTGAGCCCTTGGGAAATGATTTTTAACCAGAGAAGGGCTTTTTCTGGTTCAGAATTGTTTTTAATGTTTGTTTTAATATAAGAGTTTTAAAAGAAAGCCAACACAGTTTGAGCATTGGATTATGATTCTGGAAATCAGGGTTTGAACCCACAGTTAGCCATGGAACCCTACTGGGTGACTTTAGGCCAGTCGCACTCTCTCAGCCACAAAGGCAAAGGACCCCCCTTTGATTAAATTTTGCCAAGAAATTCCTATGATGGGAGAGGGAGAGATCCTCAGTTTTAATGAACTCACATTTAAACCAAATGAGCTCCTGGTGGACACCTTGCAGTAAAGTAATAGACACAGACAAAACAAAAACAGATTCCTTAATGAAGAAAAGAAGACTGCCTTTCACCAACAGATACTGGATTATACAAGCCAGAGTAACACACAAGAAAACCTAATCCATCCTTGGTTACAATTTCAGTTATTAAAAGAGTTACCCAATACATTACACAAATTGTGTGGGGTCCACAAGGATCCCACTACTGTTCAAATGTTAACATGGGGAATATTTAATTAGCTCAAAATGGCAGTGAGAGGCCGGATGATGGTAGGATCTTTTGACCTATGTGTACCGGTAGTAATGGAGGAGACTCTAAGCCAAAATGGACAATACAAGTTTCTTTATTGGAAATGAATAGTAACAGCATTCACACAAACACTCAGACTTCAGGCAATCATACAGGGCTATCAAAGATAGTAGGAAGTATTGACAGAGGGATAGAATGAGGGGGTCTCAGGTGATACAATACCTATCAGAGAAGTAGAGATTCATGCAGCAGAAGATTCTCAGGGATGCGTTCTGAGGGTCTCACAGCAAACTGGTAGCATGGATGTAGGGAGAGGGACTATGGACATTTTGGTGGTGTTTTAGGCAATATTTATATGTGATAATTCCCCTGAAGGGATGGGATTTAGAGTGGAAATACAATGGCTCTCAGAGTTTCTTAGGACTAGACAAAGGATGCTCTGGAAGAGGTAAGAATCATTAATGGGCAATGCATTTGGAATTGAATCGGAGCAGGCAAAGTCTATTGTTGGAGGAGAAGGAAAGAGGAAAAACACATTTTGCAAACATCAAGGACATGGCTATTGTCGAGTGGATTGGTGGATTACTCATCACCAGGTGTTAGCTCTGACCTGAGTATTACTTGTCTGGGGAATTTCCAAAGGCCTCTTGGTTATACATGACTCCAGCCTTGGTATCTTGGGTCCCTGGTTTACCTACTAACCAGCATATCACACATTGCCAATTATAGGATATTCCAAGGTGGGGGTTGTCAGGGTAGGTAACATATATTTCCAAATTCCAAAGCAGAAAATAAAGCAATAACTTGATCTTGTGTAAGCTAGGTAAAAAGACTCATAGGGTAGGTGGCTTAAAGCTCCTTCAAGCTTTCTGATCAATGACTCCTCCCATCCCTTCACTCCAGCTCATCTTTGTGATATTAATTTCTCACAGCTCTGGGGCCACACGGAAAGAGACACCATGCTTCTATTCAAAGTAGTTATTTTTTATGGTGTGGTGACAAAATGTGGCTAAATGCCCCCAAAGCCTCTAGGAGGTGAAATAAAATAATGGCCAAAATTCTATAGCAGACCTACATTTTTGTAATTGGAGTTACATCTGCAGGGATTACAATCAGGCAGTTCCATAACATCTGTATCCAGTAAGGGGCTGCTGTTACGTTACTACATAGGGAATGTGGCAATGTGACTGATGCACAATTGTCCTGGTGCATAATGTTCCTATTGTGCATTGGCACATGAGTTAGGGAGTGCCAGTGTCCCATTATGCATTTTCACAATTTGCGAACAGGGTTTCATATCCCCTCTACTACATAGGTAAGTATACTTAAAGTTACATAACACAGACTGTGAAAGAGGATTCTAGGCAGTCTATTTTAAAAACTGGGAACATGAGGAGCCCTTGCAGTCACAAAATATATCAGGTATGATATTCCCCTTTCCTTCTCTATCTCTTCTTCTTTCTGCCATTCCTTTTATTTCCCCCTCTTCATCCCCACCTAGTGGACAGGCCACTCTAGCCAGAGGTCTGGTCTGGTCATTCAGAAAGGGGTTTTGGAATAAGGCTAAGGGGTAATGTTTTGCCTACCCCCATTCAATACCTTCTATCCTGAAGCCAGAAGACCTCATCTTTTACACATCTTTTAATCTATGCAGGCTGAAGATCAGCCAACAATTTTGTGAGTGAAACCAGAAGCTTGCTTCTGACAATAAAATGGCACTGAGATTCAGAGTGTACAACTCAAAAGGCCATGTCATGTCATGCCATGTCATATTTTAATTTATTTACTTTTCAAAGGAACAACAATTAACAATAACAAACAATAATTTTATTGATATAGTAAGAGGGAAGAAATGGGAGGAGGCGAGAAGATGTCAGTGGAGCCCTTGTGTAGATTATGTAGAAATACTGTTCAGGTCACTTTCGCAAGACCTTGCATATTTTTAATTCAAAACCTTTGTAATGTTTTTATGAAATGAGGCCTATCCCTCCTTCTCTCAAAGTAATTTACATTCTGGATATGTCACGGGGACAGTTATGACCCAGGCGAGCCTTCTAATATAATAAGTATGAAGAAATTGTCTTGCATTATTCATGTTAATTATGCTGAACCAAACACTGTGGACAGGAAAGTGTATTTGCCAATGAAATATCTTTTCTGGACTCACAGAGATGTTTAAAATTGATTGTACCACATTTCTTTTCTCAAGATTAAACCCTGAAGCAATGAGGCCATCAAGGATTCATAGGCTAGGGCAAAGAAAGCTTCTTGCCATCTAAAGCTGGGATGATTTTGTTACCTGTGGCTGGAATGGATAGAGATGTAGTGGAGTCAGGGCTGGTAGGGTCCAAGAGCTGGTATGCTTTAACAGGGATTGTGATATCAAAGCCAACTCCCCCAACCCCAGCTTCCCTGTTCCCTCTCAACTGTGATCCTCATGGTAGGTTGAGGAGGAAAGTTATTCATAGCAACCAACAATATACTGTTCGCAGCTATGCTGGGCATTGAAAAAAGCTGGCAGAAAGAAAATGTCATGTACTTGCATTCCCAGACTCAGGAGATTATCAGACACATCAAAAATGGCATTATAACGATGCCATGAGATTGCAAAAGGGCTTCCTTATCAGACAATGTTGTGCCACAGTGTTATGCAAGTGTTCTGCTGCCATTACAAGGGAGTTCCTTTCTACTGACAGGGAGAAGTCAAGAATTGATCTCCCATAGCGTTTGTGTTCTGAATTTTAGTGTGTGCAAAAAGGCACCCCATTCTGCTGGTGCAATTCCAGTGTCAATGGGCAGTCCCGCCAGAACACTTCTGGGTGCAAATGGGAAAGCTAGGCACCGTACACTCTTTTTATGAACCTCCCCATCTGGCTAGCAAGTTTCTGAATGTGTATCTATGCTTTTCTGAATGTTTTCTTTTTAATTTTGGTGTTTTGGGGCTTTTTAGCTAGCTCGCCTCTTATGGTGAGATGCACTGAAATAACGTTCACAGAAAAACACTGAAATAAGCAAATATTAGTAGCTCAGCTGTGTATAGGTGCCATTTTGCCAGCTTCATATTTTCAGGCCATTTACAGTTAATGCTCTAGACGTTTCTGTTCAAAAGTAAGCTCTGTATGTTCAACTGGGCTCAGAGTTCCCAGGGTTGTCCAAATGGCAAAAATACTTCTCACAGAATGCAAGGAGAATACGATTTGTCTCAATGGGATTCCGCATCATTTCGATGTATTGGGAAGGAGGGGGGGGGAATCCAACATATACTGCACAGAAAAAGCCTTCATGGCTTTTCCCTAAGTTTTTTTTTTTTTAAAAAAACACAGTAGGGGGAATGCACATTCCTGCTCGTTGGGACAAGTGATTTGATCTGATTCATTTTCCCTATATGAGTGGAACTTGAAAGCTGATTGGTCAGATGTGTGTGGGGGCAGAGCTTGCTAACAAGGCAAGCAACCACAGCCACCATGAAATACAGCAAATGTGGATAGTTTGCATGCCCGTGATCTGCCAACCCCCCCACACATATTAATAGAAATAGCAGCTGCTGTGAACTGTCATTACTGCAGAGCAATCCACATTTTTTTGCCTTGTATAGACAAGCCCCTAGGAAAACCTGTATAGGATTGTAACATAAAAGGTTTCTTGTATTTTTTTTAAACTTACTGTACTCTATCCCTCCTATTAGTCATGTCCCAATCACACTTCTTTTCAGTGCTCGCCTCCTTTTTGTCTTTCTTTTTTTTGCTTTAACAAAATATGACACTGAGAGCCATATATGACAATAACTTAAAGTCATCATTAAGACACCATTTGTTTTCAGGGATGGGGTTTCATCATTTCTTAATTCTAATACAAGCCCAGACTATCTGATTGTACTCAAAATACTTATTTCAATGCAATTAATCATTCCTCCCTAGTTTTATTCTTGCTCATTAGCACTTCAGAGCATTTGATGGTGGCAGCAGAAATAGACTCAGACTTCTGTTAGGAGGCCATATTTTACAATGCCTGCCTGCCTGCCTCCCTTTCCTCTCTGTCAAAGAGTGCTGGTGATATTGTCTGCACTGCAGAACTGCACAGCACATTTCCACCAGTCTTCACAGTTTGGTAGGGACAGCCCAGGTTAATCCTCTGTGCCACTTTTCCAAATGCTTTTAAAAGGTCCAAGTTTTTCTCTCTTCTTTTCACTTTCCCCCTTTGAACTCAGCTTACTTCAATTGCTGCAAATTGAGTTTGAAGTTCAAAAGTAATTTGCACTCAACTCAGCAATGGGGAGAGGGGAAAACAGCTTGGGGGTTGTTTATACAGCGAAAATACTCCTCATAGAATTCGAGGACTATACAATTTGTTTTAAAGAGACCCCACATCAATCTGCCATATTCCGAAGGAGGGGCCCAAACCACCAAATACTCCATGGGAAAAGCCTTCACAGCTTTTCCTGTATTTAAAAAAAAAGCTCCAAAGAAAATGCACGTTTGTGCTTGTTGGGAAAATTAATTTGTTTTATTGCACATTCCTGATAAGAGTGGAAGTGGAAAGCTGATTGGTTGGACATGCACAGGGGGTGGTGCTTGCTGGCAAGGCAAGTTCCCTGAACCACCATGTTGGATTTTTGCCGTAGTGTTCATGCACTGAGGTGATGAAACAGCCTCCCTCTGTGTGTTGTCTCCCTGGGGCAAAGATCTGTGATGTGACCGAGAGGCTGACAAGACTCGTCAAGCCTACGGATCATTACCCCTTCCTTTTGGTCCATGTGGGAGCCAATGATACTGCAAGGCACAGCTTTCCCAAGATCAGAAGAGATTATGAGGCCCTGGGGAGGAAGCTGAAAGAAATGAACGCACAGGTGGTCATCTCGTCTCTTCTGCCAGTTGAAGGGCATGGTCCAAGAAGGGAGAGGAAAATAGCCGACGTAAACAACTGGCTCCGTAGATGGTGTCGCCGAGAACAAATTGGATTCTTGGATCATGGACTGCGCTTCCATGCGGGGGGACTTCTTGCAAGAGATGGGGTGCATCTTACAACAGTTGGAAGAAACATTTTTGCCAACAGTCTCAAGAATTTGATCAGGAGGGCTTTAAACTGAGTCAAATGGGGGAGGGAGACAGTATTCTGGAAGGCAAAAGGGCTGGAAAAAATAGTCAAACTGTCATAGAGGGAACAAGGCAAACAGCGCAAGGACCCAACAGTGGGAGGCAAAAAAACTTGCACAGGGAGCAAGTAAAGGGAACACATGGTCTCAGATGTCTCTACACTAATGCAGAGAGCATGGGAAATAAGCAAGATGAACTTGAACTCCTTGCACTACAAAACAAATATGATATAATAGGCGTTACTGAAACCTGGTGGGACGAGTCTCATGATTGGAATGTAGGAATAGAGGGGTATAACCTTTATAGGAGAAACAGGCCAAACAGGAAAGGAGGAGGAATAGCATTATATGTCAGAGATATTTACACCAGTGAAGTGATCCATGACATCAATACTGGAAGCCAGGTGGAGAGCATCTGGATAAAAATTAAAGGGGAGGGAAACAACAGGGATGTTATTGTGGGACTCTACTACAGACCCCCAAATCAGACGGAGGAATTGGATGTTGCCTTTCTAGAACAGATGAACATACATGCAGAAAGGAGAGATGTAGTAGTGATGGGGGACTTCAACTATCCTGATATTTGCTGGCAATCTAACTCAGCCAAAACTACAAGGTCTAGCAAATTCCTTACATGCCTGGAAGACAATTTCATGGTCCAAAAGGTGGAAGAGGCAACAAGGGGGTCAGCTATTTTAGATCTGATCCTAACCAACAGAGACGACCTGGTTAATGGGGTGCAAGTGGTGGGATCCTTAGGTGAGAGTGATCATGTTCTCCTGGATTTTGTTATACAATGGAAAGGAGAAGCCAGGCATAGTCAGACACGCATTCTTGACTTTAGGAGAGCTGATTTCAATAAACTCAGGGAAATACTGGGGATGATCCCATGGTCAAGAATACTAAAAGAGAAGGGACCTCAAGACGGATGGGACTTTCTCAAAAGGGAGATACTGAAGGCACAATTTCAAACAGTACCATTGAGGAAGAAAAATGGGAGGTGTCTCAAGAAACCAGGATGGATGACTAAAGAACTTTCAATGGAGCTAAGTTTTAAACGGAACATGTATAGGAAATGGAAAAGGGGGGAAATCACCAAAGAAGAATTCAAACAGATAGCGAACACGTGTAGGAGTAAAGTCAGAAAAGCTAAAGCGCAGAATGAGCTCAGGCTTGCTAGGGAGGTTAAGAACAATAAAAAGGGTTTTTTTGGGTATGTCTGCAGCAAAAGGAGGAAGAAGGAAATGATAGGGCCGCTACGTGGAGAAGATGGCAAAATGCTAACAGGGGACAGAGAAAAGGCAGAATTACTCAACACCTTCTTTGCCTCAGTGTTTTCAGAAAAGGAAAAGGAGGACCAACCTGAGGAGAATGGAACAGAGGACACAATACGGGAAATCCAGCTCAAAATAAGTAAAGAGGTAGTACAGGAATACCTTCTTAATCTAAATGAATTTAAATCTCCAGGACCAGATGAACTACATCCAAGAGTATTAAAAGAGCTGGCAAATATAATCTCAGAGCCATTGGCAATAATATTTGAGAACTCCTGGAGAACAGGAGAAGTCCCAGCAGACTGGAGGAGGGCAAACGTTGTTCCCATCTTCAAAAAGGGGAAAAAAGAGGATCCCAACAACTATCGTCCAGTTAGTCTGACATCAATACCAGGGAAGATTCTAGAACAGATCATTAAACAGAGAGTCTGTGAACATTTAGAAGGCAATGCCATAATCACAAAAAGTCAGCATGGGTTTCAGAGAAACAAGTCATGCCAGACTAATCTGATCTCTTTTTTTGATAAAGTTACCAGCTTGGTAGATGAAGGGAATGCTGTGGACATTGCATACCTTGATTTCAGTAAGGCCTTTGACAAGGTTCCCCATGACATTCTTGCAAACAAGCTTGTAGAATGTGGGCTAGACAAGTTAACTGTTCAATGGATTTGTAATTGGTTGACCGGCCGAACCCAAAGGGTGCTCAGCAGTGGCTCCTCTTCGTCTTGGAAAGATGTGACCAGTGGGGTGCCACAGGGTTCTGTCCTGGGCCCAGTGCTATTCAACATCTTTATCAATGACTTAGATGAGGGAATTAGGGGCATACTTATCAAATTTGCAGATGACACCAAATTGGGAGGAGTAGCTAATACCCTAGAGGACAGGATCAAAATTCAGAATGACCTGGATAGACTGGAGAGCTGGGCCAAAGCTAACAAAATGAAATTCAATACGGAGAAATGTAAAGTACTGCATTTAGGGCGGAAAAATGAAATGCATAAATATAGGATGGGAGAGACCTGGCTGAATGAGACTACGTGCGAAAGGGATCTAGGAGTCCTAGTAGACCACAAGTTGAACATGAGCCAACAGTGTGATGCGGCAGCTAAAAAGGCCAATGCAATTTTGGGATGTATCAATAGAAGTATAGTGTCTAGATCAAGGGAAGTAATAGTGCCACTCTATTCTGCCTTGGTCAGACCTCACTTAGAATACTGTGTCCAGTTCTGGGCACCACAATTCAGAAAGGATATTGACAAATTGGAGCGTGTCCAGAGAAGGGCAACTAAAATGGTGAAAGGTCTGGAAACAATGCCTTATGAGGAGAGACTTAGGGAGCTGGGTATGTTTAGCCTGGAAAAAAGACGGTTTAGAGGCGATATGATAGCCCTGTTTAAGTATTTGAAGGGATGTCACGCTGAGGATGGAGCAGGCTTGTTTTTCTGCTGCTCCAGAGACTGGAACACGGAGCAATGGGTGCAAGCTCCAGGAACAGATATTCCACCTCAACATGAGGAGGAACTTTTTGACAGTAAGAGCTGTTCGGCAGTGGAACACACTCCCTCGGAGCGTGGTGGGGTCTCCTTCCTTGGAGGTCTTTAAACAGAGGCTGGATGGCCATCTGTCGGGGATGCTTTGATTGTGATTTCCTGCGTGGCAGGGGGGTTGGACTGGATGGCCCTCGTGGTCTCTTCCAACTCTGCAATTCTATGATTCTATGATTCTATGATTCTATGATTTAAGTGGAATATTGCAGTCCCGCACCTTGGATATGCTTATAAAAAATACTGTTTGGTGGCGGCAATTGGTGGGCATAAAAATGCAAATAATTCACTGGTGCCCACCATCTTGATTTGCAGGCATGCCCATTTGAACAATGAATGTGGATAGCTTTGCATGCCTGCAATCTTGCCAAAAAACAATTGTTGGGACAATGCTAAGAACTGGCATTAGCGCACATTAATTCACATTTTCTAGCCTCATATAGACAAGCCCTTGCTCTTCCTGACAGGCTCAGTCAAAAGCAAACTACTGCAGTGTCTCCTAACTTGTGCCTTCTTCCTCATTAATAACGTTAGCCATCTTGACCACACTCTGATGTTGCTTGGCCATACCAATCCCAATTTTCATCTGCAAAATGTTGAAGGGTATGATAGCATTATTAAAGATTGGTGGGAATAGCCAGGCTTGAATAAAAATGATGAAACAAATGAAATTGTTACCCCTCCTTTTTGCTAACTTTCTGTATGTGGATATCAAGATGTTGTGTACTTCAGTCAAGAGTCAAAGTCCCCTGATGATTGTACTGGGTTAGCACTCCAGACTGAGATTTATTCACTCTTGTACTGAACAGAGCTTGGAAGGTTACTTTTTAAAAAAGTAATTGGTTAGTCAACCCACCATAAAGCCCCCCAAAGTAATTACTTACCTCCAATGGTACAAAAGTACCGAATTACATTAACTGTTAATTTGTTTTTATTCTCTCCAAATCATGTCTTTAGGATTGAGAGCAGAAACTCGAAAAAGCTGTTCAAGATGCTCAGAGTCAAATTTAATATGCTCAGAGTCAATTTTAAAATGAACTGAAAAGTGTTACTTCTTTAACCCCAAAATAATATTTGAGTAACAAAGGCCTGAATCCTCATGTTATTCCTAATTAGAATAGATCCAGGAGTATAGCTACCCAGGGGTGGGGGTGGGGGAGAAAAAAGTGCAGTGCACCCTAAAATAAGTATCCCCCCCCCCAGGAATTTTTTCTCCAGTCTCCAAATTTCTAGCATTGCTGAAACTTCAAACTTCAGTTGAGCATTTAATAATAATGGTTTTGACATCTGTGGGCAGGTTAAGTTATCAAGGGAGTGCAAACACAGCACATATAAGCACTCTAGGTATGAACTGTTTTTCAGTGTCTCACTCTCTGCAGTGTTAGAAATTTGGGGACTGAAGGAAAATTTCATTTGGAGGACAGAATTCCTATTTGGAGGGCAATTTCCTTATTTTGCCCCTCCCCCCGGTAGCCACACCCCTGAGTAGACCCTATGGGTTAACTCACAATTCAACAATTAATTCAACAGATCTAGTCTAACTGAGGCTAATCAACAGCATCCAGACCAATGAGTACTCCCACTTATGGTATTACTTTTGAAATGTGACTGTGTGACAGGTTCCTCCTTATATTCAACCTCTGGTATTACATGTAGGCAACTTGTTGCAAATACCTTGTGTTCTTGTTTCTTCTAAGATTTTGATGCAGTGGGAGGCAGTGGCAGCTGATGACTTCCAGGTCACTGAGGGATTGTCTAAACAGCGAAAATACTCCTCATGGAATGTGAAGAGAATCCTACCTGTCTAAATGGCATTCTGCATTGTTTTGCAGATGATGGTTTGCCACATTAGGAAGGAGGGGCCCCCCAAATGTAAAAAAACTGCTCAGGAAAATCCTTCACGGTTTTTCCTGGAGTTTTAGAAAACAGCAGGGGATGTGCATTCCTCCTCATTGGGACATAGGAAAGGAAGTGCAAAGCTCATTGGCTGGTTGAGCATGGGGGTGGGGCTTGCTAACAAGGCAAGTGCCTGATGCTGCCATGTTGCATTTTCGCCTTAACGAGCATGCATTGAGGCAAGAAAATGGGATGTGGTGGGTCTTTTTTTTTTGCTTTCTGTTAAATCAAAAAGTCACTCGCACCTTAGACATTATTTTTTTTAAAAAAGTTCCGTGGTGGTAAATTGAGGTAAGTACAAACATGAGTAAATCACTTGTGTCTGCCATCTTACATGCAAAGCTTATGGGGGCAAAACCACCATTAAGACAAGTTGCAGCTGCTGTGAAATTCCATTACTGTGAGGCACTCTGTTTCCCCCCCCCTTTCTTGTCTCATATAGATAAGCCCTGAGTTTGTACTCCACTCTAGGGTTTAGTCTGCTTTTAAAATGACCTATCCAAGATGTTGATCTTCATATCTAAAACATGTTCAGCACCTTGGTGAGCTCCTTTTCAATTCAGATTAAAAACTGGAAGGGGTTCATCAATCCAATTACATTGGACCCACCAGCCATCCCTGGTCTCTGGCTCCCTCTGCTTGTGTAAAGTGTGCCCTCAAAGCCCTTGAGTCTGAATAGGCATTCATTTGTCTAGGAAATTCAAGTTAGAAGAAGACAGACAGGATTCATCCTTGAATGGAATGGAAGTCACCCACCACCACTGGGATGGGATAGAGAGAGAGATTCTTGAAAAATAGGGCAATAGTTACCAGTCTTGAAGAGCGAAGCACTCAGACAGAAGTCTGAGGGTGGCACTGGAGGTTCCGATCCAGAGGGGCACCAAGAAAGAGAGTGGCTGGGTTCATCCACAGTGGCACACCTTTCTACTGTTGGAGGACTACTATTTATATCCTGCTTTATATCCTGAGGGGGGGTACTTTGGCTAGGACAAAGCTTAGATGGGTTTCCCACGATGTAAACAAAGGAAACTGAAACTTAGCTGATTGCTGTTTATGGCTGGGAGATAGGAATTGAAGAGTTCATGACAACCTTGCATTACAGAACAGGAGAGGGTTCTGGGGGGATATTTCCTTGGAACTGGAGTTGGAACGGTCACTTGATTGTTTTAGTTGTGTGACTCACCACTGAGGTGCCCAAGAAGGAATTAGCACATACCTCCTTAATGGTTTTCTTTATCGGGGGCTTCCACTCAATCCTAGTTTGGGCTTGCTTGCTAAAATATTTCTCAGATACCTTCCCAGGTCCTTATGACTTTCACCTGCCCTCATTTTGGATTACCCTGGTCTACCTCACCCCTTCAAAATGTCCAGCATTTCCAATTATGAGATATTAAAAGGAGTGGATAATAGGGCATGCTAACACAATACAGATTTTTAATCATCAAGTTCTTTACATCCCTTTTATGGAGAATCTGCAGCATTTTTGAAAGATCTTAATGCTTGGTAGTGGAAGGCAGTAGGAAAAGAGGAAGACTGATCTACAGGTGGATTGAATCAGTCAAGGAAGCCATGGCCTTGAGTTTGCAGGACCTGAGTAAGGCTGCGGGAACAGAGTCTCTTGGAGGTCTCCCATTCATAGGGTCACCATCAGTCACAGTTGATTTCATGGCCATTAACAATAACAGCTTATTTAAAAAGATAAATCAAAATAAGTTTCTACCATCTTGCCAAATTCAGTAGGTACAGTTCTTACCAACACAAAGAAGAATACTGCCTGCCACAGAACTGTTAAAGATGAGGATCTTGTCAGAAAGAAACCCTAACTAACTAAATAAATAAATATAAGAGGTGGCAAGTCTAACATAGCACTACAAACATAGTTGAACACACTCACTTTAAAGACCAAGCACTCAAAGTCCCTGGAACGGATGGATGAATCATTCACTTTCTCCCCTAATTCAGTTTTCAAAATCTCAAGTTATTTCCTTCAGGTTTACAGGGAAAAAAAGGGTATTTTGAAAAGTCCTTATCAAAAAGCAAAAAGACACAAACAATTTACTCATCTATACCCAAGAGACAGAGTAAATTTAGAAGGAAGAATGAGTTCATAAGATTGGAGAAGCACCGACTCATCTCAATAGCTGTGAAATGCTTCTGCTAACGAAAAGCAGCAAACAAGGGTTAATTTGTCTGCCCTCAATTGTAACAGTAGTGTCTTGCTTCCAAAACTCCTAAGAGATGCAACATATAATTCCACCCCAACTTGACTGAACATTGGTATTAATTCCATCCACGTACTCCTATGCACCTCTGGTGGATAATTTGGACATTGCTTCCCACCATATCAACAGAGGCAGTAATTGTTCTTTAAGCATTTGTATATTTGGCATCTGGCTTAGTTCAAGCCATTTTAAGCAATGTGCTTCTATTTTTGAACAACTCTGATAGAGTTGCCAATGTTGCCTAAGCCAGGAGCCTTTAAAGTATTGCAAAAATGGCATTTGACATGGTGATAGTGATGCAGTTGATACACAAGGCTACAGTTGTCCGAAATGCAACGGCATAATTCAGATGATGTTTGGCACTGATTTTACCTCTGGAATGTGCCACCCAATTAGGCAGTCTGTTCCTTTTAATTTAACTATCACAATGACATTGTCAAGTACTACCTGGAGGAGGCCTCCTGGGATGAGGAAGGGGAAGAAGAGTGCCAAGATGACAGGCCTCAGTTGGAGCTGGAATAACCTGGCAGTCCTGTCATGAAAAAAGCAGAGTCTGGTTTGGAGTTTTTAAAAAAATCAAATGTAAAAACAAGACATCAATTAACATTACGGTCAAAAACATTTCTAGAGTGGGAGTTGTAGGGGTGTTTGCCTGATTGTCATCAGAGATGGAGTTATGCACATCTCCCTATTTTGTTGACATTTGAATAGGCTTTTCCCCAGCCTTAAGCAGAAGCCAAGTTCCCACTGATACATACGCACATCCTAATACAGCTGGCTTCTTGGACTGTATCTTACTTGGTAGGGTGAGGAAGACGACCTGCCCTCTCGATCCTTGCCCTTCATGGCTGGCCATCCAGGGGGGGACTGCCTTGATGGTGTTCCTTAAGGACATCATCAATGCATCCCTCAGAGAAGGGCGTGTTCCATCTTGTTTAAAGGAAGCAGCCGTTAGGCCTCTCCTGAAAAAAATCTTCCCTTGACGCCCTGGACATGAACAACTATAGGCTGGTTTCTATGTTACCATTCTTGAGCAAAGTGATCGAGAGGGCAGTTGTGCTTCAACTCCAATTGGTCTTGGATGAAACCAATTATCTAGACCCATTCAAACTGGCTTTAGGATGGGATTTGGAGTTGAGACTGCCATGGTTGCCTTAACCAACGACCTGTGTCTAAGCATCGACAGGGCTAGTGTGACCCTGTTGGTGCTTTTAGACATCTCAGCGGCTTTCGATATGATAGATCATAGCATCCTCTTGGATAGCTTGCGTGGGTTAGGAATCGGAGGCACTGCACTCCAGTGGTTCCGGTCTGTCCTTTCGGGCAGGTCCCAGAGAGTGTTGCTCGGAGACAGTTGCTCCAGCAGAAAGGAGCTTACATGTGGTGTTCCACAGGGTGCCATCATGTCCCCGATGCTGTTTAACATCTATATAAAGCCGCTGGGTGAGATTATTTGGAGTTATGGGGCTCGGTGTTATCAGTACGCTGATGACACCCAGATCTATTTCTCCGTGTTCCGATCGTCGGCCTCGAATTCCGATGGCGTCTCTCCTCTTAATGACTGTCTTAAAGCAGTAATGGGCTGGATGAGGAATCATAGAATCATAGAATTGTAGAGTTGGAAGAGACCATGAGGGCCATCCAGTCCAACCCCCTGCCACACAGGAAATCTTGATCAAAGGAAAAACAGATCAAGGAAGAACAGATTGAGATTAAATCCAGACAAAACGGAGGTGCTCACGGTAGCGGCCCCAAAACCAGGAGTTGGGTTGCAACCTCCAGTCCTGGATGGAGTCACACTCTCCGTTAAGGACTGTGTTCGCAGTCTGGGGGTGCTCCTTGATTCATTGCTTCAGATGACTAGTCAGGTGAATGTGACAGTCAGGAGCACCTGTTATCAGCTTCGGCTGATACGCCAGCTGCGCCATTTCCTGGAAGTAAGGGACCTCGAGACTGTGGTGCACGTGCTGGTAGCTGCTCATCTAGATTTCTGCAATGCACTCTACATGGGGCTGCCCTCATGCTTGGTCCGGAAACTTCAGTTGGTACAAAATATGGCAGCCAGAGTGGTCTCGGGAACATCTCGGAGAGACCATATAACTCCAGTATTAAAATCTCTCCACTGGCTGCCTATCAGTTTCCGGGCCCAGTATAAGGTGTTGGTTATTACCTTTAAAGCCCTAAATGGCTTGGGTCCAACTTATCTCCGGAACCGCCTCCTCCCATACAATCCTCCCCGCGCACTCCAGTCCTCTGGGAGGAATTTGCTTCAGCCACAAAAATCTAGGCTGTCTGCAACCTCCCAGAGGGCCTTTTCGGTAATTGCCCCCAAATTGTGGAATGACCTGCTGAACGAGATCCGTCAGATGACAAGCCTGAATAGCTTTAAAAAAGCACTAAAGACAGATCTCTTTCAGCAGGCCTTTTCCTAATTAGATCCCGGCCTCAGGGGATCCTGGCCTCTTTTAGTCCGATGGCTATTTATTGTATTTATTGTTTTTAAATGTCATTTTAGACAGTTGCTTTTAATTTATATTTGTTTAATATTTTTTTATGGGGGAGGGTGGGGGTGGGGGGTGTTTAGGGATTTTTATCTGTATTTTATTTTAATTTTTGTAAGCCGCCTTGATTGTTTTAACAGAGGGGCGGGGTATAAATAGGGGTCACCTATCGCCACCACCTACGACTCCTCGAGCGCTTTCATCAGCGCTGTGTACGCACAATCCTAAATATACACTGGACTGACTATGTGACGAATGTTGCTGTCCTTGAGCAAGCAGGGATCACCAGTATTGAGGCCATGATATTGAGAACGCAGCTGCGCTGGGCAGGGCACATTTCTAGGATGGAGGTCCATCGCCTCCCCAAAATAGTACTCTATGGTGAACTCGCCACGGGTTAGCGTAGGAGGGGCTCTCCAAAAAAGCGATACAAAGACTCCCTGAAACAACATCTCAGGCTCGGCCAAATTGATCACCAACAGTGGTCCGCCCTGGCCTCACATTGGGAGGCATGGAGACGCACTATCCACAATGCTGCAGCCTTATTTGAGTACTCACGCCGAACAAGTCTTGAAGAGAAACGACAACATAGAAAGAATCACAACCCAAAAATATTACCCAAGGAGACCTTCTGCTGTGCTTTTTGCAACCGGACTTGTTTATCTCGGATTGGCCTCTTCAGTCATCAGCGCGCTTGCAGAAAGCGCGGGATGAGTCCTTCCTGAATCTTTGTTTGCGAAGAAAAGCCAGAGAGAGATATTAGGTTACATTTTGCACTTTATATTCCCAGGCTTCAAAGATGGCAACCAAACTGCCTGGCCTGTAAACAAGCTGTTGTAGTGTAGTCACACACACACACCCTCCGCACACATCTTCCCATAACCAGTTTTGGTCAATGTCTATTAACAGTCATCTTTCTGAATCAGTTGAAATCTGCCTGGGTATTTGTAGGTTCCACTCAAGAGCTGCATCTCAGTCACTGAGTTAAATACCAGCCATAGTTTTATCAGAACACTACACATACTAAAATTGTGCAGAGGTGGGGTGGGGAAGAACCTGTCTCCTTGTCCAATTATTTATTGATTTTTACTGCCATTTTATTGTGTGTGTTACTTATTTGTACTATAATTAGGCATCCTGAACTGAATTTGGTAGAAAGACAACATTCAAAAATGACCAACCAGGTTTCCTTTGTTGCCTAAGGCTTGTATCTGAGCTAGACTGACCAACTCTTCTTTATTTCCCGGAATCTCCCTTATTCAAGCTAAATTTTGGATCCTTCCGGCTCCCTTATTGACCATCTATTTCTCTCATATAGAAGGTCTGACATTCATATGTCAAGGGCAAGCAAGTCTGTGCACACGAAGGCTGGATGCAGGTGTGTGTGTGTGTGTGTGTGAGAGAGAGAGAGAGAGAGAGAGAGGATCCTCAAAATGCAAGCAAGGAAACCACTGCTGGCTTGAGGTGTGTGTTTGTATTTATGTTGGAGAGGGGGAGTGTGTGTGTGTGTGTTTATGTGAGGGAGGGAGAGAGAGGTAGGTGTGTGTTGTATCTGTGTGCATGTGAGAAAGGAAAGTGTATGTTTGCATGTCCCTTTAAGAGGCAGGAAAGGGGTATGTGTGTGCCTTTGCATCTTTGTATGTAACAGAAGGTTTCTGATTTGTGTGGGGGTAAGTGTGTATAACATGGCTTAATCTCAGGTATATGTGCTTTAGAGTGCTATCTTAACCTTGAAAGAGTCTTTTAAGGGGACAATGGCTTGCTATACCAACCACTAACATATCTCCCCAGCCCCATCTTGATTTCCTTACTGATAGAATCTTGATTTATTTAATTTCATTCATTGCTGTGCAAACATATAGCTCTGTTCAGACTCTCTAGATTCTATTGATGTGGGTGCCTTGTTATTGTTATTTGCTTTCAATTCAACTTTCTGCTTGTAATGTGGTCTCCCTCTTTTCCTACCACCTTCCACTTTACCAAGCATTATCATCTTTTCATCCAAAGGATGACAGGCTCAGTTCAGTCACCTTGACTTCTAGTGAGAGTTAAGGCTCCCCCCCAAGGCCCATTCATTTGTCTTTTTAGCAGTCCATGGCATCTGCAGAACTCTTCTCTGACATAACAGTTCAAATGGGTGTCTACTGCTGACACAAATATGGGTGGATAACTAAACTGCAACTTTAGACTTACATGGAAGTGACTGTGGTGTCCTATGCTTTAACTGTTGCCCTCCAATGCTTGCTTGCAAGAGACCTTTTAGTGGTCCCCGTGGTCTCTACTGGTGTGTACTCCATATTGGTGTTCTATGGTCCCTTCTAAGGAACCATTGCTGATAATGATCTTTCACTAGCTCTCCAACATTCATTGTACACAGCAAATTTGCTCATCTTTCCTAAAGTGCTTCTTAATTGAAAATGGAGGGTAGAGATTCTGTAAGAGCACAGTGAATATGTTGGCTTGTTTTAATGCAATCAAAATGTTTGTGATGGCCATTTGTTATCTCAGCTACCAATCGATTGGATGGTGCCTAACAGATTGACTCTTTATGTATAAAGCTGCTGGATATCAGACTGAGTCTGCTAAAAGCTAATGATACTAAAACGGCATGGCATAATTCCACATGCCATAAAGAATGTTTCTCAACTCATATTTTGCCTTCATAATAAACAGAGGAGATGCTTCTTTTCCTTTCATAATAAATATGCAATGGAGAAATTTAAAATGCAGAACTTTTGATGGATCTATTCAAAATGTAAAGGTGTTATAAAATATTACCCAATAGGAGACGGAATATTCATTAGTATGTTATGCTGAGTAAGGGCTTCTACATCTTTCAGTGACCAATCAATCTTAAATATCGCTTTACATTGTATGGGCAATGACCTTCACATTCACAATACTTTGCAAATAGGTTTTTTTTTTTTTTTGCTTTTAAATGAATCAGGGAAGCATTTTACTTTTTAATAATAGTATTGAAACAACAAGGCAAGGAATCAATATTTGTTTCCTTATGAACACGTTATAACTCTTTGTGGACAGTATAGGAAGTTCATATCTCAAAGGGAAAAAAATAAAAATGGCAAAATAAATAAAACTTCCCTTTATGTTACATTTATATCCTTGCTGAATTAGAAACATCTAAAAGAAATACATTTCAGAATTATTACAAAATCCTTCCTCCCTTGCCACTGGTGCCTATGCTGGCTGTGGGATTCTGGGAGCTCTAGTCCAAATAAGTAACTTTTCCAAGCACTGGCTAGAGTTATTGACAATATACCTAGGCACCATTTGCTTTTGCTGTGTGCCTTCAAGTTGTTTCTGACTTACAGTACCCTAAGGTGAACCTATCATGGAGTTTTCTTGGCAAGATTTGTTTGGGTGTGTGTATTTTTGCCTCCCTCCTGAGGTTGAGGTGGTGTGATTTCCCTAGTATCCCTCAGTGGGTTACTGGGCCAAGTAGGGATTTGAAGAAAGGTCTCCTGGAGTCTTAGTCCTACTCCAACACTCAAACCACTATACCACACTGTCTCTCATTGAGACATCACAGGGTTCTTCTTTTGCATGAAACATTGATCAAAGAATAGCACATGGCAAGAATCCAGTGTATTCTTTCTGCTAAGACATTATCTAGTCAAGTGAGGGAGTGTTCCAATCTGCTGGGGCTTTGGCCTTCATTTTAGCCACAAAATGGTAAACTTGGGGTGAGATGTTGAGTCTGAATTCTCCAATGGCACTAATGGATATTGGTTGTTTGTTGTTGTTGTTTTCAAACTTCTTGCAGGGGTGTGTGAGGTATTCACAGGGTTCAGTTGTGACTTTTGCTAAGCAGAACTTCAATGACACAAATGGCATTTGTTGGGATAAATCAGGCTACAACTTTTATTGGTTACAACAGTAGAGGCTTAGCTGCTCCCAAGAGCTGCAGTGAGATTGTTAACTGGAGCTGGCTTGCCTGTCCATTTCTGGGCAAAGTTCAAAGTGTTGGTGATGATCTATAATGCCCTATATGGCTTTGGTCCAGGCTATGTGAAGGAAGGAACTCTCTCGTATGAACCTGCCTGTGTTTAGAGAACCTTTTTATTCTTGCAGGCATTTGAGAATTATTTTTTTGATGGAAATAATGCATTGGACTTTTATTTGTTGCTGTTGTTTTAATTTGTTTTGACTGGTTTCAAATTTTATGAGGGTTTAGTTGCTTTTTAACATTTTATACTGTTATTTTAAAATTATGTTTAACTGTTGTAAGCTGCCTCGAGACCCAAAATGGAGAAAAGTGGGATGATGATAATGATTGCAATAGCATTTATATTTCTATACCACTTATCACTGCAAACCACTCCCTAAGTGGTTTTATAATGTGTTAGCTAATTGCGCCCAACAAGCTGGTATTCATTTTACCGACCTACATAAGGATGGAAGGCTGAGTGAACCTTGGAGCCCTGTAGGATTGAACTCACAATGTTATGGCTGCAGTACTGGCATTTAACCATTGTACTGCCAGGGCTGCTAATAATAATAACAACAACAATAGAAAGGTGTAGTAGTAATAGTAGTAGTAGTAATAGTCATCTGGATCCAGGCATTGGTCGACGGGCCTGCTGACCAATGGAAACCAAACACTCAGCCCACCGGCTATGTATGGAAACCAACTCACCCAGGCTGCCTGCTTGGTATACTTCTGGAAATCCACAAGAATGGAAGCCACTGTGTGGTTCCCTGCCACCTGGTTGCCTACCCTAAGGTCTCACAGCAGGACCTTCAACTAGGTCTGACAGGCAGCCATTCTTTGTCTACCTCCAACTGGATCTGCTAAAAAAACAAAAAAACAAAAAACAAAAAACAAAACCAAGCTAAAACCCACAAAAGTTGGGATGAAATAAATTTACTATAAAGATTCACAGATACCACAAAACAGGCCACAAAACTATGAACAGGTAAAACAGAGGGAGAGAAGGTGAGGACAAAGCTCTGTCCAGACTGTTGAAGGGAGCACAGTGAGCTGGTCTTTAGCTGGGGTGCAAACTGGATTTAAGCCTTCACTCCCACCCACAAACTAAGAGGTAGTCCCTGATAAGCAGGTTTTCCCTCCTTTCTTTAGAGCCTGGGAAACTGCACAGGCTTCTGGGAAGGGCAACTCAAGACCTTCCTTGCTCTGACTCATTGCAACTTAGAAATTGTGCTCCCCAGTACATCAGGGAATGCTCTTCAGGAAACTGGTGTTATTGTAAAAGTTTAAATCCCACGTCTCCATGTGTAATGTTGCTGATCCAGACTGAGGCCCCATGAACTTGCTTCTGAGTAGGGAAAAAGAGGTTCAGCTGCATGCTAAATATTCAACATGCTGTGTAATTTGACCTCTACTGGTACAGTTAATTCAGAGCTGCCAAAATGACTTTGGTATTAGCTAAATGACATTATGGAACTCTGTGTTCCTGTGTAACGACTATTTATATCACTGACTTTACACAGTCTAGGAAAACTGTTAATTATGCCAATTAGGTTTCTGAGAATGGAGAGGTTGCGTTATTCATTCGGCAATAAGCTATGAGAAAATGAAGGAACCGTTGAATGCTTGGTAGAAACAAAGAAATAATCTGACCTCTTAGAATTCATTAATGTAACTACATGCTCTAAGTGGTAGCGATTATTCACAATAAATGGCCCTCAGATGAATTTAATTGCATTAGTATAAGGCAAAGGAGTTATGCTGGATTTGCTTAGAGGTCTGTTTATATGGAGTCTTATAGATCTGCTCTAATCTTCACTGGGTCACTGTTTAGTGGCACTGGCTGCTAAGGCAGACAATGGCAGCAGCTGTCAAGGTCTCCTTACTACAGCAAACATACTTCTGATGAATGGATACAGGATTATTGTAAGTGGGGTTATTGCTATACTTTTAACCCAGGGATGGGCAAAGTGTAACCTGAAGGGACACATATGCAACCCTGGGGTAGTTTTATAGCCCTCAACCCTCTCCGGACTCCTCAGACCTTCTGCAAGCTACACATTTTTATTCTAGTTGCCTCTGGAGATTATCAGCCGAGTGCCTAAAAATGTTATTATGGCACTATATTTTACAGTCAGGGCTGGTTTAAGGCACCAGTGGTGTCAGCATCCGCAGGGGGCCCCATCATTGTGGGGGCCCCTGTAGTAACCCTCCTCCTGCAAAAACTTATTAGTAATAATCTGAATATCCTGTACTGTGAATAGCTTAGGTTGAGTTAGGTTACATTGACCTGAGATAAACATATCCCCCCCCCAAATAAAGCATTGCAGCCCCCCCCCCAATTCCTTAAACCAGTCCTGTTTACAGTATTCATGTTCTGGCACAATAACACATGTTTTTGCATGCTGCCATGATAATGATACAAGCAATATGACTCCAGCAATATGAGCGCTCGTGCTGCTTACTTTCTCCATGAATGTCTTTTTGGCACATCTTGCGAGAAGATGCGAGTGAGCATGCTAAAAAGCCCCCAAACCCCAATATTAAAAAAGAAAATATTCAGAAAATCATAGATACACATTTAGATTGGGGGAGAGGGTTCATTAAAAAGAGCGTATGGTACCTAGTTTTCCCATTTGCACCCAGAAGCGTTCTGGCGGGACCGCCCATTGATGCTGGAATCATGCCAGCAGAATGGGGCACCTTTTTGCACACACAAAAATCCAGAACACAAATGCTATGGGAGATCAATTTTGACTCCTCCCTGACAATAAAAAAGAACTCCCTTGTAATAGCAGCAGAATGCTTGCCTAACGCTGGTGCATGCTGTTGTCTGATAAGGAAGCCCTTTTATGATCTCATGGCATCATTATAACGCCATTTTTGATGCAGCTGATCATCTTTTCTATGTCATTCATGTATGCAGGTCCAGTCCAAGATGTTTTGCTGCCTGTGATGTAGAACAAGATGGTGCCTGTGGGAGTTTACCACTTAACTCACTGTTTCTCCATCAGGTGTGAGGTCCTACCTAAACCTCTGCTGCCACCAAAAGTGAAGACTTCCACAAATCTCACTGTTACCACTAAAAGTGAGGGATTTCCTTTGTCCCCACCTCTGCCACCAATGTAAGGACCTTCTCTTGTTCTACTGCTGCAACCACTAACTGTGGGGACCTCCTAGAAGCCCTCAAGGTACATGTGTGAGATATTATGCAATTAATATCCTCATTGGACACCACCCCTCTTTATTCACTGCTGCTATGGATTGATTATTTAATACATTCAAAAAACATATCTCATTCTCTCTTATACTCCTCTCTTAGGTAACTCAGGGCTCATCTACACAAGCCAGGATACGCTGGCTCCCTGCTGTGGAGGTGGCCCTGTTTCTGCCCTGTTATTGAGAAAATGGGCCAGAGTCCAAACAGGATGCTGGCCGATTGCAGAAGCCACCACTGCTGCCATTTCCCCACTAAATCAGAAGCCAGACAGGGGTTCCACAACATGTGACTGCAGGCCCCCTGCATGTGACCAGCCTTCGTCGCATGCTGAGGGACCCCTGCCTGGTTTCTGGGAGAGCCAGGGAGCTGGTAACAGCAGCAAGCAGTAGAACAGTATTATGGAACAGGCTCCCATGGACATGTGCAGCCCAATCTGGCAGTACCGGATTAAACTGGGTATTTAAAAAAAATGTAGTAAAGGGCCCTATCCTGGCTTGCCCCTTTTCCAGCCCTGTACCTGCCCTGGGGGTCATTTGGACTGCCCGAGGACAGATTTGTGTAAGTGCTCAGCAGCTGGACTGCAGGCTCTAGAATGGGGCAATCTGGAGTTATTTGGCCAGTGTAGACAAACTGTTAGTCTCTTAAATGCTACACCTTAAATCCTAAACCTAACTGACTGACTCTCTTAACCCCAATCCTCACCTGACTCACTCCCCCACCTTCTCTCTAACTATCCAAACTACCTACCTAATTATATCAATTGTCATCCCAAATGTCATTCACCAATCTTATTCAAGTCCCCTGAAACATTCTATTAATTGCCACTCACTCTCAACATTCCAGTCTCTCACCCTCCCAACAGCTCCTTATCTGATTGTTGTTTTTGTTAACTACTGTCAAGTTGACTTCAACTTATGGCAATCCTATGAATGAGAGACCTCCAAGTCACCCTATCATCAACAGCCCCACTCAGGTCTTGCAGACTCAGGGCCCTTGTTTCCTTGACTGAGTCTATTCATCTGTAATATGGCCTTCCTCTTTTCCTAGTGCCTCCCACCTTACTAAGTATTATTGTCTTTCCTAGTGAGATGTCTTCTCATAATACATCCAAAGTATGACAGTCTTAGTTTAGTCATCTTGACTTCTCAGGAGAGGTCAGGCTTGATTTGCTCTAGGACCCATTTATTTGTCTTTTTAGTAGCCCACAGTATCCATTGAATTCTTCTCCAGCACCACATTTGAAAGGAGATGATTTTCTCCTATCAGCTTTCTTCACTGTCCACCTTTCACAACCATACATAGGATTTATCAGATGGGCAAAATACAGCATCATAACAACACCACATAACCGCAAAAGGGCACACAGATCAGACGATGTCACCCTTTCGTGGTTATGTCCTGGCCAAAACCCAGACTTTGATGGCTTAAGCCATCAATAGTTCCCCTATTCCGGTTTGGTGCCGGCATTACCGGTGTTCAAAACCTTGGACCATGTAAAATCTTGTCACTGTAGCGAGAATGGCCAGTCTGGCACGAACACTTCTCAGTGAGATTGGGACATCCAGGTAAGTTTCACTCTTTTTATGACTGTCCACGGGTTATTTGGGACTTCTAAAGTGTGTGTGGATGCTTTTTGTAACTTTTTATGTCTTTTTTTATTTTTGAATTTCCCACATGATGAAGTCTTGTAGGATTTCAAATGAGGAAGTGAATGGGGAAGTTCACTTTCTCTTTAATTACTGGAGCTGCCTTTGCCAGGAGAGGAAGGTAAGTGTGTGTGTGTGTGTGTGAGCATTCTTTTGTTGGCATAAAAATTGTGTGGTTTTTTTTTTTAATGATGGCAAAAGAACATATTACAGGCAGTGTCTGATAAAGTCTATAGAAATTGGAAATATGATGGCATGAGCATCCTAAACCTCCACTACTGTTGCTGCCCACTAGCTGTTTGGCACAAATAGTCTGGCTCCAAAGCAAAAGCATGTCTGACATGGGAGGTTCTACCAATAGCACTGCTGCCATCAGCATAACCTTTTGCCTCTTGGGGACCACACAATCCCACCACCATGGAAAGGTAGTGCCATTGGTGGTCCTTACCTGATTACCTCTAATAGATAAAGTAAACTAAACAACATTGTACCTGCAAATGTCCATGACATCAGAGTACCCCCTCTTATTCTGTGTACAAATGCCAACTGGACTTGGAGATGAATATTTCTTTAATGCTGATTGAAGAACATAGAATCCTCTTCCACCACATCTGAAAGCATCAAGCTAGCTTAGAGGGTACAAGGTAATGTGAAGTTGGAGGCTTTCACAGCTGGCATCCATAGATTTTCCTTGGTTTTTTTCCTGGGCTCTGAGGCCATGTTCTGGAATAGTTTCTTTCTGACGTTTTGCCTGCATCTGTGGCTGGCATCTTCAGAGCATGGTTGGGTAGGGGTGTATGTTGAGTTTATATGCTGTGAACCCCTGCTGGAGAGTATATGTAAATTTGTGTTTCCTCCAAACGATCTACAGACAAACCAAAAAAAATCCAAGAAATGCTACGCTCAGTGAAGGACAAAAGAGACCCTCTCACAGCTGCAGGAGTTTGCTGCATACCATGCAGTTGTGGACAAGTTTACATAGGGACCACTAAATGCAGTGTGCAAACACGAATCAAGGAACATGAGAGACACTGCAGACTGGGCCAGCCAGAAAAATCAGCAGTAGCAGAACATGTTATAAACCAACCTGGACACAAAATGCTATTTAAAAACACAGAAATTCTGGACCAGGCCAACAACTATCATGTCAGAATGTACAGAGAAGCTATTGAAATCCACAAACACCTGGAAGACTTCAACAAAAAAGAAGAAACCTTAAAAGTAAACAAAATCTGACTCCCAGTTTTAAACAACAATAGAAAAAAACTCAACACTTACAAAGGAATTCCACCCAGGGACAGGGGGAGTTCCAGCAGATAATGGCCCATCAACCAACCATTAGCCAAACAGACACTAATGAGCCTTGCATTTCTATACCCAGAAACTAACCGTTCAATTACACAAATTTACATATACTCCCCAACAGGGGTTTGCAGCATATAAACTCCACATACACTCCTACCCAACCATTCTCTGAAGATGCCAGCTCTGAAGATGCAGGGGAAACATCAGAAAAAAACTATTCCAGAACACAGCCTCACAGCCCAGAAAAAAACCAAGGTACAAGGTAAGCTGCATGGTCCAGCGCACTCTCTTTGCACACTTTGCTGCTGATGCTTCTTATTACCTTCTTCCTGAACCATCTTCTTCCCTCTGCCTAATGGTAGGCCTAGCTCTACACACATAAATAAAGCCCCCCCCCCCAAAGTCTCTAGCGGGAAAGCTAAATCCAGGTAGCATTGCCGATGGAATGGTTCACCAGTTAGGAAAAGACAGAGAACATAATACAGGTTGCCCCCCATATGCATGGGGGAGGTACATTCCCAGATCTACCACAAATACTTGACACTTATTATTCTTGCGGGTAATAGTAAACACCATAGAATCATGCTGGAGGACCTAAGAAATGCCTAGAGAGGCTTCTTTTTTAGGCATTTCCAGCATGACTCTATAGTAACATCCAGTGGAAATTACCAAGTTACTGGAGGACCTAGGAAATGCCTAGAGAGGCCATATTTTTCAGATGATAGATAATTGAAACCATGTGTACACATACGGGGGGTGGGAATACAACCTGTACTACTTTCAACCCTCATGGCAAAATGAACAGCCTACTGAACACGCACACTTATGCACACACAAAACAACTTAGATACTTTTTTCATTTGTCACTTACAGTTACCACCATAATTTGTAACAATCATTAAATAGAGCAAGCATTTTATTTCATGGAATCAAAACCAGCTAATTGTACATTTTCTCTCTTGAGAGCACTTAAAAGTTTCCACTATTCCTAGATGGCTGTATGTGATGGCCCATTTTTTTTTTAAATACAAAGCTCAGATCTCTGTATATAACTGTGTAAAACTTTAATGAGACAGAACTCATCAAAAGCATTGTTAGTCATACTGATCCCTGTGTAGGCTTTCCTGTGTCAGCATTATATATGTGTACATGCATGCACACACGCATGCACGCACACACACACACAGTCTCATCTGAATTTTCTGACTGTGGGCTTATCTGAATTTTCAGTTTGGGTTTTACCTATAATTTGTATGTGAAAGGTGTTCTTTTCACTACAGGGGCCCAGAAACAGGGTTTTGATACATTCAGTGTGTGTGTGTGTGTGTGTGTGTGTGTGTAGGTGCACTTGTACACATGTGCCTGCTTGCTGTACTACTTCTCCTTGATAGTTCTAGAAATACCACATGTGAACTCACCAACTGTCTCGGGCTTTGGCTTTAAACTTCATGAATTTTCCACATTCATGGATAAGGTTAAGAAAATTGCTCTTTTAACCCTGTCGTTAATTAGATCACTACGTCTTTTTGCTTCTCCTGTCCAGAAAGCTCATCTCTTATCAGACTAGCAGGTGTCCCTTATTATAAGGGTTGATAAGCCTTTTCTTCTATATAGACTGAACAAAATGCCCCCAAACCCTACATTTTGGGGTGTGGGCCCTTCATAAATTCATGGATGTGGACAATATGCTAATTTTTACAGAGGAAAACATGGCTAAATTAATCAAAATCAATACTTTCATTTAGTATTTAGGCACTTGTTAATAGCTACTTCCTGATTGTCAACGTCGCACATCAAGAACTTTAACTGTACCTTGGTTCTGTTTTGAAAACCTTCAATACTAATCTATCCCTACGCAAAATAAAGAAATAAAGCTACCTACTAGATTTTTCCAATTTTGTTTCTTTTTCATTTTGGAAGAGTAACTATAAATTAGCAACTGGCATAACTTCTTGGAAAATCCCAACAGTATTCCCACCTGCCTCCTTTTCTATGGAGAAGTGCCCTTTAAGTGAGCAAAATATTTCATCAGCAGGGAAAAAAACCCTTCAAGATGAAATGCCAGTTCACAAAAGAAACCTGGTTAAAATGACAGCCACAGAAGCAACACTTTCAGGTTTGTATGCATATTCACTGTGTTTTGTACACTATAACATCTGATTTATCTCCTGAGACTCTTGACTGCTTTGTACACACAAAAGAACCTGCTACAGTTGTTCACATAACTAGAATTTTTTTAAAAAGTGACTCTGTATGAGTAGGGATCCTTTCAGGGGGGCTGAGATTAGAAGTGCAGCCCCCCCAAAACCCCAGAGGGGCTGAAGCAAATGCCCTACAAAAAAAGTCAACATGCTCAGGGCCATTTCATTTAGCAAAAAGACAGTGCCTGGAAAGCTACTTTATAAGGGGAATGAATGTAGGCATTCTGAAGGTATCCATAACAGAGAAGTGGAATAGGTTGATGCTGTACTGCTTGCAGCTGCTCAGCCAATTTATGGCTTTGGCAGGTCATTATATACCTTCTTCTTAAAGGTAACTCTCTAAGCTCTAGGGAAAAAAAAAAAACAGAAGCAGGAACTTGATAAGGGTGTATACAATTCTGTAGGGTGAGGCAAGGATGGATAGAGAAATGTTTTCTGCCTTCTCTCAGGATATTACATCATGGAATCAGCTAATGAAGCTGACTGGTTTTAAGACTGATAAAAAGAAGTATTCACACAGTGCATAGTTAAACTGCCAAATTCACATCCACAGAATGTAGGGCTGATGGCTCTCTCTGAGAGCTTTATAGGAGAAGCAGGCAAATTCATGGTAGATGAAGCTATTGTTGGCTACCAGACATGATAGCCATTAGAGATGGAAATAATGTTTGATAATATTTGAAAAAAGGATAGAAAAGCTATTTTTTTTAAGTCTTAAGAAACCCTGATGAAAAGAAACCTGACTAGCAAGAATATTCAAAGTTTGGGAGTTATTCCTTGCAATATTCACATGTGGTTGTTTTGCAAAGAAAACAGCATTTCCGTGCATGAGGGCATTCCATGCAAAATTTGCACGTGGTTTGCAATGAAAACAGCAATTTTTCTCTGCAAAGGAAAACAGCTTTTTCTGTGCAGAAAATGATGCTGTGTTCTGTGCAAAACAACCATGTGCATTTTTTTTGCAGAATCAACCCCAAATTCAGAATAGGCTTCAAAACAAACAAACAAACAAACAACCCTGAATTTTTTTGAAGTCTGTCTTGCAGCAGGAAGAAAATTGTTAAAATGACTAATTGATTCCTTCAAAAAGAAAAGTAGTGGCTAATTACAAATCATTACACACAAACACACACATATTTCTTTTGGGTATGTTGCTGTTTTCAGTGTGCTGATTGTCTGCTTAGGTGTCAGCATCTGTCTCTCCTTGCAGAACTAGGCCTCTGGCTGCAGCAGCTGGCACAACCTCTTTGCAGACTCAGGCCCTGGCTGTGGGAGTCTTGGAAGAACCAGGGCCAAGCTATCAGATGCAGCTGGTTGCAATCATGCAGCACACCTGAAATAGCCAGGGGAACTGTTATTTAAGAGCGGCATTTGGCACTCAATCTTGGCCACCACTATATGGTCTTTTGTGCTGTCTGTAGCTGTGCCTTGGGTCCTGGATATCTGGTACGTGCTCTGATCTTGGACTGTTTTTGAACTTTTGTTTTTCTTTGATCCTGCCTGGACTTTAGACTTTGTCTCTTGCATTCCTGACCCTGCCCTGGCATCTCTGCTCCTAGAACCTGCCACCCAGACCCTGACAGTAGGAAACTTCCCAACCGATCAAAGCTTCCCATTGGGTAGCCAACCAGCACATGGGGGGAGGAAACATGTAGAAAGCTTCAAGTCCTGTCTAAACATGGCAGTCGAGGGGCTCTCACATTCTGATGTGTATGTGTGTGGCATGGTGTGTGTGTGTGGTGTGTTTCTGTCTCTGTGTGTACACACAGTTGCATGGCAGCAGCGGTGGGGCTCTCACAACCTGGTATGTGGGATGTGTGTGTACACATGGGGTGTGTGTATGTGCAGTTCCATGGTGGTGGATGGGCTCTCACATCATGGTGTGTGTATGTCTGTATATGTGTGGTTGCATTGTAGTAATAGTGGGGCTCTCGGCATGAAGCTAGCCATTATAGTTAATTTGAAAGGTTATATACTTACCTGGCAGGGGAGACACCATGATCAGAAAGGTTATATATTGAGGCATCAAATGATCATACCCTTGACATGTTTTCTAAGTGGCTAATCAGCAGAGTGGGAACAGAAACATACCAAAGCATTTTATATATGTAGATAACTGTATGTTATGCTGGGTATAGCTAGTATACTATATTAGCTCTAGCGGCACAGGCCATATGCCCGTGGATACCAGTTGTCAGGGGCACATGAACAGGAAGATATTGTTGGATCTGTTTTGTGGGCTTTCCAGGAGCAGGATGCTAGATTATCTAGTCTGTGGTCTAATTCACCATTGCTCTTCTTGTAAGACCTGTTTAGGTATTCTATAATATAGCAGAAGCGAGTGGGGAGGGGACAGTGCTATGTGGAGAGTGGTAGTCTGAAGCACAGAGTTTTTCTACATGTAGCTTTGATTTTTCAAGAGTTTTCATGCCAGTGTAACCCCTATGAGTTATTGGTTTCATCCAGTGAGTAGAGAATCCCCAAGGAAAGGGCTGTATAGTAAGACCCCTGTATCTGCTGATTCGCCAACCATGGATTCATTTATCTGTGGTTGGCAATGGTGGGAGGGGGAGGAGGGATCTCACCTGCTCCCTCTCTTACCCCGGGAGAGCTCCGTTCATGGTGGGGGGTGATGGTGATGATGGGGGGCAGGGAGGGGGGAGGAGAGATGTCACCTGCTCCCTCCCTTCCCCCAGGAGAACTCAGTTTGCAGAGGAGGCTGATGGTGATGGCAGGGGGAAGGAAGGATCTTACCTCCCCCTTCTTCCAAGAGAGCTCTGCTTGTGGTGGGGGCGATGGCGATGGTGGGGGGAAGGGAGTAGGAGGAAGGATCTCAGCTGTCCCCTCCTTTCCCTCAGGAGAGTGCCATTCACAGTGGAGGACAATGGTGACAGTGGGGGGAAGGGAGGGGGAAGAGGGATCTCACCTCCCCCTTCCCCCAGGAGGGCTCCTGTAGCAACGGCAGAGTGGTGATAGCATTCACTATTATCTGTGGATTTCACTATCTTCACCCCCCCTGGAAAAAATCCCCTGTGGATATGGGGTGCTACTGTACTTGCTGGTTGAGTTTAGAAACAGAGGGAGAGCTGAAGAGGAGCTGCAATTGCCAGGGATAAGGAGTTGGCCCTTTACATCTTGAATGAGGGGTCTAAGATAGGCATCCAAATGTTGCAGTATAATTAAATAGCACCAGCTGAAGAGTCCTGCCACCAAGTCTTGCGCTGTCAGCTCATCGGATGCTCAGAACTTTTGGGACAATGCATCCATGTCAAATAGAAGATGTAATATGTTGTATTCTTGAGCTATATATGAACTATATAAATGCTGATTGTATTTGCAATATTCAGTTACAGTTGGCCCCACAGAACCCAGAATGAGGCACATCCTCACACTCCCCTTCTCATCTATTCACTTTTACTTCATTATAAAATGCCTGTATATGCCTATATCCTCTCCTATGTCTAGTTTTTGGTTCTTGCTCCTATTACATCTTCCTTTCTCAGCTTTCTTTCTTGACCCAGACAAGAAAAGTGCACCAACTTATGTGGCATTCTGCCCCACTATTGAACTCCTCCATTCAACTCTTGAACTCTATTTGCTTGTTTCCTTCACTGGCTTAGTGCCTTTTAAGAATGTCTTTTCCTTTTCTGCGTTGGATGTGTTTTGGTGCTACAGTAGCATGCTGAAAGAAAAATCAATGTACAAACAATTGTGCGATGGACCAGCAGATGGCACTATGGCAATGCAATTGCTCCAGTGATGCTTCTGAGGCTTTCAAACATATCTAAATCATATTAAAATAAATAAGTTGAACCTTATTTGAGTTATCTTTGTGTGTGTGCAGAAATAAATATATGAAACACCATGCAGATGATGTAGTCCAATAGCAACTGATTTAACTAAATGAGAAGCTTTGTAAATGGTAAATTAAATTTTTATTACATCTAGCGTGGTCTTAATGTTGTGTGAGAGTCATTTGGTTGAATGAAAGAAAAAAGAGGTAGGGCGGAAAGCTGAAGCTATTTGCTGTGTGTGGTTGGTTGCATAACTCCCACACAACTGAGAAAACCTTCAGTGCAATAATAAAGCAGGTTGCTAGCACCACAATTCTTCAAGTCATTGCTAACATTTATTTCTTTGACCTAAAGTTGGTTGAGATGTACTTTTTCTTCTTCAAGTTCAAACCTGGATCTTGACTCCCCTCTCCCTTTTTGTTCACTTGATTTGTTCTCTGATTAGGTTCTTATTTGCAAGAGGGCAAAATAAAAATAACTTGCAGCTTGTCAGCATCTGTGGCAGATACCGTGGCAGCTAGTGGATTCTATTTCAGAAGAGTGGGGACTTTATTCCAGGTTTTAGCCTGAGCTTGAAAGGAGCTATGGAAGGTCCAAGTCTATTTTGGGGGTAGGATTCAGCACCCTGGATAACTCCCTCAATGTTTGGATTATAACCAGGTGTAGATTTGCTGCCTCACTGACTTGGAAGCCACTAGGTGCCACTTGATGGGTATAGAATTAGAGGGGACCTAACATAATGGACTTCGATCAATCAGTCAGGCTTTCTTGGTACTTAAAAATCATGTTCTTATGGAATATTCTTTCCACTAATATGTTCCTAGGGTGGTATATATACATACATGCATACATTCCACCTTTCTCCCAATGTGATACTCAAGGTACCCTGCACCCCCCATCCCATTCTGTGACCTTGTCATTTCCTTCTTGGATTCTGCTTCATCCACTGTTCATCCTTGGTTGATCTCCTGGGATCTCACACTGGATCAACAAATGGTATTATGTTTTGTAGGCACATGTTCCAAGATTCCTTTGGACATTACTGGCTTAACTGCTCTGATGGCACTGATAACCTGATTTTTTGGTTGGTGGGGGTGGTGTTAGATTTGTATACCATGATGGTAAATCCCAGAGTTCTTGATCTATTTTGAGTAAGTGAAACTCCTTCATCGAAGACAGTAGACCAAACATTTTACAGTGGCATCTTGTTACCTAGTCTGGTACACCATGGAACAGGGATGCAATTTTTTTGTTAGTTTTCATATCTTTAATTTTAAAAAAAGATGTCTTGAAACTTGGAAACCCTGCCAAGAAACAGGAGAACAGTCACAAGACTGGAATGTATTTCATTTGCATGAAAATGAACATGGTTATTCTATACTAGAAAAGTGTTTTGGTTAATAAAACCTGTTTTCTGCATGATTTTTGTGTGTAGAAAACATTTTGAGCAAAAGTCACTGTTTCCAATGCAGAAAACCATATACATTCTGTGCTGTATCAACTGTATCATGGACATCCTGAAATGCAAAAACGATTAAGAACCATGAAGAATTCTTTGTGTTCTCATGCATTGTTTTCTGTGCAGAAAATGTTGTTTCTGCACAGGAAGTGTTATTTCTTTTGCAAATCAGCCACATGGACATTTTACACAGAACAAATCTCTAATTATAGCCTTTTCTTTGCAGGAAAGATATTTTTCTGCACAGAAAATAATATTCCTGTGTACTTTCAACAGCGCCCCCCGCCCAGCAACAGAGTCTACCATCCACAGATTGAATATATTCTCTCTCTCTCACTCACACACACACAGGCACACACATAGGCACACATTTCCAAAAGCAAACCTTGATTTTGCCATTTTATATAAGGGACAGCATTTTACTACACCATTATATGTAATAGGACTTGAGAATCCATGGAGTGGGTGGGTGGGTCCTGGAACCAAACTCCAGCAGATACCAAGGGACCACTGTATAAATATTTTTTCTGTGGAGAAAATCTGTTTCCTGGGCCAGAAACCTCTTTTCTGTGGAAAAACAACTATATGCAAATTTTGTGCAGAATAAGTCTCAAATAGCAAAAGGTCCCATGGTTCCAGGATTCATCAGGCTTTTCTGACACTTGAAAAACATGTTTCTGACCATTATATATATATATATATATATTCTTAAATATTCTTTCATCACTACTTCCAAGGTGTTACCAGTGTTACACTCTATGCTCAGGGGTTGTGGAGACCCCCAAAATATCAACATTAATTTGGGGAAGTAATGTACTTGGCTTGGCTATGCAAAGAGGAGGCAACAGATAGTGAATCTTTTGACTTTTGTATAGCAGTAATTGGGAGGAGACGCTGAGCTAGATAGTACAATCAGTTGATCTTTATTGAGAAGAACAATGACAACAGCATTCATGCACACATTCAGGCTTCAAACATTCACACAACACTAGTGAATAAAGTTGAGATAGAGGCATAGAAAAGGGAGTTGTTTGTGAGAGATGACACCTGTCCTGCAGAGATGAGATCATGGAAGAAACCAGCAGAGTGGGGTCCCGATCTGGCATGGCTACACAGTTTGACATGGAGTCAAGAGGAAGAACTGTGAGCATTTGAGTGGAGTTTTGGAAGGGTTTTTATAGTCAATGTTTGCCTTCTGGGAATGGGGTTTAGAGTAGAAAAAAATATTTCTTGAAGTTGCTCAAGGTGAGAGAAAGGCACTCCGGGTATGTTAATGTGTGGGCTGTTTACAAGGTTGAGCCTCCCAGCCTTGGCTGATGGGATTAGCCAGGTGTATGTGCTTTTAGCTGCCTTGTGAATTAGCATTTCTTTAGAATGTAGGTTCCCTCTCTTTAAGTGCATACCTAACTGAGTCTGAATGCTAGTCTTTGCAATTTGCTGGAATTTTCCAGCTTTAATGGCAGCACTGCATGGAAGGCCACATCTGACCTAATTATCAAATATTGCCAATTATTAATAAAGTCATGGGGCTGGGGTTGCCAGGGTAGGTAACACCAAGGTGTCTTATGATAGTGCATTACTGGCCATTATAAACTCCCAGATGCTATTGTGATGCCTGTTAATTCCATTGCATGGCTACTAATAGGGCTTTCCTTCTGAGAAATACTGAGTCTTACGAAGATTCTACCAAAAATTACTTCAGATCACAATCCTATTCAACTAATGTTAAAATTTGGGAAGAAGGATTATAATTGGAGATTGGACAAATCATTATTAGAAGACAAGGAATTCCAAGAAAAAATGAAAAATACACTTAAACATTTCTTTATGGAAAACAAATCAGGAGAAGTGCCCATGAAAACAATCTGGGACACCAGTAAAGTGGTAATCAGAGGACTTTGTAGACAAAGAGGATCTCAAGTCAAGAAGCAGAAACAAAGGGTAATTCAAAGTATTTTAGAGAAACTAAAAGAAAAAGAAGATCTTTTGAGGGAAAACATACAGGATAAGATATCAAAGGAAATAAAAATTCTACAAAATCAATTAAATCTGGAAACCACATCTGAAGTAAAGCAACAATTGACTAGGAATTGCCAGACATATTTTGAGCATGCGAACAAGGCAGGTAAATGATTGGCTTTAAGAATGAAAAAAGAAAAGGAGAAGTTGATCCCTGAAATAAGACAAAAAGGAAAAATATACATAACACAACAAGAGATAAAAAAAGAAATCTTAAATTTCTATAAAGACTTGTATGAAGAGAAAAGCACATACAAAAACAAACAAAGCAAAGTGGAAGAATATTTGGGAAAGCAAATAATACTGCAATTAAAAGAAGAACATAGGATTAAACTAAACGTACAATTTACAATTGCAGAGATTTCCACAGCAATCAGCAAATTAAAAAGAGGGAAGGCCCCGGGACCAGATGGATTTCGACAGTCTATTATAAATATATGGAAGAAGTAATCATTCTACCTTTTCAAAAGATGCTTAATGAAATCCACAGCCATGGAAAACCAGACTCTTGGAACAGTGCAAATATAGTCCTAATTCCAAAAGAAGAAAAAGACCCAACAGATGTAAAAAATTACAGACCCATCTCACTGTTAAATTTAGATTATAAGATTTTCACTTCAATAATTGCGGATAGACTAAAAGGAATCTTGAATGAAATGATACGTACAGACCAAAATGGCTTTCTTCCAGGAAGATACATCAGAAAGAATATAAGGACAGTAATCGACATCATTGAATATTTTGAAAAACACAACGAAAAAAAGTTAGTGATGCTATTTGTGGATGCGGATAAAGCTTTTGATAATGTGAATTGGTCTTTTCTAATTGAGGTACTTAAAAGAATGAACATTGGTGACAAATCATTGGGATGGATTCGAGAAATTTAAAACCAACAAAATGCCCAGATCATAATAAATGGCGAAAGATCAGAGAAATTTGAAATTAGTAAAGGAACCCGACAGGGATGTCCACTTTCCCCATTGCTTTTTTTAACTGTACTGGAGGTCCTAAATCGCAATATAAAAGCTAATAAGAAGATTGGTGGAATAAGAATTAAAGGAGATGACCATAAACTGAGAGCATTTGCAGATGGTCTTGTTGTCTTTTTGGAGAACTCAAAAGAACACATCGAAGAACTTATGGAAACTTTCAAAGAATTTGGAGAAGTTGCGGGCTTTAAGATAAATAAGGAGAAAACACAAATACTTACCAAAAATCTAATAAAAATAGAACAGAAAGAGGTAGAAAATATCTCAGGCTGTAAAATTGGCAAGAAAATCAGATATCTGGGAATTTGGATTACAAAAAGAAATACAGACTTATAATGAAAACAATTATAAGAAGATATGAAACAAATGAAATTGGACTTGAGAAAATGGACAAAATTGAATTTATCAATATTGGGGAAGGTAGCAGCAATCATGATGACAGTTCTTCCAAAATTCGTATATCTATTCCAGAATATTCCCATAATAAATAATGATCAACCATTTAATGAGTGGAAAAAAAGAAATGAGTAAATTCATTTGGGGAGGTCAGAAGCCAAGAATCAAATGGAAGACGATGATAGGTGTGAAAAGCAGAGGAGGAGCAGAATTTCCGGACTTCAAGACATACTTTCAGGCCTGTGCGATGACTTGGATCGCAGACTGGTTAAATTTACAGGACTCTAAAACATTGAATTTGGAAGGATTTAATCTGAAACTTGGTTGGCATGCCTGTGTTGCCTATGAAAAAGTAAGGATAGACAAAGATTTCACTCACCACATAATCAGGAAACCATTACTGAGGGTGTGGGAAAGCATAAAGAAGAAATGTTATACCTCTCTGGATTTCTCCTCAGGAAGCATTTATGGGCAGATGGAAAAATACAAAGGAATGGTTAAAATATAATGACTTCATTAACAAAGAAAAGGGAAAGGAATATAACATCAAATCTAGGGAGGATCTAAATATACACTTATGAACAACTGAAACAAAGATTTACTTACGAACAACTGAAACAAAGATTCAAAGACATAAAAAGGATTGGATTTAAAGAAAAAGAAAATGAATTGGACAAAATTATACAAGGACCAAAGAAAAATATGATTTCAAGAATATACAAATTACTTCTGTTAAGGGAATTGGAAATGGAAGAGATCAAGGATTCGATGATGAAGTGGGCCTTGGACTTTGGGTATAATTTACAATTGGAAGATTGGGAAAAGGCCAGAAATAACACGACCAAATTTACAGCTTGCCAAAATTTGAAAGAAAATTATTTCAAAACAGCTCAGAGATGGCATCACTCTCCTGTAAAGTTGGGAAAAATGTTTAAAAATAAGAAATGCTGGAAATGCCAAGCAGGTCCTGGCTCATTGTTTCACATATGGTGGAAATGTGGACGTGTTAAAGAATACTGGAACTATAGAAGAAATTTTTCAAATCCAATTTCCTTTGAAGCCTGAATTCTATTTATTGAATATGATGCATATATACAAAAAAGAGACCTGGAAAGTAAACTGGAGAACTATGTTATACTTGGTGACAATAGCAAGACTGGTGGTAGCTCAAAAATGGAAGCAGAAAACGGTGCCAACAGTGGATGAATGGTTCTAGATGCGGTCTGTATGGAGAAGCTAACACTAGAAATAAAGCAGAAATCAATGGAGACACAAGGAACGGATTGGGAACTAGTGAGAGAATATTGTAAGAGATGGGAACTGATGGAGCTCCCAAATGGATAAAGGTTTCTTCGTACAGTTTGTAGAAAAGTGTACTTATAAAGGGAGAAAAAGAAAAAGGAAAGGAAAGGAACTACAGGAATAAAGACAAGAGGAAAGAAGGATTGAGAAAAGACTGAAGTATGTGAGAAGGTAAGAGAAGGTTTGAAGATGGTAAGTGGAAAGGAGAAAGTGAAAGGTGAAGGGGGAAGTGTGAATAAGAGGAGATGATAGGGAGTAGTAAAAGGAAAAGGTTTAGGAGAAAGATATAAATGTGTATAGAAGAAGGAAAGCAAGGACAGAATGGGAAAGGGGAGAGGTAGAAATAGAGGGGAAAGGAAGAAGAATTAAGGAGTTTAAATGAAAGGATGGGACAAGAGATTAAGGAGATTTTCACACGGGGAAAATATCCCCCGGAGGACTCGGGACAGAAATATTTCTGTCCCAGAAGCAGCGCCGCGGTTCGCACGCCCAATTAGGGGCATACTTATTAAATTTGCAGATGACACCAAATTGGGAGGAGTAGCTAATACCCTAGAGGACAGGATCAAAATTCAGAATGACCTGGATAGACTGGAGAGCTGGGCCAAAGCTAACAAAATGAAATTCAATACGGAGAAATGTAAAGTACTGCATTTAGGGCGGAAAAATGAAATGCATAAATATAGGATGGGAGAGACCTGGCTGAATGAGACTACGTGCGAAAGGGATCTAGGAGTCCTAGTAGACCACAAGTTGAACATGAGCCAACAGTGTGATGCAGCAGCTAAAAAGGCCAATGCGATTTTGGGCTGCATCAATAGAAGTATAGTGTCTAGATCAAGGGAAGTAATAGTGCCACTCTATTCTGCCTTGGTCAGACCTCACTTAGAATACTGTGTCCAGTTCTGGGCACCACAATTCAAAAAGGATATTGACAAATTGGAGCGTGTCCAGAGAAGGGCAACTAAAATGGTGAAAGGTCTGGAAACGATGCCTTATGAGGAGAGACTTAGGGAGCTGGGTATGTTTAGCCTGGAAAAAAGATGGTTAAGAGGCGATATGATAGCCCTGTTTAAGTATTTGAAGGGATGTCACACTGAGGATGGAGCAAGCTTGTTTTCTGCTGCTCCAGAGACTGGAACACGGAGCAATGGGTGCAAGCTGCAGGAACAGAGATTCCACCTCAACATGAGGAGGAACTTTTTGACAGTAAGAGCTGTTCGGCAGTGGAACACACTCCCTCGGAGCGTGGTGGGGTCTCCTTCCTTGGAGGTCTTTAAACAGAGGCTGGATGGCCATCTGTCGGGGATGCTTTGATCGTGATTTCCTGCGTGGCAGGGGGGTTGGACTGGATGGCCCTCGTGGTCTCTTCCAACTCTGCAATTCTATGATTCTATGATATTCTGTCGTCCTCAGGCTGTCTTTTTTCTTCTCTCTTCCATTATATTTTACTAACAGGAATTCATCGTTAATAAAATATGACGGAAGAGAGAAGAAAAAAGACAGTGTGAGGACGATGGAATATCGGGAGAGGGAAGTGGGCGTGTGAACTGCGGTGCTGCTTCCGGGACAGAAATATTTCTGTCCTGATTTCTCTGGGGGATATTTTCCCCGTGTGAAAATCTCCCTAGAGTAAGGGAAAGGAAAGGAAAGGAAAGGAAAGGAAAGGAAAGGTAGAAAAATGGAGATAAGTGAAGAAAAGAGACATACCAAATTAATTAGGGAAGATAACAGATAAAGGGAACAACACAAAAATAGATAAAGAAACTGTACGGGTGAAGCATTGTGACTCCATGAGACAACAAATGAGAGCTAATGAAAGAAGACTAATACTAAGGGATTGAGGAACATACATAAAAATTAGAAGAGAAATTTTGAAATAGGTGAAGTGATATGTATTGTTAAAACGTATTGTTATATATGGTTATAATATGACAAATGATATGTACTGTTAAATCATTGTAAACAAAGTCAGTTTAATATAAATTGTATAATACTTTGGAAAACTCGATAAAATAGAAAGGAAGTTCAAACAAGCAAAAATACAAAAAAAGAAATCAGAGATTGGAAGTCATTTTAGTTTTTGTTGTATGTAGGATAGTTATGTAGTGATAAGAGAGAAATATAGGATTGAGAGTATGAGTGACTTTTTGGGGTGATAAAGTAAGTTACGATTTATGTGATTGCGTAAATAGGTGTTATATGTTGTTAAATTATTTGTATATATTCTGTGTTTTTTTAATACGTGTTGATAACTTTTAAAAATTAAAATAAAAAAAAATACTGAGCCTTGGATATATTATTTGTGGAAACTTTTCCTGCTGAATTTGGCTTCAAAGATTTCTTTATTCATAGGGTTCCCATGGGCTTTTTTTGGGGGGGGCTGTGAGGCCATGTTCTAGAAGAGCTTATTCCTGACGTTTTGCCTGCATCTGTGGCTGGTGTCATCAGAGAATGGTTAGGTAGGGGTGTGTGGGGTTTATTTACTGTGAGTCCCTGTTGGAGAGGATATGTAAATTTATGTATTTGAATGGTTAGTTTCTAGTGTGGGAGGATATGCAAGGAGAACTTCACCCAGGGACAGGGGAATTTCCAGCAGATAATGGACCAGTAGCCAAACAGACACCAATCCTCCTTGTACATCCTCCCACCTTTGGATCTAGCCTTCAAATACACAAATTTATATATACTTCCAGAACACAGCCTCACAGCCCAGAAAAAAACCACAGAAAACATATGGATGCCAGCCGTGAAAGCCTCTGACTTCACATTTACTTATTCATTTAGACAATCTCTGTGCAGACACATTCCATCAAAATTCATAAGACAGGTGCCATTTTACCAATGTTCTCTAGAGTCATGCAATGGGACGGGTGATGTAATCATACACATTGGACTTGGACCCCTAGGAAGAAAGATATAAAGGTAATTAATAAATAGAATGTGTCAAATTCTTCAGACCTTCTGGAATATAACAGTCACCAAAATAGTTCAGCAGGGAAAGTACTCTCTGATTATTTGAGAGGTGTTTATTTGCTAACAATGTGAGAGATAAAGGGTTTTTTTTATTTTTTTTATTATTTTTTTTTTAACAAAGATCCTTTGTGAGGAAAGCAGAGGACTTGGCTGTAAACCCTCAGGAATGCCCTGGTTGTGCTCCGTGAGACCTTGTGGCCAAAAGGATTTTCTTCTTTTTTCTTGTTTGCTAGTACAGTCAATTTTCCCTTCAGTATCAATTTGCCCTGTAGTCTTGTAAGGCTGTTTGTTTCCCCTGTTACATTAATGCCTAGAAGCTACCAAAACAGCTGAATCAAGTCATTCAAAGTATATTTGTTCTAGTCATAGAATCATAGAATTGCAGAGTTGGAAGAGACTACGAGGGCCTTCCAGTCCAACCCCCTGCCACACAGGAAATCTTGATCAAAGCACCCCAACAGATGGCCATCCAGCCTCTGTTTAAAGACCTCCAAGGAAGGAGACCCCACCACGCTCCAAGGGAGTGTATTCCACTGCCGAACAGCTCTTACTGTCAAAAAGTTCCTCCTAATGTTGAGGTGGAATCTCTGTTCCTGGAGCTTGCATCCATTGCTCCGTGTTCCAGTCTCTGGAGCAGCAGAAAACAAGTCTGCTCCATCCTCAGCGTGACACCCCTTCAAATACTTAAACAGGGCTATCATATCGCCTCTTAATCGTCTTTTTTCTAGGCTAAACATACCCAGCTCCCTAAGTCTCTCCTCATAAGGCATCGTTTCCAGACCTTTCACCATTTTAGTTGCCCTTCTCTGGACATGCTCCTGATTTTCAAATGAAGAATGTAGATGCTGAGACCATTCAGTGAGTTTATCACTGGGAGGAAGGGACTTGAAAATTCCATTTGTGACTAACTGTTCTATACCCTCCAGCTATCCAGAATTGGTAGGGACAGTCCAGATTAAGCCTCTGTCATCTCACTTTTTCAGCTGCTTTTAAATTGTCCCCTTTTCTCTCTTCCTCCCACTTTCCACCTTTGTTTTCAGCTTATTTCAATTGCTGCAAACTGAGTTCAAAGTGCAAAAGTAGCTTGCACGTGATAAACAAAACAGGGAGGAAGGTGAAAGGAGGGGTGGAATCTTGCTTTTCCCAGTAGGCGCAGGCAAAAGCCAACTGCTGCAGCCTCTCCTAGCTTGTGTGTTCTTCGTCATTAATAATGTTAACCATTTTGATCTCACTCTGATGCTGTTTGGCCACATGAGTCCCAGTTTTCATCTGTGAAATGTTGGAAGGTGTGCTGATCCAAGAAATGGTTTGTTGTCTACATTTGAGAATGAGCTCAGGCACATGTCTGGGTGATTGCACCTGACCCTGCCTTTCTGAATAGCCATTTTAGAGACCTTGCACACCATATTTAACGGCTAGATCACCATGGAAAACCCTAATTCCATTCTAAAGTCAATGGGAGCCTTTCTGGTGCTATCACTGAAGCATCAATATCACATGAAATAGCTGTAAACATAACATCTCTTTTGTGCTCCTGCGATGCCTAATTAGTACTGGCGGAGAACAATATTCTCCCAAGGTATCTGGCTGCGTGGGGACTTGCAACAAATTGCAGGCCACATAAGGGGGTTGAGAAGTGAGAAAGGAAGATTCAGTGAAAAGCCAATTGAAATTAGAACATTTTACCAATGGCAGAAAAGATGGGCAGAGAGTCAGCATCCATACTGGTGGATTTATTCTGCAAGAGGGACTTTTCATCCTTGCTATTCCCATCTGCTTGTGCCTAGCTTGCCTCTAATGCTTTGATTGCCTATTCAGTACCAAGACCTGCATTCCTATACCTAGTGTGATAATGGAATCAGGGTTTGCAGGGTTGAACTGCAAGGACTGTTTGCTTAGGAGGGGTGATGTTTTCATATTCCAGCCCCTTCAGGCTTCCTTGTTCCTGCTGAGGTAGCTGCAATCTTTGGAATAGCTCCCTCAGATGGAGATAGGTGGAGATAAAAACTGGTAGAATTGATTTGTTGATGTGAATCTGTGAAGTTACTTCTTTGTTGATATGAATCTGTGGGGACTCAGCTACGAGGATTTTCATTATGACTGCCCACACTTCAAAATCACTACACTGCTGCTTTCTCTCATTTATTGGGGAGGAAGCCCCACTGAACTTAATGGGACTTACTTTGGGGTAAAAATGTATAGGACTCAGTAGTCATGTGGTACAATCTGGAGTCCATGACAGTCACACCCCAAGGAGAATTGAAAAAGGGAGGCAGCTGTGTTGATCCACATCAACTAACAAGTTTAAAGAGTTTGCATCCAGTGTGAGCAGGTCATTTTAATAGGTTTCAATTGTTTACTCAAGATGTAGAGCATTGCATTATACTTTGCATCACAATGAAGATAGTTCAATTCCATTCAGCGTTACTTGAAACATTCCCCTCCCCCATAGCTACTAGGGGCAGTGAAGCTCAGCGGGAACAGGGGAAATGGAGAGGACTGGATGTTATCAAAAAATGCCGGTGGTCTGACTCTGAGCTCTGGCTATACAGTAGGATCCCTGTATCCACTGATTCAATTATCCATGGGACACAAGACAGCACGCCTACCATAGAGTCTTCCTAAAAAATGTGTCTTCTCTAGCCATTTCCTAGCTCCTCCATGACAACTCTATGGTATTTTAAACCAGAAGTCCCATTATCTTTAATGTTGTTTGCTATTATCCATGCCCCCCCCCAAACTAATCCCCAGCAGATATGGGGTCCTACTGCATTACACTGCTGCAGAATTGCTCAGTTAAGCAATTTTATTAACACCACATGCACCCCAACTAAGCTTGTTTTCTGCTGCTCCAGAGACTGGAACACGGAGCAATGGATGCAAGCTCCAGGAACAGAGATTCCACCTCAACATTAGGAGGAACTTTTTGACAGTAAGAGCTGTTCGGCCGTGGAACGCACTCTCTCGGAGCGTGGTAGGGTCTCCTTCCTTGGAGGTCTTTAAACAGAGGCTGGATGGACATCTGTCGGGGATGCTTTGATCATGATTTCCTGGATGGCAGGGGTTGGACTGGATGGCCCTTGTGGTCTCTTCCAACTCTGCAATTCTATGATTCTATAATCAGCAATAGATTTGTTTTAAAAAATAATTTGAAATACAAGTACTGATTAGGAAATGTTCACATGGAAAGTGCTGCCTTAAAATGAAGCCAGCCCTCCTATGGATCAGGGAAGGCCTCTTCTAAGTCAGGTTTGTCCTTTCTCATATATCAATTGGTGCTCATTTAAGTGATAGCTCAATTGAAAGTGACATCTTGTACATACTTACCTGGAAATTAGCACTATTGAATGCACCAGGGCTTTCTTTTGAGTAAATGTGTATAATAGGGTTGAACTGTAGAACTCACGTGACCAGTCATCTAAGAATTGTTTGCTGGCATGACACCCTTAGTTTAAGCTGTTCTGAATCTGTTTTATTTCTTCAATAATTTATAATTATCTGGATTTTCCATACCCAAAAACTAACCCAAAGTGGCTAAGAGCTTTTTTTCAAATGAAACAAAAGTGCTATACCATTGAAGCATAAATTTGCCACATACAGGCTTAGCCATGCTTAGAGGAAACCCATTGAAATCAAAGAATTTCAATTTTTATTCCTAACTAACTTATTCATGATCAACTAACTTCAGTTGGTCTACTCTAAGTATAACTAAGCCTGGATCAAACCCAATAAATTAAGGGTCAGTACAAATTGATTTGTATAAGAGTAGCAATTTAGCAACAAATAATCATGGGTATCTGCAGAATGGTGGGATTTAAAGTTAAATGAACAGCATGCAAATTAAAAAAAAAAAAAGTTTTCAGTGGCTGGTTGCAGTACCTAAGAAGGAATCTGATGACAGAGGACGGAACGGTTCAGCAATTTCACCTTAGTAGCTTGTTCCCTGGTGAGCCATATTTCTTAATCTGACAAGATTGTATTAATAGCAACTTCCCCAGCTGAAGGTAAATACAGTATAAATTGTCACTTCAGCATGTCACCCTCTTTGGTGGCATGCTGAATAATGAATTTTAACATCCTGTCATAATGTACCTGTTCCATGCCAAATGCTTGGAATCACATGCACCACTTTATATTTGTAGGAACCACTGTCTTTGAATGCAGCTATTTACTAATGGGGACAAATTTGGTGGCCTTCGATGAGCATGCCATTGTCCTCCTAGATGCCAAAGACTAGGAGGGATGAATTGGGGTAGAAATGAGAGCTGGAATGATCCTATAAATAAAACTGAAGGGCATGCGTCCATTGTATATCCTGTGGTTTTGAAAACTGAACAGGTAAATATAGAAACGCTTTGGCTATGGGGCTTGAATACTCAACTATTATTAGAAGGCCTGGAAAGAGCAGAAAAGAGGACCATATGAGAACAAGAGGATGTTGTTTTCATCCCACTTCCTGAAATAACAGCCCAGATCAAATGATACTGTATGTGTACTTGAGCCTCCTATACACATGCAGAGCTGAGCCAAATTAAGATATTCCTGTCAGTGTTTCCCTGGGTCACTTTAGGGGAGAAAATAGACCACCAGTAGTCTATAGACAACATCTATAATCTATCTCCATGAATTTCCTCCCTTCTCCACCTTTACCCATTCCTAATTCCATCGCTGCTAAGGGACCTCCCTTCTATGGGCTTGTCTATGCTAGCCATATATAATGTCCTCCCCACATCCTCATGATGGTCAGTCCAGATGAGCAGGGCCAAATCCCTGATTCTGGTGCGAACTGTCTATATGACATCTGGTCAGATCAGCACCAAACCTGTGCTAAACCACCATTAAAATGGAGTAAATAAACTCACCATTTAGTATGGATTTTAGGAAAACCCGATGCAGTCTGTGGTAATACTGGGCAGATGCCTTCACATGTCCCCTCTGTGTTGTCTGGTGCCTCTGGCATGAGTTGCATCCTCTGAGGTAACAACGAAGTACCCAGCCGTATGATCAATGCACCTTGTTTCTGACCTCTGAGGATGTGATTTGTGTCAGCGGTGGTGACGCCGGGCAACACAGGGGGAACACGTGTGAAAACCCCCACTTGGTATCACTGCAAATTCCACTGGTAATGGAAGGAATATGGGGTAGCTCCAGGGCCAGAATACTCCAGGCTGCACCTAATTATCTTGGCCAGTGTAGATGAGACCAAGTACCTTTAAAAAGCCCCCTTCACTGTGGCAGCAAAGGGGAAAAGGGAATTGAATGGGGAGGCATCCAATAAGTGCAAGGTGGTTGACAGACAAACAATAATAGCTATTGGCTATTAAGTTGATGCATGCTGGGAAGGAAAAAAACACAGCAAAGCAGAAATGCCCATGTGGCTAATGATAATGTGAACTACAGGGCCTGTGGACTGCCCCTTTTCACCACCCTGAGATTGCTAGGGGGGAAGGTGTGGTGTTAACAGGGTCATGATGGAGCAAAATAAATAAATAAATTCAATGTGACTACTAGGTGAGTACAATTTTTTTTTGGTAGTGTAAACAAGCCCTAAGATGTCATAATTGATTCTAGCATAGCTGTCAACGGTAAAGTCCAAGGCTAGATTAGAACAGAGTGTAAAAGTGTAGGAGCAATTGAGAGACTGTTAAAACTGGTCCCTAATGCTACTGGAAGGAATTAGGGAAGCTAACTATATTCAGCTATCAATGGCCAAACCTCTCAGAAGTAAACCCCAAACAGTTAAAAAATAGCTGATCTTAACCTGCTCCCATTGGCACATTTCTAGATGCAATAGTTTGTGCATGAGCCAAGGAAAGAGTTGGCTTGTGCCAATGATGGCCTTGCCACCTAGAGTAAGTATGTGTCAGTCACCTGAGTGGACTTGATGCAACAATATTCTTGTCTCTGAGTCACACATTTAAGTTGATCCATAGTCAGAATTATTTCTGAGGTTTGTGTTGACTGAATCCTTTCCCCCAGACTAGTATGTTAAGAAAAGATGATGAAAGAATGATTTGCTTACTTAGTATTTTGTGGCCATGTTAACGATATATAAAATTGCACAGGAGTGATGTATTCTGAGGAGACTGACCTTGCATTCATGAGGATCATGTTAATTCTCTGTCATACTGCTGTGAACATTAAACATCCATCAATCAATGTTTCTTTAATGAACTTCAGCAGCTCTCACATGACTTAAAGATTGTTGCCTCTGTTCTTTAGAATCTTTTAGTTTGTTCAGATAGACACATCTGTATGAGTAGAACTCAATGAAATGTATTTTTCAGGGTAAGCTGTGCCAGTACACATTTTGGAAGCATGACTGGAGGTGATATCCAAAGAGGTGTGTGTGCGGGGTTGCTTTAGAGACTCACCCATGATGCCAAAATCTGTTATTTGAAGGAATGATGAGTGCAAATGGAAGCCTATAAGAAGCAGGTAACTTCCAGATCTTTCCCCCTATGTATACCAGTACTATCTGTAGAGAGCACTCCAGTTCTAAAGCGAAATCAATTAGTTTTATTGGAAATTGCACAGAGTGAACTCACACATGCAACACACATTCCTAAGAACAATACAAGGCTATTGAGGAGTAGGGTGAAAAGATTGGATAGAGGAGGAGATTTGGGAATACAGGATGATAGTTACTAGTCTTGAGGGTGAAGAGTTTCATGCAGTGAAGATGCTTGGGGCTCATCTATACGAGGGAAAGAAAAGAATTGCTCCAGAGTAGTAGCAATTTGAAACAACTGCAACCTATCTTAATGGTTAATACAGTCCCCCTAAGTTTTGCATGCCCCCTAGCCAAGATAGTGGCCACAAGTGGACAACTCTCACTTTTAAATTTGCTGCCACCATTTTTTTAAAAAAACTTTAATATGGTGCGCACAAGTAATACTTCATATTTCCAAAAAGAAGAGAGAGAAGAGAGGAAAAGACCACTGTTTTATCGCCTTAACAATCTCTCGCTTTGCTGAAAATGGTTGCAGCAGGCACGTGCTCTTTTTGCAAGTTCTGGCCTCCATGCTTGTCCAGCCAATCAGTTTGCGCTGCCTTGGTGCAGTGATGCAAATGAGGCTGTCTTAATGAGTGGCCATTCACATTCCCTACGGAGCTTTCTAAAAACTCTAGGAAAAGCTGCAAAGACTTCCTCAATGGAGTTTACATTGGATTTGGCTCCCCCCTTCTGAATAAGATGTGTCGATGCAAATGTCCATTTAGACAAATTGCCTTCCACGTGAATTCTATGAGGATTATTTTGACCATTTAGACAGGAGGTTCCAATCCAGAGGTGCACCAAGAAAGAGAGTAGCTGGGTTTGTCCACTGTAGCACACCTTTCTATTGCTATGGGACTAATATTTATACCTATATCATATCATGAAGGGGTACTCTGGTTAAGAAAAAGCCTGAATGGGTTTCCCACCAAGTAGACAAAGGAAACCAAAACTCAACTGATTGCGTTAATGGCTGGGAGATAGGACTTGATGGGTTTATGATAACCTCACAAGGTTGGACAGGAGAGGGTATAGGAAAGATTTGCATAGGAATAGATTAGGGGATGGTTACTTAATTGTTTGATTTAATGAATCATTGCTGAGGTGCCCAAGGCTGGAAGGAAGGATTAGTAGATACCTCTTTAACAACTGTGTTTACTAAGGGGCTTCTGCACAATCCTAATATGGGTTTGCTTGGCAAAACATTTCTAAGACACATCCCAGGTCATTGTGAGTTCCAACTGACCTTTTTGGGTTGCTCCAGCCAAACTGAAACTGAAATGTGTGCAATATTTCCAATTATGAGATATTGTGCGGAGGAGTAGTAGGGCATACTAACACAGTGCAAAAACAGAACAGAGCTCAGAAAGTTATTTTTCTGACAAATACTATGCTGAAGCCATGCCTAACTGAGCAGTGGTATAATGTTCTTTTGAATCTCAGCCATCATTTTCCCACTGCACAATTATAGATAGCTGCCATGTGTCATTATATTCATTGTTCTTAAAAATAATTTTTCAAGAATTACCTACAGCTATTTAACCTATCCTAGTTACATAAGCCATAGATTCTTACGAACAATGGCAATTGGACTTAAGCTTCTTTGCTGCTTTACTGCAGAGAGTATACTTTCCAATAATCTCCAGCACTTTTCATTGAATTATTTCGAGGCTATAGTCTAATGGAATATTGAAGACAGAAACTTAGCTTAGAAAGGATTTAAAATACAGGAGGTGGTCCTGTAGAATTCCTGTTCACCCTTGTTGTGACTCCCAGCGACACCAGAACTAGTTTGAATGTCACAGAATCACAGAAGAATTGCATTGGGAGGAAATCATAGAATCATAGAACTGCAGAGTTGGAAGAGACCACGAGGGCCATCCAGTCCAACCCTCTGCCATGCAGGAAATCACAATCAAAGCATCCCCGACAGATGGCCATCCAGCCTCTGTTTAAAGACCTCCAAGGAAGGAGACCCCACCATGCTCTGAGGGAGTGCGTTCCACTGCCTAACAGCTCTTACTGTCAAAAAGTTCCTCCTCATGTTGAGGTGGAATCTCTGTTCCTGGAGCTTGCATCCATTGCTCCATGTTCCAATCTCTGGAGCAGCAGAAAACAAGCCTGCTCCATCCTCAACGTGACACCCCTTCAAATACTTAAACAGGGCTATCATATCACCTCCTAAACGTCTTTTTTCCAGGCTAAACATACCTAGTTCACTAAGTCTTTCCTCATAAGGCATCGTTTCCAGACCTTTCACCATTTTAGTTGCCCTTCTCTGGACACGCTCCAATTTGTCCATATCCTTTTTGAATTGTAATAATATAATATAATAAATAATAAAATTTTATTTATATCCCGCCCCTCTGCAACGCAATCGTGGTACCCAGAACTGGACACAGTATTTTAGGTGAGGTCTGACCAAGGCAGAATAGAGCGGCACTATTACTTCCCTTGATCTGGACACTATACTTCTATTGATGCAGCCCAAAATCGCATTGGCCTTTTTAGCTGCTGCATCACACTGTTGACTCATGTTCAACTTGTGGTCTACTAGGACTCCTAGATCCCTTTCACACATAGTCTCATTCAGCCATGTCTTCCCCATTCTGTGTCTGTGGATTTTGTTTTTCCACCCTAAATGCAGTACCTTACATTTCTCCATATTGAGTTTCATTTTGTTAGCTTTGGCCCAGCTCTCCAGTTTATCCACGTCATTTTGAATTTTGATCCTGTCCTCCAGGGTATTAGCTCCTCCTAATTTGGTGTCATCTGTAAATTTGATAAGTATGCCCCTAATTCCCTCATCCAAGTCATTGATAAAGATGTTGAATAGCGCTGGGCCCAGGACAGAACCCTGTGGCAACCCACTGGTCACATCTTTCCAAGACAAAGAGCAGCCACTGCTGAGCACCCTTTGGGTTCGGCCGGTCAACCAATTACAAATCTACTTAACAGTTCACTTGTCTAGCCCACATTTTACAAGCTTGTTTGCAAGAATGCCATGGGGAACCTTGTCAAAGGCCTTACTGAAATCAAGGTATGTGATATCCACAGCGTTCCCTTCATCTACCAAGCTGGTAATTTTATCAAAAAAAGAGATCAGATTAGTCTGGCATGACTTGTTTCTCTGAAACCCATGTTGAATTTTTGTGATTATGGCATTGCCTTCTAAATGTTCACAGACTCTCTGTTTCATGATCTGCTCTAGAATCTTCCCTGGTATTGATGTCAGACTAATTGGACTATAATTGTTGGGATCCTCTTTTTTCCCCTTTTTGAAGATGGGGACGTTTGCCCTCCTCCAGTCTGCTGGGACTTTTCCTGTTCTTCAAGAGTTCTCAAAGATTATTACCAATGGCTCTGAGATTACATTTGCCAGCTCTTTTAATACTCTTGGATGTAGTTCATCTGGTCCTGGAGATTTAAATTAATTTAGATTAAGAAAATATTCCTCTACTACCTCTTTGCTTATTCTGTGCTGGATTTCCCCTATTGTGTTCTCTGTTCCTTTATCTTCAGGTTGTTCCCCCTTTTCCTTTTCTGAAAACACTGAGGCAAAGAAGGTGTTGAGTAATTCTGCCTTTTATCTGTCCCCTGTTAGCATTTTGCCATCTTCTCTGCGTAGTGGCCCTACCATTTCCTTCTTCTTCCTTTTGCTGCGGACATACAACCCCCCCCCCCATTTTTATTGTTCTTAACCTCTAGCAAGCCTGAGCTCATTCTGCACTTTAGCTTTTCTGACTTTACTCCTACACGTGTTCGCTATCTGTTTGAATTGTTCTTTGGTGATTTCCCCCTTTTTCCATTTCCAAGAGCTTTCTAATCCACCCCCCTGTAGCAAGTGTCCATATAGTCTCTGTTTTTAAATCTCCAACAAAGAAGATTCCACCATCATTGAAGTATTCTATTCCATTGTCAAACAGCAAATACTGTCAGGAAGATCATCCTAATGTTCAGCTGGAATTTCTTTTCTTTTGGCTCGGTTGCAATTCATCTTCTTGCAATATTATACGTAGGCATTGTCTAGATACACCATCTTTTTCCAGTCTTGGAGCCTTACAATCCTAATGACATAGGGGTTTTGCACCATTTTGTCCTCAGGCAGTCCTCATGACACCCAGGGCAAAGATGGGTCTAGGACAGGAGAAAGACAGGGCAAAGTCCATTACACCATTTTACATCTGTGAAAAACTGCTTCAGCTGGTGAAAAAATGGATTGGGCCCTGTGTGACCGCAGGAGCCCATCAGCCTGTCATTGCAGCTGCTGTCTGTGTCACTCTTTTCACAGCCAGGAAGCAGGCCCACAACATGTGATCAGGGCTGGGCACATGCAGAGAGCCTTGATCGTTTACTGCAGGCCTCCTCCCTGGCATCAGAAAGTGTGACATAGATTGCAGCTGAAGCAGCTTCAGAGATGGGCTGGATTGCCTGTCCAGACTCTAGTCCATTCCATTCAGGTAATGGGGACACTGGCAGGAAGCTGGCATATTCTGGCCAGTATAAACAAGGCCCCAGTCTAAAGCATTTCAAATCATTATAAAGTAAGTTTCTTTATGAGGGAGGCTGAGTACATGATAGGTGAATCTGTCAGTTCACTTTTGACCACTTTGCTGGATTTCCCAACTATGATGGGACACAGATATACCGTCTCACTTCTGCATCAATTTATGTTTTTTTTTTAAAAAAAATGTGAAAAAATTCAGAGATTTGTAATACACATTTCACCTAATGGAAATATTAGTGGAACTCTATTTCACTTGTATGTGTATCCAATTCCCCATATGACAGAACGTTTTTGTATTCATTTCCCCCCTTATATGGACATTTTTCCACACTTTTTTCTTGATAGACTCTTTTTGTATGCATTTTTCAATGCTGAACACATTTGCAATGATTGGAAAAAGGGATTTCAAAGCACAACTGCATTCCAATCCTTGAACAAATTTTCAGAATGTGAATTAGTTACATCTACATCAAACTGGCAAGTGAAAAAAAAGTCTCCCATCCTTAATAGGTATACAAACCAAACAAAAAGGGAACACTTCCCAGTCTAGACTCCAGACTGAGATGATACTCATACAAAATATTCCATAAGGAAACAATGGGTACCAAGTTATGACTATAGTAACCCCTGATGTAGACTTTTGTTGAGTGACTCTGTCTCAAGTCAGGCTCAAGTCACTTTAGTGACTCAACTTGGACTTGACTCAACAATAAATGACACTTTCAGTTATATTTGTCTCTCTTTTGTATCTAAAGAAATTATTAAAGATAATAGAAAACAATAAATGACACACTGACTTGACTTGAGACTTGCATATTTTAGCAACTGCCTTGCTGGCCTTGCTTCAGTAACATAATACATTCATCCAGAAATGTTATGGAATGGGAAAGGGTTTTCCTCCTTTGAACAACACTTCCATGATCTTACTGCTTTTCTGCCAGACAGTCAAGTAATGGAAGCAGTAAGAGCAAATGCATTAGGCAGGGGGCTTGAGGTGGAAGGATTCTTCTAAAGCTTTTCAAAAGCTTTAGAAGGTTCCTCTGATGTGCAGTGGTGACAGGGTGCCGAGCAGGCCTCAAATCCTGCCTCAAGCCCATTGCCTAATGGGTTTTCTGCTAATTTAATTTTTTAAATCTAATTTTGTGCACATCTTCTTGATTTGCTAGTTATTGGAACTGCAGCACCCCCTCTGCTACCACCTCCTTTTCTTTCTGTTTAAAGTTGGTTCCCAGACTTGAGTCTCAAACTCAAGACTTGAAAGTATAGACTTGGCATGATTCTTGGTGTAAAACACTTGAATGCATCACTGGTAGTAACCCATCTTTAGTGACATAATGGGTGGAGTGACCCAGAATTGATAGCTTCAAGTAGAAAGCCTAAGCCTATTTATTTGAGGACAAATTGCAGATAAAACCTTCCAATCTCATTGTTATAGAGTAACCGAATATTGAGTGGAAGAGTCAAGAGGAGGCTGAAAATTCCCTTAAGAAAGCATTTTACTTTGAAAACTTCCCTTTGAAGATTGATTTAACAACTTGATCAAATTTAGATTACGACCGATGAAGCTAAACTATCAAGTTTTTTCTATACTGACATTTTAGTCAAAAGGCCAGCCTCTATCAAAATTGAAGGTGAGACAAATATCCAAATTCAGGACTTTCCAGTGGGTATCCAGACAGAAGACCACCTTCATTCATTTGGTCTACATCATTAGAGGAAAATACACACCTGAGAAAGCACAGAGATCATATCAAAGGTTTTATTTGATGTTAAAAGGTTGCATGCCCATTGTCCTTGGAAGTTCTATCTGGTATGCAAAACAGGAATATGAAAGCACAGTCAGACTCAGTTGGCAAGACTTGAATAAAAGAGAAATCTAACATCTCAGTCCAGCACACCACATAAAATGTTGAAAAGAGAACAAAGCCAAGGGTCCTTTACATCACATGGGTTCGCAAGGACACACAACTTGTGGCTAATTAGCAGCAGGGAAGAACTTCTTTCTAAAATCTTTTTCAGAAAATAAACCCAACCCAACAGGATTCTGATGAGAATCCCACACTCTTCTGATATCTTTGGAAGCAGAATAGCAGGTTGGCAGGATCTGGGAGCAGATGCATGGGCATCAGTGTCCACCCTGCCTCCAAAGGCAGGGACGCTTGGCTCTGAGGAAATATATGGAGTCTTTACTTTGACATAATTCCCTGCCTCTCACCTCCAAATCACTTTCAGCATCCTATTAATTTCAGCTGCTTCTGTTTCTCTCTGAGTGTTTATGATGCCAGTATTGGTATTCAATCCATCTAAATGGTGTACAGTCAGACAGGTACAGAAATCTATAGAGTATCATTAACCACAAGAGAGGGTGACTATGTCTGAGTGTTGCAAAGTCATGTTGCAGAATAAGATATTTTCTTCCACTAAGCGTTTGTGGGATGATTTGTTTTCCACAGTGAGAGAATTAATTAAAGATTGCATAGGAGTTTGCATCACACAGCAACTTGACAGCGGGAGATTGGTTGGCTATGTAATTACACATTTGCTTCTATTGGGCACTCAAGTGGTTTTTCCAAATAGTTAATTGAAAATGCAATATTCAATTTTTTTTTAAAAAAAGCGAAGTGAAGCAAAAGAAGGGTGCTGTGTTTAGGGAGTCAAAGCAAAACTAATGATGGAGATTCTGTAGGTATGCGCTCCGGGAGGCTTCCATCCGATCATATCAACAACAGAAGATGATGATGCAGAGGTTTAATCCTGTAAGGATGGTTGTGGGAGGACAAGAAAAGTTATTTATCCTTTCCATGGTGTCTTCAGCTGCAACTCCACCCTTTGAAGATTTTGAGATGAGGTTTATCCTCCTCTCTTCCAATCTGTTTCCTTGTGTCGTTTAGGCTGTAAGCCTGAGGGCAAAGACTGTCTAAATTTTTGGATTTTGTTGGCCATTCAGGGGTCTTCTTCATCATCATCATCATTTATTTATAGTATTTCGTATTCCCCACCCCCTGGCTTGGCTCCTGAGGTATGAACAAATAGAAACAATACTGAGATAAAAATATTTCAAAAACACATTAAAAGATTCCTTAAAAATTCCTAAAAGCAGTTTAAAAACAATCATAGAGTCCAGTTTAAAAACAGTTAAAACAGCAATATCAAACACTGAATACCATGTGGAAGAACACTGTTTTGGCTGCCTGCTGGAAGCTTAAAAGAGATGGGGCTAACCTAACTACCTTGGGTAGGGAGTTCTACAGTCAAGGAGCTGCTACAGAGAAAGCCCTATTGCATGACCCACCAACTTGACTTAATGAGATGTTGGGACATGCAACAGGGCCTCCTCTGAAGATCTCAAATTTCTAGCAGGATCATGTGGGAGGAAGTGGTCTTTCAGATATCCTGGCCCAAAGCATTTAGGGCTTTGTGGGTCAATCCAGCATCTTGAATTGAGCTCAGAAGCAAATTGGAAGCCAGTACAGTTCTGGCAAGGCCACTGTTATATGGTCTCTGAAATTCACACCTGCCAGCAGTCTGGCTCCTGCATGTTGCACTAGCTGCAGTTTCCAAACACTTTTCAAAGGCAGCCCCATGTAGAGTGCATTATAGTAGTCTAATCAAGAGGTAATGGGCATGAACCACTGTGGCTAGATCTACCTTCTTTAAGAAAGGGAGCAGCTGGCATGCCATCCAAAGCTGGGTAAAGGCAATCCTTGACACGACAGCAACCTGGCTTTCCAGGAACAGCTCTGGCTCCAAGACCACCCTCAAGTTATGAACCTGATCTTTAAGAGGAAGTGCAATCCCATCCAGAACAGGTTGTGATCCCAAACCCAGATTGGTTTTCCTACTGAACTGCAGCACTTTCATCTTGTCTGAATCCATCCTCAGCCTGTTCATCCACATCCAAGCCTTTCCTGCACCCAGTCAGTGATTCAGTAGTACTACAGCCTCCTTGGCATCAGTTGTAAAGTAAGTAGAGAGCTGGGTATCATCAGCATATTGATGAAACTGAATCCCAAAGCTCTGGATGACCTCTCCCAGTGGCTTCATGTAGATGTTAAAAAGATTTGGGGACAGTGTTGATCCCTGTGGAACCTCACAGGCTAATGGTCACAATGCTGAACAATGGTCTACCAGCACCACTCTCTGGGAATATTCAGACAAAAAAGACCAAGATCACTGCAAAGCAATGCCCTCAAATCCCATATCAGCCAAGCGATCCAGAAGGATACCGTAGGTGATGATATCAAATGCTGTTGAAAGATCCAGGAGGACCAACAGGGATACAGTCCCTCATCCATCTCCTGGTGTAAGTCACCCACCAAGGTGACCAAGGCATTTCCTTTCCCATAACCAGCCCTGCATCCAGACTGGAATGGATCCAGGTAATCTGTTTCATCCCAGAAAGCCTGGAGTTGTGTTGCCTTGGGACTTTACTTAGAAAAGGGAAATTAGAGACTGACTGATAGTTACCAACAGAGGTGGGGGCCAATGAAGGTTTTTTCAACAAACGTCTTACAACTGCTTCTTTTAGAGAGGTTGGAACATAGGCCTCTTTCAAAGAAGCATTTACAACCTCCACCACCCAATTGGTCAGTCCTTCTGAGCCCTGGTGCCGCACTGGTTAAATGCCAGTACTGCAAGTTACCACATTATAAGTTCGATTCCAGAGGGCTCCAAGGTTCACTCAGCCTTCCATCCTTTCATAGGTCAGTAAAATGAGTACCCGGCTTGTGGGGGCAATTGGAAACTGTTTGATACAGCGTAGAGGTGTAAATTGCTATTGTTTAACAATTTGTAAGCTGCTCTGATAGCCTTTGTGGCTGAAGAGCAGGCAGGGCCGGTTTAACCTGTCTGCCAAATCAGCATTGGCAGGGGGCCCCAAGGTCAAGAGGGGGCCCCGAGGTCAAGAGAGGGCCCCGTGTTGGCCTCCTTAATATGAAAATAATGGGATTTCTGGTTTAAAATACCATAGAGTTGCCTTGGAAGGCCTAGAAAAGGGCTAGGGAAGACACATTTTCTAGGAAGACTCTATGGTAGGTGTGCTGTTTTGTGTCCCATGGATAATGAATCCAGGGATACGGGGGTCCTACTATAATCTGAACATCCTGTACAATGAATAGGTTAGGTTACATTGATCTGAGATAAACATATGGGGGCCCCAAAGTAAAGCATTGCAGGGGGCCCCAAAATTCCTTAAACCGGTCCTGAGAGCAGGGTATAAATACCTAATTTTTTAAAAAATTCTTTGGCAGCCTTAATTAGCCAGGATGGACATGGGTCACCTCTTCAAGCAACTTGTCCACATCATGATGTTGAACAAACTGAAACTCATCCATCAAAACTGGACAAGTTCATGTCTCAGTTCCCTAGCCAGACTCAACCTTCAATGTGGAGTCCAGGTCAGAATAATTCTGAGCAATTTTCTCTGAAAAGTCTTTAACGATTTTGTCACAGAGCTCTTCTGAAGTCACCTCCTCAGCATCTGAGGTCTAGGATGTAGTAGCTCTTTAACTACTGGGAATACCTACACTGGATAAGCATGAGCTGATGTAATAGAGGCAGCGGAGAATCATTTCTTTGCTGCATTTACTGCTGCAAAATAGGTTCTAAAATGGGTCTTAACCTGTGCTTGATTGTGCTTATCCTGAGTCTTTCTCCACCATCACTCTAATCTTCTATCCAAGTGCTTCATAACCTTGAGCTTCTCAGAAAACCAAGGAGTCTATGCTTTGCACCCAACTGAAGCATGCTTGGGAGCAACCATGTCAATTGCCCGAGTCATCTCCCTAGTCCATAGATCACCCAGGGCATCAACAGAATCACCAACTCTAGCAGCTGGAAAATCCCCCAGAGCATTCAGAAATCCTTTTGGATCCATTAGTTTCAGAAGGCAGTCATTTTAAAAGGCCCACCACCCCTGCAGAGGTTAGGACTCCCAGCACATCTAAACCTTATCAGGTAGTGATCAGCCCATGACAACAGGGTTCTTTCAAATCCTCCTGTCCCCAGCTCACCATCATCCCAACCAGCAAAAACTAGATCAAGAGTGTGGTCTACTTCATGTGGAGGCCCAGATATTAATTGAGATAGGCCCATGGTTGCCATGGAAGCCATGAAATCCTGATAAGGGCGCCTCAGAATGGATGTTAAAATCACTCAGCACAATAAGATTGGGGAAGATTAATACCACCTCTGAGACACCTCCAGCAGTTCAGGCAGGGAGACATTTGGGCAGTGGGGTAGACAGTACAACAACAGAATCCCCATCCTGTCTCATTGCCCTATTGCCAGATGTATGCACTCAAACCTGAGGCAAAGCACAAAAATCAGTGTGGATACAGCCATTGTACTGTCTATTCTCCTTTATGGGTCTGAAACATGGGTCACCTATCGCCACCACTTACGACTCCTCGAATGCTTTCATCAGTGCTGTATACGCACAGTCCTAAATATACACTGTACTGAGTATGTGACGAATGTTGCTGTCCTTGAGCAAGCAGGGATCACCAGCACTGAGGCCATGATATTGAGAACACAGCTGTGCTGGGCAGGGCACCTTTCTAGGATGGAGGTCCATCGCCTCCCAAAAATAGTACTCTATGGTGAACTCACCACGGGTCAGCGTAAGAGGGGCGCTCCAAATAAGCGATATAAGGACTCCCTGAACCAACATCTCAGACTCGGCCAAATTGATCACCAACAATGGTCCACCATGGCCTCACAACAGGAGGCTTGGAGATGCGCTATCCACAATGCTGCAGCCTTATTTGAGAGCTCACGCTAAACAAGTTTTGAAGAGAAATGACAACACCGAAAGAATCACAACCCAGAAACATCACCCAAGGAGACCTTCTGCTGTGCTTTCTGCAACCAGACTTGTTTATCTTGGATTGGCCTTTTTAGTCATCAGCGCGCTTGCAGAAAGCCCAGTATGAGTCCTTCCTGAACCTTCGTTTATGAAGAAAAGCCAGAGAGAGAGAGATTATGCATGGGATGTAGACACCTGAAAGGCTATAGATTTACTTTAAATGTTGTCCAAAAGCATGTGCTAGGTGAATTTAGCCATGTAAACTTTGGATGGGTGACAACCTGGATAGCCATGTTTGGGCTGCTCTGAATTGCTTGGAAGATGGTCTGTTTTACTTTATATTATATTAATTATATTGAATTATATTACGCATCAGATTTATATTCTGTGTTCCTCCAGTGAATTAAAAATGGTTTACACAGTTCTCCTCCTCCTCCAAATGGATCAGGCTAATAGTGCATCTGACGCAAAGTCACTTAGTTAGTTTCATGACTCAGTGGAGGCTAGGAATTAGAACAATGGAGATTTGAAACTGGATCTCCCAAGTCCCAGTCCTATACTCTATTCTGGCTCTCACTGAAATAAGTATAGCAAGTGAGACTCTCACAGTATAAATGACCACTGAATTAGCTTTATAGAAAATGTCAGTCTGGGACCAATTGTAGTATAATGTGTGCATGTATTTCCCACTGGGGAGGGATAAAGCATGAGAATGTTACACCACAACACAAAATCTGCATGCATTTTTCAGGAAGGATTTTCAAGCAAGAAATTTCTGCCTGTTGTTGCTCAAATCTTTCTTGTGAAATCCATGCACATTTTACATTGCAGAATATTCCCCACTCCCGAGCATTCCTCCATGGTGTAATGGACAAAAACCTTTGTCAGCCAGCTGACAACAATGCAGGATGACATTAAGACCGCTCATATTTCCCTCACATTCTGTGAGGAGTATTTTCACCATAGAATTGCAGAGTTGGAAGAGACCACGAGGGCCATCCAGTCCAACCCCCTGCCATGCAGGAAATCATGATCAAAGCATCCCCGACAGATGGCCATTCAGCCTCTGTTTGAAGACCTCCAAGGAAGGAGACCCCACCACGCTCTGAGGGAGTGTGTTCCACTGCCAAACAGCTCTTACTGTCAAAAAGTTCCTCCTAATGTTGAGGTGGAATCTCTGTTCCTGGAGCTTGCATCCATTGCTCCGCGTTCCAGTCTCCGGGGCAGCAGAAAACAAGTCTGCTCCATCCTCAATGTGACACCCCTTCAAATACTTAAACAGGGCTATCATATCGCCTCTTAACCGTCTTTTTTTCCAGGCTAAACATACCCAGCTCCCTAAGTCTCTCCTCATAAGGCATGGTTTCCAGACCTTTCACCATTTTAGTCGCCCTTCTCTGGACACGCTCCAATTTGTCAATATCCTTTTTGAATTGTGGTGCACAGAACTGGACACAGTATTCCAGGTGAGGTCTGACCAAGGCAGAATAGAGCGGCACTATTACTTCCCTTGATCTAGACACTATACTTCTATTGATGCAGCCCAAAATGGCATTGGCCTTTTTAGCTGCCGCATCACACTGTTGACTCATGTTCAACTTGTGGTCTACTAGGACTCTTAGATCCCTTTCGCACGTAGTCTCATTCAGCCAGGTCTCCCCCATCCTATATCTATGCATTTCATTTGTTCGCCCTAAGTGCAGTACCTTACATTTCTCCATATTGATTTTCATTTTGTTAGCTTTGGCCCAGCTCTCCAGACTATCCAGATCATTTTGAATTTTGATCCTGTCCTCTAGGGTATTAGCTACTCCTCCTAATTTGGTGTCATCTGCAAATTTGGTAAGTATGCCCCTTACCAAATGGATGGAGACTTCCAGCTGGCAGCCCTACAAACCTCTTCCAGAGATGCGCTCATAGCCCAGGTCGTTGAAGTTGCAGCACTTCTGGTAGAGTGTGCCACCACCCCCTCTGGCAAGTGTAAACCCAATGACTCATAACATGTTACAATGCATTCCTTGATATATCTGCTTAGTGTGGAAAGAGAGACCTTCTTCCCCCTTGAAGTGTGGATGGAAAGCAATGAAGAGTGCCTCAGAGATACAGAATGGGGCTGTCCTCCTGAGGTAGATGTGCACTGCTCAATGAACATCCAAGGTGTGTCAGATATTCTCCAGCTCCCTAGTTGGCCGTTGACAGAAGGATGGCAGGGCAATGTCCTGCATTCTGTGAAACATTGAATTAATCTTTGGTATGAAGGTCAGATCTGGGTGTAAGATGACAGAGTCATCCCCCCAAAATGCAGAGATCAAATGCCTTGATACTCAGCACCACCCATTCAACCACCATGCGTGAAGTTGCAGCCTCGCTGCGTCTGGATGGTGGACCTGCCCTGGTGATAGCAGATCCAGGTGCACTGGTAGAGGTAGGTGGGCCGAGGCTATGCTGAGGGTCTCTGAGAGCCAAGCACTCCTCAGCCAGGCAGGTGCAACCAGAATCACTGCCACATCCTCCCTGTGTATCTTGGTCAGAACCTTGGCTGTAAGCGGAAAGGGCAGAAAGGAATACATCAAGCCCTGTGGCCATGGAGATGTGAGGGCATCTATGTCCTCGGTTCCCTCTGATCGCAACCTTGACAGAAAGCATGGTAGCTTGGCATTGACAAGGGAGGCAAAAAAGTCAACCTCTGGATGGCCCAGAGATAGAATCATAAGGTTGCCCCATCCTCAGTATGACATTCCTTCAAGTATTTAAACATGGCTATCATGTCACCTCTTAACTTTATCTTCTCCAGACTAAACATGCCCAGCTCCCTAAGCCACTCCTCAGAGGGCATGGCTTCCAGACCTCCCACCATCCTGGTCGCCCTCCTCTGGACACGTTCAAGCTTCTCAATATCCTTCCTGAATTGTGGTGCCCAGAACTGGACACAGTATTCCAGGTGAGGTCTGACCAAAGCAGAATACAGTGGCACTATTACTTCCCTTGATCTACACACACTATTAACTGTTTGCTACAGATGGACATTAACCTTCACACTCTTTAGATGATTGGTGTTCAGGTTTGTTTACTAATAGTTCCTGCAGCCCTTCCTAAATGCCCATCTTCCTTCTTTGTTTATTTTAAATGTTTTGATGAGTTCTCTTTGTACCCAGTGTTTATTAGCTAGCATTTGTAATCACTGGAGATTATTTTTTAAAAAGCAATATGGTTTATCAGTTCATTTGGTACCTTTTTAAAAACATGCACCCCAAAATATAAACTGCTCAGGGTGGACAGGGATTACAGGTGACTATCATTTAGACAACCCTCCAAGTACAGACCTGACATTTTCCCAATCTACCTTAAGAGCCAACAGCTGTATCATATGAAAGAGGTCTGTTCAGCTGCTGATTAGGGCACAAGGAGGATGACCCTCCCCCCATTGAATGAGGCTACAAAAGGAATTGGGACAGGGGTTAAATACAGTGCAGTTATGGATCTTTAACTGCAGCACTGAATACCCGCCAACATCTTTATACTAGCCTTTGAAACCCTTGATGTGTTGTTTCAAAATGTGAAGTGCATCACTGCCTTGCCCATGTATAGATGCCAACAAAAAAAGGTGAATTATTTGGAAATACTAGTCCTCTTTTTGCCTTCACAGACCTAATAAAATTGAAGTTTTGAAGGAAGCCATCTTACAAGCACGGTGGGATAGGGAAGGAGAAGAAATCCATGACGTTGACATTTTGCTGCTAAAATGTTGATTTTGCTCCTCCTGAGGCTGGGAACAGCCTGAAGTGCATTTTGTCTTAGAAATCTATACATTTCTGAGGTTTGTGATGCATTTTGGTGAAGGAAACAAAAATCTGCACAGAACTGGATGTATTTTGGGAAATGTACAGAACTAACAGTGGAAATTTTTCCAAAACGTGCACAAACATGCTTTAATCAGTGAGATACAGCTGTCTTAAACTACAGAAATGGAGAAAAAGGCACAGTGAAAACGAGTACCAAAATATGCATGAATTTCCATGTTGGAAGGGAGAGAATGTTTTGGGTGCTGCTATAGAACTGGGATGGAACAAAAATACTAGTGGGTTTCTGAGAAACACAGAGGAAAAGAAACAGATTTTCACATCTCCAATGGTGGTTAGCATGCAGACTGTCTTAGGAGATTATCAGATGCTTGAAAATGCACAAAGGAGCTTGCAAGAATGACGTCACTGTACTGGGAATGGGTCCCAGTATCACACAACGTTATTCTCCTCGCGTGCTTGCTCTGTCCTCCCTCCATGCTGATGCAATGAAAAAGGCACCACTTTTCATTAGTGGAAACTCCCACTAATGAAAAGTGATGCCTTTTTCATCGTGTCAGCATGGAGGGAGGACAGAGCAAGCACGCGAGGAGAATGACATGTGCGATACCAGGACCTGTTCCTGGTACAGTGACATTGTTCTCATGAGCTCCTTTGGGGCTTTTTTTCAAGCATCTGATAATCTCCTTAGTTTTAATGAGCCTTCTGCTGGAGACCTCTGTACAACTCATTGAAATAAATGGAAGCTCTGTAGGAGCAACGTTTGCTGATTATCATCCTGTGTTTCCTAAAAAGGGGTAGCAAGCAGCTATTCTGTAATAGGTATACACCTTGATAGTACTACATTCAACTAATTACTTCTGTCCCCTCCACTTTTCTCACGTGATACCATGACAAAGGTCTCCTGCAAGGAGCTGCTAATAAAGTGGGCTGGAACGAACAGTGGGGATTATCTTTGAAAGCCACAGGGATTTGTCACTGGGTCTGTGACACCTACTGAGAGATGGAATAAAAATGCATTGACTGCAAGGCAGCAGGAAGACAAGAGGAAGACATACATGGTTTAGTTTGAAAAATGAACACTATCCCAGATAGGAAATAGAGATGTTGTGTTTTGCAGCCAGACTATGCACTCTAAGGGCTTGTCTAGACCTGCCAGAATACACCAGCTTTCTGCTGGTGTATTCTGCTGGTGGATCTGGCCAATTCCCCACCCCCACCCCATTACCCCGATGAAATGGGAAGAAGTCTGCATGCACACGCTGGCCCATACTGGCAGGCACCTCCACCACTGTTGCGTGCTACTCCCTTTGAAAGACAGGAAGTATGCCCTCAGCATGTGATCAAGGCTGGTCACATGCACGGGGCCTTGGCTTCAAAGCAACTCCAGTGGTGGCAGCATCTGGCTATACAGGCTAGTGTGCAGGTATGGACCCTGCGTTCCCATGCTGGCTCAATCCAGGTTTTCCTGTATGGGTATTTATTTAAAATGTTTTACAGGGCTTTCCCCCAGATCCCCCTTCTCCTTGTGTTGCTGCTGCTCTTATTGATTTACATGGGAATGAAGGGGAAAATGTGTTTGTTTTGTATCAGGACCCCTCAGACTAGCTCAAAAGTTTCTGAGTTTTTCTGTTTTCAGGAAAAAAAAAAACTTGGATAATTTCGGAGTTTCTCTGAAGAGATCTTTGGAGAACTCACTCACCTCTAACTCTAGACAAAATTGCAGGCATTTCCCTTCCTTCCAATTACATGATTTTCCTTCAGGTGTGCTGCATTTCATAAATCAAGGTCCATTCCACATGACCTTTCCTGATTGATTTGACTACTTTGGTGGTTTAAAGCAGGAGACATTTGAGAATTTCTCTTTGGTTGGCTACATCCAACTAGATGCTATCACACAGCATAGTTCTGTCACTCAAGGTCAAGTCAATTGAAATGCCCAGTCAAAATCTGAATTTCAGTGCATGTCACCCCACTCAGCTGCCCTCCACAGGGTACAAACAGTTCACACAGCCATTTCACTTGGTGCACGGCTATAAGAACTTCACTTTTGTAAGAGCCTGAGAAAAGTTCATATTCAAAATGAGGCTATTCGGTCTTCTACTTCTTAATGGATGTTATCTTCATACATCTCAATCTGAATGTCTCCATCAGGCATTGAAAATAATTGGCTTTCACGCTGGAAAATTTTGTCCTAAATTTTTCATAGGATCAACCCCATGCCATGTAGGAACACACAACTAAAGCACTCCTGAGAGATGGCCAACTTATTTTATTTAATAAGTTATGACCACAGGCTTTGGAGTGTATGAAAGACTCCCCAGGGCACAAATGCATTGCAGACAGCAACAATTCTTCTGGTCTACAGAGAAATGTTATTGTCATCACACAGCAATGTAACCCTTACAAATAGGACAAGGAAGAAAAGCCAGAAGAGAAAATGAGAAAAGTAACTATATAGCTGGGGGTGTGATTGTGGGAACTGGAAAATATTTTTAAGTCCAGCATTTAGCCCTCAGCAACAGTTGGGGTCATTTCTCATCAGTGAAATATTTTACAAATTATTTATAGCCTCAAGAGAATGATAAACCCAATGTATGGATGGAGATTCTGAATCAAACAAATAGCTACAATGTTGTAGTTATGTTTTAACTCCCCTCCAAACACTTGAAACCCACCTTAAAGCCACCTACCCATCCATCAATCGAAAAAGAGGTCTATGTTGTTGCCAACAACACCTCAGAGTGACGTGACCAGCTCCGTCCTGCCATTGAGTGATGCTGAAAGGAGCAGAAGAAGCGACCCGTCTGTGTGTGGGAGGACTGATCACAACTCTTCCTTGCAGTATAACTGGCTGGCAGAAAGGGGTTGGTCACATCCATCACTTTAAAAGTAATTGACAGTACAGTCCTAATTGAAATTGGTGCTGGCTGTAGGGGATTAGTAGTAGGTACAAGCCCCTTCTGCCAGCAGAATTCTCCCTCTGCTGGCAGAACCCTCTTCTAGCTGATATAGAGATCTTCTGGTAGAACAGTTTGATGATGGAACTTCTGTGGAGTAAGAGCTGCTAGCAGAAAAGCCTGAAAAGGGAAAACCTGGGTTAAATCGGGCCCAAACCATCTCCATCCAAGGAACAATGCTGGCACAAAGTTAGACCATAATGAGTATTGTCCTAAGGAATTTCAGGCATCGCTTGGCTGAAAGAGATTTGGATTTAGCACAGTTCAAGTTGGCCCTTGACAATCTTTGTCATTTAGGACTGTACTCTAAAGCTTTACCCCTGTAACCACTTATCTGGAAATAAACTCCTTTGGACTCTGCATTAGCAATCTATGGTCCAAGTGGAGGTGGAGAGGGATAGCACTGCAACCTAAGGTACCCCTACAGCTCAAACCATTGGCTGTCAGAATGCCTTGTTTCTGACTAGATATGCATAGGTTGTTGGATACAGTGCAAGCATATGCATATCTACTCAGGTGCAATTATATTGAGATTACTAGAAAGCATTCTCATGTAACTGTGTACAGCAGTGGTTCTTAACCTGTGGTCTGTGGACCCCCAGGGGGCAGCAATGTCCTCACAGGGGGTATGCAAAGGTTTTGAAGGATGCTCAGCCTACCTCCTTCCTGCAGTGGAGCAGCCCTGTGACATGAGCCAAGGCAAGGCCTGGCTGGCTGGCTGGGCCTGCACATTGCGGTTCAATACACTCCAGCCACAAGCTTGCAGGAAGAAGCAAGAAAAAAGTCTTTCCTCCCCCTCCAGTGTCTCTGAGGGAAGGTTTAATGGATGGTGTAATTGTATTATTATTATCAGACATTATTATTGTTATTATTAGGATTTGAAATCTTGAGTTAAATCTTGGGGGACTGTGGCAACACAAGATATTTGAAGAGGGTCTCTGGTAAAGAAAAGGTTAAGAGACACTGGTGTACAGAATTGCAGCTGTTGGGTCAGTGTCCTATCATGTCAAAACTCTCATGGCAAGGACTGTTTGGCATGAGAGGTTTATCAGTTTTTCCACTTGCACAATGAAGCAAGTGAAGCAAGTTCCAAAACCTCCTTGTGCCAGAGGACAAACAGTGGCTGCAAAGTGCTAGTGTTCCTGCTTTGTATGAGACATCCCATATTTGGGGTCCAAAAGGCAGGTCCCATGGTGAGGTGATACAAGATGCCCACAATCCAGTTGCATTCTCCACCAAACTGCCCCCTCTGAGCATTTGGTATGTATGCAGCAATCAGGCCATACATACTGGGGTGTGTGTGGGTATGTGGGAGTCTGTCTGTTGGCACTGCAGCTGACATGGTATTACTCTTCCTCCTCTCTGTCCGGACTGAGTTATAGTGTCTTTCAGCATCAACCTAGACAGACAAAGGGTAGGGAGACTGGTGCCATATCAGCTGCAGTACCAACAAACATCCCCCATTATTTGATAGCAGAGTAAAGTTCTCATCTTGCAATTGCCCGCCTCCCATCCATTTGAAATCTAATGGGAGCCCTGAGATCTCACAACAAGCCCTCCTCTAGCAAGACTTGAGGCAGCCTTATGTAGGCCTGCCTTACATGACCCATATTTTTCTTCAGGAAACCTGGCAACCTTGTATACCAGCAGCCATGATTCCAGCTAGAGGCCACCACTTTTTAAAGAAGCCAATTTCTTCAATACTTGCCTCTAAGGGGTCCTTGGAACCAAGGTACCATGGGAGGAATGGCTTGGGAACTCAACTGTGTCTCTTTGATAGGCAGTTTCACAAGCTACAGTTCTAACAGTGTCTTGGCTGTAAGGTCCCCTAAGAGTAAAGCATTAAAGAAAGAAACTGGTGTAGAAATAGCCTTTAGAAATAGGCATGTGCTACATTTGACATACGAATACCAGCATGAAGCTCCCCTCTAACAGAACTTAACTGAGTCAACAGAGTTTGAAAACTTCACAGTGCTGGGTCCTTATTTATACATCTGGCTTTGGCAAGAAAAAAAGTTGCTTGAAAAAAAGGAAAAGAAAATTCCATCTTCAGAGTCCAGTATGATTAGAGCTCATGGGTGACTGCTATCATTAAACTTCACTTAAGTGAGCAGTGGAAGATTTGGTTTGTTGCATTTATTTCACCTCCAATATTCAGTTATAGCTTTCTGTAAATTCCCTTTCTGATACCTGAACTCAATATCGATTCCCTTTGCTGCTTTATTACTGATCGTGTTACTAGTGATTATGAACCTGTTAAAAGGAGAATGGTGAAAGGCTATTGACTTGAAAAATCAAGTGGGGGCAAGGTTAGTGTAATAAAGGCATCCAGGTATAAATGAAAACTCGCTGGGGGTTGCTTGGCAGAGGCCCATATGTCCTCTTAACATCTAAGCAGATGGATGTTTTGGTTTCCCCCCCCCTCACAGCTGTCAGCCTGGGGCTGGAATTAAATCTTAGCTTCCTAGATGCATCAAGGAATCCCAGGTCAAACATAGTCATGTTACTGAAAGACTCCTTGGGAGTGGTTGTGTAGCAAAGATAGCCCAAGAAATTTATGCTAAAAACAACACAAATCCTTGCCACAGTTTCTAACCATCCTTGGCTCTGTGAACCAATTCAAATGTTACAGCTCCTATGGGAAGGCTGCCAAATATAACTGTGTCTATATGGCTTGTGCTCCATGCAGCAGCTGTAATGTTTAAAAGCCACTAGACACATCTTTTGACCCAAGCACCCTACCCACAATGCATATTCTTCCTGACAGCTGGTAGTGGTGTGGAAAGACACACTTGTCTGCATGATTAGCTTGAACTGTACTGTTGCTGGTCCTTAAATATGCATCTGCTATATGTGTTGCCTGGAGCGTTGTGTACGTGGCTGCTTAAAAGTGTTCACTCTATTTGTGGGAAGAGATATTGCAAGGCAAGGGAAACAACTTCATTGAACTTCTCCAGAACAAGAAGAAATTCTTCAGCACTTTCTTGGTTGTGGGGAACCACACTTAGTGATAGAGAGTGAGTACAGTGGTTAGAGATCCTGAAAAAAGAGCAAAAACACCAATGGTGTGGAGAAACAAAACTAAAGGCTTTATTATAGGAACTCCATTGTAAGATAGAAAAGTTACTCAGGCTGCTAATGTAAATTAGCTTCATTCTAGGGAAAAGCTGAAAGAGAACTCATGGTTGGGAGAAGAGGTGGAAACATCCCTGAGTTTACATCGCGGAGTTTACATCCCAGAGAGGTCAGGATAGGTAGACAAGGAGGAAGGACATTTTGAGTCACTCAAAGTATCTAACCCTATTATTACTGCCCACTCTGAGGCATTCTTAACTCTTCTGTACTAAGTATTGTTGCAATCCCAACACCCCTTCTCAAAAATGTGTGCATAAGTCCATAAGAGTCATCTCCTCTCATAGTGCTTCATAATGGTCTCTGGCCAATGGGTTGGTAAGGATATCTGCAATCATGTCTTCTGTTGGGCAATATTCCATCTTGATAAGCCCTTGTTCATATGCATCCTTTATGATATGATACTTTGTTTCAACATGCTTACGCTGAGGACTGATCTTCTCTGTCTGAGAGATCTTTATGCATCCTTGGTTGTCTTCATATATCTCTGTTGGGGTTGGCCCTTCTATTCTGAAGTCGAACAGTAACATGATTTATTATTTATTTGATTTATATGCTGCCTTGGGTCCCATTCTGGGAGAAAGGCAGCATATAAATCAAATAATAATAAATTAAATAAATAATTCTGTGTAGTCCAATCAATCACTCCATGTCCATAGATCAATAGGTAGATTTCCGGTCAAAGGCATCATTGGCCCAATCTTCATCTACATATCTTGTTAGTTTAGGGTTGCTGGTTGCTTACAATCAAAGTTTTAGGTATGCAGTTCCTTTCAGGTATTTGGCTGCTGTCTTTAATGCATTTCAGTGACATTCAGTTGGTGAGTTGGTTGTTCTGCACAAAATCCCAACAGCTGCTGATCTATCTGGTCTTGTCACTTTGTTTTCTATAGTGTGCTTTCAGTAGTTGGTCTCCATAGAAGTGCTAACTTGGTGTGCCTCAGTTAAGCCAAGATGCTTCAATACTTCTACTATCTTTTGCTTTTGGTTAAGAAGATAACTTCCATCTTCTTCTCTTTCAGTCTGTATTCCAAGATAATATGTTATGTCTCCTAGTTGTTTTACTTCTACTTCTTTGCTTAAATATTCTACGTCTTAATCACTATCTTCTCTTTCCTCACCACAAATGATCAGATCATCAACATAGGTCAAAATGAATCTCCACCTGTTGTCTATGTACAGTCGTCCCTACACATTCATGGGGGTTAGGTTCCACGGACCCCCGCAAATGTGAAACAACTGCAAATATTGGTTGCCCCCCTCCCCCACCAAAGCGACCATGGAGCCTCCGGAGGCCCCATGGTTGCTTTCCCTGGACTCCCCACTCCCTCCAAAGGCCTTCATGGGGCCTCCGGAGACCCTCCCAAGGCCCCGTGGATGCCTCCCCGGCCCTCCCCCTCCCACCCAGGGCCTTCATGGGGCCTCACGAGGCTCTGTGGAGGCCTCCGCAGCCCTCCCCACTCCCCCCAGGCCTTCATAGGGCCTCACAAGGCCCTGTGGAGGCCTCCACAGCCCTCCCCACTCCCCCCAAGGCCTTCATGGGGCCTCGCAAGGCCCTGTGTGGAGGCCTCCGTGGCCCTCTCCACCACCCCCCAAGGCCTTCACGGGGCCTCGCAAGGCCCAGTGGAGGCCTCCATGGCCCTCCCCCTCCCTCCCTGGGCCTTCAGGGGGCCTCCGGAGGGTCTTCGAAGGCCCCGTGGAGGCCTCCCTGGCCCTCCCCCATCCCCCCCAGGGCTTTCACGGGGCCTCCAGAGGGTCTCTGAAGGCCCCGTGGAGGCCTCCCTGGCCCTCCCCGCTTCCCCCCCCCCGGCAAATTTTCACATGCAGGTCTTTAGTTAAATCTGCCTTCATAAGTTCATTTATGGTATTCATATCTGTATGTCCCCTCCTTCTGTGCCACAGTCTAAGACAGTTCTAAGACAGTTCTCATGCATGCATTGTTTGGCAACCTTTGTAAATTCCATTTTACAATCTACAACTCAGACACTAGTAGAAGTCTTCAATCAGACAAAGTTGATTGGCACCTTCAGTTAATGGTTTCTTTTCTTGCTTCTTATTTTTGAAGATTTAGGAAGCTGGATATGGAGCTTGGTGCTGAAACAGTCAGGAGCGGAGGGGTCTATGTTTGCCATCCCCTCTGCCCCACTGTGTCCTGCTATGTTCCTCACAGTGGCACACCAGGATGGGAACTGGACCCTCACCAGCTGCCTCTGAGTCCCCTTTGCCTAGGGGACATATTCTGCTAGTCCCAGTATCATTAGGCCAGCACTATCCATTCCTGGAGACAGTCCCCTTTGCTGCTGTTGCCACTGGGGTTGTTATTGGTCCACTGTTCCAACTGGAAGTCCCCTGAGAATGTATGATCAATGGTCTGTGCTGATGGGAGTTGTAGGTAATAACATCTGGAGGATTCAATGCTGGGGAAAACTGGGCTAGACACAGAAATAGTTTAATTTGGTACAAAGCAATTTCATATCTTATTTTGTAATTTATGCCAGATCAGTAGTATATTTCAGTTAGTTTGACTTGGAATTTGATAGTCCTAGTGGTGAGCTTTAAATGGTTATGGCTAGAATCCTGTTGTGGACTTACATATGCAGGAATTAGAATGGCACAGTTGCGTAATGTCCATATCCAGTAGAGGGCTGCTGTTACCTTATTACATAGCAGAGCCAGTAAAGTGTTTGATGCTCATTAGTGCCTGATGCACAACAGGACCAATGTCCTAATGCACGTTGGGCACCAATGCACATAGTCCACTCTTTTTGGTATCTCTTTAAGGATCTTTGCAATTCACTCAAGGCATTTCTTAATGCCTCCTCTATGTAGCTAGATATACCTAAAGTATACCTAGTATAAGTTATATGTAGACCTAAAATATAAGGTATATGTAAACGTCATATAGGATTCCAGCAAACATATTTTGCCTTACTTACTTCAAACTGTGATAAGCCAGTCTCATCTTTTGGAGTCTCTTATGATCATTCTATTGAAAGAAGCTACTTCTTGTACTTATGATATCACTATTTAAGATAATTAATCCATTATCAACACAATGCTTGGGGATGGTTTCAATGTATCAAAATAGCAAAACACACATCTGCTTATTTATTATTTAATGAGATATGCAAACATGACAGCAATTGTACACACTATGATCTGATATAAGAGAGCTCTTAGCTATCCAAATAAATCCACACTGATGTTGCCTTGCCTTTCTTTTTCATATTAGGTTGTGGGCCATAATTTTCTAGCTGAATGTCAAAGTCTCCAGTGAGGACATTCACAGATATATACATGCATTGTGAGGGCAGGAAATGTTATGTTGCTTTTCGCCCTTCATCTCCAGGTGGAATTCCAAAGTAAGTGCAAGGTCAAAATAACTGCATAGCCCTCTGACCTCAGAAAACTTCCCTGAAATGAATCATTGACGAGTTTTATAGAACCTGACCTACAACTGTTTCTCTGCAAGACTGAGAGCTAGACTGGAATTACTTCTGCTTCATTCCATTGGTTTGCCTTTCCTTTAACAGACCATAAACAATTTGTTTACATCAATAGCTTTTCATCTCCAAGATTGAATCAGAAACGTGGACTCCCTAAGGACCAATCCTTGGTCCATTTTGCTCTTTTTCATACGATAAGACATTTACTGGTTGATTTAGCCCATCAGCACTTTGGTCTGTGGTCAAAGGAAGCTGGGTTTTTTAAAAGAAGTTTCTAAAGGTTCAAATTGCACTATGTATTACAGTTTTTTAATCTTCTAAGTTATCTCTAGCCAGGACGGAGTGTATAAGCAAGAACTAGGCAAAACCCTATCATGTCACTAAAGTAACCAGAGCCTCCAATGGTCAATCTGAATAAAGGAATATGCACCTACTCCTTCAGTGGGAATGCAACCCCAGCCATAAAAGGATTCCAGCCAAGTTCCTGAAGCTGAAAACCAGCCACTCATAGAACCTGCAACTTGCTGTGACCCAGTCTAGCTTACTGGCCACTACCCAATCCATTACTGCCCCCATGTAATGATTCAGCAACTACAAATATTGTGGGGGTTATCTATATGGGCAATTTACCCCATCTTGGCTCTGTCTTGGAGCCCCACAGTCCTTCCAATGCAGGGCTGCTGCCCCGTTTCGCCCCCGGGCAGTCCTCAAGACCCTGAGGAAAAGACGGGACTAAGACGGGGAGAATATGGGGTAGGGCTTGATAAAAGGTTTTAAAATAATACCTGGAAGAAAAATGGATTGGGCACTGCATGACAGCAGGAGCCCATTCTGGCACACCAGGCTGTCACTATAGCTGCCAGCTGTCTTGCTCTTCTGAATCCAGGATGGGGTACCACAGCACGTGACCAAGGCTGGTCACATACAGGGAGGAATGTTTGTGCGCTGTGGGCCTCCTGCCGGGATCTGGAGAGTGGGACACAGGCGGCAGCAGTGATGGCTGCAGGTCTGGGCTGGCATGCCCATCTGGACTCTGGCCCATTTTGTCCAGGTAATGGGAAAAGAATAGGCCTGATCAGCAGGCAGGATACACTGGTGGGGAGCCGGTGTATCCTGGCCCATATAGATGAGCCCATCGTGTGAGTGAGTGTGTATGTCACTGAGACAGGAGAGGAAAGCAGCCACCTTATTAGGGATGGAAATATATTTAAAAATAATAGAACAATGGTTGAAAAAGAACATGTTTATCCAGTGTTGAGAAGCCCTGATGAGAAGAATCTTGGGCTGAAAAGAATGTTTGCCGTTCAGGACATATTCTGTGTAAAATTTGCTCGTGGTTGTTTTGCACAGAAAATGGCATTTTCTGTGCAGGAAACAACCTTTTCTACATAGAAAATAAGATGCCATTTCCTACACAGAAAATGCTTTTTTCCCCTATGCAAAACAACCATCTGTGAATTTTGCACACAAGACATCCCAAATTGGAAATAGGCTTTGAAAACTGTCTGGTTTTCAAAGACTTTCTTGCAGCTGGAGGAAAATTGCCAAAATTACTCATTGCTTCCTTTGAGGAGGAAAAAAAAAATTATGCGGAATTGCACCCCCACTCTTTATACTGAAGGGTATTCTCTTCTCCTTTGAGAAAGCCACCCTAGAGTCAAGTCCTATAAGGTTTTTTTGGTCATAACACATTTCCTTCAAAATTTCACAGGTGAAAACCAGGACACTTGTGAGCCAGAAATATCAGGGTGTGGTCAAGACATTGAAAGTAATTAATGAGGAAGAACAGACAAGCAGTTGGCTTTTGCCTGAGTTTTAAGGGAAGTGCAAAATTCTACCCTGTCTTCTTATCTGCCCCCACCCCCACCGAGTTAACTGAGTGCAAACTACTTTTGCACTTTCAACTCAGTACACAGCTATTGAAGTAAGGGAGTGAGAGGAAGAAAGAGCAGTTGGGACATTTTAGAAGCAGCTGAAAAAGTGGGACAACAGAGGATTAATCAGGACTGTCCCTGCCAAACTGGGACATATGGAAGTTATGCAAGGTCTATCTATTAAATAATGAGATGGATATAATAACCCTTCTTTATTTATATGTATTGCAATTCTAATGCTTATCTCCTTCAATATACTCCCTGTTCACACTCACACTCTGATGTAGTCTTATTTTCCACTGGTCAAAGGTGTGGAGCAGAACAGTTTCTGTCAGCTGTTTCAACACATCTGCTGTTTTCTTTGTACTGCATCAATTGACTCAAAACGTGTTCCTTTAAGCACCAATTTCACTTTAGGGAAAAGAAAAAAAGTCACATCGTGCCAAATCTGGCAAATATGGAGGATGTTCAAGTGTAGTAATCAGTTCATCAGACAAAAACTGCTTCATAGAAAGTGCTGTGTGAGCAGGCACATTGTTTTGATGAAGAAGGAAACCTTTCTCCTCCCACATTTCTGGCCTTTTCCCCCTGACTCTTTCTCTCAGCTTTGTCAAAACTTCTTTATAATAATGCTGGTTCACTGTTCTGCCTTCTGGAACCTATTCTGCCAAAATTACGCCCTTGAGGTAAACAATAAAAATAAAAGAGCATGGCTTTGAATGCGGACTTGCTTTGACATGCTTCTTTCATTCTTAGTGATGATGGTATTTTCCAGTGTACTGACTGTTGGATTACCAAAGGGCAGTATATAAATAAATATTATTATTGTTGTTGTTGTTGTTGTTGTTTTATCTCAGAATCATACTGGAAAGTCCAGGTTTCATCACAAGTGATATTTTTTTGAAAAAGGTTTGGGCCCACCTCAAGTTGTTGCAGAAGGCCAGTGCAAATTTCCTTGCGGCATTCTTTTTGCTCTGATAAGAGAACCATAGGGACCATCTTGTCACAATTTTTTCTCATGTTGAGATCCTCATGCAAAATTTTCCATGCAGTGTTTCTGTCAATATTCACAGCTTCAGCTATCATTCAGACACTGAGTTGGCAGTCTCCTTGAACAATCTGGTTGATTTTCCCCACAGTTTATTCAATGCTTGAAGTGGAATCATTCAAGCATTGAAGTCATCCAGGGCATTCATCGTCTTCCACATTCTCACGTCCTTCTCTGAATCTTTTTTGCCACTCTCACACACATGCACGAGACATGCAGTCTTCCCCATAGACCTCTGTAAGCATTTGAAAAGATTCCATTGGTGTTTTGTTCAATTAGCATTTTTTCTGGCACACAACAGGCAACACAGCTGCTTTAAATGATGATTGACAATAAACTGAATGGCTGAGAGTGTTGATGTTTGTCATGCAGGTTCAGACATGTTCAAGGTCACCACTTAAGCATTCGCAATCAGTTCTCCCTGATTTGTCTGAAAGGTAGAAATGCAGTCTTGTTATTTAACAGACCTCATATAGTTAATACTTTGAATTGCAACTAGAGAAGAAGATTTGTTTATCATGATATTTGTATATGTTTGAACATAGAAAGATTGGGCTGGCCTAAATGGTGAAAATACTCCTCATAGAATAGGAGGAGAATGCCTTTTGTCCAAATGGGATCCCATGGTGATTGACATATTCAGAAGGAGGGGGACCCCCCCCCATATACTGTGTGGGGAAAGCCTTCACAGCTTTTCCTGAAGTTTTTAAAATAATGTGAGGGAAATGTGTATTCCTGTTCATTGGGACAACTTTAGATTTGCCATAAAACAAAATACTGTTTGACAGCAACAACTTGTGGAAAATGAGAACATGAATAATTCACTCACAACCACCATCTTGAGTTGCAGACATGCCCATGTGAACATCAAAGACTGATATCAGAGATCTTGCCAAAAATCTTGCTGCAAAATGGCATTACTGTGCAGCAATCCACATTATATTCTAGACAAGCCCAATGCCTTTTAACCACTGGGAATAGAGCCCCACAGATGAAGAAAATATCCCTCCCCCCTCAAAAATTGCACAAAATATACTTAGTAGAAATTAGGTTATGGAAGTTATGACTTTTCCTTGCCAAGGTGTTTATTCAAAAAATTACCTTCATACGAATAATTCATTATCCCTCTACCTTATGTTAAATAACTGCTCTATAATAAGAGTCCACTTTCCAGAAGCAGTTGCTGTTGCCTTCATTACATATACATACACCCAATGAACCTTTTATGCTCCAGTAATCATAATTTGTGTTTCACATCATGTTATGACTTTCTCCTTGTGTAAATGCTTTGAAAAATGAATTTATAAATAATTTTTATGGTTCAGTGAGAAAAACCATTAAAATGTTTGAAATATGTGGAAGGATCGTACTCAGAAGGGCAGATTGATATTTACTGTGCATCAGGAGAGAAGAGCCATAAAAAAAATAGAAACTGTGTACAGTTGTATCAACAGACACACTTGAAGACAGGGACTGAGCTACAGATTGCCACAAATATTGATTTCACATAAATGGATAAGAATTCACTCAAAAGCTTTTTTCATACTTTCAGATGCTTTTTGTCATGATCTCCGTATTCTTTATTCTTGGAACAGAATTGGTTGTCAAGAACTGTTAATGCCAGAAGGGTATCTGCTGGGCATAAGGTTGCTAGATCTCAGGGCCTGGCCCCAAGTCTCCTGTTTTCATGGGTCATCTCCAGGTGGGAGACGAGGGTGCAAATTCCCCAGTTTTGTAGGGCTGAGCTCCATACAAGAGGAAAGGGTTGGGTGCAAATCTCCAGTTCAGCTGGGAGAGCGGCAGTTTACTACAATTTACAAGGCTTAATTGATTCCTTGCTGTAACAAGCAAAGACTCTCCAGGGGAACTAGCTTTTGCTTCCCTTCCAGATGTTGTAGTGCAAGGGCTTACCCTCCATTCTGATCTGCATGCACCTTCTGGCTAGAGATAGGGAATATTCCTTATCCCATCTCTCTTAAGTAGGTGAGGAAGAATAATCCATTTATTTCACTTTAAAATTACTGTCTCAGTTTCCAAACAGGAACACACATTTTCTCTGCGTGAGTGTTTGAATGACAGGTTGTAAGTAACTGTGGTTAGTACTTGATGTATATTGCTTAATTACCTCACTAGGGGCAGTCCTTGATAAAGAGTGCATACATGCAGCAGTCAGTTAAGATCCTTATTTAAGGAGCAAAGACACCAATGGCGTTAGAGAAACAAACTAAAGCTTTATTATAGGAATTCTATTTTAAGATAGGAAAGTTACTCAGGGTGCTATTCTAAGCAGATACACCTCTAGGGAGATCTGAGAATGGTCTAGGGAGGAGAAGAGGTGGAGACATCCCTAAGTGTCAGTTGACATCACAGAGGGAGCAGGTAGACAAGCAGGGAGGACTGTGGGGGGCTGTGTACATGGCAAAATAAATCATCTAAGAATTCACAAAGAGTCCTAATTGTTACCACATCTTTCAGATCAAAGTCACCGTATTCAGAAGGAGGGGGGCAAAAAACCTCATAAGTATCAGCTTTTGCTATTTTCCCCGTCTTTTTTGAAAAGTAGCACAAGTTATCGCACTTTCAATTGTGTGAACAACCATTTTGCTTATGGCAGTGGGAACTACCAGCAGTCTTTCCGAATAGCCCCAGTAGAGCTTAGCCATGCTAAGGGGGTGGACTTGCACAAGATGAGGCTCGAAAAGATCCAGCCAGCCGGCTTGCTTTCTTGCATAATTACTGTTCCTTTCTCCCTCCCTCCTTCCCTCTCTCTGTGTATGAGAGAGAGAGAGAGAGAGAGAGAGAGAGAGAGAGAGAAATCTGCTCCACTGGCTGATCGCTTGATCGTTCGTGTGTGTGTGTGTGTGTGTGTGTGCGCGCGCGCACGCATGCGTGAGGGAGAGAGAGGGGGGGAGAGAGGAACAGTAATTAAGCTAGAAAGCAAGCATTATTCCTCACCCCCCCGGTCTCCCTCTTTTTTTACTGCTTTATCTAGTTTTCTCTGGCTCAGACAAAGCTACGAAGCTACAGTCTCTTTCCCCCTTGAACTGCCCCCCTCCTCGCTTCCTCCCTGCTTCCTGCTTGGCTTTAATGACAGTGATCTGGAGGCCATGCTCTCCCCACCTTTGTCTGTGTGAACTTAGAAAGTCGAAAGCTCACCGGATCTTCCAATTTAGCAATAAATCATGTGAGCTATGCAGCGCTGGTATGAAAGGACGGCAATCCAGAATTTTGCACACTTTATTCTGCCATGTAACTGGCCCCTGGGTCACTAAAACTATCCAATCCTAATACTACTGCCCACTCTGAGGCATTCTTGACTCTTCAGTGCTAAGTGTTGTTGCACTACCGACAGTCCAAAGGTCTCAAATTTAATCCAGACACCTCAGGACATCGGATGATTCTGATCTGGCAACCCAAACTGGGCATTGAGCTACTATAGTTATGTCACAGTTTAGAAGTCCAGGTGAGGAGCCAGTGCTACCAGCAAACTAGGCAGGGCCGGTTTAAGGAATTTTGGGGCCCCCTGCAATGCTTTACTTTGGGGCCCCCATATGTTTATCTCAGATCAATGTAACCTAACTTATTCACCGTACAGGATGTTCAGATTATAGTAGGACCCCTGTATCCATGGATTCATTATCCATGGGACACAAAACAGCACACCTACCATAGAGTCTTCCTAGAAAATATGTCTTCCCTAGCCCTTTTCTAGGCCCTCCAAGGCAACTCTATGGTATTGTAAACTAGAAGTCCCATTATTTTCAATGGCGTTTACTATTATTCATGGTTTTCAGAATCCACACACACACCCCAAACCAATCCCCAGTGGATAAGAGGGGCCTACTATATTACATAATTTGCCACCAATAATTTAGTTTAAAAACTATATTATAGGCACTAACATAATATTTTTTGTTTATTAGCAATTAATGTAATGGTGTAGATTTCCTCAAAGAAAATAAAGAGTAGACTACAAGCTAAACATGAGTTAGCAGTGTGATGCAGCAGCAAAAAATGCCAATGCGATTCTAGGCTGCATTAATAGGAGTAGTGTATAGATCAAGGGAAGTAATAGTATCACTCCATTCTGCTTTGGTCAGACCTCACCTGGAATACAGTTTCCAATTCTGGGCACAACAATTCAAGAAAGATACTGAGAAGGATGGTGCGAGGTCTGGAAGCCATTACGCCCTATGAGGAACGGCTTAGGAAGCTGGGTATGCTTAGCCTGGAGAAGAGGTGGTTGAGAGGTGACGTGATAGCCATGTTTAAATATTTGAAGGGATGTCATACTGAGGAAGGAGCAAGCTTGTTTTCTGCTGCTCCAGAGACTAGGACATGGAGCCATGGGTTCAAACTACAGGAAAAGAGATTCCACCTGAATATTGGGAAGAACCTCCTAACAGTAAGAGTTGTTTGGAAGTGGAATACAGTGCCTTGGAGTGTGGTGGAGTTTCCTTCTTTGGTTTTTTTTTTTAAACATAGGTTGGATGCCCATCTGTCAGGAATGCTTGGATTGTGTGTTCCTGCAGGGCAGAAGCCGATCGGATGGGATCGCTGTTGTGGTCCCTTCCAGCCCTTTGATTCTATGATTCTACGCTGTATTTAGAGCTTGGGAAAGTTACTCTTGGATTACACCTCCCAGAATCCTCCTGCCAGCACCCTTCTCAAGGTCTGGTTGCATTGTTCCTTTTCCAGCATTCCCTAGCCCAGTGGTTTTTAACTTGGGGTCCACAATGTCCTCACAGAAGGTCCACAAAGACTTGAAGACTGCTTGGCCCACCTCCTCCCTGTAGTGGAGCAGCCACGTGACAGGAACCAAGGCAAAGGCTGGCTGGCTTGGCCTGCACATTGCTATTCAATCCACTCCAGCCACAAACTTGCAGGGAGAAGCAAGAGTGACTCCGAGGGAAAGTTTAATGGATGGTGTAATTGTATTGTTGTTGTTGTTAGCTATTATTATTAGCTATTATTATTAGGGTTTTAAATCTTGAGTTAAGTCTTGGGGCAACAAAAGATATTTAAAGGGGGTCCCTGGTAAAGAAAAGGTTAAGAACCACTGCTCTAGGACAATGCCTCTCACATAACACTAATGCGATACTGGTGTTTTAGTGACAACAATAAAACCATTGTTCCCAGTAATATTACTCCAAATTTTAATTTATATTCTTTATATTCTTCTGTTATAAGAGCTAGAGTGTTGTAGAAGTTTCAGCATTGCCCGATGACTGTGGAGACCAGGGTTTGAATCCTTACTCAGCCATGAATACTCACTAGCTGACCTTGGGCAAGTCACACTCTCTCAGCCTCAAAGGAAGTCAAATGCACCCCCTTTGAACAAACCTTCCCTAGAAAACCCCATGGTAGGTTGGCCTTACTCAAAAATGACTTGAAGACACATGGGCAAACACACACACATTCCTTTTGCAGGTTGAACTCAGTTGGCAGCAAGGGGAGGAAGCTGAAGAAGACCAAGGGGGAAAGGGAGGGGAGAGGAACCAAGGCATGTTAAAAGCAGCTGGAAAGATGGGCTGGATGGGATCTATGTGCAAGGAAGGAAAGGGAAGAAAGAAAGAAAGAAAGAACCCTTTCTGAGGGAGACAACCCTCAAATTCCCTGTCTCTCTGTCACACACACACACTCACCCTCTCCGACGTGCCTCTCCCTCCAGCTTCTGCCACAGAGGGCGGCTGTTTCTTTCTCTTTCTCTTTCTCTTTCTCTTTCTCTTTCTCTTTAGTTTTGGAGAGGCCGTTTTGTTTGGTTTTTTTTTTAAAGCCAGCAGGAGGTTTTTGCAGGAGGAGGGTAAGAGGGAGCTCCTCCCGCCTGTCTCCTGGCTGTCTCCTTCGTCAGATTAAGGAGGCCAACATGGGGCCCCCTCTTGACCTCGGGGGCCCCTCTTGACCTCGGGGCCCCCTGCCAATGCTGATTTGGCAGACAGGTTAAACCGGCCCTGAAACTAGGGGCAAGTGACAGCTGAGACCCCCTGAGCCTGAGATACTAGAAATCCCCCGAGTCCAGAGGTGTTTGAGCCTGAGACCACAGACTGGCCCAATACTGAACCAGATCCATACTAGTGGCCTCTGAACTTAGCTCCAGCACTGGGGCAGTACATCCTTCTCCTTGTTTTCTGAATTGCTGGGGGGGGGGTCCACGGGAGCCCATTTGTGACACTAAAAATGTGATATTAGTTTGGGGAATTGACATAAGCTCAGAGGTGTGGCTGCGAGAGGTTGGGTAACTAGTGGGACCTTTGCACCTATGTATAACAGTACTAAGTGCTGAGAGTCCAGTTCAAAGTGAAATAAAATGGTTTCTATTGGAAAAATGACACAGAAACATCCACACAAGCAAGAATGCACTCAAGAGAACCACACAAGGCTAACGAAGAATCAAGGCAGAAGAACTGGGAGAGGGGAATAATTCTCTTTGAGGCTCCCCATTCTGTGGGAACGAATGGAACCTGGATGGATTGTCTGTTCCTAGATAAAGGGCTCATCTACATGAGCCAGGATACGCCAGCTCCTCACCAGCGTATCCTGCTTGTGGATCAGGCCTGTTCCTCCTCCATTATCTCCATGAAATGGGCCAGAGTCCAGATGGGCACACTGTTCCTGCAGCTGCTACCACTGCCCTCTGTGTCGCTGTCTCTGACATCAGGAAACAGGTCCACATCATGTGAGCAAGGCCCCCTGCATGTGGCCAGCCTTGGTCACATGCTGCAGGCACTTGTCCTGGCTATGGAACAGTGAGGCAGAGGGCAGCTGCAGTGACAGGCCAGTGGGCTGGAATGGGCTCCTGTGGTTGTAAGCTTTTTCAAATGGTCACGTGAGGCCCAATCTGTTTTCCCCAAGCTAGAATGCATTTAAACAGGTATTTTTTTTAAAAAAAAAAAAAGTTTTATTGGGCCCTACCCTGTATTCCCCCCATCAGGATTGCAGTCCTCTAAGATGGGGACAAGATTGGGTAAATTGCTCATGTAGACAAGACCAAATCCATAGGCCTTAAAAGAACAAGATGCTCACTTGGAATGAATATCTGACCTGATTTGTTATCTGCTACTCTCCTGAACACAACAGGTTGGAGGCCACTAAGGAAGGACAGGCATCACACCTATGGAGCCTAGAACCCTCAAGGACCACCAAATAAAGTCAAATGCCAAATGTTGGCACAGAAAAGTGGTGCTTCCCAACTGCAACCCCTGAAATGATCTGTAGATACAAGTGCAAGTCTACATATGACATTCTACAGATCAGAGACTGACAAAGGGAAATGAGGCTCCTTTGTTCTTAAAATAATCTTGCAGTCTATGAAGATTATCAGACATGCCAAATATCCCACCATAGGGACAACAGGACATTGCCAAAGGGCTTGAATATCCCACAACATCGTCCCTGTGGCATTATGCCTCTTCCATCCCCCATGCTCCTTTTTATTCACTGCTTAAGCCACGAATTGACCCATTATTTCATTTCTGTAATGGAACGACGGGTGTGTGAAAAGGTGCCCCATTAATCTGGCATGATGCCAGCCATGGTGGGAGGTCCCTGCCGAACACTTCCGGGTGTGATCGGGACATCGAAGTAAGTTGCACCCTTTTTTGTACCCTCCCCAGGTTACTTGGGTTTTTTAAAATCTGTTTTTGTGCTTGCTGTCATTTAAAAAGCTTTCTTTCTCTTTTTATTTTTGAATTTCCCCCGTGCTTGTTCTCTCATGAGAATGGCCTGGGATTTCAAATAAGGAAGTGACTACATTTCCCCATGAGCTGTATTCATTCCATGGGTGCCGTGGGGAGGGGGAGCATGCAGCAAAGGTAGGATTGAAAACTTTTCGTTCTCGGGATGGGAGGGGGTCGGTAGAGGAGATAGCGAGATAGGGACACTATTTTTGTCCCTGTCTGATAATCTTATTTAAGTAGTGATTTTTCAGTAGATCCCGATTGACTTTCTCATACTTCCTGTTGTCAATGAGTTCCTGGAGTCTGTAGTGACTTGGCCCACATGGGTTAGGCTTCAGCTTGGAAATCTGACTATGTGACTAGTTACCATTATATTTCTGATAATCCCACAAAGTAGTTCAACATTGCTACCATGTTTAAATGCCATCCTTTTCATTGTCTAAAAAATAATTAACCTTACTTTAAGACAGGAATGCCGTAAGCAACGAAACCGTGACAAAAAACACACACTTTCCTCCCATCCATCTCATTGAATGTTAACATTTACAATAGATCGTGTGCCAGCACTGGATCACATGATATATTCCTTCTCTACCTTTTAGTGAAACCACCCCATACCACTATAAAAGTAAAGAAAGTCACAGCTAGACTGAAAAAAAGAGTGAAGTTTTCTCTGACTAAGGTACAGTGATAATGGAATCTAGTTATACTTTTGTGACTGGAAAACAAAGGAATTAATTCCAAGTAAGTAATGGTTTGTAACCTGTTACTTCCAAGCCCCTTCCTCAAGTCCCCCCCCCCCCCCGCCATTTAAGTGATTAACTGCATCCTCCTGGAATTCAGAACAAACTTGTTGGAAGTGTTTGGTGCTTTATAAATCATGCATATACTATGTGTGTGTACATGTGCCTGTATCCACAAACTTTTTATAAACCATAAATCCTAATCGATTTACATCCAGCTGAAAGCATAATAGTCTGGCTTCTTTTCTTCCTGGACCCAGGGTTTAATTTTAAACCCCAGCACAAGTAGAGTGTGTGGGCTGTTTTTGAAAGATTATCTCTAAGAATAGTCCATGTCACCGAGAACATCTAGAGATTTCTATGGCAACAGCGCGTTGTGAATCACAGCGCAATTGTGTGGGTTCTCATTTAAAACACACATATCCCTGGGCATGTAAATTCTTGCCATGAAGTAGGCAGTTATATATTGCATCTTTATATCTTAGGTCCAATTTTAATCTTAGGCATCAACAAAATTGGCACTCAATTAAGCGTGTATAGAAGTGGCAATTAATACCAGAGTTTTGCCAGTGCAAAATCAGCAGATGTCATTGGAGTGATGTGATGCCAATGCTGCAGGCAGAAAAGAGTATAGATGTTTAGAAAGTAGTTCATTTTAATGTTTGGAAGCACTGATACTTACAGATAAAGCCAATGAAGTTTGGATACCTCACTTTATTAGTTTATGCTTGGTAATATTAGAAGAAAACACAAGGGAGAACGAATACAGAATTAGTTGCATTCACTGTCTTTTTAATTTTTTTTATTTCCATTGTATAACACACACAAAAACTAACAAAACTGACAATCATGACATTACATAACTAAATACATTCCAACCATCTAATTATCTAATTATTACATTCATTCAGTTTTCCATAAAATACCTCTAAACACAAAACACACACATTTCTGACTTCCTGCTTTCCTTTTGAAGTAATTATTACTGTTTGAACACTTTCATCAGCACTGTATATGCACAATCCTAAATATACACTGGACTGACTATGTGACGAATGTTGCTATCCTTGAGCAAGCAGGGATCACCAGCATTGAGGCCATGATATTGAGAACACAGCTGCGCTGGGCAGGGCACGCTTCTAGTATGGAGGACCATTGCCTCCTAAAAATAGTATTCTACAGTGAACATGCCACAGGTCAGTGTAAGAGGGGCTTTCCAAAAAAGCAATACAAGGACTCCCTGAAACAACATCTCAGGCTCAGCCAAATTGATCACCAACAGTGGTCCGCCCTGGCCTCACATCGGGAGGCATGGAGATGCACTATCCACAGTGCTGCAGCCTTATTTGAGAACTCATGCCGAACAAGTCTTGGGAGATTTTCAGACGCCTCTTTCAGAGTCTTGCCGCGCAAGCAGCCTCCAGAGCAGTAACGAGGCTGCTGCGCGGCAAGGGGTCCATTTTGGACGACACCATTTCTCGGCGTCGTCCATGAGTGTTGCGGCTAGCATTGGAGGCGGCTGTGCTGTTTTTTACTCATGGACAAATTCCGTGAGTGAAAAACAGCGTGGCTGCCTCCAATGCTAGCCGCAACACTCATGGACGATGCTGAGAGAGAAACGGTGTCGTCCAAAATGGACCCCTTGCCGCACAGCAGCCTTGTTACTGCTCTGGAGGCTGCTTGCGTGGCAAGACACTGAAAGAGGCATCTGAAAATCTCCTTGAAGAGAAACGACAATGCAGAAAGAATCACAACCCAGAAACACCACCCAAGGAGACCTTCTGCTGTGCTTTCTGCAACCGGACTTGTTTATCTTGGACTGGCCTTTTTAGTCATCAGCTCACTTGCAGAAAGCGCAGGATGAGTCCTTCCTGAATCTTTGTTTGCGAAAAAAAGCCAGAGAGAGATTACTGTATTCACTGTCTTGATCTGTCCAGTTTAGAGAGAGCCTTCAGACTGAACTACCTTTTTTAAAATAGCCTTTACAGGTGGGCCCAGCACTGTGTATCTCTTGATATAAGCCTGCCTGAGCTTTAAAATTTGCATGTGAAGGCTTTCTCTTGGTCCCACCATCATCACAGGCACATTTGGCGAGGATATAGGAGAGAGCTTTCTCATTGGCTGCTCCCAGGTTGTGGAATTCCCTTAGCTGGGAGGTCCAGTTAGCTCCCAGACCTTATTATTTAGGGAGGTATTTGGTTTTTAATTTGGTACAGCAGAAGGAGCTTTCAGTGGGGCCATTGTACTTCTACTTTATTATGTTTTAAATGTGTTTTAAAATTGCTTTAAACTTGTATTTTTACCTTGTGTTTTTAAAATAGAATCATAGAATTGCAGAGTTGGAAGAGACCACGAGGGCCATCCAGTCCAACCCCCTGCCACGCAGGAAATCACGATCAAAGCATCCCCGACAGATAGCCATCCAACCTCTGTTTGAAGACCTTCAAGGAAGGAAATCCCACCACGCTCCGAGGGAGTGTGTTCCACTGCCAAACAGCTCTTACTGTCAAAAAGTTCCTCCTAATGTTGAGGTGGAATCTCTGTTCCTGGAGCTTGCATCCATTGCTCCGTGTTGCAGTCTCTGGAGCAGCAAAAAACAAGCCAATGTGACACCCCTTCAAATACTTAAACAGGGCTATCATATCGCCTCTTAACCGTCTTTTTTCCAGGCTAAATATACCCAGCTCCCTACGTCTCTCCTCATAAGGCATCATTTCCAGACCTTTCACCATTTTAGTCCCCCTTCTTTGGACATGCTCCAATTTGTCCATATCCTTTTTGAATTGTGGTGCCCAGAACTGGACACAGTATTCTAGGTGAGGTCTGACCAAGGCAGAATAGAGCGACACTATTACTTCCCCTGATCTAGACACTATACTTCTATTGATGCAGCCCAAAATCGCATTGGCCTTTTTAGCTGCCGCATCACACTGCTGACTCATGTTCAACTTGTGGTCTACTAGGACTCCTAGATCCCTTTCACATGTAGTCTCATTCAGCCAGGTCTCCCCCATCCTATATCGATGCATTTCATTTTTTCGCCCCAAGAGCAATACCTTACACTTCTCCGTATTGAATTTCATTTTGTTAGCTTTGGCCCAGCTCTCCAGTCTATGCAGGTCATTTTGAATGTTGATCCTGTCCTCTAGAGTATTAGCTACTTCTCCCAATTTGGTGTCATCTGCAAATTTGATAAGTATGCCCCTAATTCCCTCATCCAAGTCATTGATAAAGATGTTGAATAGCACTGGGCCCAGGACCGAACTTTGTGGCACCCCACTGGTCACATCTTTCCAAGACGAAAAGCAGCCACTGCTGAGCACCCTTTGGGTTCAGCCAGTCAACCAATTACAAATCCATTGCACAGTTAACTTGTCTAGCCCACATTTTACAAGCTTGTTTGTAAGAATGTCATGGGGACATTAGAACTCTGGTTCTAATGTAGATGATGGAATAGTCTGTGAAATTAAAGGACTTTAAAGGACTGAGAACAGCTAAAAAAGCATGGGATACTTTGAAAAATCTCTGTGGTGTTCAATCTTTGGAAAGTAAGGTTGCATTAATACTGTAAGTTGGTTAATATGAAGCTATCAAATCCCAAATTTTTGAATGAGCACATTAATGAATGAGCACATTAATGATTTTAGAGCCACGTTGGCAGACAAGAGAATTTCACCATAGACAAAACTTGATGCAAAATGATAAGTTTGAATCCAGAAATTCTAATTTTAGGCTAACTTGTCCTGAAAAGAAACATCATTTTAACTCTCCTGAGCTAAATGGAGGGCCATTTAACCCTTCAAAGGCAAAGCAGTCATTCTCACAGCAGGAGGAAGGATCTGCTGGGAAAACTGCCCAGACCATTTAACACTTCAATCATTCTCACAGCAGGGGAAAAGAACTACTGGGGTATAAGACCACCACCCCACTTTTGAGGAGATTTTAAAGTGTTAAAAAGTAGTCTTGTATGCAGGAATATATGGTATGTACATATATACATACAGGCCACCCTCTGTCTGTGTGGGACCAGTACCTGCAGTTTTAATGATCCGTCATCCAAAAATATGGTCTCTCTAGGCATTTCCTAGATTCTCCCACATGACTCTATGGTAACTTCCAGAGGACACTTCCTGTGGTTTCTCTTAAGCCAGATTAACAGTTTAATAAAGCAGATTCACCACATGTCTCGTCTGAGCACATGGTACCAGGTCTGGGTAAATTTGGTTTACTTCCTTAGCGTAGACAAGCCATAGGTGACTTCCAGCAGCTGTTACACAGCCTGAGAAAAACTCTTGAACAAGGAGATATGGAATACCTGCTTGCACAATGTTGGGAAATTTCTTTTCTTTTCTTTGGTATTTGTCCCAACAACAAAGCACAACAAAGTACAGCTAAAACTTACTTGATATAAAAGTTTTTTAAAATAATAATTAAATAAACAATCCTATTAAATTTCTAAACTAAAAAGTTTTAAAACACATGAAAACATGGCAAAAAGGATAAAAGCATAATATAGCCCGAGACCCTTCTGCCACTGTAAGATAACAGCTGAATGCCTGTCTAAGGTCTTATCTACACTAGCCAGGATACACTTGTTCCCCACTGGCATATCCTGGCTATGGAGGTGGCCAATCCGCACTCCCCTGTTACCTGCAGAAGACGGGCTATAGTCCAAATAGGATGCTGACCTGTATCTGAAGCCACTGACATTTTCCTGGTAACACAGAAGCCAGGCAGGGGGCCTGCAACATGCGACTGCAGGTCTCCTGCATGTGGCCAGCCTCAGTCGCATGCTGTAGGAGCACTCCATGGTTTCTGGAAGAGCCAGGGAGCTGGCAGCAGCAGGGTGGAGTGGCATGCTGGATGACCTGTAGACACGCAGGACCAGATCGGACAGAAACGGAGTATACCATGTATTATGCTAAAATGGTTTATTAGGCCCTATCCTGGCTTGCCTCATATCTGCCCCAGGGGTTAGATTGGGGTGAATGCCCTGCGACCCAGCCCCGTATCTGCCCTAGGGGTTATTTGGACTGCCTGGGGGAAGATTGGGATGAATGCCCTGTCTTATTTGGACTGCAGGGCTCTGGAATGGGGGCAAGGTGGGGTATTTGGCCAGTGTAGACAAGACCTAAATGAGAAAGTTTTTGCCTGCCAGCAGAAGGAGAAGAGACTGAGGGCCAAACACAACTTGGGAGCAGTCACCAAGAAGGCTTGCTTACATGTCCTCACCAAATGCACCTGTGATGGTGGCAGAATGGAGAGAAAAATTACTTGATCCTACTACAACAATTTCATTTTTTTAAAATAACATAAGGTGTTTAGAGGATTCTGGTCAGGAATGTTATCTGATGGGTTAAATTTTGTCACAGCAAGACAACATGACTGACAGAGCAGGGGAAAAAATCTGATTACAGTTTTGGCTCCTTGAAAATCTAAAAGCAATTATTTTTTTGTAACCCCTTTTGTAAGCACAAATTATTTTTCTTCTAGCTGTGAGACCCTCTGCAGGAAGGTTTCTAGCTGCTGAGAATGAATGGGTTATAACAAGAATATTCAGATCACAAAGGCCCATTTTAAGCACAGCTGACCAATTCCTCTTTGATTGTGTTTCAGTCTGCCCTATCGATATACTTTTTGAACTTTATTTTTTAAAAAATCAAATGTAGCCTATTCTAACAACCCCACATTAGCAAGTGAAAGGTGGAGATGGAATGATAGTTGAATTTTCTGAGCCTCACATGCCAAAATTTCCAATATTTAGGGTGCAATATATATTTGCTTACCCAGGAGTCAACCTCATTAAACTCAAGAAGACTTGCTGCTAAGGAAACATGCAGAGGATCATGCCGTTATTGCCATTATTTCAAGCACATTGTGCAATTTCCTTTCAAACTATGGATTCATTTTGTGAATCCCTTCAGTGCCTTCTGTCTAATCACTGCAGTGTTGCAAAATGTGATTTGCCTTTTTTTTAAAAAAAACCCCAAACACCCTCCATATTCTTTTAAGCATTTTATAGAAAATGCCAGTATATCAGTAATTAAAATAGGCATGTCGGAGCCATAAAGTCAGTCCAACCTTTTTTAAGTCTAGGATGCTATTCAAGGTGTATTTAGTTTCTTTCAATACTGGTTTTCATATGTCTAATGAATGGTTTTGTGCAATTACATGGTTTTCTCCTCTCCATAGCTCTGGCTCCTCCACAATCCCATTCATTGTATCCAGCATGAGAAACATCAAGAGAGTTTTTCCTCTCTTGCATAGGCTGGGGGTATGGGTGCATGTTTAAATAAAAAGCAAAGGGAGTGAAGGGTGAAAATTCTGTCATCCATGCACGCTGGTCCTCCATTATCTGGTGCTGCCTATTATTGGATTCAGAGCAGCTTAAAGGGATTTTTTTTTAGTGCACACAGTAGCCCCTCCATATTCATGGATTTGGCATTCACGGATTTAAGTATTCATGGCTTGAAAATATTCTTTAAAAAATAATAATCCAAAAAGCAAACTTTGATTTTGCCATCTTATATAAGGGACACCATTTTGCTATGCCATTGTATATAATGGGACTTGAGTATTCACGGATTTGGGTATTCAGGGGGGGGGGGTCCTAGAACCAAACCCCAGCAAATGTGAAGGGACAACTGTAGTTAAAACTCACAAAATACAAAAGTTAAAAAAGTGACCAACCTATCATAAAAATGAAAACTAGTTAAAACATAAGCCATTAAACACCCCACCTGACACCCACTAGCAGAATGAACAGAAAAATCCAGCACATTATTTAGTCAGGATGGGCACTGAACAGTCAGAGCCCTACCGCATGCATCTTGAGCCAATCTTGGAGCCTTATCGTACTCTGGAGAAAAGCGGCAAAGGAGCAGGAAGTCTTTCGGCTGCCTTATTGCATGATGTCGACATTCTTTTATGGGGACTAAGGTAAAATCACATCTTTTTGCTAACCCCCAAAAATCCATTTGCAAAAACACCCACTTTTACCTCGGCCTCCCATGGGACCAGAACAAAAGAATGCCAGAAGAACACTGATGCCATGCAGTAAGGCAGCAGGAAAGATAGGACATTTCTGCTGCTTTGCTGCTTTTCTTCAGAGTGGGGTAAGGCTCTCAGTCCTCAAAGGCCTGTTAAAAGAGAAAGGTCTCCACTTGTCTGAGGAATGAGAGTAGGGAGGGTGTCAGTCCAAACTCTTTGGGAAGGTAGTTCTACAGTCTGGGGGCAGACACTGAGAAGCCCTTCTCCTGTGTTCCCCTCAGATATACCTGTGAGGGTGGTGGGACAGAGAGAGGGGCATCCCCAGAAGATCTCCAAGCATGGGCAGGTTCTTAAGGGAGAATACAGTCCTTTAAATAACCTGACCCTGAGCTGTATGGATCTTTATAGGTCGAAACCTGCACTTTGAATTGTGCCCTAATGGGAACTGTGAGGCCCTCTAGATGTTGAACTATAATGCCCAGTATTCCTTGCCATTAGCTGTGTTGGATATGGCTGATGGGCACTGCAGTCCAGCAACATCTGGAGGGCTGCATGATTCCCATTCCTGCTGTATAGTTAAAAAACAGAGTGAACCTAAGCTGCATGCCTTGTGTTTAATGTAGGGGCCAGTCTAGGTGGTGAAATAAATCCTCTTAGAATCTGGAGGGAATCCCATGTGTCCAAATGGGATCCTGCAGCACTCCATCGTCTGTCAGGGATGCTTTGATCAAGATTTTCTGCATGGCAGGGGGTTGGACTGGATGGCCTCGTGGTCTCTTCCAACTCTACAATTCTATGATTCTATGATCATTTTTGGAGGGAAGGGGACCAAAATTTAGGAAAACTACACAGGAAAAGCCTTTGTGGCTTTTCCCATTTTAAAAAAAAAAACTGCAGGGGAAATGCGCACTCTCGCTCATTAGGACAATCAAATCCCAGTGCATACTGAAGTGGATAGATGAATGGTCGGATGTCCATGGGGTGGTGGGGGGGGTGGAGCTTGCTAAAAAGTGCCCAAACAGCCTTTCTTTTCCCCCTTTCCTTTTTATTTAAGTAGAAGATTGCTCTTCTGCACCTTGGATTTAGTTTTTTTTTTTTTTAAATACTGTTTGGCAGGGGCAAGTTGGGGAGAATAAAACCGCAAGTAATTCACTCACGCCTGCCATCTTGATTTGCTGGCATGTTTCCGTTTGAACAGCAAACATGGATAGCTTCACACATTAGTGATCTTGCAAAACAACAACAGCAACAGCCCAGTGGTGACAAACGAAAGCTGCTACAAATTGGCATTACTGTGCACTAATCCACATTTTATTCCCTCATATAGACGGGCCCTAGCTTGCCGTTCTTTGCTGCAAACTCTTACTATGATTTGAAGCTGGACTCAAATAGTAAAATTATGTTTTATGCAAGTAATCTCATATGCTGCAAATTTTCAGCCTCATATTCTAGTTTGCAAAAACTGCATTTTTTTTAAAAAAAATACAAAGTCTAAAACCCAAAGGCTTTAGAAAACCAACCACCTGTCCCACAGCAATTAACAATATGAATGGGTTTCCCTGCCACAGCTAATGCAAAACTGAATTTGTAGAACCTGCTCCAAATGCACCTCAGTTTGGTGTTCACCATTTTATTTTTCATTGCCTGTAATGCATGGCAATTAACCTGACAGAATCAATGGGAATGTGCCATGTCTTTTTGGAAATATATTATAATGGGGTGATGCTTCTATGAAACCCAAGGTCGCACGATGGATCCCTGCCAGTTTAATTGGATGTGGTTCTTCTGTAATATTGCAAATTCCCAAATGTGAATGTCACACACAGCTGGGCCAAAAGTGTTCCTTGCTGAATAATAATACATTTGAATGGCAGATATTCAATAGAAAAAAAATTGCAAATGTGGGGAGGATGGATGTTTTAGAAAGAGCCAAGTATTCCAAGGACAGGTTATTGCAGTCATAATTTTAAAAAGAAAAAAAAAGGGACGGGGGAGATTGTGTGGCATGAGAATGGCAGGCTGGTGAAGGGCAAAGGGGACAATTTAATCTCTGTGTGGATTCTGCAGATTTAAAGCAACTTCTTTTTCTCTTGACTTGGTTGGTTGCGTAGGACACCTTTCTGGGAATAGGCCTTTGCCTTCGAGCACCGTTTAAATATTTTATTAAATTACACATGCTTTGTGTGGATCTTATTAGGGAAGAATGTTTTATTGATGTAAACCACTTGAGGGATCACTTGCTGTTAAGCTCATAACCAAGTATCAAATGTTGCCTTTTTATATAGAAGAAGAAGAGGAGGAGGAGGAAATTGCTCCGTTACATTGCACAAAAGCAAGACTGAAAAGATCACAAGTATAAAAAACCAGGAGGGTAGCTGTGTTTGTCTCTTGCAACACAAACAACAAAGCGTCCCTTGACACTTTAAAAACTAACAAGTTTTAGTTGGCATAAGCTTTCAGGGACTGCAGCCCATTTGATCAGATGCATCATCTACCACACTGTTTGCACACTTTCCCTATCATGTTGTTGGTTTTCTGTTTCTGTGCAACGTGTTCCTCTTCTCCCACCAACTATCCAGCTAATGTAATGAAGACTAAACCAGGGTTGTCAACATAAGAATTATCTGTTTTACCAGATTACATATCACATGGAGATGGGTGGGGGGGTCATGAGGAAGACTGATAGCAACATTGCACTTCTCTTCCTTCTACAGCATCTACGAATGTACTAAATAGAAATCAGAGTGGGAGAAAATTACCATATTTTTATCCTAAAATGAGAGTCAGAATGATGTAGTGGTTTGAGCATTGGGCTACAACTCTGGAGACTTGGTTCAAATCCCTGCTCAGTCATGAAAACCCACTGGGTGAACTTGGGCAAGTCACACTCTCTCAGGGCTCTTCTACATGGGCCAGAATATGCCAGCTCCCTGCTGGTGTATAATCCCCATGGATCAGGCCTGTTCTTCCCACATTACCTGCATGAAATGGGATGGAGTCCAGACTGCCAGGCCGGCCTGTTGCTGCTGCTGCTGCCTACATTCCATTCTCCAAAGCCAGGAAGCTGGCCCATAGCACATGAACAAGGAACCCTGTATGTGACCAGCCTGGTCACATTCTGTGGGTCTGCTTCCTGGTTTCAGAAAAACAATGGCAGATTGGGGTTGCAGCAATGGGCCACCTTGACAGCATGGACTCCTGCGGGCATATCTGTTGTTTCCCCAGGTATTTTTTTTAAAGTAGTGTAATGGGCTTTACCCTGTCTTGGACCTTGGGGTCATGCAGACTGCCTGGGGTCAAAATGGGGCAAATGCCTTGCATTGTATGGATTGCAGGGCTCCAAGACAAGGTCAAGATGGGGAAAATAGTCCATCTAGACAAGGCCTTAGCTTCATAGGAAAGCAATGGCAAACCTCTCTGAAGAAATCTTGCCAAGAAAACTCTGTGATAGGTTCTCCTTAGGGTCTCCATACGTTGGAAATGACTTGAAAGCCCACCAATATCACCATAACATATTCTGAAATATTTTTGTAGTGCTCTTAGTTGAAAACAACTGAAAATTCAAAGCAATGAAACATAATTTAAAGATATAAAAAGCGTATTGAATAATTTAACAAGTTCAAGCAAGTTAAAAATATCAAAGAGATTTAAAAACATGTACAAGTAAATTTTGGGAGAAATCAGGCTCCAAAAGGCTTAAATAGAAAGCCATGTTTTGGTGTCAGAATGAAGCCAATATTGGTGCCAATCAAACCTCTAAGGGGAGGACATTTCATAGTGGGGGTGTCACAGCAGAACAAGAAGTCCTCTCCCATGTCCTGTCCCAGTGTGTTGACCCATTGGTGGGACACAAAGAAAGCCCCCTCTGCAAACTTCAGTCTTTGGACAGCTGTATATAGGAAGAGGCAGTCCTTCATGTATTGTGGTCCCAGACTATTTTAGGATTTGAACATCATCCTTGAAATCAGACTGGAAATGTTTTGGAAGCCAATGGAATGACTTAAAGTCCATAGTTATATGGTTTCTATATGTTATGCCAGTCAGCAATGTAATTGCTGTGTTTTGCACTAATTGCAGCTTCCAAGGCATCTTCAAGGGGTACATACTCATGACAGTAGTCAAACTGGGAGTTTACTAGTGCAAGAGCTACTGTGGCTTGATTATCTCTCTGCAGGAAAGGTTGTAGCTGGCAAACCAGTCAAAACACTCCAAGCCATGGAGTTCTCCTGGACTTTTTGTAAGACATGGATCACAAAGTACCCAGGCGATACACCATCAGGCTGAGTGCATCTTCAAACATGACAGGCCACTTAACCAATTTCCTGGCTTAGGGCTTGCCTGGACAGGGTATTTACTCCAGCCTACCTCCAGCTTGGAGCCCTGCAGTCCAAACAATGCAGAGCTCTTGCCCCATTTTGCATCCAGGCACTCGTGATGACACCTGAGGCAATGCTGGGGGGAAGCCCGTTTACAATGTTTTTAACCCCACCACCACCTGGGAAAACATGTCTTGTGCAGGAAAACTAGATGGGTCCTGTGCGGTAATGCAGGAGTCCATACATGCATACTGGGCTCTATCACCAGACTCCACCGCTACTGGAGCCTGCAGCTGGGCCCCCCAGCATGTGACCAAGGCCCCATGCCTGTGAGCAGCCTTGATCCCATGCTGAGGGCCTCCTTCCTGGCTTCAGAGAGTATGATGCGGACAGTAGTGGAGGTGCTTGCTGGAACAGGCCGGTATGTGTGTCCAGACTTCCTCCCATTTCATCATGGTAACGGGCAGGGGGCATGCCAGCTCCAGGGCCAGGACACACAAGTGAGAAGCTCCAGGGCCAGGACATTCCCCCCTCCCATATTCATGGAACCAATGTATGTGGTTTCAGTTATCCACAGCTGAAAAAATAGAGACATGTATCAGAGTCACACTGGAAAATTCCTAGAGAGGTGTCCTCTCTAGGAATCGCTAGGTCCTCCAACACAAATCTATGGTATGTTTTTTTTATTTTAATAGGGTTTTCTATTATCCATGGTTTCACTTATAAATGGTTAAGTACAGGAGTGTAAACCCTGCAAATACAGGGGGTGACCTGTAGTTCTTGTTTTGGCTTCCAGAGGAAACATCAGCTACTATTGCAAGTCCCCATATCAACAAAGCTGGAAATAAAATTTAGGAAGTACACAAGGTACACATATTAAGCCATATCACGAGCATACCTAGTGTTTCAAGGAAGATGGAGACCTCAGTGTAGTTCTCACAGAATTGGAGAATCATACAGCTGGAGGGGACCAGAAGGATCATCTAGTCCAACCTACACCAGGTAAGAATTGATTGCTTAAGCACCCCAAGAGGTGGTCATCTAATCTCTAGGAATGGAGGGTTCACCACCTTCTGAGATTGTCTATTCCACTGTTGGACAGCTCTTTCAGTCAGAATGTTTTCTTCTAATGTTACCTGCAATTTGAATCAATTGCTTCAGGTCCTATCCTCTGAGGCAGCAGAAAACAAACTTGTTCCTTCATTTACAAGACAGCCATTCATATAATATATAAATATAGTTTTCTCTCTGACTTTTCCTCTAAAGGTAAACAGACTCAGCTCCCCCAATGATTCTTTTTTACACATTCCAGCTTGCCAATATCTTTCTTAAACTGTGGTGCTCAGAACTGGACAGAATATTCCAGGTGAGGTTAAAGCAGAACAGAGTGGTCCTATTGCTTCTCTTGACCATGACACTAGAGTTCAGCTCAGGCAGACTACACCTGCATTTGCTTTTACTTGTCACTGCATCAGATTGCAAACTTGTGTATCAAGTCCACTTTATCCTTTTCACCTTCACTGCTATTATGTCAGTTGTTCCCCAGTCCTACATAAGTACATAATATTTTTTCCTGCTCAAATGTGCATGTGTTAATCCCTGTTTTATTTTTGTTTTTAGTTTTTGTAGTATGTGGGGAAATAATCATTGTAATGTAAAAGCAATCTTGTGTACCTCATTCACAATCTTAGATAAGTCTAGGGTTTTTCCCTGCATGCATTTTGTTCTCCCAAAATTCCCTTCTCTTACTTCACTGGGCACTTCTAGCCAACTAGAAGTGCTGGGAGATTCACACATGACCTAATTTGAATTTTATTGCTTTTGTGTAACTTGCCTTTTCTTCTGAATCTGACTCTCCATGAGAATGGATGCATTTTAAGTTTTCCTGTAACCATGCCATGATGCATTGGAACCCAGCCCACGGCTGTAGGCTGGTGAGTCTCTCTTACCCATTCTTAGTCAGTTAGGGACCTTTTCTTTAGTTTGTTTTAGTATGTAGATTGAGACTGATATACCTTCAGTAAACTTTGTTTTGCATTTTAAACTGACTCCTTTGTTTTGTAATGAGTCTAATTTAACTGGGGGATCCCAGATCTCTGAATACACTTTCAAATGATAATAGAGCTTAAGTCTGCTTCTTAACAGCACTCTGCATAAAGCATGAAGTCAAAGGTGACTGAATGTTTTTAACTCCTTTTTTAAAAAGGAAATAATTCTTGTTGTTTTTAAAGGACTAGATCCTGGAATTTTTTAATACAATTTTATTTTTAGACTCATTACCTTCCTACAGTTTTGATCCAATTCCTCAATCTATTAAGGTCATTTTGAACCTCGATTCTGTCTTTTGAGTTATTAGCTACCCCTCCCAGGTTGGTGTCATCTCAGATTTGATGACCATGTCTGCTATCATCCAAGCCATTTATAAAGACGTTGAACAAAACTGAGTTTAGGACAGAAGCCTGAGGCACACCACTTGTCACTTCTCTCTAGGATGAGGAGTCTTGAGTGGTGGTAAATCTTCTTCTATCAATGGTAAGCCTGCCCTGATCAGCTATTTGTGATATTTTTTGAGAAAAAAACCCCACCCAACTTAGCTGTGTGTGTGTGTGATTCATGAACAAAATCCAATACAACAAATGTTTTATTTAAACTTGGCCTGAGGTGAAACTTGAAACAATACTATCCTACCTATTTCCCTCATCTCACTTTGAGCACTGTCCCATCAAATATCAGGGTAATGTCTTATATCCTGTTTTGCACTTATAGTTCTAGCCTTCATAAAGACACATTTGCTCCTCCAAAAACATAACACCCCTTAGTGGGGGAATAAAGCTAAGGATTTACCATAGGTCTACAATGACTGTAATTCTAGGGCCTTCTTAGGAGTACAAACACATAAACCCTGCATGCAGCTTTATTGGGATGATTAGAAACAGCTTCTATCAGTGTGCATAAACCTCTAGCACAGAATGCAAAGAGAGAAAAAAGTATGGCTGATTTAACAAAGCAACAAGCCTGACTCTCCCAAATCTCTAGACAGCCTAAGCCTCCCATCTGACCTCAATAAGAACTTTATCAGACACATAAAATAAGGCTTCGTAATGACACCACATAACCACGAAAAGGCACACAGATCAACTACGTCGCCCTTTCATGATTAAAATCAGCCCCAAACCTGTACTTTTTTGTTGACGGCTGAAGCCGTCAATTGATCCCTGTGGTGCTTTAGTGCCGGCATTGCTGGCATACTAAACCTCAGGCCATTTAACTCTCATGACTGCAGCAAAACTGGTCAGTCTGACGTGAACACTTCCACGTGAGATTGGGACATCCAGGTAAGTTTCTCTCTTTATATGACCCTCCTTGGGTTACTTGGGACTTTTACAGTGTGCTTAGGTGCTTTTAAAAAACTTTTTATGCTTCATTTTTGTTATTATTTTTAAATTTCCTGCATGACGAAGTTTTGTGGGATTTCGAACAAGGAAGTGAATGGGGCTCTTCCCAATTCCTCTTCATTGTCAGGCCTGCCTTTGCTGGGAAAGGAAGGTAAATGCGGAAGGGTGGAGGAATGTTCTTTTCCCGGCATAAAAATGTTTTTTTTTTTTAATGCCAGCAAAAGAATGTTTTAAGGGGCTAGTCTGATAATGTCCCAAGAAGCAGGTTCTGTAATATCCCAGGGACTAATTGAGGAAGGTGGTGGTGATTTAGTAGCAGGGTTGTGTGTTGTTGTATTTGAGATGTTCTAGGCCTCAGTGGAGGAAGGTGTTCAGTGGAACTGTTTGGAAAGAGGTGACTTGCACATTTATGAAGCTATGCTCTTTTTAAAAAAATGTTTTAAAATTTGATATTTTAAAAATTGATTTGGAAGATTTTAAAGGTGCCTTGTATCTCCCACTGTCTGCATCTTTGGGACAAATCTATTCTTGTCATATTTATTTAATTGAATAAATTAATTAATTAAATAAAATAATTAATTTATTTAATTGAATAGTTATTTAATTCTCCTAATACATGGGTATTAGGAGAAAAAAGCAATTGGACATGGGGCAACTGTAGAAGTGAGGGAAGATATAAATCTCACCCTCTTTAGGGTTAACATTTACTTTTAATTTGGTACTGCATAACTGTTACTTTAAAAACCAATAGCCACTGAAGGGGGTTGTTTTTCTGTGCCAGATACCATGGTAGAGGGGAAGTGGGAAGGATTATCTCTTTGCCCCATGACTGTGATCCCAATCTGGACCAGGGCTCCACACACCTGTTATTTGTTTGGGGAAAACAGCCTAATTGGAGTAAAAGAAAATAACAGGCTCAAGAGGTATGATTTGGACCAGGAATTTAATAGGGAAGTCAAAGGCTTTCACGGCTGGCATCCCTAGATTTTCCTTGGGGTTTTCCGGGCTGTGAGGACATGTTCTGGAAGAGTTTATTTCTGACGTTTCGCTTGCATCTGTGGCTGGCATCTTCAGAGAATGGTTGGGTAGGTGTGTGTGTGGGTTTTATACACTGTGAACTCCTATTGGGGAGTATATATAAATTTGTGTATTAGAATGGTTAGTTTCTGGCTGTAGATATGCAGAGGATTAGTGTCTGTTTGGCTAATAGTTGGTTGATGGCCCACTATCTTCTGGAAATCCCCCTGTCCCTGTGTGGAATAGAATCAAAACAATAGAATCAAAGCTCAATACTTGCAAAGGAATTCCAAGTGTGGAAAAGTGTGGGAAAGAAGTTTTTTACTGAACTCAGCAGGAGGTGGAGGAGACTGTATAGTCATGTCCTTCCCAGGAAGTTCAGGAGAAAGCAAACTGTTTCACCCTCTCCTAGCATTGGAACAGAACATCATGACTGTATGATTGCAAATTGCTTCTTGAGGTAAGGAAAAAAAGACACTATGTAAATGTAGGGAAAAAGGCGAGCCCCGGCAGATAAGAGGAGCTTTCTTTGAAGAGTTTCCTTTGGCATTACAGCACCCCCAGAGCTGTGTATACATCTCCCTGGTTTAATCTGTGCAATGTTGATGGGTATGGTAGTGTACCATATTTTCACCCCCGGGACATTTTAGGCACAGGAATGGCCTTCTCTCTCTTAAAAATGACCTTGAAGTCAAATTCCAGTTCATACCCTGTTTTGAACAAGGATTGTTCTAAAATGGCCCAGGGGGATATAAATGAGGCAATTAAATTTTTTTTTTGAGGTTGCTAGGGGCCTTTGAGTGCCTCAAAAATGGACTTGGGGGAGGCTGCCCTACCCTACCCCTGAATAAGGACACAAAAGCTGAACAAGGATACAAAAGCTGTTCTGGAGAGAGAGGTTTGACAAAAAATGTTGCTAGTGTTTTCATTGGATCAGATCTCCCATCTGTCTCAGCTGGATGACCTGCTGGGTTTAATGATTTGTGAACTCAAAGGTATGCAGATTACTGTGCAATCCAACACATGTATACTCAGAGGTAAGTCACACTGAATTTGAGATGTCATATTACCAGGAAAGTGTGCAGGGGATAACTTGCTAAAACTTCATATCAGGCAAATGGGAAAAAATCCAAACAGATAACAAGGTAGCTAATAGTATATGGCAAGCAGTTTCTTGCTAAGTATAAATGATTAAGCGGAGGCTAATGATCCATGCAGATGAGCTCCAGCATAACTACAAGTGGAACTTCTAAATTTATTGACTAGTTTACCAACACAGATTAAAACATTTTAGCATAAGTAGAAGGGATAATGATTTAGCCAAATTCTCTTCTCAAAATATATGAACAACATGAATCACGTTGGTTAGTATTTCAAGGCGATACAACTATAGCTGTCCCAGAGAATTGGGTCTCCCATATAGAATACTACTCATTAGATTCTAGGCTACAGGGAACACTATTTCTCCATTTAGAAAAAAAAATCAAATGGCAGCAGGACTAAATTATATCCTCAAACAGGGAGGCAGATTATAAATACGTATACAAACACACACAACATGACCCCACCTTCCAGTTTGAATTAATAAAACAAAACAAAGCAAAATCTTATGATTTAACAAGTTGTGTTAAGGGCCACATCCTGAACACATTAGGACATCACATTTACTTGAACTCCAAAAGGCAGAAAAGATTGCAGTTATTAAGGGCCACACTCTAGCCTTTATTTTACGAGGCTGCTAAAGCTGAATTTCAGCGGGATAGTAATGGATTTGGCCAGGACTTATCAGACAATGTCTTGGCTGTCCTATTGGTGCTTCACGTACTAGTCATTATTGTTGTGCCCCTTTCAAATGATGGGAATACTTGCCAAAATCACTATTGTTCCGCTGCTGCACCTGGTATAATAGGTCCCTTCGTCTCAGTTCTGGGATGGCTGCCGTCATGCGGCATGAGGAGGCCTGAGTCTCATCCTCTCCCCCTCCCCTCGCTATTCCAAAGCAGCATGGAGACAGACGTCCAAGGCAAAGCCAGGGTAAGTGCTTATAAAAGTTTCAAAATAACCCCCAGGAAAACCCATGTATGGATGAATATTTCCCAAAGTACAAAGAATCTGATGGCAGCCTTGCAGCTGTCTGCATTCTTCCCATTGGAATGTCTCTGAGCATTTCTCCTCTCTCTGCAAAGAAACATACAGCAAATGGATAATTCTTTCCATTCCGACTACGAACCAGTGAAGATGATCTGCACAAGTCTTTTGCTAATGCAGATACTTCCTTTGCCCCTCCCTTTTTATATGAGCAGTGATTAAATCTGGATTCCTTGAATTAACCAATTCATCTGAACAGGAATGCTATGGTTACTAGCTTTGAAAATAGAAATCAATATTTCAGAGATGAAAACTGGGACGCCTGTGGCAAAGCAACATCTGAATGTGGTCAAGATGGCAAAAGTTATTAATAAGGGAGAACACACAAGCCAAGAGAGGCTGCAGCAGTTGGCTTTTGCCTGAGTCTACTGGGAAGGACAAGGCTGCACCCCTCCTCTCCTCTACCTCCTGCTGAGTTAATTGAGTGCAAAATAGTTTTGTACTTTGAACTCAGTTTGCAGCAATTGAAGTACACTAAGGACAAAGGGGAAAGAGGAGCAAGAACCGGGACATTTAAAAAGCAGCTGAAAAAGTGGAAGGACAGAGGATAAATCAGGACTGTCTCTACCAAACGGAGACAATTAGAAGGTATGGAAAACATCACTGTCAAGCTATGTTTTGGTATATTGGTTTGTTTTGAAGCTTGTAACCATAGGCTGTGTTTACATGAGCAAATATCCCCCTAAATATACTGCAAAGATTGCTCATTGTTCCCACGGATCGCGCCACAGTATCGCCTCATTCAGAAGGGGAAAAGGTAAAAAACCAGAAATATAGTGTGACAGGGGATGTCGCTACTTTTGCCAACTTATTTGAAAAGTAGCGTGACTTAGCGCATTATTGATTGTGTAAACAACCATTTCGCTAAGGGCTGTGTGAATTACCAGCAATCTTCCCAATTATAGCAGAGCTGTGCTGTGATTGGTTGTTATGATGAAGGGGTGGACTTGAAAGAGGTGGAGTGAGTGAGGGAGATCGATCAGCTGTTAACCAAGGAAAAAAATACTTCGTCTCTGCAGCTAGTTTTGGTGCCAAGGGAAGTCTGTGTGTGGAGGAGATGGGTGTGTGTGTGTTAAGGGATGAGATTCAGTATCGATCAGCTGTTAACCACCACGGAAAAAATCCATTCTCTTTGCAGCTTGTTTTGGGGCCAGGGCAGACATTCCTATTGCATTCCTTTGTCCTTCTCTCCAATGCTTGGCCACTCCCCCCCCTCACATTTGCCTGTATGAACCACAAAGCAGGAAAAAAAACCAAAGAGCAACAAAATACAACTGTTTTCCCCATAACTCGTGCACACCACCCACCACTGGTGCGAAAAAGTGCAATTTATCGCAATAAAACATGCCGTGTAAACGCACCCATAGTGTCCTATCTTGGTCAAAGCAAGACATTACAGTATGACTAATTTGAGAATTTGTGATTTAACTGAGGCTAGCAGCAAAACTGTGCAAAAGCTGTATGCCTATCTGAACTTACTAAAATAAGTAACTAAGTTACTTACTAAAATAAGTAACTGAACTTACTAAAATTTTATACTAAAATAAGATGCTGTATTCTGAATGTGACAACTGTATCAAGCACCACAAACTAATTTTGAAGAAAACTAGAGGCTCAATACTTATTACATTTTGTCTTACCCTATTACATCCTGGCTACTGTATCTCCCAACAGCAAATCAAGCAGAATGCTTAGCTGAATCAGTGATGGACAGCCTATTTCCTGGAGATGAAAGGGTGAAGAGAGATTTAGGGAGAGATTTAGGAAAAAGTTCACAATGTTAACTTGCAGCTGACAGAGTAATCTGAAGGAAGCAATTAAATGAGACAAAGAGATATGATAAATGATAACTCTAAATTGACCATGCAGGCTACAAAAACATTGTCACAGTCTTCTAGCTTTGTGGAGGATCCTAGTGTAAGAAATCAGACTCACACACACACACACACACACACACACAGAGGATCTGAAGCATCACTTGGAAGTAATTGATAATACAGATTAAACAATCTACCACCTGCAGAGTAGACTGAAAGCACACTGAAAAGATGATTCATCTTACAGCTAGAAACCCAATTCCATTTCCTACTACTAAAAATAAAAGTGATCTGTGGTTATGTGGTTAGCCATCCCATATACCCCATACACACAGATCATGGCTTTATTGAGATTATCTTCTTGGTTGTTGTTGGCCCAATTAATTAACCTCTGCCATTTGCTTTCAGTTATATAGAAATGTCAAGCCACCACCTTACAGTGGGAGTTCAGCCAATGATCATTTGGACTGTTGTTGCATTTAATTACTGTTTTGATCAGAATGACTGTTTTGGCTGCACTGGTTCCAAAAGGTGATAGTGGAGGTGGAACATGGAGCAGTCTCATTCTTTTGGAGGTGCCAGCTACCCATGACTTCTTGTTACCTACTCTGATAGCCCCCATCTTGGAATATTAAACAATTGGCTACATTTAATAATTTGGCTAAGGTGGTCGTCCACATGGTTACAGGTAAACCAGGGACCCCCTAACACCAAGGTGGGATTTATGCAAGACCAAGTGAAGGGCCTGTGGAAATTCCCCCCAAAACAAATACTCTCAAGTATGACTTGATACCTGGAGTTGAGTCACTCACTAATCCACTCAGCAATAGCAAGATATCTTATTGCTTGTGAAATGGAAGTTTCCTCTCTTGGCCCCTTCCAACAAAAGATCTTGCCTGTTTCCTATTCAGTTCGAAACATATTGATTATTAATGATTGTTAACTCTTCTGGAGTACCCATTGTTTTGGCCTGGGAACATCTGAGGACCATTGTATTTTACTTAAAACTCCTATCCCTGTAGGGAACTATTTCATATAAATATCACCCCCCAAACACCACCAAATTGTCTACAGCTTCATTTCCTACATCCATGCTGCCAGTTTGCTGGTAGACCCTCAGAACACAACTCTGAGCCTCTACTGCAGGAATCTCTGCTCTACAGGACAGGTGTCATATCACCCAACATCCACTCAATCTATTTCCCTATCCAAATATTTCCTACTATTTTTGTTAGCCTTGTCTGAGTGTCTAAAACCTGAGTGTGTGCATGTATGTTGGTGATATTATTTTCCAATAAAGATAATTTAATTGTACCTTTTGGCTTAGAGTCTTCTCCCTAGAAAATTGGTTAAAAGGACCCATCCTTTCACTGACATAATTGAGCTAATTACATATTCCCCATTTTAATATTTGGACATTAGAGGGTCTCCATGGACCCCATGTAATTCATGTAACATTCTGTTGTATTTTTCCAGAAAGTGCTGGTTCAAGATTGGGGTGAAACTGAAGCTGGATCTATGCATTCTTGCAGTGTACTGACATGGTAAAGAAATCATAAAGTAGACCATACAGCTTCCAAGAACAGAGTCTTGAGTGTTTCAGGCTTCAAGGCAACCTCATTCTGATTAATGAGGCTTAATAATTAGTGATGATTAAATGAATGCTGGTCCATTCTGAGGAGAGAATACGAAAGCTTGGAAGTAACTAGTTTCAAATAAGTAATTGTAATTCAATTATTTCTTTCCAATAATTAAGGTATAGATGAAATTTAAAACACAAAAAGAGATTGCGTAAGATCTTTTATGGTATAATTGTAACTCTTAAATTACTTTTATAGTTATAGGGTGTGGCCTCACTAGTTAGTGGAGGAAGTATATTGAGTGGTTCAAGTGCTGTCTCATGTCGTGTGTTGTGGTACTGTCTGATGTTCTGCTAAAGCAACAATCGGGGGACAGAAGGGGCTCATCTACACAGGCCAGAATATGCTGTCTCCCTGTTGACATTTCTGTCTGTGGATCAGGCCTGTTCCTCCACCATTACTGGCACAAAATGGAAGTCCAGGCCTCCATGATGGTCTGTCACAACTCAAGTCCCACTCTCTAATCGAGGAAGCCATCTCACAGCATGTGAGCAAGGCCTCCTGCATGCCACCAGCCTTGAGAACCCCTTCCTGCCTTCTGGGAGAGCAATGGCAGATGGCAGATGCAGTGACAGCCAGAATGGGCTTCTGCAGTCATGCAGGGGCCGATCTGTTTTATTTTGGCTGGAGTGGATTTTACCATGTATTTTTTAAAATTGGTGTAACAGGCTTTAACCTGTCTTGGCCCCGTCTTGGACCTTGGGGGTTGTTGGGACTGCCTGGGGGCAAAACAGGTTACATGCCCTGTGTAGTCTGTATTACAGGGCTCAAAGACGGGGACAAGATGGGATAAATAGCCCATCTAAACAAGCTCTAGGTCTATGAAATCTATTATTTCCTCAACATGTTATGAGAATGGATATCAAGCCAGGAGGGCCCCAGAGCAAAACAAGAGAAAGAGATACCTATGAACTGCGTTCATTTGGGAGAGTAGCTTTCTGCCCTACTTTACAGAGGATTATTCTCTGTTTGAACCCATCCTATACCTGAAGGATGGTTTAGTCTGAATCCATTTTAAAGATGAAAAAGGACTACAAAAAAAGGAAAGTCAGGGCTTCACAGTACTCTATAAAAAATTAAGAATGAGCAGGCACACAGAACGCCTGGACATGGTCTCTTCCATTTCAGTGAAATTTATTGATTCCCACTTAAAGTATAATACTTATTTTTAAAGCATTACATATACATTGTCATATGGTTTGTAAATTCAAATTTGCTCCCCCCCCGTTTTTTTGGGGGGAGGAGGGAGATGCAGAGATGACCCTCCTATGCTTTAATGATAAACCAGCAGCAGATGTCACACCCCATAACTTAATTTAATATGTTTGCACTCGACTTCTCTTTCAAAATATGGAGCCTAAAGCAACTTGAAATCAGCAGAAATTTTGAACTGATACATAAAATCTGTCATGCACCATTTGTGTTTTGCCATGTTCATGTCTCTTGTCAATGTAACAATAGTAGATGTTATTGACAGGCATGATGGATAACAAATTTTATTTCAGGAGAAGGAACCAGAACATGCAGTACTGAAGAGGCAATGCATTCTCTTTTTGGACGCTAGGGGGTGTGGTGACTCTATGCAATGTTCAATGCAAAGCAGTTCTCTGAACAAGTATTCCTGAGTAATTCTCTACAAAATTCATGTATTGATAATGATAATGAAGGGTCATCAAAGAAAATGACATAATATGAACAAAGGACTCCGATGGTAAATTACATTTATGGCCAGTAAATACTAGCTTTTATTGTCACAGAAATGTCTAGTGTGCATATAAAAAAGAAGTATGACATTAACATTGGAGACCACCACACTGAAAATCACATTTTGTTTTTTGTTTTTCAGGGAGAGATATGAGGGGTAGCTGGTAGAGAGTAGCAATGTCTTAATTTGGTCTGACATTTTTCCATTGATACTAGAAGATATCCTAGCCACCAACAATTAAAATGTTAGTCTGCATGTAACTTATGGGAATACTAATGGAATATGTTGGTATGCAGTTGTTTTGAATCAATTGATTTAGGTGGAAAATGTCAAAGTCTTAGGAGAGTTACACGATAACAAATGGCCTACAAATATGGCTTAAAGCTGCCTCCCTGGTTTCATTTAATGAATGGATGGTGTAACACACGTTCATGGTTGCTGACTGTGGAGCTCCAGAAATCGTGTGAAATTCTCCTGGGTTGGTGCTGGCTATATTTGCACATACCAGTTGGGGCTACACAATGATGCATATAGAATACAGATATAGAATAATAGAGTTGGAAAGAGCCCTGCCTGTAGGCCATTAAGTCTGATCTCACCACTCAGTGTAGGAACTCCAGGTAGAGCATCTCCAGCTGGTAGCTGTCCAGCTTTTTAAAAAAGATGGCCAGAGAAAGAGACCCCACCACCTCTCTAAGTAATTGATTCAATTGCCAAAGTTCTCTTATGGTCAAGGAGTTCCTTCAAAAGTTTAATCAAAATCTACCCTCCTGTAACTTAACATCATTAGACCTGGATCTAACCTCTGGGGCAACAGAGAACACACCTGAATCCTCCTCTCTGAGACAGCCTGTTAGATATTTAAAGAGTGTAATCATATCACCCCCAGTCTTCTCTTCATCATAACTGGGGACATAGAAGGTGGCACTTGTGGTAATGCAAGCTTGCTCTACACCTGAGCATATTGCATTCCCATTTGGACATTTTGGTATGATAACCATATAAGCATAAACCTACCACAACACTGCACTGCAGTGGAAGCACTGGGGTGGTGGTGCAGAGAGGTTGAACCACATCAAGTGACACCATCGGGAAGAGAGGTGACACCAGCCTTAGTGATGCCACAACTGAAGCGTTCACATTTGGATAAGATGCTGTACTTGTAAACTTTGCTATCTGTTTGGATTCCGTAACCTTTCCTGTCTGCCATTGCCTTTCTCAGCTACTTAATTTCAGACAGAGGTTCTTGTGTCTCAACAAGATAAGGTGTCTTTTATGTCACGGAACCCTTTTTGTTCCTTCAGTGTTCTCCATAATTCAAATTGCTAGATAAACCTCTCAGATAACCATTTTCTTAGGGTCCCTGTTTAATAACACATGACAAATTGAATTGACTGGTAGAATTCAAAGACATAGCCATGTTAGTCTGGAATATCAGTATACAAGGGGATCTCGTAGCAACTTTGAGACTGAGAGAAAGAAATTGGTAGCCTAAGCTTTCATAGACTTAAGTTTACTTCCTCAGATGCATGGAGGCAAGTGCCTAGGAAGAGACTTTATGACCAGACTATGTGTGAATAGTTATAGAAATGTAAAACATGTGGGTATGGTGATAAGGTGACAAGTTCAGTTTCAATAATCATCATTGAGGGACAAAGGCAGGAGGAAAGATGTTGCCTAAAGCCAGGGTGAACAGATAACCATATGAATGGTAGAGCAAGTTATTGGAATGTAGTGTGATGCTGGCTGGGCACCAGAAAGGAGATGTGATAAACTGGCCAAGAGGGCCCTCATGAATATGTGTAGTGTGACAGGAAACCATTGTCTTTGTTCAACTCACTGTTGATGGACCAGAGTTTGTGGATATAGTCCAATTCCATTGTTTCTCTTTCCAATCTTCCTTTGTAATTTTTTTTTTTGTTCAATGACAGCTTCTCTAAGGTGAGAGATGGAATGCTTATGCTACCAACTCCTTTCTCTCAGTTAGCTCAAAGGTGCTACAAGATCCCCTTGTGTACGGAATTGACTGGGTTAGCTTTAGATAAATTTCCATTTGTTTCATGAGGAAAAAAAAAGCTATGAAGCCATGGCATCACATTCACTATTTATTTAATGTTGGTGGAGTTTTGGAGTTTACCTTTGTCCAGCAGCAATAGTTGAATTCCCGGCACCGGTCTTTTTATTTTTCAGAAATTCTGCAGCTGTTATGACATTTTGAGATATTCTAGGGGAAATGGTAGGCTGCCAGTGGGGGCTTAGTGTTTTGGTGGCTGGCACTTTGCACCTTAGAATGATGGCACTTAGAATGATATTCTTGCAGAATCCAAAATCAACTTTGCTCCTGCCACAGATGTGGATGAAAAAGGTAATATAAAGTTTTTTAAAAGAGAGGGAAAATAAAGCAATGATAACAGATGAATAACAAAAGAGAAGACAATTGAAAATGAATAATGAAATAAATTCAGTTGAAAGAAATGTAGGATGCAACATGTTATTTTAAATAATGGAACTGAATGGGGGGAAAACTCCCCTCTAGACACAAATATACATCCTTCTTGCATACCCCTAACTGCTTTCCCTTGCCTTGACAATCACTTTGCTTTCCTCCCCTATAGAAATGTCTTTGGGTTGCTGTTCAGCTGCAGTGGTGAAATATAATTCCCTGAATCATCCTTCACATGGGAAAACAATAGGGAAAACAATAGATTTTCTGAGGGTGCATCTACACTGTAGAAATAATGCAGTTTGACACCATTTTAAGTGCTGTAGCCCCATCCTAGGGAATCCTGGGATTTGTAGTTTTACACAGTCTTCAGCCTTCTCTGCCAAGCAGTGCTGGTGCCTCACCAAACTACATATCCCAGGATTCTGGAGCCATGACAGTTAAAGCGGTGTCAAACTGCATTGTTTCTACAGTGTAGATGCACCCTAACGACTTTGGACTTTATCAGATGCATCAAAAATGCATCATAAGGATGGGATGACAGCTCAAATGGCTAAAATTATCAGACAACATTGTTACTCACTCGGTCCTGCTGTGTGGTGTGGACATGAATAAGGTATCATTTTTATTGATGGTTTTTCTGGGTGAGGATGTGGGTGTCTGATAATTTTGCCCTTTAGGCTATCGTCCTGTCCTTATGACACAATTTTGGATGCAGTTTTTTTTGCTGTGTTTCCCCATGTCTGATAAAGTCCTTAATCACACTACACTGTTATAGTGCTATTATTCCACTTTAACTGCTATGGCTGCCTCCTGTGGAATTCTGGGATTTATAGTTTAGCGAAGCCTAAGAGCTCTTTGGCTGAGAGTTCTAAATTCCCCTGCCTAAACTGCAAATCCCAGGATTCCACAGGAGGCAGCCATAGCACTTAAAGTGGAATAATACCACTAGAACAGTGTAGCATGGTAATTTCCTTTAAATTGCTGATCTGCCAGTGCTACTCCAAAGTTATGTGCTTCATCTGTTTGGGAGAATTATAAATGCAAACAAGGAGCAATTCTCTATACCATACAGTATATGGGAATGAACAGCCTCCTTGTCTGTATACAGTGAAGCTGGACCTAACTTTCTTTTAATAAATGTGACTCAAAATAGGAAGAGATTTGTCTTTATAAAGTCAGACAAAAAGCGAAAAGCAACTCAGAGATGGAAATCTCCCCCCACCCCACCCCTCCACCCCACATGTGCTATGGCTGTGATTTCTTATAGTCAGTGGAAAATAACTCTTAATTGTTTGGATTTGATTGGAAAGCTTTGTGACATAAGCCAGCACAGTTACCCTCCCCAAGACATAATCTTGATTCATTAGCACAAGCCAGCTGGAATAAAATTGGATAAATGCACTTTTTGCAGCTGAACTGGAGTTTGTAAGGAAATGTGTCACTTGCTTACTTGAAGGTATTCTTATCCAGGCAGAATTGTCCAGGGTGGCAATTGGCTCAAGCATCCTAAACAAAAGCAGAGGACTTGTTGCTAGAGCAACAATCTATTTTTACACATCCTGACCTATCTTTTTTTTTTTTTAATAAATAAATCTGTGGTACTGAAGAAAATTGCCTTTCCTGGCTCTGAATGCATGCCTTCCCACCAACTTTATAGGCCATTTTATGTGCTATAGTACAGCCCTATGCACACTTGCACAGACGTCCATCCGGCAGTAATCAATGAGGAGTACTTCCAGTAAGTGTTCATTGAACTGAAGTCTACAAAAGAAATAGTGGTCTTTTTCTCTTATATTCTCTAATATTCTCTTATGCTTGTAAAGGCATTTAAGATCTTTTAAGCTGCTGCCTCTATTCTTGTGATCCTAGTGTTGTTAATCTGTTCTTGTGATCCTGTGTTATTGTTGTTAATCTTTAAGTGTGTGTGTGTGTGTGTGGGTGTGTGGGTGGGTTGTTTGCCTTGCATTGTAATGTATTTTATTGCTTTTCTTGATTGTCGTATGCCACCTTGAAGACATTTGTGTGAAAAAGCAGGTTTCAAATAATATAGATAAGGAAATAATGGCTGAGATCCTGTGCATTTACACCAGGGTAGTTATGTTAGATCACACAGCTATGCAATGGATTATTCAATAAACCACAAGCACTTGATCAGCACAGCAGCTGAATAGCTGTCCACTCATGAAGTCAAAAATGTGTGAGAGAAGGTTGTGTGTGTGCTTTCAGAATGATTGGCTGCAGTAGCCATTTACGTGTATGCAACCTCTGAGAAAGCACAACTCATGCTGGCTGACATTTCATAGATGAGAACTGGGGCATATGTGGCCAGACAATTTCAGAGTGTGGTCAAGATGGCAAAAGTTATTAATGAGAAAAAACTCCCACAAACCGTTGAAGCCTATAGGGAAGGGCAAACCTACTAGGAAGGACAAGCCTATTAGGAAGAGTGAGTGCAAGATTCCACTCTTTCCTCCCATCTCCCCCATGGACTTTATCAGATAAGGCAAATATGGCATCATAATGACACCCAAATAATGTGAAAGGGCACGCATATTGTATTACATCATCCTTTTGCAAGCTTGGAATGTCCAAAAGCTGTTCTATTTTATTGACGGGCTAAGCTGTCAATGGATTCCCTATTCTGCTTTTGTGCCGGCATTGCTGACATTTCAAACCTCACGCTATGGTGCTCATGTGAATGCAGCATCAATGACAGAACACTTCTGGGTGAGATCACAACAGCCAGTTAGGGGACGCTGTTTTTATGAACCCCCTCTGTGTACTTTTAACTTTTAAAGTGTGTTTCTGTGCTTGTGTATACTTTTTGACTGTTTGCTTTGGTTTATTTTTCAAATTTACCACACTTGTGTCTTCTCGCGAGAATCGGTGAGATCTCGAACCAGGAAGTGAATGGATCTCTGTTCACTCTCCATCAATGCTAGGGCTGCCTATTCACAGAGAAGCAAGCTATGTCTGGTGGTGGGGGTCTTTTGCTGGCATAAAAATGTTACAAAACATGCCAGCAAAAGAATGCTCATAGGACTTTATCAGATGAGCCCCTTTAAATGTTCTTTTGCTGGTATATATAAAAAAATAAATCTTTTTTTTTTATGCCAGCAAAAGAATTCCCCCCACAACATGTACCTTCTCTCTATGCAGAAGGATTCCCCGACAGTGAAGAGGAAGTGAATGAAGCCCTGTTCACCTCCTCCTTTGAAACCCCATGATTTGAGTGGGAAATTTAAAAACAAAACAGAAAATAACACATAAAAAGTGTCAGAAAGCACATACACACCCTTAAAAACTTCCAAGTAACCCACAGAGGGTAATAAAAAGTGTGTCACTTACCTGGATGTTGTGATCTCACCTAGAAGTGTTCTGGCCTGTATGGCCATTCACGAGCTAAGTAAGTGAAAAAAAAAGATGCAAGGTTACATATGCCAGCTATACTGGCAAAAAACCGGCACAGCCAATCTATTGATGGCTTGGGCCATCAATAAAATAGATTGGCTTAAGGATAAGACATAAACACAAAAGGGTGACATCATCTGGTATGCGTGCCCTTTGGTGTGGCATTGTTATGATGCCATAGTTAATGTGTTTGATAAAGTCCATAGAGGCTTGTCTGATAAAGTCCCATGCTGAATTAATTGATACTTTTGCTCTTTGAACTCTGCACCATTTGAAGTAAATGGAGGAAAAAGGGGGAACATGGAAGAGAGATCAACTGGGACATTTTAAAAGCAGCTGAAAATGTGGGAGGACAAAGGATTAATCAAAACTGCCCTTGCCAGACTGGGACACTGGAAGACAGGACAACCACTTGTGCAAATAATTTTATGTTAGTGTATTGACCTGCCAGGATTCTGGCTTCCTGAGTCAGCACATGGGACCAATTCATCAAATAGCCTGGTTCTCAAAGGCTAGGATCCTGTGGAAGTGTAAATACTTTCTTGAGTGGTGTGTAGCAGCAGTAGCAGAAAAAGTTTGTTGGTACAGAAAGCTGCCCTACTGACTCCTGAGTTGCTTGACAGCCAGGAGGGCAGCTTCTTCTCTTTGATAGAGATGACATTCACTGCTGTCCCCCTCCGTTGTTGCAGTTCCCATGGCCATTTTAGTTCGGCAGCTGTACTGTTATCTGCATTTCCTTCTCCTCCCAGCATAGATAGACTGGGCAATTATATCATGACCACTGTGTCCATCTGGATGCGTCTGGAAGGCCACAAACAGGTTATGAATGCAATCACAATCCCCCTTTGTAGTCTCTAAGCAACAGATATTCAGTGACACATGTTGTGTGCCTTCAGTTTGTTTCCGACTAATGGCAACCCCAAAGCATACCTATCACAGGGTTTTCCTGGCAAGATTTGTTCAGAGGGGATTTGCCTTTGCCTTCCTCTGAGGCTGAGAGAGTGTGGCTTGGCCTGAAAACAGAGCTGCCCTTATTTGTATTGTGACAGAGCAAGTGATCTCTCCTCTTCAAGCATAGGCACTGCCAGATAACTGTAATGAGAGATGGGGGAGTAATTTGTCTGAATCAGTTTTTAAGGTGAACTTACCTAATTGGGCTTGTCAAAACTGGCCATGAACTGAAAAATAATTATACTTTTGATGTTTAGTTTTCTTCATTTTGTGATGAACTCTCAAATTAAAAAATAACCACACAAAAATGGGGATATTAGGGAAAATAACATAGAAAAACACATTTTATTAGGAGATTTTCTTTGCAAAGATGTACATGCTAGATGACTGTGTCAAAAAAATGCATAAACTGAGAAAAATGTCCAAAAATAACTGTATTTGTAGGTGGACTTATCACAAGCTGACCTGCAAAGGGGAACTTAACCCTGGAAAATCAATATTTCCTTCTCCAGATATTATCATTTCTATTTTATTTTGATGAAGGGCAGGTATGCCTTTATATATTTTAGTATGAGAAAAGGAATCCAGCATTTAGTTTCAACAGCAAGGGATGGTTTGACCTCATTTAGGTCAGAGTCCTTTAGGAATTTTGACCTCATTTAGTCCCCAATTAAGGAGCATATTGTCCACATTTCACCAATTCTTCCTGCACATGGTTTCTTTCAGTGGCCGCACTGTCTGTTGAAGGGCTTCCTGTAAATCTACATAAATTAGAAGAATCTCAGCCAAAGAGGGCTAAACAGATATAAAATCACTGATGCTGAAATGAGAAATTACTTCAACACACTTTTCAGATTAGTGTTATTAGATGAAACCAATGGCCTGTCAATTCTGTATCTTAGTTCTAATAGCAGCTGGTGCTTGTCACCAGAGTTACTTTTCCTACAGGTCTTTTTAGTGAGCTTAGATGTGCACCTGAATGCAGGCCATAGGGTAACTTCTGAGAGACCACTCATCCAAATTCAAGCACATTATTCACCAATAGCAGGTAAAATCTGGGGATTTATTTGTTACTTGTTGTGTTTGATCTCATCTCTCTCTTACTCTCTCTCTGGACTTTATAAGACAAGTGTCTATAAACACTGTAATTCCACAATGGAATAAATAATCGGTAATCGGTATAGATGGTCCTAGGGGTGGGGAGCACTTGTATGGGGGTAGAGCAAAATTAAATCAGTGTTAATAATTAAGATGAAAATTATGTATCTATTTTATAGCAGAAGTACGAATGTTGCTGTCCTTGAGCAAGCAGGGATCACCAGCATTGAGGCCATGATATTGAGAACACAGCTGCGCTGGGCAGGGCACGTTTCTAGGATGGAGGACCATCGCCTCCCAAAAATACTACTCTACGGTGAACTCGCCACGGGTCAGCGTAAGAGGGGCGCTCCAAAAAAGCGATACAAAGACTCCCTGAAACAACATCTCAGGCTTGGCCAAATTGATCACCAACAGTGGTCCGCCCTGGCCTCACATCGGGAGGCATGGAGACGCACTATCCACAATGCTGCAGCTTTATTTGAGAACTCACGACGAACAAGTCTTGAAGAGAAACGACAACGCAGAAAGAATCACAACCCAAAAACATCACCCAAGGAGACCTTCTGCTGTGCTTTTTGCAACCGGACTTGTTTATCTCGGATTGGCCTTTTTAGTCATCAGCGCGCTTGCAGAAAGCGTGGGATGAGTCCTTCCTGAATCTTCGTTTGCGAAGAAAAGCCAGAGAGAGAGAGAGAGATTATTGAATATAAAAAAGATTGTAAAATGTTCGATGTATGACATTAAGATTATAATAAAGATTTTATTTAAAAAACCCACTGTAATTCCACAATCACAGAAAGCCAAAACATTGTGGAACAATTACATTAATTATCTCACTTTGCCACAATTGCGAAACAATACTGCTACCTGAATATCAACAGTTTGTTCATCACAAACACATTCTTCAAGCACCAAAGAGGTGACTATATACACATTTTTTAAAAGATCTATAAAAACATTTAGGGAATAGCAATAGCAATAGCATTTACGGTATATTTCTATACCGCTTATCAGTGCAAAGCACTCCCTAAGCGGTTTACAATGTTTTTAGCTAATTGCCCCCAACAAGCTGGGTACTCATTTTACCAACCTACAGAAGGATGGAAGGCTGAGTCAACCTTGGAGCCTTGTAGGATTGAACTCACAACATTGTAGCTTGCAGTACCAGGGAAAACATACACAAAAACACATCAGACAAACAATACAAACCTTATAACTACACCAACACCACCACCAGAGTACAAATGGCTTCTGCCCTCCTAATTAGTGGTTATATTTATCAAATTGGTCAACTTTCCCTAAGTAAAATCTTAACATCACTTCTAATATGCACAAAATTCTACCAGCCATCAAAACCTAATACTGAAAACATCACAGGAACATTGCATTAGTTTCCCATGTAAGTAACATGATGCTCAAAAAGATGCTTATTATGTATGTAGCAAGAAATACCAGATGTCGAAACTGGGTTCAGGATAGAAAGTGACACTAGGGATCATATTGCAAACATACGTGTGATAATGGAGCATACCAAAGTATTTCAACAGAAAACTAGCCTGTGCTTTATAGATTATAGCAAAGCCTTTGATTGTATAGATTATGAAAAACTATAGATTACACTTAAAGAAATGAGTGTGCCACAACATTTGATTGTCCTGATGTGTAACCTGTACTCAGGAGAAGAGGCTACTGTTCGACACAATATGGAGAAATGGAATGGTTTCCAATTGATGAGAGGGTCAGACAGGGCTGCATTTTATCATTCTATCTGTTTACGTTTACAGTTGAACATTAAGAAAATAAGAATGACCACAGATGATTTACGTAACTTTAAAGTAGACAATGAAGAAATTGAAACAGGTCAAGATTTTCAATGCCTTGGCTCAATCTTTATTCAGAATGGAAACTGCAGTCAAAAAATCCAGAGAAGACTAGGAGTTGGAAGGGCAGCTATGAAGGAACTAGATAAGATCCTCAAGTGTAAAGATGCATAATTGAATACTAGAGTTAGGATTGTCCATGCCATCATATTTCCAATTTTTATGTATGGATGTGACAGATGGACAATGAATAAAGCTGATAGGAAGAAGATCAACTAATTTGAAATGTTGTGCTGGAGAAGAGTTCTACAGATACTGTGGACTGCTAAAAGGACAAATAAATGGGTCCTAGAGCAAAGCAAGCCTGAACTCTTCCTAGAAGCCAAGAAGAGTAAACTGAGACTGTCATTCTTTGGCTATATCATCAGAAAACATGACTCAGTAGAAAAGACAAAAATGCTTGGTAAGGTAGAAGGCAGTAGGAAAAGAGGAAGACCCCAGTCCAGATGGACAGATTCACTCAAGGAAACCAAGGCCCTGAGACTGCAAGACCTGAGTAACACTGTTGATGATATGGTGACTTGGAGGTCTCTCTTTCATAGGGTTGCCATAAATCAAAGGTCCTGTCCAAATGGTGAAAATAATCCAAATGGAAATCACATGGAAAGCAATCTGTCCAAATGGACATCCACACCAATACAACTCATTTAGAAGGGGGGGAAAGCCAAATTCACCATAAATCTCCAAAGGGAAGTCTTTGGAGCTTTTTTCAGAGTTTTTAAAAAACTCTGTTGGGGATGCGAATGTGTAATCATTAGGATAGTCACATTTGCATTGCTGTGACGAGGCAACGTAAGCTGATTGGTCAGATGAGCATGGGGGGGGCAGGGCTAGCAAACAGGGAAAGTGCCTGTTGCTACCATGTTGGATTTTATGCAAGAATTCAGTAAGTCGATAAAATGGTGATCTTTTCCTCTCTCTTATTCTTTTTCTTTGTAAACATGAAGTATGGCTTGTGTGCACCATGCTAAATGTTTTTTTTTTTTTAATTCAGTGGTGGCAGATTTAAAAGCTCGAGTAATTCACTCACAGCCGCCATCTCGGCAAGGGGGCATGCAAAGTTTAGGGAGGCTCTATTGACCATTAAGACAGGTTGCAGCACTGCGAATTGCTTGTTTCTTTGGAAAAGATTGTATTATTTCCACCTTGCATAGACGGGACCAAAGTCGACGTGACAGCAGTTAATGAAAACAAAGAGAACAGTAATCAGACTGTTTACTTCTCTCCCCACCCCATCAGGTCACAAAGGAAATATGTCCATGTCATTAAAGATGATATATTTCCTGTGCACATCCATGCTCATTAGAAAGTTATCACCCATTTTGTAATGCCCATTAAATTCAGAAACCTCCCCAGGCTTTATGAGTACTGGCTTGGAATTTCTTTTCTTCCCTTTAGGGGCTAACAGATACAGTTTTTCTCATTTTTTGAAGGGGGAGGGAAGAAAGTCTTTCTTCTCAGTTACCTTTATCATCTGCAGTTCCTCTGAGTGGCTGCTTTTGTTTCCCTTTACAAGAGGCAAGAATAAAAGTAACAATGTGCCAGCTAGTTCAGAGCCATTGGTCAATGCCACAAACATGTATGTATCCATGCCCTGTTGCCTACATCTATTATCGCATTACCCTGTGAGAGCAATATGCTTTCATTTGACTGCACAAGCTAAACCGCCTAACACGGTTGCTATTAAATGCCTCCTTACATCTCTCAGTGCAATCCATCACTGTGTAAACCTCAGATGGAGTCAAACACAATCTAAAGTGAGCACATCTGAAAGCATCGAAGTGTGCAAAATGATGGATACAATGCAAATCCTAGCTGGTCTCCTGGCCCCAAATTGGTTCTTGATATGGGGACTAAAAACAGCAGCTCCTGGCTGGGTCTTCCATTCTGCTCCGGCATCTCATGGTGTGAATAGAAGTCATTGTCATTTTTTATTTTTCTTTGGGAAAAATCAAGTTTCCTTTGCTTTTCCTCTTGTTGTGAACTCAGGTGTGCTCCTCACTGCAGCAACTCAAGTATTCAGATTGAATTATTCATAACTGTAATCTAAACAATAGGAGCTGAAGAGACATGGCAGGGGAAAGCACACCCTCTTTTGAAGGCTCTTGTAATTGTTTCAAGTGCCAATGGGATTCCAATTATGTTTTTCAATACTGTTTTAGCTTAGCAAACGGAGGGAGAAGGAGGAGGGTAGGGAATCAAATGTGAAGCCAGCAATCCACATAAAGATTCCCCCCCCTGGTATTATCTTTAAATTACATTCCTTTTTTTATCACTCTGTAACAATTTCTATTGCCTTTTAAACAGAGGATTAGGTGAACAATAGCACAGTCACTTTGGAATAATGACTATTTTGTTGCTGAAGAGAGATGCTATCATGTTTACAGCTCAGTAAATGAATGCATACAAAAACAGAAGGAATCTAGTGTCAGAAACCTGATTGTTCAGGCTTTGAACAACCACAGGGTAAGAACTATCTTACTGGGGATATAAACAGGAATCAAGAGTGCATCCTTCCTCTCATAGAAGTGGATTTTGCTTGCTCAGTGTTCACTGTACATGGATTTAGATGAACAACTGAGATGGCGAAAGTGACACAGGGGGAGATGTTTTATTTTATTAGCTTGGTGATTGCATGTTTGAGTGCCCAGTGGATGCTAGAACATAGATCTGGATCCATGAGTACATCTTTGGGTGATTGCCTCAGCAATGATTTCTAACTCCCAACCGCTCAACAATAACAATGGCAAAAGAAACCGTACCCCAGCTTAAGTTATACTACTGAAATGAAGAGACTGGAGGGTAACTGGGAACAGATATTTGTGAGAGAAAAGACCATTAGGTCTCTTCAGTTCTAGTACTCACAATGGATTCAGGGGCCCATAATCCTAGGTCTAGCAAGAGTTCCAGTAAGCAACTGCTGGTGATCACTCTTCAAATTTTCAACTCTGATAAAAAAAGCAATTTTGCACCGTTTCCACCTCAAAATAGGCAAGAGCCATCTTCAAACTGAACTCCCCTCTGATAAGGTTTAAATCAATCTGTTGAGCCAATATCTGAGATAAGCTGTAGAGCAAGGGAGTCAGCATGGCACAGGGGTGTGAGTGTTGGACTACGACTCCCGAGACTAGGGTTTGAATCCCCGCTCAGCCATGGAAACCCACTGGGTAACTTTGCGGAAGGCACACTCTCTCACCTTTGCAGGAAGGCAAAGGCAACTTCCCTCTGAACAAATCTTGCCAAGAAAACCCCCTGATAGGTTCATCTTAGAGTTGCCATAAGTTAGAAACAACAACAACAACAAGCTGTAGAGTGTATTGTCTCAGTCCTTGCCAGTGTCTGGTCATCAAGACTGAATGCAATTCATTTCATCCAGCCTTAACATGAGTTTACTTAGTAGGGACCAAAAGGGATAAATTCTTTGTGGAGTAATTGCTATATTCCATTTACATCTGTTTTGCTTTTTTTTTTTTAATTGAGTGATTTAAGATGGCATTTGATTTTGCAATATGCAGAGGAGTCCTGCAGTCAAGTCCTGCACTTCTTTATCATTAAAAATAAAAAAGTGTTTCCAGACTCTGAAAGGGAGTAAAATTTTGAATCAATGGCAGTTCATTCTGTTCAGTTTTTATGGTGGCAAACGAATACGGGAGTAATAAATGGATTTGAATGTACTGTACATAGGCATAACATATCCACAATTGTACACATATGTGGTTGGAGTTGTGTTACCTTTTTCTGGTGCATCTCCTTTAAGATTAATTTGATGACCACCTCCCAAGGAGTGCCATTTTATTCTCCCAGAATGCCCTGCACATTGCATGATGCTTTCCACTGAAAGAAATAGTGCCCATCTACAGGTGGCTGCTACAATCTGGTCTGCTGCTCTCCAGGCCTGACCCAAGACATTTTGTTGTCTGAGGTGAAGAAGAATATGGTGCCCATCCCATAGAAAATCTGATTGAACTTTATTCAGCTGGCGATGGAACAGTATCCTTCATTGTACCTGGAGGCAGCCATGTAATGATAGGTAGCATATTATTATTGTCAAGCTCCCACCCTCAATACCTTTCCTATTTATGTGTAGACAAACCAAGTAGAAAGCTGTGCTTTCAGTTTGATACTATGTGTACTCACTGCCATTGGCGTTCAGATTCACAGTGATCTGGAAATTTTAACGTATTCAAACCGAGAGATTAATGTTCCATTTTTGTGTGTGTTTTCTTTGTGTTTCTCATTACTGAGGCAGCCTAATTATGCTTTGCAGGGGGAGAAATGGCAACCTGATACTGCAAAAGATCAAATACTCATTCTTCGAAAGATTACATCTATGCTGTATAAATTTATGACACATTAATTTTAAAAACCCAAGATAGTTGACCCTTACACACAACCCATGAAATACCTTAACAAGGAAGAGATTTTCATTTCTGCTGACCTGTTTAATTTTTAATTGATACGAGTGGTGTTAAACAGTTGGCAATTGCAACAATTGTAATTGTAATGGTTCCCTTTGGAAACAGAAATTGCATCTGCAATAAGGAGTTACCTTCCTTTTTTCACTGCAAACAGGGAGTCCCTAGTCTTAGTTTTTTTTAAAAAATATTATTTTTAATAATACATTTAAAGGGATGAGTTCTTGGACATCCTTAGTGTTCAGAACACCCTCATATGCCCAAAATTATAGCATGCCATTGGAAAGATGCAATGAATTTCTGTCTTCTTAATTGGGGGAACAAAAAGACTCTAGTCTCTGAACCTCATGGAAAAACTGATTTTATATTGTTACCCAAAGAGGATGGGATACTTTGAGACCCACCCATGATACCAAAAATCTAGATGTGGGGATTATTAGCTCAAATAGTATGACTGCAAGAGGAGGGTAACTGTGGGGACCTTTTCACCTATGTATACCAGTACTAACTGCAGAGAACTCCAGGTTGAAGTGAACTATTTTTTTTTAATTGGAAACAGCACAAAAAGCATTCACACATGCAACACTCATTCCTGAGAATCACACAAGACTATCAAAGGGCAAGACAAAAAGGTTGGATAGAGGAATAGATTCTGGAAATAGGGTGATAGCAGTCTTGAAGAGTGGAGTTTCAAAGTACTCTGAGCGAGGTCTGAGGGAGGCACCGGAAGTTCTGATCTGGGGTTGCTCTAAGAAAGAGAGTGGCTGGTCTCATTCACAGTGGTATACCTATCTATTGTTGGGTGACTACTATTTATACCCTGTTTCATGTCCTGAAGGGGGTACTTCGGCTAGAACAAAGTTTAGATGGGTTTCCCACTGTGTAAACTAAGGAAACTTGCTCTTAATGGCTGAGAGACAGGAATTGATGGGTTTATTACAACCTCGCATTGCCAGACAAAAAGTGGTTCTGAGGGGATATTTCCTGGGGATTTGGGTTGGAGAGGTCACTTGATTGTTAGGTTGTATGACTCACTGCCGAGAGGCCCAAGAAGGATTTACCACATACCTCCTTAATGGTTTTGTTTACCGAGGGCTTCTGCTCAATCCTAGTTTGGGCTTGTTTACTAAAATATTTCTAAGACATCTTCCCAGGTATGTATGTATGTATGTATGTATTTATTTATTTATTTTATTTAGTTAGTTATTTATACCCCGCTATTCAGCCACAAGGCTATCAGAGTGGCTTACAAATTGTTTTAAGCAATAGCTATTTACACATCTACACTGCATTAAACAGTTTCCAATGTGTGTTAGCTAATTGCCCCCACAAGCTGGGTACTCAATTTACCGACCTACGAAAGGATGGAAGGCTGAGTGAACCTTGGAGCCTGCTGGAATTGAACTTGCAATGTGGTGGCTTGCAGTACTGGCATTTAACCACTGCGCCTGTTAATGAAAAGTAGCACCTTTTTTGTTGCATCACCATGGAGGGAGTACGGAGCAAGCATGCCAAGATGATGATGTTGTGCAATACCGGGACCCGTTCCCAGTACAGTGATGTCATTCTTGCATGCTCCTTTGGGACTTTTTTTCAAGTATCTGCTAATCTCCTTGGAGGTGAGGGAGGCATATTTAGAATTGTCAGCTAAGGAACTCTTATGCCTCACCCAATTACAAACTCCAGAATTCCATGGGATGTTGCCATGGGTGTTAAAATGGAATAGAATGCTATGATTGAGTAGTGTGAATGGCCTCACATTCCCCTTCCCCTTCCCCTCCCCTGCCAAGTGGGAATGTAGCGAGTGACTATTTAAACAACAACACCCAAAGCCACCCATCTCAGTTTGTCTGAGGAATCATTGGAAAGCAGGTGAAAACAACCAACCCTCTGTAGCACATCAGCCTGGAAGGCAAAACTTCCTACTCAGCCATAAAGAGAAAAGGGGATAATTGGGTAGGCTGAGCAGTAGTCAGAAGACATGGAGCAAAGGGACAGAGCCAACTTTTCTGTTTCTTAAAGCTTTTGGAATTTTAGTTTGATACTGTGTTTATAATCTTGTATATTTTGATTACAGGTATTGGCCAGTTTGTTTTATATTATGTGTATATATTGCTGTTTTATATTTGATCACATGTATTGATCAGTTTGTCAGTTTGCTTTATTTTTATACTGTATTTTCTTACTCTTTCATGCTATATTGTTTTTTTTTTTTGTTTTTTTGTTTTGCAGTTACCTGGGTAATTTGCTTTGCGATTGTATTTTATAGTTTTACGTTTATTATTCTTACTCTCTGTGTGTGTTTATCACACTACACTGTTATGGTGCTATTATTCCACTTCAACTGCTATGGCTGCTTCCTGTAGAATTCTGGGATGTGCAGTTTAGAGAAGGGCATTTAGAACTCTCAGCCAGAGAGCTCTCAGGCCTCACTAAACTAAAAACCCCAGAATTCCACAGGAGGCAGCCATAGCATTTAAAGTGGAAGTATACACTTATTTGAGATTGTATACCTCTGGTAGGACCCAATGTGTTTTTGTATGTGTGCTTGTTTTACTGTAAAGCACCATGTGCATAGATGGTGCTATATAAATAAACAATAACTACTACTACTACTACTATTTAAATATCCTGGCTATCTGTGCCTCCTATTAGATACAAGAGGCAGATTTTCATGACACATTCCCCTCTGCTTTCCCTGGTGGGGAGGACAAATGACAGCTTTCCCCCCAATAGCCTCCTAGAGGGGTGGCATCAACAAGAGGGCAAAATGGTTATAAAGAAAAAGGAGGCTTGTACTTGTAAAAGTAATATTTGAGCATGATACATTCTGGGTTAAAGACCAGAGTGTTGGTGCCATTTGGAGTAATCACGTGAATGTCACTTCTTGGAGCCCTGGAGCCCCACCGCCAAATGCTTAAGCATCCAAAGGCTTTCTGTCCTTATTTGCTGCAGACATTGCCCTTTCTCTGTTGCATCAGTTGGCCCACACTGCCTCTCTGCTTAGCCATCTACATGTTTAAGCCATAAGAATCCATTACCAGAAGCAATAAACTGTGAAATTGTATTTGGAGCATAAAGAGGCCACCCGCATGCAATCTTTACAAAGAAAAAACTTCCACTGAACTCAGTAGGAGCTTTGCCAGCATCGAGGCTGGAGGCCAGCACTTTTCATTCCAGCTGGAAATTCCTTCAAGCTTCCTTCAGAGGCATCTTCTTGTCCCCAGTGGTATTTTCTTTACTATTGATACAAATTGGATTATGGAGCCACATTACAATTTCTCTCATGTTAAAGCTCTTACGGAAATAGAGCTCTGAATGGAAGCATTCAAAAGCTCACCAAGATGTCCCTGAACTTAACAATTTGTTTTGACATGGCTCTATGAAAGATGAGATGAGAAAGATGAGAACAGAACTTTGAAAAGTGACTTGTTTGGTTTACAGCTCCCATGATCCTTGCCCTGCAAGCCCACTGGTCTCACCTGGGATTCAGGGAGTTATGGCTAAAAAAGAAAAAGGTAAATTATCAAAACTCTGGGTTTCTTCTTCCACACTTACATTTGTGTGCAATATTTCTATGTGGCAATTTTCATTGGTTTCAGTGTATGTACCGTATATTGTTAACTTCTGGGTGGGGTCAGTCACATAGATCTATCTCATACAATTAGCACTTGATACCAAGAGTAAATAACCAACAGAATTGGCTGCATCTTAGGTACCCCATTAGGTGTCTAAGAAGTTTCAGAGACAGGTTTTCATAGCATCACCTATGGGTTTTGGTAGCAGGATTAAGGGCTCATCTACACCGACAAGGAACATCCAGCTTACCTTTGGGTTTCCATGATCAGCAGTGACCACAAACTTATCTATACAATCACCACTCACACCAGGGCGAATTCAGGACCACTGTCCACACACAGTTCTCCCTTTCAAACTCATACTGGTCTGATAAATTAGAGTATGCATGGCCATGTGGCCATAGTTGCTCCATTTTTTCACCTCCCCTCATGCATGAAAATGCACTTATGTCTTTTTCCATGGCTCAGAGGGGCTTCAGACATCCTATTAAGTGGAGGTAAGTCCAACTAATAATGATATGGGCATGCTGGTATGCACTTTTAAAAATAACTGCCATGTTTGCAAAATAAATAGTGATGAAGGAACTGCTAAAAAGTGACATAGAAACAAGGGAAGAGTTTGCCTGGACCAGGGAGCTTCCTCTTGACCTCTTCCACCCGCTCACCAAAACTGCTCTCCCCAGCCCCACACTGACATTGCTATGGAGCACAGTACACACACACACACACACACACACACACACAAATATCTGGATTTTCTGCTCAAATCCATAGTAAATCCCAACTCTTTTCAGTCTGGATTAAAGCCCTGATGTGCTGACAAGACACAGATTTAAGCTGTATATTGTCTGGACAGCTCACTGTGAAAACAAGGTAAGGTCTTTTTATTTGGCTAGAGTAGACATGCCCTAACATATATTTCAACATTTGACAGATAAAAAAACCAGGACACATCAGAGTCTGGTCAAGATGGCAAAAGTTATTGATGAGGAAGAACACACCAACTAGGAGTGGCTGCAGCAGTTTGCTTTTCCCTCAGCCAACTGGGAAGGGCAAGAGTCCAACATTTCGTCTCCTAGATTTCCCTTGTTTTTTCCTCGGGCTGTGAGGCCGTGTTCTGGAAGAGTTTATTTGTAACTTTTCACCTAGATGCCAGCCACAGATGCAGGTGAAATTTCAGAAATAAACTCTTCCAGAACACGGCCTCACAGCCCGGAAAAAAACTAAGGAAAATCTATGGATGCTGTCCACTCCTCTCCTCCTGCCCCCTGCTGGGTTAATACAGTGCAGACATGCAAACTTTTGCATGTTGAACTGAGCTTGCAGCAATTCAAATAAACTGAGGATAAAGGGGAAAAGTTGGGAGGAGGACAGAGAATTGGGACAGTCCCTGACAAATCAGAACAGCTGGAGTGTATGGATAAAAGGGGCAGGGTCTACTTCACTCATCCTACTTACAGGACTAGCCCAAGAAGTGGAATAACAACTTCTCTTCACTGTCCAGGTTATTTAGAAAGCTGGGCAGAAAGACCTGTGAACACTTTCCCCTCCCTCTCCTCTCTGAGGTGGATACCTCACTCTTTCTAACGCTTGGACTGTCCTTGGTTCTTGCCGGAGGGGGAACCCCATGAATTTCATAGGGTCTTCTTAGGCAAGGAATCCTCAGAGGTGGTTTTGCCAGTTCCTTCCTCTGAAATAATGTATAGTCTAGAGCACCTGCTATTCCCTGTTGGTCTCCTATCCAGGGACTAAAGAGAGCTGACCTGCTTAGCTTCCAAGATCATATGGGATCTGGTGCCTTTAGGGTTTAGGCCCTGGATTTGGTTCTTACTCATCTCTAATTCTAACTAATCCTAATTATTTCTGGGTATGGAAGCAAGCGATAAAGCCACCCACTTGGTGGTAATAGCCTCAAACATTATCATAGTCAGATCCATAGCCAGACATTTTGAGCTAGGGTGGTCTGAATGTGATGAAAGTGGCCAACCTAGTTAAATGAAATGTGAGATGTGATACTTATAAATATTAGTACATACTTATTAATAGTAGTCACAGAATTTCTCATCCTCAGTGAAACAGTGTCTTGACATTTCAGGAAACCCCATGGAAAAAAATGGTTAATTGCCACAAGATTGTTAATCTTTCAGCAAGAATGGAAAGGTCAGTATTTTTTTTTTCATTTCCTGTACTTCTTGAGCAGAAAACATTGGTTTTTCCTGAACAAAAATTATACAATGTTTTCTGCGCAATGCTTTTAGGACAGGAACAATCTTTTCTGCAGAAAAGGGTTAACACCAAGAGCATTTTTTTTTTGCCTGTTTGCTTTCCCCCCTCATTTTTCCTGCAGCTGTTTCATCAATGTTTGAAATTGATTAAGTCCTATTTCAAACAGCATCTTGATTCTCAGTTGTGGAATTTGATCATTCAGTCTGTAAGATCTGGTTTGTGTGCATGGAATGCCACATCCTAGATCTGACAAAGCTGTCCACTAAAACTACCTTCGTTTTGCATGGCTTGAGTTTCAGTTTATTGACACATTTATAGTTCATTACTGATTCCAAGCAATGGTTCAGTACACCTGCAGCATCAACTGAATTAAAAGCATAGACTAGTTAAGTTTGGGATCAATAAACAGAAGAGGGCCTGCCAGTTTTAGTATCAGTGCCCATAACTCATCACTGAGCAAAGTGGCATTGGATGACAACACATGGTGCACAATCACTGGCAACTCCTGTAGCCTCTGGATTGATTTACTCAATCCGCTTCTCCAGCTATGAAGAAAGATTGCCAGTCCACTTCTTCTGAGTGCACGGCACTTCGTAGCAGCATGCCAGATATGTAATATAGTCATTGGGAAAGTATGTCTCACCTCTCCCTCTCCCACACCCTCAAAAATTAATCACAGCTTTACAGGATTTGATTTATGCCACCACTACTTTTGATTGATAGGTCTGAAATCTAGGGCTCTAGAAAACCGAGTTTTATAATACAAATTGTACATATGTGCTAGGAATCTGAATTTGGAAGGAGAGGAAGTTGTCAGAGTTTTGCAGGAATATTAACATTAGGTCAGGTTTGGGTTTCAGGCCAAGAGTGGGTATATGCTGGGAAAGATATTTACCTGGGGAAAGTTCTTCATGGTTAATTCATGCAGAATGTATCTAAGCCAACAACAGGCAATGACAAGGGGGAGGAGATAGCTGCATTTGGTGTTGTCAGTGTTCCCTCAGTGTACCTACCTCCTTCTCCTTGTTGTGGTTCCCTCTGCCCATCTGCTTGTCTCTCTTTCTGGGCCCAAGCGATACTACTTCTTACCAGAAGACAAAACTCTAATCCACACAACACAAATAATCCAGGTTGAAACTGGATTATTTGCATGGCTGTTTCCAATGGAATCCTGGGATTTGTTGTCTTTAGCATTCTCTGACAAAGAGTGCTGGTGCCTCACCAAACTACAGATCCCAGGATTCCATAGGAAGGAGCCATGGCAAATAATCCAGTTTCAACCTGGATTATTTCTCTAGTCTGGATGTCCCCTAACGTGTTTAGAGGCTCCTCCTCCTTCCTCTTCTTGCTGCTCGGTCGCTTGAAGAGGAGAGTTGAACATAGAGGAGCTAAACAAAAACAAACAGGAGCATCAGGTCAAGATGGATTGGAAGTTGGCCTTCCTGGGTACCTTACTTGGCACATGCCCAGTGATGCTCAACCTGATATAACTTTATTTGTATATCACTTTTCAATGTATAGTATGCTCTAACAAGATTACTTCTATCAGTTTCAAAGATCTGGGTCTTATACTAGTTGCACAACATGATTGTACCTGGCAAAAAACAGTGTCATGGATTTTGTAGGGGATTCTCTCTGTCTCATCACGTTTTCACAGACATCTGGTGGAAATATGGGAGAGGGACTTTTCGGTGGCTTGCTTTTAATTCTATTCCCAGTTCAATAATATTTTAATCTTTATATGTTTTAATGATGTGGACTTTGTGCCTGCTTGGAGTTTGTAATCCATCTTGAGACCCAAGGCTGGGGAAAAGGTGGGCTACTACCACTACTAGTACTGGTAATAATTATAGTTTGAAATTGGCATTTTAATTGCTTGTTCATACTAACAAAATTATTAACTGCATGTTTGGATTAAAATGAATGACATAAAACAAATCTGGGTCACTATAAAAATGTCTAAAGGTACATCTGATAAATGTTGGAAATGCCAAAATGAAACTGGAACTTTTTATCATGTGGTGGATGTGTGAAAAGACTAAGAAATTTTTGGACTTCAATACATAAAATGATAGAAGAAAACTCTAAAAATTGAATTCCAGATGAAACCTGAATTTTATCTGCTGGGACTTACAGAAGGAGAACTGGATAAGAGACAAAGAAGAATACTGCAATATATGTTGACTGCAGCTAGACTTCTATACGTACAGAAATGGAAAGATTGCTCTACATCGGCACAAGGAGATTGGCTTATGAACCTTTATGAAGTAGCAGAAATGGATAAGCTATTTTATTAAATGAGAATTCTTTATCAAAATTTAATAAAGACTGGACAGTGATTGAAGAATATCTGATGCAAAAATGGGGAAATCATGTTAAGTTTAATCTTACTTAGGTTTTATAAATTTTTGATTAGGTTAAGATATCGATGTGTTAAGATACATTTATAGATGAGATATGCTTATACAGGAGATTGATGAAAGAAAATACAGTTAGGAGAAAGGAAGATAATAGTTCAATAATAACCAATAACAGGTGGGAAACAACCTAATATGTGTTGTTTGTATTTTAGATTAGGAAATTATAATGTTTGTAATATGTATAGTATTTGATATGTGTTTGTTGTTATTGGTGTGAATTTGTTTTATGCATATAGTTTTTAATTTTTTAAAAATAATTATAAATATTGTAAAAACAAACCCCTAATCTGGGTTACGAAGCCAGCATGGCGTCGTAGTGTGAGTGTTGGACTACAGCTCTGGAAACCAGGGTTCAAATCCTTGCTCAGCCATGAAAACCCACTGGGTGACCTTGGGCAAGTCACATACTCTCAGCCTCAGAAACCCCTGTGATAGGTTTGTTATGAGTTCTGCTTGATAAATATGAGTTGCAACACTGCTCTACCCCCCCCCCATTGGTCAGGAGTAGGGTTTCAGCATGTATGCCATCGTTTCCCCTCTTTTACTTTGAGAAACAGCTTAGAAACAGCCTGTATTGAATATAGACTTTGGTTGGTTTCAACTGCTATCTTTTCCTTTCTTTTTAACAAAGAAATGATTGTTTTTGCTGCAAAATCAGCTAGCTTTTGACCTGATTTCTTTCACTTGGCGTCACTCTGGTTAATTGTCCATTTTTAAAACCTGTAAGGCACAGCAGAGAATGAGTGTCTGGGAGAGCTTCCCGCCATAAGGGAGTTTGCTGCTGGCTGGCAGGCCATTTTGTGGCCCGGCCGGCCACCCCAATCACCAGCCCTCCTTCCCCACCCCCACCCTGCTCGGCCTTGTCACCCGGCGGTGGGGGGGTTGGCCGCATGGCAAGGCCATGGGTGCTGCCATCTTCTTTTCTCCTTCCCAATGGCCTTTGTGGCTGGGAGGGAGAAAGGGAAGGGAGCCAATTGAGGATGGGCTCGCCCTGCCCTGATTGGCCATGTAAGGGTGGAAATCTGGGCTTAAAAGGCCATGCAGTTGCGGCCCGCCCACATTTGAGGTGGCGACGGAGGTGGCTGCAGCGCGCTCTGTCGCAGCTACGAGCCTCATCGGCAGATCACCCCCCTTTTTCAGGTACGAGGGCCGGAGGCATCAAGCATGGATCGGGTGGGCCATGGGGGCCCAGGCAGCACTGGCCGGTTTTCGGGCCCGGGGTGGATTCCCCGGGCCGCCGCCAGAATCGGGGCCCTGTGGCTCTGGGCCACATCACAGAGCATGGTCATGGAGTGGCGGGCCACATCAGCCCCTCGGGCACAGGCCAGGAAGGAAGGGGAGGACAGACGGTTTGGGCCCGATCGGGCTGCGCGGCGGCAGGCCGCAGATGGGGACCACTCCTGAAGAGCCACAGAAAAGGGGGGGGGGAAATCCCACGGTGGCAGGGCAGCGCTTGCTCTCCTACGGCATGGCCGGATGAGGAGGGGAGGCCGCGGGACTGACGGGATGCTGGGTGGTGGTGGTCTCTCAGTGGACCCCCTCCCTCTCTCTGTGGTTTAAGCCTGGCGGTGCCCACCGCAGCAGAAGGTGGGGGCCTCAAGGGTGGGCCACGTAAGGGAGGGGGGAGTGAGCAGAGCTGTGGGGATTGAGCAGGGGCCAGCCCTGCGGCAAGCAGCAGGATCGGTGGCATATGCGGGTGGACAAGTCCCCCCCGCATTTGGAGGCAGCGCTGGTGGTTCCGAATGGAAATGGGGGGGGCGCTCCATGCTTATGGGGGCTGCCAGGCCGAGGGCTGGGCAAAGGCCCAGAGGTGGCGGGATGGGGATCTACAGTGGGTCCCCTTCTCCATAGCCCCTTCTCATCCCGCATCACACACACCCTGCATCCACCCAGGCAGGGCAGGTTGGGGGATGGGCACACACACAGACACACAAAAAGAGGAAAGTGCATGAGGCTATGGAGAGGATTTTTCCTTTGCAGGATTCAGGCCGTGGGGTGGTGGCCAACGCTTAAATAATAATAAAAAAAGTATAGTTGCACCTTGCTGTTATGGCACACTACACTATCACACTTCCCTATCAGCTTGGGGCTAGGAGGTTCCTGAAGCCATGGGGCCACTTGTCAGAACCTCGGCCTATGCGGGAGGAGGAACCCACTCCTAGTGGTGAGGGGGCAGGGCTGACAGGGGAGGAAAACAGCAGCGGTACCTCCCCAGCACCAGCCCCTCAGCCTCCAGTGGAGGCTTTTTGCCTGCCAGCCCCCACCCTTGCTGATGTCAGGGGGGTCCTGTCCATAGTCCTTCAGAAGATGGACAAGCACGCCACCTCCAGTAGCATGCTGGACCAGGCAACACCAGCAGTGGCTGAGGCGACCGAGGCCGGGGAACCCAGTACTTCTTCCAGTTTAGGTGCTCCCAGCAGCAGTGGGAGATCCAGATGTTCCAGATCCAAGGGGAGGAGCGGTTCCAGGGAGTCTAGATGGTTGGACTTGCAGGGCTCTTCATCACGGCGGTGCAGCAGATCCAATGGCAGGTGGAGTCCGCACAGGATACGCAGGCGGTCCCGTTAAGGTTCCTCCTCAGGTGAGTCCTCGGATGAGGACAGATACAGGTATTGGGAAAAAGGAGCCTTCAAACCTGGTCTGCCGGCATGGGCCCTCATGGTGAGAAGAGGTAGGGAGAAGGTGGGGAGGACAGGAAGGTGGATGGGAAACACCCACAGGGGGAGGAGCTCAGAGAAGCCAAGTCCAAGGAGGACCCCCCCTGGAGGTCATTTGGATCATAAGGTGCATTCTAAGATTCGGCAGGGTTATTATGTCGATGTTTTCACACTGGCACTGCCTCCCGGGGCCGAGGCCAGGGTGTATAAAAGTGACAAGAAGGAGAGTGACAAGAACAGTGTGGAACCATTGGAGCCCACCTTTGCCAACTGGCTCAACAGGTACATGGTTTTCATGGAGGTGGTGGACTTGGTTTTCCCAGAGTGGGCCTGGCACTTGATCAATCATCTTCGCCAGGTGCTGCTGGTGCGGGCTCAAGCGGGGGACTCCAATGCCATACTGTATGATATAGAATGCAGGAAAAAAGCCTCCCGGTCTCCCATGCACAGATGGGAGACCATCGACTACCCCAACTGGCTGCAAGCCACGGGGCCGGGCAGGCGGGAAAAGGGTGAACCCACAAAGGCAGCACGCAAGAAGGAGGGGAAGAAAAAGCCAGTGTGCTGGGAGTACAATGGAGGCAAGTGCTCCAGGTACAAATGCAGATTCGAGCATTCCTGTGACAGCTGTGGGGACGGGCATCCGAAGGTGAATTGTTCACATCAGGGCAGCAGAAGTCAATCCTTTCGGAGCAGTCGCCCTGCTGCAGCGGGCACCAGGAAGGAAGCGGGAGCTGGTGGTAACGCCAACACCAGCACCACAAAATGAAATGAGCGCGGGGGCGGGGAGGCACATGGCATTCACACCAGTAAGGTTGGAGGCCATGCGTCCTCTCTTGGTAGCCTACCCCAAAAAACAGGTGGCACCTTACCTAATAATAATAATATTTATTTTTATCCTGCCCCTCTGTTAAAACAATCAGGGCGGCTTATAAAAATTAAAATACCAATACAATTTAAAATTCCCAAACACCACCCACCCCCACAAAAAGATATTAAACCAAATACATTAAAACAACTGATATAAAATCACATTAAGTAATAAATAATAAATAGCCAGCAGACTAAAAGGGGCCAGGAGCCCCTGAGGCCAGGAACTAATCAGAAAAGGCCTGGCGAAAGAGATCCATCTTTAGTGCTTTATTAAAGCTACTCAGGCTCGTCATCTGATGGATCTCGTTCGGCAGGCCATTCCACAATTTGGGGGCAATTACCGAAAAGGCCCTCTGGGAGGTTGCAGACAGCCTAGATTTTTGTGGCTGAAGCAAATTCCTCCCAGAGGACCGGAGTGCACGGGGAGGATTGTATGGGAGGAGGCGGTTCCGAAGAGAAGTTGGACCCAAGCCATTTAGGGCTTTAAAGGTAATAACCAACACCTTATACTGGGCCCGGAAACTGATTGACAGCCAGTGGAGTGATTTTAATACTGGAGTTATATGGTCTCTCAAAGATATTCCTGAGACCACTCTGGCTGCCATATTTTGTACCAACTGAAGTTTCCGGACCAAGCATGAGGGTAGCCACATGTAGAGCGCATTGCAGAAATCTAGACGAGAGGTTACCAGCGCGTGCACCACAGTCTCGAGGTCCCTTACTTCCAGGAAAGGGTGCAGCTGGCGTATCAGCTGAAGCTGATAACAGGCGCTCATGACTGTCGCATTCACCTGACTAGTCATCTAAAGTGATGAATCAAGGAGCACCCCTAGACTGCGAACACACTCCTTAATGGTGAGCGTGACCCCGTCCAGGACTGGAGATTGCAACCCAACTCCTGGTTTTGGGGCCACTACCGTGAGCACCTCCATTTTGTCTGGATTTAATCTCAATCTGTTTTTTCCTCCTACAGCCCATTACTGCTTTAAGAAATCATTAAGAGGAGAGACGCCATTGGAATTCGAGACCGATGATCGGGACAAGGAGAAATAGATCTAGGTGTCATCAGTGTACTGATAACACCCAGCCCCATAACTCCGAATAATCTCAACCAGCGGCTTCATATAGATGTTAAACAGCATCGGGGACAGGATGGTGCCTTGCGGAACACCACAAGTAAGCTCCTTTCTGCTGGAGCAGCTGTCCCCGAGCAGCACCCTCTGGGACCTGCCCGAGAGGAAGGACTGGAACCACTGGAGTGCAGTGCCTTCGATTCCTAACCCACTCAGGCGATCCAAGAGGATGCTATGGTCTATCGTATTGAAAGCTGCTGAGAGGTCGAAAAGTGCTTAGACGCAGGTCGTTGGTCAAGGCAACCATGGCAGTCTAAATTCCAAAGCCTGTCCTAAAGCCAGTTTGAAATGGGTCTAGATAATCGGTTTCATCCAAGATCACTTGAAGTTGAAGCGCAACTGCCCTCTCGATCACTTTGCTCAAGAATGGTAACATAGAAACTGGCCTATAGTTGTTCATGTCCAGGGGGTCAAGGGAATTTTTTTTCAGGAGTGGCCTAATGGCAGCTTCCTTTAAACAGGATGAAACACACCCTTCTCTGAGGGATGCATTGATGATGTCCCTAAGGAACACCATCAAGGCACCCCTCCTGGGTGGTCAGCCATGACGGGCAAGGATCGAGAGGGCAGGTCATCTTCCTCACCCTACCAAGTAGCTTGTCCAAGTCCTTAGTACTCACGGATTGAAATTGATCCAGTAACCTTACATCAATGGAGTTGCTGGAAACCTTGTCAATTGTTTCTGTCAAAATACTGGCATCTAAGTCGGCTCTTATCCGAGAGATTTTATCTGCAAAGAAGTTGTTAAATGCATCACAGCAGGCTGTTGTTGGGTTAAGCAACGGGTTCTGCGCAGGTATAACCTGCGTCATCTCCCTTACCACCCTAAACAGCTCTGCTGGATGGGACTCTGCAGACGCAATACGTGCAGAGGAGAAGAATCTCTGCGCCGCACGTATTGCCTCTTGATAGGACCAAAGGAAGTTCCTATGATGAGTCCTGTTGGATAAGAGTCGAGTTTTCTGCCAGTTGCGCTCTAGTCATTGTCCAACCCGCTTCATTTTCCTAAGCTCTGATGTATACCATGGCTTACGGTTTGGAGTAGGTTGGAAAGGACGCTTGGGAGCGATCATGTCGATAGCCTTGGTAAGGTTGGTGTTCCAGGTATTAACCAAAGCTTCGACAGGGTCACCGGCATTACCAACCATTAACCCCGCCAAGGCTTTCTGGAATCCTACTGGTTCCATTAGCCTTTGGGGGCGGACCATTCTAATGGGTCCACCCCCCCCGGTGGGGCGGGAAGAGACGCTTAGTTCAGTCTTGACCAGGAAATGATCCGTCCATGACAATGGGGTGGTTTTAATAACCTCTGCCCACAGATATTCCTGTTCTGTACTGAAGACCGCATCGAGGGTATGACCCACACAATGTGTGGGCCCGACGACCATTTGGATTAGGCCCATGTTTGTCATGGTTTCCATGAACTCCCGAGCTGCGCCAGTCAGATTTGTCAAGCTGGTCTCGAGTGGAATGTTGAAGTCGCCCAAAACTAAAGGTCTGGGTGACTCTAACAGCAACTCTGAGACCAGCTGTGTCAGCTCGGTTAGGGAGTCTGCTAGACAACGGGGTGGTCGGTATAATAGCAGAATCCCCAAACTATTCCTGGTCTTTGGGCTAAGGTACATACACTCAAAGTGGACTGTGTTTTGGACAGGTATCCTGGTCAAGGTCAGATTGTCCTTATAAACTAGAGCCACTCCGCCCCCCCCCGCCCACTTCCCCTCACCTGCTTGCTGACAGAGTACCTGGCCGGGAGGGCTTGCATCCACGTGACAGAACTATCCTCTCCCAGCCAGGTTTCTGTGAAGCATGCCAGGTCGGCATCCTCATCCAAAAGAAGATCGTAAATAATGTGAGTTTTATTCTTAACCGACCTGGCATTGCAGAGGAGCAAAGTAAGGTTGTGTGGAATGGTAGGTATGCTCTCCAATCCATTCCAGGAAACAGGGTGAACTGAAGGTGGGATAGCTAACAAACAGTGATCCTGCCTTCTTTCATAACATTTGTTCACTCTGTTCCAACCATATCTCCCTTTCCCCAGCACAACTCTAATTTTCGCCCCCACTCCATTCCCAGTGTCAGCTGACTCCAATTGCAAGCTTAGGTCTTCCTGGCTGGCTGGCGTTGGTGGGATGTGTGGGAGTGGCTTAAATTGCCTGCCACTCCTGGCCACACACCCTCTCACTGCTGCTCAATGCTGATGGTGAAGGTGGGGCCTTTATAGTTTCCCCTCTGGCTCTTCCTCTTACTGCAGCTTCTGGAGAGCTGATGGTGAAGGTGGGGCATTTATAGTTTCCCCTCTGGCTCTTCCTCTTACTGCAGCATCTGGAAAGCTGATGGTGAAGGTGGGGCCTTCCCACCTTCCCTCCAGGAACAGGAGGTACCTGACAGAAGGATTTGAATTTGGGTTCCACATCACTTTCAGGGCCCAAGAGAGGCCTCCACCTCAGGCAACTTAAAATCGGCAGCACAGCTGCCTGAGGTGCTGGCACACAAGATAGGAAAAGAGATTGAGGCAGGGTGCATAGCGGGACCTTTCAACCAGTGGCCCATGCCCAACTTAAGAATTTCACCATTGGGGGTGGTGCCCAAAAAGGCCCCGGGTGAGTATCAGCTCATTCATCACCTCTCCTACCCGAAAGGAGCATCAGTCAATGACACGATCCCACCAGAGCTCTGCACGGTGAGATATGCAACATTGGACTACGCTGTACGTCTCCTGCAGAATTGCTGTGAGGGTGCCCTCATGGCAAAATGTGACATTCATTCATCCTTTCGGCTGCTGCAAGTGCACCCTGATGACCATTGCTTATTGGACTTCAAGTTTCAAGACAAGTGGTACTACGACATGGCATTGCCCATTGGCTGTTCCATCTGCTGCTCTGCTTTCGAGACTTTCAGCACAGTCGTGGAGTGGGCCTTGCAGCACTGGGTGGGTTCCCCCTTTATCACACACTATTTGGATGATTTCTTGATGATGGGCCCAGCTGCAGGGGTGGGAGAAGAGTGTGGGTTTCTGCTTTCTTCTTTCCAGGCTCTGGCAACCAAGCTGGGGGTACCATTGGCACCTGACAAGACGGTGGGACCAACGACATCCCTGGTGTACCTGGGCATACAGCTTGATTCAGACAAGGGAATCTCCAGACTGCCCGATGATAAGATCGACAGCCTGCGAGCGTTACTAGCTGACCTCCTGAGGAAAGAAAAAGCCACGTTAAAAGAAGTGCTATCATTAATGGGGGCATCTGAACTTTGCATGCAGGGTGGTGTCCCCCGGGAGGGCGTTTTGCATGCGCATTGCGAGGATCACTGGGGGGGGGGTCAGGGCAGAACGTCATCGCATCCGCCTCACAGAAGGGGTAAAAGAGGACATGAGGGTGTGTCTGTCCTTCCTCGAACATTACAACGGGGTCACCACATGGCAAGGTCGTTTGGAGCTGGGAGGCAGTTTGCAGGTTCCCTCCGATTCAGCGGGTAGTCTTCGTTTTGGGGTCTACTACAAAGGGCACTGGCACACAGCCTTGGCCAAGGGAGTGGGCAGAAATGGGTGTGACCAGAGACCTCACATTCCTGAAGTTTTTTTCCCATATTAGTGGCCATCACCTTGTGGGGCAGGGAATTCAGGGACAGGAAGGTTTGTTTCTGGTGTGATAATCAGGCTGTTGTAAGGATCATCAACAGGCAGTCCTCCAGGTCAGAAAGGGTCATGAGGCTGGTACACAGGTTTGTGCTCACCTGTCTGGAGGCCAACATCAGTTTCCACACTTGGCACATACTGGGAGTGGATAATGAGATCGCAGATGCCTTGTCTCGGTTTCAGGCCGACCGGTTCTGTTCACTAGCGCTGGACGTGGATGAGGTGGCGATCCCATTTCCAGCAGACCTCTGGAGACTTGGGAACGAACCATGCTCCAGGGCGTAGCAGACTCCTTGGCGCCTTCTATGCAGGCCAGCTACCAGAGAGTGGCAGTGCAGTTTATGAGATTCAGGCAGATACATGGCTACGGGACAGCGGGGCCAGCATCGGAACGGGAGGTACTGCATTACCTGGCTTCCTTAAAAGACAGAGGGCTGGCGGCCAAGACCATTGTGGGTCTTTTCCTTCTTCAGCAAAGCAGCAGGGCATGGGGACCCCTGTGACACCTTCATGGTAAGAAAAGCGATGGAGGGTTGGAGGCGGAGGACGCCTAGGGCATCTGATGCGAGAAGGCCGGTATCCTATGCGATGCTAGCACAGCTGGTGGCCTACCTGCCATCCATATGCCACTCCAGCTACGAGGCACTGCTCTTTGGCACAGCATACACGATTGCATTCTTCGGGGCCCTGCGGGTGGGGGAAATGGTGTGCTCCTCCAAGACAGACACATCCGGCAGGGTACTACAGATGGGTGATGTGACCATGGGTGATTATGACTTGTCGCTGTGCATCAGGTGCTCTAAAGCAGACCAGCATGGTCATGGGGCCATCCTGCATCTAAGGAGGGTGGAGGGCCGTTCCGCGTGCCCCGTGGCAAGCATGAAGAAATTTGTGGAGGTGCAGGGCTGCAGACTGGGCCCCCTGTTCAGGCACAAAGATGGGATTCCGCTAACCAGTTTCCAGTTCACGAGCATGCTGAAGATGGCAATCCGAGGATTGGGGCTACCAGCCAAAGATTTTGGCAGCCATTCATTCCGAATAGGGGCTGCAACCATGGCAGTGGAAGCAGGCATGTCCATGGAGTCCATTATGAGGTTGGGACGATGGCATTCCAGGGCCTATGCCAATTACATCAGACCAGGGAGGGCACTGCCTGCCAGACCGGGGGCCCAAGGGGACCAGTAGGCCTGCCTGTTGATGGAATAATGGTTGGCGGAAGGTGGTTCCCATGGGGAACGCCTTAGTGGCAGATGTATTGGGTCGTGATAAGGTAGGAAGAATCAGGGGTCTCCATCAAATGCAAGTTCAAGTTCAAAGGAGGCCCCTGCTAAGTCTGCTAACATTAACTTGTTTACAGGGGAGGAGACAGCGTTGGGCGGGTGGCTCGACCATTGGCTCTCTCCCCTAAAGGGGATCGGGATGGACCGATCCAAGCTCTGCCTACATGGGTGGGCAGAGATGAGATCCCGACCCATACATTGCCGCCAACCATTTAGCTTGCAAATTGTGGCCGATTTATTGCCAAACATATCTACCTCATATATCTACCTCAACATGTATCCACATTTTACTAACCTGTACCTAACCTTGTATTCTGAAGATTTTCAATTTGTAGTCAATACAAAGTTAATAGAAATTGTGTGTCTGTGTTTTATTCAGGAGGGTGGTGGGGCTGTACGGTCTGGGTCTGCAAACCAGTAAACCCAGTGCACTGCTCTTAACAGGTTCACCTTAGAGTCGCCATAAGTTGGAAACAACTCGAAGGCATACAACAGCAACAACAAACCTGGGTTAATTTACAATACGGTGGTTAGGAAGTGATGATCTTAACCATAATCCCTTTTCCAGTTTTCTTCTAAGTAGAAGGAAGCAAATTACATGGTTGACAACATTTTAGAATTTACCACTGAAGCTTGCTGTCATTTTTAAAATTGGAGGATCTTGATTTACTTGGAGGTAAATCAATGAACATCTCCTAGTTTTGGGAGCTAAGGAGGAATAAGCCCTAGGAGGTTTATTGAGAATCAGGAAGCAGAGGTTTCTTCAAGATGTATTAGCCCAAATAATTTTGCTTCCTGAGCGGTTATCCAGATGAACCTAGTTATGTTTCCTCAAAATGTTTCCTCTTACTTCTTTCTGATAGTCATCTAAACATAAAAACAAAACAAAACAATGGTTTACATTCTGTTTCAGTAGTGCCCACTTTCCTTCCATCCAGACTAGCTTTGGAAAACAAAGCAGCAAGTCCTGATTTCGGTGTTGGTTTACCTCTGTTCTGTACAGCCATGTCCAGTTGCTTTCCACCAATCATTTTCCTTGAATTAAGGAAAATGGGGTTAGGAGTAGTGTGGTGTGTGTGGTGTGTGTAAGCAACTGGTCTCCCTGTTGAGATGCACTTATTTATTAAATTGATTTCATGCCAGCTTCACATTAACTTACCACTGATTGATTTCACAACCTTTAAACTAGATTCCATGAACTGAGCACTACTAGCAATACTAGTGCTAATCTGTCCTGAATTACTCTGCCTCTCCTGCACTATTATTACAGTTTCTGTAACAATACAGCCTGAAACAAAGTTATTTCTATGCCTTGTCTCATCCAAGTCCCATTGCCTCATGCTGCCATTTCCAGCCTGTATAGTAATAGCATATTGTTTGGAATGGCGCATGGACACTTCCATGCTGTGGGATAATAGTTAGCTGCCCATAGCCCTATTTTTATTGACTGCCACCAGGGGACTGCAGAAGAAGGGAGAAGGTTAGAACCAACATGTTACTTGGGCACACTCCTCTCCAAAAGCAAAGGATACTGGAGGAGAGACAGATGTGTGGGAAGGCAACTACAGGTTTCCCCCCATATCCACGAGGGATGTCTTCCTGGACTTACCGTTTATAAATGGAACCACAGATAATAGCAAGCCCTATTTAAATACATGTCTGATGCAAACATACCACAGAGTTGTATTGGAGGACCTAGCAATTCCTGAAGAGGACTCTCTAGGCATTTTCCAGCATGACTCTATGATATGTGTTCCCATTTTTTCAGCCATGGGTAACTGAAACTGTGGATATTGGTTTCGTGGATCCAGGGGTGACCTGTAATAATCCCAAACTGAGTTGTTCTTATCATTTGCAGGGGGGGAAGGAAGGCAAAGACACAAGACAAGATATTTGGACTCATTAAAACAGGAGAAATAAATTAAAAAGGACCAATGAAATAAAATAAAAACAGGGCAAGGCTTGAGTCACATATTAACGGAACTCACAAGATCTTAGACACAATAACCTCCCCTGACAATAGAGGTGAAATGCCTGTCTGGATAGCATTTGGAACAGAGCACAGTCAGTCCTCCCTTCTCAGAACTTTAAGTGACACAAGAAAACCTGGAAGCCATTTTTGCTTTCCACCTCTGCATGGGAGAATCTCCCTTTTTTTCCAAGTGTAAAAACTTGATGGCTGTTGCTTTCTCATTTTGTTTCTCTGCTTCTCATCTCACTTTCTGTCTTTGCTGCATCTTTCCTCTATGATAGGAACAGGTGAGGAAACCCTACAGTTTCATTGTCAACATGTACTTACCAAATTCATGTCCTGAACCTAAATGCATATCTGAACACCTGTAGATCTCAAAATCTGTATTTTTCTAAAAGCTGTGAACCTGTTTTGTTAAAAAGGAGTAGAAAATGTTTTAAAAAATGAGGAAGTATGCACACACACACACACACACACACACATGTACAGTATCTGAGGGGAATCACCCACCACCATAGATCCTGGAGAAGTGGTACCAGCCAAATACAAATATTGGGCTAGACTCTAACTGGTTCTCCAAAGTCCCCTAGAAGGCCAATGCAAACATATTACTTCTGACTAGAGATGTAAAATTTCCCGAAATTTTTAAGCCATGTTAAAAACCATCCCCCCTGGCTTTTTTTCCAGAAAAAAATGGAAATTTTCAGAAAAAATTGAAAAAATGCAATGTTAGCACTTTTGTTATTCATTGTTATTTCATTGTTAGTGACAATGAAAGTCACTCTGTTACTTTAAGAACATAAAATATGACAAGGTACAATTTGATTTGACATAAAATTATTACACTTGGTATGTTAAAGATTTTATTGTCTTAAAGATTCATGCTAAAATAAAACAGTCCATAATAATTTTTTTCCTTTTTTTTCAATTTTTTTAAAAAACAAAAACAAAAAAAAAGTCTTCAGGAAAAAATACGGAAAAATGTTTTTTTTTCCCCCTGAATTTTCCCAGTTTTTTTCTGGTCCATCACATCTCTACTTCTGACTACTGCCAACCTCTAGCTCCTAGAATCCACTAGTGACTAGACATAGTGAAACCATCCTGTTTCCTGTCCATGTTCTTGGTACTAAGGAACAAAGTGAAGAACTCAGGATGCCCTGAGGTATTCATCTGAGAATGTGAAATTGATGGACCTGTTTCGCAGGCCCAGATAATAAGGACACAGAAGAAGGTGTTTGATTTGGGAGCCTAATTCACCAGCCCGAATGTGCTGTCTCCCTTTGGCACAGAATCCAGGTCTTTGAATGGTCTGTCTGAAGGGTTCTGACAATAAAAAATAAAAGCTCCATTGTAAATATGTCTCCTGTGTCAATGTGGTACAAAGAAAAACTCCTTGAGGAAAATAGTGTTTTGGTCTCTCTCATAAACATGTCATGTAAGCTGCTGAGTTCATCTAGATATACTGGCTTCCAAAGTGCACACGTCTCTGATTAGGGCCACTTCAGTGCTAGTGGTACTTCATGCACTTGAAGAGACTTACATAGACACTTAATTTGGTCAGATAACTACTCCGGAGGTAGGAATCTTCCCAGTCTCCGTCTTGCTTAGTTTTGTCATTTTCCTAACCACTCGTTTTGATTTATCCTAGATCAGTTTGCTATTTATTTTGTGGGTTTTTTTTAAATTCACACATTGATAGACTCCAATGGGCAATATTTGGTTGCATTTTCACGTGGACTTCTTAAGAAAACAGATTGCAAACAAATGCCAAGTAGGGACAAACTGACATTTTCATATGTTCCAAAATGCAACCATAATTTTAGAATGAAATGAGACACTTAGCTGGTGTGAGGTAACTGCCTGTGGGTTTTTTTTTTAAATTAATGTCTCAAATTTGAAATAGGTGAGGTTCCCCCAAGCCATCTCTTAGTTGAAGGTTTATTCCCCTTCCAGTTCTAGTTAGGGCTTCTTAGAGTTACCATTTTGGTCATTTAAGCTTGCAAGCTTGTAAACAGTTTTGTCTTGTAGGCGGACCAACACCAACATTGGCCTTAAGAATCCCTTATGCTTTGGAATTTAAAAAAAAATATGACAGAAGAACAAACATGAAATTTTATAATCTTTTATATATTTATTAAGTAAAACAATTAGCTTATGCAGTTACATATTCCTTGGAAAGGATAATCATACCACACAGATCTCTCAGTCTAGGCCCATTCTTCTGTTTCCTAGACATTTCAGAGGCCAAACTTATATCTCTTATCATAGATGTGACATTGCCTAGGCATGTTGCTTTTCATAAGGAACACATCTTAAATTCATAAGACAAATGATACTTGCAGTACACTGCAGTGGTAAGGAATATCACATACACGATATTTGTATTATGTGAGCACAACATATCACACATTTCATTTTTGAGAAATTTGCACATCTTGCACAGATATTCCAATATATTTCACTGTGTGGTAGCATTTCAGCATTTCCAATAACTGCATTACTTTAGCTACACAATACCTTTATACATGCCTTTCAAAGCAATGAGTGATGAATTCTCAGAAGTCTGAGTTTGAATTCCCTGTTACCCAGCCTTATACCTCCTCCCTCTAATAATTCATAATTCGGCATGTTGAGGTCTAAAGGTAGACCAGGGCAAACCAAACTTAGGTTCAAGGGAAGGTCACCCAAAGGCCTAACAAAGTTGTCTTGGAAATTGCCCAACAACACACCCAGAATGGGATTAAGTGAATCACCTTAGTCAGAGTAGTTAAGATGGAATGTGCTAATCTTCCCTTGATGCACCTGGCAGTGAATCATACTCCAAAAACAAACAATGACTGGAATCTCTATTATCCATGAAATGTCTTTCCCCCACACCTTTTCCTCTCCTCTCCATGAAATGTCTTTCCCTCACACCTTTTCCTCTCCTCTTGAATGTCTCAACCATTAATGGCAATCAGCAAAGCTGGAGCTTCCATTGTCTAACTATGAGAAACTCATCTAGTCATCGTTTCTTACTCAAAACACCCTTTAAGGGTATGATATTGGGTATAACTATTACCCTCTAACAATAGCCAAGTGTGCACAGTTCTTTATACACCGTTACTCTGCTGGTTTGCTGTGTCACCCTCAACTTTAAGCCTGAGTTTCTTTGCTGCATGCATCTCTGCTACTCGGACAGGTAATTAAAGCTCATTTCCCCTAATTCTATCTCCTCTATCCAAGTTTTCCTCTTGGTTATTCGTTAGCCTTGTGTGGTTCTCCTGAGTGTGTGCATGTTTATGTGCATCCATCTATGATTATTTTCCAATAAAAACATTTTTATTTCATTTTGACTTGGAGTCTCATCAGTGAGTACTGGTATACATAGGTGCACAAGATCTTGCAAAGTTATGCAGCATCATACTGCCATAATGTTCAGCTAATTAAAATTCCCCAATTTAATATCATAATCTTATTGTCACAAGTGGGTCTCACAGACCCCCAGTAATTCTGGTATTACCCTATGTATTCAACCATGTTTAGGATGATCAATGATAGTTGTCAGCTCTATTTTTTGAAAACAGATTTCTCACCTTTGGCAGATACATGGCAGGCACATACCTGTTCCCATTCCTGATGGGAAATCTCGGTATCTGCCTATTGAATTGGGCTGCTATAGATTTGTTTAGCTTATTTTTTTTAAAAAAAATAAAAACTTGGAAAAATGCACACATTTATTCATAAAAAAGGATGGAAAATGTTGATTTAAAAATAAAATAAAATCATGAGATTAAGAAAAATGGACACATTCATCCATTCCCATTTACTTTAAATATATATATATATATAGTAAGCAGCTCTAAGTGTTTGCCCAAAACAAAAAAATAAAATAAAAAATAAAAAAATGAAATCCATATAAATGTAGTAGAACAGATGCCCCTGATATTCAGTTTAGAAGAGCTACACACATCATCACCCTATTTTTGTCGCCTTTTATATTTTAGAGACACAAGCATTTCAGAGACTCTAGACTGTCTATAATCAGGCAAACACCTTTTTAAGAGTAAAAGAATCAGTCAAGTTATAAAATACCCAAGTGTTTAAAAAGTCACTATGTTAATTAATCACAATGTTAATGTCTAATCATTGCCTTGTTAATTTAATAATCCTGTTTAGGCTACAAATTGATATTTAATGGGGTTGTGCTAGCAGTTTTATGGGAAGGTATATTAAAAAAAAAAAAAACCCAACTAGTGTGCTGAAAGCTTTCTGCCTTTGAAAGTTCTGAGGAAACAGAACTTGACTTACCACAAAATATGCTGGTAGCTAATAAAATGGCCTGGCAACAAAGTCCAAAGCAACTATCAGATGTTCATTTGCTCTTTCCATTTCACTATTCTAACCATTTAACCACTCAATAGAGTGGCGAGGTCCCTTCTGGGTTTTAGCATGGAATTCAGAAAAGCTATCCAAAAGGCTGAATTCTACTCCAAGACAGCTTCAGCACCCTGGACAACTCCTTTAAAGGTGGGGGGGGGCTAAAACCTGGTGTGGATTCACTGTCCCACTAACATGGGACCACCACTACCAGTGACAGCAGGTGTTACCCAGCTTTTAAAAATATCCCCCCCCCCAAAATAAAAATGCAGATAGGAATATATTGTAAAATTAATTTGAAAAGAATCCATTATGTTTGTAATCACTGAAGGACTGCTTGAATGGTATAATATAATACAAGTCAACTCCTGTATCTTTGGGATTGGTATTCACAGTTTCACTTATCCATGTCCAAAAAATGTCGTGTCTAGGCATTTTCTGAGTTCTTGAGCATGATTCTATGGGGTTGTCCAAACGGTAAAAAAGCTCCTCACAAAATGTGAGGAGAATCCTACCTGTCTTATGTCAGGGTGCTGGGATATACAACCTGGAAATTTATACTATAAATTTATACTATAAATCACCATATGTTGGAAATGACTTGAAGGCACACAACAATGATAGAAGATGATGATGACAATCCAGTGTCCTGAATAGTTCACCAGACTGCTAAACAGGGCTGGGTAGACTCCTAATGAAAGTCAATGTGGCATAGTGGTTTTAGTGTTGGAATAGCATACTGGAAAGTCAAAGTTTACATCCCTGCTCAGCTATGGAAGCCAACTGGATGACCTTGGGAAGTCACACTCTCTCAGCCTCAGAGGAAGGCCATGGCAAACCACCTTGGAACAAATCTTGCTCAAAACTCCCCTGTGATAGAGTCACCTTAAGGTTGCCATAAAATGGAAATGACTTGAAGGTACAAAACAACACACAACAAATAATCCTAATAGGCACAGAAGGAGAGGGGTGGATCACTCAGCATTATTGTGTATGCTTCAGTAGACAGGTAAGTTTCCACTAGAGGGCCATTCTTTTTCTATAGAGGTCTATCATCAGTTTAGATTTATCTAGGCTTAGCTGGACAACTGGGAGTTGGTGACTTGATCCTATCCCTTGTTAGCACTGTAATTGTGGTTTGAACAGGGCTTCACTGCTTTATTTCTTATGGAGTATCCTCAGTGCTTGACCTATCCTAATTTTTCCTACCCCAAACATACACATTTTTTATTACAGCTTTATTTATTGGCACCACTCTTGTTAAGAAATCTAGCACAGGTCTTGTGAACATGTAAGTTTCTCCTTCAGAGTTCTCTGCTTCCTTGAAAAGCTAGGTGCCATATTCATGCCCATATGAAAAAAGCCATTATGTCTTAAGATGTCTGTGTTAGTTCTGAACTTCAACAGAATTACCTTTGGGTCAAGGTGACCAAGAAATATGTATACTCCCATGGACAGTATCTTTCCCCATCTGTCCTTAATTTCAAGGCTTCTGCCCAACAATTGTTTTTCCTGTTCCACTGTAGCTCTTAAATTCCCTGTTGTGATCAGTGTGGTTTACAGGAGCTGTGATCTAGGAATATGAAGAATAGTAATAAAATTTCTCTTTCTCAATGAAAGAAATTGGAAGAGTGCTTGCCACCAAGAGGATAATAAGACAAGGTTGTGCGTGTGTTTGTTTGTGTACTTTCCATCATGGTTTCTGTAGTTTGGGTAGAAAGTCCCTGTGCAAATCTATAGTCTTTTCACTATGTGAAACGAAATGCACACAGAGAGCAAGCACTGAAGGATGCCTGATTGATGGGAAAAATGCAAACCACCCATCCAATGTTTCTAAATTGTAAACATCCCATGCAACAAGGCAGCAGCAATTGTAGTTTTATTCTGCTTGCGTGATTTACATAACCTTTTGTACAAATGTAAGAACTCTCATTGCTACCTCAATGATACACAGGGGAGGAAATTTTTTGCAGCATCTCATTCTTGCATATTATAATGAGAGAAACAAAGATTTACATCCAAATCATTGTCACCTGCTCATTCTTGAGTTGAGAACCTCATGAGCTTTGACACACAAGTCTCTTGAAGTGTGGTTTTTAGCCCCCACCCCACCTCACTGACTGGATGTGAATGAGATGAAAAATCAAGAATATATTGAAGTCTTGTCTCTGACCGCCCCTCCAAAAAAAAAAAAAAAACCTTAAAAAAAAAAAAACACTACCTAAAGCTACACAAAGGGGCTCAGCTAGATGGGATAATTAATTGTGGAAAATAGTGAATTAACTCACCATTGCAGCAACATTCATTTGTCTCCATGATACATCTCTGGCTTTTCTTTGCAAACGAAGATTCAGGAAGGACTCATCCCGTGCTTTCTGCAAGCACGCTGATGACTAAAAAGGCCAATCCGAGATAAACAGGTCCGGGTACAGGAAGCACAGCAGAAGGTATCCTTGGGCTATGTTTCTGGGTTGCGATTCTTTCTGCTTTGTCATTTCTCTTCAAGACTTGTTCGGTGTGAGTTCTCAAATAAGGCTGCAGCATTGTGGATAGTGCGTCTCCATGCCTCCCAATGTGAGGCCGGGGGGGGGGCATTGTTGGTGATCAATTTGGCCGAGCCTGAGATGTTGTTTCAGGGAGTCCTTGTATCGCTTTTTTGGAGTGCCCCTCTTATGCTGACCCATGGTGAGTTCACCGTAGAGAACTATTTTTGGGAGGCGATGGTCCTCCATCCTAGAAACGTGCCCTGCCCAGTGCAGCTGTGTTCTCAATATCATGGACTCAATGCTGGTGATCCCTGCTTGCTCAAGGAGAGCCACATTCGTCACATAGTCAGTCCAGTGTATATTTAGGTTTGTGCATAGACAGCACTGATGAAAGCGTTCGAGGAGTCGTAGGTGGTGGTGATAGGTGACCCATGTTTCAGATCCATAAAGGAGAATAGACAGTACAATGGCTCTATACACACTGATTTTTGTGTTTTGCCTCAGGTGTTTATTATTCCAGACTCTTTTGTGAAGTCGACCAAAGTCCTGAACTGCCTGCATGCATACATACATTTGTAAGATTGCTGGCATGGGAAGCTATCCATGTTTGAAGTTCACGCGGAGCATGTCCATGAATAAAGATGGTGGCCATAACAGAATTACATGCATTATTATTACCTAAAAACTCCTTCCATTTCCCTTACCCTCCCCCTTTGTTAAATGAGAGATGTGGAAGAGCGATCTTCTGCTTAATTTTTTTCCTCTGCTGCTCAAAAACAGAGCATAATCACTTCCATGAAAATAAACAATGGTGGTTCCGGCCACTTTGTCACCGTCAAGCCAGTCCCCGTATACATCCGACCAAACACATCTGACTTCCAGGATGTGCCCCAATTTGAATTGGTTGTTCAGACAGGCTGGAATGTGCATTTCTGTGTATTTTTACACAGAAAATACTTGACCAAGGCCTATTAACCACTATAACAGCCCCTCCGACTGAGGTGTACTGGACAGTGCACAACCCTTGCGGGCGTGACCTCATTCTGAATCTTGTGCCTGGCTATATGCTGGGTTCTTCAACATCCAAATGTTCAGCCCAAAGGAAACAAAGAAACTAGCACAAACAGACCAATGTAACGAATCAATATTTGCCCATTAAAAAAGATTCCCTCAGAAATCAGAAACTAAGTATGACTCAACAAGAAATCCCACAAACACACTGCTGGGCTGCTCTACCACACAACAAAAGCACAGCCTAGCCAACCCAGCTCTCCCTCCAGGTTCCAATCGAGAAACGTTCCTCCTCTTCAATCCAGTGGAAAAGAGGAGGAAACCAGGGGTGGCAAAGGGTAAAATAGGCCGTGCCTCAGCACCGCCTCTGTCTCCTCCTAGCCAGGGCGTAGCTACGCCCTGGCCAACCCCTGTGCTCGTCTCCATGCCCATCATTAAAACACCTCCCCCGGATCTACCATTCTTTAAGATCCGGGATGTGTGTGTGTCTGTATTTTTAAAGACTTCATGATAAATAGAAAAGGCTGTTATTGCAAAGTATTTTGAGTTTTTGGCCCCTCTCCCCCGTCTTACCTGAGACCGGGAAGGAGGTGGGGGCAGCCATCGGAGTAGTGTTGGGGAATGGGAGATATGGTGGGAACAGAGCGAACAAATGTTGCAAGAGAAGACGGGATCGCTGTTTGAAAGCTATCCCGTCTTCAGTTCCCTCTGTTGCCCAGAATGGCTTGGAGAGCAGACCAACCATTCCACAGAACCTCACTCTGCTCCTCTGCAATGCCAGGTCAGTGAGGAATAAGACTCATATCATCCAGGACCTTCTCTTGGATGAAGACGCCGACCTGGCTTGCTTCACGGAGACCTGGCCGGGAGAGGATAGCGCTGTCACATGGGCACAGGCCCTCCCAGCTGGGTACTCTGTTAGCGAGCAGGTGAGAGGAAGTGGGCGAGGGGGTGGAGTGGCTTTAGTCCATAAGAACCACCTGACCTTGACCAGGATACCTATCCGGAACACAGCCCACTTCAAGTGTATATACCTAAGCCTGAAGACCAGGGATAGCTTGGGGATTCTGCTAGTCTATCGGCCACCCCGTTGTCTAGCAGACTTCCTAACCGAGCTGACACAGCTGGTCTCAGAGCTGCTGCTGGAGTCCCCCAGACTTCTGGTTTTGGGGGACTTCAACATCCCGCTCGAGATCAGCTTAACAGGTGCGGCTCGGGAGTTCATGGAGACCATGACAAACATGGGCCTATCCCAATTGGTCAACGGGCCCACACATTGTGCAGGTCATACACTCGATGTGGTCTTTAGTTCGGATCAGGTATATCCGTGGGCGGAGGTAATCAGTACCTCTGCCTTGTCATGGACGGATCATTTCCTGGTCAAGATGGAACTTAGAGCCTACATCTGCCCCACCGGGGGTGGTGGACCCATTAAAATGGTCCGCCCTCAAAGGCTAATGGAACCTATGGGTTTCCAGAAAGCCTTAGAGGGCTTAATGGTTGGAAATGCCGGTTATCCTGTCGATGCTCTGGTTAATACGTGGAATACCGACCTTACCAGAGCTATCGACACGATTGCTCCCAAGCGTCCTTGCCAACCCGCTTCTAACCATAGGCCATGGTATACACCTGAGCTTAGGGAAATGAAGCGGTTTGGACAACGACTAGAGCGCAGGTGGCGGAAGACTCGACTCTTATCTGACAGAACTCGCCATAGGAACTTTCTTTGGTCCTATCGGGAGGCAGTGCGTGCAGCGCAAAGATCCTTCTCTTCTGCACGTATTGCGTCTGCAGAGTCCCGTCCAGCAGAGCTGTTTAGGGTGGTGAGGGAGCTGGCGCAGGTGACCCCTGCGCCGAATCCCCTGCTTAACCCGACGACTGCCTGCTGTGATGCATTTAATAACTTCTTTGCAGATAAAATCTCTCAGATAAGAGCTGACCTAGATGCCACTATTGTAACAGAAACAATGGACGAGGTGTCCAGCGACTCCGCCGATGTAATTATACTGGATCAGCTGCAATCTGTGAGTACCGATGACGTGGACAAGCTCCTTGGTAGTGTGAGGAAGACAACCTGCCCCCTCGACCCTTGCCCGTCTTGGCTGGCCGTCCAGGGAGGGGATGCATTGCGGAAGTTCCTGGTGAGCATCATCAATGCATCCTTCAGGGAAGGATATATTCCATCATGTTTAAAGGAGGCGGCTGTTAAGCCTATTCTGAAAAAACCTTCCCTGGACCCCCTGGCTATGAATAATTATAGGCCAGTCTCTTTATTACCATTTTTGAGCAAGGTGATCGAGAGGGCAGTTGCTCTTCAACTCCAAGCTGTCTTGGATGAAATCGATTACCTAGACCCATTTCAAACTGGCTTCAGGACAGGCTTTGGGGTTGAGACTGCCATGGTTGCTTTGACCGACGATCTGCGTCTGAGCATCGACAGGGGTAATGTGACCCTGTTGGTGCTCTTAGACCTCTCAGCGGCTTTTGATACGATAGATCACAGCATTCTTCTGGATCGCCTGGGGGAGTTAGGCATCGGAGGCACTGCTTTGCAGTGGTTCCGGTCCTTCCTCTCAGGCAGGACCCAGAGAGTGCTGCTCGGGGACAGTAGCTCCAGTAAAAGGGAGCTCACCTGTGGAGTACCACAGGGTGCTATTCTGTCCCCGATGTTATTTAACATCTATATGAAGCTGCTGGGTAAGATTATCCGGGGTTATGGAGCTGGGTGTTATCAGTACGCTGATGACATTCAGATCTATTTCTCCGTATCTCGTTCGTCGGTCTCAAACTCTGATGGCATCTCTTCTCTCAATGAATGTCTTCGGGCAGTAATGGGCTGGATGAGGAAAAACAGATTGAGACTGAATCCTGACAAGATGGAGGTGCTCACGGTAGCGGCCCCGAAACCAAGAATCGGGTTGCAATCTCCAGTCCTGGATGGGGTCACATTCTCCTCCAGTGACTGTGTTCGCAGTCTAGGGGTGCTCCTTGACTCGTCGCTCCTGATGACAAATCAGGTAAATGCGACAGTCAGGAGCGCTTGTTATCAGCTTCGGCTGATACGCCAGCTGCGCCCTTTTCTGGAAGTAAGGGATCTTGAGACCATTGTGCATGCGTTGGTAACCTCACGTCTGGATTTCTGTAATGCTCTCTACATGGGGCTACCCTTGTGCCTAGTTCGGAAATTACAGCTGGTACAAAATATGGCAGCCAGGCTAGTTTCTGGAACATCTAGGAGGGACCACATTACTCCGGTTCTGAGGTCCCTCCACTGGCTGCCTATCAGCTTCCGGGCCCAGTACAAGGTGTTGGTTATCACCTTTAAAGCTCTAAATGGCTTGGGTCCAAGCTATCTCAGGGACCGCCTTCTCCCTTATAATCCTCCCCGCGCTCTCTGGTCCTCTGGGAGGAATCTGTTGCAGCCACAAAGACCAAGGCTGGCGACTACCTCCCAGAGGGCTTTCTTGGCTGTCGCCCCCAAATTGTGGAACAGCCTGCCCGACGAGATCCACCTATTAACATCATTAGACAGCTTTAAAAAGGCTGTCAAGATGGTTCTCTTCGGGCAGGCTTTTCCGGAATAGCTAACCCCGGCCTCAGGAACCCCCTCTGGAGGTTGCTTTTGGACCTCCAAACAGATGCTGCCTGCTTAAAAGGGTTTTTAACATATTGTATTATATATTGATTTTAACTTGTATTAATTTAATAATGTTTTAAGGGGAGGGAGGGATTTTGGGTTGTTTTATACTGTCTACCATTTTATCGCTGTAAGCCGCCCTGATTGCTTGCAGAGGGGCGGGATATAAATAAATTTTATTATTATTATTATTATTATTACTCTCCTTTTGAATATGCAAATCCCTGAAGGAGCTCAATTGGACAAAAAGGTATTCCTCTCATATTCTGGGAGGATTTTTTTTCACCATCTAGATAACACCCAGATTTAACCACTCTTAACTAGATATTTCAATCCAGTCGTGCATAGTGGATGGGATAGTATACAAACATCTTTTTTTTTTAAAGCATAAAGTTATTGTAAAATCATACATTTGTTTATAAAAGGGAGGTCTTTTTGGCTCCTCTGGAAGTCATAGATTTTCACCTGAAACCATTCCAAATATGGAAGCACAGAAAGGCACCTTATATTAGGTCAGTGTTACATAATGTAGTTCTAGCTTGTCTTCTGTGAATGTTAAGGATGGAAACAATATTTGAAAATTGCTTGAAAAACATGGACCAATGAGAATCTTCACATTTCAGGACTTATTCTGCACAAAATTTGCACATGGTTGTTTTAGGCAGAAAACAGAATTTCTGTGCAGGCAAAGCTGCTTTTTGCACAGAAAATGCTGTAGTTTGGGACTTAGGACTTTATCAGACATAGGGAAATGCAGCAAAAACCTGTGTCCCAAATTGCATCAGAAGAACGGGATGATAACAGAAAGGGCGACATTATGAGATACCCACATCCTCAGTTGTTCCTGGGGCATAGTGCTGGTGTGGATGAGGCTTCATTTTTTTAATTGATGGGCTAAGCCGTTATCAAAAGGGGACACTTTATTTACACCCACATTATGCCCCTGGAACACTGAAGGACAATGTCATTTGATAGTTTTGCCTGTTTCTGCTATCGTCGTGTTGTTCTGACTTGGTATTGCCATGTCTGATGAAGTCCTTATTCTGCACAAAATCCTCATGTTGTTAATTTGCAGATAAAATAGCACTTTCTGCACTGGAAACAGCTTTTTTTCTCCATAGAAAATAACAAGACTTTCTTGCAGAGGGAAGGAAACATTATAATTACTTGTTGTCCCGCAAGAAGAAAAAAATAGTGAAAAATTACATTCCTAGTGACTGGGGGTTCTCCGAGGTATCAGTCAGAGCTTGGAAAAGTTATATTTTAGATAAGAAGTCCAGGCTCTTTGGCTGGGGGATTCTGGGAATTGTAGTCCACAAAGTACTGGTTTCCAAGTTCTTCTACTTTCCCATCACCTAATAATTGTTCATTTTAATTAGAGACTGCAATTATTAACTTGACTTTTCCTGTGAGGCATGTACTCTAGCACTGAGCTCTAGGGTAGAGGCGAGCTACTTGTCTCCCAGTGAGACCACTTCTGTATGACAGCTCTTCATAAATGAGTTATCTATCACTTCAATCATAGCTTGCTATATGGATCTTACTGTTTGTCTTGTTGAGAGTTGCCCTGTGAAAGTGACTTGTCAAAGGTAAAATAGATCTACAGTGGCGATTAATTTCCTTATCCATTGAGATGGTTTTGTATTTTGAATGTATGTGTATGTGAATGTATCTGTATAGAATCAGCATGGCGTAGGGTTCGAATCCCTGCTCAGCTATGGAAACCCACTAGGTGATTTTGTTACCCAAAGTGCTCATGAAAATTCCCTGAAAACATTAAGTTTCTAATATGTTGGGGAAATTAGCAGCAACTCTACTTTAGCAGTGCAAAGGGGGGATCTTTATGCCAATTGTATACCCCCACTAACTCTGAACTGGTATGCTCATACACACAAGATAGGAGTTAACAATATTTATTAAAGACTTAAAAATAATAACACCAAGCATGCACACATTCATACATAAAACATTCACACAAGACCACTAGGAATGGAAGAACAAAGATTGATAGAGGGATAGATAGGGATTTTTCAGGGGAAATATGACACCCGTCTCATAGTCAGAAGTCTCAAGGCAGACTGGCAGTGTGGATGGATGAAGCAGGAGTGGCTAACACAGAGAGATGTAGTGTCCCCAAGAAGAGACTGTGGGCAATGAGGCATGATTTTGGACTAGTATTTATACCAAAATGTGCCCTTAGGCAAGGAGGTTTCATGTGTTGAAACAATGGATTCTGGGTGTTTCTCAGAGATTAAACAATGAGTCTCAGGAAAAACTCCTGGGTTTGACAATAGGTGTCCAAAGATGCTACAGTTGTCCCTCTGTATCCATGGACTTGGTATCCACGGACTTAAGTATTCATGGCTTGAAAATATTCTTTAAAAATAATAATAATAAAAAACCACCTTGATTTTGCCATCTTATATAAGGGACACCATTTTGCTATGCCATTGCATATAATGGGACTTGAGTATTCACGGATTTTGGTATTCACGGTGGGTCCTGGAACCAAACCACAGTGAATATGAAGGGACAACTGTACACTTATTGTTCTGGTGACTAGTTTCACAAAGCTTGAGCCACCTCCTTAATGGCTGGGTGTGTGGTGAAGAGAAGGGGATATCTTCTGACAAAGGATGACAAGTGATGGGATCAATTGTCTGTCACTTGGCTGTGTGCAGGCAAATATCCTTTTGACCTCATTATGTTTCCTCACAGTTTGGAATTTGTTCATAGTCCGTCCTTTGGGTGATGCATGGCTTAACATATGCCTTTTGGGATCCTTACAGCAAATCCCTGGTATTTTACTGCTCTTCCCCGTGGAAGACCACATTCATATGTCAAACTATTAATAAACCAATTTTGGGGTTTCTGGAGGTGGTGCTCATTAGGGGCACTAACAACTTTAGGCAAGTCACGCTTTCCCAGCCTTAGAGACAGGCAATAGCAACCTCCTTCTGAACAAATCTTGCCCAGAAACCCATATGATAGGTTCACCTTAGGCTCTCCATAAGTTGGAAATGAACTGAAGGCACACAACAACAACATAATTGAATGTATAGGATGGAGGGTTTGTCTCCTAGTAAGCTGAATCTGAAGCAATGTTCTTTCTTTGAAAATCAGTCAGTTTTTGCTTTCACTCGCATTTATTTCATTTTAAAAAATAATTCAGTTCTGTATGTACTGAATATAAAGGGCTGACTGCACTGGGATTCAAACCCAGACTTTTTATAATCCAACTCTCAAAGCCGTGGGACCGGATGAATGTTGCTGTTGTTACTGTGTGCCTTCAAGTCATTTCTGACTTATGGCAACCCTAAGATGATCATATCATAGGGTTTTCTTAGCATAATTTGTTCAGAGGGTCCTCGTCATCCTCTAAGGCTGAGAAAGTGTGACTTGCCCAGGGTCACCCAGTGGGTTTCCATGGCTGAGCAGGGATTCACACCCTGGGCACCAGAATCATAGCCCAACCCTCAAACCACTACACCACACTGGCTCTCTGGATGGATGTATCTGTCAGTTTCATTTTCTCACATATTCATTTTTCTTTAAAACTTCAGGATCTTTCTGTAACAAATAGGAAGACATTTGCAACATCTGGTAAAATCACATAAAAAGCGAGCTGAAATGAATTTCATCTTTAGTCTGAATACAGAAACATCTTGATGTTGCAAAGTTAAGCACTGGTCCCTGTGAGGCTAGGCTGTGAGGGCCATTTTTTAAAAAAGTCACCTAAAATGTGCGGGTGAGATACAGCAAAATGGAACTATATCAAAACTCATGAGAAAATGTCATTGCTGGTTCCCTTTCCTCCTTTATCATAAGCATATTATTAATGGGAAAAAATTCAGCCCAGCTAGGAATTCAGCTGAGAAGTGAGATACCATGATGCCAATAGTGTCTGAGATTGCTACTGCATGTTTAGAATAAGCATGCTTCCCCATGACTTTCTACTTTCTTCCAACACATAATCTGAATATGAATAATGAAGTGAATCTAACAGCAATAAAAAAAAGCCAGACAAAATGAACTCTAGTGAAGGTTATGAGTATTGGGAAATGAAAAGTGTGTTTAAGGCTAAGCCAAAATGCCACCTTCCTCTCCTGCTCTTTACTACCCTATTTGCAAGCTGGAACAAGCCACAAACATACCATTGGGCATTTCCTTATTCAAAACTGCAGTTTATTATAGATTTTAAGCATTTTCATGTAAAGAGAAATTAATGCATAAAAATTCCCATTTCCTTTCCTCTTCTGACTCAACACAGTTGCAGTATTGAAAGGACTCTTGTGAATACATATGTCCAAGCCCAGGCCTGTAGCTAGACATTTTGAGCTGGGCTGGCCTGAGTTTAATGAGGGTGGTCAGCACAGTTAAATGAAAAACAGGTGAGTTGTGATACTTGAAACTGCAGCATTAATAGGCTCCACATCTTTCACCACAGAATCAGTATGTTTATGTGCCGAGCAAGTGCAAACTGGTGAAATCAATGGCAAATCTATTCCTCCTTCGGTGAGGGTGGCTGGGCCGCCATTCCTCGCCATGTCTTTGCCATAATACTCCATGCCACAATTCCCCCTCCCACTTACTTAAGTCTCTATAGTACAAGAAACAAAGAGACAGAATAATAGAGGTATAGGGGACACCTTTTCCAGAAATGAAAGAACAGAAAGTTGCATTGCTGACTTAGGGCTCATCTACATGAGATGTATCCTGGCCATGGATCAGGCCCATTGTTCCCCTGTTACTGCCTCCAAATGGGCCAGAGTCCAGCCAGGCATGCTGGCCCTTTGTTGCTGCTGCTCACACCAAGCTGCTTCCACAGCCTTGGCCACATGCTGCAGGACTCCTTCCTGGCTTCCGGGAGAGCAAGGCAGACTGGCAACAGCAGCGAGGACCTGACCTGCCTGCCAGGATGGGCTCCTGTGGCCTCACAGGGCCTGATCCATTCCTTCCCAGTGGGAACGGATTAATTTTTTAAAAAACATTGCATTTTATCTGTAAGATGCCTAGTATCATTGTTTTTAGAACAAAACCTTCAAGATATAGAAGATCAGTTATCTGTGACTGAAAAAATAGGGCCACATGCCATAGTGTCGCACTGGAAAATGCCTAGAGAGGTGCCCTCTCTAAGAATTGCTAGGTCCTCCAACACAATTCTATGGACATTATCAGACTAGCATCTAAAAATGCTGTAATTCAGCAAATGAGGATAGTGGGAACATCACAGCATTATAACACTTATTGTAACATGTAGCTGTAATCACGCAAAAGAATTGCCATGGAATTATTGTATGATGACCTGCACTTTAAGAATAAAAGTTTACTTCCCTGATTTGGCATGGGTGAGATTTCAACGGTTCTTGCAAGAAGACATGAGCACACTTAAAACTCCCCAAATCCCTTAATTAACAAAGTAAATGAACACACAAGCACTGAAACAAATCTAAAAACATGCAAACTAAATGGGAGAGTTCATAAAAAGAGTGTCCTGTGCTTCATTTTCATGTTCTCACCCAGAGGTTTTATTGCTAGGAATGGGGAAGGGGGGGGGGGAAAGAGGACCACCTATTCATGATGTAATCTCATGATTACAATGGGATGTGGTTTTGCGCACCACCAATAGTATGAAAAAGTGCTATTGACGATCTATTGACGGCTTCTACAGTGAATTGTAAATAATGCCTTTATTGCAGCTGGCCAATGGTGTATGAATGTGAAGACGACGATGTTGCATGATAGCAGGGCCCATTCATATTACCCTGATGTTACAATCCTATGATTTTTGCCATGTCTGATAATGTCCTATGGTATGTTTGTACTGGAAGACCCTTATTTTATAGGGTCTACAATTATAGGAGGCAACATGTAGATACTTTTAAAAAACTGGTTTTAATTCATGGATAGTCATGACTTTTAAAATTTTTCAATTTGGCATAGGTTTTGTTTTAGCTCTATTTCTTTTAACTTTTAAGAAGAGATGTTGTGTCCAAATCATCATCATCAGCTACAGAAACAGCCATTGTCTGGATGGCATTGAGAGTATTTCATGAACATCGGTGCCTGTTGTGCATTGGTCCCAAAGCACATCAGTCACTTCACAGGCTCCTCTATATAACAACACCATAACAGCCCTTTGTGGAATATAGATATTGCAAAACTGCTCAATTCTATTTGTCACAAATGTTAAGTTCACTTACATGGATGTAAGTCCCATACTGGGTTCCAGCCAATAGAAAGTAAAATGGCATTGGATTAAAACAACAACAACATATAAGTATTTAAATATAACAGATGAAGAAAATGGTTTTTTTTAAAGGTGATATGATGATTCTGCAGTTAGGTTTTAAGCATAATATCCAAGGCAGTTGCTTTATAGTCTCCTGCAATGTTGGGCCCCAAGGTGAGGACTGTAGAAAAAAGAACTGAGGATAATCTGTTATGAGGGACAACTAAGAACTGAAGATCTGTGCAGGGCTTTGAAAATGAGGCTATTATTCACCTGTAGAAAACGTCTTGTTCGAAGAAAAGCTAATTAAAATCCAGATCTTCACAGCCCACTGACTCAAATGTATGCATTTCCAACCATTTCTTCCTCCTTCCAACTTGCTTCTTAATTGACTTTCCAGACAAGAACATCATTGACATGGCAAGGAAAGTCATTGTTAACATTCATCCTGTTAAGACTGTCCTGCCTTTTGCTACACTTTTCTCTCCTGTAGTTTGAGAAAGAAATTTAGTTTATTTATTTTTTACAATGATCCTTTACAAATGAGAGAGATCAGAAATAAAGATCTGACTTTCCTCCTTTTTAAGTTGCATCCTCACGTGATCCAGGCTTAGAAATGGATCAAATGCATCCAAGTAATTTAATATAGTTTATTCAACAACAACAATGAAATCTAAGAATTTTCTTATTGTTTCACATCAAAGGAGCATCTTTTTTTTGTTGGTTGGGTTTTAACAAACATTCTTGCTTCAGTGGAAGAGAAAGGCTTCTGCTGCCTTTATGTGATATTGTCATGACAATATTGCATTCCCAGACTCAGGTCCTGTCTACATGGTCAAAATAATACATACGCGATACGAATGTACAGCGATCTGTTCAAATGGCCATTCACACAAATACGTGTTATTCGGAAGGGGGGCAGCCAAATCCACTGCAAAATCTGTGTCCGCTACATCCAGGGCTTTGTACTGATTTTAGGAAAAGATCTGTATGACTTGCGAATGTGCGACCATTTGTACACTTCCATTTTCACAGACATGAACAGGCAGCATAATTTGATTGGCTGGATGAGCAGAGGGGGCAGGGATACCAAAGAGGGAAAGCGGCTGTGGCTGCCATGTTGGATTTTTGGCTAACCGAGGCTCTGATAAGTCAAATGGCAATTTTATAATCTTTTTAAATTTCTAATTTTCTTATAAATATGAAATAACACCTGTGCGCACCGCAGGAATTTTTTTAAAAAATTGGTTGTGGCAGATTTAAATCTGCAAGTAAATCACTTGCATCGGCCAGCTGGCTAGGGAGTCATGTGGAGTATCTGCCAGCTGAACAACCTAAAAGGGATGAAATGATGAGGGAGGTGATCTGTTATACCATTTGAACGTCTTCCAGCTGAATGATATTACTAGAATGCTGACACAAAGATAAGCTTGGGGTGGGGTAATCTTAAATAATTTCTGACACGCCTAGGGTGGGAGGGCTTTTAATTTAGCCCAGTTTCAGTTGGGCTAGTGTTGTCTTATCTGGCCCTGCACTATCTTGGCCAGTTGGAATTTATGCTGCCAGGTTTTTATGAACCAACAAGGACTAGGCTAGTGAGGCTGTGCGGTGTGGTTTTTTTTAAAAATGTAAAGGATCTTTTAAAAGGCATTTTAATTTTTATTGCAATGCATTTAAGCACAGATTTGCCTATGGCAATGTGGGGCAAATCTGTGCTTAAGTCCATTCAGCAGTTCACCTATCTGGGAAGCATCATGTCCTCAGATGCCAAGATTGAGAAAGAGATCGATCACAGATTAACAAAGGCATATAGTGCATTTGGAAGACTTTACAAAAGAGTCTGGAGTAATAAACACCTGAGGCGAAGCACAAAAATCAGTGTGTAGAGAGCCATTGTACTGTCTATTCTCCTTTATGGGTCTGAAACATGGGTCACCTATCACTACCACTTATAACTCCTCAAACGCTTTCATCAGTGCTGTATATGCACAATCCTAAATATACACTGGACTGACTATGTGATGAATGTTGCTGTCCTTGAGCAAGCAGGAATCACCAGCATTGAGGCCATGATATTGAGAAAACAGCTGCGCTGGGCAGGGCACGTTTCTAGGATGGAGGACCATCACCTCCCCAAAATAGTACTCTATGGTGAACTCACCTCAGGTCAAAGTAAGAGGGGTGCTCCAAAAAAGCGATACAAGGACTCCCTGAAACAACATCTCAGGCTCGGCCAAATTGATCACCAACAATGGTCCACCATGGCCTCACATCGGGAAGCTTGGAGACACACTATCCACAATGCTGCAGCCTTATTTGAGAGCTCATGCTGAACAAATCTTGAAGAGAAACAACAACGCAGAAAGAATCACAACCCCGAATCATCACCCAAGGAGACCTTCTGCTGTGCTTCCTGTACCCGGACATGTTTATCTCGGATTGGCCTTTTTAGTCATCAGCATGCTTGCAGAAAGCGCGGGATGAGTCCTTCCTGAATCTTTCTTTGTGAAGAAAAGCCAGAGAGAGAGAATGTGTTTAAGATGTAAATTGTTTAATTTCTTTTTAAAATTTATATTTATACTCTGATTTTAACTTTGTACTGTTTTTAGCCTGTACTGTTTTTATCATGATGTTGTTAGCCGCCTTGAGTCTCATTGGTGGGAAAAAGGTGGGATAGAAATTAATAAAATAAATAATAATAATTGGAATTGTGATTTTAAGTTTTGGGAACTTGGGAACCTGAAATAATCATTTTTAAAAGTAACTTTCCAAGCTCTGGATGATAGTCACAAAGAAGTATAAAAGGATTAGAGTGGAAATCCTTCTAACAGATTTGTTAGAGAAGAATCAGCTGCACTCCTGGTGTTTCCTTCACTGTCTACAGACACTGAAGGGCGATTTGCCAGGCATGGCTGCTCAAGTATGCTGTTTTGAAGCCTCCATCTGCTAAGAGAAGCTACAGCATGGAACTAATGGAAGAATTTGTGATGAAAGTTAGACTGAAGAAAATTATTCCCTTCTCTCTATCTTCATTCTGCTGTATTATTTCTGAATCTGCCCAAGCATCAAGATATGATCTGCAGAAATGCCTGAATGATACTTGATGTATTCAAAACAAAACATAATAGTAAATTTAGATATTGTTGCCATTACTTTGTTTGGGTGTTGCTGATGATTTCTGGATCATGTGTGTGAAATTGCAGATACATTCCCAAGTGAAATGAGCACTACTTGTTTCAGCAAATGGTTTAGTTTTTTTTAAAAAAATATTTAATAGGGGTGTGAGTGTACCTCCTACCCCTAGTTCTCAGTTTTTCTGATCAACTGTAGAAATTCTCGCCTCTCCATGCTGAGGACAGGCACTGCAGCAATTTAGAGTTCCACAGACTGTAAATTCACTTGATATTTGTTTTCAACATTGCTTTTGGTAAGCAAAGATTAAGCCTAAATGCCTTTATGTTTAGGCAAATCAAGAAATTAGAGCAGCAGGAATTCATTCAAAGCATCTTTCATCTTTCTGGAAAGGGAAATGTACTGTATGTCTATAATCTTTTGATCTGAATCAGATAGATAGATAGATAGATAGATAGATAGATAGGCAGGCAGCCAGGCAGATCTTTTATTTGCATCAATCAAAAGCCATTGTAATAAAAACACAGTATTTTAGTAAAGATAAACATTACAATTTTAGAATGCCCATAAACCATGATAGCTAAATGCAGTCTATAATATACAATGCAAAACATTCTAAAAGTTATATAAAATTAGGAATCAGAAAAACATGCTCAGGCTTTGTTCTAACAGGACCTGCTATGATATTTGCAGACATAGGGCTCATCTACATGGGCCAGAATACACTGGCTCTCCGCCGGTGTATTCTATCTACGGATCTGGCCTGTTGCTCTCCTGTTACCTGTACAGAACAGGATGGAGTCCAGACCACCATGCCAGTCAGTCTCTGAAGATGCTGCCACCACCCACATCCCACTCTTTGAAGCCATGAAGCCAGCCCGCATCATGTGACCAAGGCCCCCTGCATGTGACCGTGGAACTCTTTCCTGGTTATGGGAGACTGAGGCAGATGGGAGCTTCATTGATGGACCAGTGTGCCAGAATGGGCTCCTCCAATCACACAGAGCCTGATCTGTTTTATTTTGGCAGGCATGGATTTTATCAGGTATTTTTTTAAAAAAGTGGAATGGGCCTTACCCTGTCTTCCCCTCATCTTTGCTCCGGGGGTCGTGAGGACTGCCAGTCTAGTGGCCAAACCAGTTTAATATTGCAAAACCAATGTATGCTCATTTGTGGGAGCAATGTATGCACATTTTTAAAAAATCAGTTTAGCAATTTCTTTCTCAAGATTTTTCTGCAAATATTGTGTGCTACTGTCTCAGTGTTGAATCAAATTGAGTTGAATTTACCAATTAATATCCCTGATTCCCCCTGTCCCTCCCCTGAAGTTCATACCACTATGCCTAAGGAGAAATAAAACTCCTTTTTAAAAAACATTTTTTTTTAAAAAAAACCTTTTTCCTCTATTGACTTTTATAATTTTATATCTTGATGTGCTAACTCCAGAGAGTGTTACTGCATCTTTAACAAACTGAGCCTTGTCTCATCCCTTCCAGCTATTAATAATAAGCTGTTGGAGTAATTTAATGTGGAAATAATTCTCATGCCAATGAAGGTTTCTATTTGATGAAATTCACCTGGTCTACCTCTTCAGTGGAACTAGGATGTGCATACTAAGCCATGAACCTCTCATCCCTTCAAGAATATAATGTAATTTAGTTATTTCAGCTAGTTAGTCCTCTGGTAATATTCCCATTAATAAAGGATACAGGTTTTAAAAACCCAATTAATTCAGGGTTTAAAGTGGAAGCTTACATTCTCTTGGCACTTGGTTGCAAAATGTGCTCCCCCACTGTTTCTTAAAACTTAAGCCACGGTAGATTTCATTAGCCTTTGTACAAGCAGATTCTGGGACAAGGCCAAAAACTTTTAGCACTGACAATAAAAAATCTGGAGCAAATTCCTAAGCATAGGACATTATCAGACATGGCTAAATTAATGGGATTATGACATCAGGGTAGCATCAATGGGCCCCTCTATTGCGCAACGCCATCATCTTTGCATTATTACTCTGTGCTCCAACTGTGAAAAAGGCGTTCTTTCTCATTCACAGTTTGAACCATCAACAAAGCAACAATAGCACTCTTTACACACTATTGATTAAAGCATAAATGTGCAGGCCTCAGCGAGAAAACATCCAGATGAGAACATAAAAACAAAACACAGGATGCTCTTTTTATGAAATGTCCCCTTTAGTTTGTGTGTTTTTAGATTTGTTTCAGTGCTTGTGTGTTCATTTACTCTGTTAATTAAGGTTTTTGGTTTTTTTAAGTTTTACGTGTGCTCACATCTTCTCGTGAGAACCGTTGAAATCTCACCCATGCCAAATTGTGGAAGTAAACTCCTCTTCTTGAAGCACTAGCGGTCTTCATGCGACACCTATTTAAATTCTTCTTCTGTACAAACATTAAAGGTAAAAAAGCTGTCTCCAGTTTTCAATCTGGCAACCCTAGTGTATGTGTGCCTGTGAAAATATAGGAGTTGGCCACTCTCCCTCCAGAGCCACTCTGTAATTTGAGGGCAGCATTTCTCTCTGTTTCTTAGCAAATCTGTCCATCTAAACAACTTTATAACTTCCAGAAATTCTGTTTTGTTCTGAAAGAAGCATGCAAATCAAGGTAAGCCGATGTCTGTCCTATCAATTACTTTGTGTACTTCCCCTCTCTAAGTACAGGTTTTGCTTTGATTCAGAATATTAGTTTGGTGTATAAACCTAAGCATCCCCTTCCCTCCCCCATCAGCCTAGAATCCCATTTTTGGAAAACTGAGTACAGCCCTTCATATTGAATGTCACACGAAAAGGTCATTTGGCAACAGAATGTGTGGAGAACCAGTCTAATCTCTATCGTCATATAATTGCACTGTGACAAATGGAAGCAATAGAATTGATAAGGATTTAATAAAAATGCAAATCTAGCAAGCCTGCACCAGAAATGTGAAGGCACAAAAGGTCCCAAATGAAGTTTAACTAAAACAATGCATTTTTTCCCCTGTTGTGTTTCCCAAAATGATTTTAATCTGAGTCTGAATATATCATTGGTTGGTAATTTAAATGTGGGGGGAAATACATGATTAGTAATTGTATTTGCGTTTATACAGCATTTTTAAAAGACTTGCTGTACACGTAGCTGCCACTTTTTTTTGCCATTTGTGTAAGACCAATGGAAGGATTCCCAATTATTAGTATTAGCATCAGTATTAATGCATTTCTTATTTGCATACATTTTGAAGTGATTCAGACAACACCATAAAACAGCAAAACAATCAAATAAAAAAAGATAATGCAAAGATACTGTATCTAGTGTGATGGAATGTAATTCAGATTATGATAGCATTACTAGATCCTCTGGTGGATACAGAAAAATATCTTACCTTAGTTTTTAAAAGTTATGCCATTCTGTTCTCTTCACCTTCAAAGACTAGTTCAAAAATTAAGTTTTAATAGCAGTTATGCTGATAGCTAAATTAATTACATCCCTCTCAAACTATTTATTAATTCTAGTATCAATGTAAATAGTGAATGCATGTAAGTTATGTGTTAGTTGATATACAGTATTATTTACTTTTAATATATGTAGTTTTTTTTAATTCAAAAATACACACACACACACACACACACACATATTAAATAGTAAGCTATCTGGGTCTGAATCCACACTACACAAATAACCCAGTTAGGTATCTTCAAATCCAGGAAACACATTCAAGGTGAGCCATGTTGGCCATGCAGCCAAGCAAAATCTAGAATCCCCAAAAATCACGGCTCGGTGCCTTATTTTGCCACAACAGGGAAACTTTAAACAAGTGGGAAACATGGACTGGGACTTAACTCTCTGATGTTTCTACCTCCAATCAAGGTGAAACTTCTCTTTTGGATTGTATTTGGGTACGTTTTACTTATACAGCACCTAAAAGTCCCCCCCCCCGAAGTAGCAGTACAGAGACTTCTTGAGAAATTCAATGATCTCTGCCTAACAAAGAAGACCGTGGCTTCACAAAAGGACAGAGACATTCTGGATACCAAAAGGGGTTGCCTTACTGTTGCAAAAGGAGTTTTGCCTGATGAAGAAGCCAGTAGGGCTTCAAAAGCTTATGCCATGTGTTTGGCATTTTGGTTGGCCAATAAAGGTATCACTTTTTAATGGATTGTGGATTTTGTTTTGGTTTTGGAGAATCATGAAAAGGAGGAATGGTTCTCCAGAATGACTGAGGCATTTCAGACTGGCATTTGGTTGCCTGAGGTGGCTGCCTCACTTAATATGGGGAGTGGGTCAAGACTTGGATGTGGCCTAGGAGATTTTCACGGGGCCAAAATGCCCCATTACTGCCCTGCTACCTCCTCTCCTGTTCCTGCCACGGAATAACATAAATCTTTCACACACTCACCTTAATTCCGCAGCAGGAACGGGCTCCCCCTCCCCTTGCTGGCTGGCCGTAAATACGGCCGTCGTAAGGCTGCTTTTACGACCGGCCATCTGAAACGCAGCCATCGTAAGGCTGCTTTTATGACCGGCCGTCTGAAACGTTATCACGTTATCACATGATAATGCCGGATGGTAAATTTAAAAAATAAAACTCCCCCAAACATAAAATCAGTTCACCAAACACAAAAACACTCTTTAAATCACATAATTAAAACAGGGAGGGTAAAATAAAGGGTGCCACTTACCTGGATGTCCAGATCATACCAGGAAGTGCTCGGAACGGACCTCCCCTCTCCGGCTGTCATTTTGGAACAGGAACGGGGCTCCTGTTCGCACACCCGTGATTGCATGATAGTGATGGAACGGGAGGTCTATTCACGATGAAAAATCGTGATTACATTGTTCTGGAACAGTCACGGGAGTAGGATGGATGCAGGACAGAATGGGGTCAATGTCTTCCGAAAGGGAAAACCTTTCCCGACCCTGTTCTGTTCCTGCCATGGGATATATAGCCCGCGTGAAAATCTCCTTAGTGAACAACCGCCTGTGGTTGCTAATAAAAATATTACTTCATTGGGTTTTTATTTTCTTTTAAACTAGAACCCATAATCAGAGATGCTGTTTAGTGTTCCAGCCAGCCATGCCTTCTTTTGGGATGCTCCGTTCCATCCCTCCTCTCTATGATTTTTCCCTTCTCCAACAGACAGCATTATGTGATCATTGAGTATACTCTGTCTGTGCTGTACTTATTTGCGCAATGGGAAGTTGTCCTTTGGGGTTCCCTCTGAGAACTCTACTTATTCAAACTGTGTGGTTTCCCTGAGCATGCTCTTTTCTCTACAGCTGCCCATTCTGACTTGTTTTCACTCAGCGCCTACATTTGATCTTCTATTTATTGGGGAAGGGAGAATTTCACAGTTTCAATTTATCCTGCATTAAAATTGATAAAATTTTGTCCCCCCTCCTCCCAATCTGACTATGAAAAAGATTGGGAGCTTCTGATAAAACCTCAAACAATGCATTGAAATGAGATTCTATCTGCATTGGCCAAATTCAACAGGTATAAGAATTCTTATAGACAGCACCAGCCTGCATCCAAGAGATGGCAGTTCTAACTCAGGTTTTCAAAGCCAGACTTTTAACAGTTAAACATGTCAAGGTTATCAATTCTGTTCCTCCCTCATTCAGTTTTTAAATAGCCTCAATTTCTTTTTATTCTAAACATTATGAAGAAATTTGTAAATTTGGGGAAATTGTTCTCAAAACAAAACTGAAACAAAATTCTTCCCCATCAGTCTATTTCCTTTCTTCAGTTACCGAAATGCAACAGCTATCATTAACACAGCATGATGTAAAGGTAGTCAGTGCAGGGAAACTTCATTAATTGTGTCAAGCTGTGCATAAACTAATAATAGCTCATTTTTGATGTAGTGATAGAGTGACACGGAATAATTATACCTTCTCTATTACCTAATTTTAATTACATAGCATTTAGGGGGTTTCGTTGCTTTGTTGAGGATGGCAAGATTGGGGTACAGGAGTCATAACAAAAAATCATGTCGTACGTACCAAGGGAGAGCATGATACAGGGGAGTAGGAAGAAGTCATAATGGCCCACATAATGGCTGTTTTCAATCACCAGATGAACTATAGCTCCCAGCATTTGAAACATTCACTTTGGAGATTAGCTTGGTGTTGATATTTTGCTCTGTACTATAAACTTAGTACATGAATTTTGATTCTTCTCTACCATACTTGGACCATGCTATTTGAAAGGCCACATGTTTTTCTATGAATCTGCTTAGACATCAGAGCTTCAGTAATGCCGTTCTTTCAGTCCCACCATCAGCAGACCCCTGTCCAGTTGAATGTGTATGTGTGAGAGATCCTTCTTAGTGTGTATGTGTATGTGTGAGAGATCCTTACCGTAACTCTGAAAACCCCTAGGGAGAGAGGGTCGAGGTCTGGAGTTCTGCTGTCACCATGCCAACAAGCTGGAGCCTGGGCATCTTAACTAGATCATTCTCACCCAAATGAAGGAGAATGGCATCTGGTGAGGGCTATGTTGCAGCAAGTTCAATGATCTCTCCCCCCACCCAGTGCATACCTTGTTGACCCCAACCACTGACACTGTCTAGCTGTGACATACTGAGATCCCAGCGCCTGACTGACTAGACCATGTGTCATTCTGCCCAGAAAACAAGGTAGTGTCCAGCTATCCATACCGTTATTGGAGGACCTGCTCAAGAAACAGAAATTATTAAGTGTGTGGAGGGGGGGGGGAAGGCTGAAGGCCTGTCCCAAGGTGTGCAGTCACCTGCTTTCTGGCTTGACTCCAAACATAGGACTGGAAAGCCTTAGATCACCAGCATCACACAATCCAAACAGTAGAGCTGGGCAAACCATAATTGGCTGAAAATGTAGTATTCTTCAGTGGAAGAAATGGATGGAAAATTGGAGTGGAGGGAGGCCAGCCACTGCGAGGGCTTGTCTAAGGACAGATTGGAATTGGTATTGTGTGAGAGGGAGGCCTGAAGTATGTAAAAATAACATCCCAGCAGTCATAAATTTAAATAGTCCATCATGAACTGAACAGAGAAAATTTTTTCCCACCAGGGACCACCCCCCCCCATAGGCCACACCCGTACGTTTTGGCATGTCCAAAGTGATGCAGTGTCACTTCTAGCCACCCTTTTGGCTGGATTTTGGCCATTTTTTGTTTTGAGTTTTTTGGGAAGGTTTGAGGAGGGCATGGGGGGTAATTAGTGGAAGCAAACCACCAAATTTTCAATTAAAAAAAACTTTGGGGTGTTTTTCTGCCCAAAAATCATCCTGAAAGTTTTTTTTTTTAAATGGGGGTCTGGAGTTTGGGAGGTGCTTCTGGAAGGTTTCAGGGGCTGCATTTAGGGCTCTCAAGAACCACATGTTGCTTACTCCTGTCATAACCATACTCTCAAGGGAAGTCCAAAAATGTAGGCAACTGTATTGAACCATATCAACAAATCAGTTCTAGTGGTTTTTATCTCCACCAAGAATAAGTCTTTGGTAATTCTAATCATTCTCAAGAGCAAACTCCCTCCAAATACTTTGCATTGTAACAGGGACAGTAGTCAACAATATATTGCTACAAAGAAAATTCATTTTCTTCATAGCTACTGTGACCATTACATGGTAAACCCAAAGAGGTCAGGGAAACTTGAGGCAGATGACACTATCACCCTGGCTATTCAAAAAGCTCTGTTTCTTTGACCCTGTAAACCTCCCTTCACTGTACCATTGTTGCCTTTTTTCAGTCCCTCAGAAAAGCAGATTTTATCCTTAAAACTTACTAAAATATGTTGTTAAATGTCTGTTGTCCATAGTCTTGTGACTAGTTTTCCCCAATGATCCTAATCCCCATTTTATTGTGGGCATTTGTTGATTTTGCAGGCTTAGGCTTACATTTGATATATTCTATTCATATTGGAAAATGAAAACTGAAAAGAAACAAATTTCTTTCTGCAGTACTGTCGGTATCACAGAAGCTGAAAGAAAGCTAGATATAAGTTTTCAAATAACTCTTGACATTTTGGAAGAGGGTTAGAAGGTGATATAATATAACCAAACGGAAAGTGTTCTATACTTCTCTCCATTTTTCCTTCAAAATTTCTATATAGCATCTATTCAGTAAATATTATATAGGAAAATCCCATTTGTGAAGAGGCAGTCCTAAAGAAAAGTAATAAAAATGAAGTTGTCAATCCACCAAAACTCTTGATTGCAAGTTTCAAAAATCCAAATTGTTCAGTAGCTCAACTAAGTACACTGTAGCCATTTCATTAGTTAAATGTTGTTAAACCCCTTCTTATTCTCATTAAAAAAAAAATATTATGTACAACAGAAGTGACAGTATATGATGGTTTCCCCCTCCTCCTGCAATTCTGCATCACAAAATCCCTATTTTTCTGTTTCGATTATATAACAGTGGTACTATTGGACATCAATGCTATTATCAACCAGACCCTATCAAAATTTTAAACATCCTAAAAGAGAAAACAGCCACAGAATAATATTAAAGTGGTCATATATTTTAAAAATCTATCAATAAAACCCAGCAATTTAAAAAAGCACTAAAGATGGATCTCTTTCGGCAGGCCTTTCCTGATTAGATCCCGGCCTCAGGAACTCAGTCTCCTGGCTTTTTAAAAATTATGTATATATTTGGTTTTAATGTGTTTTTTAGTTAGAAGGTTTTAATCTTATTGTGTTTAATGTCTTTTTATGGGGGTGGGTGGGGGTGGGTGGTGTTTTTAGTCATTATTATAATGTTTTAATTGTTGGAAGCCGCCCCAATTGTTTTTAGCAGAGGGGCGGGGTATAAATAAATTTTATTATTATTATTATATTATTAAAAATGAAATAATTTTGCAACTGGTAAATTTTATCTACAGACAGACCATTCAGGCAGGCCTAATGAAAGTAAAATCATCCACTAAAATAGGTTTAGCAGACAGATGTCCTGAAAAAAGCCACTGCCATTAAAATGAATAAAGTAATAATAGGAAATTCTGGAGTGCAGCCCTTGTGCTTACCTGTGCTAGGCCCCCCAAACCATATTTAACACACAAAAAGTATGATCCACAGATTCAACCCATCACAGATGCCTTTAAGGAAGTGGGGTTCCTTCTCTAGGCAGAAGCAGGTGGCTGGTGGGGCTTGCTGCCACCTCTGCTGCTGCCCTCCACCACTTTTATTAGGGACTTACAACCCTTGCCACACATTTTGAATCTCTCAGGACTTTTTCAGATGACAGTTTAAAACGCTAGCAGCCTCGTCCCCGTTGCGAGGCTGCAGCGCTACAGAGCGTCCCTTTCGGATGACGCTCTGCCCTGCTGTCCCTCTTGCGGTACTGTTGCATAACCGCGGGGACGCAGCAGCGTTATATTTGGCATTTTTCTACTCATGATCAACTTTCGTGAGTAGAAAAATGCCAAATATAATGCTGCTGCGTCCCCGCGGTTACGCAACAGTACCGCAAGAGGGACAGCAGGGCAGAGCATCATCCGAAAGGGACGCTTTGAAGCGCTGCAGCCTTGCAATGGGGACGAGGCTGCTAGTGTTGTAAACTGTCATCCGAAAAAGTCCTCAGTCTCGCCAGCCTTGCAGTCCCTATTAAAAATGGTGTAGGGCAGCAGCAGAGGCAGCAGCAAATAATCTGTGAATAATGAAATCCGCAGCAAATAATCTGTGAATAATCAAATCCGCAAAAGTTAAATCCACAAATGTAGAGGGCCTACTGTAACTTTTTGTACAAGACTGCCCTATTGCCCATTTCAGGATGAAAAAGGGCATGTTAAACAGTCATTTTAACTGCAGGAACAACACCATTAAAATTGCATTTGTCTTAATATTGCAGCCTTTGCTGTGTATTATATCAGCTAATTCCCGGAGGTATTGCTATAGCACACTCTTCTTCTAGTTCCAAAGTCTTATCAGAATGTGTCCCAAATGTTGAGATTTTAAATGTTGGGGGAAAAAATGTTGAAATCTAGACTCTCCATTTTCAAAAAGGAAACAAAAACCCTAAAGATGACTTTAGTTTCAGTTCATTTTTAATAAGCATGAAAGGATTTGAGGTTAAAGAAAAAGAAAGAATTTCAGAGAATCCAAAACTGACAGATTTGTCTATTAAGGCTTAACTCTTAAAAGACTGTGTTCAAATCAGCGTGTTTTCAGCTGCGCTAATAGTGCTGAATGAGGATTGCCACCTCTTTTTTTCCTCAGAAGCTCCTCTTCTTTAACATCTGTATGGCAAACCTGTGTACCCAGTGGTCTTCAATATGTTGAGAATGCCTGTACATATTGACCATATTGAGTTAGTAATGGTGAGAAATTTGCTTAGTTGAAATCGTTGGTAAATTTTGCTTAAATTAATTTTTGAAGGGTTTACAAATTTCACAAATTTCTTCATCATTTGGATGAAAATAACTTGAGGGCGTGTTCCTCCCCACACAAAACTGGATGTGGGAGAAATGGACGCAAATAGATTTATCCATCTCACCTACAATCTTGGAATCAGAAGAAACAAATTTCCAAATGCTTTGCCAGCCAGTTACAAACTGAACTCTCCAAAAATATGCGAAAGTATAATACTTCTGAGCTAGCGTGATAGATCAGCTGACATACTTCTGCTTTCTAATCCATTCTTAGACTAGAAATATTTAGCTCCTGGGTTTTCTTCTTCTTCTTTGGAAAAAAATTACTAACAATGCAGTTTTGCTTTCTCTGTTGACAGAAGAGATTGAGTTATTTCCCCACTGAACTGGTTTTGTTGACAGGATGGATTTTGGTTGTTGACAGAACACATTCTGTCAGCCTGGTGGACTTGGGCTGTGATGAAACATGTCTTATTGGCAGGATGAATTGAAAGTGTGGGGGACAAAATATAAACAGCCTAATCCATTCTGCTGATAAAACACATTTATCAACTTGATCCATCTGCTTGACAAAACTTTTTCTTGTTGCTTAAAACTGAGCATTCTTTTGAAAAAAATGAAAAGGCGTATAGATTCTTGCTGAGCTCCTTGAAGTTCACAAATGGTGGAACCCCCTAAAGGCACTAATCTGTCTGATCTTGGAAGGTAAACAGGGTCAGCTCTGGTTAGTACTTGGATGGGAGACTGTCAATGAATGCCACTGCTGTAGATTATGGGCTTGTCGAGACAGGCAATTTATCCCAGCTTTCCCCTGTCTTGCAGCTCTGCAGTCCTGACAATGTCCGAGGCAAAGCAGTGTGTGTGTGGGGAAGCTGGTGTAAGTTTGGTTGACTGACTGAATCCAAAGGGTAGTCACCAATGGCTCCTCTTCATCCTGGAGAGAAGTGATTAGTGGGGTGCCACAGGGTTCTGTCCTGGGCCCAGTGCTATTCAACATCTTTATTAATGACTTGGATGAGGGAATAAAGGATATGCCTATCAAGTTTGCAAATTAGGAGGGGTAGCTAATACTGCAGCGGACAGGATCAGAATCTGAAATGACCTTAACAGATTAGAATGCTGGGCCAAAACTAACAAAATGAATTACAACAGGGAGAACTGTAGGATACTACACTTTGGCAGTAAAAATGAAATACACAGATATAGTATGGGTGACACCTGGCTTGATGTCATAGAATCATAGAATTGCAGAGTTGGAAGAGACCACGAGGGCCATCCAGTCCAACTCCCTGCCACGCAGGAAATCACGATCAAAGCATCCCCGACAGATAGCCATCCAACCTCTGTTTGAAGACCTTCAAGGAAGGAAACCCCACCACGCTCCGAGGGAGTGTGTTCCACTGCCAAACAGCTCTTACTGTCAAAAAGTTCCTCCTAATGTTGAGGTGGAATCTCTGTTCCTGGAGCTTGCATCCATTGCTCCGTGTTCCAGTCTCTGGAGCAGCAGAAAACAAGCCTGCTCCATCCTCAATGTGACACCCCTTCAAATACTTAAATAGGGCTATCATATCGCCTCTTAACCATCTTTTTTTCCAGGATAAACATACCCAGCTCCCTAAGTCTCTCCTCATAAGGCATGTTTTCCAGACCTTTCACCATTTTAGTTGCCCTTCTCTGGACATGCTCCAATTTGTCAATATCCTTTTTGAATTGTGGTGCCCAGAACTGGACACAGTATTCTAGGTGAGGTCTGACCAAGGCAGAATAGAGCGGCACTATTACTTCCCTTGATCTAGACACTATACTTCTATTGATGCAGCCCAAAATCGCATTGGCCTTTTTACTGCCGCATCATGTTCAACTTGTGGTCTACTAGGACTCCTAGATCTCTTTCGCACGTAGTCTCATTCAGCCAGGTCTCCCCCATCCTATATCGATGCATTTCATTTATTCGCCCTAAGTGCAGTACCTTACATTTCTCCGTATTGAATTTCATTTTGTTAGCTTTGGCCCAGCTCTCCAGTCTATCCAGGTCATTTTGAATTTTGATCCTGTCCTCTAGGGTATTAGCTACTTCACATAATTTGGTGTCATATACAAATTTGGTAAGTATGCCCCTAATTCCGTCATTCAAGTCATTGATAAAGATGTTGAATAGTACTGGGCCCAAGACAGAACCCTGTGGCACCCCAATGGTCACATATTTCCAAGACAAAGAGGAGCCAATGCTGAGCACCCTTTGGGTTCGGCCGGTCAACCAATTACAAATCCATTGAACAGTTAACTTGTCTAGCCCACATTTTACAAGCTTGTTTGCAAGAATGTCATGGGGAACCTTGTCAAAGGCCTTACTAAAGTCAAGGTATGCAATATCCACAGCGTTTCCTTCATCTACCAAGCTGGTAATTTCATAAAAAAAAAAAAAAAAAAAAAGAGAGAGAGAGAGATCAGATTAGTCTGGCATGACTCATTTCTCTGAAACCCATGTTGACTTTTTGTGATTATGGCATTGCCTTCTAAATGTTCACAGACTCTCTGTTTAATGATCTACTCTAGAATCTTCCCTGGTATTGATGTCTGACTAACTGGATGATAATTGTTGGGATCCTCCTTTTCCCCCTTTTTGAAAATGGGGACAACGTTTGTCCTCCTCCAGTCTGCTGGGACTTCTCCTGTTCTCCAAGAGTTCTCAAAGATTATTGCCAATGGCTCTGAGATTATATTTGCCAGCTCTTTTAATACTCTTGGATGTAGTTCATCTGGTCCTGGAGATTTAAATTCATTTAGATTAAGAAGGTATTCCTGTACTACCTCTTTGCGTATTCTGTGCTGGATTTCCCCTATTGTGTCCTCTGTTCCTTTATCCTCTGATTGGTCACCCTTCTCCTTTTCTGTAAACACTGAGGCAATGAAGGTGTTGAGTAATTCTGCCTTTTCTCTGTCCCCTGTTAGCATTTTGCCATCTTCTCCACGTAGTGGCCCCACCATTTCCTTCTTCCTCCTTCTGCTGCGGGTATACCCCCCAAAACCCTTTTTATTGTTCTTAACCTCTCTAGCAAGCCTGAGCATATTCTTCACTTTAGCTTTTCTGACTTTACTCCCACATGTGTTCGCTATCTGTTTGAATTCTTCTTTGGTGATTTCCCCTTTTTTCCATTTCCTATACATGTTCCATTTAAAACTTAGCTCCGTTGAAAGTTCTTTAGTCATCCATCCTGGTTTCTTGAGACACCTCCCATTTTTCTTCCTCAATGGTACTGTTTGAAATTGTGCCTTCAGTATCTCCCTTTTGAGAAAGTCCCACCCATCTTGAGGTCTCTTTTCTTTTAATATTCCTGACCATGGGATCACCCCCAGTATTTCCCTGAGTTTATTGAAATTTAGCTCTCCTAAAGTCGAGAATGCGTGCCTGACTATGCCTGGCTTCTCCTTTCCATTGTATAATAAACTCCAGGAGAACATGATCACTCTCACCTAAGGATCCCACCACTTGCACCCCATTAACCAGGTCATCCCTGTTGTTTACGATCAATTCTAAAATAGGTGACCCCCTTGTTGCCTCTTCCACCTTTTGGACCATGAAATTGTCTTCCAGGCAAGTAAGGAATTTGCTAGACCTTGAAGTTTTGGTTGAGTTAGATTGCCAGCAAATAACAGGATAGTTGAAGTCACCATCACAACTATATCTCTCCTTTCTGCGTGTGTGGTCATCTGTTCTAGAAAGGCACCATCCAATTCCTCTGTCTGACTTGGGGGTCTGTAGTAGAGTCCCACAATAACATCCCTGTTGTTTCCCTCTCCTTTAATTTTTACCCAAATGCTTTCCACCTGGCTTCCAGTATTGATGTCATGGATCTCTTCAGTGGTATAAATATCCTTGACATATAATGCTGTTCCTCCTCCTTTCCTGTTTGGCCTGTTTCTCTTAAAAAGTTTATACCCCTCTATTTCTACATTCCAATCATGCGACTCATCCCACCAGGTTTCAGTAATGCTTAGTATATCATATTTGTTTTGTAGTGCTAGGAGTTCGAGTTCATCTGGCTTATTTCCCATGCTCTGTGCATTAGTGTAGAGACATCTAAGACCATGTGTTCCCTTTACTTGCTGCCTGTGCAAGTTGTTTGCCTCCCACTGTTGGGTCCTTGCACTGTTTGCCTTGTTCCCTCTATGACAGTTTGACTATTTTCTCCAGCCCTTTTGCCTTCCAGAATACTGTCTCCCTCCCCCATATGACTCAGTTTAAAGCCCTCCTGATCAAATTCTTGAGACTGTAGTCAAAAATGTTTCTGCCAAATGTCGTGAGATGCACCCCATCTCTTGCCAGAAGTCCCTCCTCATGGAAGCGCAGCCCATGATCCAAGAATCCAAATTGTTCTCGGTGACACCATCTATGGAGCCAGTTGTTTACATCGGCTATTTTCCTCTCCCTTCCTGGACCATGCCTGTGCCCTGGTGGCGCAGTGGTTAAATGCCAGTCCTGCAAGTCACCACGTTGCAAGTTCGATTGCAGCGGGCTCCAAGGCTGACTCAGCCTTCCATCCTTTCGTAGGTCGGTAAAATGAGTACCCAGCTTGTGGGGGGCAATTAGCTAACACACATTGGAAACTGTTTAATGCAGTTAGATGTGTAAATAGCTGTTGCTTAAAACAATTTGTAAGCCGCTCTGATAGCCTTGAGGCTGAAGAGCGGGGTATAAATAAATAAATAAATAAATATAAAAATGCCCTTCAACTGGCAGAAGAGTCGAGATGACAACCTGTGCGTCCATTTCTTTCAGCTTCCTCCCCAGGGCCTCATAATCTCTTCTGATCTTCGGAAAGCTGTGCCTTGCAGTATCATTGGTTCCCACATGGACCAAAAGGAAGGGGTAATGATCTGTAGGCTTGACAAGTCTTGTCAGCCTCTCTGTCACATTACGGATCTTTGCCCCAGGGAGACAACACACCTCCCGAGACATCTTGTCAGGCCCACAAACCACTGCTTCTGTACACAGCAGCAAGGAGTCCCCCACCACCCTATGCCTCTCCTGAGGCTTCGCAGATGCTGTTCCTTGCGGTGTTCCTCTCAGGGTCCCCTGCTCTGCCCCTGTAGTCTGTCCATGCTGTTCTTCCTCATTGTCCTCAATAAGGGAGAGGGCTTCGAATTGATTCTGTAGCTGCAAGCTGCTCGAAGTATCCCTGGATTTTCATGTCAGTACATGAGAAAGGGATCTAGGAGTCATAGGAGATTTTCACACTACTCTGTTATAGTGTTACTATTCCACTTTAACTGCTCTGGCTGCCTCCTGTGGAATTCTGGGCTTTGTAGTTTAGTGAAGCCTAAGAGCTCTGTGGCTGAGAATGCTAAATGCCCCTCTCTCAACTACAAATCCCAGGATTCCACAGGAGGCAGCCATAGAAAATAAAGTGGAATAGTAACACGATAACAGTGTAGTGTGAAAATCTAGTTAGTGGACCACAAGCTGAACATGTGTCAGCAGTATGATGCAGCAGCTAAAAAAGCCAATGTGATTCTAGGCTGCATTAATAGGAGTATAGTGTCTAGATCAAGGGAAGTAATAGTGCCACTCTATTCCGCTTTGGTCACTTAGAATACTGTGTCCAGTTCTTTTGCCATCTTGACCACATTCTGATGTTGCTTGGCCACCCATGTCTTGGTTTTCATCTATGAAATATTGGTGAGTATTGAACTGTAGCCAGTTGCCTAGTAAAAACTAATGACACTAAATGCTTTTCAAATTTATTAGGCTAGCCATATTTTTATTCTGTCAGTTCTGCAATAATTCCCTGTCCTCTGACTGCGACCGTAATGTTTCTAGACCTAGTTTACCTTAGTGAGAACCAAGCTTTAGTCTTTTTTTCAAACTTTCAGGGTAGGAAATGTGAGGTGGGGGTGGGGATACTGAATTGAAATTCTGGGCTTTCTGTCTAGCTGATGTAACGGTAGAGTAACTTCATTTCTCCCCAGCTGCAAAAATCGCTATATTTATTCCTCACTCTCTTCTGCTTTGATGCATAGAAAGGGAAAGATCAGGTCACACAATTTTTCCTCCCAAACTGCTGATGTAGATAACATTTTGATGATATTGTCATTTAAAGTAATTGGAAATGGAATCCCTTTCCACTCGGTCAACTGAGTCAGGCAACCAGTGTGCCAGGGAACATAAGAAATCAATATGTGAGGCAAAATTATGATGCTTCTCCACTCTCCCTTTTGCAGGCTGGGGCCTCTCTTGAGAGGTTGGAGGTGGTAACAGGATAGCACCAACTTTATCTGCCAGGCAAAAGACTTGTGCATTTCCACAGGCGCGTTATTTTTCCATGAATGAACACAGAAAAATATCTTTACAATATTGTGTTTTAAAAGGATTGTGCATTTTCTTTACAAATACCCCCTCCCCTTTCAAAGATGTCCTGCTGGTGTTTCAGCATAGCATTTTTCTACTTTCATGATACACACACAGAGAGGACTTTATCAGACTAGCACCTAAAAACACTGTAATTCCATGAATGAGGATAGCAGAAAAATCATGGCATTATTACACTTAATAATACATGTTGCTGTAATCCCATGAAACAACCACCACGGAATCATCACACAATGATCACTAGCACTGTAAGAATGGGATTTTACTTCTATGATTTTGCATGGGCGAGATTTTGGCATTCTCACAAGAAGATGTGAGCACACTTAAAAACCCCACAACACCTCAACTAACAAATTAAATGAACCCATAAGCACTGAAACAAATCTAAAAAGGTTGAAACTACATAAATGGGACAAATCATACAAAAAATGTTTTGTGCTTTGTTTTTGTTTTCTCACCTGAGAACTGCCCATTCATGCTATAATCTCATGATTACAACAGGACGTGGATTTGCACACCTTCAATAATGTGAACATTAAATAATGTGAAATAATGTAACAATGCTGTCATGTGATAATGGGGCCTGTTTGCACTACCATGATGTCGTAATCCCATGATTTTTGCTGCATCTGATAAAGTCAAGAGAGAGAGAGAGAGAGAGAGAGATTTTTGAAGCATAATGCAAAGGCTTCATTTTGAACATAACCATGAGTCTCAAAATGTAACAAATGTATATGTCACAATTAAGTTTGTATCGCTTTTCTTCACCTTTCCTCCCAAGGTCTTCCACCCCGGGAGAGATCTTGCCAAGCATAGGCAAAGAGAGACAGTTAACCTGACGTAAGGGAGATAACGTACCCTTATGGATTCATGGCTATTGAGCGCAGCCACCTCAAATCCCTATTGACTCAATTTATATATACCACTCTGGTCACAGAGATCCACTAATAATTATCCCTCTTGTGGATTCTGGTTCCTCCATAGCCTAGATTGGCACCAGCAATGTATAAATCATTTTTGGTTATCTCCCTAGAAACTAAATCTGCAACCTATGAAGCATGGTCTGATTTGAGGCCGTTCAGATGGGCTTTTTCTTGAATCCAGCATCAGCCTGGTCAAGCGGTAGACTAGAGACTTTATCCGACAAAGAAAATAAGGTGTCATAAGGACAAATAATGATTGTGAAAGGGCATGCTTACCAGAGAGATTTTGCGGTCATGTCCAGTTTAAAACCCATCCTATTTACTGACGGCTTAGGCTGTCAATTGATCCCCGTGGTTCTTTTGTGGGGCATTTGAATCCACATGCCATTGTACTCACGTGAATGCAGAGTCAATAGTCGGACTGTCCAGAACACTTCCGGGTGAGATTGTGACATTCAGGTAGGTGACACTCTTTTTAGGACCCTCGCCAGTTTGCTTGGAAGTTTTTAAATGTGTTTATGTGCTTTATGCAATTTTTACTTTGTTATTTACTTTGTTTTTAATTTCCCGTGCTATGTGTTCTCATGAGAATCCATGGGAGTTCATTCCAGGAAGTGAACAGAGCTCCATTCACTCCTCATTCATTACCAGAGAAGCCTTTTTGCACAGATGAAGCTAAAGTGTGGTATGGGGACTTCTTTTGCCAGCATAAAAAGTCACAAATTTTGCAGAATGGGTTTAGGGGGTGGTCTGATGAAGTCCTAGAACTAGGAACACCAAAGTTCAAATATCAGCCCAGCCATTAAGGTGATTTTAACTGGGGTTGCCAGGTCAGCAACATTCCATTTCCTAAGGCAGCTCTACTCAAAGTGGTGGTCCCTGGACTGGTTAGTCCCTGCTGAGTTTCCAGGAAAGTATGAAAGAAATATACTCAATGGTCACAAATCCAGTGCTGGCCCCCCATATCAGATAACCTGGGAAGCACTGTCCTAAAGTATCAAGGCCAACTGCAGAAAAGTGTTTGTGGAGTTGAGGCTGGCAAGGGTTGGGAAGAGGGCTGGAACTACTTAGAATAGTAGAATCATAGAGTTGGAAGAGACCATGAGGGCCATCCAGTCCAACCCCTGCTTGCAGGAATACATGATCAAAGCACCCATGGCAGGTGGCCATCCAGCCTCTCTTTAAAAATGTTCAAAGACGGAGACTCCATCACATTCCGAGGCAGTGCATTCCACTGTCGAACAGCTCTTACTGTCAGGAAGTTCTTCCTAATGTTTAGATGGAACCTCTTTTCCTGTAGTTTGAGTCCATTGCTCCAAATCCTAGTCTCTGGAGCATCAGAAAAAAAAGCTTCCTCCATCTTCAATATGACATCTTTTCAAGTACATAAACATGGCTATGATGTCAGCTCTTCACCTGCTCTTCTCCAGGCTGAATATACCCAGTGCCCTATGTCACTCCTCATAGGGCATGGCTTCCACACCTCCCATCATTTTGGTCACCCTCCTCTGGACACAGCCCAGCTTGTCAATATCCTTCTTGGATTGCAGTGCCCAGAACTGCACACAGTATTCCAGGTGAAGTCTGACCAAAGCAGAAGAAAGTGGTATTATTGCACCCCTCGATCTAGACACTATACTGCTACTGGTGCAGCTCAGAATTGCACCTTTTTTTTAGCTGCTGTATCACACTGTTCACTCATATTCAGCTTGTGGTATATTAAGACTCCTAGCTCCCTTTCACAGCTGGTTGCAGTAGCAAGTATCCAGGAGAATCGAGGGGAATCGATCAGAATCTGGTAAAACTTGGAAACCAGATAATATGTCCAGAGATGGGGATGGGGCCACTGTTGGCTGGATAAGTGGCAAAAATGCATCCAGCAGCTATACATGAATATTCCTGATAAAAGTCACATCCGACACAGCCTTGTCAAAGCATACATGACACATGAAGAGTTTTTCCAGGCCCTGTGCTGCTGCAGGGGCTTGTAGAAGGTTGGTGCTAGGCCACAGGGAGATTCCACCCCCCCACAGGTCCTGCTGCCACCAGTGCCACCTGCTGTGCCGCTTTTGCAACAAGAAGCTTCACAGATTGTGACTCTGGCCCTACATTCCCTGCCATTGGTTCTCTCCTGAGTCCTCTTCTCTCATCTTTGACCTTTTAGTGTGCTGATGGATGTATAAGTGCCACATACATACAACATGCTTCCTGCTAAGGTAGTGAACCCTAGTACCAGTTGGGAATGGGTGGGAAATTGGTACCCAGGTTTTAAAGCCACCTCAAAGAAAACAATCAAACTTCCTCCTTCTCTGGTGCTGCTCATCCTGAGACTTGACTCTTTGGACATTTAGAGCAGCACAATAATTTCCTGAGATATCTCAGCCAGCTCCCTGAGACCTGGCAACCCTACCATTGGTGACCTTGGACTAGCCTGCACTGTACAGCCCACCTTACCTTCTAGGGAGGGTGCCAGGACAAAATTGGGATAGAACAATGCATACCACCTTGAATTCCATGGAGGAAGGGTGGGGAAATAAATGTAACAAAAAGCAGAGACGCAACAATGATTTCTTTTTAATAAGCTGCTCAACCTCCAAATGTGACAAGAGTTTAATTTGGTTTATATTATTTGCCACGCTGTTAAGATAATGCTTCTAATTTATTTTGTGTTTTTTCCTTGGATGGAATGTCTTAATACGTATGAGTGATATATATGATTTTAATAGGGTTCTCCACTTTCAGAACTCATTGAATTGAAAAGTGGCTTAATTCGCTAATAGGAATGACTCCTAGAGGGGGATAATTCTTGCTTGGCATTCGGAGGGTTTTTTTCCGATGCCTTGTCTGTTGCAACCCAGAGTTCTGTGCCAATGTGTCCCAATGAATAAATGCGGTGTTGATTTGCTTTTGGTTATTAGCAGAAAGGGAGGGGTGGAAAAAGAAATACCCCCGAAGAACAGTTTTTCTGAAATTTTTAGGATAGCGGCTCACCTGAAGTGATCTTTCATAGTACACAGTTATAGTGCTATAATTCCACTTTAACTGCCATGACAACATCCTATGGAATCCTGGGATTTGTAGTTTGGTGAGGCAGAAGAGCTCTCTGACTGAAAATTCCAAATGTGTGTTTGTGTATGTGTTTTGTGTGTGCATCCAAGCTGTTTCCAATTTATGGTGATCCTAAATTTGTTCAGAGAAGGTTTGTCATTTCCTTCCCCTGAGGCTAAGAGAGTATAACTTGCCCAAGGTCACCAACTGGGTTTCAAGCCCTCCCTAAACTACAAATCCCAAGATGGCATAGGATATTGTCATGGCTGTTAAAGTGGGATCATAATGCTATAAGTGGGCAGCGTGAAAGTGCCCTTCCCCAGATAAGGTGGCTGAGTGGGATGATTTTTGAATGTTCGTCTAAGACACTGAGTTGGTTTCCAGGCTGCTATTACATTGCTATTTCTACTCTTACTTCTTTCATGGTCTTGAATTCTTTAAGCAAGGTTGCCAAGGCAGGTGGTCCTCATCCTTTTAAAGAAGAATTCAAGGGGATACCTCAGAGGCAACGCAATGCTCCCTCCATACTGCCTGCCATTTTTCTGTCCCAATCTCACAGAACCATGGGATCAGAGCCACCAGAACACTTGCCATGAAAACAAGTGTTTTTGGTAATATGTTTAGTGGGAAATGATCCTGAATAAATTGTGATTTGGAGGGAAAAGACCACCTTGAAGTCAATTGTTTCCCTTGCCATTTGACTGTAGTGACTTTTCCCCCAGATATCTTGGGGCACATTTAGCTGAGCATCTTAGGCAGAGTTTAATGGCACACCCAGACTCTCTCCTTTTCAGCCTTCAAAACCTAACTGCCAGTTTTCAAACAGAGTAAGTCATAACCCCTTCACACAGTTCTGCCTTTCAGATTGACTGTAGTTTCTAGGGCTACTTTGTTCTCTGGACAGCACTCTGAGGGCCAGATGTCATGCTTTGCCATTCTAACTGACCTGCCCATGAATGATTAGACTCTATGATTAAGTTGCTGCCATTGAGTAGAAAGAGCTTCACCTTGAAGGAGCATATGCACTCAGGCATAGTCATGGGATTGCATACAAAGGCCATAGAGAACTCTAATGTTAAAGTCTGGAGTACCCCCCCCCCCAACTCTCTCTGTCACACACACTCACAACCTTACTTTCTTTTCCATTTTCCACATGCCATAGAAGATACATCTACACTGTAGAAATAATGCAGTCTGACACCACTTTAACTGTCAGCAGTAATTTGTTGCCATTGTATTTTAAAATAAATCTTCACTTTCTTATTTGCTAAAAGGTTGTCTTTTATAATGCTGCAAAATGCTGGCCTGTTGTACCAAACACACCATCTTCTACACTTCACTATCAAGTCAACATTTGAATCATGTGATTTCCTTCAGCATTTAGTGAGGTCTCAACCCCACAACCATAAAAGCTACTTTAAAATGTTTGTTAAACAGTATTGTAAAAGAATTGCTGTTGCCTGATTCTAAATTCTTCTAATCTAATCTAATCTCTCTCTCTCTCTCTCTCTCTCTCTCTCTGTCTGGCTTTTCTTCACAAATGAAGATTGAGGAAGGACTCATCCCGTGCTCTCTGCAAGCATGCTGATGACTGAAAAGGCCAATCTGAGATAAACAAGTCCGGTTGCAGAAAGCCACAATGCAATGTAAAATGTAGTATACTGCAATATAATGTAAGTAATGTAATACCTTCGTTATGGGAGGATGAACTAATCACAACAAACTAGTTATTTATAATTAGTTTCTTCCAACATGGCAGTACCTTTTGTTGGCCCTGTGTCTTGTGTGCAGTTTGGATTAGCTTTTCATTTCCATTCTGTTCATAGAATCATAGAATTGTAGAGTTGGAAGAGACCACGAGGGCCATCAAATCCAACCCCCTGCCATGCAGGAACACACAATCAAAGCATCCCTGAAAGATGGCCATCCAGCCTCTGTTTAAGACCTCCAAGGAAGGAGACCCTACCATGCTCTGAGGGAGTGTGTTCCACTGCCGAACAGCTTACTGTCAAAAAGTTCCTCCTAATGTTGAGGTGGAATCTCTGTTCCTGGAGCTTACATCCATTGTTCTGTGTTTTAGTCTCTGGAGCAGCAGAAAACAAGCTTGCTCAGGCTAAGACTACTGTGCATCAGATATGTAGCATGGCCTTATCTATAAGGTGAATACAACACAGGCTTCATTCTGGTGCCAAGTGGAAAAAATTGCTTTTTATGAAGCATTTGGGTTGTAATGATTTCATCCAATTCATACATACACACTGTTTTAACTTGTTTTAAATTGTCGTATTGTATAATAAGTTTTAAAATACTTTACTATCTACAGTATTCTCTTTTTTTAACTGGTTTTAAATTGTTAAAATTGATGTTATTGTATGCCATCATGAGATACTGTGATATAGGATGGAATAGTAACATTTTAATAAAGGAATAATAAATAAATATAATTAGGGGTTCTCAAAGAGTTCAGATTTTTTAGAATTCTGATGTGTAATGACATGACACATTGAAATAGTTAAAGATTTTGCATACTTTGGCTCAGTCATTAATCATTTGAAATGTGGTTCTGGATGAGAGTTTGGAAGATACCATGGACTGCCAAAAAGATAAATAAATGGGTCCAAGAGCAAATCAAGCTTGAACGCTCTCAAGAAACCAAGATGACTAAACTGAGGCTATTGTACTTTAGACATAGTATGAGAAGACATGACATATTAGAAAAGACAGTGATGCTTGGTAGGATAGAAGAAAAAGAGGAAGACTGCATTACTGCTAGATAGACTCAATCAAGGAAACCACAGCCCTGAATTTGCAAGATCTGAGCAGGGCTGTTGATAACAGGGTGACTTGGAGGTCTATTATTTGTAGGGCTGCCATAAGTTGAAGTCAATTTGATGGCAACTAACAACAACAACAAATGATTGGTTCACATGTTTTAGCCTGATGTATTGATTGGAATATAATTGTCCTTCAGATTTTAAATTTCTTCACACCTGGCTGTGTAGTTATTGGCCCCCCAAATATACTACCTTTTTATAAGAAACTACACTTAAATATATAAATATGATTATTTTAAAAAAAATCAGATAAAAGCAGGACTGAGATGGAGCAAATTTATGAATGGACAATGGGATTATCTACCAGCCAGGATACACCGGCTTCCTGCCAGCATATTCTAGTTGCAGAGCTAGCCAAGTCCTGCCCCTGTTACCTCAACAAAACAGGCTAGAGCCCCAACAGGATGCCAGCCTGGCACTGTAGCTTCCATTGCCACCATTTTTTCTGGTGATGTGGAAGCCAGGAATGGGGTCTGCAATATATGACTGAAGCCCCCTCCCCCCGAATGTGACCAGCCTTGGTCATGTGCTGAGGGACCCCTGCATGGCTTCTGGAAGAGCCAGGGAGCTGGCGGTGGCAGGAAGGGCTGGACTGCTGGGATGGGTTTTTGCAGACACACAGGGTCTGATTTGGTTTTGGTCTCCAGTACTGGATTCAACCGGGTATTATATTATAACATTTTATCAGGCCCTACCCCATTCCTGCCCTGGGGGTAGTGAGAACTGCCCAGGGCCAGAACAGGGCAAAAGTCCTGTGTCATATAGACTGCAGAGCTCTGGAACAGGGGCAGGCTGGGGTATTTAGCCTGTGTAGAGAAGCCAATGTTAACCTGATATTGACTGATTTGCCCAACTCTGTCTATAACACTGCATTGTCCAAGTCATTTTCCTTCTCTTCTATTTTGTCTCTACATTTCACAAATACTACATTGTTATAATTAGAAACTGCGTGATTTGAGATAGGTGGGTTAACAGGATAATTTCATCCTGTCCATCAATATATAAAGCTGCCATTCAAGAGAATATTATTTTGGTGTCAGCATTAGGCTCTCCTAACACACAAATTACCTATAACAGGTTGAATTTGGTTATTGTCCTGATTAATTACACTGACAGGATTGGCCTAGGTTCTGCCAAGTCTTGGCTCATTTGTATTCCACAGTGTTTTTCTTGTGATGAAACAGAGCAAAACAGAAACAAGAGAAGAGAAAGAGATAATGAGGGACCCAGCAACCTTTCGAAGTCCTCACTCCCAGGGGCTCCTACATCTTCTGCTAGTAACTATGCAATTATCTCATGTCACTGCTATACACATGAACTACCCCTTACCCTTGTAGAACCTAAGAGAAAATGAAAATGCTACATTAGGATTTTCATTTTTTTCCCATGGACATCAAGAATTCAGTTGATGAATCACTAATGCTGTTTTAGAATGTATTGGTCACATTGTATACTTACCCTGATCGATACAGAAAAAAAATATCAACAGAAATTACTGTAGGAAAAAAAAAATTAACCTATGTGCATCATGGAGATAAAAATTATAATGATCTCTATTTCATACTGTTATGTGTCAGGGACATTTTTGGACTGAAAAGTTACTTATGCCAATGGTCAGGGAAACATTTTTATACAGAGAGCCACATTTCTTCCCTGGCTTTATGCCAGTGTCACAAAAAAGAAGCATAAGTGATAATGGCTGACCTTTTCTTGCTGTATTTTACTGCCACATCCTTGTGGAGGGTTTTTGGAATTATTCTAAAACACGGAAATGTAAACTGTGGGGTACAGTCAGAAAAATACAGTGTCTTCAGGAATCAACATAATTTAGTTGGTTTGGGAACTCAACGAAGAACTGTGATCCACAAAGACACAGCCCATCCCTCAAAGGGTAGAGATGAATCCCTGTGCTCAATTTTGGGCAGAGTTTCAGAATTCTTTGAAACATCTCCAAAGCCCATCACATATACATACAAAGTTCCAGCTCTGGTTTTCATTTGTGAGGTAGGAAGAGTTGAAAGGCTCATGCCTACCCTAACAGTATGGAATACATTCAGAGCACCAATGCCATTGTGGCTATAGGAATGAGTTGCTTCCCTATGTCCACTGCCCTTGTTCCCTACCATGAAATGAAAGAATTTTGCATACTTCTGAAGCTGAGCATCTTTCAGAAGTACTTTATAGCTGTGTATTCCTGCATGGCAGGGTATTGGACTAGATAGCTTTTGTGGGCCCTTTCAAGTCTAAGAGTCTATGATTCTGTCATATGAACAGGACATTTATTGATTAAGGATAGAAAGAATAGGGAAGAGTGCAGCCATAGTGAGGGGGAAGAGGAGGAACTGGGGAAGGGAGGACTCCTCCTCCTCTTCCCCTTCCACACAGAAGGATGGTTACCTCCTTCTATTCCCCCTCCCTGTGGGTGCCCTCAGTGCTGCTGCCATGGGGATCCAGGGAGGGAGGATGGCTCCTCCCCATGGGTGCCCTCCCTGCCGGCACCACCATTGCATCTGCGAACCATATGGGGGCAACCCCCCACCATTAAGACGAATCGCAGTAATTTGACATTATTGCAGAGCAATCCTTTTTTTGGGGGGGGTCGTATAGATGGGCCCTTTGAAAACTCTGTGGTTTTAAAAGACTTCCTCAGAGTGGCTGGAAATTGCTAAAATTATTCAGTATTTGCTTCAAGAAGAAAATTAGTGAATTATTACATCACTATTATTGCGCCAAGGGCAGCATCATCGGCGAAGAGCAGCTCACGGACTAGATAGTTTAGAGTCTTAGTGTGAGCCCTCAGACGGCTTAAGTTAAACAAGCTACCATAAGTACGGTAACGTATATAGATGCCGTCGTCTTCTTCAAGCTCTGCCATAGCCCTTTGGAGCATCATGCTAAAGAAGATTGTGAATAAAGTCACCAGCATTGAGGCCATGATATTGAGAACGCAGCTGTGCTGGGCAGGGCACGTTTGTAGGATGGAGGACCATCACCTCCCCAAAATACTACTCTACGGTGAACTCGCCACGGGTCAGCGTAAGAGGGGCGCTCCAAAAAAGCGATACAAAGACTCCCTGAAACAACATCTCAGGCTCGGCCAAATTGATCACCAACAGTGGTCCGCCCTGGCCTCACATCGGGAGGCATGGAGACGCACTATCCACAATGCTGCAGCCTTATTTGAGAACTCACGATGAAGAAGTCTTGAAGAGAACTGACAACGCAGAAAGAATCACAACCCAAAAACATCACCCAAGGAGACCTTCAGTTGTGCTTTTTGCAACCGGACTTGTTTATCTTGGATTGGCCTTTTTATTCATCAGCGCGCTTGCAGAAAGCACAGGATGAGTCCTTCCTGAATCTTCGTTTGCGAAGAAAAGCCAGAGAGAGAGAGATTATTGCGCCTGTACATGGCTGAATGGCTGGCTGGTTTTGGGTTGGAATATCCATAGTTGCCCTAACTTGTCTTAAAGAGTTTCAATGGTCAGTTGGCAACCCACAGAATGGGTTATTTTACCCCTCTCTGAACCCATATTCTTATTTGGACTGAATTTCTTTTTGCTATTTAACAGTTTAGTCTGAAGAGATACTGAATCTTCATGGGATATCTATCACAAGTGGTTAACAAATTAAGCAAACGAATCCATATTTGGAAGCTTTCAGGATACCATGAAAGAAAATACACCAAAAATGACCCAATTTTGTCATGAATAACATGCGAATAGGATGATTTGCGGGCACTGTTTTCCCTTGATTAGATTATTGGTTTACAGCTGGGTCTGCTGTGTTGTGTTTCTAACAGTGCTGTAAAAATAAATCTTCTGAATTTTTGACAAATTTCATTTAGCTTGATATGTACATTCCTACTTTATTGAATTTTAGCCAAAGATCACATATATATTCCAGAATCCCTGGATTTCTAGAGAGACAACATATTAAATGGAACAACATAGAAAACAGACTATACAATTACAAATAGAATAAAATAAGGTTAAAATATGGTCTGGTATAAAGAGGAATCATTATGAAAATCTAAATATGACAACATTTAAATTTTAGACAATTTAGAATACCAGTACAATGCCACTACAAGCATAACTTATACAAATCTTCCTGAGTCTTAAGAACCTTAGTGAAGGGTTTTCCTGCAGTCAACCATTTTCACAGGGCCACCAGGTAAGGACATGTGAGGAGGCCTTTTTGGTGGCTGCTCCCATGCCATTCGAGGTTTTTAAACAGAGGCTGGATGGCCATCTATCAGGTAATGATTTTATTGTGTTTTTCTGCATGGCAGGGGGTTGAACTGGATGGCCCTTCTGGTCTCTTCCAGCTCTATGATTCCCAGGCTGTGGAATTTCTTCCACCGGAAGCTAGGTTGGCTCCCTCTTTGTTCTCCTTTTGCTGGTAGGTAAAATACATTTTAATGATTTTTTAGCATTTGATGGTTAATTGGTTGTGCAGGAAGGTCTTTTTATGGGGTGTATATGTGCAATGTATATTTTCTATATTGCTATGTTTTAAAATTATTTTATACCTCTTAATATGATAGCTTGTTTAATTTGTTTTTTTTAGCACTGTCTTGTTTTAATTTTGTTGTTAGTCACCTTGCCAAAAATCGGTGTGATGAAGTGGTTTGAATGTAGGCCTAGGACTCTTGGAGACCAGGGTTTGAATCCCCTCTGCTATGGAAACCCCCTGGGTTCCTCAGCTATGGAAATCCACTTGGGAAAGCCACACTCTCTCAGCCCCGGGTGAAGGCAATGGTAACTCCCCCTTGAGAAATTTTGCCAAGAAAACCCCATGATAGGTTTGCCTTAGGTCTTCATAAGTGAGAAATTACTTCCAGGCACAGAACAACAAATCACTCTGGGTCTCATGTTGGGTGAAAGGTAGAATAATAAATCAATCAATCGAGTATCTGTCAGGAGTTAGAGACTGAACTCCATTATAAAATGGCCGAACAACTGCAGAATCAGGCTGAGTCATAATAGCTGACTGCATGAACTACCAAGTCATGCCTAGTCAGGCCACTAGGGGGCAATATCCTGTAGATGTATATATAAGAGAGCTCAGAACAGAGCTCACTTCCTCCTCTCTTCTCTTCCTGTGAATGTTGAGACCTGGTGAAGCAGTTTCTCCTTCAATTGTAAATATTTGTATATATTGCATCTGTTTGACTTTGAAGATAGAAGTTGTCATGATGACCTATAGGTAGCATCATGGATACCCTTTCCACTACTTATTTGGAAATGGGAAGTGGGTGGGAGAACCTCATTAAATAAACATGATGTCACCTCATCTGACTAGATAGCCACTCTGATTGGGCACTGGCAGAGCCAATCAGAAATCAACAAGAAGGACTTTTAAAAGTTCTGATTTTTTCCTTTGTTCTGAGTTAGACTGGTTGAACACATGACCTAGCTAGATGGAGCTAGCTAAGATGGACTCTGACCCACATGGCCTCACTCTGGGACCAGATGGCCTCCCCAGCCTAGAATAACTACAAAATGTTAAACTATGATACCAAAAGGTTTGGGGGAAGCCAACCTTACCCAAAGGCCTCCAAAAGGATCCAAAAAGACTCTGAACTCCATCTACAGAGACTGTAAGTTAATCTGCATGTAATAGTTAGGGAATGTGCTGTTAGATTGAGTTAGATTTTATGTTTATTTGTAAATGCTCTGAATGAATGCAAACTGTATAAGCCTTAAGTTGAACCTAAGAATGTTTTACCTTTTTTAGCACATAGACACCTAGAAATGAATAAAAGCTTCTGTTATTTCCTATCCTTGCCTCGAATTGCCTGCTCTGGTCAGCTATCTAAACTTCTCTGGGAAAGAGGAAAGTACATTATTGTTTCTTTAATACATCTTGTCTATGATCTCCCTGCCTAGACAAGAAAAGACCATTAAGACAGGGAGTGGTGGTGAAACGAAGAGGAATCCCTTGGGTTTGGGATTGGAACAAAGGCCAACCCTGGACTTCAAGCAGCAGAAAACCTTGGGTGGCCATTATGACATGGTGGCAGCATTTTTGTACCCTCAGGGTTGGGGAATACCAGTTAAGCAGCTCTCTCTGCCATGGGGGTGGGGAGACTGTGGCTTTTGGAGTAATTTGGGGAGTTCGGTAGTGCCTCCTGCTTATTTTGACGCCAAACACTCTGTGTGTGAGTATTCTTAGGAACGGGTTGCTACTGAGTCTGCTGAGATTTTTTTTTTTTTTTGCTTCTGCTGGGGATTAAGTGTCCTATCATTCCCTGACAATATCAACTCTAATACATCAGATTGTTTTCAGAAATGTTTTCTTAGGAGAAGAAAGTGAAATGCTTATGATAGAAGTGCCAGATATTTGAACTTACCTCATTTAGGAGATAGCTGTGTTGTTTAGGGTAATGTACTATCCTCTGATGTTCAATCACCTCTCCAGCAAGAAAGCACACACCACCCCTCTGCCATGGAATATGTTCAATTATTGGTTACAGTTCTATGTGACCTTCCTTTGAGTATGCTCAGGTGATGTACATGGCTCTTCTGCTCTCCACTTGACCTTTACAGTGTGAGCTGGGTCATGCCAAGAGAGAAAACTTAGCCCAAATTGAGTTTCATGGTCTGGTAGTGACTAGAACATGGATCTCTCAAGTCCCAGCCCAATGTTATAACTACCATACTGACTTACACTGCAATCAGGCAGGGAACCTATAATCACTGGGAGACTGTATACTTTAGTTCCTTGGAAGAATGTAATAGTGAGAGGAACACAAGCCTGATCCTATCCAGTCACTAGAAGATTCAAGAAAAGCTGTGCTCTCTCTCTCTCTGTGTGTGTGTATGAAAGTGGAGGTTGAATTGGCAAAAATTGATTGCTTAAGAAGTGAGGTATACTTTTTCAAAACAGATGGATGGTCAATATAAAAAGACATCTCCCATAGGCAATATATGGCCAGTGATTTGCTGTTTTGGGTCCAGTGGACTAAATCTTGCTCCAGAAGGATCTGCTGGTCCTTCTAATCCACTTCCTCATTCATCTAGAGAAGTGAGCTATTTCATTATTTTCTCATGGTGCAATTCTTGGTATATCTAGTTAGAAGTAAAATCCATTGAGTTAAATTTGTCCTACAGCCAGGAAATACAAATATAGGTTTGTACTGTTGAGATGGATTCACTCAATCCTTGGAAATGCATCAGCTAAAAAAGCCAGTGTGATTCTAGGCTGCATCAATAGGAAAATAGCATTTAGATCAAAGGAAGTAATGATGTGCACTCTATTCTGCTTTGCTTACCTAGAATACTGTGTCCAGTTCTGGGCGCCACAATTCAAGAAGGATATTGACAAGCTAGAAGGTATCCAGAGGAGGGAAAAACCCACATGGTAAAAGCTCTAGAAGCCATGCCCTATGAGGAGCAGCTTAGGAAGCTGGGTATGTTTAGCCTGGAGAAGAGAAGGTGAAATGGCAGCCATGTTAAATATTTGAAGGAATGTCATACTGAGGATGGAGCAAGCTTGTTTTCTGCTGCTCCAGAGACAAGGACATGGAGCATGGACTCAAACTACAGGAAAAGAGATCCCACCTAAACATTAGGAAGAACTTCCTGATGGTAAGAGCTGTTCTGCAGTGAAATGCACTGCTTCAGAGTGTGGTGGAGTCTCCTTCTTTGGGGGTTTTAAGCAGAGGCTGGATGGCCATCTGTTGGGAATCCTTTGATTATTTATTCCTGCATGGCAGGGGGTTGGACTAGATGGCCCTTGTGGTCTCTTCCAACTCTATGAAATAAAAGGGCAATGAACAAGGACAATCAATAAGTGAAAGTGGATATACCATTTTGTGGGACCCAAATGCAATGTTTTAAAGACATTGGGAAAGTGAAGACCTTCAAATGCTATTTGTAATTTACTTGAGATGAATGGTGGTTTGAGAGCCGGAACAAAGTTGTTACAGGCTGATATACTGATGACCAATGTATTTTACCATTCCTTCCATCTGTTACACTCAAGGGGAGATCCTGTCTGGTGATAGATGGCAAAGTATGGGCCAGAGCAATTGGAAAGCCCCAAGGGTCCACTATATTTGGTGACCTTAATAATATGAGATGGGAACAGTAAAGCACAGGGAGGGGGGAATCCATCAGGTCTTCAACAACTGCAAGGAGGGTTCTATCAGACAGCAGCCAAGAGCACTTTAAAAGGCATTCATTTCATGGAAAGTATGTTACTTGGTATTTGCCTGCTAGAACAAAGGTTATTTTTTTTTAAAAAAAACAACAATCTAAAGATACTATGACAGCTTAATGTTGTTTTTCTTGCTAGCTAAACTAACAGCCTGCTCTGGTTTCCTGCTGGTGACTTGAAGTTTGGTATCTTCCTCAGGAATTTTGCTGCACCACAGAACTGCTGTCTATGGTCCAGGTTCTCTTACAGTGTTCTAAAGAGTGCTTGGAGACAACTCTAAGATCATGTGGTGCTTGATGATCTATCTAGATGAGCCTGCCTGTGCACAACATCTGAAAACTCGTTTTGCACTTCTCTGTTGGGGATGGGCAGTGGAGACAACCAGGGTCTTTTTACACACAGTATCTGAATGATTGAATGCATTCTCATCGATCCTTTGCCTTTTGACTTGATTTCTGGAAAGCAGAAAAAATAAATGGTAGTTTTTGCAAGCATTCGGTACTATGGGGCTAGTATTTTTTTATAATAGAAAATAGAACAACAGAGTACATTGAATAGGACACCTGTATGAAAGAAACACATTTGAATGCCAGATGCCATTTTATTATTGAAAAGCCACATGTATTTTGCGTAGTTAATATTTTAATGTATTCTTAATGAGGTTATTAAAAATGATAAATTATAAATTATTTCAAATAAGTGTACGCTGCGTTATAACCCTTACATATTTACTCAGTGATTTCCCCCCCCCCAAAAAAAAGCCTGCAGACATTTCTGATGAGATTTGGAGACTGTATTTTAAAATTTCTGATAAAATCTCTGCTAGAACTTACTGACAAATGAAAACGAAAGGGAGGATCTAGATTTTATTCTATTAGAAACATTGTATTAATGGCTGGTGGAGCATGTTAATGTTAAGGGGCACTCAAATTTGCTCATGATTATACTGGTAGGTGGGGCTGTAGCGCTCTCTCTCTCATCTGAAAACTCCTAATTTTTTAAATGAATCATTTTTATATAAAAAAATAGCCTACAGGGGTTTGGTTTCCACTCTTACTGTGGATACTAGAAACCACAGATAACAGACACCCCCCCTGATCTTAAAGAATGATAGATCCGGGGGAGGTGTTTTAATGATGGGCATGGAGACGAGCGCAGGGGTTGGCCAGGGCGTGGCTACGCCCTGGCTAGGAGGAGACAGGGTGGGCCTGAGGCCAGGACTACTTTACCCTTTGCTGCCCCTGGCTTCCTCCTCTTTTACACTGGATTGAAAACCCACCGTCCCGCCTCTGCCACAGTATGAGAATTCTGGTCGCTTTATGGGCCGGGTAGGAATTTTTACCTACTCTTTTACGAGGGGTGTTTTGCCTACCCCATACTGTCGCTTGGGACTTGGACAATTGGCTTAGGGTGTGGTTCATTAACTAGGCGGTCACTTGGCAGGGAGTGGGGAGATAATGATCTGGCAATCACCTATGGCAACCTCAATTTGAGTGGAAGGATAGCCATCACTGAGCTGTATCAGCATCCTAATGGATGGGGTGCAGCAAGGGAGCCTATCCTTAGGGCCAGCATCAGGTTGTGATCCCTCACAGAAGCTATGTGGCTTAGGGATCTGCTGCCTGATGCAGGGTCCTCCAGCAGACGGCGCCCAGAGGGAACCCCGAACACTGGGATCCCCAATGGGGCTCAGGTGAGTCACCCAGGGAAGCTGGGAGTTAGGTCACTTGTGAACAACTGCCCAGCTGCTCCCGCAAAGGTATCTCCCCCCTTTACAGGCTGCATACCCCAAGAAATACACAATAAATAGGTGAGATATCAATAAAGTGGCCCGTATTTCAATCCAAGCTTCTGTGTCTGGTCTCGTTATTTCATGCGTCAATCATTAACAGTGAAACCTTTTAAATTAAAGGACTTCTGATAAAAAAACCCCACATACCATAGAGTTGCATTGGAGGACCTAGAAGATGCCTATAGAGGATGCCTCCAGGCCTTCTCCAGCACAATTCTATGATATGTGTCCTCTATTTTGTGGTCCACATATAACTGAAACTGCAGATATTGGTTCCACAAATACATGGGTCTGACTGTGTTGCATTTTTAACAATAAATATCATCTTACAATTTCTTGAGATTTACAACACAATGGCATGCATGTTTACTCAGAAGTACCTCCTGTTCCATTCAGTAAGGTTTATATTTCCAATCTATTTGAACATTTGGCTCCACTCTCACTGGCCATAATTCATTTATTAGATTTTGCCATCTCTACTTTGCATTTGAAGTAATGGAAGGGGATGTTTTGATGCGAGAACACCTACTGGCATGTGATCAGACTTCTAATTCACACAGGGAGCAGCTCCACACATAAAACCTAATTCCCCAAACACATGGAGGGCAGTGGGTCTGAGGACTTTATCATACCAGTCTGTTGTCTCACAGCAATCACTTTGTTGAAACAAATGGGAACATATCACTATGAAAACATTCACATTTCTCCACAATTGTGCTCCTTTGGCAATCCATAGTCCTGTGCTCACTCTTCCACACTACCTCTCTAATCCTGTCTTCCTACCCCTGTATGCCCTACCCAGTGCATGTGTTCCTTCTGATTTTTTAATTTTTATTTTATTGCCATTGTACAATTCTGGCAACATGTTAAAATAAAAAAAAAGAAATAGAAAATCAAAGGAAAACAGAGTAAAACCAATTTCATCCAGCTTGAAAATAGTGAGGGGGAAGGGAGGAGGAAAGGATGAGAAACACTTCCACGCATGTCTTGTGACACCTGGAATATCGGAACTGCAGCAGAAGGGACCTTGTTCCTCCAGGGCCAGTAATGGAAAAGCAGCAATATGGGAGCCATTGATGGTGTTCCCCATCAATGAAAAGGTGCACTCCACCAAGTATTGAAATGCAAAGCAGCAACAGGAGAGACATGACATCATGTGCTAAGTGTCAGTCAAATATGCTATTATCTGGCTGTAATTGCAATTTACCAACTTTATGTAACAAAGGTATGACAGAGGGCCATAGAATGTAGGACTACGACTTGGAAGCTATTTTTGTTTCGATTCCTGTACGTCTTGCTGTTTTAAAATTTGTTTTAAACTGCTATTGTTTTAAATCTTATTGTTTTAAAGACAGGAAAGATAGACAGAAATTCACCTTGCACCAGCTGCAGTTCCAACAATTATCCACCACCCCAGTTAATTTTGCATGCTTCCTTTCTTTTTCTTTTATTCATACTATATGCAAGGCTGTCCCATGTCTGTTCAGGAATATGTGGCCTGCCAGATGTATTTGCACAGTAACTTCCATCAGACCCAGCCAGCCCAGCCAATGGTGAGGCATGCTGAGAAATGGAGACCAACCAAATCTAAAGGCCCACCTATTTTTCATCCTTGGTTTAGGCCCACAGCAGAATGTGATGTCATAGCATTTAGAAAAGGGTTCATGCAATTATCTCTAGAATGGAAGTGGAGTGGAGAGAGAAAAATTGCTACCTCAATTGACAAACACAACACACTTTGAGAGAAAATACAAGGTCAATAAAACTGTGTGCACTGCAGCTCCTGAAATGGTTAGGGGAAGATTTATGGGGGTGGGTGGGAGGAAAGCGCACCCCTCTTTGTGAAAGCTTTGTGCTGTCTGGTGGGAAGAGAAGGGTCATAATGTCATGGCTGTGGGCTAGAGATTGTATATTGAAATACTGATCTTGAACTACCAGCTCCTTTTTTGGCTGTACTCATTGTGGCTCCAAACTTATCACTGCCTCTGCAAAGCAGAATAAATTGTACTTCAGCTGAAAATTAAGCTAGCACTTAACATTTTCATTTAGAGGCAAGATTTGAGGGGAGATCTGAATGCTTCAGTCAAGAAAATAATTCTTCACAAAGCCTTTAATTTTACAGCTGTCATTTCTTCTTTTCTTTGTAGGGCTGACCTTTCCTTACCATTTGTTAATGACTTCTGGTAGTTCTTCTTCCCAGCAAAATTTCTTCATAGAGCTTGGAAATAAACACCTTTGTCTCTATGTCCTGCTCTCAATGGGGCATGCATTGCCTTTAATCCCATTTGTTGTCCCAACTAGAGAAGACCCATTGAATCAGAGAGATTCACATCACTGTTGATTTGAACTTCAGCAGTGGATTCAATGGGTATACTTGGTTGGATCTACTGGTGGGATTCCAGCCATTAAGTTCTGGTTCTTACAGTACATACTAGAATATAGGATATGTTTATTCATAAGATGCAACTGTTATATACTCCCTGGTCAATGGCAACCATGACATTGGAAATGCAACCCCCAGCTGAGCATCACATTAGTGCAAAGATACTGTTCTCACAGAAGTATAGAAAATTACTCTCAAATGCTATTCTAGATATCTGCCTGCTGTCTTGAAGTGATTCTCTATATTAAAGAAGAGATGTTGTTGAAGTCTGAACATGAGTAGATAAAAAACAAACTTTATATCTCATAATGTCTGGTTCTCAACCTCATTGCAAGATCAGCACTGTTCAGTTCATAATATAAATCAACAGTTTTATGGGAGTGCATGTATGTAGCATACAACCCTAAAACTACTGATACACATGTGTGTGTTGTTGTTGTGTGCCTTCTAGTCCTTTTCTGACCTATGGTGACCCTAAAGGAAACCTATAACAGGATTTTTCTTGACAAGATTTATTCAGAAGTTTGCCATAGGTTTTCTCTTCAGCTAAGGTGTATGACTTGCCCAAGGTCACCCAGTAGGGTTCCATGGCCAAACAGGGATTTATATTTTCAAGTTCAGATCATTTAGGTACTTGGTTAAGACATCAGGAAGGAGGATGAAAGCAGCTAATCACTTTGGAAAAACTAGCAGGTGAAGTCCTGTTTCTGAATTACATAAATGTAAGTCAGATCTTTGCCATCACAACTCACTTTTTTTGGTTGCTGTGAAGGTTGGAATTCTGTTCTGGCTGCACAATGACCAAAATGCCCTTTGAAACTTATATTGTAAGCAGCACAGTTCCACTCCAACGTGGCCATTTCCATGTTGTTGGAGAGCAGGTAGGTGAGTGGGGATGCATCCAGCTATTTTTCTGTAGATGGGCAGGCTGTAACGATATAATTTGCATGGGTGTCTCAAGGGCCCCTACCCCCAAATCTCTGTGATGCCTATCACAGTATGTTAAACTACAAGAAAATAGCTGGAGGTGCCCCACCCGAATCCCCCACTTTCAAAAAACATCGAAATGGCCATGGAGAGGGGGCTGTATTGCTCACAGAGTGAGTTTCTGGGAGGCTTGGCTACGGAGATGTAACTACCAGATAAGATATACATCACCCAATGCAGAATCTTGGCCAGTATTGGGAAAATTCAATGGTCCCAAATTTAAGCAATTTAATCCATAGTGGGATAAGTAAAAAGTAGACTCTGTCCAAACATGGAGAAAATTTTGGAGAAAAGACCCCAATATGAACTGAGATAGAATAATATATTCAGAGTAGATGAACAGATATATGCAGCATCTGTGTTCTTAGTAGATAAATTAGTTGAACTTTTGAAAATTCAATCATTCAAAGAACCAGGCACTTTACCACATCTGTTGCTCAGGGTGAAGGTGATCTACAAGATACGGATGTAAGTTCCCCAAACATATGTTTTAACTACTTTTCTACCCTTCTACTTTTTTAATATTTAGCACTCTCCCCTACCCCAGTATCTGATGATTATTCCTGAATATAAAAATAAATTGTACTTGATTCATTGTACTTGATTGCCCTTTGTGAATAGCACAACTGTTTCCCATAGTAGTTATTATAATTAAATTTCATAATCCATTTTTAAAAAATTGAAAGGTGAAACAGCAAAGGACTCCCCATTTGTGCATAAACAGTGTTGAACAAATGAATGATTTCTCCAGAGAGGCAAATTAGAATGTGGCAAGAATTTGTCATTAGCAGACATTGGCATGCTAAAAAACCAGACATAATCTTTCCACCCATTAAACTCTTCTCCTGTGTGTTCTAATTATTTTATTGTTTATATGTATTTAGTCAGAAATAAGTTCAATTGATTTAAATTGAGATTATTTTCATGTATGCCACTACAGGATTCAGCCCTGCTATGCGATCTGGTACATATCTGCTCAGAAACAAGTTCAACTAGGTTCAGTAGAACTTGTTCCCAAGTGTGTGTATAGAATTCCAGATTTCATCATTATCCATTAGACTGTACAGTGCAGGGAGATTTGGAAAGAGAAGGCAAGCAATAAACTATTCCCAGGCTTGTCTATTGCACATAGTATCACCAACTCGGCAAATTTCTCAGGAGAATCCATTATCTCTTGCAACCAAGCCATAAACTTTTTAATTTTCCTAGTCTCTTTTTTATTTGCTAATGTACAGAGTAACGTTTTATTATCTGTCTTGCATGGATGGTTTCTGGGATTTATTTCCCTCTCATTGGTACCCACAAACTAGGGTTGCCATATGCCTGGTTTAGCTGTGTTTTACTCAAATTCTAGGCATGTAATCCATTGTCCATTTGGACCATCATCTGACATGGATTTCTAGCTTTCATCTTTTTTTAAAAGCAAGTAACTAGCTCTTGTTCTTGTTAACTGCTATCAAGATAACCTTGACTTATAGCAACCCCATGAATGAGAGACCACCAAGTCACTCAACATCAACAGTCCTGCTCTGGTCTCACTCTTGTAGAAGCAAAGGGCTGGTCTATATGAGGCAATAAAATGTAGACTGATGTGCACTAACAGCAATTGGCTTCAGCTTTCATTTGTCTCCACAAGTTTTTTTTACAAGATCACAGGCATATGAAGCTATGCATGATTGTTGTTCAAACAGGCATGCCTACAAATCAAGATTGTGGGTGTGAGTGAATTACTTGCATTTTTATTGTCGCCAGTTGCCACCGCTGAACAGTATCTTTTTTAAAAAAAGCAAATCAAAGGTGTGGAAGGGTGACCTTCCACTTAAAATAAACAGAAAAAGGGGGGGGGAGGCTGTTTCATCACCTCAGCACATGATCACTACAGTGAAAATTCAACATGGTGGTTCTCGGCACTTGCCTTGCCAGCAAGCTCTGCCCCCGTGCATGTCCGACCAATCAGCTTTCCACTTCTGCTCTTATTGAGAATGCATAGCAAAGTGAATCGGTTGTCCCAACAAGTGGGAATGCACTTCAGAGGTTTTTTTTTTAAAAAAAAATACGGGAAAAACTGCAAAGGCTTTTCCCACTGAGTATTTGGAGTTTTTGCCCCCTCATTCCATATATGGAAAAATGATGCAGGATCTCATTGGGACAAAAGGTATTCTCCTCATATTCTATAAGGATATGTCCCACCCCTCCCACCTACCGGATAGACAAGCTGTAAGATATGGAGAAAATGTGGAGTCATTTTGGTTGAAATGGTTCTGTGAGAAACAAGCCAAGGTGAGAAAAATTAACTGGTGCAGGTAGTGGATGGACACATTGCAATGATGCAATATGAGGTGATGGAGGGAGTAGGAACAAATAGAGAGTGAGGAGTATGACTAGTGGAATGCCAGAAGCAAGGGAGCAACATATTGTGATGGAAAAGGTGATGTGAGGGAGGGAGAAGGGAGACTGAACAGTGCAAATGGCAAAGCTTGAGATGGAAGGGTGGATGTGAGGTGAGGCAAAGAAGGGTAAAGAAGAGAAACAGTGAGAGTGGTGGAGTATAAAAAGCAAGGGAAGGGCCATAAGTTAGTGGGAGCCCAAGATCACATGAAAAATTCTGTAGAGAATTGAATTTTGGTTTCCTTCTTCCAAGTCTAGAACTTTAAACATTTCTTATACCGGTTCTGTCAGATCAGTTGTAACTGCAAACACACACAATAAAAAAGATGGCATGGAGGTTCAAACATAGTGTGTGGGGGGGAACGCAACAGTTAATGTGTTGCATAATTTGAATGGAAACAGAGTTATTGGGTCTCTTTGGCCTCTTTTAGTTTTAAATCAAGGCACTTTGGTGGTTGGTAGGGTTACCAGACCTATCGTGTTCATACCATCCAACATTTCACAGGTGAAAACTGGGAGACATGTGGCCAAGCCACAATAGTGTGGTCAAGATGGCAAATGTTATTAATGAATAAGAGCACACAAGCTAGCAGTGGCTGCAGCAGTTTGCCTTTGCCTGAGCCTGCTGGGAAGGGCAAGAGTCTTTTTTAAACTTCTGTAACCCACCTTGGCTCCCATGTAGGATAAGGTGACATAACTAGATAGATAGATAGATAGGTAGGTAATTAAATAAATAAATTTGATTCTGCCTTCCACTCCCTGCACCCTGCTGAGTTAAATGAGTTCAAACTACTTTTGCACCTTGAACTCAGGAGATTATCAGACGAGCATCTAAAAACGTTCTTTTGACACTATATTTTACAGCGTAAGTATCCTTCCATAATAAGGTTTTGTGGGAAGGTAATGAGTCTAAAAATAAAATTGTATTTAAAAAATTCCAGGATCTAGTCCTTTTAAAAACAACAAGAAATATCTCCTTTAAAAAAGGGAGTTAAAAATCATTCACTCTAACTTCATGCTTCATGCAGAGTGCATTTAGGAATGCAGACTTAAGCTCCATTAACATTTAAAAAGTGTATCCAAGAGGTCTGAGATCACTCAGTTAAATTAGACTCATTACAAAACAAAGGGGTCAGTTTAAAATGCAAATCAAAGTTTACTGAAGGTATATCAATCTCAATCTACATACTAAAACATACTTTAAAAGAGGTTCCTAAACTGACTAAGAATAGGGTAGGAAAAACTCACTCACTAGCCTACAACGGTAGAAGGCTAGATGGTGAAACATCATGGGATTGTTACAGATGGCTTGAGATGAAGATGTCTTAAGATGGCAAATATGGCTAAGATGGCTCCAGCCTCATGGAGACTCAAAACTTAGAAAAGAGAACTTACACAGAGTAATAAAATTCAAATTAGGTCATGTGTTGAATGACCCAGCACTCCAGTTGGCTGGAACTGCCCAGTGAAATAAGAGAAAGGAAACTTGGGATAAAGAAAGGCATGCAGGGAAAAACCCTAGACTTATCTTAGGATGTGAATGAGGTACACAAGATTGCTTTTACATTACAATGATTATTTCCCCACACACTACAGATTTCTTTTTGCATGCTGCTGTAATCATGAGACATAGACACCCCTGAATCCCAGCAATAAGACTGCTCATGCTGCTTACTTTTGTGTTTTTTCTATTATGGAAATGCAATGTCCACTCTGCCTAGCAAGGCAGTAAAACTGTTGCAGAGTTTCAGCAAAAGATGTGGGCTTTGAGCAAAGAATTGCATATCTCTGGTAAGAAGTCAATAAAGTCTAAAAGTCTTCCATAGCTTTATTGTAAAATTAACAAGTTAAACAAAAATACAGAGAGCATTCATTTCTGCTTCTGTGTCTCTCCAAGGTTTCTTCAAAACTAGCAGGGAAAAAGAGCTTGCATTGCATGGCACCAAAAAACTCCCTGCTTTTATAATAAAATACTTACAAAACATTCAGTCTGCTCAGAGAAACAAAAGTAACTATTCCCATCTCTAGTCTGTTTACCTAGCCTTGAAGAGACCAAACTCAAGACACAAAACAGGGCACCAGTCCTGACAGATTTACAACCTCCTAGCAAGACTAGCTGGCTGTTTTTGCCTGGTGATTAAAATTATCTAAAAGGGGCCCATAGATTTTAATTGCAACATCTATTTTCCCTAACATTTGCATGGGTGAGAAGATGCGAGCACACTAAAAAGTCCAAAAAGATCTAAATTGCCAAACAAAACAAACACTCAAGCACTGAAACACACTTGGAAACTTGCAAGCAAGATAGGGAGATTCATAAAAAGAGCATCCTATACCTAGCTTTTCTGTTCTTCCCCGGAAGTGTTCTGGAGGGACTGCCCATTGATGTTGGATTTACGCCAGTAGAATGGGGCATGGTTTCGTACACAAGCAATGCTTTAAAAAACCGCCACCACCATGGGATATCAATTGGTGGCTTCTCCCTGCTAATCAAAAAAGAATGTCCTCTTGAAAGCAGAAAGCTTTCAGAATGCTGGGACAAAACATCATGTAATAAGGAAGCCGAAGGCTTTCATGGCTAGCATCCATAGATTTTCCTTGGTTTTTTTCAGGGCTGTGAGGCTGTGTTCTGGAATAGTTTCATTCTGAGGTTTTGCCTGCATCTGTGGCTGGCATCTTCAGAGAATGGTTGGGTAGGAGTGTATGTGGAGTTCATATGCTGTGAACCCCTGTTGGGGAGTATATGTTAATCTGAATATGTATATCTGAAGATGCCAGCCACAGATGCCGGTGAAACATCAGAAAGAAACTACAGTTGTCCCTCCACATTCACAGATTTGGCATTCACGGTTTTAAGTATTCACAGCTTGAAAATATTCTTAAAAAAATAATAATCCAAAAAGCAAACCTTGATTTTGCCATCTTATATAAGGGACACCATTTTGCTATGCCATTACATATAATGGGACTTGAGTATTCACAGATTTGGATATTCACAGGGGGTCCTGGAACCAAACCCCAGCGACTGTGAAGGGACAACTGTATTCCAGAACATGGCCTCACAGCCTGGAAAAACCCAAGGAAAATCTATATAATAAGGAAGCCCTTTTGCTTTCTTGCTTTGACATTATAACACCGTATTTGCCATGTCTGATGATCTCTTCAGTTTCCAGCAGTTAAAGAACACTGGAGACAAAGTGGGAGGGGGAGAGAGAACTGGGGACATTTTAAAATCAGGTGGAAAAGTGGGATGTAAAAGGAATAATTGGGTCCCTGCCAAATCAGGACAGTTGGAAGGCAAGAACATTTCATTTATGAGAGTTTAGGGCCAAAACCTGAGACTAGGGGAAAGCCTTTCTGAGGTCTTAGTAAGTAAATGGGTTCTTGTGATGTCACAGAGGTGGTGCAAACAAAGGATGAGAGGCAAGCCAAAACTATTTCTGCATTAGCTGATTGTCGACACCAGCAAGAAAGCTGTATTTGGGTGTCATGAAACCATTAGGTTATTATGTGTTTCTGCTGCCAGGGAATGTAAGCAGTACTTGTGAGATTTTCTGTAATCTGTAATGACAATTCTGCTTTGGATCCCAGCCAGGGATATTGTTCTGACAAATACATTGAACAAACTGCCATGGTTATGATGGGGGGTGGCAGGGGAGACAGTGTAGGAAACAGATCGGTGGTTTTCAACAGTAAAAGAGCCTGATATTTAATGTGTATTCGTGGATATTTTTCTCTTCTCTCTACATCTTTTTATTGCTTACTGGTTTACAACGTTAACAGTAAGCAATTAAAAAAATGAAGACAGAAGAGAAAAATATTCATGAATACAAATTAAATATCAGGCACTTCCTGCCCTCCCCACTATATTCTATGTGTAAAAAGGTTAATCTGGGCCATTACTGGGAAGTCACTACAAGCATTGAATGCCTAAAGTGAAGTGTATTAATTGTTGGGATTTTGCAATCATGTCCATTGCTCAGCAAAGTTAGTCTCCTTTATTTAACAGTGTTGACAGCTTAAAGAAACTCAATTTATTTCCTCTGAAGGCTTAAAAGACATTTGTAGACTGCAAAGTAGATAGAGACTAAATGTATTGGAATTTAATTATTTGGGGGCAAAATGGCTTGTTTTGCTAAATGACACTGGAAAGTTCATGGTATCAACACATTTGTAAAGGCTGTTTCCTCTCCAATGTAAAAAACTATCCCATCCCCTAATCCACATTCTAACACATCCTTCCTTCTATTCTTTATGCTTTCTTAACCCAAATATTGTTTGTTTTGCATCTTTCTTATAACAGTCAGCTTTGAAAACTATAGGTATCTTCTAAATTACAAGCTGCCATGCTTGTGGTCAACTTATTTGGTGTCTTTCACATAAAAAAAATATATAACCCTTTGATAACCACCATGGTGCCTCTTGCATAATTTTGGGTTTGGTGAGACACTAGAACTTCCAGTCCCATTGAGTCCCAAATGCCTCATTCATCAATGATTGTTAACACATCTGGAAGATCCTTAATCTAATCCTGGGAAACTCTGGTAGACATTGTATTCTACTCTAATTCCCATCCCTTCAAGGGAAATATCAAATATAAATATCAACCAAAAATGCCACCAAAATGTGCACAGCTTCCTCTACTCTGCTGCTCTGCTGTGTGACCCTCAGAACGCAACTCTGAGTATCTTCTGCTGCACAAACCTCTGCTCCTCAGATCAGTACAGTATAACCTGCTCACTCTATTCCTCTATCCCAATACTTCCTACTTTCTTCGAAAGCCTTGTGTGATTGCTTGAAGCTTGAGTGTTAGTGTGAACAATATTAAAGATCAATTTATTGTACATTCTGTCTTGGAGTCTCCTCAGTTACTACATAGGTTAAAAGATCCCACAGTTATCCAGCCTCTCGCTGTCATCTTGAGCTAATTAAAAATTCACCATATTAGAATTCAAACAGTAGTGGGATCATCATGGACCCCACAAAATTCAGGTAACACTTATTGTGATGTGGATTGTGAAGTTAGGGATGTGTGTGTGAGACAGAAACCTGCAAAACCCAGAGATGTGGTTCCATTTTGTTACAATTCTCACAGTCTCATTCTTTTCCTCTCATCCCTCTTCTCTCTCTAGAGCTATAGTGCTAAAGTGGTAAACTGCAATGGTATTATTGCTGTATTTATTTCCTCAGAGTAAGCTCAATCACCATCAAAATGATTGTTTTAAAGTGATATGCATTATGGAACTCCCAAAAACCAGGAATCCCAAAGACTAGCACTAAGTCACATAGCACTGAGACTATGTCACTAGGAAGGGGCCATTACAAACCCCAAAGAAAGTAGTGTGAAAGGCAACTTTGTGCCTGGACATCTGCCTAATCCAATCAAGCATAGCTGAGGTACTCAAGGTTTGTAAAGGCCTATTTCCCCTCTCCCCCACTGCAACCAAAGAGGGCTGCTTGCTTCATTCAGTTATAAAGTGATAACACATTAAGGGTCATTAACACATCCAGAGTGTCCAATGTCTTAACCTGGGAACCTCTGAGAAACATTGTCTCTCACAGTAAATTCCATCCCCTGAAGGGAAATATTAGGTATAAAACCCCCTTCAAAACAACACCAAATTGTCTACCAGCTCCTCCGCCTACATCCATGCTATCAGTTTGCTGCTAGACCTTCAGAGCCCAACTCTGAAACTCAATTGCTACAGGAATCTCTGCTCTACAGGACAGGTGTCATATCACCACAAAACTCCTCTCTATTTCTCTATCCCAGTACTTCCTACCTTATTCGCTAGCCTTATGTGAGTGCTTGAAGCCTGTGTGTTGTGTGACTGCTACTATTTTCCAATAAAGATAATTTAATTGTACTATCTAGCGTGCTAGTCTCCTCCTTAGTACCAGTATACATAGGTCTCAAGATCCTGCTCGTTACCCCCTCCTGCATTGCCAAATCGAGTATATTAATTCCCCAAATTAATATTGATACTTTAGATGGTCCCAACAGACCCAAGCATTTTGGGTAATAGTGGTTTGAGTGATGGACTAGGACTCTGGAAGACCAGGGATTGAATCCCCACTCTGTTACGGAAACCCACTGGGTGACCTTGGGCAAATCATATTCTCTAGCCTTAGAGGAAGGCAATGGCAAACTTCCTTTGGAAAAATCTTGCCAAGAAATCCCTATGAGGATAGGGTCATTATAACCTGGAGTCAACTTGACAAATTATGGAAAAACTTCACTTAAAAAAAATCTTTTTGATGGTTACTGTCCCAGTGATAGCTCACACATTTAAGGCAATCTCAATTATTTGTTATTGCTTGATAGCAAGAGCTACCTTGACAAAATAATTAGGAATGTAGCTGCTATTGATTCCTTTAAGTTTCTCATTTAACTTATCAGAAAGAAATGCTTTGCTTTTATTCTCTTTCAAATGCTCTCTTTAAAAAGTAAGTCTGTCTATATTGTTTGAGCTTTATTGTATGGATTTGATACATAACATATTGGGATTGACCATTTAGCAGAAATGTTTTTCAGCAGTTAGGACTCTAAGAAAACTGCAGAGCTTGGAAGTAACTAGTTACAACCATCTAAATATTTGTATATTAGTTTCTTTTCCTGAAAATATAATAACCTTACTTTACATTACAGTTGTAACTTAATGAAGGATAACGGTTATTCCTTTTGTAGTTTAACTGTAACTTTTAGTTGCTTAATAGTTTAGTTCAGGGAAGCATTCCTGATTTGATTATTCTTCTCCTTCCCTCAGTTTTGATTTTTCTTTGTTTTTGAGATATGCACAAACCTTATATTTTAAGATTTAGTTTCACTGCTTTTCTCCTCTCCACCCCCCTTCATATTGAACCCCTGTGTGTGCCAAAGGTACACAGTGCCACAAGAAAGAAACTTACTTAGTAGAGGCCAAAGATTGGAAGAGATTTTACTGTCTGCTTACATTGAGAGAGGATTTTCTTCTGCAGAGCACTGTTCTATTTACATTGACAATACAACCATGCACATATCTACTCAGAAATAAAGCCCAATGACTTCAGTGGGACCTACTCCTAGTTAAACCTCTGCAGGATTCTAGCCTGAAACATTCTAAAAGCCCATTGAAATGCATCCCCCCCCCGATAACTTTCTTAATTCATTACCTTTATTTTTACTCTTGGAGCTAAAACTATTCCCCACCCTATTTTTACTCTTTTGCCTTCTCCTTGCTTGGCCAGATCATTTCAATCACACTCTGAAGCTGTTCAGGCACACATGCCTCCATGTCATTCATGAAATTTTTGAAGATGTGCATACACGCAAGAGAGAGTGTTCCCAGGAAGAGAGGTTAAACTGCTCAGTAAAGTGAAAGGCAGTAGGAAAAGAGGAAGACTGCATTACAAGTGGATAGACTCAGGGCTCATCTACACCAGCACTGTAATCCTGGGCCAGTTTGGAGCATTATGCTTTTGAGCTTCCCTGGATCAACATGGGTGGCAGCTACATGTACTGCATGGTGCAGATCATTCCAGATTTGTGCCATAGTCCAGACAGGCTGATGGGCCAACACTGCATCAGACCTGCTGGCACCATGCCATGTGAACAACAAGAAGGTGGAAAAGTGACCCCCTCCTTGTTGATGACATGGCACGGTGTCCCATTCTTACCTCACCACCACCAGCAGCCATGGTCAGGCTCTACAGAGATTTGCTTAGCCAGCATCATGCCCTGATTCCAGAACTTGAAAATAGACTCTGAGACTGAAGCAGGGGACATGCCAGGACCTGCTGAACCAGAGCATGAGTATGTTCCAAAGCCACAAGCCTCAGAGACTGACAATAGTACAGTACCAGCTCTGCCAGATTGTCCTGCTTCTTCAGAAACAGAGGACAATTTACCTATACCCACCTTCTCAGTACAGAAACAACAAAAGGAGGGCTTGAGGTGGTCTCAACTTATTTATAGGAAGCAGCAATTAGTTAAGCAGAAGCTGCGTTGGCTGCTGATCTCTAAATACGCAGCACTTCCCTCCAGGGATTGTTAGATATTATCTGACCTACCTGGTGACCCATCGTATTCCTGCTCACTGTGTTTTTGACCGGACTCTGTTTGCCAGACCTATGTCTTGCTATTTGGGTTTTGCTTACGAACTCATATTTGTTTGCTAGTAAAGTAAGTGACTGACTTCATGCTGCCTTGATTCCTTTGCCTGTAATTAGCTTGACTGTGTTGTGCTTCTACTATCAGCTGTGTAGTAATCAGACTTTGGCTGGTTGTACAGACATTGTTTGGACAGCTGGCCTGCAAGGCATTGGTAAGAGTGATTGGGGCTGATGTGATGGGTGTATAGATATTTGGGCAGCTGAAAACTCTGGAGCAACTTGTGGTTTCTGTTAAGATGGATTTGTCAGGACATTGGGACATACAGTAGATTTATCCTGTAAAGAGTTGAGATGTAGCGAACAGAGCTTCAGAATTAGCTAGCAACACTTTGCAAATGCTAGCTGGGTAAATGTATCAATATTGACTGAGCCCAGGAGCTAAGCTGGTGCAGGGCTGGGCTGAAAGCTAAGCAGTTCTGCTTTGGATTTCACAATGTGAAGAAGTTCTGTTTTGAATCTTGAAGTGTGAAGATAGTTTTTTTTTCCCCTGTGGATGCTGTAATATACTGTAAATACTCTTTATTATGCCCAAGTAATGAGAAGTTTATTTTAGACACAAAACTATGTGCCTGTGTCTTTATTCTTATGCCTGAAGAAACAACACTTTGCTGTTTATTTTATGCTGCCTGGATTGCCTTAGGTACTCAGTGTGCGCTACCACCTGACAGGATTAATGACTAAAAGGAGCACATTCTCTCTGTGCATCATGTGCACAAATCACACGTGATCCAGGGTGAGTATGCATTTTATCCTTGGTGCAGACAAGCTGTCAATCAAGGAAGCCATACCCTGAGCAGGTCTCCTGATAAGTGGAGCTCTTGGAAATCTCTCATTCATAGGGGGTCCATAAAGCAAAGCTGACTTGACAGCAAACCAAAACAACAACCAAATTTCAGCCAAAAGTATTTAGATACCATGCATTTTAAAAGTAAACATCTCTTTAACTTCCAATTTCTAAAATGCAATTAAAATAGTTGTTTTGTAGGTTGGAATCCTGTTGGGGAGTTGCAAGCATGTAACCACTTATGAAGTGGGTTCATTCATTTTGCGTATCTGAAGAAGCAAATTGGAGTCATAGGATTTTCTGTTCCAAAACTACAAGAGAAGCCAACTGGGAGTCTACTCTTCCTTCTCCTTTTCCTGTTGCTAAGTTAACTGAGCGCAAATTACTTTTGCACTTTGAACTCAGTTTGCAGCAACTGAAGTAAGTTAGAAATAAAGGGATGAAATGGGAGGAGGAAAGACGAACTGGGATAATCTAACAGCAGCTGAAAAAGTGGGATGGCACAGGATTAACTGGGGCTGTACCTGCCAAACTGGGATAGTTGGAGGGTATGAGTTTGGTGATTGGTGGAGTGTAAAAATTCTTCCAGAAGTCTTTTATGGGGAGTACTCCGCTCTTTTTAAACTAGGGGTTGGAATCTTGCAGCCTTCTAGATGTAGCTAGACTACAGATCACAGCATTTCTTGCTGTTGGCTGTGCAGGCTAAGACAGCTAGCATTTGCAGACCAAGAATAGCTGGAGTGCTGGATGATTCCTACTGTGGTACATGCTCTGGTAACCTTCCGTCTTGATTTCTGTAATGCACTCTACATGGGACTACCCTCGTACTTGGTCTGGAAACTTCAACTAGTACAGAATATGGTGGCCAGATTGGTCTCGGGTACATCTAGAAGAGACCATATAATACTGATCTTGGTTATCACCTTTAAAGCCCTAAATTGCTTGGGTCCAACCTATCTTGGGGACCGCCTCCTTCCATATAAACCTCCCCATGCACACCAGTCCTCTGGGCGGAATTTGTTACAATCTTTAAAAACTAGGCTCTCTTTGACCTCCCAGAGGACCTTTTCGGCTATTGTTCCCAGATTACAGAACAGCCTGCCGGATGAGATCTGTCATATTACCATCCTAAATAGCTTTTAAAAAGCTCTTAAAACGGATTTCTTCCAGTGGGCCTTCCCTGAATAGATACCTGGCCATCAGAAAGAAAAATCTAATTTAGCCCGATCCCAAAACAGCCACTGTTTATTGTTTATTCTTATTTTTTAGTATTTATTAAGTATGTTTTAATTTTTTGGATTATTTAATTGTACTTTAAGGGGTGGGTGGGATGGAGGCTCTTAAATGTATATTTTTAAATGTTGTAAGCCACCCCGATCGCGTTTTGTAGTGGGGCGGGATATAAATAAATTTTATTATCATTATTAAATTTTATTATTGTCTGTCTCTGGCTTTTCTTCGCAAACGAAGATTCAGGAAGGACTCATCCCGCGCTTTCTGCAAGTGCACTGATGACTAAAAAGGCCAATCTGAGATAAACAAGTCCGGTTGCAAAAAGCATAGCAGAAGGTCTCCTTGGGTGATGTTTTTGGGTTGTGATTCTTTCTGCGTTGTCGTTTCTCTTCAAGACTTGTTCGGTGTGAGTTCTCAAATAAGGCTGCAGCATTGTGGATAGTGCGTCTCCATGCCTCCCGATGTGAGGCCAGGGCGGACCACTGTTGGTGATCAATTTGGCCGAGCCTGAGATGTTGTTTCAGGGAGTCTTGTATCGCTTTTTTGGAGCGCCCCTCTTACGCCGACCCGTGGCGAGTTCACCGTAGAGTAGTATTTTCGGGAGGCGATGGTCCTCCATCCTAGAAACGTGCCCTGCCCAGCGCAGCTGCGTTCTCAATATCATGGCCTCAATGCTGGTGATCCCTGCTTGCTCAAGGACAGCAACATTCGTCACATAGTCAGTCCAGTGTATATTTAGGATTGTGCGTAGACAGTGCTGATGAAAGCGCTCGAGGAGTCGTAGGTGGTGGCGATAGGTGACCCATGTTTCAGATCCATAAAGGAGGATAGACAGTACGATGGCTCTATATACACTGATTTTTATTATTACTTCTCTCTTAAAGCATTTTTTGTTATTAGGGTATTGTCTACACGAAGAAAATAAACTGAACATACCCTGGACCCGATGTGATTTGTCCAGATGACACAAACAGTGAATCCATTTTATTAAGCTTTTTATCTGGTTTAAAAGAAACTGTAGGAAACTCCAGAGTGCCTCCAGTTCTTTTGTTGTCTGGGTGATTGGTGGAACGTTAATTTGGCCCAATCCAGTTGTCCACATGAAAATGTGGCACCCTCTGTCTTGCCCTGTGCTGAGCAATGCTGGAAAGGCATGGCTCCCTGTCAGAGTTGCTGCTGTTTTCCTCACTGGCCAACCAGTTCCCTGCAACAGCCTTGCCGGTGAGTTGAGAATTTTTGACTCAGCTCTAGTTTTAATTGAACTAAAACAAGTGATAAGAAAAACAAGGCTCTTGAACCAACTTATAAGACTGGATTTTTAAAATCCCCCTGCCAAAAAACCCTTGTATTACAGGCCTTCCTTTCCAGGCAGGCCTTGATAAGGTGTTTCTATCAACTTTTCAAGTTTAACTTTATCAAAACAGCACATTCCAAAAGTGCTTGAGATCAATGTGATCTGTCAGCAACTATATTTTCATTGTGTCCAGTAATAATAACAATAAACAATAACAGAATCTGTCAGCCTGCTGGCACAAAGAGTGTCAACATATACTTATACTTAAAGTACATAGGACTTTCCATAAACATGCATATACCTAATACCAGTTGTTCAAAAGAAAGATTCAGCTGTCTGTACTAACAGCCCTGACAACTGATGTTTGTCAATTGCTGACAATTTCTTCATAGTAATGACTGGTGTTGAGGCAAACAAGAAAGAACTAGGAGCAAAATAGCTACTTTTCAAATGATCTCTGTGCATTGGTTTCATGATGCAAGGAAGGACATCTCCACCCCACTTTCTTATGTATTTATTTGATTACAGTATTTCCTCTTATAAATAGAATAGCTCTGCAATGCATTTTATTGTCATTCAAGGGATGAATAGTTTGGGCCACTATATTGTATTGTTTTGATCATTTTGATTAGTGTTGTCAGGAAGGGGAGACAAAATGAACATGAACAACAATAAAAACTAACAACTAAAGATAGTATATCAGTTGCAATCTCAATTAGTAATGTGGCTAGGTTCCAATGAGCAGAGGAGTTCTTCTATAGGAGCCCAAGTCATTTCAGGGGGGCTTGAAAGCATTGGTTTCTGATGTTATGGACTTCAAAGAAAAATGATATTTCATTTATTAGATTGAAAACAGTAATGCATGCAATATGTAACAGATGTAACAAGGTAAGGATCTGTTGGGAGTGGGTGGGAAAATAGAATATTGGAAGTGAGCGGTGATTGGTGGAATATCAGTAGGGATTTTTTTTTAAAAAAGGCTGGTGTATTAACTGTTGGTCAGTGGCAGAGTCCAGGGTGTGGCAGCAAGGTCTTGGAGTAGGGACACCAGGGCAGGCAGGGAGGTGGAGAACTGGACCCAGAGAGTAAGAGACAAGGCAGGTCCAGAAAGCAGGTGCTGGGTCAGGAATACAGAAGACAGAGTCCAAAGTTCAGGTAGGGTCAAAGATAAGCCAAAGTCCAAAAACAAGCCAAGGTTAAACATGTATCAGGAGTCCAGAGGACCAGAGGAAAAGGCAGGTCCAGGAAGGGAGTGCCAGGTTAGGAACATGGACGACAGAGTCCAAATAAGCCAAAGTCCAAATACAAGCCAAGGTGAGTACACTTATCAGGAATCCAGAGACAGGAAGCAAAAGCAGGCTCAAGAAGCAAGCAAGGGTCCAAACACGATGAAGCAACCCCGAGGCCCCACTACAGACAACACCAAAGACCATGTTGTTTTAGCAAAACCTGAGGAGAGAATGCTGCTCTTAAATAGCAGTTCCCCTGGCTGCTCCAGGTGTGCTGCATGAGTGCAGCCAGCTATGCCTGACAATTTGTCCCTGGTCCCTTCAAGGCTTCCACAACCGGGGCCTAGTCCTGCACAGAGAAACAGAGCCAGCTTTAGCAGCCAGGGACCCAGTCCTGCAGGGAGAGGCAGATCCTGACAGTCAGGGAGTGAGAGTGGAATCCATCAAGGTTAGGATTGGGAGTGTAAGAGTTAAGTGGAGGCGCTTGAGATATGAGAGGAGTAAGTAGGGGTCAGAGATGAATTAGAGTCAGGGCCAGAGTTAGGCTATATGAGAGAGAAAGAGAGATGTGAGTATAAGTTGTGTTAGAATTTAGATGTAAACAAAAGTAATATTTAGTGTTGAATTTGTTTAATACATTTTTTTTGTTATATACTCAAGCCTCAGAGAATGTTACATAAGGAATATTAGAGGAAAACTTCACAGTTGATGGCAGCAGAGGGGTTAGTGGAAAACCCCTCACATTTGGTGGCAGTGGTGGGATTAGTGGAAAACTTCATAGTCTCCTTTTCCTGTAGGCGTCCCCTCACTGTCAGGGCAGACCTTAAAAAAAAGGTGGCTGGAAATAGGACAGAAGAAACACAAACAGATTCTTGCCATTTCCAGCAGAAGTAAAGTAGCCATATTCCCTGGATGACTGGACTTCACTTGGGTGTTGTCTAGACAGTGAAAAAAAACCCTCATGGAATGCGAGGGGAATATCTTCTGTCCCAATGGGATCCCATGGCGATTTGACTTATTGTGAAGGAGGGAGCAAAAAGCACCAAATACTATGCAGGGAAAACCTTCACAGCTTTCCCTGAAAGTTTTAAAAAAACATGCAGGAAATGTGCATACCTGCTTATTGGGACAACCATATGAATTACCGCACAGTCATGAGAGTGCCTAGAAGCACTAGCGATCGTGTGTTTATTTATTTATTTTTTAAAAACAGATTTCAAAGAATGCATGAGGGAGCGATCGGGGCAATCAAAGGAGACACTTGCTTGAAGGCTAATACCCAGCAGCTCCCAGAGAAAATGTGGATGGTGGCCATGGTGAGGAAGAAGAAGAGGGAGCCACCAGCCCTTTACCCACTCTGGTGGTGGCAGCTTCAGATTCTGGCTACAAAGGAATGGGAGGAGCCGCCTGACCAGCTGCTAGAAGAAGGAAGAGGAGGGCAGCTCTTTGCCTTCCCAGGCTGGGCTCCTTCTCTCCCACAGTATGGATGAAGGGCTGTCAGCTCTCTCCTTCTCTTCCTCACCATGGTCACCCTCCTTGTCATCTCTGGCCGCTGCTAGGTACTCGTTTTTGAGTTAAGTGTCTCCCCTGATCTCCCCAACCTTCCCCACAACATGCAAAAAAAAAAAAATGACATGGCCACCATCTTGATTCACAGCCATGTGAAGGTCGAAAACATCATGGGCACAAATCAATGCTGCCGCAAATTTGGAATAGAGCACAGATAAGAGGATTATTTCTTCCCATGTAGATGACCCCTTGGATTCTAAGCATGCCACCTGGTACCCATTTAAACCATTAGGTGACCTGGATTCCTTCATTTTTTTAAAAAAGAAAGCAAGGCTCTAGTCCTTGTAAATGCTGAGAATTATGGAGCAAAATGTGCAGCCATTATTCTGTCCAATTATCATGCAAGAACATATGTGCCACTGCCTTTTGGCATGTTTACTCAGTGACATGCACTGAGTTTACTCGGTGACATGCACCTGTGACTGACATTTTCATAGATTTATGATTGTAGACTTGATCCATCTTCTCCCAATCCCAAGCCCCAATTCCTTGGGTCAATATTAGAGTTTTGGAGGAAAAGTCAAGCTACTGGAGAAGTCTACTTGAGGTCTGTTTTGTTAAGCTCTTTGCAATGGTTGAATGGGGGTGGGGCTGAGACAAACCAGGTTCAAATCTGCTAGTCACACAGTAGAGTTGTTACCATATAGGGTGCCGTGGAGTCTGTTGCTTTTGCTGCTATGCTTTAGCCTGACTTGATGTAGTAATTTTCTGCATTTTTCCTGGACTTCCAGCAAAAAGTCAAATTCCATTTTTACAAAGGGAGGCTAGAGTTCTCCCACTGCTTGATGTGGGAGGAAAAGAGTCCCCTCTCATTTATTGTCACCATCTAGTGATACTTTAAAGAATAACAAGTTTTATTTGGCAGAAGCTATTTGTGAACTGCAGCCCACTCCATCATATGCATGGAGTGTTGTCTCAGCTGGCAAATTATTATACACGTGGTTGTGTGGGAGGATGCAATTAGTAAGAGGGAATGGAAGTGTAAAAAAACATAAACACATATCATTATCTTAAGTGGCCATTAAAAGGCAATAGTTGAGTAGTAGTGCAGATGTGCTAGCATACAGGAGCACATGCACTGTGATGAAAAGCTGAACAAGGACAAGGAAAGTTAACTAGACTGTTTTTAAAATTATAATAAAATAAGTAATTGGTATTGCTGAAGGAAATCACAACTTGTTTTTCCTATGCAATTACTGATGAAATGCCTACCTTCCTCTGCATTTCCCTGTGAATCAGATAGCAGTCACTCTCAGGTGCTTTCTGCAGAGGGTTTTCATAGATCTGTAACTTTGTGCTATTAGGAAAAATCAGATGGCTAAAATAAAATATACAATGATCAGATGAGAATACCACTAGATATACCTATGCATGACAAAATTTTATCATTATTTTATCTGTACTGCACCAGGAATGTGGCAACTTTCTATGGTTCTCCTCTTGTTATTAATTCCTACAAACTCCTTTATAAGGTAGGTTTACTAAAAAGTATTGGTGGCCCAAATTAACTGTACATTCCATAATCAAGCAGAGATTTGAATTTTGGTCTCGTGATCTGAAACCAGAGCTTAAAAAATTACTCTATAGTAGTTCTCTCAGATCAGTGGTTTATTATATCAATGTTATTAATTTGGAAACACAGGCTGCTGACACACACAAAAATAATGAAGTTTGACACTGCTTTAACTGCCATGGCTCAATGCTATGGAATTCTGGGATTTGTAGTTTTGTGAGCTATTTAGCCTTTGCTGTCAGAGAGCTCTGGTGCCACAACAACCTACAAATCCCAGGATTCCATAGGATGGAGCCATGCTGGTTAAAACAGTATCAAACTTCATTATTTCCACAGTGGATCAGCAGCCACAGTGGTAGAGAAATAGAAAAATTAATGTGCTGAATTTACATAATTAGAACATAAACTAGAAATAATATGTATAATTAGAATAATACCCGATTTGAGGCACCCTAAGGGGAAGAGAGTAGTCATTTTATTTTCCTTTTACTTGTTATAATCATATCCCGCTTTTTCCTCACAGAGTGCAAGGGGGTATAGATAGTCTTGTGAGGTAGGTTATGCTGAGGCATTGACTGGAGCAATGAGTGTTAAGGCTGAGTGGATATTTGAACACAGGCCCCCCAAATACTAGTCCTCCACTCCATGGCATTTCTTACCTTCAGGACCAGCTCAAGGTTTGGAAGGGCCCTTGGGCAACAAACACTCACTGGTAGGCCCCTCTCTCATGAGTCTACTTTCTTGGCATCATTGTTAACAGCTGTCATTCCTCTTTGCCTCTTCCTCCTCCTCAAATAGCCATCTACTGCTTCTCCTTAACACTGCAGCCACTGACAGGGCCATAGTGAGAGACAGGTGAACAAGCAGGTTACAGTGGTGAAGGCTGTCATGAACCCCCTTGCTGAGGATTCAGAGGATGAGGAATCAGAGAATGCCAATGAAGCAGATAGAAAAAGCCCTGGCTCCCTCTGAGAGAACAGCCAAAGCTTTTCACAATGCTTCCCTTTTCCAGAAATGTTCATAATCAACAATAATGATATTGTTTGACTGAGATGTGTTAGGCATACTTTACCTGTAGGTATCAAGGGGCCAAGGCTCCTTCAAATTAAACTTGCTTGTTTTGTTGCCATTGTCTTCTTTTATTATAATAATAGTCTGTGGAAGTAAAACCAATATTTAGGACAAATGCAATTCTGTAATATAGCTTTGGGTGCTAACATTAATAATAAAGGAGAAATTTTATTACATGCAACCTCCACTTTCCAATGTCTCTGCAGTGACCTTGAGATAAATTGGTGGTGAATTCTCAAAAGAAGATAGGATTCCTTGGTGATGACCAAATATTCTGTCACACCATCTGGTTTCTTTGTATTACATTTCTTTAAGAGTAAATTAAAATCATTTTACTCATGCCTCAAAGCATGTTCAAAGTATGGGGAAAAAAAGAATAAAATGTAATACACATACCACATCAACTGGAACTGTGCTCTGCTGAAATGAGTTGCAACTCATGAATGCCTATGCCAGAAAAAAATTCTTAGCCTTCAAGACTCTTGTTGTTTTTGTTGTAATAGAACAACATGACTGTCTCCCCACCATTTGCAGAAAATGTCCTGTAATTTTATTTTATACCAATAAAAATGTCCTGGGCCAATGCAAAATGCAGAAATTTGTGCAAGTTGAAAGTGCAAAGTTTACCAAAGATTGTCAATCTTATGATTCTCCTTATTAAAAGCAGCTGTGCCAATTCATATCAACTGCTCAGTCCTAACAGTATTCATATTTACTAGGCAATAAGTAATGGACAGAGATGGAAAGAATATTTGAAAATATTTTTTTTAAAATACCAATCTCCTCCCTCCATGTTCTTCAAACACCGAGAAATCCTGACAAGAAGAATCCTGGACTCATAAGTTGTTACCTGAATTACTGAGGTCCATGCAAGTTCCTCACTTGTCTACAAACAATCAATATTTCTATGGGGAATTTTAATTAGCTCAAATAGTGGCTGTGAGAGGTAGGGTATGTCAGGATATTGGGACATTCAGTAGATTTAATCTGTAAAGAGATGAGATGTAGCAAACAGTTTGCAGTTTGCAGTACTGTGAGCTAGCAGCAGTTTACAGAAGCTAGCTGGGTAAATGTATCAATGTTGAGTAGATCACAGCCCTGGAACAGTTTTGCAGAACTGGGCTGGGTTGAGATAAAATATTGAAAAATAATCAGGGGAATGCACACATACATATATTCAGGCTTCATGCACTCACACAAGTCTATTGAAGAAAGTAGGGAGTATTGGGATAGAGGAATAGAGTTCAGGATGATGGGTGATCTGTCCAAAGAGCAGAGATTTGTGCAGAGAAGAAGAGGAATGGCTGGATGCACTGGGTGACTCAGTAAACCAACAGAGTAATGGCCTCTGGGAAACGGAGTGCACTTTGGTGGTGTTTTGGGATGATATTTATATTCAGTATTTCCCCTGAAGGTGTTTTGAGTGGAATACAGTGTGTGCCAGAGTTTTCCAGGGTTAAACAATGGGTTCTCTGGGTGTGTTAAGGATTGCTAATGGCTGAAACATGAAAACTGATGGGCATCAGGCAACCCTTTATTGTTTTAGGACAGATGCAAGGAAGAATCAGTTTTGCAAGGCAATGAGTGTCCAGCTATCTTGACTGAATTACTGAATGATTCACTTCCGTGTGTGTCCAGGAGAATTAGACCATTTCCTCACTGGGCTAGCTACTTCCTTAGGCTTCTGAGTAAACCTTGAGTCCTTGTACTTGGGAATCCCTGGTCTACTACCAAACCACATGGAGTGCCAATTTATGAATTATAGCCAATTGATGAATTATTGAAAGAATGGGGGTTATCAGAGCAGATAACAATGTCTTCACAGTTCAAGACTTATTCACACATGGTTGTTTTTCACAGAAAATAGCATTTCTGCACAGGAAAAAGCTTTCTTTTCTATGCAGAAAATAGCATTTCCGTATAGAAATATTATCTTCTGTGAAGAATATCTTGTTTCTTATGGAGAAAATATTGTTTTTTTTCCAAAACAGTCGCCTGCAAGTTTTGTGCAGAATAAGTCCTGAATTGGCTTCAAAAACATTGTGGAAGAAGTTTACTAAAATTCCTCATTGCTTCTTTCAAGAAGAAACACAGGGCTCATCTACACCAGCCAGGTCACACCGGCCCCCCACTGGCATATTCTGGCTCTGGCCTGTTCTTCCATCTTTACCTGGAGAAAACAGGACAGTATCCAAACAGAATGCTGGCCTATCGCTGCAGCTGCCACCACCACTGCCATTTTCCCTGCTGACATGGAAGCCAACATGTGACTGAAGGCCCCATGCATGTGTCCAGCCTTGGTCACATGCTGAAGGATCCTTGACTAGCATTTGGAAGAGCCAGGGAGCTGGTGGCAACAGCAAGGAATGGCATGCTGGGACAGGCTCCTGTGGAACTGGATCTAGCAGGAATGGATTAAACTGGGTATTTTCATATAATGGTTTCTTGGCCTCTACCTTGGCTTGCCCATGTTCCAGCCCTGTATCTGCCCTGGGGTGGTGAGGACTGCTTGGGAGCAGATGGGGTAATGTCATGCCCTGTGAGCCTGATGAGGCTGTAGAGAATGAGGAGGACATAGCAGGGAATGGCCCTAGGGACCGTGGCACAGGTTTATCTACACCTATGCCAGCAGGGAACCCTGCCAACCTAGAGGCTTGAGCAGAGGAGAGCCTGGTCCAAGTGGATTGGCACCCATCACAGCAGAGAGTCCTGCTAATTCAGATAAGGATGAAGAAGAGATGGACTTACCTCCACCATCGTATATGAAGCAGCGAGATCAAAAGGAAGCTCAAAGGAAATCTCTGAGACTTTATGAAAAAAACCCTGCTTGTTAAAAAACATTTGACAAAGCCTTAATTGCTTTATATATGCTGGGAGAAGCAATGGAGGCTTTGTCAGAGATCAACTGATCTTCCTGGTGAAAGCTTCCTGCTGACTTCGGTGCCTGGATTCCGGTTATCTTGACTTCTGTTACCTTGGCTCATGCTTAAACCTTGGACTACTCTGCTGCCTGCTCCTGTTGACCCTCAGACTGCTTTGGATCACACTGACTGATTGCGGTAAGCCTCTGAACTTTTGGACTGTGTTTGCATTCCTGTGAGCTAATTAACAGTTGGCTCCCTTCCCAGACTAGTGCTGTTTATACTTTGCTGGTACCTAGTTGCTTTCTGGACAGGTAAATGCCCTGCATCATCTGGACTGCAGGGCTCTGGAATGGGGGTAAGCCAGGGTATTTAGCCCATGTAGATAATTCTCCCTTAGTGAAAAATTACATCTCTACTAATGAATCATAGCTGCCCATTTAAGACCAACCCACCCTGTGTTATATCATAAGCAGAAATCCAGTTCACTGTATATAATGTGGGAGTTTCTGCTATACTCAGAAAACTCAGAAATGTTTGCAAGATGTTTCAAAGCAAATTTCGTGTATCACCCACCAAAATGTACACTTCTGCCCTGCCTTTTTATTGTTGCTATTGTATAACAATAATAATGCACATCTTAAACACTGTGAATTGACTGCATTCTTTGTAACTGCTGCCAGGCAAGAAATTGCTAAAAATTGGAAATCTGTCCCTCTTACAGTTGCAAGCTGGTGGGACAGAGTCTGGTCTTTGTTATTGCTGGAAAAACTAACATATGCTATGAGCTTTTGTAATGGACAAAAAAGACTATCCACATTTCAGGAAGATTGGTTTATCTTTATTGAATATGTAAATATAACTTCAGACTTGTTCCAGCCTCCGACACATCATAGGATGTTCTGGGCATATGTACTGCCTATGGAAGCTTCTTCTAGTGGGATTCTGGCATGGTTCCTTGTGCTTGCCTAAGGTTGTAACAAGACAGGATTCTTCAGCTACTGGGTCTTTGTTCATTGTTGGTTGTTCTTTGTCAGTTTGTTGTGCTTTTCATTGTACACTTTGTTATATGATAATATAAATTAGGAAAAAAAGAAAACACTGGCGGGTTAGTGGCTGATGATATCACTATCTTGGCAGTTTTAAACTGCAGTCCTATTTCTACTACATCTTTGGAAGGGACAAATAGAAGTGACAGTCAGACATTCTCTAACTCCATTGCTCTGCAAGGTTCAGAGAATGCTATGGGAATTTCAGTTATAGACTGAGAAGTAAGCTAGAAAAGGAACTATCGTTTCTCCAAGGTTTTTGGATTGAAGAGGGGGAAATAAGCTGCCACTGCTGTCTTAGAACTTTATTATTTCCATTGATCACATTTATGAAGGTGACATAAACTTACAAACAGTTATAATACAGAAAAGCAGTTACAACAATGTAAAGTGGTCCATCACATACTCCGCATGACAACTTTATTATTGCTATGGACTAATATTGCAACTGGGAAATATCGTGGCCATCCATTATTTTGAAATGGAACAGCAAAGAAGGCCAGCATATTACTGGGTAGGATTTATTTTTATGAGCAACAATAATTATATTGAACAGTTACACATATGTAGAAGCACAAGGGAGTAAAGAAAGCTATTACAATTTGGTTAGGCCACATTGATCTCTGAAATGGAGGGGTCTCTCATGATTCCTAAAGGAATATCTCACATTTTTGCTCAGTTTCTGCTAATGTAACTGGAAGATCCCACTGACAAGAGGACAGGACAATCATGTTTGGTTTAAACAGCTGGACTCTTGAAGCGTCTGCAATAACACAGCAGGAAATTTTATCAGGCTGTTTTTATCAGCCACAATGTTTTAGCAGCTGCTTAGTCCGTTCAGCAGTTCACCTACCTGGGAAGCATCATCTCCTCAGATGCCAAGATTGACAAAGAGATCGATCACAGATTAGCAAAGGCACATAGCGCATTTGGAAGACTTTACAAAAGAGTCTGGAGTAATAAACACCTGACGCGAAACACAAAAATCAGTGTGTATAGAAGCATTGTACTGTCTATTCTCCTTTATGGATCTGAAACATGGGTCACCTATCGCCACCACTTACGACTCCTCGAACGCTTCCACCAGCACTGTTTATGCACAATCCTAAATATACACTGGACTGACTATGTGACGAATGTTGCTGTCCTTGAGCAAGCAGGGATCACCAGCATTGAGGCCATGATATTGAGAACACAGCTGCGCTGGGCAGGGCATGTTTCTAGGATGGAGGACCATCACCTCCCCAAAATAGTACTCTACGGTGAACTCACCATGGGTCAGCGTAAGAGGGGCGCTCCAAAAAAGCGATACAAGGACTCCCTGAAACAACATCTCAGGCTTGGCCAAATTGAACACCAACAATGGTCCGCCCTGGCCTCACATTGGGAGGCATGGAGACACACTATCCACAATGCTGCAGCCTTATTTGAGAACTCACGCCGAACAAGTCTTGAAGATAAACGCCAACGCAGAAAGAATCACAACCGGTAACATCACCCGAGGAAACCTTCTGCTGTGCTTTCTGCAACCAGGCTTGTCTATCTCGGATTGGCCTTTTTAGTCATCAGCGCTCTTGCAGAAAACGCAGGATGAGTCCTTCCTGAATCTTCATTTGCGAAGAAAAGCCAGAGAGAGAGAGAGAGCACAACTGATATGAAAGATCTATGAATTGTTTAAACATCAAAGGAGAGGAGAAGGAAACAGGACTATTTCCAGATTTGTGGCGACCCTCACCTAAGTGTGATAATGATACCTTCCTTCTGCATCAGTTCCCCGACCTCCTAATTGATCCAGGTAAGCTGATTGGCTTACCTAGCAGCAGGCAACTTAAGAGATCCCACTGTACATTCTGTAAAGCATACATGATGTGGAATTGTTCCAAGGGAATGTAGAAAATTTAAAACATCAGTTCCAAGCTCTGAGATATAGATTTCTGAAAAAGGGTGATTAGTACTGGGCCCTGACAGGACAACGAGACTCCAAAAGCTGCCAATGGAATCTGTGTGCTGATGCCAGCCCTGAGAGGAAGCAGGGATCATAGAATTAAAGAGGGGAAGGTGGTCCATGGATCATAAAGTCCAATCCCCTGCCAGCCAAGAAATCCACAGCTGATAGATGACTCTGTTTAAAAATCTCCAATTAAGATGAGTCCACCACTGTCCCAGGCAGACAGTTTCACAACTGAATAGCAGTGTCCATCAGGAAATTTCTAATATCCCTAATGTCTTGTTGGAATCTTTTCTCTTTTGATTTGAATCCATTGGCTCAGATTCCATCAGCTGGAGTAGCAGAAAACAGGCTTTCTCCATCTTCAACTTGGTAAGCATACCCAGCTTCCTCAAGTTTTCCTTAAACTAATTGTTTTTCAGACCTTTTGCCATCTTTGTCTCCCTCTACTAGACACATTTCAGTTAGTCTTAAACTGTGGTGCCCAGAAATGGATATAATACTGCAGGCGAGGTTTAATCAAAGCTGAACAGAGTGATACTATTATTTCTCATTATTTGGGAACCTCTCACACTGTACAATTATAGCACTATGATTCTACTTTATCTGGCATGCCTACATCCTACAGAATCCTGGGATTTGTAGTTTGGTGAGGCACCAGCACTCTCTGGCTGAGAATTCTAAATACTGCATTTTGGGGTATTTTACCTGGATGTGGAGTATGTGGGATTTGGATTTTTCTCCACATTTTCATCTGCCACCTCAGCTGCCGCTAATACTGCAACCAATTTTAAAGTTCCACATACAGTTCCCAGCTGAAGGAAGAGGTTTTCTCAATTCCCCTTGCTTGGCAGCTCCGCCTCCACTCACCCATTGCTTTCTTCAAGGGCTTCCATTGCTTTCAAGTGTCTCTTCCTGTGATGGGCAGGTGGGAAAGCAGGCAGAGGCAGCACAGCCAAGCCAGGGGAAGGGAGAAAACATCTCCCTTCAACTGGGAACTGCCTCTGGAGCTTTAACTTATGGTTGATGTGGTGGTGGCAGCAGTGGACGAAACTGTACAGGGACAGTGAAGACAAGGTAGCTCACGTCCCTCTGGAGAACAACAATGTGCAGGGCTTTGGGGGGGGATGTGGGGGCATGCAAGCAGAACTCCATTCAGAGTTTTTGCCCCACATGTAGACAAGCCCAGAATAGGGTGACCACCTCAGGTGGTTTTGGGACTGGAGAGACTGGAAGATAGAGCAGTTTGCCAGTGCCCCATCTTACTGCACTTAGGTATGCTTGAGGATGCTTTGCCACCAGAAGATTTTATTGAGAATGCTATCCCATTGCAAGATGTGTTTTTCCCCCAATGCACTTGGCTTCTGTATGTGGAATGGGTGTGGGTGGGTTGGCAGAATGCCATCTTATTATTCATCTCAGAAAGGAAAATTTCTTGGACTAGCCCCGGTGGCTGAGATAATTGAAGAATGAGAAGAAAAGAAGAGAATAGAAGAGGTGAGTGAGGATTTGTGTATTATCAGAGCAATACATTCAATTGTGCAAAGCTGTAACACATACTCAACTTTTGGAATAGAATGGGAGATTAATCTAGATAAATATCATGACCAGTCACTCTGTCATGATGAATGGAACCAGCGGAGCAAAGTAGGCTTTGTGGAGAAGATCCTGGGCAACAAGCCAGACAACAGAGAGATTGGATGAGCAGTATTTTAAAGGAAGTACCTTCATAAAGTAGCTGTCTTACAGCCTTGCTAGCAGAACTCTTAATAGAACAAATGCCACCACCCGTATCCAAGACAGAAAAGCCCTCTAAGTGTTTATATAGTTAAGGTGATCCCTGATGAATGGCAAACTAGGGTGCAGAAAAATGTCTGTTTTGATTTTGTTGCATTTCTCTGAATCCCACATGCATTTTTCTTGTTCTTGTTTTGCATCAAATTGCAAGATTGTGCATCCCCTCCACTCATCAAGCGACACATTTTAAATATACTTTTCCAAATGCAAACATTCTAACTTATGCATGCATTTTGCTTCCTTAGCTAGAGGAAGTTTGTATCTGTTTTCCCTCCAGCTGTATGCATTTTTAGCCGTGCACATTTTACAAAATGTGCATCCTTTGGTGTGACTTTTCCCTCCTCCATTATGCTCTACATGCCTCACAAATGGGCATATTAGTGAGGCAATGTGTGTCTCTTCCTTCAATATGTCTTGCATAAAGACTATTTCCATTGAGATGGTCAAATCTAACAAAATTCTGTCCATCCATAATGGAGTCTTGAATAATCAGTACTCTTTCTGAAAGAGCAAAATGTGAAAGCAATGGTTTAGGTTCTTAGGATCTGTGGAATAATTGATAACATCATAAGGTTTCACTCTCCACACAGTACTGTTATACAAAAATCCTGTAGTTTTAAATCAATAAGGTAATTTATTACCAGTTATTACCAAGCATCTTTCCCAATTTCATAGGGACTTAGGGCTCATCTCCACTGGCTACTTAATCTGGGGGCAGTCTGGAACATAATACTCCAGACTGGGCCCTGGATCAACCATGATGGTGGCCACATAGACTAGGACAAATCTGATGCAATGCTGTGTCACTACATATATGGGCCAGCTGGGTTGACACTGCATTGGTCCCCCTGGCCCATCCCATTTTCGCAGCCGCTGTCACCTTGCCAGCCAGGCAGCTCCATGTGAGAGCCTGACCAGTGGTGTCACTTTCCTAGAAGTAGCCATACTTCATCTGGACTGCCAGGATCAAGTTTGGGATGAGTCCAATTTTTTTTTTTTTTTTTTTTTGGCCAGTGTACACAAGCCCTTTGATTCATATTCAGGTGAGGACATGTCGAAAATTCCACATGCATGCTGCAGAGGCCCTTTTCTCTAGATGAGAAGGTTGGGATGGAGCAGGTGAAGACAGAGAACTTGGAGGTAGGGGTGCAGTTTTTCACTAAGTTTCTTTGCAAAGGAAGCAATGAGTAATTTTAGCAAATTTCTTCCCCCTGTGAGAAAATAATTGAAAATGACACAGTTTTCAAAGGCTATTTGTATTTTTGGAAACAATTCTGCACAAAATCCACAACAATAACAACACATTTTTATTTCTTATCCACCTCTCCCCAATGCTCAAGGCAGGGTACAATATGGATTAAAATACAATATATAACATACAATCATTAAAACACACAAGTAAAAACACATAAGATTAAAATAAACATTCCATTAAAATCATCCATACAGCTTTAAAATTCATAGATTTAAATGAACTAGGAAGACATACTGGAAGAGATATGTTTTTAGTAATATTTTAAATTCTGACATGTTTAACTGTCAAATCTCTTCCAGCAAACCATTCCAGAGTCTCGGGGTGGCTGATGAAAAGGTCCTCTAGATATTGTTTTGCATAGAAAAGAGCATTTTCTGCACACACACACACACAAAAAAAACAACTTTTTATGTGCAGAAAATAATATTTCTACATGGAAGCATCATTTCTTGTGCAAAAATTACTGTTTCCTATGCAAAACAACCATGTGCAAAATTTCCTAGAATCATTGAACCACAGAGTTGGAAGAGATCACAGGGGCCACCCAGACCAACTCCTTGCCATGCAGGAATACACAATCAAAGCACTCTGGATAGATGGCCATCCAGCCTCTGTTTAAAAACCTCCAAAGAAGGAGACTTCACCACACTCTGGGGCACTGTATTACACTGTCAAACAGTTCTTACCATTAGGAAGCTCTTCCTAACATTTAGGTTGAATCTCTTTTCCTATAGTTTGAATCCATTGCTCTCTGTCTGTGGGGCAGCAGAAAACAAGCTCGCTTCGTCTTTAACAAAATATCCTTTCAAATATTTAAACGTGGTTATCATGTCACGTCTTAAACTTCTCTTTTCTAGGCTAAACATACCCAGCTCCCTAAGCTGCTCCTCATAGGGCATAGCTTCCAGACTTTTCACCATTTTGGCCACCCTCCTCTGGACACATTCCAGCTTGTCAATATTCTTCTTAAATTATGGTGCCCAGAACTGGACACAGGATACCAGGTGAGGTCTGAATAAGTCCTGAATGGTTAAGCTTCATGCGAGTCTAGAATTCTTCTTGTCAGGGTTTCTCAATAGTCACAGGGGTAGTATAGTGGTTCTTTTTGGAAACTGCTCCTTCAACTGGTATATACGAAGAATGGGTTGCCTCCAGTTCAGAAGAATTCAGTCCACTATGCTTCCTCACTTTGCCTGATGGACCTCCTACAAGACCCCTTTCCCTCCAGAAATGCCTGTTTCCTCAGTAAAGGAAAGGGAAGGGTGAAGGGCTACTGACTCAAGGTGCTCTCTGAAGGAATGCTTTTCCACCTGGAATATCAGACCATTTTGTTCTTCTGGGACATTCTTCAACTGTGGAAGGCCTGGGTAGAGTGAAACATGTTGATGTTGCTGATTAGAGAAGTTCCCCTCCATATATATTTAAATTGATAATTCTCACATTTAATAGTTAAATATATTTATGTACAGACAAATCCCCTTATCCACAGATTCACTTACCTGTATCCAAAAAATATGATCTTTCTTCTAGGCCCCTACAGCGTGACCCTATGATATGCTTTTGCCAGAAGTTGACCATAGAGTCACATTGAAGGGGCTAGAAGATGCCTAGAGAGTTGTTCTCTCCAGGCATCTTCTAAGTCCCCCAGCATGACTCTATGGTATGCTTGGGCTGAGATTCATTAATTTTAGTAGGGTTCATTATTATCTACAGTTTTCGATATCCCCAGTAAGTCTGGGAATGTATCCCCCATGGATATGGGGGTCTATCTGTAAATGGTGTAGTATGTGCCACTGTCTTTGATGCTTCATGTATCATGCTTAATGGTATCACTAACAGCTGCCCCATGCAACATCACATCTGGAGCATCACCAGGGCTCACCTCCGGTGACATCGCAAATGCCCATCCCTCTCACTTTGGCTCTGAAATCTCTTGGCCTACTCTGGTCAATCTACCTACTACCCATAGTGTGCCCCCCCCATTTGTAATGGTTTAGTAAAGACAATAAATTAACATAATTAAGAGGAGGCAGGATAGAGTTATGATGTTAAAACCACAAAGAACCAGAAGGGGGTGGGGGAGGAATTAGCTCTTCAAAGAAGAAGATTATATTGCTTTCCTTTCAGGGGAAAAAACAAACAGGAACACCCAAGGGCAAATACTGTTAGTCCAAGGTAAATCTATGACAACAAATTACCTCAGCTCTGAAACATCTGTGGCTGAGCAAAATGCTTTTATGCTGCACCTGTACATGGAGATTATGTAGATCTTCCTCTGATTTCCATGCTAAAAGCCAACAATCTCTTTTGCTTCCTTCTTTCCTAGGGCCTAATGCTCACTTAGCAAATGTGTCCATTCCCTAGCTGGAAGCTGCTTTAAACTTAACAGTTTTATTCTTTCCTACAAATATAGCTATGCTTCCAATGCCTTTGGTGGCTGATATACTTAATTTGTTGAGTGCCACAGGGATATCATATTTCATAGCAGATTTTTGACATTTTATATTTTAATTAAGCATTCCCAATAGGAAGAAAGCTGCTAACAACCAGTCTCTCCTCTCTAGCACAACATGTCTCCCTGAGCTGAAATTTGCCTGCTGCATTCCTGCTAGCATAGAGAATGTTTGTTCCACAGAACAGGATATTTCTGCTGATGATACACATATGGAGCTTTCAACAGTTTAAAAGGAGCCACACTCAATTCAGTGTATGCTGCCATTTTGGAAACAAAGGAAGTACCTATAAGCTGTAATCGTGTGGCCAGGGAAAGCTGAATGTTCTTTTGCAAAGTTTTTTTGGAATCAAAAGGAAGTCCTTAGGGAGACTGTTTCCCAAAATCACATTTCTTGTACCTGTTCCTGACTGCTCATAGCTCTAATCACCTGGGAGATTATCATACTACACTGTTATAGTGCTATTATTCCACTTTATCTGCTATAGCTACCTCCTGGGATTTACAGTTTAGGGAGGAGCATTTAGAACTCTTGGCCAGAGAGCTCTCAGGCCTCACTAAACTATAAATCCCAAAATTCCACAGGAGGGCAGCCACAGCAGTTAAAGTGGAATGATAGTGCTATAACAGTATAGTGTGATAAAGTCCCTGCTCAGTAGGTAAAAGGTTTTTCCTTTCTTTCAGAGCATTACTACCTCCCGTTAGCATAGATATAATTATATATCTAATCAGATGTCTATGGGCAATGCTACTGGAAGCCAGAACTAGATCAGAGTGAGGGTTCCTGTACTCAGTTGATTTCAGTGACATCACAGAGTCAAATGTTATTGGCAATTCATGATGAGAAGAATGGTTATTTTGCAGGAATAAACAAACACTTGTGTAGATTTTTCATCCAATCAGGGCTCAGGAGAAGCTTGACATGAAAAGCTACCACCATCTGAATGCTAAGTGCAAGGGAATGGGACACAAGAATCTGTGTTCTTGAAATGTACCCTTCTCTCTTCAACAGCCCCCAAAGAGGAGAGGGGGTATTACTAAAGAGTCCACAAAAAAATATCTGAAAGAGGAATTCCCACTCTATCTGGCTCAGTCCTGCATGCAATACCTCTGAAAATAAAGGGAGGCGGGCAGAGAGAGAAATAATGACCATTGATTCAGAAAAGGAATATTGTAGGAAAGGTTTTCATGAGCTGACAACACTCACAGGTGATTTCACTATAATCACAGAATTGAAAGAGACCACAAGGGCCATCCAGTCTAACCCCCTGCCATGCAGGAATACACAATCAAAGCACCCCTGACAGATGGCCATTCAGCCTCTGTTTAAAAACCTTCAAAGAAGGAGACTCCACTGCACTCTGAAGCAGTGTATTCCACTTCTGAACAGCTCTTACCATCAGGAAGTTCTTCCTAATGTTTAGGCGGAACCTTTTTTCCTTTAGTTTGAATCCGTTGCTCTGTGTCCTAGTCTTTGGAGCAGCAGGAAACAAGCTTGTTCCATCTTCAGCATGACATCTTTTCAAATATTTAAACATGGCCATCATATCACCTCTTAACTTTCTCTTCTCCAGGCTAAACATATCCAGTTCCCTAAGCCACTCCTCATAGGGTATGGCTTCCAGACCTCCCACCCTTTGGGTCGCCCTCCTCTGGACATGCTCCAGCTTGTCAAAATAATTCTTGAATTGTGGTGCCCAGAACAGAGAAGACTAACCAAAGCAGAATAGAGTGGTACCATTCCTTCCCTTGATATAGACACTATACTCCTGTTGATACAAAGCTTTTTGCAGAGTTTGGAAATATTTCTTTTTGCATAATAGCACTACCTTCTAATCTTCTTTTAGACATCCTGAGATTATCTCTCTGTCTTCCTCCCCCTCTCATATTTGTTGGATGTTTACAGTCCCTTCTGCTTCTATAACACCCATTTTTACTATTACTAACCTCAGCATTAGACTGCTAGCTTCCAAAGCAGTGGTTTCCACCCTTGGGTCTGCTGTTGTTGGACTTCAATTCTAGATGACCCAGTCAGCATGGCCAACAGCCAGATACTGGGAGTTATAGTTCAACACCATCAAGTGACCTAAGATGGAGAGCCACTGTTCCAGAGGAGCTAAGCCCCAATGGATAAGATTTACTCCTGAGTAAAGAGGAAAAATTCCTATGGAATTGTATTTTTTAAGTTAAAAAAGAGCTGTTTGACAGTGGAATAGACTGCCTGGAAGTGTGGTGGAATCTCCTTCTCTGGAAGTTTTAAAACAAAGGCTGGATGGCCATCTGTTGGGAGTGCTTTGACTGGGTTTTCCTGCAAGGCAGGGGTTAGACTGGATGGTCTTTGTGGTCTCTTCCAATGCTATGATTCTGTGATTCTATGAATGTGTGGTGTGCAAAATGATTGACACATGGTTTCCTACTATGTATAGGAACATGATTCCAGGTACTGTCATACTGTTTTCCCTAACTGGGGGAGACTACAAGCATAAAAATCTCCCCAGTCCTTTTCTTGCTCAAATCATGCACAAGTTAATGCATATGGATAAAACTGAGAAATTCACATAGATCAATGTGATCAATGGCTCAATGGGGACTTGCATTAAAATGCATAGATTACAGGGGAAAACACGTAAGAAAATGTCTAATTTAGGAAAAATATTTATCCAAATATGCAAACATTTCCTCATGGAAAGAAAAAAAAAACTTTTTGACACCTGATATGGAATCCCAACTTTGTTGGAACCAAGAGAGGAGGTGTCTGGATATTGATGATATTCTGAGAATCACACACCCAGGCATAAACTGTCAAATGTTTACTTCCCTACTGTTGAGTAAATCTTAGGTTTCAGCTAGAAGAAGCTGAAATGTCTTGCAATATATAGGAAATAAAGATTTCCTGCCATGTACATGATTTCCACCTCACTCTGTTTAGTGTTCCGTTGCTTGTTCCTCTGATGCTTAAACATTTGTGTCCCATCCATGGAAAGAGGATTAATGGAATATTATTCTGATTAGCTCAAATGCTCTTGACTCCAAAATCTCATTTCTAAACATGCAACCTCTTGACATTTCCCAAATACTCTTAAGAACCATTGTGTGTAATTTTGCAATTACGGAAAAAATAATTCATTAAATTTCTTCTTTGGGGCTCCACATAATTGTAAGACAGACCAGAGCAGTTCAGTTAATAAAGCTTTATCCGTTCTGCTGGCAAAGTTCCAAACTCAGTTGCTAGAATGAAAGGAACTCAATATTCACGTAAAATGCTTGTGTAGTTATCCTCTTTTCCTCTAATATCTTGTTTGCCTCAACTTTGTCATCTTTCTTTTTTTTTTTGCTCCCCTTTCCCATAGGATATAAGAAAAAAATGTTTGAAAAAGAGAATGTTCTGCCAAAATGTAATTTGTATCAGTGTCATAGTGGAAACCTTTGTGAAATTGTGTCAAAAAATAATGGAGTGTGGTAACAAGTCTATTGACAGAGTTGGCAGTCAGGTGCCAATGGGAAGCCCACAAGCAGAATGTGAGTGCAACAGAACCCCATTATTCACATTCCCCAGCAATTAGGCTGCCCAGGACTTACCTGGCGGCCTGAGTTGCGGGCTGGTTAAGCCCTGGTCCCTCGCCACTGCATCGGCAGGCATGGGCACCGCCATGCCTGCTGGAGGTCTTCTTTCCAGCCAGCTTGCAGGCTGGGAAGAGGATCGTAAGCTGGCCAATTAGGGGAGCGCTGCTCTCCCCTGATTGATTGGCTTGCACACCCCTCTGCCAATCAGAGACGCAGCCCCCTGGCAGCCTCTGATTGGCCAAGGGGCGGAGCCAGTCTTCAATCGGGTCAGGCACCCAGGAATATATTCCCGGTTCGAGGCCGGACCCAGCCAGTTGGCTCATTGGAGCCGAAGACCCACCCACCCGCCCTCAGTTAGGATTCTGTTGTGTTAGTTAGTCCTTTTTGTTTATTGTGGCTCTGTTTAGTGTGTATATTTTGTCACAACTTTCTGGGTTTAGCAGTGGGGTATGGGTCATGTTTTCTTTTTTTTTAATTTATTTTTATTACAAAATAACATATTAATAGAATATCACAACACATAGACAAAACATTACAATCCATTCTACCCCTTCCCTTATCAACATAAATCATCAATATCCCTCCACCCATACGCGCATCCATACTATTTACATCACTTCCTATTTGATCTTCCCGTGATTGTACATTTTAGTTCTTTAAAGTCTCTGTACTCACATTCTATAACAAGTATGTTCCCTGTGTACTTTTTCGTTCCCCCAAAGTATTTCTTTTTTAAATTTTTTTTAATTGGAACTAGTTGCTGTACAATACTTACAAAGCTTTTTCATGTGCATACACACACACACACACACATTTCCATTCCAATACTTCCAGTGCCTTACATTCATCATTCTTTCCATACATTCTAATACACTCTGATACAATCCATTACTTTCTATCTTTCATACATCTCCTATCCCTTTACCCTCCTTCTATTAATGCCTCCTACATTCTCTACCTTCCTACACTTACTCTCACCTTCTCACATACTTTTTCTTTCTTTCTTCTATTTCCTCTTTCAGCCCTTTAACTTCCCTTGTTTCTCATCCATTTGAGTTTTGCTACTTTTATGAGCAGATCTAGTTGCATCTCCCTTTTTTCTCTTTCATTATAAGTGTTTATCTATATCTCTCTTTACATTTCATGTCTTTTTTTACTCATTCTCAAGATCATTTATCTAACTGTATCTTTCTTTTTTCAGACTGTCCAAACTTCAAAGTTCATTTAAGATTCTTTAGTCGCATTCATTTTCTCAGTTCAGTGTTCTCTCAGCATTCAGATTTAACTTCTTCCATTTCTTTCCAATTTCAAATCCTACTGGCTCTGCTCTCCCTTTCATGTTCTTTTATATATTTCATATATTATCTCTAATATTCCATCTCTTTTTCCAGTATTCATGAACTGGGAGCCACTCGTTTTCCATCATCAGTTTTTTCTTATTTAAGATATATGTCAGTCTATCATTTTCCATCATATCTTTAAGTTTAAATACCTATTCATCTATTAATGGAGTCTCTTTTTTTTCTTCCAATTAACTGCTATCATTAATCTCGCTGCAGTTACTGAATATAGTACTATTCTCTAATAATTTTTAGCAAGGTTCTGTTCAATATTTGTCGTTATATTTAAAAGATACAGCTTGGGGTCCATTTCAAAGTGCGTTTTAAACACTTTTTGAATTATTTTATGTATTTCAGTCCAGAATTTCTGTATTATTAGACAGCCCCACCACATGTGGTACATTGTACCTATGTCTTTTCCACAATGCCAGCATTTGTTGTCTTTCGTTTTGTAAATCTTACTAAGTCTCGCAGGTGTTAAGTACCATCTATTTACTACTTTAAGATGGTTCTCTTTTAATATTAAGCATGTGGTGAAATCGCTTGTCTCTTTCCACGCCTTCTCCCACTCATCCAAAGTTATTGTTTCTTTGAGATCTTGAGCCCATTTAATGATTGAATCAGAAATTTTTTCCCCTTCTAGTTCTCTATCTAGTAATAATTTGTAATATCTTGATATTTTTTGGCCCTTTTCTTCCCATACCACTTTATCCAATTCTGTTTCTGCATTTTCAAACTCGTATTAATTTTTGTCCTCTTGAAATCTATGTCTAATTTGAAGGAATTTAAACCAATTCATGTCAAATCCTTTCAGTTCTAATTCTTCTCTTGTGTACATAATTATGTTCCCATTTGTTTTTAATTCTTCTTGGTTGATTAAATCTTTATATTTTATCCATCTCTCTGGTCTTTCCCACCTTCCAAAGAATGCCTCTTGGGGCGAAATCCATGTGGGTAATTTATAATAAAACTGTTTTTCAATTTTATGCCAAATTTTTATTAGGGACTTTCTTATAACATGGTTCTCAAAGTCTTTATTTTTTTGTTGTTTTCCATATCCGAGATAGGCATGCCATCCATATCTCTTAGAGTAGCCTTCTATTGTTAAAATTCTAGTGTTTTCCAATTTAATCCAATCAGTTATCCAATTTAATCCACATGCCATATAATATAGTTTTAAATTTGGTAGTGAGGCTCCTCCTGCTTTCTTATCCATTGTTAGTGTTGACCATTTAATTCTGGCTTTCCTTCCACCCCATATGAATCTGTTGAGCTTGAATGTCCATTGTTGTAGGGTTTTTTCATTATCTAATATCGGTAGATTTTGAAATAAAAAGCGAAATTTAGGCAAGACATTTATCTTGATGGTATTTATTTTCCCAAATAGGGACAGATCCAGCTTACTCCATCGCATTAAATCTGCTTTGATTTCCAGCCATAATTTTTTGTAGTTAGTCTCATATAAGTCGATGTTTTTTTTGTTAATCCAGACGCCAAGATATTTGACTTTTTTTCCAATTTTGCATCCTGATCTTTCTTTTAGTATGTCTTCCTCTTTCGCCGATAATTTTTTTGTTATTATTGCCGTTTTTTCTTTATTGATTTTCAATCCTGCTAGTTTCCCATAGTTGTAAATTAAATCCAGTAATTTCTCAACATTTTCTACTGGATCTTCCAAGATTATTGCAATGTCATCTGCAAATGCCTTTATCTTGTATTCTTGGTTTTTTATTTTAAGTCCAGATTATTGTTTCTTATCTGATTGTTCAGGCTTTCTAAAGTTATAATGAAGAGTATAGGAGACAAGGGACACCCCTGTCGGGTACCCTTAAAAGTGTTGAACTTTTCCATCCTTTCACCATTTATTATTAGACTTGCTTTTTGTGTCCCGTATATTGTTTGCACATTTCTAATAAATGTTTCTCCAAAGTTCAATCTTTTCAATGTTTCTATGATAAATGTCCAATTTACATTATCAAAGGCTTTCTCCGCATCAATAAAAATAAATGCTGCCTTTTTGTCATTAGCCTTTTCATAAAACTCAATTGCGTCAATCATTGTTCTTATATTCCTTGACATATGTCTGCCTTTTATAAATCCGGTTTGGTCATCATGAATTATATCCTTAATTATCATAGTCAATCGGTTTGTTAATATTGTTGTGAAAATTTTATAGTCCACATTTAGTAGTGAAATAAGGTGGTAGTTTGCCATACTTGTCTTTTCCTTTCCCTCCTTTGGGATAAGAACAATATCTGATGTTGTCCATGACTCTGGAATTCCTTCTGTTGGTATTTTATTCATTAGTTGTTTAAGTGGTCTAGCTAATTCGCCTTGAAAAACCTTATAGAACTCTGCCGTAAAGCCATCTTGCCCAGGGGTTTTCCCTGATTTTAACTGTCCTATCGCCAGTGTTATTTCTTCATTGCTGATGGGTTGGTCTAGTTTTCCTTTCAGATCCGTCGTCAGTTTCATTTTTAAGTTTTCTTTTAGATAATTCTCCATTTCTTTTTCCATCCCTTCACTTTCTTCTGATTTTGCATATAATTGTAGTAATGTACAAATGCAGATTTAATTTCTTTTTGAGTAGTAATTTTTGCTTCTTCAATCTTTATTTCTGTAATTAATTTCTTCTGGGTCTCCTTTTTAAATTGATGAACCAACCATCAACCAGCTTTATTGGCTCTCTCAAAATATCTTCGTTTTAATAATAATAATAATAATAATAATAATAAATTTTTATTTTTAACCTGCCCCTCTGCTTGGCAACTGGGGCAGCGTACAACAAGATTAAAACAACATCAAGTTAAAACAATCCTTCCCCATCCTAATCCTCCCACCCCTTAAAACTAAATTAAACTAATGGAGAGTTAAAACAAAGATAAAATACAATAAGTAAGTAAATAAATAAATAAAGGCAACGATGGCAAGGGGGTGGGTAGCAATCAGTGCACTTGAACCGGGAAGTTATTCTGGGAAGGCCTGCTGGAAGAGATCCATCCTTAGCACTTTCTTGAAGCTATCAAGAATAGTGATAAGACGGATCTCATCCGGCAGGCCATTCCAAAGTCTGGGAGCCATAGAAGAGAAGGTCCTCTGGGAGGTCTGTGACAGCCTAGTTTTCATAGGCTGCATCAGGTTCCTCCCAGAGGACCGAAGTGCGCGGGGGGGAACATATGGGATGAGGCGGTCCCGGAGATAAGATGGACCCAAACCATGTAGGGCTTTTTATTCTTTTCAGATTATTTCCAATTATTTCAGTTATGTCCGCTCTAAGCACCTCCTGAATTAATTTTATTTCCATCTGTAATTTCCTGTTTTTTGGGTTTTTTCTCAGTTCTTTTTCTTTTAGGTTCTTTAGCAATTTTTGATTTTCCTCCTGCTTGTTTTTTTTTTTATTTCAGCCCCTTTTTGGAGAAACATTCCCCTAATTGTTGCTTTAAAGGCATCCCATGTAATTCTATGAGTTACGTCTTTGGTATTATTATTTCTGAAGACTTCTTGTATTTCTTTTTAAAGTTTAATTATAAATTGTTCATCTTTTATCATATTTTCTCTTAGTCTCCATCTGTATTCTCTCAGGGGTGTAAGCAATTTTAGCTTTATGGGGTTCTGGTCAGATATTATTTGCTCAATTATTTCCATTTCCTTAATTTTCATCAGTAGTTCTGTAGATATCTTTGGAGTTCCCCCATAGTATTTCGTCTTAAGTCATACACGCTTCTGATTACTATTGTTAGGCTAATATATATCTGTTTGTTCCAACTTCAAGTTATAATCTTGTGTTTTGTGTAAACCAATTATACTGAGAATATATATATATATATATATATAAAATCTCTCAATTTGGAATTGTTGCAAAGCTTCCCCATGTTTTCCCTAGGAACTCTGACAATTTGTACCATCCTTCTCTATGTTTCTCTACTGACTTACCTTTTAGAAGCATTGTTAATCGATCTGCCGCAATCATTTCATACGTTTTGAGTAACCATTGATCCGTCGATGGAATTTCTTTGTCTTTCCATTTGGATGCATATGTAATTCGTGCAGCTGCCGTCATATAAAATAGTAATCTCTCTTTATCTTGGCTTAATTTTTCTTCATACATTCCCAATAAATATAATTCAGGTTGCATCGAGAAGTTATAACTCAACACTTCATTTATGATCTTTTGTACCTGTTTCCAATATATTTGTGCTCTATCAGAACTCCACCATAAGTGAAAAAAAAGTGCCAGTATTCTTTCCACATTTCCAACAGTCCTTTTTAATGCTTTTATAAATTTTAGATAATTTGTCTGGTGAAAGGTACCACCTAAAAAACATTTTGTAACAGTTTTCTCTAACTTTTGACAGAGTGTTAATTTTCTGTTTGATCTCCAAAATTTTTCCCACTTGTTCAAATGTATTTCATGCCCAATATTCTGTGCCTATTTAACCATGCAATCCTTTATTACCTCCTCTACTGAGTTCCACTCTACCAGTTTTTGATATAATCTGGTTATTAAATTCTTATTTCCTGGTTGTATTATTTTTTCCCAAAGTGATTTTTTAACCTCTATTCCTACTAACTTTTGATCCATTTTATATCGTTCTTTCAGTTGTCTATAGAGATACCAATGGGTTGGTGTACCTTCTTCAATTCTTCTTGTGTTCTAATTGTCTGTTGTCCTTCTTTTATTACAATTAAATCCTTGTAGGTTATCCATTTTTTAGCTGTTATTTTTTCTTTACTAAAAAACGCTTCATGAGGAGAAACCCATGATTGAATCTGGGGGCAGAATCTTAATCTGTTTTTTTTTTCCCATACCTTTATTAGGGAATTTCTAATAAAGTGATGATTGAAATCTCTAGTAACTGTTTCTTTATTGGAAAATAGATACATGTGCCATCCATAACGGATGTTGAATCCTTCCAATTTTAATAATTTATCATCATGTAGTGTTCTCCAATCTTTCAGCCAGGATAGGAAGCAAGCTTCAAAATATACTTTTAGGTTTGGAACATCTAAACCACCAGAATTAATAACAATGGGGAGAGGGGACATCCCTGTCTTGTGCCTTTTTGAATTTGAATCTCTTTAGTTTTTTCACCATTTATAATTGTCTTTGCTGTTTGTTTACTGTAAATTGTTTGAATCCATTTTATAAAATTTTCTCCTATAGTGATTATTCTTAACATCTCTATCACGATCTTCCAACTAACATTATCGAACACTTTTTCAATATCCAAAAATATTAAAGCCAATTTTCTCTCGTTGTTAACTTCATGGTATTCAATCAGATTTACCACCTGGTGGGTGTTGTCCTTTATATATCCCCCTGGGAGAAATCCCCTCTGGTCCTCATGAATCCAATCTGCTAAAACGTTTTTCAATCTATGTGCCAATATAGAAACAAAAATTTTATAGTCTGTGTTTAGAAGTGAAATCAGACGATAGTTTTTTGGATCCTGGGGGTCTTTGTCTTCTTTTCGTATCAAGATGATATTTGCCTCTCTCCAAGAATCCAGAAAAGAACCTTCTTTGATCTTGTCTAAAGTGTTTTTAAGAGGAAGTATCAATTGTTCTTCTAATATTTGGTAGTATTTTGCCGTAAAACTGTCCGGTCCTTGGGCTTTCCCCCCTTTTAAACTTTTTATTGCTTCCGATATTTCTTCCTCAGTTATTGGATGATTTAAACTTTTTCTTTGCTTTTCTGTAAATTCTTTAAGATGATGATTCCCTAGAAAAGTTGCTATATCCTCTTTTTGTATTCCTTGATTAAGATATAGTGAGTTAAAGTAATTCCTAAAGACCATTTTTATCTTGTCCTGTTCTATATAGGCTACTGATCCTTCTTTGACTTTACTTATATGATTTCTTTCCTTTGTTTTCCTCAATTTAATTGCCAGTCACCTAACCGGTTTATTTGCATTCTCAAACTGTGCTTGTTTTATATATTGAAGTTTTTTCCTTAATTCTTCCACTGTCTCTACATTTCATTGGTGTTGTAAAATTTTTATCTCTTTTTGAATGTTTACATTTTTGGGGTCATCTTGTAAATCTTTTTCTTTCTCTCTTATATTTCTTTAATTTTTCCTGTTCTTTCTCTTCTTTTTTTGTTTAGTTCAAAACTTTGTTGTATGAAGAATCCCCTCATCACCACCTTTGAAGCTTCCCAAATTGTAATTGTATCAGTTTGTTCTTTTGAGTTTTCTTCGAAATACCATGTTAATGTTTTGTTTTTGCTTTTTGCTTTTTGTATTATATCTTCTTTTTGAAGTAGATAATCCTGAAGCCTCCAATTGAATTCTTTTTTCCTTTCTTTTAGTTCCATTGATACCGGGTTATGGTCTGACCAGATTCTCGGAAGAATTTCAATTTTTTGTATTGTATTACACAGGTTCTTTGAAATCATATAACAATCTATTCTTGAGAATGAATTATTCTGTCATATATTTGGGTTGAGATTGTTAGCATTAAATTTTCATAAAATTTGTTTTTGTTCTCGTTTGGTGCATAGAGCCCCACTACTAGTGTTTTCTTATTCTGAATATTAATCTCTATACCAATGTAATGTCCTTTTTCATCATTAAATATTTCCTCTGCTTGTATTTTTTATTCACATAGATAACTAGCCCTTTCTTTTTTCTTGTCATTTGATGAAATGAATTCTTTACCTAATTTATTATTACGTAGAAGTTTCTGATCATCCTTCTTTATGTGTGTCTCTTGTAGACAGATCACATCCCATTTTTTTCCTCTAATGAATGGAATTTTTTTTCTTTTTTCAGGGGAGTTGAGTCCTTTGATGTTCCATGTGATAAATTTCAATGACATTACAGTACACATCCCACAAGTTAAAGAGAAGGAACGAGAAGAAGAGGAAGAACATTCGGAAGAGGCAATAGCAGAAGAGCTTGAAAAAGGAGAAGAAGAGGAAACAGAGAACTAACCCCAGAGATAAAAAAGGAGCTTCAGAAAAATAGAAAGGGCATGGGTCATGTTTTCGAGCTTGGGGTCAGGGGGTCTCCGGTAAGTCCAATCTCAGGTCATGGCAAGGCCAAGTTCAAGTTCATGACCACGGAGACCCCGCCTCTCTCCAGAATCAGATCATGTGATCAGGTCACATGATCAGTCCCATGACCAGGTCCTGTGACCAGATCGCGTGATCGGGTCACGTGTCCGGGGCCACGTGATCTCCTAGCAGCAGGCTAGCAGATTTGTCATCGGCCAGGCAGGCGGGCTTGGCCGATGCCCAGTTTTTGACCCATGCCCAGGATCCAACCACAGCAACTATCACCAAAGAAGGTTGTAGCCAATTTTTCCAACATCACCTTATATCTCTTACCTGTATCAAATATACTTCTCTGCATGAATCTTGTGTTTGTTATCTTACTTATGGGGAGGCAAGGGGTGTGTGGGCAATATTTCACTCAGCACACAACTTGTAAATGATCTCTGATGCTGGAAATAATAAATAAGGTCATCATAAACAGTATCCATTGATAGATTTATCCTCCATGAATTTATTCAGTCCCATCATAGACCTCTCCATGTTAGCCATATCACCACATTATGTGGTAGCAAATTTCAGAGTAACTATGCAATATAAGAACATTTATCTCTCTTGAATCTTCTATCATTCAGTTTCACTGGGTGACATTGGGTTTTACTATGAGCAGGGGTTGCTTGCATGACGAGCAACATCTGCTGAAATTCCCTCTTCTACACAACCATTCAGATGAAGGAACTGGCAAAACCACATCTGAGAATTCCTTGCCTGAGAAAACCCTATGAAATGCAGGTAGACACCATAAGTTTACAGGTGAAATGAAGGTTCTCACACACAATCATTAAAGTGACAGGAGCCCTCTCCTTTATTTTACTTGGCAACCGTGGGAACAGACAAGGCAGTGTACTGCTTCAGGCAGAAGAGCAAATGCTCCCCTTCATCAGGGATTATATTAAAAACCAATTGAGTTATTTTGGCACACATGGCAGAAAATTCCACATGTCACAAACACACAACTCTACAAATGAAACAATTAAGAATTCATTGGGCTTTCATGGCCCTTGAAATCTACTCCCTGAGGTAGCTTCCTAAGTCTGCCTAATTGTAAGGTCAGCTCTAATTATAAGCTGACCTTACAATTAGGCAGACTTAGGAAACTACCTCAGGGAGCAGGCAGGAAGATGTGAACCCATTCCTCTGTCCACTTTATAATCATCATAAGAGCTGCAAGGGGCTTGAAGTCGTATGAAAGGACAGCACCATGTCAACTGTCAGGGATGCTTTGATCAAGATTTCCTGCGTGGCAGGGGGTTGGACTGGATGGCCCTCGTGGTCTCTTCCAACTCTACAATTCTATGATTCTAGCTAGTAACCTGAATTAGCCCTGAGTGTTACATGCAAGAGCAACCAAAGTGATGGATGAAATCTATGAGATTAACATACAGACAGGTACTGAAAAGTTCTCAGCCCAACCCACTTTCCAGAATCTGAGCATAATATTGTCACTGTAGCTTGAAAGAATAAGTTGCCAATTAGCTTTAATTTCTGAATTTTCTCTGATCATTAATAGAACCATGGCAATGATAAGTGTGGAATTTTCAAGTGATGAAATCCAGGCCATCATGAAGTTCCTGTTCCTGTGTATGATGCAAACATTGAGTGACAAATGCCCATCATACTCAACTGTGAAGAAGTGGTGTGCCAATTTTCAGCATGGAGATTTTGAGACCAAAGATGTAGCAAGGTCTGGGAAGCTATCACCAGTGTGTAGTCCTGAAATTGTTGAGTGTGTTCATGACCTGATTTTGACAGACTGGCAAATCTCAGTTAAAACAATTCCTGAGATACTAGAGATATCACAGGAAAGCATTGGTTTTATAATTCATGAGTAGTTGGCTATGCAGAAGCTGTCAGCCAAGTGGGTACCGAAATGTTGAATGCTGACCAGAAACAAAATTGAGTGGATACCTCCAAGCTGAATTTGCAGCAACTTGAGTGACCTAGTGTTTTTTTTTTTTTTGGGGGGGGGGCAACTCATCACTGTTGATGAAACATAGTTACACATCTATGATCTGGAGACCAAACAACAATTCTTGCAGTGGTGGCACTCAGATTCTCCACAGCCAAAGAAATTAAAGACTCAAAAGCTAGCTGGAAAGGTCATGGCCACAGTTTTTCTGGTATAAGGAAGTTATTTTGATGACTGACTATATTCAGAAGGGCCAAACTGTTAAAGCAAAATACTACTGTAACTTGCTGTGCCAATTAAGCTGCAGAAAGGTGTTCTCTTTTTGCAGGGCAATGCACCTGCTCACAGGGCTGGCACAACAATGGATGTTTTGAAGGATTGGGGGTTTGAGTATATAGACCGTCCACCCTGCTCAACAAGTCTTGTTTCATCTGACTTTTTCCTGTTTCCAAACCTTAAAAAGAGTTTGCGAGGAAGGAGATTTTTGGAATGATTCAGAGCTGATAGCAGCAGCAGAGCAGTATTTCTGTAACCAGACATCAGATATTTGGGGGGAAGGGTTACAGAAACTTGAGAAATGACATGCCAAGTGCATCAAACTTTGGGGTGAATATGTGGAATAGCATGCAAGTTTCATGGCTCTAGGTCATTCCCTTCTTGGCCAGGCTGAAAACTTTTCAGTAACCCCTCATATATTAAAGTATTCCTACACCATCTTTCATTGTTACTGATACTAGGCAAATCTGCAGAAAGCAGGACTATGACCAGGAGGCACGTACCCTAAAACCCAAAAAGAACTACAATCATTCAACCAAATTAGGATACACAATAAAACAAAGTATTACCATTGTCAAGAGCCAGTGTGGTGTAGTAGTGTGAGCGTTGTACAAGGCTATTGGAAACCAGTGTTTGAATTCCCAGCTATGGGAACCTGCTGGGTGACCTTAGGCAAGTCACATTCACTAAGGTTCAGAGGAAGGCAATGGCAAACCCCTTCTGAACAGAAGCCAGGCAGCATCCTACACATGCAGACCCCTGCATGTGACTGATGTTGGTCACATGCAGGGGTCTGCAGTCACATGTTGTGGGACCTCTGCCTAGCTTCCGTGTTAACAAGAAAATGCTGGTGGCAGTCACAGCAGTGGCTTCAGTGACAGGCAGGCATACTGTTTGGACTCCAACCTGTTTTCAGCAGGTAATGGTGAAGAAACAGGCCATCCCCACAGCCAGGATACGTTTGTGGGGAACCGGAGTATCCTAGCCAGTATACATAAGCCCTATGTGTATGAAGACAATTCATGAACATATATTCCACCTATTTTACATTGGCTTGATCTGTCCTGGCTTGCAGTGGATCTGGCAGTAGTATAGTGGGGTGAGGGATTACAGATTTGAAAAAGTTACTCTTTTGAAGCAGCACATCCACTGGCCACCCCTGGTTACCAGCTATCTTTATTGTAAGGCAAAATATTTCTGGGTGCTCTGGTCTTGAATGAGCATTAGGACCCACTTTCTGTTTTACATATGTGTGTGTACAGGCAATGTGGGAATGGGGGTGTTCATCCTGTGGTGTAGGCTGGTAGAGAACTTCCATTTTCTTCAGGTTGACTTCCAGCCCAAACACCTCTGCAGCTGTTGTGAAGCAGGATGTTAGACACTGCCATAGGCAAATCTGTGCTTAAGTCCATTCAGCAGTTCACCTACTTGGGAAGCATCATCTCCTCAAATGCCAAGACTGACAAAGAGATCGATCACAGATTAGCAAAGACATATAGCATATTTGGAAGACTTTACAAAAGAGTCTGGAGTAACAAACACCTGAGGCGAAGCACAAAAATCAGTGTGTATAGAGCCATTGTACTATCTATTCTCTTTTATGGGTATGAAACATGGGTCACCTATCGCCAACACTTACAATTCCTCGAATGCTTTCATCAGTGCTGTATACGTACAATCCTAAATATGCACTGGACTGACTATGTGACGAATGTTGCTGTCCTTGAGCAAGCAGGGATCACCAGCACTAAGGCCATGATATTGAGAACACAGCTGCGCTGGGCAGGGCACGTTTCTAGGATGGAGGACCATCGCCTCCCAAAAATAGCCTATGGTGAATTTGCCATGGGTCAGCATAAGAGGGGCACTCCAAAAAAGGATTCCCTGAAACAACATCTCAGACTTGGCCAAATTGATCACCAACAATGGTCCGCCCTGGCCTCACATTGGGAGGCATGGAGATGCACTATGCACAATGCTGCAGCTTTATTTGAGAACTCACGCCAAACAAGTCTTGAAGAGAAACGACAACGCAGAAAGAATCACAAACCGGAAACATCACCCAAGGAGACCCTCTGCTGTGCTTTCTGCAACCGGACTTGTTTATCTCGGATTGGCCTTTTCAGTCATCAGCACACTTGCAGAAAGCATGGGATGAGTGCTTCCTGAATCTTCGTTTGTGAAGAAAAGCCAAAGAGAGATGTTTGTGTACATGCACATGTACACCCACCCAAGATAACAAACAAATAGATGGTGTGCACATGAACACATTATGTGTCTCCTCTACACTATGTCTTTCTTCTCACCCCTCCCCCATTTAGCCATTGCAGTACCCCCATGGGCATTCAGTGGAGGGCAGGAGGGATTGAGAAAGCATCTGGTTATGTTTCCATAGTCAAAAGCAGATTTATGACACCATCCACTGAGGTCCACTGGGGCACTCTGGATGTCTCAGTATAGGAAGTAATAATTTTGCATCTGGTGACAGGGACATAGTCAGACACTTCCCCAATCCCCTTGCCACTTTTTACCAGCTACTGGGTAGGCATGGGGTGCTGTAGTGGCTAAACAGAAGGCTAAACAGTGAGTTGGGCGGGGGTTTCATTTTTGTGCAGAGTGAATGTCAACTTCTGCAATGACTTTAAAAAATGAACAAAAAGGGCATACTTTGGATTTACACCTGTGTATGTCACTAACAGGATGCCAGCCACAATTGCTTACATTTATGGATTCTCATTGGGAAAAGGGCTATGGCATCCATCATGAGCAGTACTAACACAACACCATTTGGAATGAGACACAATTTGCTTCTGAACTGTATCCTAGTTGGTACAGAAAGGATGAACAGTAAAACTATTTCAGACTACATGTGGGAGACGATCTTACTTTAGTACTGGCATTGAAAGAGAGTCCTTCACCATAGTGGAGGTCACTAGGCTAGTTTAGGGTGAGTAGGAAACATTGTGTAGAACTAGCTTTGTTCTCCAAAAGAAAAGGGAAACCAGGGGGCTTAGGAGATGAAGCTGTTGTTACTGCTGCCACACTATCTCATGCCCAAGACTGGTACTAAATTTTATCTAATGGTAGGACTGACCCTTTCTGTGTCACAATTTATCCTGGATTACACTGGAGTTCTTTTGGATGCTTTTGCTCTGTAGTCTGTTCTTCATTGCAACTGAACTCTGTTTGACATTGTATAGAGGTAATGAAAGTGTTCCTTGTCCTCTGAGTAAACTGATCAGTCATCTTTAAAAATAGAGAATCAATCAGCATTTGTACAAAAACATCTTCCTTTTTGAAAACATAATTTCGAAGCATGCTGCATACCTAGCTGGGAATTCTTAATAGCAGCACTCCATGCAAAAGTCACCCTGCAGGAATGAGTTTGCTTGCCCTTTGAGTTACTATGCGAATTGATCCTAAACTACCAGAGAGACTTCTATCTGAGATCACAGAAAGCTGTTATCAATTTCAGTAGACAATCCTGGTTAACATGGAGACATGGTAAATTTTGCAAAATGTCATGTACACTGATGACACTTTATAAATAAATGATAATAATAATTAATGGTCTGACCTGATATAACAATTTCCTATGTTCACACAACTAACTGCCTTCCATCTTTGTTGGTCACAATAATTTTCCCCATCCAGTATCCCCCTGCATTATCTAGTCTTGCTTCCAAAGTTGAATTACAGTAATTTTCTAAGACTGCTCCATAATTCTATTATCATTATTATTATTATCTTCCAATTTTGAAGTCTCTATTTCTTCTACTGATTGACCCAATAAAATGGATGCAGGGATCAAATTCTGAAACACTGGAAGACTGTTCTGAACACACATTTTCAATTCAATACTTGGATTGGCAACAGATGCGTCACATAGCATTATGCTATATGGGAAGATACCATCATGATATGCAACACTTGGCTTGCATACAGAATGTCCCAGATTCGACCACCTGGATTTTTAGTAAAAGGTCATTTAGAAGGTGATAGGAAATAGCAATACATGAGAAGCTAAATAATGCCTGCCAATCAGAGTAGGTAACATGGGCTGGATAGATGGGCAACTTTGAGAAGTCTAGGAGCTGAACACACCTCCCTCTGGGTCTCCAAGGGTAGCACAGAGGCCCATGAGTTCTGCACCCCACCACATTTAAAATCAAAGTAGTTGCAGAGTGGGGATTATGCAATGTTTTAAGCCCAATCACTTCTGGTTCTGGTGGTGTTGGTGAGTCCTCCTGAGCATAAAATAGATTGGGGGAAAGACAACAGAGTGTTGTTCCTTCAGGCATAAGAATTAAGGCACAGGCACAGTCTTGTGTCGAAAATAAACTTCTTTTTACTTGGGCAAAATGAAGTATATTTACAGATATATACAGTTCTCTCTCTGTATCCATGGATTTAGTATCCACGGATTTAAGTATTCACAGCTTGAAAATATGCTTAAAAAATAATAACCCAAAAAGCAAACCTTGATTTTGCCATCTTATATAAGGGACACCATTTTGCTATGCCATTGCATATAATGGGGCTTGAGTATTCACGGATTTTGGTATCCACGGGGGGTCCTGGAACCAAATCCCAGCGGATACCAAGGGCCCACTGTACAGCATTCAGAAGGAAAACATCATCCCACTGTGAGATCCAAAACAGGACTGCTTAGCTCAACCCAGTCCAGCTCTGCACAACTCTGCTCCAGGGCTGTGAGCTTATCAACACTGATACATTTACCCAGCTAGCTTCTGCAAACTGCTGCTAGCTCACAGTGCTGCAAACTGCAGACTGTTCGTTACATCTCAGCTCTGTACAGGATAAATCTACTGTATGTCCCAATATTCTGACAATGGCACCATATTTACATGGTCTAATAAAGTCCTCAGTTTCAGCTTCCTGAGTATGGAATTACAGTATTTTTTGACGCTAGTCTGATAAAGTCCAAAGAGTAGTCTTACCTGTTTCAGAAGCAACTAAAGAGAAAGCCAGAGAGGTCTCCAAACAGCATGAAAGGATCCAGAAGCCAATGGAGTTCACACGTCAGGAGTAAGATTACATGGATAGAAGAACAAGCAAGCTCATGTCTCCAGAGTAGGTTTTCTAAACTCAGCCATCTGGGGGAACATTGCTGATGCTGGTATAATTGGCTTCTGCCTTGTTAGATTCCCTTGTTTCCTGGTGCTCCTTTGCAGCTGGCCCCTTTTCAGCTGGCATGTCTGTCAACATCTTTCACAAGGATGGGGATGCTCATCAGCTGAGTCCTCCTTCTGCTTCTCAGATGTGGATGGGAGATAGATCCTTCTTGGAAAGCCATGGCTCTTCCTCTAATATCCTCAGTGGGGATCTGTTAGTCAGAGCCTCCATCTCCCCCCTCAAATTCCTCCTGGAAGAGCCCATTATCCTGGCTCTCCCCCTGGTCTGAGAAGGACTCCTTATGGTAAGCAACAACAATCCCCAAACCTCCTCTAAATTGATTGATTCTTCCCTCAGATTATCAGTTTCCCTGAAATTGTTTTATGCCACCCACCATTCTTCTTCTTCTTCATTATTATTATTATTATTATTATTATTATTTTCATTTACATTCCACGTGTCTCCCAATAATGGGATTTTAGGTAGCTAACAACATATTTAAAACAGTATAAATGCCAGAATAAAACTATAAATATAAGATTAAAAAACAATTAAACAATGTATGAGGTTAAAACATTAAAATGCATGAAAAGACTATATGCAAACTTTAAAACAGCCCTGCACAGCATGAAAAGCCCAGCCCTTGTCGGTTTGTAAAAGCTTGGTGGCACAAAAATGTTTTCACCTGCCTATGGAAGGAGAGCAAAGACCTGGCCTCTCTAGGGAGGGAGTTCAAAAGTCTGGGAGTAGCCACTGAGAAGAGTTTATCCACAGTTTTTCATTGTCCATAATGCACAGAATGTAATATCATTCTGGGCATTCTGGATGAAAAATGGCAGCTGCCACAAAAAATGACATAGAATATATAGAATAATTGTTTGTTTTTCCCTAGGGGGATCGGAAAAAGAAAAAGTCTCAGAAATTTCAGAGAAGAAAAATCTTCTGAGCAATTCCAGCTCAGATTTCTTCTTAACACTCTTTCTCCACACGGATGGCTTATGTAAATCTGATAGTGGGGTAACACATTTTAAGGGTTGGCAATTTTAAGTATTGATGACATCTCCACAAATAACATTTTTAATGGTCATTACTTAATGGTAACTATTCACACCTTCCCTATTAGAGTAAAGCTATGGCTCATTAGTTGATGCAGCCCCATTCTACCAGCATTAGTGCTGGGGATGTATCTGCCCCCCCCCTTTTCAGAATGACTGGTTATTCTTGTGGGACTACTGGCATCATCATGAAACGACACTGCCAATCCTTTTCAGGCTGTGCCATCACTTTTAGGGCCTCTTTCATCTCTGTCCAACAACTCATGTGTCCATGCTTTCAGCAGTACAAGTTTATACAATCAGCATCTAGGACTGAATAGGACTTTTGGAGGTTTATCCTCAATTGGCCTTACTCAGATTGGTTTTTCCCACTCCATATTGGCTATTCTGGTCAGCTTAATTTTAAGTTGATTGGCTCTAATGGTCACATCTGGCTGGGAGGGAAGTTAAATGTTCAGAATGATCTAAGCAGGTGAATACCTGAAAGTACCTTGTTTGGTGAAGGACTGCCTAGCCCTTAAAACTGCCCAGCTCAGAAGGCAAAACAGGAGGTTTTCTATTGGGCCATGAAGGTTTTGCATACTAGATACTGGGCAGAGGAGGTACTGAGAGCTGGAAAGGCTAATCTCTGCTAAACTCTGCCTTCCTTCACTACAAGTAAATAAGGTTTTATGCCAGTGGTTCTTAACCTGTGGTCCAATGACCTCAAGGGTGTGTGTGATGTTCTCACAGGTGGTCCATGAAGGCTGCTCAGCCCACCTCCTGCCTGCAATAGAATGGCCATGTGACAGGAGCCAAGGCAAAGGCTGGCTAGCTTGGCCTGCACATTGCCATTCAATCCACTCCAGCCACAACCTTGCAGGAAGAAGCAGGAGAAAAGTCTTCCCTCCCCCTACAGTGCCTCTGAGGGAAGGTTTTGTGGATGGTGTAATTGTGTTGTTGTTGTTGCTGTTGTTTCAAATCTTGAATTAAGTATTGGGGGTCTGCAGCAAGAAAATATATTTAAAGGGGGTCCCTGGTAAAGAAAAAGTTAAGGGCCATTGTTTTATACCATAGAAAGCTTTCTGAACAAGGCTGGTGAATCAAGGTTGGTGTTGCCATCACAAAAGGCAATGTGAGAACCTTGAATGTTTCTGTAAAGTTAGATAGCATATCATTTTAGCTAACACACATTGGAAACCACTTAATGCAGTTTAGATGTGTAAACAGATATTGCTTAAACAATTTGTAAGCATCTCAGAGTCTTTGTGGTTGAAGAGCATGGTATAAATACCTAAATAAATACATAATTTTTGCATTTCTCATTGCCATTCCATGCTTACTTTAACAAATATATGGCCTCATTAATTCCATAACCTGTCTTGTATCTACCTTCCAGTCTGTGGAACAATATGAGTAGCTTTGCTTCACCACCACCTCTGCTGAGCTTGAAATTTCCTGTTTGAAACCTGTACAGCAGGCATTTTATGTGAGCCAATATTGTTCACAACACTATTTCATTAGGAGCTCCCATCACTGGAATAATCTGTGGCTATAATAAATCAGTTGTGCACCATTGTTCTGATGACAGACAGAAGTGATACATCATTGGATTTGTTACCAAAAGTAGTATCCCAATGGCTAATGTCCTTTGTAAATTTCCATTATTTATCAGACAGGAAAAAAACAATCATAATTTATGAGCCTTGAGGAAATAAGTCAAATGGGCACCACACAAAAAACCATTATGCATTGGTGTGTTGAAGACCATAGTCATACTACAAAAGAAATTTAAGAAAAACTGGGTGCTATACCTTCTTTTTTTCCTGTTTCCCCCCACAATGACTACACTTTTCATTTGACATCACAGGCTCCCTCATCTCATGTAAAAGATGAACTTCAAAACACTTTCAGGATATTGTCTTTCTATGCCCTTGGAGTATTGAATGAATTTTAGGAGCCTGATCTGGAATAAAATCAGAAAGCTTTGGAGCAATTTGGAGCACTTAGTCTGCATCTCCGCAATAGAAATAATGCAGTTTGGCAGCACTTTAAGTGATGTAACTCCCTTCTATGGAATCCTGGGATTTGTAATTCATAGAATCATAGAATTGCAGAGTTGGAAGAGACCACGAGGGCCATCCAGTCCAACCCCCTGTCATGCAGGAAATCATGATCAAAGCATCCCTGACAGATGGCCATCCAGCCTCTGTTTAAAGACCTCCAAGGAAGGAGACCCCACCACGCTCTGAGGGAGTGCGTTCCACTGCCGAACAGCTCTTACTGTCAAAAAGTTCCTCCTAATGTTGAGGTGGAATCTCTGTTCCTGGAGCTTGCATCCATTGCTCCGTGTTCCAATCTCTGGAGCAACAGAAAACAAGCCTGCTCCATCCTCAACGTGACACCCCTTCAAATACTTAAACAGGGCTATCATATCGCCTCTTAACCGTCTTTTTTCCAGGATAAACATACCCAGCTCCCTAAGTCTCTCCTCATAAGGCATGGTTTCCAGACCTTTCAACATTTTAGTCGCCCTCCTCTGGACATGCTCCAATTTGTCAATATCCTTTTTGAATTGTGGTGCCCAGAACTGGACACAGTATTCTAGGTGAGGTCTGACTAAGGCAGAATAGAGTGGCACTATTACTTCCCTTGATCTGGACACTATACTTCTATTGATGCAGCCCAACATTGCATTGGCCTTTTTAGCTGCCGCATCACACTGTTGACTCATGTTCAACTTGTGGTCTACTAGGACTCCTAGATCCCTTTCACATGTAGTCTCATTCAGCCAGGTCTCCCCCATCCTATATCGATGCATTCATTTTTTTGCCCTAAGTGCAGTACCTTACATTTCTCCGTATTGAATTTCATTTTGTTAGCTTTGGCTCAGCTCTCCAGTTTATCTAGGTCATCTTGAATTTTGATCCTGTCCTCCAGGGTTTTAGCTACTCCTCCTAATTTGGTGTCATCTGCAAATTTGGTAAGTATGCCCCTAATTCCCTCATCCAAGTCATTGATAAAGATGTTATTTTACAAGGTCTTTAGCCTTCTCAGCCAAAGGGTGCTAATGTCTTACAAAACTAAAATTCCAGGATTCCATAGGAAGGAGCCATGGCAAATAATCCCGTTTCAAACTGGATTATTTGTGTAGTGTGGATTTGGCCTTAATCTTGTGCTAAAATAATGAACATGCATTCATGTGGCACAGTTAAAACTAACTGTGATAATGATAAGATTAACAGGGCATTGGTTCGATGTGAATAAGGCATCCATTTGAACATAATGAAAGTAGAGAAAAAGAAGGCACAGATTTGTCTAAAATTTGCTAATCTTTATTTATACATAGGAAGACATAAATTTAAAAATAATTATCAGATTCGAATGAGAAAGGCAATGCATCTAACTATATTGGATAAAAGCTGGGGCCATGTGACTTCTATGCCTGTTCAGTCTGTTGTGGAGATGCAAACTGTGGATAGGCAGCATTCAAGGTCTCTGTTCTCCACTCAAATAGAAGACTGTCCTCCAACGGTCTTTCAAGTAGACTAATCTCTGAGCTTTATCAGACTCAGCAAATATGGCATCATAATGATGCCTAATGAACACTTAAGGGCGCACATACGAAACAATGTTGTCATTTTGCATTCCGCTGCTGTTAATAAGGTGTACTTTTTTATTGATGGGCCAGGCTGTCAATAGATCTGCTGTGGTGTTTTTGTGCCGGTACTGCGAGTGTTTTAAACCTCGTGCCATTTTTATCTCATGAATACAGTGTCAATGGGCAGAATACTTCTGAGCGAGAACACGTAAGACAGGTATGGGATGCTATTTTTATGAGCCTCTGCAGTTTACTTGGGAGTTTGTGGGTGTGTTTCTGTGCTTGTGTGTACTTTTTGTGTGTTTATTTTACTGTACTTTAAAATTAAACTGCACTTGCATCTTCTTGCAAGAACCGCTGAGATCATGAACGTGGAAGTAAACAGTACTAGTGTTTGTGCTCCAGTAATGTTGGGGTTGCCTTTTCATGCTACTACAGGTATGTATGGTGAAAAGGGTTCTTTTGCCAGCAGAAAAACACTGCAATATATGGTGGCAAAAGAACGTTTGTTGAGGCTTGTCTGATAAAGTCCTCTGTAAAGCACAACACATGAACACCATTTATGTGAACTTAGCTTGGAAAGTTATTCCTACAAAGTAATTGACTGCAGTTATGGTGCCAAAGTCCCTCAAAGTAGTTGATTTATAATTACATTTTAAAAGTTAACACCTTGCTTTACTGTTTCTCAAAAGTAATTAAATATTTACTTTTACTACTTCCTCTAAAAACAAGACATTATGCATGCTACAAGTTGCTGACTTGAGGAAGAAAACACTTTCTCTTCCTGTGTATGTTGTCATTGACAGCACAGAACTTTCACTGCAAAATCATTAGCAGTCTCTGAAAAGTCAATTTCTCTGGCAAGTTCACACTCCAGGTAAAGTTGGCTTAACTATTATTATCCCACATCAGCTGTGTGTTGTGTGCTTTCAAGTTGCTTTTGATTAATAGAGACCTTAAAGCAAACCTGTTGTGGGGTTTTCTTGACAAGATTTGTTCAGAGGGGATTTGCCCTTGCTGTCCTTTGAGGCTGAAAAAGTACTATATGACTTGCCCAAGATCATCCAGTGGGTTTCCATGGCCAAACAGAGATTTGAACCCTAGGAGATTTTCACACCGGGAAAGTAATCCCTGGGGAGATCGGGAGAGAAACGGGGCTGTTCCAGTTGCAGCACCCCGTTTTGCATGCCCCCTTCCTTCTCCTGATCTCCTGTCGTCCTCCCTCCGTCCTGCTTCCATTTCCCTCCCGCTATGTTCTGCTATTTTTTTTACTAACAAAAAACTTTTGTTAGTAAAAAAATAGTGGGAGGGAAATGGAAGCAGCATGGAGGGAGGATGACAGGAGTTCGGGAGAAGGACGGGGGTGTGCGAAATGGAGTGCTGCAACCAGAACAGCCCCGTTTTTCTCCCGATCTCCCTGGGGGGTATTTCCCCCATGTGAAAATCTCCCTAGTCTCCCAGAATCCTAGTCCAATGGTCAAACCATTATACTGTGATGGCTTCATGTCAGATGCTCTGACAGATTTGGGCAAATTGAGCTTATAGAAAGGTCTTTCAGGGTGTGTCACTGTCCCAGATAATGTGCCAAAAAAGAGAGAGATAAATTTGTGCACATTTCACTAAAAGTTGGTGGATGTTCACCTCTTTGCAAAGTAGATTCACATGTATATTGGGCTTATAAATCCTATCCGCAGCTGCCACTACCCCTAGTGTCAATGACTCTAATATCAATGTCCTTCAGGTACCATTCTACCATTTGTCCCTTCCTCCTGTATATGCATAAGGAGCTCTAGGATTGATGGGTCTTGGGAGAGCTCCATGCAAGACATGTCTTCACTCTATCTAGGTACAGCTGTACAGAAAGGAGCACAGATACAGATATTCTCACAACATCTGAATGTGTGCACATTTGGTGTGAACATGTGTACAGTGTAATATGTGACTACCTGAAGGCTGAATACACAGGGCTTCAAATAAACCCTTGGATGGCTGAATCTGTGAAATGGGTTACTTCCACATTTGTTCCATAACTTCTTTCCATTCCATCATGGAGAAATTTTCAAATCTTCTCCCATCCATACTAGGGTCATGGGGAGCTTGCTTTGTGCTGAAGTGAGATTATTTGTCCATGTAGATCAGTAGTTCTTACTCTGACTGACAACAGCTCTCCAAGATTTCAGACACTGAGATGTTTTCCCCATAACCTGCTGCTTGATATGCTTTTTCAGCTGGAGATGTTTGAACCTGAGACCTTCTACATGTGATGAATGTCCTCTCCTGCTGAGCTACAGTCCCTCTCCATTCCTTGTTACAATACTCAGCCTGTGTGGTCTAAACAGTGTGTTACTTTCCTTTTGTTTCCTTTGCAGCCCGAATCTGGCTCAGATCTTCCCCTTCTCCCTCCTCTTCATGTTTTCTTCTTTAACAGTATAAAATATTGAAGTCTTAGGTCAAGCATCACATTGCACATAGCTACCAGAAATGAATCTCATTTGGAAGAGGCAGAGCTATACTTCTTTGAATGTTATCTCATGCCTCCAGCCATTCATTCTGGCTCATGAACATGGTACCATTTCAGATTTTGGCAGCTAAACCTGGTGTAGCTTTCCACTTATTATGAACCCAGCAGGGAAACAGTGGTGAGGATGTAAACATGCCAAGGGGAAGTAGTTTGTGGTCTGCCAGAAGTGTCCTTGCTACTCCACTAAAAATGTAAAATACACCCCCTGCATGCTAAAGACACAGTCCTTTGTGCAAATGCTACCTTGGTAGATTTTGAGAGAGAGAATAAATGCTCAGTGAATACAGAGAAGTGATTAGCAAATGGCCAATGATCTCCATGTTCTCCTGGACATTTGGAAATGCATTGTGATTATATGTGAAAGCCTGTGTAATTCACTTTGTGCTTAGCAACCAAATGTCACCAGGTCACTAAACCCAGGGGAAAAAAGATGATCATTACCATATTTTCGCTTCTGCATTAGGTACCTCATGGAGAAAGAGTGCATCTTTGTCAAGGTGTCTTATTGGCAATCTGAATAGGCAAGATGCTTTAATGAGAGACCAAGGACTTTATCAGTCAAGGCAAAAATCATGTCATTGCAATGCAATAATAACCTGACGGGCTGAAATTATCCGATGATGTCCTCCTCCTCCCGTGGCCAATGTGTGCACCCCCTGTGAATAAGGTGTCATTTTTTTATTCATGGGCTAAGCTGTCAATAGCTCCTCAATATTGTTATTTTCATGGTACTGAAGAGTGTGCAAAACCAAGTCCCACTGTAATCATGAGAATACAGCATGAATGGGTGGTCCTCTTTCCCCCATTCCCTTTGCCACCGAGAAAACATCCGGGTGACAATGTTAAAATGATCAACAGGGTGCTGTTTTTATGAACTGTCCCATATTGCTGCCAAGTTTTTATGTATGTTTCAGGGCTTATCTCTGTATTTAATTTGCTATTTTAAGTGTTTTTGGTGTTTTTACATGAACTACCATCTTTTTGTGAGAACCACCGAGATCTCACTCCCTGGCTGACATAGAAGTAAGTGGACAATTCTCTTAAGGGAACATGTGTGGGCCAGTGAAAAGTGTTAATATATTACTAATGAAAGGTAAGGCAAGGACCAGTGTTACTGTCGCAGGACCTTTAATCCCATTCTTAAAATGCAAGTGGTGGTTATTTGATAACTTCAGTTATACTGCCATGATGTTTCTGCCTTCCTTACTCACATTATTACAGTGTTTTAACATGCTAGTCTGATAATGTCCCAAGTATGACTGGGCAAGAGCATGAATAGGGGAATAAAGGACAGGGAAGGAACTGGTCAGACTCAGCAAATGTATCAGGAACTCCTGCAGAAGAGTGCTAGGATCCTGTGAGATATACTCCCTCCAACATTGCACAGATAAAAACTAGGACATAAGTGACCAAGCAACATCAGAGTCAAGTTGGCAAAAGTTATTAAGGAGGAAGAACATACAAGCTAGAAGAGGCTACAGCAGTTTACTTTTTCATGAGTCAACAGGGAAGGGCAACATTCCATCCTCTCCTCTCCTCCCTACTGAGCTTACAGAGCTCAGAGCTACTTCTGCACTTTGAATTCAGTTTGTAGCAATTGAAGTAAGCCAGGGACAAAGCGGGAAGTGGAAGGAGGCAGAAACTGGGACATTTTAAAAGCAGTTGAGAAAGTGAGACAATAGAGGATTAATCAGGACTTTCTCTGACAATTTGGGACAGTTGAGGAGCATGGAGATATTCTATGCTATCTCTAAATTTCAACTTTTATTTGTTAAAATTATATCTCTGATCATTTCACTTGTGAAAATAAATATAGTGAAGGGATTTTTCCCCCAGTCTTGGGTTTTGTTGAGTTTCTCCAGATTCCACTTTCATTTTCTTCCCGTCCTTGTTTCACATCTGGTTGTGAGTCTTTGCATTTTCTCCCAGCACAGAAATTCTTACATTTTAATGCATTTTGCTAAGTTGTGCATCTATATGTGCAATTTATTTAAACTATGCAAACTTTTTCACATTCCCGAAATCATGTCTGTGTAATTTTTTCAATCATTCCCACTGATTCTACACACTGTATTTCATATATTGTCATGTATGCATTGTTTTCTGCACATTTCATTTCAAATTTTAAACTAAGCATATTGTTTGGTGTGATTGGAGCCAGCATAGTATCATGGTTTGTGTGTTGGACTAGGAATCTTGGAGATGAGGCAGAGGCTGTATCCTCCATGAGAAAGGCTACATCAAACACCTCCACTTGCATGACCTCTCAAGCAAACCCAGAGCTTCTTGGGTAGTGAGAAAGATTTTTATTTTTAAGGTTAAAGAGTCCTCAGCAAAGGAAAATGGCTGCAGCACAAGCTTCAGTAAGTAGCTTCAGGGTTTTAGCTAAATTGGTGTGGGTCTGTGGGGAACCCACTTGTGACACCAAATTTAAATAGTAACAACCACCACCACAACAACAATAACACTAAGGTCCTCAGGGAAGAACCTACTTCAGCCAAAAATATGTAGACGAACATCAGTGAGCCAGAGGGCCTTCTCCACTGTTGCTCCAAAGCTGTGGAATGCCCTGCCGGAGGAGATCCGTCACATCTCTACTCTTACAGCCTTTAAAAAGGGTCTTAAGATGGATCTCTTCCAGAAGGCCTTCCCAACTTAACTCCTCTCCCCACACAAGGTGATCTACGTCACTCTGTCCACCAATTATCTCCCTTTTTAAACTTTTGTATTCTTGTTTTTAAACTGTGTGTATTTAATTGTAATTTTAGTATTGGGTTGGGGGGGTTGGGAAGGGACTAATTTTGAATTTTATTGTGTTTCATGTGCTTTATTGTTGTAACCCGCCCAGATTCCTTTTGATTGGGCTGGCTATGAATAAATATTTATTATTATTATTATTATTATTATTATTAATTTCTTACCTGCTTCTCCCTGTGGATCAAGGTGGGGAACAACACATCAACATAATATTAGTTAAAAACAGATATCAGTTAAAACTTATTAATTTTAAAAAATAAGTAAGACTAAGACATTTTAAAACAATCAGTACAGTAGGACCCCCGTATCCACTGATCCATTATCCAAAGATTCAATTATTCATGGGACACAAAACAGCACACTTACCATTACCATAGAGTCTTCCTAGAAAATGTGTCCTCTCTAGCCATTTTCTAGGTCCTCCAAGACAACTCTATGGTATTTTAAACCGGAAGTCCCATTATTTTCAATGGTGTTCGCTATTATCATGGTTTCCAGTATCCGCGCCCCCCCCCAGAACCAATCCCCAGTGGATACAGGGGTCCTACTGTGTACACTTTAAAATTCACAATTTAAAATAATCTGGATAGGCCTGCTAGAAGAGACTGGTTTTTAACGTTACCTTACATTCCAACAGTGTATTCAACTGTTGTATCTCTTCCAGCAGGCTGTTCCAGAGTCTAGGGGTGGCTGAAGAAAAAGTCAGTCACCAACCTAGTCCTAGCTGGCTGGAGCAAATGTCCCCCAGAGGACCTAAGTGTACAGGGCAGATTATATGGGAGAAGGCAATCTTGTAGGTAACCTGGACCCAAACCATGTAGGGCTTAACAATTTATAAGCTGCTCTGATAGCCTTTGTGGCTGAAGAGCAGGGTATAAATACCAAATTAAATTAAATTAAATTAAAATTAATTAAAGGTAATAACCAACATTTTGTACCTTGCCTGCAAACTAATTGGCAGCCAGTGGAGTAATTTTAATACTGACATAATATGATGACTCCTGGGGTACCAGGGACTAATTTGGCTGCTGTGTTTTTAACCAATTGTAGTTTCTGAACTTGGTACAGAGGTAGCCCAAGGTATAGCACATTGCAAAAGTCCAGCCTTGAGGTTAACAGCACATATTCTACCATCTTTATGTCTTCCAACTCTAGGAAGGGGTGCAGCTGGTGTAAGAGCTGAAACTGGTAGTAAGCACTCCTGGCCATTATGTTATGAATATGGGGAAATATTATAGCTCAAATGAATAGCTGAGAGAGGTTGGGTAACTTGCAGGACCTTTGCACCTATGTATACTGGTACTAACTGCAGAGACTCCAAGTTAAAGTAAAATAAAATGGCTTTTATTGGAAAATAACATGGAAGCATTCACATGCATGCACACACTCACAAAGACCACACAAGGCTAATGAGGAATTAAGATAGAAATGTTTGATAGAGGAATAGATTTGGGGAGCATGGGTAATAATTATCAGTTCTGAAGAGTAGAGTTTCATGCAACAGAGAAGACTCAGGACTTTATCAGATGAGGCTATAATTGCACGATTACGACATCATTGTAGAGTGAATGGGTTCCTGCTATCACACAACATCATTGTCCTCCTGTGGTTACTGTGTACTCCAGCTGCTAATAACACACCCCTTTTAATTAATGGGACAAGCCAGCAATAGCTCTCAATACTATTGAGATATTTTCATGTTATTAAAGACTGTGCGAAAACCACATCCTACTGTAATCCCAAGATTACAGTGTGAATGGGCAGTCTTCTTCCCCCCTCCCCATTTCCAGCAAGAAAACGTCTGGGTGAGAATGTGAAAATGATCTACAGGACACTCTTTTAATGAACGGTCCCCTTTTGTGTGTACTTCTAAAGGTTTAAGTATTTATGTGTCGATTTAGTTTGTAAATTAAGGGGGTTTGCCGTTTTTAACTGAAGTTGCATCGTCTTGTGAAAGCCATCGAAATCTCACCCGTGCTAAATCACAGAAGTACAACCCCATTCTTAAAGCACTAGTTGTGGTCATGTGATAATTCCGTGGCAGGAGTATCAAGCAATTACGGAGACGTGAGATAACAAGTATAATAATTTCACTATGTTTCTTCTTTCCTCAGTCACTGTTAGATGCTAGTCTGATAAAGTCCTCAGACTTGGAGCTAAGGGTGGCACAGTGATCTGGCAGAGTGATGGTTTCAAAATGTGGCACTCTTGACTATTGTTTAGGGCTAATATTTATACCCTGTTTTGTATCCTGAAGGGGTGCTTGAGCATTGAACAAAGCTTAGATGGGTTCCCCACCATTAAACAAAGGAAACTGTGACTTTGCTATTTGTTGTTAATGGCTGAGATATTAGGATTGATGGTTTATGTCAATCTCTGTATTATGGGATAGGAAAGGTGTTGCAGAGGAGGGCTTCTTGTGACAATTCCAGGCTCCTGTGAGATCTCAAATTCTGCAGGAAGCCTCAAATCTTTGGAAATATCATGATGGCAGGCCAACAGCCATTGTGAGGGGAGGAAATTTTTTACTTCCACCAGGATGAGTGTGCTGCTCAGCATGCCGTGGGAAGAATGGGCACCAGCTGTGCTTGCAACAGATCCCCCAGCATTTGATGTGTAATCTGAGAACCATGTATATATTCTATACCAAAAACTACAGGACGTTTGGTATCTCCTTTAATGCTCATACAGGATAAGATTTCCAATGTTTAAATAAGGGACATACCTTACAATAAGCGACAGCTAGTAACCATACACAGAACAAGCTTCCCAGCCCCTAAATAAGGGATATCTCTTACAATAAAGAACACTTGGCAACCCTAGTTGCTGGGGTAATAATTGGAGAGGGGTGGCTTCTTATTACAGGTTGAATCTCCCTTATCTGAAATGCTTGGGACCAGAGGTATTTTGCATTTTGGAATATTTCAGATTTTGGAACACTTGCACATACATAAAGAGATATTTTGGATATGGGACCCAAATCTAAGCATAAAATTCATTTATGTTTCAGATACAGCCTATACACATAGCCTGAAGACAATTTGTTTTATGCATAATATTTTAAAATATTTTTTGCATGAAACTAAGTTTGTGTACATTGAACCACCAGAAAACAAATGTATCACTATCTGAGCCATCCATGTGGACAATTCTGGATTTTGGAATATTTTGGATTTTGGAATTCTGGATAAGGGAGACTCAACCTGTATGAGCAAAAGGTTATGTCATTCCTTAAGGACAGTATACTGAATGTTATAAATACAATTTTTTTCTTTCAGAGGAAAAGTATTTTGTGACATTCGTAGTGTGTTTGTAGACAGAACATCACATATGTTCCCTAGTTAAGATCATTGAATCTTCTTCAGTGATATTTCCATCTTTTGAACTTGTTTCCTGTGTTTAGAGATGAACTCTGCTTGGGGAGAATGTGAAGGTTAGATGCTTGAAATGCAAATGCACTGAGAGTTTGCAAAGATAAACGGACCAACAACCCCATTACACATATGTCATCTGTCAAATGATATTCAGCACTTTATTATTCCCAATTTCAGGATCACAGTCTGATCCCTTGCTGTGAATTTATTGATGCTTTAAACATCTGTCTCCCTCTTGATTCAATTTGCCAGCCCTGATGGATGGCTAATTGAGATGCATATCTAGGGTATTCCACCTCTTAATTGTCTCTAAGGGCCATCTAATAATGAAACAAATAGGGAAAGAACTGTCCAAAGGGAGAGTGTGATTATGAATACAGATTTGTTCCAAAGGAATATGCCTTTCTTTTCTTTTTTTAAAAAAATCCTTTTTAAAAACTTGGCATGTTTTCAAAGTCATGATAACGTTATTCTTTAAGCTAACTTTTCATTCCCTTCTTTGGGTATATTAAGAGAATGTAATACTCTACCCCTCCCCCCTTCTTTATGCACACACACTCTAGTGCACGCGCGGGCAGGCACACACACACACACACACACACACACACACACATGTTGTCCTTAGCTGACCCCACATCATCTGCTAAAAACAACAACAAGCAAACCTTGAGCCTGGTTTAAAAGCAAGCAATCAACAAATAAGATTGTTAATCAGAATAATCAGGAATAAAAAAAATCCCAACAAATGTTAGTCATAAGAACACAGTGGTGTGATGCAGCAGCTAAAAAAGCCAATGCGATTCTAGGTTGCATTAATAGTATAGTGTCTAGATTAAGGGAATTAAAAGTGCCACTGTATTCTGCTTTAGTCAGACTTCACCTGGAATACTGTGTCCAGTTCTGGGCACCACTATTCAGGAAGGATATTGACAAGCTGGAATGTGTCCAGAGGAGAGCAACCAGGATGGTGGGTGGTCTGGAAGCCATGCCCTATGAAGAGCGCTTTAGGGAGCTGGGCATGTTTAGTCTGGAGAAGAGAAGGTTGAGAAGGGACATGATAGCCATGTCTAAATATTTGAAAGGATGTCATACTGAGGATGGAGCAGGCTTGTTCTCTACTGCTCCAGAGACTAGGGAGATTATCAGGGGGGGGCAAATATCCTGGGGCAGGAATTGGACAGGGACGAGAAAGGGGCTCCCTTTCAGATAACATCGAGCCCCTCCATGATGTTCCACTACTGCCCCCTTTCTGCTCCCAGGGTATTCTATTCATGAGGAAACATCGTGAATAGACCCCTTTTCCATTTTCTTCCATGCCTGTCATGGAATCAGGGACGAGGGAAATGAATCCCCATCCCTGTTCCGCGATGACAGGCATGGGGGAGGAGCTCCTTGCCAATCACTTCCTGACACGATCGGGACATCATAGTAAGTGCCACTCTTCTCCCCTCTCCCTGGGTTGCTGTTTTAAAAAATATTTTTGCCTTTTACTTTCTGATTTGACAGCTGGGGGGTTAATTTTGAATTTCCCTCCCACTTGTTCTCTTGTGAGAACAAGCGGGATTTCAGCCGGCTGGTTGTAAAGGCAGCCTTACAACGGCTGCATTTATGGCCAGCCGGGCAAGGAGGCAGGGAGCCCGTTCCTGGAGTGGAATGGAGGGAAATGTGCAAACATTTACCTCCATTCCATTGCAGGAACGGGATAGGAGGTGGCAGGGCAGTAACGGGGCATTTTGGCCCTGTCTGATAATGTCCTAGGACATGGAGCAATGGGTTCAAACTACAGGAAAAGAGATTCCACCTAAACGTTAGGAAGAACTTCCTGACAGTAAGAGCTGTTCGGAAGTGGAATACACTGCCTCGTAGTGTGGTGGAGTCTCCTTCTTTGGAGGTTTTTAACCAGAGGCTGGATGGCCATCCGTCAGGAATTATTTGATTGTGTATTCCTGCATGGCAGGGGGTTGGACTGGATGGCCCTTGAGGTCTCTTCCAACTCTATGATTCTATATTTTTGCCATCTTGACTACACTGTTATGTTGCTTTGCATGTACGTCCCAGGGGTTGTCTAAACAGTGAAAATACTCCTCATGGAATTCAAGGAGAAGATGACATATCTTAATGGGATTCAGCAGCATTATGCTGTATTCAGAAGGAGGGGGCTGAAAAACCGCTGAAACTCTGGAGGAAAAGCCTGCACAGTTTTTCCAAGAGTTTTGCAAAAACAGTGTGGGGAATGTATATTCCCCTCATTAGGACAGCAATTTGATATGAATTGCTGTCCGGTAGTACAGGAAGCGTGAACCTGATTGGCTAGAGAAGTGCAAGGGTTGGGCTTGCTAACAGAGCAAGTGTCTGGATCTTCCCTTTTTTTAAAAAAAATTTGCCTTAGTGAAATATCATTAAGGTGATAAAATCGGGTGTTTCTAGTTTGTTTTGCTGCCCTGTTAAATAGAAAAAGCACTCTATTGCTTTGGCGTACCTGAGACATATATTTTTTTAAAAAGCAGTTTGGCGGTGGCTACGTACTAACATGAGTAAATTACTTGCGGCTGCTATTTTGGATGTGAAGCTTATGGGGCCTTCTGTGGGCAAAAACACCATTAGGACAAGTCGCAGATGCTGCAACTTGCTAGTACTGCAGGGCACTACAGTTTCCCCCTGGCTCATATAGAGGAGCCCCCAGTTTTCATCTGTGAAATGTTGGGGATGGTATGCACACACACACACACACACACACACATATACACACAGTTCCTGTCTTTTGCAAAAAGATCACTTTTTGAACCCTTCTGCCTCCACTTTCCACATCTTTCTGGATTGCTCAGTCTCCTTGGCTGCAAATGCTACTGCGACAAGAGTAAACACATGAAATATACCAGTTTAGATACTGTAGGAAGATGTGGCAGTTTAAAAACTTTCGAAGATGGATTTTGCCCTTCTCCTGCTGTTCTGTTAGCTTTCAGAAGTGTGTGGGTGGGTGCCTATGAGGGGGAGAAGGCCCTGTTTCAGTATAATGAGCAACAATGATGACAAGAAAAATAGTTCTGTTTAGTTCATATTCAGCAAAACAGAAAGGGAGAAACTAACAGCACCTAAAAACAGGAAGTGGGTCCCACTGCCCCATCCATGAATACACATGCCAACACTGCAATGGTAGAAATAAAGGAATAAAAGGAATATCCAGAGAAATAGCATGATCACCAGACTAGGTTAAAGTTACTGGGGCCCCGTCTATATGGGGGGGAGGAAACATAGGGCCCTGCACTAATAGCAGGTCGCAGCAGCTGTGATTGGTTTTAATGGTGTTTTTGTCCACAGCCACCTCCTTAAGCTTCACAGCCAAGGTGACACAGCCCTCCTTTCTTCTCTGGTCCCTGCAGCAGCGGCCGCACAGTGAGGGAGAAACTGGGGATGGGACAAGAAGATGTGAGAGCCTTCCTCCTTTCCCTGGTCCCTGTGGTGGCGATCCCTGATCGCTGGATAAAGGCAAAAAAATGGCAACTGCAGGTGCTTGCCCTTTCAGCAAGCCTTGCCCCTGTGCTTGTCTAGCCAATCAGGGTCGCATTTCCTGTACTCTTGGACAGCGATTCCTATCGAATCACTATCCTAATGAGGAAGAATGCCCACACCCCTTGCTGTTTTTCAAAAACTCCAGGCAAAGCTGCAAAGGCTTTTCCGTCAGACTTTTTGACATTTTGTTCCCCCTCCTTTCGAATATGGTGTAATGATGCAGATTCCCATTAAGACAGATAGGCTTCTCTTTGAATTCAATGAGGAATATTTTTACCCTTTAGATAATCCCTGGGTCTTCTTACTGGCAAATTGTTTGAAAGCAAATTGGCAGAGCTGCATCCTGCAAAGTTCTTGAACACCCTTTCTCCTGCAAATAAAGCAGCAACAAGTTTGATCTGCTGACTCTGAGAAAGATCAAGGGGAGTTCTGGGAAGAGATTAAGCAGCCTGGAGTGTGTTGGAAGGAGAATGGATTACAAACTGAGTAAAAAGTGGCTTAACTTCATAAACCTTGTTTTTGTTTCATTGGCAGGCAGGCAACAGTCCAGCCATGAGAGCTGCTTGTTGTCTGCACACTGCAGTATGCTGCCACACTTACAGGTAGACATGTGAACCTCACCATTCCAGCTGTGCTACAAGCTTCAGGGTAGAAAGCAGAGGGAAGGAGAAAAGACCTGCCCTCCAAAAAACCAGCTAAGCTTGGTGGCTTGCTGGTTGCAGCACATCCAGCAAAGAGAGTGTTGTATTTTTGGTCTAAGGTATACCTTATCAAGCTAGAATTTCCTGATGTTGCCTTTGGCCTGAGAGTGGGGCTTGATTCCTGGAGAGTTTGGGTGAAGCAATCCTAATTGCAAACTTTTATCACAGCACTAATGTAAATTAAACTAGAATCCTTACCTCTTTCACAATAGCATAACTTGGATGGGCTGCCAGGTCTGGAGTATGCCAAGCTCTGAGATTTCTGGGTCCAAGCTTGAGGTCTAAGGATAGCCCCTGGTGATGTCACAGTGTTACACAAATCACTGGTGTCTGTGGAAATGTCCACTCATGAACTGTGCTTTAAGTGGGGAAATAAGCAATTCAAATGGCATAGTGAGAGGCGGGTTACAATTGCAGGATCATGACCCTATGTCTACGGGTGCAGCTATGGAAAATATACAGGAGGCAGATGCCAAAAGTAATTAATGATTCTTTGTTGAGCTAACAGGAAACATTTACATACCCCACACATACACCTTATCAAGCAATAAGACTATCAGAGTAAGACAAGAGATAGTTAGAAAAAGAATATAGTTGAAGCCTTGGAGAATAATACTGCACCTGATCCCTGAAGCTCCATTCTCCTCATGGGAAGCAGTGTTACTAGTGAGCAATTGCTGCACGATGTGGAAGAAACTTAAGGGAGGTTTGTTAGGATTAAAGGGAAGCTGGGGGATGAGTATGGGAGGAAAGAGAAGGGGAGAAGGGATCACAGAACAAGGCAGTGTGGGTACAGACAGCAAAGGTACTGGATCTGTCGACGACAAAAGAGGGACGGGGAACGGGAAGCAAGTGACATGGATTCAGTTAGGAAGGGGTGACTGAACCAAATAATCTTTTTCTGGGGTTTTTATTGGAAGATCCCCTTTGAAGTTTGTAACCTAAATAAAAGAACATATGGCTTCTAATAATTCTCAAGTGTTTATACAAAGGAATTCTGGATAGCCAGGTTTGGGGGATATCGGGGTGATTTGACACATATGGATGATGGGCAAAACCCTCTTATGTTTTTCTGGGCTGTCATATGAACTTCATCTACAAAGCAATGAGAGTCACCTTGTATGGTTGATGGCTGCCTCCTCTGAGCCATATGCAGGAAGAAGAAGGCCATATTTATTTCCAAAGGAGAGGTTGTTCTCAGTGCCATAGGTGTGATTTTCCAAACATCAAGAGGGCCCATCCTTAGCTTAATTATATGCATGTCCTTGGCTTGACTCTTCCAGAGTACTTTTATTCCCTGCTTTGCTTATGGAAATAGGGAGAAAAAGGGGAAGATGTTTTTTCAGGAGTTGTTGGCATGGAAATAGAAAAGGATAAAGAAAATGAAAGAGGAAGGAAAGGAGAAGTCAACTGCTTAAGCAGAACTGAAGAAGCATGTTCCTTGCTAACAATTGTGCAATCTCTATGTGTCTCAGACCAAGACAGAAAATGACACTGCTTCATTTTAGGCTAGGGTGAGGAAAGTGGAAACAGAACTGGGAAAGTTAACCATAGGATAGGAAAAGACAGAAAGGATAAATCCCACAGTAAGATATTCAGTGACTCTTAAGGCAATGAATACTGAAGGAAATCAGTATTTCCTTACACTGAACTCTCCCTCCTGCTGAGTCCTGGTGCTGGCCATGGTCTGAGAATCTCGGAGAGGGGAAAGAGGTACGGTAGGTGGACAGGATGCCATCTTGGACAGTCTAGAGCAACTGTTCCAAAGCAGCCCAAAGCAGCAGGGGCTAGGGAGTGCAGGTTGTCTCCCCCGGGGATATGTCTCTGGACTTACTGTGGATATGTCAAACCATAGATAATAGCAAACCCTATTGAAATGAACAACTTCTGGCCCAACATCTGGTGGAAGCAGACCATAGAACCTTGCTGGAGGACTTAGAAAATGCCTAGAGAAGACATATTTTTTCAGACATAGATAAGTGAAACCATGAGCACCAGTCCTGTGGATATGTGGGTTGACTTGTATTACACACACAAATTATTTTCAAGCTATGTTGTTACCCTGAGATTCTTCCCTCACACTGAGGCATTGTGGGCATGTCCTGAATGCTCCTCATTTCAAAATATACTTCAGTTTTTAGAAGAGATGAAACCACCAATTTCCACTTGGCTAACTGCATAGATAATTAGAAAAGGCCAGTACCGTATATTCCGGCGTATAAGACGACTGGGCGCATAAGACGACCCCCCCAATTTTTAAGTTAAAATATAGAGTTTGCCCCTACCCCAGCCAGCCAGCCAGCCAGCCAGCTGGCTGGAAAGCCTGTTCCCCACCAGCCAGCCAGCTCAGTGGCTGTAGATGATGGAATAGTCTGTGAAATTAAAGGACTGAGAACAGCTAAAAAAGCATGGGATACTTTGAAAAATCTCTGTGGTGTTCAATCTGGCAGACAAGAGAATTTCACCATAGACAAAACTTGATGCAAAATGAGAAGTTGAATCCAGAAATTCTAATTTTAGGCTAACTTGTCCTGAAAAGAAACATCATTTTGACTCTCCTGAGCTAAATAGAGGGCCATTTAACTCTTCAAATGCAAAGCAGTCATTCTCACAGCAGGAGGAAGGATCTGCTGGGAAAACAGCCCAGGCCATTTTACACTTCAATCATTCTCACAGCAGGGGAAAAGGTCTATTGGGGGTATAAGACCACCCCCCCACTTTTGAGGAGATTTTCAAGTGTTAAAAAGTAGTCTTGTATGCAGAAATATACGGTAACTGCAGTGACTTGCTACAAACTGATGTTACTGTTTTTCTTCTGCCTTTATCTTATTATTGTCTTCCTTGTGAAAGTGCAACCATGCTTTGTTGTTGTTGTTTAAACACAGCTATTAGCCATAATGTCATTCTCTTTTAACAGTTCTTTATGGCTCATCAGGCACTACTGAGAAGTTGAAAAGCAATTAAAAAAAACAACATAGAGGAGTGGATAAGAAGACATCAGCTGAAGATAAAGTGCTCAATGCATGCAATGCATTCTATGAGGGTTGTCCTGAAGGTTCTCACCTCTAATTATAAAGGCTGGAAAATCTCTATATGCTCAGATTTCCAAGTTGCTGGTGGTAGTATTGGAGTAGAGGTCATAAGTGGAAAGGGTAACTTTGTTGTTGCTGTTGTTGTTGAACAATTGAAAGTCAGATAAATCCTTGTTTTTCTACAGTGACCCCTTGGTATCCACCTGGGTTTAGTTCCAGGAACACCCCCCCCCCCATGGATACCAAAATCCATGGATGCTCAAGTCCCATTATATACAATGACATAGTAAAATGGTGTCCCTTACATTAAAAAAAGCAAAATCATGGCTTGCTTTCTGGAATTTATTTTTGGAATTTTTAAAAAATATTTTCAAACCATGGTTGGTTGAATCCATGTATACAGAATCCATGGATGTGGAGGGCCGACTGCACTAGAAATGGCCCACAGATTTGAGATGTGTCAGAAATATTCTTTATACTTTTTGTTTCCCTGAAAGGATCTTATGAAAATTTGTAAATTTCTTCATAAATGAAATGGAAGAATATGGGAGAAAGTGAAATGGACAGATATGTCCACCAAAGCTGAGGGGAGTTTGGATTCTTATATTGGTAACATCTGGCTTAGAATACCTGTGGCTACAGCTTTATTTGTGGTGCTGAAGGTGGGTTGCCATCACTTTGGGTTCACAGATCTGCCATCTTTAAGCTCCATGGCAAGCAGTTCATGGTCTTCTTCATGCTGGAATTAGCTGCCCCTTTGATATTTAGACAGTGCAGATGGGAGAGAATTCTGTTTACACTTAAATGTGTAAAAACTTGCTAGCATTTTCAAATGTCCTTATATCCATAATGGAAACAACTTGATTCTTTTATTTTTAAACATACACACAAATGTGGGATAACTGACAGATTCATCCATCTGTAATTAAAGCATGTTTACCAGACCTGTGTGATAATGACTAGGTTCATTCAAAAATAAACCAGAGAGTGGGAATAGTACAGTGACTGAAAAGTGAGAGGTGTCTTTACATTATGAAATGATCTTTTCAGAACATGGGGCAGAAAGTAGGAGGACATAAATAGCAGAATGAAGGAAGGCTGCCAATGATCACTTTAACTGCTTGCTCTAAAATAGAAGGAGGTAGATGACAAGAGTTGGAGTGTGTTTGCAGCGGGGATAGATTATAGAATATAAAGCTAATGTATGCAATCAGTATACAAGTTTAGACCTACAGAAAGAAAGGCCTAAAAATAGGACTAAGGAACAGTGATGTAGAGAGTGGTAGAAAACAGGGGAAATGTGACTTCTCTTTAAAAATGTATTTCTTAATCATAGCTCTGCATATGGTGTAGCATTTATATCTAGTAGCAGGAGGAGGAGGTGGCGATGGAGGAGGACAAGCTGACTTTTGTTTATAAAAAATAAAATAAATACCTATGAGTCATACATCAAAAATAGTATGTATGCAGCCTTATTGCACTCCGAAGAAAAGCAGCAAGGCAGTAGGAATGTTCCATCTTTCCTACTGCTTTACCACATGACGTTAACATTCTTCCCACTTTCTTTCATTCCAGTCGTGTAGGGGACTGAGCTAAAATCACACCTTTTTGCAAACAGGTTTTTCTGGTTAGCAAAAAGGCATGGTTTTACCTCAGTCCCTTATGGAAATGGAACAACAACAACAACAACAATGACACCATATGATAAGGCAACAGGGAAGATGGAACATTCCTGTTGCCTTGCTGCTTTTCTTTGGAGTGTGGTAAGGCTCATGGAAAGACATTTACTCAACAGAAGTCACAATATAATTAATACAAATAAAATGGTATATGTATCTGAAGTATGTGACTTAAATCTGCACATCATGTTCAGTACTATGATTCTTACTTCTCATTTAAAATGATCATCATTTATTTATATAGCACCAGTGAACAAGTAAAACAATGGAAAACAGCCAGCCTTGCCAAAGGTGTACAATCTAAAATATAGACACATGCACACACAGAGGAAGGAAGGAGTAATACAAATACAGTCATCCCTTCACATTCGCTGGGGTTAGGTTCCCCAGACCCCCGCAAATGTGAAAAATCCATGAATAACGATTGCCCTCCCCCTCCCCCGCCAAAGCGACCACGGGGTCTCCGGAGGCCTCATAGTCACTTTCTCCAGACTCCCCAGTCCCTTCCTAGGATTTCTCGGGGCTTCAGGAGACCCTCCCGAGGCCCCGTGGAGGCCTCCCCAGCCCTCCCCCTCCCACTCCAGGCCTTCACGGGGCTTTCGGAGGCTCCGTGAATTCCTCCCCGGCCCTCCCCCTCCCCCCAGGGCCTTCACGGGGCCTTCTAAGGCTCCTTGAAGGCCTCCCCGGGCCTCCCCCCTCCCACCCTGGGCCTTCACGGGGCCTTCGGAGGCTCCGTGAAGGCCTCCCCGGGCCTCCCCCTCCCACCCTGGGCCTTCACGGGGCTTTCTAAGGCTCCGTGAAGGCCTCCCTTGGCCTCCCCCTCCCCCCCAGGGCATTCATGGAGAAAATGAAATGCATAGATATAGGATGGGAGAGACCTGGCTGAATGAGACTATATGCGAAAGGGATCTAGGAGTCCTAGTAGACCACAAGTTGAACATGAGTCAACAGTGTGATGTGGCAGCTAAAAAGGCCAATGTGATTTTGGGCTGTATCAATAGAAGTATAGTGTCTAGATCAAGGGAAGTAATAGTGCCACTCTATTCTGCCTTGGTCAGAACTCACCTAGAATACTGTGTCCAATTCTGGGCACCACAATTAAAAAAGGATATTAACAAATTGGAGCATGTCCAGAGAAGGGCAACTAAAATGGTGAAAGGTCTGGAAACGATGCCTTATGAGGAGAGACTTAGGGAGCTGGGTATATTTAGCCTGGAAAAAAGATGGTTAAGAGGCGATATGATAGCCCTGTTTAAGTATTTGAAGGGATGTCATGCTGAGGATGGAGCAAGCTTGTTTTCTGCTGCTCCAGAGACTGGAACACGGAGCAATGGATGCAAGCTCCAGGAACAGAGATTCCACCTCAACATTAGGAGGAACTTTTTGACAGTAAGAGCTGTTTGGCAGTGGAACACACTCCCTTGGAGTGTGGTGGGGTGTCCTTCCTTGGAGGTCTTTAAACAGAGGCTGGATTGCCATCTGTCGGGAATGCTTTGATCAGGATTTCCTGCGTGGCAGGGGATTGGACTGGATGGCCCTCATGGTCTCTTCCAACTCCACAATTCTATGATTCTATGATGACCAGTGTGGCCTCCTACCACTGAGAATTGTCCACCCTGTCATAATCATTTGTGAAATACAGGATGGTTTGAAACTGATTTAGGTCACAATAACTGGGTGCTTTCCCTTTCCCCAGATTCACTCCCAGCTCCACTGATATGTACTAGATAATGGCTGAAAGCTTCAGTGAGACCTAGTAGACCTGTCTCATATAATGTGATTAAGATCAAGATGTCCATCTGTAAATGTCTATGGACAGTATCAGACGAACATCCAAAAAAAGTTGTGATTCCACAAATGTGGATAGTGGAAACATCATGGCATTATAACACTTACCTTCTCACATCACTCTATTCACATGAAAGAACCACTACAGAATCATCACACAGTGACCACTAGCGCTTTAAGAACAAGAGTTTACTTCAGCGATTCAGCACCGGCGAGATTTAGGTGGTTCTCGTGAGAAGACACTAGTGCGCTTAAAAGTAAAAAAGAAACAAAAAAACCCCACCTCAATTTAAAAAGTAAATGAAGACACAAGCACTGAAAGAAACCTAAGAACATTCTAGCAAATCAGGGCAGTGCATAAAAAGAGCATCCTGTACTTCTTTTTCAAGTTCTCATCCAGAGGTTTTCTTGTTGACAACCACCCATTCATGCTGTAATCTCACAATTACAATAGGATGTGGTTTTGCACACTTTCAAACCAGCACTATTGATGATCGATTAAAAGAGACAGCTTTTTTTGGAGAACAGGGTAACCACGGCGTCATGTGGTAGCAGGGATCATTTGTGCTACCGTGACATCATTATCCCACTATTTTCTCTGCATCTGATAAAATCCTATAAGTTCCAGTAATTTCAATAATGGTCAGTTAACTTCAGCGAGGGGACATGCTTAGCTCTCTCCCATGGAAATCAATGAAGTTTTATATTGCATTACCTGGGCTGCATCCTCAATTTCTCTAATGGATGCGCCATTTCTTTCAACCCTTTTGTATATAGAAGAGTGTATCTTTTTATAAAAATTTAGTGCTCAGTTTACATACCCATTTGCAGTGTCAGTAATTCCTTTAAGACACCTTGAACATCAATATTCAAACAGATTGTGATTCAAATGTGTTTGTCAAGCTTATGAATGGAGTGCACATACTGAATATCAGCAAATGAAATAAAAGACTAATTGCTGTCAATAACAGTAATAGTGACAAATGCTTCCTTCTGTAATGGAAGGAAACATCCCCTAGAGCATGTTGTGGAGAAATGTTCTATTATTATTTTTTCCACTATAGGGATTTCTGTAGTATTTTGTTTTACTTTGGTATAAAGATAAAGAATTTTGCCATTTGCTAAGCAAACAATGCTGTGCATTTGTGAACTACAGACATTTACCAGATCTGTTGGCTGTTTGCATTTGGTTTTTATTGATTTCTAGCCTTGACTGATTGTGTGACAGGACAGGAATATGGGCAATATGACAGACCTTGATTAAAATTACACATGAATGGAAAATACTGTTTACAAGTGAGGCTCTGCAACAAGATGTCGCAGTGTAGTTTGTTCTGCAAAAATAAAAGCAAACAAACCAATATCCTCCTACTGGAAAAAACAGAATCATAGAACCATAGAGTAGGAAGAGACCACAGGGGTCATCCAGACCAACCCCCTGCCATGCAGGAATACACAATTAAAGCACACCTGACAGATGGCCACCCAGCCTCTGTTTAAAAAACCTCCAAAGGAGACTCCAACACACTCCGAGGCAGAGTATTCCACTGTTGAACAGCTCTTACCATCAGGAAGTTCTTCCTAATGTTTAGGTAAAGCAGCAGAAAACAAGCTTGCTCCTTCTTCAATATGACATCCTTTCAAACATTTAAACATGGCTATCATGTCACCTCTTAACTTTCTCGTTTCCAGGCTAAACATACCCAGCTCCCTAAGATGGTCCTCATAGGCATGGTTTCTAGACCTTTTACCATTTTAGTCACCGTCCTCTGGACACTTTCCAGTTTGCCAACATCCTTCTTAAATTGTGGTCCCCAGAGCTGGATACAGTTTTCTGGGTGTGATCTGACCACAGCAGAATAGAGGGGTACTATTACTTCCCTCAGTCTAGACACTATACTCCTATTGATGCAGCCGGAATCACATTCACTTATTTTGCTACCACATCACAATGCTGACTCATTTTCAGCTTGTAGTCCACTAAGACTCCTAGATCCCTTTCACATATGCTGTTGTCAAGTTAAGTGTCATCCATCCTACATCTGTGCAATTCATTTTTTCTGCCTAAGTGTAGTATTCTACATTTCTCCCTGTTGAAATTCATTTTGTTAGTTTTGGCCTAGCTCTCTAATCTCTTAAGGTCATTCTGAATTCTGATCCTTTCCTCTGAACTATTAGCTACCCCTCCTAATTTAGTGTCATCTGCAAATTTGGTAAGTTTCCCCTTTAATCCATCATCCAAGTCATTCATAAAGATGTTTATGAATGGGACCGAGCACTGGGCCTGAAACAGAACCCTGTGGCACCCCACTAGTCACTTCTCTCCAGGATGAAGAGGAGCCATTGGTGAGCACTCTTTTAGGCTTGGTCTGCCAATCAGTTACAAATCCATTCAAGAGTAATATTATCTAGCCCCTATTTTACTTATTTGTTTGCATGAATATTATGGGGGACTGGGTCAAAGGCCTTTCTAAAATCAAGATATACTACATCCACAGCATCCCCTTCATCTACCAAGCTTGTATTTCTGTTTAAAAAAGAGATAAGATTAGCCTGGCTTGACTTGTTTTTGAAAAAACCCATGTTGACTTTTAGTGATCACAGCACCCCTTTCTAAGTGCTTACAGACTGTCTGTTTACTCTTTCGCAGTCTAAGAACTGTAAAGAATCTTTCATAGTATGGATATCAGGCTGTCTGGGCAGTAATTGCATGAGCCCTCTTCCCCACTTTTTTGAAGATGGGGGACAACATCTGCCCTCCTCTGGTCTGCGAGGATGTCTCCTGTTCTCCAGGAATTCTCCAAGATTATCGCCATGGTTCTGAGATTACTTCTGCCAGTTCTTTTAATAGTCTTAGATGTAGTTCATCTGGACCTGGAGACTTGAATTCATTTAGAGTAGCCAGGTGTCCCTGTACTACCTCTTTACCTATTCTGTGTTGCATTTCCTCTACTGTATCATCTTTTCCATTTTCCCCAGGTTGCATATTGCTTTCCTTTTAGGAGAAGACGGAGGCAAAGAAGGTGTTGAGTAGTTCAGCCTTTTCCCTGTTAGCATTTCACCATCTTCTCTACACAGTGGGCCTACCATTTCCTTGCTCTTCCTTTTGCCATTGACATAACAAAACAAAACAAAACAAAAAAAACAAAAAACCACAAAAAACCTCCACAACCCTTTTTATTTTTTTTAAATCTCTCTAGTAACCTTGAGCTCATTCTGCACTTTAGCTTTTCTAACTTTCTCCCTACATATGTTGGCTATTTGTTTAAATTCTTCTTTGGTGATTTCCCCCCTTTTCAATTTCTTGTACATATCCCTTTTAAATCTTAGCTCAATTAAAAGTTCTTTAGTCATCCATCCTGGTGTCTGTATGAACCTCCCATTTTTCCTCCTCATTGGAATGTTTGAAATCGTGCCTTCAGTATCTCAACTGTGAGATTGCAAGACCTGTCATTCACCTTCCACTTTAATGAAATATTTAACTACATACATATAGATGGGGATGAAAAGAAGAGGAGAGAAGCAGTTCAATGATTGGGGGCCAATTCACCCATCACTAATTATTATTCCACTTTAACTGCCATGGTGCTGTCCTATGGAATTCTGGAATTAGCAGCTTAGGGAGGGACATTTGGAATTCTCAGCCAGAATTCTCTACTGCCTTACCAAACTAGAAGTCTCAGGACTCCATAGGATGTTTGCATGGCAGTTAGACTGAAATAATAGTGCTATAATTATGTAGTGCGAATGGGCCCCAAATTTTAATTTAATTGGTTGATAGATTTCCACTTTTCTCAACTTGCATTTTCCAGATGTGTTGAATTTTAACCATCCTCACTCATCAATTGGATTATGAGATCTATAGCTGAAGGCTTCTTGAAAGTACCAACCTGAAGAAGGCAACTTAATACCTCTTTTGAAGGAACAAATTAAAATATGCCTTTGGGGAACAATAGTAAAAATCCAAACTGCCCTAAATCTCATGGCAGCTTTAAAAACAATGTATAATCAATTAATTAATATTGGACCAAAGGAATTAAATTCTGTACCTCCTAACATTCAGGTCAATGGATGAAATTCTCCATTTCTATGTAACAATCAACATTAGCAAATCAATTTTTAAGCCTAACATTCCAAGCTGTGGTTCACCCCATGCATCCCTTCAAGTCATCAAGAAACCTGAGATGATCTCCAAGGAATGACAGCAAGTGCAGCAAGCAAACCGCTACTTCCACCATAGCTCTCTTGCCTAACATCTCTCAAACTCCCTTTTCTCACCAGATGTTACTGGTTTTGACATTTCCCCCTTTTGGCACTTTGCAAAAAGTGTTTCATGTCCAAAATATTCATGTTCACACCCTAGTTTCCTGCAGCACATCTCCTTCTACTTCCTTGCATTGCAGGATCTCTAATAGTTTATGTGTGCATCATCAAGGCTGGCACAGAACTAACATCTTCCATGATGGAATGTATGTGGAATCCCCTGTCTTTCCTAGCGGCGCTAATAAAGTCTCTGTTAGAGTGACACAGCTGTCTCTTTTGGTGACATCCTCAATTTCACAGTTTGGGGAAATGGTTTTGACAAGTTATTTTTTTGTGTGTGCACAGTCCTTTGGTTCTATTTCTGTTGTTCCCCCTTGTTCTCATGGTTTCCTCTTGAGTACTGACATATTTTTTCTCTCTCTCTCTCAACCCTTTTGTCCTTCAGATTATTCAGACTGCTCCTTCTGCTTCCCAACTTTTCTTGTTCACCAGTCTTGGACACTCAACTTTTATGAAAGATGCTAATCTAGAAGCAGCGTTCATTTCCACCATGGAGATGTATGTCTTTGCCATCAAGCTCCCAGCCCCTGGCCCAAGTACAAATGCCTACTAAGGACTTTTTCGGACATTTAAAAAGTAACACAAGCAGCCTCGTCAGCTTGCGAGGCTGCTGCATTGCAAAGCGTCAGTTTCAAATGACGCTTGCCCCTGCCGGTACTGTTGCAGTACCGCAGGGAGAGTTGAGCGTCATATTTCCTTGATTTTTAATCATGATCAACTTTCATGAGTAAAAATCAAGGAAATATGACGCTCAACTCTCCCCGCGGTACCGCAACAGTACCGGCAGGGGCGAGCATCATCCGAAACTGATGCTTTGCAGCGCAACAGCCTTGCAAGCTGACGAGGCTGCTTGCGTTATTTTTCAGCGTCCAAAAAAAGAGTCAGATTTGGACCCATGCTGAATGGAAATCTTCTTTCAAAGGAGCTGGAATAGACTTTTAGAGGCTGCTATCTTTTCTCTTTTGAAAATTGGTAGGTCATTTTGAAGACAGAATCATGGAATTTTAGAGTTGAAAGAGACCACATGGGGCATCCAGTCCTACATGTTGGAATGCCTAATTGAAGCACTCCTGAAAGAGGCTCATCAAACCTCAGTTGCAGAAAAAGATGGAGGTTTCACCACCTTCTGGGTCAACATATTCCACTGTCTAACAGCTCTTACAGTGGAAAAATAGTTATTCCTAATGTTGACCAAGTTACCTAAGTCTTCTTCATGCTCACTTGTTCTTCACACTTGTGCCCCATTCCTATTGAGACAGGCTGCACTGCTGCCTTGGACAGCTTGAATCTGAGTCTGTTGGAAAGAGCGGGTTTCCCACCAAATGTTAACCAGCTCTCTCTCACTATCAGACAAACCTCCTCAAGCATTCTATTTCCAGTATATTTTAAACTGTTTTTCTGCTGGCAAAAGAACCCTTCCTATAAGACCTTACCTTGAACAGCATTCAGAGGCATCCCCAGCATTGACAGAGCATGCACAGAGCTCTGTTTGCTTCCTGCTCTGATTCTCATGAGAAGACATGAGCACAGTAAATTTAAAAAATACATCAAAACAAAGACACAAAACAGAGACACAAGCACAGAAACACACTTTAAACTTAAAAGTGAACCAGGGAGGTTAATAAAAAGAGTGTCCCCTACCTGGTTTTCATGATCTCACCCAGAAGTGTTCTGTCATAGATGCTGTATTCACGTGAGCACAACAGCACACAATTTGAAGCACTGTCAATGCCAGTAACAAAGCTGTATTGATGGGAGATGTATTGACAGCTTGACACATTAATAAAAAGAACAGCATTTTCACAATACAAAATCGCAAAAGGACATAATCTGATATGTGCACCATTTTGCATTAATCAGGTATCATTATGATGCCCTATTTGTTGTGTCTGATAAAGTCCTCTCTCTCTCAATAAAATGTCTATGCCTGTGTTTGAACGTGGGTCTTTATGTATAAAAAGCAGGTGTTTAACAATGAACTATATTCCTTTCCCCAAAACCTGTAGGGTGCAGGATGCTCATAGCCACTCATGAAGGGTTTAAATTCAGTGTTACTGTCTTTCTGTAACATGGGAGAAAAAAACTAGGAAAGCAGAAAGATGTTAGAGCTCTACTTAACTGCATGGTAAGAAGCTCCTGGCATCAGTCTCCCAATTTTGGTGCCATTAGAAGTCTCAGTAAGGAGAAGGACAGGTTGCTTACCTGTAACTGTAGTTCTTTGAGTGGTCATCTGTGAATTCACACATAAAGGGTTAATCCTGCGCCTGCGCAGTAGCATTCGGAAGTCGTTAGAGTCAATTAGCCATTAGATTGAGTTTTGGCGGTAATCCCGCCCAGCATCCCCTTCAGGCTATATAGGCCCTCCTCGAGCCCGCCATTTTAGTGCCGAATAGCCGCAGTTGCAGCCCCCCCCTTTTTTTTTTTTTTGGAGGAGGTAGCCCAGGACACCCGAGGGGAGGATGGGTGGGATTGTGTGAATTCACAGATGACCACTCGAAGAACTACAGTTACAGGTAAGCAACCTGTCCTTCTTCTTCGTGGTCTCGGTGAATCCACACATAAAGGGTAGATTAGCAAGCTTATACTCAGGAGGAGGGTGTGTCCTGTCTAAAAACCAAGGAAGAAGTAAAATGAAGAGACACCACACGCCAGTCAAGATAAGGCCAAAAGGGACCCCTTAGGGCCATTTATTTACTTAGTAGAGGTAGCTGCGTTGTGGTGTCCAGCGTCTATGGACTCAGTCAAGTCCGTTGTGCAATGCAGGACATGAGGACCGCTCGTCCCAAGGCCGTGTCCTCTCTCAAGGTAGAGTCTATTTTGTAGACTTTGACAAAAGTCAGGGGTGTTGCCCATGTGGCTGCCCTGCAGATGTCCTGGATTGGGATCCCTTGTAGGAATGCCGTAGAGGTGGAGGTAGCTCTGGTTGAGTGGCTACGGATGCCTTCCGGCAGCCGCCTATTCATCATTTGGTATGCTAGCTTGATCGTCGTTGCTACCCACTTCGAAAATCGTTGTGAAGATACCGCCTTGCCCTTCCTTGGGCCTGCATAGCAGATGAAGAGTCTGTTGCACTTCCGCATCTGCACGGTTCTGTCAATGTAGACAGCTTACGTCCTTCTGACGTCCAGGTATTGGAGTGACTGTTGGCCATCATCCGACGGTTGGCTAGGGAAGGCAGGGAGTATTATGTCCTGGTTGAGGTGAAAGCAGGATACTACTTTAGGTAGGAAGGCAATGTCCGGCCACAAGACCACCTTGTCTGAGTGAAAGCGTGTGTAGGGGGGATCTACCCTTAATGCACACAGCTCGCTGGCTCGTCTTGCCGATGTGATTGCCACCAGGAAAGCCGTCTTCATGGAGAGGAGGCGAAGGTCACATGTAGTTATCGGTTCAAAGGGGGCCTTAGATAAGGCCGCTAATACTATCTCCAGACTCCAAGTGGGGGTAGGCCCCAGTGTTGGGGGGTGTAGGTTAGGGTAGCCCTTGATGAAGGCTTTCACCTTAGGGTCTCTAAAGCAGGATGGTTTACCTAGGCGTTGGAAATGCCAAGATACCGCTGCTACATAGCTCCTGATTGAAGAGACTGCGAAGTTCTTGTCTGAGAAGGAGGCTAGAAAGTCCATCAAGTTAGAGGAGTCCGCTAAGTGTAGTGGAATCCTTTTCTCCTCTAGAAAGGAGCAAAACCTTTTCCACTTGTAGTCGTAGGCCCTCACCATTGAAGGGCGATGCGCCGCTCTGATGATGTCCCTTGCTGCTTCTGAGAGAGGGTTCACGGCGTTATCAGCCATGCTGTTGGGTTGATCAGGTCGAGGTCCGGGTGGAGAATCTGACCGTCTGCCATTGACAGAAGGTTCGGCTTCCGTGGGAGGCGGTGGTACCGTCCTTGTGCCATCCTGAGGAGAGGGGCAAACCAGTGTTGTTGGGGCCACCATGGAGTTATTAGGATGCACCTGGCCCTGTCCTGGTGTAGTTTTGAAATCACTCTGGGGATGAGAGGAAAGGGGGGGGAGGCGTAGAGCATGGGGCCCTTCCACTGCCATAGGAACGCGTCCCCCAGGCTGTCCCATGACCGGCGGCCCCTCGAGCAGAACAGCGGGAGCACTGCATTGCTCTTGGAGGCAAAGAGGTCGACTGTTGGGGTGCCCCATTGTGAGAAGAGGGAGGCGAGCGTCTGTCTGTCCATAGCCCATTCATGATTGCTGGTGGTTGATCTGCTGAGCGCATCCGCCAGGTCGTTGATCCTGCCCGGGACATGTATGGCTAGTAGTGTGATGTCTCGTCTCACGCACCAGTCCCAGAGTTCCAGGGTGAGTCGCAGGAGCGTCGGTGAGTGCGTTCCTCCTTGTTTGTTTATGTAGAAGACCGTTGTGGTATTGTCTGATGCCACTTGGACCACTTGTCCGGTCAGGGAGGGTTCGAATGCCCTCACGGCTTTGAACACTGCTAAGAGTTCCAGGGTGTTTATGTGCAGTGTTCTCTCCTTCCGTGACCAACGTCCCCGGACAGACAGTCCTTCGGCGTGAGCCCCCCAACCTGACAGGGACGCATCCATCGTGATGGTTCTTGTGGGGTTTAGCTGTTTGAAAGGCAGGCCCCATTGGACCATCCGTGGGTTTGTCCACCAGAGGAGGGATTTCCTGAGTGGTCGGGGGATGGTTAGTCGTTTGTGTGGCCCGTGAACATACGGGTTGAACCTTGCGATGAACCAACTTTGAAGGGGTCTCATGTGTAGTCGCGCGAAGGGTGTGACTGCTGTAGTAGAGGCCATGTAGCCCAAGGTCTGCTGCACCTTTCTCACTGTGGACCTTCGTCGGTTTGCACACTTCAGTACTGCAGCTCGAACTGTGTGGAACCGGTCGTCTGGTAGGAATGCTCTCCCTACTCTGGAGTCTAGGGAGGCCCCTATAAACCTGACGCGCCGCGAGGGGCGCAGGTGTGATTTCTCGTAGTTTATCATTAGACCCAGTCGCTCGAGCCAGTTGAGGGCCATCTTGATGTCTCTGTCCAGTTTTTCGGCCGAATGGGCCGTAAAAAGCCAGTCGTCTAAGTATGGGAACACCACTACGCCTCTCTGCCTGAGCCAAGCCACTACCACTGCCATGCACTTCGTGAATACTCTTGGAGCTGTACAAAGGCCAAATGGTAAGACCTTGAACTGGAAGGCCGCGCCGCCGACCGCGAAGGCGAGGAATCTCCTGTGTGAGGGCGCGATTGGGATGTGAAAGTAAGCGTCCTTCAGATACAAGGTGGCAAACCAGTCTCCTGACCTCAGGAAAGGTAGTATAGATGGGAGCGTAACCATACGGAATTTCTGTGGGCGGATGAATGAGTTCAAATCTCGCAGGTCTAGGATGGGGCAGCCGCCTCCGTCCTTCTTTTCGATGATGAAGTATCTGGAGAGGAATAGGCCTCCCGTGCGTGAGCGGGGAACTCGTTCGATGGCACACTTTTGTAGGAGAGTGTTGACCTCTTCCACGATGAGTGGAGACAGTGGGGTTCCTCTGTGTGGGTTCGGGGGCGGAAGCTCTTCGAAGTCTATGTAGTATCTTCTCCTTATAATGTTCAGGACCCAACGGTCTGAGGTAATGAGTTGCCATGAATGGAGTGCCTCTGAGAGGCGGTCTGCGGGAGAGGGTGTAGTATGGGGTGGGGAGGCAGCGTTGGTGTCTGGTGGTGGTAGTGGCTCTTCGAAGTCAAGCGCGTTGTTTGGAAGACTCCTGTTTCCGTTTGGGGAATTGCGGCTTGGGCTTGAATGATTGGAATCTCCTGTGTGGTTGGTATGAGGAGGACTGTCGTGGCCTGGAGGGTGGCGGGCTGTATCTTTTGCGGTAGGTTGATCCCGTCCTGCGAAAAGGCAGGCGAGGTCTTGTCGGGTGGTGGCTGCTGGGTAGGCCGAATTTCTTGGCTGTCGACCTCATCTTCTCCGCATGCTCTAGCTTCGAGTCTGTGTCTGCGTGGAATAGACCCAGCTCGTCGAAAGGAAGATCCTCAATGATAGAGCGGGCGGTGTGTGACAGCCCAGACGATCGCAACCATGCATGGCGGCGAACCGCAATTGAGTTGGCTACAGTCTTGCCTGTGCATTCTGCAATGTGCTTTGCCACTTGTCGCTGGTATCCCGCTAGCGCCAAACCTTCCTCCCTGAAGGAGTTGACAATTCGTTGGTCCTGCTCAGACAACTTCAAGATGTGGACCAACAAAGCGTCCCATAGGAACTTCTGGTAAGCCCCCATGCAGGCCGCATATGAAGTCATCTTAGTGAGGAGGCAGGCGGAGGAGTAGAATTTACGGGCTATGGCGTCCAGCTTCTTGCCCTCCTTGTCTGACGGGGTGGAGTGCAGCCTCTGGGATGTCTTCATCTGAGCTGACTCAACCACCACCGAGTTGGGTTTTGGGTGGATTGAAAGTCATGGTGCGGAGTCTGTACAGACTCAGTATAGATGGTCCAGTTGTTTGGATGTGGGCGGTGTGGAAGATGGTGTAGCCCAGGATGACTTCAATACCTGGAGTAGGTATGGTGAGATGGATAAGGAGGGAAGGGACGGTGCCCTTTGTTGCAGGTCTTCAAATATGGGATCGTCCACCTCCTTTTCTGGTTGTGTGGTTTTGATCCCCAAGGTGCCTGCCAGTCGGTGCATAAAGTCGGCGAAAGCCTTCATATCGTCCGAAGGCGACGGTGGGTCCGGTCGTGCTCCTCCCGGAACCGGGGACAGTCTCGGTGATGGCGAAGAGGATCTCGAGTCCGAGTCTGCAGAATGGGCCGAGGGGGTTCTCGAGACCGGCCTCCTCGGTGGTGTCGGGCGTCTGGGGGGCACTGTCGCTCTGGATGGTGAGCCTCTTGGTGGGGGGCTGTGTGGGAGCGGTCTCTCCCGGGAAGGCGACCTCGTCGGCGATCTCGATGGGGCCGGTTCCTTATTCTTGCCCAAGCCACCCGGGGCTGTACCGGTGCCTGACTTGGGTGTAGGTTCCGTTGGTGGTCTAGTGATGGGTTGACGCTCCTTTTCTGGGGTGCGTGTTAGGGACCGTGGACGCTCTCTGTGTCTTCGGGCCCTGTAGCGTGGCGAGGGGTCAAAGACGTCCTCGTAGTAGGGGTCCCAGTAGTGCCCGAATGGGTGGTACCGGTGGTACCTGTGAGGGTGTTCGTAATACCTACGGCCGTACCGCTCCCATAGCCACTCTTCCTCCGATGTCCCCACTTTGGAGATGTACGAGGCCGATGACCCAGATCGGGATCGTGGGCGTCTCGGTGAACGGGACCGGTGTCGGTATCTTGGGGAGCGGGACTTACGGCTCCGGTGTGGTAAGTGGGTTCGTCGCGGGGTACGGGACCGACGCGGTGACCCCTTCGGGCAGCGGGACCGACGGGGGGTATGTGATCCCTGTGGAGATCTTTCCTTAGAGTAGTGGTGGTCCCGGGAGCGGGAGCGGGACCGACGCGGAGACCTTCGAGGGGTGGCTGGTTTGGTGATCTGCGGTGAGCGGGACCGTGATCGGGAGGCCGACCTCGAAGGGATTGTCTGGGGTGAGCGGGATCGATGCGATACCGAGGTGATCGATCTCGAGCGGGATCGGTGCCGTCCCTCTCTTTCTATCGAGCTCGTCGAGACCTCGACGATCTTCAGCTCCGGTTCTTGGAGTTCACCTTCTGACAGCTCTTGTTCTCTGTTATCCCCTACTGACATCGGGGATGTATCCCTCGGCGGTGACCGAAGCTTGGAGAGGCTAACTCTGATGGGAGAGACTACCGGGGACTTGTGACCCGGAGAGTGGTCCGGTATCGGTGTCCGGCCTTTTTGAGTCCCACTCGAGAGGGAGTCGTCGGACCGCCTCTTTTTCTTCTTTGGCGGTTCCTCCTGTGGAGCGGCCTTTGGGGAGGTAAGTCTCACTGTCTTAGGCCTCTCTTTCTGTAGTGTAGCGGTACCGTGATCTCTCGGGACGGTACCGTCCGCAGTCTCGGAATCGGACTTCCTCGATCTCGAGGAAGAACTCTTGGCCACCTCTTTCCCCCAGTCCCGGGATTTCGGTTTGGAGGGGTCCTTAGTGGATTGCTTATGTTATTGCACTGAGCTGGACATCGATGGTCTTGGGGTCGCAGTCGTGGCCGAGCCCGAGAGCACATGTTCATAAAGTTGGGCCTTCAGCCTCTTCTCCCTGTTCCGCCTCGCCTGAGGGGTGAAGGCGCTGCAGTGGCGGCAGGACCGGACGTCGTGTCTTTCTCCCAGACACATCAGGCAGTTGGAATGCCCGTCCGACTTGGTCATCTTAGCCCCGCAAGTCAAGCATGCTTTGAAAAAGCCCGTCGATGCCATTATGAACAATGTGGTCACTCACGGTTTCGAGGTCCGATGATAAATTCGGGGTCGTACTGAGGAAAATCCGTCTGTCCAGTCAAAGAGAATCCTATTCGGTGAGAAAAACAGGGAAAGCAAGACCAAGGGAGGGGTAGAATCCAAGTCCGAAGGCTAAGACTCCAACAACGTTCCTCGTGCTGCTAACGCGGTGGAAAAAAAGGAACTAAAATGGTGGGCTCGAGGAGGGCCTATATAGCCTGAAGGGGATGGTGGGCGGGATTACCGCCAAAACTCAATCTAATGGCTAATTGACTCTAACGACTTCCGAATGCTACTGCGCAGGCGCAGGATTAACCCTTTATGTGTGGATTCACAGAGACCACGAAGAAGAACAGTAAAGATTTCTAGTAGGAAAAGATGACATCCACAAGAACTTTTAAAGACCAGGAGCCCATTCACACTACCCAATTATAGTGCTATATTCCACTTTAAATGCCATGACAACAGTCCATAGAATCCTGGGATTGGTAGTATAGGGAGGGGCATTTATAATTCTCAGCCACAGAATACTCTCTCTGGCTTTTCTTTGCAAATGAAGATTCAAGAAGGACTCATCCCACGCTTTCTGCAAGTGCACTGATGACTAAAAAGGCCAATCCGAGATAAACAAGTCCGGTTGCAGAAAACACAGCAGAAGGTCTCCTTGGACAATGTTTCCAGGTTGTGATTGTTTCTGCGTTGTTGTTTCTCTTCAAGACTTTTTCGGCGTGAGTTCCCAAATAAGGCTGCAGCATTGTGGATAGTGTGTCTCCATGCTTCCCGATGTGAGGGCAGACCATTGTTGGTGATCAATATGGTTGAGCCTGAGATGTTGTTTCAGGGAGTCGTTGTATCACTTTTTTGGAGTGCCCCTCTTACTAGTGCCTCAGTAAATGACAAGACCTGGGATTCCATGGGATGTTGCCAGGGTAGTTGAAATAGAATATAGCACTATGGCTGCTGACACACTGCAGAAATAATGCAGTTTGACACTACTTTAACTATCCTGGCTCCAGCGTATGGCATCCTGGGATTTGTAGTTTGTTGTGGCACCAGAGCTCTCTGACAGAGAAAGCTAAATATCGCACAAAACTGGAAACTCCAGAATTCCATACCATTGAGCCATGGCAGTTAAACTGCATTATGTGAGCAGCCCACCATACTACTACCCACTATTAAAGTGCACTATGATTCCACTTTAACTGCTATGACTGCTTCCTGTAGAATTTGGGGGTTTGTCATTTAATGAAGCCTAAGAGCTCTCTGACTGAGAATGATAAATGCTCCCCCCAAACTGCAAATCCCAGGATTCCACAGGAGGCAGCCATAGCAGTTAAAGTGGAACAATAGTGCTATAACAGTGTAGTGCAATTAAGGACTTTTTCAGATGGGCTTTTTATTCTGTGGCAGGCATGGAACAGAGTCAAGAAAGGGTTACCCTTTCAGACAATGTTGACCCTGTCTGTCCTGCACCCATGCTGTTCCCATGCTGCCTCCATGATATTTTATTCATAGGGAAACATCGTGAAGAGACAACCCATTCCATTACTGTCACAGAATCATGGGTGGTCTGAAAAGTGCCCCGTTCCTCTCCTGTTATACTGGTGTGATGCCAGACATGGGGGGGAGGTCTCTTCCAAACACTTCCAGTCCAGATTGGGACATCAAGGTAAGTTGCACCCTTCCTCCGCTCTACTTTTTTTAATGCGTTTTTGTGCCTTGTGTACTTTTAATTTTTTTTTAACTTTTATTTTTAAATTCCCTGCACAATCATTCTCTCATGAAAATGGGTGGGATTTGGTTTCCCTGTAGTAAAAGCAGCTTTATGACAGCTGCATTTACTACAGGGAAGCCAAGGGGAGGGGGAGCAGTTTCTCTCCTGCTTTAAGGTAGATGTGCGAATGTTTTGGATTTATTCTATGGCAAGGATGGGAGTGGGGTGGGAGGGTGCTAGTGAGGCAGGAATGGGGCATTTTTAGCAGGTCTGAAAATATCCTAAATCTATTTTGTGTAAATGGGCCCCAGGTCTTAGACATAGCAAAGACTGGGCATGTAAAAACAAAAGAGAGTACATTTTAAGAATATTTGTTGTGATTACTTTTTAATATATCAATAAGACATAGACATTTGTGAAGAACAAGTCTTCATCGGCATCCTTAAATAATATCTTGTTCCATGATAAGCTTTAAAATGATCACTGAGTCTTCAAAATCCACACTGCAACATTAAAACAGGCACCATAAGGTCACCTCCATAGCCCTCTAGTATCAAGATATCAAGTGCTTGCCTTCTCTTTCAAGGAGAATGGTACCATTTATCTTTGGGCCAGGAGCATTAGCAGAAATTGCTGGAGTCCCTCATTGGGTCTGTCACTGGCTGAGATATATTCAAAGAGATACTATAGTTAGATATCTAAGGATTAGCTATTGTTAAGGGGGTGATCAGCTATTATGGCTAGGCTTTTTGGCATGCCTTATTGCTTGAATATCATTACAGTAAGTAATGAGAAATGAGCTCAGGACATTTTTGTGTGGGAAAGTGAACCAGAACTCTGTAAGAACACAAGCTTTCCGATAATGAAGGCAAGCATGAGAAAGAGATGTTAACAGAGAGTGATTTTAAAAATGAGGAAGCAAATGTCTGGAGCTTTTCTTAATGAATTGCTTTTGTATAAAGAGAGCAGAAACATGATTTCTACAAACCACACCAGTGACAGATAACTTAAAATACAGTAAAAGGCAAAAGATTTATACGATCTGAAGAGAAACCAGGTTATTCTTGTGGAGAAGACTGTAACAGAAGTGTCAGTGCACGATCCAACAGTACATGAATATAAAATTGGGCTAATTCCCCCATTGAGATGAGCCAGGTCTACACTAGGATCTTCATCCTCTCAGCAAAATCAAGAAGGTTATGATGGCTTGCAGGCACCTCAGCTTGTTTTATTTGGCTCTCTTGGCTAACACAACTATCACCTGGATTTCACTGTGCCACTACTTTTGCTTAGCTCTCTTAGAAAGTGTTAGATTTACTTGGACTTCACTGTGCCTCTTACGACTAGGCTGAGTCACTAGCATTGTTATGGCAACATGGCTGTGGTAAGCTGCTGGATTCAAATGATGTGAAAAGATAGAGAAGCACAGTTTAAAGCGGTGGATGAGAAATATTAGAGGGAGGCAAGGCTGCCACAGCTGATCTGAGGTGCACCCAGTGACTTCTCCATTAGGGATGTCAGGTCAAGAGATTTCAGAGACCAAATCTGAGCGTTAGAGACTGCCTCTGCTGATGTCACAGTGGGTGGGCCCTAGTCATGTAATTAGGTGATATATTTAGTGCCACTCATAGGTGCTCAGAGGATGAAAAAAAGGGCAGGGCTGAAATAGTGGAATTATGATGTGATAGTATCATAAATGGGTTCCCATTATCATACAATGTTGTCATCCTCTCATGGTCCATGTGTGCTCCACCCATTAATTACATGTAACTTTTAATGATGGGCAAAGCTGTCAATAGCCCTCAATATTGCTCTTTTTGCAGTATTGATGAGCATGCAATAATCATGTCCCTATGTAATTATACAATTACAGTGTGAATGGGAGGTTCTGTTCTCCCCTTCCCCTTTCCCAACAAGAACGCATAATTGAACTTCTGGGGAGAACATGAAGAAAATCTACAGGATGCTCTTTTTATCAACTGTTGCCTTTTCTTGGCACCATTTTATATTTGTTTTAAGTGTTTATTTGTGAATTTCTTTGGTTATTTGTTTTTAGTGTTTTAGAGCAAAATTGCACCTTCTCACAAGAACAGCTGGAACCTTGCCCATGCATGGAAGTAAGAGGGAAAAAAAAATCTTAAAGGTGCATGCACTGGTCAGCTGGAGGTGTTAATACTCTGTCATTAGAAGGCAATGTTAAGACAAGTGTTACTATAACATGAGCTGAAATCCCATTCTTAAACCACTACTAGTAGTTGTGCAATAATTCCATGGTGGTAGTATTGCACAATTACAGTGATGTGTGATATATACTGTAATAATGCCATTGTTTCCACTCTCCTCAATCATAGAATTACAGCATTTTTAGACACTAGTCTGATAAAGTCCAAAGTCTTAGAAATAAGAAAACATTACCCTGGTATTAATTTCCCCCCAGTTTTGAACCATACAAGGAAAAAAAAAACACCTTTCCCAGTCCTGTTTTTAGTCCATTTCTAAACCCAGCTTTTAACAACACATGGGAGTTGCAGTCCAACCAAAGAAACATTTTCAGACTCAAATAAAGTTTTCCAAACCCTTCTTTGAATGGATTGCTTCTATTAACCAGTGCTTCTCGCTGGCCACATTCTACTTTTCCTCAATAATGCTGTGAGTCACCTCTTTCACAACCATTTTCTGAGACTTGGGAACACTTCTCTCAAGATGAATTCATGCTAAAAATATGCATCAGATTATGACAAAGCTGTAAGACCAAGAGGAACCAAGTTCCAAGTATTGTATGTAATAAAATTACATAATACATTTGATTAACAATTATGAAACCACCTTGTGGTATGGTCAAGGTAAAAAGATCTAGTGGAAGAAGAAGAAGAAGAAGAAGAAGAAGAAGAAGAAGAAGAAGAGGGAGAGGAAATGGGAAAGCTCTTGGTGGCAGTGCCCTTGTCATCAAACCCTTCTTCCACCACCAGGCCTGAGAACTGATGTCCACTAAAATGTAGATTTCTAAATCAGCATTCAGATCTGGGCCCATGTTGAACTCACCTGGAATACTGTCAGACTTCACCTGGCATACTGTCTCCAGTTTTAGGCACCACAGTTCAAGAAGGATGTTGACAAGCTGGACCATGTCCAGAGAACGGAAACCAAGATTATCTGGAAACCAACCCTTATGAGGAGCAGTTTAGGGAGATGAGTATGCTTGACTTGGAGAAGGTAAGATACAGGTGACATGATAGCCATCTCTAAATATCTGAAGGGATGTATTGGAGAAGATGGAGTGAGTTTGTTTTTTGATGTTCCAGAGACTAGAATGAGAACAATAGAGTCAAATTACAAGAAAAGAGGGTCCATCTAAACATTAGGAAGAATGTCTTTACTGTAGCAGCTGTTTGACAGTGGAATCAACTGCTTTAGAGGGTGGTACACTCACCTTCTTTGGAAGTCTTTAAAGAAAGTTTGGATGGTGCTTTAATTGTGTATTCGTGCATGGCAGAGGTTGGATTAGATAGCCCTTGTAGGCCCTTCCAACTTTAAGGGATTGACTACATGAAAGGAAATACAGCACACAGAGGTGCATTACTGGGCACTTGAAGCAGCTCCCTGTTGTCTCCATGATTTTCTATATATAAAAAAGTTGCCTGTGAAGCAATACATGGCAAAGAAGTCAGATGGACTCCTTCCCACAAATCAAGATGGCAGCCATGAGTACAAGCTGCTATCCCCCCCAATAATTGTTGTAGCACATTTTTAAAAACTCTTTCTTTAAATGAGTAGAAGGGAGACCTTCTGCTTGAAATAAGTTATTTTCCACCCCTGCGCTGTGATACAGAGCACACTTGGTTCTCCAGAGGGCCAAAGTAGTGCTTCCTGACCAAGTAAGAGGAAATCCCACCCCTGCTTGCATGATGGACCAATTGCCTTTCAATTTCCTCCAGGCTCAGAATGTGCAGTGCTGCAAATTGGTCATTCAGACAACTGGTAATGTGTAGCACTGCACCATAAAAAGACAACTTTGTGGAAAATTATGAAGTCCCCAAAAACACAGTAAATGAATTTTTTTGCCCCCTCCCTCTGAAAACACTGAATCTCCAACACAGCTCATTGGGACAACAAGTGTTCTCCGTGAATTCTCCGAGGGGTATTTTCATCGTTTAGACCAGGGCTTCTTAAACTTTTTCCATTCACAACCCCTTTTTGCCTGAGAAATGTTTATGCAACCCTGGATATATAGGTATATAAAATAGGTATACAGAAACCTTTTACTGTTGCCAAAATTTTTGCAATCCCCACATCCAGTTATGTGACCCCATATGGGGTTTAAGAAGCATAGGCTTAGACAACCCCTAAGATTTTTAAGGTCTTGTCTATACAAGGGGAGGAAATACAGGCAAGTTTGGAAAGGCAGGCATTTGCAATGATGCAACTTGTCTACACAGCCGAAAGAGCCCCCCTAAACTCCACATGATCCCCTAGATAGATGGTGGCTGTGAGTGATTTACTTGTGATTTTAAATCTGCCACCACCATTTTTTTTTAAAGTTTTCCAGGGTGTACACAAGCAACACTTTGTATTTATAAGAAAAGAAAGGGAAGGGGAAAGAGTATAAAATCGCAGTTTGATCGGCTTACCGGAGCCTCGCTTGGCTGAAAATTCAACATGGAGGCCACAGCCACATCTCTTCTTTGCTAGCCCCACCCCCATTCTCATCCAGCCAATCAGGTTGCACTGCCTGTTTGTATCTGTGCAAATGTGAGTGTTCACATGATTGCACATTTGGAAGACATACAGAGCTTTTCGGAAAATCCGTATGAAGCCTCAGACATGATGCGCATGGACTTTGCTACCTCCTTCTGAATGACATGTATTTGTGAGCATGGCTGTTTGAACGGATTTCTGATCTTTCACATCTTGTTCATATTATTTTGACCGTATAGACAAGAGCACCCTTTGATGGGTCCAGGTCAGGCTGTTTTTTGAACTGCCAAATTAGGATTTGAACTTAATGTTGTGATCAACTCATATTAATCTTCATCACCATCACCATGATCAATTATGAGAAACAGCTTGGACTTTACACATAGTCATTTCAGCAAGTTCCTTGAACTGTTTCCATCCCAACTGGACACCGTAACAATGATAATTGTAGGAACTGGTCCCTGGGGGTGGTTCTTGGCCCCCTGGCATCTTTCATTCATCCTCATCTTCCTTTTCTTTGTGTGTTAAATCGTTTAGACTGTAACCCTGAGGACAGCAACAACTATGCTACTTACCTCTTAAAACCACTCTGGGAGCCTTTTCCCACTAAAAATATTCAAATTAATTCAAAATAAAATAAAATATATTCAGGCCTGCATAATATCTAACAGTGGAAACATGACTGGTTTTACTTAAATAACTGGTCATTCATTTGACTGATCTTTTAGTAGCCACAAGGGCAGATAGAAACTCATGGATAATCCATTTTACTAGTGTTCAAGAAATTGCTTTTAAAAAATAATTACATGCAGTTATAATTCTGAGAACTAAAAATAGTTACCATTATTATTTTTTTTAAAAAGATAACCCTCTCCCCCCATTTTACCACCATAAACAACTACCTTTTAGTTACTCAAGGAAACAATAAGTCTAAATGCTACAAACCGCTTGCACATGGTACAAAACACACTCTCACCCCATTTATCTCACTGTTATCTCAATTGCCCACAACAAAGCATAAGACAACAGGATGAGGTACAGCATAAGGCAGCACTTGAGCCATGTCATGTGCTTCTTCTACAGCCGCACTTCAGTAATTATAAAAAGTACCTTAAAATTTGCAGTACATGTCTCCCCCATATCCATGGGGGATACGGTCCCAGACTTATCTCAGATATGCAAAATCATGTATAATAGCAAACTGCCATAGAATACCATAGAATCATGCTGGAGGACCTAAAAAATGCCTAGAGAGGATGCCTCTCTAGGCATCTGGCACAACTCTATGGTTAACATCCAGCAGAAGTTGACTATACTGGTGGACCTTCCAATTCCTAGAGAGACCACCTCCAGTGTGACTCTATGGCCCTCCCAATGCCTAGAGAGACCTTTCACCCTTGACCATAAGTAAGTCAAACTGTAGGTACTGATCCTATATAAATGGGGGACTTTACAATGGTCTTTGGACTAAGCGATAAATATTTTTGTTTGTTCACATAAACGGGGGGGGGACTGTACATTGTAAGTAAGATAATTATCCTTTGTTAAGTTATATATGTAGTGTAATACATGGATAGAGAGACAGCATGGTGAAGTAGTTTAAGTGTCAGACTAGGACTCAGAGAAAGCAGGGTTCAAATCCCAGATCAGCCATATAAACTCACTGGGTGATCTTGGGTAAATCACACTCTTTCAGCCTCACAGGAAGGCAAAGACAAACCCCCTTGCCAAGAAAACTCTGTGATAGGTTTGCCCTGGGGTCACCATATGTTGGAAATGACATGTATGGTTTAACTCTTAGTATCTCAAAATATGGGGGAAGAACCAGAGATAACTTTCCTCACAATGACACATTTAATGATAAGCTACCAGCTCATTTTGTAATAACACAGAGATGTGTATATGAAAACTATGACACTTCAAGTTGATAAATATTGGGGAATTATAAAACCCTAATAAAGATCAACAACAAAAATGTCATGTTTATGCAAGCCCAACATCATGAGGACTGCATTTATTTGAGCTCTAAAAGGATTTTTTTTTGGTTAACCAATAACTTTCTCTCTCTCTTTGTAATTCATGAAAATAGTTGTTGAAAGAATAATAAGCCTGCCCTGGGTAATTTGTATTTGTGTTACTGATGTTTCTGTTATTGACATCTGCAATAGATTATGTCAACAGCAAAAGCTTATGGAAATGAAGCCAAGAAGCTTGCAATAAATGTGTTATCAACAAAAGGATCTAAGTGGCACCCGGCAGATGCAGAGTGACAAAGTATAATAAATGTCTGACATGTCCTGTAAATTTGTGCCACTCAATCAAAATCCATTTGAAGCAGAAAGCATCCAAGGTGCGATCAGGTTTGATGGCTCCATTTCAGCTTTCCCCTGTGAGCTTATGGCGTTTTATTATTAGAATATTTCAGTTACATTGCTGCAGTGTGCCTAGCCACTTTTTTTTTAGAAAAAACAGGGAAAATGCTACAATTTGAAGAGTTACATCAAAGAACTGAGTGCTATAGATATTAAAAAATAGATCCCATCTCTTGGTACTTATACATTTTCAATCCTTTTCTCCAAGATGCAATGTGTCGTGAACGTTTTCCAATCAGATTGTCTCCAGAATAGAATAAGAGAGAGAGAGAGATGCACAGACATACCAGGTTGAAAACAAAGAATGTAAAAAGAGATTTGCTCAATATGATCCAAATGTCCTTCCAGTACAGGATCCTCTGTGGTCCAGCAAATGCTTGAAGAAGCCCTCAAACTGAACTGAAAGTTAAGAGCTCTATCCCATTCTTTGTATTACTGTGGGGAATGTGGAAGAATTTTATCCTATTGTATTTTGATAACAACTTGCTCAATTTGCAGTTATCAAATCAATGTACAATATACAGGAATACATTTGTCTGTCAGTATCCATGCTTTTTAGTATCTTGCTCTGCAGTTCTCTGAACCCAAACTGCATGGATGTGTATATTTTGGGAGAAAGCGCTTACATGTGCATCTGCATAAAACTGTTTGCAGAAATGTGTATATTTCGTAAAATGCATACAAGATGCACAGAGTATAAGTATGCATGGAAATACATTTTTAAAATTCATGTTTTTTTTCCTCCCTGAGCTTACAAGGTGATGCAGAAACAGGACAGAATGAACTGAGTACTATAAAAATATATGCATTTGAAAAATGCCACCTAAATTTAAGATTATATCACTGCATAACAAAATGCATATTTTCCAACCACTATTATGTCTACACCGGCCAAATTCAACAGCAAGGCATCACATTTTATGATCTGGGGGAACAGAAGGAGACCTACCTTGGGGTTGGCCTGGAGGATAATCCCCTCACCTTAATCCATATGGATTGGGTGAGGGATTTGCGGGTTGACCTTCTAGATATTAGCTGGCTGAAGAGCAACTCCATGACTTGGGGTTACTCAACAGGGCCCAGGTGTTCACCCGGGGAAGCTGGGGGCATAAGTCCAAGAGGGACGATCCGCCCCAGCTGCTCCCACACTAGGCTGCCTCCCCCTGCTGAAGATTTAAAGGGAATTAAATAGGCAGGGTTATAAATAAAGAACCCATTTTATTTCAACCCATATCTCTGTGTGGTCTCATTATTTCTCTGAGTTGCTAGATTTTCAGACAACACTGTTATAGTGTTACTATTCCACTATATTTGCTATGGCTGCCTCCTGTTGAATCCTGGGATTTGCAGTTTAGGGAGGGGCATTTACAACTCTCAGCCAGAGAGATCTTAGGCCTCACTAAAATACAAACCCCAGAATTCCACAGTAGGAAGCCAGAGCAGTTAAAGTTATAGTAACACTATAACAGTGTAGTCTGAAGATCTCCATAGTCTGCAATGGGATTCAAATATTCCTGGGAGCACAAGTGTTGGGGAACTAATTTTGAATCATAATCCTTCCATTAATTATAAGCACAATCTGAGAATGTTCACACACATGGTTTTGTATTTCCTTGCAGCACCATTTGCAAATGTAGTTTGATAGCTGGGGGAAAAACAGATGAACTAGGCCCCCTTTCCTGCCTCATATATTGCGTGTCATGACAGCTTGTACAGCTTGAATCAATTGTTTTTGTGAATTAGTAATTGGTTATGTTACTATACCCTGACAGTCCTCATATTGGAATATCAAATAATTGGCTATATTTAATAATTTGGTGAAGGTGGCCATCCACATGGTTATAGATTCACCAGGACTACACTAATGCCAGATCATGTATGCACCAAGGGAAAGACCTGTGGAAATTTCCAAAAACAAACACTCTCAAGTAAGACTCAACACCTGGAAGTGATCCTTCACTTATCTACTCAGCAATGCCAGAGGCCCTTAGGGCTTGTAAATGAGATTTTCCTCTCCTTTCCCTCCAACAATAGACCTTGCCTGTTTCCTATTCAGTCCGAAAGTATTGCTCATTTACGATCATTATCTCTTCTGGAGTACTCTTTGTTTTAGCCTGGGAACCTCACAGGACCATTGCATTTTGCCCACAACTCCTATCCCTGTAAGGGAATTATTTCATATAAATATCACCCCAAAACATCACCAAATTGTTTACAGCTTCTCCTCCTACATCCATGCTGCCAGTTGCTGCTGCTAGACCCTCAGAATGTAACTCTAAACCTCTCTTGCAGAAATCTCTGCTCTACAGGACAGGTGTCATATCACCCATCATCCCCTCACTCTATTCTCCTATCCAAATACTTCCTACTATTTTTGTCAGCTTTGTGTGAGTGCTTAAAGCCTGAGTGTTTATGTGAGAGAAACTGAATGGAATATAGTTAAAAACTGAATGGAATATAGAGTGAGTGGAAATTGAGAATATAAAAGGAGTGACTGAATCTGGGATACCCTGGTTTAGAAGAAATAGTCACAGTGTGATATTAAGAGAAAGTTGGAAGTTGACTAAGTTGAAGGCACAGTCTTGAAATATTTCTGGGACACCATTCTGTTAATAAACTAGCCCCTCAACCTCCAATCTCAATGTGTTGCCAGGGGAATTCTGAAAGGGATTTGTAACCATGTGCTCATCTACATGGGCCAGAATATGCCAGCTCTCTGCTGGCATATTCTGCCCGTGGATCAGATACATTCCTCCCCTGTTACAGGCACAAAATTGGGGAACTGCCATGCTAGTCTGTCACTGTTGCCACCACCCATATCCCACTTTCTAAAGCCAGGAAACTGGGCCGTAGCATGTGAGTAAGGCCCCTTGCATGTGACCAGCTGGGTCTTCTTCCTGGATCCAGGAGAGTTATGGCAGGCAGAAGCTGCAGTGATGGTCTGGCATGCTGGAATGGGCTCCTACGGTCATGCAGGCCCCATACATTTTTACCAGCTGAAGCAGATTTTACCAGGTATTATTTTAAATTGGTGTAATGGGTCTTACCCTGTCTTCCCCCTGTCTTGGCTCCATATTTGCCCCAGGGGTCATAAGGACTGACTGGGGAGAAGTGGGGCAAGTGCCCTGCATTGTCTGGACTTCAGAGCTCTAAGATGGGGGCAAGATGGGGTAAATAGACAAGCCTCATGTTAATGTGACCATAATTACAGAACTCCATGCAGTCAAAAGCTCTACCTTATCAGGGTTTCTAATCATGTGGGACTCCACAATTTTGTTCAGCCGAATGTACTTCCAGATCTTTTTTAGTGCTTTTCCAACAATATGGGAAGGGAAGGAGGAAGGTTGGGAGTGGTGGGACTGGGCTAGAGAACATATCCTCATCTCCCTCTACTTGAGTAGAGAAAAGATCATCCAAATAGGGCTTGAGTGTTTCGTGTTTCAAGTTTCAGCATATGCTTCATATTTTTGAAGTTCGGCAACATCACGAGTGATAACAGGATTTGCCTTAGGCAGGATTTGAACCTGTATTGTTGGTTGATCCTTTTCTCTCTTGGCTCTGTTGTGCACTCTGGAGTTGAAAGAAACATTTCCTTGCTCCAGTTCCTCTCAGTTCTAGTATAAGCAAAAAAGAGAGACATCAAGGGAATAACCAAAGTGAAGGATTCCTTCATAGAGATAGTTAAACCTTCAGCTTTCATTTTGCTTATTACTCAAGGTGCAACCCATTGGGCAGTTCTTGTATACAAGAAGTGAATGAACCCATTGAGATAAATAGGAGCCACACAAGCATGCAGGAGGGAATCATGCCCTTATCCTTTTCCTCTCCACAAAAGGTGTTCATAAAGCTGGCAGCCTTATGCTTCCAGATGACACTGGGGAGAGCAAGATTATACTGTAAATGTTCTCTCATCTCAGTATTTATTTGTCCACATTACTTCACATGCAGGTAGCCAGGGAGTTACAAATCAGGCAGAAGAGAGCTGTGGGGAAACACTCAGTGTTCTTCTCTGTACTGGCTTTCTGCCAGTCCTTTGAATCACTTTCTTTCAAAGGCAATATATTCACACAATAAGGGTAACAATAAAAAAATGCCTCTTTTGGATTAGAAATCGTAGAAACCAGAGAAAACTTTGCAGTCTCCTCACTGCAGCTGCCCAGACCAGTGCTGTAAAGGAAAGGGAAATAATTTTAGCCCACTGACATATAATTTGAACCAATGGTGAAAGATGATTGGTTTCACTCAAGAGAACCAGTTATCCACAAACAATTGTTTATGAGTTTGTCCTTGTTCCGTTGGCAAAAATTAAAATTGGATCTTAAATTATTTCAGCTCAGGCTGCTTACTGGCACGATAATTAAGCTCCATTCAAGGAAAACATTTCCTAATGGCACTCACTGACTAGATTATTTTTAGTTAATGATCAGTTTGTGTTCTATCCCAAGCTTGTTCCCAATGGACCACCATCCATGTCAGAGGAAACACTAATTGGCTGTTTCCCTGCCATCACAGTGTGCATCCCAGGAAATCAGTAGTTCACCTTCAGCCTAAAACTCTTTAGGTAGAGTGGAGAGTTCAGGGTTCATTCAAAGACTAGGAAGGCAATGCCCAAGGGACTGTAAGGTGAAAGTCCTATTAGCATGGGTCCTTTGCAATAGGGAATTCTAGAAATCTGTTTCCACAACTGGTTCACTGATGTATGGGGCTATTTTAGATCCAAGTGGGCATGCTCCAGAGCCCAGTGGGCTGCAAAAGGTGATTTTTGGCACCTTCGGAACATGTGCATGGCCACCATTTTGGTGGTGTTTGGGGACATTTTTGGTGTGTGTGTGTCATAACTCACCCCCTGGACAACTCAGATGATGAGGAGGAAGATTCCGAGGAAGTACATCTCCTGACAGTGGAACTCTCTCTGAGTCCAAGGAGATGGGGACCAGGGCAGTAGGGGACCCAGCTGGAGTTGGCAGAGGCTACAGACATTTGCAGATAGCATGCCCCCATCCTTAACTGAGTGATGGAGGGAGAAATGCCAAGCCCAGTGCCAGTTAAGTAATAGATGCTGACGGGCAGTACTCTCTTGTGTTCCTGTTTTTCATGATCTTGGACTGGCTACATTTGGACTACTCTGTTTATTCATTGCTGGACTGTGTATCTGGACTTCTGACCTGCTGATATGAGTTTTGGACTAGGTATCAACTACCCTCATGCATTTCCCTTCATCTCACTGAGACAACCGATGACTGATCTGGACTGGACTGACTACCTAACAGCTCCTACACACCAACCACCTGCTTCCTTGGGTATTGCTGACGTGTGTTCATGACAGAGGGTTCTTGCTGTTTTGAAATGGGAGACACCCGACCAATAGCATTTTAAAGATTTTTTTGGCTAAAAAAATTGAGGCATTTTAAGTGAAATCATCCGGGGGTGTTCGGAGTAAAATAATGAGTGGGAGTCTTTAGGGGTACACTGAGCTCCCCACCACCAGCCATAGGCAGCCCATGTACCACACAATTGTTTTAGTGATGTTGTCAAATTACTTATTTCATTGGTTCTGATTAACAACTTTGGTGGCTAATAATGCTCTCCCTAAATGTGAGAATGTGGAATATAGCTCTGTGTTCTTCTCTACTTCTCTTTTCAGTCTGAGATAAAGAAACTCATTCCTCCAAACTGTCTACCTATTCTCTTAACTGCTTCTGGTTGGAGGGAACTTCTCTTTTCCTTCCCCTCAAGTGCACATGGATCATTGCTACTGCAGTGGCACAAGCAACAGAAATGCTTGGAAATATGATCACCCCACATTTGGGGTAGCAGTAAAGGTGCTGGGTAGGTGATAGAGGGTAGGAGTTCAGAATAAGCATTAGACTTAACTGCATTTCTTATTATATCTCCAGGAGTCAGATTTTGATTCATGATTAGCTCAGAACTAGGGATGGAATGGGTATTCGACAATTACCCAGTTGGGGTTGAAATTTGTAGTTCCCTGGAGAACATTTGTGGAAAGAAAAATAGCACCCAGATAGTTCCCACAATCATGTAGGATGTTGATTGATTGATGGCACTACAAAACCTGAACATTTTGTGAACTGTGTAGTTTGAGAAACTGCTCAGATTTCCAAATGGGAGGGGAACCTTTTATTATTATTATTATTATTATTATTATTATATTTTTGCTATATGTGCATTTGGAAAAACTGCACAACACACACACACACACAAAACAACTATACAAAGTATTATATATTAACGTATCAACTCTGTGTGCTGTTCGTTTGTTCTGTGGACAATACACTGTTTCTTGCAATTGTAGTTCCTGTTTTAAACCTGTGAAACATTTAATGTTGTGCAAACATTTAAAGTTATGCAACTTTATGCAGCTTTAAAGTGAAGCAGCTTTAAAGTTGTGAAGCATTTAAAGCTGTGCAACATTCCATTTTGTGCTAGTTTTTCTCCATCTTTTTTGGAAAGTTCCGTGGCTTTTGAAGCCCTACGTCATTTCATTTTGTGCTTCCTTCCCCCCTCTGCCAGTTTTTAGGAGAAAAATACTTTTAAAGCTGTGTAACTTTAAAGTTGTGCAGCATTCTGTCCCCACCCCCTTTCTGGAAAACTATGCTGGTTTTTGGGAAACTCTGTAGCTTTTTTCAGAAAGTTAGGCAGTTTCCAGTCATTGCAGGGGAAAAAAAAAATCCCAAGTGTCACTACACTGTGGGAAGAAAGAGTGATTTCTTTTTACTAACATTTCTAGGGAATGGGAAAATGTAGAACTTCTATCCCTGCTCAGAACAAACTCAGCTATATTTCCTACTTTTGGTAGGGAAAAATGGCTAGCTTGTTGCACTTAACATGTTGAAGGAGAGTTTTCCTTTGGTCATTTCAGAACTTCCACTAATGACAATATGACAAGCTCATCGTGAGACCCATCCTATTTTGGTCCATGAGCTAGAGCCATAATTTCCAGATTCATCCTAATACAAACTCTTTATGAATTATAACTGCCGAAGGTGTTCTTCTGGGCTCAGCTGAAGAGACAATTTGGATTATTCTACCTTTTTATGTGCACCTCATCCCCTCCCCAATTTTAGAGAAAATAATTCCTACATAAAATTGAAATTAAACAATAATGTAACTTAGCCACAAGTCAATTAACTTATTCCATTTCAGATATACTTCATCATGGAAACTTTCTCTGAATCAGACTTATTATTGTTACCATTTCATGACTTTTACCTTTTCTAGAGCTTCTACCTCTTCTGCAGAGTGAAGCAGTCATGCAGTAAATTTCCTTACCCTAAATTGGGATGGGCAACACGAATCCCCATAACCTACTGCTTCCACCATATTTTAGTGATGCAAAGGCAAAAAAGGATCACAATCTCCTATACAACAAGGTTCACCATGAGCAGACACCTCACTTTTAATCAGAAACTCCATTATGACTACCCCTAGTAGGCTTTCTGAAGCATAATCAGTTTAAGGGTGTGGAAAGGGAGTGATGTGTATGTTCAAATGGATGCGTATCACATACGATTGCATACTGTACATGGATGTGCATAGGTATTCTGCAAGCTATGTGTGTGTGTGTGAATATGCATTGCACATGATTGAACAATGCACATGAAGGCACATGGGTATGATGTCAGTTATGCATCGATGTGAATGCAAATTGTGCAACATCACAACTCACTAATGAAGGAGCATTCTGCAACTGGTGTATACCTCCAGGAATGTAAAGTTATGCTCCATCTCCTTGATGTAGGAATGCAGTCTGTATACATATGATTCATGTTTAAGTAACATATACTGCACTCTCATTGAACTTTTTTCTTCTTCTTCTAATTCTAATTCTTCTTCTTTTGTTGTTTCAATTGCTATTCAGTGACAAGTTGTCCATAGCAAGTATGCATAGGTCAGTTACAATCTGCATCAATGGTAACGATGAAATTACTGATTTTCAAGTATCCAAGGGACAACCTGCATATCTGCCTTTGGCTCCCCTTCTATTTTCTCCTCATTTTAACATTTTTCCTATTATTTCTCCAGAACTTGAGTTAATATTATTTCACATTTCTAAACGCAGAAGTGATTAACAACATTTTCCTGATTGCTCATCTATTCCTTCAGGCTTCTCATTTCGCACCCTCTATCAAAACTGATATTACAATATGCTCATATATGCAGCATTACCATGGAAATCTGCATTGCTATAGCAACTTGTACCTATCATAAATGTAGGAGTAAACATTATGAGAAAAAATATAACATTTTTGTGGGGTGGAGAATGTGTCAGTGACTGGAAGAGAGTGCAGTGCTATTTAACCAACAATAATGGATTCCAGGGTCTCTCTTGTTCTGGTAGTTTCACTTTAATAGAGACAAAGACAACCAGTGAATCTTTAGAAAACAGTCTGAGTTGATTCAGAAGAAACTACTGCATGCCTGTAAAAGTATACCAAGGCCCCGTTTACACGGCAAAATAAGTCGTGTAATAATTCGGCAAGACTCCTGATAGTTCCCACGTGTTTCGACACAGTATCGCCCTTTTCAGAAGGAGGGGGTGAAATAAACCCGTAAGTGGCACAACTTTTGAAAGCGCTGATTTACCGCTTTTTTTAAAAAAATTCCGCAGTATTTCACATTATCGATGTTGTGAACTATCCGACATCTACTTTCGCTACTTTTTCACCAACCGGAAATTAGGCGGATCCTGGGAGTGGCCCACTAAAGCATCCCTCCCACCAAACAAAAACATCTGTAAAGATTGCTTTATCCCTTTTTGTAATGGCAGAGCAGAGAACAAAGAAGGGTGGAAGGAGCATTGCATGGAGCCGTGCAGAGACTGTTGATTTGCTTTATCTTTTTTTGTGATGACTTGTTCTATGAAGGATCGCAGCTGCCTACATCTATTCCTTCTTCTAATAAACCTTCTGCGTCGAAAAAACCTTCATGCATCCTGAAATGCAGAAATTGTGGCTATGATCCTGAACATCAACAAGAAACAACAAGAAATAGTTGCTAGAGTCTCCATCTTTAAATAGATTAGCTAGAGATAACCTATCGATGGTGGGCGAACAATGAGGTGCAGCAGGTATAGGTGTGCCCAATCAGATTTCTCGGAGCGGGAAAGTTTAATAGAAGCTGTCAACCAATAGGATTAAGAGTGATGGGAGCACAGAAAGGAAGTTAAGCTTAAAGTAGTGACGTATGCCGCTGATTGACAGCTACGGTAATAGCTAACATGCGAAATGTCGATACTGTGGGAACTAAAAAAAAAATGAAATTGAAAAATTCGTAACTTATTTAATTCCACAGAAGTACATAATGTGAACTCTGTTTGCGGAGTGCTACAAAAAGTAAACAAAAATCGTGTACACTATTCGATGCTAAATCGAAAGTGCGATATTGCGATAGATTGCGGAGAAAATAGTGCCGTGTAACCGGCCCCCAAGTTATTGTCTTCAAATGTCATGGAACTCTTGGAGTGGCTTTAGCCATCATACATTGCATTCTATTCTTGATGGAAAATCAACATGGAAAATCCAAAACACAGAACTGGGGTAAAAAGGTGCCTGATTTTTATGGCACTTTCAAGAATTGTGAAATTGCCATTTCTCTGATATTTTGGGAGGTTGAGGCACACAGAAATTTCCTGCCACTGGGTGCAGCATTTCCTTAGAAGTAGGAAACCATGGATGTTATCAGACAAGGCAAATAGGGTATCATAAGGATGCCTAATGATCGCGAAAGAGTGTACGTACCAGATAACATCACCCTTTCACGATCATGTCCAGTTAAAAAAACCCCATACTTTATTGATGGCTCAAGCTGTCAATTAATCCCCGTGGCACTTTTGTGCCAGCATTGCCGGCGTTTGAAACTTCACACCATTGTACTCATGTGAATGCAGTGTCAATGTCCGGTCCAGTGAGAAGCCTTCCAGGTGAGATTGCAACATCCAGGTAGGTGATGCACTTTTTACGACCCTCCCTGGTTTGCTTCTGTGCTTTTTGAAACTTTTTGAGTGTTGTTTTTGTTTTTGAATTTACCATGCTAGGTATTCTCATGAGGATCTGTGGGATTTCAAGTGAGGATGGGAACAGAGCTCTGTTCACTCCTCGTTCATTGCTGGGAAACCTTTTGCCAGGATTATAGGTAAGTGTGGCATGGGGAGTTCTTTCACTGGCATAAAAATGGCAAAGTTATGGCAACAAAAAAAATGGAGTTTAGGGGGGTTGTCTGATAAAGTCCCATATCTCAATTCTTCTCTCTGTCTTTTGCCACTGCCTGTGGCAACTGAAGAAACCCTGTTGAGGCTGATCATTCTCAAGGGCCATTGCACTTTTCATCCTTTCAAAGTGGTGAAAATATTAATCTCCTGAAGATAGAATAAATAATGCAGTGAGAGGTAGGGAAGGAAAGAATATTCAAAAGCTCAAGGAGTTTCTCGAGTGTCCAAAAACTGTGATGGGGAGAATCCTCCTCAAGCACCTCCCCCTCTTCTTTCTTGTTACTCCCCAGAAGACTGCTCCCACCACCATCCCAGACTCGCATATTTCCTGTACCCCAAAGGGGGGCCTGATGGACAAGGAGGGTCATCACAGGCTGTGCTCCAACAGATGGTGCATGATGACATCTTCATCATCATGAACCGGATATCAGAACATGGGCAGTCAAGATGATTCTCCTTTCACCCAACCCTTGTGATGTTAGGAAGATGGAACCAAACTTCCCCCCAATTGTCCTTGCTTGGCTTTTCACCACCTTCCTGATGTTGTGGGGGGGGGTTAGGGGAAGAGCTGAGCAAGGACCATCAGAGGCAATAGTTGGCATGAGCATCACTCAGCTTCTCCCCAGCCTCTCAATGTCACATGGGAAATGGATGGGAGAAAGGCAACTGATTGTCAAAGATGATCTTCAATGAGTCTCCTCACTTCTCCTCCATCATCCTAATGTCTCAGGGAGTTGCAAGGGAGAGGATGGGCCAGGATGGTGGAAGATTATTGCCTCCATGGTACACTTCACTTGGCTTCCAACTAAATGCTGTGAGTGGGTGAAAGTAGAGAAAATTCAAGAGAGAATCAGAGACAATAGCCTCCACAATCTCTTCTTGGATTCTCCCCCCAAATCCTCCCCATGTTGCACTGGGTCAGGCAGGTGGCAGAGGAGGTGGGAGATTCAGCAAGAATAGTGGAAGACTATAGTCCCCATGATACTCCTCACACAGTTTTCTACCCAATGTTGTGGGAGGGTATTGGGGGGAAGACAAAAGAGGAAAATCAGAGGCTGTAACCTCCACAGTCCTTGCTCAGCTTCTCACTCATATCATCTTAATATTGTGCAGGAGTAGAAGGTAAGTGAGACTGTCAAAGGCTGTAGTCTTCATGAATCTAGCTTGCCTTCCCCTCCAACCTCCTCGGGTTGCACAGCGGATAGGCAGAGGTTAGCTGAGCCAGGATGCTGGAAGTCTACAGTCTCCATGATCCTTTTCACCCAGCTTCTCCTCTCCTTATGTTGTTATGCAGGTGGGAGGAAGATGCTGAGCAAGGATCTTCAAAGAGTATATCCTCCACAATCCTCATTTGGCTTTCCAAATGATGGAATTTGGATGGCCCTCGTGGTCTCTTCCAACTCTGCAATTCTATGATTCTATGATTCTATGATTCCCACTGTCCTGTCCTCAGTCTATGTGAACAGGAGAACAGGAAAAGTTGAATGGGAGGGTGATTTCCTCTTTGTCAGAAATTTTTAAGATGCAGTTTTCAAAGATAGTCCCACAGTAGGGAGAAAACTGATTAGATTTTATGTTCTCCCTGTGGAAATGAATACTTCTTAGTGAGAGGGCTGCAGTCCAAAATAGGCAAAGAGGTGGTATAAAACCACCTAATTACTTTAAAGTAATGCATATCTCTAGATCTCCAGACGAACTGCATCCAAAACTATGACTCTGTGTTGCCTTTCCCTTCATGGATGAACATGGCTATTTCCACCTTTTATTTCTTGCTGCTGGAGCTACTGCTTTTTGCAATACTTTTTCAACCATGTCAAAAGTCATGTCACAGCTTATGCTTTAATACTAGGATTAATAATGAGACACATAGTATGAATGGATGGGAATTTTAAGTTTTGTTGGTGCGTCAATTTATATTGTATCGGAATTTAGCAAAAAGTACAAATTTATTAATATTTGGGAGGGAAATTTACACACATATATCCTCAATGCAGGTGTGATGGAATCCCTATGCAGGCTGGCTCTGCAGTTCCAGTCTTCCCTCATAGCATTCTGTGAGCTGAGATTTCTCACCTTAACAGATATATAGGCACATGCAACATACTTTTCTTGGTGTTAGGTTGGGAATAACTGTACCTATTGAATTTGGTCATCATAGATGGGTAAGTGGTACATTGTTTCTAAGAATTTAACAAAATATGAACATGTATTTATGTTTGATGTGAAAAATAATATAATAATGGCAAAGCTATCAGATTCCATAGTTACAGTCCTCCCTCCACACTTGCGGTTCCGCATATTCACAGTTTGCCGCTCTGGGGAGGGGGGATGTGGCAACGGGGCCTCTGAAGGACCATCACCACTTTCAGGAGGGTGGGTGGTGGGTGGGAGGAAAGTGGCAACGGGGCCTCTGAAAACCCGTTGCCACTTTTGGGCGGGGGGAGCTGGTATTATTCAATGTGAAGGGACGGCTGTATATCTTTTCAACAATGATAATGGTGTTGACATCATCATCCGATAATGGTAATTGTGGTGAGCTTGTGATGGAATGCCTCTGACCGAATGAGAAGAGAGAATGTGGGAGCCAATCCCAGAGCAGGAACCTGTGATGGGAGGGGTTTCAGAGGATATGAACTGAGTGAATGTCAGTTTAGAGGGTCAGTTAAGTTAAGTGAGTCAGTGAGTTAAATCTGTCCAGTGAAGAGTGCATTTGAAGAGTGATGAGGCTGCATGGTTGAGAGAGTGTATGGAAACTGAAAGTGGTAAGACAGAGTAGATGAGTCTGTTGTCTATTTGGTAATATTATTAAGAAATCAAAGTATTCATATATGTACTTATACAGCTAGTCTGTCACCACAGACTGATTATAAGTGACACTAAGGAAAATGACAAAGTTATATGCACAGTACTGAACTGTTGATATTATAACCTCAAAGTTAATGAACCAAATAGTTTGTTTTGTTTCTAAGTCCTGACTCATTATGCTTTATTCCACTCACTAAAAGTTTTTAGACATGCTAACCAACAGAGACCACAGTTGACATATATTATATCCACAAAGGTTTAGACCCCAGTCTAGAGAAGGGACTAAAAGGGGGATCTGAGGGGAAGGTGGCAGTGGTGGGTGGCCAGGCTGAGTAATTAGGTAAACTTGGTTGGCGGTTTTGATGTTCATCACAATAACGATAATGATAATAAGATCAGTAGTTCCTTTCTGTTGCAAAACTGTTCAGCAAAGCTAAGCATAATCCTCTGTAAAGGTACCATGCAGAACTCACCCTGACTCAAGTGCAAAAAGACAAAGGCATGCAGCTAACATCTCTGAGAAAGTTACCTTTTTTGGCCTGGTAAAGTTGCTGCTCACATATCCTCCTCCCCATTAGTAGCAATGCCCAATCTTGAATGACATTTTAAAATATCAATAAGATGCAAGCTCTAGGCAAAAGTAATTTTGAACCATAGTTTTGTTCTTGAACAGTTTTTAGCACTAATGCTAATCCATAACTTTTAACATTTTTAAAAAGAAACAAAAGAGGAGGTAGGAGAAATCAATTTGCAGAAATAGCCACTGGCAAAAGAGGCAGCCTGTGTGCTGGATTATCAGTGGCATTTATTTATTGCCTTTTCTCTCTTCTACAGTCACTGTGATATCTGGAACCAAATCATGGAGTTTTCACTCAGGAAACTAGGACTTACGTGCAGGAGATTTTGATTGATCCTAAGTCAGTTGTGGCTGATATAAGACCACAGCCTGCACACCCTCCTGGGCAGTAAGCCATCTTAATGTTCACTGGTCTTATTGCCATGTCAGTCACAGAACTAGCAATCTCTTGGTCTGATCCCATTGTTTAAAATTTATTTATAACACCTTATAATAAAAGAAAAATCACTCAAGGCAACTAACAGCGATCACTAAAAAGAATTTAAACAAATTGTCTTAATAGTCAAAAGAGTTTTAAAGGCCAGATTGAAAAGAAGCATCTTCAGAACTTCTTAAAAACAGTAAAGGTTAGCACTGATTGCAAATCAGACAGGAGACATTTGACACTCTGGGAGTAACATCAGAGAAAGTCCTCGTCTGCATGCTTGTTGAACAAATCTCTGCAGGTGATAGTATCCTCAAGAGGGCCTGAAGATAAGTTTGTAATGAGAGAAGGTGGTCCTTTAAATAACTATGCCCCAAGCCCTTGACCCAGAGGTTGAAGGTCTGTTTTGTCCATTCAACTTTTGCAGTGATCTGTGAGTTAAGCAAAAAATGCATGAAAGTTCCACCTTTTAAGCACATTTCCTCCTAGCATACACATTTTGTAGGCAATTCCCCATAATAAGCACATTGTTGTTGCTGCTTTCTCCCATAGACACTTTTTGTGTGCAATTTTGAGCGTGGAAATACATTGCAAAATTTGGAAATGTACCTATTCTGAAAGATAACTGCGTTCTGATCTGTATATGGTCTGGGTTAAGTTGACACTCTTAAAAATACGGAAAACATCTCTCCATCCGTATATTTTACCTTCTACTTCAAAAGCATATCTGCATAAAAACAGCTGAGATGAAGCCAGACCATTATTTCTTAACATGTCACCATCCTTATTACAGATTTTCTGCTGTACAGGTTGACAAGATGCAATTGGCTATGATTCCATGAACACATATGAAAGGGTATGTCTATGTAGGAACAATCCAACACTCAGAAAAATAGTTTACCTAGATCAGAGGCAAGATGAAGTATTTCAGGCTATTACTACTACTACTACTACTACTATTAGATTGCGGACTTTTTCGGATGGTGATCTGTAATGGAAGCAGCCTCGTCCCCGTTGCGAGGCTGCTGCGTGGTAGGGGGTCTGTTTCAGATGACGCTGTCCCCCTACTGATACTGTTGCAGAAGAGCTGAGAGACTGTAGCATTATATTTAGCGATTTTCTAATCATGGAAGTTGACCGTGATTAGAAAATCGCTAAATATAGTGCTGCAGCCTCCCAGCTCTTCTGCAACAGTATCAGTAGGGGGACAGTGTCATCTGAAACGGACCCCCTACCATGCAGCAGCCTCGCAACAGGGACGAGGCTGCTTCCGTTACAGATCACCATCCGAAAAAGTCCTAATAGTGCAAATCTATTTTTGCACTATTTCTAGGATGGAGGACCATCGCCTCCCAAAAATACTACTCTACGGTGAACTCGCCACGGGTCAGCGTAAGAGGGGCGCTCCAAAAAAGCGATACAAAGACTCCCTGAAACAACATCTCAGGCTTGACCAAATTGATCACCAACAGTGGTCCGCCCTGGCCTCACATCGGGAGGCATGGAGACGCACTATCCACAATGCTGCAGCCTTATTTGAGAACTCACGACGAACAAGTCTTGAAGAGAAACGACAACGCAGAAAGAATCACAACCCAAAAACATCACCCAAGGAGACCTTCTGCTATGCTTTTTGCAACCGGACTTGTTTATCTCGGATTGGCCTTTTTAGTCATCAGCGTGCTTGCAGAAAGCGCGGGATGAGTCCTTCCTGAATCTTCGTTTGCGAAGAAAAGCCAGAGAGAGAGAGAGAGATTTTTAATATTATCTTTAAATTCTACATGGATGTTCTTTGTGTTTTGGCACAATGGTTGGTTTCTTGTTCTTCTTTAGCTTTTAAAAAAATATATATTAGCAGTTCATGGTCTGTGTCACAGTCTGCTTCCAGTCTTGTATTTGCAGAGAGAATGGAGCTTCTCCATCTTCTGCTTCCAATTATGTAGTATGTTTAATTTCTATATTGATCATCTGGTGATGCCCGTCACCTCTTTGGTTGCTTGAAGAATGTGTTTATGATGGACAAATTGTTGTTCTCACAAAATTCAATCAGTCACGCTCCTGCTTCGTTTCTTGACCTTTTGCCATATTTTGTGGCAATCTTTGATTCTGCTCTGTTTCCTACTTATGTGTTCCAACCGCCTATGATTAACAACAAGAAGTCCTGTTTTGGTGCGTGAGCACTTTCCCCCTGAATTCCAGCTGAGAATCTTGAAATTTCTAGTTCTTCTGCTGTTGGAGGATAAACTTGGATTATGGTTACATAGATAGGTTTTCCCTGAAGTCGTATAGATATTATTCAATCAGACTTCGTATTTTATCCATTGCCTGCTTTTGCTATGTCTCTGCTCACTATTAATGCCATCCCATTTCTTCTTTATTTCCAAAATAAAACATTGTGTACAGATGTCCCTTCATATTTGTTGGGGTTTGGTTCCAGGACCCCCAATGAATATAAAAATTCATGAATACTCAAGTCCCATTATATCATAGAATCATAGAATCATAGAATTGCAGAGTTGGAAGAGACCACGAGGGCCATCCTGTCCAACCCCCTGCCACGCAGGAAATCACAATCAAAGTATCCCTGACAGATGGCAATCCAGCCTGTTTGATGACCTCCAAGAAAGGAGACCCCACCATGCTCCGAGGGAGTGTGTTGCACTGCCGAACAGCTCTTACTGTCAAAAAGTTCCTCCTAATGTTGAGGTGGAATCTCTGTTCCTGGAGCTTGCATCCATTGCTCCGTGTTCCAGTCTCTGGAGCAGCAGAAAAGAAGTCTGCTCCATCCTCAACGTGACACCCCTTCAAATACTTAAACAAGGTTATCATATCGCCTCTTAACCGTCTTTTTTCCAGGCTAAACATATCCAGCTCCCTAAGTCTCTCCTCATAAGGCATCGTTTCCAGACCTTTCACCATTTTAGTTGCCCTTCTCTGGACACGCTCCAATTTGTCAATATCCTTTTTTAATTGTGGTGCCCAGAACTGGACACAGTATTCCAGGTGAGGTCTGACCAAGGCAGAATAGAGCGGTACTATTACTTCCCTTGATCTAGACACTATACTTCTATTGATGCAGCCCAAAATCGCATTGGCCTTTTTACTGCCGCATCATGTTCAACTTGTGGTCTACTAGGACTCCTAGATCCCTTTCGCATGTAGTCTCGTTCAGCCAGGTCTCCTCCATCCTATATCTATGCATTTCATTTGTTCGCCCTAAGTGTAGTACTTTACATTTCTCCGTATTGAATTTCATTTTGTTAGCTTTGGCCCAACTCTCCAGTATATCCAGGTCATTTTGAATTTGGATCCTGTCCTCTAGGGTATTAGCTACTCCTCCTAATTTGGTGTCATCTGCAAATTTGGTAAGTATGCCCCTAATTCCGTCATTCAAGTCATTGATAAAGATGTTGAATAGCACTGGGCCCAGGACAGAACCCTGTGGCACCCCACTGGTCCCATATTTCTAAGACGTCATGTCATGGCATAGCAAAATGCTGTCCCTTATATGGCAAAATCAAGGTTTGCTTTTTGGATAATTACTTTTTAAAGATTGGAAGATCATAATCTGCATATTACCAGACTAATGTCTAACTTTTTGGTTGAAGCAGCAAATATATGGCTTAACCTGTCTAAAAATGACCTTGAACTCCTATTGTTCTATTGTTATATGTTTATGTTGCATTATGCCTAATGAAGGTTGTGGATGTGTGTGCAAACCTACTTTTTAAAGAATATTTTCAAGCCATGAATGCTTAAATCCATGGATACAGAGGGGCAACTGTAATTATTTGACCCCCAGTGTCCCATTCCCATCTACTTTAGCTTGCTCACACCAAATCTTGCAATGTTTATACATTTCATTTCCTGTTTTAGTATGTTTAACTTCTCCTGATTCATGCTTCTCACATTCTATGTTCCCATAATATGTGTTGTGCAGCTTCAGGATTTCTGTTCACCTCTGAGCATGTCAACAGCTGAATGGCTTTTAAGCATGAGTCCAGTTGTGTCATTAACCAGAGCACTACTCGTAGTTGTCCTCTGCTGTACCCTAATATCTTGTTTTGTGCCCTTGGATCTGGGAGTCTCATCTTCTGGCACTATCTTTTGTTTCATTTTGGGTTGTCTCATCATAGTGTTTTCATGATAAAAGACATTCAAAAGGGGTTTATCAAGCCTCTTTCTGTGCAGTACTAACAAGTGTTAGATATGAAGCCACTGCTTTTGTCTCTGAAAGATCCACCACCAGTGTCAACCCCCACACTACTGCCGTTGTCAAGTAGCTATTTGGCAGATTTAGTCTGGCTCTTGAGCAAAAGCTTGTCTGTCACAGGAGACCCTACCAAAAGCACTACATTTTGTGATATAGTGAATATCACAGTTTAAGTAGGAACTGTATAAAGAAATACTTCCTTTTATCTGTCCTGAATCCCCTACCATTCTGATTCTGTGGATGCTACCTGGATCTAATATTGTGTTGTAGTGGATCTTGTGCCATAGACAAGCAACACTTATTCGAATACAGCTTGACCCCCATTACCACAGGGGATATGTTCCAACACACACACGCAAACACCATAGATACCTGAAACCATAGATAATAGGGAACACTATTCTTTTCAATGGGACAAATGCCAGACGTTGACCACAGAATCACATTGGAGGACCCAGAAGTGCCTAGAGAGAACATATTTTTTTGGATGCAGATAAGATAAACCGTGGATACTGAATCTGTGGATATGGGGGTTGACCTGTATAATATTAGGAGAGAGGGTGAAAAGCTCCTCTCTATCTGTGTTCTCTGCATCATGCATAATTTTAATTACCTCTCTCATGTCTCCCCTTCCTCAACTTTTATTTCTAACTTACACAGCCATGAAAGTTCTAACCTTTTCCCATAAGGAGTTACTCAGGTCACTTGATCATTTTGGTTTTCTTTTTTTGCATCTCATTCAGCACTGAAATATTGCTTTTGGATCATCTGAGCAGAATGGTACATAGCATTTCAGATGAGGTTGCTCTGTGGATTTGTAGAAGGGCAGAATGATGTGATCAGTTATACGGTATTTTCAATTCCTTTTCTAATTAGCTCCTATGTATAATTTGCCCTTATTAAAATGGGTCATGGTGGGTCAATGCTGACACAGTGGGTCACCATTTTTAAACAAAGTACCTACCCTTTCTACAACAATCATTTCCAGTTCCAGTCTTATCAGTGTATATATGGAGTGGGATTAAAAAAAAAAAAACCCTCCATCATTTGCTGACATTTGTCATTTTGCTGCCAATTTTGTTTTGCAACTCTTCATGGTTAATTTTATTCTCATCTGTCTAAATAATTTTGTGTCATTAGCATACCTAACTGCAAATAATTTAAAGATTGGTCCTGATGCATATTTCCAAATGTACTGACTGCTCACATCCCCTCTTTACAAGAGCACATCATTTATTCCTAATTTTGATTCTTGAGCTTTAACCAGTTTTCAGGGCATAAGTAGACTTCCCCTCTTATCCCATGACTGCTAAGTTTGGTTAGGAGGTTTGAGGAAAGAATCTTGTCAAAAGCCCAAGAAGTCCAAGTAGATAATGCTTACTGGATCACTCCTTCCCACTTGTTTATTGACACTTTCAGAAAACTTGTAAAATTTTAGTGAGATGTGTTTGCATACATGTCTACTTAGACACATGTGTCTCCTCAAACCATTCCTTATAGATTTTGGTTTCCAAATGTTTCACCACACTCATTGCCTTTCCCTATGTGTTTTCTAGCTTGTTGATATCCTTTTTGATCCTTGTTTATTTGGAGGTCTTTAAACAGGTTGGATGGACATCTTTTTGAGTGCTTTGGTTGTGTGTTCTTGTATGACAAGATGCTTGTCTAGAAGACCTTTCTGGTTACTTTCAAGTCTATGATTCTAACTGGATCATTTCACATGAACAGCAGCTTTTCATTGATGGCACCTACTTGGTAGATAACCCTCATACAACCATCATTGTTCAGATGGCAATTTAAGACAAAGTTATCTCAAAAATCATTTGGAATTTATAGAAAATTAGTTGTTCTGTGACCAAATCACATTCTTCTTTACCATTTCCCTCATGATGGTGCTTAATTACATTAAAAAAAAAAAAAAACTAAAGTAGGTTTTTTGAAAATATACATAGGGGAAATCCAATTTGTGGATCTGAAACACTGTGGGGAACCTCTCCCGAGGGCCAAATTCGATTTCAAAAAATATCCCAAAGGGTGCATCCTGACAGTGGGTGGGGCCAAAGGCAAAAGACTGGGGTCAAAAAGGAGGTCTGGCCACCTGAAGCACCCCTGGGGGATTCATTTTGGACTTAGGTGGGTGAGATTTGGCCCCAGGTTTGTAGTTATTGCTCCCCAAACCTGTTCTAAAAACGTCATCTAATGCTGCTGACACACTACAGAAATAATGCAGCTTGACACCGCTTTAACTGCCATGGCTTAGTGCTATGGAATTCTGGGATTTGTAGTTTTGTGAGCTATTTAGCCTTCTTTGTCTGAGAGTTCTGGTGCCACAACAATCTACAAGTCCCAGGATTCCATAGGATGGAGCCATGATACTTAAGGTAGTGTCAAACTGTATTATCTCTACAGTGTGTCAGCAGCCTAAGTAGGAAGAGGTTCTTATAAATAAATGTTCTAATTTGAAAAAATGTTATCATTTCATTTTTCTGTTTGCTTATTTAGATCACAAATACAGAAACCTACAGAATATAAGAAACAGCTTGGATAGAAGTCATTCTTGCTGTTTGTTTCTACTAAATCCAGCTACCTCCAAGCTATGTGGACAGGTGTCCTTATAGAATTTCCTAAAGCCTTTATGGCTCATCTCTCACCTACACTGATGAGTAAATTGTTTCCTATGTAGAATGATAGCTCTCCCCTACACAGTTCCCCCTCCAACTGGGCTACAGAAGCTTCAGTTCCTATCAGAATCTGACAGTAAGTTAGCCAGAAAGGGAATTACGGTATGCCAAAGCTAGATTCAAGGCAAGATGTCCCTACTAGCAATTATAAAGAGCCATGCTAAAGACAACAGATTCAAGCCTGTAGTCTTAAATTACAAGGGGCTTATTGATAGGCAGGTTTCTCTCAAATACAGAAGCTTCCCTCCCAACACTCTGGTGCATGAAGAAAACGATGGTCTTCCTAGCCAATGTTAATGTGTCATTTGAATACAGTTGAATTTCCTTACACAGATTTCCTCAGAATTAGAATGTGGTCATTGGCATTTCACATGCCAGACTCTCAACGTTCCATACAGCAGCCACTTATTATAGCCCCTCTATGTTAACATTTGTGAGGAATCCATTTTTACTAGTGTGCTCACATACCTTTAAAATCAACCAGAGATTTTTTACCAGTTTAAGGGATGAGTGAAAGTAATAGAGGTAGTAGAAGGCAGTTGGGACCACAATTAAACATTACTTAATCACATCTTAGATACCTGCAATATACTCTACATTACCTCAATGTGCCCTTGAGGAATTCTGGAAACTGTAGCTAGCAAAATGTTATAACCAGATTGCTTTCTGACATGTCTTTTATAGACCTTGTTACACTGCCCTTACATCACTTGCACTGATTTCCAATTTCTTTCCAGGCCCAATTTAAAGAGATGGTTCATCATCCTAAAAGAGTTGAGGCCAGTATATATGAATGATTACCCTGGTCTATATGAACCTGCCCATTATTTACAGCTTTGTTTGGAAGCTCTATTGTGTGTATATACCCAGAGAGTCTACCTCGGTGGTACAGAAGGATATGTGGCCACACTCCCATTATGGAACCACATCTCTAGAGAGAATAGATTGACCCCACCTGTGGTGGTACTAAGGCTTGTGTCATCTCTCCCCCTGATGGTATCCCCTGGTGTGGTTTACCCTCTCCACACACACCCAGTGCCACCACTGGACCTTACCTTTCCCCCAGTTTTAGGCAGGTGGTAAAAATATTTTCCTTCCAGTTGGCATTTGGTTGTCCCCCCACCCTTTTAGCATTGGATTGATTTTGTTCTCTAAATTTTCAATTTTAGCTCCAGATGTCTGACCCATGGAGAGACATGATGGGAGTAGTTGTCCATCAGCTTCCAGAAGGCTGGAATTTCCACATCTCTTCCATAATGGCTGATTAGAAAGGCTGAATCCAGAGAAAATGGGAATCAGGATTGGTTCAGAAATGTCCAGCTTTTTTGAGAGGATATGGTGGTTCATTCCCATACCAGTCTGACATGACTTTGTGTCCAGAAAGCAACTAGGTGCCAGCAAAGTATAAACAGCACTTAGTCTAGGAAGGTAGCCAACTGGTAATTAGCTTATTGGAATGCAAACACAGTCAAAGATTTAGTCCAGTAACACAGTCAAAAGGGTCAGAGGCTTACGACAATCAGGCAGCATGGTCCAAAGCAGTCCATGAGTCAACAGGAGCAGGCAGCAGAGTAGTCAGGGACATTCCAAGATCTAAGCATGAGTCAGGGTAACAAAAGCCAAGATAACTGGAATCCAGGCATCAAAGTCAGCAGGAAGCTTTCACCAGGAAGATCAATTGATCTCTGACAAAGCCTCTATCACCTCTCCCAGCATATATAAAGCAATTAAGGTTTTATCAGGTGTTTTTTAACAAGTATGTTTTTCTCATGAAGTCTCAGAGACTTCCTTTGAGCTTCCTTTTGAGCTCTCTGCTGGGTATATGATGATGGAGGCAAGTCCCTCTCTTCTTCTTCATCCTTATCTGAATTGGCAAGACTCTCTGCTGGGACTGATGCCAACCCACTTGGACCAGGCTCTTCCTTTGCTCAAGCTTCTAGGTTGGCAGGGTTCCCTACTGGCACAGGTGTAGATAAACCTGTGCCAGGGTCCCTAGGGCCATTCCCTGTCATGTCCACCGCCTCCTCTGACTCTATAGCCCCATCAGGCTCATGGGGCATGGAACTTTGTGAGGAGTTCTCCCATTAGTACTGGTAAGCCTGTTTTGACAAGCTATGTGCGAAAAACTTTGTCTCCTGCATTGTATCTCCTAATGTAGAATGCAGTGGAGAAAAAAATGTGACAATCCTGTGCATATTACCCCATAAATAGTCCTTTTCAAAAATATAAACCAGGGCATGAACTGACCACTTGACATCATTCATTTGTATCTCTTTTGTTCCCAGGCACAAAGCAAGTCTATACATTTCTTTTGGTTTTAGATCATGCTCTCCTGTTAATGTGGTCCACTTGTATAATTGCCATGGTGACATTTTTACTAATGGAGCAAAATGTGGTTAGAAATAGTCACCTGTGCATGCAGTTGTATTATGGTCTTCTGAATCAAAGAGAATTTGAGACAATCCCTTACATAAGCCCCCCATTTCATCAGCTCAATGCATTGAGAAGCCAGGTGAAGACGAAAGCAAGGTGGATATAAAAGCCTTTAGTCCTTAATTCTATACCACTGTCATTTTATGATGGGCCCTCAATTCAAACAAGTCTGAGATGGAAGTGAAATTGCTAGATGGAAGCTAAAGAAAAAAGGATGGAGTGTGGGAAAAATTGCCAGAGAGTATATATAAAAACATATATTCCATGTTCCTTTGAAAGATATATTTCAAACCAATTCAGGAAGATCAAAGTTGGCAATGGAACGATGAAATGATCTCTCCTTTTTTTAAAGTCAATAGCATGATATATTTAATTGGCTTACTCTAAATCTCTAGACTCTATTCTCTACTGGTTTCAAGTGACTTCCTCCCTTTTTGGGAAACCTACAATTGGGATGCTTTTGATCTACCCATCTTTCAAAACATATCTATTTGTGCAAGTTAAGAGCAACGTGTGATCATATCTAAACTAGAAATCAGAAGTTGAACAGCCATTGTGTGTATGCTTTTGGGGAGCTGATGCTTGTCAAATATGTCTTCAATTTCCAAGGATATTTATTTATTTGAGAAAATGGTAGACACTGAAAGAAAATGGTCAAGAAGAAGATATTGCCCTCTGTGAAAAATCTGCTTGCAAATTTATTTTAAAAATAATTGAATTTTGAATTAACTTTCCTTCCAGATATGGAAATTCATTGGTTTTCCACATTTGAATTTATTCCATTGTATTTTTGCATTTTCAAAAAAGCATAAATGTTTTGGCAAACATTTTTTCAAATATATTCAATTATGTATACAATTTTATGTCCATGCATTTTGCATTTTTTTTAAAAAAAATCATATTCCCTTCATAGGAAAATAGAAAGCTTCCTTAATCTAAATCTGATCATTGGTCCATCCTGCCCAGTGACTGGCAGCAATGATTCTCTATGGGTTCAGGCAGAATTCCTTTCTAGCTCCACCTGATGGTCCAGTATTCCCTGGTGGTCCCTGTCAAAGTATTAACTAGGTCTGACCCTGCTTGGCTTTCTGAAAGAAGACAACATTGGGTGTGTTCAAGGTTATATAGTAGTTTCATAGGTTAAATCAATTTTGAATGTACTTCTTGAAAAAGAAGATATGGGCTGAATTCACTAAGACAGTTACAAATTTATAGCCTAGAGTTACGCATTCGTGACTGGTTCGTATTCATGATTCCTGTGTATTTACCAGTTTAGGGAATACATAGGATCTATGATAGTCTCAAATCCTCACTTATCAGGCAGCAGCCACTGCGAGTGATGGGGGTATGCTCCCCTGTCAATTGGAAAGCAGCTTACCCCCCCACTCCCCCACACATAAGCAACCTCTGGTGCAAGGGGGAATTATGACAGAGTCCCTGTTTCTGTTGAACGAAAGATTGCTCATGAGAGGAGGTGGAAATATCAGTCAGCTGCCTCCTGATCAAGACAGGAACAGCCCCCTATCACTTGCAGTGGTTGCTGCCCAGTAAGTGAGGATTGTGGCAATGATAGTATCAGGCTGAGAGACACTTCTTAACTATGTAAGGTGGTTATATATCCAAGTAGGTGATAGAGAATTGTGGCTATGAAGTTTTGTGGGTGTTATTGTGGAAAAATCTGAGTTCAGTGATTGGAGCACAACTGCATTCTTCTTCCTGCTTGGGACTGAGCAATATGAATCCAACATGGTCTCACCAAAAGTGAACTGAACCAAATTCTCAAGCATCCCTGATTTTCCTGCCTATGGATTTAAGCACTGACTAAAGACAAGTTTAATCAGAGCTTTTAAGCTAGTGTGGTATAATAGTTTGAGTATTGGGCTAAGATTCTAGGCGACAAGGGTCTGAATCCCCATTCAACCATGGGAATCCATTAAATGACCTTGGACAGACACATCACACTCTTGCAGCCGAAGAGAAAACCAATAGCAAACTTCTTCTGAATAAATCTTGCAAACAAAAGCCTATGATAGCATCACCATAGGAGGGCACCTGGCATCCACCTCCCATAGCTACAGCTCTGGAGGTTACCCAAAATTAGTTAATGTGTAATCACCATGTTTCCAAAACAGTCTCAGCATTCTAGTTTCCTTGAGAATTTTCTTGATCCATATGACAAGTGGGCTGTGTCAAGTCAGGCACATTTTCCCATCTTTAGCATCTATTTTGTCTTCCAACCTATGTGTCAGAAATGTTTGCGCTTTGATGTAGAACCTGTCTAACAGGAGCTGAACTGAAACCACCTAATGTATACCCCCAGAAGCTTTAGATTTACAGAAATGCTTAGGGAACTGAGCCTGATGGATCTTGAGTAGCTGCCCCTTGCCCAATCATCCATTGTGCAGATCTGATTTGGCCTTCCATATTCTTAAACAACCTGCCTAGTGTAGGCTAATGCAAATGAATTATGTTTTGTTTAGCTGCACAACACTGCATGGTGTTAATCAAATATATTCTGGAAGGGAGAGGACCTCTTCCCTTCAGAATATTTTTTTCTTGTCAACTCTATTACTTGAGAGGTGGTGTTTAACATAAATTTCCTCTCCATGCTTTCCCAGCCCTTTTGTACCAGATCAAAAGAGGCAAAAGGGCAAAAATAATTATTTTCACTGTTGTTATTACTACAACTACTACAACATTGTTTGTTTGCCTTCAAGTCATTTCCAACTTATGGAAACCCAAGGTGACACTATCATGTTTTTTCTTGGCAAGATTTATTCACAGAGGGTTTGCCTTTGCCTTCCTCTACGTGTGGACTATGAATTTGAACCCTGGTCTCCAGAATCCCGGGGCTTGTCTACACTGATTAGAATATGCCAGATTCCCAGTAGTGTATTCTGGCCCTGGGTCAGGCCTGTCTCCCTGACCCCTGTTACCTGAACAAAATGGGAGGGGTTCTGCACAGATACACCAGCCTGTACTGGCAGCCACCTCTGCTGCCACCCTCCTCACTCTTTGCAGCCAGGACAGAGGCCCACAACATGTGATCAAGCCTGTTAACATAGAGTTGGAAGAGACCACAAGGGCTATTCAATCCAACCCCCTGCCATGCAGGAATATACAATCAAATCATTCCTGACAGATAGCCATCCAACCTCTGCTTAAAAACCTCCAAAGAAGGAGCCTCTACCACACATGTAGGGGCCTTGATCACATGCTGTGAGCTTCCATCTTGGCTGCAGAGAGAGCAAGACAGATGGCAGTGAAGGCAGGTACTGGTATGGGCCGACATACAGGGCTGGACTCCTGTGTTCCCGTGGGGCCCAATCCATTTTTTTAATGATTTGTTTTTTTCCTGGGTGTTAACATATAATGGTATAATGGGCTTTATCCTGTCTTCCCACTGTCTTTGCTCAGGGTGTTTTCAGGGGGCCTGGGATCAAATCAGGGCAAGAGCCCTATCCTATATGGAATGTAGAGCTCCAAGACAGGGGGCAAAATGGGGTAGACAGGGCATCTAGACAAGCCCCTAGTCCAACATTCAAACCACTATACCATGTTAGCCTCTTACTATATAGGTCTTGATTCAATGGATGCATTTCTTTCATAATGATTCTAGTCAAAGAATTACCCAGCTGGTTCTGTGTTCGATAACATAAAAGGCCATGTCAGATGCTAAATTTTATCAATATAGTGGTCTCAGTATAAAGTGCAATACTGTATATGAATCTCCACTGGTCTCCAGTATGGAAGCAAAATATCTTCACTAGCCTCCACTATAAGACTTAACTGATTGCTGAACTCTCCCTTACTCCCTCTTTTCATTGCAGGAGTTAAATTAGCAGGGCAAAGCTAAGAAGGTTATGTAATCTCCAACTGTTGCCCTTGCTAAAGTGAACACAATGGATGTAAGAAATATCTTTGAAACCTATATACTCCCACTGAGCTTAGATGGGATGTTTCCTACCCATCCACACCTCCCTTTGTTTTTATTTTATTTCCTGGCTGTATGTCTAATCAGTGAGTACCAGTATGCATAGGTCAAAAGATCCTGCCGTTACCTGGCCTCTGTTTGAGCTAGTTTAAATTTCCCATAGAAATATTGATTTTTGATAGACACGCGTGGAATTTCCACAGACCTCAGTAATTCGGGTAACAGCAGAAAATCAATGGGAACAGCTTGAAACATTGTGTGTATGGCAAAAGGTTATTTCAATCTTTTTTAAAAGGGTGGAATGTATAGTGACAAATATCCCCACCTCTGACACATTTGCCCCATCTGGAAGAGGACAAAGACAATGAAGTGAAACCGAGAATTAAAGGATAATAGAATCAAGTGACTAAGGAAAGCTGAAGGGAAAAAAAGGCATTCATAATAGGTTTTTGCTTCCAGTGATGCAAACAATGTGCACCTGTCCAAGAAAGAAAACTGTACTGCACCATCTCCCATTTAGGGTAGAATGAGGAAGGTGGGAACATTCAGCCATTTTGGAAAGGGGAGAAAGATGGCTACAGAACTTGGGAAACTAAATAGGGAATGCCACAAAGACACAAACAAGCCTGGAATAACATACTTAGTGAGTCCTGAGGAATGAAATAATAAGGCAGCTCAGTAATTATTTGTAAGCCACTCTGAGATCCTTGATATAGGGTGGGTTGTTGTTATTTCCATTTAGTGGATAGTACGATTCTACTTAATAGATACTTGATATACCAGTAGTGAACTTAGTCTGCACCACAGAAGATCACGTGCATTCTGTCTGTTGTTTCTGTTCCCACTTGGGGATTTTTTCCCCAGTTGATATGAGCCAAAGTGAAGGGTCTTTAAAAATGAGGTTATAAGATGGGAAATCCATTGTGGAAGAGGAGTGACTGATTTCAAATGGCACTGAGAAAGTATCTGAATAATTTAGCCAACAGTGTGGCTCTTCCACATGACCAATATTTAGACGGAAAAGGAAATAATTCACCACTTCATCTGTTCACAGAATGTCCATAAGCAGACTGATTTTCTTACACTCAACCTCACAAATTACTCATGCTATAAAACTCTCTCAAGGCTTCTGTACATGAAACAAGAGTGACCTTCCTGCTTAATTGGGGGAAATATTCTTGTGAGAAGTAACTTCAACTCCTTAGGAAAGACAAGGCATAGAATTATAGAGAGGTGTTGTTGTAGTTAGCCAAGCATTCATTCAGTCCACACAGTTCAAGCTCAAACCAATTATTTCCCTTCACAAAGTGGTTTTGCAAATCCAAGCTGAGCACTGGTGAGTTCAACTGTCACATATCTACAGGAATACCCTTGGGTTACAAAGTAAATCTCATCGAACTGAGAGGAACTTAATCCTGCATACACATGTATAGATTTCAATCAAGGTGACAGAAACGCTCTTAGAATGCACTAAGGAATTTTGTGTTAATGGCAGTTGCAAAAAGCCTTGCAGTAAAGCCTTGATAATGCTGTGCATTTTCCACCTGCTGAAGAGAATGGTCAGGAAAAAAGCAATTTTCAATAGTTGTTCCATTGTTAATTGTACATAGAATTTGTGTTGAAATTCTATTCTTGTGGAACACCATTCTTGTGTTCTCCATTTTGACACCCAGTTGACATTGATACTGGCCTCATTTTGGTGTCAAGTTTAAGCTTGGCTCTTTAGTTAAGCTCAGTGCCCATAGTCTGGCTCTAACCTACTCGGTTATCCGGCTCCCCCCGCATCAGCAGAGTTGTTTTGGGAGGGAGACACCTTTGCCACTGAGAAGGGTCAGAGACCCCTCAGAATGTTGCAGGCAGTGTTGCCTGTGACAGGAGGAGAGGGGCAGAGCCAGAGGCCATATAAGGCCCTGCCGCCCCTCGACTCCTCCTCTTCAGCCAGCAATCATTGCCCCTTTCTTTGGCGGGGAAGGGGGAGGCATAGTTTTGGTGGGCACCTTGGCACCAATTTCAATGTAGTGTCTCTGGAAGGGCCACTTCAGGTTGTGGGGCCTAAGGGGACAGAAGGAGACCCGCCTTGGGGTTGGCCTAAAGGATAATCCTTCACCCCAATCCATGGGGATTGGGTGAGGGACTTTTGGGTTCACCTTCCAGATGTGGGCTGGCTGGTGAGCAACCCCAAGCAACTGGGGTTCCTCTCCAGGACCCAGGTGTTCTCCCGGGAAGCCTGAGGGGTGTGGTCTAGCATAGACCACAGCTGGTCCCTCACCAGGTTGCCTCCCCCTGCTGAAGATCTCAGAGGGCATTAAATAGGATGAATTTAATAAAATACTTTATTTCACCCCATTTCATGTGTGTGGTCTCGTTATTCCTGCAATCGGCCGGCAATTGAATTCTGTACAATGTTTTGAATGTGTTTAAATTGTTTTAAAATGATTTATAACCATTTAATATTGCTTACACCCTGAGCTTTCTTGGGACTTTAGCACATCAGCCTCTTTTCTCAAAGTGATTGTGTTAGTGAAGCAAATGAGAACATACCTTCATATGTGGTGGTCATGCAAAACTGTGAAAAAATTCTGGATAAATATCCACAATCTGATAAGAAGAATAATTAAAAGGGATTTTGAATTAAGACCAGAATTATATCTCTTAAACATGTTCGATAGAGATTTCCCGAAGGAATATAAAAGTATGATGCTTTGCATGATCACCACAGCTCGTATTGTTCTTGCGAGATATTGGAAGTTAAAAGCAATTCCGAATTGTGAGGAATGGATGGGAAAACTATCGGAAGTAGCTCGAATGGAGCAGCTCACATGTTGGCTAAATCATCAAACTAAAACTGAATGTAGAAAAGAATGGGGTAACTTAATCGAATTTTGTGTAGCCAAAGGAGATAGTATAAGAGCAACTTGGTTTATGGATTAAGGAAACGTATCAGATATGGATTTATTGGATTAATTACATTATCTCTCTGTCGAGGGAATACAGGGATAAGGATGTGTATAACAATGTCTTAAGGAAATCCTGTATTTAGGAATTAATGGTATAACACAGTTAAATGTAACAGTGATAGAAAGCCAATGTTAGGAGAAAATCCAAATTCAGACAACAATGTAAAGGAAATATATGGAATTTTATTACTGTATTATTGTGAAATATGACTAAAATATAATAAACAAACAAAGAAAGAAAGAGAACATACCTGTTGGAAAATGTTCTGTATCACACTATGTGCTGTGAATGTACTGCTTTGGCAATCTTTTGTCCTTCTGCACCGGCTCTGTAACCCCACCTTCAGTGCATGTGTGCCTTTCTTTAATTTTTTTTGGCCACAATTCCATAATTATGGGGAAATGATAAAAATATGCAATCATAGCAAAAAAAAAAAAAAAAAGGCATGGTGGAAAAAAACCAACAACCTTGGCCAGCTTCAGAATAGTATTAGAAAGGAATGTAGCATGTTCCCATTTTATCCTTGGAGCAGGGCATGTCCCCATTTTAAAGAACCTGCTGAAGTTTAGCTCAATTCTCTGCTTAGAGTGTTCTGAAGGAGGATCAATTTTATTAACTGCTTTTACTATTCCATCTTTCTCAATTTTTTTTATTACCTGTCAGCATTCAAAATAATTCAAGGGCACTTAGAAAAGAAAAATTGTATCTTGGCCAGGTGCGTGCCTTTCACCCGCATGTTCACTGTGCAAACTGCATTAATAAGATTAGGTGGATCATGAAGAGGAAACCAAATAAATTGATTTTTTATAGTTATGCAACCAATTATTGGCTACCACTTGGCTTAGGGTTAATTTTCTTAACCACTCTGGGAAAATGCCAATTCCAATCTTGGCAGAATCATTTACAGTGGAATGGCAATGGCCCACGTATAAACATTTCATTCACCGATAGCAGCATTATAGTATCTATTTCACTGCAGGTAGACCAATAAAAATAACTAGTTGGTGATGGCTATTATGGTGCAAACATTGTTTGATTTTAAAAGCATTTCTAAAGGCACATCCAGATATGTGTATGCCACAGAAAGGAGAAAGTCATGAGCTGATATCAGAGAATGTGATTATTTTAAATCTGGTGGCACCAATAAGTCATGGTTAACTCTATCATTAGGCACAGTGAGGCAGCCATCTCAGGTGGCTTATGCATGGGAGGTAGGGAAAGATGATAAGGACTTTGAAGGCAGAGGTGTATGTGCCAGATGCCCTTCACCCACTAAGCTGGCTTGCTATCTTCAAGTACAGTCTCTCTCTCTCTGGCTTTTCTTCGCAAACTAAGATTCAGGAAGGACTCATCCTGCGCTTTCTGCAAGCGAGCTGATGACTAAAGAGGCCAATCCGAGATAAACAAGTCCGGTTGCAGAAAGCACAGCAGAAGGTCTCCTTGGGTGATGTTTTTGGGTTGTGATTCTTTCTGTGTTGTCGTTTCTCTTAGAGACTTGTTCGGCATGAGTTCTCAAATAAGGCTGCAGCATTGTGGATAGTGCGTCTCCATGCCTCCCGATGTGAGGCCAGGGCGGACCACTGTTGGTGATCAATTTGGCCGAGCCTGAGATGTTGTTTCAGGGAGTCTTTGTATCGCTTTTTTGGAGTGCCCCCCTTACGCTGACCCGTGGCGAGTTCACCGTAGGGTAGTATTTTTGGGAGGCGATGGTCCTCCATCCTAGAAACATGCCCTGCCCAGCGCAGCTGTGTTCTCAATATCATGGCCTCAATGCTGGTGATCCCTGCTTGCTCAAGGACAGCAACATTTGTCACATAGTCAGTCCAGTGTATATTTAGGATTGTGCGTAGACAGCGCTGATGAAAGCGCTCAAGGAGTCGTAGGTGGTGGTGATAGGTGACCCATGCTTCAGATCCATAAAGGAAGATAGACAGTACAATGGCTCTATACACACTGATTTTTGTGCTTTGCCTCAGGTGTTTATTGCTCCAGACTCTTTTGTGAAGTCTTCCAAATGCAGTATATGCCTTTGCTAATCTGTGATCGATCTCTTTGTCAATCTTGGCATCTGAGGAGATGATGCTTCCCAAGTAGGTGAACTGCTGAACGGACTTGAGCACAGATTGCCGACGGCAATGTGGGGATGGTGGTGTTTGTCCTGTGGTGCAGGCTGGTAAAGAACTTCTGTTTTCTTCAGGTTGACTTCCAGCCCAAACAGCTCTGCAGCTGTTGCAAAGCAGGATGTTAGGTGCTGCAGAGCTGCTTCTGTGTGGGCAACAAGGGCAGCATCATCAGCGAAGAGCAGCTCATGGACTAGATAGTTTGGATTCTTAGTGTGAGCCCTCAGCCGGCTTAAGTTAAAGAAGCTACCATCAGTACGGTAACGTATATAGATGCCGTCGTCTTCTTCAAGCTCTGCCATAGCCCTTTGGGCATCATGCTAAAGAAGACTGTAAATAAAGTTGGTGCAAGAACGCAACCTTGCTTCACTCCATTGGTTATTAGAAAGGGCTCTGAAAGAGCATCACCATATCTGACTTGTCCACGCTGGCCCTCGTGTAGCAAGATAATCATTTTAAGGAATTTGTGGGGACATCCTAGTCTTTCCAGGATCTGCCACAGACCTTTTCTACTCACAGTGTCGAAGGCTTTGGTGAGGTCGACAAATGTTACATAGAGACCCTTGTTCTGCTCCCTACATTTTTCTTGCAGTTGTCTAAGGGCAAATACCATGTCTGTAGTACTCCTATTGGCTCTGAAGCCACATTGGCTTCAGATGGTGCTCGTCCAACCCGGCAGATGGTGCTCATCCAACCCTGTAAGGTCAACCATCTAAGAGAAGGAAACTAACCAAACCTACGACCCGAGGACCTTGCTGCTACCGTCCATGCTTGCAAGGCCAGTAGACCAACCTTTGGTTTAAAGGGTGAGGCCAGTTCTGTGCACGCTGCGCTCCACCAGAAAAATCCATTGCACAGGGTTGAAGGACAATGTGGTCAAGTACAGTAGAGCAGTGCTAATCAAAATGGTGGTCCCTGGCCCATTGACTGCTAGTCCTTGACAAGTTTCTGGGAAACAAAAAAGCAATTGTAGCCAATGGGCACAAATATGTTGCTGGTCCCTGGCACAATGTAAAGAAATAATTGTCGGTCCTCCACATCAGATAGCCTAAGAAACAGTGCAGAGAAGGACATTGTGCTATCACCAGTGCTGTTGAAACAACCAAACAAGACAAAGGCTTGTTACTACGCAGCTGATAGCAGAGACACAGTACAGCCAAGCTAATTATAGGCAAACGAATCAAGGTAGCATGAAGTCAGACACTTACTTTACTAGCAAGCAAAACACTGAGCCCTGGTGGCGCAGTGGTTAAATGCCAGTACTGCAAGTCACCATGTTGCAAGTTCGATTCCAGCGGGCTCTAAGGTTCACTCAGCCTTCCATCCTTTCGTAGGTCGGTAAAATGAGTACCCAGCTTGTGGGGGCAATTAGCTAACACACATTAGAAACTGTTTAATGCAGTGTAGATGTGTAAATAGCTATTGCTTAAAACAATTTGTAAGCCACTCTGATAGCCTTGTGGCTGAAGAGCGGGGTATAAATAAATAAATAAATAAATATAACTCCACAGGCAAAGTCTAACGTAAAAAATCCAGGTCTGGCAAACAGCGTTCAGGGTAGTCCAGCAGCATCCTGGTCAGGCAGAGTACAGAGTAAACAAACACAATCCAGGTTAAACACAGAGAGCAAGAACACAACAGGCACTCAGGTAGGTCAGATAATCTTTGCTAACCCCTGGAGGGCAGTGCTGCTGCTTAACTAATTGCTGCTTCCTATAATTATGCTGAAACCTCCTCAAGCACTCCCTTTGTTATATCTGTGCTGTGAAAGTAGGCATAGGTAAGTTGCCCTTAGTATATGAAGGGGCAGGACCCTCTGCCAGAGCTGGTACTGCACTATCGTCTGTGTCTGAGATCTGTGGCTCTGGAACATCCTACTGTTCTGATTCAGCAGGTCAGTGTCCATTTTCAGGTTCTGGAAGCAGGGCATGAAAAGTGCTGAAATATATTTCTACTGATACTGGCATCTTGGTGTTTTGTGTGTGTGTGTTTGCTCCAAGAGATGCTATAGAAAGCAACAGCTCTTAAGCTGATCTTAAGTTCTAGGCAGATTTATATGGTTGGGGATGGTCAGACATTATTTGTATAGGCTGATCCTATGCAATACTCAGAAGCAGCTCTCCCAAAGTTCCATAAATAAATCTGCATATGATTGCAGCCTTGCAGTCAAACTGCACATACATGTTTTATATATGTCAGGCAGCTTTTTAACATTCTGATGCAAATGTTATGTGGTCTTTGTGTAGATTAGAACCAGTGGGCATGTATGTGGAAGATTTAAACCTCTGCCACCTTGAATAAAAATCTAAAATGTAGGGATTTTCCTGTTATGCAGGGATTTTTTTTTTAAGGGAGAGGGGCTCAATCAGAACCAATGATGTTTCCACTCTTTTTTTCTTTATATTAAATTGGCCTCCCTGAATTTTCAAATAAAATAACAAATGGAACAAGATTTAAACATCTACCACAAGCACATGCTGGTCTTATGTGAATTGGGACAAAATATATGAGGAAATTCTTTTAAAGAAATATTGAGCTGAATGATACATATTTAACCTATTGTACAATTTGACCCTTAGTTTCTACTGAAGTAAAATTCAAATGTGAATCTGAGCTTTCCAAAAGCCAAGGAATAAAACAGTCCAGAAGCTTACGGGTGAAACAAAACATCAAGCTTGTGCTGAGCCTCTCCATCAAAGTCAAATTAAAATGGTTAAATCAAATCAACATTTCTTAATGACAGCTACTTTTATTTCTTTGATGCCAAACAAATAGACACTGAAAATATTTTCATCTTAATCCAACACAAATAAGTGAACTTTATTACCTCACCATGCCAACTTAAAACAAACATTTCTCTTTGCAGAAACTATATTTTCCCATCAAGACTTTATATATATATGTGTGTATGTGTATATATATATATATATATATATATATATATATATGGCTTTCTTGGTAGCTGTCCCATTACTTTGGAATGCCCTCCCTAGAGAGGCTAGAATAGTCCCTTCTTGCTGTCCTATAGAGCCCACGTCAGATAAAAATGTCCACATCTTGGACTTCCGGTGGGAGGCTGTGGACAATGGACATGCTACAATGGAGCTCTGATGTAGTAGTCCTACAAATGCTGCAAATAGTGTCCAAAATAGGACTGTGCGGTTCTACCTGCTGGGGAAAGCAGGAGACAAGTGGGGCTTGCAGTGAAGTCTCTCCAACCCAGTCAGGGGTTTATCTCTGGCAAGGAGGTATATGGAGAAATCTTACAGGGCAGCCAGTGCAGCGTGAGTTTGCCTGATAAGGCAGGAGTCCAGAATGCCTATTACTTATAAGCGGGCTGTTTAAAAGATGGAATACGAAGATTTAAAACCCACATCAAGAAGTCAGTATCTCTTCCACTTTATTTTTTCTTTCCATCGGGACTTGAAGCAACATTTTTTTTTTGTTTTTGTATGTTGTACTATTGGCTGGCTATCCTTGTCGAAGAGGAGCGGAAGTGGTAAGCGGAGGGAACGGAAGGGGAGAAAAGGAAAGAAGGAGAGACCAGAGGAGTGTTGGAGTGTTGGAGGACTGTGGAGGGTTAGATGGGATGTCGTGGACTATTTTGTGAGAATTGTAATACCTGATTGGCAGAACTGTAAAAATCAGCTGTCAATTACTGGAGCTAGTGGAACACCCAAGAACCAGAAGTATGTGAAGGGGTGAGAGTTGGATGTAGAGACCAAGGCAATCTGAGGTGAATAGAGGCAAGTGAAGGGAGAGGGTGGAGAGGCGTGAGTCTATGGGGAAGGTCGAGTTTGATTTGAGGGGCCTCCACTGCAGTATTCCACAGTGTGGTAAGCATTTCAAGCAGAACACTTCTTGATACCTCATCAGCCTCAAGTGAACATTAAAATCTCCATTTTTGCACAACAAAGGCCAGCCTCCCCCCAAGTTAAATTGGACCATAGCGAAAGTGGTGTTGGAAGAGATTCGGCAGCGAGGGGTTCACAGAAGGTGTGGGAGACAATGTACAGAGACGCTCTGGTGTTAAGTTAATTCAATTTGCTACCAGCGCCCAACAGAGGTGGAAGAGGCTTGGAAATTACAGGTAGTGACAATCTTCAAGAGGTGGCCCTCCTTCTACGGTGGAGGTGAATTATCTGGCTGTGACACACTGTGAAAAGTAGAAGGGAAGAAGGGAGAGAAAGAAGAAAGAAAAAAGAAGGAAAAAAGAAGAAAGAAGAAAAGGGGGAGGAGGATAGGAAGGAGGAGGAACAACTGGAGAGTGAAGGAATTGGAAGAGAGGAAGAAAGGAAGGATAGAAAAGGAAAGGGAAGAAAGGGAAGGGGAGGGTCAGGGAAAGAGCTAATAAGCTGGGATAGTGGGATACATTGTACTAAGAGAATTAAGATATATGATCTGTGAGATTAACATATGATATAGGGGTTAGCATAATTATTTGATACATGAATATAAATACATGAATTTATGAATGTGAGTATAATTTGATATAAGAGGGCAAGATTAGTAGATGATATATGGGTTTGTAAGTATAATTGGTACACAAATGGGGAAACACGGAATACTAAATAATTTATGTTGCTGATTTCATTGATTTAACTGATCTAATTGAGTAGATTTGTCATAAATTTGTCATAAATTCATCTAAATCTCAAGGTTGACAGGGAAAGTAATAGAGAGGAGCTAACTTATAGTATTATATTATAAACTAATAGTTAAGGTAATCTCACTGTGATATCCACTGTAGTACCCAATGAATACATAACATTAAGGTATATTTACAGTAGTTCATTAGCCATAAAGTGCATTAAACATTTGATTAAAGATACAATATTGAGGGGTTACTGGTGAGTCCTTTTACCTAGCATTAGAGCTGAGTGCAAGATATTAACAAATATAAGCAGGTATAATTAATTCCCACTATTCAATTTATTTTCTGTTCAATTTATTTACTGCTCAACTCAGTTAAAATATTAGTGGGATCCTAAGCTTGCTGGACATCATTGTTATGCAATTTTTTGGGTGGTGGTGGTGGTGGAAGTAGCAGATGGCTACGGGTTTGCACCCAAGAGCATATACAATAATACAAACAATAATATCTAGGAGAGGCTCAATAGAAATGCCACCCAAACAAGCAGAAGTCAGTGTACAAATACTGGAAGAGCTTAGAACATTTAAGAATGAGACAAGGGAAGAAATTCTCTCTCCAAAAAAGAAATGAAGACTGATTTTGGGAAAATAGAGAAAAGGCTAGATAAGATGACAACAGAAATAAAAGACATGAAAGTAAATGTAGACTCATAGATGAATAGAACTACAAATCTAGAGACAAAACCAGATGCAACATGCAGAGATATAGATAAAATAAGAAATGTAAACTTAATGCAAGAGATAAAATATAGAGAAAGATGCTTAAAATTAAGAGGAGTTGTAGAAAAGACATATGAAAATTTATATGAGTGTCTGATTCCTATCCTGGTGAAGTTTATGGAAACAGCCAAAGTTCAAATGGAACAAGAGATAGATAAAATGTTTCTCGTAATTTTGGCAGTAGCCAAAGAGAAGAGTCTACCTTGTGACATTGTAATTGCTTTTACCAGAACAAAGATGAGGGATGATTTATTTATTTATTTATAATTAAAACACATACATATACATACATATACATATACATGTACTTGTTCATATACATGCATACATATACATCCATACAAACATCCATACATTCTAAATAAATTTCCATCTGTTTGTTTAACCAACACTTCATGTTGTTAGATTGTTTATAATTTACTCATGTTTATTTGTCCTTTATTTATTCACATTTTGTTTCATTCTCCCCCCCTTTACATACAATATAACTTCCTTCTTGGTTTCATTTTCTTTCCTATCTTTAATATGCATCTTTCTCTGTCTTTTCTATGTAAGTTCCCCCTTTAAAAAAAATTATTTCCTTTTAACTCTGCATTCGCTCCCTTTCCTTTTATACTCTTGTTCTTTTTTCTTTTTCCCCCTCTTTTTCTTTTCTTTCTTTCTCTCCTTACCTTCCCTTTTTCTTTTCTTCCTCTCTTCTTTCTTCCCCCAATTATCCCAACTAAGTTTCTTTAAATTGTGCTAATACTAATAATCGACTGTCTGGTATATAATATATAAACTGTCATTTTCACCTTAAATTTAAGTTGTTTCCTTAATTTCAAATGCTAGGACTCTATTTAAGTTTTACTACCCATTTAGCATTTATTTGGGATTATCTATATTTATCAGTAATCGAGGATCAATGCTCCCCTAAATTTGATATCATCTTTAATCACCATATTCTCCGATTTTCCTCTTTAGATTTCCTAGACTTCTATTGCTGCTAACTTACCGTATTTCCTTTCCATGTATTTGGATAGTTTATCCCAATCTTCAATATATTTCTCCATATTTTTTCCTCTTAACAACATTGTAAGTTTGTTCATCTCTAACATCGTAGAGTTTCTCCAGCCATTTGTCGATTATTGGTATATCTTTGCTCTTCCAATGTGCCACAAATAAAATTCTGGCCGCTGTCAACATGTAATATATTGTTTTTCCATATTCCTTCTCTGTTTTCCCGTCGACCATCCCCAGCAAGTATGCTTCTGGTTTTAAGGAGATAATAATATGTAAGATGATGAATATTACTTTTTGTATTTGAGTCCAATACTGTTTTGCTATTTTGCAGCTCCACCATAAGTGGAAAAATGTTCCCTTCTCATTGTTACATTTCCAACAATTACTTTTAACCAATTTGTACATCTTTGATATCTTATATGGTGAGAGGTGCCATCTATAGAACATTTTGTATGTTTTCTCTCTAATATTTTGGCAAACTGTAAATTTCATTTGTGATATCCACATTTTTTCCCATTGTTTTAATTCTATATTGTGTCCTATATTTTGTGCCCATATAACCATGGTTACTTTTATTGTTTCATCCTCCGTATCCCATTTCAATAATAGCTTGTAAAACTTTGAAACGATTTTTTTATTTCCATGTCTAGTTATATTATCCCAATCAGATTTACTATTTTCTATTCCTTCCAAATTTGTATCCATCTTATATCTTTCCTTTAATTGCCTATATAGGTAATAATGGCAGATTATACCTTCTTTTTCTAATTCTTCTTGGGTATTGATGTTTAATTTTCCATCTTGCAGTGTTAACATGTCTGCATACCTAATCAATTTTTTCGATGGGACTCCTTCTTTATTAAAGAACGCTTCATGCAGTGAAGCCCAAATGGGTATCTTTGGACAAAGTCAACTCATATTTTATCCAAGTTTTTAATAGAGATTTCCGAATATAATGATTTTTAAATTCTTTCTTTATTTTACCTTTCCCATAGATGAGATAAGCATGCCAACTGAACCATTTATTGTCTCCTTCTAGTTTTAACATTTTGTCTTCTTCCAATAATATCCAATCTTTTATCTAAAGCAGGCAGCATGCTTCATAATAAATCTTCAAATTAGGCAAGTTTAATCCCCCTCTTTCTTTGGCGTCTTGCAAGATCTTTATTTTGACTCTTGGTTTTTACCCTGACCTAACAAATTTAGAAATTTCAGATTGCCATTGGCTGAATATTGTGTCATTATGGATAATGGGGATTGTCTGGAATAAAAACATTAATTTCCAGTTTTCGAAGTCTTTTTTTAATTTCATTCCAGATTTTTGTATAATTGTTTTGAAATAGATCCGAATTCTTATTAGTAATGTTAATCCCCAGATACCACACTTTTTTTTACTATTTTATATCCTGATATTTGCATTAATTCTTTCTCTCCTTTCCTTTCCATGTTTTTTGTAATTATTACTGTCTTGTCTTCATTGACTTTCAATCCTGTCAATAATTCAATAATTTGAATTCTTTTAAAATACACTTCAAGTTTTTAGTGTCTTCCACTGGATTTCCTAGTGATATTAATAGATCATCTGCATACATTCTAAATTTGTATTGATATTTCACTCCTTGTATTTCTGACTCTCCTTTGATTCTTTTAGCTAGTATTTCTATAATTAACAAGAATAAGAGTGGGGATAAGGGACAGCCTTGTCTTGTACCTTTTCAAATGTTTATTTCTTTGTTTTTTTCTCCATTTATTATAAGTTTTGCTTTTTGGATGTTATAAATCGCTTCTATCCATTTTGTAAAATTTTCTCCCACATTTATTTCTCTTAAAACTTCAAATAGGGTTGAAACGCCTTTTCGATGCCCAAAAAGAATAAAGCCAACTTTTTATCCGTATGGTTCTCAAAATATTTAATTAAATTTAGAACATGCCTGGTGTTGTCCCTAATATATTTATCGGGAAGAAATCCTCTTTGATCTTCCCCAATCATATCCTTCATTATTTTTTTAAGTCTATCAGCTAGTATGGAGGTGAATATTTTGTAGTCAACATTAAGTAACAAAATGGGTCGATAGTTTTTGGGTCCTGGGAATCTCTATTTTCTTTATGTATTAACATAATGTTTGCTTCTTGCCACGTCTTTGGGTAAAACCCCTTCTTAATGGTCTCCAGCATTTTTTAAAATGGTATTATAATTTGATCTTCCATTACTTTATAATATTTGGCCGTGAAGCCATCAGGCCCTGGCATTTTATCTATTTTCAATTTCTTTATAGCTTCTGATATTTCTGCTGTTGTTATTGATTGGTTTAATTTTTGCCTTTGTTCAATTGATAATTCAACTAATTTCTGTTTTTTTAAGAAAGTTTCTATTGATCTTTTTTACTGTCTTTGATTCCCATAAAGGGAATAGAAGTATTTTTGGAAGCAATTTTTTTATTTTTTCCTTCTCTAAATATATACGCTCTCCTTCTTTGACTTTGGCTATACAATTTCTTTCTTTCTTTTTTTAATATTCTACGCAAGCCATCTTCCTGGCTTATTTGAATGTTTGAAGTACTTTTGTTTTATGTATTGCAGTTTTTTGTGTAGTTCTTCTGTCGTTTCCAATCCTAATTGTTTTTGCAATATTTTTATTTCCGTCACTAATTTTTTGTTTGAAGAGTCTTCTTGATGTTGTTTTTCTTTTTCTCTTATACTCTTATTAATTTTCAAGATTTTTTTCTGCCTTTTTCTTTCTGATCTTGACATTTTGTTGCATAAAGAACCCACGCATCACTGATTTTGGAGCTTCCCAAACTGTACATGTCTCTGTTTCATTATTTAGATTTTCTTCGAAATACCATTTAATCATTTGCTTAGCTTCTGAACCACCTCCTCTCGTAACAATAGATTGCCCCTTTATTTCTAATAGCACTGGGTTATGATCTGATAGGGTTCTTGGTAAAATTTCTATTCTTTGAACTGTATTACAGATATTCTTTGATGTCTTAAAAAAGTCAATTCAGGAAAATGAATTATGACTTTCAGAAAAAAATGTATAGTCCCTTGCATTATCATATTTGTATCTCCATATATCAACCAAAGAGAGATTTTCTACCATGTTATCAAATGTTTTGGGTAACTTCCCCTGATTTTCCTTTATCTGTTTTTGCGATTTTCTGTCCAACATTGGGGATATAACCCTGTTCCAGTCTCCACAGATGATTATCCTATTATGATTATATTCCAATATTTTATCCATGAGGTTCTGATAGAATGTACTTTTTTGTTCCACAGGTGCATACAATCCTACTATCAATGTTTTTTTTTTGTTTTTGTTTTGAACGATTGCTTCCAGTCATATAAAATGTCCTTTTGGGTCATTAAAAAGTTCTTCCACTTCTATCTTACGATGAACATATATTGTTACCTTTTTTCCTTTTCTTTAGCTGTTGAGCTGAATTCTTTACCTAATTTTTTGTTCTTCAACAAATTTCTGTCTTCCTGTTTGATATGGGTTTCCTGTAAACTAATTATTTCGTACTTTTTCTTACCTAACAAGTGAAATATCTCCCTTCTTTTTACTGGTGAGTTTAATCCTTTTACTTTCCAGGTGATAATCTTAACATTCATCTTATTGATTCTTGAACTTTCTATTTAATTTCCCCCCCTTCTCAGTATATAGATATTTTCATATTTTCACTCAGGTCTTCCTCCTCTTTATTATCCTTATCATCTTCCAGTTCTAGATCTTCCTCTTCCTCTCCTTCCTCCTCAGCCTGTTCCACTACTTCCTCCTCTCCTCCTTCTTCTTTTCCAGTCTCTGTTGTTGTTTTCCATTGCCTTTTGTTCTCTTGTTCTCTTTCAGACAAAATAGATTACTATATCTCTGGGGAGGTTTTTTTTTGCTTAGTTATTTTAGACGAAATTCTAAATATTTTATCTATCTCCCACTCAAATTGAGATTTTGTTTTTCCTACGTATTTTGCTAATTTTGGGATTAATAATTTATATAAATCTTCATCTGGTTGTTCCTTTAGTCCTCTTATTTTTAAACAATTCTTTCTCCATTTTAATTCCTGGAGCACCCTTTCATCCAATTCGGATTTGTGTCTTTCTTCTAGTTCTTCTGTTTTCAGTCTCAGTTGATCTACATTCTTTTCTATTTTTGCGACTTTCTCTTTTAATTGTTTTGAATCTTCTATTACTTTATCGATAGAGTCTTTAACTACTTTAAGCTCCTTTTTCAAGTCTTGCTTGAATTCTGTTCTCATTTCTTTCAATTAAGTTCTCAAGAGTCTAATCTCATCTATGATTGAGGACTGACTTTGTTGATTAAGCTCTACTGATGATCTTCGCATTGACTGTTGCCCTGTCAGGGCCGTTGATCTTCTAGTAGCCATGTCTTCTCTCTTCCCTTCTTTCCTCTTAATACTTCCCTTCTCCTCTCTTCTCTTACTCCATTTATGTTCTCAATTTTCAATTATCTCTCTCTTTTTCTGATTTCTCAGCTCTCTAATTCTATTTCTTTCCTGTTTTTCTCCCCACCAATCTGATTTTTTCCCTTTTTATTTTATTTTTTATTTATTTGTTTATTTATAAATCTTTTTTAGCCCCTGCTAGACTTTATTTTTGAGTCGTATCAACTCAACTCAAATCAACTCAAATCTAATCGGATTCAATCAATCTTTGATTACTGATCGCAATTAATATTAATATAGATTTTTATCCACAATCGCTTTACTTGGTAAATGGGAGTAAAACTTCTTTGTTTGTCTTTATAATAGACAAAAAGTTTATAAAGTCTAAAGAGAAGCCAGAACTTATATATTTATATAAACAGTACACACACACACACATATTATATATGTGTGTACACTATATATACAACACACAAATCAGATGAGCTCTCCCAGCAATGTGATTATTCTATCAATCTATCAATCCAATAATGTTCCTTGCTTTCTGTATCTCTCTCTCTGTTTTCTTCCTTTATGCCATCCTATTCATCTCCATTTTAGTTTCAGTCCACCTATATAAATCAATTCTTTCTCGTGCTTCCGTGAAACATCAGGCTTTTATGTCCAATTTTTCAGTTCACAAAATTCAAGGAGAGGTCTTCATTAAGTTCAAGAGGAACAATTTGTAAATCCAAATGTTTTAGTCCCCGGTTCTAACCTTGGGATAAGTTGTACAGTTCAGTCCACCTGTTCGCTGTTTAATGGCTGCGGTTTTGATTCTGAATCTCCCACATTAATGAATTACTGTTTGTGGCTGACATTTAATTTGTAACACATACTCAGTTACTTGACACTGGTAAACATTTAACCATCATCAGTTCAGCCAGCAATTTTTACTGTCATTTGCAATTTTGTTACACCACCTCAGACTCCTGCAACTTTGTAACTTTGCAACTCCACTGGGTAGGAAAAAAAATCTTATTGTCCTTTCAAAACTATAGTGAGGGCTCTGCTTTCATCATTCCCCCCTACTTTGAAAAACAAGTTACTTTCAGTTCCACTTATCACACTGATGGGGATTGATTATTCTCCTCTGCCTTTCTTTTTTTTTCCAGCAGGGAGATTTAGTAGTCAGCTATAGGTTTATTATATTAAATTCATGTTTGTGGCTTTCCCAATCCATGATTCACCAGCTGCAAGTCCAGGGAACTTTCCTTATGATGCCAATATCTCCAGAAACTGTCAATTCCTATCTATATGTTTGATATTTCTGTGTTTAAAATGAAAATTGGCAGTGGTACTTTACCACATTGGTGGCTGCCAGACGTGGTGGGGATAACAGCCCTGGTCTCCTCTGCCCTTCACTTTCTTGCCAATATGCCTTCCAGCATCCGATCTTTTGAGGATTTGGGCAGGCAACGGACCTTTGAGGGCTCCTTCGGTTTCCCCGTGCCAGGGGAAAACATCAAGACCCACTCCCTTTACCATAGGGGTAGTTTAACATCCACAAATGGCTAGGTCTCTCTGAGAGCCTCTCAGTAGAGACCTGACTGTACCACCATTGCCAACTGGAAGTCCAAAGATGAGGGATAATTTAATACAGAGAAGCTATGTAGAAAAATTGATAATGAATGAGAAATAAATACAATTATATAAGGACACACCAATGGAAGTTTTAAAGAAAAGACAGGAATATAGAATGCTTATGCAAAAATTAAACAGGTTAGGCTTGAACTATAGATGGGAAAGAGTAGAAGGTATCTCCTTCACTTAGCAACAAAAAAGATACAAAATAACATCAGTGAAGAAAGCAAACAATTTTCTAAAAAGATTAAAAGAGGATGAACAAAAATATGAAGAAAGGAAAAGATGACGGAAAAAGAAGAAACAAGAAGGAAGAGCGACAGAGAAAGACGGGAAACCTCACAGTGATCAGGAGATAAATAGTGACGCCGAGGAAGAAAAAGAACAGGAAATGTATTCAGTAGAAGGAAACCCAGAAGAGGAAAAGAAACTGAGTACTGATGAAGAAGAAGAGGTGGAAATTGCAGATATAGACAAACAAGAATGATACCCTCTATTGTATCATGGAATGTCAAGGGGTTAAACACACCTGTAAAAAGACATAAGACATTTCATTACTTGGAGAAAATAAAATCGAGCATCATCTGTCTACAAGAGACGAGGATTCACAAACAAGATAAGAAATTATTGAAAAACTCTAAGTTAGGGCAAGAATTCCTATCATCTTCAAACAAAAAGAAAAAAGGGGTGGTGATTCACGTAAGTAAAAAATACATTGCTAGATAGGGGTGGAAATTAAACAATACAGATGGTATGAAGATGAAAACAATTTGGGATACATTTAAGGCCACCATAAGAGGTCTGTTTTTACAGAGAGGAGCAGAGATAAAAAAGGAAAGAAAAGAAAAAGAACATAAGCTCTACCAAGAACTAAGGGCCAAAGAACAAAAATTACATCAACAACCCAATAATAAGAACCTTCAAAATGACATAAAACTATTACAAAAAGAGCTTAACACAGTGTTATTAGAAGAGGTAGGAAACAAACTGCAAAGAATAAAACAAAAACACTTTGAGCAGGCTAACAAAGTGGGGAGATGGTTATCATACAAGCTTAGGAAAGAAGCAGAAAGGAAGACAATTACAGAAATTGAACATGAAGGAAGACTACTTACAAACCAAGAAGACATTGAGAAAGTTTTTCACTCCTACTACATGAGATTATATAAAGAACAAAACAAAGAAGAAAATCAGACAGAATTGGAAAAATATATAGATGACAACATGTATGCTGAAATCTCGCAAGATCAAAGAGTACGCTTTTCCATCCCCTTTTCAAAAGAAGAGATCTTGGTAGCCATAAAACAACTTAAAGCAGGGAAGTCACCTGTGCCAGATGGCTTCACTGCTTCCTTTTACAAGACATTTGAAGAGGAAATAATAACTAACTTTCTCCATACAATTAATCAAATAGAAGCAGATGGAGTCCCAGAAACATGGAATACAGCGAATATTACAGTAATCCCGAAAGAAGGGAAAGATAAAAAACATGTAAAGAATTATTGCCCAATTTCCCTGTTATGCGTAGATTATAAAATCTACACTACAACGTTAACTAATAGAATTAAACCAATACTAACAGAAATTATACACCCAGATCAAAATGGATTTTTGCCGGGTAGGTAAATTTCAGACCATACCAGAACAATTGTCAATGCCCTTGAGTACTACGAAAGAAATAATGAAAAAAAGGCCGCCTTCATTTTTGCAGATGGGGAAAAGGCCTTTAACAGCATCAGATGGTCCTTCTTAATACAGGTGCCCAAGAGGCTGGGTTTAGGTCAATTCATGATTAACAACTTTAACAGAATTTATGATAATCAAAAGCTCCACATCATAATCAATGGGAATAAAACAAAGCCAATAACCATTCAGAAAGGAATCCATCAGGGGTGCCCACTATCCCTGTTACTCTTTATAGCTACATTAGAAATTCTGCTTCATAAGTTTCGCAGGGAGAAAAAAATACCAGGCTTGAGAATTTTAAATCAAGAATATAAAATCCAGGCCTATGCAGATGCCCTAGCATTAATTATAGAAAACTCTGTGCAGAACATAAAAAAGTTATTGGAGATAGTGGAATCATTTGGCAGGTTTTCCGGATTCAAAATCAGTATAGAAAAGATGATTATCATAACTAAAAACATGCCAAAAAAAGGAAGAACAATTGGAAATGATAACAAGATATAAAATGGCGAAAAAACCAAAATATTTAGGGATCTGGGTTTCTAACAGAAACATGGACTTAGTGGAAAACAACTACAATAAAGTATGGGGAGCATTAAAAGCAGACATGAAGAAATGGGAGAAATTAAACCTAACGTTGTTAGGCAGAGCGGTGGCAATAAAAATGCTGATTCTACCAAGAATTCTTTATTTATTCCAAACAAAAACCAATCTTAACGAATGATAAATTACTGGAAAGATGGACGAAAGACTTGAGAGAATATATAGGGAGGAGTCGAAAGGCGAGAATCAAGTGGACAACTATGATTGATAAAAAGGAGAGAGGAGGCTTGGCAGTTCCAGACATTCAAACTTACTACATTGCTAGTAGTATGACTTGGATGGTCGAATGGATAAAACTAAGAAACAAGAGGCTATTAACACTCAAAGGAGAGGGATTGAGATTCATTTGGCACATGTGTATGTGGTACGGGGAGGATAAAATTGATAAGGACTTTAACAATAATATAGTAAGAACGGCAACACTAAGAATATGGCAGAAGGTAAAACAAAAATACTACAGTGAGATGCCAAAATGGATCTCACAGCAGGAAGCCTTTACAAGAAGATGGACTAATACAGCTATTATAGGGTGGCTATTATACGATGACTTATGTAACTGGAGGAAGGATAACACTTATGAGTTTAAAACAAAGGAAGAGAGAGTGGGAGGAGGATGGCACATCTACTGGTTGACTTATCAGCAGCTTTATGGTAGATACAAAGAAGAAAAAAGAATATGATTTTGACTTGGAGGGAAATGAGATTGACAAAATAATTTGGGAAGGGAAAAATAAGAGAATATCAAAGTATTATAATACATTGTTAGAAAGGAAGTTAGAACCTGAAATGGTTAAAACTGTCATGATAAAATGAGCAAAAGATATAGGTGAAAGCATTACGCTGGCAGAATGGGAAGGGGCATGGTTTAAAACTAACAAGTTCACAGCCTGCCAAAATCTGAAAGAAAACTATATTAAAGTATTCAATAGATGGTACTTAACACCATTAAAAATTAGTAAAATCTGTAAGTTTAAAGACAGTAGTTGTTGGAGATGTGGTAAAGAAGTAGGTTCTATGTACCATGTTTGGTGGAATTGCCCGGCAGTTAGGAAGTATTAGCAAAAGATTCACACTTTAATTCAGAAAATGTTAACTATTCAATTTATTATGGACCCAAGGTTATACTTATTGAATATTACCTCCATTCTACCAAAATAAATAGAAAGGGGAAACTGAAGAATTATGTTGTATTTAATTACAGCAGCTAGGATGCATATAGCATCAAAATGGAAAGAAGTGAACATTTAGAGACAGACGAATGGCTGCATAAAGTGATAGACATGAGAGACAATGATATGATGACCCACATTTTGAATAGAAAAAAATACGGTAAAGGTAGGAGAAGAGTGGCAGCTGCTGGTTAATATATGTAAAAGTAGATGGAATATAGAAAAAGCTACTTAAAACAAACAAATAAATAAATACGGGAGAAAACTATAAGATGATATAATAAGGATAGGAAATAATATAAGAAATGAAGTTCAGGTACAATGATGGAAAATGGTTTACATTAATGGAAAATATCATTGGTGAGATGTGAGGAATATATGATTTGTGGTAAATATCTTTTAGTTAAATATAAGGAAGGATAAAGGAAGTATCATTAGGAGAAGAGAATAATAAAGAAAAACTCTTGAGATGGATTTACGGGGGAAGTAAAATTATGTAATACTAGAGATTTTAAAAATTGGTTTTATAAAATGTTCTTTAATAAGTGTAAATGGAAAACTGTTATAAAAATTAAAAAAAATGTCCACATCTAACAGAAGCAGTTGGACAGTTTTATTGGATGTGGGATGGCCACATTCACTTCAAAGCTGCATAAGCACAGTTACACATGCAGTGTCATTGCATATGCATATGGGTATGTGTGCTCATTGCTTATGGATGCACATGTGAATTTGACTGTGCATAGAGTTGCACAACTGGTGTCTTGGTTCAGTTGTGTAACATTGCCATTCAGCATAAGGACTGTGTAGTTAATGCATAATTTTGCTTGCACATGTACACAAACCCAACATAGGATTGTGGCCATTCCTTTTTTTCCCTTGCAGAGCTGAAGCTTTCAGGACTTTGTAGTTCCACAAGAAATCTTCACTATCAACTAAAATTTAACATAGGATTTTGGGTTTTGGTTTTGCCTTTGGCATGCTGTCTCACAGCTGGGAATCTAGCAAGATTGTTTACATGTATTTCTGAAACCATGCCATAGGTGGACTTCTGTATGCTGTCACCACTGGCCAAAGTGTGATAGTAGCGGTGAAAATTTATCAGTGATCAGTTGATAAGAAGGAGCCAATTGTTTTTCACCTGATCCCTTAAAGCTGCTGCTTCTGGAATGATTCCTCACTCTCAGGGCCTGTCTAGACTGGCACTAGAGCTCTCTGATAGAAAAAGCTAAATGCTTCACAAAACTTACAAATACCAGAATTCCATAGGATAAAACTATGTCCAATAAAGTGGTGTCAAACTGCTGTTTATTTGCAGTGTAGACAGGCCCTTGAAATGAGTTTGATGTTGAGGCCCAGGCAGGACTAGTTGCATGAACATCCTTGCATGCACCATTCAGCTGCTTCTTTGCCCTCCAGCTCACCAGCCCAGGAGTTCATTTGTAAGACTATCATTACTTATTTTTCAAGACATCATAAACTGTAGGCAGCTATACATACCTAAGAAGCATTTCCTGTCTTCAGTGTGAAATTATGGAGTCCCATTTCCATTATATATAATGTTTACTTACCCTGTAAATTGAAATCACCTTTTTCTTCTTATTTTCTCCATGGTTCAAAGGCATAATATTCCCCAACATGTCATTACTTCTTAATATCCACAATAGATCAAAATCATCTGACATTTCATTGGTTAATACATTCCTTTTTCTTGTGATAAATTAGCTGGGGAAGCTACAGAGTTTGCAGTGTTGTTTTTAAGTAAACAGTAAACTGGACATATTGCAGCTGAAATTGATTTCTGAATCATTTATCATGTCATTTAGATGAGTATACAATTGCACAATATAAAAATGTAAAAATAACCATTGGAGGTCATTACGAATGAATTGTGCCTTCGTAAAGATAGTACTCATTAATTTTTGAAGCCCCCAAGTCTAAACTGTTATTCATCAGACACGAAATGCTGGGTTTGATGCTAATTATGCTACAGCCACTTAGGTCCACCCAGGATGAGGACAAAATGTCAGGCAAAATTAGATCAAATGGTGCTTTAAGCCTCAGTGGAGATATATGGCTATTTTAGTTTATACTGGCTGTGGCAGAGAAAATAGGTTAACTTATAGCATGAATCCAAGGGTATTCTAAAAACCTTCCAGTGATTGCAAGCCTTATATTTTAGTACTGGTGTTCCATCTATGATTATATCAAGGGATCACAGCTTTTTGTTCCCTACATATTTCACTGAGACAGAGGTATTGATGAAAAGGGCTCCAAGTATTGGTGATTCATTTCAAGCTACAGGTGACATATTTTGGCCTCACACTGAAGCTCAATGATAAATGCGACCAAGTGATTGGATGTAATGGTAAATATATAATGGCTTTGCCATATGCAAAATGTCATAAAGTTGGAATGCAACATTATTCATATGCTCATTGCATTCTGTTGAAAAAGCCAGCAGGTATAGTGCTTCTTGCCTTACCTCAGGGTTATGTAGAAAATGAAACCTGTGAACCTAATTTGATTAAACAGATCTAGAAAAAGCAACATTGCAAACAAAGAGATGGTAGAGTACAGAGGGTTTACATTGATAGAGGTGGATCTTGTGTGGCTGATATCATCCACTATTCTTCACTAAAATTACCTGGCTTTTTTGTTAGACTTTATTTTAGCAGGCAATGCTATGTGTGTCTTCTCAAAAGAAACCTTTCATACTCTCATCCCATTTGCTCACCTTTCTGTCCATCACACATAGGACTTTTTCGAATGAGCTTTTACAGCGCTAGCAGCCTCATCCCTGTTGTGAGGCTGCTGCGCTGCAGGACGTCCCTTTTGGATGACGCTCTCCCCTGCCAGTACGGTTGCGTTACTGCGGGGACACTGCAGCGTTGTATTCGGCAGTTTTCTAATCACAATCAACTTTCCTGATTAGAAAACCGCCGAATATAATGCTGCAGTGTCCCCACGGTAACGCAACAGTACCGGCAGGGGAGAGCGTCATCCGAAAGGGATGCCCTGCAGCACAGCAGCCTCGCAACGGGGACGAAGCTGCTAGTGCTGTAAAAGCTCATCCGAAAAAGTCCATAGAATCATAGAATCATAGAGTTGGAAGAAAGCACAAGGGCCATCTAATACAACCCCCTGCCATGCAGGAACACCCAATCAAAGCACACCTAACAGATGGCCACCCAGCCTCTGTATAAAAAACTCCAAAGAAGGAAACTCCACCACACTCTGAGGCAACACGTTCCACTACCAAACAGCTCTTACTGTTAGAATATTCTTCCTAATGTTTAGGTGGAATCTCTTTTCCTGTACTTTGAGTCCATTGCTATGCGTCCTATTCTCTGGAGCAGCAGAAAACAAGCTTGCTCCCTCCTCAATATGACATCCCTTTAAATATTTAAACATGGTTATCATGTCACCTCTCAACCTTCTCTTCTCCAGACTAAACAGGAGCAGCTCCCTAAGCCACTCCTCATAAGGCATGGTTTCCAGACCTTTAACCATTTTGGTTACCTTCCTCTGGACATGCTGCAGCTTGTCAACATCCTTCTTGAACTGTGGTACCCAGAAGTGGAACACAGTATTCTAGGTGAGGTCTGACCAAAGCAGAATAGAATGGGATTACTACTTCCCTCAATCTAGACACTATACTCCTATTGTTGCAGCCTAGAATTGCATTGGCTTTTGTGGCTGCCACATCACGTTGCTGACTCATGTTCAGCTTGTGGATCACTAATACTAGTTTGAACTTTAATATGCTGTGTAACAGGGAACTGGCTTTTAGGGGCTTATCACATGAGGGAAGGTAGTGGCAGTGCATTGTGATAATAGCAGTGCCTGCCTTGCCTTATCACACAATGTTTGTGTGTTTCAGCTGTTCTCCTATTCTGATCCTATGGGAGACAGTGGTACTTTTTTACGGTTTTTTTAAATTTTTTTTTAATTTTTACTAACTGGAAATCCATTAGCAAAAAAGATCTGTGTTTATCACTGTCTCCCACAAGAGAACAGCTGAAACACACCAATGTTGTGAGAAGGCAAGGTGGGATGCACTACTCTCAGGCTTTATTTCCAATTCCCTTCCTTCATGCAATAAGGTTCTTAGTTTTGACAAAACTTTTTTACTGAGTTTTGCTCTGCTGTCAAATAAAGCTTTACTCTTCTTAATGGTGAAAGCCAGTGTTCACAGTTGGAGGGTTTAGCATGTATGTCACCTTAAGTAAATAAAAGTTAGAGGTAAGATCTTTACTCATGAGACTGTGATGGGGCATGCCAGAGGAATCACCATAAGATTGTATTTCAGGAGCAGCCTGTGGTCAAAATGTGGCAGAGGGTGCAAGGTTTGTCTCAACCGTAATGGTGGAGAAACATACTTGCTCTGCTCAGCTGGTGATGCCAAATACAGCTTTCTTTTCTACTTTTATCTACTGTGTATGTAAACAGCCAAGCATGTGGTGTGGTCATGATTAACCAGAACAAAAGTTAGCACAAATATCTGCTACTTTCCTACCCAGCCCTCTGTCTACTCTCCAGGCTCTGGATCCTCAATTTTTTTTTTCCTGGCCAGTATAAATCTGAGACCAAATTTAAACTGAGAAGTTATAATCCTTTTCAGACATTCTTCCAGGGATCTAATGACAGCCCATATGGATGTAGGATTATGCCTACTGACTCATGCTCTAGACCTTGTAAAACTGACTTTTTAAAACTACAATGCTGTTTAGAATTCCATATTCCTTGGATAGAATCCTATATAAGGATTCTAATGAAATTTGGTAATATGCCAAACATGTAACTTTTCTAAGCTCTAGTTGAACTTCACCTGCATATGATTCTTGAAAGTAAGTACACTGTGATAGTGGAGGATGAAACTGTAGGAGAAAAGTCATCACAAGCAGTGCCTCCATTTTTGAGTCCCTGTGTATATAAAACCATGACTACTTTTGCCACACTAGCCAGTTCCTGAATGTCTCTCTTAGTACATTTGAAAATTAAGGAAACATTTTATATGCCCCTAGAGGTTGCCTTTAATTAAAACTCAATGTTCTGTAGAATTGCTTCCTCTTCTTCTTGGAAAAAAATATCATCATGTTTGTGCCAGGTACAGCTATTTCATTTTTAAAAAAAGTTTCCAAACACCAGAAAATGCTGATTGTGTCACTATTTGTGTCCTGATGAAAGTAGTTAAATAACTGAGTTTGCTTCAGCTTCAGATATTCTGACAGTGTAATTATTGCTGACAAGCATCTGTTGGGAGCAAAAAAAGTTGTTTGCTTCTTCTTGTCTTTATTTAGCACTTTAAAAACATTTTGCACCAAAATTTAGAGGAAAAAAAAGGTGAAAGAAAAGCAGCTGTCATATTTCAAAGATCCTTATATTATAAGCACATTAATTCCCCCCTCCCTCCATTTCATATTATGATTGACAAGCAAATTAAAGGTTTAGGTCACACCAGCAGTTATTTGTGTTGGTGGGTAGGTTTGTACATCTTTATTGGTTTCTGTCAATCACATTGCATAATGCCAAGGTAATAATCAGCTTCAAAACTCATTAATAAATTGTAAAGAGATTTTGATTTTGTAATTTAAGAAAGAGTTTAGAACTTTCTATAATTCTATTAACAGAAATTGGTTCAGTTACAGAACAATCCTACATCTGTTCTTGTTGTTTGACATCAAGTTAACTTTGATTTATCATGACCCTAGTAATGAGAGATCTCCAAGAGTCTTGGACCATATCTAGATGGGCCAAATGAAATGGCTTTCCCATCTTTCCATGCCCAGCAGTCCAGACGATGCTGGGTTTTTGCCCCATTTCTAGTATGAACTGTCTAGACAACATCTAGATAGTTATACCCCTTAAAAGTGAGCAGACACATGGTTAAAAAAATAAAAGCCCTTCAATATTTGCTGCAGTTTTCCTGGAGAAAATTGTGAGTTCTGTTACTGTAATGGGGGGTGGGCAGAGCCTGGTGCATCCATATCCTGGCCGGGTTGCATGCATCACATCTGCTAATGTAACCATAAGGTGCCCAGCTATGTGACCATGGATGGACACCTCATTCCAGGTTTTGGAAGACACAACTGGCATGCGAAAGAGAATGGCTGGTTCATGCACGGGTCACAGATGTGAGGACACCCCTCCATTGCCACGATGGAAGGACAGGTAACAGGGGGAAATGCCATGGGGCCAGGACTGGAATACTCTTCCTGGAATGTGGAGTATTCTGGCCAATGTGGAGAAGCCCCAGGTCATCAACTGCTCTGCTCAAGTCTTGGAAGCTAAGGGCTGTGGCTTCCTTGATTGAATCAATCATTTTATAATGTGGTCTGCCTCTTTTTCTACTGCCTTCCACATTTCCAATCATCATCATCATCATCATCATCATCATCAATATAGCACCACCAATGTACATGGTGTTTTACAAGTAAAAAATGTATTCAGGAAACAATTGGCTGTTGGTTGTAACTGCATCCTTGGAAAACCATCCTAGCAATATTTGGATGAGGTAGAGTTGCCCCTCTATCAGCAGAGAGGATCTCCACTACTGAGGTAGAGTTGGGTTACCTGGTCAGCAGCATCCCATTCTTTTAGATTTGGGGGCCAAATTCTCATACAAAAGGGAGAGGTCCTTGTGATGTTGCAGGGTAGGCCCTTGCAACGTTATGGGCTGGGTCCTTGTTGTGTCACAGTTGTTGGAACAAGCAGGGATTGAATGGGTGGGGGAGAACTGATTTGGTGTCAACTGATTGTGGAAATGGGCACAAAGGGAATCCAGTGAAATGGACTCAGAAACATGGCTAACCAGGTAATATGGAAACTCAGACCCAGAGTGGAAAATTCTATTTGGGGCAGGAAAATAGGTGGCAAGACTGCTCAGAAGTTGTAGCAGTGGTTGCTATTCTCTGCTATCGCTCACATCCCATACAGATTTACCTAGAGCACATGTGACCCAGGGGAAAGAATACAGGGAGGTTTGCTTTACCAATCCCTACTATGCTGCTGCCAGTGCTTTTTCTGCAAAAACGCTCCTGAATCATAGTGGTGGTACACCATTCCTTTCCTTGCTCCAAATGGCAGAATAGGCCCAAGTGTGTGCTCTCACCAGCTCTTTACTTGCTCCTGGCTTTTTGGTGTGGCAACATTGTACAAGTGCAACACACAGGCAAATACCTTTGAACTGAGCCAATGAACCCTGGCACTATCAAGGAATGGATGGAGGAGGGTTCCCAGGTTTTAATCCCAACTCAGATAACAAACAAACCTTTCATCTTTCAGTGTTGTTCAGCCTATTTGTCTTCACATCTGGAGGCATGGACAAACAGCTATTCCCTGAGATTTTAGCCTGTGAGAGATTTCAGCCAGTGGCTCTAGACTTGCCAGTCCTTGCCAGTTGAAGTCAAGACCATCCAGGATTCCCAGTTCCTATCTTGGAAAACCTCTGCTGCTGGTACTCCCCCCCTCAAAAAAACAAACCCCAGAGTGTTCTGGAGTTAAAGCAGAAGGAAGTGTTAGGTGGCCTCAGCATCTCTGGATCCAAGTCCTTTCTGTTCTCCAAAGGACTCTCTGTGCTAGTTTGGAGCTCATGTGCTCAGTTACTCCCAGTGGAACCAATGCGGAGAAATGGATTAAACCTAAGAACTAGGCAGGGTAAAACAGGGGAATGAAACAGCTTCCTCCCAAGCTGCATGCTGGCTACCTGCTGCTACAAGGGTGGTGAATTGACTCTTCATTTGACCATTGCTCTTACCCTCCTGCCACATGCAAAAGCCACAATTTGAACAGTGGCTTTACCAATGCTGAACTTCTGGTTCCAGGGCCAGTAGAGCTCCCTTTCAACTCAAAGCAACTGTGGGAAGATCATCAGTGGAATCACGAGTGGATTCAACACCCTCACAGTGGTGGAACCACTGGTTGTACTGTTTAACTGGAGTAGCCTGTGATTTATCATCCTGCTTTATTCCTGGTAATTCTATTTGCTGTTTTAGATGGCACAGAAGCATTTTATGTCCTATTTTAATCTTCTTTTCAATAACTTTGTACACCATTTTATAAAATACAAATGGAAATAGAGATAGAATCTAGATGGAAAGGAAGAATGAATGGAATGAAGGACAATATACCTCTGAGCAAGATTTAATGAGTTTAAGGTGGTTCTGGAATGAGCTTTAGGAATATGATAAGCAAGCAGATTTATTTTACTTTTTTAGAGTGGGTTAATCTTGAATTAGATCTCTATGTGATACAAATAGTGTGCCTAATGTAAAAGGTTTAAAGTGATATTTTATTAATGCCTAACTAAGCAATTAGTGACTAAAAAGCACATTGTCCAACATGTTGAACTATATTGGTTCTAAGGCAGAAAAAGAGAAACAGAAAGAATGAGTTGGTGTTTAATTCCCTTCAGAAAATAAAAATCTAAAGTAATGGCTTCAGCTATTTGTGTCAGACATAAAAATTGATATAATGTAGGTGGTAAACCTCCTATTGGGTATTATTATAAGTGATTGATTTTGGTCTCCCTCTACTGTTTGATGCTATGGTGCTTGCTGTACAAACAACTCATGAAAAGTCAACATGTTTTAGCAGTAAATAATTTACAGCTGTTCTGTGGAGCCCAGAATAATATTTTACATTAAGTGACATTAATTAGGACAGAAATATTCAAATGGAGATGAGCATAGAGAGAACTGTGTCACTAGGAATTTATATTTAATCTGATGCTTAGATGCAAATAAGAAGCTGTAAGAGTCAATGGAACATTACTCATTGGTGAGTGTGGTGTACATTTGCTGATAAAAGAACATTTATATTAAGAAAAACTGAAAGATAAACACTACAAGGATGATTTTTCTTAAAACTGGAAAGAGCTTCCACTAATATTAACAAGATTAACTTCCAAGTAAATGCACACACACACATACACACACACACACACTCACACACACACACAAAGAGATGGGGAATATGTGACTCTTCCAAGGATGTTGGACATCAGCTCCCATCATACCTCACTCTGCATAGGGATAAGGGGAGCTGCAGCCCAATAAGATCAGGAAGGCCATGCTTTCTCAGCCCTTGCTGTATCTCAATTTCTCAATTTCTCTATATGCTAGGAATGGGAAGAATATTTGAAAATATTTGATAAATAGTTGGGGGGGAAGCATGTTCGCTAGCATTGGGAAGCTCTGACAAGAAGGGTCTTGAACTGAAGAAAATTTTCATACTTTGGGTCTTATCCTGAGCAAATTTTGCACATGATTATTTTGAGCATGGAACAACATTTTCTGTGCAGGAAACAGCTTTTTCTGTGAAGAAATATTATTTTCCGTGCAGAAAATTCAGTTTCCTTTGGAAAAAAAAGAAGAGCTTTAACTGGGGATTTATTCTGCACAACATTTGCACATAGTTAATTTGCACAGAAAACAGAATTTTCTGTGGAGGAAGAAGTATTTTCTTTGCAGAAATACTATTTTCTGTGCATATTTACAAAGCAGCCATGTGTGAATTTTCCACAGAATGTGTCTTCAGTTGCAAATAGACTTCAAAAACTGTGTGATTTTCAAAGACTTTATCTCAGTGGGAAGAAAATTTCTAAAATTACTGGTTGCTTTCTTTCAGAAGAAAATTAGTAAACAATTACATTCCTACTATGCATACATATGAGATTAGTGTATAAATACAGAAATGCATATACAAAAAGAAAGAGGAAGTCATACAGGCATAGTTACTGAAATGGATTTTAATCACAAGATTTCAGGTTTCAACATAATAGTTAAACACAGAGCAATTAAAATGGGCAGTCTCAATCTACTACACTTTACGTATACCTACATTGGCTAGAATCCTGTTTGGGCATTATGTCTTCATAAGTGGACTTACAACTGTGGGAATAAGAATTGTGCAGTTGTGGAAAGTCTGTAGCTAGTTAAGGGCTACTGTTACGTAACTATGTTGCAGAACTGGAAAAGTGAGCAATGTGCATTGGACACTTTTGCTGGTATCCTGTTACTCATCTTCACAATTCAGTAACTGGGTTTCTTTGTGCCTCTGCTATGTAGCTAGGTATACACAAAGTTACATAATGTAACAGGTCATATAGGATTCTGGCCATTTACAATAATGTGTTAGGATTGGATCCAAACTACACAAACAATCCAATTTGAAACTGGATTATTTGCCATGGCTCCTTCCTATGGAATCCTGGGATTTGTAGTTTGGTGAGGTGCCAGCACTCTTTGGCAGAGATGTCTAAAGTACATGCAAAAGAGATCTAGGAGTCTTAGTGGACCACAAGCTGAATGTGAGTCAGCAGTGTGATGCAGCAGCTTAAAAAGCCAATGCAATTCTAGGCTGCATTAATAGGAGTATAGAGTCTAGATCAAGGGAAGTAATAGTGCCACCTGGAATACTGTGTCCAGTTCTGGGCATCACAATTCAGGAAGGATATTGAGAAGAGGAGGGCAACCAGGATGGTGGGTGGTCTGGAAGCCATGCACTAAGGAGCGGCTTAGGGAGCTGGGCATGTTTAGTTGGGAGAAGAGGAGGTTGAGAGGTGACATGATAGCCCTGTTTAAATATTTGAAGGGATGTCATATTGAGGATGGGTCAAGCTTGTTTTCTGCTGCTCCAGAGACTAGGACATGGAGCAATGGGTTCAAACAACAGGAAAAGAGATTCTATCTAAACATTAGGAAGAATTTCCTGACAGTAACAGCTGTTTGGAAGTGGAATACACTGCCTCGGAATGTGGTGGAATCTCCTTCTTTGGGTTTTTAAACAGAGGCTGGATGGCCATCTGTCGGGAATGATTTGATTGTGTATTCCTGCATGGCAGAATGGGGTTGGACTGGATGGCCCCTGTGGTCTCTTCCAACTCTATGATTCTATGATTCTATCACCTTGCAAAACCACAAGTCCCAGGATTCTATAGGAAGGTGCCATGGCACATAATCCAGTTTTAAACTGGATTATTTGTGTAATGTGGATTCAGCCTATGTTGTTCTTTGATATTTGTTAATACCCCCCCCAAAAAATAAGATATAAACAGGAACCCTATATTTAAAAAGTTTACTTGCCTATAGCACTTGCTGAAGGCATTTGTACATCACCATCGTTTCCCAAGTATCAATTAAACTTAAAACTGCTCTCTGCATTTTAACCCTTAAAAAAAAAACCTCACTAGAGTGGGGAGGAGAAAAGCAAGTATCTTAATGGGCTTTATCTGGAGAAGTGTATGCACCTTTTCTGAAAATGGGGAAGTTACCTTTCCTTGGTGTAAGGAAGAGTAAACACTGCATCCTTACTTTATGAGCAATTGCTAATTGTGATGTTAAATTGGGTAGCCAAGATTTTTTTTTATTACTAATTGTGGAGATTCTGTAGAATTAGCAAAGTGTGGACTAAACCAGTGTGTGTGTGTGTGTGTGAGAGAGAGAGAGAGAGAGAGAGAAATGATGATGGTGATGATGATCATGCTCAGGAATGCTTAGGAACTATTATAAACCAGGCAATTCTTTGTACATGTTCAAAGCGTTGGAGTGTTTCCCTGATCATGCTCTTAATAAGAATCAATAAAGGCAATGAAGCATTAATGATCGCAAATCTCTGACTGATCAACAGACAAGGTGCTAATCCACCGAGCAAAGAAGTCAATTGACCTTGGCTCTGGGATTAGTATGCACCACCCAACAGTTTAACAAGATCTTGGAGAGAGAAAAAGCAGGTGAACATTTAGAGGAAACGGATAGGGTTCAAAGAAAAGGTGAGGAGGCTTGAGTAGGGAGATTGTATAGCTGCCAGCTGCCTTGTGCAATATAAAACCAAATGCCCAGAGGGAAGATTGTGATTCGCCCCTAGCTTCCATGAATTCAAAGGTGGTGCTGACACAGAATTTGCTATGCTGTGGGTTCTCTATCCACAATCCATACCCTTTTGAAAAAAGAAAGTGTGTTCGAAGAGTTTGGTGGCAGTGAAACCTCTGTGCACAAGTGATGGAGGCTCAGTGTCTTTGCTCATTCCTTTCTTGTGGGTTCATGTCCACCAGACCCAATGGCTGATCCATCTGTATACACAGTGGTTCTTTCAGCTAGAGGTCCATTGTGTCCTGACTTAAATATTATAGGATTGTGCAGTCTGGCTGAATTTTTTATGTGGAGATTTGAAATGAAATGTCAGTGGTACCTTCAGTATATTTGCAATAGTGATTAGGAATACCTACTGAAACATGCAAGCTATTTACCACAGTTTTTATTTTAATTGCGGGGTGCTCTAATGGAAGTGATTCACTTTCCATTGTGTACTGTAAAGCATATTTTTTTAAAAACTTCCTGTTAGAGAGTTTTTGCAGGAGAAAAAAAAGACTTAGTCAAACTTTGTGAGAAATAAAATGAAAGCTGGCATGGTGTAGTACTTTGAGCATTGGGCTAGGAGTCTGGGAGTCCAGGTTTCGAATCCTCACTCAGCCATGGAAACTCACTGGCTGACTTTGGGCAAGTCACACTCTCTCAACCTTAAAGAAAGCAAACAATTAAAATGAAATGAACAACAGTGATGCAGTATTGATTCAGAAAGCATTGATTCTTTAGCAGTTATAATCTTTAAATTATAAGTTCCTGATCTATTTTACAGAGGGAGAGATGAGTTTGATATCAGGTGCCTGCTATTCAAAGTGCATCATGATTGGCAGGTTTGTGTGGGTTAACAGCCATAGTTTTACAAAGCGGCAGGTTTGGCTTAACCCACATGCACATATTTGCCTGCCTTAAAACAGGTTGTGTGGTGTTTATATGAGTCACCATCTGCCTCTTCATATCTGCAGATCCATCTTGCATGCATTTCTACATCCCTTGTATGCAACTAGCATTCATATAGCATCTGCTTTTTCTGCTGAGCAACTGAGTGAGGAGTATCTAATAAGCCGAGCTCTTGAAACAGCACCTGGAATTGTGGAAAGGAAAGCAAATCTTGCCAATTAATGTTAAAAGCACTTGTGCTAATTCATCTTCTTCTAACTAACCATTCCATGCCCTTATTCCACAACAACAGTGACCCAAAAGATGAAATGTACAGCATCTCGTTTACACAGCTAGTATCATTTAAAAGAAAGCAGAAATTGCACAATTTGTAGCATGCCTATACATCTCATTTCCCTAGATTTATTGAAATGTTCCTATACAATTTTGCTCCCAGGAACGTATGCTGGAGTCACTTTACCATGTCATTGAAAATGTACAGTGGGATTCATTCATTCATTCATTCATTCTTCATTAATATTTTTTTTCTTACCAGCTTCGTCCTTTGCGGGCATTCTGTTAAATTGGATCCAGTCCTCGCAAAACATTTCCCACATAAACCTCACTGGAATAAGAGGAAGAAATGTCACAGAATAAATATACTCTGTCACAAATGTAATTCACTCAAGAACATTGCTGTGTCAGGCCAAAATCCACCTAGTCCAGCATTAAATTTCCCACAGTTGTCAACAAGTTGCTTCAGAGAAAACTCCAAGCATAATTCTCATCCATTGCTGCTCCCAACCAACAGTTACTCAGAACAAAGTATCAGGGAAAAATCTGTTTGGTTTGCATTTTCATATGAACAATCTAATTGAGAGTTCCCAGATTACCAAATGAATGAAAACACAATGAGTAGAACATTCACAGACCTCCAGCTTTAGCCTGGATCACAATCCAGCACTTCAGAAAATGGCTTGTTTTTTCCTCAAACTGATTGGGAGACCATTTCCTTCAGTTTGGGTTCTGAATCTGAGTTCAGTTTGGAATATAAGGCTTTGGTCTCCTGATGATAATGGGAAATATAAAAATGTAAGCCAGTACTTATTCTAAACCAGCTACTTAGTTAAGCATTTTTAACTGAGTACGTCTTTGTTAAGCATATTTAATTAAGTACCTCTCCTGGCCCAGCTTCCTCAAATCGGATGGAATCATCATTTAAGCAAATCCTGAATGCTGGTAAAATGGGCCTCCTTTTTCCCCCATGCAGCTGATGCCTGGTATAGTAAGGGGGGGTCATTGCAACAGCCATAACTAAGTAGTGACTGTGAATATGGTACAGTTACAAATCAGTAAATCTAGGCAACTGTTCTGTACTCAAAATCACTACTTAGAGCCTTACCACAGTCCAAAGAAAAGTGGCAAAACAACAGAAACATTCTGTCTTTTGTGCTGCCTTACCACATGGTGTTGGCATTCTTCTGACATTTTAGTCTCATAGAAGATCAAGGTAAAACCGTGTCTTTTTGAAAATTGATTTTTCTGGTTAGCAAAAAGACACGATTTACCTCAGTCCCCCATGGGACCAGAACAAAATAATGCTGATGTCATGCAATAAGGCAGCAGGAAAGACAGGATATTCCTGCTGCTTTTCTGTTTTTCTTCAGAATGTTGTAAGGCTCTTAGTCACAAATGTGACAGGGGACTTTACACATGGAAAACACGGCACAAAATGGCATCCCAAATCATGTCAAAGGATGGGACATGAACACAAAGGGAGACATTATCAGATGCCCATGTCCATGTGGGGCGGGGATTGGTCTTTGCCTCTCGGTAGGGGCGGAGACCAAGTGCTCTGACATCGGGCAGGTGTCCTGGCGTCTGGAGAGGGGGCGGGACTGAGCAGGAGGCCTATTTAAGGCTGCTCTGCCCTCCCCTCTCTCTCTCCTCTGGCTGAATTGAGCAGCATGATTCTTCATTCTCCAGCGGAGTTGGCTACTTGTCAGGGAGTACCGCTTGGGTGGGTGGGCTCCTTGTAGTGTAGTGACCACCAGGCACTTGGGATCAGTTTTGCCGCTGTGGGGAGGGAGTCAGGCTGCTTGCAAGGATGCGCGGCGGTGTTGTGCCTGCCTTTTCTGAACAGCACGCAGCTGTGCCGCAGCCGTTTTTCCCTATCTGGTGCCTGTGCCTCCAGTCCGGGCCTTGGGGGCAGACGGGCACAAGTCTACGGGTCCCATATCGGGCCAGTGGGGGGTCTGCTGTGGCCTCGCGGGCCGATGACAGCGTGTTCACTTGTCCAGGGGGGGGCTGGACGGTGGGAAGGCTGCATGACCCTTGGAGTGCTCCAAGAAGGCAGCTGGGCTTTGGTCTTATTGGCCACCAATAGGGTGCTTGTGTGGTTGGGGGGGTGAATGGGGGGAAGCGGCAAGTGATTCAGCCGCAGTGACTGGGAGCCCTGCTTTTGTCTGGGTCTGGGCCTCCTTGGAGCCGTTCTAGCAGCACTAGTTCGAGGGGTTATTTCCAGGCCGGTTAGTTGCTGGGCCTAGGCCTCAATTTACAGGCCGGTTCGTTGCTGGGCCTAGGCCTCATTTTTCAGTTGGGTGGCCCCGTTTTATCTGCCTCCTGCATCAGGCCCCTTGTTGGTCTGCACCATATTATCTGCCTCTTACATTCAGGCCCCTTGTTGGTGCAATTCAGGCCCCCTTTTGGTGCGATCCTTGCTAGTCGGGCCTAGTTGGGCCTTGGGCCTGGAGGCGCTGCTAGTACATCCACAGTGCCATTCATTCACACTGCCATTTGACACTAATAATAATAATAATAATAATAGCAGCCAATATCTACTTATTGGTTGTGCCTTGTGGTTAGACGTGTCATGACACCCAAGAAGGGCAAGTCGGGGGGAAAGGGCAAGGGCCCTGCACCTAAGCCTAGCAAGCCCCATCAACCTGTGGTGCCCAATTCATCTAGCGATAGTGAGGAGGATATCCCATGGCATGCTATATTAGATAGGATTGGTAAATTGGAGGAGGGTCATGGGTTCCCAGGTCATCGGATCAGATTGTGAGTATGCATGGTAAGAAACATAAGATTTCTCATGATATTCTCGTTTGGATGCTCTAGAGCAAAAGGCACAGCCCGGTGGGGTGTCAAGATCCAAAGATGTTGGCAATTCTGTGGAGGAGGCATCACCAGGAGTGGTGGACCAGCCGGCAGATACAGCGGGACCTTCTGATTTGGGAGGTGAGTTCATTGGCAACTATGCTGCATACTTGGCCGGATTATCCTGGCAGTGGGGGAGCATGCCAATAGCTAATCAGGGCGACGGGACCCTTGCAGGTGGTAGCAGTGTGGCACCGTACCTGGGTTGGGCTATGCCTCAGTCTACACCAACCTGGGCAATTCCCCAATGGTCCAATTTGATGCCATGGGGGATGGGGCCATATTCAGTTGGCCCATCCATTAACCAGCCATGTTCATCTGGCCTATCCAGTAACCAGCCTGTTTTGGAGATCTTGCCAACAGCTGGTTACGATGCAGTGGCATACGGGGCCATACCATTTGGTGATTTGGCCTTATAATTGGGTGATCATCTCTTGCAGTCCACTCAAGAAAAAATTATTAATGGTGAATATGTTGATGTCTTCTCTTTGCTTTACCAAGAGCTGGAGAGGAAAGATAAAGATGAATTAGATGATAAGGAGAAGGAGAAGATCAAGAAAAGGAAAGTAGAGCGTACTTGGTCTAATTGGCTAGCAGGCTTTTTCATATTCGCTGGGGTTCTCATTAAGGATCAACCTCAACGTGCCACGGCCCTCATTCAATACATAGACATCATTCACAGGGCCTATACTGATTATGCTGGCCCTGCATGGCTATTGTATGATGAGGCCTTTCATATGAGGGCCACTGTCTATCCCTCACTTCGATGGGATATGATGCACCCACAATTGTGGATGCAGCTTATGACTCTGGCGTGGCCAATGCAGGGTGAGAGGACCCACAGCGGCCATCTTGTACAAAAGATGCCAGGGGTGCCTCTTCAAAGGGCTGCACCTGGAACCGCCCAAAGTCTGAGGCTCTTGTGCTGGGACTTTTCTTCCCAGGGGGGCTGCACCCAGAAGCCCTGCAGGTACAGCCATGAGTGCTCCATCTGTGGGGCTTCACATTCATTTCGAAACTGTCCCAGAGCAAGAGGTTCCTTTTGAGGTTCAAGGGGGAGGGTCAAGGCAGACCCAAGGGTGCAGGAAGCACTGCTCTAGCTCAGAAAGGGTCCCAGCCCAATTAAGTTAACAGTATTGAGCCATTTGCTGAGGTTTTATCCTAACAAGGAAGCTGCTAGTTATTTGTATAATGGTTTCAAAGTTGGGTTTAGAATTCCTTTTCAGGGCCCAAGATGGGCCTACAAAGCCCGCAATTTGAGGTCCATTAAGGGTATGGAGTCAATTGTCAGGGCCAAGGTTGAGAAGGAAGTTTTGGAAGGTAGGGTTGTGGGACCCTTTATAAAGCCACCGGTGCCTAATTTGCATGTCTCCCCCTTGGGGGTGGTGCCCAAGAAGGCACCGGGGGATTTTAGGTTAATCCATCATTTGTCGTACCCTAAGGGGGAATCTGTGAATGATTTTATACCCTTTGAATTGTGTACAATTAAATACACCTCATTTGATGCTGTCATTCGGGAAGTCCGTAGGCATGGCCTGGGAGTGGAGCTGGCCAAATGCAATATTAAGTCCGCATTTCACCTTCTGCCTGTGCACCCTGGGGATTTCGAGCTTTTGGGTTTTTCTTTTGAGGGCCTTTTTTATATGGGTAGGGCTCTTCCCATGGGTTGCACTGTTTCGTGCAACGCATTTGAGACGTTTAGCACATTTTTGGAATGGGCACTTAAGACCAGGACAGGTATGTCCTGGATGATTACCTGGATGATTTTCTGTTTATTGGCAAAGCAAGCTCGGGCCGATGCAATTATTTATTGCACCAGTTTGAGCTGCTTTCTGAGGATTTAGGCATTCCCCTGGCCCCAGAGAAGACGGAAGGTCCGGCCCGGCAACTTACATATTTAGGCATTGAGATTGACATGGTCAATCAACTTTGCCGCCTGGTGCCCACCAGAGTGGCTGATCTGTCTGTGAGGGTTTTGGATTTTATGGCCCATAAGAAGGCTAGCCTGAGAGAGTTCCAGGTTGTAATTGGACACCTGAATTTTGCTTCTAAAGTTGTAGTGCCTGGCCGAGCCTTTCTACGCCGATTATGCGACGCCATTAAGGGCATTTCTCTGCCTCACTATTTGATTCACATCACATTTGATATCCGTGATGATCTTCATGTGTGGCAGGAATTTCTTGATCAGTTCAATGGGGTTTCTTTTTGGAGGGAAGACAGGAAATTACAAGGAGCACTGCAAATTGCCTCAGAGGCAGCTGGCACGGTAGGTTTTGGAGTTTATTTCGCGGGCCGTTGGTGTGCGAGTCAATGGCCCCATGAATGGGTTACATCTGACTTGGTTGGGGACCTAACTTTTCTGGAATTTTTTCCAATTTTGGTTGCCGTTTACGTCTGGCCGGCGGAACTGGCAAATTCTACGGTGCACTTTTGGTGCGACAACATGTCCACGGTCCACGTCATAAACTCCTTGACTTCCAGATCCTCCCGGGTCATGTGGCTGGTTCGCGCCTTCACTTGCCTAAAGCACAACATTTTGTTTGTGGCTCGGCATGTGGCGGGCATTGACAATGGTATTGCTGATGCTCTTTCCCACATGCAGATGGAGCGCTTCAGGGAATTGGCTCCCAACGCGATGCCCAAAGGCGAGCTGATGCCAGCAGACCTGTGGACGATTTGGAGGTCGAGGTGATCAGGGTGTTAGGTATGTCCTTGGCACCTTCCACTAGAAAGAGATATACTCAGGCTGTCCATGAGTTCAGCCAGTTTGGGCTGCAATTTGGGTGGCATCTGGGTACATCTGTACCTGTATCACTATTGCTAAAGTCCTGTGTTAATTTGCACCATAGAGGGTTGGCCCCACAATCCATACGCTCGAAGTTATCTGCTCTGGCCTTCTGGCTAAAGGCTGGGAGGTTCGAAGACATTACCAATCATTTTACAATACACAAAGTTTAAGAAGGCTGGGTCAGGGAGAGAGGGAAAGTAAGGGACAATAGGGTCCTGCTTTCCCCAGGGGTCCTGCGGGGCCTTTTTGCCACCTGGCCTGACATTTGCACTTTGCTCTACGAGATATTGCTTTTTCATGCGGCAGCGCTAGTGGCATTTTTTGGCGCCTTATGTGTCATCGAGCTGGTGTGGGCCTCCAAGAATGATTGGACTAGCCGGGCCTTGGAGCTGCGAGATGTAGTGTGGGGTGACCAGCAGGTGCTCCTGAGGCTACGATCTTCTAAAACAGATCAAATGAGCTTAGGAGCTGAATGCAGGCTTTATGCACAGGGACACCTGCCCTGTGAGAGCTTTGAGGCAGTATATGTACGTAAGAGGGCTAGGACCCAGACCACTGTTTGTGCATGCCAACAGTTCCCCACTAACCAAGTTTCAGTTTTGGGCAATGACATCCAAGGCCTTGGAACAGCTGGAACTGAAAGGTAGGCGTTTTGCACCACACTCTTTTTGGATTGGAGCAGTGTCCACAGCAGCTGCTCTTGGATTTCAGCCCCAGGTGATTCAAAGCATACCGAAGGTATGTCCAACCACTGCAATGTTAACATGTTCTCTTTCTTGTTCTTACAGGTCCCAGGCTGGCATTGGTGAGATGGCGAGTGATCGTATGCGGCCACAGTATAGTCTACTGGGCCACGCGACAGGCCGAATGAGCCATTTCGGACCTCACCTCACCCTGGGGCACCAGTTTATCGTTGAGTGGGTTGGCAGGCGGGGCCTCCATTGGCACGGCCTGTTGCCTTTGTTATTTGACAAACGCCACGGGCACCGTCCTGATGTTCTCATTATCCACCTGGGTGGAAATGATTTGGGTTTATTAAAAGGGAAGGCTTTAGGCCTTAAGGCAATCAATGACATGGGACTAATCCGGTCACGTTGGCCGGAAGTTGCCATCATGTGGTCTGCCATTTTACCCCAACAAGTTTGGAGAGGGGATGGTGATCCCCTCTTGATTGACAGAGTGCTGTGCAGAGCTAACAGAGAAATTAAAAATGCTCTTGCCAAGGGCTTGGGTTGGTACATCCCGCATCCCGCCATAATATTTGAGAGACCCGAGCTCTACCGAGCTGATGGGGTACATCTTTCAGATGCGGGAAATGCAATTTTTCTGGCAGATCTTCAGGGGGGGTTGAGTGACCTTTTGGACAGGCTGGTGGGGATATAGGGACTAAGCGGATGCTTGACCCTATTTATGGCCTGAAATTTTGGGGAGGCGTAGATTCGAGGTACACCTTGGCACCTTTTTGAGTGAATGGAGGGTCTCTGGAGTGACCAATAAAGTCAAGGGACTTAGCGGAAGGGAAGGAGACCCACCTTGGGGCTGGCCCGAGGGATAATCCCCCACCCTAATCCGTGCAGCTTGAGTGGGGGACTTTTGGGTTGGTCTTCCAGACGCAGGCCAGCTTGAGGGCAACCCCAATGTTGGGGTTCCTCTCGAGGGCTCAGGTGCTCGCCCGGGAAAGCTGGGGTGTAAGGTCTCAGTTACACCTACAGCCTCAGCTGCTGCCTCACTAGGTTGCCTTCCCCCCCCCCAAGGAAGATCCTAGAGGCCTTAAATAGGTAGGGTTCAATAAAGACCCTTTATTTCACCCATATATCTTGTGTCTGGTCTCTTTATTCCCTGAGTTGAGTGGGAATCCCAATCCCCCCCCACCAGGCGCAGCCATGTGGGGCGGGGATTGGTCTTTGCCTCCCGGGAGGGGCGGAGACCAAGTGCTCTGATGTCGGGCAGGCGTCCCAGCGTCTGGAGAGGGGGAGGGGCTGAGCAGGAGGCCTATTTAAGGCTGCTCTGCCCAAACCTCTCCCTCTCTTCTGGCTGAATTGGCCCACCCTCCCGCAGTGGACATAGTGTGATAATGGTTGCTTTATAACAAAGGGCCAGGTAGGAATTCCCCCCCCTCTTTTAGGGTTTTTTTTCCCGCCTATCCCATACTGTGATAAGCGGCATTTGGGAAGATTGGCTTGGGTGGTGTCTAAATAGGTAAATTACACTGGGCCTGAAATTTTGGGGAGGCGTAGATTCGGTGTGCACTTTGGCACCTATTTGAGTGAAGGGAGGGTCTCTGGAGCGACCAATAAAGTCATGGGACTTAGCAAAAAGACACAATTTACCTCAGTCCCCCATGGGACCAGAACAAAATAATGCTGATGTCATGCAATAAGACAGCAGGAAAGACAGGATATTCCTGCTGCTTTTCTGTTTTTCTTCAGAGTGTAGTAAGGCTCTTAGTCCCCAATGTGACAGGGGACTTTACACATGGAAAACACGGCACAAAATGGCATCCCAAATCATGTCAAAGGATGGGACAAGAACACAAAGGGCAACATTATCAGAAGCCCATGTCTTCAGCCGTTCCTGGGATGTAGTGCTGGCATGGATGAGGTGTCCTTTTTTTATTGACGGGCTAAGCCATCAATAAAAAGTGATGAGTTACTCAAGCCCATGTTCCACCCCTGGAATGGCTGAACTACAATGTCATCTGATAATTTTGCCCATTTGTGTTCTCATCACATCCTTATGATGTGTTTTGTGATGCATCTGATAAAGTCCACTATTGCCATGACCATAACTCCCCCAATAATAATAATAATAATAATAATAATAATATTTATTTATATTCCGTCCCTCTGTGAACAATCAGGGCGGCTTACAACAGTAAAATAATACATAATATAAAACAACTCAAAATCCCTTCCCCCCCTTAAAACATTATTAAATCAATACAAATTAAAATCAACATATAATACAATTGTTATTAAAAACCCTTCCTAGCGAGCAGCAACATACCTTCCTGGATATCAGCTGCATGGAGAGAAGGTGGTCCATTTGTCCAGTGAATGAAGCATGGGTCAATTACATTTTTGCCAGATTTTTTTTTTGGGTGGGAGGGGGGCAGGTGAGGAGAGGTTACTTAAATATACTTAAATAAGTAACCTCTCCTCACCCTCACCCTCACCCCCCCCCCCAACATGGCAGATGTAGCTGATATAGAATATTGACTGTAATGTTGTTGTTTTTATCACAGCCAAATGATGTTTGCAGATTTTGTAATCCGTTAGGTACAATGTGCTTTTGCCTGGGTACAGACAAATTGGCATAGGGGTTTCTGCCATAATCTGGATTGTAGGCATTCTACCTAGTATCTGTTTGGATCATCAGCTGGCCCAGAATGTAAACTTTCATTTTTTAAATAAAATGTAAGTCTCTAGTCATTCTGTGAACCCAGATACAAAGCAAAAGGTAGAGCCAGAAATGAGCCTGCAGCAGTCTTGTAGTGTTCCAACAAATGAGTGAAGTATCTCAACCTCATTGAGATGTAACTTGACTCTCCTCCTGGGTAAATGTTGCAGTTTGGGTAGGAAGATCTAGGCTGCTGCCACACCGCAGAAATAATGCAGTCTGACACTGCTTTAACTGCCATGGCTCAACGCTGTGGAATCCTGGGATTTGTAGTTTTGTGAGATATTTAGCCCTCTCTGTCAGAGAGTTCTGGTGCCACAACAAACTGCAAATCCCAGGATTCCATAGGATGGAGCCATGATAGCTAAAGTGGGGTCAAACTGCATTATTTCTGCAGTGTGGCAGCAGCCCTAGCCTATTTGCAGAAAGTGGGGGTGAGCTAAGCTGAACTGAGTGGAGCCTTGTCTTGCCATTCCCAATAGGGCAAAAGAAGAAACAGCTGGTGGTCAGAGGTTTTCCTTGCTTCAGCAGCCTATGTAGGGAGATTATCACACCAGACGCTATAAACTGTTTCTGTCCCACTACACTCTGTCCCACTGCTGCTACACTCCTACCCCACTCCGGTCCCTATAACGAAATAAAAAAAATTCAAACCCTTCCCTTGCCGTGTGATCTGGAGCGCTCCCCCTCCCTTTGGCAGTCCAGGTGTGAATGGAGATGTTGCAAAGCTCCATTCACATCCCAGAAAGCAAATCCCACCTGTTCTTGTGAGAGAATGAATGCGCGGGTATTTTAAAAATAAAAATACAAGAAAAAAGTGACAGCAAGCACAAAAAATACTCTACACTTACAAAGCAACTTGGGGAGGGGAAAAAAAGGGTGACACCTGGCTGTTCCGATCGTACCTAGAAGTCTTCAGCATGGACCTCCCAGTGACATCACGTGCCACTGGCATCACGTAAGCAGAACGGGTCATCTTTTCATTCACCCGTCATTCCTTTTCTATAACGGAACATGCTTCTTATTGACAGCTTTTCCCCATCAATAAGAGGAAGAAGGAGGGGAACAGAAGCAGAATGGGAGCATCATAGGGCAGGGACAACATCGTCTTAAAGGTAAGCCTTTTAGCAGTCCCCTGTCTTCTATGTCCTGGGATGTTCTCCCTGTCCGATCATCTCCTAATTCCATTTGATTCAATACTGTAGAGAAGTGTTTCTGCAAAATAACTGTAGCAGCTTTGAAGGTGGAAAACACATCAGTGGTATAGATTTGGTGACCATTGGTGTTGGACTTTGGAGAGTGTACATGTGTATTTATGCATGTATGTGAATTAATTAGATTCTGTGTATATTCAGATGCAAAGAGTATTAGGTCTCTTCCCCCACTGCCCCATTTCATTCAATGTATCTATACATGCATAGTATTTATACAACAGCCTTCAGCCAGGAAGGCTCCCAGAATGGCTTAAAATGAACAATTTGACCATTTTCTGCTCATAGATTTCAATCTAAATGAGATAAAATACACAAGGAAAATGGTATCGCAGTGGGGGAGAGAATTAAGTCCAAAGGATGCTTGCTGCTCTTCTCATCCTCTGAGGCCAGAGGATTGGCAGCTGCAATCTGAAGGGAGAGGCTGTCAGCAGCTACTATGGCCAAGTATGACGAAACTGTGCCTTAGTTATTATACAAAACATTTACATAATATACAAAACCAAACCTAATGGAGAGAATAAAAATGCAACAGTTACAAAACTTTCTGTACAGATGAATATTTGATTTTCATCACTCTGCTTCCCCACTCCTTCTGGGCCCTCTACCCCCATTTTCCCTTCCAAGCTCAGTATATGGGCTTTTTAAAACAACAACAACAACAACAAACAACAACAATAGTAATAATGTATTGTGAAGGTGGAGAATATCCACCAGTTCTCCATTTTAACATTGCTACAAAAAGGATTTAAAAAATGCTTATGGTTGCACTGCAGATATAGTACTCTGCCAGATCATAAGCCAGCACATAAGCTAAGTCACATCATTTTAGGCAGGCTAAAATACCATAATTTTAGGCAGGCTCCAAATAGAACTGCTTAAGACTAAGAGGGGTTTGGCTGCTTTACCACTACAGCAGGTGCTACACTGCAGAAATAATGCAAAAGGTAGAGCCAGAAATGAGCCTGCAGCAGCCTTATAGTTTTCCAGCAAATGAATGAAATATCGCAACCTCGTTGAGATGTAAATTGACCCTCCTCCTGGGTAAATGTTGCAGTTTGGATAATAAGACCTAGACTGTTGCCACTCTGCAGAAATAATGCAGTCTGACACCGCTTTAACTGCCATGGCTTAATGCTGTGGAATCCTGGGAATTTTAATTTTGTTAGATAAATAGCCTTTGTCAGAGAGCTCTGGTGTCACAGCAAACTACAAATCTAAGGATTCCATAAGACAGAGCCATGACAGTTAAAGTGGTGCCAAGTTGCACTATTTCTGCAATGTGTTAGCAGCCTACCACACCTGTTTTGCTAGCCTGCAGCTCAAGATATTGATCAGGGAACTGTGTGAGCTCTACAGTGTCCAGCAGCCTTTCCCAGCATAGCCAATGATGCGGTAAGCTGGAACTTGCAGTCCAACAATATACAGAGACTCACATTATTTCCAGCCCTTGTATTGCAATTAGGAGTGCATGCTCAGACATATGTCCTACTAAGTTAGACCTTACACCTAACTAAGGAGATTATCAGACTTGGCAAATACCACATCAGAAGATCGCAGTGAGAACCAGAACAGGCAAGATTATCAGACAACGTCATCCTCCAGTGTCCCAGGGGCATATTGTGGCCATGAGTAAGGTGTCCCTTTTTATTCATGGCTTGTCCCCATCAATAAGAAAGGGAAGTCTTGTCCATGGCAGCGCTATGTCCCTGGGATGGCAGAAGGACACGGCGTCTGATAATGTCTCCCTTCCTGTTCTCCTCCTGTTCTTCTGCTGTGGTTTGGAATCTGGTATTTTGCCACATTCCACCGCATCTGATAATCTCCACAGTTTGCATAGCAAATGTATTTATTTGCTGTCAAGTGCCTTTAAGTAATTTCTAATGCATGGCAACCTTAAGAAAAACCTACCACTGTTTTTTTTTGAGGGGGGGAGGTTTATTCAGAGTGGGGTTTGCCATTGCCTTCCTATGAGGCTGAGAGAGTGTGACTTTCCCAGCTCACCCAGTGGGTTTCCATGGCTGAATGATTATTTGTACCTTGGTCTCCCAGAGTCCTGGTGCAATGTCCAAGCTACTACACCACACTGGATTCCATGTACTAATTTATATATGTATAAATATGTGTGTGCGTTTATACACGAAGGCTTGGAATCTCAGCCAGCTATTGGTTAAAATGAGCATTGGCTGCCAAGCCTAGAATCTTGGTAAAATCCAGACAACCCTGATTGTTGACACAAGTGTCAGATGTTAGGATGTGGCCACAAGGTGTTCGAAGAGACTGATGTGTGCTACACAGCTTGCCCTATGTCCTTTTAGTTGATCTGCTGCTTTCAGATGTGATAAAGGATGCTCTTCCATCAACTATGTTGAAGAAGAATTTACCAGTCTAGTCAACCTTTTTTAAAAAAAGAAAGAATGGGAAGAGCTATCCCTCTTGTTCTTTGCCTCAAGCAACAGAATGGGCTGGGCCAGCCCTAGACAGGTTTAAATTGAAGGAGGTCAATAGTGAGAGATGGCTGTTGGCTTCATGCCCTACTTGTGTAATATTTGTACTGTAAGCATTTGACCATGATAGGAACTGGAATGGTTGACCAGATGAACCCTTAGGCCCAAATTCAATTTCCAGTCCCATCCAGAGTAGATCTATTGAATCAATTGTTTAATGGCAAGTCAGTACTTAGATAAATACCATTGATTTGATGGGTCTGTTGGAGCTTGGAATAGCAGTTGGATTTACATAGGTCTTAATTTCATCCAGTGGGGCTCTTTTTTCTTCTTCCTTACAGCTCACCATCTGAGCCTGTCTTGATTTCCAATGAATCTATATTCTATTACAAACCTGTGATCTATTTGTTACTGGTGGAAATTACTGCCCTACACAAAATTGCTTCTGAACAATCCGTTTGACGATGGACAGAATTTGGATGTTTCTTTTTGAATGTTTCTTTTAACAGCAAAACATGCATCAGATGATATGTGTAAAAGGCTTTTTAAAAGAAAATAAATTACTTTGGAAAGATTTGGTATCCATTTATATAATACATATAATCTGAATCATCTGTTTCCATTTCCTACCCCATATTTGCTGCTGTGACAAAATTAATGTTAAGAACTTTTTTTAAAACTTTGTCTCATTATATGACTTGTTCCATTTGTCTCAAGTACTTTGTATGCACATTTTCTATAGGTGATATTTGGTGTTTTTTCCTACATTGCTTTATTATTAAATTTATTTGCAACAATTAAAATAATTGCAGATGCCTGCTGAAAATCATCAGAAGTTTGATTATCAAAGTGGTCTCTTCAACAGTGTACAAGCTGAGCCTTCCACGTTTCCAACAAATCCCCATACGAGTACAATAATGTTAGTGTGGGAATCATTTCAAGCAATCTGCGTACCTAATTTATTTGTTTTAAGATGAATTCACTCATCACTTAATCAGATGTTGTTTGTATGGGTGTTGTTTATGAGCTCTCAACAGAAGGAGGAGAAATTAGAAACAGTAATGGAGTTAGGATGGGAAAATGCATCTTACTTAACCTGCCTTTTGCTGAAACTTTGAAAATGAAACTTTGTGTGTGTGTGTGCGCTTCCCATTTAAATGAGATAATTGAAGTGCATTGGCCACATCATATTTCCAAAAGTAAACCTAAATCACGCTAGCATGTGTTTTCATATGTTTTATTGCCATAGCTGAGAAAAGAATAATTGCATAATTCCATAATCATAGGTTCCTTTTAAAAAGCTGAAAAGACACCATGAGAAATTTCCAATTTTGGTGTTTCAGAAGAAAATTCAGCCTATTGGTGGGGGTGGGATGGAATCCAGGAAATTACAGATCAGTTAGCTTAACATCTGTTCTGGGTAACTTGAAGGAAAACATTATTAAAGATAAAACTGTAGAAAAAAAAATCTTGCCAAAGGGGAAAAAAATCAGCATGGCTTTTGCAAAAGGAAGTTTTTCAGTACTAACCTTGGTGTGTTCTCTCAAGATTTTATCAGACTACCCTCCATTAATGTTCTTTTGCCAGTATATTTTGTGGCATTTTAATGCTGGCAAAAGACCCCCCCCCCAACACTAGACCTACCTTGAGCAGTGGCAATGAGACATCCCCGGCATACATGGAACATGAACGGAGCTCCATTTACTTCCAGGGTTGATATCTCACTGATTCTCGTAAGAAGACATGAGCATGGCAAACTCATAATGTTAAACAAGACAAATACATAAAATGTAGACACAAGCACAAAAACACATTTTTAAAATTACAAGTAAACTGGTGGGGGGGATTAATAAAAAGAGTGTCCCCTGCCTGGCTGTCGCGATCTCACTTGGAAGTGTTCTGTCATTGATGCTATATTCATGTGAGCACAAGGGCATGAGCATTCAAACACGAGCAATTCTGGCAACAAAGTGCCAGGGGGAGCTATTGATGGCTTGGGCAGTCAATAAAATAGAATGGCTTTTTGATAAGATGTGACTGTGAAGGGACAATGTCGTATGGTATGTGCATCCTTTCGTGATCATTAGGCGTCATTATGACACCATATTTGCTGCATCTGATAAAGTCCATAGAGAGTCAACAAGTATGTGGTTCAGGAGACAGTGAGCTGGATGGAGATGGTGCAGTGCAATCCTACTAGACACATAGCTATAGGAGACTGGAAATCGGGAGAAGTATCTTGTGCTGACTGAACTGGCCTTTGGCCAGTTGAACTGGCCTTCTGATGATATAACTCCTTTTGAAGGGAATCTCAGAGGTCATCTGGAAGAGGATCTGCCAGCACAATTGCTCTGACAAAAGGAAGAACCAAAAAAAATGGATAATGGGTGGAGCAAGAGAGCAGCTAAATTATGCTAGCATACCCTCCAGCATTTCACAGATGACGTGTGGCCAAACAACATCAACACAGTTAAAAGCACATCTCATCCAGAGTCCTGCCCCTTGACAGGTGCCCCACACCAAAAGTCCCACTTTAACTGGATGTCCTGCCTTTATGGAAGTCCCACATGTTGGTGGGGCATGTGGAGGGGAGCATGTGCCCCTCCACAATCATGTTACACCCTCACGGATCAGTAGGAAGGGGCCTCAGAGCCCTGTGATCCATCTGGTTGGAAATAGCCAATGGGGACAGTTTCCAACAACTCTCCAGATTGGTTGAGGGTATCAGGGGTGGAAATGGCCCCATAGGGCCATTTGAACCAATAAGAAGGAATAGCCCAAACACAGCTGTAAAAAAAGAAGTCAAAATTTATTAATCCACCATTAGATTGCACATTAACCTATGAACTATTTAATCATTCACTGCTCCCCAAAACCCCATTCAGTTCTTCCCCGAGCTGACTGTCCTATCTTTATTACAGCTTTTCCCTATCTCTAGCCCATCTTTCCCTATCTCTCTGCAATCCTTTTCCTATCTCTAGGTGATGTTTCCCCTCTTTGCCTTCTGTCATAGACAAGCCTCAGTTTTTTTTATTATTCTTTATTAAGAAATTTTAAAAAAACAATAAAATATAAAACACATTAAATACACAAAAAACATATAACCTAATTCACAATACACAAAAACCAAAGAAAACATATTACACAGACATTAATCTAGTCACTTTAACACGACTTACTGTAACATACAACATTACATGTAAAGTGACTTCCTTCTTCTCAAGGACATGAATTTATTGCTTCTGCCTTTTTAATCTTTTCTTTTTCTATACGTTATTCCATATGTCTATATTTCCTTAGTCTACACAGTGCTAGGTTGATTACAGGATTCGTTATACTTCTTTTCTCCTTTTCTACTATCTTTATCCTGTACTCAAATTAGACAAGAGTCTCTCTCTTCCCTTATATTAACTTTATTGTTGCACCTTTATATTCTTTTCTCTGGCTTTTCTTTGCAAATGAAGATTCAGGTAGGACTCATCCCGCGTTTTCTGCAAGCGCGCTGATGACTAAAAAGGCCAATCCGAGATAAACAAGTCTGGTTGCAAAAAGCACAGCAGAAGATCTCCTTGGGTGATGTTTCCGGGTTGTGATTCTTTCTGCGTTGTCGTTTCTCTTCAAGACTTGTTCGTCGTGAGTTCTCAAATAAGGCTGCAGCATTATGGATAGTGCGTCTCCATGCCTCCCGATGTGAGGCCAGGGCAGACCATTGTTGGTGATCAATTTGGCCAAGCCTGAGATGTTGTTTCAGGGAGTCCTTCTATCGCTTTTTTTGGAGCGCCCCTCTTACGCTGACCCGTGCCGAGTTCACCGTAGAGTACGATTTTGGGGAGGCGATGGTCCTCCATCCTAGAAACATGCCCTGCCCAGCACAGCTGTGTTCTCAATATCATGGCCTCAATGCTGGTGATCCCTGCTTGCTCAAGGACAGCAACATTCATCACATAGTCAGTCCAGTGTATATTTAGGATCTTGCGTAAACAGCGCTGATGGAAGCGTTCGAGGAGTCGTAAGTGGTGGTGATAGGTGACCCATGTTTCAGACACATAAAGGAGAATAGACAGTACAACGGCTCTATACACACTGATTTTTGTGTTTTGCCTCAGGTGTTTATTACTCCAGACTCTTTTGTAAAGTCTTCCAAATGCGCTATGTGCCTTTGCTAATCTGTTATTGATCTCTGTCAATCTTGGCATCTGAGGAGATGATGCTTCCCAGGTAGGTGAACTGCTGAACGGACTTAAGCACAGAATTGTCAACGGCAATGTGGGGATGGTGGTGTTAGTTAGTCAATAAACCATATTGCTAAGTATTCATACCAATCAGATTTCCAAAAATCAATTAGATTCTTCCACTCCTTCTTAAATTTATTAGTTGTTCTATACTTTTTCCATGAAGTGAGTTGTTCCATTCTCGCTACCACCTCCAACTTTAACATCCATTCCTCAATCTTTGGAGTTCCTTTTTGTTTCCAGTATCTAGCCCAGACTATTCTAGCTGTGGTGGTCATGAAGAAGGTCAATTTTCTTAAATCTTTCAGAACATTTCCTCCTATCCTACTATACTTAACAAAAATATTTCTGGCTTCAGTCCAATATCAATTTTTAGTATTTTTTGTTACATATTCGTAAATATTATTCCAAAATTGTTTCGCTTTCGTACATGACCACCACATGTGATAAAAAGATCCCTCCGTTTCTCCACATTTCCAACATTTTACTTCTTTTTCTTTGTAAATTTTTGCTAGTTTCTGTGGGGTCATGTACCAACAAAATATCATTTTATAACAGTTTTCCCTCAATTCCATGCAAGATGTGTATTTAATGTCTTTCTTCCATAACGCTTCCCAATCTTCTAGTTGTATATTTTGCCCAATATTTCTAGCCCATTTGATCATGTATTCTTTAATATATTCCGATTCTAATTCCAAAGTTAGCAAGATTTTATATGCTTTTAATATTTTTATTTCCTTTTGTTCTGTTAACAATTTATCTAGTTCAGTTTGTTGTTGTTCTATTCCATAAAGCTTAATGTCCATCTTAAATCTTTCTACTATCTGTCTGTACTGAAACCAATTACACTCTATTTGGTCTTCCTTCAGTTCTGCACTGGTTTATAATCTAATTGTACCCCCTTGGAATTTCATCAGATCATCATATGTCCACCATATTTCTTTATTCAGCATCTCTTCTTCTAAATGCTTCCTGAGGTGATACCCATAATGGAAGCCTTATATATAGTTTCTCTCTTACCCTCTTCCAACTGTTCAATATTGCCTTCCTAATAATATGGTTCTTAAAGTTCTTATCAATTTTATCCTTTCCATACCAGAGGTATGCGTGTAACCCAAATCTTATATCAGCTCCTTCTAATGTTAATATTCTATTGTTGTTTAGCAAAAAACACTCACATAACCAAGTCAAGACCGATGAGCTGTAATATAATCTTACATTCGAAACTCCTAAACCACCTTTATCTTTGTCCTCCTGTAATATATTCCACCTTATCCTTGTTCTTTTGCTAGCCCATATAAATTTTGATAGCTCTTTATCCTAAGTTCTAAATAGTTTATATAAGACTGGTAAATTTTGAAATAAAAAAGAGCATCTTTGGCAACACCATAATTTTAACCACTGATATTCTTCCCATTATTGGTAAGTTCAGCTTTCCCCATCTTTCAAGGTCTTCCTTTATTTCTTTCCAGTTTTTATTATATTTGTTTTCTATCAAATCTAAGTTGTTATTTGTAATCTGTATTCCTAAGTATCTTGTTTTCTTTTGTATTTTATAATTTGTTATTTTTGTAATTTCTTCTTGGTCTTTTTTACTTAGATTCTTAGTTATTATAACTGTTTTTTCTTTATTTATTTTTATTCCAGATACTTCGCTAAATTCCCATAACTTTTCTTTAACATTTCTAATTGATGTTAAGGGATTTTCTAAAGTTAGTGCTATATCATCTGCAAAAGCTGAAATCTTATATTCTTGTCTCTTAATCTTAACTCCAAGAATTCCCTTATCTTCTCTTTTTTTTGCATAGTGTTTCTAGTGTCATTATAAATAATAGAGATGATAATGGGCATTTCTCTTTTTGATTGAATGTATCTCGTATTTTTTGCAGTTTTTCTCTTATTTTCCTATTTTTTTTCACAGTTTATTTGCATTAATATTCCTCTGATCACTGTTTTACTTGCTTCCCATACATTCTGTAGTGACACTTCTCCTTCTTTGTTTTCTTTAAAATAGTTCTTCAGGGCCAATCTTATTCTTTGCTGTACACTTGTATTAATGATTCTTTCAGTCTCCAGTCATAACTCTTCTTCCTTTCTCTTATTTTCAGCCTTATCATGTTATGGTCTGAGAATGTCCTTGGGCATATTTCCATAGATTCTATATATCCAGCATGTTTTTGGATATCAAAAACATATTGATACGCGCAAGAGACTTGTGTCTATCAGAGAAGTATGTATACTCTCTGTTATCATTGTATAGGTATCTCCACACTTCTATCATAAATAGATTCTCCATAAAATCAAAAAAGGATACCGGTAGTTTACCTTGTTTTTCTTTTATTTTTTTTTCTATCTTTAAGAGTTTCCATTACCCCATTCCAATCCCCAAGGCATATTATACTACCAAACTCCTTCTCTAGTAATATTTTCAAAATATCTCTATAAAATTTCTCTCTGTTTTCCGATGGTGCATAAACCCCTAATATTAAAGTTTTCTTATCCATGATGGTTGCCTCTATTCCAATATATCTTCCTTTTATGCCTCTTAGTACTTCTTTCGCAGTTAGATTTCTTTTTACATATATCACGATACCTTTCTTTTGCTTTTTAACTGAGTTTACAAATTCTTGTCCTAATTTCCTATTTCTTAACAAACTTTTATGTTTTTCCTTTATGTGAGTTTCTTGAATACATATTAAATCTGCATTAGTTTTTTCCAAATGATGAAATATTTGATTTCTTTTATGTGAGGAATTCATCCCCCTCACCTTCCACGAAATTAAACTGAGTACCATTTTATTTATTCTTATTGACTTTATAGATTTTTATTTTTAACTGTATTTGTCTTCTACTCTTAAATTTCCTCTTCCTCCTCTTCCTCCTCTTCTTCTTTCCCCCCTTCATCCTCTGTTCCTAATTCTCTTCTTTCTTCTCCAATTTCTTCTTCTTCATCTTCCTCTGATGTTATCTCATCTTCTCTCTCCTTATCTCCAACTTCTTCTTTATCACTTCTCATTTTTTCAATTTCTTCCTCTTGTTCTTCTTCGTCTTTTTTGTTTCTTTTTCTTTTATCTTCCTCTAATAAGTCTTGTTTTCCCTGATGTTCTTTACCATTTTTCCCTCTTTCTGTAGTTTCAATATCATTACCATATTTTGTTAGGAAGTCTTTTGCTTTTTTATTGTGTTTATCTTATATCTTCTTTGGTGATAGGTAAAACAGATTCCTTCTACCCTTTCCCATCTGTATCCCTTTTTTCTGTAATTTAGATGTGATGAATTGATAATCTTTCCTTCTTTTCAATATTTCAGCTGGAAAGTCTTTGTAGATTGCCAGTTCATCACCTTCAGTAATTAACTTTCTGTCGTAATTTTTTCCCCAAGAGTTGGTCCCTTATCTTCCCTCTTGTAAAATACACCACAATATCTCTTGGTATCTTCCTTTTTATAGCTACTTTTGAATTAGTGCTAAAAAATGTATCGACTTCCATCTCCATCCTTTCTGTGGGTATTTCTATATAATCTGCTAAATTTGGGATTAATGTTTCATATAGATCCTCCTCTTCTATTTCTGTCACCCCCTTATTTTTAGGCATTTTTCTCTTAGTCTCATTTGAATTTCTAGATCTCTCTTCTGACCTTGTTCTTGTTCATTTCCCAGAAGCTCTGTTGTTTTTTCTAGATTTTTAGTTTTTACATTCAAACTTTCAATTTTTTGCTTAGTTGTTCTACATCCTCTGTTATCTTATTTAGCTTTTTGCCAAAGTCTTCTAGTTCTTTCTTTATGTCTTTCCTTATATCCCTCATTTCCTGGGTCACTTCCTCTCTGAACTTCCTGAATTCCTGTAATAATAGCTGTTGTATATCAGGTATTTCCATTGATTGTCTTCTAGTTGTTAGTGTATGGATTTGGGTAATTCTTTTAACAGGCATTTTTTTAAAAGATATCTGTATATATATATATATATATATATATATTCTACTTCTGTCTCTTTTCCCCAGTTCTTCTATTATATGTTTTAGACTTGTTCCTCAACTATACTGTGTTCCCCTACAACCCAATTCCAGTTAGGACAAGATGGGAAGTGTATTGTAAGTTTAAACTTATAATTATATTTTAGCTTAGTTTCTAACTCAGAACAATCGTTTTAATCCTCAATACACTTTACACATATATTTATATATATCTCACATATATATCACTTGTATATCACATATCATATATATCACATTTATTTCTTATCTATCTATGTCACTGATATTATGGAATAAACAATTAATTTTAAGCAATTAGTTTGTAGGTAATTATGTTATGTTATGTTATATAGATTAAAATAAATTTTCCCCTTCTCAATTTCTCACACTAAATACTTATAACAATTATTCCAACTCACAACATCAAATGAGTATATACCACTATATAAATATTTCTTCTCATTGGTATTAATAATTTCCCTCTTTTCCCAGCTTTGTCTCTTTACTTTCCTCCTGACTTTAATACCAGCCACACCTTTCTACAACGCTCTTCAACAAACAAGCCCTCCTAACAGTCTCTATACCTTCTCTCCTCTCCAGTGTATTCAGTTGTAATGTCCCATGTATATTCAATGTTCTTACTGTCTCTTTCTTCCCTTCGTATCACCGTTTCTCCGTTTCTCTGTCTTCTTTCTACTCCACTATCTCTTAATTGTTTTCAATTGTAATGTCCAATTTATGTTCAATTTCTTACTCTCCTTTTTTTTTCCTCCACAGCACCACTTCACAGTTCCACTAACTCTGTTCTATCCCAGTATCTCCCTGTCTCACCCTCTTTCTTCTCTCAGTTTCAGGTATAACTCTCTCTCTATTTCCGTCTCAGTCTCAATTATATTCAATTATATTCGTCTCCAATTTAGACTCTTTCTCTTTCCTTCTCTTTCCTTTCCTTTTTCTTATTTCTCCTTGAATAACATCAGATATTAAGCAATCTTTTCACCCCTCACTTTGTCCCTGCTATTGTCATTCCACACTACTCTGCTCCTTTCTATTCCTCACCGCTTCTTCCAGGTTTCTTCCTCTCCAGTCTGTGTTCGCTTCTCACAAAAACTGCTACTCCCAGGCACCTTCGCATTGTTACTTTCGCTTTTCTCCTTCCTCTCCTTTCTCTGTCCGTCGACTGCAATTCCACTCCAAACACTCCTCGTCCTTCTCTTATACAGGTTTGTTTAAACTATGTAGCTTTGGTGTAAAAGATCTCCCCAATTCAGTCCTCTAGGGTTGTTGTTGCTTATTTAATTTATGCTTTTTTTAAAAAAAAAGTCGGTGAAGCTGCTATCTCCCCTTTGAACAACCAGGGGAATCCCAGTCAAGGGCATTGTTCTGCTCCGTGGCTTTTCAGTGTTTGTGCCTCTCCTCTCCCCTCCTATGGGAAGGGTGCGGAGGCTAGCACTTGCAATATAAATAAGCCCAATTCGAGCCCACTCTGGTTTTTCTTCCACAAGAAAAAACTTGTCTGGCTTTGATGGTATAACTTACTAGCCAGCGAAAAAACCCTTGACCAGTGACCATAGTCGCTCCTGCTGAGCTACCTACAGCTGCCCACAGCTCCGTCGCTGACCGGAAGCCAAAAAACCAATTTCAGACAAGCCTCAGTTTTGTATCCTTTCTCCCCCATAGCCCCATTCACAGCATTCCCTGAGCTGTGATTGGCTGGCACCAACCAGGCTTGCCCAGCTCCTCCCTTCACAGTCTTATGTACCAATCACCTTCCATAGAATGATTTGAAACCTAGCAGTTCCCTCAGCAAATCTATGTGTGTGTGTGAGAGAGAGAGCATGTGAGCACACATATAGTACACACGTTACACACACATATACCCGAAACCTAGCTAGGGATGTACATTTTTATCTTCCATGCCCTTGCAAGAGTAACAAATAATGCCCTCACTGTGAAGAAATGCAGATGAGTCCCTGCCTTCATAACATATGCTTATTGGCAGTTGAACAGTGTAAATGTCAGCTAGTCTTTACAGATGAATAACACCAAAGCTATGCTTCATGTAAAAGGCACACCTCCCCCCTCAGCTGGTTAAACCTTTCATAAAACAGACATCATTGCACAGACATCATTGTGTTGTTGTTGTTTTAAATCCCTCTTAATAGAGCTGTTTTTTCACAACGACTCACAGCACGAAGAGGTCAGAACTGAAGTCCTCCAAAGATCTGTACTGGTGAGGACTGGTGCTTTTTGACATGCTCATAAATACCCTGGAATTAGAGTTGAGAAAGGGAGATGATGGTCAAGTTTGCAGGTGCCACAAAATGATTTAGAATTGTGAAAATTCAAGCAAACTGCTCCGAAATGATTGTTCCATACTAGGTGAATGGATAACATGATGAGAAACAGGTTTCACGACTGTATGTGTCAACAAATGTAAGTACACATTAGCACAAAAATATATAAATTCCTAATTTCACAGAAACACTGAACTGCCAATAGCTAACCAGGCCCAGAAGGCATGGTGGATAGGTCAATGAACAAGTCAGCCTAATGTGTGGCTGCTGTGAACCAGACTAAGCCCATGCTATGAATTATTAGTAAAGGGGTTAAAAATAGATCTGTCAATATCGTAATGCCTTTGAACGAGTCTATGGTGCACCCACACTTGGAAAGGTGTGACAGTTCTGGTTGCCACAACTCAAAAATGTATTGTTGAGGTAGAAAATATACCCAACAACAACAACAAAACAACACCCCAAACAAAATGCTTAGAGCAATAAAGTAACTCCATTATGAGTAAAGGCTACAAAGTATGGGATTTTTCATTTAGGAAAAAGGTGGTGGAGGAGGAAGAGTAGCATTTTATAAAGCCATTCATGTTGTAATGAAGGGAGATAGAGGAATAATTTATTGCTCTCTAGTAATGCCAGAACTCTGGATTATCCAATGAAACCAATTGACCTGTGTTATTTGGACTACAGGGCACAGGCAAGCCCCAGTATTTGGCCCATGTATACAAGCCCTACGAATCTTGTCCAATCTAATACAGCAATCCTGTGTTATAGCCCCAGAACTCTAATATAATTTTTGTAGGGAGTAGTGTACACTTTCATCATTAGAACCATGGTCAGTTGTTGATTGCTTTTAAATCAAACTGCTAGTGAATTCATGCCCTTGGCAAATCCATATAGATTCCTGAGAAAAACCATGCAGATAGAATTGAAGAGAGAGGCAATTGCTGAGCTTTCATGTATCTTGTCAATGACAAGAAATATGCAGGCGAGGACATTTGTAGCTACAATATAAAGCAATGGTAAACCACAACAGGAAGTTTGGACATCAACTTATTCTACTCACATGCATAAAAAAAGTGAATTGTATAGGTAAAAATAAACAACTGGGAGTCAAGATGGACATTGAAACAGTGGATAATAATGATGAAGTAACATTTTAAAACAATCCCAAAATTTGGTCATGGAGATGAGAGTTGTGTGATGGCCTGGATAAGATCAAAGAGCTCTCAATGACATATGTACAATCACATTTGGCACAGCAGTTGGAAAGAGCAGTTGGCATAGGTGGGCACATTCTCAAAGACAATTTATCAGACCTACAATAAATGTTGCAATATATCCTCACTCCACAGGATGAAGTGATTCTGCTCAGGGTTCCTGGCAATCAGCCTTGTGCTCTTCCAATATACTATACACCATTAGGGAACCAACCAGTCCAATTCCCCCCTTTCCCCATTTTTATTGTCTTGTTGACCCATAAAATTCTATGGGACCTAGACAACATGAAGGATGTTCAATCCTTAGTAGGATGTTTGGTGTAACCTCTCTCTTTCTTGCTCTTAAATGTACAGACACACATCCCTCAGCATATCATCTCTCCATTGTTGTTAGTTGGCTTTGTTCTGCTTCCAGAATGATGGTCCCCTCATTCATCTGAGTTTGCAGTTTGGGAGGAATGATAATCAGTCCAAATAAGATGTGATATCCCGGTCACCTCTGAGCAGCCTTGAAGGGAAGCAGCTGTGCTGTGTGCAGCAAAAGTGAATCAACAACAAGAAATCATGTATTCTACTTAAAAATAACCTATTTGTCTGGGGAAAGCTCAAGTGCAAATTTTAAGCACAGGCCTCTTCCAGACAGAGCATTTTGCTGATGATGGGTTGTCTTAAACATTCTCCCCACCTTTTGCAAGCTATTTTGTTCATACCCTAAGAGAAAATGTTTTTTTTTTTAAAAAAAAAACAAAACAAAACATCCAAACTGTATACATTTGCTTGTCAATGGATTCTCTCTGTCTCTCTCTCCCACCCATGTGAAAGTCTTACCATTGACCCCCCACACACATTTTCGTTTCATTTTTGAGGATTTCATTATTTGTGGATTATTTGCTTCTGCTTTGCTGACACTCTATGTGAGTGGTTCTTAACCTGTGGTCCACGGACCCCCATGGAGATGCAATGTCCTCACAGGGGGTCCATGAAGGCTTGAAGACAGCTCAGCCCATGTGACAGGAGCCAAGCTGAAGACTTGGCCTGTGCATTGCTATTCAATCTCTCTGGTCACAAATTTGTAGGAAGAAGCAGGAGAAAAATCTTCCCTCCCCTCCAATCCCTCTGAGGGAAGGGTGAAATGTATGGTGTAATTGTACTACTATTATCAGGTATTATTACCGGTATTATTGTTGTTCTTGTTTAAAATTGTGAGTTAAGTCTTGGGGGCCCTTGGCCCTTTAAAGGGGATCCCTGGTAAAGAAAAAGTTAAGAGCTAGTGCTCTATGCTATCTTTAATAGGGACTGCAACACCACCATCCCCACATTGCCATCAGCAAATCTGTGCTCAAGTCCATTCAGCAGTTCACCTACCTGGGAAGCATCATCTCCTCAGATGCCAAGATTGACAAAGAGATTGATCACATATTAGCAAAGGCATATAGCGCATTTGGAAGACTTCACAAAAGAGTCTGGAGTAATAAACACCTGAGGCGATGCACAAAAATCAGTGTGTATAGAGCCATTGTACTGTCTATTCTCCTTTATGGATCTGAAACAAGGGTCACCTATCGCCACCACCTACGACTCCTTGAATGCTTTCATCAGCGCTATCTACGCACAATCCTAAATATACACTGGACTGACTATGCGATGAATGTTGCTGCCCTTGAGCAAGCAGGGATCACCAGCATTGAGGCCATGATATTGAGAACACAGCTGAGCTGGGCAGGGCACGTTTCTAGGATGGAGGACCATCACCTCCCAAAAATACTACTCTACGGTGAACTCTCCACGGGTCAGCGTAAGAGGGGTGCTCCAAAAAAGTGATACAAGAACTCCCTGAAACAACATCTCAGGCTTGGCCAAATTGATCACCAACAATGGTCCGCCCTGGCCTCACATTGGGAGCCATGGAGACACACTATCCACAATACTGCAGCCTTATTTGAGAACTCACGCTGAACAAATCTTGAAGAGAAACGACAACACAGAAAGTATCACAACCCAGAAACATCACCCAAGGAGACCTTCTGCTGTGCTTTCTGCAATCAGACTTGCTTATCTTGGATTGGCCTTTTCAGTCATCAGCGCGTTTGTAGAAAGCGTGGGATGAGTCCTTCCTGAATCTTTGTTTGTGAAGAAAAAAACGATATAGAGATATAGCAAGCCTTACAGGACTGAAAGACAGTGAATAAGGCTTGTAAGTCCTTGTTTAAAATGGCATAGGGCAACAGTAGAGGTAGTGTCAAGGCCACCAGCATCCCGCTTCTGCCTTGTGATCCCCACCACATCAAAGGCATCCATGGTGTGTTGAATCTGTGGATCATATATTTTAGTATTTTAAATATGGTCTGGGGAGATAGAATTATTTGTGTTTTTTCCACTTTCATGGGGATCCTGCACCCCTAACCCCAGTGAATGTGGAGGGATGACTGTACTGGTAAACTGCTAGGCTTTCACTCACACTGCTTCCTCTAACAGAGCAGCCTTCTCTAGGGACTTTTTTGGATCAGCTTTTAGAGCGCTAGCAGCCTCGTCCACATTGCAAGACTTGTGTGCTGCAGGGTGTCCCTTTTGGATGACGCTCTCCCCTGCCGGTACTATTGCGTTACCACGGGGACACTGCAGCGTTATATTTGGCGGTTTTCTAATCAAGAAAGTTGATCGTGATTAGAAAACCGCCGAATATAATGCTGCAGCGTCCCCGCGGTAACGCAACAGTACCGGCAGGGGAGAGCGTCATCCGAAAGGGACGCCCTGCAGTGCAGTAGCCTCACAACGGGGACGAGGCTGCTAGCGCTCTAAAAGCTCATCCGAAAAAGTCCTAGGTGTTAAGGGGAAGAGGCCACCTCCTGACCTCTGTCCCCCAATGCTTCAATTTCCCTCCACCCTCACCAGCCTGGAATGTGCTCTCATACTCTTCCTGCTTACCTCCCACTCCAATTTGTGGCTCTCCTTCCACCACCACCCCGACTGTTAATTTTCCTCCCATTTCCCAGGGTAGGAATGTCAGGAATTATTGATGTTTCTATTAAGGAGAAGGCAGTGTAGCCCCAAGGAATGCATCCTTCTCTCTCCCTCCTCTGATTTCCCTTGCTTGGTCTCTTTCCCCTCTAATCACTCTATCTTCTTCCTAACTCTCATGGCTGGATTCTCACTACACTAACAACAGGATCATAGGTGGTACTGGAGGAGCAAATGAAGGCAAATCACAGGGGTGGGGAATTTGGATAGGGAATTGGCATACAAACATAAGAGGAATTGAGCAGCCACACACATTAATTGTGAGACAGTTTGGGATAAATTGCCAGTTTGGATGAGCCCACTGTATTGCGGATTGGCATGTGGAGCATGGAAACTTTTTTCTTTCTGTGTTTCCTGATAGCTTGTATTTTCTGAATGTTGTAAGTATCTTTTTCTAGAGGCTGTAGTCTACCCATTAGCAACAATGAAGTGTGTAAAGAATTACTTGGAAATGTTCCCTGCCCCATCCTCTATGTAGAGAGAACATCAACAGAGGTTTATCTTCCTAACACTGTTTCCCCCTTCTTTAGGCAGAAAATATAGTAATGCATCTGAAATTTTCACATCCAACACCTAGTGTCAGTCCCATACTCTCTTCTTTGCCTGGTTGTTTTCATGAACATATGGCCAAAGCAGTAAGTTTACTTGCTGTTGGGATAATTTATACCAGCACCTGGTAGGAATCAAGGCTGCAACAGCTTGCTAATCTTTCGCTACAACAGCAAGTGATAGATAGTGCCGGGAGACATAACAGGAATGAAGGAAATAAGGCAATAATTCCCAAATGGTGTGCACACTTATCTTCTCTAAAAGGGGCTCTAAAAAATTACGCCAACATATCAAAGGTATTGACCATTCTAGATTCTCTGGAGTGGTGAAAATTCAAGCAACACTGGTGCCCCCTTCTCTTTACCAGTAACTGGGCAGTAACATTATCCTTTGGGAGAGGTAAGGATACACAAGGATTTCTTGATGAAACCATAGCTCACAGCCATGAAGGAATCCCTGGATCATTACTTTCATCTAGAACATTGTTTAGAACTACATTGATGAGTCCTGACAAATGGATTTGTAATTGGTTGAACGACCGAACCCAAAGGATGCTCAGCAATGGCTCCTCTTCATCTTGGAAAGATGTGACCAGTGGGGTGCCACAGGGGCCCAGTGCTATTCAACATCTTTATCAATGACTTGGATGAGGGAATTAGGGGCCTGGGCCCAGTGCTATTCAACATCTTTATCAATGACTTGGATGAGGGAATTAGGGGCATACTTACCAAATTTGCAGATGACACCAAATTAGGAGGAGTAGCTAATACCCTAGAGGACAGGATCAAAATTCAAGATGACCTGGATAAACTGGAGAGCTGGGCCAAAGCTAACAAAATGAAATTCAATACGGAGAAATGTAAAGTACTGCACTTAGGGCGAAAAAATGAAATGCATAGATATAGGATGGGGGAGACCTGGCTGAATGAGACTATGTGCGAAAGGGATCTAGGAGTCCTAGTAGACCACAAGTTGAACATGAGTCAACAGTGTGATGCAGCAGCTAAAAAGGCCAATGCGATTTTGGGCTGCATCAATAAAAGTATAGTGTCCAGATCAAGGGTAGTCATAGTGCCGCTCTATTCTGCCTTGGTCAGACCTCACCTAGAATACTGTGTCCAGTTCTGGGCACCACAATTCAAAAAGGATATTGACAAATTGGAGCATGTCCAGAGGAGGGCAACTAAAATGGTGAAAGGTCTGGAAACGATGCCTTATGAGGAGAGACTTAGGGAGCTGGGTATGTTTAGCCTGGAAAAAAGACGGTTAAGAGGCGACATGATAGCCCTGTTTAAGTATTTGAAGGGGTGTCACATTGAGGATGGAGCAAGCTTGTTTCCTGCTGCTTCAGAGATTGGAACACGGAGCAATGGATGCAAGCTCCAGGAACAGAGATTCCACCTCAACATTAGGTGGAACTTTTTGACAGTAAGAGCTGTTCGGCAGTGGAACGCACTCCCTCGGAGCGTGGTGGGGTCTCCTTCCTTGGAGGGCTTTAAACAGAGGCTGGATGGCCATCTGTCAGGGATGCTTTGATCGTGATTTCCTGCATGGCAGGGGGTTGGACTGGATGGCCCTCGTGGTCTCTTCCAACTCTGCAATTCTATGATTCTATGATTCTAAGCAGCTCAAAGGAAAGAATAACTTTCCAGGATGAGGTGGTAACTAGTGTGGGACAGGACATAGAGTAAAGTTTGCAAGCATATTTCTCCTCATATAGTATATCATCTCTTGAACACATTATTTGAACAGTGCTTTCTCATTTTCATTTGAAAGGCATTAACTGTGTAGCCCATTTGGAATTCATTTGGAATCCAAATGTAGCTCATTTGGAATTCTTACCTTTACACTGAATTGGCTTCATGAAATCTTCATGTAAGTCAATTTGAACCTATCTGTGAGAACATCATGGTGCTGTGGTGTCACCTTACTAGCTAAATGAATCTTGATTGGATGGGATCTCATAGTAAGGAAGCTCCAAGGTCTCTCTCAACTCATTGCAGCAAATAGACAATTACACTGAGTTAATTGTATTGGTGGTAGCTAAGAGAAATAGTTGCATCCCATTTCCTCTGATAATACAAGTAGACTTGAATAATACAAGCAGTTAATAGAAGTTGATTGATAGGGTGTGAATAGAGACTGATCCCTCCTAGACAATATTTGCATAAGCACTTATCTCTTCTCTTTCATGAAAAAAAATCAGCATCTTCATGAAACAACAGTTCCCAAAATTCATTAAATGCTGCTGATCACTAAAATGGATTCTTAGTCAGCGTATATATATATTTGTGTGTGTGATTTTGTGATTTCTGTTTGAGTCCTCTTTTATTATGAGTTTATTTTTGCAGCTTAATTTTATCTTTTTAAAATAACTACTTTCAATTATTTTAGAAACCAGCATGTAACATTTAAAACAGATGAATTAGATCAGTAAACTCAGGTACAGGGTGGCCTAAAAATAGTGTCAAATACATAAATAAAATGTGTGATGTGGCTGTGTTAGATGTCTCTCATAACATCTCAAACAACAAAGGCAAATTTATCCAAAGATTTAATTCACTAAAAATCACCCCTGTTTTCACAACTAGGAAAAGGAGCAGTGTCTCTAAGGGTGTGTCGGGTTAAATTATTTGTTCCCACAAGTGAGAATAAATAAATGAATTTTATCCCTGCTGCCAGATGTCATCAAAAACTACCCAGTTTTTGAAAAGGTCCTGCATGGGGAGAATGTGACAGTATGTATTGGGGATCCAGCTGGCCTGCCCCCATGTGATATTGGCAGGGTGGGTAAAGGCTGCTGCTGAGGATCTGAAAGGCTAAAGCCTTCTAGATCCTTGGCTGCCTTTCTTCCTTGTGCATCCTGTGTGAAATTGGGGTGGTAGGGGCAGCCAGGTATGTGGAGGCTGTTTTGTGCAAAACAAACAAAAAAATTCCCCAAACAACCCCCCCCCCACTGCTTATAAACAGCCATGTGTTTTTCTGCACAAGATTGTTGTTTTCTATGCAAAACCCAGCAATCATGTCGAACAAAAATCTTGTGTTAAAAACTTGCACAAATAAACAGCAATCTTGCATTAATAACAGGCATACAGGTGTGCATGATTACTATTTTTTGAACAAGATTTCTTGTTCTGTAAGATTTTTTGCTGTGAAATACTGCTGTTTTCATTGTGTAGAAAACAGCAGTCTTGCACACAAAACACATGAGGCTGCCTGGAAATCATGTTTTTGTTTTTGTTTTTAATGCAAAATCTAATTCTCACACAAAAACCCATGGCTGGCATCCTGTATTGCAATTTCTGAGAATTACTGAGTATTTTATTGGCTGGATTAAATTGATATATGATGTTCAGAATGCACAGAGTTTAAGAAATGGAGAAACCTTGTAGGATCCAAAGAAAAAATTAAACAAGGGTGTCCCTTATGACCTCTACATTTTTTTTATTAGTGTTGGAGATTTTTAACAGAGTAATAAGGATGATACCGCAATAAAAGGAGTGAATGTTAAAGGTCAATGTTTTAAACTTAAGGCCTTCACAGACAATTTGGTGACTTTTTTTGTGGTGGTGGGGATCTGTTGGAAGGTATTGATGATTTGACTGTGACACTAAAAGAGCTTGGAAATTCAGCAAGTTTAAAGATAAATAAAGACAAGATGATTGTATTGACTAAAAACATAACAAAATTGGAACAAACCACACTGGTTGAGAAATCTGGTTTTAAAATGAATAAAAGGGTTAAATATTTGGGAGTTAGTTTAATAAATAGTAACTCTTAAATTATTTCAAAATAATTATGTCAGAACTTGGTGTGAAATTAAACAGGATTTACAGAGATAAGACTAAACTGAGATTGTTACTCTTGAGTAGTATCTCAATTATACAAACAAATGTTTTATCGAAAATGTTGTTTTTATTTCAGACTTTACCTATCATGACTCATGATCTCCCCATTCAAATAGCGGCAGAGGGATATGTCAGCATTCATCTGGCAAGGAAAAAACAGAGAGTGAGGTTTTTATGTCTTACAGGATGCAAAGCACAGAGGAGGTTTGGGCCTACTGGATTTGAAATTGTATTACTTATTTTGCTGCTTGGTATGGTTGAAAGACTGGATATTATTGAAAAATAAAAGATTATTACAACTGGAGAGTTTTGATCTGAATTTTAGAACGTTCACATCAAAAAATGCCTTTTCATTGATGGGACAAGCCATCGATAGTTCTCAATATAGCTATTTTCACAGTATTGATGAGCGTGCAAAAACACATCCTGCTGTAATCTTTCCCCGCTCCCTGCTCCCACTTGAGAAAACTTCTGGGTGAGAATATAAACATGATCTACAGGATGCTCTTTTAAAGAACTGTCCCATTTTGTTTGCTCATTTATAGGTTTGTTTAAGTGTTTTATGTGTTTAGTATGTAAATTAAGGGATTTTGGGAGTTTTTAAGTGCACTCGTGTCTTCTCGTGAGAACTGTTGAGATCTTGCCCATGCTAAATCACAGAAGTAAAATCCCATTCTTAAAGTGCTAGTGGTGGTCATACAATAATTCAGTGGAGGTAGTATCATGCAATTATGGTGACATACAATAACAAATGTAATAATGCCACTATGTTTCTGCTTTCCTCAATAGTGGAATTACAGGATTTTTAGATGCTAGTCTGATAAAGTTCTTAGAACCCACTACAGTAAAACAGTTCTGGTTCCAGCTTTGTGAAATGTCTGATCTGCAATTGTCCAACAGATTTAAAAGCACAAGACTCCTTCTCCTCGTCTTTTCCCCCTCAGCTCTCCTTGAAGGCCAATCCAAGAAGATCCCCTTCTCAGACAGACTGTGCCCCTGTAACTCTGGCCAAATAGAAACAACAGAGCATGTATTACTCCAGTGCTCATACTACAGGGACAGCTGTCTCAGCCTTATTTCACCCCTGTTACATAAATACCAAGGACACATCAGACAATTCTACACCACTCTGTTGCTTTCAGACACCAACCCTAGAACAACATATAATGTTGCCAGATTATGTACACCTGTGATTAAAATTCATCAGACAATGACCTCTGTGGTAGAATAGTACCTACCTTGTCTTGTTATACTGGAGCTATGCAGTCTGAAGGGCCATTTTAAATATTGCTTTTATCCTGTGTTTTTACCTTCTTTTTATTCTGTATCCCCTTTTTATCTGTGCTGGTCTATGACCGTAATAAAGATCCTATCCTATCCTATCCTAGCCTGTCCTGTCCTGTCCTCCTCCTCCTTTTCATTTAAAGATTTCTCCATTGAGTAAATATGTTGTTCTCCCTCTCCATAATTTACTTAGAGCTGGAACCTTGCTCCCTGGTAACGTTCAACAGGGGCAGCCAATTCTATATATACAAAGAAACTTTCACCTTTTTTTTTTTTTTGAGGAAATGCATTATGCACAAATAAATTGCTCTGGCATTTCATATTTCCCCTCCTTTACTTCAAAGGCCAAACTTTATGTTAAAGCAAAATAGAACTTTCCCAGAGATATTTGGAATAATGCCTAAGAGAAATCTGTTTATTCTCAGGTACAAAGAGTTCATTCCCAACAACAACAATAGCAAAAGTTGACAGTCCCTGTGGACGCAAGTTTTACTTCTGTAGTGGCTCCTTCCATAGTGACTATCCCTGTTATACTCAAGTTGCTCACTCACACACTTGTTGACTAATAAATTATGTATCATGTTTCAGTTAGATGCCACATTCCCAGTTGAATCATGGAGAGATGAAAAAAAAAAAAAAAGATTAAGAGGACAGGATTCCACACCATTTGGGTTTAGGAGGAAAGTTTAGGAGAAAAATGATATAAACTGTAGAAGCTTGCATGGGTGAAAAAAGTCTAGTTGAGATGAGATGTGGATGCCACTGCAGATGGGCAAAGTCAGGGGGAACAATGATCAGGTTAAAATAAAGCAGAAAGATCTTTATCATAGTTAAAATTGTGATCTCAGGTCTCTGAATGCCAGTCCCTATGTAGCTCCATCGGCTTCTTCATAGGCAAAGGTGTTAAAAATCATACAGGAGAAAATTTATTCGCACAGGCCTACATTTTGTCAAGGTATTATTCTTGTTGTTGCCACTTAAGATGGTCTGGAGGGATATCAATACAGGCAAAGGTCATTCTCCTTTGTGGCATGAGGTGAGTTCCTGAGGGACTCCAAATGTTTATCAACTATATAGCAGGAAGGTATGCCACTGCCCTCTCCAAGCTGGTAACAGCTGCATCTATTGAATTTGGTTGCTCCAAAATTTTAACAGTAATTCAGTTTTCTTTATCTATTATAATACATACATAAATTGACAGTCATAATCATAATTTAAAAAAACGAAGGATAAAAGCCAGAAAGGGGGGAAAGTCTTGTACCACAACTCAATAAACAAATATAACAGTTTTAGAAAATAAAATAAAATTGTTCCATTATGTGGTACAGTAGGACCCCCGTATGTGCTCGGGATTGGTTGCAGGCCCTACTGTGGATAACAAAATCCATGAATAATAGTGAATGCCATTATAACTAATTGGACTTCTGGTTTAAAATACCATAGAGTTGCCTTGGAGGACCTAGAAAATGGCTAGAGAGGACACATTTTTTAGGAAGACTCTATGGAAGCTGTGCTGAAACTGAAACCATGGAAAATGAAATCAGTGGATAATGAATCAGTGGATACAGGCTCCTGCTGTACATACTTTTATGGCAATGTGAAGTCAAAGACTTTCATGGCTGGCATCCCTAGGTTTTCCATGTTTTTTTTTTTTTCCTGGGCTGTGAGGTCATGTTCTGGAAGAGTTTATTTCTGATATTTTGCATGCATCTGTGTCTGTGGATGCCGGCCACAGATGCAGGTGAAACGTCAAAAATAAACTCTTCCAGAACATGGCCTCACAGCCTGGAAAAAAAACACGGAAAACCAATTTATGGCAAGTCAGATATTTGGGGTGGAAGGAGCTTGATGTTTAAAAACTGAATGTCCAATACACCAAAACTTACAGACTTTCCTATCTCAACCATCCACACACAAAAAACCCCCAAACACTGGAATTAACGTCTTTGTGAATAAGGTTTCTATATATGTCTTCTTTATTTACCTACCTCAAACACATCTCCCTTACTAAGCCATTTTGAGGGGTGAATATCTAAGAATTGCCTTCATTGATCAAGACAAAGATTCTTATTGACTTGCTTGTGACCAGCAGTAGCCATCCAGATAATCCTCATCAGCCTCACACTAGAAACAGCCGTCTTCTGTTCTTAACCTCATCATACTGGTATACTGTCTTTGAAAGTAGGAGTTCCATGGAATCTCTCTCTCTCTCTCTGGCTTTTCTTCGCAAATGAAGATTCAGGAAGGACTCATCCTGCGTTTTCTGCAAGTGCGCTGATGACTAAAAAGGCCAATCGTTGCGCTCCACCAGAAAAATTCATTGCACAGGCTCGAAGGACAAATCCATGGAATAGGAATGTACCAAACAAGTTCCCTGCCCTCTGCCATAGTAAAAAAAGAAAGAAAGGAAAATGCCTCCCTCTATCAAACTGCCTTCTTGCTGGCATACCAATCCACTCAACCTCTCACACTTTCTTCTGCCAAATGAATGGCCTCTCTTCTATTACCAGCTTCAAGATCTTGACAACCCCCTGAGATTCAAAAGTGACTTTGCATGGATCAGAGTGCTCATTTTCAAATCTTTTTCTTTTGCTAAGAAAGCAAGTTTGGGAGCATTATTTATTCAAATTGCTAACTTGAAGGAACACCTAGGAGACTTGACCTATTATTTCCTAGGAATGAATATGATCGATGGGGTGGAGCTGCAATTGTTTGAAGTAGCTGGGTCCTCAAAAGCATGGTATTTACTGAAGAGCATGAGCAAATAACATCCAAGTTTAAAGTGGTATCATTATGTACATTGCAAGAGCAGTTTGCAGTATTCTGAAAATGCAATCTATAAAAGTGATGTCTTTCTTTTCTATATATTATTACATTCATAAATAGCACCCTGACCAAAATTCAGGTTTGTACCATTTCAAATGCATCCTTTTAAAGAAATGGAATTATTTATTTATGTGCCCTGGAAGGAAGACAGGGGAAACACAAATTGGGATTAAATTACCAAAGAACTTCCAATACTATTTACCTTTTCTTCCTTGAAGAAAGCTCCTAAAATTGCTCAAGTTGGATGTGTTGTGTACCACCTGCTACAACGTCCACTACCCTTGACTGCAGCACTTACAATCATGGATTTGGCAGGCCTCTTGTCTATATGGTCAAAATAATATGAACAGCATATGAACGGAAGGTGATCCGTTCATATGGACATTTGCACAAATATGTGTCATTAGAAGGGGGGGGGGCAACCAAATCCTCAAGAAAGTCTGTGTGTCTCACATCCATGTTTAAAGCTCCGTACAGCATGTAAATTTGTGATCGTTTGAACACTCACATTCACACACATATGAACAGGCAGCGTAATCTGATTGGCAGGATGAGGATGGGGGCAGGTCTAGCAAACAGGGAAAGCACCTGCGGCTGCCATGTTGGATTTTTGGCTAAGAGATGGTAAGTAAGTCTATCAAACGGTGATCTTATATCCCTTTTTCCTTCTTTTTTGTAAATATGAGCTATCACTTGTGCACACCATGGGAAACTTTTTTTTTTTTAATGGCAGTGACAGATTTAAAATCACAAGTAAATCGCTCACAGCCTCCATCTTAACTAGGGGGTCATGTGGAGTTTAGAGGGCAATCCCTGCCAGTAGTTTATTCCACTGTTGAACAGTTCTTTGACTAAAGTTCTTCCTGGAAGCAACCTAGCCCAACCTACTGAGCAAAAAATGGTCTGCAATGCAAGGATGCAGCTGCAATGGTGGAATGCAATTTGTTTTTGAAACAAGTAGTATACTCTGTGCACACCTTGTTTCACAGAAAAACATGATTGATTTTACCAGCACCCAATTCACCCTGTGGAAAGCAGAAAAATGAGCAGAGAAGGCCATGTTTGCTTAGCAGACTGTTCCACAGGCTAGCTGCAGTTATCAGGAATCCTCTTCATTAATGTTCTTTTGATTCAAATCCTCATCATGTGCCCTACAGGTGACATCTATGACCAGTTGTTAGTCTCAACTGGTTGGTGATCCAGTTGTTAGTCTCAACTGGGATAGATCTATGAAAACAATGGAATTAATACAGGTATTGATTTACCAAATTGCCATTGATACAATATGTCTAATCTAGTTCAGGGTTAGTTCAAAATGCTCACATTGCCTCTTAGCTTGAACATGTCCTCTGTATCCATCATGTGGGGCCCTGCTCCATGTTCTGTAGAACTCTTTTTTGTCTGGCTTTGAATTTGACAACTTGACAGCTGCCAAAATGAGTACAGATATAAAATCAAAGATAAAGTTGTACCAACCAGCTAAGTTAACTGATTTAAGTTGTCTAATTGTGGAGGAACTAAGACAGATGATATTTCAGATGGAACAAATGAGTTTTGATTTAAAGGAAATCTGAAAATGGAACTAAAAAAAATCTTGAAGGTGGAGTTTAAGGAAAAATGTTAAGCAGATAAAGCAATCTATGAGCCAGATGACCTTGGAACTGTTGTGATAGAAGGAACTAACACTGGATGAAAGTGTTAGGGGCTAGAAGAAGTTTATACTAAGCAACAATATTCATAGTGGAAAAGTGGAGACTGGTTTGGCGAATAGAAGAACTGAAAAAGGGAAACAGTTGGAAAAGGTCTCAAGAAAACCTGCACGGACAGAAGGAATTAGCAATGGATGGAAGAATGAGGGACCACAGAAATCTATGGAAAGTAACACTTCCTATCATGGAGTAGTGGTGTTTAGCCTGAAAAGTGGAATAATTGCAAAAAGGAGAGCTGCCTGAGAGCAGACCATTCAGGCAGGACCTAGAAGAAAAGATCCATTGTTTAACACTATTAAGTAATATGTGTACCTGAAGACTTCAGGCCTTCGTGCCAGTATGCTATTCTGGAGGGTGAAATTTGAAAAGCTACCTTATGTGAAACTTAAACAATTGCAGCTATTAGAATGTTGGTTGGATTTTATATGATTTGTAGGTTTCTTGAGATTTTGAGGTTTGAAGTAAGATTTGCAAACAAAGAATTTTGAAAAAAAAAAAAAGGAGAGGATTGATTCTAGGAAGCCCACAGTCTCGGTTTTATTTTGGATTCTTCACTGTCTTTTATTCCCCATATTCAGGCTACAGCCAAAGCCTACAGATTTTCCCTTTACAACATTGCCAAAATACGTCCTTTACTCTTGGCCTCCACTGCCAAGATTTTGGTCCACGCTTTGGTGGTCTCCTGATTAGAATATTGTAATCTCCTTTTAGCTGGACTTCCCCTTTCTCATCTTTGCCTTTTAATTTCTGTTCAACATTCAGCCACCTGCATCATTACTTCCGCTCATCATTTTGACCATGTTTCCCCTTTGCTGTTTTGTCTTCACTGGCTTCCCTTCCCTTTCTGTATCCAATATAAGCTTTTGTTGCTAGCTTTCAAAGCCCAGCATGGGCTAGCCCCTCTTTATTTATCTGACTTTATCTTTACATTCCCACCCATACCCTTCATTCTAGTACTCAAGGTTTACTGTCCCAACATAGGATCTCCACTGCTCCATCCCGGATTCGCCTCTTCTTGCTTGCCACCCCTCACTCCTGGAACCTTCTTCCCACTCAAATACAGGCCATTACTACTTTGTCCACTTTTAAATCCAAGTTAAAGACCACCTTGTTCAGGGAGGCATTCCCTGGCTTTGTCTGATATACATTTATTTCTTCTGTCACTTGGGTTTACTGTGGATGTTGTTATTAATTGTTGTAATTATCCTTGTTTTTAATTGATTTTTATTATTTTCCCTATTGTTTTATTTAGATTGTATGCCTTCGGCAGGTTTCATTCTGTTTTATCCTTGATTGTTTTTGTACAGCGCCGTGTACACCGACAGCGCTATAGAAATAAACTTTAATAATAATAATGAGGAAAGTGTGAGAATTATGTGATAGATGCTCATGGATGCCACTCTATTCTAGATGCAGATATGGTTACCTTGCTATAGGTAGATTGTTTAATGTAATTGTGTGATTGTATTAAGAAAGATAATTTATTTACTTTGGAAATTATCAGACAGGAATGCAAAAAGCATTCCTGTCCCACAGTCTCCATTCCTGCCCCATCCTGTCTCATCCCTGTCATGCCACAATCACCTTCTGCAGCATACTTACCTCCTCTCCTAGGAGCTCCAATGGAGCTCCATTCACTTCCTGGATAGAAATCCCATGGATTCTTGCGAGAAGACACAAGCGCAGGAAATTCAAAAATAAAAATTTAAAGAAGATGAAAAAAATGACAGCAAGCACAAAAGCACACTTTTAAATGTTCAAGTAAGCTGGGAAGGGTCATAAAAAGTGTATCACTTACCTGGATGTCCCGATCTCACCCGGAAGTGTTCTGGCAGGGATCGCCCATTGACGCTGGGATCTCATCAGCGAAATGGGACATTTTATCACCTGCAGGAATATCTGTGACAGGAGCAGAATGGGGGATCTATTGACAGCTTCTCCTGTCAATAAAAAGCAGTGCTGGTCGAACAGCAGCAGAACAGGTGTAAAATGAGGGGGGAACAACATCGTCTGATAACGGAGCCCTTTTGCAATCTCCTGGCATTGCTGTAACACCACTTTCAACATGTCTGATAATCTCCTTAAATTTGAATATAATTAACCAGCAGTTTGAATATAGCTGCCAGATTTTGATACATACAAAAATGGAAAGATATGGTAATCTAGACTGTGTTAAGATGGATAAATTGATTAGCTTGATTAGATAATCATGGTTAAGTTGTTTTGATGGATTAATATTGGGGATAATGAATAATAGGATGTGAAGAACTGTAGCATGAATAATATGTAGTAGTTTACTTAAAGTACATTTTAGAGGAAGCATGATATCTTTGTAACTACAATGGTTAGCTTGGAAGCAGGAAGTCATTTATCCCCCCCCCTCTTTTTGTTTTATTTTTGTTTAAAGTGTATGCCTAGTGAAGTTTGTTGTTTGTAGTGTTTGTCAGTATGGGTTATAAATGTTTTTTTTTGTAGTTTTACTTTATATGTTGTCTTATATTATTCAAAAATTTTGCGTGTTAAGAAATATATTTAGAAAAAGAGAAGTTGGTTTTTCATTTCAAAGGAAAGGGGATTGTATTTATCATATTCTGTATAAGTATTTTCCCCAATAATGTCAGATCACCAAACCAAGTTTCTTTCATTGAATTTGGAACTGATGACTTAAACAAGAAAACTGGTGAGAAGTGTGTGGCTTGGATAATTTCATTTTTCATATTAATTGAAAAAAGTGATTTTTCACAAAATGGTAAAATTAAGATCACATTCTCATCTCTCTCCATGCATACACACTTCTGTTGGACACCCTAAGCTTACATATGCTGAGGGGAAGAATATGAATATCAGATCTGATGAAAGCCAGCCACTTGAGAACATTCAATCTGCCACATTCCTAAATGAACATCTGTCTGCCATGCAGTGCAAATTTAGCTCTTACCGAGATTGTTTTTGACAGGGCCATGCCATATATTGCTTCAAATAATTCCTTCAGCTGTTTTTCTTGCTTAGTGATAATTTCTTGCTTGTCTCGGATGCTGCATTTGGAACCACCATTCTTTCTAATGTCCATTACATCAACACATCAGTCATGGAACAACATAAAATAAAATAATTTTAAGAAACCAGTTTATGGCCAAGTGAGGACACTGCACTTCATGAAGTGGAGATTTGATGGACCCTTCACACTACCTCCAACATCAGTTCTGTGCATGGAAGCCAACCAGACTACTAGTTGAATCTTCCTTCAGCATTGATGATGAGACTCCATTCTCCACCATAGACGAGGAAAACAGGTTAGCTTAGGTGATATAAGCCACCAACAGTTCTGCTCTCCTAAATGCTGCTTTTCTCTGCCCCTCAGCATTTGCTCTTGGAAAGAGAACATCTGAGAAACGTCATTCTCCAGTGCAGCAATAATTAATTAAATAACAGAACATTTGTTGCCCTCTTATAACATGCCAGATCAGCTGCCTGAAGCAGTCACCACACTCTGCCTAATGGTAAATCTAATGGTAAATGGAGATCTAATGGTAAATGAAGCCTTTATCATTCCAGATCCAATGGTATATTTAGGTATTTAACACAAGTGGTAAGCAGTCTTTCTTCCTAATCCCCTCCTACTGCTGTGCTTGGAGGCAGCAGAAACTTATGCCACATGGTCTCTCAGCCGACACAGAGAAAGGACTGCAGGAGGCAGGGGAATCTACTAAATTGTGGAGGAGGAATATTGTCTGGTTAAAGAGGTGGTCATTCTGTGAATTCTGCTGCTGTCTCTTGCTGCATTGTAAGTGTTGAGACAACAAGTGTTACCCTAAAAGTTTGGGGGTCATGGCAACCCTCTGAATATTGATATTAAATTGGGGAATTTAATATACTAAGCTTGGCAGTGTGAGAGAGGGCAATGGCAGGACCTTTTGACCTTTTTATACTGTAATAGGGAAGAAACATAAGCTAGATGTACAATAAGTGATCTGTATTTGAGGAAAACAGTAACAACAACATTAACAAACACATCCAGGCATCAAGCATTTATGCAAGACTAGCAAAAAAATAAAATAAAATTGTGGAGTATTGGGATAGATGAATAGTGAAGGGAGTTTCCAGTGGGAATATGATATCTTTCCTGTAGAGATGAGGTCATGGAAGAAACCAGCAGGGTCCCGATCAGGAATGGCTACACAGTTTAACATGGAGTCGAGAGAAAGATGAACTGTGTGCACTGGAGTGGAATTTTGAAAGGGTTTTTATAGTCAATATTTGCCTTCTGGGAATGGGATTTAGAGTAGGAGATAATGTTTCTTGGAGTTGCTCAAAGTGAGACAAAGACACTCTAGATATGCTAATGATGTCTTAATGGGTGGATAATTTGTGACTGAAAGTGAGGAAGCAATTTCCTTTGTTTGGTAAGGGCAAACTAATGATGGTAATTTACAGGTTTGAGTCTACCAGCCTTAGCAGATGGGATTAGCCAGATGTAGATGCCTTCAGTTGCCTTGCAAATTAACATTTCTATAGAATTTAGATGGCCTCTCCCTAAGTGCATACCTGACTAAGCAATGTTTGTCTTTGGGTTCCCTAGTTGGGGGAATTTCCCAGGTTTTTATTAATGGCCGCACTGTGTGGAAAGCCATGTGTTGATTTTTTTTTTATTTTTTTTTGCCAATCATTAATATAGATATGGGGCTGGGGGTGTCAGGGTAAGTAGCAAGGGAATGGGGAGAGTATGTGTCAGGCTCATCCCTGAATTCTGGGGTTTAGAGTGGAATTCATGGAGGACCCTGACATGAGGCTGGCTTTAGCCTGTTTCCTTTGCTTGGGCCTCCCTGACTTTGGAGGGGTGCCAGCCCGCCCTGTTGGCCTGGGGATGCTGTTCTCCACAGCAGCTCAAGGTTGCGGCTCCAGATGCTGGCTAGGCTGTTTATTCTCCTCCCTAAATGCTATTCTCATGCTGTAAGGGTTTATCTGGGTGTTGTGCTAGTCTGTGTTTAGTTTCGGCTTTGTTCTATGTCCCTGATACACGTTTCCTTACCAATAAAGAATTCTTATTGAGTGGATGCAAGCGTATGTTCTTGGTACATCACAGTATGTTTTGTACCAGAGGGAATGGCTTATAGGATTTAGACAGTTTTTTCTAAAATCAATTAAAAATTAAGCAATTTAGTTATTTTTGCAAAATGGGAAGGCAAAGAATTTCTTTTAAAATGTAATTGCAATTGCTAATTTTAAACTATAATTGAAACAAATTACTTAAATAAAGCAACTGTTCCTGTTCTGATTAAAGACTTCTTATACAATTAAACTGATTTCAATGTATGGTTGTGAAAGCTGAATAGTAAAGAAAGTTAACGGGAACAGATTCAAGTCATTTGAAATGTGCTGTTTGGGGGAAAGTTTTATGGACACCATGGACTGCCAAAATAACTGGTAAATGAATCCTACAGCATATCAAGCCTGAACTCTCCCTAGAAGCCCAAATGACTAAACCAAAACTATTTTGCTTTAGCCATATCATCAGACAACATGAATCATTATAAAAGTTGATAATGGAACACTTGAAACTGTCATCAGAACTGCATGAAGTTCCAAACAATTGTCACCTCAACAACAGGACATAAGATCCGCTTCACTAGATTCTACTTATTTACTTGCTATATTTTTCTCCCTTCAATGTTTGTAAAAATCTAGTTAATTCCAAAGTAATTGGAATGATTCAAAAACCACCCCAGAAGCCCATAGTACTACAGTGTATGCGTTGTTGTTGTTGTTGTTGTTGTGCACCTTCAAGTTGTTTCCAATTTATGGTGACCCTAAGATGAACCTATCACAGGGCTCTCTGAGGGTTGAGAGTATGTGTACCCAAGGTCATCGGGTGGGTTTTCATGGCCAGGTGAGAATTTGAGCCTGGTCTCCAGAGTTGTAGTCCAATGCTCAAACCGCTACACCATGCTGGCTCTGATGTCTTGGTTTTGGATGCAAAGAGGCTTACAACAATGAAAACAAATATAGCTAAAAATTCACAGCATACAAAAGTTAAAAAATAATTACACTATGAAAAATTGAAACTAATTAGAAACATAAACCATTTTTTAAAAAAAATTTAAAAACAACACATTTTACAAAGCTTGTTCCCTTCCCTTTTTCCCTTCTTAAAGGATGTTGGAACAAGGCAATTTTCATTTGCCTTCAGAAAGATAGTAAGGAGGGTGCTGGTCTAAAATCTCTGGGAAGGGAGTTTCAGAACCTGGGAGCAGCCATGGAGAAGCCCTCACCCATTCCCCAAAACCTGCAATTTATATTAGGGCTGATGAGCACTTATGGTAATCTCACAGCTTAAAATAATAATAATAAACTGATCATACCATATCCCTCCCATGTTAAGATCAAATTCAAAACAAACATAAAAAAATAACAGTTCAACCCAGTTGTGTTGCATTGGACTGCCAAGATGAACAATTTTATTACCCTCGGGAAACATTTCAGACACCACCTTTTCCAAGAAATGGATAAACAGGATTTTTGTGGCATAAACTACTGGACTGTCAGCTAAACATTGATCAAGAGATGATGATCCAGATGTGACAGTTTGAGCTTCCCATGGGTTGCTCATGGTGCCACTGCCACTGGATGCAAAAAGGCTTGCATCCAGTTCTCATGGTGCCACTGCTGTGTCCATTCAAGATCTAACATCCTGTAGTCACAAGAAAGATATTCTTCTTGAGGATTTCTTTGAGACCTTACTGTACATCAGATGATGGCATGGCTTCCAAGCAAGGGCTAACAGTTGGACATTTTCGGAAATAACTCATGATGAGGTTATGACAATAGAAAGATAAATGTTTCGATGGCGTCTCCCCTTTCTAACTTTTTGTTCTTTTTCTTTTATATCAGCCCCCATTTTTCCCAAGAGGAAGAGGGCTTTCCTCCCTTTATTTCTAGGAGTATTAGTTTGACACGGGGGTAGCTGATGGCTTGCGTTGCTTTGGCAGTTTCTGGTTTGGCTCAGCTTGTTTTTCAGCAGGACTGGGCACCTTTTCAGTGGTTTCCACAGAAGACTCCTTCTTCTTCTTGGTCTTCTTGACGGCTGGGGTCACAGAGCGCCGGATGTTTCCCTGTGACATGGACTGCTCCAAGGCTGTTTGCATAACTTGGCCACTGATTTCTGGCTCACAGTTTTCCTTCCTCAAGCGTTCTGCCTCAGAGGAGACAACCTTGCAGAGTCCTTCCACATAGGACCCGAGGACTCCTTTAGCCTTGTTGGTTAACTGGCATTCCTTATCTCTCTGGGGTTCCTTCTTTTTCATGGGTTTCTTTACACATTTTGTGGCTTGCTTAGATCTTACCTTCCCCCTTTGTTTGGCTTGTGTCTTTCTCCGTTTGGTCTGCTTTGTCTGGCTCTTTCTCTGATGGGACCTTTGGTTTCTCCTTTTTGTTTTGACAGCAGCAGCCATGGTTCAGTTAAGGTTCTCCTCAGCTCAGCCCTCCATCTGCTAATGTGAATAGTTTCTCTCAAGCAATGCCCTTTTATGGCCACAGGCATTCAAATGAAGGTCTCTCTCTAATAACCTGATTGGCTAGCTGAAACAATGCTCCCTTTGTTACATCATAGAGTCTGAGTGCAAAGAGACAAGAGAGGGACTCAAACAAAGTCTTATAAACTGGTACCACTACCAGTTGTTGTTGTTGCTTTCCTTATATTCAGTTATATCCTGCCTTTCCCTTAATGATGAGACTCAAGGAGGCTTACAAATTATTAAAACCAATACAGATTTTAAAACATATAAAAACATCAGCTATAGATGTAGGACTTTTTCAGATGTGGCAAAAACCTCACCATAAGGATGTGACAATAACACAAAAGGGCAAAATTATCAGGTGATATCATTGTTCAGCCATTCCAGGGGCATAGTGTGGGCATGAATAAAGCATCACTGTTTTTATGGCTTAGCCTGAAGGCTGAAAAACAAATCTGTATTCATAATTCCATAATGCTGCATTGCTTTATTAGAAACATGCATGGTTAACCATAGCTTGGGTGGGATAACCATGGAATAACAATGGGTCCTGGTATATTGATCAATAACAAATACTAGTTGCTAATGAAATGAACCAAAGTAAAGCCATCTTTGCTTAGAATGCTAAAACTGTGATAGATCTTGACTAATTATGTGTGTGTGTGATTGTAACATCTCAGAAACTAGTGTTGCAGTTCTAAGCAGAGGAATGTATCTTTTTCTATACCATTAATCTAGCCCGATGTAGGAGGCGTTAACATATGAATGGTCAATTGTCTTACTGATGTGTTAACTGAAGTTTGTTACTTAAACTGGATGAGATCATGAGGACATTTCTCTCTCACACATGTACAGATCTAGGAGTGGGTCTATAAAGTCATAGCCTCCAGCTAATAAAGTTGTTCTTCTTTGTTTGCAGTCAGACACTGACTGAGTGGGTCTTTGCTTGAAGGTAAGAACCATCTTTGGCCAAAGATATGTGTATACCTTTATACAGGGATTCAGGATCCAAGGACTGCTGTTTCGCCCAATAGACTTCGGGTATGGAAAATGGGGCTGATATCTCAGTTCTCTCCCAACTGCTAACAAGCCCATCAATAAAAAAGTGATACCTTATCTGCATCATAGAATCATAGAATCATAGAATCGCAGAGTTGGAAGAGACCACGAGGGCCATCCAGTCCAACCCCCTGCCATGCAGGAAATCTTGATCAAAGAATCCCCGACAGATGGCCATCCAGCCTCTGTTTAAAGACCTCCAAGGAAGGAGACCCCACCAGGCTCCGAGGGAGTGCGTTCCATTGCCAAAACAGCTCTTACTGTCAAAAAGTTCCTCCTCATGTTGAGGTGGAATCTCTGTTCCTGCAGCTTGCACCCATTGCTCCGTGTTCCAGTCTCTGGAGCAGCAGAAAACAAGCCTGCTCCATCCTCAGCGTGACATCCCTTCAAATACTTAAACAGGGCTATCATATCGCCTCTTAACCGTCTTTTTTCCAGGCTAAACATACCCAGCTCCTTAAGTCTCTCCTCATAAGGCATCGTTTCCAGACCTTTCACCATTTTAGTTGCCCTTCTCTGGACACGCTCCAATTTGTCAATATCCTTTTTTAATTGTGGTGCCCAGAACTGAACACAGTATTCTAAGTGAGGTCTGACCAAGGCAGAATAGAGTGGCACTATTACTTCCCTTGATTTAGACACTATACTTCTATTGATACAGCCCCAAATCGCATTAGCCTTTTTAGCTGCCGCATCGCACTGTTGGCTCATGTTCAACTTGTGGTCTACTAGGACTCCTAGATCCCTTTCGCACGTGGTCTCATTCAGCCAGGTCTCTCCCATCCTATATTTATGCATTTCATTTTTCCGCCCTAAATGCAGTACTTTACATTTCTCCGTATTGAATTTCATTTTGTTAGCTTTGGCCCAGCTCTCCAGTCTATCCAGGTCATTCTGAATTTTGATCCTGTCCTCTAGGGTATTAGCTACTCCTCCTAATTTGGTGTCATCTGCAAATTTAATAAGTATGCCCCTAATTCCCTCATCCAAGTCATTGATAAAGATATTGAATAGCACTGGGCCCAGGACAGAACCCTGTGGCACCCCACTGGTCACATCTTTCCAAGACGAAGCAACCATCAGTGCTACACCTAAGGAACATCTGAATGAAGAGGACATCTGATAATTTTGCCCTCTGTGTTATTGTCATGTCCTAAATTATTCATTTTTTTAGTGGTATGTACCTTGTCTGATAAAGTCCATAGGCTTGAATTTTGTTGGTTAGACCAAAATAGAGTAAACCCATTCAACAATCAACAGCTGAATGAATCAATATATAGGTAAGGCCCATTGATTTAATGATTCTATTCTACTTGGAAGTAGCAAAAGAATTAAGACCATAGATATATAATGTAAAAATAAATAATTGATAGCATTAAAAAAATCATCTAAAAACTACCTGGTATCTTGTTAGGCAGTTATGATGTCATAAACTTGGCTTATGACCTTGCCACTTTTTCCTATTCACATTTATGATCATGGCACCATTGTAACAAGTGCTTTTGAAATCTATGTTAAAATCTAGGTAGCTCTACCAAGGGATAGAGTCCCATAGCGGTGGTGAATGGAGCATTGAAAGATGACATGCCAGTCTCCTCTTGCCAGTGAGCAGCAATGAGATGAGGATTTTAATAGGAATCTGAAAGGGGAGGGAGCTGCTTTTGCTAACCACACTTTTGCTTACAGTTGGGAGGTGGCTGGATGCATCATCCTTAAGCATTCTGCTTGCATGCACCACAGAACTCCTCCCTCAGTAGATATACTTACATTTTAAGGTGAATTTCATGGGTTGGATTGGGAAACAGAGCACAGCCATGACATCATGGCAATGTGTCCAAGGCTGTATCTCATCCTCTCTCTCTCTCTCTTCAAATACAACAATATAAAAATAATAACCATATAATTAATAATAATATACACAAATAAATAAATAAATAACAAATAATATTCTTAACTCAATAAAATGAATACTATCATTCAATAATAGAAATAATAACAATATGAAAAACAAAACAATATAGCACACCATTAAAAGCCCATCACAGTTAGATAAATTATTTTTTAAAAAAATTATCTTGCAAAATTGCAGCCGGGAGGTTTGACATAGCATTTGATAACAAGTCATACTTTAGAAGGTGCCTTATACTGAGTCTGACCACTGGTGCACCTAACCCAGTATTGTCAGTTGAGCTAAGAAGAATAAGTTAGACATGGGATGCATCTACACTACACAAATAATCCAGTTTGAAACAGGATTATTTGCCATGGATTTTGTTGATTGCAATGCTAGCCTTTGTGCAACTGAGGAAGTTTCTAGAATAAACTTGGTGAAAAGAGAAAATAATGTTTTTCTCTTACAAAGGCAGAAGAAATGCACATGCATTTACAAAAGGATAAAACAAGGTGTTCTCATAACAAGAGAAAAGGAAGGAACATAAATCAAAAGCAATGATAAAGAGGAGGGGGAGATGTTCAGTTTGAGTTAAGTCACCAACAGTCCGGAACATAATGGCATAAAGGTGAGCTGAATACAGAAATCTAAGAGGAAGAACATGATAAATGTTTCTAAAATTGATCAAAGAATGGTTTGAAACTATATTATCTAAGAAACAAGCCAGAGAGCAGGCAATCTAAAAAGTTTCTACACAAGAAGGTAAAGTAAAGCTGGAGGAAAGCATTATAAAATATAAGAAGAGGTGGAGAAATCCATAGAGCATTAAAAGGTAATTCAGATACTAGCAAAACAAAACAGATGGGAACATTCAGGGCAGGTAGTTATAAGAGTGGGGAATGAAAGGTGTGGGATCCAAAGTATGTCACAAGGCTTTCCTAACACTCCAAAGGAATATTTGTGGAAAGAAATAGCCTGAAGAAATAGCCTGGTTTTAACTGAAGATTAACCTTAGAATTAACCTTTAATTTTAATGATAATAATAACCTTTAAGCTATAAACTTAGCTAATTCATTCTGCCATTGCTTAAAAGGTACCGTAGGACCCCCATATTCACTGGGGATCAGTTCTGGAGGACCCTGTGGATACTGAAAACCAAGGGTAATAGTGAACACCATTGAAAATAATAGGACTTCCGGTTTAAAATACCATAGAGTTGCCTTGGAGGACCTAGAAAATGGCTTGAGAGAGGAAGACTCTATGGACTCTATGGTAGGTGTGCTGTTTTGTGTCCCGCAGATAATTGAATCAGTGGATAATGAATCAGTGGATACGGGGTCCTACTGTAGTTAAGACCAATATTGTCTGGAAAACAACATTCTAGGCAAAACATTCATTTTTTATCATTGAAGTTCTCCCCAACAATGACAAATTTATTCTATCATCTCATTTCCTTCTTAATTTCATAGCATGCCTTTACATAATTATTTTAAAACATCATACAATTCATATTTGTTACAGCAATACTTAAGTATTTAACCTTCTTTGCAATTTTAAAACCAGTTTTGTCCATCAATTCCATTTGATCTTCCAGTTTTTCTATTTTTAGGCAGCATCTTAGTCTTTTGATTATTAATCTTAAAACCTACCAACTCACCAAATTCTTTTTGTTTTCTCATTAATACTTCTATGACCTCTAGAGGATTTTCCAAAATGATCGCCAAGTCATCATCAAATGTCCTTAACTTGTACATATCTTTTTTAAACCTTATACCCAGGATCCTCTTGTCTTGTCTTATATCTCTATTCAAAACCTCAAGAACCACATTGAACAAAAGTGGTGATAATGGATACCATTGTCTTGTTCCTTTTTGAATCTCAAAGTGTTTTATTATCTCTCTATTAACCATTATTTGGGCTATGAGGTATAAATTGATTTTCTCTCTCTGGCTTTTCTTTGCAAACAAAGATTCAGGAAGGACACATCCCGCGCTTTCTGCAAGCGTGCTGATGATTAAAAAGGCCAATCCAAGATAAACAAGTCCGGTTGCAAAAAGCACAGCAGAAGGTCTCCTTGTGTGATGTTTTTGGGTTGTGATTCTTTCTGCGGTGTTGTTTCTCTTCAAGACTTGTTCAGTGTGAGTTCTCAAATAAGGCTGCAGCATTGTGGACAGTGCGTCTCCATGCCTCCCAATGTGAGGCCAGGGCGGACCACTGTTGGTGATCAATTTGGCCGAGTCTGAGATGTTGTTTCAGGGAGTCTTTGTATCGCTTTTTTGGAGCGCCCCTCTTACGCTGACCCGTGGCGAGTTCACCGTAGAGTACTATTTTTGGGAGGCGATGGTCCTCCATCCTAGAAACGTGCCCTGCCCAGCGCAGCTGCGTTCTCAATATCATGGCCTCAATACTGGTGATCCCTGCTTGCTCAAGGACAGCAACATTCGTCACATAGTCAGTCCAGTGTATATTTAGGATTGTGTGTAGATAGCGCTGATGAAAGCGTTCGAGGAGTCGTAGGTGGTGGCGATAGGTGACCCATGTTTCAGATCCATAAAGGAGGATAGACAGTACAATGGCTCTATACACACTGATTTTTGTCAAAATTGATTTAACAACTTGATAAAATTATCTCCAAAGTTCATGTCTTCCAGAACTCAGAATAAGAAAGTCCAGTTCAAATTGTCAAAGGCCATTTCTGTACTTAAAATAAATAAATAAATAAATAAATATAAATCAATGTAGCTTGTTTTTCATTATGTTGTTCTAGGTATTTCAAAAAATCTAACATAGTTCTAATGTTGTTGCATAGTTGTCTGTAAGGTAAATACCCACATTGAGCCCCATGAATAAAATCCTGTAGGATTATTTTCAGTCTTTCAGCCAAAATCATTGGAAACAATTTATAGTCCTTATTCAATAATGATATTGGTTTATATATTTTTGTCAGTGTCAAATCTTGCTCCTCTTTTGATAGTAATACTATATTCATCCCTTTCCAACTATCAGGGATATTTCCACTATACAAAATAGTCCTCATTGTTTATTGTAAAGGCAACAACACCAAAATGTGGGTGCAGCAAGTAGAGACAGGTACACTTGGAGCTGTTCAACATATGAAGATCTCTATTTGTATTGTGGAATCCAACAGCTGTGCAGGGCTATATAGTCTTCTGGAGAGGCCCTTTTCTCTGTCCCATCATCTTCTCAGGTTTGTTTGGTGGGAACAAGGGACGGGCCTTCTTGGTGGCTGTTCCATCTTTGGAACTCTCTCCCTAGGGAGGTAATGATGATTTCCTTCTTGTTCTTCTTCCATTGGCAATTTTAATCAAGTGCTGTGTTTCTTTATGCTTTATACCATCTCTCAAGGAATGTTAATGTTTTTAATGTTTAATGTTTTAACTTTGTAAATTGTTCAATTGCTTTTAAATAATTTTTATATTTATATTTTTGTTGAAGGTTTTGTATAGTTTTTAATCTGTGCTGTTTTTAAATATGTCACTAGCCACCTTGAGTCCCATTATTGGGAGAAAAGCTGTATGTAAATGAAAACAATAACAACATGCTTTTACAACTTTAAGAAAAGGCTGGGTAGAATTGGGACGTCTCTGTGGTATCAAAATATCTCCACAGTAGGCATGGTGATCCCAAACATGTTTCTTATAGCTATCATTTTTTCATAATTACACCATGAATACATTTTTTTTAATTGTACCACTGTTTAGGAAAGCTGAGATGAAAGTCAAATATGGTAACATTTTTTCCCTTTCACTTTATTCATAAGGCCTCTAGAAACTAATGAGATTTATTCTGAGAATTAGTTTATAATTGTGCTTTAACTGCACTGTGACATTTAATAATGTCAGAAGGATTTTGCTTTAGGCCAAATGATTTCAGTCTCTGTAGAAAATTAATTACTGCTTTCTGAATAAACCATGGATGTTTTTTTCTTCAGTGAGCTAAGCAATATTTTCAAGGTTAAGCTGCTTTCTGAAATGCTGAGGAAGTCTTTAAATGAATAAATTAAGAGATGGAGATATGGAATATTGGTTTAACCATACTGTTAGAAAACAAATGGGTTGTGTCAGGCTATGACAGCCTGGGAACATCTATTATCATTGATGGTATGTCAGGATTTGTATAATAAGAAGATAAAAAGGTCTTTTCCTCCTTAATTTTGTTTTCAAAAGAGTCTTTTAGCAACTTGAACTATTGGGCTGAGCCAAAATGGAATGGGGACACAATTTTTGACCAATTTTCACCCACAGTAAAAAGTGTTCCCCATAATTAATAATTTTGATGGAGGGCTCTGAAAATTGGGTCCAAAATGTCCTATCAACAAGAAATGTTTGAAAACATTTGGCTTTGTGATGTCATCAGACAAACAAATTTGATTTGTTACCAGATGCCATGTTGCCATTATGGTGCTCTTCTGTATCACTGATTGGCTGGATTATCTAGGCAATCAGGGAAAAAGAAAATACATTTTTGGCCAAAGCAGCTGCCCAGAAGGGGAATGAACAGAAATGGAAATGGTATGAAAAGATAAGGCCTTAAAGAGAGTTTAAGCCTTCTTTTGTTTTGCCATAAGAAATTGATTTAGTCGTAATCTGTCATTTTGGTGGGGATAGTGTGCATTCAAACCCCTTTTGCAGCCCCTGGAACCCATTCCAGATTATAAAAGGCCTCCAATGTTCACCAGTACAATTTTGTAAAAGAACAGTTTTTCACCCCAGATCACTGCAAACAACCACTATGCATTGCAGGCACTCCCTGTTCTCCTCTTCAGTGTTATCCATGTTTCTATACATCTCTGCTTATGGAAGAAAGAGAAACATGAGGAATGGAGTAGCAGCAATGGTGGTGGACCTAGCCCTTCTTCCTTGAACTACTGCTCCTCCACTTTCCCAGTCTTCTTATTTCCCAGAAGCTTTACTTTCCTTGTAGGTGCAAGGGGATGGCCACTCATTGACCAACAAAGGCAAGAAAAAGAAGAAATGTGAAACACAAAAGAAGGCTTGGAAAGCAAAGCAGAATCAATGGCAAAGAAGCAGAGGTGGCCACCACCTGTGCCTGCACTGTGATCATGCAATCACTCACTTTCTTGTTGCTTACTCAACCCTTCCCTTTCCTGCAACCACTACCTCAATGGCCTCAAAACCAAATGAAGACTCAAGGCTGCTATTATCTTGAATGTCTAGGTCTTCAGCACCAAGCTATTTGAAAGAGGAAGCAGGAAACCTGGGACATTGTTTATGCCACAATACAGGTTGTTCCCTTCCTTAACCCACCTCCTTTTTTGATCTTTCTCTGAGGGCCCATCCCAGAAGTTGCTGGCTCTGTACAAGAGGTAGCTGCTTTAATGCTGAATCTTTTTTTCAAATCTGGAGGCAGCAATAGTAGCAGTAGCAGCACTGAGGGGGTGGGGTGAGTTCATGCTAGTTAGTTAGTTTCTTGTTCCCTTTGTCTGGGTAAAGAACATCCATTGGGCTCCAACCACAATAATGGCTGCTAGCTTACACACACACATAGGGATGTGATGATGATGATAATGATAATAATAATAATAATATTAATTATTATTATTATTATTATTATTATTATTATTTTGGGGTGGCTTACAACAGTTAAAATACAACAATACAGACTAAATTACAATACAGTACAATACAATACAATACAGACAAATGCGAAATTTGATGTTTAGGACATTTTTATTGCTTAAGTAATAAAAGTAACAGTGCTCAGCCATTCATTTTAAATTGTATGAGTCTCAGTCCATGCAATTTGAATTACTCCACTGTGTCTAAACATACACATGCCACCCCCACTTCTTAGAACCCATGGGAAGGAAAGACAGCTGAGTGTTTTTTGGCCCTCTCCAGTCACCATGAAAAGAGATGATGGGGGGAGGGGATTGCCAGGCAGGCTAATCTGCTTTCTCCTTTTCTTTCTGCTTGGCTCATCACACATGCTCAATAAGTGATTCTGGAGGCAGGTGTTTTTTCCTTGCCCATTGTTCATATCATAAGCACAGACAGCTACAATAGGATCACCTAGATAACTTGGTATTCTCCAGTTTAATTCTGTGAGTTTCAGTCAAGACAATTTGAATTACTCCACCTGGCTTCAGGTTGTGGGGGCGGGGACACAGGCCATCCATCCTTGTTAGACACTGGGAACAGAGTTTTATGGTTTACAACACTAATTGCAAAAAGAGTTAGGGAGAGGAAACAAAGCTGATGGTTTTATAGACCTCATTCTTCAAGAATTTGTCAGGTATGCTTCAGCTTCTCTGTGAGGCTTGACCCAGTTGAAAATATCTCATTTTCTACAGACAGCAGAAGAAAAACAAACATTTCTCACCCCCTTCAGGCAGGAGAAGAATAATGCATGCTTTTACATCAATAAGTACACATGAAAGCCAGCTTTCGGGGCTCTTTGAACCAAGTTTAGGTCAATTTATTTTGTCCGTCGCCTTTCTTATTCTAAGATGGATCTCCTGATACAATAAATGTAAGTTTTCTTTTTTGCCTGACAAGAACATATAGAGTAATTATTTCTGTTTCTACCACAAGCTAATACCGCATTAACACTGCTGCAGTCTGCTTACTAAAGATACCAACTATTCCTATAAGATGGAGGAGATAGAGGAAAAGCACCATAAAGGAAGGAAAAAGTGCTAACTTGATGGCTGACCAAGGGAGTTTGAGAGGAAAGGAGTGCTGGTGAGAAAACAAGTCGAGATTACTTTTAATTTTAAAAACATTAGCAGAGAAAAAATAAAATGAAGTGGGAGTGCAGATCCTCAAGGAGCCATGGAGTGTGAAGGCATCCCCCACCCACCCATTTCCCATCTAGAAAATAAAATAAAAGAGCTTGTATACCCTAAAGGCACTAGATCATGTCTAGGCTTGTAAGCTAAGCAGGGTCAGATCCATTTAATACTTAGATTGGAGACTGCCAATGAATACCAGGTGCTATAGGCTATATTTCAAAGGAAGGAACTCTGAGTATTCCTTGCATAAGAAAAACCTATGAAATTCATGTGTTTTCAGTTCTGAGCACATGGATCTGTGGTAGAAGTGATTAATACCTTTGAGTTGTTATTGACAGATCATTTTCAGGTCAGAGTTAGCGTCAAGCTACTGTCTAGCCCTGTAGGAATTATGGACCTATTAAGACAGCCCACCCTCAAAGTCTAATGGGTCCTTCAGGATACCAGATAGCCTTAGAGAGTTTTATGGTTGATATCACCAATGATCCTGTCAAAGCCCTGCTCAATAGAGATGGAGTCAAGACCTGAATAGAACCATGGACATGATTGCTCCCAAATATCCTCTCTGACATTATTAATTGGGATCTTTGGTATACAGAGGACCTCACAGAGGTAAAACTGGAAGGATGGTAACTGGAGCACAGATGGAGCAAAACTTGATCTATTACTGACAAGACACAATATAGTGAACATCTCTTTCCCCCCCTATGAGTTGCCAATGTGTGCAGTGAAGAAAGCCTTCTTCTTTGTACCCACTGTATCTGTGAATGTATATCCAGCTGAACTATTCAGGGTGGTGAGTGGTCTACTCAGGTACTTTCTCCCCTGAATCCAATTCTAGAACCTTCTGCAGTTTTGCTGTGATGCTTTTAACAATCATTTCACAGATAAAATCTCTTTAATAAAAGCTGATGCAGATGTCATCATTATAGTAAAAGCTGACAATGAGGTGTCCAGCAACTCCACGAGTAAGATTAGACTGGATCAGTTTCTGTTGGTGAGTACTGCAGATGTGGACAAACTGATAGGACAAGTAAGGAGAACAACCTGTCCCCTTCATCCCTGTCCTTCTTGGCTGGTCATCCAGAGATGAAATGCTATTAGATCTCAGCTGCAACATATTATTAACACATCTCTAAGGGAGAGAAGCTTAAAAGAAGGAGTGGTGCTATTACTACTAAAAATAAACACCCTCCCTTGACCTTCTGGACTTTAACAAGTACAGACCAATATCAAATCTTCCCTTTTGGGGCAAGGTGATTGAGAGGACAGTTGCCTTCCAACTCCAGTCAGTCTTCAATGATACAGGTTTTCTAGATACATCACAAACTGGCTTCAGAGCAGGAAATGGAGTTGAGACCTCTATGGTAGCTTTAGGGGATGATCTTTGCCTGAGCATTGACAGGGGGAGTGCATTCCTGTGCTTTTGGACCTCTCAGTGGCATATACCACACAGTGAATACCATATCAACTATGGAATCCTTCTGGAATGCCTGATGGGTTTGGGAATCAGGGGCACTGTGCTTCTCTGTGGTTCTAGTCCTATCTCTCTGGCAGGTTCCAAAATATTGTGCTAGGGGAGCTATCACAGGAGCTGTTATATGACATAGCACAAGGTGCCATTCTATCCCCAATGCTGTTTAACATATATATGAAACAGCTGGGAAAGATTATCCAAGAACATGGGACAGGGTGCTATCAGTATGCCAATGATACCCAAATACACTTCTCCTTTCCTTCAAAAGTAGCATCAGCTAATGATATTGTGTCTCCTCCGAATGAATGCCTAGAGGAGGCAATAGGCTGGATGAGGAAAAGCAAAATGAAACTGAATCCCAACAAATAAGATGGAGATACTTACTGTTAAGGATCCTAACCTGGAGTTGGAGATGTGTCAACTAGTTCTGAATGAGGTTACACTCCCCCTGAAAGACTATGTTTGCAGCTTAGGGATGTGTCTGGATCCCTTGCTTCAAATGGTAGCACAGATAGTTATGATGGCCAGGAGTGCTTACAATCACCTCTGGCTGATACATTACCTGCACTCCTTTCTAAAGCTGGAGGACCTAAAGACGCTAGTGCATGCTCTAGTAACCTCAAGGCTGGACTTCTTTGATGCATTGTACAATGGGCTACCTCTCTATCAAGTTTGGAAACTTTACATAGCAGCCAGATTGGTTAGTGGTATATCTAAGAGTAAGCATATTACACATATATTAAAATAACTCCACTGGCTCCCAATTAGTTTCCCAGCAAGTTAAAAAGTGTAGGTTGTTACCTTTAAAGCCCTACATGGTTTAGGTCCAGGTTACCTATGGGATTGTCTTCTTTATATAATCTCCCCCATGCACTCTGGTCTTCTGTGGGACATTTACTGTATTACAGTCAGCCATGATTAGCCTGGCAACTACTAACCAGAGGACTTTTTCTTCAGCCTCTCCTTAATTGTGAACTCACCTGCAAGAAGAGATTTGACAACTGGACATGCTATTTAAAAATATCTAGATTTCTCTCTCCTCTCCCCCTTTCCCCTTTTTCCTTCAGCTTGCTTCAATTGCTACAGACTGATTGTGCAGGTGCCTTAGACGTACAAGAGTCTCTTTGATATACAATCTTCAATCTTGTCCTGCATTCTTTAGCTGTGGCTGTGTTGTTTATATGCACTAGTTGACTTGGCTCTAGAGACAATATGATTGTTGCTCTAGCCTTATTATCAACCTGTTGTTTTTTGCTACTCCATGGCCAGGCAGAAGGATTATCTACATAGTCCCACAAATTCTCCCTAATGAAAAAAATTTGTATCATGATGGACCAGGGACGTTAGTTGGAGCTGTTTAGTTTCCCAAAACTTAATGGTCCTGTGTTACTAGCCATGTCTGTAGGCACTTTCAAACACCTGAACAGAAACAAAAATAAGAGCCCTCCAAGGAGCTGAAGGTCATTCGGTCTTCAGTGAAAAGATAATACGGTCAGGCAAAAGTGAAAAAGGCTAACTACCTGCCTTGTGCAAACACATACAAAGAAGGCAACAACAACAACAACAACAACAATAATAATAATAATAATAATGCAGCTAGACAGATTTATCCAGGCCCCGGCTCACCCCAGTGACACAACACAAATCTATACTGGGATGTACTGGCTTATACTGGGCCCATAATCCACTGTGGGAGTGGGAAGACACCTGGCGCAGCCTGGAGACGAATCAACCCAGGTGCAGCCAAAATGAGTGCCGCAGCAGCAGAATGGGCAAAAACAAAACATAAAACAAGGATACCAGCTATCAGCTGTTGCGATGCTCTGACCCACTTTTCACAGACACAAAAATAAGAATCACAGATTTAGTAGTTTGTCCAAAAGAATCTGGAGGCTTTATCTTCGATTACAACATGTATCAAACAGTATTCACACACAAACTCCAACATCTCTTCAGTAACTCACCAAACTATTTCACAGTAACAATCCCATGTGTTGCTCCAACTATCTTTCTACCTGCTACACATGGCACCACTCCCACACTGCAGGCTGTCTTTTGGCCCTCTTATACAGGTGATGGTCTCTGTGTCACCCCCTGCTTTACTCAGCAGGATACGCTTCAGTTGCATCTATTCTTCTGGCTATGTGCTTCTGACTCATCAGTCTGTGGCCGTCACTCACAATCTTTTCCCTTGCACTATTTAAAGTGACAGTGTTCTGACAGGTTCTGTCACTTTTTAAAATGTCACTCTGATTTTCTTTGTTTGTTTTTTCTAAATTCATGCATATTTGTGCAAATGTTTTAAATTTATGCATTGCTTGAATGTACCCACCACATTGATTAAAGCATATTAAGTAATGTTTTGTTTGTGTCTGAAATGTGGGTGGCTTTCTATGCACATTTTTCAACTGTGTTCATTCTGTAGGAATACTCCCTTAGGGGTTTTGGAGCACACATTGCATCTGGCCCATGGATTATCTGTGAAGTGCAGCAGACCAAGACAAGCATGACAATTCAGATTCTTCCTAGCAACTTTAATGTGGAACTAACTGATCTGTTCAGTGGCTTACTGACACTGCAGACTGTATTTTATAAGTTGTTTCATGTGGTGCTGATGAAGGCATGGCTTAAGATATGGATGCAGTCCTGCATGTTATGATTTTGGGAACTTGGTACAGGATCAGTTTCTCTCTGTCATGGAGAACTTTTCCACTGTCTTCAACTAGTTAGTTACGTCTTCTGTTCTGATATTCTATTTGTTTAAGGAGAAGAATCAAGTTCTGCTCAAGTCTAGCTCCAGGTCTAATGGAGTCCTAGGAAAACTGTTCTCTCTTGGGAGCCAGCTTCCATTAGTAGGTCCTCAAAAGCTTAAGGTACTCAGAACTTGTTATGTCATTTGAATTTACCATAAAGCCTTTGATACAGAAATGTTTTAAGGCACTTACTTGGTGACAACTGCTCTCCAGAATCACCCCCAACAGTTACCAAACATACTCTGGTACCCCCACCATGATTTTACTTCATAAAATGGCTCCTTTGCATCATGAAGGCTGAGATCCCAGTTGTTGCAAACAGACTCATTAAGTTACTATCAACATGTACTTCTTTGTTGCACTTACTTTTTGCCCTGGGGATATACTCAACATCAATACACCTTGGAAAAGGAACCCTGGTCAAAGGCTGACAGAACCAGAGAGGGGGAAAGGTGTTAGTGGGCATCATTATACACTGTGAGGTCTTAAACTTTAAGGAAAGAGTCCCCAGAGTGTAAATGGAATACAGATAGGGAATAGCAATTTGCTTGCAAGCTGCTAGAAATATCAAAGCAGGTATAGAACAGATACTGTTGGGGAAGGAGAAGCAAGAGTGCTGATTGGAAGAGATAAAGCTGAGGGCTCATCTACATGATGAAAAAAAAATTGGCAAGAATGTGAGCAGAATACCTTTAGTTTACATGAGCTCTTGCCAGGATTCACCATATCAAGAAGGAGGGTGGCTGAAAACTCCACATAGACCACAATAAAAGCTCTCATTGTTTCTTGCAATCTTTTTTAAAAAGTGGGCAAAAATGTGCATAATAGGTCATCTGTACAATCGATTCGAATAGGGAACACAGCAGGGATGAAAGCTGATTGGTTGAACCTTGGAGGGGATAGGGTTGCAAGGGAGGGCTTGCAATGCCAGAGCCGCCACTGTTGTTGTTTTTGCTGGCATGATCAATCAGCTGGCAAAGCAGCAGAACAAAAGTAAGAAGTTTATTTTAAGTGGAAAACAGCTCTTCCACATCTGCCACTTTAAGAAGAAAAAGGGGGTGAGTGGAGGAAGATTTTCTGGACTAAACTCACTCATGGTCAGCTTTTTTATCCATGGATGTAAACTTGATATAAACTGCAAAATATTCCCTTCCAAGCCTCCTAATAAGCCATGGGCACTGCAGCGAAAGGGGGTAAGATGATATTATTTGCTATTAATTCTCCCATCTAGCTGAGCCTCTGAGATCATGGATTGTATTGGCAGAACATAAAGTAATTATGCTTTCTTTTCCCACCCTGCACTCTTTAACATACCAGCCTGGTGCTGTGGCACCCTATTTCCATTTTTCTTCTTGTGAATGGTTTCTGAAATACAGCTAGCCATTGCATGGCCACCCCTGTCTTTCCTTGTCTGTTAAATAAACATAAGAGTGCCTGGGAACCAGATCGATAAGAATATGGGAGGGTTGTTGTTAAAGGAGGTGCTCAATATCACCACCTACATGCCCACTAAAAGATATAGACAGATGTAATTCGACATTGTGTCTGCATATGACACCAGCAGGATTCCAGCCACAGTGACTTTTCAGTATTGATAAAGCAACCCTGAGAGGAGACAATCCAACCTCTAGTGAAAAGGAGTCCACTATCCACTGTTTAACAACTCTTAGCACCAGAAAATTCTTGCTAACCTTTACTTAGTATCTCTGAGTGAAATAAATGATTCTGTCACTTTGAGCAAGAATTGTGGCTGCCTCCTCCTCTCCTCCTCCTCCTCCTTCTTTCTCCCTTTTGTGAATTTTGATAAATTCCTGAAATGAAATTATTACCTATCTTTAGAACACAAATAACTGGGAGTTTCTTTAAAGGGATATACAGGTTTAGCAGTGAGGGGGCAACACAAAGCTTCATTTTCATCCCTCTTTCCTGTGTTTGCAAGAATATCATAAAGCCCAGTTTCCATGGGACTCATGTCTACCACCAAATATCAACAGAAACTGCATGCAGTTAGAACAACTATGTGGAACATTTTATAACAGCAAAACCATGCAGGTTCCATATTTTTCAATACAATTGTCTCCAGATTGTATTGACAATTTATTAATAAGCTGTAAAAGGAAAATAATATAACACTTTCCAGTGGCAATTACTTCCCAGCATGCCAAAGTGTGTGAGCTTTTTTTTTTTTTGGAGAATGAAATCCTACAGAATAATCAGCTTAGTTGTTGCACAAGTAATTCCTCCAATCCTGACTGTTTCATATATTGTTTCAGAGTGTAAATGCTGAATAAACAGCTCTTATGCTAATTTATTACCTGCTCTGCTCACACAAGATCCTACATCAGTTTTCAATGACCACCTGAAGTCATGCAAATAAATTATTTGGCCTTAATGAAGAGACCAACCTGCTCATTTGACAAGGCATAATTTAGAGATTTAGAAATTTTCTCAGCAAGAAAATGCAAGAATGGAAAATAGGGATTTCTCACTGTTGTTATTATAACTATTATTTATTTCTCTGTCATCTAAAATCGGCTTGGTGCTGTACAAATCCAGTATTAGAATAGGTCCAACTTGCCAAAGAGCCAAATAAGATAATTACTGTAGGCTATGCTTTATGTCCAAAAAACAAAACAACAAAACAACAAACAAAGAAAAACAAACAAACAAACAAAATGCAGCACAGGCACTACATCTGTTGTTGTTGAGTGCCTTCAAGTTGTTTCCAACTAATGGTGAACCTAAGGTTATCATGGTGCTTTTGTTGGTGGTGGTGGTGTTTGTTTTTTGGTGAGAGTGGGTTTGCCCTTGCCTTCCTCTGAAGATGAGAGAATTTGAATTGCCCAAGGTCACTCAATGGGTTTCCATGTCTGAGTGGGAATTCAAAACTTGGTCTCTTAGTCCAACACTCAAACCACAACACCATGCTGGCTTTCAATAAAAAACTAAAAGAAAGATGTAATTAAATGCAATAGTAAAATAAATGGAAATAGTATCTATAACCAATGCAGAAACCCAATAATCATAAATGCCAAAATTCACAAATTACAAGAAGAAAGTAAACACATATGTCACATTCCATAAAGTAATTCCACAAACTATTACAAAAATGGTCAACTTGCATAGCACACTACCGAAAGACATCACACAAGTAGAAATCAGCACAGGAGAAGTAAAGTCTGAAAGAGTTTGCAAAAATACATGACATAATCTGTAGCTTCTGAAATTAATGGGAAACTGGATTGACTACTATGAGAGTACACTGCCTAGCTGCATGTACATCAATAACAGTCTTTTTGCTTGCAAAGAGATCTTGTAGCACCTTTGACACTGAGGACTTTTTTAAATGGGCTAAAAAAACCCGAGGAGGTCAGGAGAAGAATGGGGCTGTCGTGCTTACAGAGCCCCATTTCAGACAGTCCCATCTTCCTCCCGACCTTCCCCCATCCTTCCTCCATGCTGCCGGCACCACTTTTTATTGATGGGGTTTTCTTATCAATAGAAGTGGCACATTTCTTGTGCTGGCAGCATGGAGGAAGGACGGGGGAAGGTTGGGAGGAGGATGGGGCTGTCTGAAATGGGGTGTCATGCCCAACCAGGACTCTGAGGAGTCAGAAGATGAGGAGTCTGAGTCTGAATCTAGCCCTGCTACAGAAGAACCGAGGTCTCAGCAGCCTAGCCCTCCCCCAGCACAGGGTCCAAGCCTGGGAGACATAGTTGAGCAACAGCAAGAGGTGGAGGAGCAGGTACCTACCTTTAGCCAAATAAGAGCAGAAAGGGAGGGGCTGCGATGCTCTCAGAGGCTAAAAGAAAGACCTCATTAATCACCAAGCAGCTGTGAGTGGGAGCTGGGCCAACATAAGCAGCTGGGGGAGACGCTAGATTCCTTGTCAAAGGCTATCTGCATTCCCTGGAGGAAGCCTTTGCCTTTGATTCTCCTGACTTTTGAAACCTTGTTTCTTGAAACCTCAGATTATCTTGACCCTGGACTGTATTTGTTGACCCACCTGCCGGAACCCTTTTGACCTCGGACTGCCTCAATGTTCTTCGCTTTCTCTGGACTCCTGACTCTCAGGACTGCTATTGACAACACAAGGTACTGTGTTTTTGGAACCGAGTTATTGCTGAGCTGGGCTGTTTTATCAATTACTGACCAGGCGGCTTTCCTGGACATGGCGCTCTGTAAGTGTGACAGCCCCGTTCTTCTCCCGATCTCCTCAGTTTTTTTTTTTTACCCTGTTTGAAAAAGTCCTGAGAGAAAGAAGTTGGTAGACTTAAGTCTGCTTCCTGAGATGCAGTCTTTTTGTTTGCTGGTAACAAATCTGTGATTTTTTTTTAAATGAGAAAAACCAGCTTGAATAGCTGGCAAACACTGTTGAGTAGCCTGCAGTTAGCCATGCAAATGGTGATATAGTGTCGGCTCAGTACTACAAAGTGGTAGAACTCATTTCCCCTGGAGACCTCTACCCGGTGGTGTAGCTACAGGAAGGAAGGTGGCAATGAGGCCACTGTCTCCGCCAAGTAAGAATTCTGTCCCCTTAGATGAAATTTTCCATCACTCCTGAAATTTCTAACATTACAGTAACTTAAACAAGCTATTGGTTACAGTAGCATGGAACAACTTTCAACTCCAGTTAGGAAAAAAAAAGTCTCTTTGGAGAGAAATGTCCCACAGTAAAGGGTCATTCTTTGTGCCAGGCACATTGCAGACAACTAGGCCATGCTATTTGGACACTGAAATTGTGTTTGTATGAAACTTTTCCATATGTGATGCACTGTCTGCTGGTTTTCTTATCCAGTATCTTACTCAGGAAGTAACAGCATGTCAAAAAGAGATGTATGGCATATTGTCTTATCATTACAGCATCACCACACTTTTCCCCCCCTACTATATACTTTCCTGGATCACTTGGAATATACAGGTGGAATGGGCATTTGACTCTGAAATTAACCAGCTGTTTATCAGTGCCTCGATCCATCCCTAATTTGTGACACTTTTGAAATTGCTCAACAGTTCACATGTTCCCAAAAGTAGTCAGTTTCTTAGTGCTTCTGTGCTTTGCACTTACTTTTATTGAGCCTCAAGTATCTTGTTTGTTCACAAAATTTCTTCAGATGTGGAAGTGATAGTGCCATGAGACCGGTTGCTCCAGGTCCTCCAAGGTTTGATGCTAACCTTGATACATTCCTTCCAAGAGCTCAGTGATATCAGGTATTCAGCTAAGAGGGGTCAAAGAGTTTCCACATGTTGATTTTGGTTGGGTTCTTCTCTTTCCATGCCTTCCTGGCATGCCGTGACTCTCTGTTTGTGTCAAGAATTATACAGTAAAAATGCTTCCAGTGAGGAGCACATCAAAGGTTTCCAGCATGGTTTGTTTGCATCCTTCTTTGGCCTGGGCCAAATGGTGTTTATGGGTGCTCTTCAGTGAACTTTCTGTAGATATCTGCACCAGGTCCTTTCATCCCTTCTTCTCATGTCATCATAGTCCTTCTTGGACAGAATCAGGTGAGAGTATACTTGCTGATGCCAATGGGAAACATACCGATTGATTTGCCCCAATTCTACATATATCACTCATATATTGCCAATTCAGGCATTCTGAATAAACATGAAAAAAGGGTGATCACTGTTGCCCATCCCTCTTTGGGCACTACATCTGTCATGTGGAATATGACAGTCTGATGGAGAAAGCTTCTTCACTATATTGTGGGTCTCCTCCCATTTCAGAACAGGGAAGATCAACGGCATTTCCTCTTTACATCACCACTTTCCATAGGAAGGCAGTGACATAAATTCATTAGAGGGGAGATGAAATCAGCTTGCCACCCCTCTTCAAATGTCTATTTAAACTATATTCAGAATGCTTGAATAGGATAAGAAATAAAGGGACTGTGAGAAAGTTCACAAAGCAGAAGGAAAGCAAGACACAATTTTGTAAAACACAAGGGAAGCAAAATAAATCATCATCATCATCATCAATGCCAAAGACCTGATGAAATAAAACATTTTTATGGAGTATTGGAATGCCTGTGTTAATGGAGCAGTAAAACAGGGATGTAGTGGTGGGGTCTGAAATAAGGAGCTTGTCCTGAAAGAAATTTAAAAAAAAATCCCTGCACAGTGGAATTTTCTTTCAGTCCCCAAATTTCTAGCATTGGAGGTAGTGAAACATTGAAAATTATTTGCACTTAGACTTTTATGTTTGCTGTGTTTGCATTCCCTTGGTCGCTTTGGTTGCCCCTTCTCTTTGGATGGCTCAACTCTATTTCTACATGCTCAACTGACATCTCATCAGGAAATCCTATCATAGATCTACTTAAAAAAATCTGTTTGGGCCCTGAGAAATAAGACAATGGAATAGTAATATGGAAAGAGAGGTTAAAAGAGCAACATTCTAGGATATTTCAAAGCTCACTCATATCATCCCCATGAAATTATTTGCTTTTTAAATAAAGCACTATAGAAATGGTTTTATTACATGCAATCCATATGACCTGCATTGTCCAATGGGGAGGGGGATCCTCCCTGTTGAATTTCAGTAGTACTTGTGAGCCAAAATTACTTAGTGATTTCTATAAAATCACCCTCCTTCACAGACACAACCCACAGTCCTAACTCACAGCTACCAGTGAACAGTGAATAGATTCTTCCATCACTGTGCACAAACTTTACAAACCAGTCATTTTACTGTCCATCCCACTTTGACAATTCATTCTACTTGAATCAAATGGAATGAAGTAATAATGTTTTGGAACAGATTTTGTGTGTGTGTGTGTGTGTGTGTGTGTGTGTATGGGGGTTGATCAATAGTTGCACTTATTCAGGCCAAAAGCAGGAGATGAATGGATGTGGCAGTGTAGTCTCCTTAATTACTAATACAGTCTTATCATTGTCACTTTGGAGCTTTTCTCATGTGTTAATTGAAATGCTAGGAAATATTGGCAAGGAAATATTACAAATACTTGACAGAATAAGTACTGAGCTTTGGAGCTGAGAGGCAGAAGTGAAAAAAACAAACTACTGTATGAAGGGGTTTCATTCCAAGAGATTGTATTCAAAAGAATATACATAGAAAATTTATTTATTTTTCATATTGCCTTGGATTCATCTTCATTGCCTTCCTCTATGGCTGAGCAAATTTTAAGTGCCTTAAGTGAAAGAAAAAAAAAATCCTAGACCTTTTCTTGTTACTTTGTACTCTACGAGATACTTATGCAATAATAATCATAATCCCATAACCAAATCACAAGTGGGGGTTGTTGGTGCTTGGCTGGCAAAATGTGGGAACAGGTATTTCTATCTCAGTATAGTATGAGAAAGGGGTTCGTAAGCTACAAGTTTTATTGTTGTGTGGAGATGGGGGGAGATAAAAGATTAAGCAAACTCTCTGAAATCAATGGGCCTAGTTAGTTATGCCTCAGTCAGGTCCTATTCATTTTGATGGATCAGATTTTGTATGAGCATGACCAATTCCAGTTCCCACTCTTTGTTATTATTTAATGAGCAACATTTTTTTTACACTTTACAGAGAAGACAAGAATTAGTATCTGGAGGAAGGCAAATGTTGTCCACATCTTCAAAAAGCTGAAAAAAGAGGAACAAGGTACATTTTGACCCATCAGGCTGCCATCAATATCTGTAATGGTAACAGTGGTATAACAGATAATTAAACCATGCATCTATGATCACTTTCAAAGGAATGCTGCAATAACTAAAAGCCAACATGTGTTACTCAAAATCTGGTCATGTTAGACAAAGTTTGACAGAGTTACAAGATGGATAGATGAGGAGGAAGATGTTGATCTAGTGTATGTTGGTTTTGGTAAGGCTTTTGACAAGGTTCTGTACAACATTATTAAAGGAAAGCTGGAAAAATGTGGGTTGGACAAGACTACTGTTAGATGGATTTATAGCTGATTGATGGACCGAACCCAAAGAGCACTCACCAACAGTTTCTCATCAACCTGGATAGAAGTGGCAAGTAGGTTATATCAGAGTTCTGTCCTGGACTCAGTTTTGTTCAACATCTTTATAAATGATTTGAAAGATGGACTAGACTGCATGTTCATCAAGTTTTCAGGTGACACCAAAATTGAAGGCACAGCTAATACCACAGAAGATGGAATATAGATTCATGATGTCCTTAATGTATTGGGTAAAAACTAGGGAAATGAATTTCAGCATAATTGGATAATTGGAAGACACTCGTTTTGGGCAGGAAAAAGTCACATGCATAAATGTAAGAGGGCTGACACTTCACTTGACAGCTGTACATATGAAAAGGATCTAGGGGTCTTGGTAAACCACAAGCTTAACATGTCAAACGTGTGATGCAACGGGGGTGGGGGGTGGGAGCTAATGCACTTCTAGACTGCAACAACAGGGATTTCATGTCCAGATTGAGGGAAATAATAACACTACTCTATTCTGCTTTGGTCATACCTCACCTGAAATAATCTGTCCAGTTCTGGACACCACAGTCCAAGAAGGATATTTACAAATTGGAAAGTGTCTAGAGATTGACAACTAAGATGGTTAGCCAATTTGTATGAGGGAGTTGTCTATGTTTACCCTAGAGAGGAGAAGGCTGAGAGGTGATATGATGGCTATCTTTAAATATATGATGGCTGCCACTTAGATGATGGAACACTTATTTTCTGATGCTCCAGAGAGTAGGAACCAAAACAATGGATCCCTATTACCAGAAAAGAGATTCCAGCTAAACATTAGGAAGAATTTCCTCACAGGAAGAGCTGTTTAACAGTGGAATGGCCTACCTCAGGAGATGGTAGAGTATTCTTCCTTACAGGTTTTAAAATGGAGATTAGATGTGTATCTCTCAGTGATACTTTTGCAGTTGATTCCTGCATGGAAGGGGTTGAGCTGCATGAACCTTATAGTCCCTTCCAGCGCTATGTTTCTATGATCTTCATTCCAAAAAGCTTAATTGGAATTTTGTTGTAGTAGGACACTGGGACTAAGTAGTTTTACCCAAGGTTTCAAGAAAAGGCAGATGGAGGGAGACTGATGTGATGTGCATGATATCTGAGAGGTACCAGTTCACAGGTGCTCTGGGAAACAATTGGAAGCATTAAGGGCAAAAAGGAGAAATATGCTGGTGTTTTCCATACAAGGAGCACTTGAGAGAAATGTATCAAGTTTTGGAGACATACTGGCTGACATCCTGGAAACATATTCAGGAGTAGCTGTGTTGGCCTGTTAGTGAATTACAATGGTACAAATCAGATTTAATGCCGTCACATCTCATGCAGTTCTTCCCATGCAATAAACAAATCCCCCCTAAAACATACCTTGTAAGTAGTGCAGCTCCCCCAACATGGACATAAGTCAGATACTAAGGACTGCAAGGGCATACAATCTGCAGAGATATCCAGAGGATCCCTGAAGGTCCTTGTAGATGTCTGTCACAGTGCATCCAGCTAAAGGAAAATTGCTGAACATGTTCCCACTAATTCTCTTGCTCTCTGACAACACAGAAATTGCAGGGGAGGCTGCACCCTTACAAAGTGGGTTTGATGGGGTAGCATCAGGAGATTTAGGTATGGAGATATAATTACATGATACACATAGGTATCTTGATGCAGGATTTCAGCCAGTGTCTCTGTGTCCCTATGAACCTAAATTGCAAATCAATCTTCAGGAATGTTCACATTTCGATTTAATCTACTTTGGAGAACCTTGCTTTGATTTGGTCACATCCTACTTTTTTCTGAAGCAGCCAATCTTGTTGAGCATTTGGACAGACCTGAAACATGCTCCTGATATTGTATAAGATGTGGATAGATCCCTTTATAGAGTGCCCTTGTTTTCTATGTCTTTTCACTTTGTTCAGTAACTCTTTGTGCTTGCAAACAAACAGGGATGCACTACGACAGGAAATGTTACATTTCAAATACATACATCTTTGGGGGGAGGGACACAACAAACCTTTAGCCAAAATTGTCACAGAAAACACTGCAATGCTTGAGAAATCAGAGTGTGTTATTGAAAGCTCTAACATATACAAGGTATGCTCACTTTCAGTGTGTGATAGTCCCTCTAAATGCTATAGCATTACAGGATGACTAGTCCTAATTTCAGTCTTGTTTCTTACCACAAATGGACATTATAATATTCTAAAGTAGTCCTACTGGTCCCATCTCAGTTGCACCTTATTGACTCTAAGTTCACAATGCTGACCACTCCTAGATAATAAGATCATAACCCAAGAACCTTCCTTTCCTCCTGACATTGCCACATTCAGAACAAAGTCAGCCCATCATCACAGAACTTAAGCACCATCTGTCCACAATGAGTACCCATTTCTAAAATTTGCTGAGTGTTATGATGTATGTCCCTTGCTAAAAGTAAAAATGCTGCAAAGGAGATGATAAATTGGACAATATGTAGGCTTTAAAGCTCAAAACTGCCTTTGGAGTGTATAGTAGTGCCAAGCAATTATGGTATACCTCTGTAATTCTCACTCAGTGATGTTTCTCATTTTTCTTTCTTATTTTTGGAAAAGATAAGATTTATCCCTCTCTCCCCCCCTCTCTTTGTCCCACTCAAAAAGATTTTCACAATTCAATATGCCACGTAGAGATAGAGGGAAGTACAATATCATTTTTCTTCCTCCCTCGGTATTTCATTTTTATCTTCCTCTTGAGCCAACTTATAAAGTGACCAGATAAATATACAGACTTGATACTCAGCTGCCAGAAACTTTGTAATCATCCTCATTGTCACTGTGGGATATGAAAAAGAAAGCAAAGTCTTGATTCACATCTAAGGTTCATGCAGCTCAAAGTTTTCCTGACAGTGATGATACCCCAATGGATATTTAATGGCTAGAGAAAAAATTGTTGGGTAGGCAGAAGATTCATACACCCACATTTGGTGCAGTAAGGATGTCACTCTTATGGACCACATGTAAGAGTACTATTGCTTTAAGGACAAAACAAAATATTGAAGCAACAGACTGCATACTAGCACAGCTGAAATGGATCTGGTCACAGCTGTGGCTAAGCAGAGGACTGACAGGCAAACACTCCTATATAGTTGAAACACAAGTTGCACAGTGTGTGGGTTGTGTCATAGTGAAGAGGATTGTCAGTGTATGTTGGATATATTGCTGTTAAGATGATGAGGTTTGTTGTGTATATACTTTGTTTGTTTACATTGAAACCAAAGATAAAGCTCTCCAGATATCTTTGGATGAACCTCACAGCTTGTAAATCTTTTTCTTGTGTGTGAAAGTGGGTCAAAGTAGTGAAACACCTGCTAGATGAAGCCTTTGTCCCTGAGTTACCCTTTTTGCCCATTCTGCTGCACAGTACTGCTGTTTGGCTACACCTGGATTAGTTCATCCCCAGGTTGTGCCATGTATCTCTCAGTCAGCCAACAGTGAGTGGACAACACATCCATGGAGAAATAGTGAATTATATTGAATACTAGGTTCATGTTAAGGATCCTCAATGTAAGGGGATTTTCTGCCTCTTTTCATCCACAGTTCCCCATGATTTCTCTTCCTACTGCAGCAGTGCTGGTACATTCCAATCTTTTCTTGATAGTTTCCAACTCCTGGGAGATATTTTATAGGTGGCAAAGGAGGTTGCAGTGTGGAGGAGGGGCAGTTATTCCCCTTGTTGAGGGAATATTTGCAGGAGCACCCAGATGGATGGAGCACATTCTTCTATACATCCACATCCAGCATGCATTTTACAAGTGAAACACAGCATAAAAAGGTGAAATGTCTCTACTGTATTTTGTAAAATAACTGACAGTACAACACTGTGACCGTTTCGATCTGTCTCCTAATCAAAGTCCTCTGTCTCTTAATCAATGCTGCTAGAGGTGTGCATAATTTGACCATGATGGACGTAGATTCACTGTGTTTTGGGCACAAGGTTAAAAGCTGATTTTCAGCAGAAGCTGGCTTACACACCAATGATTCAGGCATAAAGCTGCACTTCTTTCTCAGAGCAGGATTATGCAGTACTTGTCTCAGTTACAAGCCCCTTCCTTCCGATAATAATAATAAGTCTCTCCCTATGGATCAAGGAAGATTGTAATAGTAGATATTCAATGAACTAGACATATTTCTATACTGAAAGCTCCAAGTGAAACAAGGCCAACAATCTATTGATTTTGCTCAGCAATCATAAGAAAACATTTCCTTTTACAAATTAAGGTAGCAAGCAAGAACTGTAGTTCTCTGAGTAAAAACAAAAATAAAAACCTTGTGTCAAATAGGAGATAAACTTGCCAAGTTTATAAACCTAAACAGAACCTAAAGAAATGTGGGATGGGCAGGGGAACTGCATCTTGTGGTTTCATATGTGTCAATGCAAGAGAAAATTGTGGGGAAACAGAAATAACTGAATGGCAGAAAATCAGCAAATGCTGCTCTTTGAAGGTAGATCTCAATGCATCTACAGTCGCTTTCTATCTGCTCTGTCCAGGGGAATCATAGAATCATAGAATTGCAGAGTTGGAAGAGACCACGAGGGCCATCCAGTCCAACCCCCTGCCACGCAGGAAATCACAATCAAAGCATCCCTGACAGATGGCCATCCAGCCTCTGTTTAAAGACCTCCAAGGAAGGAGACCCCACCACACTCCGAGGGAGGGTGTTCCACTGCCGAACAGCTCTTACTGTCGGAAAGTTCCTCCTAATGTTGAGGTGGAATCTCTGTTCCTGGAGCTTGCATTCATTGTTCTGGAGCAGCAGAAAACAAGCCTGCTCCATCCTCAATGTGACACCCCTTCAAACACTTAAACAGGGCTATCATATCACCTCTTAACTGTCTTTTTTCCAGGTTAAACGTACCCAGATCCCTAAGTCTCTCCTCATAAAGCATCGTTTCCAGACCTTTCACCATGTGAAGGTTAGACAAAGTCATTGTTTCCCTGATAACTAATACTTCAGTGACACAAGCAATTTGTTAGCCATGAAGAGAAGGCATTACAGTCATTGAAAGTTGAAATATGCTTTCAGACCCTGGGGAATGGTGGCTGGGAGAATATTATGGATGGCCACAGTTCACCAATCATTAGTAAAATATACATTTTTAATAATCATGGCCATCCCTGTTATTAGGCAGAGTGAGGAAGCCTCCTGAGGCATAAGATACTGGGGAGGGGATACTGGGGAGTAGCTTACCATCTGTTTTTCATGAACTCTTGACTATTCTGCAACCAGGGAAGGACCAGGGCCTCAGTTGTACATTGATGCCCCTGAATGTTCTGTGTGCTTATACATGAATGCACATTGCACATGTGAATGTTCATTGTTCATTCCACTGCAGATGTGCATGTGTATTTGGTTTTGCAGTATCACACTTCACTAATGAGGCAGCATTGCCTAACTACCACATGGCTCCATGAACATAAAGTTACACTCTGTCCCATCAATGTAGAATCTCACCCCAAAACTCATGGTCACTGAAGATTCTCAGGCCTCACTGATCTGGTTTTTTTAAGGGATATTTTCCCCATTCATTTTTAAAAATTAATTATTGTATTTCTGTGAATCTTTGCTTAACCTGAGCATATATATACCTTGTTCTATGGCTGGCAACATGTTAGTTACAATATTGTAAGTCTACCTTATGACATGACAACTTGCTTTTTCAGTCATAGCATAGGTTGCAATTCCCTTATGAACATGCAATTACCAAAAGCCCCCTCCAAACCCACTTTGTAAGCTACTCAGCAGCACATCCACCCAATATGGCAATTTCCAGATTGTTAGAGAGTGAGGGTGTGAAGAGCTATGTTTGAAGGCGTGCATGAGAAGCAACAAATCCCAGCACAAGAAGCTGTGAAGAGAGGGTCCTCTGTGAGAATGGGCCTGAGAAAATGTCAGTTGAGAGAAAGCAGTTGGATGAGTCAGGTGTGGGAGAGTGTTGGGAGTGAACTGTTATGAGAGGAAGGTGTGCGAATCAGTTGAGAGGGACTACAGAGAAAATATATATCTGAATGCATTATGTCTGTCATTAAATAAAAGAACTATCAGTATTATATAGTTTTGGGATATTTTGTTAACTTTCTTTTTTTTTTACTCATCTGGAATTATTTCCCTTATAATAAAGAGGAAGTCACACTAGCCAAAAGAATACACTCAATCATATAATACTATCCATTGAGAGGGTCACCTGGAGACTCAGGCCCCAATCCAAAAAGGGATACCAGAGTGGGGCCTAGAATAGGGTGGCAGTAACAGGTAGCCAGAGCTATGAACTGAAGGGCCAGCCTGGTGAGACCAATATCACAGAGGGCATCGGTGACAATGTATCCAGCTATATTCCTTTAGCTAGACATGTTGCAAGGACATCACATATAGAACTGCAGGGGCTCCTGAAAGTCCTTGTCACAGCATTTCTAGCTAAAGAATAAAGCCTTGCCACTGACCCCCTCTTTTTCTCCTACAACCTAGAAATGGTTGTGTTGGGGATAGGGGTGGCTGAAAGGTGGGTTTGCAAGGTGGGTTTACGGGGAAAGCATCAGGAGATGTAGCTGCATGTGATATACATTTCCTGATGCAGGATATCAGCCTTTGTTTCTCAGTATCCCTACTTTGATTATAATCCTATTGGCACAAATTAGCCCAATTTGCTACTAGATGAAGTGATATATGAATGGCTGTGGAATGCCACAGATGCAGGGAGAGACCATTTCATATACTGAAGAGCCATACAGTTAGTTTCCCAAGGTAAAGCTTCAAGAAAGGGTATGACCCACCTTTGACTACAATTTAGTTTGATGGGCTTACACAAAGTCACAAAAGTAAGTTTGACTCAGAGTGAGGAAGTGCTATTCCTTCCTAGTTTGCCTTCCTATTTATTAATGTGCATAAAAAGAGAGTCAAACAATTTTTTCTACCAAATAATATAACAAAGCAAAAATATAAAGGCCTGCCTAGAATCCTACAATTTAGGATTAAACACAAAAAGGGCAGGGGGTGAGAAAGCAAGGAAAAGGAGATAAACCAGGTAAACAGATTTTTTTTTTTTAAAAAAAAGTGCATTTATGGAGATGCTTGAATATAAAAACAGAAAAAGATGCAAGGGAAATTAGTAGGAGACTAGGAATCGATGTATACAGCATTTCTCTGTGCTCTCTTTTTCTTTCTGGTTACTGAGTCAGTGATAAAACACCTTTCTTCCTCCATATGGGACTAACATTACAAAGAGTCTGCATACTAAGGTTAGATGTATCCATCAGTTTTGGTTTTTCCTAGAGTTCATTTTTTAAATATCTTGAGTTCTTTTCATCAGGTTTATGAAGAAGTTTTTGGAAAATCCTTTTTCAAAAAACAAGGCAGACAAAATGGTTATACATCCCTACCATATACACGAAGTCCAGTGTATGTAGGTAATGGCGAATTTGAGGTCTTATTTATACAGTTCAATTATCTGAACATTGGGTTTGACATACCAATGGCAAATGTTCTGCCTGGCTGTGGTGGCTGCCCATGAATTCTGTGTGCTTAGAGACAGAGAGCACTATGTCTCTCTTAGTCCTCCATACATTTGAACGGGTAAGCATCTGGGGATGGGCAAATCAACCTATTTCTGGTTCATACCAATTTTGCATGTGTTGATTCTTAAATCTTGTTTGTGCATTAGCTTTCTGTTAAAATATATATGCCTTTAAATACTTTTGACTATATTTTCCTACAAAACATACATTTCTTAACATTTTGCATCAAAGTAAAGATTTTTAAATATGCACATGCTACAAACACACACACATATTTCTAAAATATGTACCTTTTTCATTTGTTGTTTTAACTGCTGTCAAGTCACCCTCAGCTGATGAATGAGAAACCTCCAAGAGCCCTTGTCTACTAGGTCTCACAAACTCAGGGCCATGGCTTCCTTGACTGAGGGCTCAGCTAGACGGGGAAATTAACAGTGGACATTTGCACATTAACTCACCATCACAGTTCATTTGTCTTCACAATTTTTTCTCAAGATTGCTGGTATGGAAACTATCCATGTTTGAACACATGGAGCATACCCTCAAATAAAAATGGTGGTTGCAAGTGAATTACTTGTGTTGTTATTTTCCAAAAGCTCCCGTTGATCCACATTCCCTCCCTTGTTAAAGCCAAGATGCAGAAGAATGATCTGTTTAATTGTTCTTTCTTTTTTTCTTTTTCTTTTCTTTTCTTCTTCTTTTTTTTTTTTTTTTTTGCTTTACCACTCAAAAATTACACACAATCGCTTCAGTGAAACTCAACATGGTGGCTCTGGACACTTCATCGCCAGCAAGCCCACACGTGCACAGGTCTGACCAATCACATTTCGACTTCTGGAATGTGTCCTGATTTGACTTGCTTGTTCAAATGGGCAGAAATGTGTATTTCTGCATATAAATTAAAAAAAAATCTTTGCAAGAAACGGCAAAGGTTGTTATTGAAGATTACATGGAGTTTTTGCCTCCACCTTTCAAATATGGTGAATCGCTGTGCAATTGCATCATGACAAAAGGTACAATTGTCCCTCCATATGCACAGATTTAAGTATTCATGGCCTGAATATTCTTTAAAAAATAATAATCCAAAAGGCAAACCTTGATTTTGCCATCTTATATAAGGAACACCATTTTCTGTGCCATTGTATATAATGGGACTTGAGTATTCATGGATTTTGGTATCCACGGGGGGTCCTGGAACCAAACCCCAGCAAGTATGAAGGGACAACTGTATTCCCCTTGCATTCCATGAGGATATTTTTCATTGTGTAGATGACCCCTGAATCTATCCCTCTCTTTCTAATGCTTTACCAAGCATTACCAACAGTTATCATCTTTTCCAATGAGTCATATCATTTCATGATCTGTCCACAATATGACAGCCTCATTTTAGTCATCTTCACATCTAGTTCACTCAGCCTTCCATCCTTTCGTAGGTCGGTAAAATGAGTACCCAGCTTGTGGGGGCAATTAGCTAACACACATTGGAAGCTGTTTAATGCAGTTAGATGTGTAAATAGCTATTGCTTAAAACAATTTGTAAGCCGCTCTGATAGCCTTGTGGCTGAAGAGCGGGGTATAAATAACTAAAATAGTGAACGTTCAGTCTTGATTTGCTCTAAGACACTTTCATGTTTTTATTTTTAGCTGTCCATGAAATCCATAGAACTTTTCTCCAGCACCACATTTCAGATGAGTTGATTCTCTTCCCATCAGCTTTCTTCACTGTGTGGTTTTCACAACAATACATAGTGATTGGAAGTACTATGGCCTGGGTGAGTCTGACACCTTGGCACTACCTTTCTGTGGTGGTGAGACTACATGCTCCTGTGAACTAAGGGGTTATACTGATGGTAGCATTGCTACTGGTAGGATCTCCTGATTCAAACAGGCTTTTGATGAGGAGCCAGACTAAATTTGTCAAACAGCTACTGGACAGCAGTAGTAGTTGGAGTGACACTGTTGGAAGATCTCTTACAGACAACAGCAGTGGCACCATAGCTAGCTGTAAAGAGGTTAGTACTGTGCAGAGGAAGGCAATAGCAAACCACTCATTAAATCTTTAACCTCCAAAACCCTATGAGGAAACTTTTTTTGATAGTTTACAAAAATCCAGAGAATTGAAAAATCCAAACCAAAACTACATTCTAATCCACACATTATCCAGGAAGTTCAAATGAGCTGCTCTGCTTCAGAATGCACACAAAGCATCCCTATAAGTCTCTTATCAGAATCAGTATGAGTGGGTTGGCTTGGATATAATTAGAAATGTAAAAAAAAAAAAAATCAATTCTTTGTGTGATTATTTTTCTGAATTCAGCCAGAATTTTCTTCTTATCCTTCTTTCTATGTTTGTAAGCTTTGGGCTTTTTTTCTCTCACATGGAAGTTTATATGCATTTAGCTATACAAATGTCTTATCAACCCAGATTCCTGTCTATTTCCCCCATTAACTACAGCATGTTTGTGCACATTTTTCAATAATGCATACTACTAATTGGTACCCTATGGAGGGGCGGGGAGAAGACCCTGCCTCTCATGGTTACTAATAGATGTTGGGAGAAGAAAGATCTGTCCATACATTCACAGTAGATTCACAGTCCACACATTTGTAACGGTATGTAATTAATAAAATTTATTTTCCATTCTTAGGTAAGATATAAGAATTGGGTCTTAAAGATGTTTGGGTAGAGATGACTCCTATTCAAGTTGTTAAAGGTACATGTAAAATGCATTAAGCCTTCCATCTAGAAAACAAAACAAAACTGAACAAAAATCCAGTTCAGAGAATTATCATGTTCTATCATCTTGGCTGTTCCATGTTATTCCTTTTTGTGTTCTTACTGGAAGAATAACAACCTTTTCATTTCACCTTATTGCCAACAGGTTCAGAGTTCACATGTTCATGAAATCACAGCAAGATGTAAACATAATGACAAACTGAAATGCTACTGCAATCCCACTGGCTGGTGAAGTTTATAGAATTGGATGGAAAAGTCAAATTTGTCATCTCCAACGTAATCACCTCTAATTGAAGTGACCTATAATTATCTTCTACAGGAGAGGATAAGCTACACGAAGATTATTTTTCTTTTGCTTGTCCCCTTGCACACATGACACTTAACATTTTGGCAGTTTAATGAGCTAAAAAGAGAAGATAGGTGAACAAACAAGTCAATATGCATGCTTTGTGGCTGATTTCTGTTCCTGAGGGAAAGGTTGGTGATGGTGGGGAGGATTTTTCCTGTATCCCAATATATTGTACACAGATATACACAGACAGAGTACACAAGGCTCTTAGAACTGACTAAAATAGAGTATGAAATATAATTGTGTAGTATCTATTCTGCAGTACACAATTATAGCAGTTTGATACCACTTTTCCTGTCATGACTATGGAATCCTAGGGTCTGTAGTTGAATGGAGTACTCAGAATTCTCTGCTATAATATAGAGCTTGTAATGTACTCACCTGAATTATAGCACTATAGCTCATTACCAGAGAACCTCGTATACTTCACCAAATTACAAATCACAGGATTCCATAGAAAAAGAACCATGTCAGTTAAAGTGGTATCAAACTGCTATAAGTATGTAATGTAGAGTGACTCAAGGTCAGCATTTCAGGTTAGTTTTTGAACCTGCTTTTTATCCTTTCCACATGTATCAACTTAACCTAGTGTAATTATCATGGCTTTCTGCCAAGAAGCTCCACACAACATTCCTAAAGACTAGTATGTTTGTATTTATTTTAGCTCCTACATCTCTGCCCACAAGAACACTCTAAAGCCCATTGTATGAAGCCTCAGAAGCTGATGAACTAGTTTACAACAACCGTGAACTACCAGCTGCTACTGAGTGGCAATCGAAGAGGGAGTTTAAATACACCCTTACTGATAACCTTACCAGATGCAGCAATGGAGACAGGGTGCTCCTCTAGAGCAAAGAGGATCAGTTATGGAGCCCCTGTACTCAGTCATGCATGGAGACACATTTCCATACAAAAATAAAAATAAATATTCCAAGCAGCAAGTCATATGTTCATTTGGAGCAAGAACAACAAAGAGTCTTGTTTTGCCTTAGGCAATAACTAATAAAGACATAGGTCTAGATCCAATTGTTAGTCTTAACTAGACTAACTCATAGGGCTCATCTACATGAGTCAGGATACACCAGCTCCTTACAGGCATATCCTGGCTGTAGATTAGTCCCATTCCTCTGTTGTTACCTGGATGGAATGGGCCAGAGTCCAGATGGGCATGCTGGCCCATCACTGCAGCTGCTGCCAACAGTGTCTCCCTCACTATCTCAGAAGGCAGGAAGCCAGCCTGCAACATGTGGTCAAGACCCCGTGCAAGTGACCAGCCTTGGTCACATGCTGCACAGTGGCTTCCTGCTGCAAAAGACCAAGGCAAAGGGCAGCTGAAGTGATGGCCTAGTGTGCCAGAATGGGCTCCTGTGGTCACGCAGGACCTGAGCTATTTTTTCCCCAGTGGCAGTGGATTAAAGCAGGTATTTTACAATGTTGTAATGGGCCTACCCCATTTCCCCCTCATCTTTGCCCTGGGGGTTGTGAGGACTGCATGGGGGCAGAATAGGGCAAAAGCCATGCATCATGAGGACTGCAGGACTCCAAGATGGGGCTATGATGGGGTAAATTGCCAGTGTAGACAAGCAATATGTGATGACTCACCATTCATCAGTTGAATAAATGGGTCTATCCTAGCTGGATTTCTAGTTTAAAATCTACTGAAGTATAGTATATCTTTCTGATATACAAATAAATCTCAGAAATTTCAAGGTATCTTTGTGGGTGAAAGTATGGAAGAATCTCCCACATTTCCCATACCTGCTTTGAAATGTGGTAAGTCTCTCATGAACCAGATAAAATTAGTTAGTTGGCTATTTTCAACCCACAGATGGCATCTCTGCTCTCCCTCATAACCTGCACCCTCAAAACAAGACTTTTCATGTTGATAAATGATTGCTCTGGACAAGGAATATTATTCTATTGGAGGGTTTGAAAGACCCATGTGCTTAGTGTGATGTGTTCACAATACATCTACCTTTCAGCCTCTGGCACTGGTAAGGACTCTTATGGCTCATCTTTATGAGAGGAAATAATGCTCACTAATGCACGTTATTTCCAATTCACAGCTGCATTCTTTTGTCTCCATGGTGTTTTGCAAAAACGATACCCTGAGAAGTTATCTGTGGCTTGAAGTTCAGGCACTTGCAAATCAAGATGGCAGCCATAAATTAGAGCAATAAACACTGTAGCCACTGCACAGTATTTTTTTAAAATATTAAATCAGAGGTGTGCAAGGCAATCTTCTGCTGAAAAAGTTATTTGGTCAATCGGCAGAGCCAAAAAACCACACGATTGCTAACCTGAAAAACCCAACAGGGTTCTTGCAGACACTGCGTTGCCAGTAAGCCTGCCCTTCACACACATCTGACCAATCAGATCTCTAGTTCCACCCTCTCCAAAACTGCTCAGCAAATCAAATCGGTTGTCGTAACGGGCGCTAATGTGCATTTACTTGTATTATTTTAAAAAATGCAGGGAAAGCTGTGCAGGCTTTTACTACACAGTAAATGAAGTTTTTCACCCCCTCTCCTTCTAAATAAGGTGAATTGCCATGGAATCTTGTTGGGACAAAAAATAGTCCCTGTGAGGAGTATTTTCACCATTTAGGCACAACTTAGATAGCCTTGGAGAAATGAACAATAGAGTTGCACACCTTGAGACAATGCCAATCAAACATAGACCCCTCCCATATTTAGGATTGCTCAATATTTCTTGAAAACTGCAGAATACCTCACAATGGGGGGATGTACTAATCTGAGTCAGTTTTGCAGAGCCTCCATTCAGTGGAGGTGAGCATTGATTGTTCTCAATGAGACATTTCCTTGTTAGCAGGGCAGGGGGGGGGGCAGGATTCATGTTTGTTCTTTAAAATGATACTTGACTTCTCCAAGATGGACAGGGTTCCAAGCTTTTGCCCTACCCTTCCAACATGCATGCAGACTCCTGGCAAGGGGAAGCTCCCTACCTAAAACATCAAAAGTCTACTTGCAATTCATATTTATCAAGCATAACTCATAACACGGTAACATGCAGTTCCCTTGTTAAGCAGCTCCACTGGCTGCTGGTAAATTTCCAGGAACAATTGAAAATGCTGGTTATGATCTATAAAGCCTTATATGGCTCAGGTTCAGGTAATCTGAAGGAATATATTCTGCTTTATGAACTGCCTGAATGTTGTTATCTTCTCAGGTGACCACTCTGTCCCAGGTACCTCTGTCTGTCCCAGGTACCTCTGGTGGGAACATAATACCATCATAATACACTCCATATCAACTGCCATTGCTCTGGCTTCTGAGGTAGAGAACTGCATCCCAACCCATCACCCTCATGCTTTGTTTCCAGTGGCTCACAACAGGCCCTCCTTCCAAACAAACTGCTATTATCTGACTTCTGAGGTAACGAACAGCAATAGCAATGCTAAGCACTCTCTAAGCAGTTTACAATGTGGTAGCTAATTGCCTCCAACAAGCTGGGTACTCGTTTTACCAATCTACAGAAGGACGGAAGGCTGAGTCAACCTGGAGCCCTGCAGGATTGAACTCACAACATTGTAGCTGCAGTAGTGGAATTTAAACACTGCACCACCAGGCACAGTATCATCCTGCCTTGACTCCAGCAGCTGATGAAAGGCCCCTCTTTCAAACCAACTGCCCCTGCTGTGGCCACTGAGGAAGAGAAGAGGAGCCAGCATCTGTTGGACTTAATCAACTCCACCGATGCCACCCCCTTTTCCTTGTGTTTTGTGTCTTTTTAGATTGCAAACCCGAGGATGGGGAATGTTTAAATTAACAATTTGTAAGCTGTTCTGGGAGACTTTTTGGTTGATGGGTGGAGTATAAATTCTCTAAACAAACCAACAAACAAACATGGGGGAAGGCCTTCTCAGTGGCTCTTCCCAGGCTCTGGAACTCCATTCCCAGAGAGATTAGATGGGTACCCTTCTTGAAATCTTTCTGCAAGCAGGTGAAGATCTTTCTGTTTCAGGAGGAAATGAGGACTGATTATTTAGTGAGAATGGGCCTTGCATAATATACTGGATTTTCTATTTGCTTTTTTCTCTTCAATGGTTCTTAACAAGTTTAATTCGTTGTTTAAATACATTTTGACTTTTGTATGCTCTGAATTTTTTAGCTATGTTAGCTTTAACTTTCATAAGTTGCCTTGAGCCTCAAATTGAGGAAAAGGTGGGATGATGATGAAAATGATGATTGATAGCATCCCTTTTAGTGGCTTAGGAGTAAGATGTGGATAGTGACACTTCTGGGATCTACGTGGTAGACCACATGGAAAAGCATGCCAGGGTTGCTTTGGTTAGTGTGAGAGGAGCTGGAGGATGCTATTTGGAGTTACAGGAGATTATCAGATGAACTTCTAATAATGTTTTTGTCCCACTATATTTTAAAACGTAAGTATCCTGGCCTAATAACATTTCTTATTATATGTTGCTGTAATCCCGAGAAAGAGCCACCCCAGAATTTTGGCACCATGGCACTGTTTACTTCTGTGTTTTCACATGGGCAAGACTTCAGCAGTTCTTGCAAGCAGATGTGAGTGCACTTAAAAGTCTAAAAACACCTAAACAAACAAACAAAATGAACATACAGGCACTGAAACACACTTAAAAACTTGTCAGCAAAACAGGGAGGTTCATAAAAAGAATGCCTCTTACCTAGTTTTCATGTTCTCACCTGGAAGTGTTCACCTGAAACACCAGCAGAAAGGTACACGGTTTTGCACACAAGCAATACCGTAAAAAAAAAAATGTCATGGGAGATCAACTGGTGGCTTTGGCCTGCTAATAAAAAAGAATGCCTTTTTGACAGCAGCAGAATATGAGAGGATAATATTGTGCAGTAGGGGAGACCTTTCACGGTATCCTGACATCGTTATCACACCATATTTCCCGCATCTGATAATTTCTTACATTGCTAGTCAATTAAACTGCAGACCAGGGTTTGTATTGTAATTGATAAAGCTGCAATTCCTAATTCAATCCATATCCATCATTCACCCTTACCCCATGTATGGGGGCAGCCCTACATTTTATTTTGTTTTTGTTCTCTGCTGGCTTCCCCCTCCTTCTCCTCCTTTCCCTTCCCTATCTCTTTGCTTTTGATTTATTTATATCTTTAGTGATTAAAATCTCTGCAGTGACCACTCTCAAGGTTTCAAGTTCTCATCATTTCTTTAATTTTCTCCAAGGATCAAATAATCAAAGGCACAGCCAGCTCCTCCATTAAGTAGCAAGCAGCAATTTGAATGTGATGTATTGGTTGGCAGATGTATGGAGACAGTGCTCCACCTTATTGGGCTGATTGTAAAAGTGCATCATCTTTCCCTATTTGAATACATGTGTTGAAAAAAAGGATTTTGTTAAAAAAAAATTGAAGGAAGTAAGTTTACCAGACAACTCACCTTGAGATTTAGGACATTTTCAGACACATCTTACTGCACAAGAACACTCTGGGAGAGGTATCCGGCTATCCCGCGGCAGGGGGTACTTTCTGGATGCTGCCATCCCTCTTGTGGCATCGTCCGTGACAGTTCCAGGTCCCATCTACAGCAACCACACCATTTTTTAATCACGGACAACTTCTGTGATTAAAAAATGGTGCGGTTGCTGTAGATGGGACCCGGAACTGTCACGGACGATGCCGTGAGAGGGACGGTGTCATCTGAAAAGGACCCCCTGCTGCGGGATAGCCGCGTACCTCTCCCGGAGTCTTCTTGCACAGTAAGATGTGTCTGAAAATGTCCTCTTTTACACTATTTATATATTTTAAAACATTTATTGTGCCTTTCAAACAAGTATTTAATGCATCTTATGTCTGCAAACATAAACACACATATATACATATATATTCAGTATTATGTAGTATACTTGCTGCAAGGGCTTTTCTGTTAGGATAATGGGACATGCAGTCACAGAGAAATTTATAATGTAAAAAGCTTACATGGTGTAATGTGCTACTGCTTGCAGGGGCCAGCAGTGAGCCAGCTACATGCAGCTGGTGAGCATATCAGGACATCTAGGATTGCCTAGACATCTAGGAGATTTTCACAAGGGAAAAGTATCCCTGGGGAGATCAGGAGAGAAATGGGGCTGTTCTGGGTCCAGCACTCCATTTCACACACACCCTTTCTTCTCCTGATCTCCCGTCATCCTCCCTCCATGCTGCTTCCATTTCCCTCCCGCTAAGTTCCACAATTTTTTACTAACAAAGAACTTTCGTTAGTAAAAAATATCGGCAGGAAATGGAAGCAGCATGGAGGGAGGACGACAGGAGATTGGGAGAAGGAAGGGGGCATACAAAATGGAGTGCTGCTACCGGAACAGCCCCGTTTCTCTCCCAACCTCCCTGGGGATTACTTTCCCCATGTGAAAATCTCCTAATGTGGGAATGGAAGCAGGGGAGTAAACCTGCTATCTTTCTGAGAATATGTTGAGTAGCCTATGTGTATGGGAATCACTGACTGTATAACACATGAATTTACTGTATCTTGTATAACTAGATGTTCCCACATGCTGCTCTGACTTGGATTTTTGCTTAGACTGTGCATATGCACTCTAAGCTGCACAGTGCTGGATAGTACTGCAAAGAGTGCTGTGTTATGTAATCTATTTGTTTGGAGTCCCAGACTCATTGTAAATATTACTTTAATATGCACCAATAAAGGAAAGTAGTTTTAGGCACAATCACTGTGTCTGTATGCTTATTTCTTCAGCCTGATGTCTGCTGCTACAAGACCTATTTCCTGCCTGGTCCTCTTGATATGCTCAGAGGTACCAGTGTGCTACTGTGACATTATCTACACTGGTCAGAATACTTTGCCTTCCTGCTGGAGTTTTCTGGCCTTGGAGCTGGTCCAGATCCCCCCGTTACCATAGGAAAATAGGCAGAAATCCACATGCACATGCTAGGTGATATTGACAGGCACTCTCTGAAGCAGGAATGGAGACCTTTAGCATGTGAACAAGGCTGGTCACATGCAGGAGGCCTTGATCCTGTGCTGGAGGCCTCCTTTCTGCCTTCAGAGTGACACCAGGGTGCCCAGAAATACAATCTGACATGTAGGTATAGACTCCTGCATTCCTATACTGGACCCATTCAGGTTTTCCTGAATGATGTGGGTTTTCCCTGGGGTTATTTTGAAATGTTTTAAAAGGGTTTACCCTGGCTTTGCCTCAGACAAAATCAGCCCTGTCTGGAGATGAACTGGGACAAGAGCCCTGCATTGTTCGCACTGCAGGGCTCCAACCCAGGGGTGGACAGGGTAAATTGCCTGTCTAGACAAGCTCCAGGCTATATTTCAGAAGAAGGAAGTGGCAAGACCACCTCTGAGTATTCCTTGCCTAAGAAAACCCTATTAAATGAGTGTGTTACCTGAACTGCTAGTGACGTAGACATTCCACGCAAGCTCAAGTTATTAATAATTTGGGGAAATTAGCAGCAACTCTAGTTATTTTGACTAAAAATTCCATCAGTCCTACCCAGCTTGTCCAATGGGCAGTGATGATGGGAGCTGTACTATATGCACATCTATCCACTCTGACCATTGGCCAAGAAGTCTTGGGCTGATAGGAGGTGATGTCTAGCAATATCTGAAGGGCCAAAGATCCATTATGCAACACTGTACATTCATTTATGTTGGTATCTAAAGCACCACATTCTCCCATATAGGCCTGCCTAGCTTTTGAGATCAGGGGAGGCCCTTCTCTTTGTTCCATCTCCTCACAGGTACATCTGGTGGCAACACAAGAGAGGACCTTCTGGCTCCTCCCTGTCTCTGGAACTCCTGATTAATTAGAACTCCTCTTCCAGAGAGGTCAGAGTGGCACATTTCAGCAGGGAGATGAAGATATTTTTGTTTCAGTAGGACTTTGAAGGCTAAGGCTCCTTGCATAATATGCTATTTCCTTTTCAAATGCTGTTTTTGTTCTTTTATGTTTTTAACTGGTTTTGATTTTATCGATAGTTTACATACTTAAAAAAAACACTTTTGTATGAGGTATATTTTTAGCGATGTTTGTTTTAACTGTTGTAAGATACCTTGAGTGACTAGGGGAAAAAGTGGGATAATTTTTTTTTAGAATGGGACAATTCAGTACGGTCAGTTCAGCGTGGCTAGTTCACTGCAGCCATTTCATGATATTATTGATAACTGATAATAACCCTAACCCTAACTCTAACCCTTACCTTAACCCAAACTGAAATGGTTTTGCATGACAATTCCAATCAAACAGAAATAGTTTTGGTTGCATTTTCTTGACAAAATTATCAATTATCAATTGATATGCAAGCAGAACAGCACCACGCCAAAATGACCACATTGAACTAGCTGTGCTGAAACATCCTAGACACCAAATAAATATAATACCGCATACCCTTCAACATTTCAGAGAGGAAAAATGGAACACATGTGGCCAAGCAATATCAGAATGTGGTCAAGATGGCAAAAGTTAGTAATGTAGAAAAAAAGATGCAAACTAGGAGAGGCTGCAGCAGTTTGCCATTGCCTAAGTCTGCTGGGAAGATAAGACTCAGCCCCCTCCTCTCCCCCTGCCAAGTTAATTGAGTGCAAACTACTTTTGCACTGTGAATTTAGTTTGCAGCAACTGAAGTAAGCCAGGATCAAAGGAGAAAGTGCAATGAGGGAAGAGAAACTGGGACATTTTAAAAGCAGCTGAAAAAGTGGGAAGGGATAGGATTAATTTGAACTGTGCCTGCCAAATCAGGACAGTTGGAGAGTATGCAGATGTGCCTTCTCAGCTGGTCTGTCTCTGATGAAATTGATGATAATATTCTGTCAGTTGCTCATTTAATTGAGCTTTTGATTGCCATCTGTTGCAAAAAGTTGTGTAGTGTAATCTAAGCATAACTTCACATGCGGGGATTTACTTTGTGGTGAACTGAATTTAAAGGGGTAGGTGAAATAAAGTTTAAGTGGAAATAAAAGGCAGGGGAGGGTTGATTATAATTTTTTCCACCCACCCCTTCTCCCTTCCAGATCAATATCTCCCACCATTGCTTTTGCAGTCACCAAGTTTCCCAGGTTCGACTCTGCAGCCAAACAGTTAGTTAATCCCCGAGAAAGAATCATTTTCTGTGCTTGCATGCTCAGTTCTACTTTCACTCTGATTGTCTTGCTCATTAGTTTTCCTCTCCTTTGAACTCCATCTCTCTCCTGAGTTGCTCTTTCTGTGTTACAGAAATCAGATGGCAGAAGTTCACAGAACATGCAGCTCTTCAGAATGTTGCCCTGCCTTGCTTTTACTTTCACTGTGATCCTTTGATGCCTCTCCTGTCTATTATTGAATCAATGGGAAGGACTGTTTTTGGTTGCTTCTTTGTTCTTGTAAATACATTCATTTTATAATTGTTATCCCTGATTGATTGACTAGTGTATTTTAGTCTTCCTTTTTGAGGCTCTTTACAGCCTGTTTCTAGAAGCAAGAAGTGTATTTGCTTCACCATACTTGCAAAAATATAGGGCATCATTTGCAATAGTAGAAGGCAACTTGTCTCTGTATCTGTGGGGAAAGCGGTGAATGGACAGACCACCAAGCAATACAGGGGTAATATAACCATTACTCTTTCTATTTGATTTAATAGGTATACTAGAAATCTTGCAGGAGAGGTCTGGTTTTGAGGGCTCATTCACATGAGCCAGAATATGCCTGCTCCCCACTGGTGTATCCTGGCCACAGATCTGTCCCGTTGTTCCCCTGTTCCCTGTACAGAATGGGAGAAACTCCTGACAGTCACACCAGCCTATCACTGCCACCACAACTGCCATTTTCCTCGCTGACTCAAATGTCAGGAAAGGGGCCTGCAACATGTGACTGAGACCCGCTGCATGTTACCAGCTTTGGTCACATTCTGCAGGACTCCTTTCTGCCTTCTGGAAGAGATAGGGAGACTGCAGCAGCAGCAAGGACCTGCAGGGAAGGAATCCTGTGGACATGTGGGATCTGATTTGTTTTTGTTTTTTTTGCTGGCAGTAATGGAGTAAACCAGTTATTTTTTTAAACAAAATTGGTGTATCAGGCCCTACTCTGCCTTTCCTCCGTATTTGCTCCATATCTGCCCTGAAGGTGGTGAGGACTGCCCAGGGGCAGAACAGGGCAAATGCCCTGTTTCGTCTGGACTGGAAGGCTCTGAGATGGGACCAAGATGAAATATTTTGCCTATCTTGATAAGCCCTAAGGCATTCACTAGTACTCCAAGAATATACTGAAAATGTGTATATATAATACACACACACATATATGCATCTATTATTATTGTTGTTGTTATTATTATTAAAACATATAGATTGACAATTTGTATTCCAGTTACAGATTTCATAGCCTAGAGTTATGGATCCATAACTGCTCTTAGTTGAGTAGAACTATGTACCCATGATAGTGATACCATTGCCATGATTGTAAATGCTTCCCAGCCCACCGTAACAGCCAGTGATTTGCACCAGATGAAGGAGATTTGTTCAGCTGCTCATCAAGGCACAAGGAAGATAATGTTTCCATCCCCCTCCCACCAGCGATCAATGCTGCGGCAATCAGAAGCAGGACCTCATCTCGATTCCTCAAAACAACCTTGCTTGCTGGAGTGAGGCTGGAAATGTCATCCGCTTTGTGCTCCAGTCAGTAGCTGAACAGAGCACTATTGCTTTACATGGCAGCTGGCTGTTAAGGTGGGCTTGGGGGGGTAAGATCAGTAGCTGATATAGGGTGTGGCTATACAATCATAAAAACATCCGTATGGGGGGCAAAAAATACGAACAGCCTGTTGTTTGTATGCATACAAACCGGCTATACGATTTTTAACCCCCCTAAACTCCGTATGACTCCCTCTTCCCGAAGCTGGCTGGAGCGAGCAAGCCAAGTGGCAGTTTTAAATCTGCCGCTTTTTTTTTTTAAAGGTTCCTGGTTTGCAGACAGTCGGTTTTCCGTATTAACAATATAAAATAAAAATAAATAAACATATAAATTCACGGACTTACCGGACGCTCGCTAGCTGGGAAACCAACATGGCAGCCACTCCCAATTCCCCTCCGTGCTAGCCCCGCCCCCTCTACTCAGCCAGCCAATCAGATTACCCTGCTTGTTCTTATGTGTGCGAACAGACCGTACAGACCTGTCAGCCATTCGAACGGCGTACGGATTTCTCTTCGCAATCCGCTTTCCCTCCCGAACGCTGTGTGTGCATATTTCAGGGTGGAAAACTGCCCCCCTCTTTTGCATTCGTGTGCATCTGAATGGTCGTTTGTACCGAAGCGCGAACTTCCGCACGCCATACGTATTATTTAAATCGTGTAGACGGGACCATAGAATGTCAGCAAAAAAGTATACAGTTGTCCCTTCATATTCCCTGGGGTTTGGTTCCAGGGTCCCCTGTGGATACCAAAATCTGTGAATACTCAAGTCCCATTTTATGCAATGGCATAGCAAAACAGTTTCCCTTATATAAGATGGCAAAATCAAGGTTTGCTTTTGGGATTATTATTTTTTAAAGAATATTTTCAAGACATGAATACTCAAAATCCATGGATATGGAGGGACAACCATAAATGTACCCTATAAATTTATATAGAATATAAGTAATAATAAAAAAAATCATTATCACACTTTGAGATTGCATCTCCAAATTTTTTCCAAAGTCTAAGCTAGAGCATATTCTGTAAGAGGAGTAGCATGTTTCTTTTTCTGAAGAGTCCTTTCATGGTTAGTAATCAATAGGAAATACCATATTTCCTGCACTCTAGGCCTGGACCACACATTAGAGTAGCTGTGAGAAATTCCCACCTTTGCTCTCCCCCATAACATGGGGAAGGTGCAGTGCTGCTGGGAATGTCATATTAGAGATGGAGCTTATGAAGGTATTAAGGCTCACTTCACCTTTTGGCATCTCCATTTGTAGCTTGGTCTGCCTCCCCCCTCCGTGAAATTTATGCCAAATTGTTTGTTTCAGATAGGTGGGGGCAGCAATTCTTTACCTAGGTGCACTTGAATGATATAGTGGGAGGAAAAAAGTGACTGAGAATTTTTTAATTACCTTGCACTTAAGTCCTGCATGGCACTGGGAACATTTGCACAGGGTGCTCCTGCATTAAAGTAGTGGTCATGCAGGCTGGCAGGGTAGTGACCATCCATACACCTCATTAGGATGAAAAGAGGTTCCTCACACTGGCATCTTGGGGTTATGGAGCGCAACCCGTACCACACATCCTTTAAAAACATTGAGTCTTAACAGTATTCTGATGGTGAGCCAGTGGTCAGCTATAACATACAGCCTGAACTTAAGACTGAAGTTGTTTGCACTTTATGGTTTTAAAAGGACTTTTGTGGTCTTAAACAGATGTTTTGGAGGCCTCACTGCAGTTTTGCTTTTAAATACAGGTTATCCCCTGTTTATGCAGAATTGGTACCTGAAGTTTCACTTACCCACTGTCTGGGGGGGGGGAGGTCTCTCTAGGCATCTGGGAGAACATAGAGTTGCACTGGAGGTGGTCTCTCTAGGCATAAGGAGCTCCTCCAGCATGACTCTATGGTCAACTTCTGCCAGAATTTGACCATAGAGCTGAATCAAATGGCTAGAGATGTGTCATCTCTAGGTATTATCTAGGCCCTCCTGTGCAATTGTATGGTATTCATGGCAGTTTGCAATTATATGCAGTTTTAGGTACCCATAATAAGTCTGGGAATATATGTCCAATGGATATGGGGGGAAGATCTGTAGTTAAAAGTAAGTTGTAGCCTTAGTTACAACGACACTGTTGTATTTCTTTATTCCTACTGAGTGCACAGCAGCTAGTTATTTTAAGACAGAAGTGTAAGATGGAAATTATATTCTATAAATCAGTGGTAAGTGGCAGAAGGTAGATGGCCGAAGTTGACCATAGAGTGGCCCTCCAGGTGTGGTTTGACTGACATCCACATCTGAGTTTTGTCTATGTGTCTTGGGCTCTTGAGAGTTGCAGTCCAACAACATCTAGAAGGCTGCCCATTTTCTAGCACTGTAACAGATAATGGGGCTTAGAACCCATTTGTTGACAGCAACAAGGGAAATTAGTCATGACAACTTTAAGTCCTCTTGATTGCAATGGGTTTATGCTTTTTATGATTGACTTCAGATTTAATCAATAGTAATCTTAAACATATTTACTATAGAGAACATTCCATTGAATATAGCCAGATTTACTTCTAATTAAATTAGTATAGGACTCTGAGGTGTAAATGGCATATACAGAGTGAGGAAGCTTTGAGCTTCTGGATACTTGGGACTTTGACACCTCCTCTGCTACTCCTCTGACCAAAAGCAAGAATTCTCATCTCTCTCCTGAAGGAAGGGGGCAGGAATCCATTAGCAGAGATATTGGAGAAAAGAAGGGATATACAGTAACAGGAGTGGCTTACAGTTCTCTGTCTCTCCCCCACACCCCTCAATCTCTTTGGGCTCCTCCAGACATGTATGTGGTAAATGTTGGAGCAATCTGTTTCAGGGTTTCACACATTCTAACTCCTTGCAAGAATTGCTTCCACTGGTGCATCTAGTCATGAGTGAAATATATTAGACCAATTTTAGACCTACTCCCAATCTGCACATAATCTCAAGTTTGAGATGCAGTTTAGATGTGGTATGGATGTGGTTTCCCTCCACCCCACTATCCCTTACACAAATTAACACCTCCCCCCATATCTTCTCCTCCCAGTCTTGCACGTTACTTATGTTGCGGTGTAGAAAAATGTGCTGTGTCCACCACAACCACCTGCAGAGTTGTTCCACGTCAACAGGACGCCAAGGAGTAGGTTTCTGGAGAGACTTCTGCAAAAGACTTCAGGCTGAGAAGGAAAAATTCCTTCACCCCAGCACACTGCCTTGAGCTCTGGCTTGCCAAATAAAGACAGCAACAAGGCCAGCCTTCACTCAACCTGAGGGCTTTAATCTTTGTTTGCAGTATATTTACAATATATATACATAGTATAGGACAGCCATCTCTAACACTCATAAATCTCTCTCAAACCAACAAACTGCTTCACCAACCTCCATCCACAACAAACCCACACTGGAGATAATTCCCATCACCTTTTTATAGGCAGTTAAACAATGCCTGTTACATCAGGCATCTCAGATTTGCATACTCTCAAGTGCTGACTCTCACACACACCTGCCACTGGAGCTTAACTACTTTCATTACTAAGCTTACAGCTCCATCTTGTGGTCACATCCATGTCATTTCCTGACATTCCCCTCCAAATGGCATGTGGTGTGTCCCATGTGTCATTTACACCTATCCTTTTATATACTGTGACCTTACTCGTTGATACCTATAGAGTCTGAGGAGATTTTCAGACCGCCTTTTACCATGGCTCATGCGGGAGAAGCTTCCGGGAGAGGGATGGCGGAATTACGCGGCAGAGGGTCATTTTCGGATGCCACTGTCCCTCTCCCGAAACCATCCGTGTCACTTCCGTGAAGCTTCGGAAGCCTCAGCACCATATTTTAATCACGGGCAACCTCTGTGATTAAAATATGGCTCTGCGGCTTCCGAAGCTTCACGGAAGTGACATGGATGGTTTCGGGAGAGGGACGGCGGCATCCGAAAACGACCCTCTGCCACGCAAAACCGCCGTCCCTCTCCCGGAAGCTCCTCCCGCATGAGCCACAGTAAAACGTGGTCTGAAAATCTCCTGAGACTCCATTCCCATTATTTACAATGTCACAGTGTTTTCCTAGACCTTGATAGCCCATGCTACTGACCCACCTGGCTCTGGCTTCCCTGATGCTATCATTTGTCAATTTCCTTTTACTTACAGGCCTGACCATCCCACCAAACATATCCTGGCTATACTCTGCCACACACACCAGAGCTTTGGTTTTCTTCCACCCCTCCTGCTTAGTGCATGCTCTCCTGGCTTTTTCTGGAGTGTTTTCAGTTCTTTTTACTGCTGCCACAGAAGAGGCTTGTCCCTGCTTTACTACAAAGAACTTTCCTTTCTGAGACCTCATGGGAATCAGGAATGTACCTTGACAACCCTCAGTGTCACTGCTACTAACACTGGCCTGAGAGTCTTGCCCATGAGTCACAACTTGTTCTTATTTCACAGTCACTATCTCTGGCTTTTGTTGCAAGTCTAATGAAGTGCTAGGATCTTCTGGAGTACCAGGCACCTTCAAAGTGCCCTGTTTACTCAAAATTCCAGGCTGTTGTGACACACCTGGTTTCTCATCTAAGACATCCCTGGATGCATGTACCCCTCCATTTCTGTTGTTCTTATCTCCCACACTAGCTTTCTGTTCTACAACAACATTCTGGTCAGGGTACACTGTCTTCCACCCAGCATGAGTCTCAAAACTAGCACTCCTTGAATAAAAATCCTATTTACATCCATCAGGAACCTGTACTTGTTCCCCTGTACTTGTAGCCCACAAAACACAACTTTTGGCTTTTGGGCTGATTCTTTTTCCTGAACTGAGGAGGAATGTACACTGATGCAAATTGTCCAAACACTCTTAAGTACTTCAGGTTTGGTGCTCTTCCATACAATAAGTAGTATGGTGTTTGGTTTATCGCACTGCACCATGACCTATTTACAATATGACAAGCGGTTCTTGTTGCTTCTCCTCACAAATTAGCTGATGCTCCAGAATCCTCTAACATACAATCCTTTATTTGGTTTATCATTCCAATCCTACATTCAGCCAAACCATCCTCAGCTGGACATCCAGGATTTGTAGTTTTATGTTGGATCCCTTTCTGCCCAAACCACTGCTGCAAATTGCTACTTAAGAATTCCCCACCTCTGTCAGTCACAAAAGTGCCAACTTTGTAGGGAAACTCCCTTTCAACAGAATTGACCCATTTTTTGATCATATCAGCAGCCTCACTTTTGGTTTTGAGCATTGCCACATAGGTAAATCTGGTATGCCTATCTACTATCAACAGGGTAAACCTGCTACCCCCTATATTCTTTACTTGATGTGACCCTGATAAATCCGCATGTACAACCTGAAAAGGCCTCTGGGTTATGCATTTGCTCACCTTCGCTACAGGGTAAGCCTTAACCTTTACCTTTTTGCAAATAGCACAGTCCAGGTAACTTTTACATTTCTCTACCTTGAACTCTGGGCAAACCTTCTCTAGGTTTCTCAAACCTTTGAAGCTTATATGGCCAATAACTCTATGAAGGTAATGAGCACACCCATCATGCAGTGGCTTATTTGTTACATCCCCGCACTGCACCTGGGCTACCATTTGATAAATGTGATTTTTCTTTATGGCTTTACCACATATTACTCCCTCCTTGGACACAATCCCCTCATCTCCTTTGAAAAGGATTTCATATCCATCACTGGTTAAGGATGCCACACTTACAAGGCTATTTAGTAATTTTGGTGCACACAGTACATTATGAAATGCCTTGTTTAAACCTGGGATTAATACAGACCCTTGAATCTCTACACTGCCAGATTCACCATCTGCAAATACCACAGTGTCCACTGGTGCTGGCTTTGGGCTCTGTAGTTTTTTCCTATCAGGGGTCATATGGTGAGAACACCCACTGTCTATAATCCAGACAGACTGGTCCTTTTTCTCATTTACAACTCACTCTACAGTAGTAGCAACCCCCCTCCCATCTTGGGGCTTGTCTTTTCTTTTTCTTTGTAAGTTCTGTCCTTTCTTTGCTGCAGAGATCTTAGGACAGTTCTTTATCAAATGTCTGGTCTCTCCACAGGAAAAATACCTCCGTGTTCTGCAGACAGCAGCACTCCCTTCCTCAGACAAGGATGTGGATTGGTTGGTTGGTTGTCTCCTCCAGCTGGTCACTCCCTTGAAGCTCTCCTTTGAGTCTATCCTCTGTGCCTCTTTCAAAATTTTGGATGCCACGAGGTCGACATTTAAATCAGCTTCGGCTACTCCTTGGAGATTGTACATTAGAAACTCCCATTCACTGTTTAGACTACTCAGGAGTATAAAAGCTTTTTGGGTTTCTTCTATTTGGATGCCACACTCGCTGCACTCTGCAAAATTATCCTGCATCCTTTATAAATGCACAAGCACGGATTCACCTTCCTGCTGTTTGAAACAATAGTTTTCTGCTACACAGCATTTTTGACAAGGCTCCAGTTGTCATTCTCTGGAGCCAATGGTTGGTTGACATTCTCAAGAGCTTTCCAGACTTCAAACGCTGACTTTTTTCTCTGATATTATTCAGCTGTTTCGGTTCTAAATCCAAAACAATTGTTGCTCTAGCTTTTTCGTCACCTATTAATTCATCCTCATTAGCAGGGTCAGGTTGTTTCTTTACATAGTCCCATAAGTCCTGCTTTGTTAGCAAAGCCTGCATGTAAAATTTCCAGGAAGCATAGTTCTTCTCAGACAGCTTTTCAAACCTGACTACTGTTTCCATGTTTGCACTGAGTCTGCGACTTAAACAGATGCAAACAAACCCCGTGATAACAGTCTGGGCAGGCTGCCGAAAACAATTCGCTTCCCAAAGAAAACAGATAAGAGCAGAATCTGTGAGTAGACACACTTAACTCACTCCTTTCCATGACTTTTCTTTTCAGCCCCCCAGGAACACAAAACAGCTCACCAGTTGCAGAACTATATCTCCCACAGCTTCTCAAGCATTGTCCACACAGACACTGGGCCCATAACCCTTGTTGGGGTGTAGAAAGATGCACTGTGTCCACCACGACCACCTGCAGAGTTGTTCCATGTCAACAGGACGCCAAGGAGTAGGTTTCTGGAGAGACTTCTGCAAAAGACTTCAGGCTGAGAAGGAAAAATTCCGTCACCCAAGCACACTGCCTTGAGCTCTGGCTTGCCAAATAAAGACAGCAACATGGCCAGCCTTCACTCAACTTGAGGGCTTTAATCTTTGTTTGCAGTATATTTACAATATATATATACATAGTATAGGACAGCCGTCTCTAATACTCATAAATCTCTCTCAAACCAACAAACTGCTTCGTTAACCACCATCCACAACAAACCCACACTGGAGATAATTCCTATCTCCTTTTTATAGGCAGTCAAACAATGCCTGTTACATCAGGCATCTCAGATGTGCATACTCTCAAATGCTAACTCACACACACACCTGCCACTGGAGCTTAACTACTTTTATTTCTAAGCTTACAGCTCCATCTTGTGGCCACATCCATGTCATTTCCTGACAACTTATATTTTCTATTTCTCTATATATTGCTTTTTGTATAGTCATAGTGCTAAAGTGGTATAAGGGTTTTTTCAGATGGGCTATTTATTCTGTGGCAGGCACGGAACAGAGTCGTGAAAGGATTACCCTTTCAGATATTGTTGACCCTGTCCATCCTGCTCCCATGCTGTTCCTGTGCTGCCCCTGTGATATTGTAATCATGGGGAAACATCATGAAGAGACCACCTGTCCCGTTACTGTCACAGAATCATGGGTGATCTGAAAGGTGCCCCGTTCCTCTCCCATTATGCTGGCATGATGCCAGACATGGGGGGAGGTCTGTTCCGAACACTTCCGGGGACAGTCAGGACATCCAGGTAAGTGGCACCCTTTGTTTTACCCTTCCCAGGTTACTTGTTAAATATAAAGTGTGTTCGGGTGCTTAGTTTCTTTTTTTGATGTTTGGTTTGCTTTTATTTTTTAAATTTTCCCGCACAATCATTCTCTCATGAGAATGGGTGGGATTTGGTTTCCCTGTAGTAAAAGCAGCTTTACAATAGCTGCATTTACTGCAGGGAAGCCAAGGGGAGGGGGAGCAGTTTCTCTCATGGAAGAGGTAAGTGTGTGAATGTTTTTTAAATATTCCGTGGCAGGGATGGGAGTGGGGTGAGAGGGTGCTAGCAGGGCAGAAATGGGGCACTTTGAGGCAGTCTGAAAATCTCCAAAGACTATACCACATTAATAATAATAATAATAATAATAATTATTTACCCCACCCCTCTGTTAAAAACAATAGAGGTGGCTTACAACAATTAAAATACAACAGTGCTGACTAAAATCCCTAAGCACCCCCTATAAAAAGATATTAAACTAGTATAAAATTAAAACCACCTAAACTAAAATCACATTAAAAAAAAATACAAAAATCACCAGCCAGCAAGACTAAAAGAGGCCAGGAGATGCAGCTCCTGAGGCCGGGATCTAATCAGGAAAGGCCTGCTGAAAGAGATCCGTCTTTAGTGCTTTTTAAAAGCTACTCAAGCTCATCATCTGACGGATCTCATTCTGCAGGTCATTCCATAATTTTGGGGGCTATTACTGAAAAGGCCCTTTGGGAGGTTGCAGACAGCCTAGATCTTTGTGGCTGAAGCAAATTCCTCCCAGAGGACCGGAGTGCACGGGGAGGATTGTATTAGCAGTATAACATTAGCACTCTAACTTTAAAAAGAAGGGGGACAAATGAAACATTCCATCTGGTAATGGGAAATACAGTGAGGAAACTCCATGCTGAAGGTCACACAAACATTCCAAATGTCATCAGTAGAACTGTCCAAAAATATACCTGGAGGGACCGAGATTATGCATACAAAGATCCCCTGTAGCGGGAGCAAAAGGTTATAGCCAGTCGTAGAATTCCAAGAGAAAAAAAGAGATAGCAAGATCATTGCATGGATATTTGTTTAAAATATAGAATCAAAGAATCGTATGGTTGAAAATGACCACGAGGGCCATCTAGTCCAACCCTGTGCCATGCAGGAACACATGCTTAATCCATTCCTGTAAGATGCCCATCCAACCTCTGTTTAATGACCTCCAAAGAGGAAAGTCCAGCACTTTTTGAGGCAGTCTATTCCATCGTTGAACAGTTTTTACCATAAAGACATTCTTCTTAATGTTTAGGTGGAATCTCTTTTCTTGTAATTTAAATCCATTGGTTCATGTCCCAGTCTCTGGAGCAGCAGAAAATAAGGTCACTCCATCTTTTACGTGGCCTGCATTAAAAGCACGCAGCTACAACTGCCATCAAATTCTGAGGTTTTCCCTAGTATGGAGGAGCCCTCAACATCTCTCAATCTCTCTGTGTAATAAAATTATACTCATTTGTTTACAGAGTCTGCTTATACATAATGGAAGAGATTGTGCAAGGGGAACTGACATGGTTTGGCCTTGCCCTCAAATGGATGAGGTCTTAATTCGATTGGATTTGGCCCCACACACTTTCAGTTTATGTTGCAATTTATAAATAAAGGCTGGCATCTTGTTTAGTACATACTATATTGTAAGTCAGAGTGTACAACATCATAAATGTTGGAATTAACGTTTATGGTTGTTGCACCATTGCAGTGACTGGAAGGGCCCCCAAAACCTACTTTATAAGCCAAGCAGGAGCCTCTGAAGAGTGCTGTCATAGCTGCCTGTTGCAAAGCACCTTGCTGCTGTGAGAGGGCTGGATGCTTCTGTCAGGATCATCCATGAATTCTCAGAAATAGAGTGGAGTTCATGGAGGATCCTGACAGTTTGTTGGTTTAAGACTGGTTCTGCCTTGGGCCTCTGAAATGTCTGGGAGATGTTGGTTACCATGGGAATGCTGGTCATCCCGGGAGCTCAAGGCTGGACAGATGGTTTGGCGCTTCTCGCTCCCCCATAGTGTACTTTGATATGCTGCCCTTCCTTTTTTGCTTTCTCACGCTGGGTGTCTCTTATCTGTTTCCACTGTAAGCCTGCTCTTTAGTTGCAGCTTTGCCAATGTCCCTTACACATGCTTCTATTCCAATAAAGAACTTTATTGAAGATATGTGAGTTTGTGTTCTGTGTACATCACAGAAAGCTGCAACTCCCAAAACTTTTATTTTCCGTCCTGAAACTGTGGAGCCTTTACCCGCAATGTCTGAGGACACGGAGACTGGCACGCAGATGGACCAAGATCTGATTGTGGCCAGCACCAAAGAAGCTGATGCCTCGAAGCAGGAGACCGGGGAAGAGGGGGGTGCTGTAGCCGTCCTAGCTGGAGGCATGAGCTGAGACCGCCGGAGGGCTGGAAGATTTCCACTCTCCACTGAGCCCTGGGAGCTGGGGGTCGAGCTGGCTCCAGTGAGGGGCAGCCTGCCAAGCTTCGGCACTCTGGTGCGAGAGGTTTTGGGCCCCGCCTGGCCATGGGCAGGGGCCAGTCGCCGAGAAGAACGCAGGTCCCGGTGGGACAGGCCCCAGGGTGAGGGGCCTCGAGAGCCAGAAGTGAAGTTTTCCTTGGCAGAAGTTGGAGCCGAGGTTCTTCAACTGAAACAGCAAATGGGTGAGATACGGGAGGTACTCCTAGAACTCCTGCACAGAACCCCTCCGGCTCCACCAGCCCCTGGAGGGGACCAGCCTCCCCCAGTGCAACCAGTGGCTGCCCAGGCACCCGGGGATGGGGTCCCCGCTCAGCCTCCTGATGTCCCTGGCCTGCCGGCTCCTGGACCGGCTCCCCCGGTGGGGGCTGGACCAGTTGAGCGGCAGGAGCGACCCCGGGGCTGGAAACACCGGCATCTGCAGGCGAAGTTTGATGGGGATCCAGCAAAACTAACCTACTTCATGACTCAAGTGGTGAGTTACATGACTCAGTGGGAAGGGGAGTTCCAGTCCGAGGCTGAGAAGGTGCAGTATGTGTCCAACCAATTGGAAGGTGAGGCGGCCCAGTGGTTGGTGGGACTTTATGATATGGGAGCCCCTGAACTCGGTAATTACCAAGAGTTCCTGATGGCTCTCTGGGCCCAGTTCGAAGATCCTTTAAGAGAGAAGCGAGCTCGGGGGAAGCTTAGGAGCCTGAAGCAAGGTACGATGACAGTGGCAGAGTACGCGGCTGAGTTCCGCCGCCTAGCCAGCCAAGTACCTGAGTGGTCAGAAGAGGTCAAGGTGCAGTTTTTCCAGGAGGGACTGAATCCTGACATTCTAGAGTGGGCCCTGTTCCAGGGAAACCCCGAAACCCTCCTGGGGTGGGTGCGTCTAGCTGGTGAAGTGGAGTCTGTGAAAGGCAGCATCAAGATGTTGCGCCACCAGGCAGGGACGGAGGGGAAGTCCCCAGGGTACCCGGGGAAGAAGACCAAGGCGGGCCGCTCGGGGGGAGCCACCACCGGAGAGTCCGAACGAGAGCGAAGGATGAGAAAGGGTCTGTGCCTGCATTGTGGGAAGAGCGGACATCGCATAGCGGAGTGCCCAGAGAGGAGTCCTCGGGAGCAACCTGCCACCGCCAAGCCAGCGTGGAGCAAGGGGAGAACCGGGTCCGCCAAGACTCCCTCCAAGCCCAAGCCCAAAGTGACGGCCAGGGCCCTGGCGTCAGGCCATGCGTCAGGGGAGTCTTCAGAGGATCCTGAGGATAGTGGGTCCTACTCCTCCGACACTGAGCCGGCAGGAAACGGGCCCAGCCCGCCCTATTGAGCGCCCAAGGGCGGGCTAATCCTGAAGGGCACCCGGATGCGGTGGTGAGTGGAGTGAAGGGCCCGTTCTTTATCAAAGCTCAAGTGGGGGTTGGAGGGGAGGGCCCCACCCGTAAAGTAATGTTAATGATTGACTCTGGTTGTACCCAAGTGCTCATCCACCCCTCCTTAGTCAGTGAACTGAACGTTAATACTGTTAAGCTGGACAAGTCCGTGTGGCTGTCTCAGATGGATGGGGGGATGATGAAGGGGGCCCCCGCCAGGCGCATAACTGGCCCCATGAACATGAGGATGGGAACCCACCAGGAGGAACTGCAGTTTGTGATTGCTCCAGGTTTAGTCCCCGTGGCAGTCGTGGGTCTGAACTGGCTAAAGTACCACAACCCCACCATAGACTGGATAAAAGAGACACTGACTTTTACAGACCCACTGTGTACCAAGGAGCACGGAGTGGGGGGAGGATCCCCAGGGGACGGGGTCCCACTGGAGGGTAAGTCACAGAACTACACGACTGCCTTAGTAAAAGGGGAGCTGAAAGGACTGCCAGTGGAGTACAAGGCATGGCAATATGTGTTTGAGGAGAGGGAGTGTGACATTTTGCCACCCCACCGGGCTTTTGACTGTGCCATTGAAATTCTCTCAGAGTCCAGCCTACCTAAGCCTCACATTTATTCTATGACCCCAGCTGAAATGGAGGCGCTCCGAGAGTTCATAGACAAAAACTTAGCCCGAGGGTTCATTAGGCCCTCAACCTCGCCTGTGGGGGCTCCGGTGATGTTTAGGTGCAAGGCAGATGGGGGGCTTCGTTTGATTCAGGATTACAGAGGGCTAAACGCGATTAGTGTCTCCAACCAGTACCCCCTGCCCTTGATGAAGGACATACTAGCCCATCTCTCCAAAGGGAAGATTTTCACGAAGCTGGATCTGCGGGAGGCCTACTACAGAGTACGGATTCGGGACGGGGATGAATGGAAGACTGCATTTAATTGCCCCTTGGGGGCTTTTGAGTTCCTCGTCATGCCTTTCGGCCTAAAAGGGGTCCCTGGCATTTTTCAGAACTTAATTAATGATGTGTTATGTGATTTTCTGTACAAAGGGGTGTTGGTATACCTTGATGATGTGTTGATTTATTCTGAGGACTACACGTCCCATGTGAAACTGGTGAAAAAGGTGCTTGCCAGGTTGGGGGAAAATCATCTGTATGCAAAAATGTCCAAGTGTGAGTTTCATCAAAGCCGTTTGGATTACTTATGGTACCGCATCTCAAACAAAGGGATTGAAATGGACCCAGAGAAGGTAAAGGGGGTCTTGGCATGGGAAGCCCCTAGAACCAGGAAACAGTTACAGAGCTTCCTGGGATTTGCTAATTTTTATCAATCCTTCATCCCTGACTTTGCGTCGGTAGCCCTTCCCCTGACAGATGTGCTGAAAACCAAAGATGGGAAAGGCAAAAGTTCCAAGCACAGTAAAGGGGACAAACCTCCCCAAAAGATTGTGTGGTCACCACAGTGCCAACAAGCATTTGACAAATTGAAATCCCTTTTCACTTCTGAGCCAATTCTCAAGCACCCCGACCCCTCCCAGCCTTTCGTGGTCCAAGTGGACGCCTCAGATGTAGCGATGGGTGGTGTTCTGTTGCAAAAGGGGGAGGAAGGGGATTTGAGAACATGTGCCTACTTGTCCAGATAGTTCAATGAAACTGAACAGAATTGGCCGGTGTGGGAGAAGGAAGCAGGTGCTATCAAGTTGGCTCTAGAGACTTGGCGCCACTTACTGGAGGGCTCACCCAAACCATTTGAAGTTTGGACTGATCACAAGAATTTGGAAGTATTGGCTACCCCTAGACGTTTGAGCCCCAAGCAGGTCAGGTGGGCCAGTTTCTTTTACCAATTTAATTTCACTCTGAAATGTATCCCGGGGAAAAGGAATTTTCTGGCTGATGCTTTCTCCAGGCTACCGCAGCATGAGAGTAAGCGTAAGGAGGTCATTGACACTGTTTTTTCTCCTTCCCACTTGGGACTAGCAGTCCTCACACGGAGCAAAGCCAAACAACAGAAATCCCCTGCTAGCCCTGCTGCGGAGCCTGGATCAAATGGAATTGACTGTGGCTCGCCCTTTGCGCCCGGACCTGAGCCCCAGCCCTTGAACCCCGACCCACCTTCCCCAGACCCAGGCCCCCAGGCAGTGACTCCTACGGCGGATGGTTCTGCCACTCCTACTGGTTCTCAAGGGGAGAAAGGGGGGGTGGCATTCCCAATTGGCCTCGGAACTGCCCACAGATCAGTGGTTCCTAGCTCACCCCAATGAGGTGACAGTAAGGGAGGGTTTGGCCTGGAAAGGGGATCGCCTGTATGTTCCTGAGGTCTTGAGAGCGAGCATCCTCAAGCAGTGCCATGATGTCAAAAGTGCAGAGCATTTTGGGTATCTCAAAACTTTGCATTTGGCCCGGAGACAGTTTTGGTGGCCCCGAATGAGGAAGGAGGTGGAGGAATATGTGAAGGGGTTTACCACTTGTGCAGTGGCAAAAGGGGGGTCGGGGAAGCCCAAAGGTTTGCTCCAACCTCTACCTACCCCAACCAAGCCCTGGGAGGTCATTAGCATGGATTTTATTGTTGAATTACCAGAGAGTAGGGAAACGACGGTTATTTGGGTGGTTACTGATTTGTACTCAAAACAAGCGCATTTTGTGGCCTGTAAGAAACTCCCCACAGCCTCCCAATTAGCCAAGTTGTTCATTCAGCATATTTATCGGATTCATGGCATTCCGGCCAAGATTGTGTCTGATCGGGGCCACCAATTTACCTCGCAGTTTTGGAAGGCTTTCACAAACCTTCTTGGGGTGGAGCTCGGTCTTAGTAGCTCCCATCATCCCCAGTCGGACGGGCAAACAGAACGAACGAATCAGACTCTTGAACAATACCTAAGATGTTATGTGAATTTCCAATGGTCTGATTGGGTTGATCTTCTGCCTTTTGCTGAAGTGGCCTACAATAATGCCACCCACCAGAGCACTGGACTATCGATGGTCAAGGTTGTGTCTGGACATGATTTCGGTCCCCTGCCTTTGTTGGAGGGGTCCCCCAACTCCGACCCTGTTTCGGTCTCCCAGTGGAGTCAAAAGGTCAGAGATGCGTGGCCTCATGTAATCTCGGCCTTAGACTTTGCCAAAGCACGCTACAAACATTATGCTGATCAAAATGTTCTCCTAGATATGAGGTGGGGGATCTGGTTTATTTTTCCACCAAGTTCCTTAAGTGCCCCCAACCCTCCAAAAAGTTGGGAGCCAAATACATTGGGCCTTTTCGTGTTGTTAGGATGGTAAATCCTGTGGCTTTTGAACTGTCTTTACCTAAGTTGTACCGTCATGTGCATCCTGTGTTTCATTCCAGCCTGCTCAAGCCCGCGAGCCCTCCGGACAAACACCATCCGGCACCAGAACCTGCTCCTCAGCCAATCCTGGTGGATCAGGACCAGCATTTTGAAATCTCTGAGATCCTAGACTCTAGGCTTCATCGGGGAGGGTTACAGTATTTGGTGAAGTGGAAACATCTGCCTTTGGGCCATGCGGAGTGGGTAGCTTCTGAACATGTCAATGCCAAATGCTTATTGCGAAAGTTTCTTGCCTACTTTCCTGATAAGCCAGGTTGAAAGGGGGGGTTGATCTTCAGGGGGGCAGTATGTCAGGATCATCCATGAATTCTGAGACATAGAGTAGAGTTCATGGAGGATCCTGACAGTTTGTTGGTTTGAGACTGGTTCTGCCTTGGGCCTCTGGAATGTCTGGGAGATGTTGGTTACCATGGGAACGCTGGTCATCCCGGGAGCTCAAGGCCGGACAGATGGTTTGGCGCTTCTCGCTCCCCCATAGTGTACTTTGATGTGCTGCCTTCCCTTTTCTGCTTTCTCACGCTGGGTGTCTCTTATCTGTTTCCACTGTAAGCCTGCTCTTTAGTTGCAGCTTTGCCAATGTCCCTTACACATGCTTCTATTCCAATAAAGAACTTTATTGAAGATATGTGAGTTTGTGTTCTGTGAACATCACAGCTTCTTCACTCATTGCCCCATTTCCAAACACCTTCAAAATCCCTGTGTTGGTGAGGTTGCTTGGTTTCCAAGTTAGGCTTGGGGGGGGGGTTTGCATTGGTAGAAATAGGACTTTATCAGACAAGGCAAAAATCTTGTCATTACAATGCAATAAAAACACAACAGGCTGAAATTATCAGACAGCATCATCCTTCTACTGTGTCCAGCGTGTGCACTAGCCACAAATAAGGCATCAATTTTTATTCATGGGCTAGGCAGTGAATAGCTTCTTGATATCGTTATTTTTGCAGTATTGAGGAGCATGTGAAACCAAGTCACACTGTAATCATGAGAATACAGTGTGAAGGGGCAGTCCTCTTTCCCTCATTCGGATTGCCACTGAGAAAACATCTGGGTGACAATGTGAAAACAATTGACAGGATGCTCTTTTTATGAACTGTCCCATATTGCTGGCAAGTTTTTATGTAAGTTTCAGGGCTTATCTATGTATTTAATTTGGGTTTTTTAAACATGTTTTCTGTGTTTTTACATAGTCTCATGTAGTCTCGTGAGAACTGCCAAGATCTTGTGCCTCAGCTAACAAGGAAGTAAGTGGACATTTATCTTAAAGGGGCATGTGTGGGCCAGATAAAAGTGTTAATATATTGTTAATGAAAGGTAATGCGAAGACAAGTCTTACTGTTGTGGGACTGTTAATTCTGTTCTTAAAACACAAGTGGTGGTTGTCTGATAATTTCAGTTATGATGCCACAATGTTTCACCTTTCTCACTCATGTTATTACAGCATTTTAAGATGCTAGTGTGATAATGTCCATAGTGCCCAATGCAGGCTCTCAGCAAATGTAATGTAATGTAACATAATGCAATGCAATGCAACATAACATAATATAATAAATATTCAGTCCCCCCTTCTGCCTTGGGCTGTTCATCCATGGAACAGAATCTTGCAGGGTGCCTGCACCGCTAAGCAAATTAGAAGAAGCCGATCAGTTTACAACCATGAAAGTATCTCAACAGTGTGGAATGGGCAGAAAAAGATGCACTCAAATGACCAATTAGGAACAAGTGACTAGCAGGTCCCACATTACTGTGCAGGATGGGCAATTAAATTGAGAATGAGGAGGCTACAGAAAAGGAAGGGGGGTCTTACGAAAGCATTGCTCTTACACTTGAATTGGAAGTCCACCTCTGCTCTGGAATACTTGAGCTTCCCTATCCCATGTTTTCCTTCAGTCTAAGGAGATTATCAGATGCAGCTAATGTGACACCATAATGACTCCAGAGGAAAGCAAAAGGACACCAATATCAGACAATGTCATCCTTTTACATTCTGCTGGCATCATTATGGCATTTCTTTTTATTGACAAGCCAAGCCATCAATAGATCATCCATCCTGTTTTGGTGTCGGCATTGCTGGTGTCTGAAACCTCGGGCCATTTAACTCATGTGAATGCAGCGTCAATGGGCGGTCCTGCCAGAACACTTCCAGGTGAGATTGGGACAGCAAGGTAAGTGATGTACTTTTTTTGACCCTCCCTGGGTTATTTGTAAGTTTTAAAGTGTGCTTCTGTGCTTGGTGTAACCTTTTTATGTGTATTTTAATTTTTAATTTTTGAATTTCCCATGCTCATGTCTTCACGTGGGAACGGGTGGGATTTCAGTCCAGAAAGTGAATGGAGCTTTGTTAGAGCTCTGTTCATTCCTGGCTGCCTGTTGATGGGAGAAAAGGTAACTGTGAATGGGAGGGTTATTGTGCTGGGACAGGGGTGGGATTGGAGATTGTGTTTTGCATTCCTATCTGAAAGCGTTTTGCATTCCTATCTGATAATCTCCTAAGGGAGTGGAGAAGGTAGAATGATCTCATGCAAGCAGGGAAGGATGATATTCCTTTAGAACTAATTGAATATAAACAATAGTCACATATTTCTTATTTTTCCTGCTGTCTTTATCCATTGTAACCATTTCCCAATGACTCCTCCCCATTGGGCAAAGATAAATTTCCCCAGAATGACTCTCAGCCTATTTTCCATGTGATATGACTGCTGCAGATGATGGAAAAGATACGCCTGTAAAATTATCCTGAATGTTGCACTGACATTCATTACTGAAATCTGTAGTCCTTTTGATCAAGCAAAACACACAAAAGCTAAATAATACTTGTCTCTTCTGGGTAACTGCATTATTTCTGGCAGGTGAGTTTGCATGAAGAGTAGGAACCGATTTGACACCTGTGTATTTCTATTCATAATGCAAGCTGGAATATAAAACAAAATTAGCTTTCTATAGAGAGTGCATGCAAAACGGGGCTGTTTTAATTTTAATCTGCTTAATCTCCATTATTCATGCCAGGTAAATTTTGTGCATGTTGCATTCAATGACATTACTGTGCATCTGAATGTTTCACTGGCCCCTGTTGGGCTATCTAGTTTTATCTAGACAGGAAATGAAGGAGCAATGGATTGCCTATTACACTGGTGTTAACACAAAGCTATAAGCAGATTGGCTCCAATGTCCTAGTGTAGTCCTGGTACAGAAAGTTCACTGCATAAATTATGAGAATATCTACCAATTCAGTTATAGCCCCAGTGGCTTGTTCTTTTAATCTGCCTTTACTGTGTACAATTAGATGGTTATGGAGAAAAAAAGGGTATATGTGGAGGACAAATTTCCAAATGTACACAATTCCACTGTTTGCTGACATGCAAACAGCTTGGCAGTGAGTGGCCACATTATGATATGCTATATAATAGAACATCCCCACAAGGTGAATTAAAATAAGGATTTTAAAAGCCCCTATGAATAAATTATTATAGCAGCCTAAACCACCTGCAGACTGTTGAATCTTGCAATCCCACCATCATTCTGCTGTCAAATTGATCTCCATTTCATTAGCAGAGCTGGCATCATTGACGGCTGGCATCCTCCTCCAAAAGGCATAAATTACAGGGTATGTAATCATGAACAATGCCCCAATTTTGTCAACATCAGTTTAAAGAGCCAATGAGACCCTTTAGGCACTGTATTTTAAAAAAAAAAAAACTGGTAGAGGACCACCTCCTCTATCACCTCCCCTCCCTTAGGAAGTAATAAAGTTTCTAGATCCTGAAAGTTTTCTACCTCTGCAAGAGTGGATTCAATTTTTTCTGGTTCATTCTCAGGAAACTTTCAGATTTTTTGTGTGTGCACTGTGTTTGGTGGATGACCTTACCTTTGAGGTGTGTGTTGTTGTTGCATGCCTTCAAGTCATTTGTGAATAATGGAGATCCTAAGCTGAACTTACCATAGGGTCTTCATGGCAGGATTTGTCATTGCCTTCTGCTGAAGCTGAGAGACTGTAACTTGCCCAAGGTCACCCAATGGGTTTACATGGCCAAGCAGGGATTTGAACCCTGGTCTTTCAATGTTCTAGTTGAACATTCAAGCCACTACACCACACTGGCTCCCTCTTTGAAATGCATCAAGGTATTATTCTTTCTGTTACACATCTTTCCATGACTCTGCAACCATGCTGGCTGCCTTGCTTCTTGATCTGAAAAGGTCTATGGGAGGAGCCCTATGCTGGGAAATTGGGAAGCTGCAGAATACCTGAGTGATTTTGAATTATTATTGATTATGGTGGATGATTAAAAGGCTGGACAATCACGCTTGGCCATCTTGCAACTATGGTACGTGGAACTGCCCTGCATTTCACTGAGGAAAAATTCTCTGAAGTTCAGGTGGAGACTCACGGCTCTAGAAAGCTAGAGGAGTTCTTGATGTATATGTTTTATATGTGTAGGGACTTACATTTTTAAAAGAGGGAACACATTGCTTTCCATGTCTTGTGGCTTTAGCTAAGGCCCAATGCCCTCAGGGCTCATCAAGTAGATCTACAAATATCTGGAACTCATATAAGACACAGGTATAAAAGATTTTATTGAAAATAATGACAATTAATGGCTGCAGATGATGCTTTCCAGCCAAACAAAACTGTTATAGAAGTCAACCTAGCACGAGGGCTCCTAGGTCATGACAGAATGACCACTACAAGGCCCCAAATTGCACAGTTGTATCAGGCCTATGCTTCACTCTGGAGGGCAGCCAAGGTTGGGCTGTGTGACTTGAAGCCTGTATGCATCTCTCTCCCTTTTAGAAGTGGTCAAAACAGCTAAAGAAAGAAAAAGTCTCTGCTGCCTTCTGTAGGAGGTATGAGTCTAAAAAAATAAAAATGTATTAAAAAATTCCAGGAATCTAGCCCTTTTTAAAAAGAATAAAAATATGTTCCTTAAAAAGTAAAAACCTTTTCTTTCAAATTCAAGACACAGTGACGCATTAAGAATGCAGAGACAGCTCAATTAATATTTAAATGTGTGGTCTGATCACCCAATCAATTAGACTCATTAAAAACAAAGGAGTCGGTTTAAAAATGCATATCAAAAGTTTACTGAAGTTATATCAATCTTAATCCACATACTAAAACAAACTTAAAAAAGGTTCCTAACTAACTAAGAGGATTTAGGGTAGAATAGACTCACCCAGCCTTGAGCAGTGGGGGCTGCATGGTGACTTGAAAGGAACTCAAAAACACAACAACATCATGGCAAGAACATCATGGCATGGCTTCAGCCGCATGGAGACTTAACTTAAAAAAACTTAAACAAAGAGTCATGATATTTAAATTAGGTCATGTGATGAATGACCCATTGCTCCAGTTGGCTGAAATTGCCTAGTGAAATAAGAGAAGGGGGAGTTGGGTAAACTTAAACATGTAGGGTAAATGCCTAGACATGGAAATACACAAGATTGTATTACATTACAATAATTATTTCCCCACATACTACACCTTCCCATGGCTGAGAAACTGGGAATATCTTCATGCAATTTCCTGTAACTAAGGCCTTTATCAGATGTGGCAAATACAGCATCATAACAACGTCTAGTTTAATGCAAAAGGACACCTATACTGCACAATGTCATGCCATGGCAATTTTAAGAGGTGAATAAGACATTCCTTTTTATTGACAGCCCAAACCATCAATGTATCTGCCATGGTTTATTTTATTTTATTTTATTTTGGCGGTTTTGCCCATGTCTGAAAACACACACCATTGTGCTCATGTGAATACAGCATCATTGGGCATTGAACTTGTCCGGATGAGATCATGAAAACCAGGTACAAGACACTCTTTATGAACCTCCCCAGTTTAGTTGGAAGTTTTAAAGGGTGTTTCTCTGCTTGTGTGTACATTTTGTGTATTGATTTTTCTGATTTTTAAATTTTTACCGCACTCATGTCTTCTAGTGAGAATTGTCGAGATCACTAATGCAGAAGTAAACAGTGTTAGCATTTGTGCTCCTGTAATCTTGGGACTGCTTTTTCTCACTATTAAAGGTAGGTTTGATAAAGGGGGTTATTGTGCTGAGACAATTATGCTTTAAAATGTGGTGGGAAAGAGACATTTTAAGAGGCTTATCTGATAAAGTCCTAAAAATGGGGAGTATGTGGCTCTCCAAATGTTGTTGGATTGCTGTTCCCATTCCTCACCCCTCATTATTGGCAATAATATCTAGGACTGACAGGTATCATCAGACAGCATCCATACACCTACACATTTCCCATTCCTGTTTTAAATTCATATATGGGCATACAGTATAAGATAACAGGTAAGAATCTAAATACACTGTGAAATTAAAAATCACATATACTTATTGCAGAAGGAAAGACTAAAAGAGGACTCCTCTATCTTTAAGACAAAGGAATAGCTATATTATAAACAAAACCTATAGCTAATCATGACATTAACCTATGCCAATTCTATTTAATGGGCTTCAGTAGTCTATCTCTAATGCCTACTTACACATCCAGGAGGATGATGTGTAGATTACGTATAATTGCTCCAACTAGAAATATAATTATAATGAATTTTATATTAATCCAGCTGAGCTGAAGAAAAGGACAATGATTTATGAGCAATATTGCTGGCATTTCCAAAAGGCGTAAATCCATTAAACTGAATAAGTAAAAACTATTCATTAGGAAGGCAGCTGTAATTGGATGAGAGATCCTATATGACTTTAAGACATTTTAATCCTGCATTTTCCATGAGAGGTTGTAGGCGTGAGAAGGGTGGCGTCATAAATTTCTGCAGGAAAGTCAGCTTGGATGGATCAATCTATCAGCTTTGGTTTTCCCACTCTGGCATTACTAAGGCCAGTGTCACCCCTCCCTGTGATGGTGTCACGTTTTTTGGTTCGACCTCTCAGTGCGCGCACACCCCCTGTGCTGCCACTGTTCCCACTGTCTAGTTTTTAAAATATCAAGTTCTTCCCATCCTAAACATTAAGATATTTGAGAATTTTGGCACACTCATATATTTTTTTTTTTAAAAAAATAAACTGAAATGAAGCTGTCACCTATCCCTAGTTTTGGTATACTCCTGCAGAGAATCTGAGAATGGAACAAGCTGCAGGCTTCTCCCCTTCCTCATTCTACACTTGCAAATATGAACAAAGAGCTGTCTTTTAAGGCATTTTCCTTTTGTCACAAGTAATGGCTACTCTAAGTAGCTGGAAAGCCTGTTTGCTGGTGCAGTTGCTGGCATGCAGATTGCAAATCCCCCTGAGAATGATGGGCTATGATGAAGTGTCAACTTTCCCAGGAGTCTTGTAAAGTGTGTGTATGTGTGTGTGTGTGGGGGGGGGTTGGAGACAGTCTTCTAGATGCATTGAGTAACTCTTACCTGGATATATTTACAGACTCACACACACATATATACATATACATAGGCATCTTTCAGAATACTTCATAAAATTTGTTTAAGTCCATTTCCCCATATTCCCTGTTAGCAAGCAATTGTGCTTTGTTTTCTTCATAAAATACCCATGGATATCTCAGGACCACATATCATCTCAGCTTCACTTGCAGATAGATATCACTGCCCCAAAGAGTCTTACTACACAAACAATCTAAATGGCCTAAGGAGTTTCAGGAGCACACTGGATTCCTTTTCACAGCCAGCAATAAACAATCCCCACTTGCTCTTTCAAGGGTTACAGAACATCAAGTCCTTTTGTTTTGAAGCATTTATCTTTTATTACAGAACATTTTATGATTTCTCCACTTTATATGATCATAAATCCCAAAGGGGGTTATTTATTTCAGACACCACTGAGGATGACTAGAATTTGGTAGGTTGGAGAGGCATCCATCCCCCACCCCCATCACATACAGGAATCTTTCTGTTCCATCTTGCCAAACCTTTTGGAGTAGTTTGCAAAAACTCCTCTGAGCATGTGCAAATGCCCAGATGTTTTCAAGATAGCAAAGGAGTCAGTGTTTTCTCCAACCACTTCCTATGTCTTAGGTCTTGGATCATGCAAAACAGAAGAGTAACGCATGGATGGGTAAAGTTTTTATTTAGTTTGTGTTTCGATAAGCTCTTTTCAAAAATTTGCATTTTAAAAAATATATAGGATGAAAAGTTTTAAATATTGAATGTACAAGAAAAATCTGCTCCTCCAGTAAGACCCATCCATTGGTTCACTCTGACAGAGACCTTCCTGTACCAGTAGTATAGTTGAGGAAGGAAATGAGGTGATGCTCCAGGATGGCAATACCCTGGAGAAATGACAACATTTGCTGTAGCGTTTGGACAATTGACAGCTCCTTGATCTGGCAAGTGAATATGATAGTGACAACTTCAAGTTATTCTATTGATTGTGAAAGATCAATATATAGGAAGTCAGATGGTTATGGAAAGAATCAAGCCAAGGCTGGTATCCTGTTAGGGACATGTGCACACACAAATTTTCCTTGCAGTGTGTGTTTGGGTGTTGTGGGTATTGGTATTCCCTTCCTCCCTCTGCAGAGCCCAAAGCGCTGCTATAATAATTTTGTGTTTGGCTATGGGGGCATAGCCAGGTGCTTCTGCAATTCTGCCAGTTCCTGATGAAGCAGTGAATGATTGGGGGTGGGGATTCAGAGGATATGCAGTAAGGAGGGGGAGAGTTGTATATGGCTCAGCTCAGTGTGGGTCTGCATGTGGGGCTACTACATTATGCTGAGCCATACAGGATTGAAACCTGCATATTTTCTTTTCTTTAACGGCAGTGCTATGTACCACTGTATCACTGGAGATTATCAGACGTGGGGGTACATGCAAAAAATTGTGTTCCCAACTGCATCAGAATATTGTTATGAAAACAGAAAAGGCAGATGCCCACATACTTCAGCCATTCCGGGGGCGTAGTGCTGCCATGGACGAGGCTTACTTTTTGCATGGACAGGGACATCTCTCTCTGGCTTTTCTTCACAAATGAAGATTCAGGAAGGACTCATCCTGCGCTTTTTGCAAGCGCACTGATGCCTAAAAAGGCCAATCTGAGATAAACAAGTCTGGTTGCAGAAAGCACAGCAGAAGGTCTCCTTGGGTGATGTTTCTGGGTTGTGATTCTTTCTGTGTTGTCATTTCTCTTCAAGACTTGTTTGGTGTGAGTTCTCAAATAAGGCTGCAGCATTGTGGATAGTGTGTCTCCATGCCTCCAGATGTGAGGCCATGGCGGACCATTGTTGGTGATCAATTTAGCCGAGCCTGAGATGTTGTTTCAGGGAGTCCTTGTAATGCTTTTTTGGAGTGTCCCTCTTACCCTGACCCGTGGCGAGTTCACCGTAGAGTACTATTTTTGGGAGGTGATGGTCCTCCATCCTAGAAATGTGCCCTGCCCAGCACAGCTGTGTGACAGGGACAAGCTGCTAATAAAAAGGGGCACCTTATTCACGGCCACACTACATCCTTGGAATGCTGGAGGACATCATCATTCTTCCTGTTCTTCTAGCAATCCTTTGACACAGTTTTGCTGCATCTGATAATCTCCACTGTCCTGGCCTGTAGAAGACCCACTATCTTGTATGTTACAGGGCTCTAGAATATCTAGGGGATGTCCATTTCCTTGATTCCTTGCTTCATTGGAAGTCGGCTATCCTTTAAGCCATTCTGTGTCCCACCTTGGTGAAATGTGAGGTATAAATCAAATAATTAGATAAAATTATATCCTTGTGATTTGTTGTTGTTTTTTTAATATAAATCACAAGTATGAATGCAACCAACCAGCAGATAAAAGAACACTAAAATCATTGGTTTGATTTCTGTAAAATGCATGTAAAGAAAATATACTTCACTGGGTGGCTTCCAATAACCACTATTATGTAAACATTATTAAAACACCCAAACAATCAAACCTGAAACATGTGATCAGAAAAACAAAGACTTAAGGGTTCTTTTAAAGACCATTACATAAGGGAGCACACATATTTCCTGAGGAAGAGAGTAACAGGGCAGTAACAGAAAAGGTCTTGACCCTAGTACTTACAGTAGGACCCCAGTAACCATGGGGGATTGGTTAAGGGCTGCACTGCAGATGGTTAAATCCGCTGATAATAGCAAATGCCATCCACTACCCTGCCGCCACTGCAGGCTCCCTCCTGGAGGAAGGGAATGGGCAGGTGAGAGCCCTCCCCCTCTCTTCCCCTTCTCCCCTGTGATCACTGCCACAGCAACAGGAACCTTCTTGAGTTTAAGGGATGGGGCAGGTGAGATCCCCCACTTTCTCCTTCATCCCTGTGATTGCCACCACAATGACAGGAACCGTCCCAGGAGAAAGGACAGGCAGGTGAGATCCCTCCCCACTGGCTTCCCCCTTCACCCCCGCAATCACCACCATGGAGACAGGAGTCCTCCCAGGGGAAGGGATGGGGCAAGTGATATCCCTTCTCCCCTCCTCCCTTCCCCCTGCCATCGCCAACCATGGATAATTGAATCTGCGGGATACGGGATTGCTACTGGTCTTGTTGAAGGTAGTATCTACAAATCTTCTAGGTGTCCTTAAAGAAAGATGCTAACTCCATGTATCATCGTCAACCATCATTCAGTATTATTAAGCAATGAGATTCATTCCATGTATACTTACTTACCTGTTCTTTCTGTTCTACTATGTACAGAGGAGCAGAGCTTCAGAAATCATTCGCAAAAGCACAGACAGATTTATACAAGGGAGATTCACCTTGAGATAAACTGGCCCCAGATCCAGAGAACATGTCTTTGCCTGCTTCCAAAAAAGAAAAAAAAAAAAAAAAGGAGGGGGCATGGGGTTGGAGAAAAAAGGCAATAGGCAAACTGTTGAGGGATACAGTCCCATTATTTAAAAACCTGGAAGCTTCCATATACCAAACTATCCCATCTAAGTCTATGCTGGCTGTACCTGCTGATAGTGACCTGCCAAGGTTTTGGACAGATGTCTTGCCAACCTATGATACTCATGTTCCTTTTGATTAGAGATGCTGAACCTGGTTAGGTTCTTCTAAACAAGTGCTGCTCCACTAAACCACTACAGTCCTTTCTGCATTAAAAGGACCTCTCAGTGGCAGCACTATTGGGGTGCACAGAAGCCAAACCATACCAGGTGACACTGCTGGGGGAGGAGTGATACCAGCCTTAGTGATGCCACAGGGACCTCTCTCTGTTCACTACCTGAGAGACTTTTGCCAAAAGGGGCACCCTGTGAAGATCTTTATTTGTAGTTACCATGAAGGAAAAATAATAATCTGCCCTTTAGATACCATCCCTGTAAGCTACTCGGGGCTTTAAATGTTAAAATGAGCAGTTTGAATTCAGTGCCAATTGAAACAAATTGGGACTAGGTATGATTTTAGCTTTAGCCCCATCTTGGGGAGACCGTCCCAAGATTATTGTAATGATGCAGAACATAAATCATTTAACCATATTGGGGAAAATACAGCATAGAAAATGACATTGCAAAACTGATGTGTCTCTTGCTACCTTTACGCCATCTCCTGAGCCAATACTGATCCAGCTAATTCAGGTGTCAATCAGCCCCATAGATAGCACAGTCCTCTTCTAGAATCTCTGTTTTATTCAGGTATCAAGCATGCACGGGGGTACAGTTTGTATGCACATACATATGCATGTACATGAACATGCTACTGTGTTAACCAAGGTGACAAGTAGATGGTTTTGCTTATGTCTATACTCATAACTCTTTTCCATGGATTTTATGTGAGATAAATTCTTAGTGACAGGCCATCACCTTCACAATAGCCTCCATGTAGCTACTGATGGACTATAAACTGATGGGGTTGAAATCAAGTGATTTTTTAAAAAAAATAACAATAATTGGAATGACAGCAGTTTGCCTAAGGAGAAATATATATCTGAAGGTGGAAGTCAAATTGCCTATATATTAGATAATGGATAGGAATTAGAGACTTGACAATATATTATGTGTGCATGGCTGCATCTTTTTCCAGGAAGAAATGGGGCTCAAGATCATAGATCAATTAGCCTTAAGCCAGATAAGTGGCTGAGGATTAATTTAGTTGACAATATTGGAAACATGAAGGATGGGTGGAGGGATTTGGTAGAAACTGTTTAACACATTGTTAATAGACATATGGATAATGCTATTGTCTCCACCGTACTGTTATTAAAACCAAGCTTAAAAGAGAACAGAGAGCCATGGGGAACTGCAGCAGGCATTTGGGACAGAATTGCCTGCTGGAATCTCACTTTTTAACATTTCCTTAGATGTGCCAAGCAAAGTTATGTCATGTCACATCAATCACATACCAGTGGAGAGATGACTACTTCCTAGCTGGTAGCATTCCTCTAGCATTGTATAAATCTTTTATAAGTGCAAGCCACAAAGTTGAAATCCCATAAAAACTATCAGATCTGAGGGGTTATCCAATCGGCAGTATCAAAGCAGAAGCACAAAATTTGGTCATGGTAGGGACGGCCTAGTGCTGTGGTCCTTTCAATACTTGAAAACCTGTTTCCAAAATTTGCAGCTTTGTTCCTATATCTGACAGAAAGGACTTGCACTTTCTTTTTTAACAACAGGAGGAAACAAAACTCTATTCTGCCTTGGTCAGACTTCACTTAGAATACTGTGTCCAGTTCTGGGCACCACAATTCAGAAAGGATATTGACAAATTGGAGCGTGTCCAGAGAAGGGCAACTAAAATGGTGAAAGGTCTGGAAACGATGCCTTATGAGGAGAGACTTAGGGAGCTGGGTATGTTTAGCCTGGAAAAAAGACGGTTAAGAGGCGATATGATAGCCCTGTTTAAGTATTTGAGGGGATGTCATGCTGAGGATGGAGCAGGCTTGTTTTCTGCTGCTCCAGAGACTGGAACACGGAGCAATGGATGCAAGCTCCAGGAACAGAGATTCCACCTCAACATGAGGAGGAACTTTTTGACAGTAAGAGCTGTTCGGCAGTGGAACACGCTCCCTCGGAGCGTGGTGGGGTCTCCTTCCTTGGAGGTCTTTAAACAGAGGCTGGATTGCCATCTGTCAGGGATGCTTTGATGAAGATTTCCTGCATGGCAGGGGGGTTTGACTGGATGGCCCTTGTGGTCTCTTCCAACTCTGCAATTCTATGATTCTATGATTCTATGAACAAAATACTTTAGATGCTAAACTCTTAATATTCTGGCTTTGAATCCTTGTGTATTGCAGTAATGCTTGAGATGTTGAAAGAGGACAGCCAGGTCCTTGCTTTTGGCAAACATCTTAAGAGCTACATGGCAGCCAGGAACAACAAGATCCATTGCCTAGTAGGAATAACTGTACCCACTGAATTTGTTTATTGAAGATTGATGAGTCCATTTACTTCATTTTTCATAAGAACTTGCCAATATCTATAAATTTCTAACTAATTTGGGAAAATAACTTGAGATTTTACAAAAGGTGAAATGATTTGTCCATTGCTAGGATATAGTTTCTGGATCTGGACTCTGATATTCTGTCACAGTTTCAAAATGTAGGTGTCTACATCCTCATTTGTCTCATTCTTACATGCAAGAATGAGAATCCACCCATTTTTTTCCTCCTTGCTTGTCAGATGGGTCAGGAGTTATCTGTCAATTCCAAGGGAGTTTTCAAATCCGCAATGATGATTTTATGGAAATTGCATAAACTGTACAAATCACATAGTTAACTTAGCTACTGACTTGTTGCAGGAGTGTAAACTAGGTGACCTGTGGTGTTCCTTCTAATACTACAATTCTGTGATTCTGTACTGTACATTCCAGGCACCACCATGCTCATTCTACAAAGCAAATAATGCAATAAAAATATTATAACAAAGATGACAAAACAAAGCATATATAATACAACACTTAACAGAAGAATAGAGAAGTAGATTTTGGCATTTCAGAAGCAAGCCATTTTCAGAGTTGCCTAGATAGAATCATAGAATCATAGAATTGCAGAGTTGGAAGAGACCACGAGGGCCATCCAGTCCAACCCCCCTGCCACGCAGGAAATCTTGATCAAAGCATCCCCGACAGATGGCCATCCAGCCTCTGTTTAAAGACCTCCAAGGAAGGAGACCCCACCACGCTCCGAGGGAGTGTGTTCCACTGCCAAACAGCTCTTACTGTCAAAAAGTTCCTCCTCATGTTGAGGTGGAATCTCTGTTCCTGGAGCTTGCACCCATTGCTCCGTGTTCCAGTCTCTGGAGCAGCAGAAAACAAGCCTGCTCCATCCTCAGCGTGACATCCCTTCAAATACTTAAACAGGGCTATCATATCGCCTCTTAACCGTCTTTTTTCCAGGCTAAACATACCCAGCTCCCTAAGTCTCTCCTCATAAGGCATCATTTCCAGACCTTTCACCATTTTAGTTGCCCTTCTCTGGACACGCTCCAATTTGTCAATATCCTTTCTGAATTGTGGTGCCCAGAACTGGACACAGTATTCTAAGTGAGGTCTGACCAAGGCAGAATAGAGTGGCACTATTACTTCCCTTGATCTAGACACTATACTTTATCCCCCCCCCCACAAAATGTGCACATCACCCATTATATAGTTGTTAGAAAACTGGGTGACTTGGGAAGTCTGGATCCAACCCCTTATTGGACCATGAAACTCACTTGGTCCAGCGACTATCTCTCATACTTGTGAAAAGTCCCAACAATGTAGAGATGTAATTCTTTACCAAGTTCCTTCTTTAAGATCGCAACAAGTGATTTCAACTGTTTTCTTCTCACTATGAGCAGTGGTGGCACTAGGGAGGTGCAGAGAGGCCTAACCATACCAGTAGGAGGGGTGACACCAGCCTTAGTGATGCCACAAACTATTACCCAGTTTCTGACATCTATTTGCAATTCATGACTTATTCTGTGCAAACTTCATACAAGGCTGCTTTTTTCAGGGAAAAAAATTCTGCACAGGAAACAGTATTTTCTACATGGAAAATTATAATTCACTACAGAAATAGTAATTCCTATGCAGAAAAAACTTAGGAATTTGTTCTGTGCAAAATTTGCACATTTTTTTGTGTGGAAATTTTTTTTGTGTGTGTAAAATTATATTTCAGTGTAGATGTTTTAAGAACATTTTCAAACACGTTTCAACACCATTTTCTGTGCATGAATTAATATTTCTGCATTGCAGAATATTCTGTGCATAAAATGCTGTTTTCCTGTATAGAAACTGCTCTTTTCTATGCAAAAGTGAAGACTTTGCCCAAGATAAATCCTAAACTGTGAAGATGAAAATCAGTTTAGTATTCTTCTCATCAGGGTTTCTCAATTTTTTTAAAAAAAAAACATGGTTTTTTGACCATTTTTCAAATATTTCTGAATGATCTTTCTATCCCTACAAGAACATGAAAACTCAAAATTACAAGGTTGTTGAGCAGTTAAAAATAGAGAGAAGACCCAGACCTAGTCCAACACTTCATTTCCCAAGGTGGTCAACCCAATCCTTCTGGAAAGCCTTTTGCAGTTTCTTCCCTCCATCATCATGCTGTGTTGCCTTTCATATCATCTCCCATTGAATTGGTGACAACAAGCTGTCAAAATAGAAGTGTTATGGAAATAAACATGGTGATCCCTATAGTGTGCAGCAGCCATCTTGACAGTTATAGGAAGGTGCAAGTAAAATCCAGAGGCATCATGAAACCAGAATTCAAAGTGTTGAAGCATCAGCACTTTTTCGTTATCAGAGATGACATTGTAAACTGCCAGCCCATTCATTCTTCCCTTTCAAATTTAGCTGTAATCCTCCCAGCAAGATGTTGTAGGGACAGAAAGAATATTTAAAAAAATAATAATCAAAGAATGGTAGAAAAAATGTTTGTTGAGTATCAATAATCCTGGATGGATGAGAATAATTGTAGTTCAGAACTTATTCTGTGCAAAATTTGTATATGGTTGATTTACATAGAAAACAGCATTTTTGCACTGGAAACAACAGCATGTGTAGAAATAATGGTCAGAATCCTGTTGGGAACTTATATCTAAGTAAGTGGACTTGTGTCTGTGAGAATTAGAATTGAGCAGTTCTGTAATGTCCACATTCAGTAGAGGGGTGCTACTACATAGCAGAACCAGCAAAGGGACCATTGTGCAATGGGACTGGTGCATAATGGGATGCATATCACATCAGTCCTGTTGTGCATCACATGAGTCCTGATGTGCATTGGACACCAATGTGTATTTGGCATTCTTGCTGGCATCCTTTTGCACATTTTTGCAATTCACTGGACTTTATCAAACCATGCAAATATGGCATCATAAGGACACCTAATGATCACAAAAGGGTGCGTGTACCAGACAACATCACCCTTTCGCAATCCAATCCAAACCCCATCCTATTTTACTGACAGCCTAAGCTGTCAATTAGTCCCCCATGGTGCTTTCTGTCAGCATTGCCAGCATTTGAATGCATGCGCCATTGTACTCATGTGAATGTAGCCTCAATGGCCGGTCTACCCAGAACACTTCTGGGTGAGATTGTGACACCGAGGCAGATGACACACTTTTTATGACCCTGCCCAATTTATTTGGGACTTTTATAGTGTGTTTATGTACTTTTGTGAACTTTTACTTTGTTATTTTTGTTTTATTTTTTAATTTCCCACACTATGTATTCTCATGAGCATTTGTGGGATTTCAATAGAGGAAGTGAACAGATCTCTGTTCAGTCCTCATTCATTGCCAGGGAAGCATTTTCATGTAGATAGGAGATAAGTGTGACATGAGGTGTTCTTTTGCCAGCATAAACATGGCAGAAGTTATGCCGGCAAAAGAACGGGTTTAGGGGATGGTCTGATAAACTCCATTAACAGAGTTTCATAGTGTCTCTGCTATGTAACTACAGTTGCCCCTCCACATTCACGACTTTCACATTCGTGGTTTTGATCATTTGCGGAAAGCTGCCTGCGCCCCCCCCTGCTCAACACCCCACTCCCTTCCCAAGGCAGCGAGGGGCTTCTTAGGAAGCTCATCGCTGCCTTGGGAAGGGGGGTGGGAACCAGCTGGCGCGCTCGTGCTACACCCCACTCCTTTCCCAAGGCAGCCAGGGGCTTCTCAAGAAGCTCCTCGCTGCCTTGGAAAGGGGGAGTAAGACCCAGCTGGCACACTCGCACTACACCCCACTCCCTCCCCAAGGTAGCCAGGGGCTTCTCAGGAAGCTCCTCGCTGCCTTGGAAAGGGGGGGTAAGACCCAGCTGGTGTGCTTGCGCTACACCTCACTCCCTTCCCAAGGCAGCCAGGGGCTTCTCAAGAAGCTCCTTGCTGCCTTGGGAAGGGGGGGTAAAACCCAGCTGGTGCACTCGCACTACACCCCACTCCTTTCCCAAGGCAGCCAGGGGCTTCTCAAGAAGCTCCTCGCTGCCTTGGAAAGGGGGAGTAAGACCCAGCTGGCACACTCGCACTACACCCCACTCCCTCCCCAAGGTAGCCAGGGGCTTCTCAGGACGCTCCTCGCTGCCTTGGAAAGGGGGGGGGTAAGACCCAGCTGGTGTGCTTGCGCTACACACCACTCCCTTCCCAAGGCAGCCAGGGGCTTCTCAAGAAGCTCCTCGCTGCCTTGGAAAGGGGGAGTAAGACCCAGCTGGCACACTCGCACTACACCCCACTCCCTTCTCAAGGCAGCCAGGGGCTTCTCAGGAAGTTCCTCGCTGCCTTGGGAAGGGACTGGGGTGGAAAACCGCTCGCCAGCAGGCTCATTTCTTATTCGCGGTTTTTTCACATTCACGGGGGTTGTCTGCCCCTAACCCCTGCGAATGTGAAGGGATGACTGTATTATACATAAAGGTATATTCTCCTTTATGGGTCTGAAACAAGGGTCACAAATCGCCACCACTTACGACTCCTCGAATGCTTCCATCAGTGCTGTTTATGCACAATCCTAAATATACACTGGACTGCCTATGTGACGAATGTTGCTGTCCTTGAGCAAGCAGGGATCACCAGCATTGAGGCCATGATATTGAGAACACAGCTGCGCTGGGCAGGGCATGTTTGTAGGATGGAGGACCATTGCCTCCCAAAAATAGTACTCTACGGTGAACTCGTCATGGGTCACCATAAGAGTGGCGCTCCAAAAAAAACCCCACGATACAAGGACTCCCTGAAACAACATCTCAGGCTCAGCCAAATTGCTCCCCAACAATGGTCCGCCCAGGCCTCACATCGGGAGGAATGGAGACACACTACCCACAATGCTGCAGCCTTATTTGAGAACTCACGCCGAACAAGTCTTGAAGAGAAATGACAACGCAGAAAAAATCACAACCCGGAAACATCACCCAAGGAAACCTTCTGCTGTGCTTTCTGCAACCAGACTTGTCTATCTTGGATTGGCCTTTTTAGTCATCAGCGTGCTTGCAGAAAGCACGGGATGAGTCCTTCCTGAATCTTCGTTTGCAAAGAAAAGAGAGAAAGAGAGAGAGAGAGAGAGAGAGAGAGAGAATATAGGATTACAGTGATTATTTTCTTCACAGAAAATACTGTTTCCTGTGCAAAACAACCATGTGCAAATTTTGTGCAGAAGAAGTCGTGAACTGCAAATAGGCTGTGTGGTTTCTGAAGACTTTCTTGCACCTGAAAGATAATTGCTAAAATTACTTATTGCTTCCTTTGGTAAGAAAGCTGGTGAAGCATTATGTTCCTCATATGTTGTTGAGGGACAGCCTTTTTTTTAGCACGAAATATTTTGATGTGATTTGTTCTTGAATGGGGAGCAAAACCTGCTGGTTTTACACAAAACTTACTCCTGGTAGAGATGAAAATCTATCCATTGATATGGATCAACAAAGCTTCTTGCATTTTTAGCCTCTTCTTGGCTATTGGGACTGTGTAGATGAGTGCCTGTACTTCAGAATTTAACATTGAACTACTAGTAAAGCCCCAGATCTCTCACTCATGCTATAACTAGGATAGAACTTGATACAGGGAAGAGTAGCTACTGGAGCAAAGTGGAGACTAGGACTGCTATGCTGCATATGCTGCTGCCACACTGCAGAAATAATGCAGTTTGACACCACTTTAATGATCATGGCTCCATCCTATGGAATCCTGGGATGTGTAGTTTGTTGTGGCACCAGAGCTCTCTGACAGAGAAGGTAAATATATCACAAAACTACAGATCCCAGGATTCCATAGCATTGAGCCATGGCAGTAAAAGAGGTATCAAACTGCATTATTTCTGCAGTGTGACAGCAGCATAAGAGTTGGCTCAGAGGAGACTCTCTGACCTAGGAGTTGATTCTCCAAATGTTTTAGCCTACTACTCCCATCAGGACCATTCAGCATGGATAATCATAAGGATTGTTGGAACGGCAGTCCAAAACACCCAGAGGACCAGAGGTTTCCTACAGCTACTCTGGCCTCTTGGAAATAGTTTCAAAGCAGGTGATATTTCAGTTCTGAGCCCATATTAGAATTCTAAAGAGAATCCTCAGTTCTTATGTACTTGGCACCAAAATAGTTCTGGGTAAGTGAGATATTAACAAAACTCTTGCTGGCATTTTTGCAAAAATAGACCCCAGCATGTTCTCTTGCCTTCCATTTATTTCTCTAGGTAAGTAGCAATCATAACTGGGAAAGACAAATTGCATAAGAGGTGGCATTTTGCCATCAATGTCACACAAAAGGAGAATGAAAACTGGCATTTTTACCCCTTACTGGGATGAACAAAGCTCTCCTTCCATTTCCCCCCCCCCTTTTTAATAAATGGATTTCACATTAGTCAAGTACAACATATTTAATGACTGGAAATGTCAAAGTGATTACAGTAAGCTGGCATTTCTAAAATGCTGGTGCTTCTCCTACTTCATATCTGGCAAGGATTCTCAAATTATAACTAAGCTCCTAAAACAGACTTTTGTATTCCAAGAATGTGTCGCACTAATTTCTCTTTATGTGACATAGATTATTGCAGATATGAAAAAGATTCTGCTATCTCTCCTCTAACTAAGCTTCCATATATGACAGCAAAATTTGTAAGATCTGTGTTGGTGTTTTACTCTGGGCATGGACCACAGCTAACTGTAGTAGAGGCAGGCAAATTGTTTTGTGCACATGGAGCTCCACTGTATGTATGGAGCTCCATGAAGAATTTACCCTATTCACTTTCATGCCAAGTTATGCATTGCTTATACACCTTTTTGTAGCACCTGTCAGAACTCCTATGCACATGTGCTCAGTGTACTAGTAAGAGCTACTTCCTAGATTGCAATCCATAGCATCTCACTAGAGCATTTTAGAGGACCATATTTCACCACATTGTCTGGATGTTAATAGATACTAACAATGAACCAGAATTCAGGGAGGTTTATCACATGTCACGGGACTGACTATGTGACGAATGACACGACAGAAATTGTCGCGTTGCCTACCGTGACAAAGTGATCACGAATCCGTCCCTCGCTGTTTATACGATTTATGTCTCTGATCTGGATATCCCATGTGGTCCCGTGACTGATATTTACACGTCCATAGTTCCGGTTTTGTTTAGGTTTTAATTTTTTTTTTTTTGGCTGTCAATCAAAGATGCGATTACTCGTGTTTTCACAACCTCGGTGACGCACTTCCTTTAGAGTTCTGTGCCACGGAGCGATGCTATTGGCTGGCTTGGGGGGGGGGAGAGAGGGGGGCAGAGGTTTGTTATTCCCCCTTTGCTTCTTGAACATTTTAACCCCTTCAGAAGAGGCAGAAAGCATTTTTAAAGATCCAGACTGAGATCTTTCGCTCAGACGCAGGAACGAAAGAGTGCTTTCCATTTGAAATCAAGTCGAGTGAGGGGGATGGGAGGGGAGGGGAGGCATCGTATTCCCCTTGCCTCTGTAAAATGTTAACCCTTACAACACAGATTAGCTGCAGAGTTCATGCTTCAAACCAGCTACAAACAGGCTGTTTTGAAACACACAGACACAGAGAGGGGAAATTTAAGGGATGTTTATTCGCTCAGAGGCTGGAATATTTTAGTGTGCCCGTCCACCACGATCTCTCTGTTCAGAACCAGGGAGGATCTGCCCACCACGATCTCTCTGTAGCATGCAGTGTAGAAATCCATTTAAAAAGGTGATCGAGTACATTCGCACGCGCGCACACACACACACATCAGCCTTCATGCAGCTGGAAGGGATGCCTTTGTTTTCGGCTGGTGAGGCTGGATCTGTTGAACGAGTGACTGACCCCTCCTTTTCTGGTCCCTGAGCTCTAAGCCCGCCCCCAGTCACCATTTCCGGTCATCCCAGTACCGAGACTTTTTGTCCCACGCTGTTTACATTTCCGATTTTCCGAATCCTCCAGTGACTTTTTTAAAAACCGGCACAAACCAGGGGACTGGAAGTCCCGCAGGTTGAGGGATAAAAGGTGGCCCCCCTTCCGAAAATCACGTACCCGACCCGATGTACGTGTAAACTGCCAGGGATCGACACAAATTCTTCCCAGGACATTTTCATCGTGTAAACGGCCCCCAGCATTGAAGCCATGATAATTGAGAACACAGCTGCGCTGGGCAGGACACATTTCTAGGATGGAGGACCATCGCCTCCCCAAAATAGTACTCTACAGTGAACTCACCACAGGTCAGCGTAAAAGGGTCGCTCCAAAAAAGTGATACAAGGACTCCCTGAAACAGCATCTCAGGCTTGGCCAAATGGATCACCAACAATGGTCCACCCTGGCCTCACAGCGGGATGCATGGAGACTCACTATTCACAATGCTACAGCCTTGTTTGAGAACTCATGCCGAACAAGTCTTGAAGAGAAACAACAATGCAGAAAAAATCACAACCTGGAAACATCACCCAAGGAGACCTTCTGCTGTGCTTTCTGCAACCGGACTTGTTTATCTCGGATTGGCCTTTTTAGTCATCAACGCGCTTGCAGAAAGTGCGGGATGAGTCCTTCCTGAATCTTCGTTTGAGAAGAAAAGCCAGAGAGAGAGAGAGAGATCACATGTCAGATAAAGTCATGACTTCCTAACTTTCATTTCCAACCCACTTCCCACCATCAACACACAAATTCACTCCCACCAGTCTAGCAGCATGCACAAAATCAGCATCCAGGCCATTTGTACATTTATATTTATAATGATGTTTATTTCCGTAATGAATAGTAATTAGTTATACTGAGCTGGGGGTGTTGGACTTGTGTGAAGGTAGCAGAATGTGATAAAGGATAGTATTGTCGAAATGTTTGTAGGAGGATGGGTGGGACCCTATGGGGCTCTTCTAACACTATGATTCTATGAATTCTCCCAAATTCAGCTACTATAAGTATTGCTACAAACCTCAGAGACAATGAAGAAAGCTTGGGGGAGTTACAAATGATTGCTTTCCTGCTAATCCAGGCTCATTGGCCTGAAAACCCTGGCTCTACAACAGTACTGCCCCTTCTAAAACCATGATCATTGTTGTTGTTGTCATTGTTGTCATTCCAATCCACACAGACCATAAAATAGGCAAATAAGGGATAAAATTCTAACTTAACTTAAAATTTTCCATCCCATTCATGCAGCATAATTTGTTACAACTTGACTTAACTGAGTGTGACTGTGCTTTAGTGACTTAAGGGAAGAAATGTGCCTGTATTTTCAGTAGCTGTTTAGCTTTCAAAACATTTCTAGTTGGAATTGCTCCTGAGGACGGTATGCATCTATAGGTAGTCAACTAATAAGCTGTAAGTAACAATTAAAAAAAATATATTTAAGAGATTTAAATAACAAGTTATTTTACATACACTATTAACCCAAATCTCATATATATTATATTCCATAAAATAATCAATTCACATTCTTCTCTTCCAACAATCCCTCTGCCTCTTCACCCTTTCCTGTTCCACCCATCCTCCTACAAACATCTTCTTCCACAACACCATCCTTTATCACATTCTCCTACCTTCACACAAGCTGTAAGTAACCATTTTACTAGCACCCACAAAGACATGTTTGCATAATATGGTTGATCATATATTGGTTGTTATATTGTTAGGAATGAGCTCAACATATCCATCATTTTCTTCCCTTTGAAAAACTAGCTTTCTGAGAAGACAGTTTTGTGCATGTGAGAAGTCACTGTAGTCACTGCTGGTAAGGTAGCATAAACATTTATTCAATAATACCTTATACTGAATCAGAGCATCATGCCAGAACATCAAGTCTATTACAGTCTGCTTTGAATGGGAGCTCTGCAAAGTATCAAGCACTGGTGTTTCCCAACATTACTATCTGACTTCCTGCAACTGAAAATGCCAGGGAGAGAACCCAGGACCATTTAAATCTGGCCCATGTGTTTTATATTCAACAATGCTATAATCTATAGAAAGGTAAAACCTTTGCACACATGCAAGGAGCAGTAAGGACTGTCATTTGTCTTCAAATAATCCATCCCTAAAGTTTATGAAAGACCCTTTTCAAATGTAAATTATGTTTGTCAGGGAGTCTCCAGCTTTGTCATAACATGCCTGCTTAATAACCCAGGAGATTTATCAGATGCGGCAAATATGGCATGATAACAACAACAGGATACCGCAAAAGTGCTCCCCTATCACATGACATTGACTCCTCACGTTCTTGAAGCATCCCACTGTCATGAATAAGGTGTTCTTTTTTATTAAAGGTCCAAGCCATCAATTGATCGCTGCTGCTGTGTTGTTGTTGTTGTTGTTGTTGTTTTTTGCGGTATTGCGAGCATCTGAAACCACATCCTATTATGCTCTTGCGAAGACAGCATCAATGGGCAGTCGCCACCAGAACACTTCTGGGTGAGAATGCAAAAACTAGGCATGGGGGGCTGTTTTTCTGAACCTCCCCATCTTGCTGGCAAATTTTAAAGTGTGTTACAGTTCTTGTGTGTTCATCTAATTTGTTAATTTTGCTGGTTTTAGACTTTTAAGTGCACTCGTGTCTTCTTGTGAGAACTGCTAAGATCATGTGCCCCCGTGAATGCAGAAGTAAATAGCGCTAGTGTTCATGCTCTGATAATGCTGGGGCTGCTCTTTCTCATTCTTATAGCAATGTGTGATAAAAAGAGTTATTGTGCCAGGACACTCACACTTTTTAATATAGTGGGACAAGAACGTTTTTAAATGCTCAGCTGATAATCTCCCCAGGCATATGTAAAAGCTGAAGTGATGCTGGCTCTTCCTCCATCTTCCAAACTTTTCCTGATACTTTTTCTAGCTTCTATGAACTTATGATCCTAATGGAGAAGATTGAAAAAACTTCCTACATCAGATGATTGTTCCATTTAGCTCAGTTATTGCTTTGCCTTTGGATCTCTTTCCTTAGGGAGGCCAGGATGGCTCCATACTTGCTGTCCTTCCTCCCACAAGTTAAAACATTCTTGCACCATCAGGCTTTTAGAAACTGAATGGGATGGGCTTTTAATGACACACTATGGTGTTTCATGATTTGTATAGTTTTTAATGAATTTTATTTTTTAAAGTATTACAAATTGTTTGGTGTTTTTTTTTTAAATAAACTGCATTGGCATTTTCATTGAAGTTTGTTGTACATTTTTAAAATCAGTGTTGTTTTAATTGGTAATGAGTCCCATTATTGGGAAAAAGGAAGAATCTAAATGAAAAGAACAACAATACCATCATTTACATTGGATCATTCTCATTCAATTTGTTGGGAAAGAAATTAGTTTTGAAATGTTTTTAAAAGGGGAAGAGAAATCATGGCAAAACACTTGAGGATGGGTCACAAGGTTTACTTCAATTGTGAGGTGGATAAAGGAAAGGGTGCAAATATCTTGTCTTTTGTTATACAACCATTTCTCTGAAGGGCTGCAGACTCTTTACTTAGAGCCCAGGGGAAAATATTGGGGGTAGTTGCTCCCATGGTGCTTTTCAGATTTGTAAACACGAGCAGACAGGGAAGCTGTAGAATGATGAGAGGAAGTGTCATAGGAAACATTGGGCTTGTCTGGATGGGCAATTTACCTTGCCTTCTCCCTGTCTTAGAACCCTGCAGTCCAAATACTCTTGTCCCGATTCCCCTCTAGACAGTCCTGACAACATCCAAGGCATGAAGGGAGTCAGGGTAAACCTCTTTAAAACTTTAAAATAATACCCAGGAAAACCCACATTATGTGGGAAAACCTGGATGAGTCTGGTGTGGGAATGCAGGATCTGTACCTGCATGCTAGCAGGTATTGCTGGATGCTGCTGCTACCACTGGTGTCACTTTGAAGCTGGGAAGGAGGTCCCCAGCATGTGATCAAGGCCCCCTATGTGTGACCAGCTTTAATCACATGCTGAGGGCCTCCTCCCTGCCTTCAAAGAGCATAACACATGACAATAGGGGAGGTGCCTACTGAAACTGGTGTGTGTGTGTGTGTGTGCATACTTCTGCCCATTTCATCACAGTAATGGGGGAGGATCTGGACCAAATACTCAAGCCAGAAGGTGGAGTATGAGTATTCTGGCTAGTGTAGACAAGCCCATTCTCTTTCCACCCCGCAACCTGTTGTCCCCTCCTCACAATAAAGAAAGTTCAAGTACCTCACCAAGAGAAATTCAAACTAAACTCTAAATTATTCTGAAAATAAGACAGAACAACAGAAACCTATTTCATCAGGGAAGAAAGTTTCGAGGAAACTGACACATTATAAATACTGTCTACGATGACAATGAGGGTCTCTCCAAGAAAAGTCATAACTAGCCTGCCTAAAATTTGAGAGCCCCAGAGGAGGCCCTGTTGTGGGTCCGAATATCTTACAAGGTTAGGTTGGTAGGCACACATAACAGGGTTTTCTCTGTAGTAGTAGTAGTTTATTATCAATGCTTGGACCATAGGCCACTTGCATAAAAAAATAGGTGAGTACAATTAAAAAGTACAACATGGGATACATAGCATATAATTCTAGAATCCTTTAAAAAATTCAATAGGATTTAAACACTTGAATATAAATAAAAATGCTTTGATTAGATGAGAACACCCCAGAACAATCAACTGCTATATCAGTGATAAATCTTGCCCAAATATTCATGACAAAAAGAGAAACCCTGTATGTTACCATAGAGTTAGTATCAGACAGAAGACAGAAAATCTTTTCTGGAACACTATTAGAGTGTAGGTGAGACAGAATTGATCCCCTCCATGTAGTTCTGCATTAAAAAAAATATTTATTCCAATAATATGTATGAGCCTTCTGAACCAGTTCTCTGAGCAGAATTGTATCCCACATATGCACACAAACATACAGAATCCCTCAGAAAATCAAGTCCCAGTGAAGATCACATGTAGTCCACTCTGTCCAGGTTAAGATTCCTCTGGTGTCTTCAAATCAAGAAAAAAAAATGCAGAGATATTTGTGTTGACAGTAAAATAAAATCCAAAAATCTGAAATACACATTGTGGTGACACCTTTATTAAGCCAACCAGAAGGTACAAAACTCTTTTACCCTCTAGTACAAAGTATATCAATCTAATTTGACTCCTATTGACATGTTTTGTCTATTTCAACACCTAAATTATTTCCACACTTTACAGTACAGGGCTTGCTGATGGAATCACTGACCCTGGAGACAGAAAGGCCAGCAGCCTCACACAGGACAGGGACAGACCCAGATCTCCAAAAGAAGCAATTTGTGGCTGCAAATGGAGAAAGGAAATTTTATTGCTTTGTTTTACTGCCTTTGTTCCTGGCCACGTCATAGCTTTTGGGGCAAGGGGCATGGCCTGAATTTTCTGTCAGCATAGACCTTCCCTCTATAACATTCAAGAAATCAAGATGTAGACTTGTGACTCTAACAGCATTACTTTTCTTTCCCTGCATGATTTCTTTTTTACTTTTGGCCTGATGAAAAAGCCAGTGAGCTTTGAAAGTTAGCAGGATGAATGTTGTGCCTTCTGGTTTAACGGATATTAAACCAGAATGGATATTTTGCATTTGGATTTCTGCTTTATGCTCAGCACAGATAGCCCTGCATTTATATGTTCCTGGATATCATATTTCTTGCTTAATTTTTTCCATTGGGCTTATCTATATGGGCTAAATACCCCACCTTGCCCCTGTTCCAGAGCCCTGGAGTCCAAATGATGCAGGGCATTGACCCTGTTCTGTCCCCAGGCAGTCCTCATTACCCCTGGGGCAGATATGGGGCTGAGACATGGGAAGCATGAGTAGGGCCTGATAAACTGGAACATAATTATACCCAGTTTAATCTGGCACCACCAGCCAAAATATGGATTGGGCTCTGTGTGTCTTCAGCAACCTGTCCTGTATGCACTTCAGGATCCTATCCTCACTGCCACTGTCTTCTCCCTGGCTCTCCCAGAAGCCCAGCTGGTCACATGCAGGGGGCATTCAGTCACATGTTGCAAGTCCCCTTCCTTGCTTCTAAGCTAGCAAGGAAAGTGGTGGCCACAATGGCTTCAGCGATGGGCCAGCATTCCTGTGTGGACTTCAGCCCATTTTCTCCAGGTAACAGGGGCAGACCGGGCCGCCTCTGCAGCCAAGATATTCTGGCAGAGAGTGTATCCTGGCTGGTATAGATAAGACCATTGCTGGCTGAGTTTAGAGATAATTAATTGTGGGGGCACTTAGGGATTTGCATATTGGTGGGCTCATTTTTTTAAAAGATGAATGTCAATAACCGATGCTGAATAATTGAACTGGGAGGACATGTCATTACTGTTAGGTGGTTTTTTGTTTTTTGGTTTTTTTTAAAATCCTCATTATCAATTCTTGAATTAAAGTGACAGCCATCAAGTCAGCATGTATCCAAGCACATTTTTGAATTACAACATTTAACTCCTTACCATCTCTTCTGCTTACTGTTTTGTAATCATTGGGAAAGTACATCTGTTCTCATTTCTTTGGGGTTTAATATAAGTACAATATAAACAGAGACCTTCCAAACTAGTCCCTTAGGTGTTCTCTACCTTTCCAAACGTGACTGCTTTGAATGTTCCTGTGGGCTCTTGCAGCTATGTGGGCATCTGCTGTCAACACTTTCTCTACTAGAAGTGTAGTCCCAGAAGGATTTTGATAAAACAGCAATCTGTCAGTGCAAATACTGATGAACCCATCTCTCCTCCCCAAGTTCTCTTTGTTCTTGGAGTTTGGCTTTTACCTCTTCAGGATCAGTTTCTGAAAAAGAATACTAGCTGAGCAGAAAGAAACGGCTACCAACCTGAAATAATTTGAAGCCCCCTTTCTTAGAAAATTAACCTGAAATAATTTAAGGCTGTATTAGCATCTACGATCTATATATATAAAAGGCTTGGGTATGTACAATAGCCCTGGGTATGTTTCCTCTCCCAGTGTGCTGATTGGTTGTTCAGAAAACACACCCAACCAATCACCGCCAAAATGCAAATTTCCTCTCGACCTCACAATCCACTCTTGCCACTCAATCTGCATCTCCACCCACAGTCTCACAAGGGCCACTCCCTGCTCTTATTCTCTCAGCCACTCACCACTCACGGGCTGTGATGGGATCTTGGCAGTCAACTGGCGGCAGCAGCAGGACACCACTACTGCTGCTGCAATAGTACCCAGGCAGTCAGCTGGCAGTGGTGGCTGGACACTGATGCTGCCGCTACAACAGAACCCAGGCAGTCAACTGGTGGTGGTGGTGGCAGCAGTGGCAGGACAACAAGCAAGTCACCCTCAACGATTCCAGGAGAATGCCGTATGGTATGTCAGGTCCAGCTAGTATTAAATATATTTTTCCTGAGGTCTCAGCATTTGCTTAGTGATTGTAAACAGTGACATGCAGTTGAATGTATGCATGGACACTACTGAAAGTTTTTGTGCTAGTGCTACAAAAAGTCTATATGCATTACTATATATGATAGGCCATTCTCATCAGATACATTCCTGAATTTGATTTGACATGGTTTTGAGGAGGTGAACTTCTCAGGCTCATATTTTTAATGTCATGCTGTCAAAAATTATGTACTGGGTTATAATAATTAATTAACTGCACCTTCCTTGTTCTTTCCCTGTGAACCACAGTGGTGATATGCCAGGTCCATGGGACCTTGAGAACTATGATTTTCATTCCTCAACAGTCCCCCATCCAAGTACTAACTAGGCCTGACCCTGCTTAGCTTCCACACTGAGTTCTTTTCATTACTTATGGTTTTGATTTAGACTTACTCAAGCTTGCAGTAGATCAATTGCAGTAATTTTCAAAGAAGTAGCCATATTAGTCTCTTCCAGTATTAAAAGGAGGAAGGAAATAGGGGGAAAGGGCAATGTAGCAGCTCCTGTAAGGCTAGCTTATTTTTATTTCAACATGAGCTTTTGTGGATATCATAGAATCATAGAATCATAGAATTGCAGAGTTGGAAGAGACCACGAGGGCCATCCAGTTCAACCCCCTGCCATGCAGGAAATCATGATCAAAGCATCCCTGACAGATGGCCATCCAGCCTCTGTTTAAAGACCTCCAAGGAAGGAGACCCCACCACGCTCCGAGGGAGTGCGTTCCACTGCTGAACAGCTCTTACTGTCAAAAAGTTCATCCTAATGTTGAGGTGGAATCTCTGTTCCTGGAGCTTGCATCCATTGCTCCATGTTCCAATCTCTGGAGCAGCAGAAAATAAGCTAGCTCCATCCTCAACGTGACACCCCTTTAAATACTTAAACAGGGCTATCATATTGCCTCTTAACCATCTTTTTTCCAGGCTAAACATACCCAGCTCCCTAAGTCTCTCCTCATAAGGCATCATTTCCAGACCTTTCACCATTTTAGTTGCCCTCCTCTGGACACGCTCCAATTTGTCAATATCCTTTTTGAATTGTGGTGCCCAGAACTGGACACAGTATTCTAGGTGAGGTCTGACCAAGGCAGAATAGAGCAGCACTATTACTTCCCTTGATCTGGACACTATACTTCTATTGATGCAGCCCAAAATTGCATTGGCCTTTTTAGCTGCTGCATCACACTGTTGGCTCATGTTCAACTTGTGGTCTACTCGGACTCCTAGATCCCTTTTGCACGTAGTCTCATTCAGCCAGGTCTCCCCCATCCTATATCTATGCATTTCATTTTTTTGCCCTAAGTGCAGTACCTTACATTTCTCCGTATTGAATTTCATTTTGTTAGCTTCGGCCCAGCTCTCCAGTTTATCCAGGTCATCTTGAATTTTGATCCTGTCCTCCAGGGTATTAGCTACTCCTCCTAATTTGGTGTCATCTGCAAATTTGGTAAGTATGCCTCTAATTCCCTCATCCAAGTCATTGATAATGATGTTGAATAGCACTGGGCCCAGGACAGAACCCTGTGGCACCCCACTGGTCACATCTTTCCAAGATGAAGAGGAGCCATTGCTGAGCACCCTTTGGGTTCAGCCGGTCAACCAATTCCTAATCCATTGAACTGTTAACTTGTCTAGCCCACATTTTACAAGCTTGTTTGCAAGAATGTCATGGGGAACGTTGTCAAAGGCCTTACTGAAATCAAGGTATGCGATGTCCACAGCATCCCCTTCATCTACCAAGCTGGTAATTTTATCAAAAAAATCAATCCACCTTTTCAGCTGCAGTACAGAGTGATATTAAACCTTCACATATAAAATCATATTTATACAGTTGTCAGAGGGGGATAGAATGTAATAGGATCCAGAAAGATGCACATCATTTCCCTTGCCCTAAATTTTCAAAGGAGTGGGTGAGGTGATACAGATCTCTCAGATCTTTACAATGGTCAGTTACTATTGATGTGTGAAAGGAATAAATCTGCATACTAAAATTCAGTTTCCCTAGGTTCAAAACTCTAAGAACATTCCTTTTGTTATATGCAGTAGAGAGAATTCTTATAGTAACATGTGTAATGCACCATGAAATCATTGTCTTTGTTCATACCTCTGCTAATGGATTGGAATTTGTGAATATAATTCAATTCAGCTGTTTCTCTTTCTAGTCTTCCTTTGTTATTTCCTTGTTCAAGGACTGTGACCTGTAAATCATTTACTGTGTGTCCAGGAAGGTTGAAATGTCCTGCAGCTGGGGTGGGTTTTTTTGTTTTTTTGTTTTGGTCATAGCTTTTCCTTTGTCTTAAGCCCTTGGGCAAAGAAGAGAGGTCTAACCAAACAGGAGCTGCACACTCCAAATGCTCCCTAGTACCATCTTTTCCACCTATTATAATGGAAGGCAGTGATATGAGTAATCCCAAATAAAATAACCTTTTTCATCCCTCACACCTGGAAAAGAAAGGGACCTGTGTGTGCCAAATAGCCAAAAGTACTCTGATGCTTAACAGAGAGTATAAGAAAGTTATTTTCTAAGTATGGAGGGATTAAACCAGGATTCTGGGTATCATATATTGGAGCATTGTAACTAATGGAGCCTAGATTAGTCATAACTTACTGAGTTTACCTTAAGCATGACAGTCTGGATTCAACCCACTGGAATAATTTCTTAAGCATTGATTTAAGTGGCTCTCTTCTAGGAAAGAATAATGCTTGATTCGTCCCAGTGTACTTACTGTTCCTCACTTGGAGCCTGCCTTTAAAATCAGAAAGCTTAACATTTTAAAGACAGCAGCTGCTATAGGAATTTTCCAAAAAGAGAAAAGGGGGGGGGTAAACTTGGCTTGTTAATGTAACTGTCACTTCCCAGTGTTTCCCATGGCAATCTTAAGACAAGTGTTGCTTGTACCCACATGGCAAATAGCAATGTTAAATTGTACCCAGCTGTGACTCTTTCTTTACTTCCATAAGGAAAGCAGACTGATTGAACTGCATCTCTGCAAAGGGGAGACATTTCAAATTCTTCTTACACACTCAGTTTAGGAAATTACATTTCACCATGTAGTTTTTAATCTGTTGGCGTAGACCCTATGAAACGACAAGTAAGAATGATTTAATTTTATGATAGCACTGCACTAGATGACCATTTTATGTTGCTGTAAAAACCAGAATTTGAAATATTGGAATACTTTGCTCTTCATTCTACTTTCGAGGTCCTTATTTCTTGGGGGGGGGGAGGAGAGTTTGACAATAAACTCATAAGAGTGTGCCCCTCTTTATGGGAAATCCCCTTTAAATAACTCTGGGGAGGGCAAAGAGATGCTCAGTTACAAATTGCATCTGCAGTCAGTTTAAGATCTGCACAGTAGCAACAGTCAATATAAACCCTTCTCTTCCCGTTTCAGTTCATAAGTTTGTCTTCTCATTCTTTAACTTTATATCTGAGACTATACAAGCCTGAGGTAGACAGAAACAGGTGCAGATAAAGAGATTCCCTCCCTCCACCCCTTGAAAATCACCCACCAAAGGTGATTCTATTTCACCTTCATCTGGTTTTATTATCTTCACAGGCAGTGGGAGCTACCTGAATTTAGCAAGGTAAATGTCATGGCACAGTCTGACAATATGATCAGAAGATATTTCATTCACCAATGCACCATCTTATGTTGGTTACCAGTCCATCATGACTTAGGTGGCAATATTTCTAAGTGGGACTTCAATTAGATTGATTATTTTCTTCCTATATTGTGTATTGCACTTATACCTGTGCAGAACCTATGTATACATTAACACATATAACATCTGAGGCAGTACTTGCTCATTTCCTAGAAATGGGCAAGGGAGGGGTTCTGTCCATGATCTTTCAATGGTAGGGATGAAATGAGGCCTGGAGCCAGCCACAAGAGCTCATATGGTCGAGCAAAACGGTGGGAGAAACTGGTCTAATTTTACTGGAAACATTGTCTTCCTCTCCTCAGTTACAAGAAGCCTCAATTTTTGTGTCTACTAATTCTTGGGGCCTTCTTGAGAGTCCATATTGGCTGTGGGCCTGTGGGGAAGTTTTAGCCTATGCCCAAGTCATTCTGGGATAGGCAGAATATGTTGCTTGAAGGCTGTATTATGAAGATAAACTGTTTGTTAAGAAGGAAAATGTAATGAAATAACAATTTTGTAAATTTTGCTCACCATCAGGGGGGCCATGACCATTTGGGAAGTGTGTATTGTTTACTTACAGGGGTAGAATTCAAAGACATGACTATGTTAGTCTGGAATATTGGTCAGCAAGAGGATCTTGTAGCATCTTTGAGACTGAGGAGATTTTCAGACATGCCAAAATCCCTGTTTGCCGCGCGAGCAGCCTCCCGAAACTGCTGCGCGGCAAGGGTCTTCTTCGGACGACGCTGTGCCTCTGGCAAAACCGTCCGTGTCACTTCCGTGAAGCTTGGGACGGCTCCGCGCAATATTTCAATCACGGAGGCTGCCCGTGCTTGAAATATTGCGCGGAGCCGTCCCAAGCTTCACGGAAGTGACACGGACGGTTTCGCCAGAGGCACAGCGTCGTCCGAAGAAGACCCTTGCCGCGCAGCAGTTTCGGGAGGCTGCTCGCGCGGCAAACAGGGATTTTGGCATGTCTGAAAATGTCCTTAGAGAAAGAAGTTGTGGTGTAGGCTTTCATAGATGTGGTCTACTTCCTCAGATTATAACAGATAGGGTACAAAAACATAGCTGCTTAACATGATACCTGCCATCATTTTTAGAATAATAGTCCACAGAAAAGCTAAATAAATAAGCTCAACCTTTTTGGAGACCCTTCTAATATAAAGGCTGCACCCACAAAAAATAACTGAACCTATTCTCCTGAAACTTGGTAGATGAGCTCCATCTGCAAATTTCTTTTAAATATGCCAAAAAAGGGAGAGTTTTTTTAAAAATTGCAAGAGCTCCCCTGTATTTATTTCTTTAATATTTGGTAGTCGGCATTCCCCCTTAACGAACTGCAAACTCCATCTAGTTCTGGCAAACTGAAAGAAAGTTACCACTATTTTTGCATTTCCAGAGTTTTAGGACTTTTTTGGATGCGAAGAAAGTAACGCAAGCAACCTCGTCAGCTTGCGAGGCTGCTGCGCTGCAAAGCGTCAGTTTCGTATGATGCTCACCGCTGCCGGTACTGTTGCGTTACCGCGGGGAGAGTTGAGCATCATATTTCATTGATTTTTACTCACGAAAGTTGATCATGAGTAAAAATCAATGAAATATGACGCTCAACTCTCCCCGCGGTAACGCAACAGTACCGGCAGGGGCGAGCGTCATACGAAACTGACGCTTTGCAGCCCAGCAGCCTCGCAAGCTGACGAGGCTGCTTGCGTTACTTTCTTCACGTCCAAAAAAGTCCTTAGTCAATGAAAAGCATGAACTTTTGGATTTCTGAATCTCCCATCAGGTACGGGACCTCAATTGTATAGCCTCCAAGATGAAGCAGATAATTTTCTGGACTGCTGCATTAGGATCCTAACTGATCTTGTGGTCAAAAGAATAACATCATTTCTGAATGAAAAGGGAAAGCTGTAGAACAAAAATGGCAAATCTACCAATTGGAGATGGCTTATTGAATGAAGGCAGTAGAAACACGTGATGCTTGTACTACTTCAGAATGTCTGAAAGAGCTGTCTTACAGTACAAATTTACATACCCTCAATTTCCATGAACAGACCATGGAAATTCTGATTTATATGAATAGGTCATGGCAATTTAGTTTTATGAGAAACTGTTACTATAAGAACTGTTCAACAGTGGTATGGACTGCCTTGGTGGGTGGTTTCCGTATATTCCGGCGTATAAGACGAGGTTTGAGCCCTGAAAAATAGGATCCAAAATCAGGGCTCGTCTTATACGCCAGATACACTATGCTTCACCCCACCATCTGAACTCCTGCCTCTTTGCTCCCTTTGCAAATGGAGCAAAGAGGCAGGAGATCAGGCGGGTGTGTGTGAGGCAAAGTGCTTATGGTTCATTGCCCCCCTCTGCCTTCTCTCCCTTTGGGGAGCAACCGAGGACAGAGGAAGGGGCGAATGTTGCTGGAAAGCTCCCCCTCCAGCCACCCTTCCACCCTCCCCGAAGCCGCGATCCAGCTCCCGATTGTGGCTTCGGGGAAGAGGTGGGTGGCTGGGAAGCCCCCCTTCCAGCCCCGCTTCCACCCTCCCCAAAGCCCCATCCCTCCACCCCCCTCCCCAAAGCCACGATTCCACTCGAGATCAAGGCTTCGGGGAGGGGGTGGGTGGCTGCAAAGCCCCCTCCCTCCAGCCACCCTTCCACCCTCCCCGAAGCCCCCTCCCTCCAGCGTCCTCCCTCCAGCCACCCCCTCCCCAAAGCCATGATCCCACTTGAGATCACGGCTTTGGGAAGGGGGTGGGTGGCTACAAAGCCCCCTCCCTCTAGCCACCCTTCCACCCTCCCCGAAGCCCCCTCCCTCCAGCCATCCCCTCCCCAAAGCCACGATCCAGCTCGAGATCAAGGCTTCAAGGAGAGGGTGGGTGGCTGCGAAGCCCCCTCCCTCCAGCCACCCTTCCAGCCTCCCCGAAGCCCCCTCCCTCCAGCCATCTCCTCCCCAAAGCCACAATCCCACTCGAGATCGTGGCTTTGGGGAGGGGGTGGGTGGCTGCGAAGCCCCCTCCCTCCAGCCACCCTTCCACCCTCCCCGAAGCCCCTCCCTCCAGCCACCCCAGCCAGCTGGCTATCCCGCATTCCCCAACCCACCAGGAGGTGGGCAGCCTCCTGTGGGTTGGGGAATCGTAGGAGGAGGGAGTCCAGAAGGAGGGATCGTGGCTGTGCAGCCAAATGGGGCATCGTCGCCTCTTCTCCCCACCTTCCTTGTAGGTGGGGAGAGCGAGCGAAGATGCCACATTTAACTCTGAAGCCCCGATGCCTTCTTCTGGGCTCCCTTGCATCGGGGAGGCATCGGGGCTGCGGAGTTAAACCCCTATATTCGCTCCCTCTTCCTTGAAGGTGGGGAGAAGGGGTGAATCCTGGGGTTTGGCTCCATGGCCCTGCGTCCTCCTTCTGGGCTCCCTTTGGAAGAGAGCCCAGAAGGAGGGATCAGGGCTGTGGGGTCAAACGGGGCATGTTCACCCCTTCTACCCACCTTCCTTGAAGGTGGGGAGAGGGGGAGAATCTAGGGGTTTGCTGCGGCCGCCCCTGCTTCCCCCGCCTTGGTCCCCTTTGGAAGAGCCAAGACAGAGGGAAGGGGGCTGCTGAGGCAAACTGGGCATTTTCGCCCCTTTCCTCCACCTTCAAGTCATGTTTGACTGGAAGGTTGAAGAGAGGGGTGAATGTTGCGGCTGGCTGGCTGGGGGAGCCCTGCCAACTGATCCTGTTCGCTTTCCCAACTCATGAGGAAATCCTCGTGAGTTGGGAAACAAAGAGGATCAGCTGGCAAGGCTCCCTCTGCCAGTCAGCCAGCCAGCCAAATTGGGGGTGTGGTGGTCTTATATGGCAAATATATGCCTAAACCTAGATTTTTGGCTGGAATTTGGGGTGGTGGTCTTATACACCCAGACATCTTATACGCTGGAATATTATCTCTACTTCTTTGGATGCCTTTAAACAGAAGTTGCACATGCATCTTTTGGGAGTGCTTTAGTTGTGTATTCCTGCACGGAAGGGGATTGGACTACTGGTCCTTGTGGTTCCTTCCAGTTCTAAGACTCTATGATTCTTACAGTTTAGAAGTTCTTCCTAATATTTAGGTGGAATCTCTTTTCTTGTAATTTGAATCCATTGGTTCATATTCTATTCTCTGGAGTAGCAGAAAACAAGCTTGCTCCACTTTCTGCATGACATCCCTCAGATACTTAAAGACAGCTATCATGTCACCTGTCTTCTCTTCTTCAAGCTAAACATATTCAGCTCCCTAAATCATTCCTCTTTTCTTATAGTTTAAACTGATTGATTTGTGTTCTAGAACTTTATCAGACACACTAAATATGTTGTCATAACAACACCACATAAACACGAAAGGAGGCAAATATCAGATGATGTTGTCCTTTCACATTTATGTCCTGGTCAAAACACGTACCTTTTTATTGACAGCTGAAACTGTCAATAGATTCCTGGTGGTGACGGCATGTGAAACCTTACACCATTTAACTCACATGAATGCAGCGTCAATGGCCAATCTGGCACAAACACTTCTGGGTGAGATCATGACATCCAGGTAAGTGATGCACTTTTTATGGCCTTACCCAATTTACTCAAGACTTTTAAAGTGTGTTCCAAATCTTTAACTATCTTATTTTTTTTTATTTTTTTTTTTTAATTTCCTACTTGAGTATCTTCTTGTGAGAATCTGCAGGATTTTTGAATGAGAAAGTGAATGGAGTTCCGTTAACTTCCTCTTCATTGCCTGGGAAGCCTTTGCCCGGAGAGAAGGTAAGTGTGGTGGGAGGCATTCTTTTCCTGGCATAAAAATGGTTTTTTTAATGCCAGCAAAAGAATGCTTTAAGGGGCTTGTCTGATAAAGTCTCTAGTCTCTGCAGCAGCAGAAAACAAGCTTACGTTCTCTTCTACATTACAGCCCTTCCATTTTTAAATTATTGTCATTATTCTATGAGTCTATGATTCTAGACAACCTACTTGCATGTTTGCCAGTTCTGAACTCTTGACTCAGGCAACTTGAGGCTTGATTATCTAAAAGGTGTGTACAATTATTGTGCCATCTAAGGTATCAAACTGTGGAAAATAAGTCAAAGTTAAGGTGAAATTCCTCTTCAGAGTTCCTTCTAAAGGTCTTGAAAACCTGCCAAGCTTTATCCAGCTTCAGATATCTTAAAGTTCAGACCAGGAAACATTTCCCCCCCCCCCACTTGCCGAAATGCATTAGAGCTGGTGATTACCGTGGCCCTAAGAACAATTGCTTAGACTGCAGTCATTTCTTCATTCACTTTAATTATTGAAGTCAACAAGGCTCCTCTCCATTGACGCCCCCTTGTCATGGGAGAGAGGCTTGCATCCCCTAATGATGTTTTGAGCTATGCTGGCGGTGGCACAATAGCCACCGGTAGGGTCTCCCATGCCAGACAGGTCAAAACCGAAGGGTCTGATAAAGAGTGTCAAAGGGCAGGATGGGCTCTCTAGTCTTATGGCAACCGTCCTAGGAGAAGGAAAACTCTAATCCCAAACCCAGGCAGATGGTGCTCGTCCAATCCTGTAAGGTCAACCATTTAAGAGAAGGAAACTCTAATCAAACCTACGGCCTGAGGACCTCACTGCTACTGTCCATGCTTGCAAGGCCAGCAGATGAACCTTTGGTTTAAAGGGTGAGGTCAGTTCTGTGCACGCTGCGCTCCACCAGACAAATCCATTGCACAGGCTCGAAGGACAAATCCAACAAGGCTAATCTGATTTGTGGGAATAATTGAGGTCACCATGCAGAGGGAGAAAAGACAGAGTCCGGGTAATAAATGTAAATGAAATTATAATTGTCATTTTGACCGATAAGCTGAGAACAATACAATCCTCCCCCCCCCAAAAAAACTCACCCACAAAATCTTCTACTGCAAACTTATCTCCAAATGTTTAGAAAGTTTGATTTAAAGAAAAATGCAAAGCATAACAGAGTCTTAAATTATCCTGAATTATGTTATCATCACCACAATTAAGATCCCTTTAAGATCTTAATGGCAAACTTGAGGGATCATATTTTATAGTGGCCTCTCTGTATCAGTTAATTCACGACTGTGAAATATATCTTTATATATTGCCCTGGTTCAACAGTGCACTCAGGCAAGGGCCATGATTGCATACCAAGTATTCCTTTAAAATAAATTGCAGCCCTTTTGTGTGTGTGTATGTATGTTTGAGACTGTGTGTCCACCTCCTTATACTTCCTCACAGTCCTGAACAGCTGGTTGGCATAATTGCAGCTTATACAGGGGGAGAGGTACCCAATTGCAAAGTGCCTCATTTAAAAAAGAAAAAGAAAAGAAAAGAATGATTGTGATAGGGCCCTGTTTCAGCTAGAGTTACTCGTGTCCTATACTACATTCTGATGCACACAGAAGCCCTCTGAATGTGTGAAGGGTCCCACGAGAATGCACAGTGAAAGTTCTGTCTCTTCAGTGACCAGCCATGTACAGACAGTGCTCCTAAAATGGCACAGAATCAACTGAGTTTAAAGCAGGGATGAGCAAAATGTCACCCACAGGCCTCATGTGGCCCCCAGGGACATTTTTGTGGCCCCAAGGACCCCACAATGTAAAAAAAATATGTTGTAAAAAAGTTCAAATATATATATATATATATATATATATATATATATGGCTCCAAAACAAATGACCCTCTGTGGGTTGTAGAATATTGTAGAGAGTACATGTAAAGGTCCTCTAGACCTCCCGGGGTCACAAGTACTGCAAAAAGTTTAAAGATGCCCCTAATTTTGGGGTCCAAAAGAAGCTTTTTTAAAAAACAGGAAATGAAAGGAAGTAATTTTCCTGTTTTTAAAAAGAGGCCTCTTATGGACCTAAAATGGCCCAGGAAGCAAAACATGGTTAATATGCCTCCAATGTCCCACAGCCTAGTAGTAGTCGTAGTAGTAGTAGTAGTAGCAATAATAACTTGCAGGTGAGGTGTATGGCGCTTCAAGGCCTCCTGAGGGCTAATGTTTTTCCTAACCTTCCACAGCTGCCCACCCCTGGTTTGAACTTGGGGATCAGGCTAAACATAACAAACTACAGCTCCATTCTCCCTGTTGAGAAATGTATAACAGGATAAAGGTGACCTCTTTCAGAGTAAGGCCTTTATCAGACCACCCCCCCAAAAGTCCGTTCTTTTGCTAGCATAACTTTGATGGTTTTATGCCAGCAAAAGAACTCCCAATGCTGTACCTACCTTAATTTCCCAGCAAAGGCTTCCGGGCAAATAAACAGAAACAAAATCCCACAGATTCTCATGAAAAGATGCTCTTGCAGGAAATTAAAACAAAACAAAAGAAAACAAAAGCAACACAGAAGAAGTTTTTTAAAAGCACATACACACACTTAAACACTTACAAGTAACCCAGGGAGGGTCATAAAAAAGGTATCCCTTACCTGGATGTCATGATCTCACCTGGAAATGTGAAGTTGAAGGATTTCACAGCTGGCATCCATAGATTTTCCTTGGGTTACTCCAGATCAGACATCACAAGAGCAGCCAGACCCAGAAAAAAACCACAGGAATTAAGAAGAAAAACAGCCACCCAAAGGGAAGGTATTTTTACCATACATCAAAGGAGTCACAGACAGAATAGGGAAACTGATCAGGAAACACAACCTACAAGCAATCTACAGACCAACCAAGAAAATCCAAGAAATGCTATGCTCAGCGAAGGACAAAAGAGACTCTCTCACAGCTGCAGGAGTTTCCTGTATACCATGCAGCTGTGGACAAGTTTACATAGGGACCACTAAATACAATGCAGTGTGCAAACACGAATCAAGGAACATGAGAGACACTGCAGACTGGGCCATCCAGAAAAATCAGCAGTAGCAGAAAATGTCATAAACCAACCTGGACACAAAATGTTATTTAAAAACACAGAAATTCTGGACCAGGCCAACAACTATCATGTCAGAATGCACAGAGCAGCTATTGAAATCCACAAACACCTGGACAACTTCAACAGGAAAGAAGACACCCTAAAGGTAAACAAAATCTGGCTTCCAGTTTTGAAAAACTATTGAATCAAAACTCAACACTTACAAAGGAATTCCACCCAGGGACAGAAGGATTCCCAGCAGATAATGGGCCATCAACCAACCATTAGCCAAACAGACACTAATGAGCCTTACATTTCTGTACCCAGAAACTAACCATTCAATTACACAAATTTACATATCCTTCCCAACAGGGGTTCACACTATATGAACTCCACACACACTCCTACTCAACCATTCTCTGAAGATGCCAGCCACAGATGCAGGTGAAACGTCAGAAAGAAAGTATTCCAGAACACAGCCACACAGCATGGAAAAAACAACAACAAGGAAAATCACCTGGAAATGTTCACACCAGACCAGCCATTGACTCTGCATGTGAGAACAATGGTGTGAGGTTTCACATGTTCAGAAGTAGATGCCTGAAGAGGGGTTTAGTAGGCAGTAAGTCCCACGAAGTGGAATTGAAAACATGTAGACATGCATAGTAAGATTGCAATGATTTCCCATTAAGAATAATGAAACAAAATAGTTACTATTAAATTAAGTTAAGAACTTTACCTGGATCTGGACAATAGCCCCTACCTGAACTGGAACATTTGGTGACACGACAAAGGAGGATGATAATAATTTTTTTCCATATATGTATTTTGAGAAGCTTATATTAAAATAAGCACACAAACTGACATGGACACCTGTTAAACCTGCAGCCATATGGTCCCATGGGACATGTTCTAGGCCAGTGATGGCGAACCTATGACACGCGTGTCAACACTGACACGCGTAGCCATTTGTGCTGACACGCGGCCATAGGCCTCCCCCCCCCCGTGCCCCCGCCCGCAACCTCACCACCCTCCCTAAGGTGGTGATCCGGGCTTCAAAGCATCACTTTAGGGAGGGGGTAGGAAAGGTGGGTTATGAAGCCCCAATCACCACTTTAGGGAGGGTGGGAGGGTGGAGGAAAGTGGCGGGCGGGGACGACTGTACATTTTGATTACTCAGTTGTCACATGAGTTGTGACAACTCATTAATTATTAATATACAATTAATAATATTGTTGATTAAACAATAAATATTATTGTGAAATAATGTTTTTTCCTCAAAGTGACATACCACCCAAGTTATCCTCAGTTTTTTGGCGATGTTTGACACACCGAGCTCAAAAGGTTGCCCATCACTGTTCTAGGCCCACAGGAAATAACAAACCTTCCACTTCAATGCCTTTGATAATGAGTGCTGAAACTACAATCTCAGATATGGGATCTAACATCATATAATATCGCCCACCCCAAGCCACTGCATAAGTTTTCATAGCGGACTCACCTACCCCCGACAAAACTCTAAACTCAGAGGTAAGCCAAAAATGTGTGGCAAATGCATGGAAATGGGTTGGAGGTAGATGACCTACTGGATTCAATCCCTTCTTAGCCCTAGGCCACATGTAGGACCTTCCAAAATCAAAACAGATTCTTCTGCACCCCACTTTAGGATTGCAAAATAAGCTTACAGGCTCAGCTGGTGGGCCATTTGCGGCCTTGCTGGCATTCGCTCATATTCCCATAGTGGGTGGCCCCTGCAGCTGCATGGCCCTTTGTGGGGGCTTCCATTGCCAGCTTCTCCTTCCCGGCATGCTTTGCGGCTGAAAAGGAGCGGGAAGAAGGTCACCAATCAGTGTGAGGTGCCCTTGCTCCAATTGGTCTGCTGCCACATGGGGGGAGGAAATTCCGGCCATGCTTCTGGTGCAGCTGGATGATATGGAGCCTGCACTGGAGGCCAGTATTTAAGCCAGCTCCTGGCGCAGGCTCCCCAGTTGGCTCATGAGGAGCCAAAGACCTGCCCACCCTCCCTGAAATGTTAGTTATGCATCCTTATGTTATTTGTTGCAATTTGTGAGGCGGATGGCATGGGCCCTGTTCTGGGTTGGTGGGAAATGGGGGTTTCCATGAAGTTCAAGTTCATGGAGACCCCTGTTTATTGATTAACAACTTGTTTACAGGGGAGGAGAGAGCGTTAAGTGGGATGGCTTCTCCAGGGGCTCTCTCCTCCAGGATTGGGTTCGTAGCAACTGACAATGGACCATTGGCCAACAAAGGGTTGGGCAATTAAGGGATCTGGACCCATGCAATAGTGCCAACCATTTACAGCCATTTGCAAGTTGTGGCCTTTAATTGCCAACTATCTTCATACTAACCTATACTTAATCTTTTATATTTATCCTGTACCCAATACAATATATTAACACAGCCTGCAGTAGTATGTGTGTTCATTAAGGAAAGGGAACGGGGGGGGGGTATGGTCTGGGTCCATAATCTTATACACACTGAACTGATACTGAGTACAACTGAACTCAGTGGGAAATATTTCTAAGGGCTTGTCTGTACAAGGCAAAAACATGTAGATTGCTCTGCAGAAATTGCAATTCACAGCAGCTATTTATCTTATTGTGGGTTTGTTTTTTTGTTTTTTTGGTAGATCACAGGCATTGAAGCTATCCACGTTTACTGTGCAAATGGGCATGCTTGCGAGTCAAGATGATGGCCTTGAGTGAATTACTCATTTTTGTACTTAACTCAATTTGCTGTCATTGGACTGTATTTTTTTAAAAAAAAAAATCCAAGGTGTGAAAGAGTGACCTTTTGCTTTAAGAAAAAAGCAAAAAACAAAAACAAAAAAACCCAAAACAACAACAAAAAAAACTCCACATCATTTTATTGCCTTAGTGCTCATTTGCTTAGGTAAAAACCCAACATGGTGGCTCTGGGCACTTGTCTTCTTAGCAAGATGCACCAACCTGTACATGTCTGACCAATCACTTGCTCGTATTGAGAAAGCAATTCAATTCGTTGCTTGTCCTAATAAGGAGGAGTGCCCATTTCCCTCTCTGTTTTTCAAAAAATACGGGGAAAGCTGCAAAGGGTTTTCCCACAGAGTATATGGCATTTGGGCCCCCCTCCTTCAAAATACGCTGAATAGATGCGGGATCCCATTGGGACCAATTGTATTCTCCTCGCATTCTGTGAGGAGTATTTTCGCCATTTAGACAACCCCTAATTATACATGTATATCATGGCATTGTAAAGCATCTGACATAAGCAAGTCAGATAATATTCCTTTGTTTGATCCAGTTTAGTCCTTTGACTGATGTTCATAGGAAGAAGTGTGAAACACTGAAACAAAACTACTTTACACTGCATTCACAGTGCTGCCAAATGTGATGTGCCAATCAGAGTAAAAGTTACTTTGTCTTGTGCCAGTTCATGCATTGGTTCATTCAACAAAGAAGTATATATGTGCAAAGCCAGGTATAACAAAGAGAAAATACATATTAGTCAGTCTTCTGCATCATTGAATATTTCAACGTGATATGCATTTTCATAAGGAAAACTATTTGAGACTTGGAAAAGGCAATAGACAAATCAAGTCTATTTATTTGAATCCTGGGACTTTATCAGACACACTAAATATGGCATTAGAACTATGCCACATAAACACAAAAGGGTGTATATATCAGATGACATCATCCTTTCATGTTTATGTCTTGTCAAAAAGCCATTCTATTTTATTGATGGGCTATCCGTGATGCTTTTTTGCTGGCATTGGAAACCTTGTGCCATTTTTTGTATTATTGCAGTGTCAGCAACAGCAGCATGGCTTCAAACTGGGAGTGGGCAGTGAGTGCTTGGCCCCCTCCTCCTCCCTCAGAACACCTGGCCTTTAGAGAGCCTTTAAAGCCAGCCGCAGTCAGACCATTGGTCCTCTGGGAGGAATTTGTTGCAGCCACAAAGATCTAGACTGGCGACCACCTCCCAGAGGGCTTTCTCAGCTGTCGCCCCCAAATTGTGGAACAGCCTGCCGGATGAGATCCGCCTATTGACATTGTTAGACAGCTTTAGAAAGGCTGTCAAGACGGATCTCTTCAGGCAGGCTTTTCCGGAATAGCTAACCCCAGCCTCAGGAACCCCCTCTGGAGGTTGATTCTGGAGCTCCTAACTGATGCTGTCCGCTAGGAAGGGTTTCTAATAACCATTGTATTATATGCTGATTTTAATTTGTATTGATTTAATAATGTTTTAAGGGGGGGAGGGATTTTGAGTTGTTTTATACTATGTACTATTTTACTGTTGTAAGCCGCCCTGATTGTCTGCAGAGGGGCGTGATATAAATAAATTTTATTATTATTTATTAATGGCCCGTCTGGCCAGAACACTTCCGGGTGAGACTGTGACATCCAGGTAGTTGATGCTTTTTTTTATGAACCTCCCTGTTTTACCTGTCATTTTAAAAGTATGTTTATGTCCTTTTTGTAACTTTTTGTGTGTTATTTTTGTTTTTATTATTTATTTTCCCACGCTCTCATCTTCTCACAAGAATCTGTGAGATTTCATTCAAGGAAGTGAACAGAGCTCTGTTCACTCTCCCATCATTGCCAAGACTGCCTTTTCATGGGATAGAAGGCAAGTGTGGTAAAGGTGGTTCTTTTACCAGCGTAAAATCATAATAAATCATGCCAGCAAAAGAACAGAAAAGGAAGGTGGTCTGATAAAGTCCCTGCTCTCCAGAGTTGTAGTCCAATGTGTAGTGGGCCCCAAAAGTATAGTTGGGAACTCATAAACAACTAATCAGAAATAGATGGATAATAAAGTTTTAGACTACAATGGCTTTTTTCATAACTGTGTGCATGGCTCTAATACAAGCTTTCCCCACTTTCTGATGCCTCGCTAGCCAATAACTTGCTCTTTCAACGCTTGCAAATTACAGGAAAGTTTCATTAATTCAGCAGTGGTTCCCACTGTTTTGTCAGTTCTTCTTGCCTACAAAGCTTGCTTGGGATCCCTCACACATACTTTTGTGTATATAGTGTTAATAGTATTAATTTAGCTTTTGCATGTATTCAAAAGTGATACTGTATATAGTGTGTTATTTGCATATTTTAGTGAACAAAATGCATTTGAAAGGTAAAAAAAAAAACCTGGGTTCCACTTTTCAACTGATTCAGCTTTCTGACAGTTCTCTGATCCCTAAGCCATCAGGGAGGTGGGGGCTTCCTGTATTTGCCTACTGTCTATGGTGGTATATGCTTGGGAATGGGTGGTAATGGCAGCCTCTTAGCAGTTCCTTCTGAGACTCTTCATCATTCCTGTGTCCTAGAAGATAGAGGTGCATTCCATGCACCCCATTCTGTGCACTCATCCTAGCCTATCAGCCTCGTGTGGGGTGGAAGACCCTATTCCATTACCTACACTGAGGTAATATTCAACTGCCAGTCCAGTGAACTTCTCTACATAGAATGGGGAATGGTACCCTTTCCTCAGGAAATAATGTATCTTGGGTTTTTCCTCCTAAACAACTGCAATGTACTGAGAAGAAACAGGAAACAGGCGGCATAAAGATCCCAGGCTATTTTTGGAGGCTTCTGACCTCCTTAGATTCATCTTTACTTTCCTCTTCTTAGCAAAAAAGCATGGATTGCCTATCCTAGAAGCATTCTGAAATGGCAATTTACCTGTTAAATAACTTGCAGGACATTTCTATACTGACACACTGTTTTTTTTCAAAACCAGAAATGGAGTTTCAGCTGCTCACAGTTCCTCTACCGCCCGCCTCCTTTTTCAGTTTTCTTGGCAGTTTACATGCCACACAGGTGTAGGGTTTCATGAGGGTCCCAGGGACAGAAACCTCCAGACCTGGAGACCAGCTTTTTCCTTACCTTCTCTGTCTATATTTTTTCTCTTCAGTGCCAATAAGAAACTCCTTTCCATTTCATTGCAGAGGTATGGCAGAACAGATGGAGTTTCAAGGGCCCTCCATAGCAGTGCTCTTGAGAGTCACTTCCCAAATTGGCTTCCCATTGCCTGCTGTATAATACAGTCCATTTTCTATGAAATAGAAATGCCAAGATAAAGTAATGAAAAAGGGCACAACAGGCTAAACATGTGGTTTATTCACAGCCTTATAAATGTCTACAGATTGAAGTCAGTTATTATGAATGTAGGTTATCTCTACTCTGCAGATTACTTTGCTTCTTGTAGATATTATAATGGTTTAAATTCATTGGACTCTGTTTATTTCCAGTTGTCCATTCTTTACATTCCTTTTATTTTTCTGAGTTGAGGTTGATGACCTGAACCAGGTCCACATAAACACACAGGTTGAGGTAATAAATATTGGTATTAGATATGTCATTTTTGGCAGGAGATATTATATTAATTACTAGCTGGACTCAGTGTACCATATGCCATTAAAAAAAACTCCCCCCAAAACGGCCAGTAGACCTCACGACAAACCTGTAAGGTAGGTTGGTGGATTTAAATTCCTCCTCCCAATTCTCAGTGTTACACACTTCTCCCAGAATTCCTGAGGGTGACTCACTCTCTGTTGCCCTGCCACCACCACTACCAGTTGACTGCCTGGTCCTGTTGCGGCAGCGGCAGCATTGTCCCACCACCGCCTGTTGACTGTCTGGGTCCCAATCTGAGCCACAAATTGAGTGACAGGAGTGCATTGTGAGGTGGAGAGGGAATTTGCATGTGGGTGGTGATTGATTGGTTGGGTGTGGGTTGGGTGTGTTTCCTGAGCAGCCAATCAGCACACTGGGAAAGGCAACATACCCAAGAGAATTATATATATAGATATTACATTAATTATATCAAAGGGTGTTACTTGCAATGTTTTTATTTTACACTTTTATCTAGGTATTTCTTACACCTATTTGCTGAGATTTTTCAAATGAACAAGGTTCACTGGAGAATTTTTACGGATCCCCTGCCCTGTCTTGGCTATTCTTTATTCCCCACGCATTATCACAACAAAGCTAATAAGGTAAATCAGACTGAGAAAAAAGGGGCTGGTGAGTTTGACTCAATAGTCAAACTCTACACCAGACTCACTGTAGAAAAAGGTGTCTAAGAAGTCTAGCAAACACAGGGCTCATTGACACCAGTCAGGATACACCAGATTACCTGCAGAAAACAGGCTGGGGACCAAACAGGACACCAGCCCATCACTGAAGCTGCCGGCACTGCCATGTTCTTTACTAACACAGAAGCCTGGCAGGGGTCCCACAACATATGACCAAGGGCCCATGCATATGTCCAGTCTCAGTCACATGTTGCAGGAACCCTGCCTGGCTTCCAGGAGAGCCAGGAAGCTGGAGTGGCAGCAAGGAGCAGCATTCTGGGATGGGCTCCTGCAGAAATGTGGGGCCCGATCTGATAATAACAGATTACACTGGGTATTTTCTTGTAACTCTTTATTGGGCCCTATCCCAGCTTGCCTCTGTTTCAGCCTTGTATCTGCCCCAGGGGCAGATTGGGGTAAATGCCCTGTGTTGTTTGGACTGCAGGGCTCTAGAACAGGGGCGAGCCAGGGTATTTGGCTGGTGTAGACAAGCCCTAAGTCCTTCACAGTCCTGGAATGTATTTGGATATTTTGAGAGAAAATACATTCAGAAATATAGATTTTGTGACAAAACACATGCAGAAATATATTTTAATAGAATATGTGTGTGTGTGTATCTGGATGTATATTTTCAAGACCAGTAGATTTATCACAGAAACTGGAGGAAGAGTTATATGGGTGAACATATAAGAATTATATGAGTGAAAGTGATAATGAATAGAAATTGATTCATTTATCCATAGTGTCTGGATCTATTGCAGTCCTTCAAGACAACTAAGAATAACCTAAAGAATACAAAGACATAACTTAATACAAAGACATAACTAGATCAAGGGAAGTAATAGTGCCACTCTATTCTGCCTTGGTCAGACCTCACTTAGAATACTGTGTCCAGTTCTGGGCACCACAATTCAAAAAGGATATTGACAAATTGGAGCGTGTCCAGAGAAGGGCAACTAAAATGGTGAAAGGTCTGGAAACGTTGCCTTATGAGGAGAGACTTAGGGAGCTGGGTATGTTTAGCCTGGAAAAAAGATGGTTAAGAGGCGACATGATAGCCCTGTTTAAGTATTTGAAGGGATGTCACGCTGAGGATGGAGCAGGCTTGTTTTCTTCTGCTCCAGAGACTGGAACACGGAGCAATAGGTGCAAGCTCCAGGAACAGAGATTCCACCTCAACATTAGAAGGAACTTTTTGACAGTAAGAGCTGTTCGGCAGTGGAACACACTCCCTCGGAGCGTGGGGGTCTCCTTCCTTGGAGGTCTTTAAACAGAGGCTGGACTGCCATCTGTCGGGGATGCTTTGATCAAGATTTCCTGCGTGGCAGGGGGGTTGGACTGGATGGCCCTCATGGTCTCTTCCAACTCTGCAATTCTATGATTCTAAGGAAAAAGTGAGAGGGAAAAGAAATGTAGCAGTACCTATAAAAGTAATTGGTTTATTTTAGCATGAGCTTTCATGGATTTCAGTCTGCTTCCTCAGATATATGTATCTGAGGAAGTCAATTGAAATCCATGAAAGTTCATGCAAAAATAAACCAGTTAGTCTTAAAGGTGCTACTAGACAGCTTTTCCCCATTCCTCCTTTCCTTTTCATGCTGCAAGAGACTGAGGGCTTGTCTAGACCTGCGAGAATACTCCTGATTCTGGCTGGTGTTTTCTGGCCCCAGATCTGTCCCATTTCCACCCCTGTTACCTAGATTAACTTAGACACAACCCTGGGATGAAGTCGGCATAGACATGCCAGCCCATACCGGTGGGTGCCTCCACTGCTGTTGTGTGTCGCTCCCTCTGAAGCCAGGATGGAGACCCTCAACATGTAATCAAGATCACATGCTGGGAGCCTCTCTTCTGACTGCAGAGAATCTCCAAGGGCATTGTTGTCTAGCTATATGGCATGAGGTGCAGGAACAGACCCTGCATCCCTGTGCCAGCCTGATACAGGTTTTCCTGAATGAAGTGGGTTTCCCAGGTGTTTAAGTAAAATGTTTTAATAGAATCATAAAATCATAGAGTCGGAAGAGACCACAAGGGCCATCCAGTCCAACCCCTGCCATGCAGGAATACAAAATCAAATCATTCCTGACAGATAGCCATCCAGCCTCTGTTCAAAAGCCTCCAAAGAAGGAGACTCCACCACATTCCGAGGCACTGCATTCCACTTCCAAACAGCTCTTACCATCAGAAAGTTCTTCCTAATATTTTGATGGAATCTCTTTTCCTGCACTTTGAGTCCATTGCTGAATGTCCTTGTCTCTGGAGCAGCAGAAAACAAGCCTGCTCCATCCTCAATATGACATAGCTTCAAATATTTAAACATGGCTATCATGTCACCTCTTAACCTTCTCTTCTCCAGGCTAAACATACCCAGCTCCCTAAGCTGATAGTCATGAGGCATGGCTTCCAGGCCCTTCACCATTTTGTTCCCCCTTGCCTTGACACATTCCAGCTTGTCAACATCCTTCTTGAATTGTTGTGCCCACAACTGGACACAGTATTCAAGGTGAGGTCTGATCAAAGAAGAACAGAGTGGATCTATTACTTCTCTTGATCCAGACACTATACTCCTATTGATGCAGCCTAGAATCACATTGACTTTTCTGGCTGCCATATCACATTGCTGGCTCATGTTCTGCTTGTGGTTAACTAACGACATTTTCAAACACGTCTTACCATGCAAGAAGACTCCGGGAGAGGTACGCGGCTATCCGGCAGCAAGGGGTCCTTTTCAGATGCTGCCATCCCTCTCGCGGCATAGTCTGTGACAAAAAAGGATTCCCTGCCGCGGGATAGCCAGTTTCCTCTCCCAGAGTCTTCTTGCACAGTAAGACATGTCTGAAAATGTCCTAAGACTCCTAAATCCCTTTCACATGTACTGCTATCCAGCCAGGTGTCACCCATCTTATATCTGTGCATTTCATTTTTTCTGCCTAAGTGTAGTCTAAGTCTATATTTCTCCCTGTTGAAATTCATTTTGCTAGATTTGGCCCAGCTTTCTAATCTCTTAAAGTCATTTTGAATTCTGTACCTGTCCTCAGGGACATTAGTTTTAAAGGGCTTTACCCCGGCATCTCTCCATCTTTGTCTCTGCCATTGTGAGGAGTGCCCGGAGTCGAAAAAGGGCAAGAGGGGGGAAAGCTAGGATAAACAGCCCATCTAGACAATGCCCAACATATCTGTTTCTTGGGGGGGGGATATATAGCTTGTTGACATAGGATGCCTCCATAAGTGGGGCAGGGGGAGTCTCTGGAAGTATCCTGTGTTTGCAATTCTTTTTTATTTGAGAATACAAATTGCACCCAGTCTCTTTCTTGAAATATGCTGGGTTCTCCTCCTTTTCCCCTCCCTTATGTTGTTCCTCTTTCCATTGATTGTATGTCAGGTCCAGTCTCATGCAACACTTCAGAAATTGATTTTCACAATTGCCACTGAACCTTTTAAAAATTATTATTCAGAACTTACCATCTAAGTGATAAAATGAGTATTATTAAGCATTTCGTTTTAGTGCTAGCATTCTTCTTTTCATCACTTGATCTCTGTTGAATAAACAATTGTTGTGTTTATTGGGGTCAAGTGTTTTTGTTGGAATGTAGAAAGGCATGAAGACAAATAGAGATAGGTTTCATTTTAGAAAAAAAAATATGACTGGGTTAATTTAAACTGCCCTGGGGTGTGGGAATGAAAAGTCCTTGGTAATGCTAGAAGTTTCCAAAAAGTAATCCAGGATGAAGTGAACACCATGTGGATCTCCACACTAAAATCAAAAAGCTCAGATACAAATTCTGGAACTTTCAGTGTTTTTAAATTCATCTGGAAGCAGCCATAGTCAACAGACAAACATTTGCTTAGGCCAAACCCACACTACACAAACAATCCAGTTTGAAATGGGATTATTCGTCATGGCTCCTTTCTACACAATCCTGGGATTTGTAGTTTGGTGTAACACCAGCACTCTTTGGCAGGGAAGGCTAACGACCTTGTAAAACTACAAATCCCAGATTCAGTCGGAAGAAGATATGGCAAACAATCCAGTTTCAAATGGGATTATTTGTCTACTGTGGATTTGGCCCCAGTCCCATACAAAAGTTTTGTGCCAATGCAGCGGGATTTGTGATATTCCTTCATTCAACAGCTAGACTAGACTTGACTACACTTTATTTGGAACCCATGTTGTCCCCAAAGCTGGGACTCAAGGTGGTTTGCAAGAATTTTTGAAAAAACACAAATAAAACCCCATATAGAGAAAAATGTGCACAAAGTTGCAGTTTAAATAGTGTTAAACTGTGTATAGAATTAAAACCATTTAAAACATTGGTTCTCTTATTCTCACACAATATTACACAATATTCTCACACAATATTACACAATATTACACATAATATTCTCACACAAAGCTCCTTTTGGTTTTAAAAGCTGGTTTTCATGAAAAGTGCAACTTGAAAAGATAATTGTTCCCTCCCATGGAACTAATTTCATATTCCTTGGAATATATGAATCTGTCATATATTTCTAGATCACTGGTCTTTCTTTCCACCTCTCATTTGAAAATGTTCCCAGGACATTTTCATCATGTAAACGGCACCTAGGTGTAATTGGATCCAGCCCTGGCTTTGGCACTGACCAATATGCCCTCACCAAATATAATCCACAGCATAAACTTATCCAAAGACAGAGGAGATTATCAGACATTGCAAAAGAACACCCCAGGAGCACACGAGGACAACGTTAATCTTGCACGAATGGATCCTGGGAGATTATCAGATGCCTGTAAAAAACACCCCAGGAGCACATGAGGATGTTACTGTTAGACAAACAGGTCTCAGTTTCAGATGATGTTGTCACCCTTGCAGGCTGCTTCTGTGCTGCAGCCATGAGTAAGGCATTGGTTTTCATTGATAGGACCTCCCAGAAACTAGCCTTTTCAGAAACCTGGCAGTTTCATTGGATTTATTTATTCATTTACTGGTTTATGCCTGTTTAAAATAATCAATGATGTTTTCCCCTGGCTATTAATCATAAAATGGGTCCAAGTTAAACTTATGGGGTGAAAGAAAAGGTTTAAAAATAATCAAAGTTAACAAGGAAAACATTACAGCAGACAATACAGAGCATCCAAAGAGGGACAATTCAAACTCAACTGTTTTGGCAACAGAGCTGCCATTCCACTCCATATATCAACTCAGACCAAAAGATTTCATGCTACTACCTAATAAAATGGGACTTAACTAGGCTTCTTACCAGAGGGATTGCTCAATGCATTACACACAAGGTTCTGCTCTGGGACCTTAGCAACCTAAGCTGACAGAATGATGGGACATGAAACAAGTTATCTTCTACGGATCTTAAAGAATGATGACTTTCAAATGAAAGGGAAGGCAACATGGAAGTCAGCATTAAGATACAATGATTGCCATGAACAGTAAAAGTTACTGTCACAGCAGAGAGTTTTCTTCATGAGGAAAAGAGAGAGCAAAGTTAAAGCCTGGTGGAATTTATGTGACTAGAAAACTGATAACACAACACGTTTTCTCTATCCTGCGAAAACAACAGGCCAGAGAGATATCTAGAGGAAGCAACTATCTCAAAGGGCCTCTAGGCAGTGAGATGTGATCAATATTTTAACCAGTGCACACCTGTACTTGTATTGACAAAACTGTTTTGCCTTTTATAATAAAAATCTTCCCTTTCCACTGCATCAAAATGCCTGAGGGACTTAACTTAAAAGAAAAGAAAGGAGTCGAACTTCATGATGAAATCTGTCTAAAGAGTGGATAGGTGAGGTGGTTAGCAGGTGTCTCGCTTCCAAAACTTGTTCATCTCAGCAAAGGACATTAGAAAGAGGACATGCAGAAAAGCAGCAAAGAAAATTTTATACTTTTAAGAGTATGGTATTTATTTATAGTCTGTGTTTCTTCAAGAGAGCTTGAGGCATTGTGCATAAGATTCTCAGCTGGTTTTCCATCCATGTCTACTTTCAGTGAAGTTGCTGTCATCAGCCAGTCAGAATGATAGCAATGGCATATCTCTGTTCATAAATGTCTTTCTCTCTCTGGCTTTTCTTCGCAAACGAAGATTCAGGAAGGACTCATCCTGCACTTTCTGCAAGCGCGCTGATGACTAAAATGGCCAATCCGAGATAAACAAATCGGGTTGCAGAAAGCACAGCAGAAGGTTTCCTTGGGTGATGTTTCCGGGTTGTGATTCTTTCTGCGTTGTCGTTTCTCTTCAAGACTTGTTTGACGAGAGTTCTCAAATAAGGCTGCAGCATTGTGGATAGCATGTCCCCATGAGGCCACGGCGGACCATTGTTGGTGATCAATTTGGCCGAATCTGAGATGTTGTTTCAGGGCGTCCTTGTATCGCTTTTTTGGAGTGCCCCTCTTACGCTGACCCATGGCGAGTTCACCGTAGAGTACTATTTTTGGGAGGCGATGGTCCTCCATCCTAGAAACATGCCCTGCCCAGCAGGTCTTGGCTATTCCATAGAATCTGCTGTACTTCATCTAATAATGGAATAAAGCCCCCCTTTTCTCTTTCAGAACTGTCCAAATCAGATACAGACTGATGCAACTTTAACTGATAAGGCAACAATCGTCAGAAGTCCCATTAAACTCCATTATGTTTATTTCTGGTTTATCTTGCTTCCAGCATCTGAGGAAGTAGATTAAGGATTTTATGAGATACACAAAACAAGGTGTCATAATGACACCACATAAATGGGAAAGGGCGCGCAGATCAGACAACGTTACCCTTTCATGGTTAAAATCAGCCCCAAACCTTAAGCCATTAATAGATCCCCCATCCCATTTTGGTGCTGGCATTGCCTTCATGTGAAAACTTGGGCCATTTAACTCTTGTGACTGCAGCGAGAATGGCTGGTCCAGTGCAAACACTTCCAGGTGAGATCGGGATATCCAGGTAAGTTTTGCTCTTTTTAGGACACTCCCTGGGCTACTTGGGACTTTTAAAGTGTGTGTGTATGCTTTTTTAAAAAAAAATGCTTTATTTTTGTTTTTATTTTTCAAATTTCCCATGCAACAAAGTCTCATGGGCTCCATTCACTTCTTCTTTATTCCCCCGACTGCCTTTGCCAGGAGAGAAAGATAAGTGTGTGTGTGTGTGGGGGGGGGAAGAATATTATTTTGCTGACATTAAAATAGTTTTGTTTTTTTATGCTGCCAAAAGAACATTTTAAGGGGCTAGTCTGATAAAGTTCTAAATCTACAAAAGCTTATGCTACAATTTTTTCTCTCCCAGTTAGTCTCAAAGGTGGTACAAGATCCCCTTGTTTACTGATATTCCAAACTAACATGGCTAGGTCTTTGAATAATCAGGATGAGTGAGTCTGTCATTTTCACTTTCTCTAAGTTTTGGATTTTTCAGTTTCACATTCATTCCATCTGATCGATGAAAATATTTGCAAAATATGTTAACTTCTCAAAAATGAACTGAATGACATTCTCACCTATTGGCACTGGCCAGATTAACAAACTACAGCTCATCCCAGCATAGAGCAGACAACTCTATCAGTTTCACTTTCTTGCATTTGATAGAATCAATTTTTTTTGGGAGGGGGTTAAGTTTATGAATACATTTTTGAATTTTGGAATTCTCATCCAAAAATAATCTAAACAAAATCCCCATCCTACATTTAATGTATAGATTTGCAGCTTTTTAAAGCCATGTTACTATACAAAGAGTATAGTAACACGAGCTTAGTTTGGGGTACATCTCAAAGATGTACATTTATAAACTGTTACCCTTTACATATATACTGTAGAGCTTTTGTGTAGAAAAGCAAAAAATACATCTTTACATTTTTCATTAAGACCAACAAGTCAAAACAGAGGAGTGTTTGGCCTATCACAAATGAAATTTATTCAGATTGTTTTTGCAATAAAATGTTTTACAATGTACTCCTGCAACTTTTTAAAAGGAGAGCAGTGTCTATTTACTTTTCATTTCTGGAACACAAAGCTCAGCTGGGAATATACAGCAGCTATAAGCTTCTTTTTTAAAGTACCTGTCATTGTCCCTCACTGCTTTTCATATCTTTAGCAGATTGTGTGTTGTTTGTTTCACACTTAAAAACAAGACAAGTCTAAAGAAATAGACTTTTGTTGGCACTCTAGAAGTCATATAAGGAAATATTAACAGACTGATACAAATGCTCTCTTATGATGACAATAAGAATAGTAGTAGCAGTAATAATACCCATACTATTTTTAAATAACATTAATATTTTAACACTTGTTGGGTACAGAAAATGTAAATCCATATTCGAATCCACTCTCTTCTCCTTGAAATGAAGTAAGGACTTCTTCCTTGAGTAAGAAGTCAGAATGCTGATAGGACTTCCTGGGAATGTATGGAGGCAGGATGTGTGCCTCCAGGGAGTCTTTAGACCTTAAACATGTTCCATCTACACTCACTTTCATACAGTGGCTAGAGAAGATTAGCCACTTTATGAGAAGAAGGAAGAAAAATGGACAGAGATGATCCTACTACTAGCATCTTTAGCATTTATGCCCAAATGTCTAGGCTAGGAAATAATATTTGAGTCCTTGAGAGGGGGGTTAAATGGGAAATTGACTTTTTTATTATGAATCAGCTATCAGAACACAGATGTCAAGGTTATAACTTCCCCTCTCCTTGCCTGGCCTCACCCCCTCCTGATGTGTCATGGGCAGGTAGCCAAGAGGGGAACATGGAAGGCCCGATGAGCCTATCTTGGCTCCCCCTGCCCAACCCTTGTGTGACATTGATGTGGGGGGGGCAAGCTAGGAAGGATCTATGGTCATCCCATCCCCATCCTGCTGATGTCACATGGGGCATATTTAGTCTGGAGAAGAGAAGGCTGAGAGGTGACATGATAGCCATGTTTAAATATCTGACGGGATGTCATACTGAGGATGGGGCAAGCTTGTTTTCTGCTGCTCCAGAGGACACAGAGCAATGGTTTCAAACTACAGGAAAAGAGATTCCACCTAAACATTAGGAAGAACTTCCTAACAGTAAGAGCTGTTCGGAAGTGGAATGCACTGCCTTGGAGTGTGGTGGAGTCTCCTTCTTTGGAGGTTTTTAAACAGAGGCTGGATGGCTATCTGTCAGGAATGATTTGATTTTGTATTCCTGCATGGCAGAAGGTTGGACTAGGTGGCCCTTGTGATCTCTTCCAACTCTATGATTCTATGAGAGCCCCCTCACCTTGCTTCCAGAGGTTTTTTCCCACCTGACAAAACTCTTAGGAAAAAGTGCAGAGAAAGTGGGTTGTGTTATTTGTTTTCCACAGTTGGAACAAATAGTTTAATGTTGTACTTCCCTAAAAACTTCTTTATATGTGTTACCAGACTGGTAGAGTAGAAGTCTGGTACTGCCCATGAAGGAAAAGTCTGTATTTCAGGTATGGATTGGTGGGGCAGTTTTCTCCATCCAAGAAGAAAATAAGTGTTTTTGTTTTGAAAAGGGTCTAATGCCCTGTGGATATACCCCTAATCCAACATGGAATTTACTGGAGATCTGCTGATGTAAGAAGCCTGGGATTAGGCAAACTCTCTGGAATGACAAGTCAAAGACTGAATGCTGGTGAAATCACTGAAAGGTCCAAGTAATCTTAGACACAGATTTATTTCAAGACCTTTTCCCTTCCAGATTGATGATTCCTGAATTTAATAGCTGAAAGACCTTTGGAACAAGTGTCCAGTGTCAGGGTAAATCAATCTATTTGTATAGCTTTCCCCTTTGAAAACAAATTGGTAGAAATGAAAAAAAAAATCTTACTCTGATATTATCTTAAAGAACTTCAGATTGTTTGTCTGCAGGATTAATTGTTAAACCAACTTTTCTGTCTAACAAATGGCTGAACCTTGCCTCTGAGGTCAGGAACTGCAGTAGGGAAGCACTGACTTTATTTTCTCTAAAGTGACAACACACATTCATTTTCCAAACAAGAAGAAACAATATCAGTATTCTGACAACTTCTGGTTTTCTGAAATTGAGTTTAGACAGAGATCTGGTATAACATTAGATTTCTTTTGTACTTCCACTAAGATGGGCATGAATCCAAAGAGGGACAAAGCCAATTCCCCCTGACTTCAGTTCATTTTAAGGGTAATGTTACTTAATCATTCACAGATCTACAAACATTTTTGAATATACAGGAATTCAGCCCCTGATGTCTAAGAGCTAAACACAAACAGTATTTATATGAGGTCAGCATATTTATCAATTTTGCTTTTTTCAACACGAAATAGACCCCTTCTTACAAGAGAGTCTGTTTGTGATCTGTTGGAGAAAGTAAAGATGGGGAGTGCACCATCTTCTTTGGTACAATGGCATTCCCCTTCACAATAGCCTGCATGGCTTTCATGGGCTCAGGGTAGTGATGGGAGAGGCAATCAGAATTATGGTGCGTCTATACGATCATAAAAAAATCCGTTTGGGGGGTAAAAAATACGAATAGGCTGTCATTCGTATGCATACGAACCACCCACATGATTTTTTACTCCCCTAAACTCTGTATGACTCCCTCTTCCCCAAGCTGGCTGGAGCGAGTAAAGCCAAGCAGCGGTTTTAAGTCTCCCGCCCCCCTTAAAAAAAAAAGGTTCCTGGTTTGTGGACAATCGGTTTTCCCTATTTACAATATAAAATAAAAATAAAAAATGTATAATTAACCGACTTACCGGACTCTCGCTAGCCGGGAATCCAACATGGTGGCCACTCCCAATTCCCCTCTGTGTTAGCCCCCCCCTCTGCTCGGCCAGCCAATCAGATTAGACAGCCTGTTTGTATGTGTGCGAATGGACCATACAGACCCATCAGCCATCCGAATGGAGTACGGATTTCTCATCACGATCCGCTTTCCCTCCCGAATGCCGCATGTGCATATTTCAGGGTGGAAAACCGCCCCCCTCTTTTGCATGCGTGTGAATCCGAACGGCCGTGTGTACCGAAGCGCGAACTTCCGCACGCCGTATGTATTATTTAAATTGTGTAGACGGGACCTTAGTTTAGTTGGGGCAGAGAGTTCACTACAGTCTGCTCTAGAAATCAGTTCCTCACCATGTTGAACATCAGTTGGCATCCTCGCCACTCTTCCTTTAGTTGTGAGCTTTAGGAATAGTAGTATTGTGTGTGTGTGGGGGGTGTTTTCTTGCTGTACTGTTGCTTTGTCACAACATGGGGCTAGGACCTGTGTGCCCTTCATAGTTTTGTGGTCCCCTTAATGGGCTTTGGGAGTTGAGTCAAACAGGATCACACTCAGTTCTGGGATGATTGGTTCAGCTTCACTGTTTGTTAAAAGGGGAACCATACTGTGGTTTCCACCCAAGTGCAATCTAGTGTTACATATGTCATGGCTGCCCAGCAAGCAGACTGGATGAACTGAGATTTTTTTGGATGTGAACTTACTGCACAAGAAGGCTCGTAACAGTTGCGATGCTGCTGCGCGGCAGGGGCCCCGTTTCGTACGACACCGTCCCCCTGCCGAAATCAACTGTGTCAGTTCTTCAAGAGATTGGAGGCAGCCGTGCCATATTTGTCCATTTTTTACTCACAGAAGTTGCCCGTGAATAAAAAATGGCCAAATATGGTGCGGATGCCTCCAATCTCTCGCGAAACTGACACAGTTGATTTCGGCAGGGGGACGGCATCATACAAAACGGGGCCCCTGCCACACAGCAGCATCGCAACTGTTACGAGCCTTCTTGCACAGTAAGTTCACATCTGAAAAAGTCCTTGGTTTCCATTGGTCAACAGTCAGGTTGACCGATGCAAGGATTCAAATCATGGGATAGGATTTCAACACACTTTAGATGCACTGATCTAGGGATGGAATGGCTAGTAAAAAATATCTAGAAAGGGCTAGATTTTTTTTTTAAAGTGTCAGGAAACCTTGATGAGGAGAATCCTAGATGAGTGAGAATCTTTGCAGTTCTGGACTTATTTGCACAAAAAAAAATGCACGTGGATTTTTTTAAAATTTTAATTTAATTTTATTTTTTTGCAAAGAAAGCCTCTTCAGATATAACAACTACAGTTTGGGCTTTTTTATTCCAACAAATGCTGTCTGTGTCTATTCTCTGCCAAATGGAGTCTCGCTGAACCTCTCAACTTCTTCCTTTCTCCGAAAAGAAGGTCAAATGTTTCTCTGACAAAGAAGAGAATTTAGAAACTCTCAGAGTTGGTTCTAATCATACATCAGGATCCACTTCAACACAACCAAAACAACCGACAAGGTCAGCTGTGGAACTGAACAGGTTGGACACCTCAGTACTAGGTCAGCTGTTGACCTTTTATGGCAAAACTGCTGTTTCAAAGAAGGAAGCTTTGCTCAAATCTAAGATATTCAGTGGAAAATTGGTGAGATAAAAGAGGATATTATTACAGATAACCACATAGGAGATCAGTGAGCCTTGGTGCAGCCAGAACTGACTAAGGGCCTGCACTGAAGAAATACAGCAGTTTGATACCACTTTATCCACCATAGTTCTATCCTATGGAATCCTGGTATTTGTAGTTTGGTTGAGGTGAGCCTTTTCAACAAGAGGACCAAATTACAAATACCAGGATTCCATAGATAGATCAAGTGGTTCAAATGGTGGATCAAGTGGTGTCAAACTGCTGTATTTCTGCAGTGCAGACAGGCACTAAGGACTTTTTCGGACAAACCAAAAATAATGCTAGCAGCCTCGCCACGATCGTTGATCGTGAGTAAAATATGATGGTCAAATCCAAAATATGACGGTCAAATGTCCCAGCGGTACTGCAACAGTACCACTGGGAAGGAGCGTCATGCGAAACGGACACCCTCTAGTGCTGCAGCCTCGCAACCTGGCGAGGCTGCTAGCATTATTTTTGGTTTGTCTGAAAAAGTCCTAAGTCTGAGGGGTAGTCCACACATTAAAGAAAACTCTCTTAGAATCTGCGAGGAATCCCATGTGTCCAAATGGGATCCTGCAGCATTCCATCCCTTTCAGAGGGAGGAGGAGCAAAAGTTGGGGAAAGTCCGCAGCACAAGCCTCCGGGACTTTTCCTAAGTTTTTTTAAAAAAACACTGATGGAAATGCACACTGTCACCTGTTAGGACAACTGAATCACATTGCCTTGCATTGCTGAAGAAGACAGCTGATTGGTTGCATGTGTTCAGGGGAAGGAGCTTGGTAAAATGGCAGATTGTGGAACTGCCATGTTGGATTCTTGCCATTGTGATTATGCACTGAGGCGATGAAACAGGCTTTCTTTTCTTTTTATTATTATTTAAGCTGAAGATCACTCTTCTGCACCTTAGAGTTAGTTTTTTTTAAAAAAATCTTGTTAGGCGGGGGCAAGCTGGAGAATACAAATCAGTAAGTAATTCACTTGTGGCCACTATCTTGATTCACTGGCATTCCTCCATGTGAACAGGAAACACGGAGAGCTTCGTACACCAGCAATCTTGCCAATAAACTGTTGAGGCAGATGACAGCTGCTACAAATTGGCATTCACATTCACATTTTTATTCCCTTGTCTAGACTGGCCCTAAGTTACATGAAGAGGATGCCATTGATTATTTTAAAGTAAGAAATTCTTGCATCCATGGAGAAATGTGTGAATTTGTGAAAGTTTCATGCCCTCAAAAACCATGGATCAGCAAGGACTGCCACAGCTGATACTCTCCACCCCAAGATTCTTGGCTTATCTTTAAAAGTCCCAGATTCTACACCTTCTTGCTGCTTGTTAGCACCTGCAAACAGATTCCAAAAGACCTAAAACTGATTAATTTGCAAAGCTTGCTTACAGGAAGGAGAACTTGCTTGCAGGAACAGGAGAGGAGAGGAGAGGAGAGATGGGGGTGGAGAGGTGGGGTGGACCAGGGAAGGGGGAAATGGTGGAAATTTTCATTCACTCAAGCTTGCCATACCTTCCTTCAAAAGACAGCATGCCTCTTCTTTCAGGAACCAAGAAGAATACACATGAAGGAGTAGACAGCACTGCCAACTTAGAGGGTTCTCTCTGAATGGCTCAATTTGAACCACACCATGCCCAGAACCATGCAACAAGCTCTCTTTCTCTCCCTCTCCCTCTCCCTCTGACACACAATTTCCCCCTGCTAATAGATTTTATATTTACCCTTCATATCTAATTTTCTCTAAAGTAGGATCAATATTGCAGAGAAGCATTCCTGATTTGAAAATGCTTTTTCTCCCTACTTCAGTTATTTCTGTAGATGTATTTGTTTTAAAGATCTGAACAAAAGAACTTCTCCTTCATGGGCAGTACCAGCTTTGCATCTTTCCACTATTTGGTCAGCATATATAAAGATGTTTGTAGGGAATGTGCTGTGTGAAATTATTTGTTTTCAGAAGACAGAACAAATAATTTAATCCATTTTCACTCTGTTGCTAGACATCTTTGAAAACTGTGCTATTTTCACAAATTTTGGGGGTTATTTTTACTGCAGTGTTGGTGAAGGAAATGTATGTTCTCCACACTCCCTTCATTTTGATTAACAAAACTTAGTGCTGCATAGCTCCATATGAAAGAAACTGTAACTTGTAGAGGTCCAGCACTGAGAGAGGTTTACTGGTTACTGACTTTGAGAGAATGGAAAGGGGGAAAGAAAAAATCTAACAGTACTTTCAAGAATTACTGATTTTAGCATAAGCTCATGGGTTTCAACCTACTTCTTTAAGACGGAATATTTCCAGGAATGGAAAGAATATTTAAAACTATTTGAAAAATGGTTTTCTCAAGTGTCAGAAAACTCTGATGAGGACAACCACAGATGGTTGAGAATCAGTTCAGGACCAACCCTGCATTAAAAAAGGCATGTGAGTTATTTTTCTGCACAGATAACAGAATTTTCTACACAGAAAACACCATTCCTTTCTAAGTGTTCACAGACTGTCTTTTTAATGATCTACTGTAAAATCTCTCCTGGTATTGTTGTCAGGCTGTCTGGGTGGTAATTGCTTGGGTCCTTCCCTTTTGAATGTGGGGACAACATTTGCCCTCCTCCAGTCTGCTGGGACTTTACCTACTCCTGTGGGTGATGTGATTAGGTCCTGTAATGACATTTCCTTGTCTTGTGGGTCTGATCAGATATGATTGTATTGGGAGGCTTGGCTATAAACTATGGATTTGGTAGAGTGTCCAGGGTGGAAACTGGAGGCTTTTAAGTACATGTAGCAGTCCATCATGGAGCTTTATGGTGGTATCCAGAAAGTGGATTTGTTCTCTTGATAGTTCCAGGCTGAGATTGATGGTGGAGTAGAAGCTGTTGAAATTCTGGTGGAATGTCTTTAGTGAGTCTTCTCCATGTGTCCAAATTATGAAGATATCATCAATGTACTCAGGCTGAGTAGAGGTTTCTGGGTGCAGGAGTTAGTGAAGCCTTGTTCTAGGTCAGCCCTGAATATGTTGGCATATTGTGGTGGCATGCATGCGTCCATGGCATTATCATTGACTTGAAGGTATATGTTATTATCAAAAGTAAAGTAGTTGTGCTTGAGAAAAAAGTGGCAGAACTTGATGGCTAGGTCTGCTATGATTCTGCTATGGCATAATTGGCTGGTACTCCCTATAACTTTTCTATCAACCTAGTACTCACTCTTTCCAAATCAGAACACTTACAGGGTATTTGAGCAGATGGGGGTAATGGTTGCGTGGAGTTCTTCTATATATAGTATGTGTTTTTAATTTTAATTTTAGAACTCTCCATTAAGACCATTAAAGATATATAAAATCTAAAATAGAATGAAATCTCATGGGATTATTTTCTAAACTGAAGTTTAAAGTGAACATACAAATAGGGTGTTTTTTTCTCTAGCAAAACAAAGATTGCTGTAGGCATCAATCAAGCAGGCAGTTGAGATAGAAAATGAAAAGAATAACAGTTTATTCTAGCTTCCTGCTGTCTTCATATTTATCTTTCTTTATGACACACCTTTTTCCATAGTGGTAAAATTCTCCCATCTTTGCCATATGTGCACATACACTTCTGGGAGGAAGGATTTCTTGAGACTCTTGTCAGAGGGCAAAGGCTTACACTTAGAGGCTTACCCCATGCTGAGGTAAAGCGGCAGGGCAGCTGGAAGGTTCCACTTTCTGTGCTTGTCTTACTGCATGACATCATCATTCTTGTCATTCTTATGGTGTTCTGCCATTCCGGTCCTGTGGGAGACCAAGGTAAAACTGTGTATTTTTTGCTAAAGGGTTTTTCCGGTTGGCAAAAAGACATGATTTTACCTCAGTCTCCCACAGGACCAGAATTGAATGGAAGAATGACGATACTTTACTTCTGCATGTGATAAGCCTCTTAGAGACACTTGCACATATGGACCAGTTATAGGATATGCAGGCTTAGCGGTGAATTTCTTGAGGGCAAAGCTAGGAATTACATTAATTATGCTCTCTGGGCTGCCCAGAGAGTTTATGGGGCTTGGGGTAGATATAATGATGGGGATCCTTCCCCCTAGAAGAACCCACTCCCAGCAATCCTGGGTGCTATAAGCAATCACATCAGTATGAAAAGAACAGGAGTACATGGTGGGCCAGAAAAGTGTTTTTCACGAAACACTTGCATGAAACCATGGCTCAGTATCACGTAGCTCTCTGGATGTCATCGGACTGCAAGTCCCAGCATTCTTCACCACTGACTATACTGACCAGGACTGCTGGACGTTCAGCCTAACCACATCTAGAAGACTGCATGATCCTGGCTGAACCCTTCCTTCTGCAGATACTGATCAAAATGTCTGACTGAAGTGACAATGGGCATTAGGGCTGGGAAAAGCTTAATTCAATGCTATTCATGGATACTATATGTTTTTGGAAGCTAGTAGTGGGACTGAGACATTGCAGAGTGGAGAAGTATGGAGGAAGAGAGAATGAGCTGGCAGGACAAAGGTGATGAGGTGACTAAGGACTTTATCACACCAGCCTTCCATTTCACCCCAATAACGCTGGTTTGGTTAATGGAAATATGGCAGTTTGGGAAGTTCCTTATCAAAGCTCTCTTCAATTGTGCAATTGCTCTGCCTCGATGGTTTATAGTTGCATGATATGTCTTCTGCACTGGTACCATAACTCAGCCTTTCTGACCTATGCCCTACCTAGTGTGCCTTTTTGTTTTAATTTTTATTTTTGCTGCAATTTCACAATTATGGTAATATGACAGGAATAAAATTTTAAAAAGGAAAAGAAATAGAAAATAAAAGGAAAATGAGCCTGCTTTGGAATAGTGAGTGGGGAGAGGGAGAAGAGGAGAATCATGCCCATTAACGCCACGTGGCTGCTAGCATCTTGCTACTGCAGTGGAAGGAATGTATTGCAGAGAGCTGTCATGGATAGGTAGTAAGATTGAGCCCATCAGTGGAAAGGTGCACTCCAACAACAAGTTGAATACTAACTGGGAAGAGGACACTGTACAGTCATAGCTGTTATTATACAGCTGCAATCACGCGTGGTAAAGTCCTGAGGATGGGCCAAAGGGAAAGTCTCCAAACTCCATGCCTTTCCTTTCAGAGGCCCTGGAAGAAATTTTGGAGGCAAATTGCCCCAATCCATTTCACAGAAAAAGGTCATGACTGGAATTCTACATGGACTACTTAGTTACATAGTATCTCCTGGATTGACTTTCCCCAAACCTACTTTACCAGGCATCAGCTACACTGACAGAAGGAGGTCCATTCTATTGAAGGCTGTGACATAGAAGTACAACAAGGGTTCTGTTTTTGATGGTTGAAGCCTTGCTGACTAGCAGGATCATGAATACGGATCACTTATGGGTGTGTAACTCCACGTTACCAATCTGTAAGTATGGTACTGAATACCAGCTCATGTGAAAACAACAAGAAGAGTGTGGTACATTTATACATCTGATTCAGGGATGTACAGATCTATAATGTCTCCCTTTCTAATCAATATTCATCAGCATTCTCCCTTTCTGACTTTCCTTCTTCTTTATCCACCCAAAGTCTGGTTTCATTGATTTTTTAAGGGAATTAGTTCCATCTCATACCTTTCCTTTTGGGTACACATTTGGTGCACAGAATGCATACACTGAATGCTTTCCCCAGTGACTAAAGCAAGTTTAAGCAGGGTCTTGCATGGATTCAAACTGCATGGATCTGTGATCAAATCTTGGGATGCATGCACAACTCTCTGTCAATGTGAGGATTGTGGTGTATAAATTCTGTCCAGCCTGCAGATAATGCAGAAAGTAGGGACTAAGAAAAACCTGTAGAATTTCTAATTCAATTTGGGTTCCTTAGATATTCATAATCTTTCTGAAGTTGCATTTCAACTTTTGGTTGAAATACAACTCAGTGTGCCTAGGCCACAGGTCATGTCTGTCTCTGTGCTGTCTGTCAGATTAGAAATAAAATGTGTGCTGTGATATCTAGATACCACAGGATGGAGTTACAGCCTTAACTTTGAGATGACTTTCCCCCCTAGCTACAATGTTAGTACTATTGTAATAGGAATCTGCTGTTTGATGACTCTTAAAAAACCCACATTGGATGAATGTACTCAAAGTGTTTTTACTCAGACACTATGCAGCTCTGTTTTAATACATCTGTCTGGGGTAGTTAAACTTCATGTGAATTATGAAAAGGGGCTCAGAAAACCATTGCAGGAAAAAATCAGAGAAGAGTCATTTTTCAAATGCCAGATACAACTAGTGGCTTGCTATGAGGAGTGCACAAGGGATGTTCTTCACAAAAATAATTTTCTATCTGAAGACTCTCGAGAGTTGTCTGTGCAAAGGAATAGACATCTCTGACCAAAACTCTTGTGCTGGAAGTGTTCCACTTGGTGGTGTCACATGACCATATCAAATCATTCTCTTGGATTCCCTTCTCTCTTCTACTTCCAATGAAGAGTTCTCATTTTAATTCATCTCTGTCCCTACTCCACTTATTTTTGCACTGTTTCCAATTGTGAAATTTTATGTTTCTCCCCTGACTCACAATTCATAGCCAGATCCAAAGCCTGGCATCTAACAATAAAATATTTTTCCCCAATACCCAAGGCATAACAAACTTGAAGTAATTGGAAAGTTAACAAGGGATAATGTCATTCCTTTTACAGTTTATCTGTAAGGTTTTTTGTTGTTGTTATTTTTATAGTTGCAGGGGTGTGTGACTTCACAACGTTTTATTCTAAATTTAAAAAAAAACTAAATTATTTTTGAAATTTTGATTAGAATGGTAATTAACTACTAAGGGAACAATGGAACGGTCAGTTGATTACTTTATTGAAGTAATTTTCTAAGCTCTGGTCAGCCCATCTATCCATGAAAATTCCTTAGCTATATTGGCATCATCCAATCTATGATTCCTTGTAGCTACACACACACACACACACACACACACACACTTTCGATGATAAATCATTGAATTTAATTTTTGTAAAGGGAAAAATAAGATGTCTAATGTGCAATATTTTCTAATTGTTTAATCAAATGGTGGATGACAAGCTAACACACAAACGCGCTCCAGAATCTTCCCGTGCTTTTCATTAATGAGCTTTAGAATGTCTAATTTCATACTAATTTATAAATGACATACCATTGTGAAATACAAAGCTATTTTCCCTGAACTACTGCTGTTAGTATTTGGAACCAATATTGAAAATACTGCTTATATCTTTAGAAAATAACACTATTAATGCCTCCCACCTAATTTGCGGGAAAGCACTAATCAGTTAAAACTGCATAAATTGAAGCAAACTGTACACCCACTTGAAAATCTGACAGTTTCTAATGGGAGATTTGCTAAACTGCCATGTAGAACTAGGTTTGTCCCTGGCCCTAAGACTGCAGCTTGAGATCAAGGGACCACCCCTTGCAATATCACAGGGGTCAGCCCCTGGTGGTGTTACAAGGGGTACCCTGCTGACCCGTGGTGGCACTAGGGGTGTGTGGAAAGGCCAAACTGCCACTGGTGACACCTTCGGGGGGAGGGGTGACACCAGCCTTAGTGCCACCACAGCTAATGATGTCATTAAGCATGCTACGTTAAGCATCAACTGTATTTGTGTGTAGTATGCCACTCCAGCCAAAAGCACAAATGATTTTATCACAGAGATGGCTAAAGTGGAATTTCAGCGGGATGGTAATTAATTTGGTCAGTATTTATCACACAGAAGCAGCTCTGCAGCATCTAATATCCTGTTTTGCAACAGCTGCAGAGCTATTTGGGCTGGAAGTCAACCTGAAGAAAACGAAAGTTCTTTACCAGCCTGCACCACAGGACAAACACCACCATCCCCACATTGCCATTGGCAAATCTGTGTTCAAGTTTGTTCAGCAGTTCACCTACCTGGGAAGCATAATCTCCTCAGATGCCAAGATTGACAAAGAGATCGATCACAGATTAGCAAAGGCATATAGCACATTTGGAAGACTTTACAAAAGAGTCTGGATTAATAAACACCTGAGGCGAAGCACAAAAATCAGTGTGTATAGAGCCATTGTACTGTCTATTCTCCTTTATGGATCTGAAACATGGGTTACCTATCACCACCACCTACGACACCTCAAATGCTTTCATCAGCGCTGTCTACGCACAATCCTAAATATACACTGGACTGACTATGTGACGAATGTTGCTGTCCTTGAGCAAGCAGGGATCACCAGCATTGAGGCCATGATATTGAGAACACAGCTGCGCTGGGCAGGGCATGTTTCTAGGATGGAGGACCATCACCTCCCCAAAATAGTAGTCTACGGTGAACTCGCCATGGGTCAGTGTAAGACGTGTGCTCCAAAAAAGCGATACAAGGATTCCCTGAAACAACATCTCAGGCTCGGCCAAATTGATCACCAACAATGGTCTGCCCTGGCCTCACATCTGGAGGCATGGAGACGCACTATCCACAATCCTGCAGCCTTATTTGAGAACTCACGCCGAACAAGTCTTGAAGAGAAACGACAACACAGAAAGAATCACAACCCAGAAACATCACCCAAGGAGACCTTCTGCTGTGCTTTCTGCAACCGGACTTGTTTATCTCGGATTGGCCTTTTTAGTCATCAGTGTGCTCGCAGAAAGCACAGGATGAGTCCTTCCTGAATCTTCATTTGCGAAGAAAAGCCAGAGAGAGAGAGATTTAGAACTAAGCAAAAATAATAATAATAATTGTTTTTATTTATTTCATTTCTATTGTGCCTTTTCCCCAAGACTGGGACTCAAGGCAGTTAACAAATTAAAAAAGATTATGATTAAAAACATACAAAAAAATAAGCATTAAAACTGCATTAAACAATTACATATATTAAACACACACACACACACTAAAAAAGATTTTACAGTTACACAACACAATTTAAATCAATACAGCACTTGCAACCCTTTGCTAAAAGCTCAATTTGAAGAGCCTGTCTGGATTTTAAAAAGTCTATGCCTGCTGACCAAATGACAGCAAGAAAGGGGGCCATTCTAACCTCCCTAGGGAGAGAGTCCCAGAGTCTAGGGGCAACCACTAGGAAGGCCCTCCCACATGTTTCCACCCATTGTGCCTGTGAGGGTGGTATGAATGAAAGAAGGGCTTCTCTTGTGGATTTGAGTGGCTGGGAAGGCTTCTATGAGATCGCAGAAGGATCTAAGCCATCCATCTGCAAGGAAATACCTCTCCTCCTGGAAGGAAAAGATCTAAGAGAAAGCCTAATGTATTATTTATTTATTTATTTATTTGAACCAGCATAGGTTGGTGAAAAGAGGTAGATCAGGGTGTGGGAGATCTGGGTTGAAGTAATGTTATCAATGGCCTTGGGCAAAGCACAGTATCTTATTTCCACTGGGTAGTTCTGAAGACAACCATGAGATGGCAGCTTTCTTCATTAAAGTGATGTAAATTATTCTTAAAAAACACAGCTGTAGCAGGTGGTTTTTCAATATAATTGCAGATGCTCTCTTGGCTAAGAAGCAGAAATTAATAAGGAAAAAAAATCCACTCTTTCTATAGGTTCTTCAGCCACCAAATTCTGGACGTTTGAAATTCTGGAAGTCTTTGAAGGATAAAAGAAGATGTCAGGGAGACTGGAGGAAAGGATATGGAGCTGAGCTCAATTTTTTTTGCAAGTTTTCTGACTTGTTTTGTAGTGGTGAAAATAATATTGGAACTGCTTATGAAAGTGTTGTCTGTCATTTACATTGCTCCTTTCCTGGTTGAGTTTGTTTGTCTTTAGAAACACCATTCCATGTGAAATCTCGGGTGTATCTACACTGTAGAAATAATGCAGTTTGACACCACTTTAACTGCCATGGCTCCATTCTACAGAATCCTGGGATTTGTAGTTTTTGTGAGGCACCAGCACTCTTTGGCAGAGTTCTCTACAGTACCCAAAACCTACTTTAGAAGATTTGAAGGTACACAGCAAATGTCTACAGGAGATCTGGGTGGCCCCTTCTCTGGTTTCTTTCTGCAGGAAGACAAAGACCTTTTTTATTTAGGCATGACTCTGATACTTAAATGTTATTATTTTTAATCACTGGCCATGATTCTTAAATCATGTGGCAGAAGGATGTTTAGAAGTGGTTTGCTGTGCTTCCCCCCCCCTTTTTAATTATGATTTCAGTGGAGTTAAACTGCTTTCAACCATGTACTTTTTATAATAAAATTGTTTGTTTCATTTAAAAAAATCTTTTATAAAATAACATATTAGCTGACCTTTGTTTTAAATGTTCATAAGCCACTTTGGGGCTCATGCTGGGAGAATAGCAGAATATAAATTAAATAAATTAATTACAAGGGGATCTTCCCACCTCAGTTTCACTGACAGAAACTGGTTTTGTGAGCTGAGCCCCATTGGATCAGGTCCTCTGCCTTGATCCCTTTTGTAAATAAAAGGAATGATGGTGAAGATATTACTGCTTATTTTGTGTTGGTTATCTCCACATTCTGAAGGCATATGTATTGCAACATATACAGTATAGAGAATTACAACGAAGATCACTGAGTCAGAATATTCTGGAAAGCTGGCCTTTTGCACTCTTGTGGAGATAACCAACAAGTCTGTTATTAATCTTGGCTCCCCTCCTATAGATGTATTTTCCTGTAACAGAGTTTGTTTTGCACAGATTGTGTATGGCTGGAGCTATCACTTTATAAATACAGGATCATTATACTTGTACATTATGTATTGAAATATACATGTTGCATTTTTTTGTGGTGATTGGAAATACAGAGATTCTGAAAATTTCCCAGCGTGAATCTCATATAAACTACTGGAGCAGAAGCATTAAGGCAGAGTAATGGCTAACATGATTGCTGTGCTATTGAAACATCTGAGCCTTGCTTGGTTAGTTTATGCTCCATTGCATCTGACTGCAGTTGTGCTCCTGGCAAAAAAAAATGTACAGGGGGAATCTATTATTTGTGCCAGATGCTCAACTGGTGGCATCCAATGTCATCCATGCAGCTTTACAAATAAAGGTTCATTCAGTTACAACCATTGAGCTTCAAGAGAAGGAAGAGAACAGAACTATATCTGAATTTCTGCTTTAAACATTTCCCCCATTGTCATCATGATGGACTTTTTTAAAGAACCAGGAGATTGATAAATATTACAGCAAAAATAATATTGCTTTATTATCAGCTGGCAATTTCCCCCTTATCATTTCAATTATGTGCCCGTGTAATGAGTTCCATATAGTTTTGCTATGTTACCATAAAGCTGCCTATGGTAAGACAAGAATATATGCTATGACGTTACAGTCACTCTATAATACTGCAAAGTAATTAGAACATAAAATTGAACTGGAACTCCTGAATACATTTCAGCTCCCTTCCCCATATAGTGTTCTTCAGTACCGAACACAGTAAATTAATATTGACTTTTTACTATAAGATTACCATATAATCTAAATGCTAATGACAATTAGTGCACCGTATGGGAGCTAAGGCATCTTTAGTAAGTAGAACGCAACAGTAATAAATAAATGTGAAGGAAAAAAGGGGGATCTTGAATTTTTAAGAAGGAAGTTGTAAAGTTTTGAATGAAATACACTGAAAGTAATGAAAATGAGAGTCTAATAGATGACATCCTTTTCAGGGCTAGATTCCACATTTAATTTCTGACTGAAAAATCAGCCCCATTTATTTGTTGGATGTCTTTAAAGAGAGACTGGATGGACACCTGCAAGGGATGCTCTGTTTGTAAGATCCCTACATCAAGGACAGTTAGACTAGGTGATTTCCAACTTGTCTTCCAACTCCATGATCTGTGGCATCACTAAGCCTGATGTCACGACTCCCCCTGGCAGTGTCATCTGTTGTGATTTGGCCTCTCCCCACCCCGCCCCAGTGATGCCACTGTCCATAATTGTTATTATTTGCCTTCAAGTCATTTCTGATTTATGGTGACCCCAAGGCAAACCTATCACAGGGCTGTCTTGGCAAAAATTGTTCAGAGGAGCTTTGCCTTTACCTTTCTCTGAGGCTGAGAGAATGTGTCTTGCCCAAGGTCAACCAGTGTGTTTCCATGGCTGAGCGGGGATTGACAACCTCCGTGAATAAAATCTGGCTGAATATGGCACAGCAGGCTCCAATGCTAAACGGAAGAGACACAGACGATTTCACTGCAGGGACGGCATGGTCCGAAATGGACCCCCTGCTGCGCTACAGCTAGGAAACTCTCCTGCTTGATCCTTGCACTGCAAGGATCATCTGAAAAAGTCCTCAATTAGCATTTCCAAATTCTCTGAATCACCCAGTCCTTAAGGGCACTCAATTTGAAATAAAGACAAAAAGATGTTTGTTTAAAAATGCATATCAAAAAAATGTTTACTAACAGGTTTGCAATCTACATACTCAAAACTAGGCTAGGTCCTTAACCAACTAAAAGGATTTTAGGATAGTGAAACTCACCCAATCCTGGGAGTTTTCAGTTTAGTATAGGATAAACAAGGCAGGTTTTCTAAGCATTACAGCAGTAGTATCCATATTTCACTATTCTTCAGAAAAGGTGAATATGTGAGAGCTTTAACTCTCTTCTTCATGATTGGAGGTAAGATGCATGGTGGGAAGAGAATGGAAGGGGAAGGGAAGGGAATAGAAGAACCTCATGTGTAAGGCTTCTCTTCTCAAGAGGGATGAACAAAGGATAATAAAACATTTAAATCAGGAGGTCATGTGATGAATGACTCAATGGTCACCCCATAGCTACAAATAGCTAAGATGTTTTGAGAGGAGAAGATGGGTAGGAACTTAAGCATGCAAGGAGTTTCCCTAAACTTACTAAGTGGGAGGGGGGATGCATGAAGAATGCTACATTTCCCACAGAAACTCCATGATATTTAGTAGGGATATTTGGTGGGCAGATATTGGAGGGACAGATGGAGGTGGGAGTTGGGAAAGAATGGAAGGGTTAGAAACTTTCCAGCACTAGAAGCAGAATGTAAATTTCTGCAGAATGTAAATTTACATTGGAATGGAATGGAACTTGATATCTCCAGTATTATATTTGGAGTAAATCTAGTGATCTAGGTCCCTAGCCCCACCCTGGCCATGACTCTGTCCTTGTTGACTTTGAGAGTTGCTGGTGCTGTATACTCATTCTATTTTATATTAGACTAGGCTTGAAGTGGTGTGTGATGATTATCACCATTGTCATAAGGCAGGTTCCTTTCCAGAGAATGTTTTCGGAAACTGTTGACAGGAAACATTGTATTCTGATTTTATCTATTAAAGTATAATGTGTTCACCTACAAGTAGCTATCACAGTCGATCACATCTTATATTACTCTGGTCAGAGTATATCTTGCAACTACTGTACTGTAAATTTGTGTGTGATCAAGTACAATTAAGTGTGATGATCCTCACTACCTTTTTGGAAGGGGGAGATACACACTTATCAGTAATTCCAGGGATGGTTAAGCAGGAATGGGGAACATATAACTCTAAATACTGTTGGACTGTAACTCCCATTATTCCTTACTATTGGCCATGCTGGGTATAGCTGATGAGAGCTAGAGTCCAACAGCATCTGTGTGTTCACTAATTCTGTTATAGAAGGAGGTGTACTTCGTCACTATAAAACCAGCACTGGTGAAACAAGGTATGCCAGTTTTGCCCGCTCATTTTGCTTATGAAGGTTCACTCCTCCCAGAAAATTCTCATCTGATAACCTTTAGCTCAAGGTTAAATATTGTCCATTTCATATTCTTAAACACTGGCCATGAAAATCTCATCTGTCATGCCCCAACAATTTATCTTAGGCAGAAATACAAAGCATTCTATTTCTGTTTTTGGAAAAAGAAAATTGACATCACTTGTTAAGTCTAGAAAGTGTACAGCCAGCCAGAATGCAGCTATAATTGCCTGTTAAATAACATGTCATTCAGTCTAAGAAAGGATGTTGGTATACGGCCTTACAGGAACATTCTTGTAAGCTCTCATTTTTAGACCTTTCCATAAACAACATTGCTTATAAATTTAACAGAACAATGTGCTCTTTAGTTAAACTTTTCTAGAATTGCAACTGAATCAATGAAACTGGGATCCTCTAAGGGTGCATTGCTCATGTAATGGACCATTAAACATGTGCCTTTACACTCCAGATTTGCTCATGGGGAAGAAGGAGACTGGGGGGTCATTTACACGGGCAAATATTCCTCTAAATATACCGCTAAGATAGCTCATAGTTCACACGGATCGCAGCACAGCATTGCCTCATTCAGAAGGGGGGAAGGTAAAACACCCAAATATAGCATGGCAAGGGATGTCGCTACTTTTGCAGGTATATATGCAATGTAGCGCTTTATTGGCAGTGTAAACTACCATTCCGTTAAGGGTTGCAGCAGATCTGCATTGTGATTGGTTGCTCTGATGCAATGGGTGGGCTTAAAAGAGGGGTACTGAGTTCAGTAGCGTTCAGGAAACTTTGAAAAATTCTCTCTGCTATATTGCAAGTCTGCCAAGAAAAAGGATTCCTAAGACCTTTCAGTCATAAAGTTCCCATCTATCAGCTCTGCTTGAGGGAGGGAGAGAGAGTGAGAGAGAGCAAGCGAGCGAGGGAGGGAGAGAGAGAGGGGGGGAGGGAGGGGGACCAGGAAGGAAGAGACAAAAATCCTCTGCTATTTTGCAAGTCTGTGAACCCTGACTAAACAAATTGTGCTGAAAAAACTTGTGATAGGTTCACCTTAGGATCCTCGGCATGGCAGCAATGCCTTTCAGCAGAGAGGGGCAGTGCCTGAGTTCATTTACAGGCAGATTTAGAGAGAGAGAGAGAGACAGAGCCACTTCTTTGATCTTCCCCCCTGCTATTTTGGCAGTGTGTCTTTTTCTTTAACTCGAAAATGCAGGCCTTCAAAGGAAGGTCTATGCCCTTCCCCATAAAGCCTGCCTCTGCTTGGAAGGCCACGCCCCCCCCCACTTTTTCAAGTCTGAACGAAAAAGTGGCATAATTAGAAAAAAAACCTGACTGGCACAGATGCGGAAAAGAATTAAAGCGCAAGTTGCCGCAATAAATCTGCCGTGTAAACCAGCCCTGGGAGAAAGAGGCTGCTGCTTGGTTTTGGTGGTAGGGAGAGGAATCAAGCCCTGCCTACATTAGGCCCTGATTGTCACATGTTCAGAGCAAGCTGCTTTATGTCGAGACTATTGGTCCATCTAGATCACTACTTCCTATCCTGATTGGCATCCAGGGACTTTGGAACTAGATTTTCTTTTTTAAAAAAAGAGGGCTCCACATTGTAAAATAGGTCATTCTTAGTTTTGTCTGCTTGCAGGGACATTTTTGCAAAACAATAAAAACAGAATACATTACATTAAAATACTCCTTCTCCTCGGGAAGTAGGAAACAATCTGACTACAGTAAAAGAAATGGCAAATCAATAAATGAAATATTACAAAATAGAGTTTAAATAAACTCCTTAAGAGCCTTACCACACTCTGAAGAAAAGCAGCAAGGGAGCAGGAACATTCTGATTTCCGTGCTGCCTTACCACATGATAGATTTTTCTTGGGTTCTTTCTGGGCTGTGAGGCCATGTTTTGGAAGAGTTAACTCTTCCAGAACATGGCCTCACAGCCTGGAAAGAACCCAAGGAAAATCTATGGATGCTGGCTGTGAAAGCCTTCAACTTCACATTACCACATGATGTTGTCATCCTTTGGCATTCTTTCATTCCGGTCCCATGGGTAACTCAGGTAAAACCGCATCTTTTTGCTAATGGGTTTTTCTGGTTAGCAAAAAGACACAGTTTCCCCTCAGACCCCCAATGGGGCCAGAACGAAAAATATGATAATATTATGTGGTAAGGCAGCAGGGATGACAGAATGTTCCTGCTTCCCTGCCACTTTTCTTCAGAGTGCAGTAATGCTATGACTATGAATATTTTTACAAGCACAATGTACACTTAACAGATCCCTTACCTGTGATCAGTGAAGCTTAGACCCAAGTAAGTGTACAGAAGACAGCTGGCATGTTGTAATTGTTGTTGTTATTTTATTCATTTCTATCCTACCTTTCTCCCACCAATGGGATTCAAGGCTGCTAGCAACCTGGTTAAAACCATACAAGCTAAATGCAGTACAAAGTTAAAATCACATTATAAATATAAATTTTAAAAAATAATTTAAAGATTTACAAGTTAAAAACATTACACTAAAAATTAAAATGCCTTAAAAACCCTTAAAAAATCAAAACTGCAGTAGTAGTTCTCGTTATTCCTGAGAAAGTTCAACTACGATATCTAAATGTTTTCAGTGCTTGATCATTTAGCACCATTATGATTGATAATTTCTGAGGGGGATCAACTACATACAAGATTTGGTGGTTCAATTTTAGGTGTTCATTTCAGGGGAATCATCCCCTTCAGGATATTCTTGTGGGATTTGAGCTCACCTGCAATGACCACCACCCACTCTGGGGTCCTTGTTGCAAGTAGTTCTTCTGAGTTTCTGATAGAAGTCTTTCCCAGCCCACATTGAGCTTGAAACTGTGGCTATTGGCATGATAAATGTGTGGACTACTATGGTTTCTTCCTCACATTGCATGTCAGATGTTCTCAATGGGAAATAAGTTGATATAGAAAGTGTCCCCTTCTCTCCAAGAGAATGATCTCAAAATATAATTCAGAAAGCTGTCATAGCTTTGTATTATCTAAAGAGTTTGCTTTATTGCAAGATAATTTTGATAAAGGACATCATGCTGTAAAGTGAAAGAGTTGGGAAACAGAGCCTTGAAATTCTAAATAATGTATGTTATCTTAACTGAGTGTGGCAAATAAATATTTAAAGCCAACCAAATTGCACAGCTGCAGTATTTTACTCCTCCCTTCCTACATTTCAAATTGAGTCTAATCAGTGCCAAGTCAAAAATTCTGTGTATTCCCATGTTACCTACTAGGGCTAAGTCTTTAAAAAAGTCTTGTTACACCACTCAAATACCAGTTTCTTCTTTCTACTTCTCCCCTTCAGGAGTTTGATCGTGCTGCAAGATGGGTCTAGTGTGACCCTGAAGAGAATATTTTAGATGTTGCAATGCCTCAAAAGCTATCCATTCCCAAGAACTGATCTTCTTGCCTCAAGTGATAAGAACAATGTTGTTGTTGTTATTTGTCATCAAGTCAACTTCAGCTTTTGGTGACCTATGAATGAGAAACCTCCAATATCTCAGGCTACAAACTGACCTACTCAAGTCTTGCAAACTCATGGCTTTGGCTTCTTTGATTGAATCCATCCGCCCTTAGTAGTCTCCCTCTTTTCCTACCACCCTCCATTTTACTAAGCATTTTCTTCTTTTCCAATGAGTCAAAAGCACAACCACTTCAGTTTAAGCATATTGGCTTCTAATACAAATTCAGACTTGATTTACTCTAAGACATTTGACTTTTTGGTGGTCTGAGATAGCTGGAGAACTCTTCTTCAGTGTCACATTTCAAATGAATTCCTTCTCTTCCTGTCAGTGTCCTTTTCAAATCCAGTTTTGACACCCAAATATAGAAATCAGAAATACCCATGACTTGGACGATTCTGGCTTTGGTAAATACAGTAGGATTCCCATATCCACTGGGGATTGGTTTCGGGGGAACCTGTGGATACAAAAAACCGTGGATAACAGTGAACACTATTAAAAATAATGGGACTCCCAATATAAAATACCATGGAGTTGCCTTGGAGGACCTAGAAAATGACAAGAGAGGATGCATTTTCTAGGAAGACTCTATGGTAGGTGTGCTGATTTGTGTCCTGTGGATAACTGAATCAGTGGACAATAAATCAGTGGATTTGGGAGTCCTACTGTAATGGTGGTATTTAATAACAAAGACAACATTATTTCTTTTCCTCTCTCCCTTTCCCCAAGCTAAACTTCTTCATCTGCTTCTATAGATGACTTAGGGCTCATCTACACCAGCCAGGATATGTCAGCTTCTACTGGTGTATCCTGACTTCAGATCTGGTCTGTTTCCCACCCCCTAGTACCTGGATAAAATGGGCGAGAGTCCAAACAGGACTCCAGCCCATTGCTGCAGCTGCAGCACCACCATTTTCTATGCTGATATGGAAGCTAGGAAGGGGCCCCACAACATGTGACTTCATGCCCCTTGCATGTGACCAGACTTGGTCACATGCTGAGGGACCCCTGCCTGGCTTCCAGGAGAGCAGGTGCAGTGAGGGATGGCCTGCCAGGATGGGCTCCTGTGGACATGTGGGGCCTGATCTGGCAGGAACACATTAAACAGTTTTTTTTATTTCCTGTTTTCCTGTTTCCTTCCTACCCTAGGCGGCCCCTGTTCCAGCCCTGTATCTGCCCCTAGGATGGTGAGGACTGCCTGGGGCAGATCAGGGTAACTGCCCTGCATTATATGGACTGTAGGGCTCTGGAATGAAGACAAGCCAGGGTATTTAGCCCATGTAGACAAGCCCTTTGTGGTAGGAATGGAAAGAATATTAAAAAAATATTCAAAGAATGGTAAAAAATAAGGGTTTTTTGCATATCAAGAAACTCTGATGAGAAGAATCCTGGACTGATGAGAATCTTCACAGTGCACATGCGGCTGATTTGTTTAGAGAACATTTTCTGCACAAGAAATGATATTTCATATCATAATCTATGCAAAAATGCTGTTTCCTTTGCCGAAAATGCATTTTTATGTGCAAAATAACTATGTGCGATTTTTCTGCATAATAAGTCCCAAATTGTGAATAATCATCAAAAACTGCCTGGTTTTCAAAGGCTTTCTTACAGCAGGAAGAAAATTGTTAATATTACTCTTTGCTTCCTTTGAGAAGAAACTTAGTGAAGAATTGCATCCCTTCTTAGTGGTGCAGGAAACACCTTCCCAAAGCCCAAAAGAGGAGGCCACCCCAGCCAAAGTCGTTCCCAAGTTTGTTTTAATTTTCTGTATCAGAAGACTCAAAACCTGCCAAAGAAGCAGTTTTCATTCCTCTTCTACCACCATCCTTTTTTTTTCTCCTTTCTCTTTTTTTGGCAGAGAATAGGATAGATTTTTATAGTTCCAAAAATATAGCAACATCTAAATCTTTCAAAAGCCTATTGTGAGAGTTTCCCTACAGCAATCCTTTTCCCACTCCTTGCATTGTGCTTTCTATGCCAAGGACACCTAAGGTGTCAGGACTTGCTTGTATTTTTCCAATATACCTGCTCATGCAGTTAGCTTGTGAGTAATGGAGCCCTTAGTAGTTTATCAATCTTCAAAAACAGGGCACTGGCATTGCTAGTGTTCCTGCTATAAAGCAAACGGCTTTTCTGGCACAGTGCGATACATATATATATATTAAAAGGAGGAGCAATGAGACTGGAACATATTATATTCTGCAGTAAAATAGGAAGATAATAACTTAACTAACTCTTATCTTTGTGCGAGGGAAAATCAGCAGCAAAAAAAGTATGGGATCTGTTGCTCCTATTTTATTTTAATTTCCCACCCACACCCAACTGTCACTGTTATTCAGGTGAAATTTCAATGGCGACGCCCTGTGTTTGTTGTGCTGCGAAGGTTATTTAAGCCACACGTTCCTTCCCCCTACCACACAGTCTCTTCCTCTCATTGCAGGTTAGATCTCCTCTAATATTTGCTTGGCATAGAACGGAAGCTGTAGAAAAAGAAATCTAGGATGTGTTAACAGAAGTTAAAGCTGGGTTTTCTCTTTGGATTAAATATGGAAATGGAAATGCTCACTGTGGAATGGAAGTTTGAAGGGTTTTTTTTTAATGTGTTCATGCACATCTGTGTACATTTGTAGCTTTGAATGCGATGTATGAAAGAATCTACCCCCACAGTAAATTAATATGGCATAAGAGAAAACTAACCCCTTCCCCCCATTACTTGCCATCTTATTGGCAGCAGTCTCTCCCCTCCCTCACTACCCCACCTGGACAGAGGTAGGAAAGTTAGTGGGAAAGTACTAATGCATTATGTTTTCAATAAAAAGCTACCACACACACACACAGAGAGAGAGAGACTGGCATCCTGAAAGTAAGTTACAGTGGTGTAAGTCCCACTTATGCCATCACAACCCACTTTTTGGATCATTGTGTAGATTGGAATTCTGTCCCAAGCTTCTGTATAAATTTACATTACATTGCCACTCTAAAAACCTTGCCAGAATGAAGGTGAAAAATCCCATTCATGATTTTACTCTCTCACATTTGCCCCCCAGTTTGGAGCTTCGAAGAGAAAGAAAATGAAATTGCTGCATGAATTTTTTAAAATACTGTTTTTTTTTACCCCATTCAGTAATTGAGTAAGATTAATAATCAAGACACACACACAACACACACGCATGTGCACGGAAGATGCAGTAAACAAAAAGTGCCTTGGATGGCATGAGAGCAATAAAAGGGACAGGAACTCTGAGCCAAAAGAACATTCCAACATTCCGATAATGAATGCAAACCCAATAATAAAGAAATGTCAGTCCATACTTCCAATAACCCCAAAACAACTGATACAACATTTGAAGACCAATCAACAGCTCCAAACACAGTGATCCAACTCCCTCACATACCAATTCAATGCTTGGACAGCTTCCAGAGGAGGGACCAATATGTAAGTGCATGCTCAAACAGCAACCACCACCACCAACCATTGCTATAAAAAAGGCCTTATCTACCCAGGCAATTAACCCTGGCTTTCCCCCATTGTAGAGCCCTGCAGTTCAAATGACACATAGCATTTGCCCTGTACTCCTCCTGGACAGTCCTTATGACCCCTGGGGCAGAAATAGGCCTCAGACAGGGACAAGCTGGGGCAATGTTATAAGAAAATACCTGCTTTACTCTGCTGCTGCAAGGAAAAAATACAGTGGGCTCCGCATGTTTGCAGGATCCCATCCCAGCAGGCCAATCCATCTCTCCACCCACCAGTAACCCTTACCCTTATGGCTCCAGGAAGGGGTCCTGCAGCATGTGACCAAGGCTGGTGGCATGCAGGAGGCCTTTGATTACATGTTGAGGTCAGCTTCCTTGATGCTGGGAGGGCAAGGAAGATGGTGGTGGCAGTTGCATCAATAGACTGCATTCCTTTGTGGACTCTAGCCCATTTGTCAAGGTAATGGGGGAGACACAGGCCAGATCCACTGCCAGGATATGCTGGTGTGGAGCCCCATATCCTGGCTCATGTAGATGAGCCCAAAGTATCATCAGCAAAAATGAAACATGATGAACAGGAAGAACACATGAAGGTTAGCACCTTGCTGGAGTTCAAGCTGTAGCTGCCCATGTTGTACCAAAGGAAAGGGACTGGAAATCCCCCCCAAATGCAAATAGAGGTACAGAGAAAACTGGAAAATGACCACTATTTCCCCTTTCATCCTTTTTCTAATCCATCCACCCTTTTCCCTCTCTGATGTTCACTCTGCAGGACTTTTCCCCCATGAGTGCCTCTGCACCACTGAAGCAGCATACCACAGGCTTACTTTTCCTGCTCCTCCTTCTCCCCTGATATGTGTTTCTATCTGCTGTGCTTTGTACCCCTCACATCTGTTGCCCAACACAGAACAACAAGGATTTGGTGGTTTGTTTAATGAAGAGAATATGGATAAAATTAACAACTTCTTGCTTCCTGCATGTGCAAACAGGGAAGACCTCCTCTTGTACACTGGAAGCCTGAAGTACTCCAGCCTGGAAAAAGACTTTCTTGAAAACATTTGGATACTATTCCATAAATGTTAATAATCAACCTCTGTCTGAGAAAGCAGCCCCAAAATGCCGGCAACAGGATAAACAAGATGGGAAAGCAGCCAACTCCCAGTGATAGCAAAATCAATTGAGAGGAGCCAGATAAGGTTCAGAACAAGCAAGGGTTTTTTTCTTGGAGAAACAGCAATACAGGCAAGAAGGCACACAGAGAAGAATCCAGAATACAGTCCAAAGGTCAAGGCTTATGGAAGGCAATGTAGTTCAGAAGTAGGTCCATGGATCCACAAGGTCAGGCAACAGCATAGTCAGGAACAGTCCAAGGTCTAAACATGAGTCAAGGCAATAGGAATCAAGGCAACAGAAGTCAGCAGGAAGCTTTCTCCAAGAAGATCAGTTGATCTCTGCATATATATAGCAATCAAGGCTTTGCCAGGTGCTTCTTGACAAGCAGGTGTTTCTCATAAAGTCTCAGCGATTTCCTTTGATCTTCCTTTTGAGGTCACTGCTGGCTGTATGATGGTGGAGGCAAGTTCATCTCTTCTTCATCATCCTTATTTGAATTAGCAGGACTCTCTGCTGGGACTGGTGCCAACCCATTAGGGCCAGGCTCTTCCTCTGCGTGAGCTCCAGGTTGGCAGGGTTCCCTGCTGGCACAGGTGTAGATATACCTGTGCCAGGGTCCATAGGGCTGTTCCCTGCCATGTCCTCCTTCTCCTCTGATTCCATACGCTGATCAGACTCATGTGGCATGACAACCTACCATCATCCAGTCTGGATACAGCTCATGGAAACTGAAGACCAAAACCATGTAGAGAACCACAGGCTCCTCAACCCTGCTTTACTTCTTGATTCTGCATGTTACAGACCTGGCCATTCTTAGCCCCACATATGACCAGTGTGATAACTGCTCTAATTCTCCATCTCAGCTAAATCAGGTGGACTGGCAGAAGATCTGGATTGTTGCCTATGCTTTGTAATGAATTGGGTAACAACCAGTAAACTCAGACATTTCAGAGATTATCAGATGTGGCAAAAATTGTGTCGGAAGCATGCAACAAGAACAGAAATAGATGATATTATCAGATGAAATTGTCCTTCAGTGTTCCTGGGGTGTAGCACAGGGGTGAATAAGGTGTCCCTTTGTATTAGTGACTTAGCCCCATCAATGAAAAAGTAAAGCCTCGTCTGTGCTAGTGCTACACGCCAGGAATGGTTGAGGACACAGGTGTCTGATAATGTCGCCCTTTCTGTTATCATTGTATTCTTCAGACGCAGTTTGGGACACAGTTTTTTCCTGCATTTCCCCGCATCTGGTAATCTCCCTAATTTAGGTGGTCTTGGAGGACAGGGTGTGTGGTCAATGGTGGGCAGTAAACAGAGAGTTTATCAGGAAAAGATGGGAAGCTGCCACAAGAGAGGTTTTTTGCTTACTCTGCTAATGGTAGGTCCATTAGAACAAGTAGAAAAAGCTATCTTCTGCAGATGTTCAGTTTGCAGTCCATGAAGAATGATAATGCTGGGGATGTGACTGAGGATCTGGGTCAAAAGAATGTGTACCAACTCTTTCCTTTTACATGAATGGAGTCATGGAAAGGGGCAATGCCTAAATAGGCCTCTTGGTAACTGCATTTCATGAACCTCTCTTTGCATTACTTTCAGAGTAACTGAAGTACACTCAAAGTACTGGATATATCATTAATACCTCCTATTAAGATTGCATGCACTCACAATACTTGGGAGAGGGCATAGTACCAAGGATTATAATAAAACACATATGTTATTGTTTGGTGGGTGACCTTAAATAAATAGCAGTTTCCAGCTATTTGTCTTAAGAATATGCAGGCAAAGAGGTCTATCAGTAAATCCATTATAATGAGGAAGAGCACTTATGTTTTAGGCTAGGCAGTTGAGACACGTTCATCATAGATCATCTATGTCTGGTCTAACAGCCACTACCCCTCCACCCTGCAACAATGCTCCATCAGAGGAAAAAAGCTTTCCCCCATTTGTTTGCATTGTGCCGACACACACTGTGTTGTCATTGCTGTCCCTTACCTTTATCCTTCAAGAATATTTTATATAATACTAAGCTCATAGACATAATGCCACTTTGATCCCCGTTCAGTCCAATCCAGAAAGGAAGCTAGTGAAATGTTGTTTCTAATTTGTTCCATTTAGAGATCATGCAAGCATAGAAATACAGGTTTATCATTGGCCATTTGAATTCTCACTCCTTTCATGGATCTGTAATTAAATAGTCGAATTAAATTTCCCTTTATCTTTCTTTGGTTTATTTTTATACTTGTACAATGACTGTGGCAATAAACATGACACTTCCCTTGGAGGAAAGCTAACTCTCTGAGAAAGTCTAGGCTAAGAGGCAATGATTGAGTCAAGGTCACTTAATTAGTTTTTGCACTCTGGGACCAAAACGTCTATTTTCTCATAATTCAACATTCAAGTGGCAAAGTTAGATCAAGATGATCTAAGCATGTGCAGTAAGCTTATGCCCTCAGGTGTGATGAAGGTAGAGATGGAAAGAATATTTGAAAACATTTGAAATATTGTTGAAATATATTTATATATTGTTTAATATCAAGGAACCATGACAAGAAGACTCTTGGGTTCAGGAAAATCTTCACAGTTCAGGACCTATTCTGAGCAAAATTCACATGAATGATTTGTATAGAAAACAGCATTTTCTGCAAAAAAAAAAATTAATGTTTCTATGCAGCAATATTTGATTTTCCAAAAAATATATATGCTGTTTTCTGTGCAAAATGACCATGTGTGGATTTTGGGCAGGATTAAAAAAAAAAAAAAATCCCAAATGGTAAATAGGTTTTGAAGGCTGTGTGGTTTTTGAAGACTTTCTTGCAGCAGGAAGAAAATTGCTAAAACTGCTAAGAAACTTAATGAAGAATTACATCTGTAACACATTAAGGACATTATTCAATTCTAGCAGTGAAATGCTGACTGAGTCAGCATCTCTATGTGGACTGGAAAAGGAGCACCATTTTGTCCCTTCCTTCAGGTCTCAGGCTGAAGGGAAGTGTCCCTGTCTGATTTAGAAATCACATGGTAAACCTTTACAAATTAGCAAAGGTGGCTTGCTTGTTACCTATACATGCAAGGTGATGGTCAGCAGATCAGAATGCATCAGATGACAGAGGGTTCAAAGGCTCAACCCCACTGTCCTCATCTCATTTGAGATTAGGGGGTTGTCTAGATGATGGAAATACTCCTCATAGAATTCATGGAGAATACCTTTTGTCTCAACATGATGTGAATGAGATTTGTGGTATTCAGAAGGTAGGGGGGGCCAAAACTCCATCAACGGTGCAGGAAAAGCCTTCATGGTTTCCCCCTAGGTTTTTTGACTCATGAGCAGGCTTGTGCATTATCGCACATCTGAACATCCAATTTGGGACTCTGCACATTCTCAGTGAGGGCAGAATTGGAGAGCGGATTGGTCAGACATGCACAGGGGGTAGGCTTGCCAGCAAAGAAGTGGCCAGAAGTGCCATTTTGGATCAACCATGTTTTCAATCGTGCACTTTTTTGCTGCTCTGAGGTGACCAAACAGCTTTTCTAAGCTGAAGGTCACACTTCCGTACCTTTGATTTACAGGTTTTTTTTTTTAAAAAAAAATATTGTGCAGTGGCAACAAGGTGTGGAGAATAACAACACACTGTAATTTACTTGGCCACCACCTTGATTGGCAGGCATGGCTGTGTGTGCACCTCAAACATGGATAGCTTCACATACAATCAATTTTGCCAAAGGACCATGGAGACAAATGAACACTGCTGCAAATTTGGGCTAATGTGCAGCAATAAGCATTATATCTTCTCATCTAGACAACCCCAAGTATTTCTAGGGAGCATTGACAGAGGTTGTGTATGCAACACAGGCTGTAGGTTAGTCACATCACTGATTTCTCTATAGGGAGATACTACTGTACCCCCCACTATCTGTTCCTTTCCTCCATAGCTTTGATAATAGTTCTGCAAAAGCTCTCCTGAAGTCATCTGTTGCTTTGTATGCTGTGTTTTGGTTTTCATTTTGGGTGGGTACAAAATGGAATTTTAATCAAATAGCAAAATGTCCCTATTAAAAAAAAAATGATATGTTTGAGTCAACTTTGCCTTTAGCAGCAAAAGAATTTATTTGTCCTCTTAACTGAAAAAAAAAATGGTATGCTGCTTACGAAGGTCTTTATCACTTTTTGTTGAGCAATTCATATTGTAATATATATTTAAAAATTCAAATTCCCGTATTATTGTGATGTTTTCTTTCTTTTTTGTTTCTTACATTTGTAAACCCCAGTGGGAGCTTTCACCCCCCTTTTTGGGAAATCATCTTACCTAATTAGCCTTTTCCAACATGGAGCTATCATGACTGCTATACTGAATATTTGAAAAAAATGTGTGGATTCTGTATCAGGGTGTTGTTTCTGTTGTAGTTCAGTTGGTTTGGTAGGATCTCAGTGCAGGGAGAGGCCATTCCCTTAGTTAGGAATGCTTAACTAAGTAGTGTCTTCTGGTCTGATCCCTCCCAATCTGACCTTACCAGGCATCAGCTGCTGTGAGCAATTGGCATCTCTTCTTCTGTCAATTAGGATGCAGACTGACACAGCAGATTGATGTCTCCAGCCCCCCCCTCCCGCCATGAGATCTCTGACGCTACAGTCAGAAGCAGGATGTCTGTCACAATTCCTCCTTCACCAGAGATCACTGGCAGGATCTCAATGAAAACCTTCATGTCTCAATGGAAGCATCCACTAGTGGAAACATCAATCTGCTGTGTCCTGAGCAACAGGAAAACAGACCTCCATTGTTTGCAATGGCTGACGCCTAGCAAGACAGGATTGAGGGACTTTTAAATTGCTTATGTATTCCCTGCACTATTGTCATGATTATGAATGAGGGGGGGGGATTGTGAATATGAATCAGTTACAAATGTGTGACTGTAAGTTTATGTATTCATGACTGTGATTATGAACTTCAGCCACTATTTATTTATTTATTTATTTAAAACCAGAGACAAAGAATATATTGCTCTCCAGATGTTCTTGAAAAGTAATTCCTCTTAAGGCTGTGGCTGGTGGAAGTTGTAGTCCAACAACACTTGGAGGGTTGCATGTCCCCCACTTCTTCTTTAAGTGTTAGTATAGCAGCCTTCAATTATATTTCCAGGATATTTTAGGAGGAGGAGGAGGAGAAGAAGAAGAAAAAGAAGAGTTATAATATAAACAAACTAAGCTAAATACCACATTGATTTAAAGATGGGATAATGCCATGTGTCAAGCCACTCCTATTACTCCTATTTTAAAGTCCGAACTGCCAATATGTGAAATGCTTGGCAGTATGTTCACCCCACCATGATACCGTAAGGTCTATTAGAGCCTTTTATAAATGGAAAGTTGCAGCTCAGAGAATGTGAATATTGGCTAAGGTCACTTTAGTGAACTCATGAGCAGGCTATTTCTTGTTCAGAGACAAAGAGACCAGTTCCTGCTGTCATTTAATATTTTCAAACTGTTGTTCTGACTGGACTAGGAGTTGGGGAATAGGAACTGAACAATTTAATTTTGTAATTGCAAAACCCACCTGGTGTGTAGGAGGCTCAAGGTCTTCTTTGTGTGAACAGTTTCCATCCAGTAAGTCAAAGTCATTACTGTTGACTGTATTAAATATAAAGATGAAGTTTCTTCTTTCCAAATTTTGGATAATAAAAGAGACCTACCTTATCCTTTCTGTTGCTTCCTATTCTACAGGAGAAATCTAGTGTTATTAATCATTACTCTTCCATCATGAGCTTGCCCTAGACGAGAAGTTCTAAACATTGAGACTGGGAGTGGGTAGAGGACAAAATTGCATACAAGACTAAGGTTTTAAATAGACGGGCCAAATGACAGGGCTTCCTCCTATTCCTCTGTTTCTGGATGACACAGGGTTTTTGCCCTGTTTCTAGTCCAAACTGTCCAGAAGATGTCTGGGCAATTCTGATGAGAATCTGGGGTAAATGCCCCCTAAAACAGAGTGGACACATGTAAAAAAATCCTCACCATTTGCTGTGTTTCCCCCCCCCCAAAGAAAACTGTGAGTTCTGTTATCACAATGGGGGCAATGTCACAACACATGGCCTGTACAGTGCCCAGCACAGCCATTTTCTGGCTTTCTTTTTACATTAAAACAACAAGTAAAAAAGTATATGATGGGGCACCCTTCTGGGCGCTTGATGGCAAGCCAAACCCTGTGCACATCTGACCAATCAGACAGTCAGCTCCACCCTCTCTGGACTACACAACTAATCACATTGATTTTCCCAATGAACACGAATGTGCAATACCTGTGGGGTATTTTAAAAGTTCAAGGAAAGCCACAACGGTGTTAAATGTTTTTTTACCCCCCTTCTTTTGAATACATTGATTTGCTGTGGGGCTATTGGGACAAAAAGGTATTTCCCTTGTATTCTGTGAGGGTTTTTTCATCATCTAGACAACCCCTTAGTAAAATGAACTATAATATCTCTTGGTACTTTTCTCAGTCTGGCATAGTGAGAATTTATCATGTAGATGAGGTCTACGTCTCCTGATATATTTGACAGCTCTCTTTCCAAAAACATCTGCCAAAGTTGTTGACATCGGACTTTTTCAGACTTTGATTTACTGCGGAAGAAGGCTCATAACACTCGCAAGGCTGCTGTGTGGCAGGGGGCCCATTTCGTACAACGCCGCCCCCCTGCCACGAGAGATAGGAGGCAGCCATGCCATATTTGGCCATTTTTTTACTCATGGAAGTTGCCTGTGAATAAAAAATGGCCAAATATGGCACAGCTGCCTCCGCTCTCTCATGGCAGGGGGACGGCGTCGTATGAAATGGGCCCCCTGCCGCGCAGCAGCCTTGCGAGTGTTACGAGCCTTCTTCCGCGGTAAATTGACGTCTGAAAAAGTCCATCTTTTCTATAACACCTTGATCAGAAATCTACCCCACACCTCTAAATCTCAAACAAAATTCCTCTTCTCTTAGTTCCATCAGAGCCAAATTATCCAAATCTTTCTGCACCCCAAGTTTCATAATATCTGATTTTGTCTCCAAATTTTTTAACTTTCCTAGTCTCCTGCTTCATCTCAACATACTTGAGACAGAGTACCTTTTCAATCTTTAATTTCATTCTTAAATTCTCTTGTAAAATCAACTCTCATTTGAACCATCTCATCTCTTAATAATTTCAGTTTTCCCACCACTCTTTGCATAACATCTGGTGATTCAGATTTGTAAGCGAGATCACCCAATCCTCTCCTTTCTGCAGCCTTCTTCCTTGTCATCCATGATTAATTAGTAAAGCTAAATAAGAGGACAAGACAAAAAAGCAAAAAATCCACAAAAACCTGTAGTCTCTTTCTACCTTTTCTTTCTATAGTAGTTTCTCAGCAAACGCTGAAGCAATTCTCTTGCCAAGCTGAGCCTTCAGTTCCTCAGCAGCCTCCATACTTTCTACAATGTTGCTGTGATGAAATGGCTGTGTGAACGGGTTCTGTTGGATGAACTGCAACTTGATAGCTGGCTACAATTAGTAGCAGATGAGGGGTGAAACCCAGGCCAATTGTATGGAATGGGAGAGGCCTCCTGGTGAGAAGGGAGTGTTTGATAGGGTACCTGCCAGTCTAGACAAAGGAAAAGAGAGAAAGGAGTTGTGAGAGCTGAGGAGCTTACACCGAGATGTGTGTCTAGAGGAAGGAAGTTAGCTAGAATCATAGAATCATAGAATTGCAGAGTTGGAAGAGACCACGAGGGCCATCCAGTCCAACCCCCTGCCATGCAGGAAATCACAATCAAAGCATCCCTGAGAGATGGCAATCCAGCCTCTGTTTAAAGACCTCCAAGGAAGAAGACCCCACCACGCTCCGAGGGAGTGCTTTCCACTGCTGAACAGCTCTTACTGTCAAAAAGTTCCTCCTAATGTTGAGGTGCAATCTCTGTTCCTGGAGCTTGCATCCATTGCTCCGTGTTCCAATCTCTGGAGCAGCAGAAAACAAGCTTGCTCCATCCTCAACGTGACACCCCTTCAAATACTTAAACAGGGCTATCATATCGCCTCTTAACCATCTTTTCTCCAGGCTAAACATACCCAGCTCCCTAAGTCTCTCCTCATAAGGCATGGTTTTCAGACCTTTCACCATTTTAGTCGCCCTCCTCTGGACACGCTCCAATTTGTCAATATCCTTTTTGAATTGTGGTGCCCAGAACTGGACACAGTATTCTAGGTGAGGTCTGACCAAGGCAGAATAGGGTGGTACTATTACTTCCCTTGATCTGGACACTATACTTCTATTGATGCAGCCCAAAATCACATTGGCTTTTTTAGCTGCTGCATCACACTGTTGACTCATGTTCAATTTGTGGTCTACTAGGACTCCTAGATCCCTTTCGCATGTAGTCTCATTCAGCCAGGTCTCCCCCATCCTATATCTATGCATTTCATTTTTTTGCCCCAAGTGCAGTACCTTACATTTCTCCGTATTGACTTTCATTTTGTTAGCTTTGGCCCAGCTCTCCAGTTTATCCAGGTCATCTTGAATTTTGATCCTGTCCTCCAGGGTATTAGCTACTCCTCCTAATTTGGTGTCATCTGCAAATTTGGTAAGTATGCCCCTAATTCCCTCATCCAAGTCGTTGATAAAGATGTTGAATAGCACTGGGCCCAGGACAGAACCCTGTGGCACCCCACTGGTCACATCTTTCCAAGACGAAGAGGAGCCACTGCTGAGCACCCTTTGGGTACGGCCGGTCAACCAATTACAAATCCATTGAACAGTTAACTTGTCTAGCCCACATTTTACAAGCTTGTTTGCAAGAATATCATGGGGAATTTTGTCAAAGGCCTTACTGAAATCAAGGTATGCGATGTCCACAGCGTTCCCTTCATCTACCAAGCTGGTAATTTTATCAAAAAAAAAAAAAAAAAAAGAGAGATCAGATTAGTCTGGCATGACTTGTTACTCTGAAACCCATGTTGACTTTTTGTGATTATGGCATTGCCTTCTAAATGTTCACAGACTCTCTTTTTAATGATCTGCTCTAGAATCTTCCCTGGTATTGATGTCAGACTAACTGGACGATAATTGTTGGGATCGTCTTTTTTCCCCTTTTTGAAGATGGGGACAACGTTTGTCCTCCTCCAGTCTGCTGGGACTTCTCCTGTTCTCCAGGAGTTCTCAAAGATTATTGCTAATGGCTCTGAGATTATATTTGCCAGCTCTTTTAATACTCTTGGATGTAGTTCACCCGGTCCTGGAGATTTAAATTCATTTATATTAAGAAGGTATTCCTGTACTACCTCTTTGCTTATTCTGTGCTGGATTTCCCCTGTTGTGGTTAAAACAGAATGGTTAAAACCTGCCAAATGTTTGATTTTAATGTAACCATTCTGAGCTTGAAGCAACTTGCCTAATATACTTTATATCCATATATTCTTCAATAAAAGTTACTGTTTGTTTTATAGTGGTTGATTCAGACTAAAATGATCGCTAATAATCAGAAAGAGGAGAGAACACACTACCTAAAATATTGTAACTGATTTCTGGAATCACTTGGGACCCTAGCCTTTTTACACTTCAGGGTAGTGCTAAAAGGGTGGGAGTGGGGTAAAGTGTTGGTGATGGGGTGCCTTACGAGGTTGGTAGCATGAGTCCAACCATGTGTTAATGATCACAGTTCACAGCATCATCACAGTTGCCATTCAGCCTTGACTTGTAACAATAACAGCTGATAAATTTCACTTTCCCATGCTCACTGTGTTCATATGCGTTCTGTAAAAGTCCAAATTTTCTAATGTTTGGTCAATTCAAAAACAATATATAACTTGCAGTCCCCACAACTTTTTAAAAAAGATTTTTCTAAAGCTTTGCTCTTCTTACACTTTTTGGTTTAAAAACACTATGCTTTCATCCATTTTCACATCCCCTTAAACTCCCTTCATAAAACGAAGGCACTCACAGAGGTAAAGCCCAACTGTTGATCATGCAATTTCTCTTAATCCAATTTAAATTTCCAAAATGATTAAGAAATTAGTTGCATGGGTTCAGTGTCCTTTAAGGAACAAACATCCCTTGAAATTGTGCTATCGGGTTGGGAGAGCCTGCTGTTAATCCCAATGCCTCCTCACACATTCCACAGCTGAGCGTTCCTTTCCTGACAGTCTCCATGTGGGTTATACAATTTGGAGGCTAGGAGGGTGATCTTGATGACCCCCCCCCACAATTTCTGAGGGGTTTTTCACAGCCCCAGTCTTCCTCCTTCCAGTGCTCACTGGTGGGACTTCCCTTTGTGCTGGAAGCAAAGAGAGGATGGCCAGACGCTGCACATTCTCCCTGGAAGGCCTTGAACAGGTGTAAATCATCATCATCATTGTTGTCATCACCTGATTGGCTACACAACCCAAAGTATGAGCTTTAAACTATATCACACAGGTTTGGGCTGAATGGATCTTTCATTATGGCTAATTGGTGAAAAATCATCATCATCACCACCACCACCATCATCACCATCATCATCTGACATGAAATTCAATAGCTATGTCTGATTTCACAAACCATAAATGCATAATGTAGCTGAAAGGAGAAAAAGACTTAACTGTAAAAATAGCACCAGACCTGCATCCAGCAGCAGCAATCTAAAAAGGAACATCTCTCACTGGACATCCAATGATATGCCACATTCAAAGAACATTCACTCCAAGCTGCCACTTCATTCTTCCTAAGCATTGCCCCTCATTAGTTCCATTCACGTCCATTGTTGTTCTCATTCTTTGCCTAAGAGATGATATGACAAAGAAACTCTTCTGATGCACTTTGATGCATCAGCTCTCTTTTAATTAAAACCGATTTCAAGATGCACTGACAGCAGGCTGGCACTCTCACATTGCAGAGAATAGCAAAAGTGTCCCAGGGAATTCCATCACACACACCTTTTGTCACCAGAAAACCTGAGTAAACTTCCTCTCCAAGTGAGAGGCAGGTTTAATTGCTCAGTAATTGGCAGCCATTAAGTCCATCACATCTGGATATGTGTCAATCCCTTTCCTAATCTCCTTTCCCTTTGACAATCAACACTGAGCTTGACAGCATCCAGTGCTCTGTCAAGCCTGACGTTCAGTGTTCATTTTTACCAGTCAGTTGGAACATAGGAAGCTACATTATACTGAGATGGACTTATCGTTAAGACAGACAGTCTCAAGTGACATTATGTACTCTCACAAGCCGTGGCTATCCAGGTTCTTCAGTAGAGAAGTCTTTCCCATCTCCTGATACCTGAGTCTTTCAAGTGGAGATGCCTGGGATTGGAAACTAGAACTTCTGCATGTAAAGCAGGTCTTCTCCCACTAAGCTTTGGTACCTCCTATGAGGAGTTGAAAAGGTATTTCATATTAGGAATGTGTACTTTTTGTCTTTTTGTATTTAAACACATTTTTGTTAGTGTCTAAGGGGCTTACCACACTCCAAAGTAAAGCGGCAGTGCAGGAGGAAGGTTGCACTTATCACATGATGTCGTTCTTCCAGTGTTCAGTCATTCTAATCCTGTGGTAGACCAAGGAAAAGTGCATCTTCTTGCTAATGGGTTATTCTGGTTAACAAAAAGACACAGTTTTACTTCCGTATCTCAGTGTCAGGCTCATCCCTGAATTCTGGGCTTTGGAGTGGAATTCATGGAGGCCCTGACATGTAGCTAGTATTTTCTCAGGCTTTTGGAATGCCTGAGAAAATGAGCCAGGCCTCCTGGTTGGCATGGTAACGCAAGTCCTACCAGGAACTCAAGGCCACACTTGCCGGCTACTCTTGCTCCCCCGTGGAATAACTCCCGCCCCACTCTGTCTGTTCTCACGCTGGATGCATTATCATCTTTAGGTTGTTTATCTAAACTTCAGTAGCAGCTTTGAAACTGTTCCTTACACAAGCTACTCTTCCAATAAAGAGATTTATTGAAGAACCCTGAGTTTGTGTTCTGTGTACATCACAGAAAGCTGCTACTCCTGCCTTTTATTTTTTTTCTCTGTCCTGAAACTGTGGAGCCTTTGCCTGCAATGTCTGACGATGCAGAGACTGGCACACAGACGGACCAAGATCTGATTGCAGCCAGCGCCAGAGAAGCCGAGGCCTCGAAGCAGGAGGCCGGGGCAGAGGGGGGTGTGGTAGCTGCCGCAGCTGGAGGCACCAGCCGAGACCGAGACCGCCGGAGGGCTGCAGTATTTCTACCCTCCACTGAGCCCTGGGAGCTGGGGATGGAGCTGGCTCCAGGGAGGGGCAGCCTGCCAAGCTTCGGCACTCCGGTGCGAGAGGTTTTGGGCCCTGCCTGGCCATGGGCAGGGGCCGGACGCCGAGAAGACCGCCGGTCGCGGTGGGACAGACCCCAGGGTGAGGGGCCTAGAGAGCCAGAAGCGAAGTTTTCCCTGGCAGAAGTTGGAACCGAGGTTCTTCAACTGAAACAGCAAATGGGTGAGATACGGGAGGTGCTCCTAGAACTCCTGCACAGAACCCCTCCAGCTCCACCAGCACCCAGAGGGGCCCAGCCTCCCCCAGTACCACCTGCGGCTGCCCAGGCACCCGGGGATGGAGTCCCCGCTCAGGCCCCTGCTGTACCTGGCCTGCCGGCTCCTGGACCGGCTCCCCCGGTGGGGGCTGTCCCGGTTGAGCCGCAGGAGCGACCCCGGGGCTGGAAACACCGGCACCTGAAGGCGAAGTTCGATGGGGATCCAGCAAAACTACCCTACTTCATGACTCAAGTGGTGAGTTACATGACCCAGTGGGAAGGGGAGTTCCAGTCTGAGGCTGAGAAAGTGCAGTATGTGTCCAACCAACTGGAGGGAGAGGCGGCTCAGTGGTTGGTGGGTCTGTATGATATGGGAGCCCCTGAACTGGGTAATTACCAAGAGTTCCTGATGGCTCTCAGGGCCCAGTTTGACGATCCCTTAAGAGGGAAGCGGGCTCGAAGCAAGCTTAGGAGCCTGAAGCAAGGCACGATGCCAGTGGCCGAGTACGCAGCTGAGTTCCGCCGCCTAGCCAGCCAAGTACCGGAGTGGCCAGAGGAGGTCAAGGTGCAGTTTTTCCAGGAGGGCCTGAACCCTGACATTCTAGAGTGGGCCAAGTTCCAGGGAGACCCCGAAACCCTCATGGGGTGGATACGGCTGGCTGGGGAAGTGGAGTCGGTGAAGGCCAGCATTAAGATGTTGCACCGCCAGGCTGGGACGGAGGGGAAGTCCGCTGGGGGCCCCGGGAAGAAGACCAAGACGGCACGCTCGGGGGGAGGCACCACCGGAGAGTCCGAACGTGAGCGAAGGATGAGAAAGGGGCTGTGCCTGCATTGTGGGAGGAGCGGACACCGCATAGCGGAGTGCCCAGAGAGGAGCCCACGGGAGCAACCCACCGCCGCCAAGCCAGCGCGGAGCGAGGGGAGATCCGGGTCCGCCAAGACTCCCTCCAAACCCAAGACCAGGGCGACGGCCAGGGCCCTGGCAGCGGACCAGGCGGCAGGGGAGTCCTCAGATGATCCCGAGGATAGTGGGTCCTACTCTTCCGACGCTGAGCCGGCGGGAAACGGGCCCAGCCCGCCCTACTGAGCGCCCGAGGGCGGGCTAATCCGGAAGGGCGCCCGGATGCCGTGGTGAGTGGAGTGAAGGGCCCGTTCTTTATCAAAGCTCGAGTGGGGGTTGGAGGGGAGGGCCCCACCTGCAAAGTTATGTTAATGATTGACTCTGGTTGTACCCAAGTACTTATTCATCCCTCCTTAGTCAGTGAACTAAACGTTGATACTGTTAAGCTGGACAAGCCCGTGTGGCTGTCTCAGATGGATGGGGGGATGATGAAGGGGGGCCCCGCCCGGCGCATAACTGGTCCCATGCACATGAGGATGGGCAACCACCAGGAGGAACTGCAGTTTGTGATTGCTCCAGGATTAGTCCCCGCGGCAGTTGTGGGTCTGAACTGGCTAAAGTACCACAACCCCTCCATAGACTGGATAAAAGAAACACTGACTTTTACAGACCCATTGTGTATCAAGGAGCACGGAGCGGGGGGAGGATCCCCAGGGGACGGGGGCCCCCTGGTGGATAAGCCGCAGAATTACACAACTGCCTTAGTAAAAGGGGAGCTGAAAGGGTTGCCAGTGGAGTACAAGGCGTGGCAATATGTGTTTGAGGAGAGGGAATGTGACATTTTGCCACCCCACCGGCCTTTTGAATGTGCCATTGAGATACTCTCGGAGTCCAGCCTACCCAAACCTCGCATTTATTCTATGACACCAGCTGAAATGGAGGCGCTCCGAGAGTTCATAGATAAGAACTTAGCCCGAGGGTTCATTAGGCCCTCAACCTCGCCTGTGGGGGCCCCGGTGATGTTTAGGCGCAAGGCTGATGGCGGGCTTTGTTTGATTCAGGATTACAGAGGGCTAAACGCTATTAGTGTCTCCAACCAGTACCCCCTGCCCTTGATGAAGGACATATTAGCCCATCTCTCCAAAGGGAAGATTTTCACGAAGCTGGATCTACGAGAGGCCTACTACAGAGTACGGATTCGGGAGGGGGATGAGTGGAAGACTGCATTTAATTGCCCCCTAGGGGCTTTTGAGTTCCTCGTCATGCCTTTCGGCCTCAAAGGGGCCCCTGGCATTTTTCAGAACTTGATTAATGATGTGTTACGTGAATTTTTGTACAAAGGGGTGTTGGTGTACCTTGATGATGTGTTGATTTATTCAGAGGACTACACGTCCCATGTGAAACTGGTGAAAAAGGTGCTTGCCAGGTTGGGGGAAAATCATCTGTATGCGAAAATGTCCAAGTGTGAGTTCCACCAAAGCCGTCTAGATTATCTAGGGTACCGCATCTCAAACAAAGGGATTGAAATGGACCCAGAAAAGGTTAAGGGGGTCTTGGCATGGGAAGCCCCTAGAACCAGGAAACAGTTGCAGAGCTTCCTGGGGTTTGCTAATTTTTATTGGTCCTTCATCCCTGACTTTGCGTCGGTAGCCCTCCCCCTGACAGATTTGTTAAAAACCAAAGAAGTGAAAAACAAAGGTTCCAAGCACGGTAAAGGGAACAAACCTCCCCAAAAAATTGTGTGGTCACCACAGTGCCAACAAGCATTTGACAAATTGAAATCCCTTTTCACTTCTGAACCTATTCTCAAACACCCCGACCCCTCCCAACCTTTCGTGGTCCAAGTGGACGCATCTGATGTGGCTATGGGTGGGGTGTTGTTGCAAAAGGGGGAGGACGGAGATTTGAGGCCATGTGCCTATCTATCCAGAAAGTTCAATGACACGGAACGAAATTGGCCGGTGTGGGAGAAAGAGGCAGGTGCTATCAAGTTGGCACTAGAGACGTGGCGCCACCTACTGGAGGGCTCACCCAAACCGTTTGACGTTTGGACTGATCATAAAAATTTGGAAGTATTGGCTACCCCTAGGCGTTTGAGCCCCAAGCAGGTCAGGTGGGCCAGTTTCTTTTACCGATTTAATTTCACCTTGAAATTTATCCCGGGGAAAAGGAATTTTCTGGCTGACGCTTTGTCCAGGCTACCACAGCATGAGAGTAAGCGCAAGGAGGTCATTGATACCGTTTTTTCTCCTTCCCACTTGGGACTAGCTGTCCTCACTCGGAGCAAAGCCAAAGAACAGACATCCACTGATAGCCCTGCTCAGGTGCCGGGTCCTACTGAAAGTGGCGGTGATTCACCCTTGGCGCCGGGACCGGTGCCACAGCCCTTGAACCCCGACCCACCTTCCCCCGATCCGGGGACCCGGGCAGTGACCCCTACGGCAGATGGCTCTGCCACGCCCACTGTTTCTCAAGGGGAGGAAGGAGGGTGGCATGCTCAATTGGCCTCGGAACTGCCCCTGGGCCAGTGGTTCCTGGCTCACCCCAATGAGGTGACTGTGAAGGATGGGGTGGCCTGGAAAGGGGATCGCCTGTATGTTCCTGAGGTCTTGAGAGCGAGTATTCTCAAACAGTGCCATGATGTCAAGAGTGCGGGACATTTTGGGTATCTCAAAACTTTACATTTGGCCCGCAGACAGTTTTGGTGGCCCCGCATGAGGAAGGAGGTGGAGGATTATGTAAAGGGGTGTACCACTTGTGCAGTGTCAAAAGGGGGGTCAGGGAAGCCCAAAGGTTTGCTCCACCCTCTACCTACCCCAAACAAGCCCTGGGAGGTCATTAGCATGGATTTTATTGTGGATTTGCCAGAGAGTAGGAAAAAGACGGTTATTTGGGTTGTGACTGATTTGTTTTCCAAGCGAGCGCATTTTGTGGCCTGTAAGAAACTCCCCACAGCCTCCCAATTAGCCAAATTGTTCATTCAGCATATTTATCGGATTCATGGCATTCCGGCCAAGATTGTGTCGGATCGGGGGGCACAATTTACTTCGCAGTTTTGGAAGGCTTTCACAAACCTTCTAGGGGTGGAGCTTGGTCTCAGCAGCTCCCATCATCCCCAATCGGATGGACAATCGGAACGAACGAATCAGACTCTGGAACAATACCTAAGGTGCTATGTGAATTTCCAACAATCTGATTGGGTTGATCTTCTACCTTTTGCTGAAGTGGCCTACAATAATGCCACTCACCAGAGCACTGGGCTCTCGCCGTTCAAGGTTGTGTCTGGGCATGATTTCGGTCCCCTCCCCTTGTTGGAGGGGTCTCCCAACTCTGACCCCGTTTCGGTCTCCCAGTGGAGTCAAAAAGTCAGGGATGCGTGGCCTCATGTAATCTCGGCCTTGGACTTTGCCAAAGCACGCTACAAACATTATGCTGATCAGAAACGGGACCCTTCCCCCAGATATGCAGTGGGAGATATGGTTTATTTGTCCACCAAATTCCTTAAGTGTCCCCAACCCTCAAAAAAGTTGGGAGCCAAATACATTGGACCTTTTCGTGTTGTTAGGATGATAAATCCTGTGGCTTTTGAACTGTCTTTGCCTAAGTTGTACCGTCATGTACATCCTGTGTTTCATTCCAGCCTGCTCAAGCCCGTGAACCCACCGGACATACACCACCCGGCTCCAGAACCTGCTCCTCAGCCGATCCTGGTGGATCAGAACCAACATTTTGAAATTTCTGAGATTCTGGACACTAGACTTCACCGGGGAGGGTTACAGTATTTGGTAAAGTGGAAACACCTGCCTTTGGGCCATGCAGAGTGGGTTGCTTCTGAGCATATCAATGCCAAACGCTTGTTGCGAAAGTTTCATGCCCGCTTTCCCGATAAGCCTGGTTGATGTAAAAGGGGGGGGTTGGTCTTCGGGGGGGGGGGCAGTATGTCAGGCTCATCCCTGAATTCTGGGCTTTGGAGTGGAATTCATGGAGGCCCTGACATGTAGCTAGTATTTTCTCAGGCTTTTGGAATGCCTGAGAAAATGAGCCAGGCCTCCTGGTTGGCATGGTAACGCAAGTCCTACCAGGAACTCAAGGCCACACTTGCCGGCTACTCTTGCTCCCCCGTGGAATAACTCCCGCCCCGCTCTGTCTGTTCTCACGCTGGATGCATTATCATCTTTAGGTTGTTTATCTAAACTTCAGTAGCAGCTTTGAAACTGTTCCTTACACAAGCTACTCTTCCAATAAAGAGATTTATTGAAGAACCCTGAGTTTGTGTTCTGTGTACATCACACTCAGGGGCTGGGACAAAAGAACAATGTTGTCGTGCAGTAAGGCAGCATAGAAGATGGAAGCTTCCTGATGATTGCCACTATACTTCAGAGTGTGGTAAGCCCCTTAGAATTTTCTCTAAATATACACTGTCTGCTAACTAATCCTGGTTGCATATGTAACAGAATATTAGTTATGCATCATATTTGCATTCTTCTCACCCATCCCTGCAATCATGGGACTAAGAGCAACATATATAAGGTTCCCAATGATGACCCATCTAAGAGTTATCCAGACCCTGATCTATTTAGCTTCTGTAAGGTTGCTAAGGCCAGATGAGAATTTTGTTGAGTTTGGACAAGAATATATTCAAATTCACCATTTTTTCCATTTGGAGGATGGAAAAAAACTGAAGTGTAAAAAAATCAAATGTGGGAGAAAATAAAACAGAGATTTTCCCATCCCTATGTAGAACTGTATTCATAACACACCACAAATATGTGCATTTTGGAATCAAAAAGTAGGGGAACCCTGGTGGTGCAGTGGTTAAATGCAGGTACTGCAGCCACAACATTACAAGTTCAATCACAAGGGCTCCAAGGTTGACTCAGCCTTCCATCCTTTCATAGGTCAGTAAAATGAGTACCTGGCTTTTAGGGGCAATTAGAAAACACACATTAGAAACTGCTTGGAGAGTGCCATGCTATAAAACTGGTGTAGAGGTGTAGGCGCTATTGCTTAACAATTTGTAAGCTGCTCTGAGAGCCTTTGTGTCTGAAGAGTGGGGTATAAATACCTAAATAATTAAAATAATTAAAGAAGCATTGTGTCTCACACTCCTCTTGAGGCGGTGGTAAAATGCATACTTCAGTCAAGAATTTTGAACCCATGCAATTTTAATTCTTACATAAGAGGTGATGTAGGTAATATACAGAAAGCAGTATTTGTTCAGCCAAATTATGGAATAATATGGAAATCCCAGTGATTAATGTCTGGTATGAGCAAGCTTTGGGTTGTGGTTATCATGGAGAAAAAAGATGCCTGTCCATTATTTAATCAAGAATAGAGAACAATGTGTTGTATAAACTCAAATTAATTAATTAATAGTCTGAAATCAACCTGTATAGGGCTTTAAAAGCCATAACTAGCACTTTGAATTCTGTTCAGAAATGTTCTGGTAGCCAGTGAATCTGTTTCAACAAGGAAGCTATGTTTCCCCTGTAACCAACCCAATTCAGCAACTGTTTTGGATTCACTGAAGTTTCCAGCTTCCAAAGGCAGTCCCATTGTAGAGTGCATTAGAGTCATGTAACCACAATGGTTGGGTTTAAATTTTTTAAAGATGTCTGGATTTAAAATCTCAAAGTCTCGATTTTAAAATTTAAAGGAAATGTTCATGTTGTTCCCCCCCCCTCGTATGCATGGGATCAGTACCCACAGTTTCAATTATCGATTGTCTGAAAAATATGGTCTCTCTAGGCATTTGCCAGGTCCTCCACTGTGACTATGGTAAATTTCATGAGAAGTTACAATAGAGTTGTTCTAGAGATAGCTCTCTAGGCATTTCCTAGGTCCTCCAACACAAAACTATGGTAACTTCTGCTGGAAGTTACCATAGAGTCATGCTGGAGATGCCTAGCTGCTTCTCTAGACATTTCCTAGGTCCTGCAGTGTGATTCTATAGGGTTTGCTATTACCCATGGTTTCAAGTATTAGGGATATGTATGAGAATGTATTCCCCATGCATACAGGGGATGACTTATACATTCATATATTTCTGGAGAGACTTATGGGTGAATCTATGATTTTTGTAATCAGTTTAGGATAAGGAACTGTCAAATGATTTTGCCTTGGTACAATGGAATGGGCTGTTATTTTATAAAACTGTTACTACAGAATGATAGTATAGAATTTGTACTATGAATTGCATGGCTTTGTTTTGGCATAAGATATAGGTGTCCCATTCCATTTAGCCCATTCCAATTATCTGCAGATGTATCCTAAAAATATTCAAATCAATCCACAATGAGAAACTATTTTGAACATGAGGAGGAGAAGAGAAGGATTGTAGCTAAGCTGTAGGTCTGCACACTCTTAAATGCTCGGCTGCAAGGATACACTCAGGAGAAATATAGTGCCTTCCCTGGATAGTATGATGGATTGTTGAACATCCAAGACCTAAGGCAAAATCATACCTACTGGCATTTATTAATCTATGTTGCGGGATACCTGCAATCCCAAAGCAGTGGCCCAAGGGCAACGATAATTGCTCTTGCATAGCTAGGAAAAGAAACCCCAGCTGTACAAATCTGCTCTACCCCATAACACCACTGACACAAAAGCATTAATTGTTAGTCCCCAGACATTTCAAGTCTAGTAGATTAAGCTTTGACTCTTAGATTCTGTGCTCTATTGTTGCAGCAGCTGAGTTTCTTCCAGAGATTTTATTTCTTTCAAACACCTTTAAGGGAGACAACTCCTCCTCCCCATCACTTCTCAAATAACATGTCCAGTTGAATGCAAGGAAAACCACCCCAGGCCAAGAGATCAGGAAGGGGGGAGGGATTAACATGTAAGGCAACTATGATTAAGTGGTTCAGGCTTTCTGTAAGGTTCCCCCCCACCGCCCCAGAAGACAACATCAGGCAGGCTGAAGAATCATAGAATCATAGAATTGTAGAATTGGAAGAGACCACAAGGGCCATCCAGTCCAACCCCCTGCCACGCAGGAATCACGATCAAAGCATCCCCGACAGATGGCCATCCAGCCTCTGTTTAAAGACCTCCAAGGAAGGAGACACCACCATGCTCCAAGGGAGTGTGTTCCACTGCTGAACAGCTCTTACTGTCAAAAAGTTCCTCCTAATGTTGAGGTGGAATCTCTGTTCCTGGAGCTTACATCCATTGTTCCATGTTCTAATCTCTGGAGCAGCAGAAAACAAGCTTGCTCCATCCTCAATGTGACATCCCTTCAAATACTTAAACAGGGCTATCATATCGCCCCTTAACTGTCTTTTTTCCAGGCTAAACATACCCAGCTCCTTAAGTCTTTCCTCATAAGGCATGGTTTCCAGACCTTTCACCATTTTAGTCCCCCTCCTCTGGACATGTTCCAATTTGTCAATATCCTTTTTGAATTGTGGTGTCCAGAACTGGACACAGTATTCTAGGCGAGGCCTGACCAAGGCAGAATAGAGTGGCACTATTAGTTCTCTTGATCTAGGCACTATACTTCTATTGATCACCCCAAAATCGCATTGGCCTTTTTAGCTTCCACATTACACTGTTGAATCATGTTCAACTTGTGGTCTACTAGGACTCCTAGATCCCATTTAGACATAGTCTTGTTCAGCCAGGTCTCCCCCATCCTGTATGTATGCATTTCGTTTTTCTGCCCTAAGTGCAGTACCTTACATTTCTCCGTATTGAATTTCGTTTTGTTAGCTTTAGCCCAGCTCTCCAGTCTATCCATGTCATTTTGAATTTTGATCCTGTCCTCCAGGGTATTAGCTACTCCTCCTAATTTGGTGTCATCTGCAAATTTGATAAGTATGCCCCTAATTCTGTCATCCAAGTCATTGATAAAGATGTCTGCTTTGATCAAGATTTCCTGCATGGCAGGGCGTTGGACTGGATGGCCCTCGTGGTCTCTTCCAACTCCACAATGCTATCATTCTATGATTCTATGTTGAATAACACTGGGCCCAGGACAGAACCCTGTGGCACCCACTGGTCACATCTTTCCAAGACAAAGAGGAGCCACTGCTGAGCACCCTTTGGGTTCGGCCGGTCAACCAATTACAAATCCATTGAACAGTTAATTTGTCTAGCCCACATTTTACAAGCTTGTTTGCAAGAATGTCATGGGGAACGTTGTCAAAGGCCTTACTGAAATCAAGGTATGTGATATCCACAGCATTCCCTTCATCTACCAAGCTGGTAGTTTTATCAAAAAAAAGAGATCAGAAAGATATCACACTCAAAAATTGTTAGATCCAGTTATTAACCCACAGATTAAAACTGGCTTCTCACATGGACAAGTAGACAGACAATTGGCAGCCAGCAACTTCCTGCAGATGGAAAAAGGAGATTATCAGCTGCAGCAAAAACTGTGTCAGAATATTGCTAGAAGAACAGGAAGGAGCACCATTACCAAACATCGACATCCTCCAGCATTCTGGGGGGTATACTGCGGGCATCAGTAAGTCATCCCTTTTTATTGGTAGCTTGTCCCCATCAATGCAAAAGGCAAACCTCATCCAGGGGAGCACTATGCTGCAGGAACAACTGAAGGACACAACCTCTTGTAAGGTAACCCTTCCTGTTCTTCTAGTAATTTTCTGATGCAGTTGGTAACACAATATTTGGCATGTTCCCCCACATCTGATAATCTCCATTGTGTGTGGCTGAAGAGAGGAGAGCTATGATGTGTTGGTGTTGATATACACATTAAACGACTCTCAATTGACTATGGATCCAGTGATGTTATGATTCTAACCCAGTGATTCTGACACTTTGGTTCTCCAGCTATTTTGGACTTCAACTCCCAGAAGCTCTAGCCAGCTTGGCCAACAGTCAGGAATTCTGGGAGTTGAAGTCCAAAACATCTGGAAGACCAAAGTTTGGGAAACACTGCTCTAACCAATCGGAAACTTCAACTGGCAAATTTTCTTCAGTTGAAATCAAACCACACTGAAAACATACATGAACGTGAGCAACTCACAGAGAGAGGGAAGGAAAAGAACTTGTAATGGCAGCTGTGTAGATGTTTGTATTCTAGTCTCCCTCCTTGCCCTTAAGCATGCCATGTGTATGCTCACTGTATAATATTGTTTCTGCTAGAACATGTGTTGAAGTCATATAGTCTCAGTCCGCATTGTTGGGTCATTTAAATGTGCAAAGTGGATAATAGACTTCTGTGCAACTAGGAGAATGCATGTCAAAATGATCTCATGGTGGCTGGCTATTTCTAATCAGGACTAAGGAAAGCAGTCTGTACATGCTCAGAGACAATCTCATATATGGAACATTGGTTCTTCCAGAGTGGACATTACAAACAGATTCAGGAACTGAACCCTATCAAATCACAATACACTTTAGTCTGTGGATAAACATATCTGTTATCACTTTAAATAGTAAAGAGAACTAAAAACATCCAATAGAAGTGGTGCAGAAAAGGGAAAGGGGCTTGTCTAGACCTGCCAGAATATGCCTGCTTCCTACTGGCATATTCTGGCCCCAGATCTGGTCTGTTCACCCCCACCCCCTGCCCATTACCTAGATGAAATGGGAAGAAGTCTGCATGAACACGCCAGCCCGTACTGGCATCTGCACCCCCACTGTTGCTTGTTGCTCCCTCTGAAGTCAGGAAGGATGCCCTCATCATGTGATCAAGGTTGGTCACATGTAGGGGGCCTTGATCACATGCTGAGGGCATCCTTCCTAGCTACAGTGTGACTCCAGTGGTAGTGGGAGGCTATAAAAGCCGATGTGCAGGTTCCTGCACTGGTCCAATCCAGGTTTTCATGTGTAATGTGGGTTTTCCTGGGTGTTTACACTGTAGTAAAGGTCTTTACCCTGGCAACCCTCTGGGTTTGCCTTGGGTATCACCTGGACTGCCCAGGGGCAAAATAGGGCAAGAGCCTTACATCATTTGAACTGCAGGGGTCCAAGACAGGGGAAGCTGGGCTAAATAGCCCATCTAAACAAGCCCAAGGTCTTAGGAAGTAGAAAAGAAAAGTGATTTTATGCTTGAAAATAGCACAGTGCATTCCTGAAAATATTTTTTATGACCTTCTTCAGGGGATTACAACTTTAAAATCAGCCTGCAGACATTCTAAAAAGAGTGTCTCCAGAGCCTATGCCTGGCAACTGGTCTTTTCTATATCCAGAGACTTTGGGCTCATCTACATGGGCTTCCTGGCAGTGTATTCTGCCCATGGATGTGGCCCATTGTTCCCCATTACCTGCATGGGACGGGTCGGAGTCCAGATGAACATGCTGGTCCATTTTTGCAGCTGCTGCCCTCCACATTGCACTTTTTGACATCAGGAACCAAGCCTGCAGTGCATGAGCAAGGCCTCCTGCATGTGATGAGTCTTGGTCACATGCTGTGGACCCCCTTCCTGGTTATGGAAGAGCAAGGCAGAGGGAAGCTGCAGTGATGGGCTGTCATGCCAGAACAGGCTCCTGCAGTCACGAAGGGCCCAACCATTTTTTCAAGGCTGGAATGGATTTTTTAAAATGCTGTAATGGGCCCTACCCTGTCTTCCCCCTGTCTTAGCTCCATCTTTGCCCCGGGGATTGTAAGGGAACAAAATGGGGCAAAAGCCCAGCATTGTCAGGACTGCAGGGCTCCAAGCCAGGGGCAAGAAGGGGTTAAATTGCCTGTGTAGACAAGCCCTTTGTCTCTTTTCTATACCACGTTATCACTTTAGACAGGTTGCAGATATAGGTAAGAGATGTTTTCCAAATCTATTTTCTCCTAGTCCCTAGGTTTTGGAAATCATGGAACAATCAGCTTTCCTAATATGAAACTGATAAGAGTTTCCTCCCTTTCCCCAAATGTTGTATGTCCAGTCCTGTCCCATGATTATTCCTACAGATGACCCCTCTTTTCTTAAACAGACCAAAGTGGTTGTGTCCCATATCAGAGAAAACATACAAAAAGTGATGGTCCTTCAGTTTCTTCCACTAATTCAATTGCAATGCTCTAAATTTGTCTTATTAACAAATCTTGTCTCCAAACCAAGTAATTTAAAAGGGGAAGAAATGTTCACCTTGTTTGTCACATGCCATTGCTCTTTATTGCTCTAATCTTTTGTTGTTGCTGCACACTGTGCTAGCTAATTGAATAATAAAATTTACTTAATTTAAGGTTAACCCATTTGCTTTTCTTTAAGTGAACTTCAACTAGGTGCTAATTTGGACTTACTAAATTGGATTTGACTATTGCATCCATTTACCTGATTATGTCTATTAATTTGTCTGGTGGAAATATTTTTGAAGATGAATGTGGCTGCCTGCCTTTTCATATGCTAGGTTACATTTTTTAAAATATGTAAAATTAAAAGGCCATATATATGCTGGCCTTTTAGAGCATGTGATTTCTCTAATTGATAAACAAGCACATTAAACAGCTTGCATTTATGAATGTGAATTAACTTGGCATTCTTCCTTCTTAAGCAGAAAAATACATTTACTTGAGCAAAGATGAAGAGACTTCCAGGTCATGGGCAGTATTATTTCTATGGTCTAAACCAATGGTTCTTAACCTGTGGTCTGTGGACCCCCAGGAGGCCGCCATGTCCTCACAGGGAGTCGATGAAGGCTGTTCAGCTCACCTCCTCCGCACAGTGGAGATGCCACATGCTGGACCCAAGGCAAAGGCTGGCTGGCTTGGCCTGCACACTGCCATTCAATCTATTCCAGCCACAAACTTGCAGGAAGAAACAGGAGAAAAAGTCTCCCCACAATATCCAGTGCTTCTGAGGGAAGGTTTAATGGATGGTGTAATTGTGTTATTGTTGTTGTTTTAAATCTTGAGTTAAGTTTTGGAGGTCTGTGGCAAGAAAAGATTTTTAAAGTGGGTCCCTGGTAAAGAAAAGGTTAAAAGCCACTGGTTTGAACCAATCCGTATACCTACCAGAGCTTGGAGCTAAACAAACTGTTCAATATACGACATGGCAGCGGGCCCTTGGTATCCTCTGGGGTTTGGTTCCAGGACACCCCTCCCTGATACCAAAATCCATGGATGTTCAAGTCACATTATATACAAATAGCACAGTGGTGTCCTTTATATAAAATTGTTTTTTATCTTGTAAAGGCTAGGAGGTGCTTTATTGCTTAAAACCGAACTCTTTTTAATAGTTTTTAAATCTTTAAAAAAAGCATTTTATTCTTTTAACTAGAGATTTGAAGTGTTTGGATATTGCAACAAGTTTAGTTCTATTTTAATGTTCACTTTTTGTATGTTTTAAACTGTATGGCTCTGTTAAACTGTAAGCTGCCTTGAGTTTCAATTTTGGGAGAAAGGAGGGATACAAATAAATATACAGTTGTCCCTCCACATTCACGGATTTGACATTCACGGATTTGAGTATTCACGGCTTGAAAAATATTCTTAAAAAAATAACAATCCTAATAGTAAACCTTGATTTTGCCATCTTATATAAGGGAAACCATTTTGCTCTGCCATTGCATATAATGGGACTTGAGTATTCACGGATTTGGGTATTCACGGGGGGTCCTGGAACCAAACCCCAGCGAATGTGAAGGGACAACTGTAAAAATAAGGGGGAGGAGGAGGAGGAGGAGGAGGAGGGGCAGGAAAAGTGGGAGGAAGAAGAAGATATGTTTCAGAGTTTCTGTCTTCTCTCTCTTTTTGTTCTTCTTTTCAACTGATAAAAAGAACAAAAAATGATTTCCCAAATTACAAGCAGCAGCTTTGCAGTGCTCAGCATGCACATGATTATATTCCTATAAGATGATGCCCCTGTGAATTAGGCACATTCTTAGGTGGATGCTTGGGAAACAGTGGATGCTCCTGCTATGATTCCTTTCATCTGGTGCTAATTGTTACGAGCATGCTCCTCGGAGTATCAAGGCAAGCTAACCATCACTTGAAACCAATGATGGCTGGTGACTTTCATGCCATGGAGATGGCGAACCTATCTGAACTTTAAAAAACCTATTTAATGCAGAAGATCAGGTTCAGCACCTTGGACAGCTGTTCTAAAGTTCAGACTAATACCCAGAGCCATTTATCACTCCACTGGCATTTAAGACCTTAGCCACCATTGCTTGAAGAAATGGAAAAGCCTGGATTTTTTTCTGTTAAAAGAAAACAAGTGTCCATCTTGTATTTAAAGGAAAGTCCACCTAATACCAAAGAGTTCTCCAACCTGCCCCCCCCCCCAACAGCCCATATTCTTCCACATTTTTTCAGGGAGTGAATGGTCATACACACAAAAAAGGCCTGTTCAAAGGGCCCCTGATTCAGTTCAGGATCCAATTCAGAAATTTTGTCCAAACCAATTTGGACCTGATGACTCATACCCAAATTTGAATTGAAATTTCAAAATCTGAACATTCATGCTGTTCATTGATTCCCATTTTGGAGGGGAAAAAATGGCCATAGCTGCTTTTCCTCATAAAGGTACATGGCACTTGGAGACATGATAGCGTCTTCAGAGTACTTTCAATTCTCAAAATTTGAAGACACGTAGGTACAGAGTTCTCTGTGCTATGCTTAGTTAATATTTCCTTTAATATCTTTAATTTGCCAATGTATGCTGCTTTTCAGCAGTACGGTACTGTTGTTCACACATGTGTAATGCTGTCTCACTAAGACTCAGTCTGTATTTGTAACTGATGCACAGATAGTACAGAGAAATACGTACACGATAAACAGGTTTTTTTTTAAAAAAAATATATATATACAAACAACACAGACAGAAATTAAACGGAAACCTGAACAAACAAACAAACAAACAAAAAACAAACCCATAGAGATAAAATTGGGGGTTGGATGGGGAAAGATGATGGAAGTGTCACCTAATAATACTGAAACTAATGCAGAAAGTTACTCAAAACCCAACAAATATAGAGCAGAGATAGAATGTTCAAAGATATTTTAAAAAACTGGTCAAAAATGTGTTTCCTGAGTATCAAGAAACCTTGAAAAGCAGAATCCTGGGCTAAAGAGACTCTTTGTAGTTTGAGATTTATTCTGTGCAAAATTTGTACATGGTTGGTTGACACAGAAAATAATGTTTTCTGCACAGGGAATAATATGTCTATGCAGGAAATAACATCTGTATGCAGAAAATGCATGCCTGGATCTTTGTGTCAAAGACATTGCAGGGAGGGGATGTACTTTGATGGCCTACATGGAGATAGACCAGGAGACTTTGCACCTGGTGCTGGGCATCCGGATCTGGTAAGTTAAGGGGTGTGTGGTATGGGGTTATTTAAGACCAAGACACCCCCTCTCACACACTTGTTTCCTGTATGTAAAGATAGGGAGGGGAAGTACTTTGATGGCCTCCATGAAGAGAGACTAGGAGGCTTTGTGTCTGGTGCTAGGCATCCGGATCTGGTAAGTTAAGGGGTGTGTGGTATGGGGTTATTTAAGACCAAGACACCCCCTCTCACACACTTGTTTCCTGTGTATAAAGTTGGTGTGGGTGTGGGTGTGTGGGTGTGCAAAATACCATGTATGAATTTTGTGCTGAATAAGTCCTGAGTTGTGAACAGTCTTTGAAAACTGCACAATTTTTGAAGACTTTCTTCTACTGAAAAGAAAATTGCTAAAATTACTCATTGCTTCCTTTGAGAAGAAATTTAGCAAATAATTGCATCCCTAATATAGAGTAAACCAGCTTGAGGGTGGGCTGGGGAAAGATTGGAGAATGAAGGTGAAGAAAGGAATTTTAAATTGGTCCTAAATCAGTCTATTATTGTTCAGAATTTGGGATTCACTCGGTCTAGCAGCTCAGATTATCTTGATATTGAACCAATTTGGCCACTTGATAATGTGATGGACTTAGTTAACTAGGTCCTTGGCTTTAAGCAATCTTGAGCCATATACCCTCCCCACTTACTTAAAAGTCCCCAAAGCTACCCTGCATAACCATTCTGTGCTTCATGGTGAACAGACAGGTTGGAGAAGGGTCAGGCTACATCCCCCTAGTCAGTCAGAAAATGATCACAACAGCACTGAGACCACTGGAGGACCCTGGCAGATCTCAGCACTGATGTTATCATTTCACATCTGGCTATGGAGAGGTGTGATGCTGCCACCAACTATTTACGTGACAACTCACAACAAGGTGGTTGAGAACAAACTCCAAAGCATCAGCCCTCTTTACCTGAGGGTTCAATCTGGCTGCCTTCACCCTCGGTTACTCTCACCCCAATTTCTATGGTTCCCTTAGTTCTTTCTGCCTGAACTAGGGATGTACCTTTTATCCCAATTGTGGATCCAATTGTGGATTGTGTGGGGTTTCTATGGTAGCATGCCTTTTATTATCTATAGTCTGAATGGCCAAGAGTTTGTAGTTGATCAAACAACATAGGATAACTTTATTGAAGGGAATAATCTGTACAGTATCGTGGAAATCTTGTGCTTATAATGGTTCATTGTCTGAGCAGACTGTCACTTTTCAGTAGCCACTCTTAACTCAACTTGGAAGTCCTAGCACAGATTGTTCTTGGATCTTTATAATATCCTCCCTTATCCCTCAGACTCATTCACTCTTTGTCCAATCAACTTCTCATTTAGACTTCCAATCCTTTGCACCCAATCTTGTTAAATGCAAACCTCATACAGCACACACACAGGGTACTTTCTGCTCCACTCCACTCATGCTCCTGGACTCAACTGAACTCCAGGCTAACTGCCATGTATCGCCTAAAAACATACAAAACTCCCTTCCATTTCAGTATCCTGCTCTGGGACTGGTTCCTTTCATACTATCATTCCATTTGCACAGCACCCACAATGGAAAAGGACATCCACACACTTGAGAGAAACATAAGTGTGTGGATGGCCTTAACAGAATTCCAACCATAGCTTTATTCACAGGCAGAGACAGAAAGTGTGTTAATAATTATGAGAGCAGTGACTGAAAGTGAAACATCTATATTTTCCCAGTAGACAACAAAATTCCAATTTGAAACTCACCAAAAGTCTGAATAGATGGATCATTTTGACACAAATCTTATAAAAAAACCCTGAACTTCTAAAGCAGTCACATAAAGTTCCTTTCCTCTACAGCCATGGAGTACTAAAGCACAAAAACTCTACTATTCAAGACTCAATACTATTTCATCACAGACTCATAAAAAAAAAGATGCCAAACTGTTAACAATATATGACTTCTTTCTCCTCAGCTGTTCACCTCCAACCACAACATGTGATATGCAAGAATCCTCTACCTTTGGCTGCTTTTAGAGCTGACAGATGTTCATTATGCTCATAAATTGTCAAGTGCCTCACACTCAGCCATCACAGTTCAAGAAGTCAATCATTAGAGTTCAAAAGCTGCTGAGCCTTCTTCCCTTATGGCTCAACTCTTACTAGAAGTGCCAATTGACATTCTGCTGGAAGAGAGACATCTGAGACAAGGTATTAGAAGGAGACACATGTTATGCCAGTGAATCTAGTTTAAAAGGGATGATCAGTAAATTGAATGAGAATGCCCAATGACCTGAAGCCTAGCATGCTACATTGTAACGGATAGGTATGCTTCCCTTTTGCTTAACATCTGAACCTTGCCAAATGACACAGGCCATGTACACCTGAACTTTCCAGTTGGATTCTAAATGTATGTAGGGCAACGATAGGTACCACATTTCTGTTGAAGAGAAATAGAACACAGTACCATAAAAATGTGTTTTGCTAATGCATTATAATCATATGTCATAAACAAAGGCTGATATTAAGGCATTCAGTTACAGATTCCAGAGTTACAGATCTGTAACTGCTCTGTATTCAATAAGAACTTCATCAGATGCAGCAAATATGGTGTCATAATGACACCTAATGAACGCAAAAGGATGCACATATCATATGACATCATCCTTTCACAATCATGTCTTGTCAAAAAGCCATTCCTTTTTATTGATGGGCCAAGCCGTCAATTGATCTCCCGTGGTGCTTTTTTGCTGGCATCGCCAGTGTTTGAAACTTTGTGCCATTGTGCTCATGGGAATGCAGCATCAATGACAGGACACTTCTGAGTGAGATCACGACAACCAGGTAGGGGATGCTCTTTGTATGAACCTCCCTGGTTTACTTGTTATTTTAAAAGTGTGTTTCTGTGCTTGTGTCTACGTTTTGTGTGTTTATTTTTTAAATTTGCCACGCTCATGTCTTCTCATGAGAATGGGCAAGATCTCAAACCCAGAAGTAAATGGAGCCCTGTTCATGCTCTGTTACTGCCAGGGCTGCCTTTTCATGCTGCTAAAGGTAGGTCTGATCAAGGGGGGCTCTTTTGCTGGCATAAAAATGTTTAAAAATATGCTGGCAAAAGAACCTTTATGGACGGTGGTCTGATAAAAGTTCTAGGACTATAAAGTCTTACTGTAAGACTATATAAATGCTACCCCAGCCCACTTTAAGAAGCAGCAGCTTCATCAGGTGAAGGAGGTCTCTTCAGCTTCCAGTCAGGATGTAAAGAGGATGGCGTGTCTACCCTCTCCTCCTTGTCTGTGAATGAGGATATGACAATCAGAAAGAGGACCTATCTCATAAGTCCTTGTCACAGACTTTCTCACGTGCAGGAAGGGGATAGAAAAGCCCAAAGTTTCATAAAAAGTAGAATTTCCACAAGCACAGATTTGTCTCTTTGTAATGAAGAGGAGACCATCTTCCTCCTATGCTCCTCTTTAAAGGTAAAGGAAACATTCAGAGTCTGGTGCTGGGAGCCACCTCATAGGACATTTTCAGATGATCCTTGCAGGGCAAGGATTGAGCAGGAGAGGTACGTAGCAGCAGCGTGGCAGGGGGTCCATTTTGGATGACGCCGTCCCTGCTGCGAAATTGTCCGTCTCTCCTCCATTTAGGGTTGGAGCCTGCCGCACCATATTCAGGCAGATTTTATTCACGGACGTATGCACCTGGATGTGCTGATCTGACCCATAAGTGTTTACACCAGTCGGGCCATTGTTGGGGTAAGTCCAAGATTTAAAGGGACAGATGTTTCACATGCCAGCAATGACAGCAAAAAAGTGGCAGGGAGATCTATTGATGGCTTAAGCTATCAATTAAAAGCAATGGGTTTTGGGCTCTTCATAACTGCAAAAGGGTGACACTGTTTGATCTGCGTGCCCTTTTGTGGTTATGTAGCATTGTGATGACGCCATATTTTCCATGTCTGAGAAAGTCCTCTCTCTCTCCCCTCCATCTTTGAAGGGCATGTGTTGCAGCACCTCTCACATGATGTTAAGAAACTTTTATTATTTGTAAATAAGCTTACTTTATAGGATTTTACAAAGAAGACTAAGCTTATTTTATTTTTTTGCTAGACCCTGAGAGGACTGGTTGTTGCTCACCTTCTGCCGTCAAGTGCTAATTACTCTGCTCATGAGGTACTCACATTCCCCAGAAAATATAAGTTAACAAACATTAGGTCAGAGTTCCTTCCTAGAGATTATTTCAGGTTCTAGACATTACATAGGCTCCTACTTCCTTTCCTCAGTAACTCTTCTCCCAGGCCACCTTCCCAGGTACATTTGGTGGGGGAAAGGAAGAGGGCCTTCTCAGCGGCTGCTCCCTGGCTTTGGAATTCCCTTCTTAGATAGGCTGGGATGGCTCCCTCCTTGCTGCCCATAAGTGAAAAATGCTCTATTCTGACAGGCCTTTAGGAATTATCTGAAATGGGTTTTTAATGGTGTACTGTTTTGTTGAGTTTTACTTTCTCTCTTCTAATGAATTTTTAAATGGTTTTAATTCTGTACAGCACTGGTGACCTTACTCCTGACTCCCCTACTCCTCACACCCAAAACAGCTGCTTTGAAGTGCTAGGAAATACTTTGAAGCAGGTTTAGTTGCTACAGAAGGCTGCAGCATGGGGAGGAAGAGAAGAAAGCTCCAATTCTGCTAACACCAGATATTGAGATGCACTACTGGGTCTTGATTGTGCTCATGAGGGCCATTCCAGACTACTAGGCTAGAATGACATTGTTTGTCTAAACAATGAAAAAACTGCATTGTTTGTCTAAACAATGAAAAAAGGTGAGGGGAACACCTTTTTTTCCCGATGAGATCCCATGGGGATTCACTGCATTCAAAAGGAGGGCTCCCCAAAACTCCATGTACTGTGCGATAACAGTGTTAATTTTTTGTGTGAAGTGTTTTTAAAAATTCACTGAAAAGCACATTCCCACCCATTTGGACAACCAATTCAAAGTGGGGCACATTCCAGAAGGCCAAACGCGATTGATCAGATGTGTGCAGGGGGGCAGGTGATGAAGTGACCAGAACCGCTATTGTTGATTTTTGCACTACCGATCATGAGTGATTTTGGAGCTGTAAAGTGGAAAAAAAAACCTGGCTTTTTAATCAGAAGATGGTTCTTCCAAGTCTTGGATTTAATGAGGAAAAGAAACTTGTGCAATGGTGGGAACTTTGGGGGAATAATAATGTGAGTAATTTGCTCATTGCCACTATCTTTATTCGTGGGCATAGTCCATGTGAACTTCAAAATGCATTACTACCCATACCACCAATCTTGAGAAAAAATCATGGAGACAAATGAACACTGCTGCAATGGTAAGTTAATGCACTTAAATGAGCATTATATCTCCTCATAGAGATGAGCCCTAGATATTTCAGAGGGGATTCAGCCACTTATGTCTATTTTAAATATCACTTAATGGTTATGCATTGTTCATTGCACATGCCAGTGAGCTGATACCATATGCTACTGTATTTCAGTGCAATCACTGTTCACTGCAGAGCCCCCACACTTTTGGATGTACTGTGGATCTATTTGTGAAAGCCAGCATCCAAACCTTGCCCCATTTTGTCTCTATTAAACTGACTGTGTGCTCTAACCTTTCTGCTGTTCTATATGCCATTTTCCCTTCATACATCAGATGTTTCACAGCACCCTTGCAAATGTTGGCTTCCAGATTTGGGGGCAATTTAATTAATTATTGTCCTGTTGTGAATTTGCTGGTATTTTTGGTACGCTGCAATGAAAAGGGAAAGTTAAAAAGCCTAATGAGTACCGCCTGATTTATTGTTAATTAGTTTTCCCCCTTTTTATATTTTTACAGCTGCTTAACATTAGCTTCTCATGTTTGATCACAGATTCTTGTATAAATTAGAGGTTATTCTGTTTAGCAGTCTGCTGATCTGCAACTGCCTTCAGGCCTTTGGTGACATCCATTTTATATACACTCTTCTTATTTCTCTCGACTGTTGTATTTTTATCCTACCCCTCTCCCTTGGAGCTCAGAGATAAAAGCAGCATTGGGCTGAAGTATTCATTCCAGATTTTTGTTTCAGGTTTTGAGGAGGTGGACACTCTTATAAGGGATAATCCCAATTAATTCTCTGTCATCCCACTTTCTCAAATGCTTTTAAAATGTCCTGGTTTCTCACAAAGTGAGTAGTGAGTAGTTTGCATGCACTTAACTCATTGAGGGAGAGGAGAGAGGTGTGTTCTCTCTCACATTAATAACCATTGCCATCTTGCCCCTGTTTCAGCCTCATATCTGCCCTAGGGGTGGTGAGGACTGCCTGGGGGCAGAATGGGGTAAGTGATCTATGTCATATGGACTGCAGGACTCTGAAACAGGGGCAAGCTAGGGTATTTAGCATATGTAGACAAGCCCTCAGTTTCTTAAATACCCAGTACACCACACTTTCAAAGATATAGTTTGTGAGGCAGATGTCAAATGTGAAAACAGCAAGCAGGGTTTCTATTTCACTTAGGCCTTTGGCATGCAAACTGGTTTGTTGCAGGACTGGAAGTGAAGGCTTGGCTCTGACTCATAATGTTACACTTCTAATCATGTTCTTAATTGATTGGCTTTTATGGTCTGTCTTAGGACTTTATCAGACACTCAAAAAAAGTGTCATAATGATGCCACATAACCATGAAAGGGCATGCAGATCAGATGACGTTGCCCTTTCGTGGTTAAAATTAGCCTCAAACCCATAGTTTTGAATTGACAGCTTAAGCCATCAATTGATCCCTTGTGCTGCCACTTTTGTGCTGGCACTGCTGGTGTGTGAAGCCTTGGGCCATTTAACTCTTGTGACTGCAGTGAGAATGGCCGGTCCGGTGCAAACACTTCTGGGTGAGATTGGGACATCTAAGTAAGTTTCACTCTTTTTTTATCACCCTTCTTGGGTTACTTGGGACTTTTAAAGTTTGTGTGTGTGCTTTTTGAGTCTTTTAATGCTTTATTTTTGTTTTTATTTTTAAATGATTGTTTTTATTTCAAATGAGGAAGTGAACGAGTCTTCATTCACTTCTTCTTTATTGCTGGAGCTGCCTTTGCCAGGAGAGGAAGGTAAATGCAAAGAGGAAACGTTCTTTTGCCAGCATAAAAATGGTTTTGTTTTTTTTATGCCGGTAAAAGAACGTTTTCAGAGGCTAGTCTGATAAAGTCCTTAATAAAGATGCTTTAGCTTTATTTCCATATTTAGTGTTTGCTGTTTTGGAAATGGAACATACATTAACGAAAGAAAGAAAAATAAATTTTGTTTAACATCCAATTTAAAAGACTTGTTATTTATTTATTTTAAACACCTGACTATGTGTGTAAAGTCAAATTAAAGTGGGGTGTGCATGCAACTTTTCCATCATAATAATCCCTAAAATCATTGGCAGCCCAAATGGTGGGGGTGGTAGCAGCCTGAATGAAGATAAGTGTGAAAAGGTGTATTTCTTTTCTGCTTTAAAGGTCATCCCTGTGCAATTAATTTATGGTGTCAGGTGTTTCATCAGTGGCTGCTTGGATTATATAGCGTATAGCGGGTATCACATGGGAAACTGGATCTCAGATACAAGATACCATTTATACCTCTGCCATTCATCACAATTCAAGTATTCATTTAACTTGCAAAGTCATGTCCAAAAGGGGGTGGGGGAGCCTGCAGACTATCATTGGTGCAGCCACTTTCTGTTTCCTGTATTGCACTTTCTTATGTGAAGATAAATAGTTGTAGTATTCCCTGATATTTTATGTGCAGACATTTTAATCTGGAAGACTCTGGAGAATTGCTTCAGGAAGCCTTATCAAATTTCTCCCTGATATGTAATTCACTTCCTGAGAGGTTGATTCATTTCAGAAGGGAGTGTTGCTCCTTTGGTGAGAGGCAGCTGAGTGCATATATCCTGATGCTCTTTGATTAGGGGCTTTGCTACTAGTTGCAAGTTTTTAAGCTTGACAGTGTGCCATTCTTGGAATTTGACATCGTTCCTCAGGGCTAAGAAACAAATAAACCAGCCAATAGTCTTGTATTTTTTTTAATGAGATGGTGCCAAGAATTGGGTTGCAGGAACTAGAGAAAAATTGGTACTGAATATGCTCTCCTCTCCTCACTTCACTTCTAATGTTTAAGCACATAAGTACGTGCCTTCAAGCGTCCAGATACAGGCAGCATACAATGGGCCCTTGGTATCCACTGGGGTTTGATTCAGGAACACCCCCCACACACACCATGGATACCAAAATCTGTGGATACTCAAGTCCAATTAATACAATGGCATAGTAAAACAGAGTCCGTTATATACAATGGCAAAATCAAGGTTTGCTTCTTGGAATTTTTTAAAAAAATATTTTCAAGCCATGGATGGTGGAATCATGGATGCTAAATCCGTGTATACAGAAGGATGATTGTATAAACATTAAAATAAATTAATATATGGGTAATAGGGATCTTGCCTGTGATGTGAGCTGTGAGCCCAACATTATTTTTGCAGGTCAATGAGCTTAGATTTTGCAAGTAAGATCTACAGCCAGCCAGAAGGTGCCTCCAGATTGGGGCAGCAGTGGAAGAGTCTGTGCAAGAATTGAGAGTTTATAATTCTTTTTCTTTTTCTTTTTTTGCTTTGATTGTACCTCCTGAGTTGCATTTACTCTCATTCTTGAAATATGCTGGGTTTCTCTCCCTCCCTCCCTGAGGTCCTCCTGTTTCCCCTCCCCATAATCAGGTGTCACATCCAGTTTCACACAACATTTCACAAACTGATTTTCCCCAGCTTCCACTGAGCTGTTTTAATTAATATTCAGAGTCATAGTCAGAGCACAAATGTGCACTTTGTTTTTACTGCTAACATTCCTCTTTCCTTCACTTGATTTCTGTTGAATCCGCATCCTAGAAACAATAACCGTGTTTATTGGTGGAAGCTATTTTAGCTAGTTCTCATACAAGGCAAGTATAGATACATTTCATTTTGGGAAAAAATAGTGGATTAATGAAAGTGACCTGGGGGTGGGAATGAAAAGTCTTTAGTAATGCTGGAAGCTCCCAGGAAATACTTCAGGATGAAGAAAACATTGTGTAGATCTTCAAAATAAAATCAGTTTGTACAGGAACAAAACCTGGGACTTCCATGACTTTCTTCTCATCTGGAGGTGGCCAGAGATGTTCTGACAAGGGCAAAAATTACAGAGAGATCTGTGAAAATTGGCATATCTATACAGGTGTACCTTAGTTGAACAAGTAGATGTGTTCAACTAAGAAAATTTGGCCCAAGAGGTAGAAATAACATGAAAAGAATAGGGATAGGCTTTCTTGGTTACTGGGAGCAGGAATTGGGTCCATGCAAGCCCCTCTGATTCCCTATTATGGGGGGGGGTAATTTCTGTTGATCCTTAAGGTACTCTGGACTGACTCTAGCCCGTTTGGCAATTGTCCCTTTCAGAGCTTCATTAAGGGACTGTCATTTGAGACACTATCACCACCAGAAGTCCATCACCAACAGAAGCTGGTGGTGTGTGAAATGAAACAACCCGGTCAGTAAGCCTTGCAGAAGTGAACAAAAACATTTTAAACCTTGTAGAAACCACTTGAAGGCTCCTTCCAAAATGCATCCTGGGATGTTTTCATTTATTTCACCAGTCTCCACTTGTCTTATGCCTTCCACTTAGGTGGCCAGCTTTCTGCTCTTCTCTGTTCTCCTGTTCATGCATGCTCGGTAAGGCATGTTGTTTACCTTACCTGTTTTAGGCACACACAACTACAGTAAGATCTTGCTAGAACAAAATACCATTCTTTACAGCTCAAACTTTGCTGCTGCAACCTACACCAGATGTCTGTGCTTCTCCAGCCCTCCTTCACCACTTTCCCCATGCCGGTGCTTGCTATAAAAAAAGATCTTCAGCGACAGGTCAATGAGGAAAAGAGGTCTGTAGGGAGCATAAAAAGAGTTGTAAAAAGGAGCTTCTTTGTCAGAGGCTTTTAAAAGTGAGGTATGCTTGTCATTATATTTCTCCTAGTTCCTTTCCCTTATTTAAATTTGTGTGTGTGTGTGTGTTTAAAAAATATTTTTATTAAGATATTTCTACATACAATAAAAGTTCACAAAAACATAATAACTAATGGCTTGTCTACACTGACCCTGATATGCTCCCGTTCCAGAGCCCTGTGGTCAAAACAATACAGGGCATTTGCCCCATTCTTCCCCTGGGCAGTCCTCATGGCCTCCAGAACAGAAATTGGGCTCAGACAGGGGCAAGCCAAGGTAGGGCCCAATACAGCCATTTTTTGAAAAAACACAACCTGGTTTACTCTGTTTCCACTGGGACGAAATGGATTGGGCCCCACATGTCTGCAGGAGCCTGTCCCTGTAGGCCAGCCCATTGCTCTAGCTGCCAGTTGCCCTTACTCTTCCAGGTCCAGAAGACAGGCCTGCAGCATGGTGCAGGCTGGTTTCCTGGACCTGGCAGAGGAAGGATAATGGGAGTGGTGGTGGCGGCTGCAGCAACAGGCTGGTGTTCTGTCAGGGCTCTGGCCCATTTTGTCCAGGTAATGGGGGCAGAACAGGCCTGATCTGCAGCTGGGATATGCTAACGGGGAGCTAGCATATCCTGGCTTGTGTAGTTGTATATTTGTGTGTGTGTGTTTTCCTTTTAGAACTTTAGTTTGATAGAGGGGTTTGATTTTTAGACACACACACACCAGAGGAACTCAAGCCGCAGTCTTCCTCCCCCCCCACGGCACAAAGAGCTGACTATCTGTTAGTCACAATCCCTGAGGGTTCAAAAACCATGCCATCATGTCGTAAGCTGGCCCTTCTCTTTCAGCAGGAAGGGAAGGCTTCCAGCTTATTTGTACAACCTGAAAACACACACTCAAGGGTTTCTCTAGTCTAGAAATCCCTTTTATAAGGCAGGCCACCACCACTCACTGACTTTACCCCTTTCCACGTCTAGTGCAGTGAGAACTAGACAGGCTGTGTTAAAGAAAACAATAATAACCTTTTTCTCTATCCTAGAGAAGTTTTGATAGCTGACCAAGAAGGAGATTCAGGGAGGTTATGAAATAACAGAAAGCTTTATTCAGTTCCAGAGGTCTATGTTACTAGAGAGAGCAGGACTTCCCCCAGGCTTCAACTTAAGAATTTACAAAGTTATACATTCATTCAGAGCACTAAAAATAAAATCATAAAAACTAACACAACTAGCTAGATGGTCCCTAAGGTAAAGTTATTGATAACTTACAATCTGGTAGGATCTAGCAGTCTCTGTGATAGGATTCAGAGTCCAGAGTCCTGTTTGAATAGGAACTTCCTCTTCAAGTTTCAATATCATTTTAGGGCCTTGGTTTTATCCAGCCCTTAAGAAAGGTTGGCTCCCACCCACCTTTTGTTATCACAGTTGCATTTTGTTGATTACTGCATGTGGCTCGAGGCTCTCACCAGCCACACAAGGCATGAGGCTTCTCAGTCATGTGTCCATGTGCTCAGAGCCCATGAGGCTCAGAACAAAGGAAAATCGGAACTTTTAAAGTCTTTGCAGAGCCACTCTCATTGGCTCTGTATCACCAACTGTGATTGGCTCTCCAGTCAGGTGATGTGATGTTTATTCAATGAGGTTCCCATCCCCTTAACAGACCAAATAAGGAGTGGAACTTTCTATTAGCTATTCACTGTGAGTTTGTGATGAGGATTCCATGATGACTGGCAGGTCATAATGACAACCCAATGGCTGCTGTAGGAAGAAATTTTCCATAATTTTTCTCTGGGCCATTTTTATATTTCAAATCCCTTTCAACTCATGTGCTGAACCTTTCTAGACTTTTTGACACCTCTTTAATTCACCTAAAGCTTTACTGGCAAAAGGTGGCTCCTGGATCCTCTATAACCACTAGTTAACTGAACATAAGCTTGGTTCAAAATCAATGGTTAATGCATGAAGTGATATTATCAAAACTTGATATCACATATTGGTTTTGGGTCAGTCTTTGGACTTGCAGCACAGAACACAAAGATCTAAAATGAGCTGCAGGTAGGGTAGTGAAGGTGTACTGAAATTTCTCAGATTTCCCCCCCTAAGAATTTTTTAATTTTGGTCCCAAATCATTGCAGAATTTCCAGCCCACCAGGAGATAATTGAAGGAAATGCCCTCCCCTTTTCCATTTTGCCTCTACAATTATGGGTAAGATGGTGGTAATCAGGAGAAAGAATGTGCTGTTATTGCAAAAAGAAGCAATGTGCCAAGACTCAGCTCTTTCTAATCCTCTCTTAGGACATTATCAGATTAACATCTTAAAATGATGTAATTCCACTATTGAGGAAAGTGAAAACATAGGACTTTATCAGATGCAGCAAATATGGTGTCACAATGACTTCTAATGAATGCAGAGGGGTGTGCATACCTGATGATGTCATGCTTTCATTATTATGTATAGAAAATAAGGCATTCTTTTTTATGGATGGGCCAAGACATCAATAGATCTGCTGTGGTGTTTTGTGCCAGTAGTGCCTGTGTCTGAAATCATGCACTGTTTTCCTTTCATGATTACATTGTCAATGGGCAGAAGACTTCCAGTTGAGACCGAGAAAGCCAGGAATGGGATGCTCTTTTTATGAAACTCCATGGTTTGCTTGGGACTTTGTGAGTGTTTTTCTGTGCTTTTATGTACTTTTTTGTGTTACTTTTGCTGTATATTTAAATTAAACCATGCTCAAATCTTTTTGTGAGAACCACCGAGATCATGAACACAGAAGTAAACAGCACTACAGTTCATGCTCCAGTAATGCTGGGGCTGCTTTTTAATGCTATTACAGGTAGGTCTGATAAAAAGGGTTCTTTTGCCAGCAGAAAAATGCTGCAAAATATGGTGGGAAAAGAATGTTTGTAGAGGCTTATCTGTTAATGTCCATAGTGGCATGATTACAGTAACTATCATGTTGCTGTAATTGTGCAATACTGTGCTCTAATTGCATAATACTACCACCACAGAATCATCACATGACCACAACTAGCAGTTTAAGAGTGGGATTTTACTTCCATGATTTTTGCATGGGTGAGATTTCAGCTGTTCTTGCAAATTTCTCCAAGCAATATTATGATAATGTTTTCCCACAACCACCACAACTGTTTAGAAAATTCAAGGAATAGGTCCGTTTAAACACACCAGAAACATATAAATAATGAAAGAAATTAACAAACACTTAAACAAAGATAAAAATGTACCAAGAAAAGGTGACAGTTCATTAAAACAGTGTCCTGTGCATCCCATGTTCTTGTTGGGAAAGGGGAGGGAGGGAAAGGACCACCCATTCACACTGTAGTTGCATGATTATAGTGGGATGTGATTTTGCACAGTCGTGAATACCACAAAAAGAACAATATTGAGGGTTATTCATAGATTTTCCCATCAATAAAAAAGTGACAAGTCATTAATGGGTGGCACACACATTGACCATTGGAGGATGATGACATCGTGAGATAATGGGAACCCAATTACAGCCCCATCTGATAAAGGCCTTCATCCATTGATGCTTTTAGCTACCATTAAAAAATGACAATAATCAGAGAAGTGACAGAAGTTCTCCAAATAAATTTCTCCAAGTAATATTATGATAATGTTTTTCCCATAAGCACCACAACTGTTTAGAAAATTCAAGGAATAGGTCCAATCCCAGCACTCCTCCATTGTCTTCACCTGCATCCAGTGTAGAGTGCTTTGGGAAGCTATTCCACTTAGACCTATCTGGAGTATAGTCTGAGCTGATCATCTAGACAACCTTTTCTAAAGATAAAATATTAAAACTTTACTTTGAAGAACTTTAAAGAGATTGATGTTTCCCAGTCGTGCTGTAAGCCAGGGATCATTTTATGACAGTGCTGCACTTTTCCCTCATCTAAATCTGAACAGATAAATCATTTAATCTCAATGATCATTATGACCTGGTTGAAATATTTAATGCACCATTAGCATTGCTAGCATTTGACTTAATAAATCCAATCACTCTATTTAAACAGCACATTTTTGGGGAATGGGGAGGTAGATAAATAAGTAGCTGGCTTCATTTAAGATGCTACCACTAGTTTTGTCAATGGAATTGTTTTTCAGATATGAACCTTCAGTGTTCATCAGTAGAAAGAGCTCCTTGGCAAAGCCCTTGGTGATCAGGCACTGAAGTTAAAATTTGAATATGCAGAAAGCACACTTTGCATGCATTCACTAACTTCAGAGTAATTGAATATGTTGGTTTGTGCTTTGCTTATGTATTGCTGCCACTGCATTACATCTGTTTCATTTGTCTTGAACATCTTGGCATATGTGCCTCCATTGTCAGGGCCTAACACAACATCCCCAGCCAACTTTGAAAACAAATTGTGCTTGCTGTAGAATAGGAATAGGTAAAAGTTTAATTTGGTTCATTTTTTGACAGGAACTTACGCACATACACACTTATCTCTATCAGTTCAATGTGAAAAATTAGAGTGCTTTTAAAAACTGAATGTGAGAAAACATGACACTAACAGATTTCTCATATCCAGGCAGAAACCTTTGAGTGTATAATAGTCTGACTTTGCATCTCTGTGTATTTTAAGGATTTGATTTTTGACTACTTTTCTTCTTGAAAGAAGCCATAAGCAATTTTAGTAACAGTCTCCCCACTGTGAGAAAGTCTTTTGAAAGCCGTTCCATTTTTTAAGTATATTTGCAATTCAGGAATTATTCTGCACCAAATTTGCACATCATTGTTTTGCATCAAAAACAGTATTTTATGCACAGGAAACAGCATTTTTACACATAAAATAATATTTCTGTAAAGAAATATTTTTTTCTACAGAGGAAAAAAGTTATTTCTTTTACAGAAAATACTGTTTTCTATATAAATCCACATTTAGAGCATTTTCTGCAAATGAAACAGCTTTCTCTGTGAAGAAAATAATGTTTATGTGGAGAAATACTTTTTTCTGTGCAGAAAAATCCTGTTTCATGTACAGAAAAGGTTATTCAGGACTTTATCAGACTGTCCCTTTAAAGTGTTCTTTTGCTGGCATAAAATAATCCATTTTTATGCCAGCAAAAGAACGCTACCCCCCCCCCCCCACACACACTTACTTCTAATCCCAGCAAAGGCAGCTCTGGCAATGAAAGGGAAAGTGAATGGAGCTCTGTTCACTTCCTTCTTTGAAATCCTGCAAAATATTGTAAGATTTCATCACACAAGAAATTCAAAAGACGAAAGCAAAAAAAAAAACCACACACACTAAAAAAGTTTTTAAAAGCACAAAAACACACTTTAAAACTTACAAGCAACACAGGGAGAGTCGTAAAAAGTGTGTCACTTACCTGGATGTCACAATCTCACCCAGAAGTGTTTACATTAGACTGGCCACTGACAGGGTAAGTACAATTAAAAAAAGACACAAGGTTTCACTCGCCGGCTATGCCAGGAAAAAGAAAAGGCAGGGGGGTATAAATTGATGGCTTAAGCCGTCAATTAAAAAGTACGGGTTTTGGCAGAGACATAACCACAAAAGGGCAAAGTTGTTTGATACGTGTGCCCTTTCACGGTTATGTGGCATTGCTATGATGCTGTATTTGATGCATTTGACAAAGTCCTTAGTGTGCAAAACAACCATGTGCAAATTTTGTGCAGAACAAGTCCTCAATTGCAAAGATTTCATGGTTCCTCTAGAAGCATATTCAAACTCTTAGAAATAAATGTAGCTATTTCCTACCTTTCTTCTAAGTTTTATACCCATATTCATAGCACAAACATGCACCAGAGACCTGGAACAGAGGATGAATTGTCCTGCAGACTGAACTTTCTTAGTTGTATAAAAGAACAGCCCACATACATGGATGTTTAGTTGAAACAGATGGATCTACTAATGATGGGAAAGGATGTGTTAAGGAATAATGTATAATAATTTGGCAGCAAGGATAGCACATATAAAGTTAATGGAAAGTGATATGTGAAGTCGAAGGCTTTCACAGCCAGCATCCATAGATTTTCCTTGGTTTTTTTCCAGGCTGTGTGAAGATGTCAGCCACAGATGCAGGCAAAACGTCAGAAATAAACTCTTCCAGAACACAGCCTCACAGCCTGGAAAAAAACAAGGAAAATCTAGGAAAATGATATATTGATTCTACTCCCCAAGGAAATATGACATTTCTAATGGCACTTCTTTGAAGGATAATTCCACCAAAATAATAATAAGAAAAGATTTACTGCAAAGTCAGTGGTTTAAGACTAGGATATAAAGGTCAAATTCTGCATCTTTTTGTGGGTTAAAGTTAAGTTTTCATTGAATGTCTTGATTTCTTGAGTACTCAACAGATACTCATTGAAACAGCAGACCTTAGCAGGTTAGCATGCTTTTAAAAGGCTGATAAAATAATTTGAGATTCTTAACACAGACTTCTACAGTTCCTAGGTGAATGCATAAGTCTGCAATAGCAAAAGAAATGTTAAAACTAGGCTGACATCAAAGGGTCTGGATCAGTGTGAGCATTAAGGAGAAATGTATTCCTTAGATTCCCTCTGAGCCTTAAATTGCAAGGCTGTAGATAAAACTTGGAGGTGGTTCACACAGGCATATACCTTACTTGATCTTTCACACCATGTGTTTATTCAGCACTGAGCTGAATGTATGAACAATCGCCATAGTGTTTGACATCTAGTGGTATGAAAGCTCAGTTGCCAATGACTACATTGTGATGGCACATCCGTGCATGCAAAGCATCAAGCAGTGATGAATAAACATTTAGGTACTAACCTGCCATCAAGACAACAAATAATAATGTTCATACAGGCACAAGTGCTTAGAATGCACAGCTATAGATCAGAATGATGTGTCAAGATTACAGATGGCATCAGACTAATCTTCATAAAGCAAACTCACTCTTACTCAAAGGGCCAGGTACGTTTGAGTCAGATTGAAGCATTTCAAACCAAAGTCCCTATACCCTAACCAGTTAGGTTGCTTTGTCTTTAACAAGCTTCCTCTCCAAAGTCTTACCATGGGAAAAGAGATATCTAGGGGCCTATCTACATTGGCCAAACACCCTGTACTGCAAATGATGCAGGGCATTTACCCCAATCAGCTCCAAATGACACCTGGGAAAGATATGGTACCGGAACAGGGGAAAGTTGGGATAGGGCCCTTTACCACATTTTATGAAAATACCTGGTTTACTCTATTTCTGCCAAATCAGGCCCTACATGTCCATGGGATCCCATCCTAGAAAGCTACACCCTGCTGCTGCTGCCAGTGCCCTGGCTATCCCAGAAACCAGGCAGAGGTCCTTCAGGCTGGTTACATGCAGGGGGCCTGCAGTCACATGTTGCAGGTCTCCTGCCTGGCACCCGCATTGGTGAGAAAATGGCAGTAGTGGTGGCGGTGGCTTCAGCAACAAGCCAGTGTCCTGTCTGAACTCCAGCCCATTTTCTGCAGGTAATGGTGGTGGTGGGGAGAATGGGCCACCTCCACAGCCAGGATAGACTGATGGGGAAACTGACATTTAATGCAGATCTCTCCTAGAAATGGAGAGATTCCTTCCATATAAGGAGTCTTATAAGAATCTCCTGAGCTGTAAATCATACATAGCTCTTTCCCCACCCAGCCTTTTAGAGACTCTATTGTTGATTTGACCTAAGGGAGATGACATATACCTCACACTGGGCTGAAATATTTATTTCATCTAAGGAGAATAACTTCCGCTAATGAAAAGCGGCACCTTTTTTGTCACTTCAGCATGGAGGGAGAATGTAGGAAGCATGAGAGGAGGATGACATGTACAGTATCATGACTCTTTGGCAGTACAGTGACATCGTTCTCATGAGCTCCATGGGTTGTTTCTTTTTTTTAAGTGTCTGATAATTTCCTAAGTCAGCTCAAGTACTGACATAAACCTCTTCCATTCTATGGCCTCCTCTTCACATTCGCCCTGAGATTCTGTACAGGATTAGCTGGTTATCCTATTGGGATCAAATATAATTTTTTTGTCCCAATAGCAAATTGGTCTAGGAGTTGGTGTCAAGTGTTTTGGATATGTTTAGTTTGTGGGCGTTTTTTTTTTTTTTAATGCCTACATATTCGTATAAGTGTTGGGTTACTGTCAATGGACTATAGTTTATGTAAATCTGTTTGGATCACATTTGGGGCAGTCACATTTGGCAGAGTTCCTACAGAAAGGACACTGTTTGATGAGTATCTCGAGACAGCTCTATGGTGACTGGCCATTCCTAAGACTTACTGTTTAGGACTGTGGAACCTGTGGCTTGGTATAGATGGCCTTCAGGACTAATAAGACATGTCCTTCTGGAATTGTGGTACTATTGAATGCCAAAGGCCTTCCCTTCCCATCACTTCTACTTCCTTGGATGAATCTGAGTAGATGACTATGGTTTTGTGTAAGCAATTCCACATTCCCCCCCCCCCTTTCTGTTGATCATTTTGCAAAGTTTAAATAAGGGTGGCCCTTGTTCAATCCTGCTCTTATTGCCTCAACTCTTCCTTTCTGGTATCACCTGGGGAAAAAGTCATTTAGAAGGCTACATCCTCTTGTTATCCCCAGATGATAACGATTTGTACATTACTTACCTATGTGCTAACTTTTTAATTTGCTAACACCCTTTTCTGTGTACTTTCTGTATAGAGCCAAAGCTCTCTTGGCAATTCACAAGATAATATTAAAGTTATTGGATCCTTCTGTAAGGACAGAAGGAAGGAAAGAAAGGAAGGAAGGAAGGAAGGAAGGAAGGGAGGAAGGAAGGAAGGAAGGAGAATGGGAATTGATAGGTGGCCAAGTTTTCTCCTAAACAGGTACACTCTTTATTATTTCAATATGCAGTATATTCCATTAGCCATGATTCTTTTATCAACACACTGCATCTATGTTAAATAATGGCTTTTGTCCCCAAGGTAGAACAATGTCAAATGAACATTTGGTAAATAGAATTCCCATTTGTATCAGCTCTGCTGAAAGGATACTTGGTTAAATGAATTGAACAATAAATTTATATATTTGATATACCAGAAGTATAGTCATGTTCAACAATAAATTGCCCTCCATTATTTTTAACCAATGCAGCGTAAATTTTCCCTGTCCCTAGATCATCATACTTTTATAGCAAAAATATAATGCTGATGCTAAAACATATAATTTTAAGCTAGTTCCCCCCCACCGCATTTGCCACCAATTCTTCCCAAAGGATAGGCATAGCAAATGCATGATCAGATGGTTCTGTGGCTTACATCAATAGATGCTTTCTATTAGGACTGAATTGGCCTCATAACTGGGAAGTGAAATGATTAACTTCACTATGAGTAATGCGTAAATACTCATTTGTGGATTAATTGAGGTTGCCCTTAAGTCATCCCTATTGAAACCCTAGCATTATGGTCACAAATAGACTCATTTCATATTGAAAATGTTGCCATAGTAATGCTGAATATTTTGCACTCCCATCAACAAAACAATCTGAGAGCGCCGTGGTCCTCATTCCCCCCTCCCACTATTTAGGCACACAATTTTATACCATTAGCTGACTTTTCCACATCTTTTTTTTACTATAAATCCTATTTAATAGGAATCATTTAAATAAGGGAGGGGGAGATTAAGAGAGAGAGAGAATTCTGACAAAATATGTTCTATATTCACCTACACATGAGACCTCTGTACCCCACCACTGGCTGATACTACACATTAGCTAAGCAGCTAAGAGGCTATAGAGAAATCACAGCTATGAATGGGTACATTTTCTCCATCCTGTTACATCTATGCTACTCCAGTTTGTTTCATCCTAGATCCCACTATTCCTATATCCTGGATTAAGAAGACAACTTTTGGAACTGGAACACACAGTTGTTTAGTATGAATGTCTAAAGGGGCTCTCATGCATGAGCTAGTTGGTTTCAGCAATGAACAAATCAGTCTTTTAGTTTGCATGGAGACAGCCATAAGTCTGTTTCATGCATGCTTCACCACCCTCATTCAGTCTACAGATTTTTTTAAAAAAGAAATGAAATGCCACATCTCTTTTCATAGGTAGCTTTCCTTAGTTTACACTTTTTTTATACAACTTTGCCTAATACAGTGGACCCTTGGTATACTCTGGGTTTGGTTCCAGGACCCCCCGTGGATACCAAAATCCATGGATGCTCAAGTCCCAGTATATACAATGGCATATAAAATTGTGTCTCTTATATTAAAAAAAATCAAGGTTTGATTTTTGGGATTTTTTTAAAAAATATTTTCAAGCCATTGGATGGTGGAATCCAAGGATGCCAAATCCATGGCTACAGAGGGATGACTGTATGCATATTTTCAAATGCAAATCCTGAGCTGAGAACTGCATTGCAACATACAGAGACTGGGATCCTATTGCAACACTTTGCTTGAGTAGCAATCCCTTATGCCAGGGGTGTGACTTTCTTCATGCCTGCTCAGGGAGAAGGAAGAGGCAGTGGTGGGGGAAGACGCTTACAGGACTAGCTCTTTGCTACCTGTCTCCCAATTGCCTGGCTTCAGGGAGCTCCCCATGACACAGACGATTGTCCAAGCAAGCCCTCTATAAACTGCCTTGTCTCAATGGATTTTCTGGAAGTCAGACATTTGAGAAACATTTCTTCTGTTCCCCAACATTGCCACTATCATTGTCACTTTTGTTTCCATCAGCATAGTTATGCTGCCTTCAGAGTCAATGGGATCCTCACCAGAGGAATGCACAAGCCAAAAGATAATTGAGTTCCAATCTCCATGTGAACTAAATGTGGTTCTATTAACCCCCAAATGGTTCCACCATCTAGTTCCCAGTGTGCACATTGATCAAAATTTTCAGCTGACACATAAAGAGTAATAGTAGGATCACTGGAGATTAGAAAAAAGTGTTCCTGTCCCACAATCTCCACTCCTGCCCCTGTCCCATCCCTGTCCCACCACAATCACCCTCTCCACCACACTTACCTTCTATTCTGATGACAGGGAAGCCCAGGTGTGAACAGAGTTCTAACAGAGCTCCATTCACTTCTTGAAGTGAAATCCCATGGATTCTTGCGGAAAGATGCGAGCACAGGAAATTCAAAAATAAAAACCAAAATACACCCCCAGAAAAGTTACAAAAAGCACATGCACACACTTTAAAACTTCCAAATAAACCAGGGAAGTTTTTTAAAAATGTGTCACTTACCTGGATGTCCTGATCTCACCTGGAAGTGTTCTGTCAGGGACCACCCATGGATGTTGGGATCTTGCCAGCAAAATGGGACACCTTGTCGCACAGAGGAAAATCCGTCACAGAAATGGAATGGCAGATCTATTGATGGCTTCTCCCATCAATAAAAAGCAGTGCCAGCATAACAGTAGCAGAGCAGGTGCATAATGATGGTGGGAGAACGTCGTGTGGTAAGGAAGCCCTTTTGCAATCTCCTGGCACTCCTGTAATGCCACTTTAAATGTATCTGATAATCTCCACTGGCATCTAGATGATTGAACCACTTTGGGATATGAGCTTTGCAAATGTATAAGATATACATGCATAGTACACTCACCCTCTGGACACAAAGCTCAATTGTCCAGGGTTGGCATCTTCTTAGAGGAAGCCCAATTCATTCATCCATACATGTAAACAGCCTTCAGGCTGATGCCAAACATGCATCACTCAGGTACATGGTTGGTATGTGCATAAGCATCTAGTGGCTGGGGCTAGCCAAGCACATTCAAACTTTTTCTATGATCAGTATTCACAGATATTAAGCACCTGAACAGTTGATGGCAAGACAGGGACACTATCAGACCGTTCATCTGATAGTCTCCTAAGTTAGAAGTGTTTTATAATCAACAAAATCTGGCAGACTGCATAACCATTGGTTGTCCATCATCCACTGACTCCAGCATTCCTTAAACCAAAAGTTACCATCTTCCCAGCATCTCTAGCCTTCAAACTAAAAGTTAATTGCATATGCCTTATTATCTCCTTTCCCAAGCAAATTATCTCCTTTCCCAAGCAAAACCTTTACACATACATCATTTCACCCCACACAAACTGCTATGCATACGGAGGAGGAGGGGCAAGATGGCGACAGACTAACAACTTCTGAATTGTCCTCCCACTAACATCTGGCATTACCACCTATATATACCTAAAAAATGCCATCTAAAGGCAAGAAAAGAAATCGGACGAGCCCCTGTAATAATAATGACAATCAGGAATCCTTCAAAGCAGAAAAACAGATGAGGATTGACTCACTCTTCCCAGCGGCAGAGACAACACAGCCTGTGAGTAACAGATCTGTAACAACAGCTCCTTCTATACTCCCTAAGCCATCACAGACACCTGAACTAAACAAAACATCCCCCTCAATTCCTCAAAGTGTAAATATAAATTATGGGACAGAGCAAGTTGATAACAAAGTTGATGACAAAGTCAAACTCCTGGAGCTTGGCAGCATTCCCTAAAATAACAGTGCTCAGCTCTTTTATGATTTCTGCAAACTGTCCATAGAGACACTGATTCTTATTTTGCAAAAATTAAATGACATTACAAATAAGCTTTCCCAACAAGATCTTCAAAGGCAAAACCCATATGGTACACAGGGGGTTAAAAATGTAGCAGATTTGGAGGAAAGGTGTCCTACCTCACAGGATGCAGTTAATCACTGCAGAGTGTTACAGAAAAATCAGATTCTGATAAAAATACATAACAGTGCCTATTTGTGGAATGGACAGAAGTCTGTTGTAAGAAATCTCTCCCAACTTTTAAACATGCACAGCAAAACAATTGATTTACTAGACTGCCACTTTTTACCCAGCTCAAGAGCTACTAAGCGAATTTTTCTGACCTTTAGCCAGGCAAATATACCTAACAGGCTGTTACAGAAAAGAAATTTCCTCTGGAATGCACATTGTATAGAAATTAACAGAGTTTTTAAGGATGAGATAGTCCGTGACCTCATCAGAGGAAAAACAGCAACAAAAACACAAAGAAGCAATAATAATTCTGCACTCCAAGAGGAAGAACCTAAACACACCTCAAAGGAAGCTCAGGCTATAAATCAAGAAGTAATTAAACTGAGAGAAAAACTCACAGAAATTTGGGAACACACTCCCACAATACAGCTGATGAGAGATACCATCCTGAGTCAATCTAACAGCAATCCAGCCCCATTGAAATCAGCCCCCCTTCGCAGGAAACTGTCCGTGCATTTCTCTGATTTCTCTGACAATGAAAGCAAACATGATGACTCTCTACTTATAATCAAGGAAACCTTGAAATCCCGAGTTGTAGCCAACACCCCTTCAAAAATGCAATATACTGCAGATGCACCCCCATCTACAACAAAACCCCAGGGGACTCAAACATCCCTGTGTAAACCTAGTTCAAGGGAAAAACAGTCTTCACTGCCACCTACCTCATCTCCTAAGCCAAAGAATGCCCCCCTCACTAAAGAGATAGGATCTTTGCTTGCTTGTGATCCTCATTTCACTTCCCATGCTGCATTGGTTCTTCCAATTTCCCTTCCAGAACAGGCAGGGCAAGAAGAACAGGAATGTGATTCACTACCCCTCCATCCACAGAGGAGGACACAGCCACAGTCAACCCAGTCATTTAACCAACTGCCATCAGATGAATTACCCATTCAGCCTGTGCCCTGCAATGCGACTGCCTGACTTCCAACAGACCAGCACAAGGTTACCCTTATGACCTGGAACATCGCTGGGTGGCCGACAGCCCACAGAGATCCCTGTCTTAGTGACTTCCTCACCCAATATAACATTATAGTGATCCAGGAAACATGGACTAATAAGGATCTGTTATTAAATGGCTTTCACTCATTCTCAATTCCGGCAGAGCCAGGGAAAAAAGCATGGAAGAGCTAGAGGCATCCTGGGCGTTCTGGTTTCCACCACCCTACGTGCCATAACAAGGCCTCTTTCCACTTTTAAAACATATGCCATGGCAGTGCTAATTCAATTTAACCATTGCACTTTGCTGATAATAAATGCCTACATGCCTCCAATGAGGAAGAAATCTCAAATCAGAGGCCTGTGTGCTGAATTGGAATCATACACTGCTAATCTCATGTTGCAGAACTCAAATGCATTTGTAATTTTGGGGGGTGATTTGAATGCCAGACTGGGCCCCAACAATCATACCCTATATCCCCAGCACAAATGCCCTCCTCCTGATTTTGAAGATGATGGAACCCACCTCATCCGATGCTCAAAGGACAAGAAATCAAATTTTGCAGGACTTTGTCTGGATCAAACAGCATTTAGGCTGAACCTTCAAATCCTAAATGGTGCCCTGAAAAATGACTGCCCAGCCAAATTCACTTATCTCTCTGGGTCCAGAATGAGTGCCATTGATTACATAATCATTTCTAGGGACCTTCTTCCCTATGCCAAGGAAATAGAAGTTATGCCCAGGTTTGAAAGTGATCATTTTCCAATTCGGCTACATCTTAACGACTTCACTCAGGAGACACACACCAGGGAGCGCTATCATCTCTCTGTGACACCAGCAGGAAGGACCTATCACCGAGCTAAATGGACCCCTCAACTAAACCAAACAATAAGTGAGGTATTGGCTTCAGACCAACTTCAGCATCTTAGGACTGCCCTGATATCAGCTGAGTCTCCTGATGAAATCTTGGAAAATTACAATACACTTACCCAAGCTCTACACCAATATCTAATCCGTCAAAGTAGCGCACATCAGTGGAAACAACAACAGCACCACTCCAAACCATGGTTTGATAAGGAATATGTTAATGCTAAAAAAGCCCTCAGTGATATTTAGCAGTTACCTATCTAATAACATCCCAGATGCTGCACCAATGCTGCTTCAGCAGAAAAGAGACTACAAAAAGCTGCTGATGAACAAGAAAAAAGAAGCCATGAAGAATGGACACAACTTATCCAGGCAGTCAGATCCAACAACACAGCTCTATTCTGGCATATTACATCAAGTTCCCAGAGAAATGGGCCAGCTACAGTGGATTGTCACATCCCTCCAGGGATATGGGAGGATCATTTTCAAGCTCTTTATAAGGACAACTACATTGAAAGTGGATACACTAGCCAAAATATAGAAAATATCCAAGGGTGGCCACCAGTGACAGCGACAGAGATCAAGAACCTTATAGCCCAGTTGAGAACGGGGAAGGCTCCAGGGGAAGACCTAATACCTGCAGAAGCCATTAAAAACAACCTTGAATTTTGGGCCCCTATCCTGGCCTCACTTTTCACCTGTATTGACAAATATGGTCGAGCACCCAAGGATTGGGGCCTTGCAATCATCGTCCCCATATATAAAAAAGGAAGCAAGGATGATCCTGTCAACTACAGACCAATTAGTCTCCTCAGTACAATCAGCAAACTCTATGCAAGACACTTACAGTGGAAATTTCAGACCTGTTGGAACAAGAAAACATACTTGCAGAAGAGCAAGCTGGCTTTAGGGAAGGCCGCTCCACCATAGAGCAGTGCCTTGTACTCCACCACCTTATTGAAAAATACTCCACCTGCAGCACAGTTTCACTCTATGCTGCCTTCATAGACTTTAAAGCAGCTTTTGACTCTATATCCTGAACCAAACTGTGGAAAAAATTGGAGGCTTCTTTGATCGACCGACGTTTACTCCACCTAATACGTATGCTTCATGAAAGGACCTCATTAAAAGTAAGATGTAACCCCCAGGGACATCTCACCAATGACATTGTCACTGAGAAGGGTGTCAAGCAAGGCTGCATTCTAGCTCCACTCCTGTTTAACTTCTACATCAATGATTTGGTGGATCACCTCAACAACACTAACTTCCACCCCCCAAAATTAAAGCAGATGATGCAGCAGTACTTTCAAGAACTCCCATTGACTAAAAAGAGCCCTAAGAGCACTAACACAATATTGCCGAGTGGAACACCTAGAACTCAACTATCAAAAAACTAAAATCATGGCATTCGCTAAAAGGCCTAAGAACTACAATTGGAATATAGATGGCCACAAGATTGAGCAGGTCTCTTGCTTTAAATACCTGGGGGTAATTTTTCAAGCCACTGGTAGTAGGAAAGTACATGGGGAGTATGCTGCTTGCAATGCGCAGAGGAGTACAACAGCCATTTTCAAATTTCTTAAGACAGAGGAGGCCACTATTTACCTGCAGCGCTCAAACTTTTTGAAGCCAAACCAGTAGCTCAACTGCCTTATGGATCCCAATTGGGACCCTTCCCCAACCCTGCTCCATTAGAACTTGTCCAATCCAAATTTTTAAGATCAGCTTTCCAAACTCCAAAATGTGTCTCTAACGCAGCTCTGAGACTGGAGTTATTCTTTTTGGTCAATGGGTGGAGCCATCTTTTCGGTTAACAATAGCCCTAGGAATGACTTGTTCATTGAAGAATTTCCCCACCCTCACCCATTTCCCCCTACCCATCTTAATGTGGGAATGAACAGTCAAATGATGTGTGGTTGGAGTTTCAGCCCACTCCTGCAGTTGGTTATCAAAAATTTCCTTACTACTTCAGAAGGCTGTAAACTCCACAGTACCTTAGTATACATGAGAGCCAGCATGGCATAATGGTTTGAGTGTTGGACTAGGACACTGGGAGACCAGGGTTTGAATCCCTGCTCAGCCATGGAAACTCACTGGGTGACCTTTGGCAAGTTACAGTCTCAGACTCAGAGGAAGGCAAGGGCAAATCACTCTGAAAAAATTCTGCTAAGAAAACTCTGTGACAGGTTCACCATAGGGCTGTTATAAGTCAGAAATAACTTGATGGCAAACAGGAACAAGAACTGCACATAGATTTGAACTAGAAAGTTGAAGTCTTTTTTAATTGCAAGTTTTAATTACATAGAATCTGGGGCGGCCACGGAGCCCTAAATCATGTCACCTTCAGCTATTCACATTTAACTTTGAAGATTCCATTGGTTGAAAAGTTTGTTTGAGGGGGTATAGAAGAGTAACAATGCCCTCTCCCCACTTCAGCCCTCTCTGAGGCTAGAAAATCTGCTGTGGAGCACTGAGAGCAAGTTTAGAAGAAGCATGGAAGGCAAGCAGGATGAGAGGGGAAGAAAGCACCAGTTCACAAGCAGATTTTGGCTAGCACTGTAATGGATAGGCCAAGGTATCTACAAAAAGTAGGAACAAGATAGGGAGAGGGATTTACAGATACAGGTAGAATAAAATGTCCTTGGAAAAGAAAAACACTTGGAGAGCCATGTTATTATGCAGCAAGAAAGTGCTTACCTGTGATGGCACCCTCAGGTATATATTAATATCTGTCTGGTTGCTATAGTTATTGCTTTGATAGAGTTATCTAGATTAAGGTATGCAGTGAGTGAATCCATAGACTTTCTATTTCAATTAAAACAGGGGAGGAAAGAAAAGAAAAAGGAAGAAAGTTTGCCAAGGGACTTATGCAAAAGCAATAAAAACAAGCATTTTTGTCTTCATAATTAATACAAAACTACCATCTTCAAAATTTCTGTCCTTGAGCAGATTTTCATGTGACTTTAATCAAATGCCATTTAAACTTGAGTCCCATTCAACAAATCTCTAGTGAATTTATATTAATTTTCAATTAAACTTCAAGTAAACCAATTAGCATTTTCATTTTTAAAGAACGATGAAAACAGAATCTGTAATGAGTCTCCTCAGTTGGCCACACAGGAATAAATGGACTGGTGCCTCTACTTCTGCAGCTCTCTGCACAACTTATTTCTTTTGTCTTTATGTAATCTTTATCTTTATCCTCAGCTCCTTCACTGCCAAAACTGGATTTCATGTGGCATGAGGAATGTGATCACTCTTCCTTTCTTTTTCTCCTCAGCTGTCCCATCTCCTTTTGTTGTTGTTAACTGTCATCAAGTTGACGTCGACTTATGGTGACCCTATGATTGAGAGGCCTCCAAGTCATGCTATCATCAACAGCCCTGCTCAGGTCTTTCAGACTCAGGGGCATGGCTTCTTTGGTTCAGTCTATCCATCTGGAATGTGGTCTTCTTCCTTTCTTACTGCCTTCTACCTTACCAAACATTATTGTCTTTTCTAATGAGTTATGTCTTCTCATGATATGGCCAAAGTACAACAGTCTCAGTTTAGTCCTCTTGGCCTCTAGGTAGAGTTGATGCTTGATTTGCTTGATTTGCTCTAGGATCCATTTATTTATCTTTTTATGAGTCTGTGGTATCTGTAGAACACTTTTCCAGCACCACATTTCAAATGAGTTGATTTTCTTCCTATCAGTTTTCTTCACTGTCCAGCTTTCACAACCATACATAGAAATGAAAATATGATGGCATGGACCAGCCTAACTTTAGTATTCAATAATATATTTTGACATTTCAGAATGTTGTCTATTCCATTCATAACTGCCCTTCCAAGTCCTAGTCTTCTTCTGATTTCTTGACTGCAGTCTCCATTCTGATTAATGACTGAGCCAAGGTATGGAAAATCTTTAACTATTTCAACTTCTTCATTGTAACTTGCTGACAGAAGAAGAGCAAGGAAGGGGCCGTCATAGAGTTCCAAAGACTGGGGGCAGCCAGTAAGAAGACTGTCTCCCTTATTCCTACCAAAAGAGCCTGAGAAGATGGTGAGACCAAGAGAAGGGCCTCTCCAGAATATATTAGAGCTCTAATGGGCTCATAAAGGGAGATACATGTACCAGACACATGTTCACATTAACTCAATAAGATTTGTTTATTAAGCAAGGAAACGTAGGACAGTAACATAGGCAAAGACAGATCTAAAACCAATCTAGTACAGACTCCAGATAAACCCTTACAGCATGAGAATGGCATGTAGGGAGGGCTGTAGGAGTGCAGCTACCTCCAGGTGTTGTGGCCTTGAAGTTGCCCGAGGAACAGTGTTCCCAGACCCAAAAGGTGGGTTGGCTGCCGTCCAGAGATAGAGAGGCCCAGGCAGGGAAAACAGGCCAGGAACCAAACTCATGTCAGGCCTATTACCAAACTCATGTCAGGGTCTTCCATAGAGTCTACTCTAATACCCAGGATCCAGGGATGAGCATGACAATACAGTTCTTCAAATAGCCTGGACACAGTCTGTATAGGGCTTTTCAGGTCCTCACCAGAACTTTGAACTTTGCTCAGAAATGGACTAGCAGCCAATGAAGCTTTTGCAACAATGGAGTTCTGTACTTCCTGCTGTCAGCCCCACTTAACTATCTGCCTGCTGCTTTTTGGGCCAACTGAAGTTTCTGAGTACTTTTCAAAGGCAGGCCCATTTAAGCACATTGCAGTAATCCAACCAGGATGAAACAAAGGCATATGTCATGTGTTATCATGGACAGATCCATCTTCTTCAGAAGCAGGTACAATTGGAACACTAGGCTTAACTGTTCAAATGCAGTCCTGGTCACCACTGAGACCTGGACTTCAGTCTTAGGGCTGAGTCCAGGAGTACCCCCAAACTGAACTTGTGTTTTCAGGGGGAGAGTAACAAATACTCTCAAACGCCATCAAACACAGGCTGAATCCCTATTCAACGATCTATCTTTCAACTGACCAAAACCACTTATGTAATCTCTGGATTAAATTTCAATTGGTTTGCCCTCATCCAGTCCATTACAAGTGCCAGGCACTGGTTTAAAACAGAAACAGCTTCTTTGGAATTATATGGAAAGTACTAATAGAGCTGGGTATCATTAGGATAGTGGCAACACCTGACCCCAAAACTCTGGACAATTTCTCTCAATCGCTTTATGTATATGTTAAATAGCATAGAGGACAAAAGAGAATCCATTGACTCCACAGGTCAATGGCCAAGCAGTCAAACAGGAATCCCCCAGCCCCACCAATTTAGGATGGCCCCTCAGGAAAGAATGGAGCCACTGTAGAAAAACGTCTCCATAGCACATCTCAGTAAGGTGATTTAGAAGGATGCCATGACTGATAGTAACAAAAGCCACTGAGAGGCCCAGCAGAGCCAATGGGGATGTTCTTCCCCTGTCCAGTTCCCAGTGTTGGTAATCCACCAAAGCAAACATAGGTATCTGAATCCCATAACCAGACTGAAATGAGTCTAGATAATCTGCCACATCCAGGAAACCTTGGAGTTGATAAACCACCACATGTTAGTACCATACTAAAAAATGAGTTGTTGAAACTGGCCTATAATTATCCTGTATAGTAGGATTCAGGGGAAGTGTTTTAAAAAGAGGTCTTACAACATCCTCTTTCAGGCAAGTTGGGATCCTGCCTTGTTGTAAAGAGACATTAATCTTTGCCCTTATCCCCTTCTCTACCCCCTTCTGGCCTGTTTCATAAGTCAGGAGAGGCAAGGGTCTAGTACACATGTGCTGGCTGTTGCCTCTCCAAGGATCCTGTCCACATCCTCAGGCTGCACAAATTAAACATATCCATCAACACTAGACAAGAAGGGGCCAAGGTTACATCCACTGGACATGTTTCTGTTCTGACATCCAAACCAGAGTGAATCCAAGCAATTTTATCTGCAAAGTGTTGGGCAAATACTTTGCAGCAGGCTGTTGAGTGGCTAAAATTTTCCTTCGGAGAAGGTTGTAACAGATCCTTGACCACTTGAAACAGCTATGCTGGACAGTTCTGTGATGATGGAATGGTAGCAGCCAAAAAAGTATTTTTGCCACCCTTAGTGCTCTGTCATAGGCCTTCAGGTAGACTTTAGCCTGTTTCTGGTTGGACTCACACTGAGTTTTCTGTCAGTGTTGAACTAGTCTCTGTCTCACCTGTTGAGCTGCTGCCAGCTCCTCAGAAAATCAAGGGGCTGTTTTAGCTTCACTTTGTGAGAAGTGATGTTTAGGAGCAATGATGTCCACTTCCCTGGTCATTTACCATTCCAGACATCAACCATGGCTTGAGTGGGATCATCTGCCATGGGAACAGGAAACTCCCCCAGGTCCATCAGGAATTCATCCAGATCCATAAGCCTCCTGAGGTAGAACACCTTGCCCCACCCCTGCAGAGGCTCTGAGTCCCAGCAATTCAGACCAAGAATTGGTCTATCCATGACAACAGCACAGTAGAAAACTCCTCCATTCACAGATTACCATCTTCCCATCCTGTACAGAAAACAACTCTTAAGTGTAACCAGCAGCATGAATAGGAGCCAGATTTGAAACACAATAGATTCAAAACTCAACACTTACAAAAGAATTCCACCCAGGGACAGGGGGATTCCCAGCAGATAATGGCCCATCAACCAACCGTTAGCCAAACAGATACTAACAAGCCTTGCATTTCTATACCCAGAAACTAACCATTCAATTATACAAATTTACATATCCTCCCCAACAGGGTTTCACAGCATATAAACTCCACACACACACCTACACAACCATTCTCTGAGGATGCCAGCCACAGATGCAGGTGAAACATCAGAAAGAACTATTCCAGAACATGGCCTCACAGCCTGGAAAAAACCCAAGGAAAATCTATGGAAAGCCTTCGACTTCACATTAATCCTTTGTTGTTGTTCAGATCCAGACTCCTTGCAATTCATTCAACATATAGAGAGTTAATGGCACACTTACCAGAGAAACACCACACATCCATACATATTTGGTTATAAAGGTTCAATCCTGGTTCAGATAAAAGGGACTAGGGTGAATCGGAAGGTGAAGTGGCAGGAACAGAGGGTGGAGATGGCCAAGGTGAACATTTAGGTAAAATTGGCTGGCACATTTGATGTTGCCTTTGGGGTTCATGCCACAGGCGGTACACCAACAGAATCCCTAATCTGTCCCAACCACCAACTTTCAAATAAACACACGCAAACCATGCAGACTGAGGGATAGGACACCTGATCAGGGGGATCTAATCCCAATAAACTACTGCAACTCCACTTCCCCAATCCCCCAGGTCTTGCATGCTGCTTCATAGAAAAACCTGGTGGACTAAAATGAGAGAGATTCTTTTGGGTCTCTCATGTTTTTTTCTTCCTTCTCCCGCTGATCAGATGTTACATCTATATTCAGGTAACATTTCAGAAATTGATTTTCACTCATTTCCATTGAGCCCATTTTAATGATTACTCAGGAGCAATCAAGTGCTTTAGCGATATTACACTAGTTACGTATTGGGCTCATTTTGTTTAATTGCTAGCAATTCCTCTTTCCCTCCCTTGATCTCTGTTGAATCTGGTTCTTGGAACAGTGGCTCCTTTTTTTTTTTTTTTTTCCAGTGTACATTTTAGTTCTGGTATAACACAAACAGGTGGTCATGGAGAGGTACATTTCATTTTGGGAAATATTGGGTTATTTTTAACTGACCTGTGGAATGAGACTGAAAAGTCCTTGGCAATGTCAGGATTTCCCTGGAAATACTTCGGGATGGGGAAAATGTCATGTAGAGCTTCAAAATAAAATTGGCTTATACAGGAGCAAAACCTGGGACTTCCAGAGACTTCTCCCCTTTGTCTGGAGAGGCTCTGTGCAGTGAAGATATGCAGACAGGCATCTGAGAGTGGCATAGGAGGGTCTAATCTGGGGCACTCTGAGAAAAAGAGTGGCCAGGTTTCTCCACTGTGGCACACCTTTGCTGGGGTCTAGCATCTAATATTTATACCGTATTTCATACCCTGAAGGGGGACTCTGGTTATGACAAAGCCTGGATGGCTTTCCCACTAGATAGGCAAAGGGGACAAAACTTCAACTGATTGCTTTAGTTCCAGAAAGACAAAAGACTGATCATTCTGCAGCAACCTCTTAATGTTTGATCAGGTAGGTAGATTTCTGTAGGGTATAGATTATGGAATGCTCACTTAATTACTTGATTGAATTATTGCTTGAAATGTCCAAGGCTGGAGGAAAGGATCAGTACATACCCCTTGTAATGACTGGGCTATTATCATAAACCCATTACGGGGGCTTCCTGCTCAATCCTAATATTGGCTTTCTCACCATTATATTTCCAGACACATCTCAGGTCATTGTGACCTCCAACTGACCTCTGGTCTGCTTCAGCCAACCTGACCCCACAGGTGTCCATTATTTCCAGTTATGAGATACCATGGGGAGGGGGTAGTAGGGCATACTAACAACTGGCCTTCAGTGTTCTCAAGTAGCCAATGACATAGAAAGATAGAATCATAAAGGTACACAGGGGCCTCCTAGTCCAACCCCCTGAGATGCAGAAATAGTCAGCTGAGAGACATCCAACCTTTGTTTAAATATCTCCAATGAAGGAGACCCTCCAAGGCTGTCCATTCCACCGCTGAACAGCTCTTAATGTCAGAAGTTCTTCCTACTGTTTAGGTGGAATTTGTTTTCTTCAATTTGAATCTGTTGCCATACTTGCCTCTGTCTGTGGCCAGGCACACCACTGCATTGGCTTTGCAGAAAGACATGCATTATGGGGAAAAATAATAATCTAAGGAAGGGTTCTGGAGAAGGAGGAAGAGGAGGATCTGATTTTATCTTACATCATAGTGTGAATAGGTATGTTTCTTAGAAACTCACAAATTTCTGTAAAACTTACAATTTTTCTTCTGGTCAATGAGAAAAGGTGTCTTAACACATTGAGAAAAATGGCAAGCCACAACAATATATATTTGATTTGGACACAAATTCATGGGGGAAAAGTGTCTATAGAAATAAAACAAAACAAATCCCTGGATTGGACACACACAAAAAGGTTTTTTTCTTCTTCGACATAAATAAGCATTCAATTTGTGTAAAAATGTTACTTTGTGAAATTTCTTTAAAACAAAAAACAAATCCTAAACTGCAAAAAATCATCAGAAAAATATATAAAAAATGTAATCTGAATAAACGGAGAGAAAACTTTTGAAATTATTAATTCTTGCCTCAGAGAACGAAATGAATGAAGATTTGCATATCTCGCAAATTCTCTGTACTATGACAGAAGCTTTATTCTGTAATATCAGGGTAAGAATACTAGGGGAAGAGATGCAGAGATGAGAAAGACTCATCAGCATGAAAACACTCCTGTGCACATTATTGAGTCTCTAAATCAATCTAATTTATATAATTGAATGAACTGATCAGTCAAAACAACCAAGTAACAAACAATTGCAATTACACAAAAATCAACTAACCAACTAATTGATGTGAATGATGTATCATCAAGATTTATCAGTTTCAACACTGTATTGCACGTAACAGCTGCAGATGGCTTTTCTGGCCAACACCAGCACTGCTTACAGTACATAATTACATGAAAATGAACCTCCAAATGTGCATTTATTTAATGATTTATTTTAATGCTCCAAGAAATATAAATCTATGTTTAAATGGATATATAAAGACCCACTGTTGTGTGTGTTACCCTCTGATGATATACTATACACACACTGTGGGTATGATCACAAGCATTTCAGCTTTCAGTTAGAACTCTATGGGCTCAGTTAAACGGTATAAAAAAAACCGTGAAGAATTCGCTAAGAGTTCTAATTGTTTACATGTTTTGCGACTCTAAATCGCCTCTTTCAGAAGGAGGGGTGGGAAAAAACCCATCTGTAGCGTATTTTAGGACTTCGTATTTTTTCCCGTCTTTTTTAAAAAGAACCGAAAATTATCGCTAAATCGATGATGTGAACCACCATTGCATTTTTAGATCGATTCCTAAAAAAGTACCAGAACCGCATCCGAAGGGGTGGGATATGGGAGTGGTTTCATAATCACAGCAGAGAGGAGCTGTGTGTGTGTGCGTCTTTCCTCCCTCACTGCTTGGTCTCTTTGAGCTTGGCTGCAGCCAGCTGAAGAATTCCAAGGTTGCCTTTCAGTCTCTGTGTGAATGTTCTTCGTCTCCCCTCCCTCCCTCCTCCCTCTCTCTCCCTGTATGCTCCACCAGCTGATCTATCGACAGATCGTTGTTTTGTGTGTGCATGTTTGTGCACGCTCGCAGTGCTGGCATGAGAGAGGGAGAAAAAACAGTCTACTGACATAGGAGAAATGCACAGCAAAGAGAATTCTTTTCCGTCCATCCTTTGTCATTAATCCTTCCCACTTCCTGGTCTCCCTGCTTTTTAGTTGCTTTCTGGTTTTCTCGCTGAGATCAAGCTGTGAAAGGTGATACTGTTGCTTTGTATACAAATCCCTTCTGATGAACGCCTGCAATTAAAGCCCTTTCAGAGGAACTATTTCCCCCAACAAGCCCCTCCTGCTTCAACTGTGTGTGTTTTCAGTGAGTGGCTTTAAGAGGCAGGCAGGCACGCCCCCTGCACCTTTGCCATCTGAACTGAGAAGCGAAAAAATAAACAACACAACTGAATCCCCTATAAATTGTATGAACTATCCATCACTGCTGCGAAAAAGCGCTAAACCGCAAATTGCCGCATTAAAAACTGTCGTTTAACTGACCCCTATGTTTCTAACGTAACAGTTTAGTGTATTTAGTACATTTAGGAGATTTTCACAATAGGGCCAAATGCCCCGTTTCTGCTCCACAAGCCCCTCTCCCATTCCTGTTACGGGATGAAGGAAAATGTTCACACACTTACCTTAATCCCACAGCAGGCATGTTCTCCCTCTCCAAATCCCGCTCGTTCTCGCAAGAGAACGGCTGCAGAGGAAATTCAAAAATACCTCCCCAATGTCAAAACCAAAAACAAAGTACAAAATTAAAAAAAAAAAAAAAACAAGTAACCGGGGGGGGAGGGTGCCACTTACCTGGGTGTCCTGTTCTTGACCGGTAGTGTCCATAATGGACTTCCCCCCTGCAGCTGTCATCGTGCAAGAGGAATGGGACACCTTTAGGACCATCTGTGATTCCATTACTATAACAGAATGGGTGGCCATTAACAACTTTCCCCTGTGATTGAAATATCACAGGGAGAAAACAGAATAGGTACGTTGAGGGCACAGAAGGGAATGAACATCATCTGAAAGAAAAATCTTTCAGCGACCCTGTTCCATGCCTGCAACGGAACATATAGCATGTGTGAAAGAAAATCTCCTTAGTACTTAGTGTATGCTTTATGAATTCTAGTCATAGCTGTGTATTATGATACACACAGAGAGAGGGGGGCAGAGAGAGAGAGAGAGAGAGAGAGAGAGAGAGAGAGAGAGAGAGAGAGATGATTATAAATAAAATGATGATGGATATTCTAATATTGTTGAGGCTTTATTATATTTTAGATTCCTCCCCCCCTGGTATGAACTTCAGATACTGTTCTCCTTTGGTACAGAATATGTATCAAAGCTTTAAACATATAAACTTACAAAATACAGAGAAATGAGTGATAAAGAGGCAAATGGAGAAATCAGTAATATGAAAATCACTTTACACCATTCTCTCTCACTGTACTGTGAATTTGGTATGTTCCACAAAACTTTGATCACTTTGTTATTATTTGCCATCAAGTTGACGTTGACTTGTGGTGACCCTATGAATGAGAGAACTCCAAGAGGTTCATCAACTACTCTCCTTAGGTCTGGCAAGTCAGAGCTGTGGCTTCTGTGATGTACGCAGAACACAAACTCAGGGTTCTTCAATAAATCTCTTTATTAGAAGAGAAGCTTGCGTAAGGAACAGTTCCAAAGCTGCTACTGAAGTAAATGTAAACTATCCAGAGATAATAAGGCATCAAGCGTGAGAACAGACACGGGGGAGCAAAAGTAGCTGGGGAGCGTGGCCTTGAGTTCCTGGTAGGACTTGCGTTACCATGCCAACCAGGAGGCCTGGCTCATTTCTCAGGCATTCCAAAATCCTGAGAAAATACTAGCTACATGTCAGGGCCTCCATGAATTCCACTCCAATGCCCAGAATTCAGGGATGAGCCTGACATACTGCCCCCCTGAAGACCAACCCTCCCCCTTTCTCAGCCCGGCTTATCGGGAAAGCGGGCATGAAACTTTCGCAATAAGCGTTTGGCATTGACATGCTCAGAAGCAACCCATTCCGCATGGCCCAAAGGCAGGTGTTTCCACTTTACCAAATACTGTAACCCTCCCCGGTGAAGTCTAGAGTCCAGAATCTCAGAAATTTCAAAATGTTGTTCCTGATCCACCAGGATCGGCTGAGGAGCAGGTTCTGGAACCGGATGGTGTTTGTCCGGAGGGTTCACGGGCTTGAGCAGGCTGGAATGAAACACAGGATGTACATGACGGTATAACTTAGGCAAAGACAGTTCAAAAGCCACAGGATTTACCATCCTAACAACACGAAAAGGCCCAATGTATTTGGCTCCCAACTTCTTAGAGGGTTGGGGACACTTAAGGAATTTGGTGGACAAATAAACCATATCTCCCACTGCATATTTGGGGGAAGGATCCCGTTTCTGATCAGCATAATGTTTGTAGCGTGCTTTGGCAAAGTCCAAGGCCGAGATTACATGAGGCCATGCATCCCTGACCTTTTGACTCCACTGGGAGACCGAAACGGGGTCAGAGTTGGGGGACCCCGCCAACAAGGGGAGGGGACCGAAATCATGCCCAGACACAACCTTGAACGGCGAGAGCCCAGTGCTCTGGTGAGTGGCATTATTGTAGGCCACTTCAGCAAAAGGTAGAAGATCAACCCAATCAGATTGTTGGAAATTCACATAGCATCTTAGGTATTGTTCCAGAGTCTGATTCGTTCGTTCCGATTGTCCATCCGATTGGGGATGATGGGAGCTGCTGAGACCGAGCTCCACCCCCAGAAGGTTTGTGAAAGCCTTCCAAAACTGCGAGGTAAATTGTGCCCCCCGATCCGACACAATCTTGGCCGGAATGCCATGAATCCGATAAATATGCTGAATGAACAATTTGGCTAATTGGGAGGCTGTGGGGAGTTTCTTACAGGCTACAAAATGCGCTTGCTTTGAGAACAAATCAGTCACCACCCAAATAACCGTCTTTTTCCTACTCTCTGGTAATTCCACAATAAAATCCATGCTAATGACCTCCCAGGGCTTGTTTGGGGTAGGCAGAGGGTGGAGCAGACCTTTGGGCTTCCCCGACCCCCCTTTTGACACTGCACAAGTGGTACACCCCTTCACATATTCCTCCACCTCCTTCCTCATACGGGGCCACCAAAACTGTCTCCGGGCCAAATGTAAAGTTTTGAGATACCCAAAATGTCCCGCACTCTTGACATCATGGCACTGTTTGAGAATACCCGCTCTCAAGACTTCAGGAACATACAGGCGATCCCCTTTCCAGGCCACCCCATCCTTCACAGTCACCTCATTGGGGTGAGCCAGGAACCACTGGTCCAGGGGCAGTTCCGAGGCCAATTGAGAATGCCACCCTCCTTTCTCCCCTTGAGAATCAGTGGGCGTGGCAGAGCCATCCGCCGTAGGGGACACTGCCCGGGTCCCCGGATCGGGGGAAGGTGGTTCGGGGTTCAAGGGCTGGGGCACCGGTCCAGGTGCCAAGGGGGAATCACCGTCAATTTCTGTAGGACCCGGCACCTGGGCAGGGCTAGCAGTGGATTTCTGTTCCTTGGCTTTGCTCCGAGTGAGGACAGCTAGCCCCAAGTGGGAAGGAGAAAAAACGGTATCAATGACCTCCTTGCGCTTACTCTCATGCTGTGGTAGCCTGGACAAAGCGTCAGCCAGAAAATTCCTCTTCCCCGGGATAAATTTCAAGGTGAAATTAAATCGGTAAAAGAAACTGGCCCACCTGACCTGCTTGGGGCTCAAACGCCTAGGGGTAGCCAATACTTCCAAATTTTTATGATCAGTCCAAACTTCGAATGGTTTGGGTGAGCCCTCCAGTAGGTGGCGCCATGTCTCTAGTGCCAACTTGATGGCACCTGCCTCTTTCTCCCACACCGGCCAATTTCGTTCCGTGTCATTGAACTTTCTGGATAAATAGGCACATGGCCTCAAATCCCCTTCCTCCCCCTTTTGCAACAAAACACCACCCATAGCCACATCAGATGCGTCCACTTGGACCACGAAGGGTTGGGAGGGGTCGGGGTGTTTGAGAATAGGCTCAGAAGTGAAAAGGGATTTCAATTTGTCAAATGCTTGTTGGCACTGTGGTGACCACACAATTTTTTGGGGAGGTTTGTTCCCTTTACCATGCTTGGAACCTTTGTCTTTCCCTTCTTTGGTTTTTAACAAATCAGTCAGGGGAAGGGCTACCGACGCAAAGTCAGGGATGAAGGACCGATAAAAATTAGCAAACCCCAGGAAGCTCTGCAACTGTTTCCTGGTTCTAGGGGCTTCCCATGCCAAGACCCCCTTAACCTTTTCTGGGTCCATTTCAATCCCTTTGTTTGAGATGCGGTACCCTAAATAATCCAGACGGCTTTGGTGGAACTCACACTTGGACATTTTCGCATACAGATGATTTTCCCCCAACCTGGCAAGCACCTTTTTCACCAGTTTCACATGGGACGTGTAGTCCTCAGAATAAATCAACACATCATCAAGGTATACCAACACCCCTTTGTACAGAAATTCACGTAAAACATCATTAATTAAGTTCTGAAAAATGCCAGGGGCCCCTTTGAGGCCGAAAGGCATGACGAGGAACTCATAAGCCCCTAGGGGGCAATTAAATGCAGTCTTCCACTCATCCCCCTCCCGAATCCGTACTCTGTAGTAGGCCTCTCGCAGATCCAGCTTCGTGAAAATCTTCCCTTTGGAGAGATGGGCTAATATGTCCTTCATCAAGGGCAGGGGGTACTGGTTGGAGACACTAATCGCGTTTAGCCCTCTGTAATCCTGAATCAAACGAAGCCCGCCATCAGCCTTGCGCCTAAACATCACCGGGGCCCCCACAGGCGAGGTTGAGGGCCTAATGAACCCTCGGGCTAAGTTTTTATCTATGAACTCTCGGAGCGCCTCCATTTCAGCTGGTGTCATGGAATAAATGCGAGGTTTGGGTAGGCTGGACTCCGAGAGTATCTCAATGGCACAGTCAAAAGCCCGGTGGGGTGGCAAAATGTCACATTCCCTCTCCTCAAACACATATTGCCACGCCTTGTACTCCACTGGCAGCCCTTTCAGCTCCCCTTTTACTAAGGCAGTTGTGAAATTCTGCGGCTCATCCACCAGGGGGCCCCCCTCCCCTGGGGATCCACCCCCCGCCCCGTGCTCCTTGATACACAATGGGTCTGTAAAAGTCAGTGTTTCTTTTATCCAGTCTATGGTAGGGTTGTGGTACTTTAGCCAGTTCAGACCCACAACTGCCGTGGGGACTAAACCTGGAGCAATCACAAACTGCAGTTCCTCCTGGTGGTTGCCCATCCTCATGTGCATGGGGCCAGTTATGCGCCGGGCGGGGCCCCCCTTCATCATCCCCCCATCCATCTGAGACAGCCACACAGGCTTGTCCAGCTTGACAGTATCAACGTTCAGTTCACGTACTAAGGAGGGATGCATAAGTACTTGGGTACAACCAGAGTCAATCATTAACATAACTTTGCGGGTGGGGCCCTCCCCTCCAACCCCCACTCGAGCTTTGATAAAGAACGGGCCCTTCACTCCACTCACCACGGCATCCGGGCGCCCTTCCGGATTAGCCCGCCCTCGGGCGCTCAGTAGGGCGGGCTGGGCCCGTTTCCCGCCGGCTCAGCGTCGGAAGAGTAGGACCCACTATCCTCGGGATCATCTGAGGACTCCCCTGCCGCCTGGCCCGCTGCCAGGGCCCTGGCCGTCGCCTTGGTCTTGGGTTTGGAGGGAGTCTTGGCAGACCCGGATCTCCCCTCGCTCCGCGCTGGCTTGGCGGCGGCGGGTTGCTCCCTTGGGCTCCTCTCTGGGCACTCCGCTATGCGGTGTCCGCTCCTCCCACAATGCAGGCACAGCCCCTTTCTCATCCTTCGCTCGCGTTCGGATTCCCCGGTGGTGCCTCCCCCAGAGCGAGCCGACTTGGTCTTCTTCCCGGGACCCCCAGCGGACTTCCCCTCCGTCCCGGCCTGGCGGCGCAACATCTTGATGCTGGCCTTCACCGACTCCACTTCCCCAGCTAGCCGTATCCACCCCATGAGGGTTTCGGGGTCTCCCTGGAACTTGGCCCACTCTAGAATGTCAGGGTTCAGGCCCTCCTGGAAAAACTGCACCTTGACCTCCTCTGGCCACTCCGGCACTTGGCTGGCTAGGCGGCGGAACTCAGCTGCGTACTCGGCCACTGGCATCGTGCCTTGCTTCAGGCTCCTAAGCTTGCTTCGAGCCCGCTTCCCTCTTAAGGGATCGTCAAACTGGGCCCTGAGAGCCATCAGGAACTCTTGGTAATTACCCAGTTCAGGGGCTCCCATATCATACAGACCCACCAACCACTGAGCCGCCTCTCCCTCCAGTTGGTTGGACACATACTGCACTTTCTCAGCCTCAGACTGGAACTCCCCTTCCCACTGGGTCATGTAACTCACCACTTGAGTCATGAAGTAGGGTAGTTTTGCTGGATCCCCATCGAACTTTGCCTTCAGGTGCCGGTGTTTCCAGCCCCGGGGTCGCTCCTGCGGCTCAACCGGGCCAGCCCCCACCGGGGGAGCCGGTCCAGGAGCCGGCAGGCCAGGTACAGCTGGGGGCTGAGCGGGGCCTCCATCCCCGGGTGCCTGGGCAGCCGCAGGTGGCGCTGGGGGAGGCTGGGCCCCTCCAGGGGCTGGTGGAGCTGGAGGGGTTCTGTGCAGGAGTTCTAGGAGCACCTCCCGTATCTCACCCATTTGCTGTTTCAGTTGAAGAACCTCGGTTCCAACTTCTGCCAGGGAAAACTTCGCTTCTGGCTCTCTAGGCCCCTCACCCTGGGGTCTGTCCCACCGGGACCTGCGGTCTTCTCGGCGTCCGGCCCCTGCCCATGGCCAGGCAGGGCCCAAAACCTCTCGCACCGGAGTGCCGAAGCTTGGCAGGCTGCCCCTCCCTGGAGCCAGCTCCATCCCCAGCTCCCAGGGCTCAGTGGAGGGTCGAAATACTGCAGCCCTCCGGCGGTCTCGGTCTCGGCTGGCTCCTCCAGCTGCGGCAGCTACAGCACCCCCCTCGGCCCCGGCCTCCTGCTTCGAGGCCTCGGCTTCTCTGGCGCTGGCTGCAATCAGATCTTGGTCCGTCTGTGTGCCAGTCTCTGCGTCGTCAGACATTGCAGGCAAAGGCTCCACAGTTTCAGGACAGAGAAAAAAATAAAAGTAGAGAGTAGCAGCTTTCTGTGATGTACGCAGAACACAAACTCAGGGTTCTTCAATAAATCTCTTTATTAGAAGAGAAGCTTGCGTAAGGAACAGTTCCAAAGCTGCTACTGAAGTAAATGTAAACTATCCAGAGATAATAAGGCATCAAGCGTGAGAACAGACACGGGGGACCAAAAGTAGCTGGGGAGCGTGGCCTTGAGTTCCTGGTAGGACTTGCGTTACCATGCCAACCAGGAGGCCTGGCTCATTTCTCAGGCATTCCAAAATCCTGAGAAAATACTAGCTACATGTCAGGGCCTCCATGAATTCCACTCCAATGCCCAGAATTCAGGGATGAGCCTGACAGCTTCTTTAATTAAATCAATTTACCTGTAGTGTGATTTCCTCCTTTTCTTACTGCCTTCCATTTTAGCAAGCATTGTCATCGTTTCCAATGAGTCACATCATCACATGGTTAGCATGCCCTACTGCCCCCTCCCTTTAATGTCTCATAATTGGAAGTATTGGATTCTTCAAAGGGCTCAGGTAGACTGTGGTGATCCAAAAAGAGATCAGAGAGAGGTCACAAGGCTCTGGGGAGGTGCTTAGAAATATTTTTCAGCTCCCTACCTTGTTGGTGGAGCCACTTGTGTTAGGGAGCCACCTTTGCCAACGTTTGCGGCCAGGAGACCACTCTGCTGGTTGCAGGCGTTGTTGCCTGTGACGGTGGATGAGAGGCGGGCCCAGAGAATTTATAAAGGCCTCCTGCCCATCACCTCCTCCTCTTCTGATCCGAGTGATCGTTGAGATCGCTGTTCGGGCTGACCGCTTGGGAATACTGGGTGCTGTAGGCATTTCGGCAGAGGAGGTTAAGCGGGCAGTTGAGTGGCTGGTCGGGAGATCGGGCCAGTGGTGGCTAGAGTTCCCTGGTTGCTGATCCCCCCTTTTTTGTCACCGCGGGTGGGGGCGCTACTCCCACTTGGCACCGCTTGGGATTTGAGCCTTGCAGTGTTTTTTCCCTGCTCTATTGACCCGGCCACTCAGCACCGCTTGGGGTTTTAACCCCGCAGTGCTTTCCCCCCGCTCTCTCACCTTGTCCTCTTGGCACGGCATGGGGTTTTGACCCCGTGATGTTTTCCCCCGCTCGCTGACCGGTCACGGCTGTGACCTGCGGAGCAGAGGAAACCTCAGTGGTCACTTTTTGACGCAGCTCCCTTCGATTGGCTGAAGTTTTGGCGAGCGAGCAACCCAGCCCTTCTCCTGCCCTGCTCGGGGCTCGGTGACGACGAGTGTGACAGGGAGTATTTGGACGGGCTTTCTCCCAGTTGGGGGGGTGTAATGTATGGGGCAGGGTGCTGGTAGTTAGGAGCATGGTTCATTCGTGGTGCTCCTTCTTCATTTGTGGGGTTTGGCTGGGTTGGCGTATTTGAATTACTGTTCCTTGCCCGAATTTGGGCGTAGTGGGCATTGTTATATCATTGTTCCTTGTCTTTTTGCCTGTTTGTTTTGGCGGGCCACCAGGGGACCGGCTCACCTGTCTTCTAAGCTAATATCCCTTGCTGCCTGCAGTTCTTTAGGTGGGCCTCCAGAGGGAGCTGGTTGAAATATTGCTGACTTTGCCATTCCTGCCTGCAGTTTTTCTGACGGGCCACCAGGGGGCCCCTCCCCTGATTGCAGCCGGGTCCATTTTGTGAACATCATTTATAGGGCAGCCATTTTGTAATGAATAGAGCAGTCATCTTTGACAGACGTTTTTGAGACATTATCAGGGGGGAGGGTATCTGTGAGTTTAGTTGGCCAATTTTGATACTGCTATTGTACGTTCTTTGATTGGACAATAATAATAATAATCATCATCATCATCATCATCATCATCATCATCAATAGCAGCAGCAGCATGGTTCAGTTATAGATTAATATATAGCTTCAAGTCTGAAATTGATTGTTCCCTTGATTGGTGTTCGTTCAAGTTTGAAGTTTAGTCTTTGCCTCAGTGGTTTATGATGGCTTCTAGGAATGGCAAAGGGGGACAGAAAGGTAAAGGGAGGGCTGCTAAGCAGCAATTACCAGTCCCAATGGTACCTGATCCTCGTTCATCCAGTGATGACGAGGATCAGATTCCATGGAATGCTATTATGGCACAGATTCAGCATCTGGAGAAGTTGCAGGGTGTTCATCAGGAGGAAGCTGTTGAATCTCATGAAAAGGGAAAAAAGAGGAAAATTGCTAATGACATTCTTTCCTGTTTAGATGCGCTGGAGTGCAATATCCATCCAGATGGGGCTTCAGGATCCAGGCATATCAAGAACACAACAGGGACTAAGTAACTTTCAAGCACGCCTTTGGAACAGCCTGTTAATGACAACTTGGTTCCGGGGACTTCAGGTGAGTCTCTTAGTCAGACATCTAATCCCAATACAGGTGTGACTTGGCCTTGGGGAGCTTGGCCCCCTATGACACAAAATACGGGGAACAACAGCTCAGGTACGCAGCCAGTGCAGGGTGTTAGGTGGCCATTTTGGGCCTGCGATTTAAAATCAGTTCTTGGTTTGGAACATGTGGTTAGGGAAATTTTTTAAAAAGAAGTTAATGAGGGTTGCGTTCTAGGTCCCTTTCCTAGTCCTCCGGTTCCCAACCTAAGAGTTTCGCTGCTGGGCGTTGTGCCCAAAAAGGCCCCCGGGGAATTTAGACTCATCCACCATTTATCGTACCCTAAAGGGGATTCAGTGAATGACTCTATTCCCCACGAGCTATGTACGGTAAAGTATACATCCATTGATGCGGCCATCAGGGTGGTTCAGCTTCAAAGTTGGGGGGCTGAGCTGGCAAAATGTGACACTAAATTGGCTTTTTGCCTTCTGCCAGTTCCTCCGATGACTTTGAATTGTTAGGTTTCCAGTTTGAGGGGCAGTTTTACATGAACCGGGCTCTCCTCATGGACTGCTCAGTTTTGTGCAATGCATTCAAAACTTTCAGCACCTTTCTTGAAAGGGCCTTGAGAGCTAGAACCGGACTACACAGTGTCGTACATTATTTAGATGACTTTTTAATGATTGGGCCTTATCAATCTGGCCAGTGTGTATATTTGTTGCATCAGTTTGAAGCGTTGACAGGTGAGCTGGGGGTCCTCCTGGCACCTGAAAAGACAGAGGGTCCTGCCCAGGTGTTGACCTTTTTGGGGGTCGAAATTGACACAGTCAATCAGCAATGTAGATTGTCTACGGTTAAGGTCACTGATTTAAAGAATACGGTCTCCCAGTTTTTAGCAAGATGTAAAGCTACTTTGCATGAATTTCAGGTCCTTATAGGACATTTGAACTTTGCGTGTAAGGTGGAAGCACCGAGGAGGGCTTTCCTTCGCCGATTATGCGACGCTATTAAGGGAGTACAACAGCCCTATTTTTTAATCTGCATATCTAAGGATTTAAAGGCAGATTTGCTTGTTTGGCAACAGTTTTTAGAACAATTTAATGGCGTCTCCTTTTGGCGTGAGGAACAAAAGCTCAAAGGTAATCTCCAGATAGCCTCTGATGAGGCTGGATCCACAGGGTTTGGGGTTTATTTTGGTGGACGGTGGTGTGCGAGCAGGTGGCCTTCTGATTGGGCAGCATCAGATATTGTGGCTGATTTAACATTTTTAGAATTCTTCCTAATCCTGGTGGCAGCCACTATTTGGGCTGAGAACTGGCAAATTAATCTGTGCGCTTTTGGTGTGATAATATGGCAACTGTTCAGGAGATAAACTCCCTCACCTCAAAATCCCCTCGGGTGATGGTGCTCGTCAGGGCTTTTATGTTGCAGTGTTTAAAGTTTAATATTCTGTTTGTCACTCGGCATGTGACAGGCATTAACAATGGCATTGCTGATGCTCTTTTCCACATGCAGATGGAGCGCTTCAGAGAGCTGGCCCCCGACACAGCACCTGAGGGCAATCCAATGCCAGCAAGCCTGTGGAGGCTGGGGAGGCTGAGCTCGTGAGGGCATTAGGTATGTCCATGGCTCCAAGCATGATGGAAGGATGCACCAGACCAGGGCTTTATGTTAGTTTTTTTTCAGTTTAGGGAGCAGTCAGGTTTCAAACAGGGCATCCTTGTACCCTTTGAACATCTGTTTCAGTTCTGCCTCTCCCTATATCATAAGGGTTTATCCCCGCAGTCTATTAAGGTTAGACTATCAGCAATTGCCTTTTGGCTTAAAGCCCAAGGAGTTCCGGACTGTACAGGGGATTTCTGCATTCAGAGAGCCCTGGAGGGCTGATCCAGAGAACGCAGGCATAGAGCTGACAGTAGAGTTCTCATTTCTCCCGCTATTTTGAAGGAGCTTCCCAGGGTTTGGGCAGGTATTTGTATGTCTCCGTATGAAGTGCTGCTTTTTCATGCAGCAGCTTTGATGGCCTTTGTCGGTGCTTTACGCATCAGTGAGGTTGTGCAAGCATCCAGGAGGGATACATATCTTATAGAGCTTTGGAGCTCAGGGATGTTATCATGGAGGGGCACCAGGTCACTCTGACACTGTGTTTTTCCAAGGCGGACCAGCGCGGGAAGGGCAAGCAATGCTGTTTGCTGCCATGCAGTGACCCAGAATTATGCCCTGTTAGGGCTTTGCAGCAATTTTTAGCACTTAGTGGCCCACAGGTGGGTCCACTTTTTGTGCATGAGGATCCTTCTCCTCTGACCAAATACCAATTTTGGTCAGTGACGTCCAGAGCATTAGGTAAGTTGGGTCTTCATGGGGTCCATTTTGCTACCCATTCCTTCCGCATAGGAGCCGCTTCCACGGCTGCAGCAATGGTCATGCCAACTACAGCAAGGGATTGGCCGATGGAGGTCCTCCTCTTATCAGCGCTATGTGTGACCACTCGTTTACTAACTTGTTGTCTTCCCCTTTTGTTTTTCAGATTCTAGGCCAATGCCGGTGAGGCTGCGGGTGCTGATCTGTGGCCACAGTATGGTGTATTGGGCAGCCCGACAGGCCTGGCTATGTCACTATGGGCCTCACCTGAGTCTGGGGAAAGGGGCAACAGTTGAGTGGTTGGCGAAAAGGGGTTTACGTTGGCGTGGCCTACTACCACTGCTTTTTGAGGAGCACCAAGGGCCTCCACCAAATGTCCTTATTTTACAACTAGGGGGGGAATGATTTGGGGTTATTGAAAGGGAAGGCGTTGGTTCTTCAGGCGATCCATGACATGCAGGTAATCAGGTCACGGTGGCCTGGGGTTACCGTCATGTGGTCTGCCATGCTGCCACGACGGCTCTGGAGAGGGGAAGGTGACCCCCATTCATTGGATAAAGCCCGGAGGGGAGCTAATCAGGAAATTAAGAATGCCATGTGTAAGGGGTTGGGTTACTATCTGCCTCACTCTGAAATTGTGTCCAAGAGGCCCGAACTCTACCAAGCTGATGGGGTGCACCTCTCAGATGCTGAAAATTTGATCTTTTCGAGCGATCTTCAGCGGGGGTTGAGGGGCCTTTTGGATGAGCTGGCGAGGGAAAGGAAGTAAGCGGACGCTTGTCCCTTTCTGTGGCAGGGAAGGGGGAGGCGTTGCTTCAGTGGGAACCTTGGCACCAGGGTCTCTGGAAAGGCCACTTCAGGTCATGGGGCCTAAGGGGACTGAAGGAGACCTGCCTTGAAGTTGGCCTAAAGGATAATCCTTCACCCCAATCCGTGGGTCTTGGGTGAGGGACTTTTGGGTTCACCTTCCAGATGTGGGCCGGCTGGCGAGCAACCCCAGGCAACTGGGGTTCCTCTCCAGGACCCAGGTGTTCGCTAGGGAAGGCTGAGGGGTGTGGTCTAGGATAGACCTACTTCCTCAGCTGATCCCTCACCAGGTTGCCTCCCCCTGCTGAAGATTTTAGAGGGAATTTAAATAGGTTGATTTCAATAAAAACACTTTATTTCATCCCATTTTATGTGTGTGGTGTCTTTATTCCACAATTGGATGGCAATACCAAGCAACCCCAAGTTAGGATTGAGCAGAAGCCTCTTAGTAAATAAAACCATTAAGGAGGCATGTGTTAAACCCGTCTTGGGCCCCTCAGTGCTGAGTCACACAACCTAAACAATCAAGCAACCTCTCCAACCCAAATCCCCAGGAAATATCACTCAGAATCCCCCCCCCGTCCTACAATGTGATGGTGTCATAAACCCATCAATTCCTATCTTCCAACCATTAAGAGCGATCAGCCATTGGTTTCCTTTGTTTACAGGAAGGGAAACCCCTCTAAGCTTTGTTCTAGCCAAAGTACCCCCTTCAGGGTATGAAGCAGGGTATAAATATTAGTCCCCAACAATAGAACTGCATGCCACTCTCTTTCTCGGTGCACCCCCAGATTGGAACTTCCAGTGCCACCTACAGACTTGGGTCTGAGTACTTTGAAATGCCGCTGTCCAAGACTGGTAACTATCACCCTATTCCCTGAATCTATTCCTCTATCCCACCTTTCTGCATTAACTCTTTGATAGCCTTTTATTGTTCTTGTGAGTGTGTATTGCATGTGTGAATGCTTTTTTTGTGTTACTTCCAATAAAAACATTTTATTTTACTTTAACTTGGGAGTCCTCTGCAGTTAGTAATGGTATACATAGGTGAATAGGTCCTGACGTTACCCGCCTCTCACATGTTCCATAAGAGCTAATAATACTAATTCCCCCAAATATTAATATAGTTTTGGCATCACAAATGAGGCTCCAAAGCACCTCCACCTCTTACGGTAACAACAATATGTCCAAAGCACAATAGCCGGAGTTTAGTCATCTTTGCTTCTAGTTAGAGTTCAGGTTTGATTGGCTCTAGGACCCATTCATTACTCTTTTTAGCAGTCCATAGTATCTCTAGAACTCTTCTTCAGCACCACATCTTAAATGAGGTAATTTTCTTCCTGTTAGCATATGGCACCTTTGACTACAAGGTCAAATGGTGTTATGACAGAGCTCCTCAGCTGGTGAGGAAGCTGCAGTGACTCCAAAAACTGGAGATGGGCTAGTGGGTCTGATGTGGTGTCAGTCCAGCTGGCCCATGGGGACAATGTTGCACTGGTTTCAACCCGGTTCCTGTGGCTGCCATCATGGTCAGTATGGGGCCAGTCTGAGGTATAATGCTCAGCTTCCAAGTGATCAGCCAAAGTTTGCAGTGCACAATAGGGCCAGGGAGTGGGCCAAACAAGAGGGTCAGAGGAAGAGGAGGCACTGGCTTTAGACACTTGGTGTCACTCCATGCCACACTGCTGTGCCATTTTGTGACACTTCTGATCTGGTCTCCCATCACTATGGGAAGCATCCGCAAAGGAATAAATATGCATATTTTCTCAGTATACCTTTATAAACCAAAACTGTAATTGCATTTTTTATTTCGGTATTGTGTTATAGCTGTCAAGTGTTCGCTTTATTGTACTGGTTTAGTGTCATTTTTTTTTTTAAAAAAAATCTGAATATTGTACACTTCTGTAGAACTGCATGTGGTGAAGGACAGAATAGAAATGTTTTAAATAAATAGATACGTGCTTATTTTATTTCACTTTATTTCCTTTGTGCATGAGGAAAAAGTGATTTGCAACCCAATGCCACAAAGTACATGCTAAATCTATTTTCTGAAAGAGTTATACAAATGCATTTAACTTGTTTACTGAACAAGAATATCTCAGAAAAGCTCTGAGTTATGCTGTTGACTTCCAGTACACTACAGAGAAGACTGAGAATAAGGATAACAAAGAAGAGTAAGTGATAAAATATCCGCGAAACGAACGGCAGCACATTTTCTTCTTTCTCACTGTTTTCCTTACTTGGGCCTCATCTACACAGGCCAGAATACAATGGCTTCCCAGCAGCGTATTCTGGCCCCCAATCTGGCCCGTTGCTCCCCTGATACCTATGTAAAATAAGATGGAGTATGCATGGACATGCCAGCCTGTCTCTGCAGCCGTTGTCACACTCTCCAAAGTCAGAAAGGGGCCCCACAAGCAAGTGAACAAGGCTCCCTGCGTGTGACCAGATTTGGTCACATGCTGCAGGCCTCCTTCCTGGATTCAGAGAGTGTGTTGCGGATAGCAGCTGTAGAGATGGACTGGCATGGTCATCCCATGGGTCTTGATCCATTTCTTCCAAACCAAGACAGTTTTCCCTGGGTATTTTGCTGAAATGGTTTAACAAACTTTATCCTATGTTCTCCATTTCTTTGCCCTGCGGGTTGTGAGGCTTGCCCAGGGGCAAAATGGGGCAAAGGCCCTGCATCCTGTGGACTGCAGAGCTGTAAGACAGAGGAAAGATGGGGTATATTGCCCATGTAGATAAGCCCCTAGTTAGCATAATTCTTGTAATGCCATTGAAAGTTATTTTTCCCCAAAATGAAATTGACATTTTTCTGCAACCATTTGGCTAATAACATCTTGTCAGTTTGTGCCTACTCACTTATGGGTCCTGGAGAATACATCTGAAAAAAAATGTTGTTTCTAGGATAAAGCCTATCCATAGGCTATCTGTAGGCTCAAGGCCAGCAAGATACTTGTACATCATCATACAACTCATTGTGAGGAACCATCTTTTTTCTCCCAAGTATGTATCCTAGTCCTTCCATTCATCTGTGTTACCTGAATACAGTGCTAAGCTGAAAGGGACATTAATTATTTTTTTCACCCTCTCATCTTGTTGCTTAGTAAATTGCTCATCAGGTTGGACTCACTGTTCTTCATTCTCTATACAGGTTAAATAGACAGAAGAGTTGTTCTGCTCCTTTATTGTGTCATGGGTTTGCTCTGCTCTAGGAATTCCTGAGGAATTCTGTCGATGTGAAATGACCTGTATTGCACCTGTCAAACTAACATGAAAATAAGAATATGGTTAGCCTTCGGATTTCACGCCTTTCAACAGATGTTGCAAGGTATGTCTTGGTTAAAAAAATGTATCAAAATGTCTTTAAAAATGCTTATTTCAATATTAAATATTCTCAGCAATATGCATGGTATTTTTAAACAGAGAAATGCAGGATGTCCAAAAATTATCTTTGCAATTTCAATACTATATACAATTGAAATCATAAAGATAATTTTTGGACACCCTTTAATTTTTGGACACATCTCTATCTAAATGTTTTCTCTTTTTTAAAAAATCAGATTAATTGAGATAGAAAGGATTTATGAAAGAACACATGGAAAAGTAGCACAGAATGGAAAAAGATCATTTGATTCAGGTCTAGTGACTGTACTCTCCCACTCCTCCACATTTCCATTTTATCTTGGGATGCCTGAGGAATCTGATCTTTGAATATAGTATACCTATGCAAAATAATCAGATCTGTACTTACTTCTTTAATCACTGTGTGGATTTCAACATAACTAGTCACAGTATTTCACACTTCTCACACCATAGTACTAAGCAGTTTGAATGTATCAGAATGAGCTCTGAAATGTATATTTTCTTTTATCAAGCCCCCATTTGAATTTAATTTTCAAACTGTATACATATAAGAAAAAGGGAAAAAAATAAAAATACCACAGTATATTGGATATATATTTGTCATAACCTACCATCTAGAGTTGGACAAATCAGATAGAGAGGAGCAGTGAGATTTCCAGGAATCTGCAGCTTCTGGTGATGGTTGTCTCTCCGAGTCTGAGGAGCTAGGAGCAGGAGGTTGCAGACGTCAAAGAGAAAGGGAGAGATTGTGTTGATCCCAGTGGTTGTTAAGTAGGAGATCCTGGCTTAATTAGGCACCTGGTGTTTTGAGACAGCTACCTATAAATCTTCCAGTGCCTGGAAGCTTTGTTGATTCCAACCATCTTATCTGAGTGATTAGCAGTACTTTTTAGCAATCATATTTTCTTGACCTTGGACTGACTAGGCTTTGATGACAACATTTGCTGCCTTCTTGTATCTGGACTACTGACTAGTTAAAACAACTGCTGGTCCAGTTGACAACCATCCCCTTGTATCTTGTTGGATAAATTGTGACTGGCCTGGACTGCATTAACTACTCAATAGTTCTTGCACTCCAACCACTGGGTTCCTGGTTCACTTGCTGACAGGAACATGGGACAATATTCCAGAAACGTAAGAGATCAGTTGTTTCAAGAGAAATATGTCATGAAATAAACTTGTTCCCTAACCACGTTTATCTGAGGATAGCTAAGATACCACTGGCCATAACAGTATAGCCCTTTCTCCAGTGGCCATTGGCTTTTCCTCAGCCAGTGTGGAACTCCAAAATGGTAGCAGCCACCAACTGGTGGCTGCCAAAAGGAAATCCTGCTTCCATCCTTGCCTGCTGTGAAATACAGACAATAAGAAAAATTAAGGGAGACTGGGTAAGGTATAATTCCCCCCTCCCAATATTCAGTTGAAATTTTCCTCACAAAAAATACCACCTAGGGTCAGATGAATGTTTTGAAACAGAAACAGATGTTCAGAGATCCTGTTCTTGGTTGCCTTAGGTTGACTTCAGGTATCATATTTATTGCTGATACTTTTGGTGCTAATTTATCAAAGTGTGCCAATGGAAACTGTAATGACTACTAGTATTATGACTATTGGGGCAAAACTAACAAAATGAATTTCAACAGGAAGTAATGTAAGGTACTACATTTAGGCAGAAAAAATGAAATTCAGAGATATAGGATGGGTGACACCTGGTTTGAAAACAGTACATGTGAAAAGGATCTAGGAGTCTTAGGAGACCACAAGCTGAACATGAGTGAACAGTGTGAAGTGGCAGCTAAAAAAGCCAATGGGATTCTGGGCTTCATCAATAGGAGTATAGTGTCTAGATCAAGGAAAGTAATAGTACCATTATATTCTGCTTTGGCCAGACCTCAACTATGTCCAGTTCTGGGCACCACAATTCAAGAAGGATATTGACAAGCTGGAACATGTCCTAGAGGAGGGTGATCAAAACAGTGAAAGATCTGGAAGCCATACCCTCTGAGGAGCAGCTTAGGGGGCTGGGTATGTTTAGCCTTGAGAAGAGAAGATCAAGAGGTGACATGTTAGCCATGTTTATATACTTGAAAGGATGTCATATTGAAGAGGGAGCAAGCTTGTTTTCTGCTGCTCCAGAGACTATGACATGGAGCAATGGACTCAAGCTACATGAAAAGAGATTCCACGTAAACATTAGGAAGAACTTCCTGACAGTATCAGCTGTTCAACAGTGGAATGTGCTGCCTCAGAGTGTGGTGGAGTCTCCTTCTTTGGAGGTTTTTAAACTGAGGCTCTATGGACATCTTTTGGAGTGCTTTGATTGTGTATTCCTGCATGGCAGAATGGGATTGGACTGGATGGCTCTCGTGGTCTCTTCCAACTCTATGATTCTATGAGTACTGGTCCATTATCTTTCACCACTAATCTAGTATTGTACTGTGGTGCATTGTATTGCCAAGAGTGTTTTATATATAAGACTAGGAGGCAGGAGACTGCATACCAGAGCTTTTCTTTATTGTAATATCTTGACTACATCTAGTCCAGAAACAGGAGTCAAATCAATGCGTGTTTAGATTACTAATGGGATAAATTCCTTGAACTCCAGTCAGGATCAAAACTGGGCTGAGAGAAGCAAACTTTCCCAACCAATATAATAAAATAGCTTGGTTTATTCCAAATTAAATTCTGAATCAAATCTGCAGCATCCTCCACGATGCCATTGTTTGCGTCACAATCATGTCTGGTCCTTGGGTCCACAAATTACATGCATGCTCCAACATAACTTCTATTCATAGATCCACCTCTCAATCCCGTACCTCCCATCAATTATTGCTTTTCATTCTGATTGGATAATAGAAGTGAGATGCTTCTGGGAAAATGCATTTGCCAGAGCTTCTGAGACCTCCCTCACAGCCATAGTTGAATGGAACCATAATGTGAGATAGTCCTCATCCCCTTCCACCATCTTACTACTGCTGCATAAGCAGCAAGGAAATTTTATAGATTGGGTGACTTAGTAGGGAAGAAAAAGTGTGGAATGGGAGTTGGTTGTCTCCAGATGGTCTTAATACAACTTCAAGATTTGTATTTGTGAGATGAGAAATAATTTATTTAGGTGACATACATCCCATCATTATTCCATAATAGGGGTAAAGGTGTTGTGTGTTTGGTTTTCATACAATGACCCATCTTGGCACTGGCCAGAGAATGACCTGCTTAGCTTCTTCCGGTGACTATATCATACAGTATCTCTATACTGCTAACTGGTATTGTTTCAGATTAAATCTACAACTTCTAGTTTCCAGTTTATTTGTTTCTTTCACAGAAACAAGGAGTTATACCCTCAAGAATCCCTTCATATAGTAAATTCTGCAACTTCTAATCTTAGAACTCATTCTTGGCACAGGATATACTACAGTCTCCAAAGCTATGGCCATAATAAAACCAGACTATTAAGAGATCGAATATAATTAATGTTCTTATTGGATTTGACATCTGAATATAATACAGCTACAAAGAGGAGTAATCCTAGATAAGGTGAAATTGCTTTAGTTCATTTTTTAAAAATCTCTAAACCAAGTATTGAATTCATTTAGAAGAAAAGTGGACATGTTTCATCAGGCCAGGAAAAAAAACAGCACTCATGCACTTTCAGTATTATCTATGTTCACTTGAAATGAATATTTTGCTTAACACCAGAAGAATCTAGTTAAGTTTGAAATAAAGAAACTGGCTAGAAGTAGCAAGTGAGGTTATCTCTATATATTGTTCACATTGTCTCTTTCTCCCACATCTATCTGTACCTTTATTTTTCTGCTTGTCCCTATCTACCACCCTAATATGTTCAGGTGGCCCTCCACATTTGCAGGGATTAGGAGCACAGAACCCCTGTGAAAGTGGAAAAACTGTGAATATCATAAGTTCCCCCCAAACATGCATGCAAACAGTGCCAGCCCATCACTCCCTTTCAAACCTTGCCACTGTCGGGACGCCAAGTCAAACAGCTGATAAGACAGCCCAGCTCGACAACAACTCAGTTGCAAGCACAGTACCTGGGTTTGTCAGTAGCAGTCCTAGAGGGTCAGGAGTCCAGAGAGAGAGGGAGAAGAATGAAGAGGCAGTCCAAGGTCAAAAGGATTCTGGCAGGTGGGTCAACGAAGACACTCCAAGGTCAAGATATCCGAGGTTTCAAGAGAGCAAGGTTCCAAGAGCCAGGAGAGTCAAAGGCAGAGGTGTCCTCCAGGAAACACAGACAGCCTGAGACAGGGAATTCAGCGTCCCCCAGCTGCTTATGTTGGCCCAGCTCCCACTCCCAGCTGCTGGGTGATTGATGAGCTTCTGTCTCTTAATCTCTGGAAATGATGAAGCCACACACTCTCTGCTCTTCTTTGGCTAAAGGTAGGTACCTGCTCTTCTATCTCTTGCTGTTGCTCCACTATGTCTCCCAGGCTTGGACCCTGTGCTGAGGGAGGGCTAGGCTGCTGAGCCCTGGGTTCTTCAGGGCTAGACTCAGACTCAGCCAGCTTTTCTGCAACTGGCTCAGCCTCCCCGCCTTCTGAGTCTCAAGAATGTTCTGAGTCTCAAGAATCTCGCCTTCTGAGTCCTCAGAGTTCTGGCTGACCATGACAGCCACCATGATGCCTCAGTCAGATTTTGAACCCCTTCCCCATCCCACTCCACTTCCTCTCAATTCCCCTCTTAATCTTCTCTCCTTCCAACACTACCAGCCTGTTGCTCCTTTTCCAACCTTGCCACCACAATGCCTCAGCCAGATTTTAAACCCCATCCCAGCCCATAAACTTCCCCACCCCACTCATCTTCCTCGGATTCCCTGGGATCAGCTGAGGCAGGCATTATTCCTTGACTTCCTCCTCAGCTTTCCCCTGAGTGAACCACCTGAGCCCCGAGAGCAACCCAATAACTGAGTTGTTCCCTATCTGGCCATCTACATGAAGGCACACCTGAGAAATGCCACACCCAAGTGGCAGGCCTTAAGTGAGGGCAAAGCCCCCTAGCCAGCCCCACAGGTAGTCTTCTTCCTCACCCCTGGGTCCCAATACCTAAAGTGGCAGTTCCAGACCCCTACTTTTCACAAAAAGGGTAGCAAGATTTTCACTGTAACTCTTATTTTCTTCACCAACTACCTGCCACAGACAAAGGACAAGTATCTACTTAGTCACGTTCCCCCACTAGGCTGGCCAAGAGGGCCCTCAATTCCTATTGTAAATCCCCCAGGAATAGCATATTACCTTCCTCTGATAAATGGATGCTTGTCAGATCTGTAGAGCTTGGGCCACTGAAAAACTGTAGTGGGATGTGGAAGAAAATGACCCAACTCCCTATTCAAGGCATTTTGAATTTCCCTATTTATCCATCCATAGACTATATCAATGCACCAGGGGTCACCCTCACCCTGCCAAACTTGGCACAGCAAAATGGCTGAACACATCAATATTATCCCTGGCCATCTATTCTGTATGACCTAGAAATTGTGCAGAGCCTGAAGGAGAATAGCCAAGACCTTCAACAAACCTAGGGCATTCCCTCCTAGGTGAATGACCAAAATCCTCTTGTGCTCCCAAAACAACAGAGGCAATAAGCCATGCCAATGTAGACCCCTTTTCCATGGCCTCTTTTCCTCTTCTCCATTGGAGGAAAGCAAAGGTGGGTCTTTCCCCACAGCACCTCGTGGCATGTGGGTCTGGATCTGTGTTGTCCTCATCCTAATTAGTTCTCCCACTCTCTTTCTTGCTCCTTAACTCTTTCATTCTCCTCCTATCTCACTCTTTAAGAGACAAGCCTCAGAGTAAGGACTTTTTCGGATGAGCTTTTATACCGCTAGCAGCCTCGTCCCCGTTGCGAGGCTGCAGCGCTGCAGGGCGTCCCTTTCGGATGACACCCTGCCCTGCCGATCCTCTTCCGAGACTGTTGCGTAACCTCTGTGACGCTGCTGCGTTATATTCGGCGGTTTTCTAATCACGATAGAAAACCGCCGAATATAACGCAGCAGTGTCACAGAGGTTACGCAACAGTCTCGGAAGAGGATCGGCAGGGCAGGGCGTCATCCGAAAGGGACGCCCTGCAGCGCTGCAGCCTCGCAACGGGGACGAGGCTGCTAGCAGTATAAAAGCTCATTCGAAAAAGTCCTAAGATATAAGCAACACTTCCCTCCTCACATTAAAGCTTTCCTTAGAGTAATTTAAATGTTTTTTGGATATAAGCTCCACCTCCCACTCACTTTTTAAAACTGTTTTTTAAGCCTCTAGATCAGTGTTTCTCAACCAGAGTTCCCTGGAACCTATGGTTCCCCAAGAGGTTGATAGGGGTTCCTCAGGAGATTGTGATTGTGGAAGAAAAGAAACAGCAGTATATAGAATAATGTTTATGCAGGGGTTCCCTGAGACCTGAAATTTATTTCAAGTGTTCCTCCAGGATAAAAAAAGTTGAGAAAGGCTGCTCTAGATTGTATCCTTTCCCTCATAGGGCCCCCTTTACAGTATCCCATAAACACTGATTGCTGGTTTGACCCAGGCTTGTCCAAGCTTCTCACTTCACTCAGGGGCTTCCAAAAATATAAATGTGAATAATCCCAGCAAATACAGATCAGTGATTGCCTGACACTGCACCTCTGCTGACACATTGGTCAAAGATTTTTGTTTAAGCAATGCCACTTAACTGGGGTCAGGTACCACCTATGTATAAGGTTCAGTTGTGTCCCTGCTATTGTTGCTGAGTGGGTCTTAATTGGCACTTACCTATGTGGCTTTTCATTGTGTTTCTTTTATGCTGCTACCACTATCTGTCTGCCATAGTGTCCTGAGGCCTCCTCTCATTTGGCACATTTGTACAATCCACAAGTACCGAAGCTCATGCCCTTAAGGTTTCCTTCAGACTGCAGACATTCATTTCCAGAGCTAGCTAATCCTCTGGTTCCCTCACCTTTACTAATGAATTTGAGGCAAATCTCTTTTTTTATTTGACAAATGTGAAGCCAATGTACCTGTCAGCTCTGTAGTACTTCTTTTAAACTATAACTATAAACTATAAGGAGCTTATATAAGGAGACTGTAGCTCCTCATATAATCCAGTGCATGCTTTAAAATCTGCAGGGTAGGGTTTTTTTTGCAATCCTATCACCTTCACTGGTGCAGTTGGTGAGGACTCAGTAGAAAGCCCTCTCCGTGGCTGCTCCCAGGCTGTGGAACTCCCTTCCATAGGAGGTTGGGTTGACCACCTCCCTCTTCTCTTTCTTCCAGCAGGTGTTTTTATTTAGGCAGGCCTTTTGAATTATAATTATGGAGCTGTAGTGTCTGTGTGTGTCTAAAATAATCTTTTAGTGAAACTATGTTGCAAATAGGTTTTAAGTGTTTTTAATGTGTTTTTTTTCCGAGTCGTGAGTCATGTTATTCTCTATTTAATCACCATTTTTTCTTGTTCCCCATTACTTGCCTCTTCTAAATCTAAATTGTAATGTTTCCTTTTCACATATTTATGTTTATTTAATCATACATATAATTGTCTATTTGAAATTTTTATGTTACACAGATTCCCCATATATTTCTTTATAAATGTTACTGTTTGATTGTTAAGACCTTTCTTCAGTAAACAAATCCTTATTCCTTGACCATTCCCTTGGTACTTACAGGCCTTTGCCATCTCTTAATGACCCTTATATTTGAATTTAATCATTTCCCAAGTCTCTAAACCCCTTGTACACATCTTTTGTCTCTTCCCAATGTTTTATTAAACTCGCCCAATTTTCCTTTGTCTTACCATGTGTTTTGTTTCTTATCCTACTTGTCAATTCATCCATCATCATCATGTCTAGCAATTTATCTTTCCATTCATTTATAGTTGGTACCTCTTTTTGCTTCCATTTCTTTGCTATTGCTATTCTGGCAGCAGTTATCATGTACAAAATTGTTCTCCAATGAAGTTTTTCCTCCTCCCTACTCATCCCTTTTATCATATTTAATAGATACGTCTCTGGTAGAAATTCTATTTCAATCTGTAATACTGATTTAATATTTTCATGAATTCTGTGCCAAAATTTCCCTAATTTGTTACAGTTCCACCACATATGAATTAGGGAGCCTTGAAATTTGCCACATTTCCAACACGTTCCATTTTCTGTGCACACCATTTTGTTTAATCTTACCGGTGTAAAATACCATCTATGATAAATTTTTAATGTTTTTTAACAGAGATTATCAGACCTGGGGGAATGTGCAAAAAAATCACATTCCCAACCATGTCAGAAGATCACTAAAAGAACAGAAAGGGAGACTTTTCCAGATGCTTTGTACTTCTGCAATTCTGGGGGTGTAGTTCTGCCACAGCTGAGTCCCTTTTCCATTGACAGGGAGAAGCCACAAATTAAAAGGGACGCCTTACTGACACCTGCGGTATGCCCCCCCCCCGAATACTGAAGGACGTCATCTGGTAAGTTCGCCACTTCCTGTTCTGTTCTTCTAGTGATCTTCTGATGTGGCATTGCCTCCTCTGATAATCTCCAACCTTGTTTTTAATAACTATGATATTTAATTCTCATTTAAGTTTTGTAATCAATGTTTTCACTATGATTTTTTTTAAATCATTGTAAACTGCCTTGAATCCCATGTTGGGATGAAGGCAGGATATAAGTGCAATAAACTCTCAAATGAAGTAGACTATACTGTGAGCCCTCAATATCTGCTGGGATTTGGTTCCAGGACACTCCATAGATACCAAAATTCTGGGATGCTCAAGTTTAATTATATGCAATGGCAAAGTAGGTAAAATAACACCTGTTATAAAAAACAGCAAAGTCAAGGTTTGCTTTTCAGATTTCTTTTTTTAAAAAAAAATATTTTCAAAACATGGTTGATTGAATCTGTGGATAAGGAGGGGCCAACTGTATTTGACCAATTATTCTTTACTACTGATTCTGCTTCTGTCTTTGTTTTGGAGACCTGCAGGACAAGGGCAGAGAGCTAGGAACTGGGGCAGAGCTAGTGTCTGTATGTGTGTGTGTGGGGGAGGTCATTGAATCATCCCTGTGATTGAATTCCTTGGTTAGCATTTGGTCTGTTACAGGTCCATCTAGATTTCCTATGGGAAAGGATGTTTCTGTAGAATTCCAGCTCTCTTCTTCTGAAAGAATCTCTCCCAGGTCCAGATTGGATGAGATCCTGATACACCATTGCCTCATGAGAAGACAGAAAGGCAGAGAGATTGCAGGATTGTTACAAGGTTCTTAATAGGATCATGTTCTCCCATTGTTATTTGTTTGCTTCAGTTCCCATCTAGGAATTGCCAGTGCATGGAATGTATGAATCATAGTTGAAAAATTTCCAAAAGAGTCTTTGTGCTAATCTTTATCGCATCAAAACTAACACAGCATATGGTAGAACTTTAAATACTTTTTTTATGTGTGGCAAAAAAAAAAAAAAAAAAAGAAAACTTTGAGCATACCCAAGAAGAAAATACTTTCTGCTCCATATGCTCCCAATGCCCCCACTTCCAGGGCCATGTTTTGACCTCCAGGGCCATTATGGTCCCAGCAAAGTCCTTTCATTTCAACATGAAGTGATCCAAAAATTCTTGATCACTTCATTTTAAAAACAAGGACTTCTCCTGGACCTTAAACTGCCCAGGGTCCCCAATGTTTGCTCCTGAGTGCACTGGGCAGTGTTGGGGGGGGGGACTTTGGTGCAATTTTGGGGGTACAGCCCCCCAAGGTCCCCTATCTGTCAACAGTTGTTTGCCCCTGATTTATGAAGGAAACTCTAGCCCTTCTGTGCTGTGACACCCTATTTGTGGAATGCCCTTTTAGAGGTCTAATGGATGCTGTTGTTGATTGCATTTCAGTGACAGAATAAAGCATGACATTTAGTTAAAGTCTTGGGGTCCTAGTTATCCCCACCCCATGTTACATAGTTTTAAACTCCTTTTCCTCTCGCTTAACATATTAAATTGTTTGATAAGCTTAATACATATCAATTATTTCTGGGTTTTTTTTCACTTTGAATTGTAGGACTTTATCAGACCACCCCCTAAACCCCCATTCTTTTGCAGGCATAACTTTTCCATTTTTATGCCAGCAAGAGAACTTCCCATGCTGCACTTACCTTGCCTCCTGTCCAAAGGCTTCCAAGCAATGGAAGAGGAAGTGAACAGAGCTCCTCATTCAAAATTCCACCAATTCTCATGAGAAGACGCATGGTAAACCTTCATCTCATTTTGATTTATATCATATCCCTAACAGCAATGTGCAGAGGTTTCCACAAGTTGTCTATACAGCAACTGGTTCTGGCTTTCTTTTAACATTTAAAGCTCCTTTGTCCATTTTTTCCAACATATCAGAGTGCATTAATAAGGTAAGCCTGTTTACTTTAATCAAATCACCTGCTTACAGGCTTTAATTAAATATTTCATTATGAGTTCTTTCAGGTGGAGATACCTAGAATGATATATTTTGTGAGCTTTCCTTTTCTGGCTGGATATGTTCCACTGTGTTTTTGTCTCAAAGTACAGATAAAGGATTCCCCCCACCATTCCCTGTGCACAGCAAAGAAAAACAGAAAATCCCTAACGTTTAATATCTGGAAGCCCCACAGTTTTCAATTATTGTCAGAATTGCACGGCAGGACCAGACTGGGACACTAGCTAATTTAGCCTTCATAAAGTCTCACCTGGGATGCTGTGCTTTGTAGCCTGACAGAGCATTCAGCCATAGGCACAGAGCATCTTTGTGAGCAGAACAAAAAAACACTCAGCCATAAACTGAATGTTGGGGTTAAGGCAGCTTTGCACATTCTCTCCCCCTCTGTTTATAATTTCAGTGCCTAATCACATGAAAAGCAATAACAGATCCAATGATTATGCCAAGAATAGCAAATGAACATGGCAGGCACAAACACCAGACACTGCTGCAACCCAACTTCCACTTATTACAAGGGAAGATGAGTGTGTTAGCTGTGGTGTGGGTCCCATTGATAGAGAAGCACAGCCCAAATCGGACAACATATTCTACTGAGCCAGCTAGGCTGTACAAAATAAGATATCATTGAACTATTAATTTGATTTTATCAGCTTCTGAAATTCTGAGAAAACTTTTAGAACAAAAGGAAACCAAATGTCAATGTTCTAGTTACCACTGGGCTGAAGGTTCTTTGATTTTCAGCATAAAAGTTGTGCTTGGGAGGTTGTGCTTCTGCAATACATTTTTTAAAAAATGTTGATGCATTTCTGTTTACCTTTCTCTTTTATCCTGCATTGGACCACTTATTACCATTGTTTTCATTATTCTTCATGAAGTGATTCCAGCCAATTACAGTGGGCCCTTGGTATCCACTGGGGTTTGGTTCCAGCCCCCACCCCACCCCACCCCCGTGGATATCAAAATCTGTGGATGCTGAAGTCCCATTATGCACAATGGTGTAATAAAATTGTGTCACTTCCATAAAATAGCAAAATCAAAGCTTGCTTTTTGGGTTTTTTTGGGGGGGTGGGTGGGGATATTTTGAAGCAGTGGATGATTGAATCTGTGGATGCAGAACCCATGGATATGGAGGTATTTTCCCCCTATTTTACCACCTTTGCAGGCTTAGTTGGTGGGAACAAGGAGAGACCTTGTTGGCAGTTTCACCCTGACTTTGGAACTGTGTCCTGCAGGAAGCTAGGATGGCCCCTCTCTACCTCTCCTTCCACCAGCTGGTAAAAACATTCTTATGCTGACAGGCTTTTAGAAACTGACTGGGATCGGCTTTTAATGGTGTGCTGCAGTTTCTATATAGTCTTTAGAATTCCAGCCAGCCAAAATATGGATTTTTAAAAAACTTTATATATTGTTTACTTGCCTTTTATGTAGCTTTTTATATTTATGCTTTTTATTGATTTTTGTATAGTTTTCATCTATATTGTTTTTAATTTGTTGGAAGCTGACTTGAGTCCCAGCACTGGGAAAAGGCTGGATAGAAAAGAAATACTGCATAATGAAAGTAATTTTGTTGCAGAGTCACCTACATTTGTTGTCCATGTGTTGTCAAGACTGAGGGCAAATGAACGCTGCTATGATGGTGGGTTACATGTTCTATTTCCCACAATTAATTCTCTCGTCTAGCTGAGCCCTTAGTCTGGGAGAAAGGCGGGATATAAATGAGGGATGAATAAATGGGATGCCTAAAATGGTCAGCAACATTACTGAGGCAGCTAGAATGGTGACAAAATTATCTGGGAACTTTTGAAAGAACTCACTAAAAGGATTTCAATCACTTGGGAACAAAATAATAAAATCTGAACTTTTAAATGTTTTTTTAACATTTCTGGTCTTTTGGAGTTCCTTTCATATTCTTTGCCATTCTCCTGAATTACAGTACTCTCTGGGCATGTCTCTGCTACAAATTTAATCTACTTTCAAAGCCATTTAACTTTCATGGCTCCTGTGCAAGGATCTTGGTGCTGTGAAGGAATTGAGGATGTCTACAAAAGAACCTTACAACTCACTTCTAACTAAATTTCCCAGGATGTAAGGAAGTGGAATGCACTGCCTCATAGTGGGGTGGAGTCTCCTTCTTTGGAGGTTTTTAAACAGAGGCTGGATGGCTATCTGTTGGGAATGGTTTGATTGTGTATTCCTGCATGGCAGGGTGTTGGACTGGATGGCCCTTGTGGTCTCTTCTAACTCTATGATTCTATGATTCTAATGATGGCAGTCAAACCAGACTCAGAACAATTAAAAAAAATAGTAGTACAAATAAACACAGAAAATAAGTTGTGTTTCGTGTATATTACCTTTGTAGTTATCTCCTATATCAAAGCATTACAAAAGAAAAAGATACAATGGTCATGCCGATTTCAGAAGTGCATGACAATTTGAGTTTCCCTTATCCAGAATTCTGAAATTCAAAATATTCCAAAATCCAAAATTTTCCATCTGGGTTGCTGAGATAGTGAAACCTTTACTTTCTGAAGATTTAGGATATATAAACTTTGTTTCACAAAAATTATTAAAAATATTGTGTATAAAATTACCTTCAGGCTATGTGTATAAGGTGTATATGAAACATAAATGAATTTCAGGTTTAGACTTGGGTCCCATCTCCAAGATATCTTGGTATGTATATGCAAGTATTCCAAATTGCAAAATATTCCAAAATCCAAACTGCCTCTGGTCCCAATCATTTCAGATAGGAGAGGCTCAGCCTGTGAAATCGAAAGCTTTAATGGCCAGCATCCATAGATATTCCTTGGGTTTTTTTCCCGGGCTGTGAGGCTGTGTTCTGGAATAGTTTCTTTCTGATGTTTCACCTGCATGTGTGGCTGGCATCATATACAGAGGCTCAACCTGTATTAGACCTGTGTATATTGTAAGACTGGGAAATTTCTGGCCTTCAAGATGTTGCTGATTACAACATCTATCCACTCTGACCATTGGCCAAGATGTCCTGGGCTGATAGGAGTTGATGTCTAGCAATATCTGAGGGCCAAAGATCCATCATATAACACTCTACAATCATTTATGTTGGTATCTAAAGCACCATATATTCCCATATAAGCCTGCCTATCTTTTGAGACCTAGAGAGGCATTTCTCTCTGTCCCATCCCCTCACAGGTACATCTGGTGGCAGATTACACCCTCATCTCTCCTCTCCTGCCTGCTGAGTTAAATGAGTACAAACTATTTTGGACATTGGACACAATTTACAGAAATTAAAGTAAGCTGAGGAGAAAAGGAAAAAGTGGGTGGAGGAGAGAGAAACTGGGACATTTTAAGAGTAGTTTAGAAAGTGGGGTGACAGAAGATTAATTGTCACTGCCCCTGCCAAATAGGGACAGTTAGAGGGTATGATAATTATAATGATAATGATAATGATATAGTTTGAGGCAAGGTGTGCATGCTATCTCTAATATGTACTGCGAGGGTGGGCAACCATGGCCTTTCAGATGTTGTGGAATGGCAACTTCCACCAACCTTAGCCAGCACAACATGAGGGATATTAGGAGCTGAAATCCAACATCATCTGGAAGGTCAAAGTTGCCCTTCCCAATCTAGGCTATACTTCAGATAACATTATAACATGAAAAAGACAGCCTTGGACAGTGTCACACATGCTCCAATCCTATCTTTAGATTACAATAACATGCTCAGCTTGAGAACAGCTTTGAAAAGTGTCTGGACACTTTCCTTAATTTAGAAAGTAACAGTAGGTTTTTGATAGGAGAATCATATAGCGCAATCGTCATAACATTTTAATTGGTTCCCAGTTTGTTTCTCAGACCAATCCATAGGGTTATTTCTGATTTTAAAAGCAAAATGAATCTTCCATCCAAGACCCATGTGCCCATCACCACTGAAAGTGCTATTGGGAGAGTGCACAAACATGCCTTCAGGTGTGAAACGTTCTTCCTTCCTGACCTTCCTTCCTACCAGCAGTGAGTTGACTGTCCTAATGGGTTTATCTGGAGATGTAGGTAACAGGAGATACCAGTAACTGGTGTGTTCTGAGTGATAGCAATTCCCCATGCCATATGATGAACCTCGCCAGAAAATATGCAGAGCACAATCTTCAGCTGCTTTGTATCCCATAGGAAGCTAGCACACAGTTCCAGGTTTGGCACGGCAGTCCAGTCCACCCTGTTGGGCTGCTAGGGAGGGGATAAAATCCTCTCCCCAATGTAAAGGCAACCTTTGCCTTGTGGTCCCCTTCTTCCTGAAGGATGCAACAAGTAATTTAAGCAATTGTCTTCCTGCTGCAAGAAAGTCTTCATAAGCCATGCAGTTTTCAAAATCAGAATTCAAGTTCAAAACTTATTTTTTGCAAAATTCACATGTGGTTGTTTTGCACAAAAAAACACCATTTTTGCAAACTGCAAAAAAAAAAAAGCCTCTTTTTTGGCACAAAATGAGGCATAATTTTTACACAGAAAAGGTCCAAAATAGCAATGATTCTCATCACTCCAGGATTCTTCTCAACAGGATTTCCCAACTCTCAGAAAACATGTTTTTGATTTTTTTAAAAATATTTTCAAATATTCTTTCCATCCCTACACTCAATTAACTGTTCTATCTGGAATTCACAGACAACTCTGTAGCAAAAGTATTACACAAATGCAATAATCTCTTTTGCTGACAATAACATTTTCCTTGAAGAGAAATTTCATATTCTCAAAAAGTCAAAAGACCTATTATTGAGACTTGGATTAAAGTAAATCACCAATGATTTATTTTAATTTTTAAAAAGCATTCTGTTATTCAGCCTCTTGAAATTCCTGTCTTATTTCATTGGGCATTTTGGGAAAAAAAAGAAAGGAACAGAAAAGAAAAGATAACTCTGCTTATATATTTTGATGAGCAAAATGAAAAATGGCATTCCCATCAGTGTCAGATATCTGGAGGCCAAGCAAACTATTTAGATACACTGAACATCCTGTTTGTTAGAATTATGCCCCAGCAGGCTGCAAGGTCTCTCAGCTATTTTGTATTACTTCTGTTTTGACAAAATACTGAGTGGAAAAAAAATGTAATGGGAACCCCCTCCCACCTGCTAAAAATATAATCAAGCTTGCTTCATGACCTAGGGGGGAATGGGCTTATGAATTCATAGATTAAAGATATAAGATTGGTCGATGCTCTCTTTCACGGACAAAGTCTAATTTAGCTGATATAGAATTCCATCTGAATGGAGTTATGAAAGTTATTCTTTTTTTCCACATGCATAACTAACTTTTTCCCCCCCATACAAGGCAATCTTCGGAGGGACATCAATTGCTTTTCCAATCATGAATTCATTATTGCTTATGCAAATAAAACATATAGATGGGCACATTTTTAAAATATAATGTAATTCAAGATGCTGAGGGCTTCAACATTTGAACAAGGATTCAAAGTGGAGCGAGAAGAATTAGATATAAGCTGTAATGGTTTTTAAAAGAAACAGGTACTTCAACATTCAGTGGAAGTATGTGAGGATTTATTTTCCTGTTCTTTTCAGCTATTTGACAACACAATAACAAATTCTTACTATTTTCAGACAGTTTTCCAGCTAGGAATAGTTGATGTTATTATTACAATTATCCTGGAATTGAATATGCCACTTTAGGATCCATGTTTCAGTAATGGCAGTGAAGCTGAAGTATTACATCCAACTGAATTATCGGGAACGTTTTGCAGCCTGTCCTATCTGAGGGATATCAATGCTTTCATTTAGATATAATCATCAACAATAATTTACTGTTATGTGCACAAGCTGCAGGGGGGGGGGTGTCAAAGCAAGGAATACATTGAAAGCTTTACCACAAGATATCTTATTTCCTGAGTCGAGAGCTTGAGGCACTCCCTATTCTACTGGGATCAGTATTGAATCTTATTTCAACAGTAGGGATGGAACAGTGTCTTCCACCACATGTTTGGGCAGCAGATTAGCTTAGGGCATGGGTGAGGAAAATGAGGTTTGTAGGCCGTGTGTGACCTCCTGGAAACCACTTGAACCCCTTGGCATTCTCTCCAAGCCCTCTGACCCTCCTTTTTATAAGGGAATGTGAAATGAAAGAAAACCATTCACAAATGTGGTTTCGCTTTTGCGTCCCTAAAATCCCCAATACAATCCAAAAATGAAGAACAGAAGTGATGGGGGTTGTCTAAATGGTGAAAATACTCCTCACAGAATGTGAGATGAATCTTAATGGCATTCCACATTGTTTTACCATGGTGTGAAGGAGGGTGGCCCAAAACAGCAAAAACTACTTTTTAAAAACTACTTAAAAACAACAACAACAACAACAACAACAGTGAGGGTACTGTACATTCCTGCTTGCTGGGACAAGCAATTCAATATGAATTGCTTTCCCATAGGAGAGGAAGCACAAAGATGATTGGCCAGGCAAGCGCAGGTGGAGGGGCTAGCTAACAAGGCAAGCACCCACTGACAGTATGGTGGATTTTTACCATAGCAAGTGAGCGCTAAGGTGAGAAAATGGTTGGTGGGTTTTGGTGGTGTGTGTGTGTGTGTTTGCTATTTCATTAAATTGAAAAATTACTCTATCACATCTTGGACATTTTTTTAAAGTTCAGCAGTGGCAAATTGAGGTAAGTACAAATGTGAGTAAATCACTCACAGCTGCCATCTTGCATGTGAAGCTTATGGGAGCAAAAACACCATTAAGCGCAGCTGCCACAAAATGCCATTACTGAAAGGTGCTCCAGGTTTGTTTTTTTGTTTTGCCTCGTATAGACAAGCCCATGATGTAATATCACTTTCTGTCTCCTGGAATATACTGGTACAGCCCAAGGGAGGATGTTTTCGGGGGTCTAAATTGGCCTCTGTTGGCACTATGCAGCTGCTCATCCTCCATTGTTTAGGGAATTTAGAGTAGGCTGTATGCCACATAACTTTCTGTTGAGAGGAGTATTGTTAGTGTTTCTGGGGGGAAATGGTTAATGTCAACTCAAATGAAACAGTTGTCATTGTCCCTCTTGTAGCTGCAGTACAGAGGAACAGGCGGGATGGATGACAGGGATGTGACAACCAGGGCTGGTTCAGTGGGCTTATTTGTACTCTCTCCTTTATGTGCTTTTAATCAAGCATGTTGGGTATATGTGTGACTGACCAGGACTTATATTAAAATATTATTACTCACGCCGAACAAGTCTTGAAGAGAAACGACAATGCAGAAAGAATCACAACCTGGAAACATCACCCAAGGAGACCTTCTGCTGTGCTTTCTGCAACCGGACTTGTTTATCTCAGATTGGCCTTTTTAGTCATCAGCGCACTTGCAGAAAGCCCGGGATGAGTCCTTCCTGGATCTTTGTTTGTGAAGAAAAGCCAGAGAGAGAGAGAGATTAAACAATGTTACCTAACATGAGAGCCCCAGCCCATATTGATAATAAATTGGCAATACTTAATAATTAGGTCAAATTTGGCCTTCCGTGCAGTGCGGCCATTTAAAGCTGGAAAATTCCAAGAAATTCCAAAGACTACTGTTCTGACTTAGTCAGGTATGCACAGAAGGAGCCAGTTCAAATTATATATATATATATATATATATATATACACACACACACACACACACACAGAGAGAGAGAGAGAGAGAGAGAGAGAGAGTTGTCCCTCCATATCCACGGATTTGGTATCCACGGATTAAGTATTCATGGCTTGAAAATATTCTTAAAAAAATAAAAATCCAAAAAGTAAACCTTGATTTTGCCATCTTATAAAAGGGACACCAGTTTGCTATGCCATTGCATATAATGGGACTTGAATATTCAAGGATTTTGGTATCCACGGGGGGTCCTGGAACCAAACCCTAGTGAATATGAAAGGAGAAGGCAGCTGAAGGTCCGAACACCTGGCTAATCCTATCAGCAAAAGCTGGGATTCTTGAACCCGTTAACAATCCTCATATCATTGTCCTTCCTCCAAACAAAGGTTGCTTCCTCTATTCAGTCACAAAGTATCCACACATTAAGATGCCATTAACATATCCAGAGTGCCATTGTTTCACCTTGAGCAGCTCCGAGAAACATTGTCTTCCACTCTAAATTCCATCCCCAGAAGGCAGTTATTGACTATATAAACCCTTCCAGAACTTCACACAAATGCTCATGGATGCCCTTCCTGTGGACACTACATCTGTCTGTGCAGCCATTCCAGTTACGGATCCCCACTCTGCTGGTTTCTTCCACAGCCTCATCTCTACAGGACAGGTGTTGGATCTCCCACACCCAACTGCTATCTCTATTCCTCCATCCCAATATTCCCTACTTTATTCACTAGCCTTGTGTGAATGCTTGAAGCATGAATGTGTGCATGAATGCTATTGTTTTCTCAAATTAAGATCAATTATTGTACTATCTAGCTTAGCGTCTCCTCCTTAGTCCCAGTAAACATAGGTCAAAAGATTCTGCTCTCTGTTGCCTCCTCTCATATAGCCAAGCTTGAGTACATTAATTCTCCAAATTAATGTTGATATTTTGAGGGTCTGTAAGACCCCCAAATGTGTAGGATAACAATAATATTAAAGTTTGGATCCATGACAATTCTTTATCATATTCTAATGAGTAGGAAATTCTCCGACAGTTCCAGGGAATCCCGAAAATAAAATCCTGAGTCAATTTACCTGAACGTTCTTTACTGTGCAATTTTGACACAGCTCTAACCTTTTGAAAAGTGTGTCAATGTGAAGAGCTAGTGTTGTCATCCTTTATGGTTCAGTCTCTCTCCCAGAAGTTAAACCTCAAAGTGAGTGCATAGCTGAATCCTCTGCAGTGCATAAGCCTCTAAATGTATGAACACGCATTGCAGAGCCGGCCATTTTATGCAGTGCAGTTGGTGAAATTTATATCTGAACTGTGACAGTCCATTATCAGGACATTTCCTGCATTGGACCCCCAGTCTCCTTGAATCCTCTGGACACTCCTGCCTCCCATATTTATAATTGCCTGTGTTGGTTGTTTTGGGGTGAGTAGGAACTCTGGTCTTTTTTAATTTCAGGTGAGGTTCTTTGTCTGCTCAGTCCATACTAAACTAGAAGAGATGCTGTTGTGTCGCTTTTGAACATTACCAATTGGGGGTAATTAATTTGGCTCGTTGTTAGCTCATTTCAGTCACATTTGCTTTATTAAATTTATGATCAGATTTTTACTGGGTCATAGGTAAATTTAACCACATTTAACCCACAATGGACCTGTCCACACTGCAGAAATACAATAGTTTGACACCAGTTTATCTACCATAGTTCTATCCCATGGAATCCTGGTATTTGCAGTGGAAAATGTTTTGAGAGGTGACCTCTCTAGGAATTGCTAGGTCCTCCAATGCAACTTTATGGTATGTTTGTACTAGAAGTCCTATATTTGAACAGGGTTAGCTATTATCTATGTTTTCATTTATAAATGGTAAATCTGGGAATGTATCCCTTATAGATATGTGTGTGAGAGAGAGACCTGTATATACTGTGGATATATTTGTGGGCAGAAACACTGTTCTTGGAGAGGATATGATTAAAAGTGATACTACTTTAAATTAAATTGCTGATGTTTTGTCCATGACATCTAGCCGAGGGGGTCTTTCTGAAAATCTTCACTTATCCTTGTTCAGAGTTTAAGATTGTAAGCAAGTGTAAAGCAGCCTGAAAATCTTGAAAGCTTTCACAGAGAAGTTGGTGTCATTTGATGAGGCGAATAACAGTATTACCACTCCCTCACTCATAAAACATGCCAACATTGTGCAATAAGACAGGGTGGGCTGTGCTATTCCCTCATGCAGTAAGCTCCGTATATTATATTTTCTTTCATTTATTAGAATATTTATACCCTGCTCTTCAGCCACAAAGGCTCTCAGAGCGGCTTACAAATTGTTTTAGCAATAGCACTTACACATTTACACAGCTTTATAGTGTGCTAGACACTCTCTAAGTGGTTTACAATGTGTGTTAGCTAATTGCCCTCATAGGCTGGGTACACATTTGTCATAAAATCATCATGATGACTTTATGGCCTCTAGGGTCAGTGGAGGCCAGCCTCTAAAGACTAGGCATTAGGCAATAACAGCAGGAGCTGTGGCATTACTAAAGCTGGTGTACCCTTCAGCCCCCGTGGTGTCACCTGGTGCAGTTTGGCCTCTCTGCACCCCCCCTACCCCAGTGCAGGCATTAAGCAGGAGTAGACTATTGCCTTCACATCCTGCTACTGAGCTTCCCATCAGCATCTTGTTGGCCACTCTGAGAAGCAGGATACTGGACTACATAGGGTTTTGATGTGATCCATCTACTGTAGTATCTTTTTATGTGTTATGTTCTTATGTTTTAATTTAACAGGCTAATCATAAAGATTATTTGATTAGTACTGTCAGATATACTTCATTCAAGTAGGATTGCAACTCAAATTCAAAATGACAGGTCCCTCCCCCCATGTGATTGAGAACTGCTGTTGATGGCAGAGCCACAGTGGATGAAACATGAAATCATCTCAGAGAGAAAAATAGACCAGCTGACGTATGCTATTCAGTATTCTCATATCAAGGCATCTGCTGTCATTTGAACGAGCAAACATCCAACCCGCATTATTGTTGATTTGTAGCAGACGGGTTATCAAATGATATAAACAACAGATGCAGTCATCTGAATAATCTACACAAAATTAAAATCTGCTCATCTCTTTCCACTTGTGCAACATCTGATGGTAGCAACTGGCAACACTTGCACACTGGTGGGTGGAGAAGGGACAGGGAAGACCAAATAAAAATTGAAACTTTCTGTGATTCAAATTCTTCCTTGAGCTATTGAGCTTTACAAATTCAGTCCATGTGGTCTCCATCTCAATTTCATTTCACTGCTTTTAAAAATACAAACTCTCTTGTGGTGATAGCTGCTAGTTTCAATTCCCATTGATAAAAAAGAAGTAGTAGTAGCAAATTGATACCAACAAAAATAATACAAGGTGATTGAGATGAGACAGAACAATTGATTCAATGAGGGCTTGTCTAGATGAGAAGATATAATGCTGATTGTTGTGCATTAATGCAAATTTGCAGTAGTGTTCATCTGTCTCCACTTTTTCTGGCAAAATTGCTGGTATGTTAAGCTATATATGTTTGATGTTCACATGGAGCCATGCCTGCGAATCAAGATGGGTGCCGAGAGTGAATCACTCACATGATTATTCTCAACAAGTTGGTGCCACTGCAGTGTTTTTTTTAATGTAACTCTAAGGTGCGCAAGTGCAACCTTCCATTTAAAATCTGTTTGATCACCTCAGTGCAGTGAGAAAGCCCACGACCACTACTGCAAAACTCCAAAATGGTGCTTCCAGACACTTATTTGCCAAAAAGCCTGGCCCCCGCACATGTCTGAACAATCAATTTCCACTTCTGCTCTTATTTGGGAATGCACAGTGATGTCCTAATGAATGGGAGTGTGCATTTACCCTGCATTAAAAAAAAAAAAATCAGGAAAAGTTGCAAAGTCTTTTCCCATGTAGTTTTTTGAGTTTTTGGATCCCCTCCCAATAGCAATAGCACTTCTATTTCTATACCAGCTATCAGTGCCAAAGTACACCCTAAATGGTTTACAACGTGTTAGCTAATTGTCCCCAACAAGCTGGGTACTTATTTACTGACCTACAGAAGGATGGAAGGCTGAGTGAACCTTGGAGCCCTTGAGATTGAACTTGCAATGTTGTGGCTGAAGTACTGGCATTTAAACACTGAGCCACCAGGGCTCCTTCAACAATACAGTGAATCACTGCAGGATCTTTTCTGCATCCATAACTTTTTAACTTTATCATTGTGCTTTTTAAATGTTTTTATACTTTTGTAAAATTTAATGGTATTTTAAAATGATGATTTAACTGTGTACCACCACCACCACCATTTTAAGGTTTTTAAGTTATTTTGTTTAGTCTTTTCTAAGCTGCCTTGTGTCCCATGCTGGGACTATATATATTATTTATTTCAAATAAATCAATAAATAACTGGCATGGACCAGATATTCATATAGGTGAATTACCGCCTGTTGCTGTGGAGGGATTATTGTCTGTTGCTGTAGACTGTTATGTCAAAGTGTGCACACATCAGACAACAACAGAAAGCAGGAAGATGAAAAAATATTGAAGGGAATTATAAGCTGTGGCAAACTGTATAAGCCCTAACTGAAGAAAAGATTTCAGAAATCCTTCTAGTTAAAATACTCTTATGGGGATTGGGACACAGGGAAGAACATCCCCCAAAATGATACAGCAAAGAACTAACCAGTTGTTGCTGCTGCTACTTTTGTTTTCTGTGCCTTCAGTTTGTTTCTGACTCAGGGCAACTGTCAGGCAAGCCTATCACAACATTTTCTTGGCAAGATTATCAGAGAGGGGTGTTGCCCTTATGGAGAGAGTATGACCTGCCCAAGGCCACAAAGTGGGTTTCCATGGCTGTATACACAGACATCACCTAAAGAGAATGTCTTTGAAACAGAGATAGAGAAATCAACTTTGTAATTTCTTTTTTGTGTGTCTTTAAGTCAGCACTGACTTATTGATACCATGCCGAAAGGTTTTCTTGGCAAAAGTTCTTCAAAGAAGGTTTACCCCTGCTTCTCTCTAAGGCTGAGAGAGTGTGACTTACCAGAGGCCACCCAGTGGCTTTCCATGGCTGTGTGGGGATTTGGACCCCTGTTTCCCAGAACCCTAGTCCAATACTCAAGGAATTAGACCACAGTTGCTCTAATTAACCACTTGTCTCCTTGAAAATCTCTTTCCCATTGCAGAGAAGCAATTGATGTAGGAACTGAGCTTTGCTTGACTACACGCAAGAACTATTTGGAAGGAGGAGAACTAGAACATCTCTATTTTCTGCAATGTTATAGCTCCAGAAACTAAGGCTTGACTTGATGGGCAATTTACCCTGGGTTCACCTAGAACTTCAATGGAAAGGATGCAAATTCCATTCAAAGAGTGAGGGCTGGGCCTTCCAGATTTTCCTACATACCATGGAGCTATCTGTTATTGTTATTAATTTTTGGACATATTAACTTAAAGTAAGTAGTCCACATGTTCAGCTTTGGGGCCTTCATTTCTGGCACCTCTGTTCAAATGGACAATACAGTAGGACCCCCGTATCTGTGAAGGATTGGTTCCAGGCCCCACCATGGATAGTGAAATCCATGGATAATAGTGAACACCACTGCCACTGGAACCCTCCCAGAGAAGAGATGGGGAGACAAACTTGCCTCCTCCCTCCCTCCCCCACCTGCCAGCTCCACTGTGCCGGAACCCTCCTCCCGCCTGTCCACCATGACAGAACCCACCCACCCCCAAGCTCGCCTACTGATAATTGAATCTGCAGGTGGCAATCAGCAGATGTGGGGGTGCTACTGTATTTGGTTCTCATTTTATATAAAAAAAAGAGGCAGTATTTTGCAATGGTTTCAGCAGTTAGAACTGTGTGGCAAATATTATTTCCGCAATTTCAATTTGACCCATACGCTCATACTAAATTGACTTTATGGGAGAAACCAGATTTGAAAACTGATAAGGAACCATTTTTATGGAAGGTGTTGGCTAATAATGGGATTATTACTTAAATCAGATACTTGGTGATGATAATGAGTTTTTGCTTTTTCAGTTTTGCAAGAGCAGTTTAAACTATGGACATTATCAGACAAGGCAAATAAGGCATCATATGGATGCCTAAAGACCGCAAAAGGGCATGCGTACCATAAAACATTGCCTTTTTGCCATCATGTCCTATTTTTAAAAATGTTCTTTTTTATTGATGGCTCAAGCTGTCAATTGATCCCCATGGTGCTTTTGTGCTGGCATTGCTGATGTTTGAAATGATGTGAATGCAGTGTCAATGGCTGGTCCAGCAAGAACATTTCGGGATGGGATCACGACATCCAGGTAGGTGATACACTTTTTATGACCCTTCCACCAGTTTACTTGAGACTTTTTAAAGTGTGTTTAGGTACTTCTTGTAACTTTTACTGTCTCATTTTTGTTTTTATTTTTGAATTTCACATACTATGTAACTAGATATTCACAAGAATATGCAGGATTTTAAAGGAGGAAGTCAACAGAGCTCCGTTTACTCCCCGTTTGTTGCCGGGAAGCCTTTCGCCAATATAGGAGGTAAGTGGCATGGGGAGTTCTTTTGCTGGGACAAAAATGGCAAAATTATGCCAGCAAAAGAACAGTGTGTGTGTGGGAGGTGGGGGTCTGATAAAGTCCTACCTCTCTCAGCTAAATAGCAACTGAAACATTTGTTACAATCCAGATTTGGCCCTGTAGCTTTAAATGCATCTGAGGTTCTCTTAACATTAGAGGCATTAATTGAGGACAACCAGGTATCCAAACTAACAGTTTATATATGTAATTTTATCTTATCTATAAATAAATATTCCTCCTTTCATATATTTTTTAAAAAAAATAAAAATACTTCCCTCAATTGGGAGACTATACTTATGTTGATGAGCTTGGTTTAAACATGGTCCTGCCCATAAGCCCTCATGCCTGAAGCTATCTGGTTCTGACAGAACTTGGAAATTTTGCAGTCTACAGTTTGGGGGATTTTCTGGCTAGCATCGCCAGTGTCCATACTGCCTAGACAATTCTGGTACCAGTAGTCCCAAAACGTAATGTTTATAGACTTTAGCTTATGAGAGGGAACTGGAAAGTCTGCATCTTTCCCTCCATTGAAGAATATCACAAGCCTGCATTCCATCTGTCCAGATTAAATATAAGTTACATTGTGGTGGCAACCATTTGTCAGCAAAAGGAAAGAGATACCTCTTCATTTCATGTACCACACAAGAAAAGTAGGAGTATAGGTTCCTTTTGTCAGAACCGTGGAACAATAGAAGATGGAAGGGGAGGAAGTCTTTTTCTTCCGTAGTTCTTTTTCTGCCAAATAACCTGAAGACACAAAGGAACATCAAGAAGAAATCAATAGACCCCCTAGGAGAATCAGTCTCAGAAAATCTTTATCACTCTGGCAAAATCACAGTATACTTGTGAGCTTTCATGCAGCCCTTGATAAAGATTTGAGAATTAATCAGTTACAGAGAAAATATTGGGATTCTGATTATCTTATTAACAGAATGTTTTTTTCTCCCTTCCTGCTGTTCCTGACCTATAATTCCAGAAGGATGTGTGTAGAAGTTCCCCGTGTCCCCATGCCACAAACTATGATATAAATGTAAGAAAGCAAGAATGAAGACGTTGCTTTTTAAAAAAACACAAACACTTCAGGACACATTTCTGACTTTGATATTATCTATCAGTCAACTTTATTATGATCACAGATCATAATAACGAAGAGCAGAAGAGAGGGAAAAAAATCAAGGTAAAAAGTGGCTCCCAGGAGCAAGAATGCATATAGCCAGTTCTAAAAAGACACGGGCTGGACAATTTGCTATTTTACATGGGTAAGAGTCTGCATTAAATAGGGATGGTACCATATTATTAAAGTAGAAATTAAACAGTAATGGGGCCAAGACGAATCTGTGCTTCACTCCTCTCCTATCTAGAGCCAGGGATGGCAAATATCCCTGTGGGTTAACAATATCCTCTGAAGGAATTTTTATAATGTAGTGTGCAGATAAGTATAAGTAAACTGTGATCTAAGGAAGATGTTTCCAGTTAAGCTTCCTAAGGAAGAAGAAACTAGGAATCTAAAGATGGCATCAGTTATCCTTTGGACATTCCCAAGGGCATGCATAAACTGTGCTCCCCATGCCTAAGATAACTTTAAATTGTTTATTAATACTGTAGCATAATTGTGAATATATTCCTCTTTGTGTTTGTTGGTAATCAAGTGAAATCAGGTATGGATGCATATTGGGCTGCCTAGGCCCCAATATATATACCTTGTATTCTAGAACAAATCTTCTTTGCCTTCACTTTATAGAAGATCCTATATGGTCTCAGGGAGACCTTGATATTAATTATATGCACACCTAGGGACTAAAGGTTTATCTACATGGGGAGTTTACCCCATCTTGCCCCCATCTTGGAGCCCTGCAGTCCTGACAATGCAGGACTTTTGCCCCGTTTTGCACCCGAGCAGTCCTCATGACCCCTGAGGCAAAGATGTGGCTAAGAATGAGGGAAGATAGGGTACAGCCCAATAACATGTTGTAAAATAATACATGGTATAATGCGTTTCAGCTTGGAAAACATTGGACATACCCTGCTTGGCCACAGGAGCCCATTCCAGCTCTTCCAGACCCAGGAAGGGGCTCTGCAGCATGTAACCAAAGTAGCTATTTTAAAAACAGCTATCTCTGAATTTCTCTTTGCTTGATTTTTTTTTAAAAAAAACAAATATACTGAATCAGCAATTGGAATAAATTCAGTTGTCTCTACCTAATCTTATAATTGGCATTAGCTCATTACCAGACTGTAATACAAACAAGATGATTTAGGACTATCTAAACTGCAGAAATACAGCAGTTTGACACCACGTTATCCATCATAGTTCTATCCTATCAAATCCTGATATTTATAGTTTGATGAGGCACCAGAGTTGTCAGATAGAAACAGCTAAATACTTCACAAAACTACAAATATCTGGAATCCATAGGATATAACTATGGTGAATAAAGTATTGTCAAACTACTGTATTTCTGCAGTTTAGATAGGCCCTAAGTTAAAGGATGAAAAGGAAGTTTAGACAAGGCCTCTTATTTTTCTCCATAAGAAGATATTTTCCACCATAGTTTCCCAGATAATGGCTACTGTACACTGAAAATGTGGTTGTCTATCTTTGAGGAATCTAGAAGCCAAAGAATACCTGGAAATTCAGACCTATGGCATACTTAGCAAAACTTGATGTACCTAAACACTTGAAGGCTGTTACTTTGGTATGGTGTCTTCCCTACCCTCAGCTGTCTTTGAAGGCAGATACAAGAAGATCCCCTTCTCAAATAGACTATGCCCTGTAACTCTAGCCAAATATAATTATTATTATTATTATTATTATTATTATTATTTATATCCCGCCCCTCTACAAAATGCAATCGGGGTGGCTTACAACATTAAAATCTACATATAAGCCCTCCATCCCACCCACCCCTTAAAATACTATTAAATAGTTAAACATTTAAAACACAATAAATACTAAAAATACTCAAAACAACACAATAAAAAGCTGGATGGGATTGGACTAAGTAAGATGGTCGGGTATCTATTCAGGAAAGGCCTGCCGGGAGATTTCCGTTTTAAGAGCTTTTTAAAAGCTATTTAAGGTGGTAATGTGATGGATCTCATCCAGCAGTCCGTTCCATAATCTGGGAGCAATAGCCGTAAAGGCTCTCTGGGAGGTCGACAAGAGCCTAATTTTTAAAGGTTGCAACAGATTCCTCCCTGAGCGCATGGGGAGGATTATATGGAAGGAGGTGCTCCCAAAGATAGGTTGGACCCAAGCCATTTAGGGCTTTAAAGGTGATAACCAACACCTTGTAAAGGGCCCGGAAACTAATGGGCAGCCAGTGAAGTGATCTTAAGATCGGTGTTATATGATATCTTCTAGATGTACCCGAGACCAATCTGACTGCCATATTCTCATAGAATCATAGAATCATAGAATTGTAGAGTTGGAAGAGACCACGAGGGCCATCCAGTCCAACTCCCTGCCACGCAGGAAATCTTGATCAAAGCATCCCCGACAGATGGCAATCCAGCCTCTGTTTAAAGACCTCCAAGGAAAGAGACCCCACCACGTTCCGAGGGAGTGTGTTCCACTGCCGAACAGCTCTTACTGTCAAAAAGTTCCTCCTAGTGTTGAGGTGGAATCTCTGTTCCTGGAGCTTGCATCCATTGCTCTGTGTTCCAGTCTCTGGAGCAGCAGGAAACAAGCCTGCTCCATCCTCAGCGTGACACCCCTTCAAATACTTAAACAGGGCTATCATATCGCCTCTTAACCATCTTTTTTCCAAGGTAAACATACCCAACTCCCTAAGTCTCTCCTCATAAGGCATGGTTTCCAGACCTTTCACCATTTTAGTTGCCATTCTCTGGACATGCTCCAATTTGTCAATATCCTTTTTGAATTGTGGTGCCCAGAACTGGACACAGTATCCTAGGTGAGGTCTGACCAAGGCAGAATAGAGCGGCACTATTCTTCCCTTGATCTAGATACTATACTTCTATTGATACAGCCCAAAATTGCATTGGCCTTTTTAGCTGCCGCATCACACTGTTGACTCATGTTCAACTTGTGGTCTACTAGGACTCCTAGATCCCTTTTGCACGTAGTCTCGTTCAGCCAGGTCTCTCCCATCCTATATCTATGCATTTCATTTTTCTGCCCTAAGTGCAGTACGTAACATTTCTCCGTGTTGAATTTCATTTTGTTAGCTTTGGCCCAGCTCTCCAGTCTATCCAGGTCATTCTGAATTTTGATCCTGTCCTCTAGGGTATTAGCTACTCCTCCTAATTTGGTGTCATCTGCAAATTTGATAAGTATGCCCCTAATTCCCTCATCTGAGTCATTGATAAAGATGTTGAATAGCACTGGGCCCAGGACAGAACCCTGTGGCACCCCACTGGTCACATCTTTCCAAGATGAAGAGGAGCCACTTCTGAGCACCCTTTGGGTTTCGCTGGTCAACCAGTTACAAATCCATTGAACAGTTAACTTGTCTAGCCCACATTTTACAAGCTTGTTTGCAAGAATGTCATGGGGAACCTTGTCAAAGGCCTTACTGATTTTTTTTAAAATATTTACTTATTTAGTTAGTTAGTTAGTTATACCCCACTCTTCAGCCACAAGACTATCAGAGCCGCTTACAAATTGTTTTTAAGCAATAGCTATTTACACATCTACACTGCATTAAACAGTTTCCAATGTGTGTAATCAAGGTATGTGATGTCCACAGCGTTCCCTTCATCTACCAAGCTGGTAACTTTATCAAAAAAAGAGATCAGATTAGTCTGGCATGACTTGTTTCTCTGAAACCCATGTTGACTTTTTGTGATTATGGCATTGCCTTCTAAATGTTCACAGACTCTCTGTTCAATGATCTGCTCTAGAATCTTCCCTGGTATTGATGTCAGACTAACTGGACGATAATTGTTGGGATCCTCTTTTTTCCCCTTTTTGAAGATGGGGACAACGGTTGCCTTCCTCCAGTCTGCTGGAAATTCTCCTGTTCTCCAAGAGTTCTCAAAGATTATTGCCAATGGCTCTGAGATCACATTTTGCCAGCTCTTTTAACACTCTTAGATGTAGTTCATCTGGTCCTGGAGATTTAAATTCATTTAGATTAAGAATGTATTCCTGTACTACCTCTTTGCTTATTCTGAGCTGGATTTCCTCTATTGTGTCCTCTGTTCCATTCTCCTCAGGTTGGTCCCCCTTTTCCTTTTCTGAAAACACTGAGGCAGAGAAGGTGTTGAGTAATTCTGCCTTTTCTCTGTCCCTTGTTAGCATTTTGCCATCTTCTCCACGTAGTGGCCTTACCATCTCCTTCTTCCTCCTTTTGCTGCGGACATACCCCAAAAATCCCTTTTTATTGTTCTTAATCTCCCTATCAAGCCTGAGCTCATTCTGCGCTTTAGCTTTTCTGACTTTACTCCAACACGTGTTTGCTATCTGTTTGAATTCTTCTTTGGTGATTTCCCCCTTTTTCCATTTCCTATACATGTTCCGTTTAAAATTTAGCTCTGTTGAAAGTTCTTTAGTCATCCATCCTGGTTTCTTGAGACACCTCCCATTTTTCTTCCTCAATGGTACTGTTTGAAATTGTGCCTTCAGTATCTCCCTTTTGAGAAAGTCCCATCCATCTTGAGGTCTCTTCTCTTTTAGTATTCCTGACCATGGGATCACCCCCAGTATTCCCTCAGTTTATTGAAATCAGCTCTCCTAAAGTCAAGAATGCGTGTCTGACTATGCTTGGCTTCTCCTTTCCATTGTATAACAAACTCCAGGAGAACATGATCACTCTCACCTAAGGATCCCACCACTTGCACCCCATTAACCAGGTCATCTCTGTTGGTTAGGATCAGATCTAAAATAGCTGACCCCCTTGTTGCCTCTTCCACCTTTTGGACCATGAAGTTGTCTTCAAGGCAAGTAAGGAATTTGCTAAACCTTGAAGTTTTGATTGAGTTAGACAGCCAGTAAATATCAGGATAGTTGAAGTCACTCATCACTACTACATCTCTCCTTTCTGCATGTGTGTTCATCTGTTCTAGAAAGGCATCATCCAATTCCTCTGTCTGACTTGGGGGTCTGTAGTAGAGTCCCACAATAATATCCCTGTTGTTTCCCTCCCCTTTAATTTTTATCCAGATGCTCTCCACCTGGCTTCCAGTATTGATGTCATGGATCTCTTCACTGGTGTAAATATTCCTGACATAAAATGCTATTCCTCCTCCTTTCCTGTTTGACCTGTTTCTCCTATAAAGGTCATACCCCTCTATTCCTACATTCCAATCATGTGACTCATCCCACTAGGTTTCAGTAATGCCTATTATATCATATTTGTTTTGTAGTGCTAGGAGTTCAGGTTCATCTTGCTAATTTCCCATGCTCTGTGCATTAGTGTAGAGACAGCTAAGACCATGTGTTCCCTTTACTTGCTGCCTGTGCAAGTTTTTTTGCCTCCCACTGTTGGGTCCTTGCACTGTTTGCCTTCTTCCCTCTATGACAGTTTGACTATTTTCTCCAGCCCTTTTACCTTCCAGAATACTGTCTCCCTCCCCCATTTGACTCAGTTTAAAGCCCTCCTGATCAAATTCTTGAGACTGTTGGCAAAAATGTTTCTTCCAACAGTCGCAAGATGTACACCATCTCTTGCAAGAAGTCCCGCTCATGGAAGCGCAGTCTATGATCCAAGAATCCTAATTGTTCTCGGCGACACCATCTATGGAGCCAATTGTTTATGTTGGCTATTTTCCTCTCCCTTCCTGGACCATGTTTTCAACTGCCAGAAGAGACAAGATGACAATTTGTACGTCCATTTCTTTCAGCTTCCTCCCCAGGGCCTCATAATCTCTTCTGATCTTGGGAAAGCTGTGCCTTGCAGTATCATTGGTTCCCACATGGACCAAAAGGAAGGGGTAATGATCTGTAGGCTTGTCGAGTCTTGTCAGCCTCTCTGTCACATCACAGATCTTTGCCTGAGGGAGACAACACACCTCCTGAGTCATCTTGTCAGGCCCACAAACCACTGCTTCCGTACCCCGCAGCAAGGAGTCCCCCCCACCACATGCCTCTGCCGAGTCTTCGCAACTGCTGTTCCTTGCGGTGGTACTCTCAAGGTCCCCGCTCTACCCTTGAAGTCTGTCCATGCTGTTCTTCCTCATTGTCCTTGATAAGGGAAAGGGCTTCGAATTGATTCTGTAGCTGCAAGCTGCTCAAAGAATCCCTGGATATTCTTGTTCTGTGTGTGACATTCCTCCAGCTGTCTACTTCCTGTGTTTGTGAAGTGACCCTCTCCTCCGCAGCCACTTCTCCTGTGCGGTCCCAGTCCAAGACTGTTCGTTCTTATTTATTTCACCCCATTGGGCCTTATTTCACCCCATTGCATAAATACCAAGGACATACCAGACAGTTCTACACCAATCTGTTGCTTACAGACACCAACCCTGAAACAACATATAATGTTGTCAGATTCTGTGCATCTGCAGTTAAAATTCATCTGGCAATGACCTCCGCAGTAGAATAGTACCAACCTCATCTTGCTATACTGGAGCAAGGCAAAACAGAGACCAGAATCCCCATTATTCACAGAATGTCTTTTCCTCACACATTTTCCTCTTTACAATATGGAACTGGTTACAAACCCATTAACTTTAATGTCTCAACTATTAGCAGCAATCAGTACAACTGTAGCTTCCATTTTTTCACCCTGGGAAACTCACCTAAGTATTGTTTCTCACTCAAAACACTCCTTAAGGGTACAATATTGGGTATAAATACTACCCCAAATCATAACCAAGGTGTGCTGCTACAGTTGAACACTGTCACTTTGCCCAACTGCTGTATCACCCTCAGTTTCAAGTCTGAGTCTTTCTCAGCTGCATAAACCTCTGCTCTCCGGATAGGTAATTATAGCCAATTTTCTCTGACTCTATTTCTGATATCTGAGTTTTTCCTTCTGATTCTTCATTAGCCATGTGTGGTTGTCTTGTGAGCTTGAGTGCATATGTGAATGCTTCCATGATTATTTTCCAATAAAAAACATTTTTATTACATTTTGGCTTGGAGTTTTGTCAGTGAGTACTGGCATATGTGGGTGCATAAAGTCCTGTATGTTACTCAGCCTCTTGTAGCCATACCATTGAACTAATTAAAATTTCCCAACATGCAGTTTTCCCTTCATATTCACTGGAGTTTGGTTCCAGGACTCCCCGTGGATACCAAAATCTGTGAATACTCAAGTCCCATTATATGCAATGGCAATAGCAAAATGGTGTCCCTTATATAAGACGGCAAAATCAAGGTTTGCTTTTTGGATTATTATTTTTAAAGAATATTTTCAAGCCGTAAATACTTAAATCCATGGATACAAAATCCATGGATATGGAGGGACAACTGTAATATATTTTCTGGGTCACTAGTGGGTCCCACCGATCCCCAGTAATTTGGGTAACAGGTAGTTGGATTTTGCTTGAATACTGGCAATTTAGGAGTATCTTCCCACCATGCCTGAGGGGAAAAGACTAAACATAGGGGCATGAGGCAAGCTGCATGGCTCTCTCTTTTGACCTTGTACTGTAGCTTCCCAGGATCTGCTACCTGAGATAACTATCTCATTTCACCTAATAGTAAAGCCTGGAGTTGCAAATGGTTTACAATCTAAGAATGTGGACTTCTGGCTTTCTTCCAGTTTCCAGGTTTGCCACTGGCTGATCTCACTATACAAGTTCTGCCATTCTAAATATCCATATCAAGACTCTGGGGAGTTGATTAGACAGTTTTGGCCCAACTGAAAGCCCAGACACTGTAGAAGACATAATGCTGAATGAAATGTGCTCAGCTAGTAGAAATCCATTATATATGAGCATTTGAGGCAATCTGAATCCCATTTCACAAAACAAAAAGAAGTGGTCTCCTGTGAATTTGAATTTAAATGAGCCCAAAAACATCTGTGGGCTTGGCAGTTTTATATCCTACAAAGTTCCAGTTCAAGGCTTTGGGTAAAGAGTTTGCTTATTGGAGCTGAATGAATAATAGAGGAAAACAGACACAAAAATTATATTCAGAAATAAGTGATTTAAATGTTATTTGCTACTGTCTTTTGGAGATAGTTGTTATTTCTAGGGAAAAGGAGGATGACTTTCTATTGATGCCAGTAAACACTACTTATTTAAAAATCTGCATTAACCTTGCCTAACTTTTTGCCCTCCATACTTTTTCGATTACAGCTCTCCCATTATCCTGACCATTGGTCATTCTGGTCAAAAAATATGGGAGTTATAGTCCAATTATCTAAAAAGCACCCCATTAAGGAAGCCTATATTCTGTACAGTAAAGCCTTTTCCTATCTGCTTTATACACAGCCCAGTCCCCATGTCTCCCTGTTGTTTGGGATGTTTCCATCAATGTAAACACTTAAAATTCATGAGCAGTTTGTACACCTAACTCCTGCCTGTCATTTATGCAGAATGAATAGGAGTGTCTCTGCATAAAAATGATACATGTGCACATGGCAAAGTGGATGGGAGAATTAACATAATATAGACTATCACCCAGAAGTGAGTGACAATTCATTCTCACAGATAATTCAGTACTGCTAAGATCCACTATATTTTACCTTGGGTCTGGGGCTTACACAGGCCCTCCCCTGATCTGTTTAAACCAAGGAAAAGCACATCCATGTTTAGACCTCTGCACAGAGGTGCAGATAGGAAGCTGCTTGGAGATGTAATTTGGAGGAGGAGAAAGGGTTTCTTTTTTTTTTTTAACCTTTCAACTGTTGCTTTCCTCAAAATCATGATATCCCAGGGCTGCCTTTTTCATTTTAAACATACACACACACACACACACACACACACACATAATGTGCCAAAAATTATTATTTATCTATTTATTTTATTTGCATGCTGCATTTCTCCCCAGATGGGACCCAAGGCAGCTTCCATAAAACAACAGCTACCTGAAAGTTTTCTTCCCCTGCAAAACAAGCTGCTGCTGCTGCTTTTTTTCACTCATTCTCAAGAACTGTCCTGAACTCACAGTGGCAAGTGCAGGGGAGGGGTGCAGATCTAGCCTGTTGCCAATTGTCCACACAAGAAGCAAGAGTAGTCAAAAGCCAGTCCAGAGTTCAGCTACCAAGTGTCTACCAGATGCCAGGGTAACTAATAGCCAGTCCAGAGTTCAGTAGAGTCAGGTCCAAGGTCCAAGGTTCAAGTCCATAGTCAGCAAGGGATGACTGCAATGGTCCAGAAGTCCATCCAAAGTCAAGGCAAGCAGGGACACAGGAGTGAAGCAGTTAAGAATAGCAGTTGCCAGCAGTGAAACATGAAGGAAAACTGCTGCCAGATTTATAGCAAAAGTTTTCAAGCCAGCTGGAGCTCATTAGCAAGGAAGCAGGTCAATGTTTGGTATTTAAATGGCATTGGGCATGATGTTTCTCTCTTCCACATTCTCATTCAGAGAAGGGAGGCAGCATGTCATCTGGATCGTCCACTGGCTGACAGACTGTTTGTTCTTCAGAATGAGGTATGTTTTTCTTATCTGCTTCAGTTGCCCTCTCGGAGGGTGTCTGGGCAGTTTTTGCAGGCTGAGCCATGTTTTTCCTTTCTGCTTCTTCAGGCTGAGCCACACTTTCCCTTGCTGCCAGATCTGCAGTCTCCTCCTCCTCCTTCTTGGCCAGGTAGTTCATGACACAAATTCTTCAGAATTTCTTCTTGATGGTAAGCTTACCTTATTGTTGTGAGCTAGCTGAAGATGCTGTGAGATTCCTCCTCCTCTCTCCTCCCCTTCCCTCACCCTCCCTCTTTCCTCCAATCATCTTCCTCTTCTTCTATTATATATCTCTCCATCACTGTGGAGCTTCCACAGCTGTCCACACATCTGAAAAAGGCCCATGTCATCCTGGACTTTAATAAGGGATAGGAGGCCAAAGAGACTGCACATCACTAGAGAGAGAAAGGTGCAGTGATTTAGAAAACAGTGACACACTGCCACATTGATCAAGAAAGTGTGGGGACCGAATCCCGCTGATAGTTTCATAGAATTGCTGTTCTTCTTTGCCGTTTTTGAAAGCAATTCCTAGCAAACTGAATGAGAACAGGGAGGGAGGGAGGGAGGGAGGGTAGAATATTTGGACAGCACTAGGCTAGGCTGCCCAGCTTGGCACTACCTGTCTGTGGTGGTGGGATTGAGTGCTCCCATAAGGTAAGAGGCTATGTTGACAGTAGCATTGCTATTGATAGGATCTTCCAAGTCAGACTGACTTTTGCTGCAGAGCCAGACTAAAATATCAAAAAGCTACTGGGCAACGGGGAGGGGTAACACTTGTGGAGGATTTCTGAGACAACTGTAGTGGTACTTGTTAATAGTACTTGTTAATGCTGTGCAGAAGGAGACACCAATAAATGTCTTATGAGAGTCTTCTCTTGTAAACAAATAGCCCTATGATGAAACCATCCAAAATGAAGCAGAAGATAGTACTAGCAGTTGAAACTCCCAGGTCAGAAGGCACTCAACCAGCTACTGGGAAAGCATAGAGGATGACAACAAGTAGTTCTTTTTCTAATGATGCAACTGAAATTATGTTTGGGTGCTGACATGCTCAGATGTGAAAGGAACGTCCAAGGCTACACAATGCATGTAACAGGAAGATGGAAGGTAGAAAATATGAATCAGGGAAAGCTAAAAATCTTAAAAGGAGAAACGGAAGACATAAATGTACCAATATGTAGGAATTTATCAGACCACTCTCCTGAAAAGTTCATTTGCTGGCATAAATTGTGGTGTTTTTATCCCAGCAAAAGAACTCCCCCCACCAGACCTTACCTTGCTCTCACAAAAGAAGCACCTGGGAGTGAACAAAGCTCCATTCACTTCCTGGTTTAATCTCTCACCTAATATCACAAGAAGATGCTTGCGCGGGAAATTCAAAAAACAAAAACAAAATAAAGAAACAAAAACTTGACACAAGCACACACACACTTTAAAAGTCCCAAGTACTGGGGGGGGGGCATTAAAAGAGCGTACCCTACCTGACTGGCATGATCTCAACCAGAAATGTTTGGCCATTGATGCTTCATTCACGTGAGTACAAGGGCGTACAAATGCCAGCAACAAATCACTAAGGGAGATCTATTGATGGCTTGAGCAGTCAATAAAAAGGAACATGTATTTAACCAAATATGATCGCAAAGGTGCAACACTGTCTGGTATGTGTGCCCTTTTGCGATCATTAGGTGTCCTTATAATGCCTTATTTGCTGTGTCTGATAAAGTCCATAATGTGAGTGAGCTACAGTGCACAAGTATTGAACATTTTCAATTTCTTTTTTATTTATTTTTATAACAAAAACAAAAACCCACATAAATTAATTAGTTATACATAACAGAGAAGGCATCTATACTAAACATAATAAACAAACATACATATTGAAATAATTACAGTTAAACAAATCAAATTAAATACATCAAACACATTAACAACATAAAATTTGAACTACTGAAAATTTTCAATCAGATAATTACACTTTTTTTTTTGCTCTGAAAATATGATAAGAAGAAATAAGAAAAATGGATGGCATTATTAATAGTGAGGTGAGATGTAGCAAAAGCAGTCATGACATATAAGGAATAATATAAGTAAGTTATCCTTTTATTTCTTCATATTGTTGCCTTTTTATGATTGGAAGTGGGATTAGTTTATCCTGGTTATTTTTTGGCAGAACCCTTCAGTTTGGTTTTTGGTTATAAGTCTTGGGGTTTCTCGCTGTAGGGACTTTTGTTGGATTGCAACATTCAAACCACTACATAATGCTGGCTCAAATCAAATACACTCCATTCTCTTTGCAAAACAAAACCAGGAAGGAGATTTAAATCATAAGTAGGAAGAAACTAGCAAAATCACCTCTGAGCATTCCTTTGCCCACAAAAACCCTATGAAATTCATAGGGTCATCATGAGCCAACAGGCAGCTTGGAGGCATGCATGCACGCGCATGCACACACACACACGGATGCTATAGGACAAACAGGGGAACAGATTATATGATCAGGATAAAATAAAAGACAATGAAACCAATAAACCAAGGAATTTTCCAAAAGAGATAAAAGGATGGAACATTTTGTAAAGAAAGGACCTCTTCATATGGAACCCACATTTTTTGAAAGTGGAAGTTGCTTTCAAAACACTTAGGGAAAATAAATCACTAGAAACAGATGGCATAACAAAGCCCTAAATGGCATGGGTCCTTGATATTTCATAGAATCATCGAATTGTAGAGTTGGAAGAGACCACAAGGGCCATCCAGTCCAACCGCCTGCCATGCAGGAAATCACAATCAAAGCATCCCTGACAGATGGCCATCCAGCCTCTGTTTAAAGACCTCCAAGGAAGGAGACCCCACCACACTCCGAGGGAGTGTGTTCCACTGCCAAAGAGCTCTTACTGTCAGAAAGTTCCTCCTAATGTTGAGGTGGAATCTCTGTTCCTGGAGCTTGCATCCATTGCTCCATGTTCTAGTCTCTGGAGCAGCAGAAAACAAGCCTGCTCCATCCTCAATGTGACACCCCTTCAAATACTTAAACAGGGCTATCATATCACCTCTTAACCATCTTTTTTCTAGGCTAAACATACCCAGCTCCCTAAGTCTCTCCTTATATGGCATGGTTTCCAGGCCTTTCACCATTTTAGTTGCCCTTCTCTGGACATGCTCCAATTTGTCAATATCCTTTTAGAACTGTGGTGCCCAGGACTGGACACGGTATTCTAGGTGAGGCCTGACCAAGGCAGAATAGAGTGGCACTATGACTTCCCTTGATCTAGACACTATACTGGAAAAGTGCCTTGCCCCATATATGCCCACCTGAGGAATTAAGGTCTGCAGAAGAGACCCTCCCTCCTCTGTGTCCACCAGTGAGGTCAAAAACACTGCATTGGGACATGGCACAAGGCCTTCTCAGCCATGGTACCCCAATTATGGAATATTCTCCCCTTGGAGGCCTAGTGGCCACCAACAATAATTTCACTTAGGTGTCAAGTTAAAACATGACTGTTCATCAAGGCATTTTGCATCCAAATACAGCCATAAATAATTTTAAAAACTCTTAAATCTTTTAAATCTTTTTAAACTCATTATGATATTTAACATGCTTTTAGCTTATTTTAATTGGTTCATTGTTTTAAACTGCTTAACTCGTTTCAATGCTATTTGTAAGCTGCCCTGAGATCTTCTGATATAGAGCAGGGTATAAATATTTTAACAACATCAGTAATACTGACAGAACTGTTTCAAGCTAGAGAGATGAAATCCACCCCGAGTCTAACAAAAACTGCCAATAAATATGGAAAACAAAACAATGGCCCACAGACTGGAAACACTCAATATATATTTCAGTGCCTGAGAAAGGAGACACCAGAGATGGTGCTGACCATTGGAGTACTGTGCTCATCTCCCATGCAATTGAAGTGATGCTCAATATTTAACTATACTCACTTTTGCTATGGATGGAGTGAGAAATGCCAGATGTGGTTTCAGAAAAGATAGATACATTAGGGGTCGTTTTGCAATCATACATAATGGAACACATCAAAAGATTTCAGAAAATCAACCTGTGCTTTATAGGTTATAATAAAGCCTTTTAATGTGAGAAATTGTGGTTTTATTTGTAAAAGAAAATAAATCAAATGCCACAACATGTGATTGTCCTAATGTGTAAGTCTATAGTCTGGAGAAGAGGCCGATGTCAAGACACAGTATGGAAAAACAGACTGCTTTCCCCATAGACAAAGACCACATTTTTTCCCTTTATCTGTTTAATTCATATACAGAAACTATAATACAGAAAATGGGATTAGACACAGAGGAAGAAGGTGTGAAAACTGGAGGAAGGAACATCAATCATTTAGGATATGTATATGGCACCATACTACTATCAGAAAATAGGAAGGATTTGGAATAACTACTGAGAAACTCCAAGGAAGAAAGTGCAAAAGCAAGATTATAATTGAACATTAACACAAGAAAACAAAAATAATGACCATATCTCTTTAGAGTGGGTGAAGAAGACAATGAAATAGTTAATAGATTTTCTATACCTTGACTCAGTCATTAATCAAAATGGAGACTAATACTCAAGTACTCAGAAGGCATCTACCACTTTAAAGACAGCTGTGAAAGAACTAGGAAAGACCCTCAAGATCAAGTGCAAATACTTGTATATCATTAAATAAAAAGTCAGAACTATCCTTGCCATAGAATTTCTGATTTCTATGTATGAGTGCAAAAACCGGTCAGAGAAGAAACCTGACCAGAAGAAAATAAACTCATTTGAAATGTGGTGCTGAGGGAGAGTTCTGTGGAAACTCTGGACTGCTGAAAGGACAAATGAATGAGTCTTAGAGCAAATCTAGCCTAAACTCTCACTAGAAGACAAAATGACTGCACTGAGGCTGCCTTGCTTTGGATATGTAGTATCCCAAGATTCATTGGAAAAGATGATAATCCTGAGGAAAGTGGAGGGCAGTAGGAAAAGGGGAAGACTACACTACAGGTGGATTTATTCAATTAGGGAAATCATGGCCCTGATTTTTCAAGACCTGAGAAGAGTTCTTGGAGGTCCCTTATTCATAAGGTCATCATAAGTTAAAGTTGATTTCATGGCAAACAACACCAACAATAACAAGGCCAGGCAAATAATTATAGAAAGCTGACAAGACAAGGCATAAAGAGGGAATGAGCAGGTTTGGTGGGGCTGATACAAATTATTTTGTTTGCAGCACCAACCACTGGTTTCATCAGGCATCAATAAGTGGCAAAATCTTCATGCTGTTTAATTTGTTTTGACACACATAATGCCAGTAGACCTTTGTTCAGCCTTAAACAATACTTAAAAGACATTTTACTCCCCCATTAGATAGCTCTCTATGACTAATGAATTTTTAATAGGGTAAAGAAAAACAACAATAACAAAGCCAATCATCTTAGTAATGCCCCACCTTGTGCCTTAAAAACAATTGGATTGAGATGGTTTGTTTCCAAACATTAAACATATTAAGCGCAATAGCGGTTCACTGAGTTATGATTACCACGTGGCAGCCAGGATGTTTTGTATAATGTGAACTAATGGGCTGGTTCCTCCAGGTACTCATAATGTAAAATGCTACTCTTTTATTAAGACAAAGACCACATTCTACAGGACAATATCTGAAAAGAAACTCAGCAGTACAGCACATGTTTTAGATGCAGAAGGCCCCAGGTTCATTCTCCAGCATCTCCTTTGCCTGAAATACCTGAGGGCTGTGTCCAGTCACTGTAGACTATCCTGAACTGGACAGATTCAGGAGAAGACAGTTTCATATCATCATAGAAAATGCCACTTTTCAATATATATTTTTTTTTTGACTATGGCTAGTCACATGCAGAGGGCCTTGTCACATGGTGTGGGAGGGCTTTCTGGACCCAACAGAGCAAGGAAAATGGTTATGGTGGCTGCAGCAATGGGCCAGCATTCTGTCAGGATTCCAGGCTATTTTGTCCAGATAACAGGGGCAGAATAGACCTGATCTGAAGCCAGCATATCCTGGCTAATGTAGAGAAGCCCTATGCCACAAGGCAGCAAGAATTTTTAGTTTTTATTGGACTGCAAGAAAACACCTTAGCCACCTTAACCTGGGTGCTATGATTCCTTATAACTATCCTGGAGGTGGATGGGTTCAAATTCCCCTTCCCATCAAAGGAGAAGGACCATCAACAATACCCTACAAACAGATCTTGATGGCTAAATGATGGGGGTACTGAGAAATACACTGAAGACTAGAGGTAGACAAAAAATGCTTCAATATTTTTTAAAAAATCATACTGTATTGTATTACTTTATCTATACACCATTTTCCCCCAAGCTGGAATTCAATCACGGTGGCTTACAAGGGTGACAAAGAAACAGGAAGGGATGCAAGTAAAAACACATGTAGATAAAAACATTCAAAAATTATAGTATTATAGTCTATAGAATTAAATCTATTCAAAAATCTCCATTTACAAGCAAAGGGTAAAGTAGTATGCTGCATGTAGGGAAGCTCTTTTCTTGTAAAGCAAGTAGTTCCTGAAGGTGAGTTGGAATGTTAAGGGCTTCACCTGCCTATGAAAGGACAAGCAAGGAGGGAGTCAAATGAGCCTCCGTAGAAAGGGAGTTCAAGAGTCTAGGAGCAGTCATTGAGAAGACTGTCTCTTGCATGTCCGGAACTATGGCAGGAGTGACAGAAGAGCCTCCTCCAAGGTGTCAGAACTTGTATAGGCTCATAAAGGAATAAATATGGTCCTTCAGATATCCTGGACCTCAGCCATGTGGGGTGTTAGTGCACTTTGGAGGTTATCAGACATAGCTAATGTGGTGCCATAACCATGTGAGCGGAACACAAAAGGTCACCAATATCAGACGACTATGTCCTTGCCTTCCACTGGCATTGTTATGGTGTTCTATTTAATTGATGGGTCAAGCAGTCATTAGATCACCCATTCTTTTTCTATGCCAGCATTGCCAGTGTCTGAAAACTTATGCCGTTGGCCTGCCATGAATAGGTCAATGGGTGGTCCTGCCAGAGCATTTCTGGGTGGGATCATGAAAACAAGGTCGGCTATCCTCTTTTTATGAACCTCCCCAGGTTAGTTGTTGTTTTTTTTTTACTGTCTTTATGTGCTTGTGTAAGCTTTTTTTCTTGTTATTTTTGAATTTCCCAAACCTGCATCTTCTTGAGAGAATGCGTGGGATTTCAATCCAGGAAGTGAACGGAGCTCCATTCATACCTGGGCTTCCTTTGGATGGAAGATAAAGTCAGTCTGATGGGGAGGATTATTGTGTCAGGACAGGGACGGGATTGGAGATTGTGGGACAGAAACACTCCCATCTCATAATCTCCTTTGAATTGTGCCTGGAAACAGAGGGGCAGGCAGTGGAAGTGTTCTAACAAGGGAGTCATGGAAACTCTATAACTGGTCCCAATTAACAATCTAGCCGCAACTCTTTGGACCAGCTGAAGTGTCTGAACATTCTTCAAGAGAAGCTCCATGTAGAGCGCTGAAAGGATCTCCAGTTCTTCCAGTGGCATTCATGACTGGATTTTGGCATGCTCTTATAGAAAAAGAACCAAGTAAAATCCTTACTGAGCTGGAGTCAAATAGAAGAGGATCATACAGTGTGATGCGGCAGCTAAAAAGGCCAATGCGATTTTGGGCTGCATCAATAGAGGTATAGTGTCCAGATCAAGGGAAGTAATAGTGCCGCTCTATTCTGCCTTGGTCAGACCTCACTTAGAATACTGTGTCCAGTTCTGGGCACCACAGTTCAAGAAGGATATTGACAAATTGGAGCGTGTCCAGAGGAGAGCGACTAAAATGGTGAAAGGTCTGGAAATGATGCCTAATGAGGAGAGACTTAGGGAGCTAAGTATGTTTAGCCTGGAAAAAAGACGGTTAAGAGGCAATATGATAGCCCTGTTTAAGTATTTGAAGGGATGTCACGTTGAGGATGGAGCAGGCTTGTTTTCTGCTGCTCCAGAGATTGGAACACGGAGCAATGGATGCAAGCTCCAGGAACAGAGATTCCACCTCAACATTAGGAGGAGCTTTTTGACAGTAAGAGCTGTTCGGCAGTGGAACACACTCCCTCGGAGCGTGGTGGGGTCTCCTTCCTTGGAGGTCTTTAAACAGAGGCTAGATGGCCATCTGTCAGGGATGCTTTGATCATGATTTCCTGCATGGCAGGGGGTTGGACTGGACGGCCCTCGTTGTCTCTTCCAACTCTGTAATTCTATGATTCAATGATTCTATAATCACGTTGGTGACACCGTGGATGTTATATACCTTCAGGTCTTGGTATTGCAAATTACACATGTATTTATCCTTTTGGGGTTTCTATGAATGTATCCACTAATGAATTTATCATTTCATGAATTTGTGAATTTAGGAAGATATCCAGCATCTCCATCAGTGACAGCCTCCTGCCCCTCCTGCATTCTTTCTCAGTGGTTGGGTATCCACCCCACAATTTACCAGCTGGGGAGGGGAGAGATGTCTTGGCAGAGTCTGGCTGTGCTCCTGAAACTGAAGTCATGTTGGGGTGTAGAAAGATGCACTGTGTCCACCACGACCACCTGCAGAGTTGTTCCACGTTGACAGGACGCCAAGGAGAAGGTTTCTGGAGAGACTTCTGCAAAAGACTTCAAGGCTGAGAAGGAAAAATTCCTTCACCCCAGCACACTGCCTTGAGCTCTGGCTTGTCAAATAAAGACAGCAACAAGGCCAGCCTTCACTCAACTTCAGGGCTTTAATCTTTGTTTGCAGTATATTTACAATATATATACAGAGTATAGGACAGCAGTCTCTAATACTCATAAATCTCTCTCAAACCAACAAACTGCTTCGCCAACCACCATCCACAACAAACCCACACTGGAGATAAATCCCATCTCCTTTTTATAGGCAGTTAAACAATGCCTGTTACATCAGGCATCTCAGATGTGCATACTCTCAAGTGCTGATTCACACACACACCTGCCACTGGAGCTTAACTACTTTCATTACTAAGCTTACAGCTCCATCTTGTGGTCACATCCATGTCATTTCCTGACAGCAGGCATCATGCTGTATCTTCCAGGGTCCTTAGAACACCATCAGGAGGTATGGGATCATCTTCACACATTTTTCTGCATACTAATGCAGAACCACAATTGGATACCACCTACCACCCTCCCCTGGCCACTAAATGGCAGTGAGGGGCTGCCTGGCCAGTGTGTAGCTAGGTGGCACCTGGAGAGAGGGGGGGAGGAGCAAAAACTTATGCTTTACCAGGTGCATGCGGGATACCAGCCTTTGATGGATTCACTTTTAGCAATTGCAGTGGCACTATTTCTTTCTGTTCTTTTGTAAGTATGGTCTGTGGCAGCCCAGAATTTTGTATCCTCAACAAGGCCTTCTACACAGCATTATTTCATGGCGATATTGTGGGATCTACCATACAGACACATAGAAATGGTCAGAATGATTGATAAATGAATTCTTCAGCATAGCTTTCTTTTTTCTGTGTGTCCAAGGAGAGGGTGGGGATGGTTGGTGGGGTAGAAAAAAAAAAGAGCAAATCTCAGAAATATCTATAGAAAAAATTCTTCCTTAAAATTTCAATTTAGCTCCAGCATTAACTGTTGTGTAGTATAGAACATTCTTGATAAGAGAAAACAGTAGATTCTTTCTTCCCTCCATTTTTTAATATGCAATTGAATGTATTCCCTGAACTGAAACATTAATAAATAAATAAATTGCATAGTGACAAAGCATGTGATATAATTTTGATCAGAACAAAATATAATTTCCTTCAAAATGAACAATTGTGTGGTGTGAATATATTTCATTTCTGGAAGAAAGGCAAACAAAAGCATAGTCAACTAAATCCTCCTATGCCCAGCTCTGCCTCTAGCACTTATTGTGGAGGGCAGTCAGAGAGCCAGCAGAGCTGCCAAGCCATAAAAGTGAACTTTCATAACATGAGCAGACAAGAGCAACAGTAATCAGGGATTGTATATTTTTAGTATCAATGGCTCTAGATGAAATGCCACTCAAAAGAACAACAACATCAACAACAGTACCAGCAGGAATAGCTGAATTGCTAGAAAACAGAGTAAGGTGAAGAATCAATTCTACCTGTTCTACAAAAAAGAAAGAGCCCATAAGGGACAGGGGAAGAGAAGAAGATGCAGGTTGATCCTGCATGGGGAGTAGTTCTGAGGCTCAACTCAGTTGTGACAGTTACTCAGTGCCCTGCGTTGACTTGATCACAAGAAGACATAAAGAAAGTTGCAGTACAGGTATTTCAACTTTGTCCTTTATTAAAATGTATCGACAGAATCCTACTAGATAAAATTTCACACAAAAAGAACAGCCCTGTAAGGATATCAGTGGGGCTGTTCACAATAGACAGTGAAACTGCAGGGACATTGTTTACTAATTTCCTGCGTTTTATGCTATAACATTTCACAGATGGAAACCTGGTCATGTATGCCCAAGCAACATCACAGTGTAGTCAAGATAGCAAAAAGTATTAACAAGGAAGACTACACAAGCTATGACAGGCTGCAGGAGTTTGTTTTTGCCCGAGGGCTTATCTACATCAGCCAGGATATGCTGGTTCCCTGCCTGTATATCCTGGCTATGGAGGAGGCCCGGTTCCCACACCCCTTACCTGCAGGAAATGGGCCAGAGTCTAAACAGGATGCCAGCCTGTTGCAGAAGCTGCCCCTGCTGTTGCTGCCACACCACCATTTCTCACTAACTAGCTGGACCTAGCATACCATACGCCATTAAAAAACTCCCCGCAACATGCCTGGTAGACCTTGTGGAAAAAAAAAACCCTGTAAGGTAGGCTGGTGGGTTTAACTCCCTCTGGCACCACCAAACTCAGCCCTCCCGCTACCAAATTTCGCCCCCTGCCGAACTCGGCCCCCTGCTGCTTGCCCTCCTGCCACTGAATTCCCCCTGCTGAACATGCCCCCCGTGACCAAACTCACTCCCCGGCCACGACCAAACTCACCCACCCAGCACTCACCCTCCCGTTGCCAAACTCGCCCCCCATTGAACTTGCCCCCGTCACTGCCAAAGTCGCCACCCAGCAAACTCAGCCCCCCCCACCAAACTTGGCCCTCCTGCCCACCACCAAAATCACCCCCCAGCAGTTGCCCTTCTGCCACTGAACTCATATCCCTGCTGCCATACCTGGCCCCCACTACCAAACTGCCCCCCACACTGCCCCCCTGTGCTCCGGCACATGTCATGCTACACATACACACACACGGCACATCCACCACCACCCCCATGCTACTCACACTCCCTCTGCAGCCACATTTCAAAAGGATTTCAACTTCCACATCGTCCCATCCCCAGTGTGCTGATTGGCTGCCCAATAGAGCTTTTATTGGTTGGTCAGTTCCTGCCAGGCAGGGGTCCTGCAACATGTCACTGCAGACCCCTAGCATGTGACCAGCCTTGGTCACATACTGCAGGATTCCTGCCTGGCTTCCAGGATATTCAGGGAGCTGGCAGTGGCAGTGGGAATGTCCAGGAAAGCAGCCAGCCCAGAATCTGATAAGGCTGCAAGGTTTGACAGCAACCCAAAAATTATTCTAAAGCACAGTACCAGTAATTCAGTAGTTCCATAGCAAGTCAAAGTTCCAAGAGTCCAGAGAGCAAATTCACTAGTTCAGTCCAGGGTCAAGGGTTCCAGAAGGCAGGTCAGTGAATCCAGTCCAAGATCAAGAGTTCCAGGTCAATCTGGGGTCTAGAAGACAAGATTTCAGGCACCAAGAAAGTCAGAGTCAGATGCTTTTACCAGGGAACACAGATAAACTCTGACAAAGAAGCTCAGCGTCTCGCAGCTGTTTATATTGGCCCAGCTCCTAATCACAGCTGTCCAGAGAGCAAATTCACTAGTTCAGTCCAGGGTCAAGGGTTCCAGAAGGCAGGTCAGTGAATCCAGTCCAAGATCAAGAGTTCCAGGTCAATCTGGGGTCTAGAAGACAAGATTTCAGGCACCAAGAAAGTCAGAGTCAGATGCTTTTACCAGGGAACACAGATAATCCGGCTCCTCGCCTTGCGGCGGAGCCGCTTGGGCAGAGGAGCCGCCTTTGCCGCCGTTTGCGGCTCTGGAGACCCTGTGTTTGATCGCAGGCGGTGTCGCCTGCGACAGAGGGGAGGGGCGGGGCCGGAGTTTATAAAAGGCCTCCCGCCCCTCGCCTCCTCCTTCTTTCCTCTGGCGATCGATATGATTCCATAGCTTATTCAGCAATTCCCTTCGGAGAGATGTCCCTCCCTTTGGGTGATCATCTGCTTCAATCCACCAGGGATAAAATAGTTAAAAGGCGACTATGTGGATCTTTTTTCATTGCTTTATAGGGAAGTGGAGAAGAAAGATAGGGAGGAAATGGATGAGAAGGAGAAGGAGAAATTGAAAAAGAGGAAGGTGGAGAGGAACTGGACCAATTGGCTTTCTGGTTTCCTCATTTATGCGGGTGTGGTGGTTAAGGCACACCCTCATCGAGCAGCCTCACTGTTCCAGTATCTTGATATAATTCACAGGGCTTATGGTGATTTCGCAGGTCCTGCCTGGCTTCTTTATGATGAGGCTTTTAGAATGAGGGCGGCAATTTATCCTTCTTTGAGGTGGGACATGATGCATCCCCAGTTATGGATGCAGCTTATGACTCCGGCCCGCCCAATACAGGGGGAGAGGACACACAGTGGACACTTGGTCAGGTCATCCAACACGACGGGGCAGCGTGCCACTGCTGGCACGGCTACGGTTGTGAGGCAGGTATGTTGGGAGTTTAGTTCACATGGCTTTTGTGCTAGGAAGCCCTGTAAGTACAGTCATGAGTGCTCCATTTGTAGTGGGGGACACTCCTTTCGGAACTGCCCCAGGGGTAAGCAGGCTGCGCGAGGTGGTAGGCCCAATCAAGGAGGTAGGGGCGGAGCTTCTACCGCTCATGCTCAAAAAGGGGTCCAGCCCAATCAACAATGATGTTCTACAGCGTTGGCTGAAGGTATATCCCGATAGGCAAGCAGCCAAGTACCTTCGTGACGGTTTTCAGTTTGGGTTTAGGATTCCATTTCAAGGGGTTCGACGGCCATTTTGGGCCCGTAATTTGAAATCTGTTTATGGTTTGGAACATGTTGTTAGGGATAAGATTACAAAAGAGGTAAGTGAGGGTCGAGTTTTAGGCCCCTTTTCGAGTCCTCCTGTACCCAACCTGCGGGTATCTCCCCTGGGGGTTGTCCCTAAGAAGGCACCAGGGGAATTTAGGCTCATTCATCATTTATCATACCCCAAAGGGGATTCGGTGAATGATGCTATTCCTCATGAGCTGTGTACAGTTAGGTATACTTCTTTTGACGCCGCGGTGCGGGTAGTTCGCCTTCAGGGTTGGGGGGCTGAGTTGGCAAAGTGTGATATAAAATCTGCTTTTCGACTTTTGCCAGTTCATCCGGATGACTTTGAGTTGTTGGGTTTCCACTTTGAAGGGCAGTTTTACATGGATCGAGCTCTCCCGATGGGATGTTCGGTTTCGTGCAACGCTTTTGAAACCTTTAGCACCTTCTTGGAGTGGGCGTTGAAGATTAGAACTGGTTTATGCAGTGTGGTTCACTATTTGGATGATTTTTTAATGATTGGACCTTATCAATCTGGCCAGTGTGCATATTTGCTGCACCAGTTTGAGGCTTTAGCGAGGGAGCTTGGGGTGCCTCTTGCACCTGAAAAAACAGAAGGCCCTGCTCAAGTTTTGACCTTTTTAGGTGTTGAAATCGACACCATTAATCAACAATTTAGACTGGCTGAAGCTAAAGTTGCTGATTTAAGGTATAGGGTATCCCAGTTTCTTTTTATGCGTAAAGCTACTTTACGTGAGTTTCAGGTCCTTATAGGTCATTTGAACTTTGCGTGTAAAGTGGTGGCACCTGGGAGAGCTTTTCTTCGTCGTTTGTGTGACGCTATTAAAGGGGTGCGGCAACCATATTTCTTAATCCGTATAACAAAGGATATACGAGCAGATTTGCTAGTTTGGCACCAGTTTCTGGACCAATTTAATGGTGTCTCCTTTTGGCGGGAGGATCGGAAACTCAAAAGTAATTTCCAGATAGCATCTGATGCAGCTGGTTCTACTGGGTTCGGGGTTTATTTTGGTGGACGGTGGTGTGCGAGTAAGTGGCCTGCTGATTGGGCGGTTTCGGATATTGTGGCTGATTTAACATTTCTAGAATTCTTCCCCATTCTTGTGGCGGTCACTATTTGGGCCGAGGAATTAGGTAATTCAACGGTGCACTTTTGGTGCGATAATATGGCCACCGTCCAGGTGATAAACTCCCTTACCTCAAAGTCCCCTCGGGTGATGGTGCTCGTTAGGGCCTTCACGTTACAGTGTTTGAAGTTTAACATTCTGTTTGTTGCCCGGCATGTGGCGGGCGTTGACAATGGTATTGCTGACGCTCTTTCCCGCATGCAGATGGAGCGATTCAGAGAGCTGGCCCCCGACGCAGCACCCGAGGGCGATCCAATGCCGGTAAGCCTGTGGCGGCTTGGGAGCCAGAACTCGTAAGGGCTTTAGGTATGTCTATGGCTCCCAGCACGTTGAAGGGATACACCAGGGCGTTGCGTGAGTTTTTTCAGTTTAGGGAGCAGTTAGGTGTTAGCCAAAGTGTTCCAGTACCTTTTGATCAGCTTTTCCAGTTTTGCTTGACACTGTATCATAAGGGCTTGGCCCCACAATCTATTAGGGTTCGATTGTCAGCCATTGCCTTTTGGCTCAAAGCCCAGGGGGTTCCTGACACTACTGGGGATTTTCGCATCCGAAAGGCTTTGGAAGGTTGGTCCAGAGAACGTGGACGTAGTAAGGATAGTAGAGTTCCCATTTCGCCAGCTATTTTGAAGGGGTTAGCCTCAACTTGGGTTGGCATTTGTAGGTCACCTTATGAGGTGCTGCTTTTCCATGCTGCTGCTTTGACAGCCTTTTTTGGTGCTTTACGCATCAGTGAGCTAGTGAAGGCATCCAAGATGGACACGTCACACAGAGCGTTAGAGTTTAGAGATGTTATCATGGAGAGGTATCGGGTCACGCTGATTTTGCGCTTTTCGAAGACGGATCAGCATGGGAAGGGTAAGCAGTGCTCTTTACTGCCTTGCAGTGATCTTGAGTTATGCCCAGTTCGGGCGTTACAGAAGTTTTTTGTAGTTCGGGGGCCACGGGCAGGGCCACTTTTTGTTCATGAGGATTTTTCCCCCCTTACTAAATACCAGTTTTGGAATGTGACGGCTAGAGCGCTAGGTAAGTTGGGTCTTCATGGGGTTCGTTTTGCTACCCATTCTTTCCGCATAGGAGCTGCTTCCACAGCTGCGGCTATGGGCATGACATCTGCAAAGATTCAAGGTATTGGCCGGTGGAGGTCCTCCTCTTACCGGCGTTACGTGCGACCGCTCACTTACTAACTGTTGTATTCCCCTTTTGTTTTGCAGATTCTAGTTCGTTGTTCGTGAGGCTGCGGGTGCTGATTTGCGGCCACAGTATGGTGTACTGGGCGGCCCGGCAGGCCCGGATGAGTCACTATGGGGCTCACTTATGTTTGGGGAATGGGGCAACAGTTGAGTGGGTGGGGAAAAGGGGTTTACGTTGGCGTGGCCTGTTGCCATTGCTTTTTGGGGAGCGCCAAGGGCCTCCGCCAGATGTTCTTATCCTGCATTTGGGGGGGAATGATTTAGGGTTATTGAAGGGGAAAGCTTTGGTCCTGCAGGCGCTACACGATATACGGGTAATCAGGTCGCGTTGGCCTGGAGTTACCGTTGTGTGGTCAGCCATTCTGCAAAGGAGGCAATGGAGGGGTGAGGGTGATCCCCGTGCTCTTGAAAAAGCCCGTAAAGGGGCTAACAGGGAAATTAAAAACGCAATGCACAAGGGCTTGGGTTACTATTTGCCTCACCCTGATATCGTGTCCAGAAAGCCCGAGCTCTACAGAGCTGATGGGGTACACCTTTCGGACGCTGGAAATTTGATCTTTTTGAAGGATCTTCAGCGGGGGTTGAAGGACCTATTGGACGAGCTGGTGGGGGAAAGGGACTAAGCGGACGCTTGCCCCTTTCTGTGGCGGGAAAGGGGGAGGTGTTTATTCGGTGGGCACCTTGGCACCTATTTTTGGTGAAGGTAGGGTCTCTGGAAGGGCCACTTCAGGCCGTGGGGCCTGAGTGGACAGAAGGAGACCCGCCTTGAGGTTGGCCTAAAGGATAATCCTTCACCTCAATCCGTGGGGCTTGGGTGAGGGCCTTTTGGGTTCACCTTCCAGACGCGGGTCGACTGGTGAGCAACCCCAGTCAATTGGGGTTCCTCTCCAGGACCCAGGTGTTCGCCAGGGAAGGCTGAGGGGTGTGGTCTAGGATAGACCTACCGCCTCAGCTGGTCCCTCACCAGGTTGCCTCCCCCTGCTGAAGATTTTAGAGGGAATTAAATAGGTTGAATTCAATAAAAACATTTTATTTCACCCCATGTTATGTGTGTGGTCTCTTTATTCCGCAATCGACCGGCAAACTCTGACAAAGAAGCTCAGCGTCTCGCAGCTGTTTATATTGGCCCAGCTCCTAATCACAGCTGTTTGGTGATTGCTGAACATTTCTCAGATAATCTCCGGCATTGCCACAGGCATGCCCTTTCTGATCTCCTCTGGCTGAAGGTAGGTACCTCTTTGTCCTGCTCCTCTATGTCTCCCAGGCCTGGAACCTGTGCGGGTGGGGGAGGCTTGGCTGCTGAGACATGGGCTCTGCTGTAGTTCTAGGACGGGCTCCCGCCAACACATGTGGTGTGATCTGGCAGAAACTGAGTAAACTGGGTATTTTCATAAAACATGGTAAAGGGCCCTAACCTCACTTGCCCCTGTTCCAGCCCTATATCTTCCCCAGGTGTCATTTGGACTTCCTGGGGACAGATCCGGGTAAATGCCCTGCATCGTTTGGACTACAGGGCTCTGGAACCAGGGCAAGCTGGGGTATTTAGCCAGTGTGGACAAGACCTGGGTCTACTAGGAAGGGCAGGACTCAAACCTCTCCTGTCCAATCCCTCTACAGAGTAAATTGAACATAAACTAGTTTTGCATTTTTAATTTAGGAGATTTTCAGACGCGATTTTCAGGTCTATATATTCGAAAACAGCTCCGTTGCTACCGTGCGGCAGGGGAGCAGTTTTGGATGACACATGAGATTGCTCTAGGAATCTAGAGCAACAATCGTGAGTGAAATATGACGCGGCTTCCTCCATTCTGTCACGGAAGTGACACGGAGGAGTTCAGCAGAGGAACGGCGTCGTCCAAAACTGCTCCCCTGCCACGCGGCAGCAACGGAGCTGTTTTGGAATATACAGACCTGAAAATCGTGTCTGAAAATCCCCTTAGTCTGCTCTAATTGAAGTACACCAAGGACAAAGTGGGAGAAGAAAGAAAATGGGGCACATAAAAAGCACCTGAAAAAGTTCTAGAAATACAAAAGCCTGTGGATAGCCATGTGTGTCCTGGTGTAGTGGATCCAGTCCGTTTTTATCAAACTCCATAAAGATTAGATTCCTAGAGCAATCGCATGCGTGCACACCTGTCTTTGACTTCTTGCCCAAACAATTCTTAGGAAGAAAGACAACAGGAAAAAGTGGTATGATTGCCTGCACAGACAGTAGCTGATAGAAGCTCTAGATATCAGAGAAAAATTACCTCTGTTGTCTGATTAGGTTTAAATGGATCCATTGTATGTTTTCTGTTGCTTGCAATCATTAGCGTGTGGACAGTAGCTCAAAGGACTGTGACCTCCATCTGCATTCAAGTGAACAGAGGAATAGAAATCCACTGCAGATTTTGCAACTCAACACATCAGGGTCAAGGATCTGGGGTGGCAGAAGCTCCATGAGTACCCAGGGGGTGGGACCAGTGTCCATGACCCCCCATCTCTATCTTTTGTGTTAGCCCCCCCCCATGTATTGAGAAGATGATGTTAATAGGATTTCTTTCTCCTTTCTAGCAAGATTCCAAGGAAACTCCTAAAGTTCTTAATCGCTATCTTGCACTTGACTAGCTTAATGCATATACATTGAAATTTATTCCCTATATGGGAAAAGTGCTCCTAAGTCAGTAGAGAGGCAGATTGGGTATTGGGGTGCAGCCTGTTTTGGATGGGTTGCATTTGGTGATACTTCTGGATTCCCTCCACAAGAAGCGGATGCCCAGGCTTTGGTGGTGGCTAATGCTGCATCTGCACTGCTGAAATAATCCAGTTTGACACCATTTTAACTGCCATAGCTCAATCCTATGGAATTCTGGGATTTGTAGTTTCTTGTGGCACCAGAGCTCTCTGACAGTGAAGGCTAAATATCTTGCAAAACTATAAATCCCAGAATTTCATAGCACCAAGGCATGGAAGTTAAAGTGGTTTCAAACTGGATTATTTCAGCAGAGCAGATGCAGCCCCAAAATGCTTCTGCTCATGAACTTGCCATAACTGTTCCTGGAGGTATCTGACCTGACCCCCATATAGTGATGTGTGCTGACACTATTTCTGTTTAGCGACTGAAGTGTGGCCCATTTGGAACTACCTTTCAAGACTGTTTGGGAGATTAAAATGGATACTGATCAAAATTTTGACCTATCCTACTGATGGGAAGTGGCCTGGGAAATGGGATGAGGAGTGGACGAGATCAACCAAAGAAGCAGGTATGCTTCTGTTGGTTACCTTCCCTTTCTGGCAGGATTCCTGTGCCTTGCACAGCTGTGTGACATAAAGAAATCTAGCTTTTTCCTCTTCACTGCATTTGCAGACAGCTGTGAAAGGCTTAAGCTCTGCCAGAGGAAAAATAAGTTGGCAATGATATGAATTTCTGATACCCCCACCACATCACATATGTTTCAACTGTTTCCATTTCACAGGAACAGTCTGTATTTTCTGGTGTCTTTCTCTGACAAATAGTTCTTCATGGTTGTCCTTATGCAGTGCAAGACTATACATGTTTGCTCAGATATAAGGATGGGGAAATTTACTCTGTGGTAGTTCAAATAAGTATGTCTTTATTTTCATATGCAAAAAGGTTGGAGAAGATGTTAATATCTATCACAAAAATTGCAAGAGTTAGTGATGTGAAACTCTTTCAGTATCTGGACAATACCCTCTGCATTCTCATCCCATCCAGGCTACAGAGGTGGCCTGTTCACCCCACCCCATTGTTACCTGGAGAAAACAGGCCAGAGTCCAAATGGGATGCTGCCCCGTCCCTGAAGCTGCCACCACCATTTTCTTACTAATGCAGAAGCCAGGCAGAGGTCCCACAACATGTGGCTGCAGGCCCCCTGCATATGACCAGCCTCTGTTACATGCTGCTGGACCCCTGCCTGGCTTTCAGGAGAGCCAAGGAACTGGTGGCAGCAGCAGCAGCAGCAGCAAGGAGCAGCATCCTGGGATCAGTGAGTCAGCGATACTGGATTAAACCAGGTATTTTCTTAAAATGGGGTAAAGGGCCCTATCTCAGCTTGCACCCATTCCAGCTCTGTATCTGCGCTGGGGGTCATTTGGATTGCCTGGGGAAAGATTGGGGTAAATGCCTTACATCGTTTGGGCTGCAGGGCTTGGAAATAGGGGCAAACCAGAGTATTTGGCTGGTGTAGACAAGAGCTCTGTTCCTTCTTCTTGAAAAGGAATTTGTAAGTAATTGCATACCCACTCAGAATAAAGAGGTAAGACTTGTATGACAGGGGGTGGCAGGGGGTTGGACTGAATGGCCCTCATGGTCTCTTCCAACTCTGCAATTCTATGATTCTATGATAGGGTATAAAACTGGGTTTTATTAATGATTTAGAAACCCCTAACCTGCAGTGGGGCCTCCCTAAGGTTGGGAACTGGAGGCCAAGGGCCATCCCTGACCTTCCACCTTCCTACTATAGGGCAATTTATAATTGTTTAATATTTTTTGGGGGGGGAGGGTGGGGTGGGGGGTGTTTGGGGATTTTATCTGTATTGTATTTTAATTTTTGTAAGCCGCCCCAATTGTTTTAACAGAGGGGCGGGGTATAAATAATAATAATAATTATTATTATTATTATTATTAGACACTGGGTCCCACTGCCAATCTTTTGCCTCACAGCAACAGCAGGGGCTGGCCTTGCTATTCAGGATGCCTGCCTCACCACAACCCCCTTCAAACCCTGAGATTTAAAGAGAGAAAGGCAAAGGGCATTCCCTAGGTGCTATTCTTTTCCTAGTACCTGTGTTAGCATGCCCTATTACCAACTTCCTATGATATATCATAATTGGAAATATTTGGATACTCGTCTGGTTCAAGTTGGCTGGGATGAACACAAAAGATGTCAGATGGAGATCACACTGACCTGGGAGGTGTCTTAGAAATACTTTGGCAAACAAGCCCATATGTGGGTTGTTTGGTAACCTCTAGGTAAATAAAGTCATTAAGGGGATATGTGCTAATTCCTTCCTGGGCATCTCAGCAATGGGTCATGCAAGCAAACAATGAAGTGACCTTCCTCAACTCCAGTCCTAAGGAAATCTCACCTTGGAACTCCCTCCTGTCTACCATTGTGAGGTTGTCATAAACCCATCAATTCCTATCTCCCAGTGTAACCCCACTTCCAAGGCACCCCAATTCTGGAATGTTAGCATTGGCTGTAGGCCTCAGAAATTGGACAGGCTTAGTTCAGTAATGTGGCCTTTTACAAGGGAAAAGACAGGATGGTCTCAGAAAAGGTCATTTCTGGTTTTTCACTGGAAAGGAAGGTCTGAGGCTGAGAAGCCAAAAGGAGACACATTCCACATAAATGAGAGATTAATGGATGGAGAAATCCTTTTGTGCTTGCTGATTGTGAAATTTCATCTCCTCAGTTCCCAACCTAAAAGAAGTTGCTCAAAACTGTTAAAATCCAATCATTGGACATTAAGAAACACCTTTAGCACCTTCTTCACCTTTTGTCAAGACCAGGAAACTCATTGTGCAATTCATGAAGGCTCATGGAATCCATTGTTTCAACCCATGAAGCAACCAATCCCCTCAGGTGTATTTGGAGGTATAAAAGACCCTCCAAAGCATGCCTCATTTGCCCACATCCAGCAATAGGAGGACACTCTGTTGCTATGTGCTGCCACATGCAGTTTCCTCCATCCACTCTGCCAGATTGACTACAGGACAGGTAATATCCCAGGAAAACACTCTTGCAACCCTCTGTCCCAAGTTTTCCTACTGTTTCTTTCTATAGCCCTGAGTGAATGCTTCTTCTGGGTGAATGTGTGTATGTTTGGTGTTATTTTTGCACTCCTTAATAAAAAAAAAAAAACATTCTTAATTTTAAATGTGTAATGTATTGCACCTGGACGAGTACTGGTATAATTGGTTTAAAAAGATTCCATTGTTACCCCCTTTTGCATAGCTAAGTCAAGTTGCTGCTAATTTCCCCAACATATTAGAAACTACCGTATATTCCGGCGTATAAGACGACTTTTGAGCACTCAAAACTGCCCTCCAAAATTGACAGTCGTCTTATACGCCGGATACACTTCGCTTCACCTGCCTGCCTATCTCCTGACTCTTCGCAAACGGAGCGAAGAGGCAGGAGATCGGGCAGGGGGTGAAGCAAAGTGCTCTTCCCTGCCACCCGCCCACCCCCTGCGCTTCCACCCCCCCTCCCAAAAGTTGTGGAACCGCGGCTTTGGGGGGGTGGCTAGGAAGCCCCCTCCTCCCTTCCCCCCGCCCACTCCCCGTGCATCCACCCCCCTCCCTGAAAGCAGCGGAACTGCGGCTTTCAGGGAGGGTGAGTGGCGGAGAAGCCCCCTCCTCCCTTCCCCCCGCCCACCCCCCCGCGCATCCACCACCCTCCCTGAAAGCAGCGGAACCGCGGCTTTCAGGGAGGGGGGGTGGCGGAGAAGCCCCCTCCTCCCTTCCCCCCCGCCCACCCCCCGCTCATCCACCCCCCTCCCTGAAAGCTGCGGAACCGCGGCTTTCAGGGAGGGGGGGTGGCGGAGAAGCCCCCTCCTCCCTTCCCCTGCCCACCCCCCCACGCATCCACCCGCCTCCCTGAAAGCAGCGGAACCACTGCTTTCAGGGAGGGGGGCGGAGAAGCCCCCTCCTCCCTTCCCCCACCCGCCCACCCCCCGCTCATCCACCCCCCTCCTCCCTTCCCCCCCGCCCACCCCCCGCTCATCCACCCCCCTCCCTGAAAGCAGCGGAACCGCTGCTTTCAGGAAGGGGGAGCGGAGAAGCCCCCTCCTCCCTTCCCCCCCGCCCACCCCCCGCTCATCCACCCCCCTCCCTGAAAGCAGCAGAACCGCTGCTTTCAGGGAGGGGGAGCGGAGAAGCCCCCTCCTCCCTTCCCCCCGCCCACCCCCCGCTCATCCACCCCCCTCCCTGAAAGCAGCGGAACCGCTGCTTTCAGGGAGGGGGGGTGGAGAAGCCCCCTCCTCCCTTCCCCCCACGCCCACCCACCCCTCATCCACCCCCCTCCCTGAAAGCAGCGGAACCGCTGCTTTCAGGGAGGAGGAGCGGAGAAGCCCCCTCCTCCCTTCCCCCCCGCCCACCCCCCGCTCATCCACCCCCCTCCCTGAAAGCAGCGGAACTTCTGCTTTCAGGGAGGGGGGTGGAGAAGCCCCCTCCTCCCTTCCCCCCCGCCCACCCCCCGCTCATCCACCCTCCTCCTCCCTTCCCCCCCGGCCCACCCCGCGCTCATCCACCCCCCTCCCTGAAAGCAGCGGAACCGCTTCTTTCAGGGAAGGGGGGCGGAGAAGCCCCCTCCTCCCTTCCCCCCCGCCCACCCCCCGCTCATCCACCCCCTCCCTGAAAGCAGCGGAACTGCTGCTTTCAGGGAGGGGGGGGCGGAGAAGCCCCCTCCTCCCTTCCCCCCCACCCACCCCCCGCTCATCCACCCCCTCCCTGAAAGCAGCGGAACTGCTGCTTTCAGGGTGGGGGGTGGCGGAGAAGCCCCCTCCTCCCTTCCCCCTGCCCACTCCCCATGCATCCACCCCCCTCCCTGAAAGCTGCAGAAACGCGCTTTCAGGGAGGGGGGGTGGCGGAGAAGCCCCCTCCTCCCTTCCCCCTGCCCACTCCCCATGCATCCTCCCCCCTCCCTGAAAGCTGCAGAAACGCGCTTTCAGGGAGGGGGGTGGCGGAGAAGCCCCCTCCTCCCTTCCCCCTGCCCACTCCCCATGCATCCACCCCCCCTCCCTGAAAGCCACAGAAACGCGCTTTCAGGGAGGGTGGTGGCGGAGAAGCCCCCTCCTCCCTTCCCCCCCGCTCACCCCCCGCTCATCCACCCCCCTCCTCCCTTCCCCCCCCCCGCCCACCCCGCGCTCATCCACCCCCCTCCCTGAAAGCAGCGGAACCGCTGCTTTCAGGAGGGGGGGGGAGAAGCCCCCTCCTCCCTTCCCCCCCGCCCACCCCGCGCTCATCCACCCCCCTCCCTGAAAGCAGCGGAACCGCTTCTTTCAGGGAAGGGGGGCGGAGAAGCCCCCTCCTCCCTTCCCCCCCCGCCCACCCCCCGCTCATCCACCCCCTCCCTGAAAGCAGCGGAACTGCTGCTTTCAGGGAGAGGGGGCAGAGAAGCCCCCTCCTCCCTTCCCCCCCGCCCACCCCCCGCTCATCCACCCCCTCCCTGAAAGCAGCGGAACTGCTGCTTTCAGGGTGGGGGGGTGGCGGAGAAGCCCCCTCTTCCCTTCCCCCTGCCCACTCCCCATGCATCCACCCCCCCTCCCTGAAAGCTGCAGAAACGCGCTTTCAGGGAGGGGGGTTGGCGGAGAAGCCCCCTCCTCCCTTCCCCCTGCCCACTCCCCATGCATCCACCCCCCCTGAAAGCTGCAGAAACGCGCTTTCAGGGAGGGGGGTGGCGGAGAAGCCCCCTCCTCCCTTCCCCCTGCCTACTCCCCATGCATCCACCCCCCCTCCCTGAAAGCCGCAGAAACGCGCTTTCAGGGAGGGTGGTGGCGGAGAAGCCCCCTCCTCCCTTCCCCCCACCCACCCCCCACACATCCACCCCCCTCCTGAAAGCCCCCTACTCCCTGCCACCCTCCCACCCCCCGCCCAGCCACCCCCCTTCCCCAAAGGCTCGCTTTGGAGAGGGGGGTGGCTGCGAAGCCCCCTCCCCCCTGCCACCCTCCGCCCAGCCTCCCCCCTTCCCCAAAGCCCCGTTTGGCCGCACAGCCTGCGGATCCCCCTCCTGCGCTCCCTCCTGGAAGGGAGCGCAGGAGGGGCATGCAGAGGCTGCGCGGCCAAACCGGGATTCGCCCCTTCTCCCCACCTTCCTGGAAGGTGGGGAGAAGGGGCGAACGTGCCCCTTTTGGGCGCACAGCCTCCGCATCCTCCTCCTGCGGTCCCTCCTGGAAGGGAGCGCAGGAGGGGCATGCGGGGGCTATGCGTTGGAAGAGGGGGGTCGTCTTATAGGGCGAATATATCACAAACTCTGCATTTTACCTTAAAAATTGGGGGGGTCGTCTTATACGCCGGGTCGTCTTATACGCCGGAATATACCGTAGATATTTTCTTGGAATTTTCCAAGGAGCATTTTGGGTAACAGGTTAATGGTGGAGCAACGCGGGCAAACCCCTCTCCCCTTGACTCGTGAAGTCGACACATGAATTTTTCGGGTGCAGGACATAGGGAAACCTCTGGATGGAATACACTTTGAATTGTGCATGAAAAGTTTTTGAGTGAGTGAAAATTGAGTGTCTGAGCCATAGGGCTACAACTGAGGGTGGGAACTGTCTCCCCTTTTCTACCTTGGTCAGTGCTTGGCAGCTGCACCTAAGCTACAAGCTAGAGAGCAAGGGCTGAGCATTGACTGTACCTGAGAATCTCTCCCTACTTTGGGACTATTGTGGGATTCAAGGTGATAGATGCTAGGACACAAACTACACAAATCCAACTTTAATCATAGAATCATAGAATTGTAGAGTTGGAAGAGACCACGAGGGCCATCCAGTCCAACCCTCTGCCACGCAGGAAATCTTGATTAAAGCATCCCCGACAGATGGCCATCCAGCCTCTGTTTAAAGACCTCCAAGGAAGGAGACCCCACCACGCTCCGAGGGAGTGCGTTCCACTGCCGAACAGCTCTTACTGTCAAAAAGTTCCTCCTAATGTTGAGGTGGAATCTCTGTTCCTGGAGCTTGCATCCATTGCTCCGTGTTCCAGTCTCTGGAGCAGCAGAAAACAAGCCTGCTCCATCCTCAGCGTGACATCCCTTTAATACTTAAACAGGGCTATCATATCGCCTCTTAACCGTCTTTTTTTCCAAGCTAAACATACCCAGCTCCCTGAGTCTCTCCTCATAAGGATTTGCCACATTGTAGGTCCTTGTAGGGTAGCTCCCTGAGGACAAGAGTTTGTTTGTTTTAGTTAAGGGTTTAGAACTTTTCCTGTGTCTCAGGAAGGTACCCCTGGCCCCAAAAAGTATTTCTGACCAGACCTAGTATGAATCTTTAGCCCTCTTTCCCTTTTCGTTTGGTCAGACAAAAAGCAAGTTCCTTTGAGTTCGTGTTCCCCCTTTTGCCGCTCTGCCAGTGGGTCAGAAGCAGGGGTTTCCCCAAAACGATTTAGTTAGTCTCCCTGTCCCTAGGTCCAACGGGTCACCTGGCATAGGAAGGCTTACCTTTGCCAGGAATTTTGTTTAGTTGTGGGTGCAAAAGTTTCGGCTCAAGCCATGGGAAATCTCTGTGCATTTTGCATGGGAATTTCGGCTTAGCCAAGAGAAACTGCTCCTCACCCAACTAGTTTTGTGGAAATGTTTTGGGCTCTAAAGCCAAAGGAAACTTGTCCACAATTTTCTCATTGTGGGGGCGCCTTGTTTAAAAGAGAGAAGGGGCGTCTCCGCGCTTAGCTTGCCCATTTGCGGGAGTGTTTTAAAGGAACACTTTCGCGCTTACTTGTTAGAGTTCGATTCTGGTATGCCAGAGAGCAGAACTTTAGCCCTTTTGTGCCTAGAATAAGGGTAACCCAGTGAGGGTGTGTCTAAAAAGACACCTTCGCAACCTAGTTAGTTTTTGCCCTGTGCAAAGTTAGTTGTGCCCTGTGCAGGAGTGCTTGTAAGTGAAAAGCACTTTTGCCTTGAGAAACGTGAGTGAAACTTTGAAAATAGTGAGATCTAGTAAGCAAGCCATTTCTCATGTTTGCAACCTTGAAACTACTTTAGTGTGTTAGAAATTTAGTGGGAGTGCATGTGTTAAAGCACTGATTCACTCCTGTACTTTGGAGAAATTCATCATAGTTGGCACACCTGGAGGGCATCCAAACTGACCCCAAATTGGAAAATTGACCTGAGAAGTTTAGCAATTTGGCAAAAATGTTAGAAGGCAGCCCAAAATTGGACAAGCTGGAGAAATGGGTTGCAGGTCAGGGAAAGAATCCCTGGAAACAAGGATCCTTTAATACCCCCAACCCGCTTAGCACTCTGCATGAGGCATTCGCACGCAGTGCAAAGCAAAAACACTTTTTGGTCCCTCTAAAGACGCATTAGCAGCGTGGGGACTATGGATGGCATTAGGAGAGGCTACAGATTCTCTCTTAAAATTGAGACAAGAAATGGAAAGTAAGGATAAGGAGTTGTATCAGCTCAGAGCCCAAAATAGTACTCTGTTAGCTGACAAGGGAGCTTTTTCAACCTCTGCCCAGGAAGCCAGAACAAGGCTAGATGATGTGACTTTTAAACTGGAGAATGCCCAATGTGAGATAGCTAGCTTAGCAGAGGAGTGTGCCAAAGCAAAGAATGCCACGCAGTATCTAGCCAATCAAGCAAAAGCAAATTATGAAGCAGTGAACCATGAGGTGTGTGCTAGGAAAATTGCTGAGCTGAATGAGAAGCTCAATATAAAGGAAGCCATCATCTCAACAGTATGCCCTGAGACACTTACCCCTCTTCCCAGGCATGCTTTAGAAGAGCCTCTGCCATTGGAAGCAGTGAAAACCACCCCCTTTAACCCAGATTGGAAAGAGCCCATGCAGCTTCACCCAATTAGAACTAAAATTACCACAAGGTTAGGCCCACGTGGACGCCATGATGGCTCTGAAACAACAGAGGAAAGAGTTCCATGGTCTGCCACAGAAGCGAAGGCAGTTGCAGAGCAATTAGGTCCCCTGACCAAAGAGACAGGCATTGTGTGGATGAATGCAGTCGCCCACACACATCCCACTGCAAATGGACAGGATCTCACCCAGTTGGCTAGGCTGTGCATATCTGCAACAGATTTGCCAACCTTAGAATCTGCAGTAGGTGCTACAAATTTGGCTACTCTCAACAGGTTTGATTGGATGAGAGAAATTGTTAAAATTCTTTGGCCAGGTCAGACAGCTAGTGTCCTTTATATTGTAGAGAAGTAGTTACCTGGGGAAAACCCTGAAGCTTTTGTGGCTAGGAAAAAGCTGCTAGCCATTTTAGCTCAAAAGGTAGATTGTGTGTATGGCACAAATGACTATGATTTTAATGATGGGGAATTCAAGGAGCTCCTTTATGGAGGTCTGAATGCCCAAATTAAAATGGTTTTAGGACCCCTAGATCTAGGTCGCACTTCATGGGATAGATTGTGGAACAATTTAAAGGCAGTTTCAGATCTGCTCAGAGAAGCAGGAGCCCTTAAAAACCCCATAATTCCCCAGAAAGGAAGCAAATCCTATGAACCAATTCAGCTTGTCACTTATAGTAACCATGGACCCCACACCCAATATCACAAATTTGGTGACCAAAGTGGTCAACAAAGGGCAAATGGGAATAATGTAGGAAATGGCAATGGCCAAGGTTGGCGTAACCAGAGGGGAAATGTGCTTCCCAGTGCTGTTCCCAACCAGACCTCAGAAAACCAGATAGTTCCTGCACATACGCAGAGTGCAAACACTGGCAATCCACAGTTTGCACCCCCTGCAGGATTTGATAGAAATCAGGCCAATGAGGAACGTCACCAATTTTGGGAAATGTTAAGGAGAACTGGTGTAGACATGGGCCAGTTCCATATGCGCCCCACTTCTGAACTGATTGCAGCATTGTTTAAATTACAGTGCCAAGCTAGGACCCCAGCCTGTGAACACCCTGAGTGTTGGAGACTCGTGTTAGGGGTGCCCACAGTCCATTGCAATCCCACTTGAGCGTGTCTCAGTGAAGAAGCCTATGGTAGAGGCGGACATAGGGACTAAAAGGGCAGGAAGTCCTGCCAAAACTACCCCCAAACTCAGAAAAAGGTCCTTAAAATTGCTAGTGAGACCCCCAGAACCTGAGATTCAGGAGAGGGAGAGACAAGAAGCTCTCAACCTCTTGCGTTCATTTGTTACCCCCAAAACCAGGACAAAGTCTTTAAAATGGCTAGTGAGACCCCCAGAACCTGAAGTTCAGGAGAGGGAGAGGCATGAAGCTCTGAACCTTGTATGTTCAATTGTTAGTCCTAAGAAACAGGAGAAGCCCAAGCAACCAATGTTGCCTGTGGAATCTCAAGATCATCTAGTCCAACCCACAATGCAGGAAGGAGTAGATGAATCTTGTGAGGGTTCTGGGAACTGCAGTGATAAAACAAGCCAAGTCACAGCCTTGAGTAATTTGCATAAGGTTGAGACAGTGGCACCTTTAGCTGAGATGGTGTCCCACCTGACTTTGGACAAGGGAACCCAAACCCTTGCTCAAAATGTGCCAGAAGCCTCCAGTGGAAACTTTTTGGACCACAATGCCAGTGAAGCTCTGGCTTCCCTAGTCTCTTTTATAGCAGTCACATGCAGCTCAGTTTTAACTACTTTCCTGAGGGTAATGGCTTCAAGTGCCAAATGCCACTTGGGTGAAGTGTTGCATGTTGTCTCCAGATCTTCTGCCCCCATGAGCTTCCCCCTTCTTGAAAATGTGGGTGAAACCCCAGAGGTTTCTGAGAACCCTGTGCAGACAAAGGCAGAGAGATCTAATTTCCTCCCTGCCATTCTCTAGAAGAGATTGGAATGCAAAGGCAGACCACCAAATCAGACTCCCCTGGTCTTTCAAAGACAATTTGAGGCTGAGAGAGTGTTACTGCCCCTATCTGTGATGACTTGGCTGATCTCCTTAGACTGGAGAGATGCTTTTGAGAGATGGCATCCTCCCTGAGACTAAGTTTATCTCATTAATGTAATTTTTTTCCCCCTATTGTAGCAGGTAAGTGAATCCACTCATATGTAAATAGTTTCTTGTGCTTTTCTTTTGTGTCTTTTCTTTCCTTATAATGCAAATTGGGTATGTGAACACCCTGGGCTCTCAGGAGCTGAGGTGATTCAGTTTTAATCACATTGCCCATAAGGCATGCCAGTATGTTTTTGAATTGGGAAAGTCTTTTTTTTCTTTTTTCTTTTCTTTATTTTTTGGTCAAATTGTTTGGGATGGAGGCATCTCAAGGCATCTCAGTTCCAATAACTCATGGTAACATGCTTGGGTTTATTTTTTATTTTTATTTTTGTTTAATCTGTTCAATTTGTGTAGATTTATTTGCTTGGGTTTTAGACATTTGTGTGTGTGTGGGGGGGCATTTCACATAATCTTTTTTTTTTTTAGGAACTTTTCCCACTTTGTGAGCAATCTCTGTTGGGAAAGAGAATCCCACTGTTTTCAGGGAGTTGCTCTATTTTTCAATTTGAAAACTTGTTTGACCAGATTTGGTATTTTAATCATTTCTCTTTAAGTTGTTTTCAAAAATAGGAATACCAGACAGAAGACTGAGCCTGACAGACTGCAGCCTGAGACTTCTATTTGCTTTCCTGATGTTCTCTCTCTGCAGCAAGCGGGGGGGGGGGGGAACCCTAAGAAGACCAGCTGTGGCTGACAATTCCAGCCTCCTGCAAAAGCCACCCCATTGCTGTTTGTCCTTGTTTGTTTGTTTTTGTTTTCCTCTCTCTCTTTTACTACCCACATGCAAAAGCTTCAACCCCTTCTCCAACACCAGTTCATGCTTTCTCTCCCTTTTATTTCTGCCTTTTTGTTCTTTTCTACTAGTTTTGGGTTTTTGCTAAAAAGAACCACCCCTAAAGATGGAAAGGAAGAGCATACATAGCTGATGTCAGAGTTTTCCTGTGTGACACAGCTAGCTGAAGCTTCACTGCTGCGAGGGTGGGGGGTGACTGAAAATAAAATTGATGCCCACAACTTTGGAAACAAGGGGGGGGGAGGCACAAAGATCCTCACAAGGACTGTTTTTTCTATCTTTTTCTGCCTTTCTTAAATGTTTATATTGCTGTTTCTGAGAAGCCATAAAGATACCAAGGGGGGGGGGGGGAGAAGAGAAGAAACCCTTCCTCTGTGCAAACATCCCTGTCCCTGCTGTTTGCCAACAAATCTCATCATGCCAACAAATATGAACTGATATGCCTGCTGTTAAACTGCCCATATTCTTTTCAACCTTGAACTCCACCATGTTCCTGAAGATTATGTACCCCTTAAAAAACAACAACTTGTTTTGTGCTATATCAGTGGCATGAGGGGGAGTACATTGGCTGCTCTTCTTTACCTCACCCACTGCATTTTTTGTATATTTTATGTCTATTTTGTGTTTATTGTTTGTTCATTGCAACTGTTGTTTATTACTGCTCCATTGCCATGATTATTATTCAATGCTCACATTGCTATAAGTTGTTTTTTCTCTCTTGCTTTAAGTCAAATTGTTCAGAATAAGTTGTTTCTCTCTCTCTCTCTCTCTTTCTTTAAGTCAAATTGTTTAGACTTTTTGGTTAGAATTGTTCTAACTTTCAGAACTCATTGATCACCTGCAAAGTTAAGGTTTTGTATTGACAAACCTTCTATGCCTGCCATTGCTAGCAATAACTTGAAAATAATTTTGTATTGTTTACATGCCAATGCAACTAGCTCATGCTATTGGATATTGATCCAAGTTCACATTTCATTGCCAATATATAAATTGTAGTGTGATTGTATTTTTGTCAATCTTATTTTTCTGTCACTGTTCTTTTTCTAAACACATGTTATATTTTGTGGGAGCCTTGATAGCAACCACATTTAGAATATAGAGTAGTTAGTTTCTGTCTCTATCAGCTAGACACCTGTGCTGTCACAAGGGTAGGAACATTTAAATTGTCTTTGCACACATTTAACAGCAAGAGAGCAACTTTACCCTTTCCCTCTTACCCGCAGATGCAGAGCAAACAAATGTGAGTTTTCAGTATCCATTATGTTCCTAAACCAAAATTCTTTCTGGCGCAAGAATTTGGTTTTGGAGGGGGGGAATTGTAACCCCACTTCCAAGGCACCCCAATTCTGGAATGTTAGCATTGGCTGTAGGCCTCAGAAATTGGCCAGGCTTGGTTTAGTAATGTGGCCTTTTACAAGGGAAAAGACAGGATGGTCTCAGAAAAGGTCATTTCTGGTTTTTCCCTGGAAAGGAAGGTCTGAGGCTGAGAAGCCAAAAGGAGACACATTCCACATAAATGGGAGATTAATGGATGGATAAACCCTTTTGTGCTTGCTGATTGTGAAATTTCCTCTCCTCAGCTCCCAACCTAAAAGAAGTTGCTCAAAGCTGTTAAAATCCAGTCATTGGACATTAAGAAACACATTTAGTACCTTCTTCACCTTTTGTCAAGACCAGGAAACTCATTGTGCAATTCATGAAGGCTCATGGAATCCATTGTTTCAACCCATGAAGCAACCAATCCCCTCAGGTGTATGTGGAGGTATAAAAGACCCTCCAAAGCATGCCTCATTTGCGCACATCCAGTAACAGGGGGACACTCTGTTGCTATGTGCTGCCACATGCAGTTTCCTCCATCCACTCTGCCAGATTGACTACAGGACAGGTAATATCCCAGGAAAACCCTCTTGCAACCCTCTATCCCAAGTTTTCCTACTGTTTCTTTCTATAGCCCTGAGCGAATGCTTCTTCTGGGTGAATGTGTGTATGTTTGGTGTTATTTTTGAACTCCTTAATAAAAAAAAACATACTTAATTTTAAATGTGTAATGTATTGCATCCAGACGAGTACTGGTATAATTGGTTTAAAAAGATTCCATTGTTACCCCCTTTTGCATAGCTAAGTCGAGTTGCTGCTAATTTCCCCAACATATTAGAAATTCGATATTTTCTTGGAATTTTCCAAGGAGCATTTTGGGGAACACCAGTCATTAATGCAATCAGTTAAGTTTTGATTTGCTTTGTTTACCTAGTGGAAAACCCATTCAGGCTTTGTCCTAGCCAGAGTACCCCTTCAGGATATGAAACAAGGTATAAATATTAGTCCCCCAACAATAGAAAGCTGTGCCACCATGGATGAACCTGGCCACTCTCTTTCTCAGTGCCCCTCTGGATTGGAACCTCCTGTGCCACCCACAGACTTCTCTCTGAGTACTTCAATGTCTGAAACTCTGCTCTTCAAGACTGGTAACTATCACCTATATTCCTGAATCTCCCCCTCTATCTAATCTTTCTGCCTTACTTCTTGATAGCCTTGTGTGGTTTTTAGGAATGTGTATTGTGTGTCTGAATGCATTTTGTGTTGTTTTGAATAAAAATACTTTATTTTACTTTGAACTGGAGTTTTCTGCAGTGGACTGGTATGCATAGGTGAAAAGATGTAGTTACCATCCTCTTACAGGCATACGGTTTGAGTGAATAATTCCCCCATCTAGATTTTGATATCATGGGTGGGTCTCTAAAGCACCCCTCACCTCTTAGGCTAACACCTGATTTCCATAGAACCCTAGAAGCCAGTCTGGAAACCAACCTTCACCCAGACAGTGCAAATACAGTATTGGTGCTCACTAGCCCTAACTTTCCCCAGTTTTCCACACTACTTGCCAGTGTGACTTATTCAACCAGCAATGCCCAGCCAATTCTTCCCATTGGCCACATGGGTCTTCAGTGCAGAGTAGGCAAAAACCTTCCAGCCACATTTTTTCTAATATTGCCAGTCAGAGCCAAAATTCCTACCTCACTCCTGAAAGTGAGCAGCCACAGCCTTCACTAGCCTACAGAGTGAGAGGGATATGCCAACAACAACCAAAAGAGACCAAAGCCAGGGTGGTCTAGGGGCTTATACCTTTGCTTAGCTCTGCCCCATTGTCAGCTTTGACACAATGTTAGTGTTGTGGTACTTCTATGTTCCAGCCTCCCCTTCCAGGTTGCAAAAGCTGACCGCACCTGTCTCTAGTAGCCCATAGAGCTATGAGGGTGGTGGAGCTGAATTGTGTGTGTAGGTAAAAAAAAAAATAGTGTTCTAATGCATGCATTTTAGTCTAAACGGTTTTGTCATTAACTAAAGAATGTTTGTGTGCATGTTTCAATTGTATTCTTTGTCATTTGGCTTTTTAAATGTATGCACAGTTTTGTGTGCGTTGTATTTCTCCAAAACACAACAGAGGAGTTGCAATCTGCAAAGTTCCAAGGCAGTTTTATATGTTTTGTTTTACCATGTAAGCCACAAAATGTGAAACAGAACCTTTTTTTTCCCTCAAGAAAGTTGAACCTGATATTTCCTCCTTCCCTAGTAACAACATTAGCAGAGCTTTCGACAGGATATAGCAATAATTATTACTGCACCTTCAACCTCCACAGCATGTTTAAAGCTAGGATTTTGGTTCAAATTGCTTTGTGTTCTCCTGGCTAGAATGACCCTCCAGCATCATTTCAAGAAGACACGGTCAAATTTAAAATCAGCTAAAGTGGGTCATGAGTTGAACTGGAGCATCTCTCTAACTCATTAATGTTTCTAACCCATTAGATTTTAACAAGAGTAATTATGTAGTCAATCTAATTATCTAAGCAGAAGTGTCATGCATATAAAGAAGTCTAAGGAAGAAATCCTAACACAACTGAAGTTTAGGGACACTTTTCCCTCACTGACGTCCTTTGAGTCAAAGTTTCACATTCTGATTTTTTTTGTTTGGGGAAAAAAAGGAATGTTACAATATACCTGTTGTTCTAGTGGAAAATTTGAAAACATGAGCAGACTTCAATTATCCTACTAAACTCTGATTTTGCAATTATTATTATTAATTACTTAAAACAGATTAATGGAAAGCGAGCAGTTAGTGGGCTCCTGGTGAGAATTAATGGTTCATTAGCTTAAATTGCAGTCACTTGCCAATAAATTGGAACAGGATGGAAGAATAATGAATGTTATTTCTAGGAAACAATAGAGAGGGCTATGGCGGTGTATTTCAATGTTCACCTTTAAGTTTCAGCTATGTACATGCAGAATAGATATCACCAGCAGAAGTTTGGCAAACACATGACCCTCCAGATGGTTTGGAGATGCAAATCTTACAACTCTATGTAGCAGTTATCCTAGGGTTAGGGCTGATGGGACATGTAGGTCAACAACATTGGGTAGGGAGCATGTTCGCCATCCCTCTTTTGGGCTTAGAGCTACTAGCCAATTTAACCGGTGAAATTTCCAACATTCCTATATGAAATAATTCCTATAACAATCAATTTTTTTAAGACAAGATATTTTAATTTATATTGTATTTTTTTAAAAACAAAAAGAATCTCACTTTAGCAATAGGACTGATATATATATACCACTTATCAGTGCCGAAGCACTCCCTAAGCGGTTTACAATGATTTTAGCTGATTGCCCCCTACAAGCTGGGTACTCAATTTTTTTTAAAAAAAATTATTCAGTTATTTATACCCTGCTCTTCAGCCACAATGCTATCAGAGCGGCTTACAAATTGTTTTAAGCAATAGCAATTTACACATCTACGCTGCAAGAAGCAGCTTCCAATGTGTGTTAGCTAATTGCTCCCTACAAGCCGGGTACTGACCTATGGAAGGATGGAAGGCTGAATCAACCTTGGAGCCCTCTGAGATTGAGCTCATAACCTTGTGACTTACAGTACTTTAATTCTGGCAGCTCAGGGTTGATTGATATCCAGAGCTCTTCCCTGGATTTTATCCTTACAGCAACTCTCTGAGATAGGTTCAAACAAGCAACAGGGAGTAGGCACAGGGGTTCTACAGCTGATCAAGGATTCTGTTTGTGCAAAAGGTTAATTCAGTTTATATCCAGTTTAACAAAAGTCTTTAACATCACTTAATCCCTTCACCGCTTACAGTCAGCAGGAGTCAGTTTATATTATTATAAATCAGTATCTGTGGCAGTAAATGCATGAAATGCCAACACATTTAAAGATCAAGGGTGCAGTTCTGCACACACATAACTAGGGTCTTATCTACACTAGCCAGGATACACCAGTTCCCCACCTGTGTATACTGGCTGTGGAGGTGGCCCACCCCACCCACCCTGGTTACCTGCAGAAGATGGGGGTGGAGTTCAAACAGGACTCCAGACCATTTCTGAAGCCACCACTGTCATTTCCTTTGCTAATGGATGCCAGGCAGGGGTCCCACAACATGTGACTGCAGGCCCCCTGTATGTGATCAGCTTTGGTCACATGCTGCAGGACCCATGCCTGGCTTCTGGAGAGCCAGGGAGCTGGCAGTGGCAGGGAAGAATGGCATGCTGGAGGGGATCCTGCAAACATGTGGGGCCTGATCCAGTGGAAATGGAGTAAGCTGGGTATTTCCTTATGTCTTGGTAAAAGGCCGTACCCTGACTTGCCCCTGTTCCAGCCCTTTATCTGCCCTGGGGGTCATTTGGACTGCCTGGGGGGTGGAGATCGGGGTAAATGCCCTGCATCATTTGGACTGCAGGGCTCTGGAATGGGGGAAGGCTGGGGTATTAAGCCAGTATAGACAATCCCTAGGATGTCAACTCTATTGAGCACCATTAGATTTAATTCTGAGCAGAGCTTGGAAGTCAACTTTCAAGCCAAATGCATATAGTGACAAGCTGAAGCCATGACTGAGCAGTATTTGGGCACTGGATAGCTGTCTTAGAATCATAGAATCATAGAATTGTAGAGTTGGAAGAGACCACGAGGGCCATCCAGTCCAACTCCCTGCCACGCAGGAAATCTTGATCAAAGCATCCCCGACAGATGGCAATCCAGTCTCTGTTTAAAGACCTCCAAGGAAGGAGACCCCACCATGCTCCGAGGGAGTGCGTTCCACTGCCGAACAGCTCTTACTGTCAAAAAGTTCCTTCTAGTGTTGAGGTGGAATCTCTGTTCCTGGAGCTTGCATCCATTGCTCCATATTCCAGTCTCTAGAGCAGCAGAAAACAAGCCTGCTCCATCCTCAGCGTGACACCCCTTCAAATACTTAAACAGGGCTATCATATTGCCTCTTAACTGTCTTTTTTCCAAGCTAAACATACCCAGATCCCTAAGTCTCTCCTCATAAGGCATCGTTTCCAGACCTTTCACCATTTTAGTTGCCCTTCTCTGGACATGCTCCAATTTGTCAATATCCTTTTTGAATTGTGGTGCCCAGAACTGGACACAGTATTCTAGGTGAGGTCTGACCAAGGCAGAATAGAGCGGCACTATTACTTCCCTTGATCTAGATACTATACTTCTATTGATGCAGCCCAAAATCACATTGGCCTTTTTAGCTGCCGCATCACACTGTTGACTCATGTTCAACTTGTGGTCTACTAGGACTACTAGATCCCTTTCGCATGTAGTCTCATTCAACCAGGTCTCTCCCATCCTATATCTATGCATTTTATTTTTCCACCCTAAGTGTAGTACTTTATATTTCTCTGTGTTGAATTTCATTTTGTTAGCTTTGGCCCAGCTCTCCAGTCTATCCAGGTCATTTTGAATTTTGATTCTGTCCTCTAGGGTATTAGCTACTCCTCCTAATTTGGTGTCATCCTCAAATTTGATAAGTATGCCCCTAATTCCCTCATCCAAGTCATTGATAAAGATGTTGAATAGCACTGGGCCCAGGACAGAACCCTGTGTCACCCCACTGGTCACATCTTTCCAAGACGAAGAGGAGCTACTGCTGAGCACCCTTTGGGTTTGGCCTGTCAACCAATTCCAAATCCATTGAACTGTTAACTTGTCTTGCCCACATTTTACAAGCTTGTTTGCAAGAATGTCATGGGGAACATTGTCAAAGGCCTTACTGAAATCAAGGTATGCGATGTCCACAGTGTTCCCTTCATCTACCAAGCTGGTAACTTTATCAAAAAAAGAGATCAGATTAGTCTGGCATGACTTGTTTCTCTGAAACCCACGTTGACTTTTTGTGATTATGGCATTGCCTTCTAAATGTTCACAGACTCTCTGTTTAATGATCTGCTCTAGAATCTTCCCTGGTATTGATGTCAGACTTACTGGACGATAATTGTTGGGATTTTCTTTTTTCCCCTTTTTGAAGATGGGGACAATGTTTGACCTCCTCCACTCTGCTCGGACTTCTCCTGTTCTCCAGGAATTCTCAAAGATTATTGCCAATGGCTCTGAGATCACATTTTCCAGCTCTTTTAATACTCTTGGATGTAGTTCATCTGGTCCTGGAGATTTAAATTCATTTAGATTAAGAAGGTATTCCTGTACTACTTCTTTGCTTATTCTGAGCTGGATTTCCCCTATTGTGTCCTCTATTCCATTCTCCTCAGGTTGGCCCCCCTTTTCCTTTTCTGAAAACATTGAGGCAATGAAGGTGTTGAATAATTCTGCCTTTTCTCTGTCCCCTGTTAGCATTTTGCCATCTTCTCCACGTAGTGGCCCTATCATTTCCTTCTTCCTCCTTTTGCTGCGGACATACCCTAAAAACCCTTTTCATTGTTCTTAACCTGCCTAGCAAGCCTGAGCTCATTCTGCGCTTTAGCTTTTCTGACTTTACTCCTACACGTGTTCGCTATCTGTTTGAATTCTTCTTTGGTGATTTCCCCCTTTTTCCGTTGCCTATACATGTTCTGTTTAAAACTTAGCTCCGTTGAAAGTTTTTAGTCATCCATCCTGGTTTCTTGAGACACTTCCCATTTTTCTTCCTCAATGGTACTGTTTGAAATTGTGCCTTCAGTATCTCCTTTTTGAGAAAGTCCCATCCATCTTGAGGTGTCTTCTCTTTTAGTATTCCTGACCATGGGATCACCCCCAGTATTTCCCTGAGTTTATTGAAATCAGCTCTCCTAAAGTCAAGAATGCGTGTCTGACTATGCTTGGCTTCTCCTTTCCATTGTATAACAAACTCCAGGAGAACATGATCACTCTCACCTAAGGATCCCACCACTTGCACCCCATTAACCAGGTCATCTCTGTTGGTTAGGATCAGATCTAAAATAGCTGACCCCCTTGTTGCCTCTTCCACCTTTTGGACCATGAAATTGTCTTCCAGGCAAGTAAGGAATTTGCTAGACCTTAAAGTTTTGGCTGAGTTAGATTGCCAGCAAATATCAGGATAGTTGAAGTCCCCCATCACTACTACATCTCTCCTTTCTGCATGTGTGTTCATCTGTTCTAGAAAGGCAACATCCAATTCCTCCGTCTGATTTGGGGGTCTGTAGTAGAGTCCCACAATAACATCCCTGTTGTTTCCCTCCCCTTTAATTTTTATCCAGATGCTCTCCACCTGGCTTCCAGTGTTGCTGTCATGGGTCTCTTCACTGGTGTAAATATCCCTGACATATAATGCTATTCCTCCTCCTTTCCTGTTTGGCCTGTTTCTCTTATAAACGTTATACCCCTCTATAAGAGAAACAGGCCAAACAGGAAAGGAGGAGGAATAGCATTATATGTCAGGGATAGTTGCACCAGTGAAGAGATCCATGGCATCAATACAACCAAACAAACAAAAGAAATAAAACAGCACCCACCTCCTAAGTAAAAATAGAGCACCAGAACCAAGATATATGTGCAATATGTCCTTAAATGTTGTAAATTACTGCAATTATATGTATAAGTCTACAGAAGTCTTTTTGTATGTTATATGTAAGACCGTAGATTTGTTGAAATAAGACTAAATTTGTACATAAAATTGCAGTAATTTACAGCATTTAAGGACATATTACACATATACGTTGGTTCTGGTGCTCTGTTTTTTGTATTAGTACATTGGATAGTTGTGCCATAAATGGAAATTATGGAATTGTTGTCCATTAGTGCTCTTATTAGGGCACGTTTCTAGGATGGAGGACCATTGCCTCCCAAAAATACTACTCTACGGTGAACTTGCCACGGGTCAGCGTAAGAGGGGCGCTCCAAAAAAGCGATACAAAGACTCCCTGAAACAACATCTCAGGCTTGGCCAAATTGATCACCAACAGTGGTCCGCCCTGGCCTCACATCAGGAGGCATGGAGACGCACTATCCACAATGCTGCAGCCTTATTTGAGAACTCACGACGAAGAAGTCTTGAAGAGAAACGATAACGCAGAAAGAATCACAACCCAAAAACATCACCCAAGGAGACCTTCTGCTGTGCTTTTGCAACCGGACTTGTTTATCTCGGATTGGCCTTGTTAGTCATCAGCGTGCTTGCAGAAAGTGTGGGATGAGTCCTTCCTGAATCTTCGTTTGTGAAGAAAAGCCAGAGAGAGAGAGAGAGAGAGAATTCATGCCAACTGTTTGCATCCAAAGGATGCTAGCCACTGTATAAAATATGTAACACAGTAGTTGCACCATGACCTACACTATACTAAGGGAAAGGAAATTTGTGCAAAGAATCAGGAACATCAAAAGACATGTTGAAGCAGAAAAGGAACAAAACCAATATGGTGTCTCCTCCCCATTTCCGTTATAGAAGCCAAATTCAATGGCATTTGAATTTTTCTTCAATACTGTTGACAGGAGATTATTCTATGCTCCCCTACAACAGCAGGATAGTTCAGAAGAACCAGGACAGGAGATCCTCTGCATAGAAGCAGAGGTTAACATCTAAGGACTTCAGGGATAACATTCTGGGGGCTTCTGCTATTGCCTTCAGCACCCCCTGCCTGGGGCAACTGTTTCATTCTGCCTAACTATAGTATCAGTCCTGTAGATATTGACCTACATCCAATTGCTAGACCCAACTAAAGAAGACTGCATGAGGTCTCCAGAGCTATTTTTGTGTCCCCAAGATGCACCAGGGATTAAAAACAAACAAACAAACAAACAAACTGTGGATTAAAAAAAAAAGGAACAATTGTGCCTCCAATTGCCCTCAAACATCCTCTAGGGGGAAGAAAGATAAATTTCTTAAAGTATTTTCTTAAAACACAATAAAGGGCTTTATCCTGGCTTACCCCTGTTCTGGCCCTGTATCTGCCCTAGGGGTAGCTTGGACTGCCCAGGAGAAGATCAGGGTAAATTCCCTGCATTTTTTGGACTGCAGGGCTGTAGAACGTGGGCAAGCCAGGGTATGTGGCCCAGGGCATTTCCATGAATAAAGAATGTTACCCGTTAGAGACAATTGTTCTCCAAACTGTGGAAGCAGATGGGGATGGAATGGTTTGGGGTCATGTGCTCTTCCCATGCTGCTAAACACCGGGGTCATGTGCTCTTCCCATGCTGCTAAACATTTAGCAGCTCTTCCCATGCTGCTAAACACTGGGGTGGGGAAAACATGTTGGAACAGGGCTTTTAGGTAGAGACAGCAGTCAGTTGGATAGGGATCCTCTTGCAATCTTGCACTGGAGGCAGGAGTCCTCGTTAGGGGGTAAAAGGCAGGCTGTGTGGCACACACAGTACTGTCCCCCAAGAGAGGGGAAAGGTGGGGGGCAGGTCAGAAGGAACAACTGGGAGCCTGCCAGGGCTGCCCTACCACATCTGCCACCTGAGGCAGTTGCTTAACTCTGCCTAGTGGGCAGGGCTGGGTTGGAGGGAGAGTTAAATAGCAGCAGAAGGTAGCAGTAAGTGAAATCTTGCACCATTGCTACTCTTAATATAGTTGTTCCTCTTTAAAAAACAAAGGCAATACAACTCCCTTTTGTATTCCCCATATTAATAATGGAGAAGCTGAGGAACAAGAAGCAATCAGTCATTTTTCTAGAAGCAGACTGTATAGTGGGGTCCAAACCCCATTCATTATGCTGCATTCCTTATTATTACTCATTAATGAACTGGCAAATAAATTACAAAAAGCTTTTATAAGCTGGTTTCTTATTAATTCCACATTTTCTGCAACAAGTTGTTAAATTAATGAATCAAGGACATAAAACTGCCTGCTAATTTAATTACATGATCACAACTGCACCAACATTTGTCTTAGCAACATATAATCATCAAAACAGTTGTTTTATTTTGAGCCTTTTTTATGTGAACAAGTTTACAATAAATATTTACATAATATCTTCATTGCAGCTTCTCTCCCCTACCCCACTCTTGGCATGTGTTTAAAATTTGGTTTCTAATTTTGTCTGAAATATTAGTAAAAAGAAGGAAACAAAACATTGATATGATTATTCCTCCCCCTTCTTCTTCCTAATTATTCACAATGCCAAGCAAATTAGATTGAACCTATCTGGATAGAAGATACAGCTCATCCAAGGCCAGCAAACCTTCATTATCTTTGAAAACTGGGAGCTCAATAACCTTCAACAGAGTAGAAGATTAAAGACATGCATGTGAAAAACACATACATGAGCTGGTTGAATATGAATAGATAATAGTTTGTACTTGAAATATTCTTCTACATAATGGGAAGGAATGGAGAAATTGTGGTCCCTGTAGGTCCCCACACCCAAACTTCTTAAAAATGTTATTTGTATGTGATTTCTCAGTCAAAATTGGATTAAAAAAAATGTACCCTTCTTCAAACTGCAGACTGCTTCCCCCAAACAGCTAAAATTGGCCAAAAATGAAACTGGAAGCAATGTGACATTCTTTATAGTCATGTTCAATACACCAGTGTGGATTCCAGTTGGAATGTGAGGGTGAAAAAATGGCCTTCACCCCCTCTACAGTTACCTGTCCCTACTACTATCAATGAACCGATGAGGAACAAGTTTGGGAATAATGGACTAAGTACAGGCATCTAGTCATCAAGGTTTTGAATAATGAAGGGGTGTATGGATGACCCTCCCCTTCACCACTTGACACACATGCAATCAGAACTTGTTGTGTAACTTTCTCCTCAACAATGGACCAGGCTTTCACACACATAGGCCTCTGTATATAGTGCAGCTGACATCACATATTGCATTCTGTGTATGGTGGAAGAATGAAATATTTGCTATGTCTTAAACTATTGTGATGATATCCCACACCAGAGTATTTTTATTGGAAATAACACAAAATGCACTCACACATGCAACACACATCCCTGAGAACCATGCAAGGCTATAGAGGAGTAAAGTGGAATGATTGGATAGGGGAAGAGATTGGGGAATATAGGATGATAATTACCAGTTTTGAAGAGCAGAGTTTCATGTAATGAAGCATAGGAGGTTCTGATCCAGGGGTATGCTGAGAAAGAGAGTGCCCAGGTTCATCTACCACTGCAAACATAGCTGGGGTCTAGGCTGGGATATTTATACCCTATTTCATATCCTGAAGGGTGTCCTTAATTCACAATAGCAAGTGCATGAGAAGCAACAGGGTACGGAGGCAGCATCAACAAAAAAAGGTGTGCAGTTCTAGTCTGTTATCAATTGCTCATACTAGACACAAGATAAGTCAATAGCCAGTCCAGAGATCAGTCACCAATTGTCCATACTAGATGCAAGAGAAGTCAATAGCCAGTCCAGAGTCCAGTCGCCAGTTGTGCATATAAGATGCAAGAGAAGTCAATAGCCAGTCTAGAAATCAAAGAGTTAGGTCTGAGGTCTAGCTACTTGGTCAGCAAGGGGTTACTGTAAGAGTACAGAAGTCAGTCCAAAGCCAAGGCAAAGCAGGAACACAAGAAGAATGTAACAGATAATGATAAGCAGTTGTCAGCACTAAATCTGGGAGGAAAACTTCTGGGAGATTTATAGCCAGATCATCAGGGCCAGCTGGGTCTCATTAACAAGAAATCTGGTTAGCTTTTAGTATTTAAATGATGCTGGGCATGACGTTTCTCCCTTTTTTGTTCAGAGAAGTAAGCCATGTCATTGGAATCATCCATCACTGACTGGCAGACGTTTTGTTTTTCAGGATGAGAAATGATTTCTCTATCTGCTTTGGCTGCCCTCTCAGAGGGAGCCAGAGCAGTCTCTTCAGGATAAGTGATGCTTTATCTATCTGCTTTGTCTGCACTCTCAGCTTCCTCCTCCTCCCTTCTCCTCCTCCTCTGAGTCCTTGGCAAGGGGGCTCATGACATCAGGGTACTCTGGTTATGACAAAGCCTGGATGGCTTTCTTACCAGATAGATAAAGGGAATGAAGCTAAACTGATTGCTTTGGTTCCCACAAGACAAAACACTGATTGTTCTGCAGCAACCTCTTAATCAGGTCAAGTAGGGAGTATAGACGAGAGTTCTGTAGGAATAGATTTAGAAATGGTCACTTAATTATTTGTTTGAATGAATGACTGCTGAGGCACCCAGGGCTGGAAGAAAGGATTAGCACATACTTCCTTAATGATTGTGTTTACTAAGAGGCTTCTGCAAAATCCTAATATGGGCTTCCTTGCCAAAATATTTCTAAGAAACATCCTGATCATTGTGACCTCCAACTGACCTCTTTGTCCCAGCCAAGCTGGCCCCCCAAAGTGTCCAATATTTCCAATTATGAGCTATTGCAGGGAGGGGGTAGTAGGGCAAACTAACAGATTGTGTGGGGAGTGGCCTTGCATGCCTAGGCTTTCCCAAGTTTTATTCCATATCTCATGTTTCTTTGGGTGAGAATTGGGAAGGGTTCTTCTCATTTAGCTTGACCTTACTCTGTAGACAGAATTCAAGGGATTTCTAGTTGTCGGCTGGCCCAGCAAGTTGTCTTCCATGGAGTGCCTGGCCAATGAGTGGCCAACTGTGGGGTTGGGTTTGGAGACCAAAATACCTGAAGTAACTGGAAATACCCTGGGTCCTGGGAATGGCAATGAACTGTCCCCATGGCATAATTTAGCCCAAATGCATCCTGTCTATCATGTTCTTTTATTGAAAATAAACTATGATGATCAGCCATAAATCATTAGATGTGAAATGAGGTAGATATCCATGCTGAAATGGAAGAAGGCTGAGGAAGGAAACAGGGCCATCTTATACACAGGGCTTATCTAGACAGGCAATTTATCCCATCTTGCCCCCGTCTCAGAGACCCACAGTCCTGACAATGCAAAGTATTTTCCTCATTTTGCCCTGTGCAGTCCTCACCAACCCTGCAGCAGATACAGGGCACTGATGGGGAGAAGGTGGGTATTATAAGAAAATAACTGTTTTATTCTGTTTCTGCTGGGAGGGAATGGATCAGTTCCTGTATATCCACAGGATCATGTCCCAGCAGGCTTCCCTCACTGCTGCTGCCATCTCCTTGGCTCTCCCGGAAAGTAGGAAGGAGTCCTGCAGCATGTGACCAAGGCTGGTCACATGCAGGGGGCTCAGTCACATATTGCATCCTCCCTTCCTGCCTTCCGAAACAGTGAGAAAAATGGTGGGGCCAGGATACACTGGAAGGGAGCTGGTGTATCCTGACTCGTGTAGATGAGCCTATAGTGTCATTAATGACTGTTCCAAAGATGTGACTTTACCCCACATAGCATTATATGGGTCTGGAAGAGCAGAGGGAAAATCCAACTCCATAATAATGAAGAAACTGCCTTTTATTCACTTTATCATCAGCTTTACTCTATGATTTTATTAGGAGGGCAATGTATCAATGTTCAGATTCATTGTTATTTTCTTCCGACCCATGAAGTGATGCCACTCAATGTGAAATGCACAATTTAAGAAGGGAGCTCAACAGTGCCACCCATTAAACAGATTCATTTGAAATATAGGATTCAATTACAGTTACATCTCCAAATCAACTGTGGGCTTTGATCAGTTGCTTTTATGCTGAAAGAAGTACATGGCTGAAAGAGAAACTTTGTCTCTGCTGTGGGAGATGTTATTGCTATTAATTTACTTAATTAGGAAGGAAAACACAACAAATTACTCTTAATAAGCCTTTTAGACAGGATTTGTTTTTAATCTATGGAATCATTTATATCTATTCATATTAATTATTTTCCAAATTGAATTAGTATTCCAGACACACTTTGAAATGACCTCTATTTGTTAACGAAGACGTGCAGTGCATAGGTTTGGATCCCCTCTGTCTTACCCTGAAGAGAATGGAGTTCACAAAATGGATCTTTCCTACATCTTCCCTTTCCTCTGCAGCCCTCCTACATCCCCAAAACTTTGTTCCAGGAGTTCTTCCTAATGTTTAGATAGAATCTCTTTTCCTGTGTTTGAGCCCATTGTTCCATGTCCTAATCTCTGAAGCCACAGAAAACAAACTTGCCCCTTCCTCAGTATGACATCCTTTCAAATATTTAAACATGGCTATCGTGTCCCCTCTTAACCTTCTCTTCTCCAGGCTAAACATACCCAGCTCCCTAAGCTGCTCCTCGTAGGGCATAGCTTTCAGACCTCCCACCATTTTGGTCACCCTCCTCTGGACACGTTCCACCTTGTCCATATCTTTCTGGAATTGTGGTGCCCAGAACTGGACACAGTATTCCGGGTGAGGTCTGATTTAAGCAGAATAGAGTGGCACTATTACTTCCCTTGATCTAGACACTATACTCCTATTGATGCAGCCTAGAGTCACATTAGCTTTTTTAGATGACAGAAAGGAGAGACAATTTAGGATCCAGTTATATTTAGAAATACTGGCTCTCATCCTAAGTGAGGTGGTAAATCTCACATCAAGTGGCCTCACCAGTGGTGGCACTAGGAGTGTGTGGAGAGGACAAACTGCACCAGTGGGGAGGGGTGACACCAGCCTTAGTGATGCCACAGGGCATCAGTGCTGCAATTATCTCTACCTCAGTCAGGCTCATGGAAATTTTGTAGAGAATCTATAATATCGGAAACATTTATTAGTGTCAGGATTGGTCCCTGACATGACCTTTTCCTGCCAAATTAAGTTCTGTTGTATCAGTTTGTGGTTAATGGTATTTACATTCCTCTGTACTTGTTAACAAGTATGTGATTTAGCTGTGAAAAAGGAATATGTGCTCCATGTTTGTAACTTTCTGACAAAACGGACACCAGGATTCAGCTCTGGGAAAAAGGGGCTGAGTCTGGGTATGGTGGGAACTGAGAATGGGGATGATGGATAGCCAATTACTGTATAGCCCTCCAGATTTTGTAGGTTGTAGAATGCTTTGAGTGTACTGCTTGCTAGTTAGGTTTCATTCTGAGCAATGGACTTGTAGGGTTAGCTCTCTGGATTACTGTGATAATAAAGTATTCTGTTTTAACTCTGAAACTGCTGGTCACTGAGTCTGAAGAAGCTCATACATGACAATTAGAACATCATTTCTGTCTTCAGTTCTTGTATCTCTTCAGATGCATCTCACTGTAGAAATAATGCTGTTTGACACCACTTTAAGTGTTGTACCTCCATCCAGTAGAATCCTGGGATTTGTAGTTTTTTTTCCAGGGTCTTTAGCCTTCACTGCCAAATAGTGTTGGTGCCTCACAAAACTACAAATCTCAGGATTCTGTAGAATGGAGTCATGGCAGTTAAAGCAGTGTCAAACTGCTATATTTCTACAGTGTAGATGTACCCTCAGTCCCTTTACTAAAAGTGAGGCTGGTGCCAGGAGTCCGCATGACTAGACATAAGCCAAAATCCATGCACCCTAGCACAGGTCCACTAATTCTCAGCCAAATCTCAATTCTTCTTCCTCCACCTCTTCTTTCTCTTTTTCTTCCTCCTCCTCTATTTATGTGTATTCCACCTTTCTCCCCAAATTGGGACTCAAGGCAGCTTACAATTGTAAAAAGACAATACAGCTGAAACCATACAAAAAGTAAACATTTAAATGGAATTAACTATTCACAAAATTAAAATGGTTGAAAATTACACTTTAAAATATATATTTAAAAAAACTGAAAGATGGTGCCACTCTATTCTGCTTTGGTCAGACCTCACCTTGAATACTCTGTCCAGTTCTGGGCACCACAATTCAGGAAGGATATTGAGAAGCTAGAACGTGTCCAGAGGAGGGTGACCAGGATGTTGGGAGGTCTGGAAGCCATGCCCTATGAGAAGCAGCTTAGGGAGCTGGGCATGTTTAGCCTGGAGAAGAGAAGGTTGAGAGGTGACATTCATAGCCATGTTTAAATATTTGAAGGGATATCATACTGAGGATAGAGAAAGCTTGTTTCCTGCTGCTCCATAGACTTAGGACATGGAGCAATGGGTTCAAACTACAGGAAAAGAGACTCCACCTAAACATTAGGAAGAACTTCCTGACCATAAGAGATGTTTGAAATATACTGCCTTGTAGTGTGGTAGAGTCTCCTTCTTTAGAGGTTTTTAAATAGAGGCTGTATGGCTATCTGTCAGGAATGATTTGATTGTGTATTCCAGCATGGCAGGGGGTTGGACTGGATGGCCCTTGTGGTCTCTTCCAACTTTATGATTCTATCATTCTATAAAAAGCAATTAAAAGAATTCAGTTTAAAGCAGTACACCCCCTTCAGCCTATTCTTTAAACTTTCTGTTTTGAAAGCCTATCAGAATAAAAAGGTCTATGCTGCCAACAGAAGCACAACTGTTATATCCTCCTTGGGAATGTAGATGCAGAAACAAGGGGCAGCAATTGAAAAGGCCCTGTCTTGCATCCTCACCAACTATGCTTGTGCCAATGGTAGGACTGAGAGAATGCCTCTGCTGAGGATGTCAGGCCCCTTTTGGAGATTTTCAGGCGGCTAAAATCAGCCTCTGGCCGCGCAAGCAGCCTCCGGAGCAGTAACGAGGCTGCTGCGCGGCAAGAGTCCATTTTGGACAATGCCGTTTCTCTATTGGCGTTGTCTGTGAGTGTTGTGGCTAGCATTGGAGGCGGCCGTGCTGTTTGTCACTCACAGAAGTTGTCCGTGAGTGAAAAACAGCGCGGCCGCCTCCAATGCTAGCTGCAACATTCACGGACAACGCTGAGAGAGAAACGGCGGCGTCCAAAATGGACCCTTGCCGCGCAGCAGCCTCATTACTGCTCCGGAGGCTGCTTGTGCGGCAAGAGGCTGATTTTAGCCATCTGAAAATCTCCATAGTCTCATACAGGTGAGATGCAGTCCACCAGATAGCCTAGACCTGAATCATATAGTGCTTAGAACTTCCAGAGCTCCCTGACCCTGCTGCTAGTCCTCCTAACTTAACTTTGCATAGCTGTTTTTGACCCTAGCTCTTCATTTGCCCTTCTGGTTATTCAAGAACTGGGTGGACACAATATCTCCTGCATCCTCTTATGACATATGCTGGTGTAATGTGGTTCTATATCTTTTCATGGTTGTGCAGATTCATTATTCATTGTGATGGGGGAGAGGTAACTGTAAAAGAAGGAATTTAGCCAGGAAGATGGGGAAGTTGAGACATGGATGTAGGGATATGTAGTACCAGTGAGCATGGAAAATAATAACTGTAGCCCATGGGAGGAGGAGGTAGAAGGGGGGTGCTATGGAAAATTGAAGCCCAGGCTTCCAGTCTCCAGGCTGCAGGCAGGTTCACTATCCATGATCCTGCATGCCCAAACCAATCCACTCACAAGACACATAGATCAAGCTCAAGTTGCCCTCAAATCCTGCAGGAACATTACTCAGTTCCAGGCTCACTGGTCCACCTGGACTCTCCCTGTCACCTTTCAAGAAAACTGGCCTCTGCCCACAAATGCACACCTCCTCAGCCACGAGAAGTACATGGTCAGCCCATGGCCTAGCAGTTAGGATGAATGGTTAGCCTGGCTATATAAGTAAGTTGCAGCCTGCTGCTATGTGGACCAAGCAGAACAGGCCAGGCACATGCAGAACCAAAGAAGCAAGTTGAGAGGGGGTGCCATCAGCCTGTAGCCATACAGCCCCCATCAGGCCTCTTTGCCTCTTCTGCCCACATCTGACAGAGTATCATGCTATGGTCCAGCACGTCAGTGCCCTCATGGAGTTATCTTCACTAACTCCCCATCACCTGATGTCTTAGATACTCCCCACCACCACTGAATGGGCAACTGCTGGCTGCTGGGTCACACAATGGCAGAGCCACAGGGCCTGTTGTAGCACAATCAGGCACCCTCCAGCCCACCACAAGACTATTCAGCCATTGGGAGTCATAACATCAGTAAGGTGATCAATGAGATCGCTATCTCAAGCTGTTCAAAGTTTCCTTCTTCCTGGTCTGGATTGCCACATGCTTTCCCAAAACCAGAAAATGCAAAGAGGAAGACGAGAGGGAGGCAACATCTTAAATAGCCTTTACTCTACCCTCTATGTGCTCTGTTGCTGCACTACGCACCCTGACATCTTTTAAAATGGCCTTCTTTCCCATAAGGCCAGCAAACACACCTCTTCCCTCTTTGTAGAGCTGTACTGGGGAGGAGACCCAAATAGATCATACTATGCAGAACTCATGGAAACACTAGGTCCAATCAATCTTAAGGGCTGCATATTGCGAGAATGTTTCCTTCTTAAACAACCACCTATCCATGTTTTTATAGGGACAAAGATGAGGAGGGGGGGGAAAGAGTTTCTCAGGAACAAGGTATGTAAATTACACAAAACCCAGTCTGACTCTGCACTCCTTTTTGTTCCATGGATTGAAAGGAGTGTATGATGGATGGTTGGGAATATATTTCACTCTTTTTACTTCCTCTTCTCCCATTAGCAAAAATGGTAGATGTGGAGTGTCAGCAAATCCTTACAGAATCCCCCCCCCCCACACACACACATTGATCTTAGAGTACTGGCAAAGTATTTGTGGCATTCTGGAAACATATCCACATTTATCACTGCCAGTTGGGATTGAAAAGAATCTAACCAGGCCAAAAGGAGTTTTAGAAAAGCTATAAAAAGAGAAAAAGATAGAGAAAGAGGGGAACAGGTTTAAAATAAATCTTTCAAAGCAGGATTTCTGGGGTGCAGATCTGATTTCTGTCCTATATTCATATTATATTCGAAGGTAAAGACTTCCAACCTGACTTTGAATGATCTCCACTTGATTCCAAGTCAGCACAGTATGCCAGAAAACAAAAAGCCCTATAAAGTTTAGTATATATGCAATGTACAAGGCCTGCTGGCTGGCTGTTTCATAGAGATTTACCTTTAGCTGGAGATGTTGGCTTAAATTTCAACAGTTAATACCATGTAGAAGAAACCTATAGAACCATTTGATTGAATGAAAGGGTCCATTCTAACTAGGATTAACAATAAGATTTGGGCCACTGCTTTGCTGAAAACAAATCAATTTGGTTGTTCCAGAAGTCTGTTTTCTATCCATTGGCAATGAAATTACAGGGTGAGAAAAATCATAAACATATCTGGCAGTGATGTAGACTTGAATTGATTGACTCAGACTCAAGTCAGACTCAGGTTGTTTAAATGACTTGACTTGGAGTAGAGTCTGCAACAAATGATGCACTGACTCAACTCGTAACTTGTATATTTTTTAGCAACCAACTTGCTGGCCTTGGGGCACATTTCATGGAGGGAAATACATTAGGCAATAGGCTTGAGGTGGAAGGGTCCTTCTAAAGCTTTTCAAAAGCTGTAGAAGACTCCTCTGATGTGCAGGAGGGACAGGCTGCTGAGCAGACCTCAAGCCCGTTTTCTAACGCATTTGCTGTTCCCCTCTGAGAAATGTGCCCCATGCTCTGGGGATGAGTCTTGCCTGCTGCTCCTTGGAAAAGCTTTAGAAGGCTCCTCTGATGTGCAGTGGGGTCAGGCTGCTGAGTAGATCTAAACTCCTGCCTCAAACCCAGAGTATTGGGCACATTTCTCAGACTGGAACAGCAAATGCATTAAGGAATAGGCTTGAGGTAGAAGGATCCTTCTAAAGCTTTTCTTAGAAACAGCAGGCAAGACTCACTCCCAGAGTGCAGGGCTCATGCCTAACACATTTGCTGTTCCCCTCCAAGAAACATGCTCCACACTCTTGAGTCTTGGTTGCTGCTCAAAGTGAATGACACTATTGACTTTCCTAACATATCCCAACACCATGTCCTTTTTTTCTATTAAAGTTTCCTCCCAGACTTGAGACATTGTTAGTATGTCCTACTATCCCTTCCCCATGGTATCTCATAATGGGAAGATAACTTGACTTGAAAGTATCTTGCAAGGACTTGAGACTTTACTTGAGACTTGAAGGTAGAGACTTGAGACTTGACTTGAAATTTAGAATAAAAGACTTTAATACATCACTGGTATCTGGCATTGGAAAGTGGAGGGAAGAACCCTTGAGCTCATAATTTTGTTCTTAGTGAGATGCACCAGCACTATCTATTGTTTGCTAAAGATGCTTCAAAACCTCTGAAGAGAATAATGATGCTTTAGAAAAGCCATGCAATAAATCTGTAAAGAAGCCCTAAGCAGTCCTGAAAATATCTTCACACTTTTTCCTCACACCAAGCCATGTTTATTTCTTTCTCTAAAGTTAATCTAAGCTCATTGTTCTTTTTCTTCTGGTGCATGGATGATGAGGGTGATGATGATGATGATGATGATGATGGCAATACCATTTCTTAGCCAACCTTGACACTACAGTTTCTCCAAGTGGCTTTACAATACAAAATTTAGAAATCTAACCAATAGTTTCATATATAGTAATTCTCTAATATAGCAAAGGTAGAATGTATAATACAATCTTTGGCTGAAAGCTAAAGAAAGCATATAAAATGTACACTATATTTTCTATTTATGTTATGAATTTTATTCAAAGTAATATTATTAATAAACATCAATCAGTTGTGGATGCTGCAGTTTAAAGATTCCTGCACTGACTATGGACTTAGACTAGATATCCTTAAAGACCACATCACAATGTAAATTTAGTAGATTCTAGTTTAGGCAACTTATGCCAAATAAAATCAATTTGTTCTAAAGGTATTACAAAGCTCTTTCTTGTCAAAACTTTTTTTTTTTTTTTGCCTCAGGTCTCTGCACACCAGTCCATTTGCTCTTCTTTCCATAGGAGTCTATTGGTGGTAGTGGGGATTGTGGTGCTTTTGTGCCTTCAAGTTATTTCTGACACTAAGGTGACTCTATGGTGGTGTTTTATTGGCAAGATTTATTCAGAGGGGGTTGGCCTTCGGACTTTTTCGGATGGGGTTTTGCAACACTAGCAGCCTTGTCCCCATTGCGCTGCTGCTGCGCTGCAGGGCATCCCTTTTGGATGACACTCTCCCCTGCCGATAGTGCCAAATATGGTGCTGCAGCATCCCAGCAGTTATGCAACAGTATTGGCAGAGGATCAGCAGGGGAGAGCATCATCCGAAAGGGACACCCTGCAGTGCAGGAGCCTCGCAACAGGGACGAGGCTGCTAGTGTTGAAAAACCCCGTCTGAAAAAGTCCTTTGACTTCCTCTGAGGTGAGAGAGTGTAATTTGTCCAAAGTCATCCAGAGGGTTTCCATGGCCGGGTAGGGTTCAAACCCTATTCTCCAGAGTCTAGTGCATCTGAGTCCAGTGTATGCAGTGAAGATTGAAATAAATATTGACATCTAGTGGAGAAGAGGATTAGTTGCAATCTTTTGTCTGCAGTTCAACAGTTGTAAAAAACAACAAGAAAGATGACAGATCTAAATCAGTTGATTTTGGAAGAAATAAGATAGATGAGAGTACTTAGTGATAACGCTCTGCCAACAAATAGACAATGCCCACTTCTCTCTGTTCTATGGTTTTACAATAAGGAACACCTGTCTTGGGCCCACTGTTCTGCTTATTATGCTGCTGTTGTATTTTACAGCTGTTTTCCTACTATGTGAAAAGCAATATTATCTACACCTATATACAATATGTACTGATATATAAAAATGTTTAAAATCACACTATCATTGAACTGCAGCTTGTTTCAGAACACTAAAATTATTTCATTAAAAGAAGGCTTTTCCAATGGCATAATGCACCTTAGTCATCAGAGGAAGGAGTCCCAGAGCGATAGAAGCCTATGAGCAGAATGTCTGAACTGTAAAACTGAAATCAAGTAAAATCATGACTAATGATGCAGGGAGGGCAACCCTCAATTTTATGTTGGTGGCAACCCATCTTCATTGTCCAGCTGTGGGCTGTCACAAGTTAGAAGTTCTGTGAAATGAACTCTTTAATTTATTAACTTGGCTGAAGTTTTAATTCTACTTTTTTTTATGCTTTCAGTCATCATGTTCCAATTTATTTTGACACTTAACTTTTTAGCCCCATAAAAACAAGCCCTCTGGTATAACTTTACTTATATACAAAAAATCCCTCCCACAAGTTCTTCTATGCTTGTCTCATACCTGTGATGAATACTTCTCTACCTATCAGCCTGTTTCGTCCAATATTAAATAAGAATTGCACAGCAAACTATTTCATTTCTATGCAATACAAAACACACTCAATTTTTTTTGTCATGAACCTGCAATGTTAGGGCACCCCAAAAAGGTACAATTTTAAGGAACAAATGTAGAAGAAATTGGAAAATAGATGAGTAGACACAGAACCCTTCTCAGTTATGGAGAGACTCAGAAAAGGCATCATAGATATCATATTGACTTGGAGCATTACTATATTTTTATGCATTTTGCTTCTCTAAAGAGTTTAGAAGTTCCTGTCAGAATAAGGGAGAATTATTTTGGTCTGCATTTTCAGTGAGCTATCTAATTTGCACTTGCCAGACTAATATGTATATTGGAACACAGTTATCTTTCAGACTGACTATTTCTCTGAATTTCACAATGCAGTTCCCAGGTGCCCAGAAAGCCATATGTTAGTGGATGGTGCATAAAAATGTGTATACAGTATTAGGGAAACATGCATATAAAATATGTAAGAGACTGCTGTGTATGAAAATAAATTCAAATTTTGTGCATTCATTTATATTAGCAGGCTGATATAGAATAGATATATGTCTGACTGCACACAAAAAGTGAATGCAAGATATAGACTGATTCATTCACCTCTGCTACATTACATACACATGACAGCTACATTAAATTTGCTATATATATATAAAAAAGAGGAAGAATAACCAATGTTCAAATATTCCCCTTCACATCCATTTCACTCCCAGTTGCCTTGCATCCTGGCACAACTCACCTAAGGGAGGAGGGTGAAGGCACAACGAAGCAATGATAGGTACCTTTCCACTGGGGGAGGAGAAGGTCCACTGATAGACCAATGTCTGCACCAGCTGACACCTGTCCTGAATGCCAGTGGAAAGCCCCATTATTGTAGAAGTTCACCTACTAACATTTTTTCACCATTGAGTTGCATTTTGGCTGGAGGTTGAGAGAATATGGGGGTCGTCCAAGGATCTGCAGACACTTCATTTCCAAGACATGTTCACAATATTGACCTGAGGCCACTATGCTAGCTCTGATGCTTGTGTAGTTGTTACTCAAATTGTTTGGAGTTTGTGAGGATTCCATTGGTGCCCAAATCTTATATGGGGAATATTTAATTAGCTCAAAATGGCAGTGGGAGGCCAGGTAACATCAGGATCTTTTTACCTATGCATACTGATCATCACCAAGGAGACTCCAAGCCAGAATGTACAATTAAATGTTTTTTCTTGGGAATTAATCTTAAAAGCATTCACACTATTACTCAGACTTCAAGCAATCACACAAGGCTATCAAAGAAATTAGGAATTTTTTGAATAGAGGAATATACCAATCCTGGAGGACTGATATCACAAAGTAAAACATCAGTGAGGCAATCTGGAGGGCAGAATGGTGACACAGACTGATGTGGAGTCAAAAACAAGGGGACCTGTGCACACTTTGGTGGAGATTTAGGGTGATATTTATATTTGATAATTTCCCCCCAAGGGATGAGGTTTAGAGCAGAATACAATGTCTCTTGGAGTTTCCCAGGCTAGAAAAAGGGTTCTCTGGATGTGTTAACGATTGTTGATGGGTGATATATTTGGAACTGAATAGGATCAAACAAAGTCTATTGTGAGGAGGGATAGAGAGGAAAAACCTGTTTTGCAGCCATTGAGGACTCTGCTATTTTTGAGTGGATTAGTGGGAGACTCACCTCCAGGTGTTCTTCAGGAAGAATTCTGACCTGAGTATGACCTGTTTTGAGGAATTTCCAAAGGCTCTTCCCTAAGTTGTATGTAACTCCAACTTTAGCATCTGGGGAGTCCCTGGTTTACCTGCTAACCACATGGAAGGCCACATCAAACCAAATGGTTAAATAGTGCCAATTGTGTCATATTCCAAGATGGGGACTGTCAGGGTAGGTAACATAATCATCGGCCTCTTAGTGAAATCATTCAAGTAGAAATGAAAATTCTACCCACAATACATATATCCCACCCACGTTTCAATGGGCCATCAGGGCTGGCAATATAGTAGTGGCTTCATACAGAATCTCTCTGTTTTGGCACCTTTGACACTGAAAAATTAAGAACTGTCCAGCCATTTAAACTTGCAATGAGGGTAATGAAATTATAAACAAAGCTAAACAACAACTACCCTAACAAAAACTCTAATTAAATGCTAAAATGGGGATTGGGGCAGGTGAAACAGGTAATTGATGCCTACTGGTAGCCATTATGACATATGCCGCTGACATGCTACAGAAATGAAGCAGTTTGATACTGCATTAACTATCATGGTTCCATCCTGTGGAATCCTGGGATTTTTAGTTTGTTGTGCCACCAGAGCTCTCTGCAGAGAAGGCTAAATATCTCACAAATGTACAGATCCCAGAATTCCATAGCATTGAGCCACAGCAGTTAAAGCAGTGTCAAACTGGATTATTTCTGCAGTGTGTCAGCAGCCATAGTAATGTTACTGTATATTCCGGTGTATAAGATGACTTTTGAGCACTCAAAAGTGCCCTCCAAAATTGACAGTCATCTTATACACCGGATATACTTTGCTTCGCCTCCCTGCCTGTCTCCTGCCTCTTCGCAAACGGAGCGAAGAGGCAGGAGATGGGGCAGGGGGGTGAAGCAAAGTGTTTTGAAGTTCATTCGCCCCCCTCCTCTGCCTTCTCCCCCTTTCGGGAGCAACGGAAGACAGAGGAGGGGGGGGAACGTTGCGGTTTGCTGCAGCCGCCGCTCGATCGCTTCTGCAGCGGCCAAGGCAAACCGCTAGATTTGCCCTTTTCCCCCACCTTCCTTGAAGGTGGAGGAAAAGGGAGAAAATGCCCCGTTTTGCTCCGCGACCCCAATCCCTCCTTCTGGGCTCCCTTCCGAAGGAAGCCCAGGAGGAGGACGCAGGGGCATGGAGCGAAACCCCGGGATTCGCCCCCTCCTACCTGCCAACTGCCCACCCTCCACCCATCCACCCCCCTTCCCCAAAGGCGCAGAATCGCGTGTTTGGGGAGGGGGGTGGCTGGGAAGCCCCCTCCTCCCTGCCAACCGCCCACCCTCCGTCATCCACCCCCCTTCCCCAAAGGCACGGAATTGCACGTTTGGAGAGGGGGGTGGCTGGAAAGCCCCCTCTTCCTTGTCAACCGCCCACCCTCCACCCATCCACCCCCCTTCCCCAAAAGCACGGAATCGTGTGTTTGGAGAGGGTGGGGTGGCTGGGAAGCCCCCTCCTCCCTGCCACCCGCCCACCCTCCGCCCATCCACCCCCCTTCCCCAAAGGTGCGGAATCGCGAGTTTGGGGGAGTGGCTGAGAAGCCCCCTCCTCCCTGCCACCCGCCCACCCTCCGCCCATCCACCCCCCTTCCCCAAAGGTGTGGAATCGCGCGTTTGGGGAGATGGGGGTGGCTGGGAAGCCCCCACCTCCCTGCCAACCACCCACCCTCCACCCATCCACCCCCTTCCCCAAAAGCGTGGAATCGCACGTTTGGAGAGGGGGGTGGCTGGGAAGCCCCCTCATCCCTGCCAACCGCCCACCCTCTGCCCATCCACCCCCCTTCCCCAAAGGCGTGAAATCATACATTTTTAGAGGGGGGGTGGCTGCGAAGCCCCCTCCTCCCTGCCAACTGCCTACCCTCCGCCCATCCACCCCCTTCCCCAAAGGCACGGAATCGCGCGTTTGGAGAGGGGGGGTTGCTGGGAAGCCCCCTCCTCCCTGCCACCCGCCCACCCTCCGCCCATCCACCCCCCTTCCCCAAAGGTGCGGAATCGCGCGTTTGGGGAGGTGGGGGTAGCTGGGAAGCAACTTCCTCCCTGCCAACCACCCACCATCTGCCAATGCACCCCCCTTCCCCAAAGGTGCGTAATCGCATGTTTGGAGGGGGGGTGGCTGGGAAGCCACCTCCTCCCTGCCAACCGCCCACCTTCCGCCCATCCACCCCCCTTCTCCAAAGGCGCGGAATCGCGCGTTTGGGTAGGGCGTGGTAGCTGGGAAGCCCCCTCCTCCCTGCCAACCACCCACCCTCTGCCAATCCACCCCCCTTCCCCAAAAGCGTGGAATCGTGTGTTTGGAGAGGGGGGGTGGCTGGGAAGCCCCCTCCTCCCTGCCAACCGCCCACCATCTGCCTATCCACCCCCCTTCCCCAAAGGCACGGAATCGCGCGTTTGGGGAGGGGGGAGTGTCTGGGAAGCCCCCTCCTCCCTGCCAACCGCCCACCCTCCACCCATCCACCCCCCTTTCTCAAAGGTGCAGAATCGCGCCTTTGGAGACGGGGTGTGGCTGGGAAGCCCCCTCCTCCCTGCCAACTGCCCACCCGCCGCCCATCCACCCCCCTCCCGAAAGCGGCAGAATCGCGGCTTTGGGGAGGGGGTGGCTGGGAAGCCCCTCCTCCCAGCCACCCATCCACCCTTCCGTCCAGTCACCCCCCTTCCCCAAAGCCTCGCTTTGGAGAGGGGGGGTGGCTGCGAAGCCCCCTCCTCCCAGACACCCAGCCACCCTCCGCCCAGCCACCCCCTTCCCCAAAGCTGTGCTTTGGAGAGGGGGGGTGGCTGAAGCCCCCTCCCCCCAGCCACCCAGCCACCCTCCGCCCAGCCACCCCCCTTCCCCAAAGGGGTGGTGGTCTTATCTGGAGAATATATGCCTAAGCCTAGATTTTTGGCTGGAAATTGGGGGGGTCTTATACGCCCAGTCGTCTTATACGCCGGAATATACGGTGTATATTTAAATGCAACTGTATATCAGTGAAACATCTGGCCCTTTGCAGAGTTTTGATAGTACAACAGTTGTTGCAAATTGAAATCATCTTAGCTTATTTCAAAGATTTTTAAAGTGGAGGAAAAGATGCCTGATGTTCATTTGGACACATCTTGCTCCCTTTGCTAAAAATGGATAAGCAATATCCACTATTGATTTTCTACTTATTATGGATAAAGCTTCTGAAATACAAACAGTATGAAAGTTAGATTCAGAGTAAAGACTTTTCTTGTGCACTTTTTCTATTAATGAGAAACCACATGCTTAAGTGTCAGGAGGGTAGTAACATACTGAGTCCCTCTCTGCCATATTTTTGCAAATCAAGATTCAAGAATGCCAAAAGGTGCTTTCTCTCTCCCTCTCCATATATATATATATGTAATCTCCTAGCTGCCAGAAGAACCAGAGAGGCCCATGCTTAGCTGCTACATAAGTTCAAGGGAACTTATTCACATGCAATCCCCATGGGAGTTTGACCACATTCAGTTCAAGTCAGGTCAGTAGAAATGTACAAATGTACATTACAAATGTACATTACTATGAATTTCTCTAGCACTGTTGTATTTTTTTATTTTTTTGCAGAGTGCAATGTCTTTGACCTGCATCAGAATACAGGCAGGTAAACATGCCCTAAAGCTGCAATATGGATTGTCATTTCTTTTTCTTTTCTTTTCTTTTTTTTTAACAGCATGTATATATCACATATGTCAAAATTGTTGGCATTCAGTTTCTGCACTTAATTCAGAGTTTTGAAGTTAACAATTAAAAGCTGGAACATCTCAAGGGGAAGGTGACCAAGTTGGTAACAGGTCTGGACAAAACAGGAGTGGCTTAGGGATCTGCATATGTTTAGCCTGGAGAAGAGAAGGTTAAGAGGTGACATGATAGCCATGTTTAAATATTTGAAATGTCATATTGAGCATGGAGCAAGCTTGTTTTCAGTTGTTCCAGAGACTAGGATGTGGAGCAATGCATTCAAATTATAGGAAAAGATATTCCACATAGACATTAGGAAGAACTTCTTGATGGTAAGAGCTGTTCGACAGTGGAATGCACTGCCTCGGAGTGTGGTGGAGTCTACATCTTTGGAGGTTTTTAAACAGAGGTTAACCCTTTCACGATCCTGTGGTGTCCCTGTCCCGGGGTATTAAGGACATCTGATAATTGTCATTGTTCCATCTTATGGAATCTAGGGATTTGGAGTTTAGGGAAGGGCATTTAGAATTCTCAGCCTAGCACCTCATGAAATTACAAACCAAAGTATTTCACAGAATTTTGCCATGGCAGTTAACATGGAATTCCTTCTAGAATTCCATGGATGAAGTCATGGCAGTTCAAGTGGAATCATAGTGCTATAATTGGGTAGAATGAATAGGCTCCTGGCGGTCAGGGCCCTCTATCACCACGTCAAGTCAGCACATTCATAGTATTGTGATCTACCCTCTGCATTGCATAGGATCTCCTAGCTAATGACAGTTCTTCCTTTAAACAAAAGAGTCCCTGTTCCAAATTTCTTTTTTGCAGGCAATGGTGGTCACTAGATTCCCTTTCAAGGTATGGTGAACGTGCTTTGGATTCTCCCCCGGCCCCAGATTTTTTAAGAGAGATATATATAAGGTGCTGAAAACTTAAAGTCTAGGTGAAAAAAATGTAGAGAAGATTCGCCATACTCCTGACATGGAAGCCACTGGTGATCACTGTCTGCAGAATTGTTCCCAGATGGAGCAGTATAGAGACTTCTTGAAAAATCCAATGATTTGCCTGAAGAAAGGAGCTTTTTGTTTCACAAAGGGACAGGAACATGCTGGATGCCAGATGAGATGCTCATGGCTGCAAAAGGATTTAAATTTTACTGTCTTTTATCTTAACTCTATGTGGCCAGGAAGTAGGAGTGGCCTCTGCCTGCATGAGACCCCTCACCAGAAGAACACAAGTAACATCTGAAACAGCATGTAGACCTGTGACTCCAACCTTGTCATTTTTTCTTTCTTTATTTTTTTAACACCTTTCACCTGATGAAGAAGACAATTGAGCTTCAAAACCTTGCATCATCTGTTTTGCATTTGGTTGGCTTATAAAGGTATTGCTTTTTTGTGGATTTTGTATTTTGTTTTGCTGCATGGCCAACACAGCTACCCCTGAATATGCAGAGTTGCAGTTCACCTTTTGAGAGGGAATATTATTAGGAGAGGTGCATAAAATTTTAGGGTTGGCATTGTTCCCAAGGGTTATCTAGTTTGCTGATGTAGAAAATCTTAACAGATGGCCACACAAACTGTTTAAAAAATGTCTGACAAAGGCAAGCCCACATCACACCAAAGGCACTTGTTCTGTTATCAAACAATTCTTAAGAGTGGTTAGAAAAGTAGATCTTTACCAATTGGAAATGCTCTGCCTGTTGAATCTCAGCCTTTCAAGAATTATGCCAGATGCGGGATAGGGATTGGAGCAAACTCATTATAGAAACTTCTGTTCCACCTAGGGACATGGAAATACTATTCATATTGTATACAAAAAGAGTTTCCTCTTTAATATTGGAGCTGGTCAGGCTATTACTCATTTCATGGTACTATTAATGACTGGTTGCCCCTCCCTTTGTTATTTTCTCCAGCAGGCATTAACCTTGCTGGTTGTAGCACTTATTTAATCTTCTTTTATTTTGCTTTCCTTGTTCAATACGTTGGTTTAAGAATCTCCAGGGGCAGCAGATTAATGGACCTTCAGTGTTCCATCCTGAGCCCTGAAATGGATCACAAATTTCTGTTTTATTTGATTCAGTATAATTTACAGCTAGAGTCTTGGTATTTGAGGATTTTCTCCCCACTCCCCCCACCCCAGTATGAAATTATATTTACAAATACTTGCTGTCTGCAAGGCTGAACAGAGACTGCCAATGCAAACTCTCAGAAATGTTTGCTTTTCCAAAGTCACAGAGCCAGCTCTAGCTTTGAGGCAAAGGACATGCAAAGGGTCTTTTGATACCCTCTGCATGTGGATAAATCCTGGTGAACACCCTTGATAGAATCAGACAGAGACAGCAATAGCACTCTGATCAGCATGGGGCACTTAAGACTGAAAATGAGTTGTACCTGTACTATCATCGTCTGTAGATTTTGAGTGGATCCTCAACCTAGCAACTCAGTGGACTTTATCAAATTACCCCCCCCCTTAGTGTTCTTTTGCCAGAATATTTTGTGGTGTTTTTATGCTGGCAAAAGAAACCCCCCTACCAGACCTACCTTGAGCAGTGGCAATGAAGCATCCCTAATATAAATGGAACATGAACGGAGATCTGATTGCTTCCAGGGTTGAAATCTTGCCGATTCTCAGAAGAAGATGCGGACATGGCAAATTTTAAAAATAAAGCAAAATAAACACATAAAATAGACACATAACCACAGAAGCACACTTTAAAAGTCCCAAGTACACTGGGGGAGGGGTCATAAAAAGAATGCCCCCTACCTGGTTGTCATGATCTCACCCGGATTCTGTCAATGTTGTATTTGTTAAAGAATAATGGATTGAAGTTTCAAATGCCAGCAATGCCGGCAACAAAGCACCCACAATGCCAGCAACAAAGTGCCAGGTGAGCTCTATTGGTGGCTTGACCCATCAGTAAAAGGGAATGGCTTTTTGACAAGCATGGTCGTAAAAGGACCACTTCATACGGCATGCACACCCTTTTGTGATCATTAGATATCATTATGACACCATATTTGCCTGATCTGATAAAGTCCAAAGAGTGGATTTGCTAGGGAAGGTGAGATAGTACATGACTGGTTACGAGTATGCAATAGTTTTCCTCTAGTGGTATAGACGTTCTAGACTTGGGACATTTTCAGACAGCGCTAAACGGAGGTTAATGCGGGATGAGCTCCCGGGAGAGGAACGGTGCTCTTGCGTGGCAGGGGGTCATTTTCGGATGCCTCCGTCCCTCTTCCGAGATCATCAGTGTCACTTCTGTTAAGCTTTCGAAGCGGCCGCACCATATTTTAAGCATGGGCAACTTCCGTGCTTAAAATATGGCGCAGCCGCTTCCAAAGCTTAACGGAAGTGACACTGATGATCTCGGAAGACAGACAGCAGTGTCCAAAAATGACCCCCCACCGTGCAAGAGTGCCATTCCTCTCCCTGAAGCTCATCCCGCGTTAAGCTCCGTTTAGCCCTGTCTGAAAATGTCCATGGATATTTTGGTCTTCTTCAACGTGGTGCCTTCCAAATGTACAGTATGACCCCCATATCTGCAGGATCAGTAGCTGCAGTTTCACTTATCTGCATCCAAAAATAAAAAAAATTCTCTCTTTAGGCATTTTCTAGGTCCTCCGGCACAGTTCTACGGTAACCTTCCCCTACTCCAACCTTGTTTTTAAAAATGCTGTAAAAGTTAATGGGTGAGGGGAGAATCAAGGAAGTTGTATGAAACATGGGCAACTTATCTAATCGTCATGCAGCTCTCATGACACTGTAGTCAACTTGGTCAATCATCATGCAGATCTCTTCAGTGGGTATTGGATCTGGATATTGAACTCCAGGATGGGCATGTTGTCTTCCTAGTACTACTCTTTCTCTATCTTCTTTCTTCTTCTTTCAGGAAAGAGAGTTCTAAAAACCTCAATGTAAGCAATATCTGCACCCACCCACCCCACAGCAAGGAGGAAGAATGACCAAGGAACCCAGTATGAACTGTAAGTATAGAAACATACAGTCCCTTAAGATTTTTTACTGTTGCTGTAATATATCCTGAATTTAAAACACACATGCACACAAATGTGCATGCACTAGGTGGGAACAAGATATTGCTGCTGGTGCTGAAAATTCCTGCTGAAAGGACCAGGACAACACAAACTTTGTCTGGATATTAGCAACAACAACAACAAAACTAGAGCAACAAATGCAGTAGCCCACAGCAACATTTTACTTCACTAAAATGTGTATATTACTGAAAAGCCACCTTGTATTATGAAAAACTGCTGGAAAAAAAATGTGTATATTACGGGGGAAATACATGCAAATGTGTACATTCATGACAGATGTACAAGAAAATACAGTTAGCTAGCCGTCCATATCCATGGTTTCTGCATCCGTGGATTCAAACAGTTACAGCTCAAAAATATTCAGGGGGAGAAAATCCCCAAAAGCAAACCTTGATGTTCACCATTTTTTATGAGGCGTGCCATTTTACTATGCCATTGTATATAATGGGACTTCAGCAACTACAGATTTTGGTACCCATGGGGGGTCCTGGAACCAAACCCAAGTGGATCCTGAGGACCCACTGTACATCCACACTTTCATGTGGACATTTTTTGAATTATAAATGCAAAAATGGTGCAAAAATTCACCAAGCCGAATGTCATAGTGGGAAACAATGAGAAAATACATGACACCATGTTAATTGATCCACTAATTTCTACTTTGGAGGCTAGCTACTCCTAGGGTTTAGTGTAGGCAGTGTTATCTCTGGCTGGCACAGGAAATCACCTATTCTTTTCTAAACCCAGTTAATTTATTTGATTAAAAAGAAATGTAACTTTCTAGATAACGTCTCCTCAAGATGAATTAAAATGTAACCTTTGCATAATAGAGTAAACAGAAGATGGAACATTTTTAAAATTGCCTTTTAAAAATTGTTCAGACTAATTACTTTTTGAATGTTTAGTGAATGTTAGACCAAAAGAATAAAAATAAAAAATCATTTCATTACATCTGGAGTGGATCAGAGTAGGGATGTTACCTAATTTTATACTGCCATTCTAAGAAGTAAAAACAAAAAAACAAACAAACACACACACAAAACCTCAGAGGTTGTCTAGATGATGAAAATACTCCTCATAGAATTCAAGGAGAATACCTTTTGTTCCAACATGCTGAGAACCAGATTCACAGTATTCAGAAGGTGGGGAGCCAAAAACCCCATCTACTGTGCAGGAAACGTCTTTGCTGTTTGTCTGCAATTTGAGATGCTGTGCTTTAATGATTGACGCAGAAATGACGAGACCACACACATAAGATTGGGTTGAAATACGGGCCACTTTATTGATAGATTTCCTATTTATTGTGATTTTCTTGAGGTATGTCGCATGTGGAAAAGGGGGGAGATCCCTCACGGGGGCACGCACATGGGTGGTTGGTCACAACCGACCTAACCCCCAGCGTCCCTGGGCGACTCACCTGAGCCCCAAGGGGGATCCCGGTGTCAGGGGTTCCCCTTGGGCGCCATCTGCTGGAGGGCCCCGCATTGGGAAGGAAATCCCTAAGCCATATAGCTTCTGTGAAGGATCTCCCCCCCGAGGCTGACCCTAAGGATACCCTACATCCCTGTACCCCATCCATTAGGGACGCCGGTACAGTTCAGTGATAGATATCCTACCACTCAATTTGAGGTTGCCATAGGTGAACGCCAAGTTATCATCTCCCCGCTCCCTGCAAGTGACCACCTATTTAAAGAACCACACCCGGAGCCAATTGTCAACGTCCAAAGCGACAGTATGGGGTAGGCAAAACACCCCTCGGAAAAGAGCAGGTAAAAATTCCTACCCGGCCCAGAATGCGACCAGAAATGTCATACTGTGGCAGAGGCAGGGTGGGTGGGTTTCGATCTGATGAAAAAGAGGAGGAGACCAGGGGAGGCAATGGGTGAAATAGGCCCTGCTTTGGCGCCTCCCCTGACTCCTCCTGGCCGGGGCGTGTCCACGCCCAGGCCTGCCCATGGGTTCGCCTCCCTGCTCATCATTAAAACACCTCCCCTGGATCCACCATTCTTCAGGATCCGTGGGGGTGTCTGTTCTCCGTGAGGGTGGAAGTGGAGAGTAGATTAGCCGGACTTGTGCAGGGGATGTGGGGAGAAGGCTTGCTGGCAGGAAAATGGCCAGAAGCACCGTTTTCAATTTTTGCATTATTGAGTATGCACATTTTCCCCAAGCTGAGGAGACCAAAGAGCTTTTTATATGAGGAATGTCGCATTTGCACACCTTTGATTTACAAATACACACGCACACAAAAATTACTGTGCAGCAGCTACAACAAGTGTGGAGAATAATAACACACTGTACTTTCAGCCACCATCTTGATTTGTAGGCATGGCTGCATGTTTACTTCAAACATGGATAGCTTTGCATACAGTAGATTTTGCCAAAGGATCATAGAGACAAATGAGTGCTGCTGCAAATTTGCAAGCATGTGCATCAGTCTGCATTATATCTTCTCATCTAGACAAGCCCTCAGTTATCATTTTAAATGTGAACTTCTCAGAGGTTTTCAATACAGCATTCTAGCATTCTGAATAGAAAAGATGCATATTAGGAAAAAGTGTACCAAATGTACATATTCATGAAAATAACACTCAGAAATGCATTTTATTAGGAAGGTTTCTTACAAACAATGTATATACTAAGCAAAAGTTATGTGCAAAAATTTAGAAATATGCACAGAAATGTCTACATATTTCTTTTTAAAAAACCTCAAAATTTGTGAGAAACAAAATTTTAAGATTTGAAAAATGAAAGAAACTGAAATCAACAGGTTAATCCATGCCTAGGTTAAAATAGATCCAACCAACATGAGTATATCCCAGGGCCCTCCTGTTTTGAAGAACATGAGATTTCTTAATCATGTATGGCCACTTTCCATTTGCATTCTTTATTTAAAAAAGAAAACATGTTCCATATGAAGTGTGAAAAGATACAGAGAATGTTATCAGATTGCTGGAAAAATCATAAGACACAGAAGGGAAAGTACCAACTTCATAGAATCATAGAATCATAGAATTGCAGAGTTGGAAGAGACCACGAGGGCCATCCAGTCCAACCCCCCTGCCACGCAGGAAATCACAATCAAAGCATCCCCGACAGATGGCCATCCAGCCTCTGTTTAAAGACCTCCAAGGAAGGAGACCCCACCACGCTCCGAGGGAGTGCGTTCCAATGCCGAACAGCTCTTACTGTCAAAAAGTTCCTCCTAATGTTGAGGTGGAATCTCTGTTCCTGGAGCTTGCACCCATTGCTCCGTGTTCCAGTCTCTGGAGCAGCAGAAAACAAGCCTGCTCCATCCTCAGCGTGACATCCCTTCAAATACTTAAACAGGGCTATCATATCGCCTCTAAACCGTCTTTTTTCCAGGCTAAACATACCCAGCTCCCTAAGTCTCTCCTCATAAGGCATTGTTTCCAGACCTTTCACCATTTTAGTTGCCCTTCTCTGGACACGCTCCAATTTGTCAATATCCTTTCTGAATTGTGGTGCCCAGAACTGGACACAGTATTCTAAGTGAGGTCTGACCAAGGCAGAATAGAGTGGCACTATTACTTCCCTTGATCTAGACACTATACTTCTATTGATACAGCCCAAAATTGCATTGGCCTTTTTAGCTGCCGCATCACACTGTTGACTCATGTTCAACTTGTGGTCTACTAGGACTCCTAGATCCCTTTCGCACGTAGTCTCATTCAGCCAGGTCTCTCCCATCCTATATTTATGCATTTCATTTTTCCGCCCTAAATGCAGTACTTTACATTTCTCCGTATTGAATTTCATTTTGTTAGCTTTGGCCCAGCTCTCCAGTCTATCCAGGTCATTCTGAATTTTGATCCTGTCCTCTAGGGTATTAGCTACTCCTCCCAATTTGGTGTCATCTGCAAATTTGATAAGTATGCCCCTAATTCCCTCATCTAAGTCATTGATAAAGATGTTGAATAGCACTGGGCCCAGGACAGAACCCTGTGGCACCCCACTGGTCACATCTTTCCAAGACGAAGAGGAGCCACTGCTGAGCACCCTTTGGGTTCGGCCGGTCAACCAATTACAAATCCATTGAACAGTTAACTTGTCTAGCCCACATTCTACAAGCTTGTTTGCAAGAATGTCATGGGGAACCTTGTCAAAGGCCTTACTGAAATCAAGGTATGCAATGTCCACAGCATTCCCTTCATCTACCAAGCTGGTAACTTTGTCAAAAAAAGAGATCAGATTAGTCTGGCATGACTTGTTTCTCTGAAACCCATGCTGACTTTTTGTGATTATGGCATTGCCTTCTAAATGTTCACAGACTCTCTGTTTAATGATCTGTTCTAGAATCTTCCCTGGTATTGATGTCAGACTAACTGGACGATAGTTGTTGGGATCCTCTTTTTTCCCCTTTTTGAAGATGGGAACAACGTTTGCCCTCCTCCAGTCTGCTGGGACTTCTCCTGTTCTCCAGGAGTTCTCAAATATTATTGCCAATGGCTCTGAGATTATATTTGCCAGCTCTTTTAATACTCTTGGATGTAGTTCATCTGGTCCTGGAGATGGCAAAACTTCTAAACAACACTGAAACAAAACGAGAAACCTCCAAAGAGTTACTCTGTTGTGAAGAATGACAAAAGCTTACTGCAAGTCACCTGACTTGATCCAAATTTATGGTAAGGGCTTTCACTTTTAAATTAATAATCGATGTGTTATAAGAGTAATTGAAAGCTGCATAAAATATGGATTTGGGTCTTGGCCTATAAATAATGAAGATATGGGTTTGATGAAGGTTTTCAAGTATTCTATAGCAAGTATTACTCCTGTGGTTACTGTAATATTAAAATATGTAACATTTGTCAGGCAATCCCATCATATGATTAGGATTAGCAGGATGGTCCTATTTCTAAACTGTCATGTCAATGTTTCACTGCTATTAAAAATGGATTAGAAAGTTGTCTGTCAAAAATGGAATTCAAATCCCAGTGTGAAGTGTAAGGTTTTTTGATTTCCTTATCTGGCATATGATGTGCAAATTTTCATTGCTGAAGAATTATAGTAAAGATGGGGTAAGAGGCTATTAGTTATCTCTGTAGAACATCAGTCAAAAGTAGAATGAAAAAGGTTCCTTGCATCCTCAGGCATAGTTGAAATTGTACTTGAGGTCAACAGAGAGGATTCCAAATCTGTTTATTAATTTAAGTAATTTATACTCTGGTTTCTCTTCAGATTGTATTAACTTAAATAATTTATACCCCACTTGGCCAAACCAAAAAGAGGTCACTCAACGTGGATTTAAATACGGGGGAGGGAGCATTTGTTTTAAAAGAACAAATTAAATGAAGCTGAAAAGACAAAAACATTAAAAAACAAACAACATGAAACAGTACAAATCTGAGCAGTAATAGACTCAAAACTTAAAAGAGAAATGTCTGCACTTACTGGTAGGATGCAGACAAAGATGTAGGTGATCTAACACCTAGCGTGAAGTACACAATTTCTAGAGACCCACACACTTCCCTCAGCATCTTAGAGAGTCTCCCTTGCCTTCTGTGCCCCATTCTCTTCTTTTTTATATATATAAAGGCTCCTTACACAATTCTGTCACATGTGTTGTTCCCTTGATCTGCCATTCCCTGTACCTGTCTGGGGGAGGGTGCATTTCAAAAACACTCCCTATTTTGGAAAACACTTATCCTCTTTTCACAGGGCCGGAAACATGGCAAAACTGCCATTGCACCCTCTAGATGGCCTTAGGCAGATTCTAGAGGGGGGAAATAAAAATTGGGGAGGATTGCACAGGCAGGTCTGACTTAACAGCATTATAGGCCCATAGGCAAAGCAGTGCACTGGGCCCTGCCTGCACAACCACTTACAGGAATAAAAATGTAAATTACAGATAAAATAAACTTATATTTATTGGTACCTCCAACAAAATCAGTGTTCTGACCCTCTCCCCAGTGTACAGGTTCATTGGGAGCAAAGTCCGTTCCTGTCCAGACTTCAGAATCCCTGATGTCCCTGATAAGAATGAAAAAGAAGAAAGGAGAGAAGTGCCTTCCAATGTGAGAAAGGAAGAGGGATGCAAAAGCAATGTTGTCAATGCAATGTCTGAGGCATCTTCCCAGTGAGCTGGTTTCTCTGTCTGGGCCAATGGGAATGGTGGGAAGGGGAAGAGAGACGGGAAATGGACAGGGTTTCCCCAGTACCTCCCTTGCTTTTCTCCTCAGTCAGGACTCCCCCTCCAACCACCTGTCCCTCCTCCTCCTTGCCCACCCCTCCCCCTCCTCTCTTTTCTCTTTATCTTCTCCATTCTTCCATTCTTGCAAATGCAGACATGCCTACTCTCCACTATAAGTCACAATTTTTCTCCTTCTACTGAGTTAGTGGGAGAGCTGAATGTTGAGGTGGGTGATTGGAAAATTAGTGTTAAATTCTGATCTGTGCAAAGATTAGCACAGGGCCCCTATGCTTGTGGCGCCCCCAGACAACTGCCCAATATGCACATGTGTCTGGGAAAGCAGCCAAATGCTGGCAAAAGTATAAACAAATCTGAGAAAGCAGCCAACTTGTAATAACAAGGCAGTTTAAGTAAATTCCAGATAACAGTTGACAGAAACAAGCAGGGTTATGCAAAGAGTAATTTATCAAATAGTCCAAGAGTCATAGGCTTCCAAAGTCAGTGTGGGTCCCAGAAGCAAGTCTGTAGATCAACAGGATCAGGAAAGAGCATAGTAAGGATCAGTCCAAGGTCTAAACAGGAGTCAAGGCAGCAGGAACATGAAGTCAAAGATAACCAGCACGAACATTTCACCAGGAAGATCAGTTGATCTCTGGCAAAGGCTCCATAGCTCCCCCATGGCATACATATAGCAATCAAGGCTGTGCCAGGTGGTCCTTAATAAGCTGGTGTTTCAGATGAAGCCTCATCAATCTCCTCCTAGCTTCATTTTGGGATCTCTGCTGGCTGAAGGATGGTATGGGTAAGTCTGTTGCCTCATCTGCCTCCTTATCTGACTTGGCAGGGGTCTCTACTGGGACTGGTGCAAACCCACTAGGACCAGGGTCTTCCTCTTCTAGGTTGGCAGAGTCCTCTGCTGACACAGGTGTAGATAAACCTGTGCCAGGGTCCATAGGGCCATTCTCTGCCATGTCCTCCTCCTCTGATTCCATACCCTCATCAGACTCATGGGGCATGACACTATGCATTAAGACTGCACTGTGCACAGGGGAAGTTCCACAAAAGGAGTGTCACCACTGAGAATGCCCTCTCATGTGCTGCCAGCAGCTGAGATACTGAAGTCAATGGCACACACAAGAAAGCTGCACAACATTATTTAAAAGGATGAATAGGTTTGTGTGGAAGAATGTGGTCCCTTAACCAAGTTCCAAGGTTTTTTTAATCTCTTGTTTGCTAATTATTGTGTTGCTGTTTTTCAATCCCATATTCTCTGTCTCAAGTGATATTTCTGCATCATTTGACAGGAGAAGATTCTCCCATCTTTTTCAGAGCACTTCAGTTCCTCCTACACATCTCCACTCGTCATAGGGAAAGAGGGAGAAATCTGTGCTGGAAGTCATAGCAACCAGTTGATGGTTTGTGTCTTAAGTAGAATCAAGGCAGTGGTGCTGCCATGAGTCCACTCACAGAGATACTCATATAGTCAAGCAGCAGTACAGCATGAGATGTGGTAGTGTGCACCTCTCCAACTCCAGAAAGTGATGTTGCCTGGTACATACATTTCCACAGCCAGCAAGGCTCCAGATGCCTTATCTGTGGCTTCCTGGGAAAAAGCTATTTTGGGAGGTGCTGGTACTGGTAGCATAGGTGATTTCCTAAGCCACCTACCCACAATGCCTGTATCTGAATAGGAAGTCCTTAGGGCTTGGAACTTGGACTTGGCTAGTTCTGTTAAGAGCCTCTTCTACAGCCAATGTTGTTCTTCATAGAACCTGGCCACCCTGTCTCAGGGAGACAGAATGAGGGAGGAGGATGGTGACAATACAACAGTACCAACATAACAGCTGCCAGTTTAAATGCAACATAACATTTATTTTATTTTATTTTTATTTATTTAGTTAGTTATACCCCGCTTTTCAGCCACAAGGCTATCAGAGCGGCTTACAAATTGTTTTAAGCAATAGCTATTTACACATCTACACTGCATTAAACAGTTTCCAATGTGTGTTAGCTAATTGCCCCCCACAAGCTGGGTACTCAATTTACCGACCTATGAAAGGATGGAAGGCTGAGTGAACCTTGGAGCCTGCTGGAACTGAACTTGCAACATGGTGGCTGCCAGTTTAAATGCATATTTAAATGCATAAATATCAACACAACAGCTGCCAGTTTAAATGCATATTTGGATGAATGCAGATTTCAAACCTGCACTTGTAATATTTCCAGTTCAAATTACAAGCAGAAATCTCAAAATGCATTGTTGGGCATCTGTGTCACATAGATAAATCTCCATAAACTGATTCTGAGCACACTCTTTGACCCACATGCTTGTTAGAGCTGATTCTAAAATTCAGACTGCACGTGGTTTTGAAAATGTAGCTACCAGTTACATCTGTCTAGAAAATGCTAATTCCTGGACATAAAGTATTGTTCTCTACACAAAACAGCCATGTGCGAATTTGGAACAGACTCTAGCCAAATCCACACTACACAAATAATTCAGTTTGAAATTGGGTTATTTGCCATGGCTCCTTCCTATTGAATCCTGGGGTTTGTAGTTTTACAGGGTCTTTAGCCTTCTCTGCCAAACAGCGCTGGTGCCTCACCAAACTACAAATCCCAGGATCCCATAGGAAGGAACCATGACAATTATTCCAGTTTCAAACTGGATTATTTGTATAGTGTGTATTTGGCTTAAGCCCTGCACTCTGAAGATTGTCCTCAGTCCTGAATTCTTCTCATCAGGGTTCCTTGACACTTGTAAACAACAACATGTTTTTCCACATTTTTTTTGTAATATTTTGAATATTCTTTCCATTCTTACTTATCTATCAAGATTTCATTGGGAAGGCAAAACTTTAAAGCCTCCCTATTCCCCATGATAGGATCCTAATCCATCTTGGACCCGCTGCATTTACTTTTGGCTTTATTAAAAATACATGGTTGTTAGCTACATATTTAAAGTAATGTGTAGCTAAAGCCTTAACTTTTAATTTCAGCAGGTTGGTAAGGCAGGGTATCCTTTCCAAAAGCTATGTGTATCCAGATTTTGGTATGGTCTATTTTGATCAGTGCTGTCATCAGCTGGTGTACAGAGGAATACATATCGATCAAATGGCAACAGTATTGTTCTCTTGAAAACACACACTTCCCATGTAAGAGGCATTTTTGATGATGCCTCACACTTTCATAAATGCTCTGCTTCAAAGGGGTTCTCAGTGTTCCATTGGATGCATTTGAAATAAGCATTCAAGCAGTTATTAACCTATCCAGGAGAGCTGTGTTGCTCTGATCTGTCTATCAAGAGCAAATAAAGTTAACAGCTTTGCCAAAACCAATGTAGCCTGCTGTGCTGAGGATAACGTGGTTTAAGGATGCACAGCAATCAAGGGAGAAGAAGGCTCCTGTTGCCCTTAACAGCCAGTTCAAAGTCCGTCAAGTTTCTCTTGAAGGACATGATCAGAGGATTCTGCTGTAGTAGCACAGACCAATTTTGCAATCACATTTGTGAGCAAGAGGAGAACAAAGAGAATGGCTTTGTTAGTGCTTTTCTTAGACACTAAATGCCACACAAAAACAACCACCCTTTTCTAATTGATACTGAAATTTAATCTACCACAATTTGTTTGGAATTTAAGATTAAATTAATTTAAATAACGTCTGACAGACTCTCTTTGGAAGCCATTCGCTTATAAGTCTTCCACCAAAGTAAATCACTTTCCATTGAATTATTTACAAGACAATTTCATAGGGAGAGCTTCAAAAACTCCTCCAGGCAATAATAACATGTTCTTCACTGTTATAGACACAATTTGTTCTGGATAATTGCTTGTCTGTTCCCATTGGGAAATAGCTTTGCTTATATACTAGGTAGGTGCCATTTTCCATAGATTCAAAGGTGGCATCAAACTCTTCTGTCAGTCACTTTTCACCTGCCAGGAGTCATTCCATCAGGCCATACCAGTGGGAAGAAGGAAAAGAAACAGGATCACCATATCAGCTCACTTGAAAGACCAGCAAATTTTGGCTCTTTCTTCCTTTGAAATGTTTTCCTTTCTAGCTGGTAATTATAAAAGCTTAGAAACTAAGAACTAGTGTCTGAATTCTACCTCCTCCTGTTTCCTTGCAGATTTCACCCCCTTCTGTTTTGTATCATGTACATTGTAATCCTGAGTGCAGAGGCTGCATAATTGCTGACCTTTGTAAAATTTCATGGGGGCGAGGGGTAGTTTGGTGGTGGTGCTTCTCAGCTGAATATTTGGCTAAAAATCCTTGAGATCAACCAAAACCCTTCAGATGACTGAATTATTCTTCTTTCTGAACTTGCATCATTAAGGACCTTACCACACTGCAAAGAAAAGTGGCAGGGGAGCAAGAACGTTCTGTCTTCTGTGCTGCCTTACTGCAAGATGTCATCATTCTTTTATTCTGGTCCCATGAGGGACTGAGATAAAACCATGTCTTTTTGCTAACCAGAAAAATCCGTTAGCAAAAAGACCTGGTTTTACCTTGGTCCCCCATGGGACCAGAATGAAAGAATGCTAGAAAAAGAATGACATCATGCTGGAAGGCAGTGTGGAAGATGGAACATTCCTGGATGAAATATGGACTGTGCACTGTGTGTGGGGGGGAACAGGGCAAAAAAGAATATAGATGCAATCATCATGTACTCACATCAAGACTGCTTTCCTGAAGTATTTTATCAATCTACATGTGTGCATTATTAATGCAGAGAGGTTAAAGATAGATATGAACCAGAAAACCTGCATGCTGTACACACATTAATTTAAATTTGCTTTTAAAAAAATAAAAATAAAGGAATTTCTTTCTTAATTGGTAGAAGTGGATGGCATTTTTAGAAATAGGCAATCAAATCTGCCAGCTTTCAGAAAAAAAGATATCGGGAATTGTGTGCAACTTTTACAGATTGTTGTCCCCACCCCCTTTAAACAACAACAACAACAACAACAGAGCATCTCATGGCATTTTAAAGGTTAACAAATTTTCATAAGGCCACTTCATCAGATGCACCTGAAGAAATGGACTGCAGTCCATGAAACCTGTCACCAAATAAAACATGTTTGCCTTTAAGGTACTAGAAACATCTAGTACCTCATCAGACGAACATCTAAAAATGGTGTAATTCTACGAATGAGGATAGCTGAAACATTGTGACATTATAACACTTATTATTGCACGTCATTGTAATCACATGAAAGAATCACCACAGATTTATTGCATGTCAACCACTGGCGCTTTAAGAACAGGAGTTTACTTCTGTGAATCAGCATGGGTGAGAATTCGGTGGTTCTCATGAGAATATGCAAGTGCGCTTAACACTCCAAAAACACCTTAATTAACAAAGTAAATGAACACACAAACACGAAAACAAACCTAAAAATGTGCAAACTAAAGGAGACAGTTCATAAAAAGAACATTGTTTTCACGTTCTCACCCAGACGTTTTCTCAATGAGGACCGCCCATTCACACTGTAATCTCATTATTACAATGGGACGTGGTTTTGCATGCCATCAATACCATGGAAAAAGTGCTATTGATCTATTGATGGCTTGTCCTGTCAGTTAGAAGCAATGCCTTGTTCAAAGCTGGAGCATGGAGTAACCACGTGAAGATGATCATGTCGTGCAATGACAGGGCCTGTTCGCCCTACCATGACATCATAATCCCTTGAGTTTTGCTGTGTCTGATAAAGTCCTAAGACATTTGTTGATTTTCCTGCCACAGACTAATCTGGGTACTCCATAGAAATTTTTTAAAAAGGAAATGTGTGTGTGTAAGTGTGCTGTGAGCAATTGTTATGAAGATGACATACAACATAGTGGTGATATAGAGGAAAGTGGAAACATTTCAGAACGGCAGTGAAGAATGCAGAATTAAAGGAGGGTTGGTTTGTTTTTGTGTGTGTGTTTTTCTTTTTCTTTTCTTTTTGCAGAAGGGGAAATTTCAATTTTAGGAATAGTGGGAAAATGATTTGACTTTTCTTAATGGTATACGTCATAGAGGTGTCCTAAGGCAAGAACCTTGTTACATTTTAGAAGGACTGTTGCAAAGATTTTAGAGTTGATTCATGAAAAAGAGCTTTTGTACCAGAAAGCCATAGGAAGTACAGTAGAAGATGGGTGGATGAAGGCTACAGACCATATGGTAGCAGAGACTATGGACATCCAATGTTTACCAAGCAAGCACCCAGTGCTACACTCTTCCAGGTTCCACTGCCTTCACTAAGTTTGTTTTAATATTTCTACTTTTGCAAATGTCTTGGACCCAGTGTTGCTCCTGGATTTTCAGATGGCTGCAGTGTCCTGGAGTGCCTTTGCCCAGCTATGGCTAGTGTGCCAGCTGCACCCTTTCCTGAAAAAAGCAGATCTGGTCACAGTGTCACTGTTACCTCTCAAGTAGGCTACCGTAATGTGTTCTGTGTGGGGCTACCCTTGAAAAGTGTTCAGAAGCTGCAGCTACTGCAAAATGCAGCAGCCAGATTGGTGTCAGGTGTGCATTTTTAAGGCAACATAATGCCATTCTTACAAGAAGTGCACTGACTTTTGATTTGCTTCTGAGCTCAATTCAAGGTGCTCGTTTTGACCTACAAATCCCTAAAGAGTTTGGAGCCAGGGTATCTCAAAGACTGTCTCCTCCCATATGAGCCTGTCCAAAAACGGAGATCTTTGATGGAGTCCTTGTAGTATGTCCTAGGACCTTGCAAGGTTAGGTTGATATACACACATAACAGGGCTTTCTTTGTAGTGGCATCCCAATTATGGATCTCCCTACCAAAGGAAGTTTGGCAGGCTCTGTCTGATTTGAGTTTCTGGTGGGCAACTAAAATAGTATTGTTCTGCTTAGCCTTTAATTTTAAAACTGCTCCATTTAAATTGTTTAAATTGTCTAAAATTATGCTTAAAGATTGTTCTACGACTGTCTGAAAAGATTTATTAGAATAATAGTTTGATGTGGTTTTAACCTTTTTTAAATATATATATATATATATATATATATATATATATATATATAAAATCCCTGTACTGTTTTAATTACTTTTATTGTTGTGTATCACCTTGGGATCCCTTGTGAACTGGGAGGTGATATATAAATGCTTCAAATAAATAACTAATACCCTTAAGAGAGAGACATAGCACTTGTCTGCATGGGCCAAATGAACCAGTCTCCCCCCTGCCCCGTTCCCACGCACAGGGTTTTGGCCATAATTCTAATCTGAATTATCCAGATGATGTCCAGCAAGTTCTGATTAGAAACCAGGACAACCCCCCCACACACACACACACTTAAAATGGGTTAAGAAAATACCTGGGAAAATCCAGATCTTGGGGGGGGGGAGACAGAGAGTACCATGGAGGGAACGGGTAGATACTTGCATGTGCACACTGAGTTGTATCATGAGGGGCCTCTGCCACCACTGGTGTTGCACGTTGTGCTCTCTAAGGTCACAACAAGGCCCCTAGCATGTGATCAAGGCTGGGCACCTTGTTTCCAGCCTCAGAGAGCACAACACATGACAGCAGTGGTGGTAGCAGAGGCACCTGCCAATATAGCGTAAGAGCTGCCCGTTCCCACCATGGAACACTAGGGACTTTATCAGACAAGCCTCTATGATAGTTCTTTTGCTGGCATATTTTGTACCATTTTTATGCTGGCAAAATAACCCTTTCTACCAGACCTACCTTGTTTCTCCATGAATAGGCAGCCCCAGCATCTGGTTCGAGATCTCGCCGATTCTCGTGAGAAGATGCGAGCGCAGTAAATTTGAAAAATAAACCAAAGGAAACATTCAAAAAGTATATGCAAGCACAGAAACACACCTTAAAAGTTAAAAGTACACTAGGAGGTTCATAAAAAGAGCATTTCCTACCTGGTGGTTGCGATCTCACCTAGTAGTGTTCTGTCACTGATGCTGCATTCATGTGAGCACCATGGTTTCTAATGCTGGCAATGCCAACAAAAAGCACCACAGGAGATCCATTGATAGTTTGGCCTGTCAGTAAAATAGAATGGCTTTTGGACTTTACAAGATCGTGAAAGGACGACATCATATGGTATGCATTGATTAGGTATTGTTATGATACCTTATTTACCTGTTTTGATAAAGCCCTAGGTAATGGGGGAATCTGGGGCACTCCAGGGGCCAGAATAGTCCATCCAGAATGCAGAGTACTCTGACAAGTGCAGGCAAGGCCACAGTGAAAAGCACTGGACACTGGATCAGTCCCATATTACTTCAACATCACTCCCCTAAGCTCTGTGGCAGGAACACCCTGGCAAAACCAATCACTGTGATTTGAAGCTGGGCTGCCAGTCATAAAATTACACTCATTGATTATGTGCTGCAGGGCCCTTCCTGGCTTCAGAGAGTGTGATGTAGATGGCAAGGGTGGTGGCGGCAGAGACAGGCTGGTGTGTCTGTGCAGACTCCATTCCGCTCCATGCAGGCAACAAGGAAACAACAGGCCTGATCTGGGGCTAGAATACACTGGTGGGAAGCTGACGTATTCTGGCTGTGCAGATGAGATCTTTCTGGCAGCAAAAAGAAAATTGCTAAAATTACTCATTGTTTTCTTTGAGAAGAAAATAAGTGATAAATTGCATCCCTGCTCTTAGGAAGCAAAATGTGTGCTCTGATACTGGGTAATAGCATCTTCTCTCAACACTTGCCACCCAGGGGTTGTTTAGATGACCAATAAATAAATAAATAAATAAAATAAAAATTCCTCAATGCATGCAGGCAGAATACTATTTGTCCAGATGGGTTCCTGCCAGGAGTCACCATATTGGGAAAGACAGGGGCTGAAAACTCCAAGTAGTTTGAGATAACAGCTTTCTTGTAATCTTTTTTAAAAAGTATGTGATAATGCACATAACAGGCTGCCTGAACATCCAATTCGAATCGGGGCACATCCAAGAAGTCAAAACATGATTTGTGTAATCTGCACTGAGACAGGCTTGCCAGCAACGAAGTGGATGGAGCTGCCATTGTTGTTTTTGGGGACATGATAGAGTGAACAAACAAGCTATATTTTCAACCAGCAGAGGAAAAAAAAAGTTTGCAAGCAGACTTTCACATCCATCATTTAACATCAGAAAAGGGGTGGGGATGGAGTGAGCTTTTTGGGATATAAAAAGGCAGGTTTTTCACTCACAGCCACCATCTTTTCTCATGGGCATGCTCCATGTAAACTGCAAACTCAGATAATTTCCATGTCAGTGATCTTGTGAATAATTTGTGGGGACAAATGAACACTGCTACAATAGTGAGGTAGTGCATTATTTTTCACAATTAATTCTCCCATCTAGCTGGTCTCGAGGTCTTTTTGAGGCGGAAAGGAAATTGCTAAAATTACTCATTGCTTCATTTGAGAAGAAAATAAGTGATAAATTGCATCCCTGCTCTTAGGAAGCAAAACATGTGCTCCGATACTGGGTAATGGCATCTTCTCTCAATACTTGCCACCCAGTGAAAGTCGTGTGATAAAAGCTTCCCACTGGGCCTCACCTTTGTTGACTTCCTTCATATGATTGCAGATTGGAGGTTTTCCTGCAGGGGTTTTCCTCCTGTTCCAGTCCTTTAGTGCCCCTGTAGTTCTTGTCCTGAATGCCACTTCTCCTAAATTCTGCAGTGACAAATTAGTAAAATAAATTCAAGGATTAGAAATTATATTTTAATATTGGCTCTAGTTCTGTCAGTGTGTTTGCACCTTTTTTCCCCCTTCACATTGCTAATATGCACATACATGATGCATTGATAAAACATCAAAAATAAGCTGTCTTGACATGTCTGCACTATCATTAGTTCCAGTTTCTGAGCAGGGCTTTGCTAAATAGATTGGAATGCTGGGACATGCGAAGGAAGAACAAAGGGACTATGCAATCCTGACTGCAAAATGTTATAGTCTTCTCATAAAATTCATCATTGTCTCAAATAAATCCTAAATTATGGGATGTCACAATCCATCCATGATATCAAACCAACAAATCCCTGCTGTAGAGATCAGCAACAGAATCATCACAGCTGCTTAACAGAGTGTGATGAATTAAGAACTGTACTAAATGTGTGATTTACAGTTATGGCCAAGAGCTCTTTCTCTCCAGTATCACTCTGAGGTTTCATTTCAGGGCTGTCAATACCGTCAGATTCCTGAGAAACATTGCAGAATGAAACTTGAGAGCTGCTTCTAGAAAAAGTGGGAAGTTTTTCAAAGCATACTTTCAATGCAATCTGAATTTTGTTGTTGTTATTGTTTGTGATGAGACATATTGCATAGCCCATAGGATAGAAAGTGTATGCATATGTGCATGTGTATTTGGAAACCAGGGGCTGGTTTACACGGCAGGTTTTATTGCGGTAAGTTGCGTTTTAGCGCTTTCTTGCTTCAGTGGTGGGTAGTTTACACGGTATATGTTTACACAGCTATATTTTGTGGCTCTTTGATTTTTTCCGCTTTGAGGTTCACACAGCCAAATGTGCTGGGGGCATGGCCAAGCATTGTGAGGAGACAAAGGGATGCCATAGGAATGTCTGCCCTGGCCCAAACTCTGTGCTTAACAGCTTAGACGCAGTCACTCATCCCCCCCTCCAGCTCCCTGGCCACAGATCAAACGGAAGGTCCGTGTGCTTAACAGCTTAGAGGCAGTCACTGTTCCCCCCCCCCAGCTCCCTGGCCACAAATCAAATGGAAGGTTTTCCTCCTTGCTTAACAGCATTTTCTGCCAAATAGAGGAAAGCCAGAGAAAGAGAGAGAGAGAGAGAGAGAGAGAGAGAGAGAGAGAAACAGACTGTCAAAATAGTAGTGCAGCTCTGCTGCAGCCCTTCCTGAAATGGTTTCTCTCCCTCCCCCATGCACAGGATCACTGCTGATGAATGGAGCTTTTACATACTTGCAAAACAGCAGAGAGTATGAGAAGGAATGCTCCTTGACTGAAAATTGATGGGAATCCTTTTTGTTTGCAAACTGGCTTGCAAAATAGCAGAGAGGATTTTTTAAAGTTTCCTCTAATCGCTACTGTCTCTCCCTCCCTCCCTCCCCCTCTTTTGAGCCCACCCCTGCATCATCACCCCTGCATCAACCAATCACAGTGAAGCTCTGCTGTAGCCCTTAGCGGAATGGTTGTTTACACTGCCAATAATGTGCTACATTGCAAATATACCGGCAAAAGTAGCGACATCCCTTGCCACACTATATTTGGGTGTTTCACCTTCCCCCCTTCTGAATGAGGCGATGCTGTGCCTCGACCTGTGTGAACTATGAGCTATCTTAGCACTATATTTAGAGGAATATTTGCCCATGTAAACAACCCCCAGGAGCTTCTTTTAGGACTTGGTATCTCTGTGTTTTCCTTTTAAATTGCATAAGGTGTGGAGAAGATTTTTACAGTGGGGGAGGAGCAAATTCCAGCTTGGCAAGTGTCTTCAGAACTGCATTCCAGAAGTGGGTGAGGGTAAGCACATTGGAGTGAGGTTATACAACATCTTCCAGGGCTGTAAACCAGAGCAGATACAACAACTTTCCATTAAATAATTTCATCTCTGATCACTGATCAGAGATAAAAGCAGAAGCAGCTAGGAGATAGATGGGAACTCCCATGGACTGCATCTCTCATGCCAGCTGGAAGTTCCCCGTCTCTGACTTATATCAATCCATTCTCACATTATTAATAATGCTTAAAGCTTTTTCTCCCAAAGGAAGAAAATTTGAACCACTGATCAGTACGCTGCTCACCCACAGAAGGCAGGCTAAGGCTATTCAATTGATCCTTTTTGTACACTCTTGTCCTTCCATAGCAAGTAAACACAGGAAGAATATAATAAAAATATGGCAATCTTAGCAACCTGGGCTAAGACCTTTAAGCAGAGGTATCAGTAACAATCTGTTTTGACAGTGGACCATCACCAGTACAAGATTTACACATTACTGTACAGTTTATTTCCCTTCAATAAAGTCCTGGGAACTGTAGTCCAACAACATCTGGGGACCCACAGGTTGAGAACTACTGACTTGGGGTCACCCTAAGTTGGAAAGGACTTGAAAGCACACAAGGAGAACAACCCGACTTACATGCTGTCATGTACTTGCATTCCCAGATGCAGAAACCAGCAGTTTCAGAGTTAAACCAAAAACTTTATTGGCATAGTAATCCAACATGGGGGCTTGCCGCTGGCCGGCGGGCCTGTTTGCGGCCCGACCGGCGGCCCCAAAAAGCGGCCGCCCCCCCCCCCGCGCGCCTGGCGTTGATTGGGGCGGGGGGGGCGGCCACATGGCACGCCATGCGTGCCGCCATCTTCCCTTTCCCCTTCCCATCGGCCTCAGCGGCGGGGAGGAGAAAAGGAGAGCGGACCAATCAGGAGCGGGCATGATTGGACGAGGATCGGGGATAAAGGGCTGCGCACACGCGTGCCCCTCCCCAGATCCAAGGCGTCGACGGAGGAGGCAGCAGCGCCCTCCGCCGCGCCGAAAACAGAACCCGCCCTCCCTCCCTCAGTTCATCTTTGTCGCAATTTGCGGGCGGATGTATTGGGTCGTGGGAAGTGGTAACAATTCAGGGGTCTCCGTCAAGTGCAAGTTCAAGTTCAAGTTCAAAGTCAAGTTCAAGGGAGACCCCTGCTAGCTGCTAATTTATGCTTGTTTACAGGGAAGGAGAGAGCGTCGAGCGGGTAGCTCAGCCAATGCCTCTCTCCTTCATGCAAGGGAGCCGGGATGGACCGGTTCCGACGCCACCCACATGTGTGGACGGCGTGGGGCTCACGACCCATACATTGCCGCCAACCATCAGCTGGCGAATTGCGGCCAATTATTGCCAACTTATTAGTTCATTTATCTACCTCAATGTATGTATATTACTAACCTGTATCTAATCATGTTTTCTGAAGTTTATATTTGTAATCAATACAGGGCGGTCGGGCTGTCCGGTCTGGGCCCGCAAATCATACAACATTGTTGCTTAGAATGGAGACCCAGAGGTGCTACCCCAAGCCACTGCTCACCCCCAAAATTGGTTATATTTAATAATTTGACCTTAATTTGGTCTTCCACATAAGCTGTAGTAGACCAGGGCCCCCCTGAAAAATCCCAAAAGACATTAGCTGGGAAAGGCTAAGTCATGCATTGCTTTAAGGAGAGGCCATGGAAATGTCCAGATCTTAAGGTAACACAAAGCTCAAGCCAGACCAAAGGAAATGTTTCCTGGGTGCATCTGGTACCAGACAATAATCTCATCATTTGTAGTTGAAGTAACCATCGTCTGGAAATGACACCTTTCCTAAATCCCCAAACCTCACAATAAAAAAAGGTGGCCACAGGTTTTCAAACCAAAATGACCACACATTATAGGGTAGTTAACATCTCTGAAGAGCCATTGTTTAATCACCAAACTCTCCTGGCATGTATTATTTCCACATTCAAAATCCCATCCCATCAAGGCACGGTTTGGGTTATAATTAGAAGTCCCAAACCACACCTCACTGTGCACAGATCTCTTTCCTGTGGATGCTCTGTCTGTCTGTGTAGCCATGCACACAGTGTCCCTTCCTTTCTACTCCACATCAAACTGTGTAGCCAAGGCTTCAGTTCCCGATCCTCCCTCCACGCTGCCAGTCTGCTTTGAGACTTCAGACTACAGGACAGGTAACATTACCTCAAATCCCTTCACACTATTTCCCTATTGAATTCCTTCTCATTTATTCTCACTCGCCTTGTTTGAATGTTTATTGTATGAGTGTGTGCATGATTGGTGTTATTTTTGAACCTTTAATAAAGATCACTGCTAACTTTTCATCTTGTGTGTGTGTCCTAGTCAGAGCTAGTAGGGGTATACACAGGCTCTGTCAGGTGGAAGCACACACTGGGAACCTCTTCAAGAGGTCCAGACAGCATAAAATGGTAGCAGAGTGTTTGTTTCTCTAGGCATCAGAATAAAGGCAAAGACACAGGCTTATGTCTAAAATCTTCTTGTTCTTTACTTGAACATAATAAAGACTATTTACAATATATTACAGCATCCACAGAAGAAAAACCATCTTCACACTTCAAGATTCAAACCAGAACTGCTCAGTTCAACTCCATAGGACAAACTAAACTACCCAGCTCTGCAGAGTTCCTATCACCACCACCCCAGTGAGCTCTGCAAAAGCTCAGAGCTTATCAACATTAATACGCTTGCAACTGTCAGCTAGCTCTGCAGATCTGTGCAAACTCTTTGCTACATCAGAGCTCTTCTCAGACTAAATCTAATACTATATGTCCCAGCATCCTGACAGCCTCAAGGTCCTTTGTTTCCCCCTCTTGTATTGCTAAGTCGAGTTGCTACTAATTTCCCCAAAACATCAATGACTCAATCTTACATGGAATTTCCACGTGACTAGCGTTTAGGGTAACAGAGGACAGACAGTATACTAAAAGCATTTGTCAATCTATGAAATCTGGCATGCTATGAAACTATTGGCTATCCATCATCCCCTGGCCTGCTTTCCCTTACAAGTGTTCAGCCCACTTTTCCCAAGCTCTGAGCCACAGCTGCAGCATATCTCAGTGTCCATTAAACAGTCACCGTTGCTTCAAAGCACTTGTTAGCCAGTATATAGAATGAAAACACAATTAACAGCAAGGTTATAGAAAAATGGCAGAAATAGGCATCTTCAGGGAATTATCCTGAAGGGAAAGAAACTGTAATGCAAACTTTCCTGAGTTGTTAAGAGTGGCGGAGAATAGAAGGATGCTGACCTATGGATCAGACTATGGAGATTTTCACACGGGGCCAAAATGCCCCGTTACTGCCCCGCTACCTCCTCTCCCGTTCCTGCAGGACAGAATGGGGTCAGCGTCGTCCGAAAGGGAAAACCTTTCCCGACCCTGTTCTGTTCCTGCCACGGGATATATAGCCCGTGTGAAAATCTCCTATAAGATGGAAGACAGAAAATGGACATTAACTGTGACAATAACGAGACTATAATAAAACAGTAGCATTATCCAATCATGAACTGCATTTCGGAGGCTTGTCCTGGACCAGCAGACAGTCTTCTCTACTTCATAATCAAGGAGGTAGTTAATGATTGTCACACCATTGTCAGCTATGGCAATTTGAATTCTTTTTTCTATTGATCAAGTTTCTGTAATAATTTCAAGATCCAGTTTTACCAGGGATGTTTTTCAGAAGTAGCCTTCTTCCTTGAGTTTGCACAAGAAGTGATATATTCCTTAGTTTGTCAGATTCATGAGTTCCTCTTCTTCAAAGCCTGCAACTGAACATCATCAGCAACAACATATAAATAAAACCAGTGTACAGCTTTAATTGCATTTGTTTAGCTTGCCATTTGAAGTAAAGTTGTGATTAGTTTGCTGAAATTAATTGTGCCCTTATACATTGTACGAGAAAATCTAATTTAATTGAACAAAGATTGACATTTGTCTCCATTAAGCAATCACACTAAACAAAGAGAGGGTTGTTGCTTCAGAAAGAGAACATTGTTGCTTCATAAATAACACAGACAGTCCTTTATATATGCCTATTACCCAGAAGAATCTGACCCATTTGGCTTCTTCACTGTAGGTCATCTATGCACAACCTCACACATGGCTGTCAGATTCATATGAGATGCCATACTAACACATTGGACACCAGCCTGTGGTCACAGTTGAAGCTTGTCTGCCAAATCTCCTCTGGTGTGCTGCTTTAAAGCTTGCTGAAAGGGAAATCAGTTGTACAGGAAGACTCTGAAAAGTGCCATTCTGTCATCTCATATAGATAGCAGCTGCAACTACCATGTCAGCCAATTTGTTGGTGGCTCCACAATGGCATCTGTCCAAGTCAGGATGATGCTATATGGATTCTTCTGTGGTAGTTGTAAAGCCAACATATAACTGACTTGAAGCAATCTCTCTTTGGCTTTTCTTCACAAATGAAGATTCAGGAAGGACTCATCCCACACTTTCTGCAAGCGCGCTGATGACTAAAAAGGCCAATCCGAGACAAACAAGTCCAGTTGCAGAAAGCACAGCAGAAGGTCTCATTGGGTGATGTTTCTGGGTTGTGATTCTTTCTTCATTGTCGTTTCTCTTCAAGACTTGTTCGGCATGAGTTATCAAAAAAGACTGCAGCATTGTGGATAGTGCGTCTCCACATGAAATCTAAACTAGAATCTGATTTTCAGTTGTGCACCGAAGGAGACTGTGCTAATCTACCAGGAAATGTGAAAAGCAAGTATTGAATGAGTAGCCTTTATTAATCCAGCCAATAGACCCCATAATGACATCAAATAAAGAATTTAATCCTACTGCACTGTGAATTATATGAGACAGTCCTACAATTTCAAATGTGTAGGCCTAAATTCAGTGCCAGTCCCAACTAGACCCATTAAATCTGTCAGGTGTTAGCATGCACTAGGTAACTAAACAGGTCCAGGCAGCAAAAATAAACAGCAGAGTGTTATTCCTTCAGGCATAAGAATAAAGGCACAGGCACAGGCTTGAGTCCTAAAATAAAGTTCTCTTTACTTGGATGTAAGAATATATTTACAAATATATACACCATTCAGAAGAAAAACATCTTCCCACTGTGAGATCCTAAACAGGACATCTTCACACAGTGAGATCCAAAACAGGACTGCTTAGCTCTCAGTCCAGCCTAGCTCTGTTCAGCTCTGCTCCAGGACTGTGAGCTAATCAGTATTGATACATTTACCCAGCTAGCTTCTGCAAACTGCTGTTAGCTCACTCTGCAGCTCTCTGCAGACTGTTTGCTACATCTCAGCTCTATACAGAATAAATCTACTGCATGTCCCAATATCCTGACAAAATCAACAGTGTGGTATATGTATCTTTAATTCACCTGTTGAATTATGGCTACTCAACGAATTTCATAGGGTTTTCATAGGCAAGGAATACTCAGAAGTGTTTTGCCAGTTCTTCCTTCTGAAATATATCCCGCATCACCTGTTATTCATTGGTAGTCTCTCATCCAAGTACTAATCAGAGCTGACCCTGCTTAGCTTCCCAAATCAGATGGGATCTGGTGCCTTTAGAGTATTTATACATTCATTATTGAAAAGTGTAATTAAATCCAAGGAAATAATTATTTATAACCAGTTACTTCAAAACTCTGGTCCCTTTGCTCTTTAAACTCTTTAATCCTTTCTGAACTGCATTATCTTTTTATTGGTTTTGCAATAGATTTTTCTGAACTGCATATGGGGGAATGAAGTGAGGTTCAGTGTGTTCAATAAATGAGTGCAGCACATGGGGCAGGGAGAAAAGGCATTACTGATAAAAAATGGTCAAAAGAAATCATGGGGCTTGTCTACACTAGCCAGAATACTCCACCCTCTGGCCCCAGAGTTGGCCCAGATCCTCCTCCCTGTTATTGTGATGAAATGGGAAGAAGTCTGCAAGCACAAACTGGGCTGTATCAGCAGTGATTTTGCTGCTTTCACACACCACACTGTCTGAAGCAGGGAAGGAGGCCCTCAGCATATGATAAAGGCTGGTCACATGCAGGCAGCCTTGATCACATGCTGGGGGACTCCTTCCTCAGCTTCAGAGTGATACCAGCAGTGGCGGTGGTGTAGGTGTCTGACGATACAGCCCGGACTGCAGGTACAGACTTCTGCGTTCCCACACCAGACCTATCAGGGTTTTCCCACATGATGCAGGTTTTCCTGGGGGATAATTTGTAACATTTTTGAAGGGTTTACCCTGCTTTTTTCCCTGGTATCAGGACTATCCACAGGCAAATTGGGACACGAGCCCTGCATAATTTGGACTGAAGGGTTCCAACATGGGCAGGAAGGGGAAAGTAAGAATAAATTGCCCATCTAGACAAATCCATGGATTTAAATAAAACATGTATGTGCAGATTTATATGTGTCTATCCACATTTTGAAATGATTTAGAGTTAATCTACAATTGAAATAGAAATAAAGCTCATATGCCATCATATTGGGAGGGACAGCAATCCAGTGATCTGTGTTCCGGCTCATTGCACTATCCAGGGGCTAATTGTTGAATAGCAAGTTCAAGACTCTTGCTCTCCTGTTTGATAGATACAGGTTATGTTAATACAGCCTAGGTATATATGAACATAACATGATGCATTGATATCAGGAAGTACAGTCTATCTTCTCCATTGCTACACATTCAGTTTACACCGATTGAAATTCCCTATATTTGGCTAGGAAGTCTTATCTAGCTATGTGATCGTGGAGGAAGAATTGGTACTCCAGCTAGTGTAATAGAGGGCATTCTTTGTATAGAGGAACATGATTATTTTCCTAAAATGTGGCCATTTTCAGTCACATTTCCCTTTATCCAATTATAGTCCCTGCCATCCTATTCCTCCCTCTAAATATAAGAGAAGAGTAGTAAGGTCTGTTTATTGATGTGCAGTATACACTATGCTTTTATAATACTGATATCAAGTGTGGGCCATTAATGAGTTTGATTCTTAGCCTTTGTTACATAACTGAGCAGTGGTAGTGGTCTTGAAATCTTCAGGATTGAACAGTAGTCCTTCCTTCAGAAAAGCCCAGCATAAATGAGAACAGATGGGCACCATGTGTTATGTGAATTTTTTGTCAGAAATTACCATTCTGAGCCTACTTTTTTTTTAAAAAAAAAAAACTTAAGGCACAGAGTCATAGAATCACAGAATCATAGAACTGTAGAGTTGGAAGAGACCACAAGGGCCATCCAGTCCAACCCCCTGCCACGCAGGAATCACGATCAAAGCATCCCTGACAGATAGCCATCCAGCCTCTGTTTAAAGACCTCCAAGGAAGGAGACCCCACCACGCTCTGAGGGAGGGTGTTCCACTGCCGAACAGCTCTAACTGTTAGAAAGTTCCTCCTAATGTTGAGGTGCAATCTCTGTTCCTGGAGCTTGCATCCATTGCTCCGTGTTCTAGTCTCTGGACCAGCAGAAAACAAGCTTGCTCCATCCTCAATGTGACACCCCTTCAAATATTAAACAGGGCTATATCGCCCCTTAACTGTCTTTTTTCCAGGCTAAACATATCCAGCTCCCTAAGTCTTTCCTCATAAGGCATGATTTCCAGACCTTTCACCATCATCATACTCCAATGTATGAATTATTCTTTCTGTCCAAACTCTTTCATTATGATTAGTGGTCTCAAATGTTTAACCCACTATTTTACTGCACAGAGTGGAATCTAAAAAAAAGAAGGGAGAAGTTTTGGGGGTTATCACTCTTAGCTGATCCCACTTGAGGCATATAAATCCCTTGTCTTCATTCACATCTGTGACTTTCTCCCTTTTCTCCTTGTCCTCATTGATGTCAGAATGATGTTGAAGTCTATGAATATTGGCATGGGTTATGAAACTGATATATGGGATGCCAAGCTGTTAAAGGTGCATCATTGTATTTAATTGATTCTCTCCTGCCACATTTTTTATATAAAAAGAAAAGAAATCATTAAATATTGGCATCATGTTTAGTGCTTTTAAAAAATCACCATGCTGGTAAGATTAGATTTTGTGTAGGAAAGAAATTCGCTTTTCCAAGAAAAATTGCAACAAGTTCTCTCTCCCCACCTCCTTTTATTGTCACACTTGCTTCAGGGAACAAGCTAATGGCAACTAATCCCCCACCCTTTACCCAAAATAGTTTATTAAAAAATACCCTGGTGAGCTTCCTATTGTATACTCTACAATGTTGCCCTCACCCCAAAATTTCGGTGGCCTTATAATTCTTTTGGATTCCCTTAAAATGGTCTTAGATGTGTTTCGTGATAAGCCTAAAAGTTGCTTTAGTCAGAAATTTGGTTCACATTAACATGATGGCACCTACATGATTCACTTGTGGCCATCATCTTTCCTCGTGGGTATGCTCTGTGTGAACTTCAAACATGGATAGCTTCTGATACCGGCGATCTTGTGAACACATTGTGTATATAAATGAATGCTGCTGCAATAGTGAGTTAATGCACTATCTTCTGCAATTAATTCTTCTGTCTAGTGGAGCCCCTAGACAGTATAAGGTGATTCAATTACCACCTGTCTGATATAGGATGGTAGGTGCATAGCTGTCTGTTTTTAGTTAACAGATGAAATACCAAGTCATAACTTTCACTCATAATAATTAACAGTGCTACAGTTGAGAGAAATCCCATTGAATGGAAGGATAGGTTCCCTGCCATTTACTGAATTGCTTAACAGCAATCAATGAGCAACTCCCATGTCTCTTGGTGGAAAACACACACACATACTTTTGATCGACCTAACCACTTGGGTGGTCCCCAATCCTGAGAATCTTTTCCATAGAATTAACATCTTTGTCCTATGTTAATACCTAGCGAAGTACCCATGCAACTGAACCCTGGCCATTTGGTTCGGTCATGGTCTCAGCCATATGTCAGTTGTTCATGTATCCTAGGTATCTGGAAAACATCTATAGGACTCATAAAATTTTGGATGTCCCATTGATCCTTTGCAAACAACTAGCCTTGGTTGCATTCAAAGCAGTTTTCCAGGGTACATTTATGCTGGCAGCATGCAAAATGAATTTGTGAGATCTTTTACATAGCAGATATACATGGACGAGTAAGTGACTAGAAAGACAGACATTTATTTAATATATTTATCATTCTTTCAAGACTATAGCCTTCTCAATGTGACTCCCAAGCTCAACAAATTAGAAAACTGTCATTAAAAATTAAATAAATTGCAAAATAAACCAAATGCAATAAAATATCATATGGTTCAAAGGTGTAGTTTCAGCGACTTTGATAAAACCCTTTTCAATTAAATTAAAAGCCAAGGAAAACAGGCATGCTTTAAACCCCTTTTAAAAGTAGTTTCAGAGGGTTCCAGCTGTGCATCTCTTAGGAAAGAATTCTGCAGGGTGGGGACATGACCAAGAAGATTAGTCATACTGTCTTTAGTGGTAGGTCAGCAAGCAGGTTCCGTGAAGTTGATCTAATCTTAAAGCATGGGCAGGTTCATATGGTGTAATGTAAGCAACAGTCTCACTGTGTACTAGCTGCAGCTTGTGAGTCATCTTCAAATACAGCCCCACATAGACCTGCCTGACTGTAACCTTGACATACCTTGAGTACCCAGCTTGTTGGGGGCAAATAGCTAAAAATCATTGTAAGCCGCTTAGGGAGTGTAAAGTTGAAGGCTTTCACGACTGGCATCTATAGATTTTCCTTGGTTTTTTTCCGGGCTGTGAGGCCGTGTTCTGGAATAGTTTCTTTCTGATGTTTTGCCTGCATCTGTGGCTGGCATCTTTAGGAGTGCTTTGGCACTGATAAGCGGTATATAAATATCAATGCTAATGTTAATGCTTGCATACACAACTGAAACTAGGGGCTCATCTACATGGGCCAGGATACCCCAGCTACGTATGTGCCAGCATATCCTGCCCACACATCTGGCCAGTTCCTCCCCCATTACCAGCACGAAATGGGCTGGAGTCCGGATGGGCACGCCAGCCCATCCCTGCAGCCGCCACCACCACCTCCAATCCACTCTCTGGATCCAGGCAGGAGGGTCAGAGCACATGAGCAAGGCCCCCTACATGTGACCAGCCTGGTCACATGCTGCAGACATCCTTCCTGGATCTGGAAGAACAAGGCAGCTGATAGCTACAGCAACAGGCCAGCATGCTGCAATGGACTCCTGCAGTCACACAGGGCCCAACTGTTTTATTTTGGCTGTAACAGTTTTCCCCAGGTATTTTCTTAATGTTTTATTGGGCCCTACCCTGTCTTCCCCCTGTCTTGGCTCTGTCTTTGCCCCAGAGGTCATGAGGACTGCCTAGAGGCAGAATGGGGAAAAAGCCCTGTGTCATCTGGACTGCAGGGCTCCAAGATGAGGAAAGATAGGGTAAATTGCCCAAGTAGATAAGTCCTGGGTCTGTTTTCCATAGTGTCTATGGAAAGATTATAGCTGAACTAAAAATCAATGCTGGTAAAAGTCACCATCCTTACATTCACAGTTAGCAATGAGTCCAGAAGACTCTATGAACAAATGACTTGGAGATTGTCTATATGAGCCCATAAAAAAGAAATGCCTTACACTAATGGCATTTTGCAACAGCTGTGACCTGTCGCAATGGTTTTTCTGCCCCCATTAGCTTTGCATGCCTGCTAGTAAACATGGAGGCCACAAGTGATTTACTCACATTTGCACTTACCTTAATTTGCCACTGGCAACCTTCTTTTCTTTTCTTTTTTCAAAACAATGTCAATGACTTGGATGAGGGAATTAGGGGCATACTTATCAAATTTGCAGATGACACCAAATTAGGAGGAGTAGCTAATACCCTAGAGGACAGGATCAAAACTCAGAATGCCCTGGATAGACTGGAGAGCTGGACCAAAGCTAACAAAATGAAATTCAATACGGAGAAATGTAAAGTACTGCACTTAGGGCGGAAAAATGAAATGCATAGATATAGGATGGGAGAGACCTGGCTGAATGAGACTACGTGCGAAAGGGATCTAGGAGTCCTAGTAGACCACAAGTTGAACATGAGTCAACAATGTGATGCGGCAGCTAAAAAGGCCAATGCGATTTTGGGCTGTATCAATAGAAGTATAGTGTCTAGATCAAGGGAAGTAATAGTACCACTCTATTCTGCCTTGGTCAGACTTTACCTACAATACTGTGTCCAGTTCTGGGCACCAAAATTCAAAAAGGATATTGACAAATTGGAGCGTGTCTAGAGAAGGGCAACTAAAATGATGAAAGGTCTGGAAACCATGCCTTATGAGGAGAGACTTAGGGAGCTGGGTATGTTTAGCCTGGAAAAGAGACGTTTAAGAGGCGATATTAAAAATACAGGAAAAGCTGTGAAGGCTTTTGCTGCATATTTTCTGGAGTTTGTGGCCCCACCTCTTCCAAATCAGTTGAATCACCATGGGATATCATTGAGACAAAATGTATTCTGCTTGAATTATATGAGGAGAATTTTCACCATCTAGACACCCCCCCCCAAAAAAAATGGCATCAATAAAAGTAAACTGAGGAAAAGGGGAGAAAGTTGGATGATGAGAGAGAAACTGGAAAGCAACTGAAAAAAATGGAATGGCAGAGGTTAGTCAGGACTGTCCCTAGTAAATTGGGACAGTACAATGGTATGCACATAACATATTACAGTACAGAGAATTAGAAAGCACATATTACTTGTATTTCCTGTGAAACTCACATGAAGGAGATTTTCAGAGGGTGGGTGGGGGAACCCCATGGAGATTGGGAGAGAAACAGGACTGTTCTGCTTCCAGTGCTCCATTTCACATGCCCCAGTTCTCCTCCTGATCTCCCTTTGTTCTCCCTCCATCCTGCTTTCATTTTCCTTCCACTATTTTCCACTAATTTTTACTAACAGAAATTTTTGTTAGTAAAAAATAGCAGAAGGAAAATGAAAGCAGGATGGAGGGAGAATAAATGGAGATCGGAGTAGGACGGGGGCATGTGAAATGGAGTTCTGGCAGTGGAACAGCCCTGTTTCTCTCCCGATCTCTGCGGGTTTCCCCCCCCCATCTGAAAATCTCCGAAGTAGGGTCTGAAATATTCCATTATTTCAGGACATAGTTTGAATGTGTTCACACGATGGCTAAAAGGGTGCTAGGAATTAGGCTTTTCACATGAACCCTACTCCCCAAATTCCACATCTCTACCTGTTCAGTCCTTGAATTCTCCATGCTGAGCCAAAATGTTTGGAGGAGGCTTCTGCTTTTCTGTTTCTTGAAAGCAAGTAGAAATCTCTGTGTGATCAGGAGCCCTAGTTTAACAGCTTAAACTAAACAATACTCCCCTAGTTCAACACACCTTGATGTTGTGGGGGCTGCTACTCACCTTTGAGTAGAAGACCCTGCCCCTGAATACCCTTCCCCTGAACAGATGAAAATGTATGGCAGTGTGCATAGCTTCCCTGAGTTGCTCTAACATCTAAAAACTGAACAGCTAGCTGCACAAAGCACATGAAACAAACAAGTGAATTAGAAGGGGGAAACAGTTTTGTAAAATCCTACCTTTTCATTCTTCGACTGTCTTGAAGGGATAATAAAGGTTTTGAAAATAACAACAATGACAGAAGCAAAATGGCAGGCATCCAGCCCTCTGCTGACAATAAGAGGATCAAAATAACAAATATCTTTGTTATTTTGTTGTAAATGTCCAGTCCACTGTGCAATGGGGGAAGGGGGAGGGTGCTTCTGATCAGAGCAATTGACACTGACATACTTAGATGAATATTAGCATTGACCTTTAAGTGGTCTCTATTGCTACTTCTGTTCTGCTCTGGCATGAAATCTTTCCTAACTCAGAGGCAAAATGTCAGACCAGCAGTGAGTTGGAATCAGTGTTCAAAATGGAGCTGAAGGAAGAGAAAGGAGAACATGAGGACACCCAAAGTTACAGGCAGGTTGTTGCATTGCACCTGTCCATTATCCTGTCTCATTCACAAAACACTGGAGCTAGTTTCCCTCTAGACACAAAGATGCCTTTGCAGGTTAAAAAAAGCACGTTTCTTTTAAAGATATGTTTGCGCACCAGTAAAGTCAGTTGTTCAAAGCAAACTCCAAGATTTCACTTTCTTCCTTCATAAAGGACAATCTTATCTCCTTCAAAATGAATACTCAGAATAGCATGATACTCATATTTTGCTAGTGTGTGCTACTACTTCCTCATACTTATATCTCCTTCTTCTACTCCAGACCCCATAAGGTAGTTATGAAATGAAATGGAACTCTTCTACATTGAAAGTATTGCACTCCACATGCACAATTTTGTGTCTCCCCCCCCCCCAGCTGTCGAGTCCCATGAGGCCACTGCTACAGTCATTTAGGGGCCAGAGAAGAGGGAGGGATGAGGTCATGGAGCAATGGGGATAGTTGCTCTTCCTGGTAATAGTTCTCTAGAGAGAGGAAGAGAACTTTAAATACCTCATGCTTCTTTCGCTTTCCAGAGTTCTGCATCTGGAGTGAACCACCATCTCCACTGTTTGTCCCCTCCTTCTCCTGCTCTTCCTCCTACCCATTTAATAATTGTAGTAGCAACAGCAGCAGCAAAGGGCTTGTCAGCTGCTATAGGAAAGTTTGGGATGGTGAACAAGAGGCTAGTAAATGTACCCTTGCACCCATTTTAAACTGTAAAAATGTTGGGTAAAATCATCTGGAGGCTTTGAGTATAATGTCATCAACAGGTAGATGGCATTTTACATAGTAATAACAATAGCACTTCCATTTCTATATTGCTTTATAGTGCTAAGCACTCTCTAAACAGTTTACAATGTGTTAGCTAATTGTGTGCTGAGCTGAGATGCTCCCTTCCCGTCACCCCCTTCCCCGTCCCAATAAAGACATAGGACCAGTGTCTGACAGTAGTATATTTACAACAGGTAAAAAGGTACAGAAGGTAATACAAAGGTAATAGTGATATGTGGCAAAAATTGGCCACAACTCACCTTGGTGATAGTTGCCACGTTGGCACCAGAGCATGGGAACTGAACCAGGTATCAATCAGCCCGCCTGCTGGTTGGTATTGAATCGGTTAACCACTTGCTAACCGATCACGTGACTGGTCACGTGATAGGGTCATGTGACCCAAACCCGGAGTGAAGCGGGGGTACCGCCTACCCCCCTTCGGTCCCCGTGGCTAAGAACTTGAACTTTGACCTGTGAAGACCTTGGCCCGGTCCTGAGACACCAAACCCCGAGTTTGGATCCAGAACCCCCATGCTCGCCGCCACTAAGCTGAGCCGTATACTCCCCTACCGCTCAGCTTCCGCCAACCCGGCAGCTATCACCCCAGGGGTGTGTCCTTCTGACTGGAGGGACGCTGCACTGGACCTGTTAGGAAAAAAGTGTTAAGCTCAGGCTGAATATACGTGGTGTAAGCCCTGGAGTGCCATCTGCCTATCTGCTGAATCTCCGAGGCCAATAAACCACCCACTGCCATGGTGGCAGCCCCGATGCGGAAGGAGTGTCCTCCGTACTCGGTCGCTGGGTAAACAAGGCACCTCAGTGCCGCACGCAGGATGCTGGTGAACTGGAAGTGCATCAGGGCAGATGCGTCTTTGTGGATGAAGAGGGTTCCCTGGATACCCAGGTGTCGCCGCAGGAACATCTGCATAAGAACAACGGGGCAGGCCATGGACTCCTCAAGCTTGTGAAGGTACAGGTGGGCCCCTTTTCCGCGTTGATCTGACTTGGAACGCCTAATTCGTAATCGCAGATCGGCTTCGGATATTGACACGTCACCTTGCTGAAAAGCACACCCAGATCCATCCTTCTTGGAATTGCACACCAGCTCCTGATGCACAGGGCTGCAAAGAAGGCTGTGGAAAAAGTGGTGCAGAAAAGTAAAGTCTCATACCTGGAGCTGCAAGTGTCTTTTAGGGCTGCCATCAGGCTGTACAACAAGCCGTAGGAGATGGGCCTGCGAGTGTCATGCTCCAGGGTCCCACTGCGAAACCATCCCTCAACAGCCTTGTGGATCAAGAACGAGCGGCAGGGGTCCTTGTGTCCTGCCACCTTGCTGAAGAAGGAGATAGCTGCTAGATGAAGTGAGATGGACCTAGGTGCCATGCCTCTTTCCTTCATGACTGCCATGTAGTGAAGTACTTCGCGTTCAGAAGATGGCCAGGAGCTGCCATAATTGTGCCACCTTCTGAAGCTGAAGAACTGTCTTACAACCCTAGAGTAACTGGCCCGGGTGGAAGGTGCCAAGCAGTCAATGACCCCCTGGATCACCGTTCCTTCCCAAGGAGCCAGAGCTCAGCTGGGAAGGTCATTGGAATATGGTCTGCTGCTGGCGCCAACTCGCGAAACCTGCCATCCTGGAATCGAGACAATGCATCCGCTATGCCGTTATCCATGCCTGGAATCTGCTTAGCTGAGAAAGAGATGTTAGCTGCCAGACAGATGAGCACAAATTCCCTGACGAGTTGCATGACTCTGTCAGACTTGGAGGATTGCTTGTTGATAATCCGGACCACGGCGTGATTATCACACCAGAAGCAAATCCTTTTGTTCTTGAACTCCTCCCTCCATAGGCAAACTGCTACCACAACGGGAAAAAATTCCAGAAAAGTTAGGTCCCTAATAATATCAGAGTCCCTCCATTCAGAAGGCCACCACTGGGCACACCAGTGCCCATTGAAGAAAACCCGAAACCCAACTCCCCCCGCTGCATCAGACTGCACCTCTAACCCTTCCCCCCAAGCCAACTCCTCCTGCCAGAACGTGACCCTATTGAAACCCTCAAGGAAATGCAACCACACCCCCAAGTCTTCCTTAACCCCCCGGGTAAGCCGGATGCGGTGATGTGGCGCCGTAATCCTGCAAAGCCTGCTGGAGAAGGCCCTGCCCGGAGAGACCACCCGGCATGCGAAGTTGAGGTGGCCAAGCAGCGATTGCACTTCTTTTAGGGTCACCTTCTCTCTTCCCAGAAGGTACTATAGCTTGTCCCCAATGCTAATTAACTTGTCTTCTGGAAGGCGTGACACCTGTGCCTCAGAGTCCAGCTCGATCCCAAGGTAAACAATCATGCTGGATGGGCCCACCATCTTGTCAGGTGTCAGCGGACGCCAAGTTCTTCGGCTAGTACCTGAAAGGCATGAAGAAGATGCCCACACTCCTCCCCCCCCCGGCTGCCCCTATCATGAGGAAGTCATCCAGGTAGTGGGTGATGGAGGACGACCCAGTCCTGAAGCATAGAGCCCACTCCAAGAAAGTAATAAATGCCTCAAAGGCAGAGCAAATGATGGAGCACCCCATGGGGAGGGCCATGTCGTAGAACCACTGCCCCTGAAACTTGAAGCCCAGCAGGCAGTGGTCATCTGGGTGAACAGGGAGGAGCCTGAATGCTGGCTGAATGTCACACTTGGCCATAAGGCCACCTGGGCTGCATCTCCTGACTGCGTGGTCAAAAGATGCATACCTAACTGAGCAGAGTTCTGGCGGTATGGCATCGTTAACCGATGACCCTTTGGGATAAGAAAGGTGGTGGATAAGCCTGATTTCACCAGGCGCCTTTTTTGGTACCACTCCTAACGGAGACAGGAGGTTCTCCATGGGTGGATGGGGGAAGGGGCCTGCCACACTGCCAGCTGCACGTTCCTTTGCGATCTTAGCTGCAAGTACTTCGGCATGGCCACCGCAGACATAAGGTTACCTGATTCGTAGGCCAATCTAGGAACTAAAGTGGGGATCCTGAAGCCTATGGAGAAACCCTCCCGCAAGTAGGCAGCCACCTTCTTGTCAGGGTAGAGCTCCAGGAGGGGGAGCATGGCCTGCACCCTGACAGGGGTGAATGCCAGGCGGAGAGGAACCAGGGGGTCCCTAACTCTTATTCCCCCCTTGTCCGGCGCCACTTCCAGACCCGGCCTTCTTTTTGACGCCAGTGGAAGCAGGGCGTCCAGAACGAAAGGACTGGGCAGAAGACCCCGCCCGGGAGCAGTTAGTCCTGGGGTGGCTTCCATAACAGTTCTAGCAATAGTGCTCGAATTTACAACACGAGCGGGAACACTTCCTGGAGTTGTATTCCCAGCAGACCAGGCACCTGGGGTCCTTTCGCTTAGGTGGCTTGGCAGCCTCAGCCTTCCCCTTGATGTGGGACGCTACAATGACCAGCCACAGCTTATCATTAATAAGATCCCATCTGGCCCTAGCATTACAGGAAGACCTTTTGCGGAAGGCTGCATTGTGTTCGATGGCGGCCACTTCCCCAGCGAGTGCCCTGGCCTTAAGTACATTACTCAAATGGTTGGTCAAGTGCCACCCCCTCTCAGGGTAGGCCAATTCGACCACCCCCATGAATACCGTGTACCCGGCCAACCAGTTGAAAAACGTATGCTCGACCGGGTCAGGTTTTGCCTTATCCCCACCCTTATCAGTTTTTGGAGTGCCCACCTCCCCTTCAGGTTTCAGCAGGGTTAAGATGTCAACATAGGGCGGAAAAATGAAATGCATAAATATAGGATGGGAGAGACCTGGCTGAATGAGACCACGTGCAAAAGGGATCTAGGAGTCCTAGTAGACCACAAGTTGAACATGAGCCAACAGTGCGATGCGGCAGCTAAAAAGGCCAATGCGATTTTGGGCTGTATCAATAGAAGTATAGTGTCTAGATCAAGGGAAGTCATAGTGCCACTCTATTCTGCCTTGGTCAGACCTCACTTAGAATACTGTGTCCAGTTCTGGGCACCACAATTAAAAAAGGATATTGACAAATTGGAGCGTGTCCAGAGAAGGGCAACTAAAATGGTGAAAGGTCTGGAAACGATGCCTTATGAGGAGAGACTTAGGGAGCTGGGTATGTTTAGCCTGGAAAAAAGACAGTTAAGAGGTGATATGATAGCCCTGTTTAAGTATTTGAAAGGATGTCACGCTGAGGATGGAGCAGGCTTGTTTTCTGCTGCTCCAGAGACTGGAACACAGAGCAATGGGTGCAAGCTCCAGGAACAGAGATTCCACCTCAACATTAGGAGGAACGTTTTGACAGTAAGAGCTGTTCGGCAGTGGAACACGCTCCCTCGGAGTGTGGTGGGGTCTCCTTCCTTGGAGGTCTTTAAACAGAGGCTGGATGGCCATCTGTCGGGGATGCTTTGATCGTGATTTCCTGCATGGCAGGGGGTTGGACTGGATGGCCCTCGTGGTCTCTTCCAACTCTGCAATTCTATGATTCTATGATAATATCCTTTGAGGATATTATCTCTAGTCTTCCTGTCCAGGTGGATCCCGGGTGGGTCCTCATTATCTTGGAATACGCTAGGGGTGCTGGGTGATGACGCTCCCTCACGCCAGGCCCTGGTAGGCCCTGAGGTGGAGGTACTTGGTCGGGCCCAGGCCTTAATGGCCCAAGCTGGCAAACACGGGATGAGAGCAGCTGCTCTCCAATATCCCACCCTGTCCAAGTCCTCATCGGAAGACTCACCAGAAGATCCCTCGCTGTTTGACTCCCATCTCCTTTTTTGCTTGGAGTGCCTCTTCTTCCTTGCTTGCTTTGCCTTTCTTTTCTCCCTCGTCCCTCCTTCCGTGTGCTCCAGAGATGAGGCTGACGAGGAGACCACGCTAACATCACTCCCGGAGGGGGGGCGCCGCCTGCATTGCTGCCCGGCTGTCCTGGCAGACTGGGAAGGCTCGCCCATCCCGTCCAGAACCCAAGCTGCCGCGCCATCGCTGGGCCCGGCGGTTTCTGGCCTGCCCGTCCCGTGATCCCTGCCGGACTTCAGCTCCACCATCTCCTCTGCCAGCAGTGCCACTGCCTGCATTAGATCCTGTAGGTTGGGAGCTTTCTTCCCGGACAGTAGTTCCTGGGCAGCCACTGGCTGGTTGGCCCTGGGGGTACTGTTATTCCCCGATGCCGTCACTCCACACCCTCTAGGGGCCAGCTTGGCACAAGATCTGGGTTCCCTGCCCGTTTGTGCCCTGGTTATGGGCCTACTGGGCTGGGACCTTTTCTTGGGTAGCATGGTAATAACAGATGGCCCGTGGGGCTTATTAAGTGATTTCAGCTCCTTTGCTTAACTTTCCCGGCTTGTCCGCTTGGTTTTATTTGGCCCGGCCCGGGCCCTGCTGGCTTGTCCACCCTTGGTCCCTGGCTTGTCCGCCCTGAATGGTTATTGACCTGGTTTGTGCCTTAGCTGGCTTGTCTGCCCTGGACATTCTCTGGCTTGTCCGCCCTTCTGTGCGTGCACTGAATGCCCTTGCGATTCAGCCAGGGGTTCCTCACTGGTTGGAGGCCCCTCCTACCCTTACAGGCGCCTGCTTAGCTGTAGGCCACCTGTCCCCCAGGAGCTTCTGGAGACTCCTGTCTGCTGGAGGTTCCCAATAACCCCAGCTGCCACCGTGCAGCCGTGGTTGCCAGGAGTCGCCTCGCCAGACCACCCCACTGCCACCCTTACTGGCCTCCCTTAGGGCCCAACTTTGCCCCAGGCCATGCCTCTGTGGGCCGCCCCACACCCTTGTCCGCTGGACATTCTGCTGGGTCCCCGCCTTCCGGCGGGACCACCCTGGGTGGGCCACCCTCCCAGCCCCCTGTCCCGGAGGGTGGCTGCCCTGGCGCTGCTGTAGGCGGCGCCCCTAGGTGCCCCTTGTTAGTGGCCACGAGCCACCTCACCCACCACCTGCAGCCCCCTCAGCTGCTTCAGCTCTTTTTGTGTGATCCCTGGCTCAGGGTCCCACTGTGGTGGGCCCTCCGCAGGTTGCCCGGTTGCCGGCGACTTCGTCTGTCCCCCGACGCTCGGCCAATCCCACTGCTTCGCTGCCGCTCCATCCACTTCGGCTGCTTCCTCCTACGGCCAGTCTCGCCGCTGCTTTCCGCTGCCTCTCTCCTGGTCTGCTAGGTGGGTTCTTCGAGAGCTCCCTCGAGTTCCTCGGTCTTCGGCTCTCAGGAGCCAACTGATTCAGGTCACCAGGGCTCTACTTGTTCCTCACCCACAAATCCCAGGATGTGGAGCTTCTTGAACAGGTCCTTGGACAAAGTTTTCAGAAAGAAAAAATTGATACTTAATCCATACAAGGTAAAAGTACTTTGCTGTAGTGGGGTATTAGGAACCACCATGCCCCTGCCAGCATTGTCTCACTTTCTAACTTCTATGAAGACCACTTTGCGGCTTCCAGTTGTCTCAGTATCAGCTGGAAGGGACTGGTCTGAGCATGCAGTTTGCAACCAGATACTGGACAAGCCAGGATGCTAGGATGCTAGGAGGACAGTTGGCTAAAGAAAGGAGGGCCCTGGGTATAAAAGGCAGAGCTGTATTTAAAAAGAGGGAGGAGGCTGAAGAATGCAAGGGCCAAGGGCAAAGTGCAGAAGAAGGAATATCAACAATGGCATTAGATTTGTCTTTGCCAAAGGAGATAAGGCATGCCATGGGCAAGGCTACGTGAAGCCTGAAGGATGGAGAGAACTGAGAGGTGAGAGGAAAGGACTGGGAATAAAGGGAGGATAGGCTAAAGGTTTATCTCTTATGGAGTTGATCTCTCCTCTCCCATTGCCTACAGACCTTGGCCTTAGAGAAAAGAATGGAAGATAGACACAAACCTGAGCAACATCCAAAGGACTTAATAGTCTGGTGTCAACAATCTCTTGAAACCAGCAAAGTGAGGATTGGAAACAGAGGACCCTTAGTCCATAATGAGTCTGGGCTAACATTACCTGCCTTCTTCTGGTAAAAAAAGATCCTGAGGGGATTTGCCTAACCCTGTATCCCTCACTTCTTTCACAGACCTAATCCTGACCCTTCTACTACAACTGAGGACCCATCCTGTGGAGGAAGCTGCTGAGGACCTGATTGTTCTTGTGACTGCTTGGCTTGTATCATTAAGATGGGTGCTGGTGCCAGTGGAGTAGAATGACACAAAGATAAACACAAGAAATCACAAGAACATGCACTTGGTGATGGTGCTTCTTCTAGGGATGGGTACTCCTAGTTACATGGAAGAAGCTGACCCTGTCACATTTGGGCAGGAAAATCTGATGGTCTGGATGAGGTAACACTCCCTCTACAGTTATGTTCCCCGGGAAGACCAAGGTGTTGTCCAAATGTTGAAAAAACTCCTCAAAGAATGAGAGGAGAATCCTAACTATCCTAATGGCATTCCATGTGATTATGCCGCACTGTGAAGGAAGGGGGTAAAAAGACCAAAAAAACTCACCAGAAAAGCCTTCACAGATTTTTCCTTTTCCTTTTAAAAACAGTGAGGGGGATGCACATTCCTGCTTGTTAGGACAAGCAAGTTGATTTGATTTGCTTGTCCAAATGAGAGGAAGTGCAAATCTGATTGGCTGGATAAGTGCAGGGGGAAGGGCTTGCTAACAAGGCAAATGACTGCTGCCGCCATGTTTGAGTTTCACCTTAGCAAGTATGTGCTAAGGTGACAAAAACGGGGTGCTGGGTTTTCTTGTTCTTTTGAGCTCTATTGAAAAATCACTCAATCACACCTTGGACATAGAATCATAGAATCATAGAATTGTAGAGTTGGAAGAGACCACGAGGGCCATCCAGTCCAACCCCCTGCCACGCAGGAAATCTTGATCAAAGCATCCCCAACAGATGGCCATCCAGCCTCTGTTTAAAGACCTCCAAGGAAGGAGACCCCAGCACGCTCCGAGGGAGTGTGTTCCACTGCCGAACAGCTCTTACTATCAAAAAGTTCCTCCTAGAGTTGAGGTGGAATCTCTGCTCCTGGAGCTTGCATCCATTGCTCTGTGTTCCAGTCTCTGGACCAGCAGAAAACAAGCCTGCTCCATCCTCAATGTGACATTCCTTCAAATACTTAAACAGGGCTATCATATCGCCTCTTTGTCTTTTTTCCACACTAAACATACCCAGCTCCCTAAGTCTCTCCTCATAAGGCATCATTTCCAGACCTTTCACCATTTTAGTCACCCTTCTTTCCACACTCTCCAATTTTTCCATAAACTTCTTGAATTGTGGTGCCCAGAACTGGACACAGTATTCTAGGTGAGGTCTGACCAAGGCAGAATAGAGTGGCACTATTACTTCCCTTGATCTAGACACTATACTTCTATTGATGCAGCCCAAAATCGCATTGGCCTTTTTAGCTGCCGCATCACACTGTTGATTCATGTTCAACTTGTGGTCTACTAGGACTCCTAGATCCCTTTCGCATGTAGTCACATTCAGCCAGGTCTCTACCATCCTATATCGATGCATTTCATTTTTTCTCCCTAAGTGCAGTACCTTACACTTCTCCATATTGAATTTCATTTTGTTAGCTTTGGCCCAGCTCTCCAGTCTATCCAGGTCATTCTGAATTTTGATCCTGTCCTCTAGGGTATTAGCTACTCCTCCCAATTTGGTTTCATCTGCAAATTTGATAAGTATGCCCCTAATTCCCTCATCCAAGTCACTGATAAATATGTTGAATAGCACTGGGCCCAAGACCAAACCTTGTGGCACCCCACTGGTCACATCTTTCCAATATGAAGAGGAGCCACTGATAAGCACCCTTTGGGTTCAGCCGCTCAACCAATTACAAATCCATTGAACAGTTAACTTGTCTAGCCCACATTTTACAAGCTTGTTTGCAAGAATGTCATGGGGAATCTTGTCAAAGTCCTTACTGAAATCAAGGTATACGATATCCACAGTGTTCCCTTCATCTACCAAGTTGGTAATTTTATCAAAAAAAGAGATCAGATTAGTCTGGCATGACTTGTTTCTCTGAAACCCATGTTGACTTTTTGTGATTATGGCATTGCCTTCTAAATGTTCACAGACTCTCTGTTTAATGATCTGCTCCAGAATCTTCCCTGGTAGTGATGTCAGACTAAGTGGACGATAATTGTTGGGATCCTCTTCCCCCCCCCTTTTTGAAGATGGGGACGTTTGCCCTCCTCCAGTCCGCTGTGACTTCTCTTGTTCTCCAGGAGTTCTCAAAGATTATTGCCAATGGCTCTGAGATTACAACTGCCAGCTCTTTTAATAAACTTGGGTGTAGTTCATCTGGTCCTTGAGATTTAAATTCATTTAGTTTAAGAAGGTATTCCTGTACTACCTCTTTGCTTATTCTGTGCTGGATTTCCCCTATTGTGTCCTCTGTTCCTTTATCCTCAGGTTGGTCCCCCTTTTCCTTTTCTGAAAACACTGAGGCAAAGAACGTGTTGAGTAATTCTGCCTTTTCTCTGTCCCTTGTTAGCATTTTGCCATCTTCTCCACGTAGTGACCCTATTATTTCCTTCTTCCTCCTTTTGCTGCGAACATACCCAAAAAACCCCTATTTATTGTTCTTAACCTCTCTAGCAAGCTTGAGCTCATTCTGCACTTTAGCTTTTCTGACTTTACTCCTACACGTGTTCGCTATATGTTTGAATTCTTCTTTGGTAGTTTCTCCCTTTTTCCATTTCCTATACATATTCCGTTTAAAACTAACACCGTTGGAAGTTCTTTAGTCATCCATCCTGGTTTCTTGAGACACCTCCCATTTTTCTTCCTCAATGGTACTGTTTGAAATTTTGCCTTCAGTATCTCCCTTTTGAGAAAGTCCCATCCATCTTGAGGTCTCTTCTCTTTTAGTATTCCTGACCATGGGATCACCCCCAGTGTTTCCCTGAGTTTATTGAAATCAGCTCTCCTAAAGTCGAGAATGCGTGTCTGACTATGCATGATTATGCCTGGCTACATGTGTGGGAATGTACATTAGTGCTCGCTAGGACAACTGATTTGCATCACTGCACATTTTCAGAGATGGCAGATCTGGAGAGAGGATTGGTCAGACATGCATCGGGGACAGGTGTTGCCAGCAAAGAAATGGCCAGAAGTACCTTTTTGGATTTTCACATTATGATCATGCACTTTTTTACTGCACTGAGGTACCCGAATAACTTTTTTTATACAGAAGATCGTACCCCTTTGCTTTAAAGTAAAAAACCCAAAACAAACAAAAAACACAACACCCTGTGCAGTAGCAGCAACATGCAGAGAATAAAAGCATGCTAATTTACTTGGCCGCCATCTTGATTCATGGTTGTGTGTACTTCAAACATGGATATGTTTGCATGCTATTGTTTTTTTCCAAAAGACTGTGGAGACAAAAGCTGCTGCAAATTTGCAATGATGTACAGGAATCAGCATTATATCCTCTCATTTAGACAAGCCCTGAGTTTAAAGTGCAAAGTAATTTACATTAATTTAACTCTGCAGTGGGGAGCGAAGAGGAGGAAGAGTCTTACCCTTCTCAGTAGACTCAGGCAAAAACAAACTGCTGCAGCATTTCCTACCTTGTTTGTTCTTCCTCATTAAGTATGTTTGGTATCTTGGGTCTATCTACACTGGCCAGGATAGGCCTGTTCCCTCCAGGCATATCCTGGCTGCAAATATGGCCTCCCTCCATTATCTGCAGAAGATGGGTGAGAGTCCAAACAGGATGCCAGCCTGTCACTGAAGCCACCATTACCACCATTTTTTCATTATCATGGAAGACAGGCTGGGGTCCCACAACATGTGACTGCAGGCCCCTGCATGTGCCTAGCCACAGTCACATGCTGCAATTCTCCTGCCTGGCTTCCAGAAGAGCCAGGGAGGTGGCAGTGGCAGGGAAGAGCAACATGCTGGACAGGCTCCTGCGGATACGTGGGGGCCTATCTGGCCAAAAGAGAGTAAACAGGGTAGCATTTTAAAATGCAGTAAAGGTCCCTATCCTTGTTTGCCCCCATTCCAGCCCTGTATCATCCCCGGGGTAGTTTGGACTGCCCCAGGGGAAGATCGGGGTCCATGCCCTATATAGTTTGAACTGCAGGGCTCTGGAACAGGGGAAAGCTGGGGTATTTGGCCAGTGTAGACAAGCCTATGATCACACTCTGAAGTTAATTAGCTGCATGTGTCCCAGTTTTCATCTGTGAAATGTTGGAGGGTATGGATGTCCAACTTAAGCCATATTATTGTTTTGTTTCTGTCAGGAACATGCACATGACTTCCTTCAGAAGGATTAACCCATCTTATTCATGCATTAGGTAATGTCTTTGTTTCTGAGAAGACTTCTCAGATGATTGGAAGTGAAAAACAAAAGCAATAAATACATCAGTGAGCAGCATGCTGGGCACAGCCATGGCCCCACTGGGATAGGCTGAACATGGATCCAGCTTGCTCAGCCTGAATGTGGGACAGGAAGAGAGACAGATGACAGCCTTGTTTCCTTTCCCCTGCTACATTCATTACTCAGGATGGCATAGGTGCCTAGCTGGGCAGGGCACAAGGCTTGTGCAAGGGCCCCAGACTTTGCAGGCCTTGAGGACAGATTTATCTTTGTTCGGACTTAGATGGGGAGTTCAGGGGCATGGCCTTACATCAGCTTACATTGGCAGAGGAGAATTTCAATGGCTTGCTTTAGTAGATCTCCCATTGACTGTCTTGGCCTGGGCTTTAGTTTGGTGATGGCGATTGGAAGTATATAGAATCACTGAATCATAGAGTTGGAAGAGACCACAAGAGCCATCCAGTCCAACTCTCTATATGTATATAGAGAAGTGCAAACATTAAAACAATTGATACCAATACTTCCGTGCAGGTGTCCATAGAAACCTACAACAATGGGGACATTGGTTCTCTTCATGAACTCAGGAATGTGGTAAAATGAACACTGTTAGCTGAATTAATGAAGATCAAGGTGAAGCTTTCTGTTTCTGATCAGGCTTTTCAAATACTCCTGTTGAATCTTCAAAACACTCAAAATTGTTATAATATTAGATGATGATTGATGATGATGTTTAAAAAGAATGTTTGAAGGGCCCAATTAATGCCAGACCTCTGCCACTTGCTATCCTTTCTTCCTCCTACCAGGAGAGAAAACATTCACTCTGGGGAATGAGTATGGGGTAAGGTAGAAAAAGAAGTGGTAGAAGGATCCAAAGAAAATAGATCTTCTGTGCCCTGGAGGGAAAGGCTGCTACCATTCAGGAATGATGTTGAGAAGCTGGAATGTGTCCAGAGGAGGGCAACCAGGATGGTGGGAGGTCTGGAAGCCATGCCCTCTGAGGAGTGGCTTAGGGAACTGGGCATGTTTAGTCTGGAGAAGAGAAGATTGAGAGGTGACGTGATAGCCATGTTTAAATATTTGAAGGGATGTCATACTGAGGATGGGGAAAGCTTGTTTTCTGCTGCTCCAGAGAATAGGACACAGAGCAATGGATTCAAACTACAGGAAAAGAGATTCTACCTAAACATTAGGAGGAACTTCCTGACAGTAAGAGCTGTTTGGCACTGGAATGCACTGCTTCGTAGTGTGGTGGAGTCTCCTTCTTTGCAGGTTTTTAAGCAGGCTGGATGGCTGTATCTGTTAGGAATTATTTGATTGTGTATTCCTACATAGCAGGGGGTTGAACTGGATGGCCCTTGTGGTTTCTTCCAACTCTATGATTCTATGCTTCAGGGATTTTTTCTTCCAGAAGTTTGCAATAGTTAGGTGGTGATATATAGTCACCAAGAGGTGACAATATGTGCAGAAATTTGTTCTTCATTTTGCACTGGAGAACAGCTCCCAAACTTGAAGTGTTTGCCCTATAGCTGAGAAAAGTGTAAGAATCAGCTGAGATTCGTATTTTGCGGAAAGGAAATACAAAACCCAGCAATGTCCTTATAAAGTATTAGAGATAGATTAACATATCCATTTTTGGTTTCTACACACTTTGAACTTTTTGGAATTTAGGTTGATTCTATACCATTTCCATGTCATTTTTCAAATTGGTGATCAATTACACCGAGTGAAAATGCAGTCATGTTGACATTTCTCCTACTGTAAACATTTTTGTTGAGTCAATGTGGTATAGTGGTTTGAGTGCTGGACTAGGGCTCCAGCAGTGTGCGTGTATGTGCTTTCAAGTCCCCTTTGACTTATGGCAACCCTGTGAATTTTGTAGGGTTTTCTTAGGCAAGGAATACTCAGATATGGTTTTGGCAGTTCCTTCCTCTGAAATATAGCCAACAACACCTGGTTTTCATTGGTGGTCTCCCATCCAAGTACTAACCAGAACTGACCCTACTTAGCTTCCAAAATCAGACAGGATTTGGCGCCTTTAGGATATGGGCTCTGGGACACCAGGGTTCAAATCCCCTTTTGGACATGTAAACACACTTGGGCAAGTCATACCCTCTCTCAGCCTCAGAGGAAGGCAATCACAAACCCTCTCTGAATAAATGTTGCCACAAAAAACCATGATAGCTATGCTTTAGGGTCACCATAAGTTGGAAGAGACTTGAAGGTACACAACAACAACAACGGTTGTATATAGTTCTCTAATATGCTTAAGGCAACATGCATGACTCTCCTCACTTTATGAATTGGTATAGAGGGGGCCCTTCATACCTGTTGACACACACACATACCACATGGGAACCCAAAATCCGTGGATGCTCAAGTCTCATTATATATAGTGACATAGTAAAATGGTGTCCCTTATATTAAAAAATGGGGCAAAATCAAAGTTTCCTTTGTTTTTTTTTCTTTATATATAATTTCAAGCTGTGAATGGTTGAATCAGTGGAAGCAGAATCTGTGGATATGGAGGGTCAATTGTATGCATTTCTCCCAATGTACAAGTTTTTCTGCACAAAATGTCAGATTTTTGTATACCTTTTCAATCAGGTAATTGCATAATGAGATTGCATTCTTACTTATATATTAATTCCGATTGTCAAAATAAATTTGGTTCATAAGAAAATATGGATCCGACCAATTTCACCTCCATGTCTACTCAGAACAGCCTTTAGGCCCTAAAGTGAATAGGAAGTGACTTCCATTCACCTTCTGATGTTTTAAAAAAAGGTTTTTCCTAGGCCTAAAATGGTCTGAGAAGGCCTCCAAACAAGGTAAAAATTCTTCCATGTCCCCTAGAAGGTGTTTGGGGGCATTTGGTATCATGACCAGGACTGGGTGCAATGGGCAGTGACCCTTCAAGGTCTTCTGTGGGGCTGATGTGGACCACTCACCTTCCATAGTTGCTCACCCCTGCTTTAGGGTGGTCACCCTCGTAAGATATGGACATGATGCATTGGAAACAAGACACGGGGACTATCCATCATTGCTTGGTTTAAAACTGGACTCTTGCAGTACATTCCTATGCCAAGTTGTTGTTGTTTTAATTTTTAAAAATCCTCAAAAGAAAAACCATTATTTTTGTTGTTGTTGTTGTAAGAAAACAGTTATATGATGTAGTTTCAGGGTAGCTATCTCACTATGAATATGTGCTCATGCGGGGAAACATCCATAGAAAGCCAAGAAGATGGGAAACTCTACATCAGACTATAAATATTTCATATTAGGAGATACAGCTTCAAATACCTGAATTGCATTGCTACTTGTAGAGATCATCTTTGTTACAATGATACAAGGGGGGCGGGGGACATAGTTCCTGAAAGCTTTGTTGTGGATGTCAGCTGGTAACAATGAGTCACAGAGACGGGTTAAATCTGTAATATATATTCACAGACAGATCTCTGATTGAAAATTCATGTTTTTTTAATGCTTTACTACCAGCCAAGGCTAACAACAACAATAACAATCATTGGGACAGAAAATAGAGGGGAGAGATGGTAAATAGTAGAGCACTGAAAGTTAAATCTTTTGGGTGTTGTCAAATATGTTTATATCCCATTAGTGTGTCACCTTCAGAATGAAAATCTATGTTAAAAAAAAAAAACTTAGCATGACCTTTGGGGGAATGAGGAAAAAAAACTATGTGTTTGACTGTGGATTTTAACATCTGTTCAGGCGAATGCAGAGGTTTGTAGCTGGCATTTAGTTACCTTTGAATGCTGCAGGTGCAAAAGGCCGCATTGGAATGTAAATTTTCTTTTAAAATAGTGTGAACCAGATTGCAAGTGTGACCTTGAAAAAGCAAAACAGCAGTGCAACTTTTTGAAACTATTTTTTTTTTTAAAAAAGAAACCTACCCCAAACATAAACAACAGAATTTTTGTGAGGCCCATTTCAAGTTGTTGAATTTTTGTATTTTTCAATATTCAACCATAGAATGAAGCCAGAGCTTAGGGGGAAAAAAAAGTAATGTTATGACTACAGCTCCAAGGCCCCTCAAAGTGATTGCATACAATTTTTAAGAGTGTCTTTCTAATTTCCTGCTACTAAAAAAAGCTGAAATTCTTACTTTCTTTCCTACAACCAATCTACAACAGCACAAGGGAGCAGCAGGAGCAAGATGGAGCACAGAATGTACTAGTACTTGGATCATGTTATGTTCCTCCACTACTGTTTAATGAGGCCACACCCTTGCAACTGTAAAAATGACAAAAAATGTTACACTTATACCAGAAATGAAAGGAAGTAATCTCTTAGGGCTGGTCTAGATGGGCAATTTACCCTGTCTTGTCCCCATCGTAGAGCCCTGCAGTCCAGACAACATTTTGCTGCTGGGCAGTACTCATGACCCCCAGGGCCAAGACAGGGGGAAGATGGGATAAAGCTTGTTACACCATTTTTAAAAGATGCCTGTTAAATCCTCTCCCACCAGCAAAATCCGGATTGGGCCCCGCATGACTTCAGGAGCCCATTCCAGCATGCCAGCCCTTGCTTTTCCATAGCCAGGAAGGAGTCCTGCAGCATGTGAGCAAGGCTGGTAACAGGCAAGGGGCCTTGGTCACGTGTTGTGGTCTGGCTTCCTGGATGCAGAGAGTGGGATGTGGGCAGCAGTGTCATGGCAGTCTGGACTCCATCCTATTCCATACAGGTAACATGGGAGCAACAGGCCAGCTCTGCAGATATAATATGCCAGAGGGGTGCTGGCATGTTCTGCCTGTGTAGATGAGCCTTAAGTCATTTCTTAAATGTAACTTACTTATGTTTAAGGGCCGTTACACATTACACAATTGTAGCACTATGGTTCTATTTTAACTGGTTCTATTTTAACTGTTTCCATCCTGTGGAATCCTGGGAATGGCAGTTAGGGAGGGATATTAAGAATTCTCAGCCAGAGAGTTCCTCTAGTGCCTCACAAAACTACAAATCCCAGGATTCCTAAGAATGCAGCCGTGGCAGTTAAACCACAATCATATGTGCAGCATTGTGCAGTGTGCTGATGGTCTTCGTTATTGCAAAAATGAATTAATTAAAAGTAACTTGTTTTTATAACTAGTTACTTTCAAGCTCTGACATAGCTGGCATAACTGTAACTCTAACTTTTAACTTTCATTTTATAATCACAAAGATGTGTCTTTTTTAAATGGTGGAGGAGAAATATTCATGATTCAAGTGTTAGCTAATGTTGTGTCTTATGCACCCACTGATGGTGACTCCTCTGTTGAGTATATACAGGCAACATCAAACTGGATGGGAGAATAATTATTTTGCCATACATGCCAGTGGAAATAACTAATTCCTCTACTGTTTTGGTTACATTTGGGAAACACACACAGAGGGAGTATACCAACTATGGGCTTATTTTTGTGGGATAAATTCTCCAGCTTGCCCCTGTTCCAGAGCCCTGCAGTCCAAACAACATAGACCATTTAGCTCAATCTGCCCCCAGGCAGTTCTCACCACCCTGGGGCAGATACGGGGCTAGAGCCGGGGCAAGCCAGGATAGGGACTGATAAATTGTTCTAAGACAATACCCAGTTTAATCAATTACCACGAGTTCAGGCCCTGCATGCCCACAGGAACCTGTCCCAGCACACCATCCCTTGTTGCCACCACCAGATCCTTGGCTCTCCTGGAAACCAGGCAGGGTCCCTCAGCATATAACCAAGGCTGGCCACATACAGGGGGCTGCAGTCACATGTAGTGGGCCCCCTTCCTGGCTTCTGCAGGATCAGGGAAAATAATGGCTGCAATAGCAGCGGCAGCGATGGAGTGGCATTCAGTTTGGATGCTGGACCGCTTTCTCCAGGTAACAGGGAAGAGCATGCCAGAGTCAGGATACTCCAGCAGGGAGCTGGCATATCCTGGCTGGTGTAGATAAGCCCTAAGCCTTCAGTAAATGCAGAAGGAACATAATTGCACCTCAGAACTGAGCCAGGAAATCTTTTCTGCCAACTTGCCATTGCAAGGATGTTATTGGCCAAGTAATTAATGACTTCCTTGAAGTTAACTTTATTCATTTTAAGTGTAACCAAAGTTAGCCTTGTGTAAACCATAAATGTTCAACTTTAACTCACTTCTGAACATTAAAGGAAACATTTATTCCCTGCATTGACACTTCCAAGATGTATAATCAGATGCCAATTAATTAACATCAGCATGTCAGGTATTAATTAGAATAACTGACTAATGTATTTTCTCATCAAAATCTACTCCCCCTCCCACTTCTTAATTCACTGCACTTAGTTAAATGGGAAATGCAATCAAAGCAATAGAGAAGACCTTTCAGGTCATCCCTGTCCATTCCTATGCCAATGAAGGCTGGTTGACTACAATCAGTTTCTGAATGCTTGCATTGGTCTACTGCATGTGTCTGAAAAAAAAAAATCGTTCCTCTAGCTATTTGTCAATAATATGAGTTCTAAGAAGGGCTCAGCTAAAAGCTGGTTCTCTGGAAATCTTTGTTAGAATTAAACCCTATATTGGCTACATTTCATGATTATTATTATTATTTGGCATATAGAGTACATTTTGTGGGATCCCTAATTAGCTAGGATGATCCATGTGGTCTGCATAAAAAGCACTGCCTGACTTTAAATAAGCTTTTTCTCTTTGAAACATCAAACAGCCAAGTCTGATGAGCTACATAGCATTTTGATGTTTTGTTGTCCAGACAAATGTATGGTGAAGACATAGCCAATGATGACACTGTTCACCTTGGAGCTGAATGGCTGTCAGTGTCGGAGTGACACCTCATAACTAGATACAGTTGTGTAAAAAAGAAAGTGCACCCTTTTTGAATTCTATGGTTTTACATGTCAGGACATAATAACAATCATCTATTCCTTAGCATGTCTTAAAATTAGGTAACCTCAGATGAACAACAGGCAACCTCAGATGAACAACAACATATGACATATTACACTGTGTCATGATTTATTCAACAACAACAACAAGAAGAAAGCCAAACTGTATGTCTAGATTTGAACAGATACATGGAATACATGCAAATGAATATGCTATGAAACTGAAACTACTATTCAACAGTAAATGGTACAGTGCAGATGTCTCTATGTCTAGATTGCAGTGCAGAAATAATCCAGTTTGACACTGCTTTAACTCTCATGGCTCCATCCTATGGAATCCTGGGATTTATAGTTTGCTGTGGCACCAGAGCTTTCTAACAGAGAAGGCTAAACACCTCACAAAACTACAAATCCCAGGATTCCATAGCATTGAACTACGGCAGTAAAAGCTGTGTCACACTGGATTATTTCTGCACCGCAGATGCAGCCATAAAGGACTTTGAAGACCACCTTCTTCAATCTTCTGCTCATGATTTTTGTAATCTTGAAATTCTTGCTTATTTTTGTAATTTAGCGAGGATGCTGTGCAGGTGAATCAAATCCAAAAGTGGCAGATGAATTTGATGTGTTGAAAAAGTGACAGAAAGGAAAGCAAACCCCCCAAAAGCAAAAATAAAAAAAAAGTGGGGCCTCAAAAATCACATTGAGGGTACCAACAGACCATAGGCCACACATGTCCACTACTAGTCTATTAGTATAATACTAGCTGTACCACAATTGATATATCTGTATTATCAGCTAAGCTGTTTTGCCTTGTCCATTTAGACTCTTTATTCTGCACAATTGTACATAATCATAGGAAACATTTGCAAAATCAGAGGCTTATGCATTTATAGTCAGCTCATTCAAGTAGATTAAAATGATTTGGTTGGAAATTTGGTCTATAGTTGTTGTGGTTTTTTTTTTTAAAAAAAAAAAACTATTTACAAATTATTGGAGTCTTTCTTGTCAACTAAGGGGGGGGGAAACCAAGTTCTATGTCCCACTATTCCCCAGAGGCTTCACGGCTAATCATCTGATAATATTATCATAGATCATTTTACAGAAGAGTAATTTAGAATAAGAAAATCCATCCCTTGTAAACTGATAAGAATAAACTGCACTCATTCAGACGGCCCTTACCGCACAAGCAGCCTCTGGAGCAGTAACGAGGCTGCTGCATGGCAGGGGGTCCTTTTCAGACGCGGCCGTCCCTTTTCCGTGACCATTCGTGGCACGTACGTGAAGCTTTGGAAGTGGCTGCATCATATTTCAATCACGAAAGTTGCCTGTGATTGAAATATGATGCGGCCAATTTCAAAGCTTCATGTACGTGCCATGAATGGTCACGGAAGAGGGACGACGGCATCCGAAAAGGGCCCCCTGCCACGCAGCAGCCTCGTTACTGCTCTGGAGGCTGCTTGGGCCGTAAGTGCCATCTGAAAATGTCCAGAGTCTATGCCACTTGCTTTAAGGGTACAAACCCTGTTTCATATAATATAAACTTCAGTTTTTTTAATGAGTGTTCATTGATAAAATCCTTTTGTTTCTTTTCCTGCACAAAAGTGCTGCCTAGTGTCCCTTTTGCTGACGTTATAATAATAATAATAATAAAATTTATTTATATACGCCCTTTGGTAATCCAATTCTAGCAAATTGCTAGAAGACAATTTGCAATTAAAATATTACACTGCTCTAAATTGTGATTCAGACTCTGGTGCTAAGAAGTACCCTTCTCCATGACAATCAAATCCTTATAGACTTGAAAACTGCCTTACATGGAAAGTTATTTCCCTTATTTTACATGCATGATTCCCCCCACCTTCTTCATCTCAGATTAGACCTAACATTTACCATTTTGTAATGCTTGGTAAGTGAGGTGAATGTTGTCATATATTTTGCTGCTCTGCATGTGTTGCATGTGATTTATTATTATTATGTTCCACCTTTTTGCTGGCTTCCTCACATTAAAACAGATACAGATAAAGGTTCCCATTCCTAAAAAACATACAAAGGTTAAATGATAATTAATCTGACAATAGAAATAGAGAAATTTTATAGCATACCCACTAAAGTATAAATCCTGTCAAAACAAAGAATTCTTCACCAGCCATGAGAGAGCCACCATGGAGGGGGGTTTAGCCTCTCTAGGAAGGGAGATCCAGAGCCTTAGAGAAGCCACTGAGAAGTCCCACTAGATGTATCTGTGAAGGTAGTGGAACAGAGATCTCGAAAACCATGCAAGCTTATAAGGGAGAATATTGGACTTTATCAGACACAGCAAATATGGTATCATAACAAGGCCTAATGAACACAAAAGGGTGTACTTACCACACATCGTCATCCTTTAATATTCCACTGCTGTGAATAAGGTGTTCTTTTTTATTGATGGGCTAAGCCATCAACAGATCTGCCATGGCGTTTTTGAGCCAGTATTGAGAGCGTTTGAAAATGTGCACCATTTTCCTCTCATGAGATCACAAACAGGGAAGTAAACAGTGCTAGCATTTGTGCTCTTTTAATGCTGGGGTTGCTTTATAATGCAGTAACAGCTACGTATGGTAAACAGGGTTATGCTGCCCAGACAATTATGCTGCAAAATACAGCACTAAAGAGACTTTTTGGAGGTTTGTCTGATAAAGTCTATGGTTCTTCAGATAACCTAGGGCTCATCTACATGGGCCAGGATGCGCTGGCTCCCTACTGGTGTATCCTGCCTGCAGATCAGGCCTGTTCATCTCCCATTACCTAGAAAAATGAGCCAGAGTCCAGACAGTCACACTGGCCCATCTCTGCAGCCACCACCACCTGTATCCCATTCTATGGATCCAGGCAGGAGGCCTGCAGCAAGTGAGCAAGACCCCTGCATGTGACCACCCTGGTCACATGCAGAGTTCCCCCTTCCTGGATCCAGAAGAGCATAGTAGCTGGGAACTAGAGTTATAGCTGGCATGCCCCAATCCATTTTATTTTGGCATGGGGCCCAATCTATTCTATTTTGGCTGGACTGCATTTAAACAGTTATTTTCTTAAAATATTTTATGAGGCACTACCCCATCTTCCCCCCATCTTAGCCCTGGGGGGTCATGAGGACCATCAGGGAGCAAAATGGGACAAAGGTCCTGCATTGTCAGGACTGCAAGGCTCCAAGATGGGGGCAATATGGGGCAAATTGTCCATGAAGACAAGCCCCCAGACTGAGCCATATATACTATAAAGCCTATAGGGCTTTATAGGTTACAACCAATGCTTTGGGGTTGTCTAAATGGAGAAAATACTCCTCATGGGATGCAAGGAGAATATAACCTGTCTTAAGGGCATCCCACATTTTATCGCTGTATTCAGAAGGAGGGGGGCTAAATACATCATATACTCTGAAGGAAAAAGCCTCTGCAGCTTTTCCTGGAGTTTAAAAAAAACAGTGGGGGAGAATTCACATTCCTGCTTGTTGGGACAAGTGATGCAAATTGATTTATTTTCCCAAAGAAGCTGAACGCTGATTGTGTACAAAAAATGTGTACAAAATCTACATGTCAGATAAATACATACAATTTCTTATTTATATATTTTAGAACTATGACTTATTCTCAGTAATAAATATATTTATAAACTGTTTCAGTCACATTTTATTTAAACTTGGCTTCCCAGCACTTACAGAATGCAATCTTATGCATGCATTCTCCAGGGGCTGGTTTACATGGAAGGTTTTATTGCGTTAAGTTGCGCTGTAGTGCTTTCATGCGTCAGTGGTGGGTAGTTTATACGGTAATTGTTTACACAGCTATATTTTGTGGCGTTCCCACAGCCAAATGTGGTGGGGGCATGGCCAAGCATTGCAGAGGGAAAAGAATGCCATAGGAATGCCTGCCCTGGCCCCAACTCCATGCTGAACAGCTTAGAAAGTTTTCTTCCTTGCTTGAAACAGCATTTTCTTCCAAATACAGGAAAGCCAGAGAGAGGGGGGGGGGAGAGCAGTTCAGCTTGCTACAGCCCTTCGTGAAATCGTTTCTCTCCCTCCCCCATGCACAGGAAAAAAGTTGACAACTGAGGTTTTACATACTTTTGAAACAGCAGAGAAGGTGAGAAGGAATGCTCCCTGAATGAAAATTGTTGGGAATCCTTTTTGTTTGAAAACTGGCTTGCAAAATAGCAGACAGGATTTTTGCAAGTTTCTTCTCTAATGGCTACTGTCTTTGCCTCCTCCCTGCCCCTCTTTTAAGCCCACCCCTGCATCATCAACCAATCACAATGCAGCTCTGCTTTAACCCTTAGCGGAATGCTAGTTTACACTGCAAATAAAGCACTACATTGCAAATATACCGGCAAAAATAGCGACATGCCCTGCCATGCTATATTTGGGTGTTTTACCTTCCCCCCTTCTGAATGAGGCGATGCTGTGCTGCGATCCGTGGGAACTATGAGCTATCTTAGCGGTATATTTAGAGGAATATTTGCCCGTGTAAACCACCCCCAGGAGAACTAGAGAAGAGAAAGAGGATTAATAGTAGTACAGCTCCTCCAAGCCCTAAATCTAATATGATCCTTCTGAGGTTTTTGTAATTATCACAGTCTCCTCCTTTCCTCTGCAGCTCACCCTAGGGGCTTGTCTACATTGGCCAAATGTAGACAAGCTTGCCCCCATTCCAGAGCCCTGCAGTCCAAACAAAGTAGAACATTTACCCCGATCTTCCCCTGGGCAGCCCAAACAACCCCTGGAGCAGATACAGGGCTGGAATGGGGGCAAGCCAGGATAGGGCCCTTTATCACATTTTAAGAAAATACCTGGTTTCCTCTGTTTCTGCTAGATTGGCCCCCCATCCCAGAACACTGTTCCTGCTGCCACTGCCAGCTCCCTGGGTCTCCTGGAAGACAGGCAAGGATCCTGCTGCATATGACCGAGGCTGGTAACATGCAGGGGGCCTGCAGTCACATGTTGTGGGACCCCTTCCTGGCTTCTGCGTTAGCAAGAAAATGGCAGTGGCTGCTTCAGTGATGGGCTGGCCCATTTTCTGCAGGTAACATGGGGGGCATGCCAGCTCTAGATGCAGAATACACTGATGGGAAGCTGGTGTATCATGCCTGGTGTAGATGAGCCCTAGGAGAGACATACAAAATTGTATCAGAGAATTTGACACACTCTGGAGAAGTTTTCTTTTTTCATGGGAGGAGGGGTAGGACATGTTGGTCACATTGATCACATTGGATATTGCATCATCTCTTGATCTTAATGGAATTCATGTTGATAGGTGATTTGTAGGACAATGTGCAGAGGTTTATCATCATCACTGCCACCATCAATGCACAGCTTCTGCATATTTTTTGCTCTTCAGAGGGACCTGGTTTCTAAAGGTCAGAGGTACATGCTATAAGTATATGTATCTGGGGAAGGAAGCTGAACTCATGCCCAAATCTCTAGCTTCTAAACCCATATTATCTGGCCTCTGGTAGTCTTAACAAGTTTTAATCAGGATATAGTAAATATTTGCCCTGTTCTATTCATACGAAAGAGGAACCACATGTTGCTGAGCTGCAAGAAACTTACAGCCTGTCTAAATGGCAAAAAAATACGAACAGCTTACAAACTAACGGTGATCTATTCACATGGCCATTTGCACAAATATGTTTCATTCGGAATGCGGGGCAGCAAAATTCACCATAAAGTCAATTCACAGCACGTCCAGGGCTTCGTACGGATTTTAGAAAAAGATCCATATGATGTGTGAATGTGAGACCGTTTGAACAGTCATGTTCGCACACATATGAACAGGCAGAATAATCTGATTGGCTGAACAAGCACAGGGGGTGAGGCTAACAAAGAGGGAAATCAACTGCAGCTGCCATCTTCGATTTTCATCTAAGCAAGGGTCCGGTAAGTTGATCAAATGGCAATATTACTCTTTTTTAAATTTCTTTTTGTTGTGAATATGCAATAACACCTGTGCTCACCACAGGAAGCTTTTTTTTTTTTTAAAGGTGATGGCAGATTTAAAATCATTACTAAATCACTCATGGCGCCCAACTGGCTATGGGGTCATGCGGAGATTGGGGGGGGGGAGTTTTAGCCATGTAGGCAGATCACACTGTTGCAAATGCCTGCCTTTTTGGACGTGTTCATATTACTGTATTTTCCCTCATATTGACAAGCCCAGAGATATTCTATATTTTGATGTTATATCACTCTAATTCCATCCTTTATACTAACTTGCATGTACTATGTAAAGAGACACCTTTCCATATAATGATATGCCAGATTCCATGAGATCCATAACAGACATCTCTCATTGTTTTCATTGCTTTTGTTAGGCTATTTACAGTTAAGTCAATGCTGGAGATTTACTGGCTTTACTAATAGGCATTAGAAGTCAGTGGTGAAGATAAAGTGTACCTTAATCAGAATTACAGATGCACACAATTGGCTATCTGATTCCAATAACTTTCATCTACATCAGGAACAGTGAGAAGTTAAGCAACCATCTGTGTCCACAGTCCTGACGGAAGTATCTTGTGTCACCACTGTCATGTCTTGATGATTACCTGTAAAGGAATTCTCCTTGGTTGTCCTCAAGCCAAAGCCAGGGATACTTATTAATGAACTGCTACAGCAGGCACTGTTGCATATGGCAGGAATGGAGAAGGTGTGGCCTTCCAGTTGATACTGAACTATAAACCCCATCATCCTTCACCACTGGATATGCTGGTTTAGGCATAAAGGAGTTGGAGTTCATCAAAATCCAGAGGCTTATGTGTTACTCATCCTTGCTGTCAGCAAGAGAGTATCCCTGGATATTTTTTGTTTTGTTTTGTTTTGTTTAAAGGCCATCCCCAAAGCACAAGTTGGTAAAGCAGATAAGAGGAAGGTATGCCACATAATTGGAGAATAAGACTTTAGAGAGGACAATAGAGCACATATCTGAGATCCACGGCTTGACTTTGAACAGTTTCTTATGAGACAATCTGAAACAATCTGATCTGGATGCATGCCAAGCTCTCTGTGCAAGAGGTTCCTCCAAAGTTGTCTCCACTCATCATTGTTCAGCCAAGTGAATTGCTTGTCTGTCAGCAGGGAGCAAAAGAAGTTGTTGTGTTTGCCAGTTTGCCATCTCCTCTGGGCACAAATATTCCCATTGCTGAAGATTTCAGCATGGAATGCTGATAAGTTGCAAGAGACAATCTTGTAACAATACCACATGCTGCCCATGAAGGGTTTCCTTTATTCTTTTCCAGTTCAGGAGGAGAATCTGAAATAATCGACATGTGTATGTACTTCCCTTTAGCACTAAAATCCTATACAATGTATGAATATTCATTCATAGGTTTAACTTCTTTCTCAACTTCTCACTTGTAACAAAAGGGGGGAAAGTGCTAAAAATAGCACTCATGACAGCAATTCAAGGAGTGTTTCAAACCTTTCTCTACTGAACCAAGGCAAAGAATGCTGCATTCCATGCTGTGACCAAACCAATGTATTTTCACAACAAACTCCTCTTCATGCCAAATAAAAATAGCAAATGTGTCTATTGAGGCATTCCATGACTGATTCATTTTTAGCATTTTGTGTATGTAATATTACATTGGCTAAAAAAAGGGCAAGGTTTAAGCAGTTGTAAAGTAAGTTGTTGAACTTTATTTTAAGGCTGCACTCACAGATTTTTGAATGTGTGGTTTGCAATTATTGATATTATGAAAATTCTTAATTATTGATATTATGAAAATTCTTAATTACCAGATTTGAAATAAACATTTGTCCACCTTTTAATGGAAAAAATAATATATTAAAGATATATTAAAAACTGGATGTTAGTTGTCTTGTATGATGGTCATGACAATGATGATAATGACTGGGAAATTTGGGCTTGCTGTCCTCACTTTGAACCCGTCTTCCATGCTCTCTCTCTCTCTCTCTCTCTGTGTGTGTATGAAGTCTTTCAGAATTTTGGAGGTGGGTGCTATCAGTATGACATCCAGGCACTGAATGGATATCTGGATGAATAAAGATCTTGATGAGAGTCAATAAACTGAAGATGACATCTGGCAAGACAGAGACTTTGTGGATTGTCACTTCATGGACTCAGCAACTGGATGAGTGATCTGCCTTGTGTAGTGTTGTATTTCTTCTGAAAGAACATAGGCATGGTCTGGGCACGCTCCAGGTTCCATCCCTACCACTGGAGGTCTAGGTGGACTCTGTGGCTTGAAGTGCCAGGGAACAACTTTGGCTTCCCAGCTATAACAACAACAACAACAACAATTTATTTTTGTACCCTGCCTTTTGCCTATTAGTCAATCAAGGCGGCTCACAGCAATTGGATATAGAACAAACAAATCCATAGCGACAGTAATAACTTAAAACAGTTTACCCCCCCCTTAAAATTACATATAATAATTCATATTTAAAAATAATTGGTGAATTCACCATTAATATAAAATACTACCCCAAGACTTTAAACTATAACATCAAACATAAAAACATAAGCATAAAACAAGAAGCATAAAAAGAGGGAGCAGCATCCATTTAAATGCTCTAATCTGGCCAACAGTAGTCCATGCATTGATAGCTGTCCATTTAAACTATGGCAATGTGCTTCTCATGGGGATGAAATTGAAGACAACACGGAGGCTACAGCTGTCAGGATAATGTCACGTCATAGTGCAAAACTCAGCAGATAGATTGCTGACAGGGTCACCTTACAGAAGCCATATGCTATTAGTTTAAAGATATTTCCAGTCTGAATTCAAGTGAGTGGTGATGACATTTACTGTAAAGCCCTAAATTGTTTGTGCCCTTGGTAACTGAAGGAGGACCTCTCGCTGTGTGACCACAAAGTTCCTCATCCGAGTCCCATCAGTGGGAGCAGTACACCAATATAATTCAGTCCAAAGGCTCTACTAGAATGCCAGATGTTAATTCTCTTTATAACTAACACCCATAGATTGAATCAACATGTAAGTACTCATCTTCTTCCAGAGCTTGGCCAGTTACTTTTCAAAGATTGACTCATTACAATTGAGTAACTAATCATCCTCACTATTCATTGAAATATTTTTTTTAAGTAACTCATTGTTTTATTTGTGCCACTAGTTGTTTTTCTATTACTTTCCATTACTTTTTGGAAAGGAAAAAAATCAGATTGATAACAGGATGTCATAAAAACTGAAAAATGCCATTCAAAATTCTTCTTAAAAAGTAATTGCTAAAAGTAACTAGAAATCATTGTGCATTACAGTGGGGTCTTAGTATCCACTGGGATTGGGTTTCAGGCCCCCCCATGGATACCAAAATCCATGGATGCTCAATCCCATTATATACAATGGCATAGTAAAATGGTATCCCTTATATAAAATGGCAAAATCAAGGTTTCCTTCTTGGAATTTATTTATTTACTTATTTTTGGAATATTTTCAAGCCATAGATAGTGGAATCCATGGATGCCAAATCTGTGGATACAGAGGGCCAACTGTACATGCATTATTGTCATCACAGGTCATGATTTTTTCACAACCAAGTCCCAAAATGTGAAGAATCTCATGGTTTCATTTTCCTTAGTACTGTGGCTTGAGTGCTAATACACCTTTTTTGTTGCTGTTGAGGATATGAATATTAATGAGCAAACTTCACATCCTTATGAGTGCCATTCAAGCAAGTGGGACATTTTGTTGGGGTTAAAATGGTTAGGATTATGTTGTACATTCATGAAAAATGGTTCCCAGGTTGCCTACCAAAATACTCACACACAAAAAAAAATCAGTTAATGTGAAGCAATTAGTTATCCATAATAATATAAATGCCACCATAATTGTGGAACAAGCCACAGGAATTTTGTAAGGCAATCAGAGAGTTTTGATAAAAGTAGCAAAACATGTCATGGGCAAAAAACAGTGCACCTTCCTTGGGTAAGTAATCCAATAGATTCTATCCTTAGAATACTAGAACGACTCTTTGCAGTTCAAAGTAGTTCTGCATATGAGCTAGAAGAAGCAGTGAAATAATGGTAAACACTTACAACTTTACAACTGCAATTTAAATCCAAATTCCAGGTGCGTTACTCATGTCAGATATGTATATAAAACGACCATAACAATCAAAATTTGAATCAAGGCTCATAAAGCCAACTTTGAATGTTTAATGAAGACTCTTTTAAGGCTTCACTGCCAGTGCAGCAAATCAGCACAGACTACATCCCATAATACTACACACACACACACACACACCCCTTATCACACTATATATATATATAGTGTGATGAGATGTCTGTAGCTTTAGAAAACATCTTGCTACATTTGTTCTTCTAGAAGGATCTTTCCAACACCTTAGCAAATAAATGTACTTCATTTTTTGAAATTATGATGACTGTCAATGTGGAGGTTCAATAGTGATGCACAAAGGTATATATTTATCTGATTCAACTGATCAGTGTGAAAAAGATATTACTACTTTCAGACCTGTGGTGAACACATGGTACCCTTGGGCAGCTGTTGGGCTTTTCCTGATGATATATTTATTGTGGCATATTTGCAACAATATTAATATATGTTGTAGATTATTGTTGTATATATACTGTTGGCAAATATATGCCTAGCAACCCCACCACTGAGATCTGCCCTGCATCTCTTTCAGACCTGGCACTGGGATTAGTGTTGGGTAGCAAAGGCTTATGGGCAAAAAGCAAGAGATTTTATATCTCCCCTTAAATTCCTTTAATTTCTCTCCTTTAAATTATTTTTGACCCCCTGATGCTTAGCATTGTTCCAGGGCATTATGGGAAATTAAAATTGTACCTGTTCTACACTGAATGGAACTATGCTGTTGCCGAATGCTGCTACTATACTGGAAGAAGATCATCAAAGGGCATTTTAAAAAAAATCTGAAAGCTCACTCTACCCTGGTAAAGGAGAGAACATGGTATTTTTCTTTAAAAATAATCAAATGTGGGGAAAGGTAAACCTGGCACATATGACCATCCACTTATGTGCACACATCAGTGGTTCTTAACCTGTGGTCCACAGACCTTGAGGGAGCGGCAATGTCCTCACAAGGGGCCCATGAAGGCTTGAAGGTGGCTCTGCTCAACTCCTCCTTGCAGTGGGATGGCCATGTGACATGAGCCAAGGCAAAGGCTGGCTGGCTTGGCCCACACATTTCTGTTCAATCTGCTCCAGCCACAAACATGCAGGAAAAAGCAGGAGAAATGTCGTGCTTGCATCTGAGGCAAGGTTTAATTGATGGTGTAATTATATTATTATTATCATTATCAGATTGTTGTTTTGTTGTTTTAAATCTTGAATTAAGTCTTGAGGGACCTTGGCAACAAAAGATATTTAAAGGGGATCTCCAGTAAATAGAGTTAAGAGCCATAGACATATACTAATGGGCATAGTCAATTTGCCCATTGATTATGAGTGTTAAAAGTCTGGTTTTGATTCCTCATATATTCAGGCATATTGGTGGTACAGAATTAGACTTGTCACTTCTAAGTTCATATGCAGCTATGCCTGCAAATCAAGATGGTGGCTGGGAGTGAATGACTCATGTTATTATTCTCAACAAATTTTCATCACTGCACAGTGTTGTTGATTTTAGCTGTAAATCTAAGGTGTACAAGTGTGACCTTCCATATAAAAACCTGCTTTGGTCACCTCAGGGTAGCGAAAAAGTGCATGCTTGGCAATGTGAAAAGTGCAAGCCTGCCCCACGTGCACATCGGACCAATTAGCTTTCCACTTCTGCTTTTATCTGGGAATGTGCTGTGATGGGAAGCAGTTGCCCAAATCAGTGCTAAACTGCATTTCCATGTATTTTTAAAAAACCCTATGGAAAAGTCACGAAGGCTTTTCCCCTGCAGTTTTTGGAGACCCCCCCCCTTCTGAATATGCCAAATCAGCATGGGATCTCATCGGGACAAAAGGTATTCCCCTTGAATTCTATGAAGAGTATAGACAACCCTCTAGATAAAATTGGCAAATGTGTCAGTTCTGAAGGAGATGCAGGGCAGCTCTCAGTGGTGAGGTTCTCCTGTCTCTTAGGAGTTCTGAACTCAAATTTTATCATTCCAATCAGCCAAAAACAATTATATTTCCACGATACAAATAACTACAGCATAAAGAATCATATTTCCTGGACATGAAAGATGCCAAAGGGACAGTCTTATGAGATTTTCAGACGCGATTTTTGGCAGTATATATTCCAAAACAGCTGTGTTGCTGCCGCGCGGCAGGGGAGCAGTTTTGGACGATGCCGTTCCTCTGCCAAACCCCTCCGTGTCACTTCCGTGACAGAATGGAGGAAGCTGCATCATATTTCACTCACGGGCAACAATTGTGAATGGAGTATGATGCAGCTTCCTCCATTCTGTCACAGAAGTGACACAGAGGGGTTCGGCAGAGGAACAGCGTCGTCCAAAACTGCTCCCCTGCCGCGTGGCAGCAACACAGCTGTTTTGGAATATATACTGCCAAAAATCACGTCTGAAAATCTCCTTAGAGTGTCCTCCGCAGGTATTATGCCTAAACATGGATGTGCACAGTGGCGTTTAACAGTGATTTTCAACACAAACTATCTACATGGGCCTCTCCCACATTCCATTCTGTTTCTTCTACAGTGGCATATATTGTTTAGGCACCATTTCCTCACTGTGTCCCTTTCTGAAAGGAAGGCTGTGTCAGAAAGAAAAGCTGAAGAAGCCTGCTGGACATGAACAAGCTGTCTTCCCCTGAGACACTGCAAGGCTACCTTTGCTAAAGTGCAGACAGTAATCTTCTTGCCAGGCAAAGCTAAGATTAAGGCCTTTACACTGCATTGCATTGTGATGCCAGCTGATCCTATCACATCTTTGATAACCTTGGCTATTTCCTCTCAGTAGCCAAGCTATAAATGTTCATTTTCTATTTCTGAGCCTTTTCCTTTACTGTTGTTCTCTGTGTCCCTTCCCTCACTTTCAGTTCTGGTTCTAGTTCCACCTCCCCGCTCACTGTGAAGGCTACTGACACAGCAGTTTATAAATCTTGTTTATTCAGCAGTGAAAAGAAAATACATACAGAGACTGATAAAGCTGAACTAATGCCTTGCATGTCCCTGATTTATATAGTAAAAGTCGTACAAAGGGAAAGCGGCAAGCTGCACACCACTGACCAACTCAGACATAAATTATGACAATATTTCCAGATCAAAACAACCAAGGACCACACATATTGTTGATACAGGACCAAGATTCAAGATATACTGCCTAAGTGGGAAAAAAATGATTTAAACACATAAATACACACAAAATGAAAAAAGGGGGAAAGGAATATTTTCTAAAACCTGGAGATGACGCATAGTAGATTGAATGCCACTAAGATTTAAGATTTCTGCTGCATAACTGGGAAGCCCTGGTCACTGGTGGCAATTATAGATAGATAGATAGATAGATAGATAGATAGATAGATAGATAGATACCTGCATGGCTCAGCACAGCATAACAGTGCTGCATACATACCTACACCAGGGCATATACCACCCCTGCCTTACCATACAGCCTCGGAAGTCCGCTCCTCAAATGGCTACGTCCCCATAGCCAGAAATGAAACATTTATATCAGTGCTGAGATCTGCTGTAAACATTTTGCATCTGGCCACTGGTGTTATATAGGTCCACCATGCTTCAATGACAAGGAATTAAAAGGAACATCATATTGATAGCAGGAGGATGAATCAAAGATAGCAGAGGTCATGTAGAGGGGTTTTCAGGCACATGCCACCTGGACTGGATGCTAAGATCAAAAGGGCAGGACCTGTACAGTTTTAGCAAGCATCTGTGAAATGGCCATTTTATGCTGAGAAGCTTCCTCCTGCCAACAAGTTTTGAGGTAAACAAAGCAATTATGATATTGTGGACACGTCCTCCCACATTACCCTTTTGTGTCAATTTTTCCAACACTGCAAGGCTGTTTCAACACATCAAAGACCACCACTTCAACCAGATAGGAGCAATTCCTTTGATCCAATACAGGAAAGGGTCATTTGGCCATTGTTTTAGACTTATTTCAAAGTGCAAAAAGGGTGTAAAAACCCTGGATATCTGGCCATTCAATGTAGGACATTTTCAGACAGTGTTTTTTTGTGACTACTGTGGGAGGAGCTTCCGGGAGAGGGATGGCGCTCTTGCGCAGCAGGGGGTCGTTTTCTGACACCGCCGTCCTTCTCCAAAAATCATCCATGACACTTCCGTGAAGCTTCGGAAACTGCAGAGCCATATTTTAATCACGGAGGTTGCCCGTGAATAAAATATGGTGCTGCGGCTTCCGAAGCTTCATGGAAGTGTCACAGATGATTTCGGGAGAGGGACGGCGGTGTCCGAAAATGACCCCCTGCCACGCAAGAGCGCTGTCCCTCTCCCGGAAGCTCCTCCCATGGTAGTCACGAAAAAACGCTGTCTGAAAATGTCCGTAGTCTCAAGCCTGCATGCATACTCCATGTCACTCTGAGAGCCCATCCTCAGCTGTATGCAGTCTGGGTCTTCATCTTTTTCTCCAGATAGGTAAATACAGCCCATCATCCTCTATCGACATTCTCTTACTCTGTTACTTTCCTTTTTGATAGCTCTTGAAAGTTTGTATTACTGACTGAATGCCTTCTTTTTGTATGCTGATTTCTCAAATAAATCTTTTGTTACTTAGCTGGAGTTCTGACAGCTGTACTGGTGTACATACAGAAAAAGGTCACACAAGTTACCCAATCTTGAGCTGCCAATTATTTGAGCTAATTAATTACCCTAATTAAGATTTGAATAAGAGCTTTTTGGGTAACACTGGGACATAGACCCTTATCGCACAAGGGAAGGGAAGTGGATTTAAAGCACAAAAATAGCACATCCTGCTTTGCCTGATCACATGACATCTGCATGCTTCAGCTGTTCTTCCATCCCAATTCTGTGGAAGACGGTGGTAAAGGTGACTCTTTTTGCTAACTGGAAAAATAAGTTAGCAAAAAGACCCACCTTTACCGCCATCTCCCATGGGACTGGAATGGGAGAACAGCAGAAGAACACCAACAACATGTGATAAGGCAAAGCAGGATGTGCTACTCTTGGGGCTTTACTTCTGCTTCCCTTTCCTTGTGTGATAAGCCCCATAGTCAGATGCTTCTGTAGTCCTGCTTGCTCCCCATGAGGAACAGAATAGCTGTGTCGAGGGGTGTGTGTATGTGCCAGAGGCTGTATTTTAAGTCTGACAGGGAGGATTCTTTTGTCATTGTGGGAGGAGGAGGGGAATTTCTGTAGCAACCCCCAAAAGGACACAAATGAGTATATGTGAAATCTGCATGTGCATATACCATCAAGTCGATGCCAGCCAAAGTCAGAGAAATGTGCATACACTTTCCCAGTTTATCCAGTTTGCTAAACCTAGGTTATCATAACAAATTGGATAAATCCGGGTTATTTTGGGAAGAAGAGGACATGAGAATTTAACTAATCTACAAAGATGATGTTCTTTCCAAGGTAGTTTGGCAATAGCACTGCATGTAATGGAAAGGGAACATTGCTCAGTGGTGAACTACATACACATCTCTTGGCAAGAAGTCCCAGAATGAATCCTTGGCTTCTCTTCTGCAAAGGATCATGGACAGCTGGTCCAGAACAGCTTAGAAAATTAAAATGGCTTAGCATTGAAGATATATAGGCTCACAGCAGCTGAAGCTACCATTCCAGAAGTACCCAACTGGCAAATAATGCCATCCACATATAATCACAGATTTGATACTATCATGTCAGATTTCTAAGTAATCCCACCACTGAATTTCTAAACATCAGTTTGCTTGAATATCCAGCTATGTTCTCAGCACCTTAAGCAATGATGAGAAAGGTAGTGGGTTGTTTGAGAGACCATTATCCTTACCTATATGCTGTATAAAAATGCACGTGTGAGCAGAGATACCTTGCTAAATTTTATAGTATCATTTAGGGGTTCGAAAGCATGGAAGGAAATCACATTATCACAGTGTTAAGAACAACATTCAGTGGGATTAAAATACTGTTGTCTGATGTATCATTCCTTTTTGTAGTCATTCATCAGTAGCCTCCATGTTCCTCAGCAACTCTTGATAGTTATGAAAATATTTTGGATAAACATTAAATAGATGGTGGCCACCAGCTGATGGTGATCAAAAAGGCAACTCTATGGTGGAATTGTGAGTTTTTACTTCTACCAAAATTAACCTGAAGCTCTCGTTTTATTTTAAATCTTCTACACGATTTGCCCTAATTTTCTCTTATTGGCCCACCTCTGATAACACTACTGCAACATACCATCTGAAGACAATATTTTGCAGTGTACAGGGCTACTGAATCCAAATTGTTCATCTATGTGCAAAACTTCAAGAAAGTCAAAGAAGAAAATATAGAAACAGGTACAAGGTAAGTAGAGTTACATTTCTGGTTTAACAATAACCAAAAAGTTGAACAAACATTGCAATAGAAAAGCTACAGCAGCTTGGTCTTTCAAATAAAGTGTTGATGCAATTTTGAGGTTGCAAGTCTAAAATCTTATCTAACATCTCACTTTTTATTTCCAAGCATTTCAGCCTAGGACTTTTAACCTAGGGGTAGGGAATCCTTTTCAGGCTCATCTACACTGGCCAAATAAAACAATCTCCCCTTGTTTTCACACTGAGCTGTCAAGATGACGTACAGCTCAAATCCAGATCTTTTCAGCACATTGGGGATTTAATCCAGACCAAAAATTTGAGCAGAAAATCTCAATATTCGTGTGTGTGTGTGTGTGTATTGCACTCTATAGCAATGTCGGTGTGGGGCCAGAGGCGGGGAGAGGTTGGGAGAAGGCTCCCTGGGCCAGGCGTTTAGCTGACCTCTCCTACTAGGAAATGCCTCTTTCCTTGTTTTAGCAGTTCCTTCCTTGCCATTTATTTTGCATACATGACAATTGTTTGGACACGTGCATACCAGCATATCCACAGTGATTAGCCACAGACATACATACGTTCTCATACATGAAAGGATGGTGGGGAAGCAAAGTGACCATGGCTGTATAGCTGCACATACTGGGATTTATTGGATTGGGGTGAGTTCAAAGGGGAGAACAGTGTAGACAGTGTTCCCAAACTCACCTTAGTGTGTGCTGACTTTTTCAAATGGGCAAAAAATCCCCGAGGAGGTTGGGAGAAGAATGGGGCTGTCACATTTACAGAGCTCCATTTCAGATGACACTGTCATCCTCCCAACCTTCCCCCAGGCTGCAGACCACTTTTTAATGACAAAAATCCTCCGTCAATAAAAAGCGGCACCTGCAGCATGGAGGAAACTTGGGAAGAGGACGGAGGAGGATGGCATCATCTGAAATGGGGCTCTGTAAGCGTGACAGCCCCATCCTTCTCTCAACCTCCTCGGGGGGGGGGCGGGGTTATCCCATTTGAAAAAGTCCTGTGGCAATTGTTCAGACTAGGCTGTGGTCACTGTGGACCAGGGAAACCCAAAGGCAAGTCAATTTTTCCTAATGGAGCCTTTAGTCTTGGAGCAGAATTGAAATCTGGGAAGGGTTTCAGGGGACATATTCCATTAGTAGGCATGGTCAAGAGGAAGACCAAAATAGGCAGGACCAAATATAATTTTATCAATGTGGACATTTTCCTACTAAGCATGAAAAGTCCAGTTCAACGTTATGCATGTATACTCAGAAGCCCCAGTGCAATGGCTCCCTGGCCTTCAAACCAGAGCTCAGTTCCATCCAACAGGTTTGGGGGCTGCAAACTATAGTTCCTGCCCAAGCAATATATTGTCAGGCTTGAAATGATCTCTTATCTGATCACTGATTGGAGATAGCCGCAGAAGATTTACAGGATCGATGGCGAACTCCTGCAGCCACATTTGGCCCAGTGGAGTAAGGATTTCCACTGAATCTCCACAATGACTTAGCCCATAATGGACCAATAGCTAATGTGATGCCCAGCAGACAGATACCTTTAAAGCAAAGTAGCTCAGGATCATTTATAGAAGTGAGCCAAACCTCCCTCCCACTGTTTGCCTCAATGAAGAACAGCAATTCCACTTTATTTTTGTTATGCCTAGTGAGAAATAAAGGGATGCCTTTTTAAATCACATTGTTAATCCTGTAGCCTTTTGATTGGTTAGTGTTTATAACCAGAGCTTTTCTATTCTTTGCAAGTGTTACTTTAAAAAGCGGGGGGGGGGAGGGTTGATCCTTATTACTGTTTTAGAAAACCTGGGACTTTAAAAAAATAGAATGAGAGAATAAATTGCTTCTCCTTAGATAGTACCAAGCTGATGTTATTATTGTTTTCATTAAAATGTTCATGGGTGTCATTTCAGTTATTTAAAATTAAAAATGACCCAGTTGTGTTTGGTTGGTTTAAATTCAATTGCAGAAGAAAGTAGTTTTAATTATCTTTCAGGGAATGCAATATAAACCTTAAAGAGAACATAAACATAGCCAAACAGGCTTCAGCAGTCTCTCTCATATACGGTTTTAATATATATATATATATATATATATATATATATATTGGCAGATGAGAGACAATTCTTCATGATTGTGATACTTTATGTCTTCAGTTTCATAGTGCCAAACTATATACAAAATAGGACCAGATCTTTAGCAATAATGTATAAGGTCTGGTTACTAATCACAGAATCATAGGAGATTTTCAGATAGGAATGAAAAAAAGTGTTCCCAGCTCGAAATCTCCTCTCCCGCCCCTCTCCTGCCCATTTCACACAAAAAAAGGAAAACTTTTCAGACTTACCTTTTCCATGCTTTGTTCCCTCCACAGTGCAGCCTGAGAGTGAAAGGAGCTCAAATAGAGCTCCTTTCACTTCCTGGATTGAAATCCCGTCTGCTCTCGTGAGAAGATAAGAGTGCGGGAAATTCAAACTGTAAAAGCAAAATACAAGACGAAAAGTTACAGTAAGCACCAAAACACACTTAAAACTTTATAAGTAACCTGGGGAGGGTCATAAAAAGTTTGTCACTTGCCTTGATGTCCCGATCACACCCAGAAGTGTTCTGGCACAGACCTCCCATTGACGTTGGGATCTCACCAGCATAACGGGCACTTTTCCACTTGCACAACATTCCATTACAGAAACAGAATGGGGGAATCTATTAATGGCTTAGTCCATGAATAAAAAGAAGTGCTGGCATAACGACAGCTAAACGGGAGCATGACAACACAGGAACAACGTTGTCTGAAAGGGAAGCCCTTTAGCGATCTCCTGGCATTCGCGTAACATCATATTTAGTGTAATCTGATAATCTCCATAGAATCTTAGAGTGGGAAGGGGCCTCAAGGGCCATCTAGTCCAACCCCATCATGAACATGAGTCCCTTTATTGGGAGAAAGATGGAATACATATGAAACAAAAACAACTTAACTAAAGGGGGGGGAACCTAAATAGCCTGCAAGCCTCTGTTTTAATGGCCTCCAAAGAAGAAGAGTTCAACACCCACTGAGGCAGCGCATTTAACTGTTGAACAGATCTTAAAGAGTGGAACTACTGCTTTCTGTGATCTGGACACTATATTGTTGATGCATAAGTCATATGGCAGCCAAACATCTGAAAGGCTGTCATACAGAAGATAGATGAAATTTCTTTACTCCTGCTCCAGAGGTTAGGATGTAAACCAGTGGATTCAAATTGAAAGAATGGAGATTCTGACTAAACATTAGGAAGACCCTTCTGATGGTCTCTTCCAACTCTACAATTCTATGATTCTATGATTCTATGATAGTTGAATATCCTGCCTAAGGAGATTATGACCTCTCATTCATTGGAGTTTTTAAAACATAGGTTAGATGGTCAACTCTCAGAGCTGCTTTAGGGGTGGATTCCTACATGACAGGGATTGGACTAGATGATCCTTTTCAACACTATGATTGTATGATTGATTTATACATGAGAGGATGGATAGATAGATAGATAGACAGACAGATAGAGATATGTTTAAAAGTAATACCTACAGTCTCATACCAGTTCATGTAAGCCAGCACTTCCAAAATTCATATCCTCCAAATATGTGGGATTAAAACTCCCATAATGCTGACTGCAGATAATCAAATTTTCATCCTAACTATCTGCTGGGTACCAGACTGAGGTGGGGATGGGAGGCTGATACAAATCATTTTTTATAAAAAATTAAAAGGTCTTGAGGGACTGCAAAAACTTCCTGCTTTAACATAAGCTTCCATGGATTCTAATTCAGTGCAGCCATATGAAGTTACCTTCTGTTGCACTCAGGTGGCAAGTTCTGAAGAAGACCTCAGAGAGCAATAGAGAATTTTGGCAGGCTCATGTATTTGAGGGTAATACTCAAAGCACCTGTGCCTCTAGTTGCTTAAGGTTTTGTAGATAAGCATCCTAGCCCATGGGTTGGTAATCTGGTGCCCTTTAGAAGTTTTGGACTACAACTCCTGGAAGCCATCTACAACATGGTCAATGCTCAAGAATTGTGGAAGTTGTAGTCTATAACATTGGGAGTCCATTAGTTTTCCTGTCCTTGCATTAGCAATTTGAATTGCACCTGGAAGCAAATTGGAGGGTGATGACATCTTTCTCAGCTAGCTGTTTAAACACTGTCTGGCGGCCCCCTCCCCCACCTTGTCTTCCTCCAGCCACTACATGGGTGGAGGGTGGGCACCTTGGAAACAGATAAATAACTGAAGAGGAGGGAGCATTGTTATGCCTGGCAAAGCTTTCATTTCACCAGTGCAGTCTAGGATCCCTATAACTCCCCAGCATCCCTGAGTGGTACCTATGTTGGGTGAACATAATGGGATTTAATGTCCAGGAGCTGGTAGGCCACCAATTCTTTACCACTCTTTTGATGCATCATAAACAACATTTTAAATAAAACATGCACCCTTTCCATAACTATAAAGGCACATTTGCTTAGTTATGAGTAGCTGTGCTTGGCAGTCTGTCCATATGTGTTGTGTTCCAGCTGTGACTTTGTTTTTTTTTTTACTGCCAGATGTATTTAAAACTCCACTGAGTAAGAATTCCCCAAACTTCTAGTGTCTATAGAAATCTCACTTAAGGGTACTTTAACATGTGACTAAAGTTAAGCACATCATGACATTCTTTAATGAATAGGAATGGATTTCTCAATTGGGATTTTAAAAGAGTAACTAGTCAAGTAAGCCCTCTAGCCCTTCTCAGGATTTCATTAATCACAGAGATTCAATAGGCATTCATTTTCCCCAGGAGCAATAGCTCTGACACTAGAGAAAATCTTAGCCACAAAGTATCCATTTACTCCAAGGACCTATTGATGTTTTTTTAAAGAGATGTTAATAACTCCATTTCTCTCTGCTACTAAAATTGCCAAAGTAGTTTGCAAAAAATTCAGATTAGAAAACAAGCTGCGATGAATCATGGGTCTTGTTGCTTAATAATAAATTTGCAAATGTAAAGGCTAATCTTTACTTTAAAAGGAGGTGGAAATGCCGATCTACCTAAGAATTAAGGCCATGAGATGATTTCTTTCAATTAAATTTGGCGCCATTAACAGCTGCTGCAGAGAAAGCTGTTATATGGATCCCAATAACCTTCACTCTGGATGCATTTTGCTGAAGATGAGAACTTGACTAATGTCCCTTCCTTTTCTTTTGATGTAGAAATGTCATGATTCTAATACTTTTACGTTTATATGCTGCATATTAAATCCAGTATTGCATTAATGGCACACCTCTTGTTTGTCTATAGAGAGGATTAGACAAATCTAAGAGCCTTAACGCGCTCCAAGGAAAAGCAGCAAAACTGCAGAAATAATGCAGTTTGACAACACATTAACTCTCATGGCTCCATCCTATGGAATCCTGGGATTTTCAGTTTGTTGTGGCACCAGAGCTCTCTGACAGAGAAGGTTAATTATATCACAAAACTACAAATCCCAGAATTCCATCGCATTGAGCAATGGCAGTTAAACTGGTGTCAAATGGAACTATTCCTGCACTGTTTCAGCAACCTTACTCCACTCCAAGGAAAAGTAGCAAAGCAGCAGGAAGATTCCATCTTTCCTGCTGCCTTCCTGCATGGTGTTGTTGTTTGTTCATTTTGGTCCCATGTAGAACCAAGGCCAAACCATGCCTTTTTGCTAACAAGAAAAATCTGTTTGCAAAAAGGAGTGATTTTACTGCAATACCCCCCTCCCCGGACCAGAATGAAAGGATGCCGGAAGGATGCTGACAACATGAGATAGTTAGCTTTCTCTAGTGAGATATTTAAGTCAATAGCCTACTCTGAGATAGTTGGTGAGATAGCCTGTTCTGCCGGAGAGTTCTGGTTCCACAACAAACTACAAATCCCAGGATTCCATAGGATGGAGCCATGATACTTAAAGTGGTATCAAGCTGCAATATTTCTGCAATGTGTCTGCAGCTTAAGAGGGAAAAAATTATCAGCCGTTATTGGCTCTAGTGAGTGGGGTGGTGGTGAAATCTTTGGATTGAGATTATGACTAGGTGGGTCTACCAAGAAAAAAGGAGTGGCAGCATGATTCAGCATCACAAATATGGAGACTGAAACCCAGAGCTAAGCACCCAAGGGAGAGGGCCTTCTCAGTGGCTGCTCCTAGACTTTAGAACACACTCCCTAGAGAGGCCAGGATGGCCCTATCTCTCCTCTCACTTCACCAACAAGTAAAAGCATTCTTGGACTTTTTCAAATAGGGAGGGAAAAACCCCATGAAGGTCGGTAGGAAGGCGACACTGTCCCGCTTACAGCACTATGTTTTGGATGCCGCTGTCCTCCTCCTGACCTGCTCCCGTGCTTCCTCTATGCTGCAGGCACGAGGAACACTGAACTTTTATTAATGGAAAACACCATCAATAAAAAGTGGTGTGTTTCTTGTGCCTGCATCATAGAGGAAGCACAGGGGAAGGTCAGGAGGAGGACGGCGGCATCCAAAATGGAGTGCTGTATGTGGGACAGTGCCGTCCTCCTCCTGACCTCTGCAGGATTTTCCCCCCGTTTGAAAAAGTCCCTTGTGTCATTAGGCATTTACAATCTGATGAGGGTTGGGCTTCAAATGCTGTGCAATTTAGATTTTAGAGTCTATTTAGTTTACACTTTTTAATGTTTTTAATGTTTTTAACTCTATACATTGTTTAATTTGTTCTTTTAAATTTCATATGTATACATTTTATGTTTTTGTATTGTTTTAACTTGCATTGGTTTAAACCTATGTTAGCTGCCTTGAGTCCTTATATTGGGAGAAAAGTGGGATGTAAATAAATAAAATAACAACAACAACACTCTGCCTTAGCTGAGGGATAAATGTCACTTTCACTTGCCCACAAAGTCTACTAAAACAACAACAACAACCTCAAGTTCTTTCCCATCTCATTTATGAATACATTTTCACATGCTGCTGAGTTCTTATTACGAGATGAACTAAAAGAAATGTTCAGCCATTCCTAGCTGAGCTACAGTATGCCATTGAACATTAATTGCTGGAGGGCCCATGAGTGGCTTGCATCCTCTTTTAATGCGCACAGCATCTGCCTGGCCACTGTTTGATACAAGATGCTGGGCAAGAGAGGCCTTTGATCTGATCCAGCAGGAATCTCATTATGTTTTTTTCTGCTCACCATGGAGGTTACTGCATTTGCTAGAGATGGACAAAAGCAAGGGGCTGAACCATTGTTAATAACATATTTGGTGCAACTTTGTAAACATCAACACATTGACTTTGTTCGAGTTCAGAAGGTAACTTAAAAAAAAAGACTGGGCAACTGTTTAATCTGATATAAACTGATGGTTAAGTAGTTCAGATACATTTTTCCCATACAGAGTGAATATTGCAAATTATGATGCTTGTAACATAATACCAAAATCAGTGCAATAACTGATATACATTTTTTTTTTAAAAAAATACACCCTCCTGGAAAAACAAAGGCCCATGCCATGCAGCATCCTATTTCCTACATTGGCTTGTCAGATTCTTCACAAAGACAATTCATAAAAACAGTATCCCTCTTCCCAGGCTTTCTCATGGCTTATCTTTGCTGTGTGGTATTCAGAGGCATAATGCAGCCATTGACAAACAAGGTGTTCCCTACCCCTGCTGTAAGGGTGTCTTCCTTGCACCTGTATTATTCCTGCTTCTGGTTTGGGGACGTGCCTAGTGGGAAAGGCTAAACTCTGCATCCTGTAGGGATATATGGAAACAGAACAAGGGAACTGAACTTGGGATTCATCTCCTGAAACACTGGCTGAGTGGTCTGGGCTTGCCTTTCTCAGGTTGGGAAGCTGAGTGGGAAATGAAGCACACTCAGCTGTATTTCAAGAGTTGGCTGAGTCCTGAAGTGGCAATCAGCCATTGTCTTCAGTGCTGTAGGAATCTGTCTGGCTTCATTCACCCTTGACCTTCTCCATGTGGGAACGGGTGGAGTGTAGTCAGGGCTCCAGCTGGTGCTTCTGCCAGGGATCTAGTGATGGCAGAGTGGTGTGGCCATGCCTCCTTAAATAATCAAGGCTGAGGATTTGGGGAACTCTAACTGATGGGGTAAGTACCTGACCCATCACAGTGAAGCAGTTCCCCTCATTCATGGCTCATGGAATTAGCTACTGTCTTATCTATTTTCTCTCCTCTTCAAATATCTTGTTACCATGTGCCTTCAAGGCATTTCCATCTTATGGAGATCCGAAGTGAAACTCATCTCAGAGATTTCTAGCTAGATTTATTCAGAGGACATTTGCTCTGTGACTCTTACATCACCTTTCTCTGAGGCTGAGACTTGTTCAAGGTCACCCAGTGGGTTTCCATATCCAAGTGGGAATTTGAACCTTAGGACTTTATCAGATGCACTAAATATGGTGTGATAAGAACAGCACATAAATGCAAAAGGAAGCATGCACCACATGACATTGCACTTTCACATTTATGCCCTGGCCAACACTCATACTTTTAAATTGATGGCGGAAGCTATCAATTGATCCCTCATGGCACTTTAGTGCCAGCATGTGAAACCTTGCACCATTGTACTCATGTGAATGCCATGAGAATGGCTGGTCTGGCATGAACACTTCTGGGTGAGATCATGATATGTAGGTAAGTGCTGCACCTTTTATGACCCTCCCTGAGTTAATTGGGACTTTTAAAGTGTGTTCCTTTACTTTTGTTTTACTTTTTCTCTTATTTGTGTTTGTTTTGAATTTCCCACATGAGCATCTTCTCGTGAGAATCCACGGGATTGTGAAAGAGGAAGTGAACGGAGCTCTGTTCACTTCTTCTTTCATTGCCAGGAAGCCTTTGCCAGGAAAGCAAGGTAAGCATGGTGAGGGGGCATTCTTTTGCTGGCATAAAATTTGATTTTTTTTTTTTTATGCCAGCAAAAGAACATTTAAAGGGGCTCATCTGATAAAGTCCTTAGTCTCCTGGAGTCCGAGTCCAACACTCAAACCGCTACACCACACTGGCTCCCATCTTGAAATACCTCCCTCCTCTAATTTGGAGCCCCTTGTTTCCCTAATGCTACTTTCAATAGCTTGTAAGAAAAAAAGGAAATGTTTCAAATGCTATATACTTTCACTCTGCAATTTGGCAATTTTCTCAGTAACCTGGCAACCAGCATTATAAAATCACTTTCTGACAGGTCTGCTCTCTCATGACTCCATGACACATATCAAAATAATAAAGCATTTGCTGTGTCCTCCCCACTTCAACTGCCCTTCAGATCTCTTCAAATATAACATACAAGTTCATGGTGTTTGTTTCCTGTGGCGTCACTAAGGCTAGTGTCACCCCTCTCCCCTGCCGGTGTCACCTGGTGCGGTTCGGCCTCTGCACCCACCCTAGTGTTGCTACTGTTTATTTCCAAGGATGTAGGAGCTAATATGGTGAAAATACTCAAATCTTTGCACAAATGTTTGGCAAACACTGAAACTTGCTTTCTAAATGCCCCAATCACATAGTGCTGTAACCAACATTAAAATAAAGAAACAATAGATAGGTAGATAGATAGATAGATAGATAGATATTGCTCATTTTGTAAGAACTATACTCCTGCAAAACCATTTAGGTTTTACTTCAATTTCCACCAAGTTTTCTATTTGCAGTTGGCATATGTTGGAAGTGTGTGTGTGTGTCCCATTTAGACTGACGATGTCAGACTTGCAATATGCAGCAAAATTACTTACTGTCATCTAGCTGAGGTTTGTTGTGTTGGCAATTCATGTCAGTTACAGATTAAGTTGCACGGAGGTATAGTTCTCGATAGAAATCAATTTTGCCTTATTTGCAGTTTTATGACTTAAAACTACTGACAAGAAATGATTTACTGTAAGCAGAGGGAGGTAAATGCTATTGAGGGGGTGACTGTCTGAGTTGGACTTTCCTCCTAGTTTCTATTGACAGTGTTTTCTTTCAAATGTTTAATGTAGAACATTATGCTATTTAATTTAAAATCAGTCTCAGTCAATAAAGCGTGCTAACATATTGTCAGGTTGGAATCTGCCTGGTGAGCAAGATCTGGTCCAGTAAATGCCACAATATATTTCAAATTATATTAGCTCCATTTCAGAAAAGCCAAAGCAAGTAGAGGTGAAAGCGAAGCTGCACAGAAACTGTTCAGAGGAAATCCTGCGTACATTTGTATGTATTATTAACAGGATAATTTGGTGCAACAGCTCAGGAAAAGACAGAGCACAATTTATATATGCAGAGCCTATGGAGATAGGTTTAATGGTGTCAAACCAAGAGCTCACATGGGAGGTTTGTCAGGTGTTATAGAACGCACTGGGAACCTAAACAGGTCCCAGGCAGCATAAAATAGACAGCAGTGTTGTTTCTTCAGGCATCAGAATAAAGGCCCAGACATAGGCTTTGTGTCTAAAATAAACAGCTTCTCTTTACTTGGACATTCTGAATCGAAATTCAGAATGACCTGGATAGACTGGAGAGCTGGGCCAAAGCTAACAAAATGAAATTCAATACGGAGAAATGTAAAGTACTACACTTAGGGCGGAAAAATGAAATGCATAGATATAGGATGGGAGAGACCTGGCTAAACGAGACTACGTGCGAAAGTGGTCTTGGAGTCCTAGTAGACCACAAGTTGAACATGAGTCAACAGTGTGACGTGACAGCTAAAAAGGCCAATGTGATTTTGGGCTGTATCAATAGAAGTATAGTGTCTAGATCAAGGGAAGTAATAGTGCCGCTCTATTCTGCCTTGGTCACATCTCACCTAGAATATTGTGTCCAGTTCTGGGCACCACAATTCAAAAAGGATATTGACAAATTGGAGCGTGTCCAGAGAAGGGCAACTAAAATGGTAAAAGGTCTGGAAATGATGCCTTATGAGGAGAGACTTAGGGAGCTGGGTATGTTTAGCCTGGAAAAAAGATGTTTAAGAGGCGGTATGATAGCCCTGTTTAAGTATTTGAAAGGATGTCATGCTGAGGATGGAGCAAGCTTGTTTTCTGCTGCTCCAGAGACTGGAACATGGAGCAATGGATGCAAGCTCCAGGAACAGAGATTCCACCTCAACATGAGGAGGAACTTTTTGACAGTGAGAGCTGTTCGGCAGTGGAACACACTCCCTCGGAGCGTGGTGGGGTCTCCTTCCTCGGAGGTCTTTAAACAGAGGCGGGATTGCCATCTGTCGGGGATGCTTTGATCAAGATTTCCTGCATGGCAGGGGGTTGGACTGGATGGCCCTCGTGGTCTCTTCCAACTCTACAATTCTATGATTCTATAATAAACAATATATTTACAGTTGTATACAGGATTCAGAAGTAAAATATTTTCCCACTGTAAGATGCTAAACAAGGCACAGTTACATCCAAAACAGGACTTCTTCATATTGTGCAATCCAAAGCAGAAATGTTTAGCTCTTAGCCCAGCCCTGGACCAGCTCAGCCCCTGGGCTCAGTCAAATATTGATATATTTACCCAGCTAGATTGTTTCTGCAAACTGCAGACTGTTTGCTTCATTCCAGCTCTTTACAGGATAAATCTACTGTATGTCCCAATATCCTGGTAAGGTTCAGAGGAAAAAAGACACATGAATTGTCCCACCCTTTGAACCATAAATAATGTCTGAATACAATGGGTATTCCATGGTAAAGAAAGAATAGGACAGTGCTCAAGTTTGACCACCTTCAGTTTTTGAGGTGAAAACATTGGGGGAGGAAATACATTTTGGGATCATTTACAGGGCTCATCCTCTCTCTTTCCTTTAAAGAGGGGAGAGGGGCCACTATCGACTAATGTTTGCAAACTTGCCCATTTTTCACCTTTGACTTTTCCTTCCCCTCTCATGGGAAATGTGAAGCTTACACATACATATATGCACACACCAAGCTAAGGCATGTGACGAAAGACAGAGTAGAAAGGAGAAATCATTTAAAGAAATTTTATTTCAAATGTTCAATGTGACATAGATTCATAGAGTTGGAAGAGACCACAAGGGCCATCCAGTCCACCTCCTGCCATGTAGGAATAAATAATCAAAGCATTTGTGACAGATGGCCATCCAGCCTCTGTTTAAAAAGCTCCAAAGAAGGAGATTCCACCACACTCCTAGGTAGTGCATTCCACTGCTGAACAGCTCTTATTGTCAGGAAGGTCTTCCTAATGTTTAGATGGAATCTCTTTTCCTATAGTTTGAATCCATTGCTCCATGTCCTAGTCTCTGGAGCAGCAGAAAACAAGCTTGCCCCATCCTCAGTATGACATCCCTTCAAATATTTAAACATAGCTATCATGTCCCCTCTTAACCTTATCTTCCCCAGGCTAAACATACCCAGCTCTCTAAGCCACTCCTAATAGGGCATGGCTTCCAGACCTTTCAGCATTCTGGTCAACCTCCTCTGGACACATTCCAGCTTGTCTATATCCTTCTTGAATTATGGTGCCCAGACTGGACACAATATTCCAGGTGATGTCTGACTAAAGCAGAACAGAGTGGCACAATTACTTCCCATGATCTAGACACTATACTCCTATTGATGCAACCTAGAATCACATTGGCTTTTTTAGTTGCCACATCACACTGCTGACTCATGTTCAGTTTGTGATCCACTAAGACTCTGAGATCCTTTTTGTATGTACTGCCATCAAGCCAGGTGTCACCCATTTTATAGCTGTGCTTTTCATTTTCACTGCCCAAGTGTAATATCCTAAATTTCTCCCTGTTGCAATTCATTTTGTTAATATTGGCCCAGCTTTCTAATCTGTTAAGGTCATTTTGGATTATGATCCTGTCCTCTTGTGTATTAGCTACCCCTCCTAATTTGGTGTCATCTCTTAACTTGTTTAGCATACCCTCTGTTCCCTCATCCAAGTCATTGATAAAGATGTTGAATAGCACTGGGCCCAGGACAGAACCCTGTGGCACCCCAGTGGTCACTTCTCTCCAGGATGAAGAGGAGCCATTGGTGACTACCCTTTGGATTTGTCCCATCAACCAATTACAAATCCACCTAACAGCTGCATTGTCTAGCCCATAGGTTACTAACTTTTTTGCAAGAATATCATGGGGACTTTGTTAAAGGCCTTACTGAAATCAAGATACACTTTTTTAAAAAAAACATGTTGGCTTTTAGTGATCACAGCATTCCTTTCTAAGTGCTTACAGGCTGCTTGGCAAAGGATACCTTGCACATGAAAGCATTTTCCTTCAAGTGTTATTTAGGAATAGTTACAAATTACAAAATAGACTTAATCTTGTTCAATTAAAAAGGTAGAAATATAAGTCCTAACATGACTAGTTTAATATTCCAATTCTATTCACAACACAATTGTCATAAGAAGCTGGGAGTCTGGTCTTACTTGGCCAGCCTACAACCAAGCTTCCCTAGGGATAGTGAGGCAGGCAGCAGCTTTCCTACTCCTTCAATCCACTCCCAAATTCTTGCAAGTTTCCCTTGGACCTTATGATTCTATGTTTTATAACCTCTTATCATGTAAGTGTCTCAGAGCTTTCATATCTTTCACAAGCAAAAGGGATCTAGGAGTCTTAGTGGACCACAAGCTGAACATGAGTCAGCAGTGTGATGCAGCAGCTAAAAAAGCCAATGCGATTTGGGCTGCATGAATAGGAGTATAGTCTCTAGATCAAGGGAAGTAATAGTGCCACTGTATTGTGCTTTGGTCAGAACTCATCTGGAATACTGTGTCCAGTTCTGGGCACCACAATTCAAGAAGGATATTGAGAAGCTGGAACATATCCAGAGGAGGGCGACCAGGATGGTGGGTGGACTGGAAGCCATGCCCTATGAGGAACAGCTTAGGGATCTCGGTGTCTTTAGTCTGGAGAAGAGAATGTTAAGAGGGGACATGATAACCATGTTTAAATATTTGAAGGAATGTCATACTGAGGATTGAGCAAGCTTTTTTTCAGCTGCTCTAGAGACATGGAGCAATGGGTTCAAACTACAGGAAAAGAGATTCCACCTAAACATTAGGAAGAACTTTCTGACAGTAAGAGCTGTTTGGACGGGGAATACACTGCCTCATAGTGTGGTGGCATCTCCTTCTTCTGGAGTTTTTTTAAACAGAGGCTGGATGCCCATTTGTTGAGAATGATTTGCTTGTGCATGGCAGGGGTTGGACTGGATGGCCCTTGAGGTCTCTTCCAACTCTGTGATTCTATGATTCTATCCCATTGGACAATTCTCTGTAATCTCTTCAACCCTATGTGATGCTGACCCTAATAAATGTAACCTAACCCATAATATCATTGACCTTTTGTTTACCTGGAGAAGAGGCAAACCCCTCAGCTGTTTGCCCAGATAATGGGAGAGCCCATTATTGGGGGTAGAGCAGGGGGAGGAAAATGAGAAGTTGCCATTGTTTTCCCAGTGAGAAGCTGCTTCATCACCATCCTCTGTCTCATTTCCCCACCTTCACAATTTACTGGGTCTTCTTCCGTAAATTAGAGCAATCAGATCATGTACTGTTTCAATTACATTCTAATACTACGCCATGATATCACAGAAAGTAAACAAATATGTGCACAGTTCTGAGCACTACAGTTCAAGAAATATATTTATAAGTGAAACATGTCCAGAGAATGGCAACCAAAATGATCAAAGGTCTTGAAACCAAGCCTTATGAAGAATGACTTAGGGAACTGTGTATGTTTAACTAGGAGAAGAGAAGATTGGCATGATAGCTATCTTTAAATATCTGAAGGGATGTCGTGTAGAAGATGGGACAAGTTTGTTTTCTGCTGCTCAAGAGACATGCACACAAACCAATGGATCCAAATGACCAAAAAAAAAAAAAAGAGAGAGAGAGAGAGAGAGAGAGATTCTACCTAAACATCAGGAAGGACTTTTTTAAAAACTGTAAGAGCTGTTCAACAGTGGAATGGATTGTCTTGAAGGATGGGGGGCTTTCCATCTTTATAGGTCTTTAAATCAAGGTTGATTGGGAATCTTTCAGGAGTGCTTTAGTTGTCTACTGTATGGCCCCTGTACACATGGGCAGTACCCATTGTTTCACTTGTCCACATCAATTTTTTTTCTCTTTAGACATTTTCTATGTCCTCCATTCTATGGTATGCTTTCACCAGAAGTTGACCATAAAGTCCACAGTGGACAACCTTGAAAATGTCTAGAGAGGTGTTCTCTCTAGGAATTGCTAGGTCCTCCACATGACTATGGTGTGCTTGGGCCAGAAGTCGTTCATTTCAATAGGGTTCACTATTACCCACAGTTTCATGTTTCCGCAGTAAGTTCAGGACCATATCCCCTCACAAAGACAGGGGTCATACTGTATTCCTAGATATCAGAGGGTTGGACTAAATGGCCATTGTGACTCCTTCTAACTCTATCATTCCATGATTGCTTGTGCTCTCCTTACATGAAATGGAGGGAGAGTCTTGTATGTTGGTCAAACCATTTGTCCATTTAGCGGAAGCAAATGCTCCACAAAGGCTGCTCAATTTGTTCTTTATTATGTAATTAGCCACACCCCATTTGCTACCTTTATTCAAAATCTCATCTGCTGGAAATTCCTAATTGGCTGGAATCACATATGAATCATATGGCATTAACCTCACACAGTATATGGAATCATACATGAGGTTAATGCAAGAACCAATGCCCTGATTGAAAGCAGGCTAAAAGCTGTTTGAAGGCCTATGGTGGGACAATAAAGGTGGTGGGGGGAAGGCCTTTCTAGTTAATACTATTGAATCTAAACAGAACCATTCAGTAGAGCTGTTTCAAGTTGTCAGGGATCTGTTACAATCTGGCCCAAAGGAGAATATAAGCCACTTAACACTCCTCTGTGAAGAATTTGCCTGCCATTTCACAGATCAAATCTCAAATTTGCTCTAACCTAGGCACCAGAGTTGATACAGTTCCAGTGGATATGTCAGGATCCAGGACATGAGCAGCAGGGTCTTGGAGCACAGATGCTGGGGTTAGGGCAAGCAGCAAAGAGGAGAAGCAGAACCCAAGGCTCAGAGGCAAGGCAGGTCCAGAAGGCAGGGGCTGGGTCAGGAACATGGAAGACAGAGTCTAAAGTCCAGGTAGGGTCAAAGATAAGCCAACATCCAAAAACAAGCCAAGGTCAAGCATGTATCAGGAGTCCAGAGGACCAGAGGCAAAGGTAGTCCAGGAAGGGAGTACCAAAGCAGGAACAAAGGAGACAGAGTCCAAAGGAGACAAAGTCCAAATACAAGCCAATGTCAAATATGAATCAGGAATCCAGGGGGCAAAGGCAGGTCCCAGAAGCAAGGGAGAGCCCAAACACAGGTCCAAGGAGCAGCTACCAACATCATAGAAAACTATGCTGTTGTGGCCAAGACTGAGGGGAGAATGCTGCTCTTAAATAGCAGCTCCCCAGCTGTTCCAGGTGTGCTGCATTGGCACAGCCTGCTATGCCTAACAACGTGGCCCTGGTCCCTTCAAGACTTCCTCAACCAGGGCCTAGTCCTGCACAGAGTAGCAGAGCCAGCTTTAGCAGTCAAGGGCCCAGTCCTGCAGAGAGAGACAGATCCTGACACGATGTAACCTTGGCACCTGCTTGTCCAGTGTTGGTGGATACATTTTAGTTTGTGCAGCCTGAGGATGTGGGCAGGATCCTTGGAGAGGTGAGAGCCACCACATGTGTACTAGAACCTGGCCCTCCCTGGCTAATTAAACAAGTCAGAAGAGGACTGGCTAAGTGGGTAAGGTAAGTGATTTATGCCATGTTAGAACAAGGCAGGGTCCCAACATGCCTGAAAGAGGCCATGGTAAGACCTTTTCGGGGGGGGGGAGGGGGAACCTTCTTTAGATCCTACTATACAAGATAATTATAAGCCAGTCTCCAACCTTCCATTTTTGGAAAGGTACTAGAGTGTGTGGTGGCTTCTCAACTCCAGGGTTTCCCAGATAAGGTGGATTATCTAGATCCATTTCGGTCCAGCTTCAGACTTAGTTGGGGGGAAAGATAGCTTTGGTCACCTTGGCAGATGACCTACACAGGAACAGGGGTAGTCTGTTCCTGTTGGTTCTACTGGAACTCTCAGCGTCTTTCAGTACCATTGACATTGGTATTCTTTTGAGTTGCCTCTCTTGGATGGGACTTGGAGGTACTGTTCTACAGTGGCTTCATTCTTTCCTGGAGGGGAACTGTCAGAGGGTAGTTTTGAGGGATTCCTGCTCAACTCCTTTGTCATTGTGGAATCCCTCAGAGTTCTGTCTTGTTCTCTATGCTATTTAACATCTACATGAAACCAAAAAGAGAGGCTGTCCAAAATAGTGGGATCAGCTGTCACTTGATGATACCCTGCTCTAGGAAACTGTTCCTGTATTGAACTGGTGCCTGGCTGCTGTAATGGACTGACAAGGGCAAACAAATTGAAGCTTAATCCAGACAAGACAGAGGTACTCCTGTTCAGTAGAATGACAGACTTGGGAATAGGGATTCAGTCTATGTCAGGTGGGTTTACATTCTCTCTGAAAATGCAGGCTCGCAGTTGGGGGCGGCGGCGGGGTACTCCTGGATTCAGCTCTGTTTCCTCAATGACCAGGAGTGCTTTTGCACAGTTAAACTACTGTGCCAACTGTTCCCATTCTTTGAGGATTTGGTTCTGGTGGTACATACCTCCATTACATCCTGTTTGGATTATTGTATTGCACTCTATATGAGGCTGTCTTTGAAAAGTGGTCAGAAATTTCAATTGGCCCAAAGAGTCCCATCATTGGGAGAAAGGTGGGATATCAATGAATATAATAACAATTAAAGTTCTGGCCCAGCTCTACAATCTGTCAGGGTCATTTTGAATTCAGTTCCTGTCCTCTGAGGTATTAGGTACCCCCCTTAATTTGATGTGATCTGCAAATTTTATAAGCATGCTTTCTATTCCATCATCTAAGTCATTGATAAAGATATTAACATTGGGCCAAGGACAGAATTCAGAGGCACCCCATTAGTCACTTCTCTCCAGGATGAAGGGCAACTATTGCTGAGCACTCTCTTGGTTTGGTCTGTCAACCAATTACGGTACTTACCATCCTAACTGTAACACTGCCTAACTCTTCACCAACTTGCCTGCAAGAATATCGTGAGGTTCCTTGTTAAAAGCCTTACTCAATAGAATAGAAGGGGGGGGGGGAAGGAGTAAAGGATAAAGTGATGGGGTGATGAACTAAATGAATGTAATAACCAAAGACTTTATGATTTTTGTGTAAATCCTTATATCCAGGGGTGACATTGATGAAGTTATTTGTTATTTGTTATTTGATGTATTCGTTTTGTGTTGTTTGATTTCTGTTATTTGGTATTGTGTAAGTTTTTATTTATATGAAAATGTAAGAGTGCATAAATGTACAAGTGTAAAAAGTGGGAAAAAAGTAGGAACCAAGAAGAATGCTGAATGTTGAATAAGTGAGATATTATTTGTATTTAATAAAGAAGTTTTTTTAAAAGCCTTACTCAAATCAAGATATACTACATCCACAGCACTCACCTGATCTACCAAGCTTGTTTCTCAAAAACAAGTCAGGCCAAGTCTTGTTTCTCTCTCTCTCTCTCTCTCTTTTTTTTTTTTTTTGCATAAACATTAGTTTGACATGACATTTTTTAGAAACCAGTGTTGGCTCTTAGTAATCACAACATTCTTTTATAAGAACCATTTGTAAGACCCTTTCCAGGTATCAACATCAAACTGATTGGTCAGTAGTTGCTCAGGTCTTCTCTTTTGTCCTTTTTGATGATGGGGAAGACATTTGTCCTCCTCCAGCTGTGACCTCACCTGATCTCCAAAAATGCCTAAAGATTATTGACAGTAGCTCTGAGTTTACACCTGCATGTTCTTTCAGTACTCTTGGATGCAGTTCATTTAGCCCTAGAGGCTTGAATGCATTTAGAGTAGTTAGGTATTCCTTTACTATCTCTTTATCTAATCTGGGCTGTATTCCTTTTACTGCATCATTAGTTCTATTTTCACCGGTCAGAGCACTGCTTTCCTTTTCAGAGACAATTGAGACAAAGAAGAAATTAAACAGTTCAAACTTCTGTCCTCTTGTGATCATTTCATCATCTTTTCTATGCAGTGGCCCTTCCTTTTCCTTGTTGTTCCGTTTGCTCCAACTTTTTGATTCAGCCCCAGTAAATATGACATTCTCTTATAACCTCTAACTGAATAGTGAGAATAAAATTGATTGTCTTATTTTCTGCATGGAGAAATAAAAACAACAACAAAAACCCAATTCAATCCAATTGAATTTTTAAAATTTCAAATAATATTTTTAGAACATTTGCTAGAGCCATGAGTATGGAGATCTTCATTATAACTCATGATTCCTTTCTGTGCACTATGGAAAATCTGTCAGCATTCAATTTTGTTAACATTTTTAAAGTGGTTAAGCGTTTTCAAGAAGCACTCTTGGAAATATGTTTGACTGAAAATTGATGAGAATTATGCACCAACTCCCTTTATATGCTTTGAAACAAAGAATCTTTCTTCATTCTGCATTATCCTTCACTAGGTTGCACAAGTATAGACAGGGGAAGAAGTTAAGAGGATTTGGATAACCTGCTGCAGAATTCTTACATAAAGTTGGTATCAGGATAGTTTTAGTAAGAAAATAACTAATTCTTTTCATTTGTTGTGCTATAAAATATTGCAATATTTTGCTGTAAATGTGAGTTCACATATTCTGTAGTGACTCAAGTAGTAACAATTAATGAGACTTCAATCAGATATGAAAAGGTATATTGGTTAAATCTGTATTTCTGTATGCAATTAATTTTATATTTCCTCAACATGGTAATGGGCCACTTGCATCCTGCTCAGAAGTCAACACTTCTGAGGACTGCAATGTATTTCAGCAAGTAAAAATGTGCTTAAAAATATTTGAAAAATGTGCACAGCTAGAATGCCTACATTTGAAAAATTTGTATAAACACACTTCACAATGAGGTGGGGGGAGCCCTTGGCAGCTCTCTGGAGTATGACAGAGAACTATGCACATGAAGTACTTATGATGCATGTTACAGGCCATCTAGGATCTTAGCCATTGCTTCCTGGATAGAAAATGGATTTCCTATAGAATCCTGGTATTTGTAGCTGGTTGTGGCACCAGAGATCTCTGACAGAGAAGGTTAGGTTAGCTCACAAAACTACAAATCCCAGAATTCCAGGGCATTGAACCATGGGAGTTAAAGTGGTGTCAAAGTGCATTATTTCTGCAGTGTGGCACAGCCCATGTGAATTTCTGAAATCACAAAGCATGAGTACTACTAAAAGACTGCATGAAAAATCTTTGTATTTGTATGCAGCAGGGAGAATAGTAACGGAATTACTCACTCCTGCCTGAGAGAATGAGGAAGGCAAAGACTTAAATCCCTAGTTCTGATTCACAATCTGACACAGGAAGGACCTTCTTTGCTTCCAACCATGCCATCAGATCAGAACCAGTTCTATGATCCCTAACTGTTTGGGATCATGCAACAAAGTTCTTTGGAGGGCCAAAATTATATTAAATTAGCAGCAGTAGCTCTGCAAAGAGATACAAGAAATACAAACATTTGGAAGGTAAAGGATTTGGGGGAACTTTGCAGTCACTTAAAAACATTTTTGTAGCGGGGAAAATATATTTTCAAGTGACCAAAAATTGCTTGCAGGTGAAAAATTAAGTACAGGATTGCCCAACACTACTCCCAAGCAGGAGCTAGAGACTATTAATCAGTGACTCTCCACAATTCATCATGTATTGTTTACATGAATATGTCTGTTCCTTCTCTCTTATATTTATAATTCTGCAGAGGCATTTCTCAAGGTCAACCACAAAAGAACCCTCATGTGAAATATCAGAGAAGGGTGACAAAAATGGTAAAAGGTCTGGAAACCATGCTCTTAGAGGAGTGGCTTAGGGAGCTGGGTATGTTTAGCCTGGAGCAGAGAAGGTTAAGAGGTGACATGATAGCCAAGTTTAAATATTTGAAAGGATGTCATATTGAAGATGCAGCAAGCTTGCTTTCTCCTGCTCCAGAGACTAGGACATGGAGCAATGGATTCAAATGAAAGGAAAATAGATTTAAAATAAACCTTAGGAAGAATTTTCTGATGGTAGGAGCTCTTTGACAGTGGAATATGCTGGCTTAGAGCATGGTGAAGTCTCTTTCTTTAGAGGTTTTTAAACAGAGGCTGGATGTCCACTTGTCAGGAGTGTTTTGATTGTGTATTCCTGCATGGCAGAGGGTGGGACTAGATGGACCTAGTGGTCTCTTCCAACTCTATGATTATATTATTCAAGATACTCTGCTTTTTATTATCATTTGGGAATTACTGTCATTTGCTAAATTCTATCTTGCGCTTTTTGAATCTTTAGGGTTGACTAGGATCAGCTCAAGGGAATGGGAACAGTTACTTCACAAAAAAGAAAATGCCATTGTGATTTCAATCTCTCCAATTTTTTCAACTCATCTCTTATATATATATATATATATATAAAACCAAGCGCACCTCCTGACCCTATTGATCACTGTGAACAGAGAGCAGTTGCCAATGGTTAACATCCACAGTTAATGCCAAAGTTAAAGCCCCATTGTAGCTATGTTATTTTTTGTTGTTGTTGTGCCTACGTGCCTTTGATTGTCAAGTTACAGTGAGCCCATGAATTTCATGGGATTCTCTTAGGCAATGAATACACAGAGGTGGTTTTGACACTTGTATTTCATGACAGCATCTCTCAGAACTTATGAGAATGGCAGTATTGGCTTGCACTGTTAATGCAAACACATGATGTCTGAAAAATTCGCATCACTGAAGGTTTATTTTTAAAGGATTTAACTGATTTTGTACCTCCCTCATGGAACAAGGAACTTGAATGTAATTTGTGGCTGAATAGCCACACATTTCCTGGCTTGGAATGTGCTCCATAAAAGAAAGAAAAAAAGATGTAATAACATAAGCCCATTGTAAAAAGATGTACTAATGCTGAATATAGTTCTAAAATGCATACACACGTGAATGTACCCATTAATACATGCTAATAAGCCCATTTGGAAAAAAAATATACTAAAATGCATAGCTATTTTTTTTGTTGTTGTTACTGTTTTTTAAAAACACCCACATGGAACTGTCATGGGATGGATCTGGAGATGGGATATGGAGGCTGTTCATAGAAATAAGCTTGATAAATGTGCTCTAATGCTGGTTTCAGCATCTGGCACTCCATTATTTTCATATACATTTTTGTATATAGATGTCTGCACATTTTACTTTCTGCCAAAAAAGTTTTTTTTTATGTAGTATTTACTTAGTATAGATTATGGGAATGTATTCATTTATTCTTTATTCCTAATATCCTATTTTCTATATATGCTGCATATGTATTTATAATGCCCGAAGGAATAATTTTTCCTGAGTGTATTGTAGGTGTACAATACCTACAATGTATTTTGCTTTGTACATTCTTTATTGTATATAAACAGTGTATTGTGGTATATAATGATTATGCCACTATAACAGAATCATATACATTGCAGATTAAAAGAATCATATACGTTGCAGATAAAAATTTATCATGCTTATGTCTTCTCACGAGACTCACCAAGATTTGGAACCGAGAAGTAAATGAAGCTCTGTTTGTGCTCCATTACTGCTGGGGCTGCCTTTCTGATGCTGCTGGAGGTATGTCTGGTAAAGAGGGTGTTTGTTTTTTTTTTTGCCAGCATAAAAATGTTTCACGATATGCCAGCAAAATAACATTTCTGGAGGGTGGTCTGATCAAGTCCTAAAGGTAGTCAATTCTTGAGGTGAAGAGGAGAGATGGGTGTGGAACTAATAGGTTCAGGTGAAAGCAAACTGCTGCAGTTGCTCTTAGCTTGTGTATTCTTCCTCATTAATAATTATTGCCATCTTGACTACACTCTCATGTTGCTTGGTCATAGGTGTCCTGGATTTCATCTGTGAAGTGTTAGAGGGTGAGTATACTCATAAGCTCATAAATCTCAAGTTCCTCAAATGAAAAGTGAATATATGACAAAAAGGACCCACCAGTATTCAGAATTGCCCCTTTTAAGTCTATTTGCATTTGATACTTTCATGGCCTAGTTGTGGGTAATCCAGGGAGTTTGGTAGTGACAGGAGCTGAAAGTAGGAGAAGAGAAACTCTTTAAATCATCTTGTGCTCTAGAGGGAATTTCCCTGGACTTTGAAGCTCAGAAAAACTCTGGACTTTGTAGCCTTAATGAACAAGGGAATGTAATATGCCTTCTACTTCACTAGGCCTTAATAACTCAATGCATATTTTGATGTAGAATACTAAGAAGGGCTCTAGATAACACTCTGGCTTTGAAATTTGTTTCCACTTTACTTCATTTTGGAATGTTGAAACCTAATATTTCATTAGCAGCTGTTACTGCCTTTTAACTTTAGACACCACTGGCTGTTTTTCATGTTTTTTTTCAACCCTTTCATTCTATTTAGTGGCCATGAAGTTGAGTTTGATACTGTAAACAGAACTGCCTTTTGTGTGGAATTTGTTTCTTGCATTTCTCACTCTTTCTTTCTGAGTTCAGTAGTTTCAAACAATGCAGCTTCAGCACAGCTGCAACAATCCAAAAGAAAGCAAAGTGATACATCATGTCCCAGAGGGACAATTCCAGACAATCTCTGTGTGAATTCAGCTACACGAGAATTCACACAACAAGAAATACTGATTTTTCAGGGGTTCAGATTAAAGTTGCCAGGTTTTTCTGACCCAAATGCTGGACAAACCTCTCCACTGCCCAACCAGAAACCCAGAAATCTCAAAATAGGCCCTCCACTTGTGAGACTTGAGGCAGGCCTTATATAGGTCCTATATAGGCCTGCCTCATGTGCTTCTCTCTTAGAACTTGTCTACACTAACAGGGAAATCCAACTTACCTTTGGGTTACCCTGGTCCACAATGACCATGGGCTTGTCCATATGATCACCATACACACCAAGGTGAGTTTGGGAGCACTGTCCACACAGATCTCCATTTTAAACTCACCCTGGTCTGATAAATCACAGTATGTACAACTGCATGGCTGTGGTTGCTCTAGATTCCCCCTCCTCCCATGCATGCAAATATACATATGTCTGCATCACCCCCGCCTCTTTTCCCATGACTTGAAGGGGCTTCAGACATCCTATTAAGTGGGTCTGCCCACCTGTCAAAACTCCCCCCCCAGCCCCACACTGATGTTGATATGGAGTGCAGTCCACACACACACAAACATATCTCGATTTTCTGCTCAAATCTGGAGCAAATCCCAACTCTTTGTGGTCGAAATCCAGAATCAAGCCATATGTCATCTGGACAGCTTGTTGTGAAAACAAGGTGAGATCATTTTATTTGGCTTGTGTAGATGATCTTAGATTTGGGTCAGGCTCATATGGGATGGGTTAGCCTTTTAGGTGGCATCCACACTAGAGAAATAATCCAGTTTGAGACTGGATTATTTGTCATGGTTCCTTTCTGTGGAATTATGGGATTTGTAGTTTGGTGAGGCACCAGCACTTTTTGGCAGAGAAAGCTAGAGACCTTGTAAAACTAAAAAGCTCAGGATTCCATAGGAAGGAGTCATGTAAATAATTCAGTTTCAAACTGGATTATTTGTGTAGTGTGGCTTTCCCCTTTGCTTTCCCCTCTGACACTGGCCGGCTCTCATACTGCTTCCTTGTGGAGATGTAGGAAAACCAACCATGTCAGATGCTGGATGATTGGCAGTTGTTATCGTCTTTGTTCTTTTGCAGCTACAGGGAAAAAGGAGTACTAGGATCCCAAGGCCACCAAACCACTATGGAGATTTTCACGTAAGCTATCTGATCTGTTGCAGGCATGAACCGTGTCGCTGAAAGATTTTTCTTTCAGATGACATTCACCCCCTTCTGTGCCCTCAACATTACCATTCTGTCTTCTCCCCGTGATATTGTATTCATGGGGAGAAGTCATTAATGACCACCCATTCCATTTCTGTCATGGAATCACGGATGGTCTGAAACATGTCCTGTTCCTCTCCTGCGATGACAGCTGCGGGGTGGGGGAGGTCTGTTCTGGACATTTCCGGGCAGGAACGGGACACCCAGGTAAGTGGCACCCTTTCCCCTTCCTGGGTTACTTGTATTTTTTAAATTTTATTTTTGCATTTTGTTTCTTGTTTTGATGTGTGTGTGTGGGGGTATTTTTGAATTTGCCACGTGGCTGTTCTCCCATGAGAATGGCCAGGATTTGAGTTCCCTGTCATAAATGCAGCCTTATGACTTCTGAATTCATGGCCAGCCAGCTTGGGGATGGGGAGGACATTTCTGCAGTGGAATGGAGGTAAGTGTGTGAAGATTTTTCTCCATTCTGCAGCAGGAACGGGAGGGGAGGTGGAAGGGCAGTAACTGGGCATTTTGGCCCCATGTGAAAATCTTCTATGCCTAGTGTTGTGCTTTCACTGTAAACATTTTTTTAAAGGTATAGGGATATTAAATTCCTTTCCAGAGTGCCTAGTTATGGATACTGATGAACACTGGAGGCATTTTTAAAGATCTGCAAATATTAAATTTGGCTATTTATTTATTTATACCCCGCTCTCCAGCCACAAGGCTATCAGAGCAGCTTACAAATTGTTTTAAGCAATAGCAATTTACACATCTACACTGCATTAAGCAGTTTCCAATGTATGTTAGCTAATTGCCCCCACAAGCTGGGTACTCATTTTACCAACCTACGAAAGGATGGAAGGCTGAGTGAACCTTGGAGCCTGCTGGAATCGAACTTGCAACATGGTGACTTGCAGTACTGGCATTTAACCACAGCGCCACCAGGGCTCCTTTTTTGGCTTTGCAAAATTATTTTTTTTAATTAAAAAAAAACATTGGAAAAAGACTTAATTCATTATCAAGTTCATGATTCACCTTCCTTCCTTCCTTCCTTCCTTCCTTCCTTCCTTAATTCCTTCCTATTAAAATCCACCTCTTTAAGTTAAATTTCATTTAAAAAAAGAAATTGAAATTGCCAAATCTGAATTTAGGGGATTTTGTAGACTTTTTCATGTCTGCAGTGCAGGATTTCAGCTCTCTAACCATTCCTACACTTTGCCATTGCTGTTGTCCAAATTTTATTGGCATTTAGTGGTTGCTTTTTCTCACCGATCCACATAGTGCAAGATGGAAAGAAATAAGAGTGATGCAAAGAAGAGCAGTTTGAAGAGTAGAACAGGAGTTAGGTAGATCAATAAGATTAGGCCACTTTAGTTATATTAATTCTTTAAAAGCAACACATAATTAACTACCCCCTTCTCTCCAAAATCATGTTTTCTGAGTCACTCTATTAATAAGCCCTCTCCTATTAAGCAAACCAGCAATCAGAATGCACACATTCAAGAGCCTTTTCAAAAAGTGCCCTCTTGAAAAACATATTTTCCAGGATGTCTCCCCCTGCTTGCATATTGTCATATTATAATTTAAAAGGTCGGCTTCCCAAATTTAATGAGGAATTAATGACTTGCATTATCTCATTGCTTGCTAAAAGATCCTGCTTGCAGATTAATTGCACTTCCTGTCTTCCTTGTAAAAGTAGTTCATTGTGTATTGTAAACTTCCAAGTGCTGTTTCCCCCACCTCATTTTTAATTGAATTGAATCATTAAATTAAGGGAATTGTAGTGTTTATGGCAATAGCATGAAGGGGACAATTAAACATGAAGCAGTGGTTACCCAAAAACCTGGAAATGTGTTGTATTAAAATTCTATTTCTTGGGATTCCTAGTGCCTGGAACCCTAAAATTATTCCAGATATTGGGAAGAGATGAGGATGAGGATGACGACGGCTCATCTTTCCCTATGGATAGTGGTGAGGAACAATAACAAATTAGACACATAACACCAGTTAAAAGAGAATATAAAACCAGTACATATTAAAAACAATCAATGCATGCAGCTTGGGTCCAGGTTATTTGAAGGACCATATCTCCCTGTATGAGCCTAGTAGAGCTTTAAAATCATCTGAAGAAGCCCTTTTCTCTGTCCCACCACCTTTTCAGGCTTGTTTGGTGGGAACAAAGGAGATGGCCTTCTTGGTGGTTGCTCCCAGGCTTTGGAACCCCCTCCCCAGAGAGGCCAACATGGCCCTGTCTTTGCTCTCCTTCTGGCAGCAGGTTAAAACATTTTTGTGCTGCCATGATTTTATAAAGTGATAATGGCTGGGTACTAAGACTGTGTGGTACTGTGTGGTACTATTTTAAATATTTTTTAAGGGTTTTAATAGCATTTTTAAAATGCATGTTAGTATTTTTAATGTTTAATTGTTTAATTGTTAATTAAACAATTGTTTAATTGTTAATTAAACAATTGTTTAATTGTTAATTAAACAATTGTTTAATTGTTTTTTAATTATTATTTTTTTACTTTTGTATTATTTTTAACTTGCATTGTTTTAAATATATTGTTAAAGATCATCTGGATAGGCCTGCTGGAAGATACTAGTCCTTACTGCTGTTTTAAATGGAGCTGATGAAACTCCTCCAGCAGGTCATTCCCCTATCTAGGGCTGGCTAAAGAAAATGTCAGCCAGGTTTTGGCTGAATGAAGTACACATCCCCCAGAGGACCTGAGGGGTAATTTGGGAGGACATGAACCTATGGAAAACCTGGACCCAAACCATGTAGGGCTTTAAAGATAACAACCAATACTTTGCAACTTGGCCAGAAACAAATTGGTAGCCAGTGGAGTGATTTTAATATTGCTGTAATGTGATCACTCTTGTGTAATCCTTTTCTGTCAAACTCAAGAATATGTCAAAGGAGGACTCAAAGTGAATGTGTTAAGTATTGGGATCATTTTTTATAATTAATTTTTATTAACATCTTTTGCACTTAACACAATTATTACAGTTGTTACAATAATATCTTATACATTCTTCTTCCAAATACATACATACAAACTTATCATTCTGCTATCCCTTTCCAATATTAGCTAAAATCCTCCTTTATTCTCTTCTTTAATTCATTATGTCATTATTTCATTCTATCCTTTTATCCTTCCCTTTCATCCAACCTATTCAACCCTTTTCACTCCCAACTTCTATTGTTACTTCCCATTAAGAATTGGATCACCTCTGGTTGTTTATCACCATTAATAAACCTTCCAGTTATAGTATAGTATTTTTATATCTACACTTCAATTATGACAACATATATTTCACAAATTTCAAAAATGGGTGTGGTCTTTTATCCTTTTATACAAGAAATCTGGAATTTATCCTCCCACCCCATACCGTCTTTAAATACACTTTAGTCTCATTACATTCATTTTCAAAATGTTCCACATCCTTACTTTTTATAAATCTTGTCAATTTGTCCAAGTATATTAATTCTACCACTTTAATATTTCACTCCTCTATTGTGGGTATGCTATCAAGTTTCCAATGTCGTGCGAAAACAATTCTTGCGGCAACTATTACATTGAATATTATTCTCTCCTCATCTTTTTTAATTTCATCACCAAACAGACATAACATATAAGTCTCTGGCTGCATTTGAAATTTCCTTTTCACAATCTTCTCTACCAAATCATGAAGCATTGACCAAAATTGTACTGGGATCGTTTTGTTTTAGTGCATTCCTCTTTCCCTCACTTGATCTCTATTGAATCTGTGTCCTAGAAACAATAGTTGTGTGTTTGTTAAGGTGGAAGACTCTCCTTCTTCTCTGTGCAATCCAATTTCACAGAGAAGGAAAGGAAGCTCCCAGCCTTTTGATACAATCTGAAAACACACTCTCAAGGGTTCCTCTAGTCTAGAAGTCCCTGGACACCTATCCTTCAGTAGTCTGCCACCACTCCTTGAATTAACTTAGCTTTGAAATGTGATTACAAGGAAACAATCACATTGTTCTTTAAACTTCCAGCCTAAGATGAGGGTTAACCCTACCCCCCCCCTCTAGCCCAAAGAGATTCAAGATAGCTGACCGAAAAGGCACATGAGGCAATTTTCTAAGAAAAAGAAAGAAAACTTTATTTCTAGTCCCAAGCACTTAAGTACTTAGCATGGAGGGAAATCTAGTCTCTCCAGGTTCTCAGTTTAAGGATACATGAAATACGAATGTCAGAGGGTTAAAAATAAATCATAAAAACTAACACATGCTAACTAGACATTCCCTAAACTAAGAAATTAGTAACTTACAGTTTATGAAGTCCATACTCATCAGTCCATGTCCCAATTGGGATGGGCTAGGCTCAGTCTTATCATAACCGGCCTAGCTAAGTCTCTGGAGATGGAATTCAGAGTCATTGGAAGTCTCTCCCTTAGACTTCATGGTATCATTTAGCTCTTTGATGTTACAGAACCCATGTGTCCTCCTTGCTGGCCTAAGCCATGTGGCCCTCACATAAAGGGTTTCAAAAGTCAAGACTCCATTGGTCAAATCTGATTGCATTGCCAGATCAGATTGGCTCTTTGGTCAGATGATGTGATGTAATATTCAGGAAATGAGGTTCCCACCATCTACCATACAATGGAAACAGGGAGTGGAAATTTCCAGATGAAGTAAGTTTTGAGATGAACTCTCCATGATGAGGCTTGTTGCTCCATCATGACACCATCTTTACTACTTCAGAGACAGTAAAAACATGCTGGCAAGTACTGATCCTTTTCATTTTGGAATATAATGGGTTAAAAATAAATCCACTGGGGGACTAGGAATACAAAGTTTTCCATGGGATCAGGAGTTCACTGGAAATATATCAGAACAAGAAAAACATCATCTGGATTTCAGAAATATACACTTTTTTTTACAGGAACAAAACTTTTCACTTCCAGACTTTTTTTTTAACCTGTCTGAAGCAGCCTGAATTTCTTTCTCACCTTTTCCAAAATAATTTATATTAACAGAGTCCATTCTGAATGAGCAGCTGGAAAATTGCCCACCATAGATTCACAGCTGGATTCTGAGCCCAAATGATGATGAATTTTAATGACAATGAAATAACTGTTCCTTTGTGGGGTTATCATTGGTATCATTCTTAAGAAACAGCTTTCTGCCATATCCTGGAATCTTTTGAATTAAAAAATGTCACTTATGAAAGAGGAGGTTCAATGGATGTGGTAGGTCACTCTTGCAGCCTTGCTTGGATATTTCTAGTTAAGTACTATGACTTTCCAACTTGAGTGTTCTGAAAAGAATCAGATTACAATTGTAGAAATGTTTATACACACTGTTTAGCTTTCTGTCATATATTTATAGACAATGTGGAATAGGGAGGGAAGGAAAGTCTATAGAAATTTTAACCTTGCCAATCAAAATGTGGCTTGGTTTAGTGATCACTGATTCAACATCATAGAATAGTTCAGATGAGGGTGGGGGGAAAATCAATGGAATATAATGGTACATAAATCCTCCAAGGAGAAAATAAAGTGTATATATATGCATCTATTTCCTGATTGTTCTTCTGTTTGACAAGGACACAGAAAATGTTATCTTATGCCAATACCGAAAAAATAGTAAGAACAACAGCAATGAAACATTAGGGTTGAAATTCTGAGAACATTAACTTGGGAATAAACTGCACTTGACACAGTGGGATTTGTTTCTGAGCACACATGTACACAGTTGTGCTGTGAGATCACTGTTCAGCTCAGATTAGGTGTACATAGGCTAAAGTGTTGATCTAGATTTAATCAAACTTGAAGGTCACCATGGCATGACCTTTCCATGGTGGTGGAATTCTGTGCTCCCATGCCAGACAGGCTTTCACTGAGGATTCAGATGGAATGTGGCAGCATAGCTAATACTTGTTAGCATTGCACAGAAGGCAGTGTAGTAAACCACTTTTGAATGTCTTTTACCATGAAAACCCTATGATGAGACAATTTAAAATGAAACAGGAGATTGTGGCAGAAGATGAGACTCCAAGGTTGGAAGGCACTCAGTGAGCTACTGAGGTACAGCCGACGACAACTATGAGTAGCAGTGTGGCTAGTGATGCAACTGGACTCAAGCCAAAAGGATGTTCAGCTGTTGACATGCTCAGAGGTGAAATGAAAGTCTGAAGTGGCACAACACATATTATAGAAACATGGAATGTGAGAAGCACAAATTGTGGGAAGTTAAGACTTCAGGAAATGAAAATCTAAGAAGAAACAGGGTGGCATTAACAGCGATGAGAGATGTAGCGTAAGCAGTCAAAGGATATAATGAAAAGTCTTACTAAATAATATCTATAAGACTTCACAAAAGCCCATTAATATAACCACAATCCAAGTTTATGCTCCAGCTACAGAGGGAGAAGAAGAAGAAATTGAAAGATTATGTGCTGGAGTCCAGGTGGAAACTGACCTCATGCCAAAACAGAACTTCTTGTTAATCACAGGCGATTAAAATGCAAAATTGGAAAACAGAAGAATCAAAGATTGTAGGAAAATCTATCCGCAGATCTAGAAATGAAGCAAAAGAGCAACTGATTGAATTTTGCAAGGCCAACAGTTTGTTCATTGCATTGGAATAGTATCCCAGTCAAGTGGCTCAAACTGAGAAGGAGAAAGGCCTGTTGCCATAAATTTTACAAACTAAAAAGACAAGGCAATAGACAGAGATGTATGGAAGATTTGCTTTCTCCTGCATTCACAACTTTAAATGCTGAAGGTTTGCCCATTATGCATATAAAGAAATATATATGTGAATGTGCGCGTATGTGGGTGGGGGAATGTAAACTTTTAAACCACTGAAACAGAACTCTCCCCCATCATTAGACAAGAAATATCAGGGTATTAAAGTAGTGATAAAAAGGTTGAGTCAGGAAATCTGTCCTTCAAGGCCAGAGAAAAATGATGTACTATAAGCAAGCATTTATTTTCAGTTTGGGTCAGGCTGATGCTCCTTTATTGGTACTTTGATCTAGGCAGGAGCTGGTGGCTCGTGTTCCTCTGAAGACGGGCAGAACTGTAGTGTTCTTTCCAGAATGTGGAGAGTTATTTTTAAAAGTAATGAATTACAAGCACGGTTGCAAGACCACCACCACCCCCCCAAAAAAATTTCATTAGTTATAATTACAATTTTAAAACAGCATTCAAAGACATAACCATTTTAGTTTGCTTCAACATTAAAAAGATGTAAAGGAATCTGATAGCACCTCTGAGACTGAGAAAAATAAATTTCTGCATGCAATTTTGTGGACTCCAACTATGATAATGTGGACTGGATCCATGAACGCTTATGCTAAAAATTTCTTCTTCTCAGTTAAGACTTTATCAGATGAGGCAAATATTGTCAAAAATAGCATCATTTAGGATGGAAGGATAGCACAAAGTGCTGAAATTATTAGAAGACATTGTTTACCCATTCTTGATGTGTTGTGCTGGCGCGGATGATGTATCACTTTTTATTGACGGGCTAAGCCGTCAATAAAAGGTGCACCTCATTCATGCCAGTGCAACACAACAGAAACAGGTAAACAACATTGTCTTCTGATAATTTCAGCCGTTTGTGCTATCACTGTGTCCTAATGATGCTACCTTTGCCATGTCTGATAAAGTCCTTAGTCTCAAAGGTTCTAAAGCATTCTTTTATATAACTTTTAATAAATGACACTTTTGTTTGCACATTTCTTGGAAGTAACAAAAATGTTACCTCTCAGTTATCATTTTGATTTTTGTTAAAAATAGAAGGCTATAAGCCATTGGCCTGTGGCACAGAACTCATTCTCTTCTTGTTCTTCTCATTACCTCTGCACCCACAACAAAGTAGAAAGCTACAGTTGAGCCCGCACTCAAAATGTGTCATACTCTTCCTCTACCATCTGGTATGTCCACACCCATGTAAATATAAAAGTAACATGGATGTTAAAGTTATACTGGAAATGGAGTAAAATTATTCCTTAACTTAAAAAAATAAGTATGCTTTCATCGGGCAGAGAAAAAGGATTAATTACTATCAACTAACTATTTGCAACTGGTTGTGTGTCCAAGCTAAAGTTCTTTCTCCTTCCTTCTACAATCCCATGGTGACATGCAATTGAGATGAGTATCTTGTCTGGTGGGTGAGACAAGGTTGATCTCCCCCCCTTGGATTGATGACAATCCTGGGATGCAGAGGTGCAGCCTCCTAAAGGTTGTTGACTTATGGCAACCCTATGAATCTTGGGGGGGGGGGAGGGTGGTCCAAAGGGTGAAAAAAAGTCATGGAATTCAGGCAAAATCCTACTTGTCCTAATGGCATTTTGTGTGATTTCATTGTATTGTGAAGAAGGGGGTCAAAAAAGCCCAAAAACCTCACCAGAAAAGCCGTTGCGGCTTTCCCCATCTTTTTTTTAAAAAATGAGGTGGTGCAAATTTCTGCTTGTCAAGACATACAAGTTGATCTGATTCACTTGCCCAAATGAGAGAAACAGCAAATCTGATTGGCCAGATGAGCACAGGGGGGCGAGGCTTGCTAGCAAGGCAAGGGCCCGCTGCCACCACATTAGATTTTTACCTTAGTGGATGAGTACTAAGGTGAGAAAATGGAGTGTTGGGGTTTATTTTGCTTTTGTGTTCAAGTGAAAAATCACTCAATCACACCTTGGGCATCTTTAGAAAAAAACACATAAGGTTGGTGGTGTCAAATTGAGGTAAGTGCAAACATAAGTAAATCACTTGCAGCCGCCATGTTTAAATAAATAATATATTTTTTTATTTTTAACCCGCCCCTCTGCTCGGCAACCGGGGTGGCGTACAGCAAGATTAAAACAACATCAAGTTAAAACAATCCTTCCCCATCCTAACCCCCCAACCCTTAAAACTAAATTAAACTAATGGAGAGTTAAAACAAAGATAAAATACAATAAATAAATAAATAAAGGCAATGATGGCAAGGGGGTGGGTAGCAATCAGTCCACTTGAACCGGGAAGTTATTCTGGGAAAGCCTGCTAGAAGAGATCTGTCTTTAGCGCTTTCTTGAAGCTATCAAGAGTAGTGATCTAATCCGGCAGGCCATTCCAAAGTCTGGGAGCCGTAGAAGAGAAGGTCCTCTGGGAGGTCTGTGACAGCCTAGTTTTCAAGTGTGTGTGTGGGGGGGATCATATGGGATGAGGCGGTCCCAGAGATAAGGTGGACCCAAGCCATGTAGGGCTTTAAAGGTTAAAACCAACAACTTGTACTGTGCCGAGACTAATCAGCAGCCAATGGAGAGATTTAAGCACAGGTGTTATATGCTCTCTCCTAGATGTACCCGTAATTAACCTGGCTGCCATATTTTGTACCAGTTGAAGTTTCCAGGTTAGGCACAAGTGTAGCCCCATGTAGAGTGCATTACAGTAATCCAAACGTGAGGTTACCAAAGCATGTACCACAGTTTCCAGATCCCTTGTATCCAGGTAAGGGCGCAGTTGGCATATCAGCTGAAGCTGATAACAGGCACTTCCGGCTGTCGCATTCACCTGACTAGTCATGTGAAGCGACGAATCCAGGAGTACCCCCAGACTGCGAACACAGTCCTTAGAGGAGAGTGTGAGTCCATCCAGGACTGGAAGTTGTATTCCCAGACCTGGTTTCGGGCCTGTGACTGTCAGTACCTCCGTTTTGTCTGGATTTAGTCTCAATCTGTTTTTCCTCATCCAATCCATTACCGCTCTAAGACAGTCATTGAGAGGAGAGACACCATCTGAAGTCTGAGCTGATGATCTGGTCATGGAGAAATATATCTGAGTGTCATCAGCGTACTGATGACACCGAGTTCCATGCCTCCGGATGATCTCTCCCAGTGACTTCATATAAATGTTAAATAGCATCGGGGACAGAATAGCACCCTGAGGGATACCACAATTGAGCTCAATTCTGGAAGAGCAGCTGTCCTCGAGCCTCACCCTCTGGGATCTGCCCGAGAGAAAGGAATGGAACCATCGCAAGCAGTGCCTCCAGTTCCTAACTCTCTCAGGTGATCCAAGAGGATGGAATGATCTATAGTGTCAAAGGCTGCTGAGAGGTCCAAGAGCACCAGCAGGGTCACATTACCCCTGTCGATGCTCAGGCAGAGGTCATCGGTTAGAGCGACCATGGCAGTCTCAACTCCATATCCTGTCCTGAAGCCGGTTTGAAATGGATCAAGATAATCAGTTTCATCCAAGATGGCTTGGAGTTGGGAAGCAACTGCCCTCTTGATCACTTTGCTTAAAAAAGGTAGCAAGGACACTGGTCTGTAATTGTTCTTGTCCAGGGGGTCCAGGGAGGGTTTTTTCAGGAGTGGCTTAACTGCCGCCTCCTTTAAACAAGATGGTAAAATACCTTCCCTGAAGGATGCATTGATTGTGTCCTGTAGGAATACTCTCAATGCGTCCCCCCCCCGGATGACCAGCCAAGATGGACAGGGATCAAGAGGGCAAGTCATCTTCCTCACTCTTCCAAGGAGCTTGTCCATGTCATCGGTACTCACCGATTTACTAGTTGGCATGCAAAGCTTATGAGGGCAAACAAACAAACAAACATTAGGAGAGATCACAGATTACTAGAAGGTGCTCCAGATTTTATGGACCAGGCATTACTGAAACCTGGTGGGATGAGTCTCATGATTGGAATGTAGGAATAGATGGGTATAACCTTTATAAGAGAAACAGGCCAAATAGGAAAGGAGGAGGAATAGCATTATATGTCAGGGATATTTACACCAGTGAAGAGATCCATGACATCAATACTGGAAGCCAGGTGGACAGCATCTGGATAAAAATTAAAGGGGAGGGAACCAAGAGGGATGTTATTGTGGGACTCTACTACAGACACCCAAGTCAGACGGAGGAACTGGATGATGCCTTTCTAGAACAGATGACCACACATGCAGAAAGGAGAGATGAAGTAGTGATGGGTGACTTCAACTATCCTGATATTTGCTGGCAATCTAACTCAACCAAAACTTCAAGGTCTAGCAAATTCCTTACCTGCCTGGAAGATAATTTCATTGTCCAAAAGGTGGAAGAGGCAACAAGGGGGTCAGCTATTTTAGATCTGATCCTAACCAACAGGGATGACCTGGTTAATGGGGTGCAAGTGGTGGGATCCTTAGGTGAGAGTGATCATGTTCTCCTGGAGTTTGTTATACAATGGAAAGGAGAAGCCAGGCATAGTCAGACACGCGTTCTCGACTTTAGGAGAGCTGATTTCAATAAACTCAGGGAAATACTGTGGGTGATCCCATGGTCAGGAATACTAAAAGAGAAGGGACCTCAAGATGGATGGGACTTTCTCAAAAGGGAGATATTGAAGGCACAATTTCAAACAGTACCATTGAGGAAGAAAAATGGGAGGTGTCTCAAGAAACCAGGATGGATGACTAAAGAAATTTCAATGGAGTTAAGTTTTAAACAGAACATGTATAGGAAATGGAAAAAGAGGGAAATCACCAAAGAAGAATTCAAACAGATAATGAACACGTGTAGGAGTATAGTCAGAAAAGCTAAATTGCAGAATGAGCTCAGGCTTGCTAGGGAGGTTAATGTCAGGATCATCCATGAATTCTGAGGCATAGAGTAGAGTTCATGGAGGATCCTGACAGTTTGTTGGTTTGAGGCTGGTTCTGCCTTGGGCCTCTGGAATGATGTTGGTTACCATGGGAACGCTGGTCATCCCGGGAGCTCAAGGCCAGACAGATGGTTTGGCGCTTCTCGTGCCCCCATAGTGTGCTTTGATATGCTGCCCTCCCTTTTCTGCTTTCTCACGCTGGGTGTCTCTTATCTGTTTCCACTGTAAGCCTGATCTTTAGTTGCAGCTTTGCCAATGTTCCTTACACATGCTTCTATTCCAATAAAGAACTTTATTGAAGATATGTGAGTTTGTGTTCTGTGTACATCACAGAAAGCTGCAACTCCCTAAACTTTTATTTTTCCATCCTGAAACTGTGGAGCCTTTACCCGCAATGTCTGAGGACGCGGAGACTGGCACGCAGATGGACCAAGAACTGATTGTGGCCAGCACCAAAGAAGCCGATGCCTCGAAGCAGGAGACCGGGGCAGAGGGGGGTGCTGTAGCCGTCGCAGCTGGAGGCACGAGCCGAGACCGCCAGAGGGCTGGGGGTCGAGCCTGCTCCAGGGAGGGGCAGCCTGCCAAGCTTCGGCACTCCGGTGCGAGAGGTTTTGGGCCCTGCCTGGCCATGGGCAGGGGCCGGTCGCTGAGAAGAACGCAGGTCCCGGTGGGACAGGCCCCAGGGTGAGGGGCCTCGAGAGCCAGAAGCGAAGTTTTCCCTGGCAGAAGTTGGAGCCAAGGTTCTTCAACTGAAACAGCAAATGGGTGAGATACGGGAGGTACTCCTAGAACTCCTGCACAGAACCCCTCCAGCTCCACCAGCCCCTGGAGGGGCCCAGCCTCCCCCAGTGCAACCAGCGGCTGCCCAGGCACCTGGGGATGGGGTCCCCACTCAGCCTCCTGATGTCCCTGGCCTGCCGGCTCCTGGACCGGCTCCCCCTGTGGGGGCTGGAACAGTTGAGCCGCAGGAGCGACCCCGGGGCTGGAAACACCGGCATCTGAAGGCGAAGTTTGATGGGGATCCAGCAAAACTACCTTACTTCATGACTCAAGTGGTGAGTTACATGACTTAGTGGGAAGGGGAGTTCCAGTCCGAGGCTGAGAAGGTGCAGTATGTGTCCAACCAATTGGAGGGTGAGGCAGCCCAGTGGTTGGTGGGACTTTATGATATGGGAGCCCCTGAACTGGGTAATTACCACGAGTTCCTGATGGCTCTCAGGGCCCAGTTCGAAGATCCTTTAAGAGGGAAGCGCGCTCGGGGGAAGCTTAGGAGCCTGAAGCAAGGTACGATGACAGTGGCAGAGTACACGGCTGAGTTCCGCCGCCTGGCCAGCCAAGTGCCTGAGTGGTCAGAAGAGGTCAAGGTGCAGTTTTTCCAGGAGGGACTGAATCCTGACATTCTAGAGTGGGCCCTGTTCCAGGGAGACCCCGAAACCCTCCTGGGGTGGGTGCGTCTAGCTGGTGAAGTGGAGTCTGTGAAAGGCAGCATCAAGATGTTGCTCCACCAGGCAGGGATGGAGGAGAAGTCCTCAGGGTCCCCGGGGAAGAAGACCAAGACGGGGCGCTCGGGGGGAGCCAACACCGGAGAGTCCAAACGAGAGCGAAGGATGAGTAAGGGCCTGTGCCTGCATTGTGGGAAGAGCGGACATCGCATGGTGGAGTGCCCAGAGAGGAGTCCTCGGGAGCAACCCGCCGCCGCCAAGCCAGCACGGAGCGAGGGGAGAACCGGGTCTGCCAAGACTCCCTCCAAGCCCAAGCCCAAAGCGACAGCCAGGGCCCTGGCGACAGGCCATGTGGCAGGGGAGTCTTCAGATGATCCCGAGGATAGTGGGTCCTACTCCTCCGGTGCTGAGCTGGCGGGAAACGGGCCCAGCCCACCCTATTGAGCGCCCGAGGGCGGGCTAATCCGGAAGGGTGCCCGGATGCGGTGGTGAGTGGAGTGAAGGGCCCGTTCTTTATCAAAGCTCGAGTGGGGGTTGGAGGGGAGGGCCCCACCCGTAAAGTAATGTTAATGATTGACTCTGGTTGTACCCAAGTGCTCATCCACCCCTCCTTAGTCAGTGAACTGAACGTTAATACTGTTAAGCTGGACAAGCCTGTGTGGCTGTCTCAGATGGATGGGGGGATGATGAAGGGGGGGCCCGCCAGGCACATAACTGGCCCCATGCACATGAGGATGGGAACCCACCAGGTGGAACTGCAGTTTGTGATTGCTCCAGGTTTAGTCCCTGTGGCAGTTGTGGGTCTGAACTGGCTAAAGTACCACAACCCCACCATAGACTGGATAAAAGAGACACTGACTTTTACAGACCCACTGTGTACCAAGGAGCACAGGGTGGGGGGAGGATATCCAGGGGACGGGGTCCCCCTGGAGGGTGAGTCACAGAACTACACGACTGCCTTAGTAAAAGGGGAGCTGAAAGGACTGCCAGTGGAGTACAAGCATGGCAATATGTGTTTGAGGAGAGGGAGTGTGACATTTTGCCACCCTACCGGGCTTTTGACTGTGCCATTGAAATACTCTCAGAGTCCAGCCTAACTAAGCCTAGCATTTATTCTATGACCACAGCTGAAATGGAGGCGCTCCGAGAGTTCATAGACAAAAACTTAGCCCGAGGGTTTATTAGGCCCTCAACCTCGCCTGTGGGGGCTCCAGTAATGTTTAGGCGCAAGGCAGATGGGGGGCTTCATTTGATTCAGGATTACAGAGGGCTAAACGCGATTAGTGTCTCCAACCATTACCCCCTGCCCCTCCCCAAAGGGAAGATTTTCACGAAGCTGGATCTGCGGGAGGCCTACTACAGAGTATGGATTCGGGAAGGGGACGAATGGAAAACTGCATTTAATTGCCCCTTGGGGGCTTTTGAGTTCCTCATCATGCCTTTCGGCCTAAAAGGGGCCCCTGGCATTTTTCAGAACTTAATTAATGATGTGTTACGTGATTTTCTGTACAAAGGGGTGTTGGTATACCTTGATGATGTGATGATTAATTCTGAGGACTACACATCCCATGTGAAACTGGTGAAAAAGTTGCTTGCCAGATTGGGGGAAAATCATCTGTATGCAAAAATGTCCAAGTGTGAGTTTCATCAAAGCCGTTTGGATTATTTAGGGTACCGCATCTCAAACAAAGGGATTGAAATGGACCCAGAGAAAGTAAAGGGGGTCTTGGCATGGGAAGCCCCTAGAACCAGGAAACAGTTACAGAGCTTCCTGGGATTTGCTAATTTTTATTGGTCCTTCATCCCTGACTTTGCGTCGGTAGCCCTTCCCCTGACAGATTTGTTGAAAACCAAAGATGGGAAAGGCAAAAGTTCCAAGCACAGTAAAAGGGACAAACCTCCCCAAAAGATTGTGTGGTCACCACAGTGCCAACAAGCATTTGACAAATTGAAATCCCTTTTCACTTCTGAGCCAATTCTCAAGCACCCTGACCCCTCCCAGCCTTTCGTGGTCCAAGTGGATGCCTCAGATGTAGCGATGGGTGGTGTTCTGTTACAAAAGAGGGAGGACGGGGATTTGAGACCATGTGCCTACTTGTCCAGAAAGTTCAATGAAACTGAACGAAATTGGCCGGTGTGGGAGAAGGAGGCAGGTGCTATCAAGTTGGCACTAGAGACTTGGCGCCACCTACTGGAGGGCTCACCCAAACCGTTTGAAGTTTGGACTGATCACAAGAATTTGGAAGTATTGGATACCCCTAGACGTTTGAGCCCCAAGCAGGTCAGGTGGGCCAGTTTCTTTTACCAATTTAATTTCACTCTGAAATTCATCCCGGGGAAAAGGAATTTTCTGGCTGATGCTTTGTCCAGGCTACTGCAGCATGAGAGTAAGCGTAAGGAGGTCATTGACACCGTTTTTTCTCCTTCCCACTTGGGACTAGCAGTCCTCACACGGAGCAAAGCCAAACAACAGAAATCCACTGCTAGTCTTGCTGCAGAGCCTGGATCAAATGGAATTGACTGTGGCTCGCCCTTGGCGCCTGGACCTGAGCCCCAGCCCTTGAACCCCAGCCCACCTCCCCCAGACCCGGGGCCCCGGGCAGTGACTCCTACGGCAGATGGTTCTGCCATGCCTACAGGTTCTCAAGGGGAGAAAGGGGGGTGGCATTCCCAATTGGGCTCAGAACTGCCCACGGATCAGTGGTTCCTAGCTCACCCCAATGAGGTGACAGTGAGGGAGGGTTTGGCCTGGAAAGGGGATCGCCTGTATGTTCCTGAGGTCTTGAGAGCGAGCATCCTCAAGCAGTGCCATGATGTCAAGAGTGCGGGGCATTTTGGGTATCTCAAAACTTTGCATTTGGCCTGGAGACAGTTTTGGTGGCCCCGAATGAGGAAGGAGGTGGAGGAATATGTGAAGGGGTGTACCACTTGTGCAGTGGCAAAAGGGGGGTCAGGGAAGCCCAAGGGTTTGCTCCAACCTCTACCTAGCCCAACCAAGCCCTGGGAGGTCATTAGCATGGATTTTATTATTGAATTACCAGAGAGTAGGAAAAAGACGGTTATTTGGGTGGTTACTGATTTGTTCTCAAAACAAGCGCATTTTGTGGCCTGTAAGAAACTCCCCACGGCATCTCAATTAGCCAAGTTGTTCATTCAGCATATTTATCGGATTCATGGCATTCCGGCCAAGATTGTGTCTGATCGGGGGGCCCAATTTACCTCGCAGTTTTGGAAGGCTTTCACAAACCTTCTAGGGGTGGAGCTCGGTCTTAGTAGCTCCCATCATCCCCAGTTGGAGGGGCAAACGGAAAGAATGAATCAGACTCTTGAACAATACCTAAGATGTTATGTGAATTTCCAACAGTCTGATTGGGTTGATCTTCTGCCTTTTGCTGAAGTGGCCTAGAATAATGCCACTCACCAGAGCACTGGACTCTCGCCGTTCAAGGTTGTGTCTGGACATGATTTCGGTCCCCTGCCTTTGTTGGTGGGGTCCCCCAACTCTGACCCTGTTTCGGTCTCCCAGTGGAGTCAAAAGGTCAGAGATGCGTGGCCTCATATAATCTCGGCCTTAGACTTTGCCAAAGCACACTACAAACATTATGCTGATCAAAAGCGGGACCCTTCTCCTAGATATGAGGTGGGGGATCTGGTTTATTTGTCCACCAAGTTCCTTAAGTGCCCCCAACCCTCCAAAAAGTTGGGAGCCAAATACATTGGGCCTTTTTGTGTTGTTCGGATGGTAAATCCTGTGGCTTTTGAACTGTCTTTGCCTAAGTTGTACCGTCATGTGCATCCTGTATTTCATTCCAGCCTGCTCAAGCCCGCGAGCCCTCCGGACAAACACCATCCGGCACCAGAACCTGCTCCTCAGCCGATCCTGGTGGATCAGGACCAGCATTTTGAAATCTCTGAGATCCTGGACTCTAGGCTTCATCGGGGAGGGTTACAGTATTTGGTGAAGTGGAAACACCTGCCTTTGGGCCATGCGGAGTGGGTAGCTTCTGAACATGTCAATGCCAAACGCTTATTGTGAAAGTTTCATGCCCGCTTTCCTGATAAGCCAGGTTGAAAGGGGGGGTTGATCTTCAGGGGGGAAGTATGTCAATGTTCCTTACACATGCTTCTATTCCAATAAAGAACTTTATTGAAGGTATGTGAGTTTGTGTTCTGTGTACATCACAGTTAAGAACAATAAAAAGGGTTTTTTGGGGTATGTCCACAGCAAAAGGAGGAAAAAGGAAATAGTAGGGCCACTATGCGGAGAAGATGGCAAAATGCTAACAGGGGACAGAGAAAAGGCAGAATTACTCAACACCTTCTTTGCCTCAGTGTTTCCAGAAAAGGAAAAGGGTGACCAACCTGAGGATAAAGGAACAGAGGACACAATAGGGGAAATCCAGCACTGAATAAGCAAAGAGGTAGTACACGAATACCTTCTTAAACTAAATGAATTTAAATCTCCAGGACCAGATGAACTACATCCAAGAGTATTAAAAGAGCTGGCAAGTATAACCTCAGAGCCATTGGCAATAATCTTTGAGAACTCCTGGAGAACAGGAGAAGTCCCAGTGGACTGGAGGAGGGCAAATGTTGTCCCCAGCTTCAAAAAGGGGAAAAAAGAGGATCCCAACAATTATCATCCAGTTAATCTGACATCAATACCAGGGAAGATTCTAGAGCAGATCATTAAACAGAGAGATTGTGGACATTTGGAAGGCAATGCCATAATCATAAAAAGTCAACATGGGTTTCAGAGAAACAAGTCATGTCAGACTAATCTGATCTCTCTCTCTCTCTCTTTTTTTTTTATTTATTTTTATTTTTATTTATTTTTTGATAAAATTACCAGCTTGGTAGATGAAAGGAACACTGTGGATATCACATAAGGTACCTTGATTTCAGTAAGGCCTTTGACAAGGTTCCCTATGACATTCTTGCAAACAAGCTTGTAAAATGTGGGCTAGACAAGTTAACTGTTAAGTGGATTTGTAATTGGTTGACCGGCCGAACCCAAAGGGTGCTCAGCAATGGCTCCTCTTCGTCTTGGAAAGATGTGACCAGTGGGGTGCCACAAGGTTCAGTCCTGGGCCCAGTGCTATTCAACATCTTTATCAATGACTTGGATGAGGGAATTAGGGGCATACTTATCAAATTTGCAGATGACACCAAATTAGGAGGAGTAGCTAACACCCTAGAGGACAGGATCAAAATTCAAAATGACCTGGACAGGTTGGTGAGCTGGGCCAAAGCTAACAAAATGAAATTCAATATGGAGAAATGTAAGGTACTGCACTTAGGGTGACAAAATGTAATGCATAGATATAGGATGGGGGAGACCTGGCTGAATGAGACTATATGGCAAAGGGATCTAGGAGTCCTAGTAGACCACAAGTTGAACATGAGTCAACAGTGTGATGAGGCTGCTAAAAAAGCCAATGTGATTTTGGGCTGCATCAATAGAAGTATAGTGTCCAGATCAAGGGAAGTAATAGTGCCGCTCTATTCTGCATTGGTCAGACCTCACCTGGAATACTGTGTCCAATTCTGGGCACCACAATCCAAAAAAGGATATTGACAAATTGGAGCATGTCCAGAGAAGGGCGACTAAAATGGTGAAAGGTCTGGAAACCATGCCTTATGAGGAGAGACTTAGGGAGCTGGGTATGTTTAGCCTGGAAAAAAGACGGTTAAGGGGCGATTTGATAGCCCTGTTTAAGTATTTGAAGTGGTGTCATGTTGAGGATGGAGCAAATTTGTTTTCTGCTGCTCCAGAGACTGGAACACGGAGCAATGGATGCAAGCTCCAGGAACAGAGATTCCACCTCAACATTAGGAGGGACTTTTTGACAGTAAGAGCTGTTTGGCAGTTGAACACACTCCCTCGGAGCATGGTGGGGTCTCCTTCCTTGGAGGTCTTTAAACAGAGGCTGGATTGCCATCTGTCGGGGATGCTTTGATTGTGATTTCCTGCATGGCAGGGGGTTGGACTGGATGGCCCTTGTGGTCTCTTCCAACTCTGCAATTCTATGATTCTATGATTCTATGTATAGAGAAGCCCTAGATGTCTTGGCTGATGACCTGGACATCTAGGGCTTTTCAGGCTGTTTTGTTATTTCCCACTAGTTTCAATGGCTGGATTTTTTTTTCAGGTGCTGCAAGAATCAGCATATGCTCAGAAGAACCCTTTCAGTTAATTACCTTGGAAAAGAGAGGACTGAGAGGTAGTATGATAAACATCCTTAAATATCTGAAGGATTGTGGCATTAAACAGGAGCAAGCTTTTGTTCTGCTGCTCCAGATGATACGTCATGAACCAATGGATTTAAATTAAAAGAAAAGATGGCCAGAATTCTCTATCATTGTCTATCTTGTGCAGCTTTATGCATACTTAGCTATGTAGCAGAGATGCTGTGGAACTCTCCTAGGGAAATTTTTATTTTTTTTATTTTAGACTTTTATATCCCAACTTTCACCCAATAACAGGACTCAAGGCAGCTAACATATGTAGAAAAACAACAATACAAATTAAAACCATAGAAAGCAATTAATAAAGATATAAATATAAGAGGTATTTGAAATTCAATTACAGTAAATAATTTATAAGGTTAAAACAGCAAACAAACTCAAACCAAACAGAAACCTTAAAAATAGCACTGCACAGCATTAAAACCCCACCCCAGTCAGTTTTTGAAAGCCTTATGTCATAAAAATGTTTTCACTTGCTGACAAGAAGAACAATGCTGGGGCCATCCTAGTCTCCCTAGAGAGGGAGCTCTAAAGTCTAGGAGCAGCCACTGAGAAGGCCCTCTCTCTTATTTGCATCAAATGTGCCTAGGGCAGTGGTAGGACAGAGAGAAGGGCCTCTTTAGCTCTTCTAAGGGGCTCATAAAGGGAAATAGAGATTTTTTAAAAAGCTCTTAAAAACAGTATGGTTAAAACAGTACAACATCCCCTAGTCCATTCAAAAACTTTCTGATTTAAAAGTCTGTCTGAATATAGCCTGCCATCAGAAGGGCAAGATGGACAGGGCCATTCTGGTCTCCCTGGGAAGGGAGTCTCGGAGTCTAGGGACAGCTACCAAGAAGTCCCTCTTTTGCATTCTCATTTCCTATGATTGCAATGGCAGTGGACTAAGAGAAGGGCCTCTCCCAATGATCTCAGAACCTGGGCTGGCCCACACAGGAAGATAAGACCTGTTAAATAACTTGGACCTGGGACATATTGGGTTTTATAGGTCATAACCAGCACTTTGAATTTTACCCAGAAACAAACTGGTAGACTGTGAAGCTGTTTCAACAGGGACATAGTATGGTCCGTAACCTGCCCTAGTGTATTAACAGTTGTGTATCAGGGCACTGGAAAGAGTGTCTCAGGGCACATTGGGCTATACTGATGTGCATTGGTGCTCCCTAGCTGGTGTTCTGATGCACAACAGTCCTGATGTGCATCGGGACCAATGTCCCTTTGATCACTTCACTGGCTGCCCTATGTAGCAATCTCATGGCAACCCCTTACTGAATACAGACATCATAAAACTGCTCAATTCTATTTCACACAGGTGTAAGTCCACTTATGAAGATGTAAGTCCCCAGGTGAATTCAGGTCAGTATTCGGACTGAACTTACTTCCTGATGGTAAGAGCTGTTCTATTGTGCAATAATCTAGCACAGAATGTGTGGACTTTCCTTCACTGGAGGTTTCCAAATGAAGGCTTGAGGGCCACCTCTCAATATTGCTGTAGAGATGGATTAATACACTGGCTAGAGATTGGACCAATGAACCTTGCAGTCTCTTTCAACTCCATGTTTCCATGATTTCAAGGAATTTTTTAGCTGTGGATTTCTACACTGACAAAAGGGTTGGACTACGTGGTTCTCTAACTCTATAAGTCTATGAACTATTCTTTCACATATTCCAAAGACCAAGGGATATCAGCTATGATAGTGATCAAGGCCCTCATATTCAAAGATAGTTGACATTTGTCTGACAATGAATTTGGGGACAATGAATGGAAAAGAGGCATTGACTTTATGCTATCTTTCTGCACTTCATGGAGAGATCTAGCACTATGAAAAACAGGACGCTAGATGAGATGGACCATTAATTTAATTTGGCAGGGCTCCCTGCATGTTCTTTAAAGCATCCGTACAAAGCAAACTGGAGAATGAATATGCAATGAAATGTGAATCTCACTATTTTTGACAGTGTGGATATTCAGTGCAGAGCTTGAAGAAGACAACGGCATCTATATACGTTACCGTACTGATGGTAGCTTGTTTAACTTAAGCCATCTGAGGGCTCACACCAAGATTGAAAAAGAGATCGATCACAGATTAGCAAAGGCATATAGTGCATTTGGAAGACTTCACAAAAGAGTCTGGAGCAATAAACACCTGAGGCAAAGCACAAAAATCAGTGTGTATAGAGCCATCGTACTGTCTATCCTCCATTATGGATCTGAAACATGGGTCACCTATCGCCACCACCTACGACTCCTCGAGCGCTTTCATCAGCACTGTCTATGCACAATCCTAAATATACACTGGACTGACTATGTGACAAATGTTGATGTCCTTGAGCAAGCAGGGATCACCAGCATTGAGGCCATGATATTGAGAACACAGCTGCGCTGGGCAGGGCACGTTTCTAGGATGGAGGACCATCGCCTCCCAAAAATACTACTCTACGGTGAACTCGCCACGGGTCAGCGTAAGAGGGGCACTCCAAAAAAGTGATACAAAGACTCTCTGAAACAACATCTGAGGCTTGGCCAAATTGATCACCAACAGTGGTCCGCCCTGGCCTCACATCGGGAGGCATGGAGATGCACTATCCACAGTGCTGCAGCCTTATTTGAGAACTCATGACAAACAAGTCTTGAAGAGAAACGACAATGCAGAAAGAATCACAACCCAAAAACATCACCCAAGGAGACCTTCTGCTGTGCTTTTTGCAACCGGACTTGTTTATCTCGGATTGGCCTTTTTAGTCATCAGCGCGCTTGCAGAAAGCGCGGGATGAGTCCTTCCTGAATCTTCGTTTGCGAAGAAAAGCCAGAGAGAGAGAGAGATTCAGTGCTCATTTATATTGAATTCTCTATCTATAAAGCCCAGACCGCTTACCTTAGAGAAATCCCATGTATACTGACTGAAAAGGGACCACTCCATAGTAAGCATTTTTGAAGAAGACAGGCAATTCAGAAGTGTTTGTTCATTCCTTTAGCTAATAGAGCTCGAGATGTCTGTTTGAAATGTTCATTAGATACTGATTCTTCTTCACTAGGAGAAATGTCACAGGTGATATCATGAAGCAAACTGCTTGGAAAAATTTTTTTTTGCCATAAATCAACTAAATCTAGGGCTCAGGACTCTCATTTCGACACATTCGCCATAATAGCGATTTGAGATGAAATGGAAATACATTTTGACTTTAAAAAAAAAAGAGAGAGAGAGAGAGAGTTGACATTGTTCTGCTTCAGTAGTTTGTCAATAGGGTATTTTGAAAAAGAGAAGACTGGAAAGAAGGTAGGTTAGGATCTACAGGTAGGTCAATGGATCGTGTCCCATAGATCCACAATGATTTCTTGTTTCCCAATTGGTTAACCAAAGTAATAGCCAAAAGGTATTTCATTCTGAAGTAGGCTTCCTGTCTGAATATGAAGAGATTCATGAATTTTGATAACTTCTTCCCTACCGCAGGCCCTGGCCCTGGTTGGTAGACCTGTGGTTTCTAGTAACAAGAGCAACAAAGGACTAATCTATGCAGGTCAAATACCCTGGCTTGCCCCTGCTCTAGAGCCCTGCAGTCCAGATGACACAGGGCATTTACCCTGATCTGCCCCAGGCAGTCATCACAACTCCTGGGGCAGCTTTAGGGCTGGAATGGGGGCAAGCCAGGATAGGTCCCTTTACAGCAATATAACAAAATATCCAGTTTAATCAATCCCTGCCAAATTGGGCCTCACATGTCCATGGGGGCCTGTCCCAGAATGCTGTCCCTTGCTGTGACCATCAGCTCTATGGCTCTCCCAGATTCCAGGCAGGAATCCCTCAGCATGAGACCAAGGCTGGTTACATACAGGGAACCTACAGTCACATGTTGAAGGACCCCTGCCTGGCTTTGGTATCATCAGGGGAAATGACGGTGAGTCCCTTTCCTGGCTTCTGTGTCAGTGGAGAAAATGGCAGCAGTGGGTCACCAGCATTCTGTTTGGATGCCAGCCCATTTTCTCCAGGTAACATGGACAGGCCAGGCCAGATCCAGAGCCAGAATACCCTGTCAGGGAGCCAGCATATCTTGGCTTGTGTAGATAAGTCCAAAGAAAGAGATCCCCCCTCAATTTGAAATCTGCTCTCCCCTGAATCGAGTAACACTTTTACAGAATATTGTGTTGTTTTGTTAGACCAGGTGCTGATGCAAATTAATCAAGCATCATGGGGAGGTTTACAGCAATCTTATTCTATGGATTGAAAAGAGCCAAGAAAGAGCATAATCTTGAAGCATCATCTTCTCCCCTGCAAATCTCTTCACAATAAATGGAGCATGGCCTCCTGCCAGACAAGTTACAGAGAACAGAACCAGCCAGATGGTAATTAAGTTGAGTTTCTTCAGCTTGATTTCTCAGAGGATGTGTTCTTTTTTATTTTATTTTTAATTCAGTTTTATTTGATATGATCTATAAATATGAGAACAAAACAGCAAAATGTCTGTGTCACAGGAAAAAGCAAGAAGTATCTGAATAGGTATAGGTTTTAATCTGTGACTGGTAAGTTTTATTATTTATTATTTTATTTTTTTATTTTTATTAAGTACATGGTTATAGGAAGAAGGCTGGAAAAGTTGTTGTTATGACTACAGCTTTAAAAAGTAATTCTTCACTTTATTTTTTGCTCAAAATTATCTAAAATATTTGCTGTTCAGTTACTTAAAAGCCATCATAATTCTATAAACCACTGATCTATGGCACAAACCATATCAAACTACAAAGAGTTAGGACATTATCAGATGTGGCAAAGATTGCGGGATTATGATGTCAGGGTAGTGCAAATGGAGCCTGCTATTGCACAACAATGTCATCTTCATGTTCTTGCACAGTTTTCCAGCTGCAAAAAAGGTGTTATATACAATTCATGGGACAAGCTGTCAATAGATCATCAATAGCACTTTTTTTGCACTATTGATAGCATGTGAAACCATGTCCTTTTGTAATTGTGAGATTACATTGTGCATGGGTGGTCCTCATTCCCTCCTCCCTGTTCCCAGTGAGAAAACATGCAAATGAAATGGGACAGTTCATAAAAAGAGTGTCCTGTGCTTCATTTTCGCATTCTCACCTGGACGCATAAGTTATTCTTGCCACATTAATCATATAGAACAGTATTTTAACATATTTGTTCTCTGTTTCTTCTTTTAACAAATACATTTTCAGATCTTTTCTTATCCTGTATGATTTTTAACATCTTTCCCTGATGAAGAAGCCAGTGAAGCTTTGAAAGCTTGCATGATATATCTTCTGCATTGTGGTTAACCAATAAAGGTATTACTTTTTTGTGGATTCTGTTGAATTTTACTATATGGCCAACATGGATAACTCTGAATATGTTTCCTGGATTTGAAGATATCAAATTTTGCCAAGACAGGGAAAACTTTAACAAGAGGTAGCAATGAACTGGGACTTAATTCTTTGAGGTTTTTAATCTTTAACAAAGGTAAAACTGTCATTTGTACTACAATTGGCAAGTTTTTTGCTATGCTGCACATACAGGTTTTTCCACATATAACAGTACAGGGACTTCTTAATAAAATTCATTGTTCTCTGCCTAAGAAAGGAACAGTTATCTTTTCATAGGACAGGGGCAGCCTGGATCTCAAGGGAAGTTGCTTTTCTGTTGCTAATGAAATTGAAATGTTAGATATCCCTCTAGACCATTTTAAATGACAACAGAAATGGCATCTGTGACAAAATGTAGGCCTATGAATCTAGCATCATCATTTATTTATTTATTTATTTTGTCCTGTATGGTTTTAGCATCTTTGCCTGATCTTGGGGCCAGTGAAGTTCTGAAAAATTGTAGGATATATTTTGTGTATTGTTGGCTGGCCAATAAAGGTATAGCTCATTTTTGGGTTTTGGATTCTGTTGTATTTTGCTGCAGGGCCAATACGTCTACCCCCCAGAATAAGTTTCCTCATTAGGTCTTAGTTACTGAAGAAAGAAATGGAAGAATTATTTTCAATGAGTTACTTCCAAGCTAACTGAGGGTAGTGCTGAACATGTGGGATTGCCTATGAAGAACTTGTTACCCAAATTATAGGGGGCTTGTGGCAACTCTATGTGTATCCAGATATTAATATGGGGAATTTTAATTAGCTCAATATGGCAGTGAGAGGCCAGGTAATGACAGGATCTTTTGACCTATGTATACTAACTGATGAGACTCATGGCTAGGAAATAAAATGAAAATGGTTTTTATTGAAAAATAATCAGGGGAATGCACACATACATACACTCAGGCTTCAGGCTATCAAAGAAAGTCTATCAAAGAAAGTAGGAAGTATTGGGATAAAGGAATAGAATTCAGGATGATGGGCTATACTATATCTGTCAAAGAGCAGAGATTCATGCAGAGAAGAAAAATGGCTGGATGTGTCAGGTGATCCAGAAAACCAAGAGAGTAAAGGCCTCTGGGAAAACTGAGCACATTTTGGAAGTGTTTTGGGGTAATATTTATATTTGATATCCCCCCTGAAAGGGTGTTATAAGTGGAATACAATGTCTGCTGGAGTTTCCCAGGGTTAAACAATTGATTCTCTGGATGTGTTAATGACTGCAAATGGCTGAACAATTAGAATTGATGGGTCTCAGGCAACATTTTATTGTCCTAGGAGAGGTGAGAGGAAAAAACAGTTTTGCAAGGCAATGAGTGTCCAGCTACCTTGAATGAATTAGTGAATGACTCATTTCCATGTATGTCCAGGAGAATTAGCCCATTTCCTCCCTATCTTATCAGTCCAAGGGGGGCTCACATATTTACTACCCGAGCATGTCTTTTAGGAATTTGGGATGGCTTCTTCCTTAGGTTTTCTGAGCATACCTTGAGTCATTCCATTTGGGAGGCCTTGGTCTACTACCAACCATGTGGAGAGCCAATAATAAGCCAATTTATGAAATATAGCCAATTGATGAATTATTGGAAGGGTGGGGGTAGGTAACAGAGTCTCCTGACAGAACTCATGTGACAGCAGCCATATTGCTGCTGAAACACTCCAGCAATTAGATTTCCCAGAATGAAGCACAAAATATAGGAATCTGCCTTACAACAAGTAATTGAACTCAGTGTCCTCTAGCCCTGTGTCATCTGCAGGGACTGGCAACAGCTCTCTGGGGGCTTCACATCACTCCATCACCTGCTACTTCATCCTTTTAAGTAGAAATTCCAGAGACTGAGCCTCTGCATGAAGAAAGCACATGTTCTGCCACTGTGAGATGCTTTCCTCAAAACATTATGAACATTGGTGATAATGTCTGTCATGATGAATGTGAAAATTTCTGGGTGAGGACATTGATGTTACCCTTGAAATAACAGTGAAGGAAATTTTCAGTTCTTATTTCACCTTTTGAGTTTGCAGGTTGAAAATATTTCAACATCTACATTTTGAAAATGAATCTGACTTGCAGCAGAGATTTTCTTTAAAAAGCATTCTTTCCCAAAGGCAGTATTAGATCTTTTATATTTTTGGTTGAACTTAGCATGGCCTTGACACTTTATACTTGACCTTGACACTTGTGCATTTAGTTCTAAGATTCAAACCTGGGCCACGTTTTTGAAGCAGCATAGCAACGTGCCCTGCTGTCAAACACTCCACTGGATTAACACACATAACTTCCAAGTCGCTATCTGTTCTCCATGGTTCCAGCATAAACTCCATCTCTTTCACTGTTAGTAGGCACAGCCTAACCAGCTCAGGTTTCCTTTTTTGGTTGGAGGGGGGGGGCTCTGGGCTTGAAAGAGCTGCAATCAGACAGCCTTTAAAGGCAGCAAGCCAGTGCAATTGTCCATGACTCACACCTTTTGTGGGAAGTGATAAAACTAAGCCAAGAACTGTGGGAGGATTAATGAACTCAAAAGGGAACCCAGCTAAAGTCCAGAGGAGACTAAAAGCTGTACATACTCCCACTAAGGATGGAAAGACAGTTCACCATTATTTCTTTCTTGGCTGAAAAAATGTTCTTTGACATTTGGGCAACTATCAGGAAGAACAGCGTAAGTGGAAAGACTTGTGCATCCCCGCCCCCCGCCCCCCACTATCCATACATCCCAAAATGTTCCAGGGGATTATTCTAAACAGAAAAGTATGTGTTTTTCCTACATAACACATTTTACACAGAAAAAAAACTTTTGTGTGTGTGCAGAATAATATTTTTTTTCCTCTGGAGTATACTATGTGGAAATATGAATTTTCTCCCTGTGAGGAAAACAACAACAACAACAACAACAACAACAACAACGTATGTATCCTTTATTGACAGAACAAAATAATCAAGAATTTACATCTGTAATTCACACCATGTTCCCTAGTTCTTGATCAAGGTGGAAGGAGAGAAGAACCAGCAGTATCTGCTGGATTTAATCCCTACCCCCACTGCCATTCCCTTTCCCTTGTGTGTCATGTCTTATTTAGATTGTAAACCAAAGGGGAGGGAACTGTTAAATTAACTATTTATAAGCCACTCTGAGATCCTTTGTGGCTGAAGAGCAGGATATTAATACTCTATATCACCACCACCACCACCATCATCATCATCCTGGGCTAGGGATAGTGGAAATTTCAGTCCAACTACATCTGGAGTGCAACAATTGTCCATTCCTGGTCTATCAACATCTGGCAGATCAAGGACCTGCTATAGAAATGAGTGTGCTGTAGGGATGTAATTCTTCACTAACTTAAGGTAGCAATCTATACTTTTTAGCAATTTTCTTCCTGCTGTAAGAAGGTCTTCGAAAGACTCTTTTTATTTTCTTTTTTTTTTTTTAAGGCAGGAAGATAGGGAAATAAAGGGGGAAGTTTTAGTTCCGTTGCATTCTATCTACCCATCATGGACCTTCATCTGACATTACATATGGATTTCTGCAATTAGGAAGTGATTCTTGCTGCACTTTCTTTGGGTTTTCATTTTAACATGGGATGCAATGGGGAGGGAAGGCCTAAATACCCTGAAAGCAGCAGATTCTATTTGATTGTGAAAATTCAACTGGGGTAGCACTGGTTAGTACTTGGATAGGAGACTACCACTGAATAAAAGGTGCCGAAGGCTATGTTTCAGAGGATTTTAAAGGAAGGCAAAGGCAGACCACCCTGAAATATTTCTTGCCTAAGAAAACTCTATGAAATTCTTGGGGTTGCCATAAGTTGACAAGCATACGCACACACACTCATAACAGCAGGGAGAGATTATATAGGAAGCTGCCTAACATCAAGCAATTAAATCAGTGTGATCTTGCCCTGTGTCATCCATAGGGACTTGGCAACAGTTCTCTGGGGGCCTCACATCACTCCATTACCTGCTACTTAGAATCATAGAATCATAGAATTGCAGAGTTGGAAGAGACCACGAGGGCCATCCAGTCCAACCCCCTGCCATGCAGGAAATCACGATCAAAGCATCCCTGACAGATGGCAATCCAGCCTCTGTTTAAAGACCTCCAAGGAAGGAGACCCCACCACACTCCGAGGAAGTGTGTTCCACTGCCAAACAGCTCTTACTGTCAAAAAGTTCCTCTTAATGTTGAGGTGGAATCTCTGTTCCTGGAGCTTGCATCCATTGCTCCATGTTCCAGTCTCTGGAGCAGCAGAAAACAAGCTTGCTCCTTCCTCAGCATGACACCCCTTCAAATACTTAAACAGGGCTATCATATCGCCTCTTAACCGTCTTTTTTCCAGGCTAAACATACCCAGCTCCCCAAGTCTCTCCTCATAAGGCATGGTTTCCAGACCTTTCACCATTTTAGTTGCCCTTCTCTGGACAAGCTCCAATTTGTCAATATCCTTTTTGAATTGCCTTTTAACTAGAAATCCCAGGGACTGATTATCTGCATGAAGAAAGCACATGTTCTGCCACTGAGGGATGCTTCCTCAAAACATGTAGCATGGTGATAATGTCTGCCATGATGATTGTGAGCTTTCCTGGGTGAGGACGTTGATGTTACACTTTAAAATAGATACTGTGGGAAATTTTCAGTTCATATTTCCACCTTTTGAGTTTACAGGCGGAAAATATCTGAACATCTACATTTTGCAAATTACTGAATCTTGCAGCAGTGATGTTCTTAAAAAAAGTATTGTTTCCCAACGGCAGTATTAGATCTTTTATATTTTTAGTTGACCTTGCCATGGTAGTGTTCATTTAGTTCTAAGATTCAAACCTGGGCCAGATTTTTGAAGCAGTATAGCAATGCATCCTGCTGTCAAACATCCCTGCTGTCAAACATCTTTCTTCGTAACTTAACTCATAACTGTCATACCACCAAGAGAAGGCAAAAATGATTGTGGAGTATTTCCTTTTGCTACTGTTTGGATTGCATAGCCATAGGAGAAATATGTACTTTTCTTCAGGCATTCAGTGAAAAGTGACAACATTATGCTCTCATGTTAATTAAGTGGGATTTTTCTGAGGATATCTTGTCAAGAAACTCTAAAACTCCAGGCCTTGTTTACCAGCGTAGCTATTTATACAAGTGCAAAGTAGGTGTGATGCATTTGCCATCCAAGGGAAAGAAGTGCCTATGGCATAATAAAAGTCCACGTGTGGGCAAAAAATACTCTGTCACTTTTAAAGCCAATATGCAAGCCACATGCATCGGTGAAGCAACGTTGGAACTGGAGACTCTCTGGTACCCTTGGATACACACCAAACTGAATGTAGTAGAGTTAGGGCTTATCTACACAGACCGTTTACCCTGTCTTGTCCCTGTCTTGGAGCACTGCAGTCTTGATGATGCAGGGTTTTTGCCCCAGTTTGCCCCTGGCCAGTCCTCATGATCCCTGGGACAAAGATAGGCCTAAGAGGTGGGGAGTTGGGTAAGGCCTGATAAAAGGTTTTAAAAATACCTGCTAAAATGCATTCCAACCTGGGAAAAAACAGATTGGGCCCCATGTGATATCAGCAGCCCATTCTGGTATGCTGCTGTAACTGTTGGCTGCCTTGCCCTTCTGAATCCAGGATGGGGTCCCACAGCATGTGAACAAAGCTTGTCACATGCAGGGGAGCTTGAACACATGCTGTGGGCCTCCTGTCTGGATATGGAGAGATGGATGCCAGCAGTGGAGGTGGCCATGGGGATGGGTGATTTCATCCAGGTAATGGGGGAGGAACCAGACTGATTTTCAGGCAGGAGGGAGCCAACTTATCTTGACTCATGTAGATGAGCCCTATAGTTCAGTATTTTCCTCTCTCCTCCAGTTCTACAAAACCAGCTATTCCTTCCATCTCAGGCTTTTTTTTCTTTTTTCTTTTTAATCTCAGGAGATATAAAGCTGAACTGACCACTGGCATCTCAAGGGCAAGGTGAGTGCTTGCAGCAGGGCCACCAGGGTTGGAGTCTGAGGGGATTTTTTTCCTCTGAAACATGCTGACCTCTTTTGCCATGGAGCTGCTGCTTTTCCCCACAAAGAGTGAGACTCTGCTAGCTGCTTACTACAGCCGCGTTTGACTGATTAGTAGCAGGCATTATTCTAATCCGCAGCAGAATACATTTTGTTCATTGAAGAATTGAAATGTGTAGTACGAAATAGGTTTTTGTGCAGTTGACAATCAGATATGTTGAACATTTAACCTGTTTCTTAAAATGAATAGATAAGGAAAAACAAAAACAGAAAATGAAAAAGACCATTGTTATTTTTGGTCTTCATAACCTTATATTAATAGTGTTAATAGTGTACCACTGAGGGCAACAACCTGACTGCTTCATCTGTGAACAAGCAGCATACCTCGACCAAGTTATGTCTAGCTACTTTGGATCCAGCTGTGTTGCTGCAGGCAAGGTTAACTGCATCCAGCACTCCTTTTTCAAAAATCATAATCAGGGGAGTAGGTTCTCAATCCTTCCATTGTACAGAGAGTCTCTGTTTCCAATTATTCTAAAGGAAGACAATGTTTTTATTTTTCTTCTCCCATTTTTCTGTCTTTGCTTCCTCCATCAGTCTTATTGTTTCTGGATTCATTCTAGTTATCTTTTTCCTCATTAACAGTTTTTTTTATTATTATTTTAAGTTAGAAAAAAATACAAAAAGCTAATAGAACTGAGGATTTTCTGCTAGCACTGGGGTGTGATTTGAAGATACTTCTCCTTCTCCCACAAGCATCACCATAGATTATTTTTTGTAGCTCTAGACAAGATGGCTAGGCTGCAGCCTCATACTCTGCAAGCAGGAGAAACCAGGGCTTTACTGCTTCTAGCACATGTGGGATGACCACTGGAATCACCCAGCTACATTCACTACTGACACTAGTGAGTCCAGTGACTCCCCCACACAAGTTACAGCCAGAAGATTGCCTAATTTTCCTGGGAGGAGGACAGGGCTACAACATGGCTGTATCATGCATGGCCATGCACAGTTATATGCAGTGTTTTATGGACTGAGGAGAAGCCTCTTTTTTGTACCAGGCCTCTGCATTTCTTGTATAGTGGTGGTTGTGGTGACCATGCTTAGGACTTTTTTGGATGGCGATCTGCAACGGAAGCAGCCTCGTCCCCGTTGCGAGGCTGCTGCACAGTAGGGGGTCCGTTTCAGATGGCGCTGTCCCCCTACCGATACTGTTGCAGAAGAGCTGGGAGGCTGCAGCGCTATATTTAGCGATTTTCTAATCACAGTCAACTTCCATGATTAGAAAATTGCTAAATATAGTGCTGCAGCCTCCCAGCTCTTCTGCAACAGTATCGGTAGGGGACAGCGTCATCCGAAATGGACCCCCTACCGCGCAGCAGCCTTGCAACGGGGACGAGGCTGCTTCCGTTACAGATCGCCATCCAAAAAAGTCCTTAGAATAAACTCTGATTAGCAGATCTTCCTCCTATTCCAGCAGTGATGTCATGCCCTGCTTCCAGAACATGAAAATGGACTCTGACTCAGAGACCAAAGCAGTGGACATGCCAGGACCTGCTGAACAAGAGCAGGAGTATGTTCCAGAGGCACAGGCCTCAGAAACAGGCAAAAGTACAGTACCAGCTCAGGCAGGTGGTCCTGCCTCTACAGATACAGAGGGCAACTTAGTTATACCTACCTTCTCAGCATGGAGACAACAAAAGGAGGGGTTGATGCAGTCTCAGCATATTTGTTGTAAGCAGCAATTAGGTAAGCAGCAGCTGCTGCATTAGCTGCTAAGCTATAAATATGTAGCCCTGACCGCCAAGCATTGTGGAAGATTATCTGACCTACCTGGTGCCTTGTTGTGTTCTTCCTTGCTGTGTTAGACCCAGACTATGTTTGTTACTCTCAACTCTAGTTGCCTGACTTGGATTCTACTGGACTACTCTGAACTCTGTTTGCTGGACCTATCCCTTATTATTTGGTTTTTGGCTTATGAACTTGTATTTGCTAGCCAGTAAAGTAAGTGTCTGACTCCATGCTGACTTGGTTCCTTTGCCTATAATCAGTTTGATTGTTGTGCCTTTCTCAGCTCTGTAGCAATCAGCCTTTGGCTGGTTGCCCAGACAGTGCTTGGACAGGTGAGGAGACATAAAGCTGAGCTTGCTATTCATGGTATGTAGTTCTTTTTGGAGACATAGGTGTACAACCTCTATTCTTGGGGTTGGAGAATGAGAGGGACAAGGGTCATGAGTGAGAGAAGGCATCATACAAGCATATCAGGAGGAGCCTGAACTGACTCTGTTGAGAGGCCACCTCTAGAGTGCTTGGATTATAAGGAGGATCATCAAGTGTTTATGGGAAAGGTGACCACTGTGGTGGATACAGCTGGTGTGTGTGGAGGTGGCTGGCTTAATACCCTACTGAATGACCTAGTTTTTCTTCAGCAGCAATGCTTAAGCTTCCTGGCAGCTGCTTCTAGGGAGTGTGTAAAATCTGGAACTGTGAGGAATGAAGTTGTTTTGATCTGCTACACAAGCATCTTGCCACTGTTTGTTTCATACTGTGCTGTCATATGCTGTACATACAGTTGGGTGAATCCTGGGGAAAGGGGAGGAAGAGAGTGTTCTGTGTCTACAGGGAACAACTGTCCAAGAGACAGATTCACTTAAGGGAATCAGTTACAGGGAAGTCAATCCAGTCCAAGTTATGTAGAGGTAATCCAAGAAGGTGAAGGAAGGCAGAAGGACAAGGTCTCACCCAGTCCAGAGGTTGTTACACAATGGCACTAGTCCAGATATCAAAAGCCAAAAAGGGATGAGACAAGGAGTCATTAAAGATAGGCAGTCCATGGGTCAAGAATTCTAGGAAAAAAATAACAATGTCAAGAGATCACAGGCACAGAAATGAAATGGTTGCGAATAATGATGACTACTAGCAGCTTCTGGGAGATTTATAGCTGGCTGCCTCTGGAGAACATGTGCTTGTCAGTGGGCTTGTCTAGATTGTCCATTTACTCCATCTTCCCCCTGTCTTGGAGCCCTGCTGTCCAAACAATGCAGGGCTCTTGCCCTATTTTGCTTCCAGGCAGTCCTGATGACACCTGAGGCAAAGCCAGGGGAGAGGGAAGCCAGGATAAAGGCATGGGAACACAGGGTCCAAACCAGTACATTAGCCTGTATAGCTGGCCACCATTGCCACCAGCATTTAAGCTGCCACCTGTAATCTGAAACATTGGTTTTCAGGTGTCCCTTGTTATAAGGGGTATCTCCTATTTGAGGGTTGGAAAACTTTTCCTTTCATATAGACTGAAAAGATGCCAAAAAATCTTGTCTTTTGGTGTGTGGGCCCTTCATAAAGATAGAAATGTAATCATATAACGTATTAATGAGGGTAATATGTTGATTTAACAGAAATATTCAGAGCTAGGCTAAAAGAAGTTTCTTTCATTTGATGTTTAGACAAAACACAATATTTTTAATCACTACTTCCTGATGGTCAGCCCTGCATGTCATAAATTTTGACTGTCCCTTATTGCTATTTTGAAAACCCAGCAACACTAATTTCAGCTGATGTCCCATCCACTGTTAGGGTTGACAGGTTGTGACCTGAAGCTGGAAAACACTAGCCATGAAAAATTTCCCTTTCTTCCTCCCCCTCATCTTCTTGCTCTAAGTCTTCAAATGCTGATCAGAGTTTTGCTCCTAATCTTTCAATCTTACACATCCAAACTATGTCCTAGGCTGGGTAGAACCTTGAGTAGGAGCACTCCTTCCTGAGGCTGACACTCTTTAATATGTATTTTTATTAATGATTAAGGACTTTATCAGTTGCAGCAAGTAGCAGCAAAAAACTGCATAATTTAGGATGTGACGATATCAGAAAGGGCAGAAATTATCAGATGATGTAGTTGCTTACCCATTCCCACTGCATCATGCTGGTGCGAATAAGGCATCACATTTTATTGATGGCATAGCCCATCAGTAAAAAGTAATGCCCCATTCATGCTTGCACAACACAGTGGGAACAGGTAAGTGACAAGGATGTCTGATAATTTTGTCTTTTCTGCTATCATCACATCGTAAATGACATGGTTCTTTGTCGCTATTTGCCTCATCTGTTAAAATCCTTAGATGATGAATCTTTATCAAATTTGTGGATGATACAAAACTGCAAGAAGTAGGCAACACATTGGAAGATGGGAACAGAATTCAAAAGGACCTTGATCAACTAGAAATCTGTGTTGAATGTAATGAAATGAAATTCAACAAAGACAAATGCAAAATTCTTCACTGAGGCCACAAAAATCAAATCTGCATTTATAGGCTGAAGGATACTTAACTGAGATGTGCTACATGTATAAAGGTCCCTGAATTTATTATTGATCATGAGTTTATAAGAGCCAGCAATGTGATCTACAGTAAAGAAGGCAAATGTTACCTTAACCTGAAATAATATGAAGTATAGTTTCCAACTCAAAGGAGATAATAGTCCCCCTATATTCTGTGCTGGGTAAGCCTCAGCTGGAGTACTGTGTTCATTTCTGGATGCCTCATTTTAAGAAAGATATAGACAAGTTGGAGTGAATTCAATGAAGGACAACTAGGATGATAAGACATGCATAGAAAAAAAATATGAGGAGAGGTTGAATGAGCTGAGCATGTTCAACTTGGTTAACAGAAGACTCAGGGGTGGCATGATTGCCCTCTTTTGATACTTCAAGGGCTTCCACAAGGACAAGTGTGCAGACCTAGGTCTAATAGTTTTAAATTACAGGAGAGTAGATTTTGATTGAACATTAGGCAGAACATCTTGACTGTAAGCGTGGTTTGGAAATGGAACCAATTGCCTAGAGAGGTGGTAGTGTCTCCTCCTTTGGACATCTTCAACAGGAGGTTGAACAGCTTCTTGCTAGGAATGCTTTAGCTGGAGATCCTGCATTGAGCAGGGGGTTGGACCTGATGGACCATGACATCCCTCCCAACCCTTTGATTCTATGATACATTTCTATGCTCTTGTGGACTGAGGATATGCTGTCATAGATCTCAAGAAGTCACTTCTGAATAGCAATCTAATAAGGGTAGAATAATGCATAGATGGGATTAGCTTTAGATGTGCTGAACTAATGGGTTTCACTTCAAGATGCAGTATGCTTCTTCAGTGAAAGAAATAAAAAAAATTACTGGGATGTTTGCCACATAAGGATTGGGAAAATGACATTGTGTATGTGTGTATGTGCCTTCAAGTCATTTGTAGATTTATGACAATCCCATCAATTTCATAGAGTTTTCTTAGGCAAAGAATATTTAGAGGTGGTTTTGCTAGTTCCTTCTTCTGAAATGTATATCCATGTATACAAAAGCAAATCCCTTTGGTTTCCAATAGAAAATAAAATGAAAACATCGGATGTGTCTGTGTCTTTCCTAGAATGAAAACTTTGCGGGGGGGGGGGGAGCAGAACCCTGGTTGGAGCAATTTTAACATTTGGTGTAGAGATTAAGGAATTTAGATGAGTAACCCATTACTTTCTATGGCCACTGCTGGCAGCCAATCATTCCCTTGCTGTGCCTGAGTATAGGTTTACTGTTCAGACAAATAAAACATGGAAGGAAAACTGTCTTTCCAACCTATTTGTATTACTTTGTAGAATTCATATTTGACTTTGTAAGCCTAAGCATAGAGGCAACTTAAGGCACTCACAACATTGCAACTGCTTTTGAGCAGAGGACACAACCTATACTGATTAAAAATCAGGGTGCTTGAGGCATTTGATCTTTGGGAATTCCTGCATTCAATGCATTGATGTACATCTCTTGGCCTGATGTGCAGATTGAAAATTAACTGTCTAACAGCTTCCACAATTTCCCCTCATGTTGTAAAGTACTTGTTGACAGCCATTGAAATATATTCAAATGACTATTTAAATGAGAGCTGTGATGAAAATATATTGCCATTTTCTTTCCGAGACATTTGATGGAGTGGAAAAACTAACATGCCCCTGACATTTGGGGTCAAAGACCTGAATCCTGTTGGTAGCCTCAACTAGAGTAAACCCATTGAATCAATGGAATGTGTTGACTCACCATTCAACAATTAATTAAATAGGCCTACTCTGTTTGGGACTAAGAAAGGATGCAGGCTAAGAAATCTTCAGAGGCATTTGTGCTGGGTGAAAGTTAAGATAATGAGAAGATGGCACAATATGAATTAAACCATTGCTTCATCTAGTATAATATTATCAACAGTACCTAGAAGTGGGTCTTCTCAAAATACTTAAAGGAACAACTGTTTATTACTTGAAAAGCCTGATGTGTTTTGGTCTATGGGTGACCTTAAGACCTTCTTCAGAGGGCTGTGTAATCATAAAAGGACAACACATATACAAAATCTGCAAAGAGACTTAGAATCATAGAATCATAGAATTGCAGAGTTGGAAGAGACCACGAGGGCCATCCAGTCCAACCCCCTGCCACACAGGAAATCTTGATCAAAGCATCCCTGACAGATGGCCATCCAGCCTCTGTTTAAAGACCTCCAAGGAAGGAGACCCCACCACGCTCCGAGGGAGTGCGTTCCACTGCCGAACAGCTCTTACTGTCAAAAAGTTCCTCCTCATGTTGAGGTGGAATCTCTGTTCCTGGAGCTTGCACCCATTGCTCCGTGTTCCAGTCTCTGGAGCAGCAGAAAGCAAGCCTGCTCCATCCTCAGCGTGACATCCCTTCAAATACTTAAACAGGGCTATCATATCGCCTCTTAACCATCTTTTTTCCAGGCTAAACATACCCAGCTCCCTAAATCTCTCCTCATAAGGCATGGTTTCCAGATCTTTCACCATTTTAGTTGCCCTTCTCTGAACACGCTCCAATTTGTCAATATCCTTTTTTAATTGTGGTGCCCAGAACTGGACACAGTATTCTAAGTGAGGTCTGACCCAGGCAGAATAGAGTGGCACCATTACTTCCCTTGATCTAGACACTATACTTCTATAGATACAGCCCAATATCGCATTGGCTATACGGGGACTTTTGGTCAACTTTCATAGAAATGTATGACTAATGTGTTTTTTCTCTTCCTTTTCTGTTTTTATTTTGTTGTTTTTTATCTATTTATCTTTTGTTCAAATGGTGCAAGCATTGTTTCCAGTAATGAAGTATCAATCTTTTAGCAGTCAAATTGTGAGAAAAATCCCATTGGACATTTGTTAATTTCAAAAAAATAGATAAATCATTCAAAAGGACATGTGTGGATATCAAGGAACTGTACAAATAAATGGCCAGTAAATTTTTTATCAAAGATCTTGTCAGCATCTAAAGAAATAATGGCTGGCTGATTGGTTCAATATGAGTTTAGTTCAATAAAGTCCACAACCAATTGAATATTATAAGCTCCCTGCCTATTTTCAATAAATCCCACCTGGTCAGGATTTACCAGAGATGAAATAACTTTTTTTGTAATCTATTCGCTAAAATAGACATCAATATTTTGATATGATTAAATAAGGATATAGGGTAGTAGTTAGCCCAACGAGAATGGTCATTACCAGGTTTAGGTATCCGGGGTAATATAGGCATCATTTAATGATTAAGAGGGGGAGCCAGATTCTAAGATATGTTTGTAAAGCTGGAGAAGTCTTGGTGCTAACAGACTGGGAAAAGCTTTGTACCATTCAAGTGGAAACCTTTCAGGGCCAGGGCCAGTTGTTTATAATTTATGGCAACCCTAAGCAAAATATTGCAGGGTTTTTTGTCAAGATTTATTCAGAGGGTGTTTGCCTTTGCTTTTCTGTAAGGTTGAGAGAGTGAGAGTTGCCCCAGATTGGCACTCTGAATTGTATTTGGGAGAAAAGCATGATATATTTTAAAAATAAATAAATAAATAAGAGATCACCCAGTGGGTTTCCATAGCTATGCAGGGATTCAAAACCTAGTCTCCTCAAATCCTAGTCCATCACTATACCACACGGGCTCTCTTTCCCACCAAGTACTACAACTGTCCTGAGATCTTTGGTTATAGGATAGGATATAAATAATTTAATAAATAAAATAAAAATTTAAAATTATACATTCCGTTTCTTGTTTTACAGTCTCTGGCTCTCCCTGTTTCATGCTTCTCACATTCCATGTTCCTTATGCCTGTTGTGCAGCTTTCAACCTTCCTTTCATATCTGACCATGTCAGCAGCTGAACATTCTTTCAGCTTGAGCCTACTTGTGTCAATAGACACAGTACTGTTTGAAATTATTTTTGTAGCTGCTTAAGTGCCTTCCAAGCTGAGGGTGGGGTCTCATATTCTTGGTTCAGTTTGCATTGTCTCATCATAGAGTTTTCAAGGTAAAAGACATTCAGAAGAGGTTCTCCAGTGCCTCCTTCTGTGTACTGCTAATAAGAGTTAGATACAGTGCTACTGCCATTATCTCTGATAGCTCTGCCTCGAGTTCCACCCCCACAACTATTCCTGCTGCTTGATAGAATCATAGAATTGCAGAGTTGGAAGAGACGACGAGGGCCATCCAGTCCAACCCCCTGCCATGCAGGAAATCAGGACCAAAGCATCCCCGACAGATGGCAATCCAGCCTCTGTTAAAGACCTCCAAGGAAGGAGACCCCACCATGCTCTGAGGGAGTGTGTTCCACTGCCGAACAGCTCTTACTGTCAAAAAGTTCCTCCTAATGTTGAGGTGGAATCTCTGTTCCTGGAGCTTCCATCCATTGCTCCGTGTTCCAGTCTCTGGAGCAGAAGAAAAACAAGCCTGCTCCATCCTCAACATGACATCCCTTCAAATACTTAAACAGGGCTATCATATTGCCTCTTAACCATCTTTTTTCCAGACTAAACATACCCAGCTCCTAAGTCTCTCCTCATAAGGCATGGTTTCCAGACCTTTCACCATTTTAGTTGCCCTTCTCTGGACATGCTCCAATTTGTCAATATCTTTTTTGAATTGTGGTGCCCAGAAATGGACACAGTATTCTAGGTGATGTCTGACCAAGGCAGAATAGAGCGGCACTATTACTTCCCTTGATCTGGACACTATACTTCTATTGATACAGCCCAAAATCGCATTTGCCTTTTTAGCTGCCGCATCACAATGTTGAGTCATGTTCAACTTGTGGTATACTAGGACTCCTAGATCCCTTTCGCATGTAGTCTCATTCAGCCAGGTCTCTCCCATCCTATATCTATGCATTTCATTTTTTCGCCCTAAGTGCAGTACCTTACATTTCTCCGTATTGAATTTCATTTTGTTAGCTTTGGCCCAGCTCTCCAGTCTATCCAGGTCATTCTGAATTTTGATCCTGTCCTCTAGGGTATTAGCTACTCCTCCTAATTTGGTTTCATCTGCAAATTTGATAAGTATGCCCCTAATTCCCTCATTCAAGTCATTGATAAAGATGTTGAATAGCACTGGGACCAGGACAGAACCCTGTGGACCCCACTGGTCACATCTTTCCAAGATGAACAGGAGCCACTGCTGAGCACCCTTTCGGTTCAGCCAGTCAAGCAATTACAATCCATTGAACTGTTAACTTGTCTAGCCCACATTTTACAAGCTTGTTTGCAAGAATGTCATGGGGAACCTTGTCAAAGGCCTTACTGAAATCAAGGTATGTGATGTCCACAGCACTCCCTTCATCTACCAAGCTGGTAACATTATCAAAAAAAGAAATCAGATTAATCTGGCATGACTTGTTTCTCTGAAACCCATGTTGTCCTTTTGTGATTATGGCATTGCCTTCTAAATGTTCACAGACTCTCTGTTTAATGATCTGCTCTAGAATCTTCCCTGGTATTCCTGTCAGACTAATTGGACGATAATTGTTGGGATCCTCTTTTCCCCCCTTTTTGAAGATGGGGACAACGTTTGCCCTCCTCCAGTCTGCTGGGACTTCTCCTGTTCTCCAAGAGTTCTCAAAGATTATTGCCAATGCTCTTTTAATACTCTTGGAGTATTAAACATTTGCCAGCTCTTTTAATACTCTTGGATGTAGTTCATCTGGTCCTGGAGATTTAAATTCATTTAGATTAAGAAGGTATTCCTGTACTATCTGTTTGCTTATTCTGAGCTGGATTTCCCCTATTGTGTCCTCTGTTCCACTTTCCTCAGGTTGGTCCCCCTTTTCCTTTTCTGAAAACACTGAGGCAAAGAAGGTGTTGAGTAATTCTGACTTTTCTCTGTCTCCTGTTAGCATTTTGCCATCTTCTCCACGTAGTGGCCCTATAATTTCCTTCTTCCTCCTTTTGCTGCAGACATACCCCCAAAAACCCTTTTTATTGTTCTTAACCTTCCTAGCAAGCCTGAGCTCATTCTGCACTTTAGCTTTTCTGACTTTACTCCTACATGTGTTCATTATCTGTTTGAATTCTTCTTTGGTGATTTCCCCCTTTTTCCATTTCCTATACATGTTCTGTTTAAAACTTAGCTCCATTGAAAGTTCTTTAGTCATCCATCCTAGTTTCTTGAGACACCTCCCATTTTTCTTCCTCAATGGTACTGTTTGAAATTGTGCATTCAGTATCTCCCTTTTGAGAAAGTCCCATCCGTCTTAAGGTCCCTTCTCTTTTAATATTCCTGACCATGGGATCACCTCCAGTATTTCCCTGAGTTTATTGAAATCAGGTCTCCTAAAGTCAAGAATATATGTCTGACTATGCCTGGCTTCTCCTTTCCATTGTATAACAAACTCCAGGAGAACATGATCACTCTCACCTAAGGATCCCACCACTTGCACCCCATTAACCATGTCATCTCTGTTGGTTAGGATCAGATCTAAAATAGCTGACCCCCTTGTTGTCTCTTCCAGCTTTTGGACGATGAAATTGTCTTCCAGACAAGTAAGGAATTTGCTAGACCTTGAAGTTTTGGTTGAGTCAGATTGCCAGCAAATATCAGGATAGTTGAAGTCACCCATCACTACTACATCTCTCCTTTCTGCATGTGTCTTCATCTATTCTGGTAAGGCATCATCCAATTGAGTTTTCCCTCACTATGTTAAGGTGCTTGGCACATTTAATTTGACTCCCCAGAAAAACCTGTCTGACTTGGAAACACTACCAGTAGTGCTGCTACTACCAGCATAGCTTCTTGCCTCACAAAATATCTAGTCCTGTCACTCCAGAAAGATAGTGCCATAGTGTGATAGCCTGTACATACCCAGAACTGAAATTTCAAAAATTTCTTAGGGATGGAAATAATATTTGAAAATATCCAGAAAATGATAGAAAAGCATGGTTTTCAACTAATGAGAAAAATCCTAGACCAACAAGAATCTTCACCATTTGGGACTCATTCTGCACAAAATTTTCATGTGGTTATTTTGTACAGAGAACAGCCTTTTCTATGCAGAAAATAATATTTCAATGCAGAAATATTAATTCTTTGCTTCAAATGCTATAATGGGGGATTTAACCTGTTTAAAATTTGCATATTTTGCTATGTATAGAAAATAATCTTTTCTGTACAGAAAACAAACTTTTCTGCCCAGCAGTGAAGATTTCTATATTAAAATATTAATTTTCACACAGAAAATGCTGTTTTCTATGTAGACAATGCTTTTTCTGTGCAAAACAAGCATGTTCAAATTTTGTAGAGAATTAGTCCTGAAGTGCAAATAACTGTCAAAAATGACATGGTTTTGAAGATTTTCTTCGAGGGGGCTGGCTTCAAAAAGAAACTTAGGGCTTGTCTAGAAGGCCAAATTACTTCATCTTGTCTCTGTCTTGGAGCCCTGTAGTCCTGATGATGTGGAACATTCTCCCCATTCTGCCTCCAATTAGTCCTCACCACCCCCAGGGCAGGTATGTGGCTAAGATGGGGGAAGGCAGGGTAGGGCTCATAACACCATTAGAAGATAATACCTGATTTAATCTGTTTCCACCAGGATGGAATGTATTGGGCCCCACAAGACTGCAGGAGCCCATCTGGCAGGCCATCCCTCATGGCATCTCCCAGCCTGCCTTGCTTTCCCGAAGATAGGATGGAGTCCAGCAGCATGTGACCAAGTGTGGTCACACTTAGGGGGTCTTGGTCACATGCTGGATCCCTGCCTTCTGAGATAGTGAGGGTCATGATGGTGGTGGCAAGCTCCAGCGACAGGCCAGTGTGCCCATCCGGACTCTGGCCTGTTTGGAGGTGATAACTGGGGCAACAACAAGCCTGATCCACAGCCAGGATACACCAGTGGGTAGCTGGCATATCCTGGCTCATGTAGCTGAGGCCAGAGTGAAGAATTACATCCCTAAAATTCACTGAGTCACATTTCAATTTCTTTGACATTCACCAGCCAATGGATGTGATGTGGAAAACAACTGAAAAATAATGATACTACTAATATAGAGGGGGAAACATGTATGCAGCATAGGTTCTGGGGCCCCTTCTAGACCACTGGGGCCTGGTAATTTGTATTGACTTCCTCAATATCCTGATTGTGTGGCATGGGTAATAATGATTCCCCATTCAATTTTTTCCCCTGCATTTTAGAGTGCTGAATTATCTGGCCTTAGATTTGAAATGGAACCCCAAATCATAAATCCTTCATTGTTCCGTGCTTTCCCTACACAAATTGTGTATAAAATGTTGTGCATATAAATTACCAGTAAGCTAAAAGCCATAACTATCAGGGGCTTTTGAAGAGCTATTTGACAGTGGAATAGACTACCTTGAAGGGTGTTGGACTTTCCCTCTTTGGAGATCATTAAATAGAGGTTGGATGCTTATCTTTCAGGAGTACTTTTAGCTATTTCTGTACAGCAGAGGCTGGACTGGATGGTCCTTGCAGTCCCTTCCAACTGATAGCAGCTCCCCACTGGTATATCCTGGCCATAGATCGGGTCTGTTGTCCCCCTATTACCACCTCCAAAAAGACAGCAGCAGCAGCTAAATATGTTGCATATCTGTAGCACCCTTACTCATTTCCACTGTGTCTTTTCAGGACTTCCCACTACCCAAAAAAGCAACTCAGAACAGTCAGCAAATAGATCTGGTGTAATCTGAAAGGGTATCCCAATAGAATGATAAAATGTAAATATCTGACTGGAACTAAAGTAACTGACTGGACATGCTCAGCAAGTGACCTTGCTGTTCTGAAAATAATTTCCTGGAACAGACATTCAAATGTCATTAAATAGAGGTTGGATGGCCATCTCTCAGGAGTGTTTTAGCTGTCTATTTCTGCATGGCAGAGGCTTGATTAGATGACCCTTGTAATCCCTTCCAACTCTTAAGATTCTGTGATGTGGCCACATACACTGTCCCTTTTGTAATGTCAATGCATGATATAAAGCCCCAGGTAATTAGAGAATGAACAGTCCTATGTATTATAAAATCCTCTGTTCAATACTGTTGAGTACACAGATTAATAACTGCAGGACCCCATGCATTCTCACTGGCATGTCCCTGTAATAACAGCATGAAAGGCATATTTGTTGTTGTGCTGGTGTAGTTTTCAAGACAGCTTACAGTGCTTTAAGTATAACAAGATTTGTTGTTACTTGCCATCAAGTCATAAATGAGAGCTTTTCAAGTGTCATCAACTGCGTTATTTAGGTCTTGCAAACTCAAGGCTGTTGTTTCCTTGATTGAATCAGTCCACCTACAGTGCAGTCTACTCTTTCCTTAGCAGGAGAGCAAAGTGTTATTTGAGAGGGCAAAAGGTTTAAGGAGTGTTAACCTCAATTTCTGCTGTTCCAGTGACTTCTCTTCTTCAGAATGTCTAGGCCATGGCAGATCTCAAAGAAATAGCTGCTAGAGCAGGCATGTATTACTAGGCTTGCCAGGTCAGGAGCATCCTACGCTTGGGGGCTTTTTGGGGACCCTCTGATGATGCTTTCATGTAATGACCTTGAACTGTCTTGTGATGGGGCAAAAATAGTACCTCCTCTACTTTACAATAGTGTCCTTACTTCCCAGACTCTGGCCAAAGATGGCCGACCGTTAGCAGCATGGACTGTGTGCTGTCGAGCTTTGTAGGTGGATTACTATCTTTACATTAATAAAGATACAGAAGGCAGAATCTCCTGTAGACTTCTGACTCAGTTTTGGGCTAGGGACTCATGTGGAGATATGAACTGGAGGAGTAAAATCTCTCCACACTGTGAAACAAGAAAGACGAAATGGAATCCAGCTAGATGGAGCAGAAAGACTGTGCCTCCAGTTAAGGATTTACAATGTGATTAATTGGAAGAAAAAGGCAGGAGGAATTCCCCCCTCCTTGGAGATTTTTAAAGTCTGAGTGAGTACAAATGAACTGTATCATTAATCTCTGAAATCTGCTCCAATCTCTGTAACTAAAACATCCACAAAATGAAAGTAACTGTGTGTGGGATGGACATTATAGAGCTCAAAAAATTGAAGTTTAAATTAACTGGCAATTATGATCAGGGGACAAGAAATACACTCAATATTTTTAACATCTAAGACTTTAGGAGTCAAATATTGTAAGTAAAAGATGGAAAATAAACACTTTATCTGATTTAATTAGAGTGCTTTGCAACATGCCATAAAACACTCATAAAATGACTACTAGAAGGTCTTCAAAAGTTGATGAACTGGAGGTCTCATTAGCAAAGATAGAACAGGCTATTTCTGAGATATCTAGTCAGATTGTGGATTTGAATAAATGCCTTCAAGGTAACACTTTGACACTAGAATGCAAGGCTGGGAAAAAAAGTATGAGTTAAGATCAATTATACCAGCCAAAATGCACCATTTTAAAGAATGAGTTGAGAGACAGTTTAAAGAGATTAATGGCTCTATTCAGAACTAATTACAACTAATGTAAATAAAAATGAACATCTCTGACAATATTAAGAAAATTGCAAATTTAAGGCAGGATTTGGAAAAGATGAAAGAGAAAGTTATGTAGATTGATCTGAAATCTAGGAAGACTCAAGTCACACTTAGATGGCTGGTTTAAGGCAGACAATTGTGGGGGCTTTGGCACAGCTCAGAAATATTGTTACAGAAAAGGCGGACTCTCAGATTCAGTTCTAATATAGGACGAACTCTGCCTATACACAAAGTAAAAAAACTTTCCGGAGATGTGATCATTGGCTTCACACAGAAATATATAACCACACTTAAAAACCCTTCTGCTCTTCTTTGATGTGGAACTTTCATGGTTTGAATTCATTTGCAAAAGAAACTCAAGACTGTGCTAGGGGAAACAGCTCCCCTCCCCCAACAACTTTTGGAACAAGCAAAAGAAGCAAGCTGTGGGAACCAGATCCACATGCTAGACAGTGCTCAGGAACAGGTCCCCACACAATAGCTTGCAGAGAGACAGTTTGATCACCAGATCAAGTTAAGGCAACTGACCCTCCATTCTGGTAATTTGTTTGAAAGCAAAGTGACAGTGCTTCAGCCTGAAAAAATGTTGAACTCCCCCTCCCCTCTCCACATGCAAATAAAGCTTCTTTAATCTGCTGGCTCTGAAAATGTTGGGAGAAACACAGGGAAAAATTATGAATCCTGGAGGGTATTGCAAAGCAAATAAACAGCAAACGTAACTTGCAGGGAGGGCTGTCTTACTGCATAGGCCCAGAAGCAGATGAAAGGCCTTCCACCCATTCCAACTGCTACTGCCCTGGCCTTGGAGGGAGAGAAGGGGCAGGCATAGCTCCATCATGCCTAGGCCCAGAAGCAGATGAAATGTGCTCCCTCCACCCAAACTGCCACTGCCCTGGCCATGGAAGGAGAGAAAAAGAGGCAATGTCTGCTGTATATAGGGCTCATCTACACCAGTCGGCTTCCTGCTGGCATATCCTGGCTGTGGAGGTGGCCCGTTCTGGAAGAAAACAGTCCACAGTCCACACAGCAATGACAACTGACAACTATTGCTGAAGCCACCACCACATTTTCCTTGTTCTGTTGGGTTTGTTCAGCTGGCTGCACCATGTGACAACTCCCCTGCATGTGACCAGCCTTGATCACATGCTGCATGCCTGCTGTCCAGACCCACCATACCAAGGGTGACTGGCAGCAGCAGTGAGTGCCATCCTGCTGGGACAGGCTCCTGCAGACAGAGACTGGAACATGGAGCAATGGAAGCAAGCTCCAGGAACAGAGATTCCACCTCAACATTAGGAGGAACTTTCTGACAGTAAGAGCTGTTCGGCAGTGGAACTCACTCCCTTGGAGCATGGTGGGGTCTCCTTCCTTGGAGGTCTTTAAACAGAGGCTGGATGGCCATCTGTCGGGGATGATTTGATCATGATTTCTTGCATGGCAGAGGGTTGGACTAGATGGCCCACGTGGTCTCTTCCAACTCTGCAATTCTATGATTCTATGATTCTATCCCAGCAGGAATGCATTAAAATGTTTTTTTATTTTTTTTTATTTTTTTTTATTTTTTTTTACAAAACACAGTAAAGAGTCCTATTCCAGCTTACCCCCATTCGAGCCCTGTATCTTCCCTGGGAATAATGAGGATGTCCCAGGGTCAGATCAGGGCAAAAGCCGTGCATGGGCTCTAGAATGGGGACAAACTGGGGTATTTGGCCACTGTAGACAAGCCCTTGATCTCCTCCCATACTGCCATCCCCTTTTCCTTTTGTGTCATATCTTAATTAGACTGTCATCACCCATCATCTGTCACCAGATAGTCTCCAATAGTCAAACAACTAAGATTTGCTTTTTGTCTGGTTTGTTATGTGTTCCTTAAAAAGAACATACACACCCAGAGTTTCCTAACCTTACCTGTGTTTCAGGGGTGGAGGTTTATTCCCAGAGACTTTGGGAATGGCCCAGACATCTGGCAACTCCACATGTTGGAGGACAATGCCACTATGCTCAGGTTGTTATCTCATGTATTTTTGGCTCAGGCTCATGATGATGGGATATCTCATGATGATGGGAAATGCAAGAGGAAGAGGGTGGTAGTGTTAATGATTAAATGTGGGAAAGGAGTAACATGTTGTTACTCCTGTGTCATCACAAGAAATCAAATGGTGACTGGCAATAATGTACCGTGGCACATTTCTTTCACTGGTGGTGTTTGTAGGAGTTAATAATGACCTATCTAGTAAATAAGTCATCTCTCTTATTAATGGAAGGTAGATTAGAAGTAACAAAACACATGAAGAAATGGAGATTCACTTAATTTTTCAGGAGTTAACATATCAAACAAGAGTTCCAAGCTGTGACAACAGCAGGATGAGTTTATTGTAGTTTGACATTTGTTTATTGCATTTGCAAGTAAAGAATCTATATCCAATGGCCCCCTGCTTCACAAATTAAATCCTAGGGATGCTAGTTTTAATGTTTGTAGACTGTATTAATGCCTAAGTGTAGTTTATTATTAACTAGTACTTTTCCTAATATTTTATTAAGTATTGTAATTTATTAATTATGATTTGTTTAGTAGTCTAATAAGTGTTTTGAAATAATACCATGATACAGGTGCCATAGTTGCTTGTAATACATACTTGTGGATCTTTGGTGGCGCAGTGGTTAAATGTCAGTACTGCAAGTCACCACATTGCAAGTTCGATTCCAGCGGGCTCCAAGGTTCACTCAGCCTTCCATCCTTTCGTAGGTCGGTAAAATGAGTACCCAGCTTGTGGGGGGCAATTAGCTAACACACATTGGAAACTGCTTAATGCAGTGTAGATGTGTAAATAGCTATTGCTTAAAACAAATTGTAAGCTGCTCTGATAGCCTTGAGGCTGAAGAGCGGGGTATAAACAAATAAATAAATAAATAAATACAAATTAAAAAAAATAGATGAGAGGCTTCACTTGCCCAGGCTGCACTTTGTTGGAATACAAAACCAACATTATTGATTACAGCTGAAGAAACGTGGGTCCAGCATGGGTGTGTGTCTATGAATCAGCTCACTCCACCTACCAGTTGGTGGAAATTAATTCACACCAGAACACCTGCTGGGGAGATATGGAATAACAAATGTGGGATTCCACTTGGATGAAAGCCACTCTGTGATTCCCATGCCACTTAGAGGTGAGACAGGGCTAACCCCTCCCAAGCTGGGCATAATACTGGTTGTCCCAATAATGCCTGCAGCTCCTGCAATGTGCCCTCATTGCAAGCCAATACAGACCTAACATGTTGATTGTCTTCCAGATAACATGAGATCCTATAGCTGAATTCAGCTGAATGTCCAGGTATGCCAACTTGCTGGTGATGGTCTTGTCATGTGCTAATTTCAATGCATACCCACTATTTTGGGTATGATCTAAAAAGATACACAAGAGGTTACCAGAAGTTTGACTCGTTGCTGTCCCAACAAACAGAATGTCATCCAGGTGGAGACAAAGGAGTGCCAGTTATTTCCTTACTGCTCATTATAAGAATGTGCTGTACTTATAAGTTGATCCATTAGTTTCCTAGCCTCAGGAGCAGCAAAAAATGAGCTTCATCTGTTACTTCTTTACCTTCCTTTTTCCAAGCTAAATGTATCCAGCTTCCTACACTGTTCCTCATATGGCTTGGTTTCCAGATCTTTGATCCCCTTCCATCAGTTGCATAACTATTGTTTTCCTCTCCTTTAATATTTACCAAAATGCTCTCAACCAGTTCTCCATGCTTTAAGTCATGGATATCCTCATAACTGTATACATCCTTAACACTTAATCCTCTGGCTCCTCCTTTCCTGATTGGTCTATTTCTTTGGAATAGCTTATATTTCTCGATTATTATGTTCCGATCATAGAATCATAGAGTTGGAAGAGGCCTCATGGACCATAGAGTCCAACCTCCTGCTCAGTGTAGAATCTCCAGCTAAAGCCTCCCCAGGAGGCCTACCTCTTTTTGAAGATGTCAAGAGAAGTAGACCCCACCACCTCTCTAGGCAATTGATTCTATTGCCAAACCTATCTTACTGTCAAGAAGTTCCTTTTAATAGTCAGTCAAAATCTACCCTCCCATAACTTCAAACCATTAGACCTAGTTCTACCCTCTGAGGCAGCAGCAAACAAGCCTTCACCCTCACAGCCCTTGAGGTGTTTAAAGAGTGCAATCATGTCACTTCTCTGTCTTCTCTTCATGAAGCTGAACATGCTCAGCTTCCTTCAACATTTTGTCATCTGTTTTGTTCCCTGGACCTCTTACCATCCTTCTTGCCCTTTCCTGAACCTGCTCCAACTTGTCTATCTCCTTCAGAATGAGGCACCCAGAACTAAATATGTGATTTGTTACCTCTTATTTCAGTGATGCCTATTAAATCGTATTTACTTTCCCATGTTAAGAGTTCAAATTATTCTTTATTTCACATGCTCTCTGTGTTACTATCAAGGCATCTAAGAACAAGAGTCAATTTCTCCAGCTTTTTTGGTATTGTTTTCCCACGCATTGAAGGTTTCTTATAATATTACCCCAATTGCTCCTAGGCCATTGAGACAGTTTTCCCAATATTCCTGCCCGTTGAATACTGCCTCCCCACTCATATAATTCAGTTTAAAGCCTTCCTGTTCAGGTTTGCAAATCCTCTTAGCAAATATGTTCTTACTATCTACTATGAAGTACAATCTATCTTTTGGCAGAGTTCCTTTTTCATGGAAGTACAGACCATGGTCCAAGAAGCCAAATCTTTCCCCAATGGCCAACTCTCTACAGACAGCTAGGTTATCCCTGATTAACTTATTCTCCCTGCCACATGCCAACCCCACAAAATCACCTGGGTGCTTTGGATGGCGAAGATGAGCCATGCCAGCCAAGATTTCACCTCCCTGCAGGCCACAAACAAGCTCACCTGTAAGGTAAGAAACATTTTCTTCCAAGGTCTCACTAGGACAAAGTTCACTGACCAGTTATGTATTCTGGTTTCATCCTTTCATTAGGTGTTTTTTTTTTAAGAAATGAAAAAGTTATGATGTTCACATAAATAAGTTTGGATACTGCACAAGCTTTACAAGCTTCTGTGTTCTCCCCTCCAGTCTTCTTATACTTGCTGGTGTGGAATTGATCCTCTGCCCCCTATCCCATGCTGTGCAAGAATCTGTTTTTGTTTTTGTTTTTTAAAGTAAGAACAATTTCACTGTAGTCTCTATGATTTAAAGCTTTGTTCCATGGTAAAACAAAAGGAGAAGGTGAATTCACTAAAGATTTAAAAGCTGTACCAAATTTTACAACACTGAGAGCTCAGGCTCACACATCTAGTAGGCTTTGTCATTCTTCCCTAGCTGACCAAGAAGTTTTATAAGTTCTGGCTAGATGTTTTCTAATTGTACTGCACAGGCCTTGATGAAAATGGAAAATCACAATTCTTATGAAAAGAATGAGAGGACAGCTGAGTACACCACTAAAATTACTTCTAGGGTAAAGTTGTTTCCAATTTATATCCCTGAATTAATAACAACATAGCAATAAAGCCAAAGAAGGTTCTGGGGTCAAACATTCCATTCCTCACATTAGCAGGTTTTTGTGTGAGAGATGCTATTTTTGACAGCTGCATAGTTACTGTCATTCATACATTGCTCACTTCCAGATTATGCCACTGCAGTGCTTCCTATGTTGGGTTGTCCTTGTGAGATGTTCAAAGAGTCAAGCTGATGTAAACACTATATGCTGCCAACTGCTAACTAATACATGCTTGTATGAAAATGCTACTCTTATTCTGATATATATATATATATATATATATATATAGTGGATATAAGTTTCTTTCTAAGTCCCAATTCAGTTGCTATTTTTGACTTTAAACATTCACACAATCTGGAACTCACTGCTGATACAATAGCAATGATGCAGGAGTTAGCCAAAAGAAAAAGAAAAATAATTAGGGCAGACAAGACTATATGCTGAGCTAGAGTCTGTGTTGCTGGATTGCCGAAACCAAAAGTTTTGCAAGAACATAAAACTTATCTTCAGATACTTAACAAAGTAATTTTGAGCCCCATAAAATGTATATTGTAAAACAACAAGAAAAAACAACAAAAATCCTGTTACTGTTTTGCCTCAGCCTTGTTTTTATAACAATGAGTTATTAGCATTAATTATCACTCTATTTTATAGTTACTGGCTGCCTTTAATTTTAGACTTTAAATACTCTAGAGCATAAACAATTAATTTAATTTTGTAGCTAAAGCTAGTAAAATTTGCATTGGAGGAAGAAACTGCTAATACAGTTTACACAAGGTTAAGTTATAATAGCAATTATTATAGAGTTTTTATTTTTACTTTGTGTCCAATATAGAAGATCCTTCTTTAATTATTTTGCCTAAAGAGCATCCAAGGAAATTCCTAAGTGATTTTCTACAACCTTGAAAGTCATTATTTAGTCTGTGATCTTTCTGCAATGATGACCTCTTGCTTATCTAGTGTTAATGCATGCATTGTGAATTTACATTCCTCCAAGAACCAGTCATATCCAGACTTGAATAGTTTACTCTTCTGAAGTTTTGAAACTGAATAGGAAACAAATGTAGCTAATTCCAGAATTTTCTGTTCTTGGCATCCTGATATTTGACAAGATTCCACTAAGTGTCCCTTGCTCTTTGCTTCCAAGCAAACCAATCATCCCAAGCCTCTACTCCAAGAAAAAGGCCAAGAAATTGGATTGTCTGTGAAGTTGTCTAGATGATGAAAATACTCCTCAAAGAATTAGACACGAATGTGCTCTGCCCTAACATGCTGTTTGAAACGGGGGGGGGGGGCAAAAATTCCATCTAGTGTGGGGGAAAAGTCTTTCTGGATTCACCTGAAGTTTTTAAAATAATGCATGGGCCTTCACAATATTGCATGTTTGGACATCCAATTTGGGATGCTGCAGATTCTCGGCAGTCCTGGAAGTGGACAGTGGATTGGTCAGATGTGTGGGCGGAGTACTGATGGCAGGGTATCTGGCAAGGAAGTGCAATTTTCACATTTCGTGTTATCAAGTGTGTACTTTTTTGCTGGGCTGAAGTGACCAAAGGGATTTTTATAAGTGGAAGGTTGAACTTGTGCACCATTGATTTACAAGGGGGGGGGGAATACTGTTCAGCTGTGACAATACATGTGGAGTATAATAACATGCTGAACTCTCAGCCACCATCTTGATTCACAGGCATGGCTGCATGTGCACTTCAAACATGGATAGCTTTGCATATAATAGATTTTGCCAAAAGACCATGGAGACAAAGGAGTACTGCTGTGAATGTACAATCTCTCTCTGGCTTTTCTTCGCAAACGAAGATTCGGGAAGGACTCAGGAATTTGCAATAATGCATACCAATCTGTATAATATATTCTTGTCTAGTCAATCCCTGTGTCAGAAGTGGTGAATTGCTGAGCTATCACAATTAATGCTTGATCTCTGGTTCATCAGGAGGAAACCAACATGTTTCCACAGCTATTATGAAACTGCTTGACAGTTGTTAAGTCTGTTCCAGCATTTGCCAGGTTACATGAAGATTTTCAAACTAGGTGTCATCCATCCTGTATTTGCTCACTTCATTTTTCAAGGCATGAAAAATGAAATGCACAAATACCTATATGATGGGTGACACTTGACTTTCACAGGACACATGAAAAGGATCTAGAGGCCTTAGTAGACCACATACTAAACATGAGTCAACAATATGATGTTATGGCCAAAAAAGCCAATGCAAATTCTAGGTGGCATCAATGGGAGCAGAGTGTCCAGATCAAGGGAAGTATTAGAATCATTCTATTCTGCTTTGGTCAGATCTCACCTGGAATGTTGTGCCCTGAATACAGGTTGTCCCTTCATATTCATTGGGGTTTGGTTCCAGGACCCCCTATGGATACCAAAATCCATGAATATTCAAGTCCCATTATATGCAATGGCATAGCAAAATGGTGTCCCTTATATATGATGACAAAATTAAGGTTTGCTTTTTGGATTATTATTTTTTAAAGAATATTTTAAAGCTGTGAATACTTAAATCCATGAATAGCAAATCTGTGGATATGGAGGGACAGCTGTACTGTGTCCTGAAATATATGGTCAAGTTGGAACATGTTTAAAGAAGGGTAGCCAAGATGACCAAAGATCTAAAAATCAAGCATTAAGAGGAATTACTTAGGGCTTGTCTAGATGGACTATTTACACCATCTAGCCCCTGTCTTGGAGCTCTCCAATCCCTACCACTCAGGGCTTTTGCCCTGTTTTGTCCCTGGACAGTCCTGAGAATGTCCAGGGCAAAGACAGAGGGAAGATGGGGTAAAGCCCATTAAAATATTATATTTTATCACCTGGGGAAAAAATACATCTTTTTAAGAAAAACCTGATTGCCCCTGGTGGGCACACAGGGGTCCATACTGGCACACTGGCCCATAGCTGCAGCTGCCTCCGCTGCCATCTGCATCATACTCTATGAAGCCAGGTAGGAGCCCCACAGCATATGACCAAGGCCTTCTGCATCTTACTAGCCTTGATCACATGCTGTGGGCCTCCTTCCTGGCTTCAGAGAGTGTGACACAGATGGTAGTGGAAGTGGCCATCAGTACAGGCCAGCATCCTCCTGTTTCATGCAGGTAATGGGGGGGGGCAATGGGTCTGATCTGGGGTCAGATTATGCTGGCAGGAAGCTGGCATATTTTGGCCAGTGTAGACAACCTCTATGGGAATTTGATATGTTTAGTCTGGAGAAGAGAAGACTGAAAAGTGACATGTTAACTATCTTTAAATATCTGAAGTGATGTCATGTAGAACATGGAGCAAGTTTGTTTTCTGATGCTCCAGAGACTAGAACAAGAACCAATAGATTCAAATTACAACAAAGGGATTCCACCTAAACATTAGAAAGACATTATTTACTGTAAGAACTGTTGAATAGTGGAATAGACTACCTTGGAGAGTGGTGGACTCTCCTTCTTTGGGGGTCTTTCAACAGGCTGGACACCTGATATCTGACATCTTCCATGAGTGGTGTAATTGTGTATTCACACATGACAGGAGGTTGGACAAAATGGTCCTTGTATCCCCTTCCAGCTCTAAGATTCTGTGATGTGGCCACATGCACTGTCCCTTCCTGCTACGTCCCAGCCCATTTCTGACCTCTCAGACCTTTCCATGTAATGTGGCAAGGTTTACATTCAAGTGAATGAAGCTAGTAAAGTATCCTCTGGACTCTGATAAAATAGGACTCAGGAACATGTAGAGTATTCTACTTGTGTTCATGCACACACAAACAGAGTGATCCTTCAGTCCTCCCTGTTTGAACTGGTAACAACAAGAACTATGGGAACAGGCCTGCTTTGCCACAGGAATGTAAGGGGCAATGTCAGCATGCCTACTCTACCCATTTATATCTCTTGTGTGTGCACAAGACTTCAGGACTTCAGATGAGTATAAGGGCAGATTTGGGGTGTGTAGATTCTATCACACAGAAGGAGGAAAGGGGTATATGAGCATGGGTGTGTGTGTGTTGCATTTTTAGACCCGGGGTTGTCTAAACAGCAAAAATAATCCTTGCGGAATGCCAGGAGAATATGGGCTGTCTTAATGGCGTCCCACATCATTTCACCATATTCAGAAGGAGGGGGGCAAAACTAACATAAGCTGCAGAGGAAAAGCCTTCACAGTTTTTCCTGGAGTTTTTAAAAAACTCCAAAAGAAATGTGTATTTCTGCTTGTTGGGACAAGCAATTTGATTTAAATCACTTTCCCATAGGAAAAGAAGTCCAAGCTGATTGGCTGGATGAGTGCAGGGCTGGGGCTCGCTAACAGGGCAAGCACCAGCTGCCACCATGTTAGATTTTTGCCTTAGTGAGTGATCGCTAAGGCGAGAAAACTTGGTGTTGTTTTTGCCAGCCGATTGCAGATTAAAGAGACCACACACATAAAATGGGGTGAAATAAAAGTGTTTTTATTGAAATCAACCTATTTAAATTCCCTCTAAAATCTTCAGCAGGAAGAGGCAACCTGGTGAGGGACCAGCTGAGGCAGTAGGTCTATCTCAGACCACACCCCTCAGCCTTCCCTGTTGAATAACTGGGTCCTGGAGAGGAACCCCAGTTGTTTGGGGTTGCTCACCAGCCAGTCCGCATCTGGAAAGTGAACCCAAAAGTCCCTCACCCAAGCCCCACGGATTGGGGTGAAGGATTATCCTTTAGGCCAACCTCAAGGCGGGTCTCCTTCTGTCCCCTTAGGCCCCACGACCTGAAGTGGCCCTTCCAGAGAACCTACCTTCACCGAAAATTGGTGCCAAGGGGCCCACCAAAGCAACGCCTCCCCCTTCCTCACCATAAGGGGTTTAACCTATTTAGACACCACCCTAGCCAATTTCCCAAATGCTGCCATCCTAGTATGGGGTAGGCGAACACCCCCCCCCCCGAGAAAAGGGGTGGAAAGATTCCTACCCGGCCCCGAGGCGACCAACTATCATACTATTCAAGTGGTGGGAGGATGGGTCAAAGATTGTATTGGTCTAAAGAGGAGGAGGCGAGGGGCGGAAGGCCTTTATATATCCTCCGCCCCCACCCCTCACCCTCCATCACAGGCGACGCCACTTGTGACCAGAAGAATGGCCTCCTGGACGCAAACAGCGGCAAAGGTGGCTCCCCATCCCAAGCAGCTCTGCCACAAGGTAGGGAGCCGAATTCTGTTTTTTCCCTTTTTGTGTAAAGGCAAAATATTGCTTATGTGCACAGTGGAAATAGTGTGTGTGTGTGTGTGTGTGTGTGTGTTTAAAAAAATGTTTGGTGGCAGCAGATTTAAAAATTCAAGTAATACACTCATGGCCACCATCTTGGCAAGAGGGCATACAAACTGTATGGGGGCTGTAGGACCATTAAGAAAAGTCTCAGCTGCTGTGAATTTTCTTGAATGTGGATCACTCTGTTTTTGGAGGGCTCATATAGGTGACTCCTAAAGGTTAATCTTCTTGAATTAGCTGAATCATGCACATTGCTACTACAGGTCACCTTCAGGCAACCTCTGGGCCTCCAGCATCACAGCAGGAGCCACTATAGTTACTGGGTCTTGGTCATGTGAAACCAAACAAACAATACATATTACTAGATCCCAGTGACTATTATCTATGTTTTCAACTATGTTCATAAGTGGTGACTACCAGGTCTTTTTGCATGACCAAGGTTACACCCTCCATTCCTGGCCCATACACATGAGGGAAGTACCATATACATTTGTGGCCCGAAGCCAGGTCTGATTCTGACACCTGTGGCTGCATTTAAAAGAAACTGTAAGAAAGAAAACAACAACCAAAAGCTATGACCCAAACCCAGAGGTTGCCATCTTTGTTTTAAACAATATCCTCACTTGGTAAGTGAACTTCTGGGATATTTTAACATCTGGTCTAATTTTCAATATTTTATTTAGCTTGACCCTAGGTACTCATAGGAGAGGCAGACATGCTTTATCCCCACCTCCTATGCCACAAGTATCATTTAATCTGAAATAACAAACCCATTATCCACTTCATTGCTATTGTTGCCTTAGCAGAATTCTCTAAAGCTATTTATGAATTTAGAAGGAGATTTGGTGATTTGCAGCTGCATATAGTCTCCAGTCCCTTCCCTCTCTCACACACACTTTCTTTTGGCTTATAGTCAGGTTCTCAAAAGGGTCAGGACATTCCCATAAACTATTTGTGCTCTCCTAGAGCAAAATGTCTGCTGTTAACATTTTGGTAATTTAACTGGCCAGGGTTCAGCTGCTTCTTAATTCATAAATCCTTTTATAAATACAGTTGTTTCTGAGACAATAAAATGCTCTCAAGCATAATGAGAAGGAGGCAGTGAGAGCACCCACTAAGTAAATAGAGTGCCAGCAAGAATTGTGACAATGTATTTCTTCTTACAGTCTACAGGATGCCCTCAGGCTTCAAGGACAATTTGAAAAGCACCATGTCCAAAAGGGTAACTGCGTACACTGCATCCCACTCAAAGCATTCAATGTGTACAGCTCACTTGCTATTTTGATTCTTTGCTCCTCTCTAGCAAATAATCACTGAGTACCTTCCATCTGTCCGTGATGCCTCAAGTGTTAAGATTGTTGGGTGCTGACTCTTATCCGATGCTACAGGCTAGGCATGATACATTATCCATGCTCTTTGCGATTAGGTTTTCTGGACAACAGGCATGGATGTCTTCCCTCTGGCAGAAAGAGAGGTGTGGATGTGATGGCTTTGGCATGTTCCTAACTCTAGGGACTTCTGCTTACCAACACAATTTTTAGATCTGACCCTACTTATGGGTACAGAGTGACACCCTTTCTGCCAAACATCACAAGTTGCAAGACACTTCAAGAGCTTTACAGAGTCACAATGTTGATTATGATGATAGTAAGCTGTTTTGACAATTGTGAGTTCCTGGCAATTACTCACACTATTATAAATCCACACATCAACTTAAATCTTCACTTGTTTGTAGATAGATGTTAAATTCATGCATTTAACAATATGTTTCAGTGGATGTGACAAAAATGATCACAGTCAGCAGATCAAAATATAGATGTGAGTTAACTTGTAGAAACAATGATTCTGGAAAGTTATTTTACACATGCCTTCCCCTATTGTACTTTCTTGGAGGGATTCAGGGAAGAGATGTGAAGTTGCTGCACACATCTTTGTAACAACTCTTTCTATTTTTATTGCAAAAGATAACATTTTGTTTTGTTTTTCCCGTATGGAATGTCCTAAGTACATTTTGTACTGAAGAAAACAATCACCTGGAAAGAGAGCTTAACAATTACATTTTCAGGCTAAAACTTGCAGAAACCATCACCAACATGACTATTGGATGGGAAATTCTGAGAACTGTAATAACAAAATTTAAAAAGTATTTTTTTAAAGTTCTTCCTCTATTAAGAGTTTGCCAATATGTTAAAACTCTTCTTTGAGGATTTTCTCTATGTAGCCAATCATCTGTGGTAGATGTGAAAAGAGTAGTGTATGTCCAGTCCATACGCCATATCAGTTTCACATGTTTCTTCAGAAATCTGCTCTGAACCATCTCCTTACAAATCTTCAGTTTTTAAAATCTAAGTACACATTTTGAATGTGTTTTCACACAAAACATAATTACCTGAATAAATTTTGTTTCAGTAGCCTCTGGCCACTTCTGATTTTTTTTTTAAAAAAATCCCAGAGTTTTTCAGTGTTTTGTTCCACAGTAGTCATGGAGATGAAACCACACTTTCAGCCATTCCAAATTGACCTGAGCTATAGTTTTGACACCTCCCTCTAAAAAGAAGAAGAAATTAATTTGCAGGTGGTAGTAATGACTTGAATGTGTCCTACACATGACATTTCTATAAAATTTAGGAGGTCTACCTGTGTGTGGGAGGGAGGGGAAATGCAAATTTTGGCTTAAATTCCATTGTTAAGTCAAAACTAGAATAGACCCATTAAATTAATGGAAGTTGCTTATGTAACACAACAGGTTTCCATTGATTCAATGAGTTTTAGTTTGTGACTAGCAATTGGAATTAGTATTACATTCGCACTACACTTTAGCAATCTTGTTGATTTATGATCAATCAGATTTTGACATTGTTCTCTTTGCATTGTAAAGAGTTGGTTGCAGCCTTACATGTTCTTTATGGCAGCTTTCCCTCAGGGTCTTTATTTGATTTATAGATACTATGTTTAGGTAGCTGTACCTTCCACAATGGTATAATTGTAAATACAACTGCAGGATCACAAAGGTTATTTTTGTACCATGGAGTCTAGAATGAGCTTCCTGTCGTGAAGGCTGAACTTCTTATCTTCTGAAGTTTTCTATTACTAAACATTGAAAACTCGGCAGGTCATTGGTTTCTCATAACAGGATGAAGGGGAAGGGGTGGACGGATCAGCTTATTTTCAGTCCAAATAAATCTAGATCAAAATTAGCATATAAATTCACATTTAAATTAATGCATTCTTAATCTTTTTCTCACAAAGTATGCATTTCTAAATCTATTTGATCTTAAAACGTGTGTTTCATGCCTTGTGATATAGTGTTTGAGTTGAGAACTGAATTGCAAGATTTGAAGAATGGTAAAATCCAATATATAGCTATATTCCAGTCCTGACACTGATCCAGCAGCTAATCCTGGATCAGGTGAGTTTGTATTAGAATTCACAATGATCACATTCTTTAATCACCCCTAATCGATGCTCATCATGTAGGAGCTGAACAATCTGCTTCATATCCATCCTGCAGACTTCTCTTTTTTTTCTTGTGAGGGAGGAAATCCATTCTTTTCTATTACAGTTGTGTGCTTTATCACAAAGGAAACCAAAATAAGGCTCATCAGCTAAAAGACATGGAGAGTTTAAGAGAGCAAGAGCATGAGCTATATTGAGAGGAGGAGAGGGAAACAGAGAGAAGATGGGGATGATATCAATATTAATTATAATTGGGAGGGTCCATGTATGGACATTCACTGAACAAAGAGAATCCAGCAAAACTGGGAGGAACTCAGGGTCAGCCCAAACTCTCCTGCTTGAGGTAGGAAGCAAAATATTGTCTGAATCTGGTGCCCCCTTTGAAAAAAATGTTTTACAAGGACCATCTTCCTCATATCTCTTTTGTGTAGCCCTGGTGGCGCGAGGTTAAATGTCGGTACTGCAGCCACAATGTTGCAAGTTCAATCCTTGTCATGCCCTATGAGCCTGATGAGGCTATAGAGTCAGAGGAGGAAGAGGACATGGCAGAGAACAGCCCTCGGGACCTTGGCACAGGTTTATCTACACCTGTGCCAGCAGGGAACCCTGTCAACCTAGAGGCTTGGGCAGAGGAAGAGTCTGGTCCAAATGGGTTGGCATCATTCCCAGTAGAGAGTCCAGCCTATTCAGATAAGGACAAAGAAGAAGAGAGGGACTTACCTCCACCATCATATACCCAGCAGCAACCTCAAATGGAAGCTCGAAGGAAGGACTTTTTCGGATGGAAGAAAAGTAACGCTAGCAGCGTCGCCAGGTTGCGATGCTGCAGCACAAGAGGGCGTCCGTTTCGGACGACGCTCCTCCCAGCAGTACTGTTGCAGTACCGCTGAGACATAGTAAAATATGACGCTGGGCAGGAAAAATATCACGCTCAAATGTCCCAGCAGTACTGCAACAGAGGAACTGCAAGTACTGCAAGAGGAAACAACATCTTTGTTTTCTTTATCAGTGGGTCCCTAAACAGTGAGGGGCTTGAAGCAATTGCATCAGTTGAACCTTTTGGAATATTGTCCTTTCTGCAGGCTTCAGCATACTGTATGTGCCTAAGAATGAGTCCCTTGATGGACACATTAAGAGTGAATGAGCAGTGGTATTGCCTCCTATCCCTGGACTCCCCCAAGTCAACTAACCTCAAAAGACTGATGTTTATCAACACAGTTTAGTGAGAGTTGCACTATCCAAGAGGAGTTCCTGAGAGACAATCAGAAAGACCTTGGCTCCTCCTGTGTGATCAAGCCTTAGCAAGCAAGGAAGCAAGCAAGGGGGCGTGGAAAGGACCTCTTGGACTAAACAAGGGTCAGCTGCTTGCCCTAGCAAGATCTGCCACTGAAGGAAGGCAAGCCAGGGGGAATTAATATTTTCCTCTCTGGTGGGGCAAGAGAAAACTGGGAAATGTATGGCTGGAAATATGGACACAAATGATCACACACATAGCAATAGCACAATAGCACTTCTATTTCTATACCGCTTATCAGTGTGAAGCACTCCCTAAGCAGTTTACAACGTGTTACTAATTCCTTCCAACAAATTGAGTACTCATTTTACTGACCTATGGAAGGCTGAGTCAACCTTGGAGACCTCTAGAATTAAGCTTACAACGTTGTGACTGGAGTACTGGCATTTAACCACTGTGCCACCAGGGCTCCAACAGATAATTAATCAGGAGTCTGCCTGTGAAATTCATAGAATCATAGAATCATAGAATCATAGAATTGCAGAGTTGGAAGAGACCACGAGGGCCATCCAGTCCAACCCCCCTGCCACACAGGAAATCACAATCAAAGCATCCCCGACAGATGGCCATCCAGCCTCTGTTTAAAGACCTCCAAGGAAGGAGACCCCACCACGCTCCGAGGGAGTGTGTTCCACTGCCGAACAGCTCTTACTGTCAAAAAGTTCCTCCTCATGTTGAGGTGGAATCTCTGTTCCTGGAGCTTGCACCCATTGCTCCGTGTTCCAGTCTCTGGAGCAGCAGAAAACAAGCCTGCTCCATCCTCAGGGGACCTGATTGGACAGTCTGACCAGCCAATAAGGAAGAACCCCTTCCCCTCCTGAATAGGTGTATCCTATTACCATGGTGAGGAAGAGGATGGATAGCCAATGGCCAATATTGCTTGAGGCTTATTTTGTTATAGTATCATAGAATCATAGAGTTGGAAGAGACCACAAGCACCATCCAGTCCAACCCCCTGCCATGCTAGAATACACAATCAAATTATTCCCGACAGACAGCCATCTAGTCTCTGTTTAAAAACCTCCAAAGAAGGTTAGTTGCCCACTGCCTGCAACACCAAGATGCACCTAGGGAACCACCACTCCCATGTTGGAGAATCTGGCTCAGATCTGAGACCACAAAGAAGTCAGAGGCTGAAGACACTGAAGAAACTACAACAGATTCTAGAGTTATCTGTTGTGACAATTAACAGGCAATTGTGGATCCAGCTACTCCTACCACTCTAACACTTGAGGTGACCACCTCTCTGAGCCTCACAGTAATACCAGCCATGGGGGCCATTGACCCTCCCCACTGAAGGCTCCCTATGAACTTCAAACGTGCTCAGATGGCTGGAACTTTTCCTCCCTCAGTTTGCCTTTTGTTTGTGTGGAGAGCTTCAGGGGGAGAGGAAGACAGTTACAATGCCACCGTTGGTTTGATGTCGGTTTTATCCCTGTTATTGCCCCCTCTTTTTGAAAGACTGAGTCTTGATCAATTTATAGACCTTCACACATCACACAAAGAGCTTTGCACATTCCCTATCATTTCTATTCATTGTCCTCTTATGAATGTGCGTATTCAGAAATATATTGAACATATGTTTATAAATATGCTACAAGGCTTAATTTGAAAACAAAAGGGCATCTGGGTGCTTGTGAGCATTTGGCAGATGCACCATGCTGAGTGTAAAAATAAATAAATAAACAAAGAAATTAAGAAACAAAGCGGGGGGAAAGATACTGCAATATAAAGTGGAATCATGCCAGCTGTAAAATGTGTTGTTTCTTGGGCTGACAGATCCACAGAAGTAGTTAGGTTTGGTTATTCTTCAGAGGTCAATAAAAGCCCCTTTCAAAAGTTACAGTGCAGGGATGGGGAACATCTGGCTCCCCAGATGTTATTGACTGAGTGCAGTCCTCATGACCCTACACCATTGGCCATGCTGATGAGGGTTGATGGGAGTCACTGTCTAACTAGCTCTGAAGGGCCACATGTCCTCCTTGCATTGCAGTGAAAGCAGACTGTGGGGAAGAAGAGAGAATGGAATTGCAACAGCCTTTAGCCAATGTGAATTCATCTGAACATCTGCAGACTACCCATATGCACAAACAAAAACACAGAGGACTTTCCTTGCTATTTTTAAAAATACTAAATAGTGTTTTTAGCAAGATAAACAAACAATTCAATTTATGTGCTGTTACCTACTCTGATGCCCCCATCTTGGAATCTCACATACTTGGCAATATTTGATAATTGTGCTAGCTGTGGCCTTCCACATGGTTGGCAGGTAAATCAGGGACCCCCAGTTACCAAAGCTGCAGTCATGTACAACCTAGGGAGGGGCCTTTGTAAATATTCCCCAAACAGGACATACCCAGGCCAAAGTAAACAACTGGAGATGAGTCATTCACTAATCCACTCAACAATAGCGTTGTCCTCGATGGTTGCAAAATGGGTTTTTCCTCTTCCCTTCACCTTGTCTATAGAAATTGCCTGCTCCTATTCAATTCCAAATATATCACCCATTAATGATCGTTAACTTTTATGGGGAACCCTTTGTTTTAGCCTGGGAAACTCCAGAAGACACTGTATTCTACACAAAATCCCATTCCTTCAGAGGAATTATCACATATAAACATAACCCTGAAACATCACTACAGTTTTCACAGACTTTCTTCTTCGTGACTCCACATCAATCTGTATCACCAGGTGCACAGAGCTCCTGATTTCCTACTCCATGTCAGTTCATATCACAATTCTGCCTTGCAGACATCCCCTCAGCTAGTTTACTTTGTGATCTTAGCTCTACAGGATCAGAATAATTTAACCCACAATCCCCTTATTCTATTAATCTATCCAACTACTTCCTATGATCTTTGATAGCCTTGTATGATTGCTTGAAGCCTGAGTGTTTGGGTGATTGCTGTTACTATTAATTTCTAATAAAGATCATTTAATTGTGCATTCTGACTTAGGGTCTCCTCAGTTACAACTCTATACATAGGTCAAAAGATCCTGCCATTACCTGGCCTCTCACTGTCATTTTGAGCTAATTAAATTGTCCCCATATTAAGATTCAGTCACTAGTGGGATCTTCATGGACTACATGCAATTCAGGTAACAGTGCAATACATATTATGGGGCTCCAAGAATAAAACTGAGAGGGAAATTCTGGGATTTATTCACACTACACAAGGATAGCACATTGTCACCTCTTTAACAGTTATGGCTGCATCCTACAGAATGAGAATCCTAGAATGGTAGTTTCATGAGACACTTGAGCTCTATGACAGAGAATGCTAAATACCTTACAAAATTACAAAGCCCAGGATTCCATAAGTAAGAAGGAGCCACGGCTGTTCGTGTTATATCGAAATGATACAATGTAAGTGATCAAACTGGAATAGTAGAGAGCATTTTGGTAAAAATAAATGGAGGAAAAACAACGACATTTTGGTTGGAGTTTACTACAGGCTACCAAACCAAACCAAGGTGATGGCTTAGGCTTTTCTGACACAAATATTGGAAATCTCCAAGAAGTAAGACCTGGTAATTATGGGGGACTTCAATTTTCCTGATGTCTGCTGGGAGACTATGAATGTGTTCAGTTCTGGGTGCCTCATTTTTTAAAGAGGATATAAACAAGTTGGAGCAAGTTCAGAGAAGTACAAGGAGAATAAGAGGTATGGAAATCAAAACAGAGAGGGTGAAGGAGCTGGTTATGTTCAGCTTCATGATTATGTCTGAGGGGTGACATAATCATACTCTATGACTACCTCAAGTGCTGTCACAGAGTATAAGGGGCAGGCCTGTTCTCTGCTGCCCCAGAAGGTAGGACAAGATGTAATGGTTTGAAGTTTCAAGAAGGTAGATATCAAATCAGCATTAGAAGGAATTTCTTGACAGTAAGATCGGTTTGGCAATGAAACCAATTCCCTTGAGAGGCAGTGAGGTCTCCTTCTGTGGACATCAAAAAGAGGCTGGACAGCTGGGGATACTTTAGCTGCATATCCTGCACTGAGCAAAGGGTTGGACGTGATGGCTCCTGAAGCTGCTTCCAACTCTATGATTCTATGATTCATAGAATCCCTGATGATCAAGAAGCAGCTGGATGATGGTCCTAGCCTCCCACCCCCACCACCATTTACAGCATCTTCTGTGTATATATAAAAAAAGATTTTTCTGTGCAGGAAAATAAACACTTCTACATATAATTACTATCTTCAACACACAAAATGCTTTTTTTCCCCATGCAGAAAATGCTGTTTCATGCACTAAACAACCATGTGTGAATTTTGCACAGAATAAGTCTTGAATAGCAAAGATTCTTATTAGTATAAGGGTTCTCAACATTCAACACAAACAAACAAAAAACATGATTTTCAACTGGTTTTCCCCCCAATATTTTTGAAAAATTTTCCCATCCCTATGCAGAGGTAAGGGGCTGCAATCCTGTATTAATTACATGTGAGTGAAGTGTATGTGTGTGTGTTTGTGTCTATGCACAAACAAATTGATATACAGGATTATCAATAGGTGATTACTTCATTAAATGGCCCACTGTGAGGTTGAAAGCCTTTTTTAAAGGAAGCATGTGCATTATTTTCACAGCAATGTGACTTGCTTTCTTTTCTAAGAGACACTGCTGTTCTCTTTTAAGGAGATGTCTAAGACGAGAAAATGGGTGACCTACAAGGCCATTTCCATTAAGATACTGCTAAAACAAAAGGGGGCCTTCCGGTTCATGCATAATGTTCACATTGTCATTGTCCAACTTTGTAATCAGCTCCCTGTGGAACCGTTCCTTTGATTCACACTTCTTTGGATTCATTTCATGGTGAATGTTTCTTCATTTGGATTCAGATCTGGTCTTACCCACAGGCTCTGGATGGCTCATACAAATATTGTAAAACCTCTATAGATATGTGAAAAGAGTGGATCATTGTTTCGATAGGACTCACAACAATTTAGAGATGTACAAATGAAAAAGAGCTGAGGAGAGTGAATAGGTATCTATGACAGTGTGCAGAAATTTAGTGATTTCTAATTTTCCAGTTTTCCATCTAATAAGTTATATATATCAACAACAAACAATTCACAAGTTAATGAATGAAAGAAAATGTTTAAGAGATTGTTGGAAGGGAAAGTCAGTTTTGGGGAGGCTGCAGCTCTCATCTCTTTATAACTGCTAACCCCAGCTAGTATTCTACACTGTAGAAATAATGCAATTTGACACCACATTAACTGCCAAGGTGTCATCCCACAATATCCTGGGATTTATAGTTTTGTGAGGCACCAGCACACTTTGGCAGAGAAGGCTAAACACATTGTAAAACTACAAATCTCAGGATTGGATACGATGGAGCTACAACACTTAAAATGATGTCAAACTGCATTATTTCTATAGTGTAGACACACCTTTAGTTCAGCATACTTAATGAAGTAACTTCTCATGGCTGACCTCCCTGCCCCCCCCAAAAAAGATGGAAGTACCATTCACCCATGCTCCAATGGCCAGCAGAATGGATCTCCTCCTCATGCAGCTGATGACTGATAAAATAAGTGTGTTGGGGGGGGGAGCTAAGATCATAACAGTAGTAGCACAAGTGATTGTGAATACAGAACAGTTATGGATGAGTAAATCTAGGGCTGCAGTTACACGGGAGGTTTTATTACAATAAATTGCGCTTTAGCGCTTTTCTGCACCAGTGGTGGGTAGTTTACACGGTCTATGGAGGAAACAGCTGTATTTTGTTTCTCTTTGTTTTTTTTCCGCTTTGAGATTCACACAGCCAAATGTGGTGGGGGCGTGGCCAAGCATTGGAGAGGAGACAAAGGAATGTCTGCCCTGGCCCCAACTATGTGTGCTTAACAGCTTAGAGGCAAAGAATGTCACCCTTTGCCTCTTCCCCCCCAGCTCCCTGCCCACAAATCAAACTCCAAACGGAAGTTTTTTTCTCCCTGCTTAACAGCTGATTGACAAAGAGTTTTGGCCGTAGTTTACACAGACAAAGGTGGGTGAGGATGGCCAGGCAGCTCTATCATTATCATTAAAGCCAGGCAAAAGTGCAGAGGAAGGAAGGAGGGGGCAGTGCCTTCGTCTGCAAATAAATAAACAAAAAAGGAGGGAGACCATGGAGGAGATGAATAATTAAGTGGGAAGGAAAGCGCGCGCGCACACACACACACACACACACAAGCAGCTGGTTAGGATTCCTTTCCTCTGCAATCTGTCAGCTGTGCTTTTCCCATGCTAAAAGCAAGCCGGTTGGCTGGATGTTTAAAGCAAGCAGTAGACACGAAGGATTTTATGGATGGCTACTGAGTCTCCCTCCTGGCTCCACATCTAGCCAGCCCACCCCCTCATCATAAGAACCAATCACAGTGCAGCTCTGTTGCAACAGTATCAGGAAGATTGCTGGTAATTCACACGGACTTGCCATTCACACTAGCAATAATGCGCTAAGTCAGGCTACTTTTCAAATAAACCGGCAAAAGCAGCGACATCCCCTGTCACGCTATATTTGGGTTATTTTGACTTCCCCCCTTTTGAATGAGGTGAGACTGTGGCTCTATCCATGGAAACAATGAGCAATCTTAGCGGTATATTTAGGGGAATATTTGCCCATGTAAACGCAGTCTAGGTAATTATTCTATGTTCATGATTGCTTCTTAGTCATGATTGTGACACTATTGTGTTACACAAAATGGTTGGATCTGTTGGGACACTCTAAAATATCAATATTAATTTGGGGAATTAATATACTCGACTTGGCAGTACAAAAGGCAGGCAATGAGCAGGATCTTTAGATCTATGTATACCAGTACTAAAGAGGAGACTTTAAGCTAGATAGTTCAATTAAATTATCTTCTTAAGGAAACAACAATAACAACATTCACACATACATTCAGGTTTCAAGCACTCACACAATGCTAACAAAATAAGTAGGAAGTATTTGGATAAAGGAATAGAGTATAGGGTTAGTGTTGGGTGATACTGTACCAATCAGAGGAGTTGAGATTGCAGAGAAAACCAGCAGAGTGGGGTGTGTGGAAGCAGGAATGGCTACACAGTCTGACATGGAGTCAAGAGAAGGATGACATATGGACTCTTGAGTGGAGTTTTGGAGGGTTTTTTTATACCTAATATTTCCCTTCAGGAGATGGGAATTAGAATGAAAGACAATGCTTCTCAGAGGTTCTCAAGCTAAGACAGTGGACACCCTGGATATGTTAATAACCTTTAATATGTTAGCAATTTTAAATTGAATGAAGTAAGCAGCGCTCTTTGGTTATGATGAGGAGAGAGGGGAAACAACCCTTTACAAACCTTGAGTACCTCAGCTGTGCTTGATTGGATTAGCCAGATGTTCAGGCAAGTAGTTGCCTTTCACATTACCTTTCTTTGGAATTTATAATGGCCCCTCCCTAGTGTATGACTCACTTAGTCTCAGCGCTAGTTTTTGGAATTCCTGGTTTTGGGGAGTTCCCAGAAGGCCACAGTTAGCCAAATTATTAAATATTGCCAATTATTATATGAAAAAGGACTGGGGGCTGTCATAGCTGGTAACAATTGCCACAATCCTAACCACTGCCCTCAACCTCATGCATATCAGGTGCATGAGGGGAAAGAGGTTCATTCATGGGTAAATGACACTTCTATCAGGTTTGTGGGGGCAGGGGGAGGGTCAGGCCAAGAGCGGTTACTTAGAATACTTAACCAAGTAACTGATGTAGAATAATGGCCCTGTTTTGTTTTTTAATGGCTGCTCCATGCTTTTTGATAACATTAAAAAACATAGAGGTAGCAAAGGTAAACAAGATTTGGGTTTTTCTGGTGCAAATAACAAATAACAGAATGAATAATCTATTTTGAGGAACATTCCAGGACTCCTATAAATCCCGTGCTACTCCTGTATGTTGGAAAGCTGATTCACTCCTTCACAGAACACCTTACATAGGAGGAGTCTGGAGTGGACTAGTGTGCCCTTCCAAACCCTAGACCTCTTAATGAAATCTGAGTGAATACTGTCTGTGTGAATACTGTTACCACCCTGACTTTATCTGTAGACATATGAATGGAGTACGCGACAATATGAAAATACATTAGGCAAAATCCATCTGAATTTTTCTATTTTTTTTCTATTTTTTGGAAAACAGCATTACAATCAATGTTGCTTTATTCTTCCCTATTGAAACCCACGGGACTTAGAATTCTTAAATTTAACAGATTTGTTTAAATACATCTCCTCCATGGACATTTTGCCAGTTTTCAAAAGTTAATAAAGTAAAATCACGAGGTGAACAGACACTTTGTTATTGTTCTGTGCCTTCAAGTCATTTTGGACTTATGGTGACCCTAAGGTGAAGCTATCACAGGGTTTTCTGAGGCTGAGAGTGTATGACATACCCAAGGTCACCCAGAGGGATTTCACTGCTGTTAATTTTTAATCCTCTATTAGCCATTCAAACACAGTATGTATGCAGCTAAAACTGTTATGCAGCTCACTGGGGGAATCTTGGATAGTCATTTTCTCATAGTATAGCAAACATTACAATATATTCTTGAGATTCTAATGGAATAACTTTATCTTAATTTTAATAATACTTTGGAAGAAGCATGGGGAAGCTAATATGTTTGGTGTTCAATATGCTAGACCTTTACATTAGTTTTCCATAAAATTGTGTTTTTCTCTCTCTCACACACAAGCACATGTTATGATAGTTAATTTTCTTGAGAAACAAATGGAATAACTTTATCTGTGCCATTTTAAGCATACTTTGCATCTCATGTTGGGATGAAAGGCAGAATATAAATTAAATAAATAAAGTAAATAAATTGGAGGGTCCATGGGTAGCTAACATCTTCAGTGTTCAATATTATAGACCTATAGATCAGTTTTCCATAAATTTCTTTCTTTCTCTCTCTCACACACACTATGGTAGTAAATGCTTTTTCAGTGAAAATAGCCTCCCAAAATTCTCCACTCTATCATAGAGGCCATGGTGACCCTCAATGTGGCTTTTACAACAGGCTCCCTGTGGAAGCAGAGGATATAAAACCTTGGCCAAATGATTGATCACCTAGACTAGGCCTGAGGCCTCCTTAACATTATCTGTTGAGATGTTGTCATAACTATGGAACCACAAAAACACAACTAGAAAAAAAAACTCCAAAGAAGTAGCCCAAATTTAAAGGTTTGAACTAATTTTCCAGACATCCAGCAGACATTTGCTTGAAATAATCTTATTATCCTGAAAGATTCCCAGATTAGATTATGGCAAAGATGACAGTTTTCATTCACAGCAGCGTAACCCTTCTGCAATCTTATTTTCAGAATACCCTCTTACTGTGTCTCCTCAATTTATGAGCTTAGCTTTTTCTCAAGGCAAGTGATTGCTCGGAGGAGAAATGTATGGCTAGAACATTGCTCAAAATGTGACATGCCTGAGTAATAGTCTTCAGAGATTTTCTATACATAAATCATTTCTTTCAACATCTCCTCTCTTTTCTTGATTTGCAATAATGCTCCTTCCCCACCACCACCTGTAACTCTCATCCTTTCTTTCCTTCTCCTGTGAGTCTTGGTGTCCTCTCTTAATGGACTCTGCTTTTATCTTCATTCTTTTCTCTCATGTTTACTTTTTTCTGTTCCTTTTTGCTTTCCTTAACATTCCATAGCTAGCTGTTAGTTCAGTTCACCTACTTGTCTCTATCGGATTGTTCATATAGACATGGTTCACATTAAACTCCTGCTCATCTCTCTGAGCCCATAATATCCCATCTACCCAGTACAGCAGAAGAGTGTAATTTGGCACCACAGAGGCAAAACTTACATGCCTTTTTTCCTTTCCTTCTTTCTATCTACATATTCCCCCATCCATACACATAAATGCACTGTTCTTAGCAATAATTCCAAATATTAGAAGCCAATTCTAAATGGTCTATCCAGTAATGAAATATATCCAAATACATATAAGCCAGGGTATCTTGTTGCAGAATTGGATTGTCTTGGTGCCAGATGCACTGCTCTAACCTTGGATATGGTCCTTCAACTTCCTCAGCATAAAATATGCAATTAAAATTTACTCTGGCACACAGCATGATTGTATGACTGCTCATTTGCATTGGGTTTTTGTTATCAGTTGCTTTATCAGGTCCTTCACCCCCAACACAATGTCAATGGCATCATTCAAATGCAAATGTAACTATGCAATTTCCCAAGATCTCTGTGATAAAATTCAGTAGACCTGTCCAGCTCCAATATCCACATTCTTATCTTAACGTTAGATAACACTCCTGTATGTATTTTATTGTGTTGTGAATTCTGTCAAAATCTTCCACCATTATGTTAATTGAACTAACCTAAGCACCATGATTCTGTGCCAATGGGCTTGTAAGTAATCATACAGATGTTGATGGAATTTACTTCCAAGTGATTGTTCTTAGAATCAAAGTGTAAATAAATAAATGCTTCCTTCTCCTCTCCCCTATTCATAAATCTATCTGGTCCTTAATTTCCATTGTGATTTCTTTTCTTTTTTTAAAAGCCATTACTATGGGCATTTATTGATTGATTTGATTTAGACGTCATGTACCTCTAGTTTTGCCACAACAAAATTAAACAAAAGGATGCAAATAAAAACATTAAGATTATAATATCAAAATATAATTATACAAAATATATGATTAAAAGTCCCTTCCTTAGTAGTCAGTCAATTGTTCACAGCCTGCTAAAGTAAGAAGGTCTTTGCTTGCTTTGAAGAGTGCAACAAGGAGAGGAACAATCTAACCCACATTGGAAAGGAGTTCCACTGGGAAAAGCCACTTAAAAAAACCTTCTCTTTTGTCCCCAATATGCCAATAAATATGGTGGGGCCAGTTCACCTTCCCTTCTGTAGTGGAATATACTCTCTTGGACAGTGGTAGAGTGCCTTTCATTCAAGATTTTTAAACAGAGGTCGGATACCCTCCTCTCAGGTGTACTTATCTTCACTGCTAGGGTGTAGGACTAGATGGCATTTGCTGCCCCTTTCAATTCTATGGGCTTATCTACATGGGCAATTTACCCTATCTTGCCCATGTCTTAGAACCCTGCAGTCCTGACTTCCACTAGGGGGAGCGAGGATGCTGGACAGGACCTAACGGGGCTCCGTGGGGACCTGTTGCCCGTGAGCAGCAAAGGGGGGTCTGACGAGGAGAAACCCCCAACTTTATACCTGAGAAGGTACAAGAAGAGTGGGGCTTGCAGTAGCTGTCTATATTGAGCTGGGGGGGAAGGAAGACCCCTACCTTCACTTACAAGTTGGCAGGCTGAGCAGCCATTGCTGCTTCGGAGCCTTAGGGCACAAAGTCCTCATTTCTCTACCCTATTTTTAAGCAAGACATTATCAAAGTCATAGTTGTTTTTGAGAAAAATAACTTAAAGAAGTCAACTTTACTTTCAACAGTTGGCTCTCATCCAGAGGGTATTTACTACACTTACTTTGTCTGGAAAGACATCAATTTACCAGACTCTTGGTAGGCTTACCCCCCTTGCCACATTTAAGCTACTTTTCTTAATTCTGGGAATAAAAAGCAAAAAACGAAGGGCAGTTTGCCACAGGAGACAAGTACAAAGAAAACTTAATAATAGAGGCAAGTAGGGAAAGAGAGAAACTGAACTGAACTAAACAAAAGAAAATGTAAAAAAACAAACAAACAAACAAAAAACACCTTCTTACCTTGATAGAAGGAGTGAAAAAAAATAAAAGGAGGGAGAAATAGAACTGCGACATACTAGCTACGCAGTTAGTTAACTAGACAACCCGGATTGGTGGAGAGAAAAGAAGGAGAGAGAGGAGGAGGAGTCCAAAGGTTGATAAGGTATCCCTAAGATAGTAGCCAGGATCTGACCTAAATCCTGAACTGGAATACGAGAGTGGGTGGTTTGTTATGAGTAGCAGATGGTGTTGTTGAGAAGCCAAGAGGGATCCGAGGAGTGAACGAGGGTGGAAGGAACAAACAGATAGGGGGAGCAGACAAACAGAGCAGATAGGAGAGCGAAAGGAGGAACAGACAGGGATGAGGTACAGATGGAAAAGCAGACTGACAGGCGGTGAGACCAGATGGAAGAGCGAGAGGAGGAGCAAAAGATGACGAATTGACTGAGCAGATGGGGTTGGGGCAAGGAGCAGTCAGGAGCAGATGGGAAGGGAAAGGAGGAGCAGATGATGGGCCGACATTTGGGAGAGCGATAGGAGGAGAGGACGAGGACGTGGCACAGACGGAAGGTGGAGCGGACGAGAACAGAGTTGCTGATGGGCTGACAGAAGGGAGGAGTAGCTGGAGGCAAAGAGCAGAGTGGACCCAGACGGAACGGAAGGATAGAAAGGGAGCAGACGGTGGTTTTGCTGGCGATGGAAAGAAGGAATTAATTGGGAGCTGTCAAAGACTCAGAGAGAAAGGCAAAAGAGAAAGTTGGTGTAGCTGAGGTTCCAGAGATGATTAAGAGGCAAGCAGTGAAGCGGAGCAGAAGATTTGAGAGAGTCATTCAAGAGACTGCCATAGGGGTTGGAGTGTGTGATAGGGGGAAGTGGTTGGGGGGGGGAAGAGAGAGAGAGAATTATATATGTATATACGTGTGTAGGTATATATATATATATATATATATGTGCATGCACGTGTATATATACATAGACAAATACAAATTCTGTTGAGTAGAGCAAACTTCAATATTAAAGGGATATTAATTTGCTATTAATTGAGGTTAAGTAACAGAAGGAAAGTCCAGATTCATCCGATCCTGAAACAAATAACTCAACCCTTAATTTGTTTTGAAGATACATATATATAGAGAACAAGAATTACTGATTATATTGGCTAGAATTTATACATATATATATATATATATCCAACAAGAGCTACTGTTTGCCATTCTACTTTGCTCTTCCACAGATGGCCTCGGGGTTGAGACCAAGAGCGTATACTACTTCCCAAGTATCAACATTGAGAAGGTCCTCAACCGAGATGCTGCCAAAACAAATTGATATCAACGCTCAGATCTTGGAAGAACTTAAATCTTTCAAGAGAGAGATAAAGGAAAAAATACAAAATCTTAAGAAAGACATGAGCAAGATTTTGAGAAAATAGAGAAGAGACTGGACAAAATGTCAATGAGCCTGAAAGAAATTAAAGGGGAGGTAGACAGTGTGAAAAATAGGACAACAACCTTAGAAAGCCAGATGGTAAACTTGACAAAAAGACTTGGATAAAGAAAAACACATTAACCTCTCTCAAGAATTAAGATACAGGGAGAAATGTATAAAATTGAGAGGTCTATCAAGAATGAGATATGAAAATTTACATGAAAGATTGATACCAGCTATTGCGAGCTTTGTGGATGAATCAGAAGAGAATATAGGGAAGGAGATTGATAGGATATTTATAGCAAGCTCGGCAATAGCGAAGGAGTGGAAATTACAAAGAGACATTGTGATTTCATTTATAAGATCAAAATATAGAGACAAACTAATCCAAATGTACTATACACACAAGTTAACAATTGAGGGGCAGGAAATCCAAATTTATAAAGATATCCCAAGTGAGGTTCTTAGAAAATAACATGACTATAAGCAACTCATGCAAAGATTATCACATATGGGAATTAACTTTAGATGGGATCGAATAAAGGGAGTCTCCTTTGTGCACCGACAGAGAAGATACAAAATAAATTCAACAGATAAAGTGAAAGAAATGATGGGAAAACTAGAAGAAGAGGAGAAAGATAAGAGAAGAAGGAAAACGAGACGAGATGACAATAAACAACCAATGAAAAGAGGAAACTAGGAAGACCCAGAGGAGAAAGAGGAGAGGAAAGATAATCTTGAAGAAGTATCTTGTGAGGGGTCGGAAAAGGAAGAAGAGGAGGAAGAAGGGGGAATAGAGAGAGCAGTAGGAGGAGAGGAGGAAGAGGATGAAGGCACATAAAGAATGACATTAAATTTAGTATCATGGAACGTGAATGGCCTCAACACGCTAGTTAAGAGAAGAAAGGTATATCATTTCCTGGAAAAGAACAAAGCGGACATAACTTGCCTTCAAGAGGTTAGAATACGCCAGAATGAGAGCAAATATTTAAAAAACCAAAAATTAGGTCAAGAATTTGCTTCTTTATCACCAAAAAAGAAAAAAGGGGTGGTAATATATATAAATAAAAAGTACGAAGCAAAACAGATATTGAATGACAATAAAGGCCCACTTAATTGGAACAGAAATAAACCTCCCCAACCAAAAGATATATATAATTGCAATTTATGGCCCATTAGCTAGAAAAGAACGATTCTATAAAGATTTGTGTCTGGAATTGACAAAGCACGAAAGAGGTCTAATAATACTCGCTGGAGATTTTAATGGTGTGTTGAACGGGAAAAGGGATAGATCCGGAGGAAGTAGAGAGAGTCAGGGCAGACTTCTGCAGATCTGCCTTGATTTAATGGAGGAATTCCAATTAACAGATCTGTGGACAGTTAAATATCAAAGGGAGAAAGGTTACACATTCTGTTCAGAAACCCACAAGACAATGTCAAGAATTGATGTTCTGGATAACAAAGACTTTGTTATCAAGAATAAGTGAGATGGAAATAACACCAAAAATAATATCCGATCATAATCCCATAAGGTTCAAAATGTCTCTATTTAAGAAAGAATACACATGGTGACTCAGGGATGATTTAATAAAGGACGACAACTTTATTATGAAAATGAAGAGAGAAATGAGCCAATTCTTTAAAGAAAACAAAGAAGACATGAAAATGAGGATAGTGTGGGATGCCTTCAAAGCAACTATTAGAGGCTTATTTCTACAAAGAGGAGCAGAGAAGGCCAGGGCAAGAAGAGAAAAAAATCAAGAACTTTTGCAAAAACTGACAGAAAAAGAGAGAAAATTAAGAGAAAACCCCCAAAATAAAGTATTAATTAAGGAAATTGATTTGTTAAAAAGATCAATAAATAAAACAATGGTTGAGGCGATTGGTCTGAAAGTGATGAAAGTAAAACAGAGGGTATTCGAGCAAGCTAACAAGACTGGTAGATGGCTGTCTTATAGATTGAAAAAGGAAAAAGAAAAAAGGATGATAACTGAAATCAAGACGAACGGGAAATCCCTGACACTTCAAGAAGACATTAAAAAAGTGTTTGTTGATTATTACTCTCTGTTCTACAAAGAAACAATACAAGAAGAAACGTGGGAAAGGAAGATGACCAGATATATAAAGAAGAACAAGTTTACGATGATCCCAGAAGACTACAGATTGAAGCTATCTATACCCTTTACTCTGGAAGAAATGGCCAAGGCTATTCAGGATTTAAAATGTGGCAAGGCACCAGGATCTGTTGGGTTTACGAACATCTTCTATAAAATCTTTGAAAAAGAAATATCAAGTCACCTCCTCGAAGTTATTAACCAGATACCTAAAGAGGGAATGCCTGACACATGGAGAACGGCAAATATTATAACGATTTGGAAAAAAGGCAAGGATAAAACTGATGTCAAGAATTACCGCCCCATCTCCCTCCTCAATGTGGACTACAAGATCTATGCAACTATGTTAGCAAACAGAATTAAAGGTGTATTAAAAGAAATAATACATTCTGATCAATGCGGCTTTCTTCCAGGAAGATTATTATCAACAAACATTAGGTACATTATCGACATTTTGGAATTCCTGGAAAAAAACAATGATCGTACAGCAGCAATAATATTTGCGGACACTGAGAAAGCATTTGATAACATCAACTGGCACTGCTTACTTAAAACAATAGAAGAGCTTAGTTTTGGACAATTTATAACAACGAACATAGAAAAAATATATACGGAGCAAAAGGCTTATATTATAGTGAATGAAGAGAGATCACAAGAAATCCGGATTCAAAAAGGGACTAGACAAGGGTGTCCTCTATCCCCCCTACTTTTTATAACATTACTGGAAATTCTGTTGAATAGGATCAGAGAAGAAAAAAAGATACAAGGATTAAAAATTAAGAATCAGGAATATAAGATTAGAGCATTTGCGGACGATATAGCCATCATTCTAGAAAACCCCGTGGATAATGTGAACCATCTAATAGAAACTATTGAGGAATTTGGAGTCTATGCTGGATTTAAGATAAACCAGGATAAAACCATAATCCTAACTAAGAATATAACAAAAAAAAAGATCAAGAACTACTAAGAGAAAGATCCAAATGCAAACTAGAGCAAAAAGTGAAATATCTTGGAATATGGATATCTATTAGGAATTTGGACTTATATGAGAATAATTATGAGAAGACCTGGAAGACAATTAAGGAAAGTTTAAAGATTTGGTCCAAATTGAATCTTTCATTGATGGGGAAAATAGCAGCGATCAAAATGTCGGTCCTCCCGAAGATAATGTTTCTGTTTCAAACTTTGCCAATTATATCAAATGACAAACCGTTCAAAAGATGGAACAAAGACTTAAGAGAGTTCATATGGAACGGGCGGAAAGCAAGGATAAAGTGGGAAACCCTGATAGAAAGATCTGAAAGAGGAGGACTTGACTTGCCTGATTTACAAATTTATCAAAAGGCGTGTACTTTAGTGTGGACAAGTGAGTGGATTAAATTGGACACCTGATGGCCAGATTTGCGGGGTGGTGGGGACCTCTTACCTTCAGCCCTCCTGAGTGGTCAGGAGGGAGCAGCCTGGGTGCCACCATACTGCTCGTCCTCCTCCTGGCATGCTTGGCTGGCCAGGAGAGAGTATCGGGCAGTAGCCAATCAGGAGGAGGCTCCCTCTTCCTGATTGGCTGTTTCCAGCAGCAGGTGGCCAATCGAGGGCAAGGAGGTGCCTGGCCTCTGATTGGCTATGGGGGTACGGCCTGCTGCTCTGTGCAGCAGGGTTCCCCTCTGATCCAGTGGTTGGGTATAAATTTCCAACCACACCACCAGACCAGGAAGTGGCTCTCAGGGAGCTGAAGACACACCCACCCACCCTTTGTTGGTTCAAGTTCAGTATGCAGTATCTTTGTTCTTTGTCACAGCTTTTAGGAGCACTTGGCATGGGTTCTGATCATAACTTATTGGTAAGGGGTCTCCAACAAGTTCCAGGGCTGGGTCAAGTTTAAGTTGCTCCAGCAGAAGTTGCTTCAAAATACAATAAGTTGCTCCAGCAGAAAGGAGTTTACTTGTGGTGTTCCGCAGGGCGCCATCCTGTCCCTGATGCTCTTTAACATCTATATTAAGCCGCTGGGTGAGAATATTCGGAGTTATGGGGCTGGGTGTTATCAGTACGCTGATGACAACCAGATCTATTTCTCCTTGTCCCAATCGTCGGCCTCAAATTCCGATGGCCTCTCCTCTTAATGACTGTCTTAAAGCAGTAATGGGCTGGATGAGGAAAAACAGATTGAGATTAAATCCAGACAAAACGGAGGTGCTCACAGTAGCGGCCCCGAAACCAGGAGTTGGGCTGCAACCTCCAGTCCTAGACGGGGTCACGCTCTCCATTAAGGACTGTGTTCGCAGTCTGGGGGTGCTTCTTGATTCATCGCTTCAGGTGACGAGTCAGGTGCATGCGACAGTCAGGAGCGCCTGTTATCAGCTTCGGCTGATATACCAGCTGTGCCATTTCCTGGAAGTAAAGGACCTCGAGACTGTGGTGCACACGCTGGTAACCTCTTGTCTAGATTTCTGCAATGCGCTCTACATGGGGCTGCCCTCATGCTTTGTCCGGAAACCTCAGTTGGTACAAAATATGGCAGCCAGAGTGGTCTCGGGAACATCTCAAAGAGACCATATAACTCCAGTGTTAAGATCTCTCCACTGGCTGCCTTTCAGTTTCCGGGCCCAGTATAAGGTGTTGGTTATTACCTTTAAAGCCCTAAATGGCTTGGGTCCAACTTATCTCCGGAACCGCCTCCTTCCATACAATCCTCCCTGCGCACTCCGGTCCTCTGGGAGGAATTTTCTTCAGCCACAAAAATCTAGGCTGTCTGCAACCTCCCAGAGGGCCTTTTCGGTAATCGCCCCCAAATTGTGGAATGAGCTGCCAAACGAGATCCGTCAGATAACAAGCCTGAGTAGCTTTCAAAAAGCACTAAAGATGGATCCCTTTCGGCAGGCCTTTCCTAATTAGATCCCATCCTCAGGGGATCCTGGCTTCTTTTAGTCCGCTGGCCACTTATTGTACTTTATTGTATTTATTATTTTAAATGTGATTTTAGATCAGTTGGTTTTAATTTATAATTGTTTAATATTTTTTTATGGGGGAGGGTGGGGTGGGGGTGTTTAGGGATTTTATCTGTGCAGTTGCTCCTCCACATTCGCGAACTTGACATTAGCGGTTTTGCTTATTCACGGTTTTGGGAGGGCCCCCAGGGCCCCCCCAAAACCGCGACACGGGGCCTCCAGAGGCCCCGTGAAAGCACTGGGAGGGAGCGGGGAGGCCTCCACAGGGCCTTCGGGGACCCTCCAGAGGCTCCGCGAAGGCCTTGGGAAGGAAGGGGGAGGGCCGGGGAGGCCTTCACGGGGCCCCCGAAGACGCTCCGGAGGCCCCATGAAGGCCCGGGGAGGGGATGGGGAGGGCCGGAGAGGCCTCCATGGGGCCCCTGGGGTCACTCTGGGAGGGTGGGGGGAGGCCGGGGAGAGCGACCACGAGGCCCCCGGAGGCCTCGGGGTCACTCTGGGAGGGCGGGGGTGGCTGGGGAGAGCGACCACGAGGCCTCCAGAGGCCCCGGGGTCGCTCTGGGAGGGTGGGGGGTGGCTGGGGAGAGTGACCACGAGGCCTCCGGAGGCCCTGGGGTCTCTCTGGGAGGGTGGGTGGTGGCTGGGGAGAGCGACCACAAGGCCTCTGGAGGCTCCGGGGTCGCTCTGGGAGGTCGGGGGGTGGCTGGGGAGAGTGACCACGAGGCCTCCGGAGGCCCCGGGGTTGCTCTGGAAGGGCAGGGGGTGGCTGGGGACAGCGACCACGAGGCCTCCGGAGGCCTCGGTGTCGCTCTGGGAGGGTGGGGGGAGGCCGGGGAGAGTGACCACGAGGCCTCCGGAGGCCTTCGGGTCGCTCTGGGAGGGCGGGGGGTGGCTGGGGAGAGCGACCACGAGGTCTCCGGAGGCCTCGGGGTCACTCTGGGAGGACTGGCTGGGGAGAGCGACCACGAGGCCTCCGGAGGCCTCGGTGTCGCTCTGGGAGGGTGGGGGAGGCCGGGGAGAGCGACCACGAGGCCCCCGGGGGCCCCGGGGATGCTCTGGGAGGGCGGGGGGTGGCTGGGGAGAGTGAGCACGAGGCCTCCGGAGGCCCCGGGGTCGCTCTTGAAGGGCGGGGGGTGGCTGGGGAGAGCGATCACGAAGCCTCCGGAGGCCTCGGGGTCACTCTGGGAGGGTGGGGGGGCCGGGGAGAGCGACCACGAGGCCTCCAGAGGCCCCGGGGTCGCTCTGGGAGGGCAGGGGGAGGCTGGGGAGAGTGACCACGAGGCCTCCGGAGGCCCCGGGGTCGCTCTGGGAGGGCGGGGGGTGGCTGGGGAGAGCAACCACGAGGCCTCCGGAGGCCCCGGGGTCGCTCTGGGAGGGCGGGGGTGGCTGGGGAGATTGACCATGAGGCCTCCGGAGGCCTCGGTGTCGCTCTGGGAGGGCGGGGGGAGGCCGGGGAGAGTGACCACGAGGCCTCCGGAGGCCTTCGGGTCGCTCTGGGAGGGCGGGGGGAAGCTGGGGAGAGTGACCACGAGGCCTCAGGAGGCCTCCGGGTCACTCTGGGAGGGCGACCACGAGGCCTCCGGAGGCCCCGGGGTCGCTCTGGGAGGGCGGGGGGTGGCTGGGGAGAGTGACCACGAGGCCTCCGGAGGCCCCGGGGTCGCTCTGGGAGGGCGGGGGGCGGCTGGGGAGAGCGACCACGAGGTCTCCGGAGGCCTCGGGGTCACTCTGGGAGGGCTGGCTGGGGAGAGCGACCATGAGGCCTCCGGAGGCCTCGGTGTCACTCTGGGAGGGTGGGGGAGGCCGGGAAGAGCGACCACGACGCCCCCGGAGGCCCCGGGGATGCTCTGGGAGGGCGGGGGTGGCTGGGGAGTGTGAGCATGAGGCCTCCGGAGGCCCCGAGGTCGCTCTTGAAGGGCGGGGGGTGGCTGGGGAGAGCGACCACGAAGCCTCCGGAGGCCTCGGGGTCACTCTGGGAGGGTGGGGGGGCGGGGAGAGCAACCACAAGGCCTCCGGAGGCCCCAGGGTCACTCTGGGAGGGCGGGGTGTGGCTGGGGAGAGTGACCACGAGGCCTCCGGAGGCCCCGGGGTCGCTCTGGGAGGGTGGGGGGTGGCTGGGGAGAGCGACCACGAGGCCTCCGGAGGCCCCGGGGTCGCTCTGGGAGGGCGGGGGGTGGCCGGGGAGAGCGACCACGAGGTCTCCGGAGGCCCCGGGGTCGCTCTGGGAGGGCGGGGGGTGGCCGGGGAGAGCGACCACGAGGCCTCCGGAGGCCCCGGGGTCGCTCTGGGAGGGCTGGGGTGGCTGGGGAGAGCGACCACGAGGCGTCCGGAGCCCCGGGGTCGCTCTGGGAGGGCAGGGCTGGCTGGGGAGAGCGACCACGAGGCCTCCGGAGCCCCGGGGTTGCTCTGGGAGGGCGGGGGGAGGCCGGGGAGAGTGACCACGAGGCCTCCGGAGGCCTCCAGGTCGCTCTGGGAGGGCGGGGGGTGGCTGGGGAGAGCGACCATGAGGCCTCCGGAGGCCTTGGTGTCGCTCTGAGAGGGCGGGGGGAGGCCGGGGAGAGTGACCACGAGGCCTCCGGAGGCCTCGGTGTCGCTCTGGGAGGGCGGGGGGAGGCCGGGGAGAGTGACCATGAGGCCTCCGGAGGCCTTGGTGTCGCTCTGAGAGGGCGGGGGGAGGCCGGGGAGAGTGACCACGAGGCCTCCGGAGGCCTCGGTGTCGCTCTGGGAGGGCGGGGGGTGGCTGGGGAGAGCGACCACGAGGCCTCTGGAGGCCTTTGGGTCACTCTGGGAGTGCTGGGGTGGCTGGGGAGAGCGACCACGAGGCGTCCGGAGGCCCCGGGGTCGCTCTGGGAGGGCAGGGCTGGCTGGGGAGAGCGACCACGAGGCCTCCGGAGGCCTCGGGGTCGCTCTGGGAGGGCGGGGGGAGGCCGGGGAGAGTGCCCACGAGGCCTCCGGAGGCCTCCGGGTCGCTCTGGGAGGGCGGGATGAAGCCAGGGAGAGCAGCCACGAGGCCTCAGGAGGCCTCCGGGTCACTCTGGGAGGGCGACCACGAGGCCTCCGGAGGCCCCGGGGTCGCTCTGGGAGGGCGGGGGGTGGCTGGGGAGAGCGACCTCGAGGCCTCCGGAGGCCTCCGGGTCGCTCTGGGAGGGCGGGGGGAAGCCGGGGAGAGTGACCACGAGGCCTCCGGAGGCCCCGGGGTCGCTCTGGGAGGGCGGGGGGTTGGCTGGGGAGAGCGACCACGAGGCCTCCGGAGGCCTCCGGGTCGCTCTGGGAGGGCGGGGGGAAGCCAGGGAGAGTGACCATGAGGCCTCCGGAGGCCCCGGGGTCGCTCTGGGAGGGTGGGGGTGGCTGGGGAGACTGACCACGAGGCCTCCGGAGGCCCCGGGGTCGCTCTGGGAGTGCGGGGGTGGCTGGGGAGAGCGACCACAAGGTCTCCGGAGGCCCCAGGGTCGCTCTGGGAGGGCGGGGGGTGGCTGGGGAGAGCGACCACGAGGCCTCCGGAGGCCCCGGGGTCGCTCTGGAAGGGCGGGGGGTGGCTGGGGAGAGCGACCACGAGGCCTCCGGAGGCCTCGGGGTCGCTCTGGGAGGGCGGGGGGAGGCCGGGGAGAGCGGCCATGAGGCCTCCGGAGGCCTCGGTGTTGCTCTGAGAGGGCGGGGGGAGGCCGGGGGAGAGCGACCATGAGGCCTCCGGAGGCCTTGGTGTCGCTCTGAGAGGGCGGGGGGAGGCCGGGGAGAGTGACCACGAGACCTCAGGAGGCCTCCGGGTCACTCTGGGAGGGCGACCACGAGGCCTCCGGAGGCCTTGGGGTCGCTCTGGGAGGGCTGGGGTGGCTGGGGAGAGCGACCACGAGGCGTCCGGAGGCCCCGGGGTCGCTCTGGGAGGGCTGGTGTGGCTGGGGAGACCCACCACGAGGCCTCCGGAGGCCCCGGGGTCGCTCTGGGAGGGTGGGGGGAGGCCGGGGAGAGCGACCACGAGGCCTCCGGAGGCCTCGGGGTCGCTCTGGGAGGACGACCACGAGGCCTCTGGAGGCCCCAGGGTCGCTTTGGGAGGGCGGGGGGTGGCTGGGGAGAGCGACCTCGAGGCCTCCGGAGGCCTCCGGGTCGCTCTGGGAGGGCGGGGGAATCCGGGGAGAGTGACCACGAGGCCTCAGGAGGCCTCTGGGTCACTCTGGGAGGGCGACCACGAGGCCTCCGGAGGCCCCGGGGTCGCTCTGGGAGGGTGGGGGGTGGCTGGGGAGAGCGACCACGAGGCCTCCGGAGGCCCCGGGGTCGCTCTGGGAGGGCGGGGGGTGGCCGGGGAGAGCGACCACGAGGTCTCCGGAGGCCCCGGGGTCGCTCTGGGAGGGCGGGGGGTGGCCGGGGAGAGCGACCACGAGGCCTCCGGAGGCCTCGGGATCGCTCTGGGAGGGCGGGGGGAGCCCGGGGAGAGCGACCATGAGGCCTCCGGAGGCCTCGGTGTCGCTCTGGGAGGGCGGGGGGAGGCCGGGGAGAGTGACCACGAGGCCTCCGGAGGCCTCCGGGTCGCTCTGGGAGGGCAGGGGGTGGCTGGGGAGAGCGACCGCGAGGCCTCTGGAGGCCTTGGGGTCGCTCTGGGAGGGCGGGGGGTGGCTGGGTAGAGCGACTACAAGGCCTCCGGAGGCCTGGGGTCGCTCTGGGAGGGCTGGGGAGAGCGACCTCGAGGCGTCCGGAGGCCCCGGGGTCGCTCTGGGAGGGCGGGGGCTGGCTGGGGAGAGCGACCACGAGGCCACCGGAGGCCCCGGGGTCGCTCTTGGAGTGCGGGGGGAGGCCGGGGAGAGCGACCCCGAGGCCTCCGGAGGCCTCGGCGTCGCTCTGGGAGGGCGGGGGCTGGCTGGGGAGAGTGACCACGAGGCCTCCGGAGGCCCCGGGGTCGCTCTGGGAGGGTGGGGGGAGGCCGGGGAGAGCGACCCCGAGGCCTCCGGAGGCCCCGGGGTCGCTCTGGGAGGGCGGGGGGAGGCCGGGGAGAGTGCCCATGAGGCCTCCGGAGGCCTCCGGGTCGCTCTGGGAGGGCGGGATGAAGCCGGGGAGAGCAGCTACGAGGCCTCAGGAGGCCTCCGGGTCGCTCTGGGAGGGCGACCACGAGGCCTCCGGAGGCCCCGGGGTCGCTCTGGGAAGGCAGGGGGTTGCTGGGGAGAGCGACCTCGAGGCCTCCGGAGGCCTCGGGGTTACTCTGGGAGGGCGGGGGGTGGCTGGGGAAAGCGACCACGAGGCCTCCGGAGGCCCTGTAGTTGCTCTGGGAGGGCAGGGGGTGGCTGGGGAGAGCAACCACGAGGCCTCCGGAGGCCCCGGGGTCGCTCTGGGAGGGTGGGGGGTGGCTGGGGAGAGCGACCACGAGGCCTCCGGAGGCCCCGGGGTCGCTCAAGGAGGGCGGGGGGAGGCCGGGGAGAGTGACCACGAGGCCTCCGGAGGCCTCCGGGTCGCTCTGGGAGGGCGGGGGGAAGCCGGGGAGAGCGACCACGAGGCCTCAGGAGGCCTCTGGGTCGCTCTGGGAGGGCAGGGGGTGGCTCGGGAGAGTGACCACGAGGCCTCCGGAGGCCCCGGGGTCGCTCTGGAGTACGGGGGGAGGACGGGAAAAGCCACCGCGAGGCCTCCGGAGGCCTTTGAGTCGCTTTGGGAGGGCGGGGGCGGTCTGAAGGAGTGACCACGAGGCCTCCGGAGGCTTTGTGGGTCGCTTGGGGAGGGCGGGGAGCAGCCAGATAGAGCGACCACAAGGCGTCTGGAGGCCTCAGGGTCACTTGGGGAGGGTGGGGGGAGGGCTGTCATTATTCGTGGAATTTTCACATTCGTGGGGGTCTATGGAACCTAACCCCCGCGAATGTGAAGGGACAACTGTATTGTATTTTAATTTTTGTAAGCCACCCCGATTGTTTTAACAGAGGGGCAGGGTATAAATAAATTATTATTATTATTATTATTATTATTATTAGTTCAAGGCCACAGAGATCGGGGGATCAGGACACAAGTACATGACAATTTGGGGCATGACATCAGGGGCATCCCCCCCTGGATGGCCATCCCTGATCACATGGGTGGGAGGGGAGGATAAGGGGCTGGCCAACAGGTCAGGGTATACAGGGCTCCCCTTTTACAGGCTGGTGGTTGTCGTCAGTCAGTCTGACAATGGTGGCATTGACTAGACAGGTGGGTTGGTCAATCCAAATCTGAACCCATGCGTATGTGCCAACCTAAGCAACTGTCATCAAAAAAGTTGTGGACTTTATTGCCAATTTTGACTACGTCATCTTTCAATGTTTATTTCCTGTTACAATATAAGATGTTTTCAAGCAATTGTGTTTGTGTTTATTTGGGAGGGATAAAGGGAAGGAGGGACAACCTCCCACATTGACACACAAAGACAATCATCCCAGGATCCTCCATGACAGAGAAAGATATTAAAAAAAATTCTCCTTACCATAATAAACTGGCTTGGATGGCAAAAATTCATGATCAGATGCAGCCAGAACCAGCTCCAGGAAACCATGAGAGTAGGTGGTGAGCCAAAGAGGAATTGTTATGTTATACAGCTTCATGGCTCTGTTCCTATCTCTTAGTGTCACATTGCTATGCATACGAGTTTCCATGATGCTATGCAACTTCCTGGCCTTCTATCTTTCCAAGAAAACACAAGGCTATATTATCCATGCTGCTGTGATAAAAGCAGGACAAATAACTGTAAAGGTAGAAATAGGCCAAATGGCAACGTGCACTAGTTTATGTTGGATGCACCACCCCATTTCACATCACCACAACATTGTGTGATGTAACACCTTATGGCATCTTCCTCTCTAACAAAGCACAGGCAGGGGGAGCCACATCTTTTTAAAGAGAGATTTTTGTTTCAAATTTTATTTTTTCCATACTGTCTGCATTGATTTTATTGTATGCCACCCTCAGTTCTTTTGATGGAAGATGGGATATAAATATTTAAATAAATAAATAATCAACCAATCATTTCTGCACCAGTTTTCTTCTATGATTCCGTGACTCTTAATTTGGAAGGAGGCTTTGTGCTTATATTTCCCTGTCATTAGCTCTCCATGCCACAGAAGAAATGCCTTTTGAAACAAGACAGCTGGAATCCTGTTGATTACATGGTTACAGAACTTAGATGCTTATCACATTCCAAATTAAAGCAGCAGTGCAGCAAGAAGGTTCCATCTTCCATGCTGCCTTACTGCATGACATCATTGTTCTTCCATTCAGGTCCCATGGGAGACTGAGGTAAAACCATGTCTTTTTGCTAACTGGAAAAATCTGTTAGCAAAAAGACATGGTTTTACCTCGGTCATCAACGGGACCCGAATGGCAACACTGAAAAAAAGATGATGTCATGTGGTAGGGCAGCATGGAAAGCGAAACCTTTCAGCTGCCCTGGTGCTTTAATTCAGCGTGTGATAAGCTCTTTACACATATGCTTGTACTTTTTTCACAATGGCTTAACGGTCCATGTTTTGGTAAATGAAGTTCTGATGTGTAACTATTTCCCATGCAGTTGCAGATCCCTGGATGGTACATAACTCAGTGTCTTCAATATACCATGTGATTCTCAGAGTGTGTGGAACCAGCCATTGAACATTCTCCATTTCACAAGGGGTAATAAGCAAGCACGTTTGGCAGATATACAATTAGTTTCACCAAAGCTGGCATTCAACAGAAAGGTGGTGCAGGGTAACCATCATATAACTACATGATTTACACTACACAACAATGGTGCAGGATCTTGCCATGTGTTATTCTGGGCATGTTTTTACTGTTTTCTGAGCAGTGGGAGCTAGGGATGGCCTACTAGAGAATTGCAGGGGGTGTCTTAGCCTCTTTTAAAAATGCCATTATTTATTATTTTATTTTAAAATGTCCTTTTACAAAATATAAAATACAAAATATTTTTTTTTACTTCCTTATCAACTGAGTTTGAACTTGTTCATTGTATACTCGATGATCTTTCTTATACTATAGTATTTATCTATGTAGTCTATCCTTCTTTATGGATCTGAAACATGGGTCATCTATTGCCACCACCTATGACTCCTCGAGCGCTTTCATCAGCGCTGTCTACGCACAATCCTAAATATACACTGGACTGACTATGTGACGAATCTTGCTGTCCTTGAGCAAGCAGGGATCACCAGTATTGAGGCCATGATATTGAGAACGCATCTGCGCTGGGCAGGGCACGTTTCTAGGATGGAGGACCATTGCCTCCCAAAAATACTACTCTACGGTGAACTCGCCGTGGGTCAGCGTAAGAGGGGAGCTCCAAAAAAGCGATACAAAGACTCCCTGAAACAACATCTCAGGCTCGGCCAAATTGATCACCAACAGTGGTCCGCCCTGGCCTCACATCGGGAGGCATGGAGACGCACTGTCCACAATGCTGCAGCCTTATTTGAGAACTCACACCGAACAAGTCTTGAAGAGAAACGATAACGCAGAAAGAATCACAACCCGGAAACATCACCCAAGGAGACCTTCTGCTGTGCTTTCTGCAACCGGACTTGTTTATCTCGGATTGGCCTTTTTAGTCATCAGCGCGCTTGCAGAAAGCGCGGGATGTGTCTTTCCTGAATCTTTGTTTGCGAAGAAAACCCAGAGATACATCGTATTTTTATGCATGTATACTAAAATTAAATATTCATTTCATCATATATTTACAGACATAAACATAACCCTTTAATTTTTTCTCTTTACTACACAACTTTCATGTAGTTACGGTACTCTATGTCTCATTTCATCTATCCCAAACTTTTATTTTTTCCCGTATCCATCAATCAGAAGATACCTTTCAAAGCTTCTCTCGCTTTAATCTGTAAACCAAATGCCATTTTTTAAATAATAGAAAATATCAGAGCACTCCCTGCAACTGAAAATATTATTTCCTTAACATTTTGACAACTTCTGTTCTTGTTAATAGAATAGCAAGAATTCCCTTTGAAGAACACTGTGAACTACTGTGTTACCCCCCTCTTTCTTTTCCCCATGTAGGAACTGGCTATAGTTGAAGAGAGGTGACTATGGTTGTTGACTGCAATTGGCAAGAGGGCATATGAAATAACAATAAGCTTTTATCTGAGAAATCTATAAAACTAAATCCAGTGAATGCTGAAAGTAGCAAAATATTAGTTTAACTGCCTGTTTACAACCCTTCCATAAAAGAGGGAGGGGGTAATAGTCTATAAAAAAGGATCCTGAAGCAACACTTAATAGAACAGAGGAGCATGCCTATTGTTTAACCAGATGCTGTAAATTTAACACAGTTACATTGTTGCCACCCAGGGTTTTATTGATTATATATTTTTATTAAGATGTTTATCTAGAAATTTATTGTGTCAGCTGCCAACATTATTTTTTAAACTGTGACTTTTAGGAGGAGTTTATTAATGAACTGCTATTAGAAAGCTAAGAGGGAGTAGGGGACAGGCAGAAAGGGACACACATGGTTTTAAAACATAACCACAACTTAGCCAGATACAACTGGTCCTCCATAGCCATGGATTCTATATCCACAGATTCAACCAAACATGGTTAAAAAATATAACGCCCCCCCCCCGGCAAAAAAAAATATCTAAAAAGCAAGCCTGGATTTTGCCATTTTATATAAGGGATACCATTTTGCTGCACCACTGCATATAATAGGACTTCAGCATCCACAGATTTTGATATCCAGGGGGGGGTCCTGGAACCAAACCCCAGAAGTTACTGAGGGCCCACTGTCCTCACTCAACCATCAGTTTAAAAGTAAGGATGTGAAAATATGTCAGTTTTATTTTTGTTGCATTCTTTAAAATCCCACCAGCATTCCTATCTCATACATGTCTGTTGTGGGTTGCAGGACTTTTTCCTGTCATTGTGAAAATGATTACATATATTTGTTTCCAGGCTTTTTTTTTTGTATTGTACATGAACTTTTATGCATTTTAATGTATGGATTTTTAGTCATTTGCCCCGTTTAATAAAGCACATTTGTGAGCATTTTCAAATAAAGACTTTTTTTTAGTTATGCATGTGCATATAAATAAAAATATGAACAAGATGAACCTTATGTTCATGGGTTTGTCCTGATGATAAGATGTCAAAACTGGTGAATTTTTGTTAATGGTATTATTGAACATGAATTGGTTAAATTTGCAAAGAATCTTTGTTAATCCAAATGTCTCTTTCAGTGCTGTAGTGAGATAATTGTCGTGGTGGGGTGGCGGGAGGCTCAGACAACAGTGGCAAATGATAGAAGTGTTTCTATCAAAGACATTTCTTTGAAAACGGCAAAGGTACATGAAAGGGCAAAGGAGAGAGGTAATGACAGAAATAAGCCCAGTCTTTTGCTTTTAATTAAAAACTATTAGGAAGACAAGTGAGGGCAAATGTAGCAATCTATGTATGGCTATTTAAAAGTAAACCCCGTTGTGCTTAATGGAACTTAACAACAGTTAAAATGCTGACAGTCAACCTAACACACACTTATGCCCACTTCTCTGAGGAGAAGCTAGGACTTGCTGTAAAAAGAGGTATCAATGCCTTCCTTTTACAGCTGAATATTATTGTACTTGTGTGCCTTGAATTTTTTTTTCACACTTAACAGCAAACTTAAGACAAACATATAATTGGGTTTTCTTGGCAAGATTTGTTCCGAAGGGATTTGCATTGTCTTTCTCTGAGGCCGAGAGAGCCTCACTTGCTTTAGGCCATCCAATGGGTTTCTATGGCTGATCTGAGCCACATCTACATGGGCCAGAATATACCATCTCCCTGCCAGCATATTCTGGCCACACATTTGGCCTGTTCCTTCCCCATTACCAGCACAAAATGGGATGGAGTCATAGAATCATAGAGTTGGAAGAGACCGCAAGGGCCATCTAGTCCAACCCCCTGTCCTGCAGGAATATACAATCAAAGCAACCCCAACTGATGGCCATCCAGCCTCTGTTTTAAAACCTATAAAGATGGAGACTCCACCACACCCCGAGGCAGTGCATTCCACTTCTGAAGAGCTCTTACTGTCAGGAAGTTCTTCCTAATGTTTAGGTGGAATCTCTTTTCCTGTAGTTTGAATCCATTGCTCCATGTCCTAGAACTTTATCAGACCACCCTCCAGAAATGTTCTTTTGCTGGCATATTTTGTAATGTTTTTATGCTAGCAAAAGAACTCCCTTTACCAGACTTATCTTGAGCATCATTAAAGAGGAAGCCCCAGGATAAACAGATCACGAATGGAACTCCATTTAGTTTTGAGTTCCAAATCTCTGTGATTCATGCAAGGAGACAAGAGCACAGGAAATTCAAAAATACATAAAAAAAATAAAGCATAAAAATACACTTAAAAAGCCCCAAGTGAACTGGGGAGGTTCATAAAACTAGTAGCCCCTACCTGGCTGTAAAAATCTCACCCGAAAGTGTTCTGTCATTGACACTATATTCCCCTGATCACAGTGGTGCGAAGTTTCAAACACTGGCAATGCTGGCAAAAAAAAAATGCCATGGGAGATCTAATGATGGCATGGCCCATCAATAAAATAGAAAGGCTCTTTTACATTAAGTGATTGCAAAAGGATGATGTCTTCTTGCAAGTATCTGCGAGATCACAAGTGCGGAAGTGAATGGAGCTCTGTTCACTCTCCATCAATGATGGGGTTGACTATTCACAGAGAAAAAAGGTAGGTCTGGTAGAAAGGGTTCTTTTGCTGGTAAAAAAAATGTTGTAAAATATGCTGGCAAAAGAATGTTGGTAGAGGCTTGTCTGATAAAGTGTTTTATCTTGGTTCAGTCATTAATCATAACTGTAGTCAAGAAATCAGAAGATTAATACATGTAATGAAGAAATTAGGTAAGATCCATCCTGGCTAAGATCCAAGAACAGTAAACACCATCTCCAACTGTTTTTGGAAACACTGAAATGACCTAGGAGATTTTCACATGTCAAAAATATCCTCTGCGGAAATCAGGACAGAAATATGTTGAAATATGAAATATGCTGTTTTTCCAAGACTGGACTTATTCTATGCAATCCTATCAAGCATGTACTTATGAGAAGTGGTGTCTATAGGCATTAATTTAATTTTTTTAATGAACATTTACAGTGATGTTGATCACCATTACTAGCCAGAGCCAGGTAAATGGAGTGGAAGAAAACCTTCAAGACTAGGGAGATTTTCACACATCAAAAATATCCTCCGCGGAAATCGGGACAGAAATATTTCTGTCCCGGAAGCAGCGCCGCTGTTCGCACGCCCACCTCCCTCTCCCGATATGCCGGCACCCTTGCAATGGGTTTTTTCTTCCCTCTTCGCCATTCGCCATTAATAAAATATCATGGAAGAGGGAAGAAAAAACCCAGTGCAAGGTTATGAAATTATGCATTTCTTCCTTTGAGAATGGAAGCCATGAAGAATTACATCCCTATATTTCATTCAAACATGAGAATTAGTCACTTTGGGGGGAAACTGCTGCAGCCTTATCAGCTAAATCCACAAATGCATCAGCTCAGCAGGTCACAAACAGATCATTCTCAGAGATTGAATGCAATCTAATAAAAGGGTAAAAAAATCAAAATAGAAAAGCAAAGGAACTATAGGTCTCTCCTAGAGTTAGAATTAACTGCACAAGCATAATGTGAAGGAGTCCTCGTGGCACAATGGTTAAATGCTGGTACTGTAGCCACAACATTTCAAGTTCCATCCCAAGGGCTCCAAGGTTCACTCAGCCTTCCATCCTTTTGTAGGTCAGTAAAATGAGTACCCGGCTTGTGTGGGGCAATTAGCTAACATGCATTGGAAACCACTTAGTACCTAGCATGCTATAAAGAAGTGTAGATGTGTAAAGTACTATTGCTTAACAATTTATAAGCCACTCTGAGAGCCTTTGTGGGGTATAAATACCTAAATAAATAAATATTTTTTCTGTGCTACAGAAAAGGCCATGAGCCAGCCACCCAAAATGCCTTCTGGTCACTCTACTGCATGCAAATCTCACTCAAGCTATTTCAGTAGTACATAAGTTCACATCAGAAACATAAAAGAAGGTGAATTATTTATAATGCCCATTCTCTTAATTGGTTGGAGTCCTAAAACAGCTAAAAGTAACAGTTTAGACTTTGCAAAATCATTTAAAAATAGAACAAGTTTGAAAGGGGGGAACTAACTTTCCCCCTCAACTTTTAAATCAACAAATCAGGGAAGATATGCCCACTCCAAGGCATACATAAATGGTATTTCAGGTCTCTGTTGCCAGGGCTAAGGTTTTATTACGTTTCCTGGGCCTTGGACAGCCAGCAAATTCAGCTGTCTGCTTCTTCTCAGAGACTGCCCTGTTCTAGACTAGGCTGCTGCACAGTCTAGACCTCAAAGCTTAGGTACACCAACCAGACGTATTAGTAACACCCATCACCTACAAAGGCTGGCTGAACACTGTAGGGGAGAAGGAGATGCTTTTTACAATGCATAGCAATACATTCCTTCCGACCTTTCCTACCTTCAGTTGTAAATCCTTAAAGCCTTACCACACTCCAAAGAAATGTGGCAAAGCAGCAGGAACATTCCATCTTTCCTGCTGCCTTATCACATGAGGTTGGTGTTCTTTCATTCTGGTCCCGTGGGGAACTGAGGTAAAAGCTAACCAGAAAAATCCATTTTCAAAAAGACATGCTTTTATCTCAGTCTCTCATGGGACCAGAACAAAATCATGCTGAAAGAATGCCAAAACCATGTGGTAAGGCAGCAGGAAAGATGGAACATTGCTGCTTTTCTTCAGAGGGTGATAAGGCTCTTAATTTGGCCAACTCTCTCCCCTATTCATCATGATTTGTGTTGCCTTCCCATCTATTCACCAGAATAGGTCAAATTCCTATTCATTTCTTCATTTCCTATTTTTCTGCAGTGATATTCCTGTTTATTTCTCTCCCTCAGCTTTGGGTGCATAGATTAATTTTATTTCCCTGAATATACATTCATCTACTTCATTAAAATAGTTTCATGTAATTCTTATTCTACTCTGTTGAAACTAAAGAGCAACTGATACAGACACCAAATATTTGTCATGTTGTCACTTTAATTATTATCACACTATCAGAGGTGCACCATGGGAGAGGGGCTAATGGTGCTTAGGACAGTATAGGACAGCCATCTCTAATACTCATAAATCTCTCTCAAACCAACAAACTGCTTCACCAACCACCATCCACAACAAACCCACACTGGAGATAATTCCCATCTCCTTTTTATAGGCAGTTAAACAATGCCTGTTACATCAGGCATCTCAAGTGTGCATACTCTCAAGGGCTGAGTCACACACACCTGACACTGGAGCTTAACTACTTTCATTACTAAGCTTACAGCTCCATCTTGTGGTCACATCCATGTCATTTCCTGACATCATTGACACTGTATTCATGTGAGCACAATGGTGCGATGTTTCATGTGCTGGTAATACCAGCAAAAAAAGCACCAGGGGAGATCTGTTGATGGCTTGGACTGTCAATAAAAAGGAATGTCTTTTTAACAATACAAGCTCACAAAAGGATGATGTCATTTGATATGTGTGCCCTTTTGTGTTAATTAGGTGTCATTATGATGATGTATTTGCTGCATCTCATCAAGCCTCAAGACTGCAGATTTGCTGGGGCTCAGGTCCTAAGATTCAGCATGTCAAGCCTGGAAGCTCAGAAGAACATTTGACAGGTCTGGGAGTAGAGATAGGCAATGCAGGGACAGAACATAGTGGCATCCAATGAGTACAAAGAACACATCTGGAAAGTCAGAAAAAGAGGATGCCTATTCTGGTACGTCATAGGCAGGGTTATTTGCCGACCGATTCAGGGAAATAAAGAGACCAGACACAAGAGATGGTATGAAATAAAAGGGTCTTTATTTAAACCTACCTATTTAAATCCCTCTAAAGATTCTCAGTGGAGTGAGGCAACCTGGTGAGAGAGCAGCTGAGGCAGTAGGTCTTTCCAAGACCACACCCCTCAACTTCCCCAGGAGAACACCTGACTCCTGGAGAGGAACCCCAATAGCTGGGGTTGCTCCCCAGCTGGCCCACATCTGGAAAGTCAACTCAAAAGTTCCCCACCCAATCCACAAGGATTAAAGTGGGGATTTATCCTTCAGGCCAACCCCAAGGTGGGTCTCCTTCTGTCCTCTTAGGCCACACAACCTTATGTGGCCCTTCCACAGACCTTGCCTTCACCAAAATTGGTGCCAAGGTGCACACCAAAACCTATGCCTCCCCATTTTCCATTCAAAATATAGGAACATACCTATTCAGATGCCACGCTAGCCAATTTCCCATTGCCACCTACCATTGTATGGGGTAGGTGAAAAAAAAAACTTTGAAAAGGGGGTAAAAAATTCCTACCCAGCCCCGAAGCAACATTGTACTATGTCAGAGGTGGGAGGGTGTGTCAATGATTTGAGGGAAAGAGGAGGAGCAAGGGGCAACATGGCCCTATATAGCCTCTGACCCCACCCCTTGCTCTCCAAGCACTGGCACATGTCCCCTGGCACTGTTTAACTGGTCTCCTCTCCCCTCCCATCCAGAAAAGGCAGCTCTCCCCCACACAGCTCCACTGAACAGGAGGCTGAGCTGGATTGCTAACCAATTCAAGGAAATAAAGAGACCAGACACAAGAGATGCTTTGAAATAAAAGAGTCTTTATTTAATCCTACCTATTTATTTCCCTCTAAAGGTCTTCAGTGGGATAAGGCAACCTAGTGAGGGAGCAGCTGAGGCAGTAGGTCTATCCGAGACCACACCCCTCAGCTTCCTCTGGCGAAACCTGGGTCCTGGAGAAGAACCCCAATAGCTGGGTTTGCTCCCCAGCTGGTCCGCAGATATAAAGGAAAGAGGAGGAGCAATGGGTGGCAGGACCCTATATAGCCTATGACCCGGCCTCTTGCTCTGCAAGCACCAGCACATGCACCCTGGTGCTGTTTAACACGTCTCCTCTCCCCTCCTGTCTGGCAAAGGCAGCTCTCCCCCACATGGCTGCATCGAATGGGGCGGGATTGAGCTGGAAAATCCTCACTTGTCCTGTTCTCATGCACTAGAACTAGAAATCAGCTTTTCTTCCTTGCCTTCCAAAGACTGAAACATTTTTTTGCCATTATCAATGACAGTTCTTATATTTGTAAGAGTAATTTTTGTGTAAGCTGCGCAAATTCCCCAAAACCACAATAGCTGGATTAATACACCCTTTTAAAAATCAGAAGCACTGGGTGGCTTGTTTCCATCTTTTTGATCAATCCATTGGTCCTTCTGTCCTGTATCTAGTAGCAGCAACTATGAAGGAAGTCAGATTTTAGAAAGCTTAGGTAGTGACGGGAGAGTCAGGTCAGGACATACACATGCAGTCTAGAAGGTTGCTGAGAATGGAAATGTAGGAGTGAGGTTTCAAAGGTTCCAAAGTTAAACCAACAGCCATGATGGACAATGCTGAAGGGAAAAGGCAAGATGTATACCTTATAGTCAATTCAAGAGGTCAGGAATCCATGGAATCCAAAAGGAGATGAGATCATTCACCAATGTGGTGAACATTTGTGTGCAAAAAGAACTCAGCTGCTGGGAGATTTATAGTCACTTAACCACATCAGGTGGATCATTGCCCAATATTTCCTACTCAAGCTTCTGTAGGAGGTGTTGACTTTTTCCATGCTGCTGTTTTCTTTTTGTCATGCAACAAATGTCAGGGACATCTCCTCAGGGTCCATCAGTTCTGGGTGAGTTGTGTAGGAGATATGAGTCTAAAAATAAAAATGTATTAAAAATTCCAGGGATCTAGCCCTTTTTAAAAGGAAATAAAAATATCTTCTTTAAAAAGTAAAAATCACTTCACTTTCAAAGTCATGCAGAGTGCCTCTTAAGAATGCAGACAAGCCCAATTAACATTTAAAAGTGTATTCTGAGGTCTGTGGGCTGATCACCCAGTGAATTAGACTCATTACAAAAACAAAGGAGTCAGTTTAAAAATGCATATCAAAAGTTTACTGAAGGTATATCAATCTTAATCTACATACTAAAACAATCTTTAAAAAAGGGTTCCTAACTAACTAGGAGGATTTAGGGTAGAATGACTCACCCAGCCTTTAGCAGTAGAACTACATGGTGATTTGAAAAGCAAACATCATGGCATAGCATCATAGCATGGCTTCACAGCAACATGGCTACATAAGATGGCTACAAAGCAGCATGGAGACTCAAACTTAAAAGAGACTTGCACAAAGAGCAATAAAATTTAAATTAGGTCATGTGCTGAATGACCCATCTCTCCAGTTGGTTAGAATTATCTAGTGAAATAAGAGAAAGGGAGTTTGGGAGAACAGAAGCATGCAGGGAAAATTCCTAGACTTATCTTAGGATGTGAATGGGATACACAAGATTGTTTTACATTACAATAATTATTTCCCCACATACTACAAGTTGGGGTTTCCTCTTATTAGAGGTTCTCATCAATTGTATCAGCCACCAGCCTTCCTGGATCTGTTAGGGAGGTGTCATCTAGAGCCAGCAGCCTCTACAGGTCTAAATCCTCTTAGCCAGATTCCACAGAATGAGTTATGATGCCTTCTCCTATGCAGACATGTGTGCTCTGTTTCACAAAGGGAATAGGAACTAGTTTTGTGCAAAGACACTGCACAAATAGGAAAAACCACAATGGAATAAAAGACCCTCAATATCTTGTTCTTGTACTGAAGGCAATGAATCTCAGCTTTTGTGATTCCTTGACAGGCTGTCTCATCAAGAATGAGGAATTATGTGAGAATTCTTCACATCTCTATCCAGAGGTGTTACCTGATGGATAAGGGCAGAAGCATGGTTCAGTAGCCTTAAATGTAGTTAAATCCTTGGCATCTTAAGATTAAAGGGTCTGGTTGTACATAACCTGGAAGACTTCTCCCTAAGGGACTACAGAGCCATTCCTAGTTATCATTGACAATGGGAGCTATAATGACCAATGGTTTGACCCACACAGTTTCCTATGCTTCATGTTCCACTATATGGGGTAAATCAAATAGTGGAAGCACTTGAAAAGAGCTTGCCCCTTTGATTGTAGCCCTGCAAATTACTTCTGGGGACCTGAAATTTAAGAGCAAATTAGTGAGGTATTATTACAACTCTTCATGATTCTAAAGTGACAACTGATCTGTAGATGGACAAAGGCAACTAGTATAGTACAGACGTGCAAACTATGGCATTGTCTACACAAGCTGTTTACCCCATCTTGGAGCCCTGCAGTCCAGATGATGGAACTCAGCCCCAAAGAACCCCCTTTCTCAGTAGTGAAGAAGACGTAGGTGTCTAGTAGACTGGGGTGATCTAAAGTGAGGTCAGATGGAGGTCACAAGGACCTGGGAAGTTATCTTAGAAATATTTTGGCATAAAACATACAAAAGATAGGATTAAGCAGACCCCTAGTAAACAACACCATGAAAGAGGCATGTGCCAATTCCTTCTTGGGGCCTAAGCAGTGAGTCACACATCCTAAAACAATCAAGTGACCTACACAGCCCAAATCCCCAGGAAATATCCCTCAGACCCCCTTCCTGTACTACAATGCAGGTTGTTATAAACCCATCAATGCCTATCTCAAAGTCATTAAAGACAATGATTGGAGTTTAGTTCTCCTTTCTTCCTCCCATGGGAGAGTCATTTAGCTATTGTTGTAGCCAAAACGTGTCTTCAGGGCACTAAATGGGTTATAAATATCCCATCTTAGACATCAGCATCGGGTGCCACTGTGAACAACACCCACCCACTCTGTCTGTTGGTGCACCCCCATTGGACTTCCAGGGCCACCCTAAGACTTTTGTCTGAGTACTTCGCGCCTCTTCAGACTGGTAACTATTGCCCTATCTCCTCATAGAATCATAGAATCATAGAATTGTAGAGTTGGAAGAGACCACGAGGGCCATCCAGTCCAACCCCCTGCCACGCAGGAAATCTTGATCAAAGCATCCCCAACAGATGGCAATCCAGCCTTTGTTTAAAGACCTCCAAGGAAGGAGACCCCACCACGCTCCGACGGAGTGTGTTCCACTGCCTAACAGCTCTTACTGTCAAAAAATTCCTCCTAATGTTGAGGTGGAATCTCTGTTCCTGGAGCTTGCATCCATTGCTCCATGTTCCAGTCTCTGGAGCAACAGAAAACAAGCCTGCTCCATCCTCAGCGTGATATCCCTTCAAATATTTAAACAGGGCTATCATATCGCCTCTTAACCGTCTTTTTTCCAGGCTAAACATACCCAGCTCCCTAAGTATCTCCTCATAAAGCATGGTTTCCAGACCTTTCACCATTTTAGTTGCCCTTCTCTGGACATGCTCCAATTTGTCAATATCTTTTTTGAATTGTGGTGCCCAGAACTGGACACAGTATTCTAGGTGAGGTCTGACCATGGCAGAATAGAGTGGCACTATTACTTCCCTTCTCAATCTATTCCTCTATCCAACCTTTCTGCCTTAAACTCTTTGATAGCCTTGTGTGGTTCTTGTGAGACCATGTTGCATGTGTGACTGCTTTCTGTGTTAATTTCCAATAAAAAGCATTTATCGCATTTTAACCTGCAGTTCTCTATAGTTAGTACTAGTATACATAGATGAAAAGGTCCCAAATTTACCCACCTCTTGCAGCATTCCATTTGAGCTAATAAAAATTCCCCCAAATATTAATATCTCAAGTGGGGCTCTAAAGCATCTCCCACCTCTTCGGGTAACAACAAGCCCAGCCCACTTGCCAAGGTTATTGCAGTGTGTTAGCATTGATCTCCTGGTTGCAATGATAGCAAGAAGACATCACATTTTGTACTGAGCCCCATACCCACAGTAGGAACACCTCTTTAAATAGTTCCATTTCTGTTACTTAGTAATTTTCTCAACAGGTATCCCATATGGCATAATTATCTAGTATGGATTCCTCCCTTCCACTTTTCAGAACCCTCTTCAAATGTTCAGTGTTCTCTTTCCCGTGAGCCTTGTGGCATAAGAGATAGTAATTTTACACATTGGAAGCTTTAAATTTTCACATATCCTAAATGTTCCTAAGTGGAAGATCTCTCCCTCCCTCTTTCTTTCTCTTTCTCTCTTTCTAAACTTCGTGCCCTAAAATGGAAAGAAAACAGCTGTGGCTAGAAGTCTGAAATAATTGTATTTTCCAGAGCAAGAGAAAGGGAAGAGGTATCCATAAATTGTGGTTGAGACTTCTAAATCTTCCACCAAAAGCTGACAAGCAGTTCAATGTTTCAAACCTCAAATGATATAAGTTGGACTCGAGAGAGAATTCTGGGACACACAGTCATTCTTTGCTGAGTTGTCATCTGCTGGGAACCAATCAGTTCTCTCTGTGATTGAAAGTTATTTTAATGTGAAGCCTTTGAGAATCCAATGGGAAATGCCTTGTTGATTTAATCTCCCTAGAAGTTGGTTATTTAGGCTCAGGCTATGAATCACAAACTTGGAGGATCAGCAAATTTCACAGCTGGAGGATCTCTTAGACAATATCTAGTCCAATGCCATATTCACTGTAGCACTTGCAACTACATCATATGTGATTGATGGACCATATAGCCTTTCTTTAAACACGTCTAGTGAAGGAGGGCCCACCATCTTTGGAGCATTTCTGTCCCACTGTGAAAGTGATTAATATTATGAAATGTATCCTAATATTTACCTAAAATCTCTTCTTGCCATTCTAATACATTTTTTTTTTTGTTGGCCTACCCTTTAGAAGTTACACAGAACAAGTCTTCTCCATCTTCTGCATAACAGTTCTTTATATATATATAAAAATATCCAGCTAGCTTGCTTTTTTGCTTGTCATGGGTGATACTATGATACCGTATTGCTCAACAGGATGTTCAGGTTCTTTTATGACAAGCTGTTTCAACCATTTCTCATATCATTTGTTTAGATTTCTCACCATCCTGGCTGGCTTTCTCTTGAGTTACTAGAGTTTGTTCAGTTAATTATTCTCAGAAATGGGCACAGTCCTTATATTCATCTGCATATACATTTTTGAGCTTTATTTTATCATTTGGTTTTGAAGAGGTTGTCTTTTAAAAAGAACTCAGCATTCCTATTTATATTAAAACAGATGTAAGCTCAGTGTAACTTAAGCAAGCATGCATAGGCTAATAACTGTATCAGTCAGTGAATCAGTCAGTCAATCTGTCCTTAAGGACTTTATCAGATATGGAAAAAAATTGTAGGATTATGACATTATGGTAGTGTGAAAGGGCATGGCTATCACATGATGTCATCATCTTCGCAAGGTTACTCCGTGCTCCGTCAATAGATCATCAATATCACTTTTTCGCATTATTGAGGGTGTGAGAAAACACATCCCATTATAATCATGAGATTACAGTGTGAATGGGTGGTCCTAAGTGATAAAACGTCCGGGTGAGAATACAAAAACGAAGCACAGGATGCTTTTTTTAATGAACTGTCCCATTTAGTTTGCACATTTTTATGTTTGATTCAGTGCTTGTGTGTTCATTTACTTTGTTAATTAAGGGTTAGGGAGTTTTAAGTGTGCTCCCTTCTTCTTGTGAGAACCGCTGAAAACTTGTCAATGCCAAATTGAGGATGCAAACACCCATTCTTAAAGCACTAGTGGTCATTGTTCAATAATACCATGGTGGCTCTTTTGTGTGATTACAGTGACATGCAATAGTAAGCAAAATAATGCCGCAATATTTCTTCTTTCCTCACTTGTGGAATTACAGCCTTTTTACATGCTAGTCTGATAATGTCCTATATGAAACAAATAGGACTCCAACCAATAGCCTGCATGCCATTTATTTTTAAATAGGACCTGATGTTCTGTATAGATAAATATGTACTTGTGAAGAGCATGGAAAAATTCATCCTCAGAGTTACAAGCTAAAGTAATGTTGGGTTTTAAACAGTAAGCACTTTCTCCATTTCTTCCTTGCAGGAGATTGATAGCAGACAAAGGACTTTTTCGGATGGAAGAAAAGTAACGCTAGCAGCATCGCCAGGTTGCGACGCTGCAGCGCAAGAGGGCGTCCGTTTCGGATGACGCTCCTCCCAACGGTACTGTTGCAGTACCGCTGGGACATTTGAGTGTGATATTTTTCCTGCCCAGCATCATATTTTACTCACGATCGCTGATCGCGAGTAAAATATGACGCTGGGCAGGAAAAATATCACACTCAAATGTCCCAGCGGTACTGCAACAGTACCGCTGGGAGGAGCGTCGTCCGAAATGGACGACCTCTTGCGCTGCAGCGTTGCAACCTGGCGACGCTGCTAGTGTTACTTTTCTTCCATCCGAAAAAGTCCAAAGAATTAGAATCTGTCTTACCTTTGTAAGATGGATAAGCACTAACAATACTCTTTGCTCTTTGAACATCGTACCAATGAAAACAAAAGTAGTGCTATCAAAGCAACAACCTGAAAAGACAGGTCTTTCAAATCACTAATCCTGTTTGGCATAGTGGGATCTGAACTGAGTCTGCCCTCTGTTGTCCTTCATTGTAAAGGTTTGCCAACTCCCAATGCCTGATTTGGATAAAACTATCAGAAAAGGATACTCCCACTGCAAGCTCACTATTCTGGAGTCAGGAGGAGTCAAAATACTCTAATTGGGATTCTTTTCAAAGAAGTAGCCCTGTTACTCTCTTGCAGCAAAAGGAGGAAGGGAGGGAGAGAGAAAAAATGAAATGTGGCAGCACTTTTAAGACTCCAAAGATTATCAGACGCAGCAAATACGGCTTTATTACATCAAAATGAGAACACAAAAGGGCTTCCCTATCACACAACATGGAGCCCCAGCAGAAGTGATATACAAAAATGTTTTTGTATATCACTTCTACATACAAAGAAGTGAGCTTATAACTGTTGCAGGAACCAGTCTCAGGACCACAGAGAATCTAAGAAAGTGAGCTTTATTCTTTAATTCGCGCGGGCCCTTGGCTGGAATAGTTTCAAAAAATGAACCAAGGTGCCCTGAGCCATTCTGAAAGCAACTTTTTATAGAAAAATACAGTATGTTATGAAATACAAACAGAAGCACTTCCCTCCACCCATCTAGTAGTTTCCGTAACCCATATTTGGCTTCCCTTCCTCACAATACTGTTTACATTTCAGGAAATCAGTTACAGACCGAAGCAAGATAAGCATTTTGCAATGTCTCCATTTTGAGGTCTTTGTGACAATTTCAACTTCAACTGTTGACAAAACCTTGACAGTGTTTGACACAGTTTGTTCTAGCATTGCACTCTCAGCACATCTTATTATTTGCAAGTAGCAATTAGCAATTAGCAATTAGCAATATAGCAAAGGCATATTAAAATATACTTTTGGTAAGTTCCTGAACATGGCTACCACATAACCACGAAAGCTCATGCAGAAATAAAAACCAGTTGGTCTGAAAGGTGCTGCTACATTTCTTTCCCCTCTCCTGCTCCCTTCCACTTTTTAAATTGAGATTCTGTGACAGTAGCTCTTGGACTTAGCAATGTCTTTTTTTTTTTTGTAATTAATTTTTATTAACATCTTTTACACTTAGCACAGTTATTACAGTTGTTACAATAGTATCTTATACATTCTTTCTTCTTCCAAATACATACATACAAACTTATTATTCTACTATCCCTTTTCCATATTATTTAAAATCCTCCTTTATTCTCTTCCTTAATTCATTATGTCATTACGTATTTCATTCTATCCTTTTATCCTTTCCTTTCATCCAACCTATTCAACCCTTTCCACTCCCAAGTTCACTAGTTACTTCCCATTAAGAATTATCACCTCTGGTTGTTTATCACCATTAATAATCCTTCCAGTATAGTATAGTATTTTTATATCTGCACTTCAATTATGACAATTCTTTATATATTCCACAAATTCCAAAAATGGGTGTGGTCTTTTATCCTTTTATACAAGAAATCCAGAATTTATCCAGCTGCCCCATACTGTCTCTAAATACGCTTTAGTCTCATTCCATTCATTTTCAAAATTTTCCACATCCTTATTTTTTTTATAACTCTTGTCAATTTGTCCAAATATATTAATTCTACCACTTTAATAGTCCACTCCTCTCTTGTGGGTATGCTATCAAGTTTCCAATGTCGTGCAAAAATAATTCTTGTGGCAACTATTAAACTGAATATTATTCTCTCCTCATCTTTTTTTTAATTTCATCACCAAACAGACGTACCAAAAAATAAGTCTCTGGCCACATTTGAAATTTCCTTTTCACAATCTTCTCTATCGAATCATGAACCATCGACCAAAATTTGTGTGCTTTCTTGCATGACCACCAGCAATGAAAAAATGTTCCCACTTCTTCTTTACATTTCCAGCATCGATTATTCATGTTCTTATATATTCTTGATAGCTTATCCGGTGTCATGTACAATCTGAAAAACATTTTCCAGCAGTTCTCCCTTAAATCCTGACAAAATGTTACTCTCATGGTTTTGTTCCATAACTTCTCCCATTGTTCATACAAAATTGGTGTACCTATATTCTTAGCCCACTTAATCATAGGTTCCTTTACTGCCTCATCCTCACAATCCCAATGTAATAGTACCTTGTATATTTTAGATAATATTTTAGTATCTCCTGAGAATATAATTTCTTCTATTGCTGTCTTATTTTCTTTAAGTCCAAAAATTCTTATGTCCTGTTTCAATTTCTTTCATATCTGCCTATACAACCACCATTGGCAATTAATACCTTCATTGTTTATTTCTTCTTGAGTTTTTATTTCTGGCTGATTCCCTTTCCATTTTATTAAGTGTTTATATTTCAGCCATTTTACTCCTGGTATTCTTTCATGTCTATAGAAAGCCTCGTGCGGAGATATCCATATAGGTGTTTTATAATGACATCTTAGTTTATATTTTTTTTCCACACTCTGAGTAATGGTTTTCTTATAAAATGGTCATTAAAGTCTTTGTTTACCAAATCTTTATTATACCATAAATATGCATGCCAGCCGTATCTTAGATTATCCCCCTCCAAATCTAGCAGACTTTCATCTTCGATGGTTATACATTTCTTAATCCAAGTCAAACAGCTGGCATGCAGATACAATTTCAGATTTGGCAAACCCATCCCACCTCTTTCTCTGGCATCTTGAAGGTATTTAAGCTTAATCCTAGGTTTTCATCCTGCCCAGATGAACTTATTCAATTCCTTTTGCCAATCATATACAATTCCATCGTTGTTAATTACTGGAATCATCTGCAACAGGAACAGAAACTTTGGAAGAATGTTCATATTTTTTTTTTACTTTTTATTTTTTTAATTTAAATAATAACAGTATATACACAATCCATTTCTATTGTACATAGAGAAAAAAGAAGAGGTAAAGAGAAAAAAAATTACATCACTTTATCTTTTTTTTCTTTCCTGATCTCTCTTTAACACTTATTTTCCTATGCATTATTCAGTAGAAACATTGCGATTTCTATTGCTTATTCTTCTGTCTTATACACAAATCTTCATCGTCTTCATATTCTAACTTCCTCACACTATCCCCTAGTGCGCCAAGGTTAACAACTTTCATTAAAACATACAACCTTCTTAATTCCTAACCCTTCTTCTCTTTCTTCAGATGTAATGTCTTCGTCTCATTACTTATTCACTATAACACTCCGTTTTACATCTACAAATTATCTTCTACATTCACGCTAACATCCACGCTGTCTCCTAATATAATAGCAGTTTCTGTATCTCTTCCCCATCTTCATTTGCTCTCCAAAACTTTATCAAAGGTAACCAGGTATTTAAAGATTTTTTACATTGAACATTACGCAACCTATTAGTCATACAGTCTAATTCTATCATATCTATAAGTTTAGTTAGCCATTCTTTAATTCTAGGTGGTTCTTTCTGCTTCCACTTTTTAGCAATAACTAACCTTGCCGCGGTTACCATGTACAACATAATTCTCCAATGCTGACTAAGAATGTTCATATTTATGATAGCTATGCGACCCAAAAAAGAATGCTTCATTTGTGTCCATTTTTCTATTGATTTCTTTATTTCTTTCCATAAAACTTCATAATTATTTTTAATTGTGTCACTATTAATTTTTGTCATCACAATACCCAAGTATTTTACCTTTTTATCCCATTTGAACTGTGTCTTCTTCTCTATCTCTTCTTTTTCTTCACTATTTAGGTTAAATGGAAGCATAGAATCATAGAAGTGTAGAGTTGGAAGAGACCACGAGGGCCATCCAGTCCAACCCCCTGCCACGCAGGAAATCTTGATCAAAGCATCCCTGACAGATGGCAATCCAGCCTCTGTTTAAAGACCTCCAAGGAAGGAGACCCCAGCACGCTCCGAGGGAGTGTGTTCCACTGCCGAACAGCTCTTACTGTCAAAAAATTCCTCCTAATGTTGAGGTGGAATCTCTGTTCCTGGAGCTTGCATCCATTGCTCCGTGTTCCAGTCTCTGGAGCAGCAGAAAACAAGCCTGCTCCATCCTCAGCGTGACATCCCTTCAACTACTTAAACAGGGCTATCATATCGCCTCTTAACCAACTTTTTTCCAGGCTAAACATACCCAGCTCCCTAAGTCTCTCCTCATAGGGCATCGTTTCCAGACCTTTCACCATTTTAGTTGCCCTTATCTGGACATGCTCCAATTTGTCAATATCTTTTTTGAATTGTGGTGCCCAGAACTGGACACAGTATTCTAGGTGAGGTCTGACCATGGCAGAATAGAATGGCACTATTACTTCCCTTGATCTATATACTATACTTCTATTGATACAGCCCAAAATCGCATTGGTCTTTTAAGCTGCTGCATCACACTGTTGACTCATGTTCAACTTGTTTTATTTTTATTTATATTTAGCCCTGATATTTCTTCAAATTCTCTCAAAGTATTTTTAATCTCTTCTATATTTTCTTGAGGATTTTCTCCTATCAAGACCAAATCGTCTGCATATTCTCTTATTTTGATTTCCTTTTTAAAAATTTTTAATCCCTGAATTTTATTGTTATTAATGATAATGTTTATCATTAATTCCATAGCTAAAATGAACAGTAACGGAAATATAGGGCAACCCTGTCTTGTGCCTCTATATATATCCTAATAATTTCTGTTTGCTCACCATTCACTGATATTGTTGCCCTTTGCTCAGTGTATATTGCTTTAATCCAATTAAAAAAAACCTATTACCCCAGTTCATCTTTTTTTAAATATTTCAATAATTAAATTCCAGTTCATGCTGTCAAACTCTTTCTCTATGTCGATAAAAATTAACGCAGCCTTCTTTTCATTATGTTTCCTATAATACTCAATCACATTTATAATCAATCTCACATTTTTATTTATCTGTCTTCCTGGAAGAAAACCTTTTTGCTCCTCTCCAATCACCTCCGATAGAATTTCTTTTAATCTTCTTGCCAATTTTTTTGTATATATCTTATAATAATGATTTAATAAGGTGATTGGTCTATAATTAGTAACTTCCATTGGATCTTTCTCTGTTTTCTGTATTAGGGCAATTTGTGCTTGTTTCCAGGAATCTGGTATCCCTTTCTCTTTGATGCTATTCAACATTTTTTCCATATGCAATAATATCTGCTCCATCACTGTTTTATAATATATCATTGACAGGCCATCCGGACCTGGTGATTTACCTAATTTCCCGTTCTTAATAACTTTTATAATTTCTTCCTTTTTTATGTCTTTATTTAAATGTGATATTTGATCCTCTGAGAGCCTTAAAGGCATATTATTATTAATAAAATCCAACATCTTTGATTCATTAACTTCTTGTTTCCCATATAATTTGGAATAGAAATCTACAAAAGCTTTTTTAATATGTTCTTTGTCATTGAATTCTTTACCAGTGATTCTTATTCCAATTATATTATTTCTTCCTTTTTGTTTTCTTAGTTGCTGTGCTAGCCATTTACCTGGCTTATTAGCATTCTCAAAACATTTTTGTTTATTTTGTTTTAACTTATTTCCCAATTCCTCAGTTAGTATTATGTTTATTTGATTTTGTAATATTTTTATTTCATTGTCTATATCTGACCTTGAGGGATTTTGTTTAAGTTCCTCTTCTTTGTTTTTAATCAACTTATTTATGTTATTTAGTTTCTCTCTTTCTCTTCTTTTCCTTATTATACCTTGCTGAATCAAATATCTGTGTATTACGGCTTTACCAGCTTCCCATAATGTCTTTATATCGGTCTCATCATTCTGATTTTCTTTGTAATGTAATTCTAATCTTTCTTTAACTTTCTCTATTATTTCTTTATCTTCCAGTAGTGTTTCATCCAATCTCTAATTTTTATTAATCCTTCGACTATTCATTACCAAATAAATTGTGTTGTGATCTGATAGATTCCTTGGTAAGATTTCTACTTTTTAAACCATAGCCATCAAACCTTTTGATATAAAGAACATATCTAATCTTGCCAAGGATCTGTGTGTGTTTGAGTAAAAGGTATAATCCTTCACTTCTCTATTTTTTATTCTCCATATATCCACTAATTCTAAATCGTCTATCATTTGGGAAAAGGTCTTTGGTAGTTTTCCTTGATCTTTTTTAACATTCTTATCTGACTTTCTATCTACAATTGGGTCTATCACCCCATTAAAATCGCCCATCATCAGTAAGTAGTCAAACTCATATTCTTTTATTCTTATTAATAAATCCTGATAAAAATCATGTTTTTTATCTAATGGACCATATACTCCAACTATTAGATATGTTATCTTTTCAGTCATGACTTTTACCATCAAACAATATCCTTCTTGATCTTTATATATTTCTCGAGCTTGAAACTTTTTGTTTATATATAATATTACTCCTTTTTGTTTTTTCCTTGCAAAAGAAATAAATTCATTAACCAATTTTTTATTCTTAATCAAATGTTTATCACATCCTTTAATCTAAGTTTCTATTAGACAAACTATATCTATTTTTTTTTATTCAGGTAATGAAAAAATCTTACTTCTTTTTTTGTGGGCAATTGTGTCCCTTAATGTTCCATGATAAAATTTTCATAGCATCCATAATAAATCTTTACCTTTTCTTTAACTTTCCTTTTATTTTTCTTCTTCTTTATCTTCTTTTTTTCTCTCTGGTTCCTCTGGTTCTCCCTCTTCACCAGATCTTTCTGCAACCTCTTCCCCTTCTATACTTTCTTCTTCTAATTCTCCCTGTTTTTTTGTTCTGTCTTTCCTTGTAACCTTTTTCCTTGTTCCTTGACATTCTCCCTCCTGTAATGGGTTTTCTTCCATTTCATGTTCATCGTCTTCCTCCTTATTATCTGCCAAATTACCTTTATACTTCCTCCAAAATTCCTGTGCTTCCTCTATATTATTTATTATTACCTTTTTTTGTTTAAATTTGAATGTTAGCCCATCCACTCTGAACCATCTATATTTAATATTCTCCTTTCTCAATTGTACAGTTAAGAATTTGTATTCTTTTCATCTTTTTAGCACTTCACCAGGTATATCTTTTAGGATCAATATTTTTCCTACTCTATTTTAAATTGACAGTCATAATTCCTTTGTAAAACCATGTGTCTAACTTTTTTCCTCACAAAATGTATCACTATATCTCCTGATATCTTTCTTTGAGAGGTTATTTTATTCTGTAACCTATAGATCCGGTCTACTTCCTGTTCAAAGACTTCGGGTGACTTCTCTAAATACTCTGCCAGAGCGGATATCAATCTTTCTCCCAAGTCTTCTTCTCTATTTTCCACTAACCCTCTTATCTTAATGCAATGTTCCCTTTGTTTCATTTCTAATAACAACATATCTTCCATCTGTTGTATCATGGAGTCATTTAGTTTAACAATTTTCTCTTCCATTTTTTTGTCTTACTCTCCACTTCATTTACCTTCTTGTGTGTTTTCTCTACTCTCATTGAAATTCCCTCTATAGTTTTTTTAAGTCTTTTATTTCCACCCTGATTTCTTGTTTCAATTCTACTTTCAATTCTTGCATTTCCTTTCTTAAATCTTTAGCTTCTTCCCATAAGTCCTGTCCTATTTTCCTAATTTCATCTAAGACTGATCCTCCATTTTGGGAATCTCTAAAGAGGGTCTTCTTACAGATTGTAGTTTTGCTTGTTCTGTTTTCTGTCTTGTTGTTCTTGACATTTTTCCTCTCCAATATTCTTTCTATTTCTCCTCTCTATTATTCTCCTCTCTATTGTTTTCTGTTGTCTCTTATCCTAATCAACCTTCCCAATATTCCTGGCCAATCTTTCCTATAATTCTTTATTTTATCTCTTTCTATACATCATTCACTAGCCCTCACTATATTGTGAACCACCAATTAATCAATTCCATGTCCCCAAATATAATCACATCTAATTCAAAATAATCCAATATTCATTACGCAATACCTTCAGAATATAGTCTTCAAAATATTCAGAGATAGTCAAATATTCAGTGTTCAATTTTTTCAATGCACAGACAAAAAAGAAGAGAATGATAGAAACCAATATACACTGTTACAGTATATGACCCTTTCCCATCAATAAATCAATAACTCAGTACACCAATTTTAATCTTCAAGCTCCAACCAATGAATCAGTACACTACTACATATCTCTCTCTGGCTTTTCTTCGCAAACGAAGATTCAGGAAGGACTCATCCCGTGCTTTCTGCAAGCACGCTGATGACTAAAAAGGCCAATCCAAGATAAACAAGTCCGGTTGCAAAAAGCACAGCAGAAGGTCTCCTTGGGTGATGTTTTTGGGTTGTGATTCTTTCTGCGTTGTCGTTTCTCTTCAAGACTTGTTCGTCGTGAGTTCTCAAATAAGGCTGCAGCATTGTGGATAGTGCGTCTCCATGCCTCCCGATGTGAGGCCAGGGCGGACCACTGTTGGTGATCAATTTGGCCGAGCCTGAGATGTTGTTTCAGGGAGTCTTTGTATCGCTTTTTTGGAGCGCCCCTCTTACACTGACCTGTGGCGAGTTCACCGTAGAGTAGTATTTTTGGGAGGTGATGGTCCTCCATCCTAGAAACGTGCCCTGCCCAGCACAGCTGTGTTCTCAATATCATGGCCTCAATGCTGGTGATCTCTGCTTGCTCAAGGACAGCAACATTCATCACATAGTCAGTCCAGTGTATATTTAGGATACAAATGAATTAATATTCCTTTGATTCTTTAAATCTTCTAAGTTCTAAACACCTTTAATTATTTGATAGTAAGAACAGGAACAAAAGCATACGCTTCCTGATTTCTTCCCCTTGCTTCCCTCCAATTTCTACATTTAATTTATTAATCTTTATTACCTCTGTTATCTTCTTCTTCCTTGGGGTTTTCAGAATCTCCCACAATTTCACAGGTTCTCAAAACTCTCAACTTATGCTTTTCTCCTCCTTCCCCCCAAGCTCCAATTCCCCATGATCTTTCTATCTTTTCCTCTTCTAATTTTTGTATTATTTTGTTATTCTTTAGCCTCCTCTGTCTTTTAACTTCTTATCCTTCTTTCCCACTGTCTCTGCTTTTCATCAACTATCTTCCGCCCAACTGCTGGCATTCACTTCACCACATTCCCTTACATAGCTTCACCCTCAGATCCGCTCTCTCTCTTAGTTTCTTCCTGTTCTGCTATCGCTCTATACTCTGTGGTCTTCTCTTAAACTGACCACAGCACCTCTGTAAGTCTTATATTGTCTTTTTCCTCATTTATATTTTCAATTCTGTTTTTGAGGTCTGACAGTTAAAGTCAAAAATTATATTATTATTCTTTACATAGCAATGAGTGAAAGTAAAAGAAATAAAGGAGAGATCCTTCTTTGCTTTAAAGTAGCTTTCTTATCTTACTTTCCTGATTTAAGTTGTTTATGTTGTTCCGCTTCAGTCAACCTCCTAGTTTCTCCTTAACCTTACTATTTCTTCTGTGCTTTTTATAGCCTCTTTTTTTATAGCTTTTTTAGCTTTTTCTTCCTCCACCCATTCTCCTTGTCTTGCTGTCTTCTTTATAGGAAAGGACCTTTCAGCAATAGTCCTTAATTATTTTAAAATTGGCGGTGAGGTTTGTGCGATAAAATGGCTACGACAGCACAGCAGCATTCGCTCTCGGTACCCTCAGGTTCCACTTCACCCCTATACAAGAGGTGAGATGACACTGGCATGTACCTTTGTGAGCCCCTTCGACCCCCTCGCTCCTCGAGTGGGATTCTAGCCCAGTTTTTGGGCTCTTCGCTGTGTAGTGTGAGAGTTTTCACTTGACTCCTCAGAGAACCCTCGCCACCTCGCCATCTTGCCGACTGGAAGCCCAACTTAGCAATGTCTTGGTCTATTCTCTTCTGCAGAATCCATCAAAATTATCCCTTGTACAAATGTTCCCAGAGCAAATATATTCATGATCTTGAAAGAAGGCAAGCTTATGAAGATGCTGATCATTCTGGGGAGGGGGGATGAGGGTGAGGGTAAAGAAAGTAAAATTGCTTTACTGTTCTTGTTGCTTAATGGAAGATTGGGTTCCCCCCCCCAACACTTCTCTGAAGAAGAGTCCCTGATTTGAGTGTTTAAGGCTGCACTGGTACATCAGGAAGAGAGAAGCTGCAGGGTATGCTATTTACACCAGTCGTGTAGATGTCTGGATAGTGAAGAGCAGTGGTTCCCTGTCATGCCCTGCTTCAAGAACTTGGAAATGGACTCTGACTCAAAGACCAAAGCAGAGAACATGCCAGGACCTGCTGAACCAGAGCAGGAGGATGTTCCAGAGCAATAGGCCTCAGACACAGACAATAGTACAGTACTAGCTCTGGCAGAGGGTCCTGCCCCTTCAGATACAGAGGACAACTTACCTATACCTACCTTCATAGCACAGACACAACAAAAAATCAGGAATTAGTTAAGTAGCAGCTGCATTAGCTGCTGACCTATAAATATGCAGCACCACCCTCCAGGGTTGTCGGAGATTTTCCAACCCACCTGAATACCTGTCGTGTTCCTGCTTTCTGTGTTTGACCTGGACTGTTGACTCTATACTCTGTTTGCCTGACCTGGATTCTGCTGGACTACCCTGAACTCTGTTTGCTGTACCTGGATCTTTTATATTGGACTTTGCTTGTGGACTTGTGCTTTGCTTGCTAGTAAAGTAAGTGTCTGACTTTACACTGCCTTGATTCCTCTGCCTGTAACTAGCTTGATAGTCCTATGCCTCTGCTATCAGCTGTGTAGTAATCAGCCTTTGGCTGGTTGCCCAGACATTGTTTGGATATTCCCAAATGTTGGTCCTCCAGCTGCTTTGGACTTCATCTCCCATAATTCCTGACTATTAGCTAAGGTGTCTAGAGTTCCTGGGAGATGTAGTCCAAAACACATGGATGACCAACATTTGGGAATCACTGGTATAGGACAACACATCTTGTCTCTAGCATCTTGTTTTAGCTGTGGGGTTAAATAATTCCCTTAAAGTGAGCACATTTGCTTTAGTATACTAGTTCCTAGAATAGATTCCTTCAAGCTCTTGTCATTCACTTGTTTGGGACTACAGCTCCAACCATTTGTGTGCCCATGCTTTCTGAGGATAGTAGCAGTTGTAGATAAAAAAGCATCTGGAGGAAACGGGTTGTGGAAAATTGCTCTAGAAAGGTTTTGTGCTTCGTTCATTGCTGGACAGCTCCATTGCCTTGTTCAGGCATCCAAGAAAAACAAGTTACCCAGCTCCAGTGTAAGTAGGAATGAGATAGCAATGAATGAAAAATGTTTTCTTCAAGTTGTTGAGGGATAGGCAATATCACTTCTGCCCCAGCTGAACAAGATTAGTGCTCCAATAATTCTGGCTCATTATAGAATGTACAGTTTATTTCTCTCAAGATTTGTATGTGTTTGTTGGAGATGAAATCCTTATTTCCTTGGAAAATTCAGATTGTGTTAATAGAGGAGTTTTATTGCTCTCGGGTGATATTCCAGATACAATATTTAAGAAAAATTGGCTTTCTCTAGGTGGTCTATTTCAACCTTGAATGGGTTAACATGAGAGCTCCTGGCAGCTGGTTTTATCTGAGGAGTGTTCTTGCTTTGCTTCCTAGTTCAATTCTGCTGATGTAATATCTCCCATAAATCGAAAGATAAGAGCTGGGTACAGTATGTCCTTTTGATAAATTTACTGTGATTCCTAAGAGGGAAAAATAAAGAAAAAGAATAAAAACAAGTATTCTACACTACTGCATGGTTACAATATTTGCAGTCTGCTCTCAAAATGAGGGATGTTACTTCTCAGATAGTGGTCAAGAACATGGAAGAAAATTCTTCTACAGCAGCTTGGGCTCTTCAGTCACCAAATGCTGAAGCTCAATGTCTTGAGTGGAATTCTTGCCTTGCAGAGGGTTCCATATGTATGCCCCACACTAACTTGGACCAAAGTTCTTTTGATTGTGGTATAGAGAGGAGGGCCAGGTCAACAGACATGTACTGGGTGGGGATATCTTCCTGCATTTTACGGGTGCATCTACACTGTGGAAATAATGCAGTTTGACACCATTTTAATTTTGATAGTTCCGTCCTGTAGAATCTTAGGCTTTGTAGTTTTACAAGGTCTTTAGCCTTCTCTGCCAAAGAGGGTTGGTGCCTTACTAAACTACAAATCCCAGGATTCTGTAGGATAGAGACATGACCTTTTGGAACACTGAATTTGAGCAGGATAGAAGAATGTCAGTGTTTGGCTCTTTAAAAATATGGGCTTTAATTACTTTGCATTGAACTACATTATTGATGAATTAAAGCTGCCACAACTCCCATCCCCAAGAGACTCTTAACTATGTCTCAGAAAAAGAAGATGAGGTAACTTTAATTTAGCACTACCTTGGTTGAAGGCATCATTTGCCCATGTATTCTGGACCTAAAACTGAGAAAAGAATGGCCCTAAATTTTATAGAATTCTCACTAAGGACTTTTTCGGATGGCGATCTGTAACAGAAGCAGCCTCATCCCTGTTGTGAGGCTGCTGCATGGTAGGGGGTGAGTTTCAGATGATGCTGTCCCCGTACCGATACAGTTGCAGAAGAGCTGGGAGGCTGCAGTGCTATATTTAGCGATTTTCTAACCACGGTCAACTTCCATGATTAGAAAATAGCTAAATATAGCACTGTAGCTTCCCAGCTCTTCTGCAACAGTATCAGTAGAGGGACAGCGTCATCCAAAACAGACCCCCTACCGTGCAGCAGCTGTGCAACAGGGACGAGGCTGCTTCCGTTACAGATTGCCATCCAAAAACGTCCTAAGTGTATGAAACCACTTTGAGAGTTTGCACTATCCAGGCCCTCATTTATGGTGTTGTCTCTATCACTTTGAACATACTCTGGTGAAATCCTACAGCAAGGTTGTAGAACAGAAACATACAGAGTTACTCATTAATTGTGCAATGCAACTCTTTTGTTGAATGCCAGTATTGCACATATGCAAGCCAATGCACAATCCTATGTGCTTTTATGCACATGTATAGTGCATACACATGCACAAATGTCACCACATGTTCAACTCTTCTTCTGCAAATTTGAACTGAATATGAACATTCCTTATTGGACAAAAATGTCTAATGTCTACTTCCTCTGAGGAACTGAGGCATGTGTGTGTATCCATAGACTATGGCACATTTGTAGTTTGCACTACTTTAAAACAGTAATTGTGTTGTCAAAAAAACAATCAAACAAAGAAAGGGGTGATGGGAGGACTGTTCAAAGGAAACAAGCATTTTCCAATCTGAACTTGAATCTTAGGATGCTGGCACACTGCATAAATAGTGTAGTTTGACACTGCTTTAACTATCATGGCTCCATCCTATGGAATACTGGGATTTGTAGATACATTATATCTTGGTTTATATTTTGGTCTATGACCGTAAATGAAATGATAATGATGAAGATGTAGTTTGCTGTGGCACCAGAGATCTCTGACAGAGAAGGCTAAATATCTCACAAAACTACAAATCCCAGAATTCCATAGATTGAGCCTCGACAGTTAAAGTAGGGTCAAACTGTGTTATATCTGCAGTGTGTCAGCAGCCTTAGAACTTCTAAATGCAACTCATCTTGATTGTGTGCAAAATAACATCTATGTGGAAATGTTCCATGCCCAGCCTTCTGATATTTCTAAGCTGCTTAATTTGCATGCTAGCCTGGGCTACATAAAGAATCTCTGTGCCCAAATCCACCAAGCACATGTGGCATTGGCACTGGAGGCTCTCTGTGTTATTAAACTGGGAAAAACTATAAGAGTATAAAATATTTGTTCCCAGTGAGGCAGATTGTTGGCATGTTGAATCAGTTTGCAGAAGCTTAATTATGGATCCCTAAGACCAAATCTGTTCTCCTACTTAAGACCTAGTGATAGTTAATGATATGCAAAACAGAGTTGTAAACAGAGACAATGCCTCCTTTCACAACTGCATCATATAAACACTGAGGTGGGATTGTCAGTATATGTAGTGCTGATGGAAAAAGTTTCTTCCTATGACATAAAAACAGAAATTTCTGTGGTGGTGGGGAAAAAAAAAACACTTAAAGGTTTCTTCCATACACACTGTTTACAGGCAGTAAAAGATGTCAATTTCAAATAGATTCAAAGCCTCAGTAAGGCAGCCCATCTTACAACCTCCTTTAAAGCCCTCACATTATAACAAATAAGCTTTCACAACATGGAACAGCCTGTCAGTAACTACACACAAATCAAACTTAATCAGGTAGTGGAATAAGAGTTACACTAATAAATAAATAAATAAAGTAATCATAGAATTTGGAGATAACACAAGGGCCATCCAATCCAACCCCCTGCCATGGAGGAATACACAATCAAAACACTCCTGACAGATGGCCATTCAGCCTCTGTTTAATAGTTTCCTAAGAAGAAGACTTGACCACACTCTGAGGTCTGTCAATTAAATAACGAGATTGATAAAATAACCCATCTTTATTTATACGTATTACAATTCTAATGCTTGTCCCCTTTAATATGCTCCCCGTTCACACTCACACACTGATGCAGTCTTCTTTTCCAGTGGTTGAAGGTGTGGAGCATATCAGTTTCTGTCAGCTGTTTCAACACCTCTGCTGTTTCTTTACTGCATCAATTGACTCAAAGCATGTTCCTTTAAGCACAGATTTCACTTTAGGGAATAGAAAAAGTCACATGGTGCCAACTCTGGTGAATATAGAAGATGTTAAAGTGTAGTAATATGTTTATCACCCAAAAACCGCTACACAGAAAGTGTTGTGTGAGCAGGCACAGTGTCTTGATGAAGAATGAAACCATTTCCCCACAGTTTTGGTTTTTTTCTTTCTTTTTTACTCTTTCTCTCAGCTCTATCAAAACTTCCTTATAATACTGCTGGTTCACTGTTCTGCCTTCTGGAATCCATTCTGACAAAATTATGCCCTTGATGTAAAACACACACAAATACACATATGCACAAAATGAACGAGCAGGACTTTGAATGTGGACTTGCTTTGATGTGCTTCTTTCATTCTTGACTATGATGGTGTTTTCCAATGCATTGACCATCATTTTGTCTCAGGATCATACTGGAAGATTCAGGTTTCATCACAAGTGATTTTTTTGAAAAAGGTTTGGGTCTGCCTCACATTGCTGCAGAATGTCAGCATAAATTTCCTTGTGGTACTCTTTTTGCTCTGGTGTGAGACCATCTTGGCACAAACTTTTCTCATGCTGAGATCCTCATGCAAACTTTTGCCACCTGATTCCAAGTAACGAGGCCAGACACAATAAAGAGACCACACAACAGATATATGGGGTAAATAAAATGGGCTTTATTTGGCCCTACCTATTTAAATGCCAACTAAAATCTTCAGAAGAGGGGAGGAAACCTAGTGGGAGGAGCAGCTGGGGCAGTAGGTCTAATGAGACCACACACCCCAGCTTCCCCGGGCGAATACCTGGGCCCCAGAGAGGAATCCCAATGAATGGGGTTGCTCTCTGGCCAGCCCTCTTCTGGAAGGTCAACCCAAAAATCCCCCGTGCAAGCCACTCAGATTGAGGCAAGGGATTATCCTTCAGGCCAACCCCAAGATGGATGTCCTTCTGTCCACCCAGGCCACACGGCCTGAAGTGGCACTTCCAGACACCCACCTTCACCAAAATAGGTGCCAAGGTGCACACCAAATTCTACGCCTCCCCCTTTTCTTGCTTACACTGGCATTTTACCTATTTAAACCACACCCTTAGCCAATTTCCCAAAGCCACCGTGAAAGTGTGGGGTAGGAAAAAAAAAACCTTGTGAAAAGGGGGGGGAATTCCTACCCAGCCCCAAAGAGACCATTATCACACTATGTTAGCGGCAGGAGGGTGGGTCAACAATCTGGAAAGAGGGGGAGGTGAGGGGCGGAGAGCCTTATATGGGCTCTGTAGCCTCACCCCTGTGCTCCCAGATGTCAGTGCGGGCACCAAGACGTCATGAAGCTGGCCTCCTTGACCTTCTCAGGCCAGCAAAGGCAGTTTCCCCCTGAATGGCTGCGCCCAACGGGGGATGAACCAGATTGCCGCCTGATTCCAAGTAACGAGGCCAGACACAATAAAGAGACCACACAATAGATATATCGGGTAAATAAAATGGGCTTTATTTGGCCCTACCTATTTAAATGCCAACTAAAATCTTCAGAAGGGGGGAGGCAACCTAGTGGGAGGAGCAGCTGGTGCAGTAGGTCTAATGAGACCACACACCCCAGCTTCCCCGGGCGAACACCTGGGCCCCAGAGAGGAATCCCAATGAATGGGGTTGCTCTCTGGCCGGCCCTCATCTGGAAGATCAGCCCAAATGTCCCCTGTCCAAGCCACATGGATTGAGGCGAGGGATTATCCTTCAGGCCAACCCCAAGATGGGTGTCCTTCTGTCCACCCAGGCCACACAGCCTGAAGTGGCACTTCCAGGCACCCACCTTCACCAAATTGGTGCCAAGGTGCACACCAAATTCTACACCTCCCCCTTTCCTGCCACGGAAAGGGTCAAGCGTCCGCTTAGTCCCTTTCCCCCACCAGCTTGCCCAAAATGTCCCTCACCCCCTGCTGAAGATCACGTAAAAATATCAAATTCCCCGTGTCCGATAAATGTACCCCATCAGCTCTGTAGAGCTCGGAACGTGCGAACACAATATCTGGATGTGGCAAATAACATCCCAACCCCTTGTCCATGGCATTCTTAATCTCCCTGTTAGCTCCATGCTGAGCTTTGTTAATTTTTCGTGGGTCCAACTCCCCACGCCATATCTGCTGCGGCAGAATGGCGGATCATAGGAGTGTGACAGTAGGCCAATGGGCCCTAATTTGTTGCATATCAGGAATTGCTTGCCAAATAAGTGCTTTACCTTTCCATAAACCCAAATCATTGCCCCCCAAGTGAATAATCAGGATGTCGGGAGGTGGCCCATGCCGCTCCTGAAAGAGCAAAGGCAATAAACAATGCCATCAAAGTCCCCTCTTTCCCAACCACTCAACCGTGACCCCTTCTCCCAGACTCAGGTGTGGCCCAAAGTGGTATAAACGGGCCTGCCACGCCACCCCAGTAAATCATACTATGGCCGCAGATCAGCATCCGCAGCCTCCCTGGTGTCGACCTGAGATCTGAAAGACAAAAGGGGAAGAAGACACATTAATGGCGTAAGGGTTGAATATAGCGCCGGTAGACAGCTCTCCACCGACCGATCTCCTGAATTGAGGCTGCTGGCATTCCAATGGAGAAGGCGGTGGAGGCGGCCTCAATCCTGAAGGAATGAGTTGCAAACTTAACCCCACATAGATCCAACTTACCCAAGGCTTTGGCTGTCACCGTCCAAAATTGATATCTAGTTAGAGGAGAGAAGTCAGCATGGTCCCAGCATGGGTCCCTGTACTTTCAAGTACCGACAGAGAGTCCTAACTGGGCAAAGATCTGGGTCACTGGTCAGTGATAGCTGACATTTCTTACCTTTTCCTTTCTGATCCGTCGTGGAGAAAAGCAAGGTCAAGGTGACCCTACTATTTTCCAAGAGGGCGTCTTGAAGTTCCAAGGTCCTGGCTGACACATCCAATTTAGAAGCCATAACCAGTTCACTGATTCGCAAGGCACCGAAAAATGCGACCAGGGCCGCTGCATGAAACAGCAGCGATTTGTAGTAGGATGTACAAATACCCACCCACAAAGGAAACAAACCTTTAAGAATTGCAGGTGAAATGGGAGCCTGAGCATCCTTTTTCCTACCCAATTCCTTGGACCACCCCTCGACAGCCTTGCGAATACGGAAATCGCCCGTGTTGTCCGGTGTGCCTTGTGCTTTAAGCCAAAAGGCTATGGCTGAAAACCGAAGTCGAATACATTGTGGATAAAGGTCTTTTTTTGTAAAGGGAAATAGCAAACTGGATGAGCTGCTCCACAGGTACTGGCAAACCTTGTTGAAACCCTACCTGATCCCTGAATTGGAAAAATTCGCTCAAGGCCCGAGTGTATCCCCTCAGTGTACTAGGGGCTAAGGAGCTCGGCCTCCCAAGCCTCCACAGGCTCGCCGGCATCTGTTTGCCATCTGGAGCTGCGTCTGGGGCTAAGTCTCTGAAGCACTCCATCTGCATGCGGGAAAGAGCATCAGCAATACCATTGTCAATGCCCGCCACATGCCTCGCGATGAACAAGATGTTGTGCTTCAGACACTGTAATGTAAATGCCCTGATGAGTGTCATAACACGGGGGGGACCTGGAAGTAAGGGAGTTCATTACCTGAACTGTTGCCAGGTTGTCACACCAGAAATGCACCGCCGAGTTGGCCAATTCGTCGGCCCAAATGGTGGCCGCAACCACAATTGGGAAAAACTCCAAAAATGTTGAGTCATAAACTATTCCTGAGGCCGACCAATCCTGAGGCCACACAGTACAAAAGTTCGATGTGGTAGGATCAGTCGGCCACTCACCGGATGTTCCCGGAGCATCTGTGGCCTCAGAAGCCTGTTCACGGTTGCCCTCAGTTGCAGGCGCCTGCTCAGTATTGTCCGCAGATGCAGAAGCCCCAGACGGATTGATGTTCTTTTCAAGTGCATCTAAATGGGCGAAAATTTCGTTAGTGAGTTTCTGTCTCTTGCCTGGTTGTCTGGGCCGTAAAGGAGAAGCAGCCCCTTGCATCCCCTGAACCCTCTCCAAGTTTTTAATGCAGTCCAGGATAGCCTGCCATGGCACTTGCACCTCCTCCTCATCAAAAGAGGGATCCAGGCTTGCTGGATGCTTCGGTGGTACTTTGGCAGGGGCTTTTCCTTTGCCCTTACCTTTCCCCTTAGTAAGAGCCATGGCAACCAGTTATATGGCCCTGGCACAACTCCCTTACCCTGTTCTTCTCACCCTCTCCTCTTCTATCTTTTATTATTATTATTATTTCTTATATCAATATCACAGATGTTACATCAATAACACAGATGTTGCATTATTATTATTATTATTATTATTATTATTATTATTGAGCATGAACTTAAGAACAGTGGGGGGAACCGGGCCTAAGAACCAAAAGCTCCCAATCCAATCTAGCCACCAATAGCTGTAGGCTTGTGCTGGGCCACAGATTTGCCCTTAGGCCAGGCCGCACTGTAAAAAGGCAGCCATGTGACCAACCGCAGCGATAGGCAGCAAGGGGGCCTAGAGTGGTAGGCCGCAAGGGGGTCTCTGCACCAGGCCATGCCCGAACATTCCACTGGGTGGCACTAGAAACTGGCGCTGCACCGCTAGTAGTCTCAATCTAGGCCACAAGCGCGGGGAGACCACGTGGTGGCACCAGGAGTGTGCTAAACCGCCGCAGGCTAGGCTTGGGCTGCGCCAGCCCCCGCTAGGCCCCAACCCCCGCACTGATCGTGAAAGAGAGGGGGGCAGGGAAACCACACGGCACGCCACCAGAAGAAAGGCTGGCGCTGACCCCAGGCCGCCGGCTGCCTCCCCACCCCTCCTCCTCTGATCTGGCCCCCAAGCAGCCCCCCCGGGGGAACTGTCCACTGCAGTTAGAAGGCAGCTGTGCCTGCAACAGCCCAACTGCATCTGACGAAGAAAAGCAGCTGCGCCTGCAAAGGCCCAAGCTGTGCTACCTAGACTCCCGACCTCCCCCTCCCAGGGACACCACCCGAACTGAGTGCCCGCCCTTGAGACTGCTGTCTCGGGCTAGTGCTCCCCGGCTCTGCACTCCCTGGTGAAATAAGATCGTAGCAAAAACTCCCTCCCGATTCCGAAAAGACAGCAGCTGCCATCACTCTTCAACAATCCGGAAAGAGGGGGAGGCGAGGGGTGGAGAGCTTTATATGGGCTCTGTAGCCCTGCCCCTGCACTCTCAGATGTCGGTGCGGGTGCCAAGACATCATGAAGCCGGCCTCCTTGCCCTTCTCAGGGCAGCAAAGGCGGTTCCCCCCTGAATGGCTGCACCCACTGGGGGATGAACCAGATTCCACACAGTGTCTTTGTCAATGTTCACAGCTTCATCTGTCATTCAGACACTGAGTCAGTGGTCTCCTCAAACAATCTGGCTGATTTTTTCCACAATTTATTCAATTCTTGAAGTGGAAGGCCATCCACATTCTCCACATTCTTCCACATTCTCATGTCTTTTTCTGAATCTTTTGTGCCACTCAAACACATGCGCACAAAACATGCAGTCTTCCCCATAGGCCTCGGTAAGCATTTGAAAAGATTCCATTGGTGTTTTGTTCAATTTTACTAAAATTTTTGGAATTGACACGTTGCTTGACTTTTAAACTTAAACACAGCTGCTTCATTCAGTTATCGGCCAATTAACTGAATGGCCGAGAGTGTTGATGTTTGTTATGAAGGTTCAGACATGTTCAAGGTCACCACTAAAGTGTTCACAATCAGTTCTCCCTGATTTGTCTGAAAGGTAGAAACACAGTCTCGTTATTTAATAGATCTCTGTCATATTCCACTGTTGAATAACTCTTACTATCAATAAGTTCTTCCTAAGGTACCTAAGATTTAGGTAGAATCTCTTTTCCTATATTTTGACTTCATTGTTGCATGTCCTGTTTTATGGATTAGGAAAAAATAAGATTGCTTCATCTTCAATATGACATCCTCTCAAATATTTAAGCATGGCTATCATGTCACATCTTAACCTTCTCTTCTCCAGGCTAAACATACCCGGCTCCCTAAGCCACTCCCTATAGGGCATGGTTTTGTGACCCTTTACCACTTTGTTTGGCCTCTTCTGGACATGTTTGAATTGAACACAATGTTCCAAGTGAGGTTTGACCAATGCAGAATAGAGTAGTACTATTACATCCCTTGATCTACACACTTTTAGCTAAACCACCTTGCAAAATGCCTGTTTGCCAAGCTCTGGGGTCTCAATAAGCAACTTCAACATGTTTGTAACTGTAAAATCTGTCTGTCTGTCTATCTGTCTACCATCTCTCTCTCTCTCTGGCCTAAATCCAGTTGTTAGTCCCAAATGGATTAAACATATTGGATCAATGGGATTTACTTAAGTCTTGATTTATCATTTAGCAATTGGTTCAGTCAATCTGCACTACTTGTGATTTGCAATGGGTTTTAAGCCATTATTTCCTGGCCTTTCTCCAGAAATCAGGGATATGCACACAATTCCTTCATCTTTCCTTCTCACACCCTGGGGGGCAGGCTAGGTTAAGAGAGAGAGGCTGCTCCAGTATGACCCAGTAGGCTTTGAAGTTAACTAACTACTATACCAGAGCACAACACTGCTGCAATTAGTAGAACAGGATCAGACTAAAACATCAACAAAAGAAAAGATGTAGCAATATCTAAACTGGTTTACACCAGGAAAAAAAAGTTGCCCCTTGTTATTCCAAGCAGGTTGCCCTATTTTATTTTATGCTTTTGTTAGAATAATCTAGTGTACCAGAAACCTCGAAGGCACTATCCACATATTCATTCTTTAAAGATCAGCTTTATCATTTGCCTTTGCCTCTAGTTAATTCTTTTCTGTCTTCACAAAAGAATGCCGTCTAGTACCTGCAGCAGTATATTTGCAGTCAACAAAATACAAACAACTCTTTTACTTGTAAAGCTCTTTCCTCCCCCATCCTCCCCCCTACCTTGTTTGCATTCTGTGCGACTCTCCCACCCATCGCTTCTGGCATCAGAAACCCAAACGGGTAAAATTGTGCCAAAATATTATTTGATGAAGTAGAAACATAATACATATACTCCTTGCTGTGGTGAGGAGTGGGAGGGCTGTAGAGTCATCCTTATCAGCAAATCATAGAAGCTGCAGGGAAGTGAGGGATTTTCCTTTGTAGGAATATTTTATCCAATAATTACCCAAAGGCTGTGGCTTTTACAGAGATAAATCTCTAAAGTGGAAATAAAGTCTATGCATGACTAAAGGCCAAAACAAAATTGCACACTTCCAATCGAATCAACTGCTCAGCAAGGTGTTTGGTTTTGGATTTTTTTTTTCTTAAAGAGCTGACATAGATGTCACCTAGGAACAACTGTCTTAATTGTTTTCTACAGCCAGGGTTTCTCAACCATGGTTCCCTGGAACCCTAGGGTTCCAGAAGAGGTTCCTAGGGATTCTATGAGATATTGAGATTGAAAAAAAAAAATGAACATTTTTAAAAAAATCTGTAGTTATAATTTTAAAAATCTGTAGTTATATATGTAGTTATCAGGTCTCAAGGCAGGGGTCCCTTGAGACCTGAAAATTGTTTCATCAAGGGTTCCACCAGGGTAAAATGGTTGAGAAAGGCTCACAGCAAAAAAAGTGAGGTCTATTATTCTTTGACACTCTTCACACTTATCTTTAGCCCCAGTTTCAAATATGGGTTATTGTTGTTGTTCTTGTTGCCACTGCTGCAGTCGTTGCTGTGTGCCCTCAAGTTGTTTCCCACTTAAGACAACCCTAAGACGAACCTATCATGGGGTCTTCTTGGCAAGATTTGTTCAGAGGGGGGTTGCCTTTAGTTTTCTCTGAGGTTGAGAGAGTGTGACTTGCCCAAGTCACCTAGTAGGATCCCATGGCTCAATGGGGATCTGAACCCTGGTCTCCCAGAAACTTAGTCCAATATTCAAACCATTACACCATGATGGTTCTCTCAGCCTACATTGTATATTGTATATTTTACTCCACACATCTCTGAGGGATTGTTTAGATGGTGAAAATACCCCTCATAGATATAGCAGAGAATACCTTTTTTCCCAATGAGCTGCACAGGAGATTCTCTATATTCGGAGGAGGGGCACATTTACTGCATGTTAGGGGATTTTGTGGTTTTCTGCAAAGGTTTCTTTTATACTGTGCAAAACAGTACATTATTGGTCATCTGAACAACTGATTCTCAGTGCAGCTCATTCTGGGCCAGGAGGGGGTTGGCGGCCCATTGTGCAAGCAGGGGTGGGCTTTCTTGTAACTCAGCAGATTATCACATGTGGGGAAACACAGCAAAAAAAACATGTCACCAACCACATCAGTAGAACAGAAAGAGCGACATTATCAGACGCCCACATCCTCAGCCATTCCTGAGGCAAAGCACTGCTGTGGGTGAGGCTTCCTTTTTTTATTGACAGGGACAAACCAACAAAAAAAAAGGGACACATTACTCATGCCCGTGCTATGCCCCCGGGCTGCTGAAGGATGATGATGTGTGATAATATCCCATATACCTGTTCTAATTGCAATCTTCTGACATGGTTTTTGCATGTCTGATAATCTCCTCTGTCTGAAAGTGCCATTTTGGCCTTCCAGAAGACCAAGTATGCACTGCTTTGTAGCCCAGAGGTTTTAAAAGGTGTTTTTTAAAATAAGCTGAAGGTTTCCTTTCCATCTGTTTAAAGATAGCATTTTTTTTTTTAAAAAAATATTGCAACAGTAATGAGAATGTGGGGAATAATAGCACCCCATACTCACAGCTGCCATTTTGATTTGCGAGATGGCTCCCCATGTGAACATGAATGTGCATTGCTGCACAGACAACTTTTTGTTTTTGCAAAATCATGAAGACAACCGGGAGCTGCTATGAAGGTGAGCTAATGCACACCCCTCCACAGTATTTGCTGCTGTCTTGTCAAGTCCTTAGTGATGGGACACACCAGGGGAGATGTCATCCAGGTTTGTGTTCCTATGGATGAGAAAATACTGGATACCTATGGTAACAGATTCCATGGACTAGAATCCTGATGGTGTCTCATTACATGCATAAGTTCCCCTATGGAAGTGGTTTGACATTTTTCTCATGGTGCCATTTTTTTTTCATTTGGCCCATCTAGACAAGCCTATAGCTCAAATGGATAAACAGAACCAAAGAGTTTGACCAGCTGGGGTCACAATCTGCCTTATAATTTATCCACTAGATTTTTGTTGGGATGAATTAAAAGAATTCTTCCACCAGTGAAGTTGGTGAACCCAACCATTACTCAGAAGACCAAGAGTTGCTAGGATAAGGTTGGCTTCCAATCCTTGCAAGAGAGACCTCTAACATGGTCTGTTCTGTGGCTGGCTAGAGCCAGGAGTTTCTAGGAGGAGGCAGCTCTCTGCCCCTTCTTCTGTTCCAGCAAGGATTTGAGAAAGGTAAGGATAAGGGTTCAGCCTCAGTGTTCCAAGATAGCCAGCTTTGATAAGCATCTTGGCAGTGACAAAATTTATGGCCCCAGAAGAGAGTGGCAGTGTAAAGCATAGAGAGAAAGGCACACAGACACATCATTTGGAATTTGTCAGGCCACAAACTTATCGCGCACAGCTGAAGAGCTTGAGGCTTAGCTTTGAGGCACAGATCCATACAACAGGAAACCTATGGGCTGACTGAAAATATCCCAGCCCACCCAGCCTGCTTGCCAAAGGTGAACATGGAGTGACAGAAATAGGATCCATAGAAAAAATAAGCATGCCACCTGAGGGAGAACACATAGGGAGAATAAAACCTGTCATCTGAGCTTGGTGTATCCCAGGCTCCCTCTAACACAAGGCCCCTTAAAGGGGCACCCAGCTGGGGTTGGTGAGCACAAAGGACCAGTCTCTTGCACCCAAAAATCACCAAACCCTAATATACCATCTTCCAGTCTGATGCTCTCAAATTGTTTTGAACTTCATCTGTCAATATCCTTCCTAGGGTGCCAGAGATTAAACTGGAGACACTTCCATACTTCCTGGTTGCATGAGAAGCAACACATGCTGAAATTCCTCCTTGTATTAAAGTTATAGGGGCTGTCTCCAGTTTTCAATCTGGCAGCCTTATTTACCTCTGGCCATATGAGCTAGTGCTGATAGGAATTTTGGTGCCAAATATATGCAGAACACCAGATTACAAAAGGCTGACCCTAAGTATTCTTGGTTACCACCCGTGTTTCTTTTTCTTAGCAGTAACACATTTTTAAACTCTAAAAGCTGCCATATAAGTGTGGTAAATGATATGAGTTTTCCCTTGATGTAATATGAACCATAGTCTATAACAGTGGCATGCAACTGTGGCCCTCCAGATGTTCCTGGTCTTATAACTTCCTGTAACTCTAGCCAGCATAACCAATGTAAGAGGTAAGGGATATGCAGTACAAAATATCTAGAAATCCACACTTATCTACCCCATCCTATAAGCAACCAATCTGACACTGTTTTTTTTTTCCCCTTTTCTTTTCTGAAAGCAGGGTTGGGCACTGGGCAACCTGTGTCTCTCCAGCCATTGTTGGATTCTTGCTCCCACCAGCCCTTACCAGTCTGACCAGTGCTGTGAGTGATGGGAATGGTAGTTTAGTAGCATCTGTAGAGCCACAGGTTTTGCTCCTATTGCTTAGAGGTGAAGCTGTCTACCTCACTGACTGTAAACCTCTCTTTCTCCAATAACTCTAGGCACAGCCACCCATCTTTTCACTGCAGCAAGCAACGGGGAGTTTTATCATCAACATTTATTTTTGCTACTCACAATTGCTGTCATTTTTTCATTAGATACATCCCCCTGCATTAATTTCAAGTGATTTATTCTTTGTTTCAAGAGATGCCTCACAGCCTGAGAATACATTATTCTTTCAGTTTCAAAAGAAATATGTTTATCAACATTTTGGGGAGAATAGTACTATACTATCAAGGGGTACTTTCCCTGTTATTTATTAGCCTGCTCAATACTGTACTACTATGCATGAAACCATCCAACAGGCACACATATGTTCTTTCTTTGCAGGCAAGGGAAATCTGCTGCTGGATAAAGATGATTCAAATTTTCTTCCATTACTTTTATATTTATGACAATGGTTCCTGTTCCTTTAAAGCATGAACCATTGTCAGTAATATACAATCAGGAATATTATAGAGCGACAGCACATAATTCAGCTAGAAATTAACTTTCAAAAGCCTCTGAGTTTGAAGCGCCATTTGCTTCACCAAGTGAATAGCTCAGAGATTTGAAATTTATTTCTCCTTGCCCCTGCTCTACGCTAATTTTCACTGTGCAAAGAAATGTGATTGCTTAAAAAGAAGAGATGACAAAATGCACTATAAACTAATTGTTTAAGAGATTTTTGGTGTATCATTCCTCAGGTGTTGCAATTATGCCAAGCGAGATGGAAAATAAAAGAGCTTATTACCAATACTTCTCTCTCTCTTTGCCTTTAATTCTATTCAGTGAATGTTATTTTCTCATTCTAATGTGCAGATGAAAGTACTTATCCCTCTCCTCCACCCAGTCTACAGTTATAATGTAAATCAGTCTACCTCTCTGTAGAGTTTCCTACACTTTTTCAATCCAGTGCTATCTCAACTCCCATATTCCCTTTCCACTAATGGGATGTCTCTTCCAAGTCATCTGAAGGTTACCTCTTTAGTGAAGTCTGGTCCAAAGGCACATGGTCAATCCAAAGCTTCAGGAAGCTAAGAATATATGGATATATTCTATATCTTGATGATAAACCATGAGTGTAGACCCTGTGGTGGCGATAGGTGACCCATGTTTCAGATCCATAAAGGAGGATAGACAGTACGATGGCTCTATACGCACTGATTTTTGTGCTTTGCCTCAGGTGTTTATTGCTCCAGACTCTTTTGTGAAGTCTTCCAAATGCACTATATGCCTTTGCTAATCTGTGATCGATCTCTTTGTCAATCTTGGCATCTGAGGAGATGATGCTTCCCAGGTAGGTGAACTGCTGAATGGACTTGAGCACAGATTTGCCGACGGCAATGTGGGGATGGTGGTGTTCGTCTTGTGGTGCAGGCTGGTAAAGAACTTCTGTTTTCTTCAGGTTGACTTCTAGCCCAAACAGCTCTGCAGCTGTTGCAAAGCAGGACGACTTCTCGAGCGCTTTCATCAGCGCTGTCTACGCACAATCCTAAATATACACTGGACTGACTATGTGACGAATGTTGCTGTCCTTGAGCAAGCAGGGATCACCAGTATTGAGGCCATGATATTGAGAACACAGCTGCGCTGGGCAGGGCACGTTTCTAGGATGGAGGACCATCGCCTCCCAAAAATACTACTCTACGGTGAACTCGCCACGGGTCAGCGTAAGAGGGGCGCTCCAAAAAAGCGATACAAAGACTCCCTGAAACAACATCTCAGGCTTGGCCAAATTGATCACCAACAGTGGTCCGCCCTGGCCTCACATCGGGAGGCATGGAGACGCACTATCCACAATGTTGCAGCCTTATTTGAGAACTCACGACGAACAAGTCTTGAAGAGAAACGACAACGCAGAAAGAATCACAACCCAAAAACATCACCCAAGGAGACCTTCTGCTGTGCTTTTTGCAACCGGACTTGTTTATCTCGGATTGGCCTTTTTAGTCATCAGCGCGCTTGCAGAAAGCGCGGGATGAGTCCTTCCTGAATCTTCGTTTGCGAAGAAAAGCCAGAGAGAGAGAGAGAGACCCTGTGTAACCTTGATCCTCATTACTGAACAGGAAGGGAAAGAATACTTCAAGATACTCACAAAACAGTAGAACAACATGTTTCTGTTGAGAAACCCTAATGAGAAGAATCATGGACAGATGAAAATCTTTGCATTTTCAGACTTATTCTGCACAAAATTCACATGTGGGTTTTTTTGTGCAGAAAATAGTACTTTCTGTAGAGGAAACCACATTTTCTGTTCAGAAAATATTTCTACCAAGGACATTATCAGATTAGCATCTCATAATGCTGTAGTAATGTGAGTAAGGAAGGCAGAAACATCATGGCATCATAACGGAAATTATCATACAATGAGCACTTGTGTTTTAACTATGGGATTAAAGGTAACAGTAACATTTGTCTTCGCATTACCTTTCATTAATAATATAGTAATGCTTTTAACTGGACCGCACATGCTCCTTTAAGAGAAATGTCCACTTACTTCCATGTTAGCCAGGGCGCAAGATCTTGATGGTTCTCACAAGAAGATGCAAGTCCACATGACAACACTGAAAGCACTTTAAAAAACACAGAAATTGAATACACTGATAAGTCCTGAAGCATACATAAAAACTTGCCAGCAATACGGAGCAATGCATAAAAAGAGTGTCCTGTTGATCGTTTTCACATTGTCACCCAGAGGTTTTCTCAGTGGTAATGGGATCAGGGGTTAAAGGACTGCCCATTCACACTGTATTCACATGGTTACAGCAGGACTTGGTTTTGCATGCTCCTCAAAACCATGAAAATAACAATATTGAAGAACCATTCATGGCTTACATCATTAATAAAAAGTGATGCCTTTTTTGTGGCTGGTAAACATGCTGGCCATAGGAAGAGGACATTGTTACCTGACAATTTCAGCCTGTTATGTTATGATAACATTGTAATAATGTGGTTTTTGCTTTGTCTGATAAAATCCCAAGAAGTATTTCTACCAAGAAATATTATTTCCTGTAGAAAACATTCAGCTTCCTGTGCATAAAATGCTGTCATTGGGGATTTATTCTGCACAAAATTCACATGTGGTTGATTTGCACAGAAAACAACATTTTCTGCACAGGAAGCAACATTTTTCTCTGCAGAAAATATTATTTAGCTGTTTTCTGTGCAAACCAACCATGCGACAGACAATTTTGTGCAGAAAAAGTCCCAAATGGTGAACAGGCTTTGAAAACAGTGTGGTTTTACACTCCACTTGTATGCATATGTGGCTTCAGGTTGCCTGTCATCTTATGGTGACTTCATGAATTTAATAGGGTTTTCTTAGGTAAAGAATACTCTTAGGTTGTTTTGCCGGTGTCTTCCTCTGAAATACTACATATCCTACAGCAGTCTCCCATCCATGTACTAACCCTGCTTAGCTTCCACGCTAAGATGGGATCTGGTGCCTTTAGGATATTTAGGTCTTACCCCAACTACTGTAGTCATAGAATCATAGAATTGCAGAGTTGGAAGAGACCACGAGGGCCATCCAGTCCAACCCCCCTGCCACACAGTAAATCTTGAACAAAGCATCCCCGACAGATGCCAATCCAGCCTCTGTTTAAAGACCTCCAAGGAAGGACACCCCACCATGCTCTGAGGGAGCGTGTTCCACTGCCGAACAGCTCTTACTGTCAAAAAGTTCCTCCTCATGTTGAGGTGGAATCTCTGTTCCTGGAGCTTGCACCCATTGCTCCGTGTTCCAGTCTCTGGAGCAGCAGAAAACAAGCCTGCTCCATCCTCAGCGTGACATCCCCTCAAATACTTAAACAGGGCTATCATATCGCCTCTTAACCGTCTTTTTTCCAGGCTAAACATATCCAGCTCCCTAAGTCTCTCCTCATAAGGCATCATTTCCAGACCTTTCACCATTTTAGTCACCCTTCTCTGGACATGCTCCAATTTGTCAATATCCTTTTTGAATTGTGGTGCCCAGAACTGGACACAGTACTCTAAGTGAGGTCTGACCAAGGCAGAATAGAGTGGCACTATTACTTCCCTTGATCTAGACACTATACTTCTATTGATACAGCCCAAAATCGCATTGGCCTTTTTAGCTGCCGCATCACACTGTTGGCTCATGTTCAACTTGTGGTCTACTAGGACTCCCAGATCCCTTTCGCATGTAGTCTCATTCAGCCAGGTCTCTCCCATCCTATATTTATGCATTTCATTTTTCCGCCCTAAATGCAGCACCTTACATTTCTCCGTATTGAATTTCATTTTGTTAGCTTTGGCCCAGCTCTCCAGTCTATCCAGGTCATTCTGAATTTTGATCCTCTCCTCTAGGGTATTAGCTACTCCTCCTAATTTGGTTTCATCTGCAAATTTGATAAGTATGCCCCTAATTCCCTCATCCAAGTCATTGATAAAGATGTTGAATAGCACTGGGCCCAGGACAGAACCCTGTGGCACCCCACTGGTCACATCTTTCCAAGACAAAGAGCAGCCACTGGTGAGCACCCTTTGGGTTCGGCCGGTCAACCAATTACAAATCCATTGAACAGTTAACTTGTCTAGCCCACATTTTACAAGCTTGTTTGCAAGAATGTCATGGGGAACCTTGTCAAAGGCCTTACTGAAATCAAGGTATGCGATGTCCACAGGGTTCCCTTCATCTACCAAGCTGGTAACTTTATCAAAAAAAGAGATCAGATTAGTCTGGCATGACTTGTTTCTCTGAAACCCATGTTGACTTTTTGTGATTATGACATTGCCTTCTAAATGTTCACAGACTTTCTGTTTAATGATCTGCTCTAGAAACTTCCCTGGTATTGATGTCAGACTAACTGGACGATAATTGTTGGGATCCTCTTTTTTCAGCTTTTTGAAGATGGGAACAACGTTTGCCCTCCTCCAGTCTGCTGGGACTTCTCCTGCTCTCCAGGAGTTCTCAAATATTATTGCCAATGGCTCTGAGATAATATTTGCCAGCTCTTTTAATACTTTTGGATGTAGTTCATCTGGTCCTGGAGATTTAAATTCATTTAGATTAAGAAGGTATTCCTGTACTACCTCTTTACTTATTTTGAGCTGGATTTCCCCTATTGTGGCCTCCGTTCCATTATCCTCAGGTTGGTCCACCTTTTCCTTTTCTGAAAACACTGAGGCAAAGAAGGTGTTGAGTAATTCTGCCTTTTCTCTGTCCCCTGTTAGCATTTTGCCATCTTCTCCACGTAGTGGCCCTATCATTTCCTTCTTCCTCCTTTTGCTGCGGACATACCCAAAAAAACCCTTTTTATTGTTCTTAACCTCCCTAGCAAGCCTGAGCTCATTCTGCGCTTTAGCTTTTCTGACTTTACTCCTACATGTGTTCGCTATCTGTTTGAATTCTTCTTTGGTGATTTCTCCCCTTTTCCATTTCCTATACATGTTCCGTGTAAAACTTAGCTCCATTGAAATTTCTTTAGTCATCCATCCTGGTTTCTTGAGACACCTCCCATTTTTCTTCCTCAATGGTACTGTTTGAAATTGTGCCATCAGTATCTCCCTTTTGAGAAAGTCCCATCTTTCTTGAGGTCTCTTCTCTTTTAATATTCCTGACCATGGGATCACCCCCAGTATTTCCCTGAGTTTATTGATATCAGCTCTCCTAAAGTCAAGAATGCGTGTCTGACTATGCCTGGCTTCTCCTTTCCATTGTATAACAAACTCCAGGAGAACATGATCACTCTCACCTAAGGATCCCACCACTTGCACCCCATTAACCAGGTCATCTCTGTTGGTTAGGATCAGATCTAAAATAGATGACCCCCTTGTTGCCTCTTCCACCTTTTGGACCATGAAATTGTCTTCCAGGCATGTAAGGAATTTGCTAGACCTTGAAGTTTTGGCTGAGTTAGATTGCCAGCAAATATCAGGATAGTTGAAGTCACCCATCTCTCCTTTCTGCATGTGTGTTCATCTGTTCTAGAAAGGCATCATCCAATTCCCCCGTCTGGTTTGGGGGTCTGTAGTAGAGTCCCACAATAACATCCCTGTTGTTTCCCTCCCCTTTAATTTTTATCCAGATGCTCTCCACCTGGCTTCCAGTATTGATGTCATGGATCACTTCACTGGTGTAAATATCCCTGACATATAATGCTATTCCTCCTCCTTTCCTGTTTGGCCTGTTTCTCCTATAAAGGTTATACCCCTCTATTCCTACATTCCAATCATGAGACTCGTCCCACCAGGTTTCAGTAATGCCTATTATATCATATTTGTTTTGTAGTGCGAGGAGTTCAAGTTCATCTTGCTTATTTCCCATGCTCTGTGCATTAGTGTAGAGGCATCTAAGACCATGTGTTCCCTTTACTTGCTGCCTTTGCAAGTTTTTTTGCCTCCCACTGTTGGGTCCTTGCGCTGTTTGCCTTGTTCCCTCTATGACAGTTTGACTATTTTCTCCAGCCCTTTTGCCTTCCAGAATACTGTCTCCATCCCCCATTTGACTCAGTTTAAGCCCTCCTGATCAAATTCTTTAGACTGTTGGCAAAAATGTTTCTTCCAACTGTTGTAAGATGCACCCCATCTCTTGCCAGAAGTCCCCCCTCATGGAAGCGCAGTTCATGATCCAAGAATCCAATTTGTTCTCGGCGACACCATCTACGGAGCCAGTTGTTTATGTCGGCTATTCTCCTCTCCCTTCTTGGACCATGCCCTTCAACTGGCAGAAGAGACGAGATGACAACCTGTGCGTCCATTTCTTTCAGCTTCCTCCCCAGGGCCTCATAATCTCTTCTGATCTTGGGAAAGCTGTGCCTTGCAGTATCATTGGTTCCCACATGGACCAAAAGGAAGGGGTAAAGATCCATAGGGTTGACAAGTCTTGTCAGCCTCTCGGTCACATCACAGATCTTTGCCCCAGGGAGACAACACACCTCCCGAGTCATCTTGTCAGGCCCACATACCACTGCTTCTGTACCCCGCAGCAAGGAGTCCCCCACCACCACCCACCTCCGCTGAGGCTTCACAGCTGCTGTTCCTTGCGGTGGTCCTCTCAAGGTCCCCTGCTCTACCCCTGAAGTCTGTCCATGCTGTTTTTCCTCGTTGTCCTTGATAAGGGAAAGGGCTTCGAATTGATTCTGTAGCTGCAAGCTGCTCGAAGAATCCCTGGATTTTCTTGTTCTGTGTGTGACATTCCTCCAGCTGTCTACTTCCTGTGTCTGTGAAGTGCCCCTCTCCTCCACAGCCACTTCCTCTGTGCGGACCCCATCCAATACTGTTCATTCTGTTCTGTCCAGGAAAACCTCTTGCTCGCGAATCTGTTGAAGTGTAGCTACCCGTGTCTCCAGCTGCTGTACTTTCTCCTCCAAGAGGGCTACCAGCTTGCACTTGGTGCATGTGAAGTTCTCCACGTATGTAGACAAGAATACAAACATTGCACAAGTGTTGCAAGTGACGGCTGCAGTCCCCTCAGTGTCCATGGTGAGAGCTTTTAGGTAATCCAAGAACTCTTAGTTAATGCTCAGAATGCTAAGCTGTACTTTTAGGTATGCTGTATTTTTGTTTGTTTACTGAAATTCGCATGCCGTTAGGCTTGCGCCTCAGCAACAAGCAGCCTCTCCCAACAGTTTTTTTTAAAAATTCAATCTCCCCAGACAGAATTCTTCTCCCTGGCAGGAAACTGGCCTGGAAACTGGCAGGAAACTTGCTGTCCAGAAGCTGCTCTCCTTCTCTCTGGCAGGAAACTGGCCTGGAAAGCCTCTGCAAGGAGTTATATAGAACTAGGCTCCCAGCTCCACCCCCTAGTGACTCACAGGTGTGACTCACAGGTGTGACTCACAGGAGGGCTCTTGAGGGTAAAAGGGCAAGGTCAGAAGTTCGAGCCCCTCAGAAACAAGCAGCCTCTCCCAACAGTTTTTAAAAAAAATTCAATCACCCCAGTCAGAATGGCTGTCCAGAAGCTGCTCTCCTTCTTCTCCCTGGCAGGAAACTGGCCTGGAAACTGGCAGGAAACTTGCTGTCCAGAAGCTGCTGTCCTTCTCTCTGGCAGGAAACTGGCCTGGAAAGCCTCTGCAAGGAGTTATATAGAGCTAGGCTCCCAGCTCCACCCCCTAGTGACTCACAGGTGTGACTCACAGGAAGGCTCTTGAGGGTAAAAGGGCAAGGTCAGAAGTTCGAGCCCCTCATCAACAAGCAGCCTCTCCCAACAGTTTAAATTTTTTTTAAAAAAGGATTTACCTATTTGTTGACTCACTATTTAACAATTAATTGAATGGGTCTACTTTATTTGAGCCTGCCCAACAGGATCCAGGCTAGTATTTTAAAGTACATTACTGATTCATATTTTCTGGATTAATATGTGGATGGGAATGCAATTATCCTTCAGACTACACGCTTCTCTGAATACTATGTTATAATTTTTGACTCAAAAATTGAGCAACATGCATGAAGATGTCTGTTTTAGGGTAAATTTGGTACACAGATGTTTTAAAATGTTGCTGCATGTTACAGGGTGGAATGGAGAAGAGCAACATGTATTCACCCATTCTGAAGAATACATGAAGCCTAAAAGTGGGGCCAGGGATGGGGTCAACAATACTGCCCCAGCCCCAAATATCTCTGTGTTCACTGGTCCCAACCTTTCATTCCCTAAATGTTCCCCACTTTCCAAACTCACACTCAAGTGGAATGCACTGTATAATGAGGGGACCTGCACAATTTCATCGCAAGTAGAATTTTCATTCTGATCTCACTGTTCCACACAGCAAAGTTGAGAAACGGAGGGCTGGCACAGATGGAACAGTAGGAGTTGAGCCAGTATACCCTGTTTTCATTTTCAGACTACTTTTATTTTTAAGGACATACTGTCTGAGTAGGGCTAGACTAAATTGCTGTTATAGTCCCAGGAGCTTCCTGAACACTGTATTTGATATGAGCTCCATTTGGGAGAAAAAACAAACAAAAAAAACAGTGAGCAAATGTACAGAGCTTTCCCCTTCCCACACCTCATTGTGTTCGCCCAAGGACTAAGCAAATTGGTTAAATTCCTCCATTTCAAGGTATTTGCTTGGAAGAGTATTAAAGACCCATCAGAACAGTAAAGGGAAATAACATCACTGCTAGTTGCAATGCAAATCCATGAAACAATTTTCATTTCTGACAGGTTTTTTGTGTTCAGAGTAATTGAAGCTGGCAGCACTATAACATAACCACTGCCAAAGAGCAAAACAGCAACATCATAGTCAGCATATTCTCAAAGCAAGAGTTGATGGAAGGAAGTATAAAGTCCTAGGTAAAGAGCAATTCAAAATAAGAACCACAGGGTCTGTTTTGTACAAATTAAAGTTGGATTATAGTGTTATTGCTGTTTTTAAGATATTCAGTAACTATTTGTATGTCACAGCATAATGTTCTGGTTTGAATATCACAGGTCAGTGATAGAACACATTTTACATCAAGAGTGGGAATCATGAAGCCTTCCAGGTGTTGTTAGACAGGAACTTCCAAAAGCCCTAGCTGGCATAAGCACTGGCAAAGAATGCTGGGAGATGCAATGTGACAACATCTGGCATGCCACATGATTGTCACACCCGCTCTATGTGTAGGCAGAAAGGGTGATCACTGGCATCTCCAATGACACTAGTTAAAGGAAAGACCTGACCCTGGGAACTTGGAAAGTGGCAACTACTGCTAGGCAGCATAAAAAATACATGAATGAATTCTTTGATGAACAAATTAGATAATCAAATCAAAGACCCATCTAGTTGAGGATTCTGCCTCACATGGACTCAGAGAAATCAACAGCAGGAAGACATGGAGCATACCACTCAACATTTCACAGATGAAACACAGATCACCTGTGGCCAAGCAACCTCAGAGCATGGTCAAGATGGAAAACGTTATTAGTGCAGAAAAACAGACAAGCTAGGAGAGGTTGCAGCAGTTTGCCATTACATGAGGCTACTAGGAAGAAGATTCCTCCCCCCTCTCCTTTCCCCCATCACCTGCTGAGTTAATTGAGTGAAAACTACTTTTGTACATTTTCCTTGGGCTTTTTCCAGGCTGTGAGGCTGTGTTCTGGAATAGTTTCTTTCTGACGTTTTGCTTGCATCTGTGGCTGGCATCTTCAGTACTTTTGTACTTTGTACTAAGTTTGAAACAATTGAAATAAGCTAAGGACAAAGAAGAAAAGCTAAAGAAAGAAAGAAAGAGAGAGAGAGAGAGGAAGGAAGGAAGGAAGGAAGGAAGGAAGGAAGGAAGGAAGGAAGGAAGGGGCTTACTGGCTTACTGGTCGGCCAGTTTGTGGCCTGGCCAGCCCCCTGACGTTCCTTCTCCAGTGGCCCTCACCGGCCACATGGCCAGCCAACATGGGGGTTGCCATTACCCACCTTTTCCTTCCTGGCCTGCTTTGCAGCCGGGAGGGAACATGAAAGAGCGGGACAATCGGGGATGGCCTGCCCTGCCCCGATTTGCCCATGCAGAAGAAGAGGCAGGTCATCCGGTTGCGCTTTCTGGCATGATCGGATGATGGAGGAGCCTGCGACGGGACTGGTATCAAGCCAGTATCCAGTGCAGGCTCCCCCAGTTGGGCTCATTGGAGCTGAAGATAGAAGATCAGCAAGGGAGCGAGGCGAGGCCCAGAGCAGCCAGCAGAAGTGGAATGGGCCATTGTGTTCTGGCTGCCTGGGCTTCCCTTCCCCCCTCTGGTGAACAGGCTGTGGCGGCAGCAGGGCAGTGGCAATGGCAGCTGTGGCAGGGCAGCCATGGTGACGATGGTGTACCAACTGCAGCGGGGCAGTCACGGCGAAGTGGCTGCAGTGGCGGCAGTGACACGGCTGAGGTGGTAAGGAGGCCCCAGCAGTGACGGCAGGCCTGAGGTGGTTGGCGGCGGCAGCTGGGGTGATCTAGCCTCCGGCCGCTTTCCCCCCACTTCACAGTGGCAGTGGAGCCAGTGGGTGGTCCACTGCCATTGGGACCGGTGGATCCCAGGTGGCAGGAGGAGGAGGAGGCTTGAGGCAGTTGGTGGCAGCCATTGGATCTGGCCTCCCTCCTCCTCTCCCCCCTTTTTATAGGGGCAGCAGGGCGGACTTCCAGCAGCGGCTGGTGATCACGGATGGCAGTTGGCAATAGCACAGAGTTGGCCGCCTGGGGCCAATGGAGCAGTGGGTGCCAGCACTGGCGGCTGTCAGCCATGGCTGAGGAGCGTGGTGAGATGGGCAGGGGGGCTTTGGTTAGGGCACAGGTGGGGGGAGGCTTGACTTCCTTCTCTCCCTCCCCTCCTTTTCCTATTTTTGTCTTCACAGGTGCTTGGGCCACGGGTCAGTGGTTAATGAACAAAAAACCCGCAGGGGGGGGGCTAAGCAGGGAAGGAAGGACCAGGGTCCTGGATGGGTGGGTCACTTCACAGGAGTCAGTAAGGGGCAGGCATTCCTTACTGTTGGGCATGGTGCCCGGTTGGTGCTAGGCACCTCTGTTTGGGAGCCCGGACGGCCCACATGTGGGGGTGGGGGATGTTGCCATAGCCACCGAGCAAGGACGGTTGTCCCAAAAGGGGTGGGCCATGGCAGTGTTCCCTCCTATCCCAGGATCTAGGTCTGCCTACAGCTTTGGGCCTGCCACATACCAGCTCGCAGGAGCTGGCTGGGGGTGGGGGTGGACTCCAGGAAGCAAAGTAGCAGCTCCAGGGAGGGTCCTGGGGTTGGGAGGGATCTAAAATACCTTCCAGGAAGCCCTGCCCTGGTTTCACAGACATGCCAGGCCTGCGGGGTGGCTGGGTCAGGTTGCCATCACCCCCAAGTCTTCATGCCACACAGGCACGGGTCGTCCAGATGCGACAGCAGGGATTGCTTGGCAGTATGCTCAGAGGGGTGTTAGGCCTCAAGTCGCCCAGCTGGTGTCAATGACCGGGCAGGGATTTTAGCATCATCTGGAGTCTGAGTGTGACACTCAGGACACCACAACATGCTGGGTCTTGACGCAGCAGGGGTGAGCAACTACTTTGTGGTCTGTTCACACAGAGCTCTGTTCACACAGCTTTGTTTTCACAGCGCAGCTGTTGGCTCTCAGGTCAGACTGGCAGAGTTTTTTTTCAGGGGTGTAAACTGGATTTCACATGAGGCATCCTAGGTTCTGACATGTCTTCCCATAGGAGCAGAGCCACCAGGATAGAGCAGAGGTGGGTAAATGCCACCTATTGCTCTCTGTGACCGGGCCATTTTTTTTTTTTTTTTGGTGGCTTCAGTCCTTCCCTACCATTCTGATGTCTGGTCTCAGAACTGTCATCAGTGTGGTAAGGGGGAGATGCATCACCAGTGCTCCTTTGCCATTATGCTGCAGCAATGGAGCCATGCTGCATGCAGCTCAGGAAAGGCTGTGGGGCCTTCACCTGCTTACTCCTCAGCAGAGGCAGGAAGTGCACCAGCTATGAGGCTGGCGTGATCTCTTTTCCTCCAATTGGATCAAGGTCAAGCACACATACACACACATGGGGGAAGGACACAGTAGCAGGGCGGGGGGATTCATTCCTCTGCCTTGCCCCCCTTTTTTCACTGAATCTGCTTTTGGTATCTGGACTGCTGCTGGCTGGGGCCTTAGCTGGGGAGGCAGCCCCCATGGGGGCGAGTGGGGCATGCAGCAAGCCACCTCATGGTCAGCCACCCTTGGGAGGTATCATTCACTGAGAGTGGGTTGGTCTCTGGAAGGGCCAACAGGACAAATGGAAGCAGCCAAGGCACCCAGGTAACCGGGTGAGATGCACATGGCATGTACACCACGGCAGTGCACCAGGGACATCTGTCACTTCGAGCTTTCCCATTAGGCAGGCAGCAGTGAGCTTCCCAGCATGACAAGCACCTGTTGTTCAGGTGGGGTGCCATCCTTGCGGAGCAGCCCCTCCCCCCTCATGGTCACCATTATGAGGCAGCAACCTGCCATTACAAGGGTCCCCAACAGGTGGCAGCACCACATTTCTAGGTCAAAGGGAGGAATGGGTTGTGGGCGAATGGGTCAACTTGGCTGGGCAATGGCTGGAGGTTGGCCCGCAGACTTTGAGGGTAGCAGTAGGCGGACAGGACAGCGGGCTGCCTTCATGAACCTCCCCTGCTCAGCCTGTGGCTTTATTCATTGGGGGAGGTACCTCAGCAGGATGTGGGTAGCACAGCTTTGCCCAATACAGATCAGGCTCACAAGGGGAGCAACCCAGATGCCATCATTCTGGAACCAGGCTCGACTTAGAAGCAGTGGGGATGCGGGGCACAGGCCTGGATGACATTGAGCCAAGAGGAATTTATTGCAGGTACGGCATTCGGTCGGTCTCCTGGCTGCTGCTGGCATTGTGCCCATTGCCTGATCAAGGTTTGATCCCTCACCAAGCGGTGGGGTGGTTTTGTTTGGAAGGGGTGGTTTGGCATGCCCCACTGGAGGTCACACAGATAGGGCGGCATTCAGATATACTGCACATTCCTTGAGTTGGTTTTCATAGGGGTGTCCAGTGATGACAGGATCTGGCAAGGGCTAGAGTGAGGGTTTCTACTTTCTCCCTCCAGGCTTTACCCGAGGAGATGGGTGTCTCATGGTGTCTGGACATGGAGGAGGGGATCAGCAGCTAACTTGTGATGTCAGATCAGCAGCTGCACACTGGTCCAAGGGGTCGGGATGGAAGGAGTTTGAGCAAGGTGCACTCATAGGTGTTGCGGTAACCATTGGTGTTTCACTTGCCAGGTGGGGGTGCCTGGTATGGCGGGCTCTCATCCACATTGCATCCACCTATTGGAAGAGGTGAGAGGGGATTCACATGGCCCCTGGGCCCCCCAGAAAGGGAATGTGGATGCACCCCACTGCAGCATGCTGCTGGGGTTGTTGTTTGCCTCAAGGGCCACTGGTGGTCCAACCTCTACACGGTGGTGGTCATCAGAAAGATGGGGCATCAGGGATTGGCAGGTGGTTCCTGGTGAGGTTGAGGTGGTGGTGTGATCAACACCAGACACCCCTCCTCGCTGGGGGGTCATATGACTGTCAGGAAGACTTGGGCTGGGAGGGCTCCTCTGAATGGTACATCCCAGGTGGTGATAATGTGATACCAGATGTATAGTCTTGTTTCAGGAAGAATGGTCAAGAGTGCTAGCCCAGGACGCAGACTGGCCAGTGTCTCCCCCACCCCCCTATTTTGGCCAAATGGATGAAGAAACCAAGGAAGAAGAAGGGGAGGTGGATGGCATCTGGGCTGCAGTGATCTTGACTGGCTATAGAGCAGGCAGAGCTGATTTGCCCGGTGGCGGAGGGGGACAGGGATTGTCCCAAGACTTTCGCGATTGGTGTAGCTGGCAGTTGGGAAGTCGGAGGAGGGCCAGTGCAAGGCCCGTAGATGTAGGTATGGGGGACGCTGGATTGATGGGCATATTGTGTGCCAATCCTCATACTTCTCAGTGCTGCATATGCAAGGCCAGTGGGTATATTGTGTACCAATCAGTGTATGAGGCCATACTTCTCAGCGCCGCATACACAAGCTGGTGGGCATATTAGGTGCCACTTTGTGTATGAGGTCATACTTCTCAGTGCTGCATTTATGAAGCTGATGGGCATGTTGTATGCCACTCTGTGCATGAGGCCATACTTTTCAGCGCTGCATTTACAAGGCTGAGTGGCATATTGTATGCCACTCTGTGTACGAGGCCATACTTCTCAGTGCTGCATTTACGAGGCTGATGGGCATGTTGTATGCAACTCTGTGTACAAGGCCATACTTTTCAGCACTGCATTTACGAGGCTGATGGGCATATTGTATGCCACTCTTTGTATGAGGCCAGGCTATTCAATGCTGAATACACCACTCCTCAAGGTGCACGGCCAGAGGCATGGGCCCTTGCTTTGGCTCAAGGATGGATCACTGTTAGCAAGGCCTTGGTTTGGGAACATGCAAGATGGTGGTGTTCAGGAGTGGAACATCTACTACAGCAGCACAGGGCAGACTGTCAGCAGAGGCCATCAGGCCTACACAGAATACACACACCTGGAGAGGACACTGGCTGTGTGGCCTATGGCCGGGGTGGAACTGCAGGGATGCCCGTGGATGGTGGAGGGAATGGTTGGAGGAAGGCGGTCCACATTGGGTAATGCCTTTTGTGGCAGATGACATGGATCCTGATCTAGGTAAAGCAGGGAAGGAGGTCTCCATCAAGTTCAAGCTTAAGTTTAAGTTCAAGTTCATGGAGATCCCTCCCCACTTTTTATTGCTTAATTAACACTTTGTTTACAGGGGAGGACAGGGTGTCAGGTGGGGAGGCTTGGCCAACAGGTCTCTCCTCCAGGAAGGTTGGAAGTGTCCGACGTGAATCCATTGCCCAACATTGAGTTGGGCAATGATGAGATCATGACCCATGCATGAGTGCCAACCATTTTGCAACCATCAGCAAGTTGCGGCCCTTTATTGCCAATCATCATCTACTAACCTGTGCCTAACCAATTTTCTGCATTTTGTACTCAATACAAACTTGTTCATTACACATGAATGTATGTGTCTTCTTTAAGGGAGGGGAGCGGGGTAGTACGGTCTGGGTCCACAAGAGAAACTGGGACATTTTGAAAGCAGCTAAGAAAGTGGAATAATTAGGACTGCCCCTGATCAACTGGGACAGTTAGAGGGTATGATAGAGACATCAGTGCCGTCAGTGGTGGGGAAATAAAGATGGCAACCCTAGCTCAGCACCACAAACACAATTGAATACGTGGGCATTTCAAGCCTTAAGCTAAGTACTCAAAGCTTTCTTACTCCTTTCTAAATGCTAACTACTCACAGGGCTTGGCTAGACAGGGCTATTAATCCCATCTTGGCCCCATCTTGGAGCCCTTCAGTCTTAACAATGCAAGGCCTTTGCTTTGTTTTGCCCTGGACAATACTTGCAGGGCTAAGATGGGGTAAAGCCATTACACCACTGTATAATAAAACCCACAAACCCCCATTTCAGCTGGGAAAAAATGGATTGGTCCCCATGTAACTGCAAGGGGCCATATTGGCACACTGGCCCTGTCTGGCAGCTGCCTTCTGCATCGCTCTCTCCGCAGCCAGGAAGCAGTCCCTCAGCATGTGACCATGTCTGGCCACAGGCAGGAGGACTTGCTCACGTGCTACAGGCCTCCTGCCTAGCATCAGAGAGAGTGATGCATACAGCATGCCATGAAGGCAACAGGGGTTCAACATGCCTGATCCACAGCCAGAATATGCTGGCAGGGAGCTGGCGTATTCTGCCCCATGTAGACAAGGCCATAGAATCATACAGTCATAGAATTGGAAGGGGCCTTATGGGTCCACTTGGGAACTATGCTTCTATTAATGTAGGCTTCTTTGCTGCAGCATCACATTACTGGCTTGTGCTCAATTTAAGTTTCAGTTCCCCTTGTCTATTCCATTGGAAAGCCATCTAGGCTTCATCATAACTAGAGTACCCCTTCAGGATATGAAATAGGGTATAGATATTAGCCCCCCAAAGAATAGTAAAGTATGCCATGGTGGACAAATCCTGCTTCTTTCTTTCTTGGCCCGCCCCAGATTGGAATCTCCTGTGTCACCTTCAGCCACCTGTCTAAGTATCTTCACTGCAGGAAGCTCTTCTCTTCAAGACTGGTAAGTATTGCCCTATATTTCTAAATCACTCCCTCTATCTAATCTTTCCATCTTACTCTGCTGTAGTCCTGTGTGGTTCTGAAACATATGTGTTGTGTGAGAGTCTACTTTGTGTTATTTCTGATAAAAAGTACTTTAATTTTACTTTAACTGGAGTGCTCGCTACAGTTAGTACTGGTATATACAGGTGAAAAGATCCCTGAAGTTATCCTCCTCTCTCAGGCTTCTTTTTGAGCTAATAATTCCTTCAGATAATAATAGAGATTTTGACATCTAAGGTGGGTCTCTAAAGCACCCTCCCACCTCTTAGAGTAACACCAGCACTTAGAATTGTGCATGGAAATGAACCAGTAGCCAAGGAAGCTGTTTCAGCAAGTGCTTTATATGTTCCCTATAATCAACGTAGTAGCTTTTAAATTTTATAAATGCTTTATGCTTTCACTAATGTTAGGTTCTCTCCCTCAGAGAAAAAAAGATACAAGATTCAAAAAAAAAAAAAAAGCAGACATGCTTCAAAAGTTTGTTGTAAAACTAAAAAGCTGCTTCCTTGGGCATTCAGTGATGCTATGAAAATCCCCCCCACCCACTTTTTTTTTTCTTTTTCCCCAGCAAAATATTTTTCCACATATCCGGCAGAAAGACAACACAGTCCGAAGGATTTTTGAGATGTGAGAGCTGTGGCTTGCTGAATACCTTTGAAATGTCACCTCATCCCTACTCATGTTTAGATCTTATTGGATCTCATTCAGATAGCATGGCATGTACAGACAGCAATATTTCATTCAAAAGTTTACAAATGTTATTACTTTAGACTAGAGTAGAAAAATAGAAAGAATAGCTTTTCCTGGAGGAAATGATGAGCTAGAATATATACTGAAGAGCAGCACTGACTGATGAGCCTATCCATGTTCTTTTACTATCTCATGTTCCTTTAAAGTAATAGAATTTTTATTTTATTTTTTACTATCCCTAAGACTCAGATATCTGTGTACCTTAAGTTTTCATAAGATACAAAATCTAGTAATATTGGAAACAATACACCAAGGTGGAAGTGTTTTTTTTTTTAAAAAAGTTATCTTTGGAAGATTTTGGCAACATGCACCACCCAAATAAACCATGGCAGGAAAATTCAGTGGCAAACCATTTCACTGAATTTCAGCAGCAAAGAAAGAGTTCTCCTTTAAAACCAACAGGAAATGCTAGTTTTAAAGGTTGTTTCACAGTTTGTCATTGCAGTCCAGTAGCAAGACATGGAAGTCCCTTTAAAACAAAACATTTGATGCAGTTCTCCCCCACACCTGAGCCCATCTACACCAGGCAGGACATGCCGGCTCCCCACTGGTGTATCCTAACTCTGGACCTGGCCCATCCCCGCTCCATTACCTGATGAAAATGGGCCAGAATCCAAACAGGATCCCAGCCCATTGCTGAAGGTGCTGCTATCACCATTTTCCTTGCTAACATGGAAGCCAGGCAGGGGTCCCGCAACATGTGACTGCAGGCCCCCTGCATATGTCCAGCCTTGGTCACATGTTGAGGGACCCCTGTCTGGCTTCTGGGAGAGCAAGGGAGCTGGTGGCAGTAGTGAGTAGCAGCATGCCAGGCAGGCTCCCATGGGCACATGGGGCCAGATCCAGTTTTGCTGGGTAAACCAGGCATTTTATTAGAATGGTATGTCACTTTCCCCCATTCCAGCCCCATATCTGCCCAGGGTTTTTTTTTAGCCTGCCTGGGGCAGATCAGGGTAAATGTGCAGTGTCATTTGAACTGAAGGGATCTGGAATGGGGACAAATTAGAGTAAATCACCCAAGTAGACAAGCTCCCAGCGTGCTTTTGAATTTCTTTTTTTTTGTATCGTATATTTTTATTGTTTACATAAAAAACAAATTAGTAAATCATTTTGCATCTAAATGGAAAGTGGAACACCAACTGTCAAGAATATACCAACTTACTGAAATTAAAGACAGAAGAAGAGATTATCAAAAATAATATCATCCAACCGTCTCAGAACATAGGCCATTCTATCAACTTACATCACTGGGAAAAAACTTGGACTAAAGGAATGAAAACACTTTAAGTGCAATAACCTTGCTTTTGAATTTCAGTGGCACATCAGGAGGGGTGCATGGCTGTAGAGAATTCTAGAAGAGGGGTGGCCCTCCTCTAGAATTTCCCCCACCCCTCTTAATCCATAAAATGTCTTCATGATTTAGAAGGATTTAGTAGGGGGTTCCAGTTGTCCTTTTCTCCCCCCCCCCCAGTAACTGATTGAATGTCTTCTGACCAGCGAGTCTTATCTTCAAGGAAAATCCAAAATCCACTGGGATACCTTTATTAAGCCAGCTCCAAAGCATAAAATACATTGTGCAACTTTTCAAAGCTTTATTGGCTTCTTCACCAGGCAAAGATGTTAAATATCATACAGGCTGTGGCATCACTAAGGCTGGTGTCACCCCTCCCCCCCCCAATGGTGTCACCTGGTGTAGTTCGGTCTCTCTGTACCCTACAAGTGTTGCCACTGCATACAGGAAAAACTATCCAGTATTATCTTGCTTCATTTTGGATTCCCTCTCCTTCTGAACAGCACTAAGAAGAGTTAGCTATAATGCCACGGCTATTGTTTCTCAAAGACCATCTGTCATTGTCGCCCCACCATTACTGCTGCTGTTCAGTAGCTGTTTACCACATTTAGTCTGTCTTCTCATTGAAAAGTCTATCTGACTTAATACCAATGCTACCATCAGCATGGCCTCTTACTCCATGCAAGTATGGAATCCCTCCACCACAGAAAAGTAGTATCAGGTAGGGTTCCAGTTGCAACCCACTAATAATTTTCCGTAAGAAAAAATGTCCAGCGTGGGGATGACAGGGGAGAGAAGTAGGGTTGAGTGACTGATAGATTTGTCTCCTAGTCCTAGGACACATTTTACTACAGGCTTTCATATCACTATACTTTGCGTAAATTATAGGTCTGAATTGTACAGTTAGTTCTAATTAAAATAGACTGCTTGAATGAATGTGATTTGTATGTGTACAGTATTTCCTTATCATTCAACAATTGATTCAATGAGTCTATTCCAGTAGAGACAACTAATAGGATTCAAGTCTCCAAGACTTCAATAAAACTCTAAATTCTAGCCCTGGATTCTGTTCTAAAGCTTCTGAGCTGCCTAAAGGTTTCCATCCATAGAGTTTCTGTCCCACAGTACTCTACTGGTTGGGAGAAGGCAGAAAGGCACACAAGCAGTGGACACATGTCAGTTTGGAGCCAGGCAATGAAAGAAGATGCAACTTTTCTGGATCTTTCAACCACTATGTGACCGTGGGATGTCCACACACACACATACACACCTGCTTTCAGGGTGCTGCTTTCCTCAGGACTGGTATGCAGTCTGGTACAACTGTGCAGGTGGCCTGTGTGGGTTTAGGATCTCAGCAGCTAAATTCTAGTTCTTAGCAGGGATTAACTTTGACATTCCCAGATTTCCCCTCCAACTAAATTTGGAAATAAATTTGGAGATTCCTCTTAAGATAATCATCATATTCACACATGATGATTTTGATATTGCTTCATAAAATCTGAATTCCTCTACCACTCAACACTTGTCTTTGGAGAAATCTCTTTGCAGCCTTATTTAGGTTTTAAAAAATCAGGGATGTAGTTTCAGGGGGTGGAGAGGTATTGACCTTCCAAATGAGAACTCCCTCCCCCACTGAAATGTTCCTTCAGTCCCCAAATTTCTAGCATTACAGAAAATGAAAAGTGTTGACATCTAGAATCCTTCTGTTTTTGTGTTCGCATCCCCTTGGTCACAGTGTCTGTTCCTTTTCTTTGGATGCCTAAACTCTTTTTCTAAGTGCTTAACTGAAGTTTTAAATGATAGCAATACTAGAAATTTGGGGACTGAAGGAAAAATTCATTGGGCACAGAATTCTTACTTGGGGGAAAATCTCTCATTCCCCCCATAGCTACACCCCTAAGAAAACTTACCTATTGACCATGAAATCATGGCAACTTCCGTGATTAAAATATGGCTCTGTGGCTTCCGAAGCTTCACAGAAGTGACACTGATAGTTTCGGGAGAGGGACGGCAGCGTCCAAAAACGACCCCCTGCCACGCAATAGCGCCATCCCAATCCCGGGAGCTCCTCCCGCGGTAGGCATGCTAAAACGCTGTCTGAAAATGTCCTGCATCTGTTGCACTGTACCCAGAATAGAAGTATCAAGTTGCTGTGGTTCTCAAGTAACTACCCCTTAAAGACAGCTTTATGAATATGGAAAAGGGTATGCAAAGGTCTGTAAAGACAATTGACACTAAGCACAGTCAAGGAAGGCAACAGGTGTCACATATGAACTTTCTTGGTTAATCTGTCAAGTCTTAAATCAGCAGCTACAGACACCTACTTAGACCCTCTGGAGATACATTGCAGTTCAACAGCTGCTTCCTCCATCAGAGGCTTTGTATCTTGGAATTACCCAAAACTGACAATGCTGATAGAAATGAAATAAACTATTATGCTTTACAGCCTTCTGCTTTTGTTAGCACTTACATAATATTGCTAAATGGAATATTCAAGATACAGAAGGACTTTGGACTTTTTTGGATGAAGAAAAATAACGCAAGCAGCCTCTCCAGCTTGCGAGGCTGCTGCGCTGCAAAGCGCCCCTTTCGTATGACGCTCGCCCCTGCCGGTACTGTTGCAGTACAGCAGGGAGAGCTGAGCATCGTATTTCGTTGATTTTTACTCACGATCAACTTTCGTGAGTAAAAAATCAACAAAATATGATGCTCAGCTCTCCCTGCGGTACTGCAACAGTACCGCTAGAGGGCAGCGTCATCTGAAACTGACACTTTGCAGCGCAGCAGCCTCGCAAACTGGAGAGGCTGCTTGCGTTATTTTTCTTCATCCGAAAAAGTCCTTTGTGTCAGTTCAGACACAGTTAGCATCACTTAGGACAAAATACACTGGAACATTCTCTATGGGCTCATCTACACCAGGCAGGATAACACCAGCATATTCTGGTTGCAGAGGTGGCCTGTTTCCCTCCTGTTACCTGCAATTGTTTTTTAAATGGCCCAGAGTCCAAATAGGACACCATCCCATCCCTGCAGCTTCCACCACCGCCATTTTCTCTGCTGACTGGAACCCAGGCAGGGGTCCCGCACATATGACGGCAAACCCCCTGAATGTGACCAGCCTCAGTCACATCCTGCAGAACCCTTGCCTGGCTTCTAGGAGAGCCAGGGAGCTGGCAGTGACAGTGAGGAATTATGTTCTGGGGAAAGCTCCCACGGATTCTTCTCATCAGGCTTTTTTTGACATTTGAAAAACATTTTTTTCCCAACCATTCTTTGAATAATTTTGAATATTCTTTCCATCCCTATGGGTACTTGTAACATGGAAAGGTAACTGCAGCAGCACAAATTTCATCTGGCTATTTCAAAGTACAGACAAACTTTAGATCCATTTTCCTGCCACTGGTATCGAGCCAGATCTAAAGGAAATGCTGAAGATGGAACTGTCCATAGCGCACTATACCATTTCATACCCATGAGACCTAAATAATGTGACCCTTAACAATGTGTCCCTTAACAAAAATTATTATCATTTTTTTTGCATATTACAGTTCAAAAGAACACAGAAAGCCATTAAGGCAACATGTTAAAAGAAAAGGATTTTTTTAAAAAAATGAATTAAAAAAACCTGAAGTTGTTTATATTTTTAGTAGGTAGTATGATTTTTAATATGCCCAGAGGGCTGTAAAGCTTTGAAAATTAGTCTGCTTTAGCCAGGACAAGATTTTTAAAGGATCAGTTTTCAGCTATAGGTGACTTCAAAAGGTGTCAAGCAAAGAGGCACTTTAACAACAACAACAAAAAAATGTTACAACACATATTTATTCCAATAAAGAAATATGGTTGATATATTTAATATATATAGCTAACAGCTGTGGTGTCAATAAGGCTGTTGTCACACACACCCCGATGGTGTCTCCTGGTGTAGTTCAACCTCTTTGTAACCTCCCCACCCCATGCTGCCACTGCTTAACACTGAAATGTTGATTATTATTTCAGGAAAACTTTGTATTCTAACATGTCCAGAATTCTGATAGGTCATTTTTAAATCACATTTTCCTACCAGCATAAATCTCTGGTAATTTCTATTATAAATTAAGGCATGCATATTTACTTGTATCTTTGGGGGGTTGGGAAATTTAATAGCAAATAACAGTTTGACTGTTTTCCCTCCCCTCGTGAGACAAGGCTTCACCAGCCTGTAACAATTCCTATCCTTGCAGTTGGATCATCTAAATATTACATCTGCCATATGGAAATTGCTCTTGGATATGGCTGGATGAACCTGTCAGCTTCAGTTTTTTCATTTTCCCAGGCTGAGGTCTGGTTCATCTCGAACTATGGGTTTATTTTTAAAGAAGTTCGCATAAAAAATACTACGTATGCATTTTTTGTGCTGCCTTCTCCTAATGAGTGCATTTTGGGGTCTTATATACAGTTGTCCCTTCATATTCGCTAGGGTTTGGTTCCAGAACCCACAGTGGATACCAAAATCTGTGAATACTCAAGTCCCATTATATACAATGGCATAGCAAAATGGTGTCCCTTATATAGGATGGCAAAATTAAGCTTTGCTTTTTGGATTAATATTTTTTAAAGAATGTTTTCAAGCTATGAATACTTAAATCTGTGGATACCAAATCCGTGGATATGAAGGGACAATTGTACATATTTTTGCAAGCTAATTCCCAACTAGGATAGATTTTTAGTTACTATCTTTATGTTTAATTCTTTGTTTTGTGTATTATTAGCTGTTAAAATCTACTGCAAAATCCAGAGATGTATGAATTTAATGGATAGCTGAATTTTAGTTCACAGATTGGTTCAAGAGTAAAACTGGTAATCTGAGCTAAACATATCTGTTCTCATTACTACTCTTGTATATGGTATCCATAAGAGTAGGGTAACAATGAAATATTGTATATACTGTTTAAATTGCAATTTCTAAAATATCCCACACACTTCGAAAGAAGAGACAGAAACACATATATAAACAATGAATGGGTGGGTGAAAAAATGTCCAAAACCGGCTCCCATGGCATTGTGGAACCCTTTGTTCAGTCTATTTTGTATAATCCAAGCATTTAGAGTGCTTCTCACCATATAGGCCTGTCCAGATCAACTCCAGAGCAGTGTCTCTTAGGAAATTATCAGATGCTTTTAACAAAAAACCCAAGGAGCTCATGACAATGATGTCACTGTACCTCCAAAGGGTCCTGATATCACACAATGTCATCTTACTCTCATACTTCCTCTATTCTGACATGGCAAAAAAGGTTCTGTTTTTCATTAGTGAAAATTTCCGCTAATGAAATGTGGTGCCTTTTTTGTTACTCCAGCGCGGAGGGAGAACAGAGGAAGCATGAGAGGATGACGTGTGCGGTATCAGGACCCTTTGGCAGTTACAGTAACGTTCTTGCAAGCTCCTTGTTTTTTTTTTTTTGTTAAAAGCGTCTGATAATCTCCTCAATCTCTTACATATCATCCAAGGCCTGAAATATAAGAACCATTGGCTTTGATAGATCCAATCATTTACACCCAAAGGAAATAACTAGACCAGGAGAGAGAGAGAGAGAGAGAGACCCTCTCTTAGGGGTCAGTTAAACGACAGTTTTTAATGCGGCAATTTGTGGTTTAGCGCTTGTTCGCAGCAGTGACGGATAGTTCATATGAGTTATAGGGGATCAGTTGTGTTGTTTATTTTTTCGCTTCTCAGTTCAGATGGCAAAGGTGCAGGGGGCGTGCCTGCCTGCCTCTTAAAGCCACTCACTGAAAACACACACAGTTGAAGCAGGAGGGGCTTGTTGGGGGGAATAGTTCCTCTGAAAGGGCTTTAATTGCAGGCGTTCCTCAGAAGGGATTTGTATACAAAGCAAAGTATCACCTTTCACAGCTTGATCTCAGCGAGAAAACCAGAAAGCAACTAAAAAGCAGGGAGACCAGGAAGTGGGAAGGATTAATGACAGAGGATGGTAGGAAAAGAATTCTCTGCTGTGCATTTCTCCAATGTCAGTAGACTGTTTTTTCTCCCTCTCTCATGCCAGTACTGCAAGCGTGCTCAAACATGCACACACAAAACAACGATCTGTCGATCTGTCGATAGATCAGCTGGTGGAGCATACAGGGAGAGAGAGGGAGGAGGGAGGAAGGGGAGATGAAGAACATTCACACAGAGACGAAAGGAATTCTTCAGCTGGCTGCAGACAAGCTCGAAGAGACCAAGGAGTGAGGGAGGAAAGACACACACACACACACACACACACACAGCTTTCACAGTCTTTTCCGTGGCTGGAAACAACAGTGGATGGATCTTTCCTCCATCCCCTCCTTGTCCAAACCCCTCCCTGGTGAGTTCAACCAATCATGGCAAAGCTCTGCGGTTCCAGTACTTTTTAAGGAATCGATTTAAAAACGCAAAGGTAGTTCACATCATCGGTTAAGCGATACTTTTCGGTTCTTTTTAAAAAAGACGGGAAAAAATACGAAGTCCTAAAATACGCTACAGATGGGTTTTTTCCCACCCCTCCTTCTGAAAGAGGCGATTTAGAGTCGCAAAACATGTAAACAATTAGAACTCTTAGCGAATTCTTCACGGTTTTTTTATACCGTTTAAACTGAGCCTTAAAGGGAAAAAAAATGAAGTTGGTACTGATGCCCCATGCCTCTCCTCCCCAAGTATTCCACTGTTTCCAGTTCACTAAATCCCAACTGTGAGCCCACAGATATTCTCTGTGCCTGCCAGAAAGCCCAGAAAACAATGTGGTGTCTGCAGATAATCAGATGGTTCCAAACCGTCCCCCACTCCCTAAAAGAAAAACAATATTAACACTAGCAATCCATGCACCCTCTTTAACACAGTGGCAGGACAAACGTGTGTACTTACTTGTATTTTATTTTATTCATATCCCACTGTTCTCTCTGTCTACTCCCAAGACTGCTTACTTCCAATTAAAAGCAATATACAGTTAAAAACTACAGAGCCAGCATGGGGTAGTGGTTTGAGCAGTGGTCTATGACTCCAGCACCCATGGTTCAAATCCCCGCTCAGCCATGGAAACCTATTGGGTGTCCTTGGGCTAGTGATACTCTCTCAGCTCCAAAGGAAGGTGAAAGCAAACTCCCTCTCAAAAAATCTTGCCAACAAAAGCCTGTGACTCATTCACTTTAGTGTTACCCAAGATGCTCTTGGAAATTCCACGAAAATATTGAGTTTCTAATATGCTTGGGAAATTAGCAGTAACTCGACTTTAGCAATTGTCGAGAAGCCAACTTAAATAGCTGATAAGATTGCCCGGCTCGGCAACAACTCAGTTGAAAAGCACAGTACCTGGTGTTGTTAGTAGCAGTCCTATAGGATCAGAAGTACACACAGAGGGAGAGAGAGCGAAGAATGAAGAGGCAGTCCGAGGTCAAAAGGTTCTGGCAGGTGGGTCAACGAAGGCAGTCCAAGGTCAAGATATCTGAAGTCTCAAGATAGCAAGTTTCCAAGAAGCAGGAGAGTCAGAGTCAGAGGCTTCCTCCAGGAAACGCAGACTGCTTGAAACAAGGAACTCAGCATCCCCCAGCTGCTTATGTTGGCCCAGCTCCCACTCCCAGCTGCAGGGTGACTGATGAGCTTCTCTCTTTTAATCTCCGGGAACGACGCAGCCAGGCCCTCTCTGCTCTCCTTTGGCTAAAGGTAGGTACCTGCTCTTCTACCTCTTGCTCTTGCTCTACTATGTCTCCCAGGCTTGGACCCTGTGCTGGGGGAGGGCTAGGCTGGTGAGCCCTGGGTTCTTCAGGGCTAGACTCAGACTCAGCCAGCTCTTCTGCTACTGGCTCAGCCTCCTCGCCTTCTGAGTCCTCAGAGTCCTGGCTGACCATGATAGCAATGTGAAAAGGGGGCAACAGAGTGATCTTTACACCAATTGCATACCCCTATTAGCTCTGAACTGACACAAACACACAAGATAGGCATTAACAATGATATTTATTAAAGACTTAAAAATAATTACAGCAGTCACACACACATTCATATAATAAAGCATTCATACAAGACCACTAGGAATGGAAGAAGAAAGATCGACAGAGGGATAGATAAGGAGTTTTCCAGGGAAGTACGACACTTGTCTCGTAGTTCAAAGTTGTTGGGCATACTGGCAGCATGGGCAGATGAAGCTGGAACAGGGAGATGTAGTGTCCCCAGGAAGAGGTTCTGTGCACCCTGGCTACACAGAGGGATGCAGTGCCCCCAGGGATGGAATCTGTGCACAATGAGGCATGATTTTGGGCTAGTATTTATATCAAAAATGTGCCCTCAGGCGAGGAGGTTTCATGTGTTGAAACATTGGATTCCAGGTATCTCCAAAGATTGAACCATGAGTTTCAGGAAAAACTCCTGGGTTTGAAATTGGTGTCTGAAGACGCTAATGTGTTGCAGCTGCCTTAAATGTTCTAGTGATTAGATTTATAAATATTGTGCTGCTTTCTTAATGTCTGGGTGAGTGGCTAAGGGAAGGGGATATCTTCAGACAAAGGATTACTCTATCCTCTGGTGATGGGATCAATTGTCTATCATTTGGATGTGTTGAAACAATGTCCTCTTGACCTCATTAGGTTTCCTTACAGTTTGGAATTTGTCAGTAGTTCTTTCTTTGGGTGATACATAGCTTAACACATGCCTTTTGGATCCTTACAGTGAGTTCCCAAAATTTTACTGCTCTTCTCTGTGGAAGACCACATTAATATAAGCCAATTTCTGAGGTTTCTGGAGGTGGGGCTCACTAGGGGCACTAACATTAGGGTTGCCATAAAGTTGGGAATGATTTGAAGGCACACAACAACAACAACAACAACAGTTAAAAAAACTATTTGTAGAAAAGTTTAAAAGCAATTAAACCAACAATTTTGTTAAGAACATAATGTTAAAAACAGTTTGCAACAGATACATTTCAAACAGAATAAAAAAGGATAAAAGCCATTAAAAGCCCTTTCTGCTACATTAATTTTAGGCCAAAGACCTGCCTAATTAAGAATGTCTTTGCTTGCAGAAAGAAAGTAAGGAGGAAAGGGACCAATCCAACTTTCCATGGGAGGGATTCCATAAATTTGAAGCAGCCTTGCAAAAACCACTCTCCCACCTCCTCACCAAATATGCGCACGATGGTAGTGGGACTGAAAGAAGCCTTCCTCCAAAGATCTTAAAACTCAGGCAGGCTTATAACATTTATAATGCCACCACCTCAAACACCTAATGTTCTATGGTGACAAAACATATGTCCCTTCATTCCTGCCTGATCCAGTTCGCTGCTTCTTAAAGTCCAGAACTGGTACTTGTTAAGGGGACTACCAATTTGACAGGCAAACATCACCACAAAGGGCACTGAACATCCTATAGGTGAGGCCCTATCCAAATTCACCTCAAACAACAAAAACAACAGTACAGTTGTCCCTCCATATCCACAGATTTGGTATCCATGGATTTAAATATTCACAGCATGAAAATATTCTTAAAAAATAATAATCCAAAAAGCAAACCTTGATTTTGCCATCTTATATAAGGGACACCGTTTTGCTATGCCATTGCATATAATGGAACATGAGTATTCATGGGTTTTGGTATCCATGGGGGAGTCCTGGAACCAAATCCCAGCAAATATGAAGGGACAACTGTACTCTAGCACCTTTGTTGGTTCTGTCAACTTGATTAGGCCTTCTAGAATTATGTTTTGCATCCACAGCTGCAGTTGCATCTACAGCCAGTGAAAGGCAGAGTTAATAATCACATACAAGTAAAAGGCCTCATTGTGCTGAAGCTACACTTATCCTGTAAAATTTAAATAATCCCATATATTATTTCCTAGTACCGAAATAAGGAAAGGGTAATTGAGAATGGAGCCATAACTACTACACCCACAATTCTAAAATAACTAGGCAATCAATTAACTCATGCCCTATCTACTTTATTCTTTTCAAACTTCTCTACATGGTCCTCTTTATTTTTCTTCTGTAGTTCACTAAACAGTGAAAATATATCTTCATATTTGCCATGCCATATGGTATTCTTATTGGCAGGAAGTAGATGATTGCTTAAAGGAAGCATTGTCTCTCTGAAAGGTACCCCTTCAAAAAGCAAAGCATCATATGAAATCACCCAGGAACGGTATATACCCACTGCACCCCTAAATGTTTAAGCATAAGGCCCAGCTGTGCTATTTCACTCTGCAATGTGTCGCTGGTGCTGGCTGTGAGGCCCAATCTATATTCTGTTGCATGTTAACTCCAGGTGTATCAGGGAATACAACAGCATATATGGAAGATACTGAAGCATCAGCTGGCTCCAAGATACACTCCGTCAGGACAATTAGCAGGCTTATGTTTGTGTGTACATCTTTTTCTACTACTCATAAGTCTGCTGCAACTCATTTCCTTATTTCCCTCCCTGTCCAATGTACCTTTCCAAGAGTCCCTTTTCTCTTAGCCTTCTGCTTGATTGCCTGCAGTCTGGCTAAAAGGCCCATACCATGCCCAGTCTCATCCTCAAATGAAGCTGGACCTGCAAGTGCTTCATATATGCTTGGTAACTAGTAAATTTTATCAAATTGTTAAATAGGTTCAAACTTTGAAAACTCTGCTAAAGTACATGAAATGTCATGCTATTCACTCATGCAAACTAGGTCATCAAGCATATAGCATAGGACAGTTGATATACTTGATGATTACACTTCAGGCCTGTTACATTTGTAAACCTGTGTTGAAATTGTCTTGACTTACTCCAGAGTCTAGCTGACTTTCTTTTGTTTAATCATAATTTTTATTAAGCGTTTTTCCAAATACAATAAAAATTGCAACTCTATCAATCTCTTGTACATCCATAAGTACAAGAGATTGTACTTTTCCACTTGTACATCCATAAGTCCCACCACCACCAAAATGTTCTGGTTTTAATTGAATGCTAACCATTAAGTTCCTCTGCATCAAAGTATACATTTGGACCCAGAACTTTTTAGCCTTTTTACATGTCCACCATGTATGGTAAAATGTCCCTTCATGTTGTACACATTTCCAACATACGTACATTTGAAGCATCCTTATACATTCTGGACAATTTCTCTGGCATCGTGTATCAATAGTATATGATTTTATAAAAAATATATTTAAGATCATATTATAATGTAAATTTCAAACCCTTTGACCACATCTTTTCCCAAACCATCTGGCCCAGGTGCTTATCCTGTTTTAATCGCTATATGACATAAAACCATCTAAACACAGAGATAAAAACACATAGGACAAAAACAAGCATTAAAATCATTCATAAACTTAAAATACCAATTTGAAATTCATAAATTAAAATAAAACTGGGTAGGTCTGCCAGACGAGATAGGTCTTTAATGCTGTTTTCAATTCCAACAGCTTGTTTAGTGGTTGAATTTCTTCCAAAGAGACATGAATAAGGCAACTCACCAAGGTCCCAGTATCACCAGATAATCCAAGGGGCTGTCTACAGAGTAAAAAAAAAATGTACGGCATTTGGAAGAATGATCATGTGTACTCACAGCCATTTGGATGCATACGTGTCTTTCGGAAGGGGAGCTAGTGAATCCCCTGTAAACTACATTGATTAGGTGTTTAGGAGGATTATTGAATCTTGAGCTAAAATCCATATAGCCATTCATATTATTGATGGTCTGTACACCCCATCCGCACACACATGAACAGGCAGTGTAATCTGATTGACTGGAAGAACACAGGGGGTGGGGCTAGCAAGGAGTGGAATTGGGACCGGCTACCATGTTGGATTCCCGGCTAAGCGAGAGTCTGGTAAGTCCATGAAATGGAGATATTTACATATATTCATATTTATTTTACATTGTAAATAGGGAAAACCAACTGTCTGCAAAACAGGCACCTTTTAAAAGAAAAAAAAGTGGCGGGAGATTTAAAACTGTCATTTGGATCGCTGGCGCCAGCCAGCTGGGCAAGGGGGGGGTCATATGGAGTTGGGGGAGGGAATCATGTAGGCAGATCGCACGCATATGGATGGCTGCCTTTTCAGATTTTTTCCCCCCCAAATGGTTTTTTTCCCCAATGTGTAGACAGGGCCCAAAAGTCTCTCTTTAATTATAATCTAGATGTTAATGAGAAAGTTAAGAAAGTGAGGCTTTTGCAGGGCCAGTATCTATAAAATTGGCTCACTGTCACATCTGAGCCAGCTGTTAATCCCAAAACCATAACCCCAACTTGCACCTGAGTGCAATAATTTTAGCAGTCTTTGTGTGAGGAAAAAGATTCCAGCACACATTCTCGCCTTCTCCAGGGAGTGTTTCATCAGCTGGATTTTGCCTCCCAGCCAGTGAGCTCACTGCCAAAAGCTTTCGCTTTTACAAAACAGTCATGGGACTGTCAGTTCACCATCAACCCTCACCTGGAAGCCCTATAATCTAACTGACTTTCAAACTGACAGGAGGATTTCATGATCAAAACAAAAAAATAAAAAGAAAACATAAGTATAGTTATGTTTTCCCACCCAACTAGTCCCGCCCAAACTAAACTGAACCATGCAAAGACAAGTATCATGCATGCCCAATTTTTTAAATGGTTAGAGATTGATAAGCACCATTCAAAAATAATATTTTTCTCAGATTGATAAATTACTTCTGTTTTTCAGTTTATATTATACAGATTCAGTGCAGCCAAAGTGAACTGCATCTTTTACCATGATTACATGAGAATACAAGGCAGAATTGTTGTTCCAACTTTTAAGCGCTTGTCTAGATGGTCAATTTACCTTATCTTGGTACCATCTTTGAGTCCTGCAGTCCAGATGATGCAAGGTATTTGCCCTGTTTTGCCCCTGAGCAGTCCTCAAGATCCCCAGGGCAAAGATGGGGCCGATACAGGGTAAAGTCCATTAAACCATTTAAAAAGAAAACATACCTGTGAAAAACCACATCAGCCCAAATAAAGCAGATCAGGCCCATATGATCACAGGAGCTCAGACTGCCATGCCAGCCTGACACTGCAGCTGCTGTTGCTCTTCTGCAGTCAGGAAGCAGGCCTGCAGTATGTGACCAGGCTGGTCACATGCAGGAGGCCTTACTCACATGCTGTGGGACAGCTTGTTGGCTGCAGAGAGAGGTATTTGGATAGTGGCAGCAGGTACAGCAACAGATTGACATGGCAGTCTGGACTTCCTACCATTTCATGATGGTAACGGGGAGAAACAGGCCTCATCCTTGGGCAGAATACATAGGTGGGGACCTGACGTATTCTGGACCATGTAGATGAGCCCTAAGAGAATCTCTGTGTGACTGAGCTTCCTTTCCCTCAGTCCCACCACTTTTGCAGACATGTTTAGTGAGGGCTGGGGAGAGAGCTGCCTCAGTAGAATTGAATAGAAACAGGCAATCTTTACTGTTGTGGAGGAGGGAAAGAGGAAAACCCATTTTGCAACCATTGAGAAGTCTGCTATCATTGAGTGGATTAGTGCATGACTCAACTCCAGATGTTAACTCTGACCTGAGTATTACTGTTTGGGGAATTTCTAAAGACCCTTCCTTGAGTTACACATGACTCCAGCCTTGGTGTCTGGGGGTCCCTGGTTTGCCTGCTAACCACAGGGAAGGCCACATCAAGACAAATTATTAAATATTGTCAATTATGTGCTATTCCAAGATGGGGGCTGTCAGGGTAGGCAACACATGATGTTCACTTTATTTTTATTTTTTTCCCCAAAGGAACTAGCACCTCCTTGGAAGGAGATGTGATTGCCCCTAGACTAGGCATCTTCTGCGCTAAACAGTTTTCTCATGGGCAGAAATTCAGTTCATCTCTTTGAACTCCAGCCGCAGGTGACCAACAAGAAGGGGAAAAAATTAAACTCATTAAGTTGATTTGTACTGAGGCAGTCAACTAACTAGTAAAGCTGAGCACTTTGCTTACTGTGATCTCTAGAGCTTCAGAGATGTGTTTCCCAAACCTGCTACCTCTGTAACTGCAGATGCCAGGGAAGGGAGCTAAGCATGTTTTCCAGCAGTGTTTCTTTCCCTCATGAGCATTACTCTCTTGCCTTTGCTTTCAAGAGCATATCAAAGACACAGTGCGGCAAATCTAGATGTAGTTTATATATGTTAAGAACATAGCTGCTTTGCACACAGGGAAGGGCCGCCTTTCAAATTACTGGAGTACAAAAATGGCTCATTGAAAGAGCCCCCTCATAATCACTTTGGTTTTCATGGTTAAAGGTATGGGTTGTACCGGATTTAATATAAACCCTCTTTCTTTCTGTCTGTTGTGTGTGTGTTCACATGTATCAATGTGAATGTCCTCCTGGGTTATCTATCTGTCTAATTCTATCTGGCAATAGTTACATCTTCTAATCTTCCTCTATTTATCTCTCATTAAAAACAGAAGAGATCAGAAAGATGTTCTATAATACTGCAAATGCTTCTGCAGTTGAATGGACACTGCTTGCTCTCTTCTTTATCCTTAATGAGTATTCTGAGCACTGACACTATGGTCATTGGCAGTCAAAGTCCTTCTGCACTGAGGCCCAATAAAGATTTTTAAAATAACCCTGACTATCTGGAGGAGGTCAGCCATGGTTGTTTAAGAAAACTGCAGTCTCCTGAGTAGCATCTTTACTAACACTACCAAGCCATTACCCCTTGATCCCACTACAACCTCCACGGATTCATCCCTATGGAATCCTGTGATTTGTAGGCTCCTCTTGCATTTAGAATTATGTGCAAAACAGTTCTAGCACCTCAACAACATACAAAATCTGTAGGATGCAGCCATGTTAGATGGTATCAAAGTGTGATAATTCTCTAGTGTGAAAGAAACCTCAGTGTGTTTTCCAGCCCTGAAAAAGCCTGATGGTTGGGTCTTATTTCAGAGAAAATTTTGGGATTCTGGCTGTTTGAACTAGACATTTCTGTGAAGCCCTGTGCATCCATCAGGTAAATTCTGTGCATGTTAGGGAGGGAGCATTTCCATCTACCTGCTAAAGCTAAGGAGAAAGGAGGCAGCCTGCTGATACTGCTTAATAAAAGGCTCATGGTAAATTTCACGTATTTAACATAACGAGAAGTGCCTGTGCAGTCTTCCAGATAATTTCTGGGTCTGGCAACTGCAAATGCTGATTTAGTCTGTTTTGCCTTTATCCAGGCTGTGTTCCAGAAATCATAATTACTACACTTTTCAGAAAATCTGTGCTGTGAATGGAGTGTTCAGTGCTTTTTATAAACTTGCAAGGAAAATGGATCAAAGTTCATAAATAGTGCATGCTACGTCTTCAGATACTTGGAATCTGAGGATATCGTACTAGAATCTAATGGTAAATAGCAAAAAAAAAAAAAAAAGGCCTTCATATTTTGCATGACAGGTAGCATGATCCAGTCAATTCCTTCACCAAGAGGAGTTGTATCCAGGCACAAGAGAAATGCTGGTTGTAACATGTGGGAGAAATTTGTTTTAAGCAAACTGTAGTTTTAAGCAAATGCCATACTTTGCAGGCTAATATGCAGCTTCAAAAAGTCATTTTCTTTACAACATTTTCTGTATAGAATTTAATAGTTCTGCACTGAAATATTATTTTTCATGCAGAAAAAGCTATTTACTGCAGAGAAAATGCTGTTTTCTGCACAAAACAACCACATGCAAATTTTGTGCAGAATAAGCCGCAAACTGTGAAGATTCTTTTCAGTCCAGGATTCTTCTTGTCAGAGTTCCTCAACAGTTGAGAATTATTTTTTTTTTTACTATTTTCTTTAAATATTTTCAAATATTCTTTCCATCCATAGCTGCTGCTGTGGCCATTTACTAGCCTGGCTGAGGAGCAAGGAAAAGGACTCAAAATAACAGTGAAGTGACATCTCCTGGCTGAGGAGGAAAGAAATGAGGATATTCTCCTAGACGGAATATGCTCTTATTTATCTTTTCTTCCTGATAACTTGGGGTTGTCTGGAGGGTGAAAATAACCCTAATAGAATTCGTAGAGAATTCCTTTCATTCCAAAAAGATCCTGCAGCGTTTCACCTTATTCAGAAGGAGGGGGCCCAAGAACTCAATTTACTGGGCACGAAAAGCATTTGTGCTTTTCCCAAGGTTTTTTGAATAATGTGTGGGAATATGCTTTACTGCTCATTTGGATGTCTGATTTGCATTGCAGCACATTTTTGGTGAGTGCAGAAGTGGAAAGCTGATTGGTTGGACAGGTGCTGGGGTGGGGTTGCTTGCATGAAGTGGCTGGAAGTGCCATTTTGGAATTTTGTGTTATCAACTACGTACTTTCTTGCTGCACTGAGGTGACCAAACAGCTTTTTTAAGTGGAAGGTCACACTTGTGCACTTTTGATTTACAATTTAAAAAAGTACTGTGCAGTGGTGACAACTTGGGGAGAATAACATGAGTAATTCACTCTCAGCCACCATCTTGATTTGCAGGCATGGCTGCGTGTGCACTTCAAATACAGATAGCTTCACATATCAGTGATTACAGGAACCCTCATGGCACAGTGGTTAAATGCTGGTACTACAGTCACAACATTGTAAGTTTGATCCCAGAGGGCTCCAAGGTTGACTCAGCCTTCCATCCTTCCATAGGTCAGTAAAATGAGTACCCAGCTTGTTGGGGGCAATTAGCTAACACACTGTAAACCGCTTAGGGAAAGCTTTGGCACTGATAAGTGGTATAGAAATATAAATGCTAATGCTATAATGCTATTTTGCCAAAGGACAGCGGAGACAAATGAACACTACTATGCATTTGCCTTAATGCGCAGCAATCCACACCATATCTTCTTGTCCAGACAAGCCCTTACATTTAAATACAATTATATTTAAATTTCAAAAATAATTTCTAATATTGTATAAAATAGCATATGCCATTTTATGCAAATTAGTAACCTCTTTTGTCCCTCTTTTTAAGTGATTCATATCTTCTTAATGTTTCCATTTTCTAATGAAGTGCAATTGGCCACACTATAAGAGCTATTTGTTACTACCATCACTGTAACAAAGGTAACAGTGCTGGTAACAGTGCTGACAGCTACTAACAGGTAGCAACATATCAATCAATCAATCAATTTATTCATACAGTCCATAGAACCATCAAACAGCAGACATAATATACATTAATAGATAAAACCATAATACAAAATCAATAAAATTAGGATACTTATTGATAAACTTTTTTGGAGCTCATCCAACTTATTCACCTGATTGATTGATTGATTGATTGATTGATATGTTACTACCTATTACCAGCTATCTCTATCTTCTTTTGGACATTTTCCAAATCTTTGTTACAGTGACGGTGGTAACAAATCTTTATAATAGCTCTTGTAGTGTGGCCAATTATACTTCACCAGAAAATGAAAACACAGGTAACATATCATGTATAGCAATTAATCAAATCTCAACGCACACATCATGTATGGAGTATATGCAGTTTTATACATTTCGTAATCTGCAATACAGTGAGCCCTTGGTATCCACTGGGGTTTACTTCCAGGACCCTCCTGTGGATACCAAAATCCATGGAGGTTCAAATCCCATGATATATACTCTGGCTGGCTTTTCTTCACAAATGAAGATTTCTGCAAGCGTGCTGATGACTGAAAAGGCCAATCTGAGATAAACAAGTGTGGTTGCAGAAAGCACAGCAGAGGGTCTCCTTGGGTGATGATTCCGGGTTGTGATTCTTTCTGCATTGTTATTTCTCTTCAAGACTTGTTCAGCGTGAGTTCTCAAATAAAGCTGTAGCATTGTGGATAGTGCGTCTCCATGCGTCCTGATGTGAAGCCAGGGCAGACCATTGTTGGTGATCAATTTGGCCAAGCCTGAGATGTTGTTTCAGGGAATCTTTGTATCGCTTTTTTGGAGCACCTCTCTTACATTGACCCGTGGCGAGTTCACCGTAGAGTAGTATTTTGGGGAGGCAATGGTCCTCCATCCTAGAAACGTGCCCTGCCCAGCACAGACATGTTCTGAATATCATGGCCTCAATGCTGGTGATCCCTGCTTGCTCGAGGACACAAACATTCGTCACATAGTCAGTCCAGTGTATATTTAGGATTGTATGTATAATGGCATAGTAAAATGGTGTCCCTTATATAAAATGGCAAAATCAAGGTTTGCTGTTTAGAATTTGGTGTTTTGGTGTTGTTTTAATGTTTTCAAGTTGTAGATAGTTGAATATGTGGATGCCAAATCTGTGGATACAGAGGGCTGACTGTAATGCAGATCATAGAAATATATGGAGTAGCATTCATTAAAATCACTGGATTTATTTATATGAGCTTATAATAAGCTCCTTTTTTTTTTTTTTACATAAACTCTTCCCCAATTGGCTATCTGGTCATTCTTCTTCTTCTCAACCTGCTTAACCGTTATGGTTATTTTCACTGAATATGAATAGAATTGTAGATAGCCTTAACCTTGATGTACTGCCATATAGGTTATGTGGGTCACCATACCATCAACATTCTGCCATATTTATATCCTTACTTGAATGTATACATGTTTGTCAGCTTTCAGTAGTGGGACAGAATTTACTTTGCTAAACCCTTCATTCTGCATAATTGTCAGGGGAAAAGACCTATATGAAAGCCAGAGTGGGGGAGCCTGTAAATGTAGGTTTCTTTTCTGATTCCCAGGGAATATATTTATATGCAACTGATTGTGCAAACAGTGTTCCCATTAGTCTTACAAGCTGAGAAATGAAAAGCCCATCGATCTATTGCAAGGCTTAGTTTGTAGCATTATTGCTGGATCATGTCTAGTTCTTTGAAACTGCAACTAGAATTCAGCTAAGTTATTGGATTACAGTATTTTCATACCTTACCATGATTCTGTATAAGAAAAGGATTTACACTCAGGAATGACAGATAGTGAATGCATTTCAAAGTGTCCTCCTTTGTCAAAGGTGGACAATAACATTCCAGGGCAGGGGAGGTGTTGATTTTTATCTGGCATTATCATCCTTTCAATCTATCATCTTTCATCTACTTGACTTACTTAATAAATTTCTCCATGAGCACCACAGGTAGGTAAACCTGATTCCCTCACTCCTACAGCTGTACTTAAAAGCAACAAGCACATGTAGAAAATGCTATCCTTTATTTAGTATTCTGTTGCTTGAACAATGTCTCCAGCCTCTTTCCCAGGAATCAAAGTCCTTTCCAAATTTACAAATTTGGTGTGTAAGGTGTGTGTGCATATGTATTTATTTGCTGATTTGCTCATTCATATTCATGCTGAGAAGTGTAGGTGCATCAAGGATGCATATAGTCCAAGCTGGCTCCTTCCTCTGATTCAACAGTGCACTTCCTCTTAAATGGTTCCATGTGTGTTGTAGCAGATAGCAAGCAAGCCAGGCAGGGAGATAACACATTCTTGTGGACTTCAGCCTCTCCTCTAATATGCTGCCCCCAACCCCCCTCAGTAGATGGAGAAAGAGATGGAGCATGTTCAATCTCTCTCTTCCCCTTGCACCCAGACATTTTGAAAGGTGTATCATATAAATGCTCTATTAAGATTCAGTACTGCCACTCTCTTATGGGTAAAGACTGCAAAACCTGCAGGAGCAGATGCCTATTTTAGAATAAAAGCAACAATGGATGACACAGATAGGTGGAAAAGGAAGTAAAATTTAGGTGAATAAGATAGGGTTGGGGCTGTGTTCACAATAAGCTAGAGAAGGCAAGAAACAAGTGTTTCTTCCTGATTTTCTCATTTTATAAAACAACTAGTTCCCAAAAGTCAAAGAATTCTTTGGCTTTCATGATTCATTATTTCCATTTAAGTTTTGATTTTGTTCGGGAGACTTAAGACTGTTGAAGCAGATAGAGCTTCTGGGAGTTTGATGTTTTTAAAACATTTGGGAGAGGCTGCTTGTTTCAGAGGGGGGTGGAGATTCTGGGAGCTTGATTTTTAAAAAAAACTCTTGGGGAGAGGCTGCTTTTTTCTGAGGGGGGTGGAGCTTCTGGGGCTTTGCATTTTTTTAACTCTTGGGGAGGGGCTGCTTTTTTCTGAGGGGGGTGGAGCTTCTGGGAGTTTGAAATTTTTAAAACTCTTGGAGAGAGGCTGCATCGTTCTGAGGGGGTTGGAGTTTCTGGGAGTTCGATTTTTTAAAAAACTCTTGGGAGAGACCCCTTGTTTCTGAGGGGGGTGGAGCTTCTGGAAGTTTGAATTTTTTTAAACTCTTGGGAGAGACTGATTGTTGGTGAGAAATAAATAAAACAAACAAAAATACAGCATACCTAAAAGTACAGCTTAGAGTTCTCAGCATTAACTAAGAGTTCTAAAAGCTCTCACCATGGACACTGAGGGGGCTGCTGTGCTCACCTACAACACTTGTGGGATGTTTGTCTTCTTATCTACAGACATGGGGAAATTCACATGCACCAAGTGCAAGTTGGTAGCCCGCTTGGAGGAGACAGTCCAGCAGTTGGGACAAGGGTAGCAAGAGGTTTTCCTGGACAGAACAGAATGAACAGTCTTGGGTGGAGACCACAAAGAGGAACTAGCTGGGGAGGAGAGGGTCACTACACAGACACAGGAGGTTGATAGCTAGAGGAATGTCACAAACAGAACAAGAACACCTAGGGATTCTTCAAGCAGCTTGCAGCTACACAATCGATTCAAAGCCCTCTCCCTTATCAAGGACAATGAGGAAGAACAGCACGGACAGACTTCAGGGGCAGAGCAGGGGACCTTGAGAGTACCACCGCAAGGAACAGCATCTGTGAAGCCTCAGCAGAGGCATGTGGTAGTGGTGGAGAACTCCTTGCTGCGGGGTACAGAAGCAGTGGTTTGTGGACCTGACAAGATGTCTCGGGAGATGTGACAGAGAGGCTGACAAGACTCGTCAAGCTTAGAGATCATTACCCCTTCCTTTTGGTCCATGTGGGAACCAACAATACTACAAGGCACAGCTTTCAGAAGATCAGAAGAGATTATGAGGCTCTGGGGCTGAAAGTAATGGATGCACAGGTGGTCATCTCGTCTCTTCTGCCAGTTGAAGGGCATGGTCCAGGAAGGGAGAGGAAAATAGCTGAGATAAACAACTGGTTCTGTAGATGGTGTCACCGAGAACAATTTGGATTCTTGGATCATGGGCTGCGCTTCCATGAGGGGGGACTTCTGACAAGAGATGGGGCATCTCACAACAGCTGGCAGAAACATTTTTGCCTACAGTCTCAAGAATTTGATCAGGAGGGCTTTAAACTGAGTCATATGGGAGAGGGAGACAGTATTCTGGAAGGCAAAAGGGCTGGAGAAAATAATCAAACTATCATAGAGGGAAGAAGGCAAACAGTGCAAGGACCCAACAGCGGGAGGCAAAAAAGCTTGCACAGGCAGCAAGTAAAGGGAACACATGGTCTTAGTGTCTCTACACCAATGCACAGAGCATAGGAAATAAGCAAGATGAACTTGAACTCCTAACACTAGAAAGCAAGTATGATATAATAGGCATTACTGAAACCTGGTGGGATGAGTCTCAGATTGGAATGTAGGATTAGAGGGGTATAACCTTTATAAGAGAAACAGGCCAAACAGGAAAGGAGGAGGAATAGCATTATATGTCAGGGATATTTACACCAGTGAAGAAATCCATGACGTCAATAATGGAAGCTAGGTGGAGAGCATCTGGATAAAAATTAAAGGGGAGGGAAACAACAGGGATGTTATTGTGGGGCTCTACTACAGACCCCCAAGTCAGACAGAGGAACTGGATGATGCCTTTCTAGAACAGATGACCACACACGCAGAAAGGAGAGATGTAGTAGTGATGGGTGACTTCAACTATCCTGATATTTGCTGGAAATCTAACTCAACCAAAACTTCAAGGTCTAGCTAATTCCTTACTTGGCTGGAAGACAATTTCATTGTCCAAAAGGTGGAAGAGGCAACAAGGGGGTCAGTTGTTTTAGATCCGATCCTAACCAACAGGGATGACCTGGTTAATGGGGTGCAAGTGGTGGGATCCTTAGGTGAGTGTGATCATGTTCTCCTGGAGTTTGTTATACAATGGAAAGGAGAAGCCAGGCATAGTCAGACACACATTCTCAACTTTAGGAGAGCTGATTTTAATAAACTCAGGGAAATACTGGGGGTGATCCCATGGTCAGGAATACTAAAAGAGAAGACACCTCAAGATGGATGGAACTTTCTTAAAAGGGAGATACTGAAGGCACAATTTCAAACAGTACCATTGAGGAATAAAAATGGAAGGTGTCTCAAGAAACCAGAATGGATGACTAAAGAACTTTCAACGGAGCTAAGTTTTAAACAGAACATGTATAGGAAATGGAAAAAGGGGGAAATCACCAAAGAAGAATTCAAACAGATAGCGAACACGTGTAGGAGTAAAGTCAAAAAAGCTAAAGTGCAGAATGATCTCAGGCTTGCTAGAGAGGTTAAGAACAATAAAAAAATTTTTTTGGGTATGTCCGCAGAAAAAGGAGGAAGAAGGAAATGATAGGGTCACTACGTGGAGAAGATGGCAAAATGCTAACAGGGGACAGAGAAAAGGCAGAATTACTCAATACCTTCTTTGCCTCAGTGTTTTCAGAAAAGGAAAAGGGGGACCAACCTGAGGATAAAGGAACAGAGGACACAATAGGGGAAATCCAGCTCAGAATAAGCAAAGAGGTAGTACAGGAATACCTTCTTGATCTAAATGAATTTAAATCTCCAGGACCAGATGAACTACATCAAAGAGTATTAAAAGAGCTGGCAAATGTGATCTCAGAGCCATTGGCAATAATCTTTGAGAACTCCTGGAGAACAGGAGAAGTCCCAGAAGACAAGAGGAGGGCAAACATTGTCCCCAACTTCAAAAAGGGGGAAAAAGAGGATCCCAACAACTATCGTCCAGTTAGTCTGACATCAATACCAGGAAAGATTCTAGAGAAGATCATTAAAGAGAGACTCTGTGAACATTTAGAAGGCAATGCCATAATCACAAAAAGTCAATATGGCACTTTTTCAGAGAAAAAAGTCATGCCAGACTAATCTGATCTCTTTTTTTGATAAAATGTCCAGCTTGGCAGATGAAGGGAATGCTGTGGATATCATACATCTTGATTTCAGTAAGGCCTTTGACAAGGTTCCCCATGACATTCTTGCAAATAAGCTTGTAAAATATGGGCAAGACACGTTAACTGTTCAATGGATTTGTAATTGGTTGACCGGCCGAACCCAAAGGGTGCTCAGCAGTGGCTCCTCTTCGTCTTGGAAAGATGTGACCAGTGGGGTGCCACAAGGTTCTGTCCTGGGCCCAGTGCTATTCAACATCTTTATCAATGTCTTGGATGAGGGAATTAGGGGCATAATTATCAAATTTGCAGATGACACCAAATTGGGAGGAGTAGCCAATACGCTAGAGGACAGGATCAAAATTCAAAATGACCTGGATAGACTGGAGAGCTGGGCCAAAGCTAACAAAATGAAATTCAATATGGAGAAGTGTAAGGTAGTGCACTTCGGGCAAAAAAATGTAATGCATCGATATAGGATGGGAGAGACCTAGCTGAATGAGACTACATGTGAAAGGGATCTAGGAGTCCTAGTAGACCACAAGTTGAACATGAGTCAACAGTGTGATCCGGCAACTAAAAAGGCCAATGCAATTTTGGGCTGCATCAATAGAAGTACAGTGTCTAGATCAAGGGAAGTAATAGTGTTGCTCTATTCTGCCGTGATCAGACCTCACCTAGAATACTGTGTCCAGTTCTGGGCACCACAATTCAAAAAGGATATTGACAAATTGGAGCGTGTCCAGAGAAGGGTGACTAAAATGGTGAAAGGTCTGGAAATGATGCCTTATGAGGAGAGACTTAGGGAGCTGGGTATGTTTAGCCTGGAAAAAAGACGTTTAAGAGGCGATATGATAGCCCTGTTTAAGTATTTGAGGGGATGTCACGCTGAGGATGGAGCAGGCTTGTTTTCTGCTGCTCCAGAGACTGGAACACGGAGCAATGGGTGCAAGCTCCAGGAACAGAGATTCCACCTCAACATGAGGAGGAACTTTTTGACAGTAAGAGCTGTTCGGCAGTGGAACACGCTCCCTCGGAGCATGGTGGGGTCTCCTTCCTTGGAGGTCTTTAAACAGAGGCTGGATGGCCATCTGTCGGGGATGCTTTGATCAAGATTTCCTGCGTGGCAGGGGGTTGGACTGGATGGCCCTAGTGGTCTCTTCCAACTCTACAATTCTATGATTCTATGATTGTATGTGTTCAAAAGCTGTTTTCTACTCATGACAATCCTCAGGTTAAGCTATCACTGGACTTTCTTGGCAAGATTTATTCAAAGGAGTTTGTGTTTGCATTCCTCTGAGGCTAAGAAGGTGCAACTTGCACCTTGTCCCGAGTGGATTACCATAGCTGAGTGGGGATTCAAACCCTGGTCTTCCAGAGTCCTAGTCCAATACTCAAACTATCCTTACAGATTATTTTAATAGAGATGGTGTTAGCCAATGTAGAAGGGCAAATTGTCCTGTTGAGGCTGGCAAATGCTGAGGTGAGTGTTTCCACAGTCAGCAGAAACTGGCAGGGCAAAACCAGACCAGTGCCAGGTTTTACACAGGGTTACAAGCAAAAGCATGGTCCAGGTAGCCAAGGTTCAAATTATAAAAGCAGTCCTGAGCAAAGTCCAAAGCTGAGAAGAAAATTTCCAGAAAGGTTAGTCCATGGGACACAATGAAACCCAGAGATCCAGAAAGCCAGAGATATAATACACAAGGAAGTGATAGAGCTGGTGGTTGGCAGGAATGGCCTGGGCTGAGATAATTTATAGCAAGCTCTAAATGAGCTGAGCTGCATTCATTAGCTCAGCATCCTGCATTTCAAGTGCAACAGGGTGTTTCCTGACCCATTGCTTCTAGTGTTTTATTTGACAATCTTCCAGAGAATTATATTTTTCTATCTCCTCCTCTTGATCTGTAGCCATGACAGTGCTGCCAGCTTCCTCTGGTTCCAGTTGTCATCTTGGCACTCCTCCTTCTGTTAAATACCCTGAACCCCCAGCCCCACATCTATATTAATAATTGGCAATATTTAATAATTAGGTCAAATATGGCCTTTCACACAGTGTGGCCATTAAAGCTGGAAAAGTCTAACAAATTGCAAAGACTAGCATTCAGACTCAGTGTGGTATGAACTTAAGGAGGGGACACCTAAAGTCCAAAGAAATATTAATTTGCAAGGCAGTTGAAGGTGCCTGACACCTGGCTAATCCTATCAGCAAAAGCTGGGAGACTCAACCCTATAAACCATCCTTGTACCTTTGTCCTTCCCTCCAAACAAAGGAAGTTGCTTCCTCCATTCAATCACAAAGTATCTGCACATTAAGATGCCTTTAACATGTCTGGAGTGTCTTTGTCTTACCATGGGCAACTCCCAGAAGCATTGACACCTACTATAGATTCCATCCCCTGAAGACAAATATTGACTATAAAAACCCTTTCAAACCTCAACTCGAACAATCACAGATCCTATTCTTGTGGACACTATGTCCATCTGTGTAGCCATTCCTATCCTGTACCCCCACTCTGCTGGTTTCTTCTGTGACCTCATCTCTACAGGAAAGGTGTCCTATCACCCACAAACAATTCCCTTCTCTGTCCCTCTATCCCAATATTTCCTACTTTATTCGCTAGTCTTGTGTGAATGCTTGATGCCCTGAATGTGTGCGTGGATGTTGTTATTATTGTTTTTCTCAAATAAAGATCAATTTGTTATAGCATCTAGCTTAATGTCTGCTCCTGGTTATTGATATACAAAGGTCAAAAGACTCCACTATCTGTTGCCCCCTCTTGTATAGCCAAGCTGAGTATATAAATTCCCCAAATTAATGTCAACAATTTGAGGGCCCTTAAGACCCCCAAGTGAAGAGGGTAACACTTCTTTGTCTAAGGAGACCTCCTCCAGGTAGGACATGACATGAATAGTATCATAGTGACAGCCCTCTCAAGATTCTCCATCCTGTTTGTGGACCAAGTGAATTTTTTTTACTGTATCTATAAACCACAGAGGATCGTTTCCACAAATTTCCTTAGAGGAAATCTTCAAACCATTTCATTGGGTGAGCTCACCATTAACAATGGCAGAGACTCCCCACCCAGACTTATGTTCTTGTTGTGAGTGAGAGCAGCAGAGGAAGCAAAGAGTTAGCATCCTGACCACCATTTTGCATCTTTCACAAAGCCATGGGTCTAAAGTAATTCTGAGGCATAGGGAGGCAAGACAGCGACCATCACAAAAATTGTAAGCAATAGTTGAATTAAATCCTGCAAAGTGGACTTCTTTTTCTAGGGATAGGGTGGTGGTGGTGAAATAGTATTTTAAACTTTGCCACAAAAAAAGTTATTCTGAGAAATGTTTCCCTCAAGCCTAGCCTCAATCTCCTTGGGATAGGGTCTGGTCTATACAAACAAGAATACCTCTCAGCTTATTTCTTGCAAGTGAAATTTAAACTAAAAATTATACAGGCATACCCAAACTGCCCTCTGCTCTGTAATAAACGACTACAGTGTACCAGGATTAGAGGAAGAATATCTAAGGCAGATGACTCCTAATCTGACCAACAGTTCTGAACCTAAGTAGGGAACTCAACATTTCTGAATTATCAGCTGTCAGATCTGGCCTAGGACTTTTTCTTTTTTGCCTGTGATAAAGGGGGAAATGTTATTTTTCCATATTCCATCTATGAAAGCTAACTGGTTCATGTTGTGCATCTTCAAGTCATTTTCCAACTTATGACAACCCTAAGGTGAATATATCACAGGGTTATCTTGGCAAGACTTCTTCAGAGGAGGTTTGCCTTTGCCTTCTTATGAGGCTGAGAGGGTGTGACTTGTCCAAGGTCACCCAGTGGGTTTCCATGGCTGAGTGGGGATTCAAACCCTGGTCCCCAGAGTTGTAGACTAATACTCAAACCACTATACCATGCTGGCTCTCTGGATTAACTGGGCTAACAATTTAAACCCTACTTCAACCCTGGTAGATGAAACAGTGTCTTCCACCACAACTTTAGCAGTGGGGGAGGTTAGGTAGTTCCGGATGGGCTGTGTGGCACACAAAATGCTATCCTCCAATGGAGAGTAATGACCAGTGGCCTGGGACACACACAACTAGGGGATCTGCTTCTACCATTCTCTCCATTTGTGCCTGAAATTACATCACACTGGCAGCCTTTTTGGAGGTCATATGGGAGTCAGTATATTTCCCTTCCTTTATTCCTTTATCGTTCTTTGGGTTCACTCTACTTTGCACCAGGGATAGTACACCAATTGAATGAGCAGAGCTCCAAAATTAATTCTGGAACTGATGCATCCATAGTTTGCCAGAGCTGTCAACTCTTTTGCTTTATTTTCTACTGTGTTCCCCTTCATGCTGCCAGTGTATTCTTGGGCAGCAGTAAAACATTCCTCTCCCCACAAAAAAAAGTCATCCTGATGTGTTTATATGTGTGTTTTGCTAATGTAATCATGGATATTGGTGAAGCACTGCAGAAATGTATCTCAATGCTGTTCTGAGATTGCTTTGTTGAAGAGTGCTGTCAGTACAACTGGGAATATTATAATAAGATGCAAAGCACAAGTGAACTTGAGAAACTGACATCTATGGTATACACAGTGCTCCACATGATATCTCTAATTCATCAGCACCATCATCAATTAAGACCGTTGGAGAAATCAATTTGGTTTGTATTTTAATACAAACATGCCTAATTCTATACCAATTTAAAATGCATTTCATGTACTTGTATATGTTGACAAAACGTTCACAGGAAAAAAAAATGTGTTCATTGGTGAAAATAACATTTGAAAATGAGTTATATTTAGAAAATGGCTAACAAAAATGTGTCTATTGAGCAAAGTTGTTTACAAAAATGCTCATACAAGTAGATAAGCACACCAAATGAGCATGATTTCTATTTTATAATTTTTTTTAATTAGGTATTTATACCCCGCTCTTCAGCCACAAAGGCTATCAGAGCAGCTTACAATTTGTTTTAAACAACAGCAATTTACACATCTACACTGTATTAAGCAGTTTCCAATGTGTGTTAGCTAATTGCCCCCACAAGCTGGGTACTCATTTTTACTGACCTATGAAAAGATGGAAGGCTGAGTGAACCTTGGAGCCCTCTGGAATCGAACTTGCAACATGGTGACTTGCAGTACTGGCATTTAACCACTGCACCACCAGGGCTCCCAGGTCTAAAAAACAACATTCATTTCCCAAAGGATCTCCAAGTTTGAGACAAACCAGTGTTAATACTGAGGTGGGGGGAGACTTAAAGGTGAGATAAACTGAATTTACTACTGGATAAATTAAAAATAACTGAGAGAAATCAACATGTTTATCAGATCTGTACAGTCTTAGGAACAACAGTGGATTCTAAATGCATTAATTTGGTCTTGGTAATAAAAGCAAATCATTTAAAATTCTTGTATGTGTTGTGTACCTATCTGTCTCTGTGTGTGTGTGTGAGAGAGAGAGAGAGAGAGTGCATGATGGAGGGAGGGAGAGCATGTGACATTACTAAGGTTGTTGTCAACCCTCCCTCTGACAGCATCACCTGTGTGATTCAGTGTCTCTGCACCCCCTAGTGCTGCCAACTCAGTGTGTGTGTGTGTGTGTGAGAGAGAGAGAGAGAGAGAGAGAGAGCGCACAAGAGTTCACTGTAAAAGTACAGAACTGGATAAAAAATAATTTTGGCAACATCTCTACTCAGTTATAAAGTAGATGTATGACAGTCTATTCTTGAGTATGAAGGAGATTTAATTTTATTTCCTCATTAGGTTGGAAAACACATATCTGCTTAGTTTTTCACGCTGAAACAGACTCAATAGAGCTTCCTTTTCAAACTGGCAAACTAAACCCATCTCAGCTGTTTTACAATCCTGCTTTAGGTTACTAGAAAGCTACTTCCAACATCTGCAAAGGAGAGCAATCACCCTCCATATCATAGAATCATAGAGTTGGAAGAGACAACAAAAGCCATCCAGTCCAACCCCCTGCCATGCAGGAATGCACAATCAAATCATCCCTGACAGACAGCCATCCAGGCTCTGTTTAAAAACCTCCAAAGGAGACTCCACAACACCGAGGCTGTGTGTTCCACTTCTGAACATCTCTTACTGTCAGGAAGTTCTTCCTAATGTTTAGATGGAATCTCTTTTCCTGTAGTTTGAACCCATTGCTCTATGTCCTAGTTTCTGGAGTGAAGGAATGACTCCTGATTAAGACTCAGCATCTCTTTATCAATGAATAGAAGTCTCAGACATGCATATCAAAGTACAGTCAACAAGGGCTAACCCACTTGAACTGGGGACATAAATGTGTGCTCAGTACAGCAAATTGAACGGCTTTGCTTTCTCTGATTAAAATTTCAGTTGACTGTAACAGGACTGCTGGACTTACCCGGTAGTCAGATTGTGGTCCCGACAGGACCCTCCCCACATCTCCTGCCTCATGGCTGGCCAGGTCCACATAGCTGCCGCCATGCTTGCTCCGTCTTCTTCCTGGCTAGCTTCACAGGTGGCTGGGGGAAGCTGGAGCAGTTTGCGTCACCATGATTGGATGGGGGGGGGGTCGCCTCCCAGCTAATCAGATGCAATTCCCAGGTTTGTGTCTGGCTGAGAGGGGCAAGAGGCCTGCACTGTCTGCAGGCTTCACTCTGGTCCGGCGGTCAGATATAATTCCTGGCCTCCTCACCAGAGTAGGCTATGGCTCTCGACAAGCTGACCCACCCACCTTTAAGTCATGTATTCTCCTAGGAGTATATATTTACTCATTGTTGCAACATTCAGGGGTGGTTGGCATGGATTCCAATCCAAGGTCATTGGTATTGGAGGTCTCCATCAAGTTCATGAACAAGGGCAAGGAAACCCCCAGGGAAGAACAGTATGGGAGGCATCGGCTGGAAGGACATGCCAGCTTGGGGTATGAGATTAATGGATGCCCCCACATTTGGTGGTGGAAGGGGGAAAACAAGGTGGTTGGCAGGCATTCAGGGGCATGCCCAGACTCCTCCCCCTTCCTAGGTTGGTACTTGTCAGTAGACGGGTCGATAATGGATTCATTGGCCAGCAGGTGGGTTGGTCAATGTCTGGATCTGAACCCATGTGTTTGAGCCAAACAACTGCAGTTGTCATCCATAAAGTTGTGGCCATTATTGCCAATATTTTTGAATTAATCTTGTGTCTGACTCTTGTGGAGGGGGAGGGGCATCCTGCCTGGACACACAATCAAAGCAAAAACTAAATTGAACTACAATTCTAACTCAGTCCTGTCTTTCATTTATCTATTTATTTAGATAACAGTAAGAGCTGTTTGGCAGTGGAATGCACTGCCTTGGAGTGTGGTGGAGTTTCCTTCTTTGGAGGTTTTTAAACAGAGGCTGGATGGCCATCAGTTGGCAATGCTTTGAAAGTTTATTCCTGTATAGAAGGGGGTTGGACTGGATGGCCCTTGTGGTCTCTTCCAACTCTATGATTCTATTATATTTATTTATTTATTTTATATCCCACCTTTCTCTTTACATAGGATCCAAGGTGGTTTACAATCCAAGGATGGTTGAATCCATGCATGCAGAATCTGTGGAGATGGAAGGCTGACTGTAATACACAATTAAAACATAGTAAAAAGAGAGAAACAGATTTGAAAAAAGATTTTAAAAAACCCACCTCATTAAAAACTCTTTTCCCCACATGAATTGTAAGCCAAGGTCTTTGCCTGCCAGTGAAAGGAGACAGGGGGGGGGGCAACTGAACATGTTGCAGGAGGGAATTCCACAACCTGGGAGCAGCCATTTAGAAGGCTCTCTTCCATGTCCTCACCAAGCATGGTTGTGATGGTGGTGTGACAGAGAAAAGCCATCTGACAAAGAATGTAAAACCCAGGCAAGCTCATAAAGGGATAAATGGTCTTTCAGATAGTGTGGACCCAAGCTACATCCTTCGTCTATGGGTAACAGAATGTCTTTCAGCTTAAAGTTTTAAATGAATCTCACACTAAGGCTGGAAATGTCCCACTTCTGGTCATTCACTGACACCTGGAACAAATATTATTGATGCCACAGTGATAGCTAAACAAACAAACAAACAAAAACCTGCTCCAGATCTCTGTAGGGTAAGTAATCCCATATTAGAGATTCCTCACCTCCCAACTGGAGAATCAGTAAGCAAGGGGATCTTGCACCACCTTTGAGACTGAGAGAAAGAAGTGGCATAAGCTCTCACAGACAGATGACTTTATCACACAAGGCAAAAATGGCATCATTACAACATGATAATAACATAACAGGCTGAAATTATCAGATGACATTGTTGTTCTCCCATGGCCAGTCCATGCTCCAGCCACAAAGAAGGTACTGCTTTTCACTGATGGGTTAAGCCATCAATAGATGTTCAAAATCATTGTTTTTGTGATTTAAGGAGCATGTGAAATCATGTCTTGCTGTAATCACAAGAATACACCATGAATGGGTGGTCCTCTTTCCCCTGTTGCCGTTACCACTGAGAAAACTTCCAGGTGACAGTGTGAAAACAATGAACAGAATGCTGTTTTTATGAACAGACCTGTATTGCTGGCAACTTTTTATGTATGTTTCAGGGCTTATATTTTTATTTAATTTGTTATGTTTAGTGTTTTTGGTGTTTTTACATGAATTTGCATCTTCTTATGAGAATTGCAGAGATCTCGTGCCCCAGCTAACATGGAAGTAGGTGGGACATTACAGTGTTATTAGAAGGCAATGAGAAGACAAGTGCTACTGTAGTGGGACCTTTAATCCCATTCTTAAAATGCTAGTGGTGGATTTTTGATAATTTCAGTTATAAAGCCACAATGATTCCACCTTCCTTACTCAAGTTATTACAGTATTTTAGCATGCTAGTCTGATAATGTCCTTGGTCTACTTCCTCAGATGCATGGAGACATGTAAACCAAGTCTATGAAAGCATATGCTATAACTTCTTTCTCGCAGTTAATCTCAAAGGTGCTACAAAATCCCCTTGCTTACTGATGTTCCAGACTAACATGGCTATGTCTTTGAATTCTGTCCCAGTGGGAGAGTTGTTCTTCAAGCAATATTATGCAACAATTCCTCTTTGGACCTGAGACTGTTGGAGACAGAGAGTAAGACTGTAATATTTTCTTACTTACAAATTATGTATCTGAAGGAAAACTGGAGATACATAGCAGGCTCCAAGACAACTACCCTATATTCACAGAGAAAAAAATCTGCACACTGTGATGCTTTACCTTTAACCAACAAATCTCTGTCTCTTTTTCCTCTCCCCTTCCATACCATTTCTCTGCATCTTCAAAACTGTCAGCTGTGGATGTTTCTAACATACACACAAATGCATACCTCTGCTACCTCTCCTAAATTGGGGGTGATGTCAGTTCACCAAGCTTAGTCATTCATTATGGTACTGTTTTCTTGCATGCTATCTTGGCCCTTGGCAGGTCAGTCACAAATACAGCATGTTCTTTAAACACATCTCTAAAGGTGATGAAGGAAGCATTCCTTTCACCAAAAAAGAGGTTGAAATAGTGGCTGAAGATATTTATTTTTTCACATCTGCTGTGAAAATGCTTGACTCTGAAGGGATGGTGTCAACCTTCACAATTTTTCTCTTCCTCACCTGACAACAGCCAGTTTATGAACATTTTTAAACCTCACTGGGGTTGAACAGAGGGTACTTTCATACATGACAGAAAAGAGAGAGATCTTGCCTCAGTTTATACACAAATGCCTCTACTCTTTTTCTTCCAAAGTAACAGCAATTGCACCTTAAGCACTCTGATTAGATAAAATAGATTAATTAATTAACAAAAAGGATGCTATTGAACAAGAGAGAACGAAAGCATATTAATGGCAATTTGATGAGCCTCAACCATCTTCTGTTCTATAGGAAAGGTTGGCTTTTCTGCAAGTCCTTTGCAAAAAGGAGGAGGTCATTAGGGCTCTACTGATGACATAGGCAGGGATAACTGGGAGGAGCAAATGCCTACATATGTACTTTCTTAGGGCTTACTTACACTAGCCAGAAAACACCGGTTCCCCACAAGTGTATCCTGGCTCTGGATCTGGCTTGTTCTGCTTGTTACCTGAAGAAAATGGGCTGGCATCCAAACAGCCCACTGGCTCATCACTGCAGACACAAACATCATTTTTCCTCTTGACACCAGAGCCAGGAAGGGGACCCACAACATGTGGCTGAAGGACCCCTGCCTAGCTTCCAGAAGATCCAGGGAGCTGGCAGTTGTAGTGATCGGTGGCCTGCTCCTGTAGACACGTGGGGCCCGATCTGAGTTTTAGTGGTCATAAACAGAGTAAACCAGGTATCATTTCGCAAAATTTTATTGGCCCTATCCTGACTTTCCCCCATTCCAGCCCCATATCTGCCCCAGGGTGGTCAGAACTGCCTAGGGACAGATTTGGGCAAAAGCCTTGTGGCATCTGAACTGCAGGGCTCTGGAAAGGGGGAAAGCCATATTATTTAGCCCATGTAGATAAGCCCTTAGATCTTGAGGAAGGAGGCATACAGAATTCCTTCTGCAAGTCCTCCATCTTGAGGCACAACAGATGGGTAACTGATAGGCTGCACAGGTGCTCCCAGGCTCATTCTAACTTCACCACTGAGGGAGGAGGGATCAGCCTTAGGCTGGGGTGGAAAGCTGCTCCTTCCCCTCCCTAGTGCTCCCAAGCAGCTAGAATGAGCCTGAGGACACCCCTTAGAGCTGATCAGTATCTGAGGAGAAAAACTGAGCTTGGCAAGCCCCTGTTGTTGTTGCATAGTGCAGGGGGAGAGCAACAAATTAAAAGGAGCAAGCTCCAATTCCCCTCATAAATACTCTGCTGGATATTTACACTCTACCAGTATGATAGAATCTCAGCATAGATGTTAGCATGCCCTACTACCTCCTCCCTATAATATCTCATATTTAGAAATACTGGACACTTCAAAGGGTTCAGGTAGACTGGGATCATCCAAAGTGAGGGTCAGATGGAGGTCACAAGGACCTGGGAAGGTGTCTTAGAGATATTTTAGCAAGAACACCCAAACTAAAATTAAGTGGGCACCCAAGTAAACAAAACCATTAAGGAGGTATGTGCTAATTCCTTCTTGGGTCCCTCAATGGTGAGTCTTGCATCCTAAACAATCAAGTGACTTAACACAACCCAGATCTCAAGGAATTATCTCTCAGAACCCCCTCCTGCCCTACAATTTGAGGTTGTCATAAACTCATCAAATCCTATTTCCCAGTTGTTAAGAGCAGTCAGCCAAGCTTCAGTTTCCTTTGTTTATTCAGTGGGAAACCCATCTAAGCTTTGTCCTAAGCCAAAAGTACCCCCTTCTGAATATGCAATAGGATATAAATATTAGCCCCTAACAATAGAAAGGTGTGCCACTCTGGATGAGACCCAGCCACTCGCTTTCTTGGCATGCCCCTGGATCAGAGCTTCAGAGTCATCCTCACACTTTGACCTGAGTACTTCACCACTTTTCAAGACTGGTAACTATCACCCTATTTCCTAAGTCTATTCGACTATCCCATGTTTCTGCCTTGACTCTTCAATAGCCATGTGTGGTTCTTGTGAGTGTGTTGCATGTGTTATTGCTTTTTTGTGTTATTTCCAATAAAAACATTTTATTTCACTTTAACCTGGAGTTCTCTGCAGTTAGTACTGGTATACATGGATGAAAAGATCCAAAAGCTTCCTGCCTCTTGTAGCATTCCATTTGAGCTGATAATAATTCCCCCAAATATTAATATAGTTTTGGCATCACATGTGGAGGTCTAAAACACCCCATCTCTTTGGGTAACATAGATGGGGGCACTTTAGCATCCTAATGCAGGAGACACAGGTTAATTTGAAAATTTGATTGAGTCCTGATGAGGCTGTACTGACCCGCTACACTTACCCACCTATCCCACCCATCCCTGCATAGAATCTGTGATTAGCCAATCATATGTTTGTGGGCTTGACCAGGATTTGGATAGAACAAAGATTAGGGGCTTTCCATACCAGAACCAGATCAAACTATTTTGCTGCTAGAAGTAAAGGGCAAGATGATGCCCTCTCCCATTCCAGATGCAAAAGCCAACTGAACTTAACACAGTTGGGACAGCTGGGATGGAGTCCTCAGCTATACCTAATGGGATAGAATTCTTTGCCATTCGTAAAGGCAGTAGACTGGCTTAGAGGGCACAGAACAGACTGTATAGACTGTACAATTAGGAATTCTCACCAATGACAAAATTCCAGACTGGCCATCTCAGCTTAGTGAGACATTGACCCAAATCCTATTGTGTCAACTAGAGTAGACCAATTGAATCAGTTTGTTGTTGTTCACCACCATCAAATTGACTTTGACTTATGGCAACCTCATGAATGAGAGATTTCCAAGTCACCCTATCATCAGCAGCCCTGCAGATTCAGAGACCTGGCTTCCTTGATTGAGTCTATCCACCAGGAATGTGGTTTTCCTCTTTTCCTACTGCCTTCTACCTTACCAAGCATTGTTGTATTTACTAGTGAGTCATGTCTCCTCATTATATGGCCAAAGTATGACAGTCTCAGTTTAGTCATCTTGGTTTCTAGGGAAAGTTCAGACTTGATTTGCTCTAAACCCTTTGCTCTTTCATAGGTCCAGGAGAAGGAGGATGTCTTCTTGTGTCTGGCAGCTGAAACACAGCCAGCTACCAGCTTTTCCCTGACCACTCAATGGTTGTGGATAGGGTACTACTCCACAAGTAGGTAGGTAGATTGAGAGCATGCAGGAGTGGGGGAGGGAACAGAGTTATGCCTGAAGGAGTGATTCAGGACCTCTGCACTAGTATCATTTCTGCCTTGGTGAAGCTAAGCAGAAAGCAAGCATGAATGGGCAGGCTGGTTCATCACAAAGACACATGCAACCCATTCTGTGCAGCTCCTTTTACAGCAAGAATGCAACAGTTATTGCAGTTTCCCAAAGCTTTTTACATAAATGCATAAGAATTAGTCTTAAAAATGCACAAAATCTGTGAGACTAGCAGTATTTTTTAAACAAGAACAACAAAACCTTACCCTCTCACAGTGACAATTATTTCTCTATTTGCATTCACTGAGTAAGGATGAATTGTATCAGAACCGAGATCTGGACATGCATCTCTAAAGTCTTTCTAATATATTTCTGCTTTCTGAGTCAGTTGCCTAAATTTTTTAAATGCTAAGGCTGGCCCTGAGAGGCCCTTATGGATCTAGTGGGGCTGTTTTTCTATGCTATGTTTCTCAGTCCCACAAATGATGCCAGGTAGAACCATCCAAGTTCTACTAGTCTTGGGTGGGCCTGCTCTCTCCTATTTCAGGATAGATATGGAAGAAGAGTCTGTTGTGTCACAGCAGGAGGAAGAATACACAAGGGAATGATTGGGAGGGGGGGGGGAGATTTCAAAGTATGAAGCATTCTCTGTGTCCTGCTCACAGCACATCTCAGAGGATAAAAAATGATAAGGCACTGTCTGTATTCTATCTGTGCAGTGGACAAAGATTTTTCATTTCATGCTTCATTCCCAGCCTGCTGCTGTGATTTTAGAGCCAGTGCTTCTGTTTAGCATGAAAGAAAGGACAACAATATATTTGTTGCCGCTTAGCAACTTGGTTACAAATTCCAATTTTGAGTTGCAATATTCGAGCAGCTTCTCACTGTCTTGAAACAAAGCAAAATAAATAAATACATAAGAAATCATGGAGGACTCTGTAACAAAAGCTCATTTTATTCTGTTTTGATTGTTAGATTTGTAATGCTTCCCCTTCTACTAAACTATTGGTGTACAGTCTGTGGTTTACTTTTGCTGCAAAGATTTGGGCTTATGTATGCATTCAATTGTATGGCTCTGATCAAAACTGAGGCAGTCAGCAATATATCAAGGAAAAATGACACATGCTCAATAATCAGAAATATATAATGGTTAGAGGGTTAGACTGGGAAATATGTCATGGTTAGGGGGCCTGGTATGCCTCTTCTTTCTAACTAATTATGTCACCAGTTTTGTAATTCTGGGATTAATAATACAATCCCATCAATTTATAATTGCTTGAATCTTGTTAGCTTTCTTCGCACACATATATATTCAGCTGATCACATAATCAGTACTCAAAGTGATGTAATGCTACTGTAATGAAACAATTTAAGGCTTAGATCAAAAGAACGTGTGCTTCACTGCAAAACAGAGAAAGACAACAAAGATTAATATATAAGTCTGGCATAAAAAAGAGTTAGAAAATGTGGAGTCAGCTTGGGTCTGCAGCTCATTGAATTAATATTTTAAAAAGTTTGGTGGTGGCAAAATGAGATAAGTACAAATGAGAGTAAATCACTCACAACCTGCATCTTGCATGCAGAGTTTATGGGGGAGAAACATTGTTAAGACAAGAGGGCTTACCAGCCTTTGCTGGTGGGCCATTTGAGGCCCAGCTGGCACCTCCCGAGTCCTCTTCCAAGTGGTGGCTCCGTGGCCGCATGGCTGAACATAGGGGCTGCCATCGCTGCTCCTCCTTCCCGGCATGTGCAGCAGCTGGGAGGGAACGAACGAAAACTCTACCAATCAGGGTGAGCCTTCCTCTCCCCGATTGGTCCATCTGGGGTCACGGGGAGGGTCAAGGGGAGGGATTTCTGGCCACTCTTCCGGCATGGCCTGATGACGTGGAGGCTGTGCCGGGGCTGGTATAAAAGCCGGCCCCGGTGCAGACTCTCTGTCAGGCTCCAAGGAGCCGAAGACCCGCCCACCCTCCCAGTAGGTATTTTGGTTTGTTCATTTGCATTTCAATTGTTCTTCAAAAAGTTGTGCAGTTCTGAGTAAAACTGCATGGGTTGCAGTAAGTTGTTTTGTGTGTGTGAGAGAGACAAAAGAAAATTCCAAATGTTTCAATGCTATAGGGAGAAATGCCAGTACTTTTTCCTTGACATCTGTCAGTATGAAAATTGAGACTTTCCATCCCTAACTTGTAGTATCTTGCTATCCCTGTGTGATACTCTATCTTTCACTGATAGAACTGGCAACAATACCACCTGTGACTCTAAACTCTTAACTTTCATACCCAGGGCTTCATAGTCCAGGGTGATCTTTGCAATATTTTTGGTGCCCACATGAATCAGAAGAATGGAGTACTTCTCTGTGTGCTTGATGAGCTTCAGCAAATTGTCACTAACATCCTGGATATGTGTGCCAGGAAGACAGCACACTTCCCAATGTATTTTGTCCAGTTTCATCTATATAATAGAGCAATGAATCCCCTAACACCAGTATCTTTTTTCTTCTTCTTGCTGCAGTTAGTGGTTAGGTTGTCTCCTTCCTTGGCATGCAGTATCCCTTGCTGCTGGTCTTTTGTTTGGCATTCTTCACTACTGTTAACCCCAGCATGATGTAAAAAGTAATTTCTTAGTTGGAGAGAGTTTCAAATCTGTGGATCATGGTGTGCTCCTGATGGTGGCTTTCCTTCAGGGTGCTCCCTCAGTGTTACAAGCCCTCTATGTTTTCATTGGCAACTTCTTCCTGTTGGTTCTGTAGTATCAATTCTTCCTCTGTTCTATCCAGGAAGTCTTCACAATCTCTGATGCACTGAACAGTGTCAACACATAGCTGCAATTTGTTGACTTTCTCTTCCAAGAGAGCCATCATTTTGCAGTTGGTGCAAGTGTAGTCAGTGAGGTTTTCTGGCAAGAAGACAGACATTGTACGCACTTTGCAGCAGACAAGGAGAGATCTTTCTGCCTCCATCCTTGCAGTTACTTTTTTCATCTTGTTCAGACTGTAATAACTCTTACTGATATGACTGCTGACCCTCAGAGAGTGAACTCCAAAGACTGAGGCAGCAGTTATAGAGCTGGGGCTGCTAGTTTGGCCTCAAGCAATTTTGTGACTCAGCTGAAGCCTCACCCCTTAGATCATGTGCTCAGGGAGAGCACAGGACCAAAAGCAAACAAAATCTAACCCTTAAAAACAGTTCCTTTAGCACCATCCAACCTTCCAACTCTCACTACCTTTTCCAGTTGTTTCTGGCAACAGCCCTAGCAGCACTGTGCCTTGTATACATACTCTAAGTGTGTGTGATATGTTCTTCCTCTCATGTATAGTTCCTAGAATCTTGCATTAACTTGCATCAAATGCTGCTTCCTGCTCTTCCCAAGCCCATTGTTAATTAAAGAACAAAACAAGGCAGGCTGTTATAAATGAATATACGATAGAGCTGCCTCGAGTCCTGGCTTTGGGGAAAAGGTGGGATATAAATAAAGTGAGTAATGATAAATAATTAGCATACAGGAGAATCTATTGTGTAGATGGAACAGAACCTTCTGTCTGTTTTGCTAACTGTGTTGGAATAGGAATGGAGAGCTCAACCAGTGAGTCTTGGTATAGCAAGATCCATCTCAGACCTTTATAGAATCCACCAATGAATGCCAAGGACAGAACTTTCTTATCAGCCCACACTCCTCAAAATACAAGATTTCCCAGTGTGTTCATTCCTATCTACAAAATCAAATGGCGAGTGATCAGGTGTTCTGCATACATTTGCAGTCCAGCCAAGTGCCTACTTCTTCGTTCTTGCACTGGTCTTAAGATGGTAAAACACTGGAATAGTCCATGAAGAATGCTTTCATTTTTCAAGAGCATTGTCTGGTGAGCCAAAATTTTTTTTAAAACTACAAATAAGTGTTCCCTCCTCTGGTCTGTTTTATTGAACACCTTCACCCTGGAAATTTCATCTTTGCCAGACTTTTCGATTTGGACTTCTCTCAATAAATCAACAGCTACTCCAAAGATGCATTCCATTATCTCCACATTTTCCTCCTATGCTATTTGATATACGGTCTCTGCTATAGTGATTCATGCCATTGTGATGCTTGTTCCTGGAAGCCTCACACTCCAGGCTCTTTACTACATTGACATTCAGAAACAGAAGCAAGAGCAGAGCTCAGAAGCAATGAATTGCATGCAACTCATTTACTTGCACTGGGTTGTTGTTGTTGTTGTGTTTGCTTTTTTTTTTTTGTAATGACGGTGCAATGCAGTTACATATCAAAAATGATAGAATGATTGAGAATGACATTGGAGTGTGGAGGAGCAAAAACAAACATCTTCCTGATGAATAACCAGCATCCTGTTGGTTTCTTACAAATAAGCTCTCTACAGAAGAGGTTGGACATTTTTGTCCAAACAGAAGAACCATGTTCAGTTGAAAGTTGCAGAAGCAGAGTTGCATATGTATTGCATTGTGCATGAATATATATTTGCAGTGTACATGATGTGCATGGATGCTTATGGTTGTTCATTGTACATGGGTATTTGATTACACATTCAATTGCACAGCTTCACATTTCACTAATGAGGCAGCATTGTGCAACCATAAGCCCTGGTGGCACAGAGGTTAAATGCCAGTACTGCAGCCACAACATTATGAGCTCACTTTTTCAGGGCTCCAAGGTTCACTCATCCTTTCATCCTTACACAGTTCAGTAAAATTAATACCCGCTTGTTGGGGGCAATTAGCTAACACGTTGTAAAACTGTTTACAGCGTGCTTGCTCTATAAAGCAGTACAGAAAGGTATGCCCTATTGCTAAGAGTTTGTAAGCTGCTCTCAGGGCCTTGGTGGCTGAAGAGTGGGGTATAAATACTCTAAATAAAATAAAATAAAATAAACCACCACATAACCGTGAGCATAAAGTTGCACTTTGTCTCCCTGATCTAAGCCTAATAAATCTTATTTGGCAGAAGCTTTCCTGAACCACAACCCAATTCATCAGATGCATCACCTGACTTTTAAAGGGGTCACTAGATCCTCTGGCTGAGATCCAGTGTTACACTGATGGAGTATAACACTCTGCCACAGTAGCCTTATCAGTGGTTTGGTGTGTGTTAGGGACTAGGGGCAGAGCTCCTTGTCCATGCTTGGTTTTATATAGGTATGGAAAGAATATTTGAAAATATTCCCAAAAAAGTGGTTGAAAATCATGTTCTTTGAGTGTCAAGAAATGCCGACAAGAAGAATCCTGAACTGATGAAAATCTTCACAATTTCGGTCTTATTCTGCACAAAATTTGCATGTGGTTTTTTGTATTTTCTGGATGGAAGACAGTACTTCAGTGCAGAAATATAAACTCCTGCACAGAAAAAGCTGTTTTCTGCCTAGAAAAAAAGATGTAATTGGGAATTCAATCTGTGTAAAATTTGCACAAGGTTGATTTACATTAAAAGCATGTGGAAATATTATTTTCTCTGCAGAAAATGCTGTCTTCAATGCAACCTGTCCAGAAAACAACATTTTCTGTGAAGGAGTAATATTTCCATGTTCCCAAGCAGAAAATGTCATTTTCTGTGTGAAACAATCACATGTGAATTTTGTACAGAATAAATCCTGAATGGCGAATAGTTTTTGAATGTTATGTGATTTTCAAAGGTTTGCTCTCAGTGGGAAGAAAAGTGATGAAATTAATCATTGCTATCTTCAAGAAGAAATCCTGGGCATAGCACAATCACTTTTAGAAACTGATACTTTGCTTAGGGGTGCAACCAGGAGCCATTCGGGACATTATCAGACATGGGGTTACAACATCAGGGAAGCTGCTATCACGTGACATTGTCATCTTCACATTCTTACTCTGTGCTCCAGCCATGAAAAGGGCATTCCTTCTAATTGATGGGACAAACTATAAATAGAGAATCAAAAGTGCCTTTTTTCACGCTATTGATGGTGTGTGAAACCACATCCCATTGTAATCGCAAGATTACAGCGTGAGTGTGTGGTCCTCAGCAAGAAAACGTCTAGGGGAAAAAGCAAAAAAGAAGCACAGGGTGAACTTTTTATGAACTGTCCATTTTACTTTGCACGTTTTTAGTTTTGTTTCCGTGCTTGTGTGTTCATTTTCTTTGTTAATTAAGGGGTTTGCAGAGTTTTAACTGCACTCACATCTTCTTGCAAGAACTGCCAAAATCTCACCCATGTCAAATTGTGAAGTAAACTCTTATTCTTGAACCACTAGTGGCTGTGTTGTGCAATAATTCAGTGGTGGTTCTTTTGCATGATTACAGATAATAATAATAATAATAATAATAATAATAAAATTTATTTATACCCCGGCCCTCTGTTAAAACAATCGGGGCGGCTTACAGAATTTAAAATACAACACAAATAAAATCCCTAAACACCCCCACTCCCACCCTCCCCCATAAAAAAACATTAAACAAATATAAATTAAAAACAACTAATCTAAAATCACATTTAAAACTATAAATACAATAAAATATAATAAATGGTCAGCAGCCTAGAAGAGGCCAGGATCCTCTGAGGCTGGGATCTAATTAGGAAAGGCCTGCCGAAAGAGATCCGTCTTTAGTGCTTTTTTAAAGCCACTCAGGCTCGTTATCTGACGGATCTCATTCGGCAGGTCATTCCACAATTTGGGGGCGACTACCGAAAAGGCCCTCTGGGAGGTTGCAGACAGCCTAGATTTTTGTGGCTGAAGCAAATTCCTCCCAGAGGACCGGAGTGCACGGGGAGGATTGTATGGGAGGAGGCGGTTCCGGAGATAAGTTGGACCCAAGCCATTTAGGGCTTTAAAGGTAATAACCAACACCTTATACTGGGCCCGGAAACTGATTGGCAGCCAGTGGAGAGATTTTAGTACTGGAGTTATATGGTCTCTCCGAGATGTTCCTGAGACCACTCTGGCTGCCATATTTTGTACCAACTGAAGTTTCCGGACCAAGCATGAGGGCAGCCCCATGTAGAGCGCATTGCAGAAATCTAGACGGGAGGTTACCAGCGCGTGCACCACAGTCTCGAGGTCCCTTACTTCCAGGAAATGGCGCAGCTGGCGTATCAGCCGAAGCTGATAACAGGCGCTCCTGACTGTTGCATTCACTTGACTCGTCATCTGAAGCGATGAATCAAGGAGCACCCCCAGACTGCGAACACAGTCCTTAACGGAGAGTGTGACCCCGTCCAGGACTGGAGGTTGCAACCCAACTCCTGGTTTGGGGGCCGCTACCGTGAGCACCTCCGTTTTATCTGGATTTAATCTCAATCTGTTTTTCCTCATCCAGCCCATTACTGCTTTAAGACAATCATTAAGAGGAGAGACGCCATCGGAATTCGAGGCCGATGATCGGGGCAAGGAGAAATAGATCTGGGTGTCATCAGCGTACTGATAACACCCAGCCCCATAACTGCGAATAATCTCACCCAGCGGCTTCATATAAATGTTAAACAGCATCGGGGACAGGATGGCACCCTGTGGAACACCACAAGTAAGCTCCTTTCTGCTGGAGCAGCTGTCCCCGAGCAACACCCTCTGGGACCTGCCCGAGAGGAAGGACCGGAACCACTGGAGCGCAGTGCCTCCGATTCCTAACCCCCTCAAGCGATCCAAGAGGATGCTATGATCTATTGTATCGAAAGCCGCTGAGAGGTCCAGAAGCACCAACAGGGTCACACTACCCCTGTCAATGCTTAGACGCAGGTCATCAGTCAAGGCAACCATGGCAGTCTCAACTCTAAATCCCGTCCTAAAGCCAGTTTGAAATGGGTCTAGATAATCGGTTTCATCCAAAACGACTTGGAGTTGAAGCGCAACTGCCCTCTCGATCACTTTGCTCAAGAATGGTAACATAGAAACCGGCCTATAGTTGTTCATGTCCAGGGGGTCAAGGGAAGATTTTTTTCAGGAGCGGCCTAACGGCTGCTTCCTTAAACAAGATGGAACACATCCTTCTCTGAGGGATGCATTGATGATGTCCTTAAGGAACATCATCAAGGCAGTCCCCCCCTGGATGGCCAGCCATGAAGGGCAAGGATCGAGAGGGCAGGTCGTCTTCCTAACCCTACCAAGTAGCTTGTCCACGTCCTCAGTACTCACAGATTGAAATTGATCCAGTAAACTGACATCAACGGAGTTGCTGGACACCTCGTCAATTGTTTCTGCCAAATTACTGGTATCTAAGTCGGCTCTTATCTGAGAGATTTTATCTGCAAAGAAATTGTTAAACGCGTCACAGCAGGCCGTCGTTGGGTTAAGCAACGGGTTCTGCGCAGGAATAACCTGCATCATCTCCCTTACCACCCTAAACAGCTCTGCTGGACGGGACTCTGCAGACGCAATACGTGCAGAGGAGAAGGATCGCTGTGCTGCACGTATTGCCTCTCGATAGGACCAAAGAAAGTTCCTATGACGAGTCCTGTCGGATAAGAGTCGAGTTTTCCGCCAGTTGCGCTCTAGTCGTTGTCCAACCCGCTTCATTTTCCTAAGCTCTGCTGTATACCATGGCTTACGGTTTGAAGCGGGTTGGAAAGGACGCTTGGGAGCGATCGTGTCGATAGCCTTGGTAAGATCGTTGTTCCAGGTATTAACCAAAGTTTCGACAGGGTCACCGGCGTTACCAACCATTAAACCCTCCAAGGCTTTCTGGAATCCTATTGGTTCCATTAGCCTTCGAGGGCGGACCATTCTAATAGGTCCACCACCCGCGGTGGGGCAGACAGTGGCTCTTAGTTCAGTCTTGACCAGGAAATGATCCGTCCATGACAATGCGGTGGTTTTTATAACCTCCGCCCACGGATATTCCTGTTCCGTGCTGAAGACCGCATCGAGGGTATGACCCGCACAATGTGTGGGCCCGATGACCATTTGGGATAGGCCCATGTTTGTCATGGTTTCCATGAACTCCCGAGCTGCACCAGTCAAATTTGTCAAGCTGTTCTCAAGTGGAATGTTGAAGTCCCCCAAAACTAAAAGTCTGGGAGACTCCAAGAGCAACTCTGAGACCAGCTGTGTCAGCTCGGTTAGGGAGTCTGCTAGACAACGGGGTGGTCGGTATACTAGCAGAATCCCCAAACTATCCCTGGTCCTCAGGCTAAGGTACATACACTCAAAGTGGACTGTGTTTCGGACAGGTATCCTGGTCAAGGTCAGATTGTTCTTATAAACCAGAGCCACTCCGCCCCCCCGCCCACTTCCCCTCACCTGCTCACTGACAGAATACCCGGCTGGGAGGGCCTGCGCCCATGTGACAGCGCTATCCTCTCCCAGCCAGGTTTCTGTGAAGCAAGCCAGGTCGGCATCCTCATCCGAAAGTAGATCGTAAATAATATGAGTTTTATTCTTAACCGACCTGGCATTGCAGAGGAGCAAAGTAAGGTTCTGTGGAATGTTTGGTACGCTCTCCAATCCATTCCGGGAAACAGGGTGAACTGAAGGTGGGATAGCTAACAAACAGCGATCCCGCCTTCTTTTGTACCATCTGTTCACTCTGTTCCGACCATACCTCCCTTTCCCCAGCACAACTCCAATTTCCACCCCCACTCCATCCCCGGCCTCAGCTGACGCCAATTGCAAGCTTGGAGTCCCTCTGGCTGCTGGCTGGTGTTCCTGAGGGGTGTGGGAGTGGCTCAAAACGCCAGCCACTTCTGGCCACGCCCCCTCCTGCTGCTGCTCTGCTTCCAGAAGTCCTCAGGGCCCTCCACAGCCCTCTGGCCCGGTGGAATGGGGAGAAGAGGCTGCTTCCGGCTTAGAGTCCCTCTGGCTGCTGGCTGGTGTTCCTGAGGGGTGTGGGAGTGGCTTAAAACGCCAGCCACTCCTGGCCACGCCCCCTCCTGCTGCTGCTCTGCTTCCAGAAGTCCTCAGGGCCCTCCACAGCCCTCTGGCCCGGTGGAATGGGGAGAAGAGGCTGCTTCTGGCTTAGAGTCCCTCTGGCTGCTGGCTGGTGTTCCTGAGGGGTGTGGGAGTGGCTTAAAACGCCAGCCACTCCTGGCCACGCCCCCTCCTGCTGCTGCTCTGCTTCCAGAAGTCCTCAGGGCCCTCCACAGCCCTCTGGCCCGGTGGAATGGGGAGAAGAGGCTGCTTCCGGCTTAGAGTCCCTCTGGCTGCTGGCTGGTGTTCCTGAGGGGTGTGGGAGTGGCTTAAAACGCCAGCCACTCCTGGCCACGCCCCCTCCTGCTGCTGCTCTGCTTCCAGAAGTCCTCAGGGCCCTCCACAGCCCTCTGGCCCGGTGGAATGGGGAGAAGAGGCTGCTTCAGGCTTGGAGTCCCTCTGGCTGCTGGCTGGTGTTCCTGAGGGGTGTGGGAGTGGCTTAAAACGCCAGCCACTCCTGGCCACGCCCCCTCCTGCTGCTGCTCTGCTTCCAGAAGTCCTCAGGGCCCTCCACAGCCCTCTGGCCCGGTGGAATGGGGAGAAGAGGCTGCTTCCGGCTTAGAGTCCCTCTGGCTGCTGGCTGGTGTTCCTGAGGGGTGTGGGAGTGGCTTAAAACGCCAGCCACTCCTGGCCACGCCCCCTCCTGCTGCTGCTCTGCTTCCAGAAGTCCTCAGGGCCCTCCACAGCCCTCTGGCCCGGTGGAATGGGGAGAAGAGGCTGCTTCAGGCTTGGAGTCCCTCTGGCTGCTGGCTGGTGATACATGCAATAATAAGTGTTCTATTGCCACAATGCTCCTGCTAGCTTCATTCATGGAATTACAGCATTTTTAGATGCTAGTCTGATAATGTCCTCAGTCATCTTTGGATAGCCAGGAGGGGAGAAGAAACAGCTCTCACCACTTGGACAATACTTCTTAATTCCCTGGTGTTCAAGTGAGTGTAGACAGTTCCTTGAGAGCATTCCCATAGCCAATCAATTGCTGGGGAGCATGGACCTGTGCTAGGGAACTTCTGACTTCTCTTTCACACCCAGTATGAATGTGTTACACAAAGATGTATAGGATACCTCCTTCTGGAGAGTATTTAAATGTACACATGCTGGCAAAATAGAGGGTTATGCCAACATAAGCCAGCTATAAGACACTGCCCTTTGTTGTTTATTTGTAGCGACAGATCCACATGACTACTCCTTGGAATGTTTTCCAGATAATTTTAGAGTTCATTTGAAAAGAAGAAGGAAGACACTGGATCTGAACAGAACCCCTGGTTTGAAAATGCTGGTGAATGCCATGTCAGTGAATGGGAAGACAGCTACCATTCAGAACTTGGCTATCAATGGCCATGGGGAGCTGGCAATTATTACAGAGATTTGGTTGAATGAGGCTGGGTGGTGGGGGGGGGGGTAAACTCTCCCAGCTTCACCCACCAGGGTTCTCTGTTCAGCAGCAGAAGAGGGCTAGCGGAAAGGTACTAAAGACTAAAACTTAATCTGAATTCCTCTTTTGGGACAATATATGCAACAAAGGCAGATTTCTTCTCTGCCTCTATTAATTCTGCAAGGAGCTGGCCAGTGGAGCTATTTCAAGTGGTCAGGTGTCTTTTACACACAGTCCCAAGAGAAGAAAATCCAGACCACTTGTTAGACTGCTAAATTCTACCTAAATTATCTTGTCAGTTCCAATGGGGCTCCATTTAAAGGTAACAAAAAAATAATAATCATAAGTTACTATTCAAAAATTTGTACTACTGCGTTAATGTAATTTAATTATTTGAGGTTTTGTAAAAGTTAGATAAATTACATTCTAAAAGTAACTATCTCACCAAAAGCAGATTTTTCAAACACATATGATCAGATGTTGTTGCTATGCTGATAAAGTGGTTTAGGCATTCAAACAGCTTCTGTTTTCTTCCTCAGATGGACACTGAAATGGAAGAAGTGATTTGGTTGCACATAGCCAGCCAAATGCAGCACACTTTGGCCTGGAAACTGTTCCTTCAGCCTTGGTGTGCTGGTGGGATTTGTGGTTTTGTCATCATGAAAATAGCTGCTGGCCACTGTTGACATTTATAAGTTCCAAGAACTGTGTAAGAACATGTAGAGACATATGAAGTCAACTGGATAACTAACTTCCAATCTGCACATTAGTCTGAGAGTGTGGCTCAGGTTGTTTGCGGACCCAGACCGTACAGCTCCACTGCCCTCCTGAATAAAACACAGACATACAATTTCTTTTGACTTTGTATTGGCTAAATATTCAGAATACAAGCTTAGGTACAGGTTAGAAATAAAGTGGATACATGTTGAGGTAGATATATTTGGCAATAAATCGGTCACAACTTGCAAGCTAAATGGTTGGCGGCAATGTATGGGTGGTGATCTAATCATTGCCCACACATGTGGGCAGAGGTGGGATTGATCCATCCTGATCCCCTTTAGAGGAGAGAGCCAATGGCCGAGCCGTCCGCCCGACGCTCTCTCCTCCCCTGTAAACAAGTTCATGTTAGCAGACTTAGCAGGGGCCTCCCTTGAACTTGAACTTGATCTTGCACTAGAACTTGCACTTGATGGAGACCCCTGATTCTTCCTACCTTATCACTACCCAATACATCCGCCCACAAATTGTGACATAGAGTTGGAACCAAGGGAGGGTGGGCGGGTTTCCTCGTGGCCGCAACAGAGCGCGCTGCCGCCTCCGTCACTGACTCAAATCTGGGCGGGCTGTGAATCTGAGCGGCCTTATATGCCCAGATTTCTGCCCTTATCTGGCCAATCAGGGCCAGGCAGGCCCATCCCCGATTGGCCCACTTCCCTTTCTCCCTCCCCTGCTGCTAAGGCCATTGGGAAAGAGAAAGGAAGATGGTAGCACCCATGGCCTTGCCATGCAGCCACCACCCTCATGCTGGGTGACAAGGCCGAGCGAGGTGGGGGTGGGGCAGGAGGGCTGGTGAACGGGGCAGCCGGCCAGGCCACAAATGGAGAAATGCCTATAGCACTTATCAGTGCTGAAGCACTCCAGAGTGTTAGCTAATTGCCCCCACCAATCTGGGTACTCATTTTACTGACCTACGGAAGGCTGAGTCAACCTTGGAGCCCTCTGGGATCAAACTTACAATGTTGTGACTGCAATACTGGCATTTAACCACTGCACCACCAGGACTCCTGGTGTTCCCTACTGCTTCCCTCTTCAAATAATCTCTTCCTTGCTCAGAATTAGAAATAGACCTTGGCTTTTCCTTGCCAAGGAATGCCAGGTGAGATGGGATTAGGGTTTTACCCTCTCCATTAAAAATCATCCCATCAGAGGCACATAGAACACATTCATGTGTAATGTTGTTGGAGCAATTCTTGGCAGTCCCTTGAAGACTATGGGGATTGTCTAGACTGGCCAGAATATGCTGCTTTCTATCCCTGGAGCTGGCCCATTTCACTCCTATTACCATGAAAAAAAAAAGGCTGGAGTATGCACATGTATGCCAGCTGCTGCATGGACACCCTGGCTGGTATCAGCAGGAACCTCCCCTCCTGTTGTGCTTTACACTCTCTCAAGCCAGGAAGGAGGCCCTCAGCATGTGATCAAGGATGGTCACATGCAGGAGACTTTGATCATGTTCTGGAAGGCTCCTTCCCAGATGCAGAGCAACTCCAGTGGTGATAATGTAGACTGGTGTGCAGGTATGAACCCTGCATTCTCATGCCAGACCCCTCTGGCTTTTCCCACATGACACAGGTTTTTCTGTCATTTAAAAAATTTAAAGGCTTTACCCCTGCATCCTCCTGGCTTTGCTCTAGGTGTCATCAGGACTGCCTGGATGTAAAACGGGGCAAGATCCCTGCAATGTTTGGACTACAGGGCTCCAAGGTGGGGGGAAACTGGGGCAAATGGCCTGTCTAGATTAGTCTTATATCATCCTGTTCAACTACTGTACAGTAAAAGTAAAAGATTAAACTGTAGATGCTCTGTATTCCTATTTAGGCAAAAGCTGTGAAGAACATTCCTATCTCTCAGCCATTAACAGCAATCAGCAGAGTTTCAGTTTCCTTTGTTTATTCAGTGGGAAACCCGTCTAAGCTTTGTTCTAAGCCCAAATGCCCCTTCAGGACACCGTGGATGACACTCAGCTACATTCTCTGTTGATGTGTCATTGGATTGAAGTCTGTAGTGCCACTCTCAGACTTCCATCTGAGTACTTCACTCTTCTTCTGATTGGGAACTATTGCCCTATCTCCTGAATCTATTCCTCTATCCAACCTTTCTCCCTTAAACTCTTCATTAGCCTTATGTGGTTCTCATGAGCATGTGTTGTGTCAGAATGCTTTTTGTGTTATTTTCCAATAAAAAAATTATTTCACTTAACCTGGAGTTATCTGCAGTCAGTACGGGTATACACAGGGGCAAAGGTCTTGAAGTTACCTGCCTCTTGCAGCCTCCCATTTGAGGTAATAATTCCCACAGCTAATAATGGATCACGGTGCCCCCCCTCTTTAGTTAACACTCCATTGACCAAGAAACAGCTGCAGCCAGGGGGATGTAATTGAGTAAGAGGTGGCTGGCAGTATTTTTTGTTGCTGCATGGTCAGTACCGTATTCCAGCCTCTGAAACAACCCAAAAAGTGAGTTGCAAGACATTTTCAGACACGCTTTTATCGTACCTAGTGCGGGAAGAGCTCCCGGGAGAGGGACAGGGCTCTTGCGCGGCAGGGAGTCATTTTCGGACGCCACCGTCCCTCTCCCGAAAGCATCTGTTTCAGTTCCGTGAAGCTTCAGAAGCCGCAGAGCCATATTTTAATCACGGGCAACTTCTGTGATTAAAATATGGCTCTACGGCTTCCGAAGCTTAACGGAACTGAAACAGATGCTTTCGGGAGAGGGATGGCAGCATCCAAAAATGACCTCCTGCCACGCAAGAGCCCTGTCCCTCTCCCCGGAGCTCTTCCCGCGCTAGGTATGATAAAACTGTGTCTGAAAATGTCCTAAGTCTGACCTTATTGTCATTACAATTCACCAATAGGATGCCAACCAATGTTGTTAGAGACTAGCTGGCTCAAATGAAACAATGTTCTCTCAATAATTCCATACTACTCTAAACCAAATCATACATGATGTGGCTCCAAATTACATATGCTTGCATCTGAAATATTGAAATCAAAAAGCCAAGGCATTATTCTAACATGTGCATATTCTAACATTTTGTGCAGTGGGAAAATAAAATGTACAGTTCAAAACAGGCTTGTGTAAAGAAGAAAATATAGGTTTTAAACCGAAAAAAACTTTTTTTCTTCTTTCGGTCTGCATGACCTTATGTTGTTGTTGCTGTCTGCCTTCAAGTCATTTCTGACTTACAGCAAACCTAAGGCAATACTATCATAGGGTTTTTTTGGTGAGATTTGTTCAAAGGTGGTTGGCCTTTGCCTCCATCTGAGGCTGAGAGCGTATGTGTTTCCCAAGGTCACCCAGTGGATTTTTATGGCCAACCAGGAATTTGAACCCTGGTCTTCATAGAATCATAGAATTGGAAGAGACCTCAAGCACCATCCAGTCCAACCCCCTGCCATGCAGGAATACACAATCAAATCATTCCTGACAGATGGCCATCTAGCCGCTGTTTAAAAACCTCCAAAGAAGGAGACTCCACCACACACCGAGGCACTGCGTTCCACTTCCGAACAGCTCTTACTGTCAGGAAGTTCTTCTTGATGTTTCGGTGGAATCTCTTTTCCTGTCATTTGAACCTATTGCTCCATGTCCTAGTCTCTGGAGTAGCAGAAAACAAGTTTGCCCCTTCCTCAGTATGACATCCCTTCAAATATTTAAACATGGCTATCATGTCATCTCTCAACCATCTTTTCTCCATACTAAACATACCCAGCTCCCTAAGCCGCTCCTCATAGGGCATGGCCTCTAGACCTTCCACCATCCTGATCACCCTCCTCTGGACACATTCTAGCTTCTCAGTATCCTTCAGTGCTCAAACCACTACATCATGCTGGCTCTTATATTAATAGTATGTTATCGGGACCAACTGCCCAACAGTTCTTTCTGAGACCAAGGAGGATATATGCATGAAGTTATGCTATGTGCTTCAGATCCTATTCTTCAGGGAAGGAATCAACATCCATCATTGAATATGTGGCTCTCCTTTCCACTTTTATCATCACAACAAACCTGTGAAGAGGTGAGCATGACTCAAGGTCACTCAGTGAGCATTATGGATCAGGGAGGGCTAGAACCTTGATTTCTCAAGTTCCAGACTAATACATTGGCTACTACACCACAGTCACTCTCATGTGAATGCAACTGGGATTCACAGGCGTACTACCTCTGTCCCCAAAGCTTCCTATATTTGTTATGGTTTCTGATAGACTTTTTCCTCCATGAAATGTGTTTTAATCCCCTTAATTCTTTGTGTGGTGCCAGGGAACCCTATATATTAATTTTCTGCCATGGCTTCATCCATTTAAAAAAAGAGCCCCTATTCAAAAAAGTTTTAGAAACACTGAATTAGATTTTAATAAATCACACTGTTTCTATGATGGTAACAAAATCACCGTGATGGTGATAAAAGAGAATTAAAGTACTCAGTGGATGTTAATAGGTTATTATGGTATATGGCAAAATCATTGAAGTATATGCAAAAATCACTAAGCAATGAACTTAAGCTATGGTAATGAAGACAAGGAAAGTTAGTTAACTAAACAATTGTAACTGGATTAGAAATAAAAAAGGGGGAAAGTGTGGCTGCTTATAATGGGTTGCAACAATAAAAATCCTCATGGTCGATATTATGATCCAATAAGTATAGTGAGAAAAAAAATACAAACAGAAGGTCATAAAGAGCTGTAACCAGCAACTATGAAGAACTGAAGGTATGCCAGAAAAAAGATTTTTTAGTCTGACCATCATCAGTGATTTTCTGAAATAACTGGGGAAAGAAGAAACAAATTGGAGCTGTAGTTCTAAACATACATACCTCGGAGTATGTCCCTCCATGTATAGTAGTTTCTACTTCTAGTAAACACACATAGGAGGATTGCACTGTTACCTTAAATGCTAGCAGGTCATGAAGACCCTCTGGATATCGATACTAAATTGGGGAGTTTAATATATGCAGCTTGGCAAATGCAAAGGGGGGCAACAGCTTCTTTGATTTTTTTTTATACTGGTAAAAGTGGGGAAGACATGAGCTAGATAGTACAATGAATGATCTTTAGTAGAGGAAAACTATATGAACAACATTCACACATACATTCAGGCTTCAAGCATTCATGCAGGACTAGTGAATACAGTGGGAGAAATTGAGATAGAGGAATACCAAGGGGATTTTCCATTGAGTGTTATGACACTTTTCCTGTAGAGCAGAAGTTTTTGCAGTAATGGCGTCTCAAAGTTATGTTCTGGGGGTCAGTCAGCAAACCAGCAGCATGGATGTAGGAGAAGCTGAAGAAAGTTTTAAAGGGGTTTTTATAGTCAATATTTTCCTTCTTGTGATGGGATTTAGAGTAGAAGAAAATGTAGCAGGAGGCATCCGTTATCACTGCAATTTCTAACACCATGCTTGCCTAAGACACCTTTTCAGGCTTTGGAGTTCTTTCTGACTCTGGCATTGAAGTCACCAAGGATAACAATTTTATCTTCTACAGGGACTTTTTGGATGAGTTGGTGTAGGTCTGTGTAGAATTTGTCTTTGCAGCGTTGGCTTGTATAGTTGGGGCATATATACTAAAGAGAACAATATGTGGGAGGCGTAAGGAAATAATGCGATCAGAGTGTCCTGTTGGCAAGGTTTTGAGTTTGGAGGCAATGGAGTTTTTAATCATAAAGCCTACTCCTGAAAGATGTTTTTCGGTTTGGGGTTTGCCAGACCAGTAAAGTGTGTAACCAGCACCATGTTCTTTAAGGTTGCCTTCCTCATGGAGACAAACTTCAGTAAGACCAGCGATGTCAATATTAAGTCGTGATAGTTCATGGGCTATTAGGATAGAACGACACTCAGGCCATCCACTATCTGCAGAGTCTTGCATGGTTCTGATGTTCCAGCATGCAAGCATCAGTTTATTTACATCTTTGGAGGCCGGTGTGTGCCTTTGTTTCTTTGCCTTGGTTTGACCGCATCAGAAGATGCTCGTTGGCTGCGGCTAGCCAACCAGGTAGTTGGGGATGAGCTTTCGTTAGGCCACCTTTTCTAGTCCCCTCTCCATATGGATCAAGCAGTGCTCTCCTTAAAAAAGGCTGCTTGGTTGTTCAGGATGCTGCCGAACAAGACTGTCATCTCCTGGGTCAGCCTCGAGCGATCAATGTCCTGAAGCACCTGTATGCAGGGTTGGGTCTGCGGCTTCCAGTGCATCTTTACACCTGCCGTTTCATCCCTCACCTATCACTACAGGGCTTTTTTTGGAACTGGATCTGTCCTTCAAGCCTGTGCAATGGATTTTTCTGGTGGAGCACACCATGCACAGAACTGGCCTCACTCTTCAAACCAAAGGTTCATCTGCCGTGTCAGATGAGGACCTCACTGCATGGATGTAGCAGTGAGGTCCTCAGGTCGTAGGTTTGATTAGAGTTTCCTTCTCTTAGATGGTTGACCTTACAGGGTTGGACGAGCACCATCTGCCCGGGTTTGGGATGAGAGCTTTCCTTCTCCTAGGATGGTTGCCATAAGGCTAGTGAGCCCATCCTACCCTTTGACGCCCTTTGTCAGACCCTTCGGTTTTGACCTCTCTGACATGGGAGACCCTACCGGTGGCTTTATGCCACCGCCAGCATAGCTCAAAACATCATTAGGGTACACAAGCCTCTCTCCCACGACAAGGGGGCATCAATGGAGAGGAAATATTATCAATTATTAATATTAATATGGGAATGGGGTGTCAGGGTAGGTAACAGCACCATCAACTCAACAGTGGTCATAATTTCTTCGGGGGGGGGGACCCATCAATGAAAGATACTTTGATCCTCTGAAGAAATAGCAAGAAATTATTATAGGCCTCCATGGTCCACAGCAAGAACACCATGAACCCAAACAATAACATTGTAAACCTATCCAACCCCACTCTGAGCCAAGCAGAAGAATCTGTTCTGTCATGAGTTTTATCTTTCTGTCTATCCAAACCAACACATGAAACAATCCTGTTGTGATCCAGAGGAATATTTCAAGGACAGTAACAACCTCTAGGATGACAGCTTACAAACATCTGCTTAATCACCACAACATGGCAATAGTCATTACACCAATAGTCAGCTAAATGCTTCCCAGTGCCAGGTAAAGAAGAAATCTAGATGCACCCCTTCTACTGGTCATAACATGGAGTTGTGTTTTTTTTTTTTAAATGTTTTTGCTGCCATGACCAGGCTGGGATAATCAGCAAAAGGGATGATTTACCACAGAATCTCAGCCAGAGGGTATGAGTAGCTATGCAGTCTCAGAAATAATCCCAATATTGTCCTCAAAGAAGCTGACAAAGGAGAGGTTGTGGTCATCATGGACAAACAGAACTATATACAGGAGGCTAAGGCCACATTCTGTAGAATACCACATTATACAGAATCCTATATAGAGATCCCACAGATGAATACCAGAAAGAATAACACATAATACTGAGAGAATACCCTTCAGATGTACAGAACCAAATCCAAATGGACACACCCTAGGAACCTCAACCAGGCACCTCCTACCTCCTGCCCAAAATACAGACACAGGGCAACCCTGGATGACCCATTATCTCAAGCATTGGGACTCTTAGCATTGTGGCCTCTGGACATATGCACAGTATTCCCAGACCATATGCCACCAATACTCCCATCTATGTGGTGAACTAATTACATCCTGAGGAAATTACAATCCATCCAGAACCTCCCAGAGAACACTATTTAACCAATATAGATGTGAAATGCCTATATACCATCATCTTGCACCATTCCTGATAGAGCCACAGCACATTTAACACCAAATTTATACTCACACATAACTGCTTCACTTTTTAAGACTAACATGTACCTTTTGGTTAATGACACTGCTGTGGGAACTCCCATGGACACATCCATGACATCCCTTCCATAACACCACAGTATGCTAATATTACCATGGTGGACTTGGACAATGCTTTCTCAGCTCATATCCACCTCTTCTCTATGTGAAGTGCATCAATGTTGGCTGGTATCCTATTAGATATTACCAGCTGTTAGATACTACAAGGCAGACGTAATGTCATCTGCCTTGTAGATGACATTACAAGGCAAAGTTATGTCATTGTAAATTGACTTATGACAATGTAAAGGTTAATTGTGATGTGCAGCCATATTCTTAGAAGGGGAGCAAATACATAGCTATTGACTCTAGGACCATAACACAAATGGAGTCAGCAACATGGCCATTGTACTACGGTTCCAATTCACAACATGTCCTGATGAGCAATGGAACATGGTGTACGTTGGAGCACAATGGGAGCCCCCATTGCACCATGGGACGTCTTGTGCAGTACACCATTCTTCATTGTTACAATTCACTAGCATGGCTGTGTATCATATCCATGACATAACTCCAACATTTTTACATTACATATCATTGCCTCTGAGGCAGGATCTTAGCTGTCATTTTATCATTGGAACTTACAGAGAAGAATCACTCAAGAAGTTTCACCAGAATTTCAATAACTTTCACCTCACAATCAATCTTAGCCTGGAACAAGCCACACAACAAATTCAGTTTCTGAATACCACTGTTTAGCTACAAATAACATCTAAGCACTAGATGACAGTTGTTCCTTCACATTTGTGAGCTTAACTTTTGTGGATTTAATTATTTGTGGATTATTTGCCGCTGCCTCCACTGTTGCCCTATGCCATTTTTAATAGGGACTACAAGCCTCACAAGAATGAAATAGACTGCAAATGTGCAGCAAAGCTTTTAAGTCCCTATTAAAAATGGCACAGGATAGTAGTGGAGGTGGCAGCAAGCCCTGCCAGCTGCCTGCTTCTGGCTTGTAAAGGAACCCTGCTGTTTCAAAGATATCCATGGTGGGTTGAATCCAAGGATCATACTTTGTGTGTGTGTTAAATATGGTTTGGGGAGGCATAGAAATATTCATAGTTTTCCACTTTCATGGGGGTCCTGCATCCCTAGCCCCAGAAAATGTGGAGGGCCAACTTATAGTGCAAATCCACTGAGTACGACATATATCTTACATGCTTTTAACTTCCAATCCAAACACACAGCCAGATCTATCACTTACAGTCATCCAGTACAACTGCATTTTCTCAGGCCCACATAACAGAGAAGCTAAATACACAGAATTACAACAGGCATTTCTTAAATTGTAATACTTACCCAGTGACATATATAAACAATCAACAAGCCAAGTCTAGTACCAAGGATTAATCTACTACATGAAAAACTTGTCAGGATCTGGGGTGTGGACAGTAGGGTCTTGGAGCACAGATACCAGGGCTAGGGGAGGCAGGCAGGCAGGTGGTGAACCAGAATCCTGAGGGTCAGAGACAAGGCAGGTCCAGAAAGCAGGTGCCAGATCAGGAACACAGAAGCCAGAGTCCAAAGTCCATGTAGGGTCAAAGACAAGGCAAAGTCTAAAAACAAGCCAAGGTCAAACACATATCAGGAATCCAGAGGGCCAGAGGCAAAGACAGGTCCAGGAGCAAGCAAGAGTCTAAACACAACTACAGGTCAAGGCAATTGGTCAAGGCCCAAGAGCAAGGCACAGCTACAAACAGCACAGAAGTCCATATTGAGGTGGCAAAAGCTGAGGGGAGAATGCTGCTATTAAACACCAGTTCCCCTGGCTGCTCCAGGTGTGCTGCATTAAGTGCAGCTGGCTGTGCCTGACAACTTGGCCCTTGTTCTTCAAGACTTCCACAACCAGGGCCTAGACCTGCACAGAGTGGCAGCCAGGGTCCCAGTCCTGAAGGAAGGGGCAGATTCTGACAAGACCAAAAGCAGAAAATGACAGAACACTACTAGTGGCCACATCCAACCTCCAGCTGAGACCATTCAAACATATAATCAATGAGCTCCAGCCAATTCTAGGGAATAAAACTGCTCTCTCAATGGCACTATTTGGCAGGCCTTTACTCATATGCACACACACGCACACACTTAAAAAACAACTCGACTAAAATAAGACATATAAAATATATGGAAAAAACAGGAACAAGACCTTGCTAAAAGCCCAGATGCCAATTTCATCTTGATACTTACTCTGGCAGAAACATTACAGGGCCTAAAAACACCACCAACAACAACATTAGATGTGCCTTCACACATTCAACCTCTAATGTGATATATGCCATCCTATGCCAATAATGCCCCTCTGTACTCTGTGTTAGCCAAACAGGGCAGTATCTATGCCAGGAGATATAGGGAGACAAATTTGACATTAGAAATTGCAATATCGAGACCAGATGCAGGGTACTTGAATCCTTCTGGAGATTCTATCTTGGACCTCCTAGTAGCAGTTCCTGAACAGCAGCTGGTTGAAAAAACATGGTTCTTGATATTAGGGAACCCTGACAGTGGGAATCTTGGACTAACAAGAATTTTCACAGTTCAGGACTTATTCTGTGTAAAATGCTCATGTGACATTTTGGGGCAGGAAACAGCATTTTTAAAGACTTTCTTGCACTAGTTTTGAAAGACTTTCTCACAGCAGGAAGAAAATTGCTAAAATTATCCTTTGCTTCTTTCAGGAATGAAATTATCAATAATCCACATCCCTTTTCTGACCACAGCCACACAGCCAAAAAGATTTTCCTCAAGTCTGCTTAGACAATATTTTACTGGTCCTGCACCCATACCAATGTACTAGACAGACTTCCTTTCACCATACATATGTTTACCTTCTTATGAGAGCTTGTATGCAAAACCTGTCTCACACCTTTGTCCTTTTAACTACTCTTTAAGACCATTGCTAAATCAATACCTACCAGGACTCCAACATGTTTTGCCTTTCCATTACTTTTCACACTCTTCCACTCCCTTTTGTATACGCATCTGTCCACAGAAACTCCACTTCGTGTATCTGATCTAGTGTACTGGGTCTATAAAAGGTTATGTCAGAAATGTCTTCTTTCTGTTAGTCTCAAAGTTGTGAGTCCGATGTGACACCTAAATTCTAAAAGAAAATATACAAATTCACATTTTAGGCAGGAGGGAATGCACAGTCATGGATGCATGGAGTAGTAGTATTTTCCACCTAAGTTTATTTGCAGGGGGTGTTTTTAAAATAACCCTTTTTACTTGTAGACTCTTAAAAATAAAAATAAAAATATATAATGAAAAACACAATCCAGGGTTTACAGGTGAGCAATATTTTTACGAGGGCCAAGTATAATTCCAATATACTGTACAAGCTATTGAGTTCTCAACAACTCTTTATTGGGCAAAGTTAGAGGGAGGGAGGGAGAACTGAAGCAAGAAAACATCACAATTTAGGTACCGGTAGATGTTTTAGCCATGAGGTCTACAATTAAACCAAGTCCTAAAGTAAAGAGCACAGTCTTGCTGAATGTGAAAATTATCAGACCTGACAATTTCTTCTGGGGTGGAGAGAACATGGGTATCTAAATCTAAAGCTCTTTTAACCTCAGATATGAAGAAATGTGCAAATATTCACACATTTGTTTCACAAAATTAACTAAAATGCTATTCTTAGCCATTCCTACTTCAAAGCAACCCTGAAAGGCCCTGGAAGGAAGGTTTAGAAAAATCCTAAATAAACAATTAGAAGGTGGTGGTGTAGTGGAGCAACAGACGTAATAGCTTTACACACTGACATGCTATTTTCCTTTGTGCAGGGATCTTTCTTTCACCATTAATTTCCTCTTGTGGTGGATTATTGAACCCTATCTACTGCATGAAGCTGCAGTCTAATGGGAGAAGTTTTCCATTTGATTCCACTACTTGTACGTAGAGTTTGGAAACCTTGGGGTTGACTACATGAAAGGAAATAGAGCACACAGATGTGCATTACTGGGCATTTGAAGCATCTCCTTGTTGTCTCCATGATTTTCTAAAAAAAAGTTGCCTGAAAAGCAAGGCATAGCACAGAAGTCAAACAGTCCCCTTCCCATGAAACAAGATAGTGGCTGCAAATATGGACCACTATTCCCCTCCCCTGGTAATTGTCAGTGCACATTTTTAAACTCTTTCTTTAAATGGGTGGAAGGGCAACCTTCCACATGTTAAAAAAAAGAAAAAGAAAAAAGAAGAAATATCCACCTTTGAGCTGTGATATAGTGCACACTTGGTCCTCCGGAAGGCCAAAATGGTGCTTCCAGACTGAGTAAGAGGAAAGCCCATCCCCACTTGCATGATGGACCAATCGCCTGTCAACTTCTTCCAGGCTCAGAATGTACAGGGCTGTGAATTGGTCATTCAGATTACCTGGTAACATGCAGCACTGTTCAGTGTGTATATATACATATACATACACACATATATATATATACACACACATATACATATACATATATGTATGTATATGTGGAAAACTGTGAAGTCCCCTAGTGTGTGGTAAATGGAGTTTTTTTTTTTTTGCCCCCTCTCTCCAAAGATACCACACCAAAGATACCATATTTTCATCATTTTTCATCAACTATGAGGGGTATTTTTGTCAACTCTCAAAGTCCTCCAGTTGACTTCTATTTTTGCTTTGTTTTTTTGTTTTCAAATTTGTCAGGAAAATAAGACTCTAAGTTTGAACTAAACCCATCCAACTGATTTTATTCAAGGTTTCCACAGAGGAAGAAAAAAAACCACACAAAAAACCCAAAGCATCTTAAGAGGATAATGTGTTCAACCTTTCAGTTCACTACTAGTTTATTGCAGTTCTAATTGCAGTCTCCCACAAAAAATAACCTCCTGGCAAGAACATTTGGACAATTTTTTTTAAAAAAAAATGGTATTTGCTCTCCAAAGATAAGACAATTGATTGCAGTCTATAAAATCACCAGTTACAAAATCTTTCCTGCTTTATTGTTGTGTGTCTGTTGTGTTTTTTTTTTTTCATGTAGCCTTTAAATGTACCACAAACTATATTGGATTACCTGCCATCAGTACAGATGTTTATGACCAAGGGAAAAGGAGTTACTCTATAAACTGCAGATTAATGATCAAATGAGACAAGATGGCCCTAAGACGAAGTTGTCAGGTTTTTTTTTTATAAAGGAAAAGCAGGGAATATAAATTTTTATCCAGATTGTTGTGTGTAGGGAAAGCAAGTTAAAACACTCCCTCCCCAATGCAATCACCACCTTCGGGGGGGGGGGGAATTCAATTTACACTAATAGGAGCTTTGACCTAAATGGAGAGTGGAATCATCCAGATGTTGTTGGACTGCAACTCCCATCAGCCCTTGCCAACATAGCCAATAGGGAGGGGTGCCAGGAGTTGCAATCCAACAATATCAGAAGGGTCACATGATTAGCACCCATAACCTAAATCCAGTTAAAAGTCCAAAACAGAGTAGGTTCATTGAATCTATGGAATTTACATATGTACCATTCCATTGTTGTCTCAATGGGTCTCTTCTGGCTGGGACTAGCAATGCTATTTATGTCTTTTTTCCTGGGGAGGTAGGGATGAAAGTATGTCAGAGGAAGTCATTGATACTATTGTAAAGAAGAAAAGGTTAAATCTCTCCACTCAGTGCACTCAGTTCCAGTGATCCACCTCCACTTCTTACAACTTTTTTTTTTGAAAAATTAAGGATGTTTCTAGCATCTTTTTTCTAAATTCCACGTGATATACTGTCTTCAAGGTGTAGCCAGTATAACTGATGAAATGCACATTTCCTGCTTATTAAATAGAATTTTTAAAATATAATACGAAGAAAGAGAATTAAAAATGAAAAGAAAAAAAAAAGGATGGAATAATGGAATAAAAGGGGAAGCACATACAATATGAGAATGCAGTAGGTATATGCATTAATATAAGTTGAACTCATTTTCCTGTCTCTGCATTCTACATGGACTCTGAAGAATATTGGAAAAGTGCTGAAAGTGATGGTATCTCAGCAGATGTGATAACTAAGTACTTGTCTACACCAGCAAAATATTGCAAACTCACCCTGAATCTGGTGCTGGCAGTCCAGATAACATACTGCTACTTCTGGGGAGAAGCCACAGTTTTTGCCCTTAACCTGACTTTGCTTGAAGCAAAGCAAAGTTAGGAAAACCCCAAGGTTTCCCAGAAATTCCAGAGTGACCTCAGGGTCTGGACAGCTAGATTGGGTCCAATTGAGCCAGTTATTCACACACAAATTTGGTACCATCTCCTTTACTCTGTGTTGAATAGTGCAGGGAAGTGGATGGATCCCAGTCAGAGCCTCTGTAGCCACTTCCTCAACAGCCAAGGAGCTCCGTGGAATGGCTCCCCAGTGCAAAATCACTTCTGCATATCAGATGTGACAAAAATCCCAAGAGGAGCACGTGAGGATAATGTTACTGATCCACGAATGGGTTCCAGTTTCAAATGACATCGTTTTCCTCATGTGCTGCAACTGCGAGTAAGGCATCACTTTTCATTGATGGGACTCTTGCAGTTTTGGGCTTCAGCTGATAATCTCCTTAGTCCAATGCTCAAACCACTATGACATCCTGGGCTCTAACAAACACATAAAAGCTGTACTATGCCTTGTGGATACATACTATTTTTTGTGTGTGTTCTTCTCCAATAGGTACATTTAAAAAAAAAGAAAAAGAAAAAAATGTCAGTATTCAGTACACATTAGCAAACTTTTGAGATCAAGGCAGCCCATAATAGATAAACCCTCTTGTTCTCAGATCAGATGCAGCATTAGGTACAAATTCAGTACACACAAGCCATCACTGCATGCATGATGAGCAAATCAACACTGGATATAGTTGGAAAGCATGTTAGTGGCAACCCAAGGGGCTTGCTTAATCTGACTGGCACATTGTAAAACCTTTTTAAAAAATCACTTTTCCCTTCCAAATTATTTGAACAGAAATTGAAAAATCAATTATTTCCTTCCTCCCTCCTGCTTGGTTTCATCTGCACATTAGATAGAAAAGCAGAATGGCCAGTCTTCTAAATCAGTTTTTGCAAGCAAAATACTACACACAGCAAGAGAAAGCAAAGCAGTTTAAAAAAAAAAGTCTACTTACAAATTGTTAAGACACTGGGGTATTTCGTTAAGAAATAACACCCCCTGGCAGGCTGCCTGAATTCACTCTCTAAGAGTAAGATTGCCATTTGGTCTGTCCTGCTGATGAGATTGACAGCTCTTGCTGCATTATGGGGTTAGGTGGAAGCAAGACCTAGCTTTCACCCTTTTTCTTTTTTATTCCTTAATGCGTGTTTTTTTTAAAAAAATCCAGCTGCAGTTTCCAGATCTCATCTTTGAGGTTTTGTAATATATTTTTCTTTGAAGCTATATAGCCTAATTTAATCAAACAGCCTTTGGAAGAATAGGAAATTTATGCTAATTTTGAGAAATTAAAGTGTATTTAGAATGGAAATTTCATTTGGTGGTAGAATCACTTGATTCTGTTTTATGAGTAACTTGATCATCCTTTTTATTTTACTTTTTAATGGAGAACTAAAAATGGTCATTAATGTGCTATACGATCATTAGAAAATGGTCAGGCAGAAAGCAGTCCAGAAAGCAGAGTTGGACAAAGCAGCTATTAAGAAGCTAAAGTTAGTTTGTTCATGTTGAGAAAACTGAATAAAACTTACTGTTGTCCCCCATCAGCCAAATAGCAAGTGCTCAGGCTTGGGGGCAGAGAAGTCCCCTAAAGTCTCTACCCATACAATGCTTGGCCCCAGTGCATTCATGTCTTTCAGAGGGAGGGTGCTCCCTGCTGGCATATCCTGCTGCAGATCAGGCCCATGTCTCCCCCATTACCTTGACAAAATTGACTGGAATCCAGACAGGAACCCCTGCCTGTCACTGCAGCCTCCACCACCATCTTCCTTGCCCTCCCAACATCAAGGAACCCAACCACAATATGTGATTATGGGCTCCCTGTATGTGACCAGCCTTGGTCACATGCTTCCTAGACGCAGAAGGGTAAGGGCAACTGGCAGCAGGAGTGATGGCTGGCCTGCCAGGATGGGCTCCTATGGACATTCAGGGTCCACTCTGTTTTTTTCCAGTGGTGGCAGAGTAAAGCAGATATTATTTAAGAACACGCTATTGGGCCCTATACCGGCTTGTCCCCATCTGAGCCCTGTTTCTGCCCCAGGGGCCCTAAGGACTGCCCAAATGCAGAATGTGGCAAATACTTTGTGTCATATGGACTACAGGTTTCTCAGACAGGAGCAAGCCAGGGTAAATTGCCCATGTAGACAAGTCTTCAGGTATATCTAGAGTATCATCAATGGCCATTTTTTGAAATAAAGTCCTATTTAGGTTTTTCTAAATAGGCACTGTTACTCTAAACACTTGGTGGTCTTAAGGACCCTCAAAATATACATATTAATTTGTGGAATTAATATACTAAGCTTGGCTATGCAAGAGGGGCAACAGATAGCAGGATCTTTTAACCTATTTATACCGGTAATCAGGAGGAGACATTAAGCTAGATAGCACAATAATTGCTCTTTATTTGAGAAAACAATAATAACAATGTTTACACACACACTCAGGCTTCAAGTATTCATGCAAGGCTAATGAATAAAGTAGGAAGTATTGGAATAGAGGAGGGAGGTTGTTTTGGGGTGATACTGTACTGACCTGAGGAGATGAGGTTGTGGAAGAAACCAGCAGAGTGGATGGGGGGGGGAGCTGGAATGGCTACACAGTCTGATGTGGAGTCAAGAGTAAGATGAAATGTGCACACTTGAGTGGGGTTTTGGAGGGGTTTATATAGTAAATAGATTCCTTCAGGGGATGGCACTGAGAGTGGAAAACAATGCTACTCAGACGTTTCCAAGGTGAGACAATGGACATTCCAGATATGGTTGGCACTTAATGTGCAGATATTTTGCAACTGAATGGTGGAAGCAACCTTCTTTGTTTGGGGAAAGATAAGGGGTATGAGGTTTCTTTACAGATTCATGTATCTCAGCTTAAGCTAATAGGACTGACCAGGTGTTCAGGCATGTAGTTGCCTTGCAAATTATTGTTTCTTTTGGATTTGGGCTTGCCCCTCCTTAAGTGCACACCTGACTGAGTCTGGACACCAGTATTTGGGATTGCTGGTTTTGGGAATTTTCCAGTTTTAATGGCCACACTGCATGGAAGGCCACATTTGCCCAAATTACTAAATATTGCCAATTATTATAGATATGGGACAGGGAATGTCAGGGTAGGTAACAGCACAATAAACATGACCTTGTTTCCATGCTCACCTGTATTAAGATCCTGTCTATGTTTTATAAATCCACAAATGTTCATGCATGCTTGATTAACATACTGCAACAAAAAGGGTTTTGACACAATCCTGCATAAAATCACATAAGCATAATTTGGCACAGCCTTCTCCTCCATGCTGAACTCCATCCAGGAAGTTCCAGAACAAATACCAACTGCATAAAAAAGAGCTCCTCTTGTAAACAGTTGTTTTTTGTGCAAATCAAATTTCCACACAAAACTTTCAAAATGTGAAAGGCATAAACATTTCACAAACCGTTGAAATAGTACCCAGTAGGGAGAAAAAAAATGAATTTTTTCATTCTTGCATGTATGCTTTACATCCCTATGTTATAGAGAGACATACAAATTCTTGCTTTTTACCTACTTCATCTTTGTTACATGAAATGGGCAAAACAGCTAATGTGGCCTAATTCCCCAATGCCAATGCTTTACTTGTGTTATCCAGCTAAATTGAACTTTGGGTGAAATAAATCGGCTTTCCTCCTACTCCCATGTTTATACTGAGATGTAATGACATCACAGTTAATGTAAATGCATCCCAGTGAACATAACTTTAGATGCAAGAGGGTATCCCATGCCTTTATTAAAGAATAAATGTATGCATGGAAAAATATAAAGAAGAGAAATGATGTACAAAGACATATATGTAAATTTGTTTGGTTTGCTTTGGAATGTAACTGAAAAAAAAGAATAATAATTTAAAAAGAAATACAACGGCATGGTATAAAATATGTCAGTGCAGTGGGGGTAGAGTGTGCCCTCTAGTGAGTTCTTAAAAACTTGTCAGAACCCCACCACCACCACCAATCAGCCCCAAATCATCCAAAATTGAAACAGGAAGTGACATCACTTCTTGGTAAAGTGATGTCACTTCCTGTTTCATTTTTGGCTGATTTGGGTACAATTTTAGGGAGAGGGGCACCCCTGCTCTTTAGGGAATTGTAGAGACTTCTGTCATTAAGTGACTAACTAGATTAATTAGGCCATTTTGAAAAATAGAATAAAAGGAGACCAAGATGCATATTTCTGATGTTCCCAAAGGATAATCCATGTTAAGCGTCAGGTTTCTACATTTCACAGTCATGAAGCTATGCTGAAGTTGGATACACAAACATACATTTTCTACTAGTATTATGGGTGCCTGTTTAAAGGACTGCCCATCATATTATGAACTTGTCCAGATGCTAAGATGTTCATCAGAATAACATTATCTTGATGGGGATGCATTGATTGTAGAATGTGCTTCCCTTAGAGCTGTGATCCGTTCTGACTTCTGCTACTTTTATGAAGTGTGTGGTGATGTAACTTTTCTCTTTGTCCATTCAAAGTTTTAGATTATTGTGATTATTTTAATGGTTTTACCATTTTTTATTACTGATTCTAAGTTTCTCTGAACACTGTATGGGAGGGGTTAAAGGTGAATGTTGGATAAAAATATAAAAATACATTTAAAAAATGTCCAGTATTCTGTATCAGTTACTTAGCTAATTAACTTTCCAGGCCCACCTCCCACCGCAAATCTGACAGAAATGTCCATGCTCTGATTGCTGGCAGAATGGACCTTCTTCCCATGCAGCTGATGGTAAAGTAGGTTTGGGGAGGAATTACAATTGTAGAGTTTCAAGCAAACTCTGGAGAAAACTGTGGGTTTCCTAAAACCCAGATTTGGGGGGGGGGGTATTCTCCAAGTCTGGTGCGAATCGGGCCATGCATCTTGTGTCACTATAGCACCAGATTCAGGGGAAAGGCCACACATTGTGTGGCATTATCAGGCTGGATTTGGGGAAAGTTCAGGGTTTTTTTACTGATGTAAACAAGCCTTAAGTTGCTGATACAGAATACTGGTCAACAGGTCTATTGAATTTAATCTTCCAAGTCAGGAGCTGCCATGCCTACCACTAGATAAATTCTGATCAGAGGATGAACTGGAGCTTCCTGAGCTGAACATCATGGAGTGGTGTTCTATGTTATAGGACCCTGAAGGAGACCAAGGGGATTCAGTGACTAAATTAACCTTCTCCTCAAGATGTGGATAGTCTCCCCTCTGAAATTGGAGAGCAATGCCAGTGACCTACTAGACCCACTGGCATGCAGACCTGCAAATGTGCATATTCAGCCAACTGCTAGACATACAATGGCTAATGGATAAAGAGAGTTTCCTTATAAGTAAAGATTTACTCAGTACAACGCTTCTTATCAGCTTACTAATACCATAGGTAAAACTGATGACTTGCAGCTGTGGTCTGTGTAGAGGGATTAATGACAGAGACTTAACAACTTTCCATTATAGACACTGAATGCTGGGACAATCTGTTTCTATTAGTTTGTAGGTAGGATTATCCCATGTTCAGCTGTTCTACCTGTTGTGGATCTACCTGTGGATCATGGGTTATTTTTTTCCATGCTGATGTTGTATATGGTTCTGAGTACCTTGGGGGAGAGTAACATATACATACAATAAATGGTAAAATTAATTATGCAAATGAAGTAGGCACAGCCTGTTAGTGCTTTCAGTACTGCATATGTCACCTCCTTCTATTTCACTATATGGGCAATGATAAAATGCTAACTAGCATAATATGATTATATCAGGTTTATTTTGTGCAGTGTTTTACTGATGTGTTTATGTAATTTTTGTGTAAAACAAAAAATAGAAATAATTTTAGTACAAATTATTATACGGCTACATCCTGATTAATTTTTCTAATTTTTTAGTTAAAACTAAATAGTAAAGCACTGCACACAATAGCAAGTACCAGTCTCACATTGAACCCCCCTTTGCACCTGAGCAGCAAAGGCAGGCACACATGATAGAGGAAATGTTGCTGGGCAAGGGTTTCTTCTTTCTGGGCTCCTGCATCTGGCAGGAAGCTGCAACCAATCTAGAGCCAGATTGACAGATCACTGAGGTGAGGAAGTTTCCAGTCAGGTCTGCCCATTCAGCTTGAGACCATCCCAGGCCACATCCATTAGACTTCTTTGGAGCAGCTTCCCTGTCCTCCCTCCCCTTTGTTCGTATGGATTGTGGGTTGGATTAAGAACAGTTGATAAATGTTCCTCAATCCATTTGTCACAACTTTGGTGGGTTGGTATGGGGCTGGATTAAGTGGGAGCCTTGCTTAAGTACCCATCCTCCATGGGTAAAAGGGATCCTCTTAAGGGGACCTTGGGATAAGGGTGCCAGGATTCCCCCAGCTCATGGAGGCAAACCTCAGCCTCAGTACCAAGTGGCAGGGGGACCACACAGTAGCTTACATCCAGGTGGAATCCTGGTTTCTCTCACTCTCCAGCAGTTGGGCTGTTAGGGTGGCAATCTATCATGGTCTGACACTTGGGTCGCCCAATATTGGTATCCGGCTCCATACCAAACCAAACTTTGTCCAGCTGTAATGAATAAATTGTGTGGCCTGTGTTACCTACTCTGATAGCCCCCATCTTGAAATATCAAATATTTGGCAATATTTAATAATTTAGCTTACTAAGGCCTTCTATGTAGTTAGCAGGTATTCCAGGGACCCTAAAATACCAAGTTTGGAGTCATGTGTAACAAGGGAGGGGCCTTTGAAAATTCTCCAAACAAATACTCAGTCAGAGTTAACACCTGGAGGTGAGTCATTCACTAATCCACTTAATGATAGCTGAGTCCTTGGTGCTTGTAAAATGGGTCCTTCCTCTCCCCTTCCTTTCCAACAATAGACCTTGCATGCTCCTATTCAAGTCTAACTTCATCACCCATTAACAATAGTTAATTCCTCCAGAGCACCCTTTGTCGAGTCCTGGAACCTCTGAGAAACATTGTATTCCACTCAAAATCCCATCCCTTCAGGTGAATTATCAGATATAAATATCTCCCTAAAACATCACCAAAATGTCCACAGTCCACTTTCTTCTTGTCACCCTGTTGATCTGCATCCACAGTCCACAGCTCCTCTTCCTATATCTATGCTGCCAGTTTGCTGTGAGACCCTCAGAACACATTTCTGAGAACCCTCTGCTACACAAATCTCTGCCTTTCTGATAGGTATCATATCACCTGTCATCCTCTTACTCCATTCCTCTATCCCAGAACTTCTTATTAACTTTAATAGTCTTGTGTGATTGCCTGAAGCCTGAGTAATTGTGTAAATGTTGTTGATATTAATTTCCAATAAAGATAATTTAATTGTATGTTTTGGCTTAGAGTCTTCTCCGTTACTACTTGTATACATAGGTTAAAAGATCCTGCCATTTCCCAGCCTCTCGCTGCTGTATTTGAGCTAATTAAATATTCCTCATATTAATTTTGGACACTAGTGGGATCCTTGTGGACCCCACACAATTCAGGTAACACCTGTTCTATTCCAAAATTTGTGTCTGGGGTGTTTATTGGGTACACTACTCATTTCACCACTGCAATATGAGGGCTGGAATAATCTCAATATAATCTTGCATATGATTTGCATTAAGACTACTTTGTTTTGTAGTGTTTCATACATGTTCACCAGTAATGAAGGCTGTGGCAAAAAAACCCAAATAAATATAAAGGTCTAAAATCTATAGCTAACTGTACATGCACTGCACCGTTTGCCAAGTTCAGAAATAAAGGAAATAATAGACAATTCTTCATTGACTTATTCAATGTCAGAAATCCGAAATCAGGGGTTGGGGGGAGAATAATCTGAAATATATTTGAGAACCAATCCCAGAGCTTCTGTTCTGTACAGATCAGCATTAATTGTGTGTGTTTTCCCCCTACCTGGCAGTATTTCCAATTCAGACCAAACTATGAGAACACATCTTTATTTTCATATTCCCAAGGCTTTAAGGAAGATAAAGTAAAATGGCTGCTTGCATATAGATGCAAGGACACAAAATAAATATTTTGCTTTCCCCCTCTTCTTTTGCCAACACCTGGGTCTGAATACTGACTTGCACATTTCTTGCAACCAGTAAATCCTGCTTCAGTATTTTTAGCCACCTTGATAATACAGCCACTTCCCTGCCTGGCAGCATAATTACAGCAATCAACATCTTGGTTCCAAGAATCTGAAATAACAAAGCTGAAACTTTCCTTATTCGTGAAAGGCTCTTGAGCTGCTTCATAGAAGGGAGAGGATCAGAACAGGGATTTATCAGTGGAATGAATCAAGGCCTGCCTTGTTTGTCAAAGGGGTCGTTTCCACGGCAAAATAAATCCTCAAAGAATGCGACAAGAAGCCTGATAGTTCCCACACATCTCGAAGCAACAGCGCCCTTTTCAAAAGGAGGGGGTGCAAAAAACCCATAAGTTGCGCAGTATCAGCTTTCGCTAGTTTTCCGCACTTTTTTGATTAAGTTCGCGAAAATGCGCATACTTTACCGTGGGAACTAACGATCGTGTAAACTGGCATCTGCCTTTTCGAATTACTGTGAGCAGAGCTGAATCCTGATTGGTTGGAGTGCTTTATCCGAATAGACTGAAGGGTTGGAGAGAAGAAATTCACCCTCCTTCTGCTTGCAACTCACTTTGGAAAACGGAGCCCTTCCTGTCTATCTTTTGGGGGGTGGGGGGGTGGGAAGATGCTTCGCTGCTTCGCTGGGGTGTGTGGGTGTGTGTGGGTGTGGGTGTGTGCTGGAAAACAGCCGATCGCATGTTCGTTCTTTTGTTTGTTTGTCCTTCCATTCACTTGCCTTTATTCAAGCCTTCGGAGGGAGGGAAACCAAATGAGGCAAGCCCTAGTTCTGTGGTGTGTGTTTGTGTGTGCATGCAATCTGCTCCACTATGCTTTTCTTGTTCGTGCTTTCATTGACTCCTTTCTTTACAAAAGCCTTTCAGGGCTGGGGAAGACGGGGGAGTTTGTCAGATCGCTCTTTCGATTGCTTGTTTGTTTGTCCTTTTTCTTTCCTCTCATTATTTATGGTTTCCATGACCCCCTCCTTGCTCCCTCCCCGCCTCCTGCCTGACTTTAATCATCTGGAGGCGATTCCCCCCCACCTTTGCCTGTGTGAATTAAGCAAAACAGAAAGTGTCTGGATCATTCGAAATGCCAGGCACCGTGGGATTTATGCGCTCCTGATACGAAAGGACGGTAATCCGGAATCTGGCGAACTTTTTCCTGTCGTGGAACCGGCCCCAAAGAAAGCTGATCACCTTTGAAGTTCTTCCTATTTTAGAAAAGAGTGCAAGAATTCATGACAGTCATTTTAGGTGGGCACAAAATTCCCTACTTCCTTTATTCTCTCTGTTTCCTTTCTCTGCGTATTCTGTTTTCAGTTATTTTGTCTCCTTTAATGAAATACCATTTCAGCATAGGTAATGGGGTGCTGACACTATGTTTTCATTCACACTTACATGGAAAAAGAATTGAAGTAGTGGTTAGTAGTAGTAGTTGTAGATCAGAATTAGGGAGGTACAGGTTCAAATCCCACTCAACCCTGAAGTTCACTGTGTGGCCTTGGATTAGTCCCTCTGTCACAATTTAACTTACCTCCCAGAACAATTGCAAAACTTAAATGTGGCAAAGTAGTAAAAGAAATATGAGCTTCTTGAATGTATGGTGGGATATAACCATACGGATGAGCCAGCATGGTGTAGTAGTTAGAGCGTTGGACTAGAACACTGGAAGACCAGGGTTCAAATCCCTGCTCAGCCATGGAAATCCACTTAGTGACCTTGGGCAAGTCAGCTTCTCTCAGCCTCAGAGTATGGCAAGGGCAAAGCCTCTGAAAAAATTCTGCCAAGAAAACCATGTGATAGGTTCACTTTAGTGTCACCATAAAGTCAGAAATGACTTGAAGGGACACCACCACCACAAGAAAAACTTTTTAAAACAGTGAAGTGGGATGATGGATTGATTTCCCCAAGAAGATATGGCAAAAGATGTGACTTCAGTGATGATGTGAGGCAATATGAAAACTTTAAATGTGGTCCTTGAGCTTTGTTCTCTTTAATTCAAAGATGCAAGTTACCATTAGTTCTAAACCCTGAAAGCATATCCAGGTATATTGTGTGTCTTCTCTGGCCACAGCAGGGCCGGTTTAAGGAATTTTGGGGCCCCCTGCAATGCTTTACTTTGGGGCCCCCATATGTTTTTCTCAGATCAGTGTAACCTAACCTATTCACCATACAGGATGTTCAGATTAGAGTAGGACCCCTGTATCCATGGATTCATTATCCATGGGACACAAAACAGCACAGCTACCATAGAGTCTTCCTAGAAAATATGTCTTCCCTAGCCCTTTTCTAGGCCCTCCAAGGCAACTCTATGGTATTTTAAACCAGAAGTCCCATTATTTTCAATGGCGTTCACTATTATTCATGGTTTTCAGAATCCACGACCCCCCCCGAACCAATCCCCAGTGGATAAGAGGGGCCTACTATATTACATAATTTGCCACCAATAATTTAGTTTAAAAACTATATTATAGGCACTAACATAATATTTTTTGTTTATTAGCAATTACCGGTAATGTAATGGTGTAGATTTCCTCAAAGAAAATAAAGAGTAGACTACAAGCTAAACATGAGTTAGCAGTGTAATGCAGCAGCAAAAAATGCCAAAGCAATTCTAGGCTGCATTAATTGCAGTAGTGTCTAGATCAAGAGAAGTAATAGTATCACTCCATTCTGCTTTGGTCAGACCTAACCTGGAATACCGTTACCAATTCTGGGCACAACAATTCAAGAAAGATACTGAGAAAGATGGTGCGAGGTCTGGAAGCCATTACGCCCTATGAGGAATGGCTTAGGGAGCTGGGTATGCTTAGCCTGGAGAAGAGAAGGTTGAGAGGGGACATGATAGCCATGTTTAAGTATTTGAAAGGATGTCATACTGAGGATGAAGCAAGCTTGTTTTCTGCTGCTCCAGAGACAAGGACATGGAGCAATCAACTCAGACTACAGGAAAAGAGACTCCACCTAAACATTAGGAAGAACTTCCTGACAGTAAGAGCTGTTTGGAAGTGGAATACACTGCCACCTTGGAGTGTGGCGGAGTCTCCTTCTTTGGGTTTTTTAAAACATAGGTTGGATGGCCATCTGTCAGGAATGCTTGGATTGTGTGTTCCTGCAGGACAGAAGCCGATCGGATGGGATCGCTGTTGGGGTCCCTTCCAGCCCTATGATTCTAGGATTCTAGGCTGCATTTAGAGCTTGGGAAAGTTACTCTTGGATTACACCTCCCAGAATCCCCCTGCCAGCACCCTTCTCAAGGTCTGGTTGCATTGTTCCTTTTCCAGCATTCTCTAGCCCAGTGGTTCTTAACTTGGGGTCTGCAATGTCCTCACAGGGGGTCCACAAAGGCTTGAAGGCTGCTTGGCCCACCTCTTCCCTGTAGTGGAGTAGCCACATGACAGGAACCAAGGCAAAGGCTGGCTGGCTTGGCCTGCACATTGCTATTCAATCCACTCCAGCCAAAGACCTGCAGGAAGAAGCAAGAGTATCTCTGAGGGAAAGTTTAATGGATGGTGTAACTGTATTGTTGTTGTCGTTAGCTATTATTATTAGCTATTATTATTAGCTATTATTATTAGGGTTTTAAATCTTGAGTTAAGTCTTGGAGCAACAAAAGATATTTAAAAGGGCTCCCTGGTAAAGAAAAGGTGAAGAACCACTGCTCTAGGCCAATGCCTCTCACATAACACTAATGCGATATTGGTGTTTTAGTGACAACAATGAAACCATTGTTCCCAGTAATATTACTCCAATTTTTGCTTTATATTCTTCTGTTAAAAGAGCTAGAGTGTTGTAGAAGTTTCAGCATTGCCCTATGACTGTGGAGACCAGGCTTTGAATCCTTACTCAGCCATGAATACCCACTGGCTGACCTTGGGCAAGTCACACTCTCTCAGCCTCAAAGGAAGTCAAAGGCAGACTCCCTTTGAACAAACATTCCCTAGAAAATCCCATGGTAGGTTGGCCTTACTCAGAAATGACTTGAAGGCACATGGGCAAACACACACAAATTTCTTTTGCAGGCTGAACTCAGTTGGCAGCAAGGGGAGGAAGCTGAAGAAGACCAAGGGGGAAAGGGAGGGGAGAGGAACCAGGACATGTTAAAAGCAGCTGGAAAGACGGGCTGGAGGGGATCTATGTGCAAGGAAGGAAAGGAAAGGAAAGGAAAGAAAGAAAGAAAGAAAGAAAGAAAGAAGCCCTTTCTGAGGGAGACAACCCTCAAATTCCCTGTCTCTCTCACACACACACACTCACCCTCTCTGACGTGCCTCTCCCTCCAGCTTCTGCCACAGAGGGCTGCTGTTTCTTTCTCTTTCTCTTTCTCTTTAGTTTTGGAGAGGCTGTTTTGTTTTTTGTTTTTTAAAAAAGCCAGCAGGAGGTTTTTGGAAGAGGAGGATAAGAGGGGGCTCCTCCTGGCTGTCTCCTGGCTGTCTTCTTCGTCAGATTAAGGAGGCCAACACGGGGCCCTCTCTTGACCTCGGGGCCCCCTGCCAATGCTGATTTGGCAGACAGGTTAAACCGGCCCTGGGCCACAGTCATAATTTGGCTTTACTGACTCTCCAGTTTCCTGCATCTATCTCTGGCCTGCCTGTTTTCCTCTCTGCTCCCTCTTACTCTCCATGGATAGATATTTTGGCTTTGGTCTTGGCCAGTAAATGAATATATTTTTGAGTGCTCTTTCTGTACAGGTTCTTGCACCTCTGTAAAATAGCCAGTTCCAGAATCTGACCTTTTTCTGGGTTTAATTTTTCCCTTGTCCCCTTGCAAAATCAGGCAACGTGTGTATCTGAAATACACCATGAAGAGGTCTCATTGTGAACCAGGTTAAAAAAAAACTTGAAAAGTATATAAGAGTTTACGGGAGTGTCCAGATGGCAGTTTACCCTGGCTCTCCCCTGCCCTCATGTTGGAGCCCTTCAATCCAAACAATGCAGGGCTCTTGGCCTGATTTGCCTCTGGACAGTCTTAACAACATCTGAGGTGATGCCAGGATAAATCTTTTAAAAAGATTTCAAAATAACTCCTGGGAAAACCCACGTCATGTGGGAAAACCCAGATGGGTCCAGTGTGGGAATGCATGCTGGTCTGTATTGCTGGCTGCCGCCACCACTGGGGTCACTCTGAAGCCAGGAAAGAGGTTCCCAGTATCTGATCAAGGTCCCCTGCATGTGACCAGCCTTGATCACATGCTGAGAGCTTCCTTCCTGGCTTCAGAGAGTGTGACGCATAACAGTTGTGGAGGCACCTGTCGATGCAGCCCTGCGTGTGTGTGGACTTCTGTGGGGGGAAGGGAAGAGTAGCTTCAGGGCTAGAATATTCCAGCTAGAAGGTGGCATATTCTGGCCAGTGTTGACAAGGCCCATGTTTTAAGATGAAGTAACTTAAGCTTCTCGAGTAGGGTGGTAGTACACTGAAACCATGTAAAGCAGAGGACCAAAAAACAAACCTGTATAGTTGAGTTGATATTCCCCTTTCCAGTTCCTTGTACAATTCTTACTCTGTGGTTGGCTCATTATCTGCCCCGGTGGATCAATTAATTTTTCTCCACCATCTGTTGACCTAGTTATCACTTCCCTGGTTGCTGTATTTCTGCCATGTCCTTTGACAACAGAAAGTCAGTAGTAAACTAGAAAGGCAGCAGGTGAGACTTTTGGGCAGTTACAGCTGAAAACCATTGGTAATATCTTAGCTGCCTTGCAGGAAAACCTAGCATTCACTGAGTAGTGGATTTGGATCACCTTACAGTCACTTTTACACTAAAACTGGATCAGTGATATTACCCTGGCTTATTTGATGCAAATCTATATTTGTTCCGGTGATCTGCATCAGTGATGACCATCCCAACATAAAGACACACAGAAGAAAATAAAAGCACACTTTGGGATGTATGATCCTTCCTGGCCTATATGGTATGGTCCAGCCCTGATTTATAGTTAGCATCTGCTTCCCAACATAATGTGTTTCTTGGCAGAAATAAGATTACTTGCTGCAAGACAGAAGGGAGAACCTATAAATGAGGGTGTGGACTTTTCTACACTGACCAGAACAGTCTGTGTTCTGGCTGGAGTATTCCAAACCCGGGATCCATGGAGTCCCCCCCCCCATTACCTGCCCTTCTGTTGCAGCAGTGGAAGGGTGTCCTTGCACCCATGGCTCATGCACAAACATGTGCTTCTCTTCCTCATGCCAGTCACATTTTATTAGGTGGTCATGTGGCTGGGTATCTTGTGGTGACCTCAGCAGATGCGACACATATGACCCAGCCAGGAAATGGCTGCTCTGGACATTGTACAAGACATGTGTGTGAACACCTCACATTGCAGTAATGGAACTCACCATTATTTCCGGGGGGGGGGGATGCAGCAAATGGTGATTTTTTTTCTATGTTTCATCTCTGTTTTAAGGGGTATTTGCCCCAGACTCTCACTGGAACTGCCCAGACAAAAAAACCTGTGTAATCCAGACTGCTGGGTGTGGGAATAGGGGAAACCATTTCATTTGGGCCATCTAGACAAGGCCTGTGAGTTAGATCATAAAGGCTGCAGGAACAGAAACACTCAAATATTTTGGCCAATGTTTTACATACCATGATCCTATGGATGGGAGACTTTCAAGAGCCCCAGTAATCAAAGTCATGCAAACTCAGGGCTGTGGTTTCTTTGATTGAATGAATCCATCTATTATGTGGTCTTCCTCTGTTCCCACTGTCTTCTGTTTCCCCAAATATAACCTTTTCCAGTCAAATCTTTTCCAATGAGCAATATAATCATATGATAGATCCAAAGTATATATCAGTTTGGTCATCTTGGCTTCTAGTGAGATTTCAGACTTGCTTTGCTCTAGGACTTTGAATCTTTAGTTGAATCTTCTTGTCAGCTATCTTCATTGTCCAGCTTTCACAACCATACACAGGAATCAAAAAGGCTATGGTATAGATGATTCTGACTTTGATATTTCATGATTCTTTTTTGTACTTGATGATTTCATCTAGTTCCTTTATAACTGCCTTATCCTTCTTCAGATTTCTTGACTACAGGCTCCATTTTGATTAATGACTGAACTGTGGTATTTATTTATTTTTTTACTATTACTATATTTTTATCACCCACTTTAAAGTTATGTAAATAATCTATGGACATTATATTTATTTTCTTATTATTCAACTGAAGGATTGTTTCTGCACTCTCATCCTTAATTTTCATTAATAGTCATTCCAAGTCTTTGCTATTTTCTTTTAGTTATAACTGAAATTTCTGCTGTGCTTTTTGCAACCGGACTTGTTTATCTCGGATTGGCCTTTTTAGTCATCAGCGTGCTTGCAGAAAGCGCGGGATGAGTCCTTCCTGAATCTTCATTTGCGAAGAAAAGCCAGAGAGAGAGATAACTGAAATCCTGCATCACAGACACAGTTACAAATGCATAACTATGTATCATCTCCTGACCCAACTCCCCAAACCTACTTTTACAGTCAGCAGCCACAATGAGCAATGGGGGTCTAATCTGCTGGTGGTCGGGATGCTGCAAGATGATGCTTCCAGACCCCTCTTGCCAGCTAGTGAGGCTGAAAGGAGCAGAAGCAGGACTCTCATTGCAGCCTCCCAACTTGGGAGACCTTATCAGTATAAACTCCTACCACATGGAGACATGCAATCCCACCACCATGTAAAGGTAGCACAAATGTGGTTATTACTTTAATATACAGTATTACTGTAGTATACAGTAATTAAGAGAGCCAGTGTGGTGAAGTGGTATGAGTGTTGGACTAGGTGGAATCCCCACTCAGCCATGCAAACCCACTGGGTGACCTCAAGCAAGTCTCTCTCAGCCTCTAGGAAAACAAGGGCAAACCCGCTCTGAATGACTTGAAGGCACACATCAACAACATACAATAATTGCATTGTTGCAATATATAATAATTGTATTATCTAGTAATTGTATTATTGTATTATACTATATTATTGCAGCTCATAATATGCCAGGTGTTAGGTTGCCCACCACTGTTATTTTCTGAATTTCATGGTTAAAACAAATTAACCTGCTCAATGGTGTAGCTGTTGAATCTCTGTGTGATGGTGAAGTCATTTTATACATCTCCAAAGGGACCTAAATTTGTGCTGTTGTCAGATTCAATATATATCATCAAACAAACTTCACATGAGCATTTATAGCTATGTGGTTTCTCAGCTAAAGAAATCCTGTGACATTTGTGCATACAAAGGGAACCAAAGGGAATAATTGTGTTGTCTTCTTTTCTTCTCTTACAATAACAAAAACGGCTTCCCACATTAGGCACCAAATGGCCTGTAAAAGTAGAGCAGAAAATAAAGCAAACCTAATTCTATGGAATGGCAAGTTAAGGTTGTACTTTCCATGGGAAAAACATAGGCTTCCCCCATTCTTAAATCTGTCACTTAAGCAAATTAAAGTTACTGTTTCACTCCCCAAAGTCCAATTTTTTTAAAGAAAAAAGCATGGATTCAGTGAAGAAACCATATATGATAGGTTTCAGCGGGACTCTTCCCCTTTCAATTTATATCTCCTTGGAAATACTGTGGTGTTCTTTCTGGAAATGCTTACACAGCCTTTTAAAAATACACTCCAGCTGTGAATCATATACATTATAACCAGAGATGGCCCTCTAAATATATAGCAGCACAGGTCCTATTCTTGCACTGGATTGTTCACTATGGCATTTCATGCACAGTTGAGCAGTCTTTCTCTAAAGCTACAAGGACAATAAATACATTTGGGGAGTGGAGAGGCAATAGAGACCTCCTGGGACTCAACACCTTCAGAATGGAGGGAGGAGTTCTCATTTTTGCTCTACAAATACACATAAAGTCTAATTCACTGAAATATTAGCATGTCAGGGGAAGAGTTCTAACCTAAAGCAGATGGTTTTGTTTCTTTGTTTTGCCATCAAGGGCAAAGCTCTTGGAAATTTGATGACCCACTTGCAGTCTGAAATTGTCTGATCCCAGGAGGGCTCTCAATAGACGCTGAGCTGCACATGGTATACTGGATGACCATGAGCATTGAGGAAGAGTACATTGTTGAGACTATTATCACTGGGAGAGCAAACACGTCAGAACATGGTGCTGTTCATGGACATTAAAAAAAAAATGGCAGGACTCCATAGGGTACTGAGAGCTTTGTGCTGCTTTCAATGGGCATGAAGCACTAAAAAAAAAAGTTGAGAAAGCAAATAAAACCACCAGACATCTCATAAGTTGAGGATAAGGGAAACATGAAATGCCACACTTCCTCCAAATCATTTGAATTTGCCTGCCCATCTAACCTTCATGGTTATGTTTATTTTACCCAATCCATCCCACATACCCTTCACATCAGCCTAAACAGTCCAACATTCAACCAAAGGATAACCAGAAATGCCACAGAAATGAAGGCAGAGGCACAATGTGAACAGTAGTTTACAAAGGACAGCTACTGATGACTGACCATCATACACAGGGAAAGTTACAAATTTTGCCATATTCATGCTTTTGTTGCTTTCTGCTTCCTTCCAGTGCTGAAACTGCATTTCATTATAAGCTTTATACCCTCTCCTGGCTCCATAAATATCAAGGTAGCATATATGGGTCTTCTCTTCCCCTTAATTTTATCCCCACAACAACTACGTGATATTTATTTGGCATAGGTATGAGCTGACCCAAACCTATCCAGTTGATTGATTGGTTGACTAGATTTGAATCCAGGTTTCCCTGCTCACTGGCCAGAATCCTTTTGGTAATATATAGTTGTAAACTGGGATTATGCGAATGGTGTCCTTTGTTTTGGATTTTAGAGAAGAAGGTATTCAATACTTGTTTTATAAAACATCCCACCATCACAGAAGGCAGTTTTGAAGCACCAGAATATGCTCTTCTGGGTAAGTGAGGGTGGGAGGTACAGTTTTGTTCTTAAATTGAAAGAAAAAGGCTGCTGTCATCTCCTAGGTTCTCCATTAGTCTCCTGGAGATTTAGGAAGTCAACATCATCTTTCTTGTCCCAGCCGCAGAATGGCAGCCATAGGCTGCCCAGGTGCCACCAGTCAAGGCTGGTAAAAAGTAGGAGAAGCATGCAAATCAACTGTCCTGATTTGTCAGGGGCAGTCTTGATTAATCCTCTGTCATCCCACTTTTTTAGCTGCTTTTTAAATGCCCCATTTTCTCCCTCTTCCTCTCACTTTTCCTATTGGTCCTCAGCTTACATCAGTTGTTGCCAACTGAGTTCAAATAAAAGGTAAAATCTGAGCAGAATGGGGATATAGGATCCTTGGTTTGGGATTAATCTGGACCTAAACAGTCCAGGAAGGCTAAAATGTTGCAAAAGTGCCCCTTTATTCTCCCTGCAGGATGCAGGAGGATTTGTTGAGTTTTTTAAAATGTTAAATGGGAGAAGCATACAGACATTAGATTTTTACCTATCTGCTCTAACCGTTACATAAGACTGCTCCTGTCTTTCTTCTTATGTTATTACACAAAGCACTATGTAGAATCACCACCACCACCGTAACAACAGCACTATAACAGAAGGAAGGGAAATGTGTAACTTTTCAATTTTTGTACTTCAATTTTTGATATTCCTCTCTTAGTAGATGCTCTATTTTCTATTACAAATGTGCTATGGATTCTCTCCTCACTCCACACACACACACACACACACACACACACCCCTTTTAATTTATGCCATCTCAACAAAAACTCATTTAAAGTCTGGCCCTCTAGAGCTTAGCACTTCTCACCTGTTTAGACTCACTGAGATGGTGCTGTGAATTTCCATTCCATTCAAAACCAAACAAAGGTCCATTCATTAATTCTTGCAGGTCAGGGACCCTTTGCTTGTACTCAAAGATAAGCATTTATCTGTTGAGAAAACCGTATAACTAATGCCCAAGTTCTAACACTCCTGTTATTATTATTACTTAAAAATTAACAGATGCACACAAGGAAATATTCAACAAGGCCTCCCGTCTTGCAGCAAGATACTGGAAACAAAGAATACAATAGAAACAATATGTTCTTTGTTCTCTGGTATTACATAAATCTTTCCCATCCCTCAGCAGACATTTCTGGAGATTGAGACATTTGGGATGGATTTGCCGCTTTGTTGTTAATTGCTGTCAAGAATTTGACTTATGGCTATGTTATAAATGTGAGACCTTCAAGTCACCCTGGTTATCAATAACCCTGTTCAGGTCTTGCAAACTCAGGGCCACAGCTTCCTTGAATGAGTCTATCCACCTTTAATGCAGTCTTCCACTTTTCCTACTGCCTTCTACCTTTTAAAGCAGTATTGACTTGTCTAAAGAGTCTTGTCAATTTGCCATCATCTGGATCCCAACCACTACTTGACTTAGAGAAAGGGTAAGTACTGAATCCCAGAGGCATGTGGAAGACTTAGAGAAAGGGTAAATACTGAACCCTTAAGACACAGAGTATCTCTACTATACACAGATATTCCACCACACCATGGTTACTGCTTCTGAGAAAGGAGGGGAGGAAGAATTTGGATAAAAAGTCACTGGAGAATTCTTAGGGCTCATTTACATGAGACAGGATATGCCAGCTCCCTGCCAGCATTGTTCCCAGTTCCATCCACAGAATGGAAGTCCACCACCACCATTTCCCTTGCTGTCTAGGAAGGCAGGAAGGCGTCCCACAACATGTGACCAAGGCACCCTGAATGTGACCAGCCTCAGTCACATGCTGTGGGACTCCTTCCTGCCTTTTGAGAGAGCCAGGGAGATGTTGGTGGTGGTAGCAAGGGCCAGCCTGCTAGGACGGGCTCCTGCATTCACACAGGACCCAATCCATTCCTTCCCAGTGGAAACAGATTAATTTGTATGGGGCCCTACCCCATCCCCCCCATCTGATCCACATATCTGCACCAGGGGTGATGAGAACTGCCCAGGGGCATAATGGGGTAAGAGCCTTGCATCATCAGGACTGTGGGCTCTAAGATAGGGGCAAAATGCCCCATCTAGACAAGGCCCTTGTCAGGTTCCTGGCTTGGGCCTCTGCACTAGGCCTCACTTAGCATGACTTCAGTCAGTCTCCTGTCATGCGCTGAAGGGTTGCAAATGTTTATAGATTGAGAGGGGGGCTGGAATGTGAGTACCTAAAGTTTCCCAGGCCTGGAGAACCTGGTATCTCATTTCCAAAGTCACAACTGCCAGAGACAGTGGGAACGAAGGGGATGGGGAATTGGTGAAGCCTCATTTTATACCTACATTTTTTTCCTGTGAACCAGTTCTGCCAATATTCCTGGACCTGTTCACTTCTTTACCTCTGCAATAAAACACTTTCACTAGTGATTGTTGTATGAGTAAATTGAAGTCTGACTGGATCCTAACAGACTTAATCTCTTAGAATATGGAGAATAGGAAGCCTTCACTCTGCAGAGCAACCCAAACCTGGATGGGTTTCTCAAGAGTGTTATTCCAACATATTGTACCTAGCTTGACATACACTAGTTAGACTGTGATTTTGCATGTTCCCTTAATTGTCTGATTATTCACAACATCTGAATAGATAGCAAGAGTCTAAAACAGATTACAGTCTGGAAGAGTTTCTTTTTTTGAAGTAATTAACACCAAAAAGCCCTTTCTAATACCCTCAGTTGGACCAAGGGAATGAATAGATTATTAAGACTCAATACCCCCCTTTCATTGAGACCCATCAGCAGTGCAGGAGGAGTCAGGAGAGAAGGGGAAAGGAACTGCCTAGTACAAATCACTTAATTGCTTCAAGCCTACCCGACAAGTGCAAATTACAAAATTGATTGAACTAATTTATATTTCTCTCCAAAAGAAGGTAGAAAAATGAATAAATCTCATTTCCAAGCTACATTTTAAGAGCCCCTTGGCTCCTGTCAGAAAATCGTATAGGATTTAAGCCAAGGAGCTGCTACACTTGTGGCGGTTGTCAGAGTATATAATAAAGCCTTGCTTTGGATTCACTACTGGAAGGCCATTTGATTACAGTTAGCAACTGAGATGCTAGGTTCTAGAAATAAAAGGCAAACAATAATGCAGGCAAGTGGAAGGATATAGTAAGGATATAGTAAATATAGTAAGTCAAAGCCAGATTCAGGCATAGAATATTAATTATTTGCTAATGTTTTTATCAAAGGAAGCACTGAGCAGTTTTAGATTTTTTTCTTCCCACTGTAAAAAAAAAAGTCTTCAGAAGTCACAGTTTTTGAAGACTATTTTCAATTTTAGACTTAATCTATACAAATCCAATGTGTTATTGTTTTGCACAAAAACAGCATTTTCTACACAGGAAACAGCATTTTCTGCACAGAAAATGATATTTCTGTGCAGAAATGGCTGTTTCCACTACCACGCTTCAAATGAGTTGATTCCTCCCCCCCCATCAGCTTCCTTCACTGTCCAGGTTTGCAACCATACATAGATATTGGAAATACTATAGCACAGATGAGTGCAACTTTGAAGATACGTATGTACTATATCTGTGTGTTTTTCCCCCTTTTATCTCAATGCAGAACTCAGAGCAACTCACAATGTACATTAAAACAGAAGGTAGAAGTTACAAAACTATTAAATAAACTGTCAGCATATAAAGATATTACAAACATTTAAAGCCTAACAAAAGATGAAAAAATTGTGTGCTCCCCCCAGTAAAACCCTTCCATGACAACCAGTTAATGGTCAAAAGCCACTAAAGAAAAGTGGCACCTTTTTTGTAGTGTCAGCACGGAGGGAGGATGGATCAAGCACAACAGGAGAATGATGTCATGTGATACCAGGACCTGTTCCTGCTACAGTGACATTGTTCTCGTGAGCTCTTTTGGGGCTTTTTCAAGTTGAACATGAGCCAACAGTGTGATGCGGCAGCTAAAAAGGCCAATGCGATTTTGGGCTGTATCAATAGAAGTATAGTGTCTAGATCAAGGGAAGTAATAGTGCCACTCTATTCTGCCTTGGTCAGACCTCACTTAGAATACTGTGTCCAGTTCTGGGCACCACAATTCATAAAGGATATTGACAAATTGGAGCGTTTCCAGAGAAGGGCAACTAAAATGGTGAAAGGTCTGGAAACGATGCCTTATGAGGAGAGACTTAGGGAGCTGGGTATGTTTAGCCTGGAAAAAAGATGGTTAAGAGGCGATATGATAGCCCTGTTTAAGTATTTGAAGGGATGTCACGCTGAGGATGGAGCAGGCTTGTTTTCTGCTGCTCTAGAGACTGGAACACGGAGCAATGGGTGCAAGCTCCAGGAACAGAGATTCCACCTCAACATGAGGAGGAACTTTTTGACAGTCAGAGCTGTTTGGCAGTGGAACACACTCCCTCGGAGCGTGGTGGGGTCTCCTTCCTTGGAGGTCTTTAAACAGAGGCTGGATGGCCATCTGTCGGGGATGCTTTGATCAAGATTTCCTGCGTGGCAGGGGGGTTTGGACTGGATGGCCCTCGTGGTCTCTTCCAACTCTGCAATTCTATGATTCTATGATAATCTCCCAAGACATGTGTCACTGTAGCCAGATCTCAAGGAAGCATCCATGCTCCTATCTGAGTCCATGAATACACGCAACCTGAGATTTCAGGGGGAGTGTAACACAAGCCAGCCCTGTATATCTATTTTGTGATCTGCCTTTTGACTGACCAGAAGCATTTCTGTCTTTTCTGGATTACATTTCAGTTCATTTGCCCACTTCCAGTCCATTACCAATAGCAATTATTGGTTTAGTGCCAATCATTGGTATAGCACAGATACAGCTTCCTTGGAATTGGACAGAAGGAGAGATAAAAGTTCACTGTCAACATACTGGTGACACCCAACCCCAAACTTCTGATAACTGCTCCCAGCAATTTCATGTTGGGGGACTAAACTGAGCCCTGATGGCCAACAGACAGGGGGGGTCAAACAGGAATTTCTAGTTCTACCTTCTGATTTTGCCCCTCCAAGAAGTCCCGTCCCAGAAAGATGGTCCAGAAGGGTACCATAGTTGATGGTGTCAAAAGCTGCTGAGAGGTCCAGCAGAATCAACAGGGATACACTCTCCTTGTCCAGTTCCCTGTGTAGGTCAGCCACCAAGGCAACCAAGGCTGTTCCCAACCCACATCCAAGTCCAAACACATATTGAAATGGATATAGATAATCCACTTCATCCAGGCACCCCCATCTGGAAGTCACTACATGCTCCAGAACCTTGCCCAAAATGGAATATTGGAGATTGGCTAGTAGTTAACTAGTGTAGTGAGATTCAAGGAGAGGTTTAGTAAAGGTCCCACCACAGCTTCTTCTAGGTAGGATGATATTCTGTCATGCTTCAATGAGGCATTCAATACTGTCCTTACTCATCCAGTCAGCCTCCCTATAGCTGCTTTTACAAACTAGGAAGGGCAAGCACAGTACACATGTGGTGGCTCTCAGCTTTCCAAGGATCCCATCCACATCCTCAGGCTGTACAAACTGAAATGTATCCAACAACACAGGACAAGCAGGAGCCAAAATAAAATCCATCAGACCTTTATGAATGACAGTTTCCAAGTCAGAGTGGATACAAGTGATTTTATCTCCAAAGTGTCATGCAAATTTTTCACAGTAGGCTTCTGAATGGTCTACATGCAGCTCCTGTGGGACAGAGTGTAAAAGGCTCTTGATGGTTCAGTTTAGCTCTCTGGGTGGCACCATGCAGATGCAATGATGTTAGAGAAGAATTATTTCTTTTCTGCCCAGTTTAGGCTATCAATTACCCCAGTGTAGGCTATCAATGGGCTCTAGCCTATGTTTAGTCAGAGATTCTTGCCATCAACACTTTAGTTTCAGTCCCACTTGTTTCATTGTCCCTAGTTAACCAGGGCTCTTGCTTGGCTTCACTCTGCAGGATGGAGCACTTAGAAAAGATTGTGTCCCATGCTTTGGCCATTTTACTGTTCCAGAGATCAGCTAGGGTTTCAACAGGATCACCTGTCAAGGCAATAGGAAACTCCCCAAGACCCTGGATGCATAAGCCTCCTGGGGCTTACCATCTTATTCAGCAGACAACATTGCGCACGCACGCACACAAACACACACAGTGGGACCTCCATATATGCAAGTTCAATATCCATGGATTCGAGCATCCACAGATCATACCTAAAATGGTGGTGTTCATACCTAAAATCATGCCACCAGATACCTGAAATGGCACTGCCCGTTCATAAAATGGTGCCACCACATACCTAAAATGATGGTGTCCATACTTAAAATGTCTGCACCCATTGATTAATATGGGACTGAACCATCCATGGTTTTTGCTATCCATGGGAGGTTCCCGAACCAAACCCCCATGGATACATAGGACCTACTGTATACACACACACACAATTTTAATCCAAAAAGTGCAGGAATTCTTATGTGAGAATTAAAACAAAGTATTGCAATCTAATATGCACCAAACAGAAGAAGAGAATGTAGGTGGGACTGAGAGCTATGCAGCTAAATTGAGATGCTGGCTGCTGCCATACTCAGTGGCAGCAATGGGTGGGTGGGTGCAGAAAGGTCGATCTGTACAAGGTGACACTGTCAGGGGAAGGGTGACACCAGCCTTAGTAATGCCACAAGCTACACTGCCTTTTCTGTCATAGAATCATGGAGTTGGAAGAGACCATAAAGGCTATCTAGACCAACCCACTGCCCTGCAGGAATACCCAATCAAAGCATTTCTGGCAGATGGCCATCCAGCCTCTGTTTAAAAACCTCCAAAGAAAGAGACTCCACCACACTCTGAGGCAACGCATTCCACTGCTGAACAGCTCTTACTGTCAGAGAACCCTGGTGCCACAACAAACAACAAATCCCAGGATTCCATAGGATGGAGCCATGGTAGTTTAAGTGGTGTCAAAATGCATTATTTCTACAGTGCAACAGCAGTCTGAGGGATTTTGACATCACTATCAACATATGCAACATGGTTGTAATTTACTACAGCCAATGTCTGAATTTTTAACACAGGTACAGATATAAATATGGCACTCATATGGAAACAGATATGCTATCAACCATAACAGTTGCCATCTTTTTGTTCTGTGGTATATGAACTCAGTTTTAATCTCTCAAGGCATCTCACAACATAGAATAGAACATAATGTACCTAAAAAAATTATAATATTAAAGAATACTTTAAAAACAATTAAATATACTATGATATTGAAAGCAGTGCTAAATTAAAAACAGCTTAGAACTTTTAAAACACAACAGAAGTTCCCAAAAGATATTTCCACAGCAAAACACAAGTACTTGACTTATTAGTAATAAGTACTCCAAGGTTCACTCAGCCTTCCATCCTTTCGTAGGTCGGTAAAATAAATACCCAGCTTGTGGGGGCAATTAGCTAACACACATTGGAAACTGTTTAATGCTGCATAGATGTGTAAATAGCTATTGCTTAAAACAATTTGTAAGCCGCTCTGATAGCCTTGTGGCTGAAGAGCGGGGTATAACTAACTAACTAACTAAATAAATAAAAATAAATAAACAATTAGCAATGACACAAACTCAGCAGAAAGGAGAAACAGAGTGGACCAATATAAACAACTCCTGCTTTTAGTCTCATTCATATACAGTTGTCCCTCCATATCCTTGTATTTGGTACCCACTGATTTAAGCATTAACGGCTTGAAAATATTCTTTAAAAAGTAATAATACATAAAGCAAACCTTGATTTTGCCATCTTATATAAGGAACACCATTTTGCTATGCCATTGCATATAATAGGACTTGAGTATTCACAGATTTTGGTATTCACAGAGGGTCCTGGAACCAAACCCCAGTGACTATGAAGGGACAACTGTATAGATCTAAAAGCATGAATCTTTCTACCAATATCCTCTAATAATCAGCATGAGATATATGCATAACTTGTGTTGCACACACATGTATCCCTAGCTAAAAAGTATGGAAGTTCATATGCGCAGCACAGATGAGACCCAACATTTCAGTTTTGGAAAAAACAATGCCACCCTCTGAGTGGATTGTTAGTACAAGTGCTCACACACACCATCTTTAAGAAGACAATTCTGCCCTCTTTATTTGGTTGTAGCATCCTTTTATTAGATTATTTTGGCTCCTCTGTACCTCCTTTGGCATTGCAGCCTGCCTAGTTTCACCCCATTAAGAAAAAAATTAATGGAGAGCATTTGTAGTGCAAAGGTGTAATGTGGGGATCAATAAAAAGAATTCACTATGTCTTGTGTCAAAAAAAAAAAAAAAGAAGAAGAAAGAAAGAAAGAAAAGAAAAAGAAGGAAAAAAAGCTTTCTATTCTCTATTGCCCAAATGTCAAGTGAATTGCAGCATGTTCAATGATGTCACATCAGTACACTAAGTGAAGAGCACTTACCACTTCCCTGAGAGATTTCCATTTCTAGTTTCATTTTTCTTGGCATTAATTCTGCCATCTGATTTAGATGTATGGAGAATCAAGGATTCAATCCGCAAGGCTTAGCCAGTGGTAACCCAGGAGTGAAAGACCTTGAGGAGTTGTTCTCTGTGGGAATGCTCTTTTATTTTTGCATATCCAAATGTATGTGTGGGCCTGTCTAGACAAGAAGATATAATGTGGATTGCTGCACATTAAAGTTAATTCATAGAAGCTCATTTGTCTCCATGTTTTTTGGCAAAATCTTGGGTATGCAAAATTATCTATGTTTGAATCAAGGTGTTGACCATGTGTGAATTACTTGCATTATTATTCTCCACAAGTTGCCGCTACTGCATAGCATATTTTTTATATTGTAAATCTAATGTGTGCAAGTGCTACCTTCCATTTCAAAAAGCTGTTTGGTTGCCTTAGCACAGCGAAAAGGCACATGATCAATAGCACAAAACTCCAAAATGGTGCTTCTGGCCACTTCGTTGCTGGCAAGCCTGCCCTTTGCACACATTCGACCAATCAGCTTTCCACTTCCGCTCTTATGCAGGAATGCGCTGTGATGCGATTAGGTTGTCCAAATGGGTAGTAATGCACATTTCTGTGTATTTTTTTTAAAAAAAACCCTCAGGAAAAGTTGTGAAGACTTTTCCCATGCAGTTTTGGGAAGGGTTTTCCCACCCCTCCTTCTGAAAATGGTGAATCACTGTGGGATCTCATTGGGACAAAAGATATTCTCCTCAAATTCTTTGAGGAGTTTTTTTTTTAAATGTCTAGAAAACCCCTATATTGTGCCATATTAGCAGCATCTCTTCACCGACCTTTCTTGTATCTTCTTCCCCATTCTTTCACACTCTTTTGTGCAGAATGTACATACTGTACATATTAAATTGTTGTTTGGGACATTAACTATCTTCTAAAAGTCATGTTTAATGCACAATGCTGAATTCTTGTAAATTTAGGAATATCATTTAACAACAATAATGCTTAACATTTGCCTAATGTGCTACATTCTTAATGTGTTTTACAAATGTTAACTAATGAATTATGAAGAGAAACTGGTCCTTTCTTAACCACAGGTGGATAGAAAATGGAGGAGGGAGGCATAGTGAATGTTCATGGCATCAGGCTGCCAAGAATAGGATTTCCTACACTGTCCAAGTAGCAAGCTAGGGGTTTCAGGTATTTTCAGAATGCTTGTGGGAATAACCAGCTAGATCAAAGGAAATTGCAAGTATAAACAGTATACCTACAGTAGGAGTGAGCATAGTCCATTTTAACACATGGTGTATCCATCTACAGGCTTTCCAAATGTAAACTGAGCTGCTTCTGGATAATCCAATCTATACACTGATGGGGAAACTTTAGAATCCAGAGATAAAGCAGGTTCCATAGTCCAGGAAAGCTGGAAGCACAATGACAAATCCAGATAAATCCTCAAAGGATATACCATAGAATTATTAAGGACATATGAGGTGGTATTAGCATAGTAAACTAATAATGTGGCCATGTGCTTCAGTATAATTTTGATTTGTAATAAGTTGCAGGCGTGGGAAAAGGAATTTGTATTGTTCACATTTTGACACAGAAATATCCATTTTACACTTCTCAGGCAGGGGAGTAGAAATGCATCCTGCCTCAGAAATTCTATATGTAACTGAATGAATTAGAAGAAAAAAATATAAACAATCCTAGGTATGGCTGAGATGCTGCATCATCTGGCAGAGCATAATGTTCTGTGAAACTCCATGCCATCCCCCTCTGCCCACATGGACAACTCACCTTCCTCCTGCAGCCTCCAACCTGGCATGGTCATTTGGTAGACAAATGAGGACATGGATCAACTGTTTATGTTTCTACTGCTAGACACATGATGACAAAGTCATTCTTTGGGATCTCCTGTTGTCCTCCAGAGGTACTGAGGGTAATGAGAGATGTTGTCATTGTGTATCCAGCAGCAGGAAGAGATCTAGTGCTTCTTGGTTTCCTCCTGCCCCCTCCCCCAATGACAATTTGGGAAGGGCACAAGAAGAAGGTCAATTCTCCATGTCAGTTCATTCATTGCACAAGGAGGTAGTGGATACTTCTGTCAGGAAATGACATGGATGTGACCACAAGATGGAGCTGTAAGCTTAGAAATGAAAGTAGTTAAGCTCCAGTGGCAGGTGTGTGTGTGTGAGTTAGCATTTGAGAGTATGCACATCTGAGATGCCTGATGTAACAGGCATTGTTTAACTACCTATAAAAAGGAGATGGGAATTATCTCCAGGGTGGGTTTGTTGTGGATGGTGGTTGGCAAAGCAGTTTGTTGGTTTGAGAGAGATTTAGGAGTATTAGAGAAGGCTGTCCTATACTCTGTATGTATATATTGTAAATATACTGTAAACAAAAATTAAAGCCCTCAAGTTGAGTGAAAGCTGGCCTTGTTGCTATCTTTATTTGGCAAGCCAGAGCTCAAGGCAGTGTACTGGGGTGAAGGAATTTTTCTTTCTCAGCCTGAAGTCTTTTGCAGATGTCTCTCCAGAAACCTTCTCCTTGGCGTCCTGTCGACGTGGAACAACTCTGCAGGTGGTCGTGGTGGACACAGCACGTCTTTCTATACCCCAACAACTTCCTCCTTCAGTGATCACAAAGGGACATACACATAATTTAATATTACGCCTACATATGTCACCAACAAAATGCTAGCCTACATTTCTGAGCTGTGCATGACTAAAAGTGCATACATTTGAGAAATGTGCACAAACACTCTTCAGTTAATAAGGGAAATGCTTACAATAATGTGTACAATACTTTTTTGGGGGGGAGGCAAAGACATATGTGGGTGAATTTCATTGTGGGAAAGAGATGGGGAACACCATAACTATTGCAAAATGGTATGGAATTGGGATGAAATGAGAAGACCAGTGGCATTCTGAGAAATGCAGCAAGAATGGGATTAAGATTTTCAAATATATGTGTTTGGGGGAAATGGGACTATGGCCTAAATCACAATTTCCAGTCTTATCTAGAGTAAACATAATGCATTAATGGGATTTACTAAGTGCTGAATTACTATTCAGTAATGGATTCAGTAGGTCTAGCCTAGACAGGATGAGTAACTAGCATTAGGCCCTTGCCTTCTAACACCCATAGTGATAGCCATGCATTCAGTGGATTGTCACAATTCTCCCAGTTGGATTGAAAGCTTCATTTGTATGGGTGTGGATTCTCCTTTTTGATGTTCCGCATTCATATCAGAGAGTGTGGCCCATGGGAGAGACTGCTTTTTTGGTGTATTTCATTCTCATTGTCCTATTAATACTTATTGTGTGTACAGAGATTATTGAACATCTTAAAAAAGTTTTGTAACACTTTTGGATTATCACACTACCCTGTTGTAGTGCTACTATTTAACTGCTATGGCTGCCTCCTGTGGAATTCTGGAGTTTGTAGGTCAGTGAGACCAAAGAGCTCTCTGGCTGAGAGTTCTAAATGCCCCTCCCTAAACTGAAAATCCCAGGATTTCACAGGAGGCAGACATAGCAATTAAAATGGAATAATAGCGCTATAACAATGTAGTGTGATAATCTCCTTGCAAGTTACATAGGAAACTAGTTTTGGAGAAAATTTTCTCAGCACCTCCTGGATGAAATAACAGGGAGATTGGTGTGTCCTCCCTTCAACCCCACATAAATGATGTGAGCAGGGGTGTAGCTGTGGGTGTGAATAAGAATTCTGCCTCTAATAAGAATTCTACCTCCTGTCCATGAAATTTTCTTTTGAGTCTACATTTTTAGCATTGCAGAAATTTATCAGTTCATCATTTAGAAATACTTGCCAGAATCCTATGTCATTTTTATACAATGCTAACTTAACATATACTTAGCTAAATAGCAGATGGGCAAGGAACCCTGTTAGTGAATTGTGAAGTAGTGTATCAGGACACTGAAAAGAGCACCTGATGCTCATCAGTGTGCAATGCACATCAGTACACAATGTACATCAGAGCACAATGCATATTGGACACTTGGCCAGCTTTGCTATTTAGTAGCATAACAGCAGCCCTCTCCTGGATACAGATGTTATGAAACCACCTGTAATGGCTAAAACAGGGGCTCTCTTGCCTTGGACCCCAGATTAGCTTCCCTGTAGAGGTAAGAGATTAGCTTCCCTGTAGAGCTTCCTGCATAGCCTCACTTCAGGATGCCCCCTACAGGTCCCAAAACAACACTGCTGCCACCGCCCACTGAGTTCAAACTGGGGCTCTTTCACCTTGGAACCCCCCCTTTTCACACACAGCACAGTGGGAAGCTGTGCAGGGTCTCTGATAACTAGTGGAACTCCTTGCCACTATAGAATCAACTAACTCCTTCTTCCTACCCCCAGAGAAAGAATAAAAGATAGGCACATGTAGGTATCAGTGATAGGAAGATTAATAAGTTTACTTTATTCAAGTGAGTTCCAGTCATGCAATCTTATATGAGACAGGGTTCTCCATACCTCAGGCATTTTCAAAGTTTCGAAAACAACATGGTATTAAAATCAGATCATTCAGTTGTTCTAAATTACATTCAGTTACAAAATTTAGCTACATCCAACCAAAGTAGAGAAATTAAAAGAAATTCCCTAATGCAAATAAAAAGGCCCTAATTCCTACTCACTACTTTGTGGTCCATTGCCTCCAGATGGTAACAGGGCAAGTTGGGAGCCAAACCAGATGGGATGGCTTTGCTCTACCAGCCATAATTCAGTCCTCGTCCAAGCCACATGGTCTGTATTGTTCTACAAAATGGCTTCACAGAAAAGTAGTTATATCTTAGTCAGAGTTCCCAGTTCTAGAGCTGTGATTGGCAATTCCTGGTCAGGTGATGTGATGTCATTGATGATATCATCTCATTAGCTTCTGTGCAGGTGGTGTTTTAGACCCCCCCATCCATTAACCCTTCCCTTACCTGATACTATGCTGGCAAGACAATACTGTTTACACATAAAGGGAATTGTAGTTCTCTGGCAGAATGATGGGAGTTGCAATCAACCTTGAGGCAGCATGATGGGACTACATCATGACACTACCACATTCTAACTCCCCCATATGTAAGTCCACTTATGGAGGATGCAACTCTGGAACAGGATTTTGGTTACAGTTTAGTCATGCAAAGAAAAGGGGTTGGCAAAATTACCAAGGGAATGGAAGCACAACATATAGAAAAATTCAAGATGTGAACAATTTTCAGTATATCGCTCTAAGTAAAGCTTGATATTTGGAGAGTGGAAGAAAATTTCATTGGGGGTAATATTCTTTATGGAGGAGCAATGCCCTCATTTTGGCCCTTCCTTCATAGTTACATTCCTAGGTGTGATGTATTATTCCTACCACAACTAAGTATGCACATCTATTCTTATAGCATTATCTCATGCAAATTTCAGCAATTTTCTCTGTATTTAACAAATTCTCTGCAATTTTCTCCTACTGTTTATACTTTGGAATAGTTTTTTCAGGAACAATTTCAAGAGAAATCATTTGTGTAAATGTATACAATTTTTCTGCCAAGAAAAGCACATGAATATCTGTACAAATGACCCTCCTCTTTCAGATTTTGCTCATTTTCTCACTGGAGTTTAGAGTGTATTTTTCTGCAGTCGTTTTTGAGGATGTAGAAAGTAATGAGTATGATTTACACAAAGTACAACAATCCCATATTTAATTAATGAAAAAGAAAGTTGTACCAAATTAGTCCACCGATGGTAGCAGGAATAGTTCACCTCCTGTATGCCTCATCAGAGAAAGAGAGAAGATAACCTTTAATAAGATTTATCCAAATCCAAATCCAAATCCAAGATGACAAACCCTGAAGAGGAGAAGGAGGAAGAGTAGGTGTAATTTGTTGTTATGAAACTTCAAGTCATCTCTGACTTAAAGAGACCCTATTGTGAAATTATCACAGGGATTTCTTGACAAAATCGGAGGTGTTGCTATTGGAGGTGGTTTGCCATTGCCTTTCTCTGAGGCTAAAGAGAAGGTGATTTGCTCAAGGTCACCCAGTAGGTTTCCATGGTTGAGTGGGGTTTGAAACACTGGTGTCATTGAGTCTCCTTGAGCAAAATGCAGGGTGGCTTACCCCATGAATTAAAACAAAAATACAGCTGAACAGTCCCTACAGTTATTGTTAACTTAATCATATTTAATGAAGTGGCCAACTTTTTAAACAAAATAATACTGAGAGGGAATAAGCAAATTCATACAACCGTTTGCTCTGTGTTGCTCAGAGAATACCTGAAATCTACACTGGAAATATTTTAGCCATCCATTGTTTCAGACTGGAGTAGCGCAAATGTTATCCCCACCTTCAAAAGAGGGGTGGAAGAGGACCCAAAGAATTACCACCTGGTCAGCCTCACATCAGTATCAGGAAAGATTCTGAAGCAGTTCATTAAACAGACAATTTGTAAGCACTTAGAAAGGAATGCCATGATCACTAAAAGTCAATATGGGTTCCCCAAAAACAAGGTCCCCCATAATATTCTTGCAAACAAGCTAGTAAAATGTGGACCAATAATCCTCATGTTAGGTGGACTTGTATTTGGTTGAATGCCAAACCCAAAGGGTGCTCACCAATGGTTCCTCTTCATCCTGGAGTGAAATGACCAGTGGGGTGCCACAGGATTCTGTCCTGAGCCCAGTGCTGTTCAACATCTTTATAAATAACTTGGATGATGGAATAGAGAGCATGCATATCAAATGTGCAGATGGCACCAAATTAGGAGGGGTAAGGAATATCCCAGTCAAAGGATCAGAATTCAAAATGACCTTAACAGATGAGACAGCTGGGCCAAAACTAGCAAAGTGAATTTCAATGGGGGAAAAGTCTAAGGTACTACACTTAGACAGGGGAAAATATGAAATGTATGGATATAAGATGGGTGAACCCTGGCTTGACAACAGTACATGCGAAAGGGATCTATGAATCTTAGTAGATCACAAGCTGAACAGGAGTGTGATGTGTCAGCTAAAAAATCCAGTGAGGTTCTAGGCTACATCAATAGGAGTAGTGAAATACTATGTTCAGTTCTGGGTACCACAATTCAGGAAAGGTATTGACAAGCTGGAAAGTATCCTTGGGAGAGCGAACAAACTGGTAAAAGGTCCAGAAACCATGCCCTATGAAGACCAGCTTAGGGAGCTGGGTATGTTTAGCCTGGAGAAGAGAAGATTAAGAGGTAATATGATGGCCATGTTTAAATATTGGAAGGGACGTTATATTGAGGATGGAGCAAGTTTGTTTTCTGCTGCTCCAGAAACTAGGACATGGAGCAATGGACTCAAAGGACAGCAAAACAGGTTCTACCTAAATATGTATTATATACCCTTACATCTCATCCCTTCTAATAGATTGGCAATATTTCATAAATTGGCAATAATTGACAGTTCATGTAGGTCCACGGTAGATCAAGCCATCCACAGAAGGGTTCAAGTAAATGTCAATGAGAGATCCAATGAAGTTGTCTCATAATTTCCCCCAAAACAGACATAGCCAGGGTTGATTAAGGAAAGCAACCTCAGACAGTAGTTAGGATAGAATGTGCTAATTTCCCCTGGGCATACCTGGCAGTGAGTCATACTCTAAAACAAACACGTGACCGGAACATCCATTATCCTGCAAAGGCCTTCCTTCACACCTCTGCCTACCCAACAATATGAGGCTGCCTCAAACCCATCAGTATTAATGTTATCATCAATCAAGGAAGGCAGAACTTCCATTGTTTAATTATTGGAATCTCACTTAAGCATTGTTCTACACTCAAAACACCCCTTAAGGGTACCGTATTGGGTATAAATATTACCCTCAAATCATAGCCATGGACTTTTTCAAATGGGGAATAAAAACCCCGTCGAGGTCGTGAGGAGTACGGCACTCTCTCACTTACAGTGCTCAGTTTCATACAACTCCATCCTCTTCCCGACCTTCCCCATCCCAGGGGAGCAAGAAACACACCACTTTTTATTGATGGGGGTTCTCCTTTAATGAAAGCAGTGTGTTTCTCCTGCCTTCAGCATGGGGGAAGGTCAGGAGGAGGACGGCATCATATGAAACAGAGCGCTGTAAGTGAGACAGCTCCATCCTCCTCCCGACATCGACAGGGGCTTTATTCCCCATTTGAAAAAGTCCCATGTGTGTACAGCTCCATATATTTCATCACCATGTTCACAGCTTTTCCCATCTCATCACTCTTCTGGTCTGCTCTGTGACCCTCAACCTTCAGCCTGAGTATTTCTTTGCTGCATGAATCTCTACTCTCTGGACAGGTAAAGTGTAGCCCATCATCCCCAAAATCTCTATCCAAATACTTTCTCCTAATTCTTTGATAGTCTTGTGTGACTGCTTAAAGCATGAGTGCATGTGTGAGTGGTACCGTGATTATTTTCAAATTACAAACCATTTTTATTTTATTCTGGCATGGAGTCTCCTCAGTTTTTACTGGTATACACCGGTGTAAGGATCCCAAAGTTACCTGACCTCTCACAACCATACCTTTGAGCTAATTAAAATTCCCCAATATAATATCATAATTCAGAGGTTTTGAGTGGGTCCCAAGGACCCCCAGTAATTCAGGTAACATATGAGGAAGAACTTCCCGATGGTAAGAGCTGTTTGATGTGGAATACACTGCCTCAGGTTGTGGTGGAGTCTCCTTCTTTGGGGGTTTTGAAACAGAGGCCAGATGGTCATCTGTTGAGAGTGATTTGGTTGTGTATTCCTACACAGCAGGGAGTTGGACTGGATGGCCCTTGTGGTCGCCTCCAACTTCATGATTCTATGATTCTGTCTTTCAAAGGTTCCCCTCTTAACTTTTCCCTCCATTAACTATCAGATGGTCTTCACCATATGAGCTTTAGAGGATATAATGGCTAAAATCCATATCAGTATGAGATAAGAATCCTACTATTGAAACTCATCAAATTTAACTATGTATTTAAATTTTGTTGGCTTCAAAGAAATGTAAGCACTCCTAACTTGCTCCAAATTGCATACAATATACTCGGAGTTTCTGTGTGTTTCCTGGTTACTGAGCCTTATCGTCACATTCCAGAGTGCTAGAAATTTTGCAGAAGTGTGATTTGTGTTTGTACAAAAGTAATACAGCTGTATACAACCAGAATATTTTAAACATGCAAGAAAACGACAAAGCTGCTTTTAAAATTAATTTTTGAAAAATAAGAAAGTCCTCTCTATAACTGTGTATACAGTACTTGTGTGAAAAAAAAATCAACCCCCAAACCCTGGGTAGACTTATCCATGAGTTAATACTGGAAACAGATGATGATGCCCCAGCTGGATATGTTCTGTGCTCCCTGCCATTTTGGGTGCTTGGGGTGGAGCTGAGCAGTGGCAGCCACTTTTAATAAGGGCTTACTGTATGAGTCTTGCAAGGCTTGGCAGTCCTTCTTCAAGCCTCGTGAGGTGAGGCTTATATAGTAAGCCCTTATTAAAAAGGGCTGCTGCTGCTCCACTCCACCTCAAGAGTCCAAAATGGTGGGCACCCCAGCTTTTTCGGGCTCCCCACACATTGCCACTATGGCTGAAAAAGAAGGTGGGGAAGAACGGAAGGGTTGCCTTGCTTTCTCTGGTTTGGGAAAGAGAGGGGTAATGGGGTTGCAGTACTGATAACATGCCCCACCATGCCCAGAGGGGATTCATACCCCTTCCTCTTGTCACTGCTTTTGCTAGTGGCATCACTAGGGTGGGGGTGGGGGGAAAGACAGCACTGATAACACCATCAGAATGGGTGACGACAGATGGGTGGCAAGTGGAGTGAGTTCATACTTACCTGGTAGCTTCAGGGGTCCTCACTTGCAGAGGCAGGTTTCACAGCTTCACTTCTGCTCCTGCTGTTGCTGTGTGGCTGCACACCCTCCTCAACCAGCTCTGCTCAGCCAGCCACCAGCATAAGGGCAATGAACAATGTGCTGTTTGGCAATGCTCCCCACAGCAATTTCCACCTCATCCATCTCTCCACTCTGCTTGGCACCCAAGAAAAGCACAGAAGAAAATTGGGAAGAGGAAATCCTGAGTGACTGAAGGTTTAATGCACTCCAAGGGAGGTGGGGAAAGAGCAAATGAGAAGGTGCCAGGTAGACTTTATTGCTGGGTGGTGGAGCCTCTGTTACAATTGAAAATACATGGGTTCATGGTGGCCTCACATTTCCGTGGGATACAGTGTCATCATGCAGTAATTCCCCCATAGCCACTTGTGGGTAGTGGTGGTTTCACAGCTGCAGTCAATGCCACAATCCAATATGTAACTCACAGGGACTAGGAATGGGGAAATCTGCTCACTCACTCCCTTGGTCAGATGTTGTCAGTGCTGTCCTTGCACTGCACTACTGGATTGATCTTGAGAGAGCCACTCTTTATTATTCCCCTATGTCCAAAGCTGACATACATGGAGGGAGTCAGGAAATGTAGTTCAAGTAAATATCCTGAAGGTACCAGATCCCTTCTGATCTTGGAAGCTAAGCAGGATCAGCTCTAGTTAGTACTTGGATTTGAGTTGTTAACTTTTGCTAAGTTGACTTTGATTTATGGTGACCCCATGAAAGAGAGACCTCCAAGTCACTCTATCATCTAATGCCCTCCTCACTTGATTGAGTTTATACATTTAGAATGCACTCTTCCTCTTTTCCTACTCCCTTCTACCTTATCAAGCATTCTTGCTTTTCTAAGGAGTCATATCTTCTCATGATCTCTGGCTTTTCTTTGCAACCGAAGATTCAGGAAGGACTCATCCCGCACTTTCTGCAAGCGCGCTGATGACTAAAAGGCCAATCTGAGATAAACAAGTCCGGTTGCAGAAAGCACAGCAGAAGGTCTCCTTGGGTGATTTTTCCTGGTTGTGATTCTTTCTGCGTTGTCATTTCTCTTCAAGACTTGTTTGATGTATGTTCTCAAATAAGGCTGCAGCATTGTGGATAGTGCATCTCCATGCCTCCCGATGTGAGGCCAGGGCAGACCATTGTTGGACCTTTATAATCCTCCCCGCGCTCTCCGGTCCTCTGGGAGGATTTTTTTGCAGCCACAAAGACCTAGGCTGGCGACCACCTCCCAGAGGGCTTTCTCAGCTGTTGCCCCCAAATTTTGGAATGGACTGCTGGATGAGATCCGCCTATTGACATCATTAGACAGCTTTAAAAAGGCTGTCAAGACGGTTCTCTTCAGGCAGGCTTTTCCAGAATAGCTAACCCCGGCCTCAGGAACCCCCTCTGGAGGTTGCTTCTGGACCTCCAAACTGATGCTGCTTGCTCGAAAGGGTTTTTAATAAACTGTATTATATATTGATTTTAATTTGTATTAATTTAATAATGTTTTAAGGGGGGGGATTTTGAGCTGTTTTATACTGTGCATTATTTTATTGTTGTAAGCCGCCCCGATTTCTCACAGAGGGGCGGGATATAAATAAATTTTATTATTATTATTATTATTATTATTGTTGGTGGTGATCAATTTGGCCAAGCCTGAGATGTTGTTTTAGGGAATCCTTGTATCGCTTTTTTGGAGCACCCCACTTATGCTGAGCTGTGACGAGTTCACCATAGAGTACTATTTTTGGGAGGTGATGGTCCTCCATCCTAGAAACTTGCCCTGCCCAGCACAGCTGTGTTCTCAATATCATGGCCTCCATGCTGGTTATCCCTACCTACTCAAGGACATTGTTCCAAGTCTTTGCTGCCACCCCCACCGCTGTTAGTAGTATGGTGTCATCTGCATATCTTAAACTGTTGCTTTTTCTTCCTCCAGTTTTCATTCCTCCTACCTCCAGATCTAGGCTGACTTTGCATATATTTTCAGCATATAAATTAAACAGATTGGGTGATAAAATGTAGCCTTACCTGACCCCCTTGCAAATTGAAAGCCAGTCCATTTCTGCATATTCTCTCCTAACAATATCCTCTTGTCTTGAGGACAATCAAATGTTGTGGCACACCTGTTTCTTTAAGAGTAAGCCATAGTTTTTCATGATCTATACAATTAAAGGCTTTGCTATAATCTATAAAGCACAGACTGATTTTCTTTTGAAATTCTTTGGTGTGCTCCATTATCAAACTTACATTTGGAATATGATCCCTACTGCCTCTTACTTTCCTGAATCTAACTTGGACATCTAGCATTTCTCACTCCGCATATGGTAAAAGTCTTTGTTGTAGAATTTTAAGCATCACTTTGCTTGCATGGGAAATTAATGTAATGGTGCTGTAGTTAATTCAATCCCTGGTATCTCCTTTCTTGTGAATTGGAATGCATATTGAGTATTTCCAATTTGTGGGCCATTGTTTTATTTTTCATATTTGTTGACAAATTTTAGTTAGAAGTAGAATAAAATCTGTTTCTGTAGATTGAAGCAGGACTATTGGTATGCCATTTGTTCCTGGTGATTTATTTCTCCCAAGTGCTCTGAGTGCAGCTTCCATTTCACTTTCTAAAATTTGAGATTTGTCTTCATATGCTTCTTCCTTGAATGTATCTGTCAACCTGTAATCTCTTTTATATAGTTTTTCCATGTAACATTTTTATCATCTTTTTATTTCTACTTCACCATACAATGTGTTCCCCTGCTTGTGGTAGCCCACGCTTGGTTTAAATTTTTCTTTGATTTCAAGAAAGGTGGAGGAAAGGGGCGAAAATGCCCAGTTTGCCTTAGCAGCCCCCTTCCCTCTGTCTTGGCTCTCTTCCAAAGGGGCCACGGCGGGGGAAGCGGGGGCAGCTGCAGCAACCAACATGGAGGAAAGGGGTGAAAATGCCCAGTTTGCCTTAGCAGCCCCCTTCCCTCCATCTTGGCTCTCTTCCGAAGGGGCCACGGCGGGGGCAGCCGCAGCAAACCACTAGTTTCTCCCCTTTCCTCCACCAACATGGAGGAAAGGGGTGAAAATGCCCAGTTTGCCTTAGCATCCCCCTTCCCTCCATCTTGGCTCTCTTCCGAACTGTCCCCACTGTCATGGTCAGCCAGGACTCTGAGGACTCAGAAGGCGAGGAGGCTGAGCCAGTTGCAGAAAAGTTGGCTGAGTCTGAGTCTAGCCCTGAAGAACCCAGGGCTCAGCAGCCTAGACTTCCCCCAGCACAGGGTCCAAGCCTGGGAGACATAGTGGAGTAATAACAAGAGGTAGAAGAGCAGGTACCTACCTTTAGCCAAAGAAGAGCAGAGAGGGCGTGGCTTCGTCGTTCCCAGAGATTAAGAGAAAGACGTTCATCAATCACCCAGCAGCTGTGAATAGGAGCTGGGCCAACATAAGCAGCTGGGGGATGCTATCTGCGTTTCCTGGAGGAAGCCTCTGCCTTTGACTCTCCTGGCTCTTGGAACCTTGCTATCTTGAAACCTTGAATATCTTGACCTTGGACTGTCTTCGTTGACCCACCTGCTGGAATCCTTTTGATCTCGGACTGCCTCTTTGTTGTTCGCTCTCTCTGGACTCCTGACCCTCTAGGACTGCTACTGACAACAGCAGGTACTGTGCTTTGCAACTGAGTTGTTCTCGAGCTGGGCTGTCTTACCAGCTATTTGACTTAGCTTCCCGACAGAATAGCCTGAGACCCAATTATGTTGATAAGATGGCCAAGTCTGCTGTGATCCAGGAACTGTTATCTCAAAACCAGCAATTAGCAGCCCAGCTGGCACAATTAACTCAAGGCTTGGCTGAACTACAGAATTGACCCCCACCCCAGCCCCGGGGGAAATCTATCATTGCTCTGCCTGAAAAGTTTGCTGGTGGTAGAGCACTATTGGACAGTTTTATAGCAAACTGCAAGCTGCATTTCAGAATCAGAGGGGATGATTTCCCCATAGAAACTCACAAAGTGGCTTTTATTATCAGTCCGTTAACTGGTCCTGCAAGTAAATGGGCTACTCCCTACCTGAATGAGGATAGTCTGGTCCTCAAGAGCTTGCAGGACTTCCTGAAAGAAATGAAAGTTACCTGGGGTGACCCTGTAAAAACTGAAACTGCTGAGCACCGGATTAAGACCCTCCAGCAAGGCAAAAGCTCTGTGGTTGAATATGCCACCACCTTCCTTCTTAAAGGGCAGGACTTCACCTGGAACCAGAGTGCCTTGCAGGCCCAGTTTCACTGGGGGTTGGCAGACCCCATTTTGGATGAGCTGGCCCACTCAGAGCCTCCAGACACCTTAGCTGCCTTGATAACTCAAGCGACACGCATAGACTGCCACCTCTCAGCTTGCAGGCAGGCCAGGCATCCCAACCCACCCTCTTCCCCAGTGGTTGTACCCCAGACACCGGCAACTTCCCCTATGGCTGCCCCACCTGCAGAAGAACCAATGCAGCTGGGAGGGGCTCAGCCGTGGCTCACTGCGGCTGAGAAGGAACGAAAGGAGGAGAGAGGGGCTCTGCCTGTACTGTGGTCTCTCAGGGCATTTTGCCAGAAATTGCCCGGCCAAGGAACACCATGCACCGCTGCTGGGAAATGGGCAGTCCCAGGTGTAGAGTAGGTTCACCACCTGGGAGCATCCTTGGAACCTGCTACCCCCAGCATGACCTGCAGCAAAGACCCATTGTTGGTGGTGGCTAATCTTAAAATGCTTTCCATGGAGCTTGTTCCCCTGGGAGCCATGATAGACTTGGGAGCCTCCAACAATTTCATAGACTTAGGATTTGACACCAGTCATCAGATACCACTGGAGGCCCTAGCTGAGCCTAGACCCATAGAGACTATCGATGGGTGGCTCCTGCGGTCCGGTCCTGTAACTCACCAGACCCTGTTGCTTCACTTGGAGATCCAGGGCCACATCGAGGACATCCAGTTCCTGCTGGCCGAGGTGCCTCACTTCCCTTTGGTCCTAGGGATGCCGTGGCTCTCCAAGCATGATCCACACATCTCGTGGGCCCGGCAGGAGGTTCTGTTCACCTCTGAGTTTTGCCAGGAGCACTGTTGGCCAGAGCGGATCCTGGCAGTCGTGGCAACAGATGCCAAGGAATGCTCAGTGATGCTGCCTGGGAAATACTGGGATTTCGCCAATGTCTTCGACAAGAAGGAGGCGGACCGGCTCCCTCCGCACAGACCATATGGCTGTGCGATTGACTTAATACCTGGGGCCCCGATCCCAGCGGGATGCATCTACTCCCTCTCAGAGTCTGAGCTGGCGGCTCTGAGGGATTTCTTGGAGAAGAACCTCAAAAAGGGGTTTATCTGCCCTTTGAAGTCTCCTGCAGGCGCCCCTGTATTGTTTGTGCGGAAAAAGTGTGGGGAGTTACATCTCTGCAATGACTACCGCACTGTTAACTGGATCACCATCAGGAACCGGTATCCCTTGCCGCTGATCCTGGAACTGTTGGAGCGGCTCCGCCATGCCAAGGTCTTCACTAAGTTGGACCTCAGAGGGGCCTACAACTTGGTGAGGATCAGGGCCGGAGACGAGTGGAAGATGCCCTTCCAGATGAGGTATGGACATTATGAGTACACCGTCATGCCATTTGGCCTCTGTAATGCCCCAGCCATCTTCCAGCAGTTCATCAATGATGTCTTCTGGGACTATCTAGATCGCTTTGTGATCATCTACCTGAATGACTTTTTTATTTATTCTTCCAGCCAGGCTGCCCATGACGCCCACATTCTGGCTGTCCTTCAGCATCTTTAGGAGCACCGCCTCTATGCCAAGTTGGAAAATTGCACCTTTGACCTCCGGGAGGTGGACTTCTTGAGCTACCGAGTCTCCGCTCAGGGGGTGGCCATGGACAACGTCGGCAGGAAGGTCCTCCTTGGCAAGTGAGGGATTCGGTCTGGCTGTCCACGTGGCATCTCCCGCTCCAGCGGCCGTGTCGGAAGTTGGATGCTCGATTTGTGGGGCCTTACAAGATCATGGCCTAGGTGAATCCCGTGGCTTTTCGGCTCCAGCTTCCACGGACGTGGCGGATCCACCCAGTCTTCCATTGTTCCCCACTGCTTCCGGCTTCAGAGATTCGTCCCGACGCTGGTCCCGCACCTCAGACCAATCTGGTTTTGGTGGATGGTGAACAGGAATTTGAGATGGCCCAGATCTTGGACTCTTGTCGCCGTCGAGGCCACCTTCAGTATCTGGTTGACTGGGTTGGACCACTCCTGGGAAGATGCCTCTGATGTACATGCTCCCCACCTGGTTCGGGCATTTCACCGCCGCTTCCCGGACTGGCCTCGTCCTCCTCCGGGTGTGGGGGAGGATAATGGGGGGGGAATGATGTCATGGTCTGCCAGGACTCTGAGGGCTCAGAAGGTGAGGAGGCTGAGCCAGTTGCAGAAAAGCTGGCTTAGTCTGAGTCTAGCCCTGAAGAACCCAGGGCTCAGCAGCCTAGCCTTCCCCCAGCACAGGGTCCAAGCCTGGGAGACATAGTGGAGCAACAGCAAGAGCCAAAGAAGAGCAGAGAGCCAAAGAAGAGCAGAGAGGGCGTGGCTTCGTCATTCCCAGAGATTAAGAGAAAGATGCTCATCAATCACCCAGCAGCTGTGAGTAGGAGCTGGGCCAACATAAGCAGCTGAGGGCGCTGAATTCCTTGTCTCAGGCTATCAGCATTTCCTGGAGGAAACCTTGGCCTTTGACTCTCCTGGCTCTTGGAACCTTGCTATCTTGAAACCTCGGATATCTTGACCTTGGACTGTCTTCGTTGACCCACCTGCCGGAATCCTTTTGACCTCGGACTGCCTTTTTGCTATTCGCTTTCTCTGGACTCCTGACCCTCTAAGGACTACCGACAACACCAGGTACTGTGCTTTGCAACTGAGTTGTTGTTGAGCCGGGCTGTCTTATCAGCTATTTGTCTTGGCTTCCTGACACCCGCTTCCCCCGCCTTGGTCCCCTTTAGAGGAGAGCAAAGATGGAGGGAAGGGGGAGGCTGAGGCAAACTGGGCATTTTCTCCCCTTTCCTCCACCTTCGAGTCAAGTTTGAAGAGAGGGGCTAATGCCATGGTTTGCCTTGGTGGCTACCCATTCCCTCCGTCTTCCTTTCCTTCGCAAAGGGAAGGAAGATGGAGGGAATGGGCAGCCGCCGAGGCAAACTGGGTATATTCGCCCCTTTCTTCCACTTTCTCGTGAGTTGGGAAACAAAGAGGATCAGCTGGCAAGGCTCCCCCAGCCAGCCAGCCAAATTGGGGGGTGGTCTTATATGGCGAATGTATGCCAAACCCTAGATTTTTAGTTGAAAATTGGGGGGTTGTCTTATATGCCCAGTCATCTTATACGCTGGAATATATGGTATTTGGGATGGAAAGAGGGCTGTTCATCTTCTTCTGGGCCTAGGGATGATGGAGTTATGCCTGACTCACCTTCTCTCTATCTGAGGCCAGTGCTGCAATGGCAAAACTACAAATCTCAGGAATCCCAGCATTCCATAGGATGGAACCATGGGTGTCAAAGTGGAATCATAGCACTATAATTGTGTGGTATGAAAGGGACCTGAGTCTGCAGTGCCTGATGTCCTCACCTGAAGTCACCTTCAAATTTAGCCAAAATCTGGACAGAATTTGTACGAGATATGCTATGTGACTAGAATATATACACTTCATTTGGGCATCTTTGCTTTTTGCATGTGCATAATTAACATCTTTGTGAAATTATTAACAAGGTGATGTTGCCCAGTACATATATTTTTGGATGAACCTGTGAATTCCTGGAATGACCAGGAAAGGGAATTATCTCAAATGGTAGAGTGTCTGCTTGGCATGTGAGAGATGGTAGGATCCATGCCCACCTTCTCCAGTTCATATTTTCCTGGAGAGCCAGTATGGTGTAGTGGTTTGAGTGCTAGGCTAACACACTAGGAGATCAGGTTCTGAATCCCTGTTCAGCCATAAAAATTACAAGGTTATCCTCGAAGGCAAGGACACCCGCCCCCAAACAACAACTTTTGCCAAGAAAACCCCTTAGGTTTGCCATAAGTCAGAAATGATTTGAAGGCACACAGCAAGAATTGGAAATGTGTTAAATACCACTCATATCCTACTTCTGTCCCTAGTCCCTGCTACCCAAGTGGCAAGAACTAAGAGTATGGCCATACAACAACACTAAGCAGAGCTTCCCACCTATATGCAACAGAGGTAGGGAAAAAAATGACCCATGAGCAACAGTCAAGCCAAGTCGATTTTATAATCTTCAACTCCCTCCAGCCTCTTGATGCCCCCACCATAGTTTTGGTAGAAAAAGTAAATTCAGGACTGTCACAACCAAAACCACTTCCCCCTTCACATGTTAAGGGCTTATGCAGCCTAGGAGGGCACAGGGGTGGAACATTGGCTCCTAGAACCTGCCTACCCATGATGCAGAGTGCTTCCATGTGTAGGATCCTGGCCCTGTGACTATTAGACAGCATCAGCATCCTTCATGGAGCAGCACTGGCCAGTAAATCTGCTTCAAGAGGCATGGCATTAGGCATCAAAGCCTAACCTGCTGCTAACCATTGTTACAAGCTAAGCACTGATTTGGGTTATATTTTACAAAATTTAAGCCCTGGAAACTTTCATAACAATATAATATGAGTGTCTGTAAAGTATAAAGCAGGAACATTTGTATAATGACAAGGGCATAGGCAGTGACTGACTCCAAACTGTAAATTGACTGATAGAGGGTGAAGTGGCTTGAAAGAGAACATAAAGGATTGACATAAAATGAACCTGACTGTAGAGGCTTACTATTCAGATGCCTGATGTAATCAGATGGAAGGCAGTGAAGAACCAATGGTCTCCAAGTGTTATCTCACAGGGAGATTTTTTGCATGCAAAAAGCCTGCAAAAAACCCGCAAGGATGACGTCACTGTACCATGCAGTTTTGCACGTGTTGTCATCCTTGTGTGCTGCCTCCATGCAGACTCCATGCTGCATCAGAGAATAAACTATCACTTTTCAATGGCAGAAACTTCTGTCAATTAAAAGTGAAGCCTTTTTCTCCACTGCAGCACAGTTTGCACAGAGGCAGCCCGTGAGGATGATGATATGTGCGAAACTGCATGGTACGGTAATGTCATCCTTGTGGGCTTTTTGTGGCCAAGTGACATGGCGGCCCCCGCTCCCGTGCATTACCCAAACAACACATACCACAGTGTGAGAAACACAAGATGTTTATTACAATAAAAGAAAGGATTGGCAGAAAATGCCACAACTTTCTGTTTGGTGATAGTCGCCGTGGTTGGATTGGCATGGGTTAACGCTGAGCAAGGAGAGAGCCCTCCCCTTGCTAAGTAACCAGATGTATGCCTGACCCCAACGGCAGGCATTTCCGTAAACCAGGTCACGTGACTGATCATGTGACCAATCACGTGACTGGTTGTGTGACCAAATCACGTGACCGATCACATGGCCAACACGTGACGGGTTCACGAAGAACCCACGTGACCTGTAGCTTACCCGGGGTTGAGTCACCCACGGGTGAACCAAAATAAGGAACGACAAGCCTGCCCTGGCCCCCCTAGAGACTCCCTCCGCCCCCGGCAAGACAGAACCCATGCCCACTGCCATGAAGAAAGTTGTGACAAGGGGACAGTACATGAAAGTTCAAAACAATACAATAAACCAAGCAGACAAAATTCTGACTAATACATAGATATATCTAAGTGAGGGAGGGAGGGTGGGTCTTCGGCTCATAAGAGCCAACTGACTGGGGCTGCAGTCTGGCAGGGAATATATACCCAGTGGCCAGACCGTGCAGAGGACTAGCCCCGCCCCCTGACCAATCAGAAGCCACGTTCCAGCAGTGGCACTGATTGGCCGGGGGGTTAGTCAAGCCGACCAATCAGGGAAGAGATGCCTCTTCCTGATTGGCCGGCCTGTAATCCCTTCTCCCAGAGCAAGCCTGCTGGGAGGAAGGAGCCGGCTGGCATGGCGGCTGCCATGTCCAGCCATGCGGGAGGGCCTAGGAGCCGGGGCATCACTGGCCACAAAGGCGGCCACCGGTGAGTACCTGGGTAGCCGGCTTGTGGCCAAGTGACATGGCGGCCCCCGCTCCCGTGCCCTAGCCAAACAACACATACCACAGTGTGAGAAACACAAGATGTTTATTACAATAAAAGAAAGGATTGGCAGAAAAGGCCACAACTTTCTGTTTAGTGATAGTTGCCATGGTTGGACTGGACATGGGTTAACACTGAGCAAGGAGAGATCCCTCCCCTTGCTCAGTAACCAGACGTAAGCCTGACCCCAACGGCAGGCATTTCTGTAAACCAGGTCACGTGACCAATCACGTGACCAATCACGTGACTGGTTGTGTGACCAAATCACGTGACCGATCACATGGCCATCACGTGACTTGGTTCCCGAAGAAGCTACGTGACCTGTAGCTCACCCAGGGCTGAGTCTCCCAGGGGTGGACCAAAACAAGGAACGGCAAGCCTGCCCTGGACCCCCTGGAGACTCCCTCCCCCCCGGCAAGACAGAACCCATGCCCACTGCCAACAAAGCCGAGTGACCCCCGTTCAGCTTCTGCCAACCCGCCACTATCACCAAAGAGAAATACCTTCTGCCTAAAGTGATCCAAATCCGGCCTAACTGAGGAGCAGATTGAGTTCCAGATGGATGTAAGCAGCGTAAGCCCTGGACCGCCATCTTCCCAGTTGTTGAATGTCTGAGGCTGCCATGCCTTCTGCTGCTGCCGTAGTCGTGGCGCCGATCCGGAATGAGTGCCCGCTGAACTCGTTCGCTGGCCAACCAAGATGTCTGAGAGGTGCTCGAAAAATGCTGATGAACTGGAACCGGGTAAAGGGCAAAAGGTCTCTGTGGATGAACAGGGGGCCGGAATTATCGGCCAGCTGAATCAGGTAGGCCACCAAGAAGCAAACCGGGCAAGCTGGTGATTCCTCCAAAGGACGGAGGTTGATGACCGCCCCGTGTCCCCTCTGGTCGTTCTTCGAACGCCGAATCCACAGTCGAAGGCTCTCTTTGCCAATAACCATATCCACCTGCCGCAAAGCTCGCTTGTCCCGGGAAGCCTTAGAGCTGCAGACCAGCTCCCCGATGCGAAATGCTGTGAAGAAAGCCATAGAGAAAGCAGAGTGGAATAGCAGAGATTCGTACCTGGATCGGCAAATGATGGGTAGGGACGTGATGAGGTTGCACAACAGTCCATATGACACTGGTCTGCGAGTGTCCTGCCTGACACCCTCTGTGCAGCGCCATCCTTCGACCGCCTTCCTACCAGTAACGTATTGCATGGATCACCATGCCCCACTGCTTTACTGAAGAAGGAGATGGCTGCCAGGTGAAGGGCTATGGTCCTAGGTGCCAAGCCATTTTCTCTCAGGGTCCTGATGTAGTGGAGGACCTCTCGCTCTGCCAATGGCTAGGAGTTCCCATAGCCGTGGCGCTATCTGAAGCTGCCGAACTGCCGTGCTGTCCCAGAGTAGCTGGCCCAGGTGAAAGGTACCAAGGAGTTAAGAACACCTCGGAGCACCGTTCCTTCCCAAGAAGCCAAAGCTCACCTGGGAAGGTGGCCGGTGAAGGATCCGCTTTTGGTGGCAATTTTCAAAATCTGTCGTCCTGGAATTGAGACAACGCATCCGTGATTTCGTTATCCACACCTGGGACGTGGTGAGCAGTGAAAGAGATGTTAGATTCCAAGCAAACTAGAACAAACTCTCTGACAAGTCACATGATCCTGTCAGAGCTGGACGATTGAGAGTTAATAATCTGGACCACCGCCTGGTTGTCACACCAGAAGCAAACCCACTTGTTCCGGAACTTGTCTCTCCAGAGGAAAACAGCTACTAAAATGGGAAAAAACTTGAGGAAGGTTAGGTCCCGGATGATGTCGGATTCCCTCCAGGTAGGAGGCCATGGCTGGGCGCACCAGTGCCCGTTGAAGAATATCCCAAACCCGAAGCCCCCTGCTGTGTCAGAATGGACCTGAAGTCCCGGCCCGAGTGCGGCCTCCCCCTGCCAGAAAGTTAGCCCATATCCTTCTAAGAAACGCAGCCACACCCCTCAGGTCCTCCTTAACCACCCCTTGAAAGCCAGATGCGGTGATGGGGGGACCTAATGCCCATGGTAACTCTGGCCAGATGGCCACAGAAGGCCCTGCCCGGGGCCACCAACCTGCATGCAAAGTTGAGGTGGCCCAGGAGGGACTGGACCTCCTTCAGGGTAGCTTTTTCTCTCTCCTGGAGGAGCTGTAGCTTCTGCTTGATCCCTTCTAGCTTGTCTTCGGGTAAGCGGGAAACCTCAGCCACCGAGTCCAGCATGATCCCTAGAGAGGTGATGCTGCTGGTGGGTCCCACTTTTTTCCGGTGCCAGCGGGACACCCAGTTCTTGCGCCAGCTCCTGAAAAGACTGAAGTAGAAACCTGCAATCCGACCCCCCAGCTGCCCCAATCATAAGGAAGTCATCCAAGTAATGGGTGACCAGAGAGGAGCCTGACTTATGGTGCAAGGCCCATTCCAGAAGTATGCTGGATGCCTCAAAGGCAAAGCTCCTGATAGAGCAACCCATGGAAAAAGCCATGTCATAGTACCATTGCCCTTGGAACTTAAAACCCAACAGGCAGTGGTCCTCAGGGTGTAGTAGAAGCAACCGGAATGCAAACTGAAATTTGCACTTCGCCATAAGGGCGCCCGGGCTGCAGGACCTAACCAACTTGACAGCATGGTCAAAAGACGCATACCGTACTGAGCAAAGCTCAGGGGGTATAGCATCATTAACCAATGCCCCTTTTGGAAAGGAAAGATGATGTATCAGCCAATATTCGCCTGGCACTTTTTTGGGAACCATCCCCAGCGGGGAAACCCCGAGGTTCTCAGAGGGAGGGATGGAGAAAGGGCCTGCGATTCTCCCTGCCACACACTCCTTGGCGATCTTGGCTGCTACCACCTCAGGAAGTGACGAGGTTGACTTAAGATTGCCCGATTCGAAGACTAGTCTGGGGCTCACGGCGGGAATCCTGAAACCCATCGAGAATCCATCCCTAAGGTAGGCAGCCGCCTGCCTGTTGGGGTAGAGAACCAGGAGGGGTAGCAGAGCCTGCAATTTTACTGGTGTGAAAGCCATGCATCCCACCCCTAGCCCATCACTAGTGTTTTCCGCTATTTTGTCCGGCACTGTTTTCTGACCCTGATTCCCTCTTGATGCCAGTGGAAGCAGGGCATCCCGAGCGAAAGGGCTGGTAGGCAGAGCTCGGGTGTGAGCAGCTGGTCCTGGGGTGTGATCCGTAGCAGTTCTCACAATAGTGCTCAAACTTGCAACGGGACCGCTGGCATTTCCCTGCATTATATTCCCAGCAAACCAACCGCCAGGCATCCTTCCTGAGGGGCTGCTTTGCTGCCTCGGACTTCCCTTTTATGTGTGATGCTACAATGACAAGCCATAGTTTGTCTTTGATTAGATCCCAGCTAGCCCTGGGGTTACGAGATGCCCTTTTCCGGAAGGCGGAGTCATATCCAATAGCCACCGCATCTCCAGCAAGGGACTTAGCCTTGAGCACATTGCTCAAGTGGTTGGCCAGGTGCCAACCCCTCTCAGGGTAGGCTATGCCCACTACTCCCATAAATACGGTGTACCCTGCCAGCCAGTAGGGAAACAAGTGCTCCACAGGACCTGGCTTGCTCTTCTCAGAGGATTTCTCAGACCTGGGGGTGCTGCCCACCTCCCCTTCGGGCTTCAGCAAGGTAAAGACGTCCACGTAATATCCCTTGAGGATATGTTCGCACGTCTTTTTACCCAGGGGGACCCCAGGGGGATCCTCGTGATCCTGGAACAGACTAGGAGGGGGGGTTCCCCAAACTGGCAGCCCCATCCCGCCATACCCTGGATGGTCCAGCAGCCGATGGTTCTGGTATTGCTTGTGCCTTGATGGAACCCTGGCAGCTGCTGACCAATATCCCGCCTGATCCATATCCTCATCCGAGGACTCTCCTGAGGAACCCTTGCTGTCTGACACCTTCTTCCTCCGGTGCTTGGCTCACCACTTTTTTCTGTCCCGCACGCCTTTCTTGCCACCTTTCTCCCCTCGTGTGCTGTTCTCCCACTCCAGGGAAGAACCTGCTGATGACCCTCCGCTGGCCTCGCTCTGTGATTGTGAACGGCGCCTTCTACGCTTACCCATCTTCTTTCCTTGCTGCCCTGAAGCTCCATCTAGGGCTGGCTCGTGAATTCTGGAGCTGGGGCCGGCTGCCGTCCCAGAGTAGGGTGTGGCATCCCCTGCCGCCTGTCCTCTACCAGATCTCATCTCCCTGACCTACTCGGCCAAGAGCGTGACTGCTCGGGTCAGTTCTTGCAGGTTAGGGGCATCAGAGCCCTTCAAGAGGCTTTGCACGGCCTCGTGGCCATTAGCTGCTCCGCGGAAGGGGTTGGATTTCTGTGCCTGTGGTGCCAGCTCAGCCCATGACTTGGGTGTCCAGCTGGACTGGGCCCGCGTCGTAGGCCTACTGGGCAGGGCCTTCTTTTTGGGTGGCATGCTTCCAGAACCCAGTGATTTCAGCAAGGGTTGACCTGCTTGGCCTGTAGTGATGTCAGCGTAGCCACCTGCCGGCTGCTTTTCCCCAGACACAACTGGGTTCAAGGTATCCCCCCACCCTGGGGTATAAGTGTTGATCTGGCTTGTCTGCCCTAGGTCTGTGGTGCCCTGTAGCTCAGGTATTCTTCCACTTAGGGTCCACCCACCAAGGTGTGGGGGGTCCCTCTGGCTTTCCGTCCTGTTAGCCTGGCTTGTCTGCCCTTATAGTGCCGCCGTGGATCGCCTGCTGATCCGCCCCACCTGGCAGAGGCCTGGGCCTAGGTGCCCACAAGCCTTGTCTGATTGCCTCAATTGGTCCGCCCCTCTTGCGGCCCTCACCCAGCTGCCGTCTCCTGACCCTGCTGGGTCACCCCCCAGTGGCCACTCCACTGGTCCTGCCGTGGGCCACCCCGCTGCCAGCCGCCCCAACCCTTTGGGGGCACCAGCCCTCCCTGTCGCCTTGCCAGCCCTTCGAGCCCCCCCTTGGCTCCAAAGGACCCATGTTGCGCCACCGCGCTGGCCTGCTGGTCTGGCCACGTTGGTGGCTACGAGCCGCCTCGCCTGCCACGTGCCGGTCTTCTGGCCACGGTCACCAAGGGAGGACCGACCGGCCTTGTCCCAGCGAGCCATGGCGTCTTCCACCACCGCCACCACCACCACTGCCGCTTCTTCCTCTTCTCGGTGAGGCCCCAACCGGTCAGCTCTCCCCGGCGGCCTCGGCTTCCCGGCGGCTTCTTTTCTTCTTCTCCTGGAGCTCCCCGGAGAGCTCCTTCCTCTTCGACTCGTGAGAGCCAACTGACTGGGGCTGCAGTCCGGCCAGGAATATATACCCAGTGGCTGGACGGTGCAGAGGACTAGCCCCGCCCACGTTCCAGTGGTGGCCCTGATTGGCCGGGGGGTTAGTCAAGCCGACTAGTCAGGGAAGAGCTGCCTCTTCCCAATTGGCCGGCCTAGAATCCCTTCTCCCAGCACAAACCTGCTGGGAGGAAGGAGCCGGCCGCCATGGCAGCCGCCATGTCCGGCCATGTGGGAGGGCCCGGGAGCCGGGGCATCACCGGCCACAAAGGCAGCCACCGGTGAGTACCCGAGTAGCCGGCTTGTGGGCTCTTTGAAGAATCTGAGACCAGTAGCATCTCTGATCTGAGTATTCCTTGCCTTAGAGAATTCTTTGAAATTAATGGGGTCATCATATGTTGACAGGCCACTTGAAGGCACATATACTCATAAATGGAGTGTTGATGCCAACTCTGCCATTTTGGACTATACCATGGTTTATAAATTGGGAGCCTAGGTAACCAGAATATGATGAGAAGGATGTCTAAACAGATACAGATTAGCTGACAGCCAGCAAAGAACCTTCAGTTCCTGGCTCTAAAAGTGTGGGGAACCATATCTGCTTGAACCAGCAAAAGGCAGAGGGTTCATTAGAGACAACCTACCAATTTCTTACCAAACTAAAGATGGATGTGTAGTCAGGTTATACCATGGCACACATGCTAAAATTATAAAGCAAGCAGCCAGATGTATAAAATTATTAGACATAAGGCTGTAGGGTGAATGTAGGATGCACGTATAATTACACCAATCAATCTTTCACTTTTCCAAAACAGATAAGAGTCTATTTCATGGCTGGATATTACAAATCTGTACCAAGACTCTCAAAATTATTGTGGAGTACTAATAGTTTTAAAAGATTTCCTTCAATCACGATGTTGCTACTTCTAGACACATCATTATTTGTTTATTTTTAAAATTATATTTATTAAATTTTAAAGCATGGTAAAAGGTTTGCTACACTCAAATCAAAATACATAAATAACACAGAGAAGAAGAAAAAAGTCCAAAAAGGAAAAGAAAGAAGAAAATCTTCCTATACATACATAAGTCCTAAATAACTGTGAAAATAAAACTCAACTAACTGCACAGAACTAAATGACTAATTATAAAGTAACTTACACTATCTAAAACATTAAATTAACTAAAACAGTGGTTCTTAACCTGTGGTCCAGGGACCCTCAGGAGTCTATGATGTCCTCACTGGGGGTCTGTGAAGGCTTGAAGTCTGCTTAGCCCACCTCCTCCCTGCAGTGGAGTGGCCACGTGACAGGAGCCAAGGCAAAGTCTGGCTGTCTGGCTTGACCTGCACATTGCCATTCAATCCGCTACGGCCAAAACCTTGCAGGAAGAAGCAGGAGAAAAGTCTTCCCTCCCCCTCCAGTGCCTCTGAGGGAAGGTTTAATGGATTGTGTAATTGTATCATCGTTGTTGTCATCATCATCATTGTCATCATCAGGAATTATTGTTATTATTATTTTTAGGGTTTTAAATCTTGAGTTAAGTCTTGGGGGCCCTTGGTAACAAAAGATATTTAAAGGGGGTCTATGGTAAAGAAAAGGTTAAGACCCACTGAACTAAAACATAAACAAAATCTGAACTTCCTCTGAAATGTAATGTGAAAAAAGATAGAAACTTGTTCATAAAATTATCTTATTTTTTTTATTACAGACTTGCTGATTTGACTTGCTAGAGTTACTAATAATCAAAACTGCAAATTGTTACATCGTTGCTTGTCTTATTGCTCAAGAAGTCGATAAATGGTTTCCAATCTTTCAGAAAGTCTTAAATTGGTTTGTTTTCTAGAGTCCAAGGAGATTTTCAGATGGGGAAATAGCCCCCGTGGAGATTGGGAGAGAAACGGGACTGTTCCACTGCCAGCGCTCCATTTCACACACACCCTTCCTTCTCCCGATCTCCATTTGTTCTACCTCCATCCTGCTTCCACTTTCCTTCCAATATTTTTTACAAAATGAAAGTTCTTCATTAGTAAAAAATAGTGGAAAATATCAGAAGGAAAATGGAAGCAGAACAGAGGGAGAACAAATGAATATTGGGAGAAGGAAGGGGGTGTGCAAAATGGAGCTCTGGCAGGGGAACAGCCCCATTTCTCTCCCGTTCTCCACAGGGGTTATTTCCCCCATGTGAAAATCTCCCAAGTCAGCTTAATACCCTGGACAAGTGACTTTATCAGCCACTGCCCTTAAAATGTTCTTTTGCCAGCATACCCCCCCCTCATTTTTATGACAGCAAAAGAACGCGCCCTCCCTCACACTTACATTCTTTCCCTTAAAGGCAGGTCCATCAATAAAGAGGAAGTGAACAGAGCTTCCTCGCTGAAAATCCCACTTGGGATGTTCGAAATTAAAAATAAAAATAAAATAAAACATTTAAAGTTTAACAAAGCACACACACACACTTTAAAAGATCCAAATAACCCAGGGAGGGTAATAAAAAGAGCAAAACTTACCTAGATGTCCCAATCTCATCCCGAAATGTTCATGCTGGTCTGGGCATTGTTAGGGTAAGTATGAGAGTTAAATGGCCTGAGGTTTCGCATGCCGGCAATGCTGGCAGAAAAGCAGCAGGGGGATCTATTGACAGCTTATAATCATAGAATTGCAGAGTTGGAAGAGACCACGAGGGCCATCCAGTCCAACCCCCTGCCACGCAGGAAATCACGATCAAAGCATCCCTGACAGATGGCCATCCAGCCTCTGTTTAAAGACCTCCAAGGAAGGAGACCCCACCACGCTCCGAGGGAGTGTGTTCCACTGCCGAACAGCTCTTTCTGTCAAAAGTTCCTCCTCATGTTGAGGTGGAATCTCTGTTCCTGGAGCTTGCATCCATTGCTCCGTGTTCCAATCTCTGGAGCAGCAGAAAACAAGCCTGCTCCACCCTCAACGTGACACCCCTTGAAATACTTAAACAGGGCTATCATATCGCCTCTTAACCATCTTTTTTCCAGGCTAAACATACCCAGCTCCCTAAGTCTCTCCTCATAAGGCATGGTTTCCAGACCTTTCACCATTTTAGTCGCCCTCCTCTGGACACACTCCAATTTGTCAATATCCTTTTTGAATTGTGGTGCCCAGAACTGGACACAGTATTCTAGGTGAGGCCTGACCAAGGCAGAATAGAGCAGCACTATTACTTCCCTTGATCTGGACACTATACTTCTATTGATGCAGCCCAAAATCGCATTGGCCTTTTTAACTGCTGCATCACACTGTTGACTCATGTTCAACTTGTGGTCTACTAGGACTCCTAGATCCCTTTCGCACGTAGTCTCATTCAGCCAGGTCTCCCCCATCCTATATCTATGCATTTCATTTTTTCGCCCTAAGTGCACTACCTTACATTTCTCTGTATTGAATTTCATTTTGTTAGCTTTGGCCCAGCTCTCCAGTTTATTCAGGTCATTCTGAATTTTGACCCTGTCCTCTAGGGTATTAGCTACTCCTCCTAATTTGGTGTCATCTGCAAATTTGGTAAGTATGCCCCTAATTCCCTCATCCAAGTCATTGATAAAGATGTTGAATAACACTGGGCCCAGGACAGAACCCTGTGGCACCCACTGGTCACATCTTTCAAAGATGAACAGGAGCCATTGCTGAGCACTGCCAGTCAACCAATTACAAATCCTTTGAACTGTTAACTTGTCTAGCCCACATTTTACAAGCTTGTTTGCAAGAATGTCATGGGGAACCTTGTCAAAGGCCTTACTGAAATCAAGGTATGCGATATCCACAGCATTCCCTTCATCTACCAAGCTGGTAATTTTATCAAAAAAATTGATGGCTTAAGCCATCAATTAAAAGGAATGGGTTTGGGGGTGGGTTTTTTACTGTGAAAGAGTGAGGTTGTGTGATCTGTGCACTCTTTTGTGGTTATGTGGCATTGTTATGACTCCGGATTTTGAGTTTCTGATAAAGTCCAAGATCTGCAACCTTGACCATCCATTCCTCCATGCTCGGTGCTTTGGTTAGTTTCCATGTTTGGGCTAATAGTATCCTTGCTGCTATCATATGTCAAAGAAGAAGTTGATGTTTGTTGTCCAATTCCTTATCCATAAAGCCCAACAGAAACATTTTCTCGTGACCTTAAAAATTCTCAAAACTACCGAAAGACTGGGAATTAGTATAAATTAAAACTAAATCGTCAAGTAGGTAATGTTATTGTATAATCATGTATTCATAAACTTACACTTCTTTATTTCACATATATCTGACATTAAAAATGAATCTTTTAAAGTCAACATGCACAATTATACAACAATTTATATTCTACTCTAATCGTAATATACAAATTTATATCAGTTACATACAATTTAAACATATGTCAGAGCAGGTGAGTTAATACAACAAGTTTACACTACCATTTGATTTTATATATCATGATTGTCACAAAAAGGCCATTGTTTTTATAAATATATCCACTTTCTTGTATAGCCACAGGTAAGTTCCCCGCTGCTTGCTGGTTGTGAAGCTTTAATTCCTTCCTTGTTGTGACAAAAGGGCAGGTAGGTAAACCATAAATCAATCTGTGAAAGACTAGGGTTCAAATCCCTGCTAAGACATGAAAACCCACTGGATAACCTTGGGCAAGTCACACACTCAGCCTCAGGAATTCCCGTGATAGTTTCATCTTAGGTTTGCTGTAAGTTGGAAACAACAAACCATCTCTACATCATCTTATACTATTTCCCTCCAATTTATTACAATTTATTACAGTAAATTTTCTATCTTTGGTCCACATTTTCTCCCATACATCCATTTGCACAATTTGACTAACATTTTGTGGCCACCTACATGTAGGTGAGCCAGAGTCTTAAATGTACTCCCTCTCTGTTGTGACCTGCTGGCAAGTTCTATTTCCTTAAACTATAGGAATGTGAAAACATTTTGCATCAAATTTTGGTTGAGACATGTCATCTCAGCCCATTGAGGAATCACTGATACCTGCAAGAGTTCTTGCTTCAGGTGTGAGCATGCATTCTTTCTTCAGTTTAGTTGAAATGCCTTTGACCGAGATCCCCTGCCAGCATAGGTATGTTAATGTTAAAGGTGAGTGTGCCAGCAGCAATAGGAAGATGGCATCACTGGTGGTGACAGTTAAGAAAGGAGAGAAATGATGATGGTGATGCCCATTGGAAGTTATCGTTTGAGAAGCAAGCAGCTTAGAGCCAGTAGCCTTCTCTTCTCATCACAGCCACTGCCGCCTCCCTATATGAGTGTGGTGTGTAACACCATGTGATGTCATGGACTTTTGGCGTAAAATGCTGCTTGGTTTATTATATATATTTAGATGATTTGTTTATGTATGCATTGTTTTTTAGAGATAATAAAGTAAGGAGCTGTGGGGGCGGTGAGAGAACAGAATGTTGAGAGTGATTAGTGGTTGGTGGCATGTCTAAGAGGATTTGAATAAGGTTGGAGAATGACATTTGGGATGACAGTTAATTTAGACAATTAAGGTAATTAGAAGAAAGAAAGGAATGAATAAAGTGAGGATTAGGGTTAAGAGAGTCAGCCAGTTAGGTTTAGGAATTAAAGAGTGGTGTTCAAGAGTCTGAATTAGCCAGGAGTATATGTGAGAGAGTGTGATTTCTAAAGGTATTAAATAATTAACCTGTTTTGTTATGTTCAAATTCTGTTAATTTTTTTAATATATATTTACAATTGGACCCCCCTATCCATGGGGGGTTGGTTTCCCATTCTTATGGTAGATACCGGAAACCAAGGATAACAGTGAACCCTATTAAAATAAAGGAGTTCCAATAAAACATACCATAGAGTTGCACTGGTGGACCTAGAAGATGCCTAGCAAAGACACCTCTCTAGGCATTTTCTTGTGCAACTTCCTAGTATGGGTCCTGCAGATAACTGAAACCACAGATATTCATTTTGAAGATATGGGAGTCTGACTGTATATGCTTTTGGCTTCTGAGAATGCTATATATTAGAAAGCTTGAAGTCAGACAAAGTGTCTATGGTGGTAGCAGTGAATAAATGAGGTGGTGTTTGGTGGGGATATAAGTTACATAATATCTCACACTTGTATCTTGAGGACATCTAGCAGTTGGTTGCCACATCTGTAGGGCAGGATGAGGTCCTTACATTGGTGGCAGAAGTGGGGACAAGGGAAAGCCCTTACTCTTGGTGGTAACTGTGAGATTTGTTAAAGTCTTCACATTTGGTGGCAGTGGAGGCTTAGGCAGAACTTCACACCTCATGGAAAAGTGATTGGTTAAGTAGTAACCTTCCACCTCCGCCCCCCGGCAGACACACACACACACCACATCCATAATGAACTTTTCCATGTCTGTAGGACCTCTGCCTCTGTACGGTATTGATGTCTTCATTATTTATGACTTATTCTGTATAAAAATCACAAATTTGTTTTTGTGTGCATACAGAAAACAGCATTTCCTGTTACAGATAATACTGTTTCCTATGCGGGGAAAAACTGGTTTCTGTGTTAAAAATGTGAACATTATGCAGAATGTGTCCTGAATTGCAAACAGTCTTCAAAAAATGCACAGATTTCAAAAACTTTCTCTCAGTGGGGGAAAAATGCTTATTCATTGTTTCCTTTGAAAATGAAATTAGCAAAGAATGACATCCCTACCAGGCAGACTTACTCCCTCTTCCCTTTCTATAGTTCAACACATAACCACAGCAAACATAAAGAGACAATTTGCTTCATCAAAAAGATTCAGACTATCCATTCAATACTACTTATTTTTAATAGTTGATACAAAAAGACAATATTCATTGCAGTTTCAAACTGTATGCATTATCACAAATGCACACAAAGCAATCTGAATTTGTGCAAAAATTTCTCCTTGACCAAATCAATAAATATGCAAACACATACCACATTTTAATGAATATATTTTTCCAGCATCTTTATATATAATTCTCTTGGGCATGTTGCCTTTCCCAGTGTGCTGATTGGCTGCTCAGGAAGCACACCCAAGCAACCACCATCCACATGCAAAATTCCCCCTCCACTTCACAATCCATTCCTGCCACTCAATCTGCATCTACACCCCCAGCCTCACAAGGGCCCGTCCCTCCTCTCACTCCCTCAGCCACTCACCAGTCATGGGCTGCAATGGGACCCAGGCAGTCAACTAGTGATGGTGGTGGCAGGATGCTGCTACTTCTGCTGCAACAGGACTCAGGCAGTCAACTAGTGATGGTGGCAGTGGCGGGACGCCACTGCTGCCGCTGCAATGGGACCCAGACAGTCAACTGACAGTGGTGGCAGCGGGGCAACAGAGTGAGTCACCCTCAGCAGCCCAGGAAAAGTATGGAACACTGAGAAGGGGGAGGAGGAATTTAAATCTACTGGTCTACCTCATAGGGCTGTTGTGAGCTCTACCAGGCATTTTGGGGAGAGTTTTTTTAATGGCGTATGGTACACTGGGTCCACTTAGAGGTTTTTTTTTTTTTTTTTGCTATTTACCATGGAAGGACCATGTCAGAATTTACATTCCTAAACACCTACCACCTTTTATTGGCTGACAATTTGAGAGTCCAAGGCTTATTGCTTATTGGGCCATACCAGCATTCTACTCACCTCTGTTCTAATGGAACATTCATTCTCACAAAACGGGTGCGAAAAAAATATGATGACAACTCAAACAGAGATGTCCATGGGCATTCCTTTTGTTATGCTAGTACTGAAAATGGCTGACTGTCCACCAACTTTTTTTTCTTTTTTCTTTTAATCCACTGTCATTTGTTACCTTGTACTTGTTGATGTTTTTCTCCTAGGTACAAATAGTGTTACACAGTATGCTTATTTTTGTGTTAGCATCAATTCTACTTTTTCTTTTTTGTAAAGCATGAGTTAGGATGCTTCAGTACACTTCAATTCCCTTGTAAGTGCTTGCTCTCTGGGTATTCAAATCAAGGTAATGGGCCATTGCCAGGCTTCCATCAGTGGTATTGCTCATTGTTCTTAGAAGGAGCTGACATGTAGACATATGTACTAGCTGATGCCCCAGCTTTCAGGCAGTAGTTTGACTCATGGTCTCATGTGATTGCAGTGATTCCTCTATGCTTATAAAAGGATAAGTTCTTTTATCTTCTGGATAAAAGCAGGTACCTTGGAAAATAAGTGAAAACAAAACAAGAAGTCAGCTGTGAGACAGCAATTGCAAGGAGAATTTGAAAGACAGTTGTTTTGTTATATGACAAAGATGCTTTAATGCCCATATGAAGTGGATTAGTGACCTGTGTAAGTACAGTATTGGTAATAATAACTATCGGGATGATATATTTCTTTCTCTCTGTCAATTGTCAACCCATTTGTTCTCTCTTTCTTTCTACAATACTAACATATTCTAGACTACCACAGAATTAAAATTCACTTATTAGGAGCTTGCTTCTGATAAATTCCTGGTGAAATCCCAAGACAGCATTCACATGGCACATTTCAATCATACACAGTAGCAGTGCGACCTTAAGATAGTTAAATTTGTTGTTGCAGGAAAATTGTTTGTAGTAGAATGGGTTAAGCCTTCTGTCTAGCTGGATGATGCCATTCACAAGGGACAATTATCAGTTCTGATAAACTTTAGACCTGTCTCCCTAGAAATGTTAGACCTGTCTTCCTAGCTGTTTCCTACATACTTTGTTTCTTCTTTGTGCATTGAGGTATACACAATCCAGATGATTTGGTTCACTGTCTAGCATGCCCCCACTCTGTACTTCTAAAAAGCAACATATCACACTGCTCAATTGCATGTAAAATAAGACTACAACAAGGCTCTATTCTGCCTTGGTCAGACCTCACCTAGAATACTGTGTCCAGTTCTGGGCACCACAATTCAAAAAGGATATTGACAAATTGGAGCATGTCCAGAGAAGGGCAACTAAAATGGTGAAAGGCCTGGAAACCATGCCATATGAGGAGAGACTTAGGGAGCTGGGTATGTTTAGCCTGGAAAAAAGATGGTTAAGAGGCGATATGATTGCCCTGTTTAAGTATTTGAAGGGGTGTCACCTTGAGGATGGAGCAGGCTTGTTTTCTGCTGCTCCAGAGACTGGAACACGGAGCAATGGATGCAAGCTCCAGGAACAGAGATTCCACCTCAACATGAGGAGGAACTTTTTGACAGCCAGAGCTGTTCGGCAGTGGAAAACACTCCCTCGGAGCGTGGTGGGGTCTCCTTCCTTGGAGGTCTTTAAAGAGAGGCTGGATGGCCATCTGTCGGGGATACTTTGATCAAGATTTCCTGCGTGGCAGGGGGTTGGACTGGATGGCCCTCGTGGTGTCTTCCAACTCTACAATTCTATGATTCTATGATTCTAAGGAAGAAATGTTTGTTTTCTGAGGGTTTTCCTGCTAACCGCGGAAACGTATAAGAGGGGTAAGTTGTAGTGTGGAGGGGACATGAAAATGATTCCATTGTATTGGCAGTACAGCACCAGATGCCTTTCATGTTTATTTCTTGTTATTCATAAAAATTAAAAATTGATATATCATGGGTGGGATCTAGATGCAAGGTGAAATCCTATACATATTTATCTGGTAGCAAATCCTGCTGAACTAAATTGGAATTACTTCTGACTCTACACATATGAGATTGCATCCATGTACACATGCAAGATCTAATCCATTGAGACAAGCTAATCACAACTAGCCTAAGTTTGAAGTTTCAAACATGTGTTCAAAAATTACCCTTCTTCAAAGGTGCCAACCACCTTTGAAAATCAAGTACATCATAATAAAATATCAAAAATAGAAAAAGTCCCAAAACAATAAGTGGTCAAAAGCAGGATTTCTCTGAGCTCCTAGCCCAAAGAAAAACAACATTCGTTTCATCAGTAAGTAAGGTAGGACATACACATTCAAACACATACATGTAAGCAAACAGAGGGGAAATGGAATTACCTGACCTTATAAGATACAGATTTCATAGCAGTGGAGTTAAATAGATGAGAGAAAATTATGTCAGGAATATTCTGTATAGTTCTTTGAGAAGTCTGAGGACTTTATCAGACCACCCTCCATGAACGTTCTTTTGCCGGTATATTTTGAACTGTTTTTACACCAGCAAAAGAACCCCATTGATGAGACCTACCATCAGCAGTGTCAGAAAGGCAGCCCAGAATACACACAGGAGGAACAGACTTTGTTTACTTGAGGGTTTGAGATCTCTCTGATTCTCATGAGAAGACACAAGTGCGGCAAATTTAAAAAATAAAGCAAAATAAACACACAAAATGTAGACACAGCACAGAAACACACTTTTAAAAATTACAAGTAAACTGGGGAGGTTCATAAAAAGAGTGTCCCCTCCCTTGCTATTGCAAGGTCACCCAGAAGTGTTCTGTCATTGATGCTGTATTCCCGTGAGCACAATGGTGCTAAGTTTCAAACACTGGCAATGGCAGCAAAAAAGCTTGGCCCTTCAATAAAATAGAACAGCTTTTGGACAATGCATGATTGAGAAAGGACAATGTCATATGATATGTGCACCCTTTCAAGTTCGTTATGACACCATATTTGCCTGGTCTGACAAAGACATGAGCCTTGCTGCCTTATTTTCTAACTAGCAAATACATCCTGCTTTGCCTAGGTTAGAAACACAGGGGTTGTCTAGATGACGAAAATATTCCTCATAGAATTTGAGAAGAATACCTTTTGTCCCAATGTGATCCATATGAGATTTGTGTGTAGTAGTATTTGGAAGGAAGTATTTGGAAGGAAGGCAACTCCAAAAACTATGTGTGAAAAGCTTTTGTGGCTTTCCTCGAAGTTTTTAAAATAATGTGTGGAGATGTGCATTGCTGCTTATTTGGACAATCAGTTCAGAATTCTGTGCATTGTCAGAGACAAGTGGAAGTGAACAGCGGATTGATCGAACATGTGCTGGGGACAAGTTTGCCAGCAAGGAAGTAGCCAGAAGCACCATTTTAGAGTTTTGCATTGCCAATTCTGCACTTTTTTCCTCCTCTGAGATAGGTTTTTTTTTAAGCAGAAGGTCACATTTGTGCACCTTTGCTTTAGAGTTAAAAAAACACTGTGTAGTGGCAGCAGTGACATGTGGAGAAAAATAGCATGCTAATTTACTCAGCCACCATCTTGATTCACAGGCATTTGCACTTCAAACATAGATAGCTTTGCATACTATCAGTTTTGCCAAATCCCATGGAGGCAAATGAATGCTGCTGTGAATTTGCAGTAATGCACCAGAATCAGCATTGTATCCTCTCATCTAGACAAGCCCACAATCATCCCATCAACATCTTCTTCCTATTTCTCTTCTTTCTTTTTCCCAGCAAATTATTTTCTTTTTCACTAGTCTTTCTCTCTTCCCACCTTAGTGCTTTGTTCAGCCTCTCTTTAGACTAACTCTCTGCACACCTGTACAAGACACCAAGAGTGTCTCTTCTTCCCTCTCATTCTTAGGGTTGACATATTCTAGTTTTCCAAATCCAGACAACCACACTTGCATGTTATGTAAATAATCTGCGCATATAAACATTATGTTATGGTTTATCAAGTGACCAAAACATAATGATATCACTACTCTCCCGCTCAGCAGCACTCCTACAAAATCTTACAGGAAAAAGTGAAACTGAAAGATTTTCACATTCTTTGACACATCCTTTGGAGCTGTTTCAGATCAGGAGGTGTGAACATTTGGGAGAGTGGAGAATGAATGATAGAGAAATGTATATTAGAAATAAAACACACACACAGTATTCTCAGCACCTGCATACACTCCAGATTTGGCAGAGATCGTCCTGATTAATCTGTTATCTTTTTATTCTGTTTTATTTTTACCTGCCTTTAAAATGTCCCAGTTTCTCTCTCCTCTTTCCCCTCTCTCCTCCACTTACTTCAATTGATGCAAACTGAGTCCGGGGCCCAGTGCTATTCAACATCTTTATCTATGACTTGGATGGTGGAACAGAGAGCTTGCTTACCAAATTTGGAGATGACACCAAATTAGGAGGGGTAGTAATACCCCAGTGGACAGGATCAGAATTCAAAATGACCCTAACAGATTGGACAGCTGGGCCAAAACTAATCAAATGAATTACAACAGAGAGGAACATAAAGCACAATAATAATAATAATAATAATAATAATAATAATAAAATGCACAGATGTAGGATGGGTGACACCTGTCCTGCCAACAGTACATGTGAAAGGGATCTAGCAGTCTTAGTGGACCACAAGCTGAACATGTGCGAACAGTGTGATGTGGCAGCTAAAAAAGTCAATGCGATTCTAAGGTGCATCAATAGGAATATAGTGTCTAGATCGAGGGATGTAGTACAGTTGGATGCTCATATCCACTGATTCATTATCCACTGATTCAATTATCCATGGGACACAAAACAGCATGCCTACCATAGAGTCTTCCTAGAAAATGTGTCCTCTCTAGCCATTTTCTAGGTCCTCCAAGGCAATTCTATGGTATTTTAAACCAGAAGTCCCATTATTTTCAATGGTGTTCACTATTATCCATGGTTTTCAGTATCCACGCCCGCCCTGAACAAATTCCTAGTGGATATAGGGGTCCTACTGTAGTACCATTTTATTCTGCTTTGGTCAAACCTCGCCTGCAATACTGTGTCCAGTTCTCAGCATCACAATTCAAGCAGAATATTGACAAGCTGGGATGTGTTTCTGGAACAGGGCAACCAAAATGGTGAAAGGTCTGGAACCATGTCCTATGAGCAGCAGCTTAGAGACATGGGTATATGGAGAAGAGAAGGTTAAGAGGTGATATGATAGCCATGTTTAAATACATACTTGAAGAATGTTATATTGAAGGGAAGGACCAGGCTTGTTTTCTGCTGCTCTAGAGACTAGAACATGGAGCAATGGACTCAAAGTACAGGGAAAGAGATTAAATATTAGGAAGACCTAAATTTAGGAAGAACTTCCTGATGGTAAGAGCTGTTTGACAGTGGAATACGCTGCCTCAGAGTGTGGTGGAGTCTCCTTCTTTGGATGTTTTTAAACAGAGGTTGGATGGCCATCTGCCGGGAGTGCTTTGATTGGGTATTCCTGTATGGCAGGGGGTTGGACTGGATGGCCCTCATGGTCTCTTCCAGCTCTATGATTCCATGAGTTCAAAGTGAAAAAGTAGATTTCACTTGATTAAGTCAGTGGGGAGAAGGCCAAGGAAATAAAGGGGAACAATCTTGCCCCTCTCAATAGATTCTGGCAAAAGCAAATTGCTGCAGCTTGTCCTAGTTTTTGTGTTCATCCTCATCAATGCCTCTTTCATCTTGAACACACTATAATGTTGTTTGGGCACATGTGTCCCAGTTTTTGTCTGTACAATACTAGAGTGTATGCATCCCCTAACGACAAAGTACACTAGAAAAAAAAGGCATTTTTAAAAAATGAGTGTTTACCCAGGGAGTATGAGTATATAATAGGCCTACTCATATGTGCTCTCCTTCACACACACACACACACACACACTGAGGGCTTGTCTACATGGACAGAAAAACCCATCCTCATCTCATTCGTGGCACAGTTGACACACATTTTCAACAATGCACATTTTCACCAGGGTGTCTGTAGGAAACCCCAAATCTGTAAGATTTGCAGTTTGCTCTGGATATGAGGGGAAAACTCAGATATTTGGCCATGTGGCAGCTGAGGACTGGCTTTGGAGCAACGCCAGGGCATGACTTCTGGTGGACAGGACTCTGTCTGGAGCTTTAAAAAAAATCTTTTAAACATTGTTTTGATTGTGTGGATATCTGGATAAGTGTTATCTCTGCTTATGTAGTAATACAGTACTCTGGGACCATGGGTATTCATTTTATTTATGTGCATGAGCAAACAGAAAAGCAAAATAAATAAATAAATAAAATAAAACAATTGGAGCAGTCCCTGTCAGGTTAAAGGGACATGCAACCTGGTATATTTATACTGTAAAGAGCAAGTGTAACATGTAACAGCCTGATGGGGGCAGTGGTGAGGGCTAAATGCAACTGGCCTGAATATCCTGATTAAGGTGTGGAAAACTAGCCTTGGAAGGAACACTTATATCTGTGGGAGAGTGTGTGTGTCTGTGTGAGAACTAATGTCTCTATATATTGTTACTCTATGCTATTTGATTGTAAGCAGTTCTGTCTTGGCTTTTTAGTGACAGGAATGTACTGTACTGTGTTCTGTGTAATGTAGTCTTCAAGAGAGGAGTCTCTGACTCACTGTAAATATTCCTATATTATGTTCCAGTAAAGAAAGGTAGTTTAGACACACGTTTGTATCTGTGTACTTATTTCCTCGCCTGGAGAATAAAAGCTCTGCTACAACTTTGATGGTTGGACCTCTTGATATCCTCAGAGATTCCAGTGCACTACCGTGTCAGTCCCAGGCATGTGGCTGGAAATAGTATAATGTATAGGACACATAATCAGCATAGGCCCAACCATTTTACCCTGACACAACTAGCAGTGTGGCGGGATCCTCTGATTTACAATTGGAGCAGCCTGGTGAGTGTGGCATTTACAGGACTGCTGTGGACCAAAAACATTCACCACAGCTACGAAGTAGTCAATCCATAAAGTGGAAGGAGATGATTTTAAATAGCACCAGACCAGAAGTCAATAGGAAAGGGTTCTGACTGAAGTGTCTTAAGTATTGGCAATATGATTGGTTCAAGAGCCCACAAAAATTCTATTATTAGCTGTTCTGAGGACTTCTAGCATTCTTTTTGATGGCCCTTGATGCTTCCCTCTGTTATTAGAGACCTCTGGTCAAGAGACCACTCCATCTTATCAGGAGTCTTTCTCACTGCACTTTCTTCAACCTTTGTTGTACTTATGCAGACCTTGGAATTTACCGTAAGCCTCCCCTCTCTTCTGCAGTGTCTGTTTAATGATTTGTTCTTGTCTAAGAAGCCCATCAGAAACAGCTCTGAGAAGAGACACTGCCTGAAATCTTGTATTTATAAAAACTTCTTTTTTTATTTTATTTTTTTGTTACAATGATTGTGCCAGTAAATGTTTGTGAATTCACACAGCTCTGAAAATGTCTGCTATCGTCTTGATGACATAAATATAGGACTTTGATTGGTGCCTCTTAGAAACCTGGTAGCTTGGGAAATGACTTTAAAAAAATATCACTCCACTTTTTGATGGCTTTTTTAATATAAGAGGTAAAAGGCAAGATGCTGGAGCAGAGGGTCTCAGAAAGCAAATGACTTTGGCTGAAACACCAAAGTACTCAATTGGCCCTGTAATCAAAGGCCATAATCTACCTCTCTTAAGATGTTGCTGTTCAAAAAACTCTTCTTTTCCAGTAGCATAACTCTCAAACCTCACCACTATATGGACGCTGCTTATTATTTTATTATTAGTGACAGCAGAATTTTCGCACTGTGCAATCCCAAGCCTTTTTTCACTGTGCAATCCATTAAGGGCTATGCAGGTGCTATACGTGAATATATAATGGAAGATTGTGGGCTTGTCTATACAAGGCAATAAAATGTGGGTTCGGGTGCAGTAATGTCAATTCACAGCAGCTTTCATTTCTCTTCACATTTTTTTTCAAGATTGCAGGCATGCAAAACCATACATGTTTGTTGCTCAAATGGGCATGCCTGCAAATCAAGATGGGGGGCATGAGTGGATTATTTGCATTTTTTGTCACCAGTTGCCACTGCCAAAAAAAGTATTTTTTTTAAAAAAAATAAACAAATCCAAGGTGCAGATGTGCAATCTCCTGCTTAAATAAACAGGACAACCTCCCCCAAAGGCTGTTTTGTCACCTCAGCACACAATCGCTACAGCAAAAATCCAACATGTTGATTCAGGGCACGTGCCTTGCTAGCAAGCTCTGCCCCCTGTGCACATCTGGCCAATCAGCTTTCCACTGCCACTCTTATTGGGAAAGTGCAGCAAAACAAATTGGTTGTCCCAATGAGCAGGAATGTGCATTTCTTTTAGAGTTTTTTATTTGGAGTTTTTCTCCCCCCTCTTTCTGAATATGACAAAATGATGAGGGATCCCATTTGGACAAAATGTATTCTCCTCAAATTGTATGAGGAGTATTTTTGACTTATAGACAAGCCCACATTAACTGTTCATATAGAGAGGCTTTTTAACATTGTGCAGTCCATTCATGCAGTTGGAGCTAAGAGTAAGGGTGGGATTCATTTAAAAAATGCTCTTGTGAAATGCACCTCCCCATTTAGGATTTTACTTAGGAAGACAAGGGAGATTATCAGACGCTTGGAAAAAGCCCCAAAGGAGCTCGCAAGAACGACGTCACTGTAATGGGAACTGTTCCCAGTTCCCCATGTGTTGTCATCCTGGTGAGCTTGATATCTCCTCCCTCCATGTTGGCATAATGAAAAAGGCATAGCTTTTCATTAGTGGGACTTTCCACTAATGAAAAGCAGCACCTTTTTAATCGTGTCAGCATGGAGGGAGGACGGAGCAAGCACGTGAAGAGGACAACATCATGTGAAACTGGGACCCATTCCCATCACAGTGATGTCATTATTGTGAGATCCTTTGTGGCCTTTTCAAGCATCTATTAATCTCCAAGAAAGGAGAAATTTCCCCTCCCTCATTCAGATTTTTCAATCCAATCTTTATTATGGTCAACTACCATAGTAGCCCATTCAGATTGAATGTAGGTAGGACTGTACTTACTCTGATTTAGCTTTGTGATGTCATCCAAATCTACTTTTTCTGTCAGGCCTTTGGCATAACCAGTTATTTCCAATGTCCTACTCATAAAACCTCCTTAGCAGGCAGCAGCCACATTGAACAATGGACATTTGTTCTTCTGGAGATTGGAGTGCAGCAGAATGACATTTCCAGCCACCTCACACCAGTCACAAAGAATTAAAATAGGACTCCTGCTTCGGATTGTTGTGCCTCAGATCTCTGGCAGGAGGGGGATGGAAATGTCATCCTGTAGTGTCCCAACTGCTAGCAGAACAGACTTCTGTTGCTTGATGCAGCTGTTGGCTGTTAAGATGGGTTCAGGGAGAAGGCGTTTGCGATCATAGCAAGAGTGCCACAATCATGAATATGGAGCATGGCTGAAGATGAAGTAGTTACACATCTGTAACTCTAGTTTACAAATCCATAACTGCAATGTAGGAAGCCAGCCATGATTTCTTTTTCTTTTTTTAAAGATATATATGTTCACATTCACCCTCTTCCACTTCTCTCCACTTTAAACTCCAAGGTTCATCCAAACCATCCAATTTTCATCTGAGACAAACAGAAAAAAGTATGTAATTGTTTATTTCCAATTATTGCAAATTGGATGTGCAAAGATTTAGATTCCTTAATCAAGATTCATTGAACAGGCAACCTCTGGATCAGTCCATTTTACAGACTGCCAATTTGGATAGTAAACCAAATTACTTGGTTTGTGTATACCTCTTTCAAGCACCAGACCATGGAACTGCAGCCAAATTTTAGATAATTTCTTCTCTTTTGATTCCCCCTCCCCCCCCAAAAAAAAATCAGTCCTCTTTCAGTTGAGTGGAAGGGCCGGGAGGGTGGAAAATGCACAAATAATATTAGTTCCACAAGGGCTAATCATTTTCCTTTCCTTCTGTAATAATAATAGTGTGTGTGTGTGTGTGTGTGTGTCCATCCTCCATAGCTCCAAAACCTGGGATTATTTTGTTTTTGAAATTGATTACTTAATTTTAATTAATTAAAATCTGCCTGCAGCCTGCATCACTAGACCATTAGGCACCACACAACAGCTATTCAGGAATACAAGCCTTGGGATCTGATTCAAATGCTTGCAACTGTTCGGGCGTGGGGCATTACAGGATCAGCCCATTTAAATTACTTGTCCTTCTCAGTATTAGAGCAATAGACATTTATTGCTGGGAGGTCGCTCCTAGTGGTGAACATTAACTGTCTTTGATGCTTGTCAGATATCCATGTGTATCAATGGAAAGAATGAGAATTCCTGCTGATTGATACATGTGTGGAAGAGAGTGAATGGCCAAATAAGGTTGGGTGTGCGTGTCCAGGAATGGGGTGGGGGGAAATAAAGAAAAAAGAGTGGAGGTTTTAGGCCACAATCCTGCATGACTCAATATAACATAGCAGTTCTTCATGTGGAAATAACCTATACTGAGACATTTACCCTCCCTCTGGAACTGTTGTAGAGCCACTGAAGCCTCCCCCTGCCACACACACACACACACACACACACACACAGAGGCACTTCATGCCTGGTGATGAGTGGAAGGAGCTTGCAGAAGCATTTGGCTATGATATCGTAGCTGCATGTGAAATGATTACATCATCCACTGAGGTCAGCTAGAGTCCTCCAGAGGTCTCAGCAGATGATGGGGAACATCACCAGCAGATGATTATTGTAGCTGTATTTCATGATGCAGGAGCTTGGCCTTACATGATTGTATAGATATCTATTGCCAAATCAAACTGACTCAGAGATGGTCACTGCTGACACACTAAATGTACTTGGAAAACATCTCTGCCACTTGAAAATTGAGGAACATACATATGCAGATCACATCTGTCTTCACATTTGCAGAGAGAGAGAGAGAGAGAGTGAGGAAAGAAAGAGGCAAACACAAAGGGTTAGTTGAACTAGAGCCACAGTGTATTAAATCCAATAAGAATGATCAGCAGAAGGAAACTGATGTGTCATGGCAACCTACTACCAAGCTGAAGGCCTAAAGACTGTCAGTGCAAAAACTCCCAGCTTAGGGAAAGGAGTGAAACAACATTTCCCTTTCTCTCAACCAGCCACACCATAATACAGTGTTTCTCAACCAGGGTTCCCTGGAACCCTAGGGTTCCCTGAGGGGTCACTAGGGGTTCCCTGAGAGATGAGATTTTTAAACATTTTTCAAGGTGTAGGTATAATAAGTTTTAGGCCAGGGTTCCCTGAGACCTGAAAATTATTTCAAGGGTTCCTCCAGGGTAAAAAGGTTGAGAAAGGCTGCCATAATGTATGGAGGGTGGCCTTCAAAAAGGCACCCTTCCCAGTGCCTTACAGCTCCAGGTAACAACTGATGGTTGACCATATCCACCCATAGCCTACACATGGATTCCATAGCCCTAGAGTGCAGGTCTCTGGCCTGGCCAGTCTCTTAAAAGGAGCCTCCAAGAACAATACCAACCAATTCCTATTTTCAACTACTGGCACATCCCTGCCAAATTGTGAACAATTAACCTATTTACAAGTGGAATAGCACCCAATACAACTTAAGCCAACTGCTGATTAACCTGTGCAGAGTAGGCAAAACCAAACCAACCAAACCATGCATAGAATGTGAGCTGAAAAATCCTACTCAGCCTTCTAGGATGACCAGCTAATCTTGCACAGAATTGGGGTGGGGGTGAGTTGGAGGGGAGCCACTGCAGAGAAAGAGGTCTGAATTGGAATAGGACCAGGATTAAATAGCCTAGGTTCCACTTCAAATGTGGTGTGTGACTATGCAAAGCCACTTCTTTTCCTGCCCCCTCTGTAAATGACATTCCCAAACCAAAGTACAGTACTAGCCAGGGAACAGAATTATTGATACTTTCAAGCCCAATTTCAGCATTTGAGATAGTGTTTACTTATCATATGATGAAGGAGAACATGGATGAGTACTGTTCCTTTCCTCATCTTTGCTCCCAGCCACCACCTTTTACCAGTGACGAGCTGACTATCTGTTATAGATATCTCACATTTAATGGAACCCTGGAAATCTAGAGTTAGAGATGAGGAAAAGAAACATTATTTTTTTTCAATTCATCCAGCTATAAATACATTGCAGCAGAAAACAGCTGTAAATCTAGGCGGGCATAAATAGTGGACCCTACCAGGGCAAGGGGTGGGGAGAGAAGGAAATGTGAGATTCCCATAAAGTCACCTGATCAATAATAGCTAGACCTTGAAGATAATTCTCCAAATATTGAAAGACTCGGGATTAAAACACCTGTGTGTGTGCTCATATACACAGACACATGCATGTGCATACATCATTCCGTGAAGCATTATCAAGAAGCATCTTGTTTCATTCATATTGTAACTCACAGAGGAATTCTGATGACTATGATGGATGAGAAGGTTTCAGAAGGTGAAGCCTCGCAGATGGGACTGAAAGATAGATCAATGTTTGGACCCCCGAATCTGACACAGATAAAGTATTTTACCAATAATGTAAGCAGGAACCAGACAACATGTTTGATACGTGTAGCAACATCATAGATGCCTGCATAAAGAAGTAGATGAAGTGTGAGAAAATTTATTTCAGCATCTGTTTTGGGGATGGGGGAAAGAATTACAAGCAGAACTTTCATTTAGCCTGTCTTCTCCTTCCCCTACCATACTATGAGAGCTGTGATTTTGTGCAAGCATGGGATCTCCTAAAATGAACACAAAATACATCTGAGAATGTTAACTTTTAATTATTTTAAACTACTGAGAATACTCAGCTTCACCTGAGTTCAAATCAACCATGTCACCCCAACCCGTCCACTACAGAAATATATAAACATGATCCTAAATTGTTCTCTTTTCAGGGTAGCATGCATCATCAAACTACAAAATGAGAAATGAGCGATGGGGCTTGTCTACATGGTGAAAATACTCATAGAATCCATGGCTTTTCCCTACGAGAAAAATGTGCATTCCTGTTCATTGGGACAACTTATTTGGATTTTAGCACATTCTTGGTGAGGACAGAAGTAGATTGCTAATTGGTCAGACGTGTGTGGGTGGCAGAGCTTGCTGGCAACAAAGTGGCCAGAACCAACGTGTTGAATGTTCCTGACAGCAATCATGTGCCGAGGTGATGAAACTCCCCCATCCCAGCTTGTTTAAGAGGAAGGTTGCACTTCTGCACCATTCAGCGGTGACAACTTGGGGAGAATAAAAATTCAGGTAATTTGCTTGCACCTTGATTTTCAGGTATGCCCTTGTGAACATCAAATATGGATAGCTTCGCATACCTGTGATGTTGTAAAAAAAACAAACCATGGAGACAAATGGGCACTACTGCAAATTGGTGTTACTGTTACTGCACACCAATCCACATTTTATTGCCTTGTATAGACAACCTGATGGTAATTAGAGTAGTATCAAATAGAGGTAAAAAATATATGAATGCTTGCAGGTGGGAGAGACAAGATAAGAGCTTATGGAGTGTCCAAAAATCCTGATGAGGAAAATCCTCTTCAAACCACCTTTTTACCCCCACCCCCAATCCTTGAATAGCTCTGAGGGCAATTCCCACTTTGGTCCCCCATCCCAGACTCACTTATTTCCTCTTCTCTAAATATGGGAGGATGGGGGGGGGAGGGTGCAGCCCAGCTAGAAGGACCATTGTTATGGGCTGGTTTCCAATAGCAATAGCAATAGCAAACAATAGCACTTTCTAAGCACTCTCTAAGTGGTTTATAGTGTGTTAGCTAATTGCCCCCAGCAAGTTGGGTACTCATTTTACTGACATATAGAAGGATGGAAGGCTGAATCATCCTGGAGCCTTGCAGGATTGAACTCACAATGTTGTGGCTACAGTACCACCATTTAACGACTGCACCACTAGGGCTTCTTAGCTAGCACAATATGATGATATCTGTATCATTGTGAATTGGTTAACATAACACAGATATTGAAGTTATAGTCCTCCTGATCCTTCCTGGTTTCCCCACATAGCCTCCTGAAGTCATGTAGCAGATGGGTGGGTGGGAGCCAGGAAAGGATCCTAGAAGTCTATAGCCTCCAAATCTTTACCCGGCTTCCTCCCTGACCTCTTGATGTTGCATGTAGAGATGGGTGGAGGGGGCAGAAGAATAGGGGTTCAGTACTGGCCACCCTGCTGTCTAGGAAGTATATAGCCTCCTTATCTTCACCTGGCTTGCCTCCCACCTTCCTAGTGTTAGAATCATAGAATCATAGAGTTGGAAGAGACCTCAAAGGCCATCCAGTCCATACCCCTGCCATGCAGGAATACACAATCAAATCCTCCGTCAGAAGGGAACCAAGAAAGGATTCTGGAATGTTATAACCTCCTGATCCATTTCTGGATCCTCAACCCTGATGTCACTCAGAGGTGGACCAGAGAGGAATCTTCTCCCCTGCTCTGATGTTGGAGAGTCCATGTCCCTTCATGAAACTTGGTTAACTGTGTAGTTTCCAAGTTTCAGTAGTTTTTGAAGATGTCAGGCAACAGCTGCATAGTGTTTTTGTTCATATGGATAGTGGCTGCATAGAAAACTATTGCATAGTTTTTGAAGGCATTTTAATTTGATTTAATTATTTTTTCTCTTTTACAGAAATGAATAATTTAACACAGTACATGCCTAGTATTTGGGGATTGTTCAGATATGTCTTCATTCTCTTTTCAAAATGAGATCTGTGGAACCAGACTCAGGTAATGAGATAAACAGGAACCAGCTGGCATGATTAGAATTCAAATAAAGCCTAACAAATGGGCCAGTATGGAAACAACGGCTGTCATCCTCTTAGTGGCATAAGTAGACAGTAGTTAACCTTACACCTGCATATGTCTGTGTATGTCTACTTTTGGGAATTCTGGAAGTTGGTATCCCCTTTGTCTCCTCACAGTGACCAAAGCCCCACTCCTAGGCCTAGTGCAGAGCCACCAAGTTTTTAAACAGAGGCTTGATGGCCATCTGTCAGGGGTGCTTTGATTGTATATTCCTTATATTCCTGCAAGGCAGGGGTTTGGACTGGATGGCCCTCATGGTCTCTTCCAACTCTATGATTCTATGACTTTCTTGTAGGGGGGGAAATTGTTAAAATTATTTGTTGCTTCATGTATAAATTGCTGCTGAGGTTACAGATGGAAGATGAGCATGTAAAGAATTGCATGGCAAAGTGACTTTCTAAAATGCATAAGTATTGTTCTAATAAGTGTTGGAAATGTGAACAGAAAATTGGGTAATTATTTCACATGTGGTGGACTTGTGATAAAACCCAGAAACACTGGACTCGGATCCATGAGACTTTGGAGGATATTCTTAAAATTAGATTCCAGGTGAAACCTGAGACTTATTTACTTGGCATGTTGGAAGAAAATTTAGAGAGAGAGTATGGGAGAACCTTACAATATATGATCACAGCTGCAAGATTTTTGTATGCTCAGCAATGGAGACATGTATCAATTCCATTGTGAGAAGATGGGCTGACGAAGACATGCGACTTGGCTGAAGTGAATAAATTGACAATGTTGATTAAGGAGAAATCTTTGGTTAATTAAAAAAAAGATTGGGATTTTTAAATCACTTTTTTGCAACCAAGTTAGGTGTATATATCTGGCTTTTTAAAATAGTAGAGTTTGGGTTAAAAGTAGAAAGTAGAATATTGTATCTGTTGGGTTGAGAGAAGTCATTAGCAGTTTTGTTTGTATCAATTTGTTTTAAGTTTGTAGAGTTTTGTCTATTAGTTTGTGCATTTTATGAATTTAAAATAATTTTATGTTTATGCTTTTTCTTTCTGTTAATAATTTTCTTTAATTACTTGTTGCTTCCTTTGAATGTGAAATCAGTGAAAAATTACACCCCTGCTCTTTGCATCTCTGCTGTTTGGTGATCTGAATACACTGTGAACATGAAGTGCTCTTCTTCCTAATTTTGTCTTAGAATATATTAATTTCTCTTTTATCTTCCAGAGTGTACATCCAGAGCAATCAAAATAAAATGCTGAGGTCACTGGAAGAAGAAGGGGACAAAGGAATAGGAGCTGCATAGCAACAGTGATTACCTCCAGGGAAGAAGCAGAAAATGAGCAGTGTAACCACAAAACTGTTCTTCAAAATGTTTCTGGTTGTGAATAAATTCTTGATGATTGTTCTTTCTTAAAATAATAAGAAGAATATCATATGTGAAAGGGTCTGGCTTTTATTGTGGAGTATTGTTGATGGGAGGGGATTGTGTGGGTAGAGCTTTTAGTTTTCATTCATGGATTGGTTGCAGTGTCCTAGCACTGCCTGCATGACACACCATAATGGATGCATGGGACCTCTAGTTTTTTTATTCCTTTAAAAAAAAACCCTCAATAACCTTACCAGTGGTACCTCAGAGAGCCCTCTCTTTTTTCCCCAGTTAAATTGTACACAGTGCTGCCTTGGCCTTTATGTAATACTCATTGTTATGCGACCCCCAAGCATCATGATTTCCTGCGTGGCAGGGGGTTGGACTGGATGGCCCTCATGATCTCTTCCAACTCTGCAATTTTATGATTCTATGATTCTATATAGGATTACCATATTTTGAAAACCATAAACAGAGGACACATTTACTGTTTCAAACCATAAATCATGGCAATGACTCCCATTGAGGACCCAGACCATAGCCCCCGCTCCACTCCCCCAATGAATATACAGACAACTACAACTTCATTACATAATGTATTGATTACAACATAACCATAAAAGGCTTAGGTACAGGTTAGTATAAAAATTATATATATATATATATATATATATATAACGATTGGTGATAAGGGCTGCAACTTGCTATCTGCTGTAAATGGTTGGCGTCATTGCATGGGTCCAGATCCCTTCATTGCCCAACCCAACATTGGCCAATGGCTCCATGTCAGCTGCTGCTGACCCCTCCTGGAGGAGAGAGCTCCTGGCTGAGCCATCCTGTGAGACTCTCTCCCCTCCCCTGGAAACAACCTAGAGCAAAAATGAGGAGGGTCTCCGTGAACTTGAACTTAAACTTAAACTGGGACTTGCTGGAGACCCCCCCCTTTTCTAGTTACTTGGACTGGGGCCCATGCCATCCACAGCAAATTGCAACAAAGATATAATAAGCATACGTAACAGTGGGTAGGCCTTCGGCTCCTTTGAGCCAAATGTGCGGTCTATGACGGGGTGCCGACTAAATACCGGGCCCTTCGCAGGCTCGCATGTCATCTGGCCATACCGGAAACGCAGCTGGATGACCTGCCTCTTTGGGACCAACTGACCAATCAGAGTGAGGCAGGCTCACCCTGATTGGCCCATCCATTTTCGTGCCCCTCCAACTGCGGGGAAAGCTGGGAAGAAGACAGTCCGAGCATGGTGGCCCCCTCGATGGCCATGTGACCACGAGGCGGGCCACCCAGAAGAGAAAAGGGGGGGAAGAGACTGGGGGGGGTGCTGGCCGGGCTACAAAAGGCCCCAACCACCAAGCCGGTAAGCCCCCTTATGTTAAGCTGTGATAATTACTACTAGAAATATTCCTTACTGTCACTGTATTAAAAAAAAGCAATTTTAATTGATTATGTAGCAATATTTAATTATATTGACTATTGATCTGGTTACAATTGAATTTTCAGTGCCTAATTGTAAAATGAAGTGTGCTCAAATTACCACAAATAATACACTTTGAAACAAATTGGTATGTGAAACTCCTGAATCTGTACCTAGTTGGTCCCTTTCGACTGCACTTTTTTCTTCTTCTTGACATTGACTAGCTGAAGCATACTTCTTAGTAAAACTGATTGCTTTGGGGACTTCCCCCACTGTACTTTAACCTTGTATGTCTCTCTTCCTCCTCCTCAGAGCTCTATTATGAGATAGCCTACTTCATCCAGTCTGGACCTTGTAAGAAAACCTGAACATTTTTAAAAATTGCCCAGACAGAAATTTTAGCTCTGAGAAAGAGAACATGTCAGGGACTAGGAGAATATCAAATTTTAATTCTAAAAAAGAGGACAGGGAAGGGATAAAATATGGTAATCCTACCTAATACTTTCAAAAGTGTCCATGTGGTCCCCCATTTTCCTGTTCTCCCATTAAACCTCTGGAATCTTATCAGGTGTTTTAAAGGATGTAGATCTACAGACAAGGAAGGGGAATGGAGTAGAAACAAACTCCCACTACTCCTGTTTTGTCACCCTCCATGAAGGCTACAAATTCTTGTTCGCTTTATTCTCAGAAGAAATCACATAGTTTTACTCCTTGCCTGAAGATAGCCATAGGGGTTGTCTAAATGGTGAAAATACTCCCTGTAGAATTCAAGGAGAATAACATTTGTCCCAATGGGATCCTGCATCATTTTGCCATATTCGGAAGGAGGGGGGCCAAAAACGCCATATACTCCATGGGGAAAACCTTCACGGATTTCCCCAAAGTTTTTTTTTTTTTAAAATACAGTGTGGAGTGTGCACATTCCTGCTTGTTGGGATAAGCAACACAAATTGATGCATTTCCTCATATGAGTGGAAGTGGGAAGATGGTTGGTTAGACATGCATGGAAGACATGCAAGCAGCCAAAACCACCATTTTGGATTTTCGCCGTAGTGATCTTGCACTACATTGAAAAAATAGCCCTTTCTTATTTGCTTTAAAGCAGAAGGTAGTACTGTTGCACCATGGATATGTGTTTTTTTTTTTAAATATTCAGCAGTGGGAACTCGAGGTAAATAACAATTCAAGTAATTCACTTATACCCGCCACCTTGATTTACAGGCATGCCTGTTTGAACAGTGAAAGTGGATAGCTTTGCATGCCTGCGGTCTTCAAAAAAACAACAACACACAAATGAGGCAAATAAAAGCTGCTGCAAATTGTCATTACTGCACATCAATCCACATTTTATTGCCTTGTATAGACAATCCCATATATCTCTTGAACTTTTCAAGGAGAGATCTTGCTTTTCCAAGAATGATTTTTGTGCAAACTGGGCAACAGAATAATTGCAAAAAATTATAAAGCTACCCAAAAGTGTTGTTGTTGTTGTTGTTGTTGTTTGCCTTCAAGATGTTTCTGACTTATGGTGACCCTAAGCTGAACCTATCATGGGATTTTCTCAGGCTGAGAGTATGTGACCTGCCCAAAGTCACTCAGTGGGTTTTCATGGCTGAGTGGGGATTTACATGGACTTATTAAAAATGCAAGCATTAGATGGGTCATTTATGCCTTTCTCATCAATTAGCCAGTCCTTCTTTGCTCACTCTGTGTGCGATCTTTGCTTTAGGGAAAAGTGAAGAAACTGTAACTTTGATCTGAGAGTGTTTGCATAAGTTAAAGAAATCTTGAGGGAGGGGGAAGAAAGCACTCCTTGTCTCTGTCACATGGTGGAGTCAAGAATCCTTGCAAAGGCTGCTGATTTCTCAGCAGGCTATCCCAATGCTTCAAACCTGACACTCTGATTGAAAATGAGAAACTCTATGACTATTTTATACATCTTAATCGTCTCTTAAAGTTTTGTATTGGCCAGCCTCCTCTATTCAAGGACAGACAATGATCTTGGTATGAGAAGGGTGATGGAAATGGAATAGGTTAAGCTACCCACTCCTACTCCTCATGCGTAGAAGCAAAATGTTTAAAATATGTGAAGAAGGTTTTGGTGAGAGATAAACCCTGTAATTCTTCAGCACTGCACAGATGGCATGACCTGAATAAATGCTAAAATGTAAGCATTTTCATAATGTTGACTTAACATTGCATGGTTTTAATCAGGTTTCCTCCCACCACCACATACACATACGCACACCAGTCCTACCTGGAGGCAGTACTTGATACAGAATAAAAATAGGTGTGCCTAACATGAACAGAATAATACGTGGATGTTTTTACAAGAAGCGGGAAAGACTGATGTCATTTTAGGCATCATTAAATCAGTGTGTCTTATGATTATTGATTTCTCACTACATATAGAAATTCATTGCTATCATAGATTCAATTTCTATCATGAACAAATATCCCCAGGCTATAGAGTAGCTGTAAGGTGCAATTGTTCATAGAATTGCTTATGTATTGATGCAGTTACAGTGGCACCATATGTGATGCAGAGAGAACAGATCCTTCCTCTTAAGCTGTGAAACAGCCCGGGGATAGTCTTAGGAGGGGGAGAGAAAAGGCATTGCCCTCCAATAAAGGTTCTGCCCCTGAACAGTATGTTCTTTCAGTTCTGAAATTTTTAGCTTTTCAGTAACTTAAAATTTCAGTCGAGCATTCAGAAATACAGTTTGGCATCCAAAGAAAAGAGGCAGATACTGAGGGACTGCAATAACAGCAAATATGAAAGTTCTAAGTGTAAATCATAGAATCATAGAATTGCAGAGTTGGAAGAGACCACGAGGGCCATCCAGTCCAACCCCCTGCCACACAGGAAATCACGATCAAAGCATCCCTTACAGATTGCCATCCAGCCTCTGTTTAAAGACCTCCAAGGAAGGAGACCCCACCATGCTCCGAGGGAGTGTGTTCCACTGCCAAACAGCTCTTACTGTCAAAAAGTTCCTCCTAATGTTGAGGTGGAATCTATGTTCCTGGAGCTTGCATCCATTGCTCCATGTTCCAGTCTCTGGAGCAGCAGAAAACAAGCCTGCTCCATTCTCAATGTGACACCCCTTCAAATACTTAAACAGGGCTATCATATCACCTCTTAACCATCTTTTTTCCAGGCTAAACATACCCAGCCCCCTAAGTCTCTCCTCATAAGACATCGTTTCCAGACCTTTCACCATTTTAGTCGCCCTTCTTTGCACACGCTCCAATTTGTCAATATCCATTTTGAATTGTGGTGCCCAGAATTGGACACAGTATTCTAGGTGAGGTCTGACCAAGGCAGAATAGAGCGGCACTATTACTTCCCTTGATCTTGACACTTTACTTCTATTGATGCTGCCCAAAATTGCATTGGCCTTTTTAGCTGCCGCATCACATTGTTGACCTATGTTCAACTTGTGGTCTACTAGGACTCCTAGATCCCTTTCGCACGTAGTCTTGTTCAGCCAGGTCTCTCCCATCCTATATCTGTGCATTTCATTTTTTCACCCTATGTGCAGTACCGTACATTTCTCCTTATTGAATTTCATTTTGTTAGCTTTGGCCCAGCTCTCCAGTCTATCCAGGTCATTTTGAATTTTGATCCTCTCCTCTAGGGTATTAGCTACTCCTCCTAATTTGGTGTCATCTGCAAATTTGATAAGTATGCCCCTAATTCCCTCATCTAAGTCATTGATAAAGATGTTGAATAGCACTGAGCCCAGGACCAAACCTTGTGGCACCCCACTGGTCACATCTTTCCAAGATGAAGAGGAGCCACTGCTGAGCACCCTTTGGGTTCGGCCGGTCAACCAATTATAAATCCATTGAACAGTTAACTTTTCTAGCCCATATTTTGCAAGCTTGTTTGGAAGAATGTCATGGGGAAACTTGTCAAAGGCCTTACTGAAATCAAGGTATACGATATCCACAGTGTTCCCTTCATCTACCAAGCTGGTAATTTTATCAAAAAAAGAGATCAGATTAGTCTGGTATGACTTGTTTCTCTGAAACCAATGTTGACTTTTTGTGATTATGGCATTGCCTTCTAAATGTTCACAGAATCTCTGTTTAATGATCTGCTCTAGAATCTTCCCTGGTATTGATGTCAGACTAACTGGACGATAATTGGTGGGATCCTCTTTTTCCCCCTTTTTGAAGATGGGGACAACGTTTGTCCTCCTCCTGTCTGCTGGGACTTCTCCTGTTCTCTAGTAGTTCTCAAAGATTATTGCCAATGGCTCTGAGATTATATTTGCCAGTTCTTTTAATACTCTTGGATGTAGTTCATCTGGTCCTGGAGGTTTAAATTCATTTAGATTAAGAAAGTATTCCTGTACTACCTCTTTGCTTATTCTGTGCTGGATTTCCCCTATTGTGTCCTCTGTTCCTTTATCCTCAGGTTGGTCCCCCTTTTCCTTTTCTGAAAACACAGAGGCAAAGAAGGTGTTGAATAATTCTGCCTTTTCTCTGTCCTCTGTTAGCATTTTAACGTCTTCTCCGCGTAGTAGCCCTACCATTTCCTCTTCCTCCTTCTGCTGCGGACATACCCAAAAAAACCCTTTTTATTGTTCTTAACCTCTCTAGCAAGCCTGAGCTCATTCTGCACTTTAGCTTTTCTGACTATACTCCTACACGTGTTTGCTATCTGTTTGAATTCTTCTTTGGTGATTTCCCCCTTTTTCCATTTCCTATACATGTTCCGTTTAAAACTTAACTCCATTGAAATTTCTTTAGTCATCCATCCTGGTTTCTTGAGATACCTCCCATTTTTCTTCCTCAATGGTACTATTTGAAATTGTTCCTTCAGTATCTCCCTTTTGAGAAAGTCCCACCCATCTTGAGGTGTCTTCTCTTTTAGTATTCCTGACCATGGGATCACCCCCAGTATTTCCCTGAGTTTATTGAAATCAGCTCTCCTAAAGTCAAGAATGTGTGTCTGACTATGCCTGGCTTCTCCTTTCCATTGTATAACAAACTCCAGGAGAACATGATCACTCTCACCTAAGGATCCCACCACGTGCACCCCATTAACCAGGTCATCCCTGTTGGTTAGGATCATATCTAAAATAGCTGACCCCCTTGTTGCCTCTTCCACCTTTTGGAACATGAAATTATCTTCCAGGCAAGTAAGGAATTTGCTAGACCTTGAAGTTTTGATTGAGTTAGATCGCCAGCAAATATCAGGTTAGTTGAAGTCACTCATTACTACTACATCTCTCCTTTCTGCGTGTGTGGTCATCTGTTCTAGAAAGGCATCATCCAATTCCTCCATCTGACTTGGGGGTCTGTAGTAGAGTCCCACAATAACATCCCTGTTGTTTCCCTCCCCTTTAATTTTTATCCAGATGCTCTCCACCTGGCTTCCAGTATTGCTGTCATGGATCTCTTCCCTTGTGTATATATCCCAGACATATAATGCTATTCCTCCTCCTTTCCTGTTTGGCCTATTTCTTTTATAAAGGTTATACCCCTCTATTCCTACATTCCAATCATGCGACTCATCCCACCAGGTTTCAGTAATGCCTATTATATCATACTTGCTTTGTAGTTCTAGGAGTTCAAGTTCATCTTGCTTATTTCCCATGCTCTGTGCATTAGAGTAGAGACATCTAAGACCATGTGTTCCCTTTACTTGCTGCCTGAGCAAGTTTTTTTGCCTCCCACTGTTGGGTCCTTGAGCTGTTTGCCTTGTTCCCTCTATGACAGCTTGACTATTTTCTCCAGCCCTTTTGCCTTCCAGAATACTGTCTCCCTCCCCCATATGACTCAGTTCAAAGGCCTCCTGATGAAATTCTTGAGACTGTAGGCAAAAATGTTTCTGCCAAGTGGTGCGAGATGCACCCCATCTCTTGCCAGAAGTCCCCCCTCATGGAAGTGCAGCCCATGATCCAAGAATCCAAATTGTTCTCAGCGACATCATCTACGGAGCCAGTTGTTTACGTCGGCTATTTTCCTCTCCCTTCCTGGACCATGCCCTTCAACTGGAAGGAGAGACGGGATGACAACCTGTGCATCTATTTCTTTCAGCTTCCTCCCCAGGGCCTCATAATCTCTTCTGATCTTCGGAAAGCTGTGCCTTGCAGTATCGCTGGTTCCCACATGGATCAAAAGGAAGGGGCAATGATCCGTAGGCTTGACGAGTCTTGTCAGCCTCTCTGTCACATCACGGATCTTTGCCCCAGGGAGACAACACACCTCCCGAGACATCTTGTCAGGCCCACAAACCACTGCTTCTGTACCCCGCAGCAAGGAGTCCCCCGCCACCACCACACGCCTCCCCTGAGGCTTCGCAGCTGCTGTTCCTTGTGGTGGTAATCTCAAGGTCCCCTGCACTGCCCCTGAAGTCTGTCCATACTCTTCTTCCTCATTGTCCTTGATAACAGAGAGGGCTTCTAATCGATTCTGATATTTGATGTCTCACTCTCTGTAATGCTTGAAATTTGGGAACAGCAGGAAATTTTCTCTCTCCCCCACAGCACCTCATTCCTCCCCCAGTAGCTGGAGACTGCATATGTATTCACACTGAAATGTATGCAGAATTGTCTTCATAGGCAAGTATTACTTCAGCATGAGGACAGAAGACAATATTTATATCCTTTATTAATTAAGGCTGGCATCCCGCTAATCAGTTATCATGTTGTAAATTAAATTTATGACCTTGTAACTGTCCCCATGCACATTTATGATTTTGCTGCCATTGTCATGATTGTAAATGTCCCTGAACACTACCCCCTAATTAAAATCCAGCCAGCTGCACTGAGGGATGGAGTTCTCTGGTGCTGATTGAGCAGGGCATTGAAAGATTATGTGTCCAGCTCTCCCCTTCCATCAGTGATCACTGAGGAGTTGTGATAGGACCCCACATGCATCCCTGCTTCTTCTCAGTAAACTACTGATTACTGGTTGGAGGAGGTGGGACACGTCACCCTTCAGCAACCCACTTACCAGCACCCCAGAACTGTGTTCCTCAGTGTATCTGACTAAATTTTATGGTGGGTTTTGAGGGTCACATCAGGTGACAAGTCATATACATGGTACCATGGGTACATGTCTGAGCAGGTCTAAGGAGATTATCAGACAAGCATTTTTGTCCCACTATATTTTAAAGTGTGAGTATCCTGGCATAATAACACTTCTTATCACACATTGCCATAATCACGAGAAAGAGCCACCCCTGAATTATTGCAACATGACTACTAGCACTGTTTACTTCCACGTTTTCACATGGATGAGACTTCAGTAGTTCTCACGGGAAGACACGAGTGCACTTAAAAGTCTAAAGACACCTAAATTAACAAAGAAAACAAACACACAAGCACTGGAACACAATAAAAACTTGCCAGCAAAACAGGAAGGTTCATAAAAAGAGCATCCCATACCTAGTTTTTATGTTCTCACCTGGAAGTGTTCTAGCTGGAACCGCCCATGAATACTTCAATCACACCAGCAGAACAGGGCACGGTTTCAGATACAAGCAATACCATGAAGAAAACACCACGGGATTTCAATTTGCGGCTTGGCCCACTAATAAAAAAATGCACCTTTTTTTACAGCAGCAGAACACAAGGAGGACGACTTCAGGTGAGAGGGGAGCCTTTTCGCAGTATCCTGTCAGTGTTATCACACCATATTTGCCACATCTGATAATCTCCTAAGTAATTAAGACCACTTCATGTAAAAGGCTAGCATGCTTGAAGAGGGGGACTGCAGTGCTGTGGCTTTTCTCTGCCTTTATGCTGTACAGCCTTTCTATGAACAGAAAGCATTTTGCATGGAAATGTTTGCAAGGTGTATTCACCATTGCCACTGTAAATCAACAAACACTTTCAAATATTTAAATTAAATATATGCTTCAATAACATCATAAAATTTCAGCATAACAGAAGATTAAGTTAGTACTGACAGCTGGAACTTGGGCAGGGCCAGCACTGTCATGAGGTAGAGCGAGTGAGAGAGTTGCTTCAGGCATCAGACATTTGATGCCTTGCAGGAGGCAGGAATTGCAACAACCCACTTTGCCATACCCTTTCTGTAGGACAATATAGTGTGAGTTTCAGAGAACCTGTTCCATTTGCCCTGACCTATTCTGAGGCCTTCAGATGTGGTAGAGGATGAACCCTGCATCTGAGCTTTGCTTACCAAGGCTGCTGGCACACTGCAAAAATAATGCAGATGGATACTATGGAATCCTGGGATTTGTAGTTTGTTGTGGCACCAGAGTTCTCTTACATAGAATGCTAAATATCTCACAAAACTATAAACCCCAGAATTCCATAGGTTAGAGCTATGGTAGTTGACACAATGTGAAACTGCATTATTTCTGCTCTGTATCGGCAGCCCAAGAGTGTTGAATTAAAATTTACCTGCCAGCCCAAGTGGCTTCTACAGTTGTAATGAGGGGATCCAGGCTTATGATCTTTTCTTCGGGTAGCAAAATGTCTTGAGCTGGCTCTGATCTATGATGACCTTAGGGTGAGTCCCCATCCTGTTCTTGACTTTCCTCTTTTTCTATTTCCGGTGCCTGCTGGCTGTACACATAGCACATGCACTAAAGGCATTGCATAGGCTACTGCATCAGAATGGGAATTCTGGTCAGTGTGTAATGGAACTGCAATGCTACAACATGCAGTTCTGCAGTGGATCCTTGTAAACTCTCCCTGCCTGAATATGACTTTACCTGCTCAGATCATAGAATAGGAGTGTATGGGAACAAATAACCCTAAGGTTAAGGTAAGGACTTGGTTGATTACAGATTCTGAGTCTGATGTTCAAGGTAGTGATTTAGTGGGAGTGAAATGCCTTGTAAGGAAATGAATGACCTTTGCTCAGCCTCTCTGTTTGTGACTGTTTTATAAAACCTCCAAGTTGCAGTTAATAATGATGATTTATATTGCACTCAGATGTGAGCTCAGTGCATTGCAGAAAACTTAAAACAGATGAATCTTGTCATGAGTTCTCAGATCTTTGAAACTATGCCACAGTTAGAAGACCAGACTACAGACACATAAGCACACTTGAGAGACTTTCTTTAGCAGCAGCTTGTTTGTCCATTGCAAACTTAATTTTATACTTCAGAAGGAGTTCTAGAGTGGGTTTAGTGAGTGATTCGGTACAGTTTGTTATGGGAAGTTATGAAATCAAAACCTCTGGAGTAACTACATTGCCTAGTTCAATTTCATCCCTTCAATGTGATCTGCAGTGTTCCTACCAGCAGACTAGGAAATGAAAATCTTTTTAAGTGACATTTTCATTCTACTGCTTAGAACCCAATCAGCATTGTTCTCCTGTTAAGTATCATATTGTGTTATGGGATTTCCCACCACCTTCCACACAGATATGCATTTTGAGCAATATTTTCCTAATGTATGTATTTGTCACATATTCTTCTTAATATGTGCACTTTCCACATTACCTAAAGTGTTTTTGTATATATCTTTCAAATACATGTGTTTTAGTTTTGTATGTTTATTTCTGAATAAATAAAAAAAGAAATAAATATAGTCTGCAACTTTCAGTTTCCTCCCAATAACAGGAAAATAAAATATGCATGGACACTTTTTCTTAACAATAGTTTCAGAGATCATAAAACAGATATTAAAAAAAAACCCATTGAATATGAATTTCTTTTCCATCCTAACACCCAGGAATGGACAAATTAGAAGAAAAGAGTTAATGTATTTGGTTAATCATTAATGAGCCAAATAATTTGATTCAATTACATTAACATTAAAAATAGGTAAAATTTAACTATTGCATTTATGTTCAATTACTATTTAAGTTTAAATTCTTTACCAGAAGTGAAAATCCTTACCAGATTAAAGCTGAAAAATATCTTTGGTTCTGTCATTTTTATGTGACCTGATAGATTAATGACAGGACATAACACTGGATGATCACTGCTCTTTCTCGTGGGAGTTACAAATGATGCCAGCAGCATGACTGTTGTACAATGGTTCCAAATACACGTTGTGTCCCAATAAACAACTTGTCCCAAGTTGGGACACATTGTGAAATGGGAGCCCTAATTATGCAACAGGACATCTTGCTTGGTGTCCCATTGTGCATCATCATGATTCACTCCCACAGTTGTGTATCATGTCAGCAACATCATCATGAAGTTATGCATCATAGCTTCTGAGGCAGAATATCACCCAACATACTGCTTCTGAGAGAGATTATTTGGTAGTTTGGAGTCCAGTGTAAAAAGTCCCATGTGGAAGACAGAGCTATCTGAAGACCTGGACTAAAATATCATCAGCATAGGGATGTAAATCTTCATAAATTTCATCCTGCTGCAAGAAAGTCCTCAAAAACTCCTCAGTTCTCAAGATTTTTTTTTAAACAACAACAACCCAACCACATATGTTTTTGTGTAGAAAATGGCATTTTCTGTGCAGAAGTGTTCTTTCTGTGCAAAAAATAAAAATCATATTTTCAGCAGAAGGGAGTTGCTTTTTAAAAAAGTGCTGTTTTCTGATTTTTAAAAATGTATTTCCAATGCAAAGTAAATCCTAAATTGTGAAGATGCTCTTGCCTCCAGTGTCCTCTTTCACAGGATTTCCTGACACTTGTTTATCTTTCACACCATTTCAATTTCAAATATTCTTTCCATCTTTACACCAGCATGTTCTATGTACTCCATTTAATAATGAGGGGATGTATGGTGTATAGAACTCTTGAAGTAATGGTTGGAGATGGTTCAGGGATGGATGAGGTCAAATTAAGTGAGGTTTAATCCAGCCAAGAGAGAGATTCTATGGTTTGGAAAATTATGCACACTGCATAATTACGCACGAAAGGTCTGGAAACCATGCCTTATGAGGAAAGACTTAGGGAGCTGGGTATGTTAGCCTGGAAAAAAGATGGTTAAGGGGAGAGATGATAGCCCTGTTTAAGTATCTGAAGGGGTGTCACACTGAGGATGGAGCAAGCTTGTTTTCTGCTGATCCAGAGACTGGAACACGGAGCAATGGGTGCAAGCTCCAGGAACAGAGATTCCACCTAAACATTAAGAGGAACTTTCTGACAGTAAGAGCTGTTTGGCAGCGGAACACACTCCCTCGGAGCGTGGTGGGGTCTCCTTCCTTGGAGGTCTTTAAACAGAGGCTGGATGGCCATCTTTCAGGGATGCTTTGATCGTGATTTCCTGCAGGGCAGGAGGTTGGACTGGATGGCCCTTGTGGTCTCTTCCAACTCTACAATTCTATGATTCTATGATTCTATGGCTGGAGGTTTACAATTGGTGTTAGACAGTGTCACACTCCCCCTGGACCAAATGAGTAGTTTGGAAGCTGCCCTGGCTTGACCTTAACTGGCGAAGCATTGGTTCTGTCACAGTTGGATTATTATAATAGCCAACTGCTAGATTTACCCTCCTGCTCTCTTCTTTCTGGTTTTAATTCAGAACAGTCCTGTCCAAGTTGTTTTAATTCTCCCTAAATATTCACATGTCTCCTCTCCCTGTAGATCCCTTCACTGGCTGCTAGTTTGGGCCAGGGCCCATTTCAAACTTTTGGTTCTATTTAAGACTCTGCACTCTCATCTCTCCCAGTACCTGGCAGCTCAGCTAGTATGGTATGTACCATCTAGGACTTTAAGATCCACAGGCAAAGGATTATTGTCTGCTTCACTGACATGCACAGCTCTGTCCAGGCTACAAGCCTTTCAGGACCTGGCTCAATATCTGCAAAGTGATCTTCCTTTGGACCTCCACCTGGAAGAGGATCTCACCCATTTTCATAAAGGGTTGAAGACCTTCCACTTTAATTCACCAGGTCAAGCTGCAGAGTTGTGCCTAAAGTTGCTGAGATGGGTAGTGACTGGTGGGGTGTTGGGGATTTCATTTCATTTCACTTCATGAATATTTACAGTGTTATGTTTTATTGTCCCTATCTTTGATTGTATAGGTTGATTTTCCTTCCTTTGGTGAAAGGGGCATTTTAAATAAATGTTGTTGTTGACATTCCTGATAGAAATAACGAAGATCAGAAAACCAAGGGCCAGAATAGATGCAGTGCCTTTCAAACAGTGAGCTCATGTATTATGTGTTTCAGTTCCTTAACCCCCAATCTGAAATGCCCCAGAAACATTTCAGTTGGGGTGCTGCCAGGCTGCAAAGGTAGTCTTGGGGAGGGGATCATCAGTTGTAACTATAATGATACATCTCCATCATTGTAGTTGCAATGAAAATGCAGGATCTTGACACTTCTACTTGCATTGGGAGGGAGTTTTCCATTGTTGCAGACTTCACCTTTCTGTTTCTTTATCCCTTACACACACAGACACAGACATGCACACCAGCTGTAGCTGAGTTTACCCACATGGGAAAGTCTACCTATCTTCTTTTTAAAATGTATCTCAGAATCCCACCAACATTCTCATCCAATTTCCCTATCATCTTGCAAGATCTCTGCCTCCTTTTCTTGAGGGAAATGTGTACATATTTTGGTGCACACTTTCTCTAATGTACACATTGAAAAGAATACTCACACATTTTCTTATCCTCCATGAGAAAGGCTATCTTGATACATCAAGGAAACAGTCAACAGCTGTAAGCCTGATTCGTTGGTTGGTTTCCATTTTAGGCCTATTGGGAGGGGTTACTCAAAAGTAGCTCATACAAAAACCCAAGTTTTATGCACAAATTAATTTTTCACCAAAAAGTTCAAAAATGTGAACAATGGTTGGAAAATGTGCAAAAATGCTTCTAATCTTGCATAGACTGGAGTTGTTTTTAATCCTCCATTCTTATGTGTGAGAACAAAAATAAGCAAAGCTGTGCATCCCTAGTCTCAGGGTATGCATTTTTAGCCATTTTCTCCTTTGACTAAAATAGGTTTGTGCACAGTTTTCAAATGTGCACATATTTAATTGTACACATGTACTTGGTCAAAATCCTATCTCAAAGGTTGAAACTAGAGCCTGGCTAGCCATACTCAATCTTTGGCTGAAGCTGCTTTATTTCCCCTTCCCCACTGTAGGCTTAGCTCCCCTTATCCTACAGGATGTTTTTAAGTCTATGCAGATTCTAAAGTTTCTCCAGACATTACAATATTATGGATTTTTCTCTGGGTCTCTTATCTCACTGTGTTTTGAGACAGCCAGAGAAACACTTAAGCAACATACCTTAGATATTGAATATCAACATGATATCTTGGCCAAATTAACAATCTCATATTAACCAACAAAACACCTTGTCTGTACAAGACAGCAAACTATATTTTGGCACTTTCAGTTCATAAGCACTGAAGGGTCTTTACATTAGTGAATCTAATTCTCTCCCCTCAGCTGTGCTGGAGGGAAAATTCCAGAAATTCCTAATTTCTGATCACACATGCTCTTGCCTTTCAGGGTAGGCCAAATCAGTGACCCATATTCTTTACTGCCTTTTTTTTAACCATCACATGTCTTCTGCTGCTGACACACTGCAGAAATAATGCAGTTGACATCTCTTTTACCATCATGACTCAATGCTTTGAATGCTGGAATTTGTAGTTTTGTGAGATATTTAACCTTCTCTATTATAGAGCTCAGTGCCACAATAAACTGCAGATCCCTGGACTCCATAGAATGGAGCTATGATAGTTAAAGCAGTGCCAAATTGCATTATTTCTGTAGTATGTCAGCAACCTTAGTTAATTTTCTAAGCCACTCAGGTTCTTTTAATGTTTCCTAGCTTATTTCTGATGTAAATAAATCAATTACTTTTAGTGTTGCTAAATTTTGTGCTGCTGCATGTACTGTCTGTCAAGCCTGTGTACATGCCATTACCCTCCCTCATTTGGAAATGTAGCCTGTGCTGTTTCATGCTCAAAGTTCCATAGCTTTAAAACAGTTATTCTTTTTATACTGCTGGTCATAGACCAAAATAATGATTTGATTAATTGATAAAGATCCTATATTGGGGTTGCTGAACATAAATTGTGCTAAACAACTCTTATGTTGCATAGCCAGGTTGCACAACTAAAACCAAACACCAAATCTGGAAACAAATGAACACGTCTATCTATGCACAATTCATTCTCATATTGAATGATTATGTGCATCCATGTGCAATACATAGACATGAACAATCCCCCTGCGTGCACAACTCTGCCTCTGAAACCTTGAACACAATGTGACAAGTCCACATCAGACAAAAATGTCCAATGACTTTCATAAAGCAACTTATGTGTGTGTAAAACATCAACAGGATTCCAGCCCATGGATTATATATAGTATGTCTGTAAAGAATCTTCTTTTCAATATGGATTTGTTTTCATCACTACAGCCCTTCTAGTTACAAGTGTGGAAATAGAGCAACTTGACCCAGAAAAAACAGCAATGAGGGTGTTACTGAAACACTAACACCTGGAATCAGCCCAGGAATGGGCTTCCCTGAAGGCATTTATTTTTACTAGCTGTAAAAATAATTCTTCCTTTGCTTTAAATGTCAACATCACCTTGATCTGACTGCAGTGAAATTATGGAGGATTGGCAGATAAGTCTCTGAAATGGTTAACATGATGGCACCAACCAACAACAACAAGTCAAAGCCATCGACTCCTGGGGCAATATGTACAGCTGGTGGCCTGACTGATATGACAGTTAAATCCATTGAGAGCCTCCTCCATCATTTACATTGCAAATTTAACAGTCTCCCAAGCCCTGATACTGTCTGTCATAACCATGGCTGAAGCCACCTTCCACAGAACTTGCATGTCTCAGATGAGCTTTCCCATCTCTCCTCCTAGGTTTGAATATAGGCTTAGCAAGAGCAGACATGCTGTATGCTAGATAACTAAGATATTTAGACCTAGTGCCTTATTGCTTTTAGAGAGAATAAAAACTTCTTTGTAGTTTTTGTCCATTTAAATATTTGTTGCATTCATGTGGGCCTTCAAAATGGCATTTCTCAGTGAAAAGTCTCCCAGTATTCATATGTATGTAGTTGTGGTCCTTGCCATTTGGCAGCCTGATTTTCTCTTATCAGAGTGCATAGGGCAATAGAGGGTAAATACTTTGCTGCTCACCAATTTCTACCAGAGTATATAACAGGATTTTGTCATTATTTGTATCATTACACATTCCCCATTTCTCTATGTGATATGAAAGTTAAGGTCATACTATTTCTGAGTTGAATTTCCTCTAGATGAGAGAGTACTGGAGACTTATGATTTCTGCTCATATTTGCTTTATTTACATATATACTGGCAGAACATAAAAAAGCAACCTCTATAAGGCAGAAGATCCCCAGAGAGCAATTTGGTCAGTTTCTTTCCAGTCTCACAAGGCAAGATTCAATTTCTGAAAAGTCCAGAGCTCTCATCTAAGAAAAGCTGCAACATGTGTTTCCCTTCCCCAATTCTACTGTCATTTCCCCTTTCAGCCCCTTTAAATTCTATAGGGCAATTCATTCAAAGAGCACAAGTGATCCCCACGTATCAAAAGATTCTCTCCTGCCTATTGGATTTTTAATATATATATAAAATGGCAACTCCCCTTCTTCACCTATTGAGCAGCAATCCAGTCAGCAGCTATAACGAAATCTCTGGTTTCCTTTCTCCTGATTGTGGGGTTCGGCTACATATAGAGTACACTCCACAATGAGAAAAGGGGAAAGCACAAAATATTTCTTCTGATGCTTACTTAATTCTTTGGTTTACTATGGACAGAAGGGGATTATTCTTCCCCTTTATTTTAAAGCAAAACAGCCTCAAAAGGACGGCTGAAAATTCACCACTGTTAAAGGACCCTGAAAGACTTTAACAAGAATGAAAGAATCATAAAAATAGGAACTGATCCATAAAGATAATCCAAAAGAATAATTTGCATGGAATCCAGAAGAAAGTAAGGGGTGACATGACTGCAGTTAATTCAAGGTCTGACTTTGGCAGTGTTTGCTTACCTAGTGGCAGCAGCAGTTATACAAGCATCAACACTTATTTACATTTCCCATAAGAAAATAGCACTGTAAAACTATATTAAAGACTTCTGGTAAGCTTGCTTTCCCAGACCTGTGTGGCTAATGATGCTTGCAGGGGAGGGGGAAATTGGATGCCCTTCTCAAACAGAGGCCAGAATGCTCTGTGCTTGGTGCAAGGCGCCAAGCTGATGCATGCAATGGAGGCAGAGAGAGAAGGTATTTAAGGCCAATCTTCCCCTTCATGTGTCCTCTTAGATTTTGCTTTTTGTGACCCACCCATCTGCCCTCAGTATAGTGTGAGAGATCCTGGTTGCTTTGGCATCAGGCAGGAATTTCTCCCTTTACCATTTTTTTTAACCTACCCCATACTGTATCTGTAGGACTTGGACAATTGGCTATGGGTGGTGTCTGTAAACAAGTAGTCTGGTGTACACCTTGACAACCTTTTGATGAAGGGTTGAGCTCTGGATTTGCCTCTACAGGTGGGGAAGGAGTCTGCCCTTGGGGTTGATTTGTCATTTACTCTCTCTTCCAATGTTCTGCTTATTGCAGTGTAGATGTGTAAATAGCTATTGCTTAAAACAATTTGTAAGCTGCTCTGATAGCCTTGTGGCTGAAGAGTGGGGTATAAATAAATAAATAAAAATAAAAAAATAAAAAATACCCTGGATTTTGCCTCCCAGTAAAAGACCTACTGGGGAGCAACCCATAGTATTGGTTTGCCCTTAGGGTCAGGTGTTTCAGAAAATGGAAGGCTGAAGAGGTAGTCACTGGGTTGATGCCTGGCCTCAGTTGGACCTGCATCATGTTGCTCTCCACCTTTTTTTTTTTCTCATTCCCATGTCCTTTCCAGTTAAATAGGAAATAGGTCAATAAAGTAGCCCTTATTTAACCCATCCACTTGTTTCTGGTCTCTTTATTTTGGGGTTGGCCATGAAATCATAGTGGTTCCCAGCCCCAGCGTACTGGTACTCGTTGGATCAGAGCACTGGTTAAAGGAGGCTCTGACAGTTATCAGTGATATAATTTTCCTGTGTGAAGACAGAGCTTAGTAACATTTCAGGGATTAGTGTGAAAGGGAGCAGGAAGTCAGCTGGACACATGGGCTGAGCTCTGATTGATTCGTACAAGAATTTGTACAAGTGCAATAATTTGTACAACTCTGTAAATGCATTTCAAACTTTTATTTGCTTGTGTGTTTGTTTGTTTTGGTAAGCCTTAACCAGACTCAATCAAAAAAGTAGTCTTTATTACATCAGCATGATAACACTATCTGGTCATTTAAGCATTGGATGGTTCTCTATGAACTTACCATTTAGAACAGGTTGCTGCAAAATTTTCATCCTAAATCTGTTTTTCAATGTGATATCTAGCTTCCTTAATTCAAAGACTAAGTCTTCATCACTCATATCATGGGGATCATGAGGATTGAATAAAATCTGTCTATGATTCAGATACCTTTCTAAAAAAGAGTCCTTCCTTAATTGCACTGAGCTCCAGGAGCCTGCTCCCTCACTTTTTGTGAATGTTGCCTTTTTAGTCACAACATTCCCATTGAAAGATACACCTCCCCCACCATCACATTCTAAGGCACATTCATATCTAAAATATTGTGCTGAGTACTCTGTATGATTAAGCCAGGTACTCTACATTTAATCAGGAAAGCAAGAATATATGAACCAATCTGAAATTGAAACTTCATTTTGTTTTGTATTGTTTTAAAGCTGTATGTTGCTGGTGCTTTCTCACCAATGAAGTGTTCCACATACTTTGAAAATCCATCTGCACAATGGAATCAATGCCACTTTTCTTTAAGTGATGGCTTCCACTTTGGCCTTTTCCCTCCATAATTTTGGATTTAATGGTAGGCACATTGTTAAGCTTGAGCCCCCTCCTTCTCTTTAGAATAACACTTTCACAGAGAGGGAAAGGAGGACTCTGGCTATTTGTACACTTTGGGACACATTTTCAGGGCTCCTGTAGCTTAGAAATCCCTTGAGAACTGTGCCTCACTTTGGTAACCACCACCACCCACTGCTTGTCACTTAAAACCCAGTTCAGTGGGAAACTGGGACAGTTCTCTGGCTAACCAGTGAATAACACACTCTGCTGGGGAATCCCAACCCCCCTTCTCTATTCCTCAGTGAAGAGACAGGATAGCTATGACTGTGGAAGGCACGTTGACACAGGCTTGTAGAAAAAGAGAGAAAACTTTATTTTTAGTTCAAGCGATTAAAGTTATCATGGAGAGAAATCTCCCATCCGGGTTCTCAGCTTGAAAACTCATAGAATTAGCATTCAATCAGAGGATTAACATAAATCACAAAAACTAACACATTCCTAACTAACCACGTTCTCCTAAGCTAAGAAAATACTAACTTACAATTATGAAGTCCATGTAGCAGTCTCTGATGATGGAATTCAGAGTCATTGGAGAAATCTGCACCTTCAGACTTCATGATATCACTTGTGGCTGTTTTTGTTATCACTCCTCAGCCATGTGTCTGCTCAGCTGGTCTCAAGCCATGTGTGAGATCTGCTCCTCAGACCTTCTCCAGACCATGTGTCAAAGACAAAGGAATTCAGAAACTCAAAACTCCATTAGCCAAATCTGATTGGTTCTTCATTGCCAGATCTGATTGGATTTCCAGTCAGGTGATGTGATGTCATGTTTAGGAAATGAGGGGCCACCCTCTACCTTACCTGTTGCTATGGAAATTTACAGATGATGATGTCATGTGGCTCCATGATGGAGTTGAAGAAGACACTCCATCATGACACACATATTTAATGCTTTCTCCCATGTGAGAGCCAATGTGGTGTAGTGATTTGAGCATTGGACTACAACTCTGGAGACCAAGGTTCAAATCCTTGCTTGGCCATGGAAATCAATTGGGTGACCTTGGGCAAGTCATGCTCTCCCAGCCTCAGAAGAAGGCAAGGAAAAATCCCCTCTGAACAAATCTTGCCAAGAAAACCCCCATCATAGATTCACCTTAGGGTCACCATAAGTCAGAAAGGCACACAACCACAACAATTCACTTGCATCTTATGACCAAAATCAGTTACAACCTTTTTCATCATGATCTGTGATAAAAATATAAATAGTTATTTTTGGTAAAATGCAGTCAAAGCTTGATTCCCCTTCCTACTGTTTAAACATGTTCATGTCAAATTGAGATGTGGGAACATCATCCATGTTTCTCTCTCATATACATACACACAGAGCTGTGGTGAGATCTCACAACATCTGCAAGCTCTTGCCAGCTCTTCCTTGCCCATCCTGTATGTAAAGATTCTCCAGTAACTATGAGAGTCTCTAAAAAATTCCACATACTAACAGATAGTGGGGAATGCATTTTTAAATGGACCCCAAATGTGATTCTTCCCCATGTGATTAACTTTGAGTGAGAAATGTGATTAACTTTGAGTGAGAAAGGGCAAGATTTTTTACTGGCATAAAGGGGGAAATTACATGGTGATCTGGGCTTGAAGTTTGGTGGGATTTAAGCTCAAAGGTGTCCAAACCTGAGGTATTCATTTTTGAACGACCACCACCACCACTGAATTCCAATGCTTACTGGCAACAGTGGGATCAAGTAACTTTCATGTACAAATGTTCCAACACAGACTGTGACATCATTTACTACAATATTGCCACAATATGATTTTAATGAAGTGTGATCCATTTAGTCACTTTAGTTGCTGCTACTCAGGTATTTGACTGCCAGCTATATTCATGTTAATCAGCCCAGAATCAACTTCTTAAAATCATGGAACGAACATTAAAAACACATTATTTTAAATGTAGTGTTGGGATGGAAGGGAGGACAATCAAAATCAAGTTTCTTAGCCCTGCTGAGAAGAGATGTGGGGAATTTGTGGACAGAGCAGGAATTGCAGTGGCTGAAAGAATTGTGCTTCCTAATTAGCAGTAGTTCCTGGTAATGCTGGAACCTCCTCCAGTTTCTAACCGTGCAGAATGAACTTGTTGTCAATGTGGCTGTGATAACATGCTCTCCCATTATCTGGGCAGCACAGCCCACCAGGTAAACAAAGGGTTAACTAGGTGTTGAGAGTAAAGTTATAGTTTATTGGGTGTCAGCATTATGAAGGAGTCACAGATCATGAGGGACAGCTGACCAATGAAGATGTCCAGCAGAAGCAATTTTTGAGATGCTTCTGAGAAGATGTGATAAATACTGTCTCAGGGCTATGAAGCAGGGGAGAGAAGAAAAAAGGAGACGATCAGAGAGACGCTTGAGCCAGGGGGCTCTCATACCAGCTATGGGGGATGCTTGGTAGAGGATGAGCTAGAAGGCCTAGACTCCCAATCCCCATGAATAGCTAGGCCTTTCAGCTCATCCTCTACCAAGCATCCCCCATAGCTGGCTCAGGCCTCTGTTTGTTTTGCTTTGTACTTCTCTCTCCTGTCTCATGGCCCTGAGATAGTATTTATCACCTCTTCACAAAAGCATCTCAAAGTTTGCTTCTGCTGGACACCTTGATTGGTCAGCTATCTCTTATGACCTGTGACTTCTTCATGATGCTTACCCCCCCACACACACACACAATACCTAGTTAGCCCTTTGTTTACCTGGCAGGCTGTGCTGCCCAGATAATGAGAAAGCCCAATATCACAGGGGCATTCTAAAGGGGCTGAAGTAAGTCATCCCTCTTCTTCTATATGGTTTCATCAGTTAAGTTCAGGACAGGTAGCTGGCAGCTTCCATGACAGAAGGCTAGCAAATTCAGTCCAGATTTCAGTTTGAACTATAAAAAGCCATCTAGTAGGCCAAACCCCTATCTCCAAAATAGTTCAACAGCTTGGCCAATCTAAAGACCAAAGTAGATTCATTACCTCTAAGGGTACCACACCTGCTCCTGAGTAGGAGAGGATACCCCTGAAGATCATCTAGCTGTTACCACCCACTGATTTATCCCACATGATCCAGTAACTCAGTGGGAAATTACTAAAGGCTTCCAACTTGCACTTTTCCCACCTCTGATTCTGCAGAGGTTTCCACTCCCTCTTGCCTTGTGAAAGATGTGAATCCTATATTCATATGCACACACACAACCCAAGCAAAAGGAAAATGAGAAGAGTGTGGGAAGAAGATATCGTTAAAGGAAAACTTTTATCCTAAGCAAGCAATCTACGTTCAAAAAAGAGTATCTTTTATATGAAGGCAACTTCCTTCAGGTGTTACTTAGGACTTTATCAGACCACCCTCCATAAAAGTTCTTTAGCCAGAATATTTTGAAGCATTTTTATGCTGGCAAAAGATCCCTCTTGATCTGACCTACCCGTATCTTTAGAAGTGTTCACAGACAGCCCAGGCACTAACAGAGAGTGAATGGAGCTTTGTTAACTTCCTGGTTCAATATATACTGATTCTCGAAACAAGACACTAGCATGGGAAATTAAAAAATAAAAGCAAAATAAACACATAGAAAGTATAGCAAAGCACAAAAAGACACCTAAAAATTCCCAAGTACATGGGGGGGGGGTGTTTCATAAAAAGAACATCCCCTACCTGGCTGTCACAATCTCACCTGGAAGTGTTCTGTCACTGATGCTGTCTTCATGTGAGCACAATGGTGAGAGGATTCAAACACCAGCAATGCTGACAACAAGGTACCACAGCTGATCTATTGACAGCTTGGGCCCATCAATAAAAAGGAGCAGGCTTATCAGAATACATGATCACGAAAGGACAATGTTATTTGGTACATGCACCCTTTCACGATCATTAGGTGTCCTTATGACACAATATTTGCCTGGTCTGATAAAGTCCTTAGGAGAAGTTACAAAGTTACTAACGACCTAGGTCATATTGTGTTAAAGAACATGATCCCTCATGCAACTACCTAAATATTCCTATTCTACTCACGGTAACAGATGTCTGGGTGCCTTTTGCCAGCCTGCAACTAAGTTTCCTCAAAGTCCCAGTCTATTTCTTTCTGTGTGTGCCTTGTGGCACCCCGAGGTTTTATATCATCTTACTTGGAAGAATCTCAAATCATTGGCACTTCATCCCAACAGGCCACCCTCATTGTGCAATTGCCTCTCATGATTTCTGTGACTCCTCCATGAAGCGGAGCCTAATAAATCTAACTTAACACATCATTAATCCTTCGTTTACCTAAAGAGGAGGCTAAACCCCTCAGCTGTGTTTCCTAGAAAATGGGAGAGCCCATTGTCAAACCCCACACTGATGTGGAAGCCACCAGCTGCCACTTGTCCGTCAAACAATTTCAGTGCATCTCATCTTCTCATATAAATAGGTCAACAATTGGCTGGTTCAGTGCAATTTAGCGGAAGGTAGAGCCATGATTATTATTGGCAATCATCCTGAGGAACTGGAGCAGTGAAATAAGAATTATCCAACTTTTCATGGTTTGCTAGACTAAACTGAAGAAATATGAATTTGGAAAATTTAGAGCCTTGCCACCTTGGATATGGGGGTAATGCTGCTGCTGTTGGGGTTTCCTCTGGACATTCTTCTGGAATATGAACCTTGAAAAGTAAAGACTATTATATGATTTGATATTTCAAGTCAGGGTGTGGTTGTTTAAACTAAGCTGACTGACAGGAGTTGTGCTCCACACTAACTTGTGTATCCACACAAAATTTGAGTAAAATGATATTAGCTTGTTGAGAATGCTGCAGGTCAAACATATGCATCCAATACAGTTGTGAACAAGAATCAGCCCTTTTGCAGTCTCTTCTGTTACCTTCCTTCAGAGAGTCTGAAGGCAATAATTTGTCATTCTATACCAACATTGTTTTCTACTTTTGCTCCTAGTTAAGTCAAGCACTCTTGTCTTTTTCATTTAGTCCTGTAAGATTTAGTAGATTGCAGTGACTTAGGTTCCCTGTAGAATTGTATTTCTATATTTTTCCCAGCTGCATTATGCAAATGCATCTTGTTTCCTTTGTGACTTCGCCTCATTCAAGGGGTAGACAAAGATTTCTGCTTATTTGTTTCTTGCAAAAAATTCCCCATTGTAATCAGCATTTACTTTAGTGGGACAAGGAGTACTTTGCAAATTCAGTTAAGATCCTGGAGCTTGATAAAAACTGTAGTAGGTATCTCTTCAGAAAATGTACTGGCTGATTCTTTTGGCTTTAGTTGTTATCAAATTCAGTTACAAAATTGTCAATGCATTTGACTTGAATAAAATAAGACAACAGGGTTTTGAAAATTCAATTTTACATAGCAGGCTCATCTCTTCTTGTAATTCAAACCAGGTTGCTAATGATTTGGGACTGCAGATGTATATTTTTAAAATAGCATTAAATATTTTAGTATATCTAGAAAGAAGCTTTCAAAAATAAGATATACCAATTAATTATGTTACACTGCACATTCTACATGCTGATGCACTTCAGGTATGTGGGACTACAAATCCTAGCTGCCCCACCTAACATAATCTGTGGTGAAGCTTCACTGATGTTGAATTCTACTCTATCAGGAAGGCATTAGTTTGGCTTTGTTATAGTTTATTATATTATGTCTCCTCTTTAAAGCTAGTTTATTAAATATCTTCTTCTTTTGATAGCCAGTGGCCTAAATCCAATTGTTAGCCCCAAGTTGATTAACTTGAAGCATGGGATTTATCTATGTGTTGATTTATTGATCAGCAATTGATTCAGTGGGTCGACTTTATTGACAACTAGCAATTAGATTTCACCTTGTGTGCCCAATGTAAATGTTTTATTTGTTGCCTTTATGAAATAGAATGTTATGTTTAACATAAAAGGACAATAACTCAATGTCTTCCATACACATAAACAGACCTCAAGAGAGAGATAAAAATGATGTTGAGAAATAAAGTCAGTCCCTTCTGGTCACTATGTGCTATGAATGAGCCACACATTTGCATGGTGCATGGTGCAGGCACTACACAATACAGTGGGCATACAGCTTTTTGAGTCCCTGTCAGTCCAGGTATATGGGTTTTTCAAAGCTGGAATAAGGAATATATAGCTTCAGCATAAGGACAGAGATAGTGGACATTGGTGAGCACCCAATGCATAGGACTGGTAAATTTAATATCATAAAACCATGAGATGATTACCCAAAAAATTTCTCCACCTGACTCATAAAATACTTTTGCCATCATCTTCTGTCAGTGACCTGGGCCTTTTCTCTAGATTTGGCTCCCATTGTTTTTGTTGAGAGTCCAGATGTTATAGGGTGTTTCCAGGCAGAGAGTGCTTTCAGCACACAATTAAAAGGTACTGTGAAACACTTTCATTTTGTTTCCTTTAAAAAAAATCTTAAGAAAAGAAAATATGGAAGAAACAATGGGAACACACAAGATAATTGTCAGCTGAAGCCAACTTCATCTGGACCCTCCCATAGACTTCCATGACTGAGGCAGTGAGATGACCCTGCAAATGCTTTTTCTGGAAGCCTCATAATTGTCAAATCACCACAGTCTACTGTTTTTCTTCATTGTCATCCAAAAGACATCACTAGACTGAAGACTTTATCACACTACACTGTTATAGTGTTATTATTCCACTTTAACTACTCTGGCTGCCTCCTGTGGAATTCTGGGGTTTGTAGTTTAGTGAGGCCTAAGAGCTCTCTGGCTGAGAGTTCTAAATGCCCCTCCCTAAACTGCAAATCCCAGGATTCCATAGGAGGTAGCCACAGCAGTTAAAGTGGAATAATAGCACCATTACAGTACAGTGTGATGATCTCAAAGACAATTATACAAATATAGTAGCAGCTGTGAATGTTGCATGTGTGCATCATTTGCAGTGTTCTCTAATACACACAGGTACCTGCTGGACCAGTAGAACCCTTATATTTTAACAGGAAAAATCATCAGTGTATGTATTCCTATGTACATGCATGAGGTAATTCAACTGATACAATTCATGTATGTTTTGTAATCTGGCAGCTAGGTCCAAACACCAGTGAGGAGTATTAATGTCCAAGGATCTACGGGTATGATTTTTCTGATCAGCTTTGCAAACTGTAGATGGGGTGTGTTTAGCTATACCTTATGGCTGAGGAATTGTAATAGTGATTATTAATGACACAACTTAGTACCCGAAACGCAACACAGTTTCTAGTAAAGAAGCCACACCAGTTTGATAGATTAAACATTTGTTTGTTCCACTCTTAATATTAGGTGTACAGCAGCAAAATAAAATGGGGTCCAGAGCATTTGAAGTGGGAAGTATCTTCCAGTCCTTCAAATTTTGTGGCATATAATTGGGCCCTGAAGGAATTGCTTGTTGCCGTTGTTCGCAATAAGGTGGTGTGTGGATATTGCTTCTATTTCTCATATTTGCCTTAGAGCGATACATTTTGACAGGAGCCCTGAGGACTCTTACCTCACAGGAGGCGGGGGGGGGGAGCCAAGGAAGCTTCTGCTCTGTTAAAGGGTCACGTTAAAATGATCCAAAGTTCCATTCAATTTAAGAAATCCACCAAGGAATAAACTACTCAACATTTCAGAAAATTCTCTGTACTTTGAAGAAGGCAAGTTCACTGGCAGTCTTTTATCATTTGTCCCCGATGATGTCTAAGACATCTCACTTTTACAAGGCTTTAAACCTTACAGACAGGCTCCTGTTTCACATTGCCTACCCTAGTCAGTAAGGCTTAACAGGTGTTGTTTGGCTCTGCATTATGTAACTATGCTAAAAAATAACTATTATGGTTATAATGCACATATTCTTATCTGGTGTTTTAGCTGGACTGGAGCAGAGAGTGTGTCGTGCATATTACCCAGGAATAATATAGAACCATGAGTATTTTTGGGCAATTGTTGTTATTATTGTTAACTGCCTTCAAGCTGGCTTTGATTCATGGTGAACCCGTGGATAAGATATCTCCTAGACCCCCTGTCCTCTACTGTCCTACTTAGGTCCTGCAGGTTCAGGCCTGTGGCCTCCTTTGTTGACCTCCTAGTGTGAAATCTTCCTCTGTTTCTTTTTCCCTCCACTTTTCCTAGTATTATTGACTTTTCTAGTGAGTTGCTTCTTCTCATGATGTGTCTGAAGTATGACAACCTCAATTTGGTCATCATGGCTTCTAATGAGAGTTCAGGCTTGACCTTTCCGGACACCCATTTGTTGGCCCTTTTGGCCATCCACAGAATCTTCTGGACTCCTCTCTGACACCACATTCTAAAACATCACTCATCTAATTCAATAAGATCTGCAGAGGAAATATCCTCACCCCACCAAAAAAAAATTGCTTCTCATCTTTCTCTCCTTCCAGAAGTCTAGCTGAGAACCAAATACCATCCATGTCTATCCAAGACTCCTCCACACACCCCACAATGACACCATTTTTTCTGACGGCTTTACTGTAGCTTTCAGCATTCCTCCTTCCATCTTGAATGTCTTTTAGAAAGATCATCAAACTTCTCTTCTCCTTTTCCATGTTTCCAATATTGTTCCTCTCTTCTCTTTTATTCCCAATATAAACAATAATCTCCTCTGATTCTGTCAGCATGCCTTACTACCTGCTCCCGATGATATCTCAAAATTGGAATTATTGGACACTTCTAGAGTCAGGTTGACGAGAATGATCCAAAAAGAGATCAGGTGGAGGTCACAAGGACCTGGAGTGTGTGTTAGGAATATTTTAGAATTGTGTGGGAGCCCCTTGGCAAACAAAGCAATTAAAGATGTATGTGCTAATTCCTTCCTGGGCACATCAGCAATGAGTCATCCAACCAAATAATCAAGTGACCCTTCCAACCCTAATGCCAAGGAAATCTCCCCTCAGAAGCCCCTCCTCTCCTGCATTGCAAAGTTGTCAAAAACCAATCAATCCCAATCTCCCAGCTGTTAACAGCAAACAGTTAAGTTTTGTTTCCTTTGTTTACCCAGTGGGAAACCCATCCAGGCTTTGTCCTAGCCAGAGTACCCCTGCAGCATATGGAATCTGAGTACTTCACTACCTGAAACTCTACTGTTTAAGACTGGTAACTATCAATTTTCCCTGAATCTCTCCCTCTAGCCAATCTTTTTGCCTTACTCTTTGATATCCTTCTGTTATTCTTAGGAATGTGTTTGGTGTGTGTCAATGCATTTTGTGTTATTCCCAATAAAAATACTTTATTTCACTTCAGCTTGTAGTTCTTTGCAGTTAGTACTGGCATACACAGGTGAAAAGTCCCCACAGTCACCATCCTCTCCCAGGCACATTGTTTGAGCTAATAATTCCCCCATCTAGACTTTGATTATCACTGGTAGGTCTCAAAGCACCCCCCCTTAAGTTAACATTTCATCTAGAAACACTTCTGGATCTCCAAAATCATATTGGTCTGGCTACAACTCACCACCCATAATTTTTCTTCCACACCTTGCATTTGATTTTCTAACTTCCATCATAGGATCCTTTGCTAATCTGAAACTCTTGTAATCAGTTTTCCTCAATTCAAATTCCTCTCATATGTCCTGCCAAATTGTAGGGCTGCTTTCATTTTATGGAGGTTGAACATTGCCATTCTTCTATTGAACAAAATCTTGACATATATAGAGTTAACACTTTTGTCTCCACAGTGACTCCTCAGGCATAGTGTTACAATGACACAACCTGGCTCTTTAGTTTCTCTTGTTATTCAGATTGTTTTAATGGGAAGTCTTTCACAGACAATATTTTTTACATTATCTTTACATTCTTTGGGGATGTTGTTCAGGATGCATTTGGGCACCATAGTTGGCTTAGTGTTCTTTAGCTTTACTCTAATTTTTGATCTTACCAGTTCATGGTCTGTGCCACAAGCTGCTCCTGGTTTTGTTTTTCCAGAGAGAATGGAGCTTCTCCATCTTCTGCTTCCAATTATGTTGTCTTTAAAACAAATTTCAGTATAAATGATACAAACCATCAGACTGTCTTCCTCAGATTCCAAAAGGACAAAGTCATTTCTTGAGTGGAATCATGTTGAATTAGCAGTTTAGTGAAGCAGAGGGCAGTATATTAAAACAAGCAAACATAAATGTTCTTAAGTGTATGATATGAACAGCTGATATGTGCAAGTACCATCTAGAAATTCTACAATGTGATCTTCACTAGTATGAGCTTCCACATTCCATAGTATGTCATTTTATAATGTTACATGATCTTCCTTAAGAGTAGTGGAGGCATAAATGCTTCTGTGAACACATGGAACTCCCTGCATGAAGTTCAATAGCACGGAGAGCACTATCCACATGAGACTCTCTCTGGCATAGCTGTTAATTAATAGCTGTTTGCCTGATCTAGTTTGGGGAATTTGGTCAATCTAGATGTTGTTGGACTGAAACTCCCATGATATCTTACCATTGGGTATGCTGGCTATAGCTGATGGGAGTTGCATCCCAGAACATCCGAGCAGCCACAAATTGACCGCCCTGCACCTAATCTCACATTTTATTTCTGAAATTTATTTCATGGACATTGAATAACTAGAGCTATCTCTGGTTGTTTGCCTTTCATATATGAGGAACTACCACCAAAATTGGTCTCAGGATATAAAGAAGGCAATTGATTCCCTGATGTTAAGAGAAAATTAGTATATGTACACAGCATAACCTTTGAGCAAACTGGTTCAAGAATTAGGATTTCTAATGAAGGGGCCTTGAACACTGTAGAGCTGTGGAGTGGGATAGAAATCATGATTAGAAAAGACCTTCAGCTTCTCATGGCAGATTTGAAACTAGTTTGAAATTATAGCCTAAGTATGTCCATAATGGCTAGCCAGAATAATGGCTGATATGGCACAGCTTGTTGTAATCTCATTGGCTTTAGAGGATAAAATAGGAAGCCACATGGATTGTCTAAACAACCATTGCTATGATTCCGGAATTGTTACTTCCTTTTTTATAACCTTTTGCAAGCACTAGTTTTATATATCTAGGGTTGATGTGCTATAAACCCAGAAGTTGTAACTAGTCATGCTAATGGGTTGGTGGGGTGGAGGGTGGTGAGGAGAAGAGGAATTGTGACAAGGCAACCAAGGGTGGTGAGACAAGATTTTTATTTTTATTTTATTTTTTTAGTTAGCACATTTTTTTTCTTTTTGAGTTAGCACATCTTGAGCTTTCTTTTGCATACAGCTCTTTATCAATATCCTGTATTCCTGGAGGGGGAAAATGGATGGCCTGACACTTAAAACCAGATTTTGGTTGTATTTTTACAGCAATACACTCTCTGAAAGATTAACACCCAGAGATGCAAATATGTTTTTAAAATATGTCTATCAAAATCTCAAAGACATATTACAGTAGGGAGATTATCAGATGGGAACAAATATATTGTCCCCATCCCACAATCTCCTCTCCTGCCCCACTCCTGTCCCTGTAATGTTTTAACAATAAAAGTTTTCAGACGTACCTTTTTCACACAGCAAAAACTGCTCCCCTCCCTGCCGGCAGTCAAGGAGTGAATGAAGCTCTCACAGAACCCTACTCACTTCCTGAAAAGGAAATCCTGGCCATTCTCATGAGAGAACGATCATGCGGAAAATTTAAAAATAAAAATACACGTCAAAAAGAAAAACCAAGCCCCAAAACACACTGTAAAATCCCCAAGAAACCCAGGGAGGTGAAAAAAAAAGTGTGTCACTTACCTTGATGTCCTGATATCAACCGGAAGTGTTTGGCAGGGACCTTCCAGTGATGCTGGTATTGCGCCAGCATAATGAGGCACCTTTTCTCTCACCCATCATTCTGTTACAGAAATGGAAAGATGGGTCAATTCACAGCTTAGTCTGTGAATAGAAAGAAGTGGGGGGGGGAGAGACCAAAAGGGCATGGAGCATAACGCGACAGGAATGACGTCATCTGAAAGGGAAGCCCTTTCATGATCTCCTGTCATTCCCAGGGGTGGGATATTAAGGTTGTCTGATAATCTCCTAGGATTCTTCATGTTGACAGTGAATGTGTTTAAAGAGGGGAAACATGAGCCAATATTCTACATCATTTACTTAGTTAAGTATATTTAACTAAGTAAGTTCTCCTGGCCACCTCGACCCCCAACCTGACAGAAATGTAATTCACCCATGCTTTGGTCATGAGGAGAATCAACCTCCTTCTCCTTATGCAGCTGGTGCCCAGAAAGTAGGTGGTGGAAGAGTTACAATCCTGGTAATAGCACCACAATTGTGACTAAGTAGCCATCGTCAATATGGAACAGTTGAACAGTCTAAGTATGCTGAACTGTATGCTAACCAGAATTTAGCCAGAACACTGGCCAGAATTTAATATCATTCAATTTGCACCCTGCCTTTTTTTCAAAATACATGGGACTCAAGGCAGCTAACAGTAAAACACAGAGAAAACCCAACCTACAATTAAAACAGGAGGAGGTGTTTCTTTTTGCCACTCTCAGTAAAAACACATGTGTTTCTGAGACTCATTTTTGCACAAGTTGTGCCAAACTAGTCAAGGTTTCTTTACAACAAGGCATTACTGTACCTAAAGGAGGCAGTTGTGAGGCCTTTGTTGAAAAAGTCATCCCTGAATCCATCTATACTGGATAATTATGAGCTAGTGTCTAACCTCCCATTTTTTGGTAAGGTATTGTAGTGTGGGGTGGCCTCCCAGCTCCTGGGGTTTCCTGGATGAAATAGATTATCTAGAAGCATTTCAATCTGGGTTTCAGGCCTCGCTATGAGACAGAGAAAGCTTTGGTCACTTTGGTGGATGACCTACACAGGGAACTGGATGAAGGGATTGTGCCCCTGTTGCTCGGCTGGACCTCTTAGCAGCTTTTGATATCATTGACCATGATATCCTTCTGGACTGACTCTCTGAAATGAGGCATTGTTTACAATGGCTCTATTCCTTCCTGGAGGAACAAACCCAGAAGGTGGTGCTGGGGGACTCCTGTTTGACCCCTGCTATTTTCCTGTGGGATCCGTCAGGATTCTGTTTTGTTCACATGCATGAAACCTCTGGGAGGAGTTGTCTGGAGTTTTGGGGCATGGTGCCCTCAAGATGCAGATGACACTGAAGTCTACTACTCTTTTACACCCCAATCCAAGGAGGCTGTCTGGTCCTAAACCAAGTGTTACACATTAGTAATGGACTCAATGAGGGTAAACAAACTGAAACTTAATCCAGACAAAACAGAGGTGCTCCTAGTCACTTGGAAGGCAGATCAGAGAATAGGGATTCAACCTTTATTAGGTGGGGTTACACTCCCCCTGAAGACACAGGTTTGCAGTTTGGATGTACTCCTGGACTCAGCTTTGAACCTGGAGGACTAGGTTTATTCAGAGGACAGAATGGTAGAGAAAGAGAATGTTAGAGAAAGTTAAAATGAATAACAAGTACAACCAGCAACTGGGAGGTAGTAATTCAATTATGTATTGTGTGTATTTTTAGTTACAACTTAGTTTCATTGGATTTTTAGTCTCTGGAGATTATCAGATGCTAGGAAGTTTCCACTAATGAAAAGTGGCATTTTTTTTGTCCCTTCAGCATGGAGGGAGAACAGAGCAAGCATGCCAGGAGAACGGTGTTGTGCGATATCGGGATCCGTTGGTGTTACAGTGACATCGTTCTTGCGAGATCCTTGGGGTTTTTTTCAAGGTAAGCTTGTGTGTATTTTATTTTGTTATGATTTGCTATTTCTAGTTTGCTGTGCTTCTTCTTTGTAAATTGTTTTAACTTATAGAGAGAGGGGGGTGGGCAATGGACAGGAGTGCTTCTGCACATTTAAAGTGTGTGCATGAACTGCACTCGTTCTTTGAAATGCTGTCTACAACAAAGACTTTTACCATATATGGGGGGAGAAATGCCAGATGTCCAAGCAATGTGGTATTGCAGGAGAGTTCTGTGGATACCCTGGAGTGACAAAAATATAAACAAATGGATCCTAAAGCAAATGAAGCTTGGACTCTCCCTAGAAGCCAAGATGACTAAACAGTGACTGTCATACTTTGGACATATTGTGAGAAGACATGACTCACTAGAAAAGACAATAATACTTGCTAAGGTAGAAGACAGTAGGAAAAGAGGAAGACTGCATTCCAGGTGCATAGATTTAATCAAAGGAGCCACAATCCTGAGTCTGCAAGGGCTGAACAGAGCTGTTGAGGATAGGGGACTTGGAGATCTCTCATTCATGGCATCACCATAAATTGAAGTCAACTTCATGCCAGTTAACAACAACAACAATGTAAGGAATATCTGAATAATGTCTAAATAATGCTATGGTCTATCCAGCTAAATGAGAGTCTGATGGGCAGTCTGATTAACAGAGCTATTTTTAGGGCCTGAAAAATCACGGAGAAAGAAGGGAGATTGGCTGATACTTCACTATTGCTTTTCTGAGTTTGCTTAATCCACCATGAAGGTCACCTGAAGTCCCTGGAGTACACATTGTCCCATAACTCTCAAATGGACTTATGTGTGTGACAGTTTAATAATACTTTGAAACGGGAAGAAAAATTCTCATATCTAAAAAAAAGTACATCAGCATTAACAGCATGATCCACCAAGTGTGTTTCTTCCTTTGGGGAGAAAAAAAAATCCTAAATGTACCTAAGATCACTTGTTAAAAGGTTACTTTTCTAAAAATAAAGAAGAACCAACTGTGGCTGGTTGGCGGGCAGAATCAGCTTCTTTCTTCTGCCTATGAGGGACAATTCTGAATGAGATTTGAAAGGTCACCAGTTCTTTTTGTATGTTAATAAACAATTAGTATGGCTAAGGGGAAGAAGTGGCATGCATTCCCCTGCTCTATATTTCTAGGCAAAATTAACTATTCATGATAAGATTAGCTAAATCAACTTGTCCTTCCTAATTCCTATGCCATCAGCTTCAGTCTAAAAATACAACCATTTTGCAAATATTTGCTAGCTGCTATTATTATTATTATTATTATTATTATTATTATTATAAATGTGCCTCCTGAGACAACTATTCACTCCAGGTAATTCATTTTATTTTACGTATTTATTTTGCCATTCCAGAAGTGATAATTAGAAGGGGGAAATGAGGAAGGAGAAGGAAGAGGAGGAGTGTGGGGGGGAGAGCATGCTATAATAATTGATGTTTCCTTCCAGGCAGTTATATTTCATATGCATACCCTGTCGTGTGCAGTGAATCTAAATACAAAAATGACTTTCTGTCATTTGTCGTGGGTGTTTGCTGCAGTTCCACACATTCCCATAATTATGGTTCACTCTTCCCTCCTCGCAAAGCAACAGCACAGAAACTGACCATCTGGTCAACATTTTGAAAATAAAACAGCCAGTGAGTGAATGCAGGTGCCCAGCCTGCTAAGCATGAGATATATCCCTCTAAAGAGGAGGCACAAAAGGCTTGTTCTTGGAGATTTTGAAATAGTCCACCAACATCTGCAGCCTAGTAATCATTTCCTAATCATTAGAAAACACATTTTATGAACCACTGAATTGGTTTAACCCTCATGGATGTTGAAATTGTCTATCTATACATTTACCATTGGGGCAGAGCAGAAGCAGAAACAGCAGCACTCCTTAAGAAAGGAAGAAAAACATAAGCAGCCTGTAGAACAGAAGACCATCCTAAGACCATCCAGTCCAGCTGCTACCTTAGCACTAAGTTAACTGATCTCACTAAGTGAATCACTAGCATCCTGCATCAAATAAGTGGATTGTTGTGAAAGCTTGAACAATAGGCAGTCTGCTTGACTGTGTGGGACCAAAATACACTTTGGAATATTTGGACCAGATACCCTATTGGTTAGTTCCAAGAAGACTAGGCCCTCTGAGTTAATTGTTGAATGGTGTGTCAACACATGGGTAGATCTCATTGATTCAATGGGTTGATGCTAGTTGGAAGTTTAGGATTTATCCCCTCTGTGTATATGTGTGTGTGTGTGTGTGTGTGTGTGAGAGAGAGAGAGAGAGAGAGAGAGAGAGAAGGAAAGAAACAGAGAGACAGAGAGAGAGACTTAGGCCTTGCCTACACTGGTGGGAATGCCTGCACCTACCCCATAGACATGGTGGATTTCTTAGATCTGCAGTGGCCCCATAAACACCATACATCCCAAGCTTCTCTGACTGTGGATCAGAGTATCCCACCACACTTTAATCTGTGTCACAGTTAAATGGTGGTCCTACACTGATCACGTGTCCCATACATCATACTATTTCTGGCCACATGGCCAGGGCTGCTCCATTTTTTTTTTTAATGTTTGCTCATGTATGCAAATAAGTGAATATACAAGCACCAAGAGTACTGCATTACTGGATAAATAAGGATATGTTTATCCAGATATGTGCACCATCAAAAAAAAAATCAAATCAAATTTGATATATTTGATATATTGAAATATATCAATAAGCTTCTATATCAAGAATGTGTGTGTGTGTGCGCGCGCGTGCGTGCGTGCGTGCCAGAATGGAGTTCCATCCAACAGAAGTCTTGCCCCAGTTTTGCTCCAGAGCCAATTCTTGGCTGCCATATAGCCAAAAAATCTGGGTTTTCCCCTCAAATACAGAACAAACTGAATCTTACAGACCTGGGGTTTTCTTCAGAAACCCCAGTGAAAATGTGCATTGTTGAAGGCATCATGTCTCAAGTGTGCCAGGAATATGGGGTGATCACAGGTTTTATTGCCCATGTAGATGAGCCCAGAGACAGAGGGAGGGAGGGAGGCAGGGGGAATTTAAATCACATGAACAATTCAAGCTTTCCACTCTGCCTATCAGAGATTAAAGTTAGCTCTATTCCTTTCTGAGCCTGAAGAAGTCTGTGTGGACTCAGTGTGCACAGTTCATGATGAGTCATTAAGAGAAGTCCCAGTTCAAGATAGTCTTGGTTCATTCAGAGGGGTCATCCACAGGACCTACTTATTATGTTTGCATTCTCCAGCAACCCATAACAGAGACAGCCTCTCATACCTTAGGGAGTGTATATCCATTCTGACTCATTGTCATTGATCCCTCCATCTTCCATGAATTCATCCAACCACTTTCAAAGCTGTCCAGGTTGCCAGCTGTTAATACATTTTGTGGTAGAACTTCCACAGTTTAACAATGAATTATCTGAGGAGGACTGCTTTTCCCCCCTGCTTTATATCTCTCCTCGCTCAGGTTCAGCAGATGGTCTGGTTCTACTACTAGGAAAAATGTATCCCTATTTATTTTCTCTGCACCATGTGTAATTCTGTGTTTGTTAACTGCTGTCAAGTTGACTGACTTACGGTGATGCCATGAATAAGAGACCACCAAGTCACCCTATCCTCAACAGCCTTGCTTAGGTCTTGAAAACTCAGAATTTTGTGGCTTCCTTGATTGAGTCTATCCATCTGGAATGTGGTCTTTCTCTTTTCCTACTGCCTTATAACTTACGAAGCATTCTTGTCTTTTCTAGTGAGACATGTCTTCCCTTGCTATGGCCAAAGTATAACAATCTCTATTTAATCATCCTGGCTTCTAGGGAAAGCTCAAGCTTCATGTGTGCTAGGACCCATTTATTTGTCTTTTTGTCAGTCCAAAGTATCTACAGAATTCTCCAGCACTACATTTCAGATGACTTGATTCACTTCCTATTAGCATTGTTCACTGTCAGGCTTTCAAAACCATACATAAGAATTGGAAATACAGTGACATAGACAATCCTGACTTTGGTATTCAATCATATATCTTGACATTTGAGGATCTTGTCTAGTTCCTTCATAGCTGCCCTCCCAAGTCCTAATCCTCTTCTGGTTTCTTGAATCTAGTCTCCATGTTGATTAATGACTGAGCCATGGCATAGGAAATCTTGAGTATCTCAATGTCTTCATCATCTGCTTTAAAGTTATGTTAAATCATCTGTTGTCATATTTTTGTTTTCTTAACGCTCAACTTTAAACCTGCCTTTACACTGTCTTCCTTGATTTTCTTCAGTAGTTGTCCCAAGTCTTTGACATTTTCTGCAAGTAGTATAGAGTTGTCTGTATATCTTATATTGCTGATGTTTCTACAATTTTCACACCTCCTTTTCTGAGTCTAACCCATCTTTGTGTATGATACATTCAGCATAGAAGTCAAACAGATAGGGTGATAAAGTACATTCTGTTTCTCCATATTCTTTCCTAGCAGTGGCCTCTTGTCCTGAGTACAAGTTATGCATTAGCATGATTAAATATTATGGTGCACCCATATGTTTAAGAGATATCCAGAGTTTTCTATGATCTACAGATCCCATCTTATTTAGGAAGCAAAGCAGGATAATCCGTCAATGAATACCTTGTGCTGCAAACTATATTTCAGAGGAAGGAACTGGCACAACCAGTCCTGAATATTTCTTGCCTAAGAAAATCCTATGACATTCATGGGGTCACCATAAGTTGACAGGTGACATGAAGGCATGCATGCATGCACATGTGCACACACACAATCAAGGGCTATGCTATAATTTATAAAGCACAGGTTGATTTTCTTCTGAAATTCTTTTGCATGCTTCATTATCCAATATAATGGAGCAATATGATCCCTAGTGTCACTTCCCCTCCTGAACCTATCTTGGACATTTTTCACTCCATATATGGTAAAAGTCTTTGTTGGAGAATTTTGAGCCCCAGTTTGTTTACATGGGATATTAATGCAGTAGTCCTTGAGGTTACTGCAATCCCTGGTGTCCCCTTTCTTGGTTACCAGAAATTATACTGAGCATTTCCAATCAGTGGACTTCTGTTTGTTTCCATATTTGTTTAAAGATTTTAGCTAGAATTTGAGTTGATTCTGTCTCTGTATCTTGAAGTACCTCTATTGGTATGCCATCTCTTCCTCGTTGTTTATTTCTCCAAAGGGCTTTGAGCAAAGCTTCCTCAAATAGTTCTCCCTTGAATGAATCTGTCATTCTTTCATTTAAAAGAATCATAGAATCATAGATTTGGAAGAGACCACAAGGACCATCCAGTCCAACCCCCTGCCATGCAGGAATACACAATCAAATCATTCCGGACAGATAAACATCCATCCTCTGTTTAAAAACCACCAAAGAAGGAGACTTCACTGCACTCAAGGCAGTGTATTCCATTTCTGAACAGCTCTTACTGTCAGGAAGTTCTTCCTAATGTTTAGGTGGAATCTCTTTTCCTGTAGTTTGCACCAATTTCTCTGTGTCCTAATCTCTGAAGCAGCAGAAAATAAGCTTGCTCCATGCTCAGTATGACATCCCTTCAAATATTTAAATATGGCTATCATGTCACTTCTCAGTCTTCTCTTCTCCAGACTAAATATGCCCAGCTCCCTAAGCTGCTCCTCATAGGGCATCATGGCTTCCAGATCTCCCACCATCCTGGTTGCCCTCCTCTGGACACGTTCCAGCTTGTCAATATCATTCCTGAATTGTGGTGCCCAGAACTGGACACAGTATTCCAGGTGAGGTATAACCAAAGCAGAATAGAGTGATACTATTACTTCCCTTGATCTATTCCTTTCTGAGCCTGAAGAAGTCTTGCATTATACTTCAATTAATGATCTAATTTCTTTTATATAGTTCTTCCATTTATTGCTTCCATTGACTTTTTATTTCTTCTTGATCATACAGTGTGTTCCCCTGCTCGTAATAGAGCATCTCCACTCTTGATTGAAATTTCCCTTTGACTTCTTGGATCCTGTGGAAGAGGGCTCTTGTTCTGCCTTTTTGTTGTCTTAAATTTCTCTGCGTTGATCATTACAATTGCTCTCTTTGCCCCTGTGTGCAATCACTGAATAGTTGTTTTTAGGATTCTAGCCTTACTTCAATCATCTTTTACTTTTGCTTCTCATCTAGTTTTAACAGCTCGAAGTGTTCTACTTATCATCCAGTGAAACTTTTCTTTCCTTTTTGTATAGATACTGTTTCATTTTCATTCCTCCCTGACAATGTCCCTGGCTTCAGTCCAGAATTGTTCTATATACCAGTCAATTAGTCTTAATAGTGCAAATCTATTTTTACATTTTATTTTAAATTCTGTCAGGATTTTTTTCAGGTTGATTTAGGGCTACAACAAAATGTTTGTTTCCTCTCTGTTTCCTTCTTTTGCATTCCAGTCATCTATGATTACCAACATATTCTGTTTTGGTGTGTGATAAATTTCCTCCTGGATGCTTGCATATAATCTTTTGATTGCTTCTTCCTCTGTGACTAGAGCATAAACGGGAACTATGGTTAAACTGATGGGTTTTCTCTGCAGTCTTATCGATATTATTCAGTCATATTTGCATTATATCCCTTGACTGCTTTGCTACATCTCTCCTTGTTATTTATGCCACCCTATTTCTTCTTAGATTTATATTTTCTGAGTAAAACACTGTAATTATCTGAATAAAAATGTTACAGTCCTGTCCACTTTAGCTCTATCACCTCAAGTATTGCAATATTTATACATTCTGTTGCTTGTTTTAAGATGTTTAACTTCCTCTGATTCATGTTTCTCACATTCAATGTTCCTATAATATGTCTTGTGCAGGTTTGGGCTTTCTTTTCACTTTTGAGCACATCAGCAGCTGAATGTCCTTTCGGCTTGAGCCCAGATGCATCATTAGCCACAACACTACTCATACTTGTCCTCTGTTCCTCCCCAGTAGCTTGTTGAGTGCCTTCCAACCTGAGAACCTAATTTTCTGGCTCTGTGTCTTTTTTTTCATTTTGTACTGTCTCATCTTTGGGTTTTCAAGGTAGAAAGCTTCAGGAGTAGTTTACCATTTCCTTCTTCTGTGCATTACCAACAAGTATTAGCTATGGTGCCACTGCCATTGTCTCTGGGAGATTCCCCGACCATTGTCACCCTACCACTACTGCTGCTACCCTGTAGCCATTTGGCACATTTCATCTGGCTTCTTAACAAAAGCCTGTCTGATGTGTTAGAACCTATCAGCAGCTCTGCTACTATCATCAGAACCTGTTGCCTCACAGGAGCATGCAATTCCAGCACCATGGAAAGTATTGCCATAGTAAGATGTAACTTTATAGACCTCACTTATTTTTCCTCTTATCTTTTTCTAAGCAAAATAGTCACAAACATTGCAACTACACCCTACAGGAGAGTTGGTCCAGCCCTTTTCTATACCTTTTCCAGTTCGACAGTACCCATTTTCAGTTACAGTGATCTGATCTGTACCCAATATTTTAAATATTTTGAGTGTGATTGCATCATGGCTTTGTACACAGGTAGCATGATGTTGACATCTGGTTGACCTCTGTGTAAAAGATGTTAAATTAGATGGGTCTCTAGTCTGTTCCAGCAGTGCTTTTCTTATATTCTCCAGTCCTGGAATCTTGGAATGAACCATTTCTTCTATTGGTATTTGTGTAATCCTTCTGAACCTGGAATGCCATCTCCCCAACCCACCCCCCAGTATGTCTTTGTATGTGTGTGTTTTAAATTAGTTTGTCTTTATCTTTTTAGAGCAACATTATTAGTTCTATTTAAAATATTATTTTATTCACTTTCCATCTCATAGAACACTTGAATGTTATGAGGATGCTTCTTGCATAATTATAGCTCAATAGCACTACACAATGACTTTTTCCCCCTGGGTCTTCCACATTTCACTTTCCTTTTTTTACATACAAAGCAATCAGACCTCAGCAGGTACAAGACATTGGCACAAAGGGATGCAGCCCTAAACTGTAAATAAGAAAACACTGTTGAAGCAAAATTGGGTTATTGTTGTTTTTAGCTTAAACTATGGCTGCCAGAACACCACATTAAGAAATGTAGCAAAGAAATAAACAAAAAATAACATGAGCCAAAAACATATTTCTTCCTTTTCCTACTTTTCTTTTTTAATGACATGTTCATGGGGTTGTTTCGGCGATAAAAAAGTCCTCAAAGAACGTGGGCAGAATCTCTTTTGTCCAGGTGAATTCCTGCCAGGATTTGTCATATTGGTAAGGAGGCGGCCTGAAAACTCCAAGTAGTCCACGATAACAACTTTTGCTGATTCTCACCATCTTTTTTTTAAAAAAAAGCATGCAAAAATGTGCACAACAGGATGTCTGAGCAACAAATTTGAATTGGGGCACATCCAGGAAGTCAAAATGTGATTGGTGTAATGCGTGTGGGGTGGGCTTCCCAGTGACAAAGTGGCTTGGGACACAATCGAGCACACAATTGAGCATTGTTTTCAAGCAGCAGATGTTGGTAAGTAGATTTCTCTTCCTCATCTGTCATTCAATGGCATAAAAGTGGTAATGGAGGGAGCTTTTCAGGAGATAATAAGGCAGATAATTCACTCATGGCCACTAGCTTTTCTTGTGGACATGCTCCGTGTGAACTGCAAACTCGGATAGCTTTCCATGCCAGTGGTCTTGTGCATGATTCATGGAGACAAATGAACAATCCTGCAATAGTGAGGTAATGTGCTATTTTCCACAAATAATTATCCCATCTAGCAGAGTCCCATACTTGTACTGCATCTTCCTGTCATTCTGCCATCATACCTTGTGACACTTTAGATCAGGGGTGGGCAACTGGGGGAGGCTAGGGGGGGGGGCTCTGTATTCCCCTAAGAGACCTTGGCGACTACATCCCCACAAACCCCACACCACTGAAAACTATCCCCCCCCCAAAAAAATGTGTCCCAAAACCCTTTAGGGACTGGAGGGCATTTACATAATGTTTTAGGTCTTTTTTCAATGAAAACATTATTAAAATGCCTCCTAGAGCTTGTTCAGGGCAATTTTTGATCCCTGAGGGGCCTTGAAGGCCACAAAATGGCCCCAGAGGGTTGCATGTGGTCCACAGGCTTTGCCCTCCACTGCTTTAGACAGATTCCTACCAGAAGATGCTTGCAATCTAAAATTCTACACATAAACATTACTTTAAAAAACTAATTAGTACTTTTTTAAAAAAAACAACACCCTCCTTTCTAGTTCCAGTTAAAGGTAACATTAGAGACCTTTTGAGTACCCATTAGGATCAGATAAGTGATGTACAGTCATCCCTCCATATCCACAGATTTGGTATCCACAAACTTAAGTATTCGCGGCTTGAAAATATTCTTAAAAAAACAATAATCCAAAAAGCAAACCTTGATTTCGCCATCTTATAAATGGTACACCATTTTGCTATGCCACTGCATATAATGGGACTTGAGTATTCACGGATTTTGGTATTCACGGGGCATCCTGGAACCAAACCCCAGCGATTATCAAGGGACAACTATATAAGTCTATATTCATCTATTGCCTTCTAGGATAGCACACCCACGGGAGAAACTTTTAAGTTAGGGACTGGTAAAGCTGAAAATGGGCCTAAAATCATTCCTTCACTTCTCTTCTTTTCAGTCTTTTCTCTTACAATATCCTCTTTCTCATAAACAGAATATAAATTTGATGCCATATGAGGGCTCCAAACAACATAACATGGAGTGTGATAATGTGATCATTTTGTACGTTTGGAGCTGCAGGATTGATTTGAAGCTCTCTCCCTTATTAGGGATGATGAGGAATAGCAACAACTTGCAGGTGACCTTGGGAGATTCAGCATGTGGAATGGTCCCTGCCAATCCTTTCAGGAGACATGGTGGTGGTAAGGGAATCCTGCTGAGGTGAACAGAGAGAGTAGTTTGTGGGCCTGACAATATGTCTTTAGAGGTGTGCTATCTTCCCAGAGCAAAAATCCATGAAGTTACAGAGAGGCTGACAAGACTCATCAACCATTGGCTGTTATCTCTTCCTTTTTGTCCATGTGGGAACCACTAATATGGCAAGGCATTGCTCTCAGGATATCAGAAGGGACTACAAGACTCTGGGTAGGAAGCTGAAGGACTTTGATGCATAGGTTGTTATTACATCTCTCCTCCTGGTTGAAGGACACAACCTAGGAAGGGAGACAAGAATAGCAGAGATGAACAATTGGCTCTGCAGATGGTGCCACCAGGAACAATTTAGATCCTTGGACCATGGCCTGAGGTTTCATGAAGATGGATTTCTGGCAAGTGATGGGTTACACCCCACAGCAGTTGGCAGGAAGATTTTAGCTGAGAGGCTCACAAACCTGATCAGGAGGGCTTTAAACTGAGTTATATGGGGCAATATTCTTGAAGGCAGGAGTTCATCTAGTGCTGGAGATAATAGCCTGAATGTTATAGTGAGTGAATAGTACAAGAACCCAATAGTGGGAGGAAAAAAATTTAAATAAGCAGCTAGGGGGGATGACCCATGGTCTTAACTGTCTCTACACTAATGTTCAGAGCATGGGAAATAAGCAAGATGAACTTGAGCATTTAACACAGCAAAGCAAATATGATATAATACATATCACTGAAATCTGGTGGGATGAGTCTCATACTTGGAATGTAGTAATAGTGGGACATTAAATATTTCAGAGAAATAAATTGATCAGGGAAGGAGGAGGAGTCACATTATATGTCAAGAATGTTTACACCTGTGAAGAGATCCATGCCTTAAATCCTTGAAGCCAGGATGAGAGCATCTGGATAAAAATTAAGGTAGAGAGAAACAACAATGATGTCATTGTGGGGGACTACTACAGACCCCCAAGCCAGATTGAGGATGTGGTTGATGCCTTCCCAGAACAGATGATGAAACATTCAAAAAGGAAAAATGTAGTAGAAATGGGAGATTTCAACTATCCTGATATTTTCTGGAAGTCAAACTCTGACAAGAATATAAGGTCCAATGAATTCCTCACTTTCCTTGCAGACAATTTCATTTCATTTAATTTTTTTCTAATTTATATATTTTTAATTATTGTATGTTTTAATCCTTTATAATTTAATATTATTTTAAGGGGTGGGTGGGCTAGGGTATTGTAATTATGGAGGTTTTATATTGTAAACCGCCCCGATTGTATTGCAGAGGGGCAGGATAGAAATAAAATTTTATTATTATATTATTTATTATTGTCCAGAAGTTGGAAGAGGCAACAAGGAGTCAGCTACTTTAGATATCATCCTTACCAACAGTGATAACCATGCTGATGGAGTGCAAGTGCTGGGATCCTTAGGTGGGAGTAACCATGTTCTCCTGGAGTTTGTTGTACAGTGGAAATGGGAAGCCAAACCTAGTCAGACATAAACTCTGGGCTTTATAAAAGCTGATTGCAGTAAACCTAGGGAAATATTGGGTGTGATTCCATGGCCAGGAATACTAAAAGAGAAGGGAGTTCACAAGGCATGGGAGTTTCTTAAAAGTGATTAATTGAGCTGGGCCCCTTTTCCAAGAGTTTGACATTAAGCAACTCCTTCTGAAGTCTTGTTGCCTTGCTGATCTTTGCCAAAAACTCTTGTTTACCTTTTGCTCAAGAACTAATGGGGTGGTTCCCTCCACAGACTGAACATTCATGCCTGTATTTACATAGCCACTGTGAACCTGCACCATTAGAACTAAACTTCCAGCAAAGCAGGTAAGGTAGAACTACCTGTCCTACTTGATTGAGTGAACCATTACTAACCTGCAAACACATTAAATGCCCACTATCTGTCCTGTCTCTTAAATTAGGCCTTGTAGGAGTCATAATTTGCACCCATAATTATGGCTGAATTTGATCCCAATGAAGAACTGGTTGCTCGACACATACAGAATGATGTGTCATGTTGTAATCATTATGAACCAGAAAAATAAACATAGCCCAGGTAGATTATATCCAGATATTGGAAAATGGGGGGAAAGCACGCCAAAGTTGAGCTCTCACTAAAACACCTCCAAAAATGAGGTAACCAGGACCATGTTATAGTCCATGTACAGTCGTCCCTTCACATTCACGGGGGTTCCGTTCCATGGACCCCAGCGAATGTGAAAAATCCGCGAATAACGACTGCCCTCCCCCTCCCCCACCATAGCGACCATGGGGCCTCTGGAAGCCCCTTGGTCGCTTCCTCCAGCCTCCCCACTCCCTTCCTAGGCCTTCCCGGGGCCTCTGGAGACCCTCCCGAGGCCCGTGGATGCCTCCCCAGCCCTCCCCCCTGCCCAAGCCCTCAACGGGGCCTCCGGACAGTCTCCAGAGACCCCGCAGAGGCCTCTCACGGCCCTCCCCGCTCCCTCCCAGGCCTTCATGGGGCCTCCGGAGCATCTCGGGAGGCCCCATGGAGGTCTCCACAGCCCTCCCCCAGGCCTTCATGGGGCCTCCAGAGCATCTCCGGAGGCCCCATGGAGGCCTCTCCTGGCCTCCCCCCTCCCTCCCTGGGCCTTCGTGGGGCCTAGCAAGGCCCCGCGGAGGCCTCTCCCAGCATCCTCCCTCCCTCCCTGGGCCTTCGTGGGGCCTAGCTAGGCCCCGCAGAAGCTTCTCCAGGCCCTCCCCCCTCCCTCACCCGTCCTTCGTGGGGCCTCCGGAGCGTCTCCGGAGGCCCCATGGAGGCCTCTCCCGGCCCTCCCCCCTCCCTCCTCAGGCCTTCGTGGGGCCTAGCAAGGCCCCATGGAGGCCGCTCCCGGCCTCCCCCTCTCTCCCTCGGCCTTCGTGGGGCCTAGCAAGGCCCCACGGAGGCCTCTCCGGGCCCTCCCCCCTCCCTCCCCGGACCTTCGTGGGGCCTAGCAGGGCCCCACGGAGGCCGCTCCCGGCCCTCCCCCCTCCCTCCCGGGCCTTCGTGGGGCCTCCGGAGCATCTCCGGAGGCCCCACGGAGGCCTCCCCGGCCCTCCCCACCCCCTCCCCGGGCCTTCATGGGGCCTCCGGAGCGTCTCCGGAGGCCCCATGGAGGCCTCCCCTGCCCTCCCCACCCCCTCCCCGGGCCCCATGGAGGCCTCTCCGGCCCTCCCCACTCCCTCCCAGGCCTCCATGGGGCCTCCGGAGCGTCTCCGGAGGACCCATGGAGGCCTCCCCAGCCCTCCCCCAGGCCTTCATGGGGCCTCCGGAGCATCCCCGGAGGCCCCAAGGAGGCCTCCCCAGCCCTCCCCCCTCCCTCCCCGGGCCTTCGTGGGGCCTCCGGAGCGTCTCCAGAGGCCCCACGGAGCCCTCCCCAGCCCTCCCCCAGGCCTTCATGGGGCCTCCGGAGCATCTCCGGAGGCCCCATGGAGGCCTCTCCCGGCCCTCCCCCCTCCCTCCCCGGGCCTTCGTGGGGCCTCCGGAGCGTCTCCGGAGGCCCCATGGAGGCCTCCCCAGCCCTCCCCCCTCCCTTCCAAAGCCTTCGCGGGGCCTCCGGAGGGTCTCCGAAGGCCCTGTGGAGGTCTCCCCACCCCTCCCCGCTCCCTCCCAGGGCTTTCACGGGCCCTCTGGAGGCCCCGTGTCGTGGTTTTGGGGGGCCCGGGGGGGCCCTCGCAAAACCGCGAATAATCGAAACCGCGAATGTCAAGTTCGCGAATGTGGAGGGGCGACTGTACTATCTATTTTCCTTTTCCTTGATCTTTCTCTCTTTCACTCAAATTCTCCTTATCCTTTCTGACTCATCTACCTAACCAATAAAGAAAACACATCTACATATTCTCCATGCCATATCTTATTGCTACCCACTTGCAGATAAGGTAGACCAACTGACCCCTCCACGTCCAAGATATGCCCAAGAGTTTCCTTCCTGACTTCCCATTTGTGATTGACCATTATGAAAAGGCCATATTTGCCCCAAAATTGGAGTTTGCTGTGGACACCATCTATCCTCAATCTAAATACAACAGCACAAGATACAGATACAAATCCCCATAAACACTGGTTCGGAGATTATAAGTAAATTATTATTATTTGCACTTAGTTACTTCCAAGTTGTGTGTTTTCTGTGAAGCTTTCATTTTTTTCCCACAGGAAGAGGCTTCTTTGATTGATTTGTCTTTCATGAAACTATCCATGAGGAAAAATCTGAAATTATAGGCCTTTTCAATTCCAGCCATCTCTTTAAATTGGTGAAGTGATGCAACAGCCCCTTGCTGCAGTAATGAGAGTACAAGCCCATCATTGTACCACTGTACCCTTTTGAGCGTTTCTGAAGTTGTCTGCAGTTAAAATTCTGAACAAGTTCTTGCAGACTCTGTCATATTTTCTGATCCTGGAAACAATCTGAAAGTAGAGGGCAACAAAATCTAGCATGAAATCAATTTGATGCACACCCCATTGACATCTCTAGTGCATAGCATATAGGAGATGTGGGGGAGCAACCATTGAACTTCCATACAATACAAATTTGGGAGTTCACTTGCTTGTGTAAAATGCCCAGCTTCTGATGAAAAAAAACAACAATCCTAGCCTTTGATGGTTATATTCCATGTATAAATTACCAAGAATTTTCACATTTCCAGTTAGCAGAATTAACAGGGCTTGTCATATGTCCAGGGAGAAAGAGTTTTCAAGCCAGATCCCTATTTAACTTTCCCAGCATAGAGGAGATCTCCAATACTTTTTTTTTTAATCAATTAGATGGCTGATAGCCATCGTTCTGAATCAGCTTGGAGCTCCAATGTGAAAGTACACAGTCCAAATCACTGTTTGGCTACAGAACTCAGTAACTGGCCTGGGGCTAATCAGTTTCATACTGATCTCTTCTTGACCTCAGATGCTTTGCACCATCAATGAAATTATGTGAATCTGCTTGGAGCACTTTGTGTTTCGGAGAAGGGACAACTCTTTTTTTCTTTTTGGACTTTATCAGGTGAAACCTTTAAAACGTTCTTTTGCTGGCATAAAACAATCAATTTTTATTCCAGCAAAAGAATGCCTCCCACCACACTGGGAACTTTTTCAGATGATACTTACTGTGCAAGGAGGTCTTGGGAGAGGCACAGGGCTGTCGCATGGCAGGTGGTCCTTTGCGGATGCTGCCATCCCTCTTCCAAAATCATTGGTGTCACTTCCGTGAAGGATTGGAAGCGTCCGTGCCATATTTTAATCACAGAAGTTGTCCATGAATAAAAAATGGCATGGCCGCCTTCAATCCTACCTGGAACAGTCACGGACGATGCTGAGAGAGGGACGGTGTCATCCGAAATGGACCCCCTGCTGCGCAGCAGCTTCATTGCTGTTATGGAGGCTTCTTGCGCAGTCAGGGGCATCTGAAAAAGTCCTTACTTTCTCTCGACAATGAAGCTCCATTCACTTCCCCATTCAAAATCCTATGGATTCTCACAAGACGCTCATGTGAGAAATTCAAAAATAAAAATAAGAAACTTAAACTTTTAAAAAGCACTGAAACACACTTTAAAAGTCCCAAGTAAACTGGGGAAGGTCATAAAAAATAGGTCACTTACATGGATGTCCCAATCTCATCCAGATGTGTTCTGGCTGCACCGGCAATTGACACTGCATTTACGTGAGTTAAATGGCGTGAGGTTTCACATGCTGGCAATGCTGTCACTAAGGCCCAATGGGGATCTATTGATAGCATTAGCCATCAATAAAAAGGTACATGTTTTGGCCAGGACATAAGCATGAGAGGCCAATGTTGTCTGATGTTATGAAACCATATTTATTGTGTCTGATAAAGTCCTTTCTTTTAATTCCTCAAATAATTAATAATTTATGTTACGTTTAAACCCCACAAAAAAATCTGACATTTAATATAGCAGAATTTAGTAACAAACATAATAATCTAACAGTTTAAATCCTGTTGGTCTACACAGGCCAAAATATATGCTGTAAATCACTAAATCAAATGCTAAATAAATCCTGAATTGACCCAACAAATTCATTCTTTCCATTCAGCTTTGTATCATAAATCTTCAGATCAAAATGTTGCAATTTTAAAAGCTGTATTTTTATGAAACATACTATTCTGGACAATTATTATCCAGAATTTTCATAGTAGTTCACTGTTTTATAACACAATCCTAATACCCTCAGATTAGGGGTGGGTGATAATGTTGTTACATTCATTTTTATTAGGAGCCTTATCACACAAGGGGAGGGAAGTGGAAGTCAAGCTGAAGAATAGTGTGTCCCACCTTGCCTTATTGCACAACAGCAGCATTCTTCACCTGTACTTCTGTTCCATCCCCGTGGGAGATCATGGTAAAAGTGAGTCCTTCTGCTAACTAGAAAAATCCGTTAGCAAAATGACTTATGTTTACCACTTTCTCCCACAGGAGTAGAACGGGAGAACAGCTGAATCATGCTGACATCGTGCAATAAGGCAAGGCAGGGTGTGCTACTCTTGGGCTTTACTTCTACTTCCTGTACCTAATGCGATAAGCCCTAGAACTTTCTAAACTTCACAGTTTAACAGTTTAATTCAACATTAAAAAAATATTTTCCAACAATTTTTCAAATATTTTCAAAATATTATTTCCATTCCTACTCAAAAGCAGCCCCCACAAGGGGGGTGGCTGACAGGGCTCTAGCCTGGTGGCCCAGGATTAGGAGGGGGGCATGCGTGCTATTATTGTAAGTTTTTATTATGGAAATCCATTTAGTTTAAAAAAAAAATCACTTTGGTGTCATCATTTAAACTTAATTATTTTAATTTTTATCCTAAATCTTATAGAGCATCTCACTGCCCTTGACCTTAGTAGTAAGTAGGGGGGCCATCAAAGATACTTCCCTGGGGCCCTGCTTCAGAATATGGGAGCCATGCTCAAAAGTAAGCATCAATAGAGCCTATGCCGTAAAATTGAGTGTATAGTACAAGCCTCAGGTTATCACCAGAACAGAAAGATACATGAGACTTTATTTTGTACTTTAAAAAAGGATGCCCCACTTCCTTTTATTTTTTAACAGCATACTTGTCATAACTATTTACACAGCAACCCTATACATGTCCATTCAGAAATAAATCCCAGTGCATTCAGTGGCACTTATTGCCAGGTAAATTGTAGAGGACAGCAGCCAAAGCAAATAAAATGAAATGCTGCTAAATTTAATTGCTACCCACTTTCTTCTGATACTCACTATGGCCTTTCCCACATAACAGTAACTTTCCTGTAGTGGTGAATCAATTGGATATGTGATCCTAAATGAAACTGTGCAAAATGGAGGACCAGAATTAAATTGTGACTTTTCCCCCACCATTTATTTTAGCAAGCAGAAGGTGGCTGAAAAATTCAAGAATGAAACGACACAGTTTAAATAAGCAAAAGAAAATACAGTTTTAATAATCATAATTTAAGCTCACACAATGGCTATCATCAAGGAAAATATCCTGTTCAACTGTTCCACTTACACTTTCTCTAACGTTGGGATAATTTCATTGTGATAACTATTTGTATGGCTTTCCCCTTTGCTGTTTTGGAAAAGAGTAAAGATTATTATAGTTTGTACTTGTGAATGTTTATTGTAATAACATTTTGCATTGGCAGGAGAGTATATCTTTGGTTGTTGTTTATCCCCTTCTGAATACAAAAGTATTTCAGTGTGCGATGGAGGTGGAGCAGGGGCTAGATTAACTTCTTAAAAATTTCTGCAGAATATTACCCATTTTAGATTAACTTTACATCCACATAAAGCAAATTTCAAACCACGCAGGACAATTTACAAATATTCTAAATGGTTCAGATGGATTTTGGGCCCAGTCCCACATTGTTCCTGTTAATATGTTGCAATGCAAACAACAAGAATTTTGTGGCATTTTAAAGACAAACAGGTTTTATTGGGCACAAACTTTTTCTGGACTGCACACGACTCCCATAAGATTCATTGGGCAGTACCTCATTTGGCAGATTAGTATACACAAATACAGATAGACAATTGAATGGGGGTTATAATCACTGGGATGGGAGAAAACAAATGAAAAAAATATTATTAATGAGCATTTATCTTGACAGTGGTTATTAGCAAATATGTTAATGTAAGCACAGGTATCATGTCAAAAATGAACTGATGAGCTATAAGTAAATTGATTGATTGAAATAGGGTGGAAAACTCAACTTCCTGGAGCCAGTTTGGTTAAGGAGCAAAAGTTCATACTTGACCCATTATATGAGCATCCATGTAGGGATGGAAAAAATATTCATTTGCCATCTCAACAACAACTGAGGCACTGCTTGGCAATAATGACAACAACCACCTATGTTGGGATAAAATTGGCCACAATTTTTGTTCGGTTACAGCTGAATGATGGCAGAGGTGGGATTTCACATAGGCAGAAGCCATTGTGTGGTTCCCCTGCTACCTAGGGGTAGGGCAGAATTATATGCCCCTGGGCTGAGTATGACCCTGGTTGCCCACACCCCCAAGGTCCCATAAGGGAATCCTCAATTCGGGTGCCCAGGTCCCATCTCCCTCAACTGGAGCCAGATCCCATGCTAAAACCACCACAAGATGTGAGAGCTGTCTCCTGCCAAACTTTCTGTAGCTACAATGAAACCACAGCTTATGACATATTGCACAGAACCAAGTGCCCAGACCCTGTCCAATTAATACAGTGCTTCTAGAATCTCCCCTCCAAGCAATGCAACAAAATCCCCAATTGCTCTGCTAGGATGGAACAAAATGCTTCCCCTAGTCATTCCTGGACACTTATTCTTTCTCCAGCTCATCATTGTGTGGCCTCAGATCCACACCAACATGTCATAAAAAGCTGAAACTAAATAACAATATGTTAGCAAGAAAGGCTTGCAGGGTTGATATAAGCTTTGAAAGCCCTATAATCACTTCCTACTTATGGCTTATTTTGTGGGTAGACAATGCCCATTTTGGCAGCCAGTGTAACTGCCTCAGTCCAGAAGGAATGTTCCCTCATATTCACTGTCTAGAAGGTCCAGTTGCAAACAAATTCTCAGTACTGCAACACAAAACTAGAACCTAGTAAGGTCGGGACTAGTTATCATGCATGAAGAAGAGGCCATAACACAGCAGATAAACTGCCTCTAAATTTATTTTATTTTTGGACTTCCGGTTCGGGACGTGAGCGAAGGAGTCACAAACCTCCAACGCTCCGCTGGCGGTTTGCCGCTACAGTGAGTTACCGCTTGCAAATTCCAACTGAAAAGTGGTTTGTCTTGGCCTCCGAAGAGGGGAGGAAAGCCAGAAGAAAAAGCTGGAGAATATGCCCAGACTCCAGCTCTGCTGACTAGCAAGTGTGGGTCAATGGAGCAGAGTAGGGCAACAGAATACCAAGCAATACATCACACTCATTGTAGCGAGTGGGGGAAGGGCACCGCCCTACCGTCAATCCCAGCCGCCGAATTTCTTTGGTTGACAGGTTTTGTTTGTTTGTTTGCAGTGGGTCAAGGAGACTTTGGGGAAGGACATAAGCTATGAAGTGAGGCACCAGGAAGAAGAAGAAAAAGATCTCTGTTTGAACCCCAGTCAGCTTACCCTGAGAGAAGTAGCTTCGTGGGTGTTTCCCCCCCCCACCTTTTTGAGTTAAAGGATTAGCTTTCGAACCTTTGGGACTGGTATGCATCGGTGGAAAGACTATTTTTTTGTTAGTGTACTCAACAGGAAGGAAAGGCAGAGGCCCTACCCTATATGATCCCATGGAACTTGAACCTGAGGAAGTTTGTTTGTTCTAGAAAAGGGAAGGAAGGAAGGAAGGAAGGAAGGAAGGAAGGAAGGAAGAAGGTGGAGAAAGAGAAGGAGATTGGAGAGTTCAAGTTCAGATTTTATACTGGGATATGGAAAAATGGAAGATTGAGGAAAATTGTGGAAGATTAGGAGGAAAGAAATAGAAACAGAAAGAAGACAGAAGAAATAAGGAAGGACTTTGATAAAAATCTGTTGGGAGATTGGTTGGAGGGAAACGGAGTTACAGCTTTTATAAAATTGAAAGGATAAAAGGGGAAGGGTGGAGGAGTGCTTGAAGAAGAGAAAGGATATAACTTTTTTCTTTTGTTTTGAAAGAAAGAAATTGGTCCGTATGTAATTGAGGGTTAACTCTAAAGAAGGTGAATTGGAAGGTAAAGGAGGTGAGAGTATTGAAGTGAAGATATTAATGAACTTTATAAGGGAAGAAATAATTGGTTATAGTAATAGTGAAGAGGGAATTTAAAGAATTAATTATTGATCTGATTATTAGGCGGATGAATTGGACAAATTTATGGATATAAGAAATCAGAAATTGCCATTATTAGTACCGTTTGGAGTACATTGAGTACATTAAGTTATTTAATTTGTGTAATCAATTATTTTTAAAAAAAAACTAAATGTTTTTTTAAAATAATTAAATTTAATTAATTATACAAGTAATGGTTAATCTTCGAGTATCAATTGTCAATGGGTTATTAATTTTCAATTGATTATTAATTGATTGGAAGATCATCAATAGATAAGTAGATATATTAGATGAACTGTAGATAATGTGATGATTCTTATTAATTATTAATTAATTGACATATAATTGATAAATAATTGATAAATTAATAGATAATTAATAGAAAATTGAACTAATTGAATGATTTTGGGACTATCTGACTGAATCAAGTATATGGGGAACTGAATGAATTTGGGAATATTTGGTGGATTCAAGGTATTGGCTTAAATTGATTGATTTAATCATATTACACTTAAGTGGAAACACAATAAGGAAAAAAAAGTCCGAAGTATAGTGAAAAATAACTGATATTATTGTTTAAGTATGTCAAAGTTGAGGACAGGAAAAATGCGGGGTATGGATCAATTGGGTCAACAAAGAAGGGATTCATGGGAGGAACCTCCAGATTATCATAAGAAATTTATGGAGGAGATGAGAGTGTTCATGAGAGAAATTAAACAAGACATAAGTGAACTAAAATCTCAAGTAGGAGAGATGAAGGAATCATTGGAACAGGTTAAGAAAGAAGTGGAGATCAATAAAAAGGATATTGAAGTTAATAAAAAATAAATTTCAGATCTTAAACAAAAATCACTTAGCTCCTCTGAAGAGGTGGAAAAACAACTATATAAATTGTCTTTGATAGAGCAGAAGCAAATGGATTCTTGGGTAAGGATTAGAGGATTGGAAGAGTATAAAGAGGAAAGTATAAAGGAGAGAATTGTGACTATTTTGGCGGAGTTTATGGAAGTGGAAGGTGAAGTTATGGAAAGTGAGATTGATGTGACATACAGAGTTCAATCGGCTATAGCGAAACGTAAAAAACTTCCTAGAGATGTAGTGGTGCAATTTGCAAAAAAATCAACTAAAGAAAGAATACTAGAGGAACATAATACATCGCTAGTTATGGTAGATGGGAAACAATTATCAGTTATGAGAGAAATTCCCATAAGAATCCTTAAAAAAAGAAAAGAATATGATTTTTTGGTCCCCAAATTGAAAGCCAATAATATCCTTTTTAGATGGGATTGTTTGGAGGGAGTAATCTTTAACTTTCAATATCAAAGATTCTGTCTAAATTCAATTGAAAAAGCAAGAGATTTTCTGATGAGGTTTGGGCCAATTCTAAGAGGGGAGAGGCAATCTACACCTAAGTCAGATATGGCTACAAAGACAAAGAAAGAGGAGAGACCAAGGAACGAATTAGAGGCCCTAGGAAAATCAATGGGGGAAAGTAAGGAGAAGGAGAAACCAAATGAGAAGAAAGAAAAAAGGATTAATCCGGATGTGAGTTTGTTGGATTTGGATATAGACGAATTGCATCTTAAGTAATAAAAATAACAATGTATACGCTTGTTTCTTGGAATGTGAATGGTTTCAACTCACTGGTTAAACAAAATAAAATTGTACATTGGTTAAAGAAAATTAATCCAGACATTAGTTGTCTCCAGGAAACCCATATTAGAGAGAAAGATGAGAATCTTTTAAGATTTCCAAAATGGGGGAACTATTTTGTGCTTCAGCCAAAGAAAAAAAGAGAGGGGTTATATTTATTATTAAACCCAATTTATCCCCTAAAATGTTTTTTAGGGATGAAGAAGGCAGATTTTTGGGAGTTGATATTAATCTGTATGACCAGCACATTTTGTTGATTGGTATCTATGTCCCATGTAATGGAAACAAAAAATGCTATGCTGACTTAAGAAAACGTCTTGTAAAATACTCTTATGAACATGTGTGTTTACTAGGGGACTTTAATGAAGTAGTGGATAAAAATATAGACAGGAAATACTCACAAATTAGGAGCAAGATTACTGGTCACCTTTCTAAAGAATGCTCTCATTTGATTGAGGAATACCAACTGAAGGATATTTGGAGAACTCAGCATCCGAAAGAAAAAGATTTTACATTTTACTCAGACCGTCATTGTTCTTGGTCAAGAATAGACATAGTGTGGTTGTCGGGTTCTCTATTTCATATGGTCAAATCTTCAGAAATTTTGCCCAAATCCTTCAGTGATCATAATGCAATTAAGATACAATTGGGAAAAAAAGGGGGATGGAGCAACTGGAAATTGAATGACTGTGTTGAACCAATAAGAAGTGATCTGCTATTGTAAAAAAGAAATTGAGGAATTTTTTATTAATAACGTAAACAAGGGGGTCATGATGCAAATGGCATGGGATACCTCAAAGGTTGTTATGAGAGGCATCCTTATCAAGAAAACAAGTGAGTGGAAAAAGAGAAAGAAAAAGAAGATGGAGGATATTATTGAAAAAATAAGAGAAAAGGAACAGATGCTTAAACATGAACCAAATAATAAAAGATATGTAAATGAGGTGAAATTATTACAAAACCAGTTGTCACCAGTAATGGTAGAAGAAATAAGCACCAAGTTGAAATTTGTTAAGAGAAATCATTTTGAGAATGCAAATAAACCGGGGCGGTGGCTTGCGTATAAGGTGCGTAAAGAAAAGAGAAAATGCATGATTAGTGGATTGGTAGAGGGGTCAAGACATATTGTTAAAGGAAAAGAAATACAAAAGATTTTATACAACCACTACCAAAAGTTATACGGAAGACAGGTACCTGAAGATAGGAAAGGACTGGAATCATTCATAGCATCCAAAATGCTGCCTCATATAGAGGAAGAACATAAAGAAATCTTGAACAGACCAGTTACCATAGAGGAAGTTAAAGAAGCTATTGAAAGATCAAAAATGAATAAGGCACCAGGAACAGATGGTCTAACGGCAAAATATTATAAATGTTTTAAGGATCAGTTGTTAAAACCTCTACAAGAAACTACAAATGTCATTAAAGATACAAAACAACTACCAGAAAGTTGGAAAGAATCAAATATAATCTTGATTCCAAAAAGTGAGGATGATCAGTTAGCAGTGAAAGATTTTCAACCAATATTACTCCTCAACGAAGACTACAAAATTTTTACCTCTATTCTCGCACAAAGGTTAAAAAAGGTGCTACCTCAATATATAGGTGAGGACCAAACGGGTTTTCTACCTGGCAGACAGATGAGAGACAATGTAAGAACTACTTTGGATATTATTGAATTTTTAGATTTTCATATAGATAAAGGAGGAGTGATTCTTTTTCTGGACACGGAGAAAGCGTTTGACAACATGAGATGGGACTTTCTTATTACAATACTAGAATCTATGGGGTTTGGAGAAAATTTTATAGCATGGATCAAGGTGATTTACTATGAACAAAAGGCCCATCTAATTGTCAACATGGAAAGATCAATAGTTTCTCTATTCAGAAAGGCACACAACAGGGTTGCCCGGTCGCCCCATTGTTCTTTGTATTGATGTTGGAGGTGCTTTTAAGAGAAATTCGGCTTAATGAATCAATAAAGGAGTGAAGATTGGGAGAGAATAATTTATCTATAAAGCCTTTGCTGATGATGTTGTACTATATTTTGAAAATCCACTACAGCAAGGAGGGAAGATAATGGAAATGATAAGAGAATTCAGAGAGTGGACAGGATTCAAGATTAACAAAGAGAAAACTAAATTTCTGAGCAAAAACTTAAAGAAAGAGGAGAAGAATAAACTGGAAGGAATGTGGGGCATTAAAGCAACAGAGAAGGTAAAATATTTATGTATAACAATTTCCGTAAATAATAGACAGCTTTTCCAAAACAACTATGGCCCAGTGTGGCATCAAATAAAAAATAAAATAGAAGTCTGGAAAAAGTTAGATGTGTCCTTAATGGGGAGAATATCCTTAATTAAAATGAGTATTTTTCCTAGGATTTTATTTCTATTCCAAATGATCCCAATTTCAATTCCACCAAAATGGTTTAAAGAATGTAATAGAGAACTGGCTAAATTTTTGTGGGTGGGGAAAAAACCTAGAATAAAATTTAAAGTACTGACAGATATAAAGAGGAGAGGAGGAATGGGGCTTCCAGATGTGAAACTTGGCGAGATGCTTGATGTGGGTGAAACCATTGTTTACCCTAGATAATCCAAGACTTCTCCAATTAGAAGGTCACGAGCTTTACTTTGGGTGGCACTCCTTTTTGTGGTATCAAAAAGTGAAAGCTCAAAAATAGTACAATAATCACTCTATCCAAAAATCATTGTATAAAGTATGGCTTAAGTATAAAAATTGTTTGTTCTTAAAACTACCCAGTTGTGTTTCTCCGGTGGAAGTGTTATCAATTAGGAGCTTAAGATGTGAAACGGAATGGTTGACCTATAAAGATTTGGTCCTGGGTACTAAGGAGAATATTAGTTTAAAGAGCAGACTACAATTAAATCAGGAAGGGAAAAATATACAATGGTTTCCCTATCTCCAAATAAAGGAGAGATTTAAGAGTGATATAGCAGAAGGGGGTATTGAGCTTGGTAAATCTAATTTTGAAAAGATTTTGGATAAAGGGGATGCGCACCTACTATCAAGAGTATATCATTTCCTGCTTAGGTTGGATACAGAAGTGGAAGTAGTTAAGAATATATGGTGAACTGGGCTGTAGATATTGGTCGGAATCTAGAATTTGAAGGATGGGAAGCATCTTGGAATAGAGTGACAAAATTTACAAGATCTTATAACTTGCAGGAAAATGCCTTAAAGATAATGTTAAGGTGGTATCTTTCTGCAGTGAGGATTGCGAAAATGACGCGAGGTGCTTCCAACCAATGTTGGAAATGTCAAGAAGGGAAGGGTACCCTTTTTCATCAATGGGGGGTTGTAAAAAAGCAAAGAAATTTTGGGGTATGATTCGAGCAAAAATTCAAAAGATCCTGAATAAGAAAATAGAGTTGTTACCTGAAATTTTCCTGTTTGGTATTTATGAGAATATTAATCTTGCAAATGGAAAGTATTTTTTGTTCATGGAGATGCAAGGAGAGAAAAAAAGAATGTTGTTATACAAACTGGGATTTGACAGATGGGGAAGTCTTATAAGGGTGATAAGTTGTCATTGGAAAAAATATTAATAAAAAAAAGTATTATAGAAAAATAATTTTATTTTATTTTATTTGGGAAGGGGCAGGCCAAGGGTATGTGCCTGATTCTCTCTGCAGTACTTAAGATTGCCCTACAGCCCCACTGACTACATTTGACCTTAAAGGAAATTACACTTCATTGGCACATACTGAAATATCCACCATATTCAAGACCCCTCCAAATTGGTTAGGCCAGGTATTAGATATTAGCCCAGTAACACATCAGCTCCCCAAAAGGAAAATTCAAAAACTGCAGGAGAAAGATTGCCCTTACTTTCCAATTAGTATAAATTAGGTGAAACTTAACCAGAGTCCCATGCAGCAGGAGGGAAATAGACCTCCTGTTATCAAGTTGGGGTGGAGAAACCTACAGCAAATCTACACTGTCCTCTAAGCCAACAGTGTCCACATAGCCCCTAGGCTATGGAAGAATGAAATGTCTGCCATGTAAATGGCTATGGTGTGTGAAGTGATGGCCTGCCCTTTAAGGCAAGCCAAGTCCTAAAGGACCTGCTGTTCATATGCCAGTAACATGGCTAAGTAGCCTTCTTTATCCAAGAAGGCAGGGCTTGCTTGCTACACTACTCTATGGCCAGATAATTGTGTGTGTGTGTGGGGGCAGACTGGAGTTTGATATACTCTATATCATGTTCCTCTCCCAAGGAACCAAATGTCATCCCGGCAGGAGCCAATGCATGACCTGCTTCTGTTGTCATGCAGCAAAAACCTGTCCCCCCCCCCCAAGGTCCCATCACCAGCTAGCTGATCACATCCATTTGCTGCCTTGCACTGCTCCCACCAAATTCCCTTCCTCCTCTTACTGGCTGGTTCATCCCTCCCAAGCTCACCCCCCTCAGAACTAGGGTTTGTTTTGTTTTGTTTTGTTCTGCTGTTGAATGGAGATCTTGTGTGTTTCCCATTTGCTCTTTTTTGCAGGGGAGGATTTTCATGCTTGACCATGGTCTCCTCATACAAGTGGGGCAATCTGCTGACATAGTATTTTATTAGGGCTTATCTACTTGGGCTAAATACACTGGCTTGCCCCCATTCCAGAACCCTGAAGTGCATATGACACAAGGCATTTGCCACAATCTGCCCCTGAGCAGTCCTCACCACCTATGGAGCAGATACAGGGCTGGAATGAGGGCAAGCTGGGATAAGGCTCTTTACAGCATTGTAAAATAATATTCAGCTTACCCTGTTACTGCTAGGATGGAACAGATTGGGCTCTACAGGAAACCACCCTAGCATACCAAACTTGCTGCTGCTACCAGCTCCCTGACTCTCCTGGAAGCCAGGCAGAAGTCTCTCAGCATGTGACCTAGGGTGATCACATTCAGGGGGCCTTCAGTCATATGTTACAGTGCCCCTTCCTGGCTTCCACTTCAGCAGCAAAAATGGCTGTGGTGGCTGCAGCAACAGACTGGCATTCTCTTGGGATGCTGGTCTATTTCATCAAGGAAGAAAGGGGAGAACAGGCCAGGATATACCAGTGGGGAGCCGATGTATCCTGGCTGGTGTAGATAACCCCATTGTCTTCAGATGCATAGCTTCCACCAGTTCTTAAAATGTATAGCTGTCTAAACAGAATTGAATGACAGATACCAAGGAGAATGTCTAGCCCACCTTCCAGTCTACTGCAGGCAAAGAGGTGCTCCTTTATCCTAGTGATATCAGATTATTTTTGGAGATGTTAGTAGCTTACTGGAAAAGATTCACAACTAACCTGGCAACTCATATTGGTTGAGATATCACTGCTGAAATAACTTCCTATAGGTGCTGTGTTAATAAATGGAAATAAAAACTGTTATAATAAACAATGCAAAGGAATATAAGAAGACAGCAAAAAGAAGAAGAATCGACCTTTGATGGATAACCCACAAAATAAAGAGACGACACACAAGACTTCAGTTGGTAATATGGGCCACTTCATTTAATCTATCACCTATTTAGGTCTTATTCCTTGGGGTGTGCAAGAAGGGAGGAGCAACAAGGTGCAGGAGCAGCTGGAGCAAGTGGTTTCCCCAGACCAATCTCCTCAGCCTCCCCAGGTGAAATACCTGAGCCTCAGGGAGAAGCTAGAAGTTGGCAGGGTCCCCCCACCCCGGCCAACCATCTACTGGAAGGTCAACCAGAGGATAAAAACCCCAATTTGCATGACCTCTAGCTAGAGGCAAACCCTTCAGTGAGCCCCAAGGACAGCCTACTTCCCCACCCCTGGGTCTATGACAAGTAAGGGTAGTTCCAGAGACGTATTCACCAAAAGGGTGCCATAGATGTTCACCAAACTGCTCCTTTCTCCACCCACCACCTGCCATGTGACCACCTATTTAAGACACCACCCTTAAAGTCACTTCTCCAGTCCCCTTTTGACAATGTAGGGTCTGCAAAAAACCTGTGTAAAGTGGGGGAGGAATTCTTATCTGGCCCAAAAGTGACCAGCAAACTTATACTGTCGTAAAGGCAGGAGGGTGACATGATCACAGAAACAGCAAGAGTAAGAGACAGGGGGCAGCATGGCTTTAAGTGCTTATCATTCCACCCCCTTGCCCTCTTCACCATGGTGCATAGCACCACAGTGCTTAGTTACTCTTGCCTCTATTCATGTAAGACCATCAAAAGTGCCTGTCCCCTGCAACACTGTACTGTGCTAGCGGGGGATGTGGATTTTCACCAGATCCAAGAATCAAAGGGAGATTTAAACCAAAGGTAGTGATGTAATATGATCCACCAGTGAACAGAGCTTGTAATCGCACCAAGGTAACTTATGTTGGAAGCAGAGCACTGAAGACTTCTACAAAAGAGATGGATGGATAATAGCTTCCTATAAGGAAGAAGCCTTGTTATAGAGACAGAATCCATTCACATTCTAATAAAATTCCACAAGGTTTTGAGGAGGGGGAAGAAACTATGTAAGGACGGGACACTAGAGGTCACCTTACAACGTATGTCAGTTAATGGAGTGCAGGAAAATAATATTGAAAGAATACTGGTCTGTGCTTTCTAGATGATAGCAAAGTTTCTCATTGAGTAGATCATGGGAAATTGTGGATCACCCTAAAAGAGATGGGAGTACTCCAAAATTTGAATGTCTTCATGCATAACCTATAATTCAGACAAAAGGCTACTATCATGACAGAATAGGAAGCTACATATTTCAGTTGAAAAGGGTATCAAAGACAAGGGTGATTTTAACCCTTTATCGATTTAATTTATATGAGAACATATCTGAGCAACAGATTTTAGTATGCATAGAGGGAAAATGAGGAGAGCAGAAACCAAGGTATGCTCAGTGTTTGCCATGCTTAGTGGTTTTTGGGTGTAGAAGAAAGGTACCAACTTAAGCTGTACAAAGACAGTATGGCTGTGTTTTGACATCATGGCAGAAATGAAGCTCCTGAGCATATTCGAGATACTCCAGATTTTAAGAATTAGGTAACAAAATAACCTCTTGTCTCCAGCAAAACGTTTCATGTGCCAGTATCAGTTAGCTGGTAGGGACTGAAAGATGAGCTGGCAGGGAGGAGAGGGTGAGCTCCCCTAAGTTTGGTTTTACAAAACTCTTTCAAATGAAATCAGATCTACTTGAGCTTCCTCCAAAGATTCTCAAGGTCATTTGGAAAGCAAACCATTATAGCAGTAACAGGGTAATATCCTTGTCCCTTTAGAAAAAGGCTATGTTGTCAGGACTAAACATACAAGTATATACCAATTTTTTTTCAGGACTACCAAGAAACCATGAGTTGTTTTGATGTTATTTAATAACGGTACAGTCCAATAAAGATGACTGTGACTGACCACTAAGGGAACTCTCTAATTGTCTAATTTTAGGGACAAATGTTGCAATTTACTGTGGAGTTGATCTAACCTTTGAAAATAAAATCCTGCTGCTCACCATTACTTCAGTACACAGCTCTACATAACATATGGGTGCCCTGATAGGGTCATATTGTGTAATTTCAAGAAGCCCTAATCAGTAACAAAACTAACAAATTAAACAGGGAGTGATAGCCACAAGGAATGTCCCTAGAAAAGTGCTTGCATTGGCCACTGCTGTAAAGAAGAAAAGTTCCTTTCCAGGGCACAACCATAACTAGTTCGGAATTCTGTCTTTACATTTCCATAGTCTCTAACAAAATCAAGTTGGGTAGTGATAATCAACCCAAATCAACTTGGGTAGTGATAGAACTATGGAATCACATTTTTTCTTTTTTATATACAGGTCATCCCCACCTTGTATCTGCAGAACCAATATTTGCAGATTCAGTTATCAGCGGTTGAAAAAATAGGGACACATACCATAGAGTCATGCTGGAAAATGCCTAGAGAGGTGTCTTCTCTATGAATCACTAGGTCCTCCAATGCAACTCTATGGTATGTTTGTGCCAGAAGTCCTTTATTTTAAAATGGTTTGCTATTATCCATGGTTTCTACTACGCACGGTAAGTCTGGGAACCAAACCCCCATAGATGAGTTAATGCTCTTTGAGTGAGTTAAGAGTAGACCCAGTCACCATTTAAGAAGACACATACAGCACATACAATTGCAGAAAAGTGCTAAAGTTCCAGTAATAGCATTTGCCTTTCAAGAAAAATAAATGTTTTCCATTCTAGGAAGCAGGGTTCAAGGCAAATGAAAGCCACATAGTTCTTTATTTTCTGCACTAATGGAGTTGTTTGCTATTAAAGGGTTCACATTTGGATCATTATATCTTAACTAACACCACAAAAAAATACAATCATAAATGTCTTATCTTTTTTTCTCCAAATATTTTTTTCATACTTATTTTCCAGTGTTAAAAAAGAAAAAAATCCATATCAACATACTTATGTATAACGTACCCACATACATATATACCAGAGGATTATCTCATTTCTATTTGAGTACAATAAATAACATAAATAAATTAAGTCATTTATTTAGCTATATACAGTGTTCTCTCTGTTGTATTTTGTTCATTTTGAACATCTTTAATCCCATCCACCACACATTCTCTCACTCTTCTCTTTCTTTCTCTCCAACCATATTTCTTCTTCCATCCTAACTTAATTCTGTCACTCTATCATGCTATCATTCTTTATACCCACCTATTCTATCAATTCCTCTCATTCAAATTAATATTCCTCTCATTCAAATCTTCCTATCCAGTCTCCCCATACTTCCCTTTATTTATCTATGTGCATCATTCACATTCATGTGTGTATATATATATATATATATATATATATATATATATATACACACCTCCTTTTTACTTTCCTATAGCTTAATGTTTGTTTCATGTGTTGATGTGATTTCCTGGATTATTTCCTCTTTTTTTTATGTTATTCACTTATTTTTCATTTCACCTTATTTGAAGATTTAGAGTTTATTTGACATTTAATGTTTAAGTCCCAATGTTTTACATAAATAGTCTGATATCTTACAGTTTTGTTTTATTCCATTTTTCCTTTGTAACTGTTGTTGCAGGAGAGGTCATATTATCATTCCTCTTACTTACTTATTCTAGTCTTTCCCCATGTCCATGTTCCTGTCTTTTTTTTCCCCATCTTGAATCTGAGGTGTTTGTATATATAATAATTATAGTATAATATTAATGTATTGGTTTGTTTATCTGCTGCTTTTAAACTTTATTTGATTTCTAGTGTATTGTAAAATTATTCATTCTTGTTTCCATGTATTTTGATACCATGGTCCAATCTTCTGCAAACTTTCCTATATTTTTCCCTTTGAGTAACATTGTTAACTTGTCCATCTCTATCAATTAATATAATTTCTCCAACCATTGGTTCCTTGATGGTGTTTCTTTTTACTTCCATTTACTGGCGAATATTATTCTGGCAGCTGCCAGCATATAAAAAATCATCTTTCCATTTTGTCTTCCTAGTTCTTGTTCAATCATTCGTAAAAGATATATTTCTGGTTTTAGGGGAAGCACAATTTTCAAAATATCTTGAATTAATCTTTGTATCTGTAGCCAATATTTTTTAGCTTCTCCGCAGGTCCACCACATATGAAACAATGTACCATTTTTATTATCACACTTCCAGCAGTTCGGTTTCACCTTCTTATACATTTTTGCTAATTTATTCAATGAAAGATGCCACCTGAAATACATTTTATATACATTTTCTCTGATGTTTTGTGATAACGTGTACTTCATCCTTGTAGTCCACATTTTTTCCCAATGATGTAGCTCAATTGGATGGCCAACATTTTTTGCCCATTTTATCATGCTTTGCTTTATTGTCTCTTCTTCGGTTTCCCATTTAAGTATTAATTTATAAAATTTTGAAATCATGTTCTTATTTCCAGCTTGTATTATTTTTTCCAATTCCGACCTTGTATCTTCAATTCCTTCTAATTTCATATCAATCTTATATCTTTCTTTTAATTGCCTATATAGGTACCAATGACATGTAAGATCTTCTCTTTCTAGGTCCTCTTGACTTTTAATTCTAAGATGACATCCTTCTCCCGTCAATATATCTTTATATAAAATCCATTTGTGTGTTGGCACACCTTCTTGACTATATAGAGCTTCATGCAGGGAGGCCCACAGGGGTATTTTGGTGCATAGTCTATTTTTATGTTTTTTCCAGATCTCAATAAGGACTTTCTAATTAGATGATTATTGAAGTCTTTGTTTACAGTTGTCCCTTTGCATTCGCGGCTTTGACACTCGCGGTTTTGATTATTCGCGGTTTTCCCTCACCCACTGCCTGTCTCCTGGGTCTTCCCTTCTCTTCAGAAAGGGAACGAACAGCCAGGAAAGCACGGGGGTGAGGCAAAACTTCTTAAAACTGCTCCTCTGCTGAGCTTTAGCTGCCTTTTCAGGGAGGGCGAAAGCCAAGCATACAGCTGGTTTGAGAGAGGAAGGAGAGCCAGGGAAGCCTAGGGAGTGAGGCAAAATCTCTCAAACTGGCTGTCTGCTGGGCTTTCACCCTCCCTGAAAAGGCAGCCAAAGCTCAGCAGAGGAGCGGTTTGAGAGATTTTGCCTCACTCCCTAGGCTTCCCTGGCTCTCCTTTCTCTCTCAAAGGGAATGAATAGCCAGGAAAGCGTGGGGGTGAGGCAAAACGTCTTAAAACCGCTCCTCTGCTGAGCTTTAGCTGACTTTTCAGGGAGGGCGAAAGCCCAGCAGACAGCCAGTTTGAGAGATTTTTCCTCACTCCCTAGGCTTCCCTGGCTTTCCTTCCTCTCTCAAACCGGCTGTCTGCTTGGCTTTCGCCCTCCCTGAAAAGGCAGCTAAAGCTCAGCAGAGGAGCGGTTTTAAAAAGTTTTGCCTCACCCCCGCGTTTTCCTGGCTCTTCGTTCCCTTTGAGAGAGAAAGGAGAGCCAGGGAAGCCTAAGGAGTGAGGAAAATCTCTCAAACTGCTCCTCTGCTGAGCTTTGGCTGCCTTTTCAGGGAGGGCGAAAGCCCAGCAGACAGCCAGTTTGAGAGATTTTCCCTCACTCCCTGGGATGATTGTTATTCGCGGTTTTTTCACATTCGCGGGGGTCTGGGGAATCTAACCCCCGCGAATGTGAAGGGATGACTGTACTCTATCCTTGTTAGAAAACAAATATGCATGCCAACCAAAACGATTATTATCTCCTTCCAATTTTAAACATTTGTCATCTTCCAATGTAATCCAATCTTTGATCCAAAGTAGACAGCATGCTTCATAGTAAAGTTTTAAATTTTGAACATTTTACCCGGAATAGCTAATCCCGGCCTCAGGAACCCCCTTTGGAAGTTGATTATGGAGCTCCTAGCTGTTGCTGCTCGCTAGGAAGGGTTTTAAATAACAATTGTATTATATGTTGATTTTAATTTGTATTGATTTAATAATGTTTAAAGGGGAAAGGGATTTTGAGCTGTTTTATATTATGTATTATTTTACTGTTGTAAGCTGCCCCGATTGTTCACAGAAGGGCGGGATATAAATACATTTTATTATTATTATTATTATTATTATTATTACCCACGTCTTTCTTTAGAGTCTTGTAGCACCTTCATCTTTACTCTCGGTTTTTCCCCTGACCAAATATATTTCAATATTTCCTGTTGCCAATCTTTAAACACTTTTTTGTTATGTATGACTGGAATCATTTGGAACAAAAACATCAGCTTTGGTAATATATTCATCTTAATTGTCGCGATTCTGCCTAGAAAGGAAAGTTTTAGATTTTGCCAATTCTTCAAATCTTTCTTAATTTCTTTCCAAATTTTCTTATAATTGTTTTGAAATAATTCAGTATTTTTATTCGTTGTATCAATCCCCAAATATCGAGTCTTCTTAACAACAACTTAACAACTAAAATAATTTTAGTAATTATTACTGTTTTTTCACTATTTAGTTTTAGCCCCGTTAGTAATTCGAACTCTTTCAAAACCATTAACAATGTCATTATACCTTTAATTGGTTCACTCAGAGAAATAACCAAATCATCTGCATACATTCTTAGTTTGTACTTTGTTCTTCCTACTTTAATTCCTTGTATTGTGCCTTGTTCTTTAATTCTTTTATTTAATAATTCCATCACCATTATAAATAAAAGAGGGGATAGAGGTCATCCCTGTCTTGTGCCTTTTCTAATTTGTAATTCCTTCATCTTTTCACCATTTATTAGCAGTTTCACTGTTTGGGTACAATAAATTGCCTCTATCCAGTTAGTAAATTTTGGCCCCGCATTTATTATTTTTAGAATCTCAAACATTACTGACCATTTAATGTTATCGAAGGCCTTTTCAATGTCTAAGAAAATTGAGGCCAGTTTCCTGTCTCCATGACTCTCCACATATTCTATCAGATTTAAAACGTGTCTTGTGTTGTCTCTCAAGTATCTTCCTGGTAAAAATCCTCTTTGTTCTTCCTCAATCCAATCTGCCAAAACCTTCTTCAATCTGTAAGCTAATATATTTGCGAAAATTTTATATTCAATATTTAATAAAGATATTGGCCGATAGTTTTTAGGTTCTTTTGGGTCACGATTCTCTTTGGGAATTAATGTTATGTTAGCCTCTTCCCATGATTTAGGGTGATTTCCTTTTTAGATAGCTTCCAATGTTTATTTCATTGGTATAATGAGGTGATCTTCCATCATTTTGTAATATTTTGGAGTGAAGCCATCTGGACTGGGTGCATTCCCTATCTTTAATTTCCTTATAGCTTCTACCACTTCCATTATCGTTATAGGTTGATTCAGACTCTGTTTTTGTTCTTTTGTGAATTTAAGTAAATTTTGTTTTTTTCTGCACCTCTTTACACATATTTTGAGATATCATAAAGAAGTCTATCCTCAAGAAAGAGTTATGTCTTTCTGAATAAAATGTGTAATCTCTAGCATTTTCATATTTGTGCCTCCAGATATCAACCAGGGATAGATTCTCTGTCATCACTTCAAATGTTTTCGGCAACTTTCCTTGATTTTCTTTCACATTTTTTGATGATTTTCTGTCCCTCTCTGCTGATATCACTCCATTCCAATCCCCACAGATCAACACTCTATCATGATCATAATCCAATATTTTTTCCATGGGTTTTTGATAAAAATCACTTTTCTTATCCAATGGTGCATATAATCCAATAATTAATGTTTTTTTTCTGCTGTACTCTTCCCACTATTCCAATGAAATGTCCATCCGGATCATTAAATAATTCTTCTGCTTGTACCTCCTCTCTTGCATATATGACTACCCCTTTTTTTCTCTTTAGTCAATGATGCAAATTCTTTACCTAGTTTCTTATTTTTGAGTAGATGAGCATCATCTTGTTTTATATGCGTCTCCTGTAGACAAATTATTTCTTTATTTTTTCTTTTCTAAGAAATGAAATATTTTCCTTCTCTTTTCTGGTATGTTCAACCCATTTACATTCCAAGTTCCACCTTCTGCTTCTTTTCTTACTTTTGATTCATCTCCATATTTTGCTCCTAAGTCCTTCCTATACTTCTTCAAAAATTCTTCTGCTTTTTGTGGGGTATTGATTTTAAAGTTCTTCTGTTTGAATCTAAATGTTACTCCTTCTAACTTCTCCCACTTATAACTTATTCCGTTCTTCCATAATTCAGACATTAATAGATTGTAGTTTCTTCTTTTCTTCAAAATCCTCAAGGGAATATTCTTAAATATCATTATTTCATTTCCTTCTATCTGAAATCTCTGTTCAAAGTTTCTTTGGAGTATCATATCTCTAGTTTTCTTCTGCACAAAGTACACCACCAGATCTCTAGGTATACTTTTTTGCTTAGCAATTCTGGATGATATCCTGTAGATTTTATCAGTTTCCCATTCAAATTGAGATTTTGTTTTATCAATAAATTTAGCCAGTCTTGGAATTAATATTTTATATAAATCTTCATCTTTCTGCTCTTGGAGTATATAAATCTTCATCTTTCTGCTCTGATTTTTATACAATTTTCTCTCCATCTTAATTCCTCAAGTGCTTTTTCATCCTGTTCCTGTTCTTGTCTTGTCTCCAACCTCTCAGTTCTGACTTCCAGTTTCTCCATTTTCCCTTCTATTTCTGTGACTTTTCCTTTAAGATTTTTATTCTTCCATTATTTTATCAATACATTCTTTGACTCCTTTAAGCTCTCTTTTCATATCTTGCTTAAGTTCGATTCTCATTTCTTTAAATTCCGCTCTCATAAGTCTTATTTCTTCTATTATTGATACTTGACTTTGTTGGTTAAGTTTAATCGATGGTCTTCTTGCTGCTTGCACTGGTACTTTCTTTGTTGTCATTTTTATTCTCTCTTCCTCCATTTGTACCCCTTTAGATCACCTTCTCTTTTCTTTTCTTCTTCTTCCTTTTCTTTTCTTTTCTTTTCTTCTTCCTTTCCTTTTTTCTTTTTTTCTTCTCCCTCCTTTTACTTACCTTTTTCCCCTCTTTCTTTACTCCTCTTATCTCTGTTATAATGTTATTTTTTAAATAATTTTTTATTAATTTTTAAAATTAAACAACATACAATTTCTACATAAAACTTAACAAACATATATAACAGTGATTCCCTCCACTGAGGGACTTCCCTTTACATTTATCCCTCTTTCCAAAATACCATTGTTTCCAACTCGGGTTTGCTTCCTCTCCCCTTTATTAATACAATCAATCTTATCAATCTTATTTGCTATTTTCAACAATTTTGATGATTTAAGCAGATGCTGGATATCTCTCTGCAATACAATTTCTCACTTTTGCTTATACTATATTTTATTCCAGTCTCAGACAGCTTCTTTCTAATCTTCCTCCCCCCTTCTTTACTTCACTTACCCTTCTAACTTCCTATCTTATTGTATCCTGTGCTTTCCCCTTCCTCCCCTTCATTCACACCACCATTATTATCCCTCTTCTGCTTTCCTTTTCTATCTGTCTTGCCTTGCCTTGTCTCCCACCTACCTACTCCCTTCAACCTTCTCTACCCCCCTTAACCTACAGCACTTCCCCCCACCTTCTATCACTTACTCTTTCTCCCTTCTTCTCTTCTCCTCCCTTCCTGCCCCCTTGCAGCTGTCTTAGTAATTGTCTTTTAAAATTTCACCTTCCTTTTCCTTACATGTTTTCCTGCCTTGACTAAATCTTCCCGTCTTCCATGGCCTTCCCTTGTTCCACTCCTCAGCTTCACCTTTCCTCCTTTTCTATCCTGCTCCTTAACTTCCTACGTTCTTCCTAACTACTCCTTACTAGCAGCCACTCTCACATCCCACCCCCTCCCTATCCCGTTCCCATTCCCATTTTCTTTCTCCCCACCCTTGTCCTTCAATATTTCACTGTACCCAAACTCCCCACTCCTGATCCCTCCCTCTGCCCTTCTTACTCTCCCCTTGTGTTCATCAGTGTTTACCCAGGTATATTCTTATAATATTTAAATTCTGTATATTTTAATTTCCATTGTCATTGCCTCTGTTCTTCTCCTTTCAATGCTGGCTTGCTTCTACTCAGCTGTTCTCCTTCCTTTCCACTTTATATTCACCTCTGCCTCACTCCGGATCACTGTCTATCTTTCGCATTCAAAGTCACCTTCCTCTTTTAATTTCTTTTTACTCCGTCTTTTTTTTCAGCTTTATGTCACTTTGAAATTGTAACTCTGTCCCTTTAAATGTATCTTCATCTCTGTTGCTGTTACAGTCTTTCCTGTCCCACTCTTAGTCTCCTCTTTTTCCCCTCAAAGACTATCTCAAATAACCATTATAAACGCCCCAGTCTCGATCACTTAGTTATCAATTTTAGATTACTTATCAATCAAAGTTATATTATTTATGTTATGTTGTATTGGTATTCAGGGATTTCCCCTTTTCTTTTCCGTTATTGTAATTCCCCACGTGTCTGTTCAGAGTCTGATTTTCTCCACAGTAATGGCAGTAATGGTGGCTGTGTAAGACACCAACTCTACTCAGCCACGAATCTCAACTTTTAAATCCACCTTCTGCTGGGCAAAGGATTTAATAGCTAAGGAAAAAAAGTAATAATAAAAAAATGTATATATCAAAACAAAAACTCTGTGTCAATCTCCACCAAAGGGGAAGGGAAAGCAAAGCCGAAATAGTCCAGTGAGGGCGGATAGTTTCCCAGTTGTCTAACGAAGGGGAGATAATGAATCCACTCCACTCTTGCTTTCCACTCAATTTTTTTCCATCTAATCCAAACCTTTTTCCTCTCCTCCTACTTCCACACTGCTTTCAGCAAGGAAAAAAGATATTATATGTAAGAGATAAATGTAACTCTTTTGTTATTTCACTTTGTTAAACGTCTCTGTCCTTCTCCTTTTCTCTTTAGTTTTTTAATCTCCTTCTCTCTAACCTCCATTTCACTCCGTCTCTGTATGCAGCTTGAAATCACTCCTTAGATTCTTTTTTATTTATTGACAGTTCATTTAGCTGCACAAGTCCATGAAACTTATACTTGAGATGCTGACAAATTCTGGTTTAGACTGAATACCTATTTTTTGTATCGTATGAGTGTTTTTCTTTCTTTTAAAATTGGGGGCAGGGCTTTTGCTAAGGCAAAGCCTCAGCAGCACTCACACGGCGGTGGTTCCAGCTCTGATCCCCTCCGCTCCTTTCCTCCGATGATCTGCTTACTGCATCTGATCCTTGTGGTGCAGGATGGGCAATGGATCTCCAAGAGCCCCTCTGGTTCCCCCATGCCAGGAGCAAACTTCTAGCCCACTTTTGGTGTTCAAAAGTCCGGGCTGCAACCGTGTGAGGCTAGACCTCCCTGAGAGCTTTCTCAGTGAAAGTCTTTTCGCTCCACCATAACCAACCGGAAGTCATAAATGTCTTATCTTGTTTGTTTCTACATGTCCAAGCAACATTAAAAGGATAATAAGGGCTAGACTTCTGCACAGAGGAGCCTCTGTTGCTTCTTTATGGCTTGATGTGCATTGACAAGGACATGCCACAGCCTTTGCTCTGAGACTATAACTATTTGTGTGGGAGAGTTGATAACACACTTGACTTGGTGTGGAAGATGAGGTGTGGGGCTTCTGTTCCTCACTTACCATCTGCAAATATAGGGTACAATATCATTTCTGTGTCTTTTGTTTATTTTAGTGAGGTTATCTGGAATTTGAATCTTGGCCCATCCCAACCCAAATGATTGACTCCCATGACACAAGGTTCTTCATAACTGAATAAACATGTTTATTTAATAAAATGCTGTCTTTGTTGTTGGGTTTTCTATATGCTCTGATTTACTAGTCTGAGGAATGAAAATTGCGTTTCCTCCTTGCCTTTATTCAGGTGGGCATAGGCATTCGTAGCTGAAGCATGTGGGAAGCAGATTGATAAAAATGCCAAGTCTTTGCAATTTCATGGAATGTTTCAGAATGCTAATTGAGGAAAATGGGCTTAGAAAGCATGTTATTGAAAAATAGCATAAACTGCACTTGTTGCCAGGCAAAGAGAGACTCAGCTTTTCCCAAGTGTAAAAAGGTGGGATGGGAGACAGAATGCTTCTATTCTGAATGAAAGTGGCACTCGACTGACTCCTTATGAAAAAGAAAGTTTAGGAGTTAAAGCACGGTTTAGATACACCACATAATAGACATATATGTATTAACACATATATACTGAAATACCCATACATATATACATACGTGGGTCACCTGCTCACAGTCTTCCTCAATATCTTTTGGTCAGAGCTTGGGAGGTTAGGTTTGCAAATTATCCTTGTAAGGTTGAATGTTAGAAAATGGAAAGTGACTGCCGTAAACACTAACCGTTGAAATTGTTTAATTGGTTAGGTTATCTTTAATAAGCCTGCATTGTTTAACTGTTAGCAGTGGGCCAAAACAGGTGGTTGTCAATCTTGATCCTATTGGAGCACATTTTGGTATTGGTTCCTTCCAAAAGGCTCTTTTTCTGCTTTGAAATTTGTCTGCCTCCAGCCTGGAATTAATCCCCACATGTACTACAAAGCTCATCAGAGGACTGTTGCCTGGTAATAGTGGAAGTCTAAGCCATCTGTGATCTACTAGGTTGGGAAACATTGTCCCAAAGCATGGGATCCCATCTTACAACCTCTCCAATTCAATTTGGCACCCACACCTGTTTCTCTCTTTTCTTTCCAGCCCAACCAACACATATACTTCCCTCACTCTTCAAATGCCTTGTTCATTAAAGATGATGTTCTAGGGAGTAATTTAGTTCATTCTGGAAACACAGAGCCACCACAAGTACAATGACTAAAGTACAAACCTCAGTCACTGAACCAATGGTAGAGAATTCTTAATAAGAAATGGCTTAGAAACCTCTGAACACAAGCAAAACATTTTTTTTTGCACATCTGAATCCTTTCTGTTCTTCATTCAGATCAGAATTGCAAAGATCAATGACAGAGCACATGTTGCGGAAGTAGGATCCAGGGATGCCAAATCCAATTTGTATTATCTCCAGTTTAAAAGCCAACATATCTAACAAGCTCATTGTTCTCTTTAACCATGTTACCTTAGTACTTATTTATTAAAATGTCTTAACTTTATACTGTGAAGCCAATGAAATAAAGCAATACATGTGCTCATTCATCTTGAATGAGTGAGTCCTGGCTTTAAAATTTGGACTGGATGAAATGTGCAAAAGAAAGAAATATACCTGAGAGACCTAAGAACTTCTCTGTCAAATAATCTGGGGAAAATGTGCTTTTTGTAAGTGGATGGCATAATTGTATCAGATCCTACTTACCCTGCTTCAATGCAGGTTTATGGAGAGAACCTTCCTTTCAGGTATAAAAGGAAAGCCCCTTGGCTGCCTAGGAGATTATCAGATGACTAAATTAATCAATTACAGGGATGACAGGAGATCACCAAAGGCCTTATTTTTTGGACAATGTCATCCTCATCCCATTATGTCCCATCCTGGTTCCTTGCTGCCCTCGTTTCTTCTTATTCACAGCTCAAGCTGTGAATAGATCACCCATTCTGTTCCTGTAATGGAACAACAGGTGAGTGAAAAGGTGCCCCATTATGCTGGTACAATGCCAGCTGCAGAGGGATGTCCATGTTAAAGACTTCCAGTTGAGATCAGGACATCCAGGTAAGTGACACCCTTTTCCCTCTCTTCCTGGGTTATTTGTATTTTTTAAACTGTGTTTTATTGCTTCCTGACACTTTTTGATCTCTCTGTTACCTTTTATTTTTGCATTTCCCCTGTTCTCTCACAAGAACAGCCAGGAACTGAAACCAGGAAGTGAATAGGGCTCTGTTCGAGCTCCATTCTCTCATGGGCTGCCGAGTGGGGTGGATGGAAGCAGAAAAGGTAGGTATGAAAAGTTTTGTGTGTGTGTGTGCCAGGATGGGGACAGGAGGGGTGGGAGAGGAGACAGTGAGACAGGGATACTTTTTTCCCCACGTCTGATCATCTCCTTAATCTCCTGCTAAGCAAATAACTCCCTCTCTTTCTCCCTCCAACCCCACCCTATTCCAAGACTCACTTTTTTCTTTCTTTTCCATTCTACATTTTTTTTCTTTCCCAACTCAGCTCTTCTACTCCAGAAAGTCTTCTTTCTGTCCCTGCTGTGTTCCTGAAGAAATCACACAGATTAGCTTGTCAGACAATGGGGTCAGATAAAGCTACATTTTATCACCCTGCCTATTTAATGCACCTGCAGAATATATCATACGTAATCAGGACTAGATTTGGAGGAAGGAGGTGTACCATTCAGGAAAGAAATACATATAATTATATATATGCTGATGATACCATTTTGTTGTTGTGTGCCCTCAAATCATTTCTGACTCAGGGAGATGCTAAGGGATATCATGGGATTTTCATAGCAAGATTTCTTTTCCAAACCCAGCTCTGCTTCAGAAAGTCATCTATCTCTCTTTCCCCTGTCCTTTATTATTATTATTATTATTATTATTATTTTTACAACCACATTTACATATACATCTTCATTTTCCACCAAATTTCTAAAACGAAATTGCTTCCCACTCGTCTGTACTGAGTAAGCTTAAGAAACAAAAAGAAAATTGTCTTTCATTAATTACAAACATAAAGTTTTCTGTACTGTTTAAGAACTGGTTTCACAGGATCCATTTTCCATTACAATCTTATGATTGTGTCTTATTTCAAGATAGTGTAAACCATACCATTCCTCCCTTAATTGTTTCCATTCAAAACTGTATCCTTCCTGGAAAAACCCAGCAAAGGATTTGAAAAAATCTGCATTTCGGTCTATATACTCTTGATGCCTGTTAATCACTCCTAAATTACATTGTTTATAGATTAATCTTTGAGCCATGTTATCATACAACCATTCCATTTCTTAGACCAATATCGTATTATAATTTCCCATTCTTTTCTAAATTTCTCAGTTGAACGACATTTAATCCAGCATGTTAAACGCTCCATCTGCATTATTTCCCATAATTTAAACATCCATTCTTCTTTATCAGGAATCTTTTGTTGCCTCCAATACCTCGCATATACAATCCTTGCTGTGGTGGACATGTAAAGGATCATCTTTCTAAATTAACTCGGAAACTCTAAATCAAAGATGTTTAAAAGATATAGTTCTGGAGTGCATTTAAATTCCATCTTAAATTTTTTTTGAATTTCCTCATGTATCATATTCCAAAATTTCTTTGCTTCCTTACATGTCCACCACATACGGTAAAAGGAGCCATTTGATTCATTGCATTTCCAGCAATTAGGTTTTATCCCCTTATACATTTTTGTCAGTTTACTTGGAGTCAAATACCAACGATAAAGAAGTTTATAACAATTTTCTCTTAGCTCGTTACTTACAGAAAAGTCTATGTTTTTCTCCCATAATCTTTCCCAATCCTCTATCATAATATTCTTGCCGACATTACGTGACCAAGCAACCATATAATCTTTGATTACATCCATCTCTAGCTCTAACTTTAACAAAAGTTTATAGATATTTGATATTCTGAATTTATCTTCCTCCTTAACTAGAGAATCCAGTTCTGTGTCCAAATTTTCAATACCCCAATTTTTTTTGTCTAAATTAAATCTTTCATATATTTGTCGATATAAGAATCAATTGCATTTCCTCCCTTCTCTTTGTAACTCCTCCTGAGTTTTAATGTCACATCGTCCTGTCTGAAAAGTCAATAGGTCTTTGTATTTCCACCATGTTTCTGAATGTGTCATTTCTGTTCGTCTGATGGCTTCTTTCCCCTGTCCTTGCGGTCTTTCAGAAAGATTAGCCTGTTGGGCAAGGGAATAAGAGAAGGGTGAATGTTATCATCATATTTAACTTATATGCAGAATATATCATACATACAGCAGGATTAGATTAAAGCTTTGAGGAAGGTGGCATGAAAATCGGAGGGAGGAACATCAAATTTATGCAGACAGTTAGCACCACATTGTTGCTGTGTGCCTTCAGGTCATTTCTGACTCATAGTGATCCTAGGGTGAACCTATCATGAGATTTTCTCTGGAAGATTTGTTAAGAGGGGGATTGCCATAGCCCTCCTCTGAGGCTGAGAGTGTGTGACATGCCTATCATCACCCTATGGCTTCCCATAGCCACGCAGGGATTTGAACACTGGTTTGCCAGAGTCCTAGCCAAACAGGACCACTACACCACACTGGCTGTCTTGACACCATATTAGTAACATAAAATGGCATTATTATAGTAATTGCTTGCAAATTTGGAATAACTGCTGATAGAAGTTAAGGAAGAAAAGAAAAAGCAGGCTTACAGTTGTACGTTACAAGAACAAAAATAATGACTGCAGATTATTTACATAACTTAAAGTACATGGTGAAGACATCAAAATAGTTAAAGATTTTCATCAATCGAAATGGACAGTGCAGTCAGGAAATCATATAAAGATTAGACCTTGGACTTGGTAAATACATAGGATAAATACATATAATTAAACACCAAGTTCAGAATCATCTGTGTTGTAGCGTGTTCTATTTCTATGTATGGATGTTGAAGTTAGAGAGTGAAGAAACCTGGCAGGAAGACCAGTTCATCTCAAACATCAAAATGGAGGAGGATTTTTATGGATACCATTGTCTGTCAAAAAGAGAAATGAATGGGTCATAGAGCAAATCAGGCCTGAACTCTAGGTAGAAGCCAAAATGATTAAGCTGAGGCTATTCTACTTTGGACACATAAGGAGGCAATATGATTCACTGGAAAAAACAAACAATGGTTGGTAAAGTAGAAGGCAAGATGAAAAGATAAAGACTACACTGCAGGTGGATTGAGTCACTGGGACTGAAACAATAGGATTGACTGCTGCACACAAACTATTGTGGCATAGCTGTTACTTTGTTAGAAATGCATTTATTTAAACAATGGAAACTGTTGTTTAATCTGTGACAGTTATTATGTGGATTGGCATCCTTTTGTTTACATGAATTTTCTATTTATTCTTTATATTTTTGTAAACTTTACCTTATTAAGACATGGCTACACTTCTAGGAATCTAGGATCTGCTACAAATTAGAAATGGGATCCATGCAGGATCTTGGATAACCATACCCAGTTTCTAACATTTTTTTTTTAAATTATTGATCCAGTTTCTAACATTTTGTGTGGCAGATAAGACCAAAGATAACTCTTTCTTGGAGTAAATTTGGTGTTAAGCAAACATGAATGGTAAGAACAGAGTGTCACTTTCAAGGACAGAAATGAATGCACATTCATGATTGTGTGATAGCCCAACTTCTTGAACCTGGGTCTACTGATCAATAATAATAATAATAATAATAATAATAATAATAATAAAATTTATTTATACCCCGCCCCTCTGCTAAAAACAATTGGGGCGGCTTCCAACAATTAAAACATTTTAACAATGACTAAAAACACCACCCACACCCACCCTCCCCCATAAAAAGACATTAAACAAAATAAGATTAAAAACTTCTAACTAAAAACACATTAAAAAAATATATATACATAATTTTAAAAAGCCAGGAGACTGAGCTCCTGAGGCTGGGATCTAATCAGGAAAGGCCTGGCAAAAGAGATACATCTTTAGTGCTTTTTTAAAGCTACTCAGGCTTGTCAACTGATGGATCTCATTCGGCAGGCCATTCCATAAATTGGGGACGATTACCGAAAAGGCCCTCTGGGAGGTTGCAGACAGCCTAGATTTTTGTGGCTGAAGCAGATTCCTCCCAGAGGACCGGAGTGTGCGGGGAGGATTGTATGGGAGGAGGCGGTTCCGGAGATAAGTTGGACCCAAGCCATTTAGGGCTTTAAAGGTAATAACCAACACCTTATACTGGGCCCGGAAACTGATAGGCAGCCAGTGGAGAGATTTTAATATAGGAGTTATATGATCTCTCCGAGATGTTCCTGAGACCACTCTGGCTGCCATATTTTGTACCAACTGAAGTTTCTGGACCAAGCACGAGGGTAGACCCATGTAGAGCGCATTGCAGAAATCTAGATCAGAGGTTACCAGCGCGTGCACCACAGTCTCGAGGTCCCTTACTTCCAGGAAGGGTGCAGCTGGCTTATCAGCCGAAGCTGATAACAAGCGCTCCTGACCATTGCATTCACTTGACTCGTCATCTGAAGCGATGAATCAAGGAGCACCCCCAGACTGCAAACACAGTCCTTAACGGAGAGTGTGACCCCGTCCAGGACTGGCGGTTGCAACCCAACTCCTGGTTTCGGGGCCGCTACCTTGAGCACCTCCATTTTGTCTGGATTTAATCTCAATCTGGTTTTCCTCATCCAGCCCATTACTGCTTTAAGACAGTCATTAAGAGGAGAGATGCCATTGGAATTCGAGGCCGATGATCAGGACAAGGAGAAATAGATCTGGGTGTCATCAGCGTACTGATAACACCCAGCCCCATAACCCCGAATAATCTCACCCAGCAGCTTCATATAGATGTTAAACAGCATTGGGGACAGGATGATGCCCTGTGTAACACCACAAGTAAGCTCCTTTCTGCTGGAGCAGCTGTCCCCAAGCCGCACCCTCTGGGACCTGCCCGAGAGGAAGGACAGGAACCACTGGAGCGCAGTGCCTCCGATTCCTAACCCACTCAGGCGATCCAGGAGAATGCCATGATCTATCATATCGAAAGCTGCTGAGAGGTCCAAAAGCACCACCAGGGACACATTACCCCTGTCGATGCTTAGACGCAGATCATCGGTCAAGGCAACCATGGCAGTCTCAACTCCAAATCCCGTCCTGAAGCCAGTTTGAAATGGGTCTAGATAATCAGTTTCATCCAAGACCACTTGGAGTTGAAGAGCAACTGCCCTTTCGATCACTTTGCTCAAGAATGGTAACATAGAAACCGGCCTATAGTTGTTCATGTCCAGGGGGTCTAGGGAAGGATTTTTCAGGAGCAGCCTAACCGCCGCTTCCTTTAAACAAGATTATACTATAAGATAAAACAAAACATAGTTAAAATAATGTGCAATACAAAAGTCAAAAGGCTATTAAACAATGCAATTAAAACACAAAATTAAACCAACTAAAAATCCTTATGATCCCTCTGAATATACCAACACATGAGGCAAGTATCTTCAGGTCTGGGTTCGCAGAAGTGTAAAAATAGTATAATGCAGAAGAAACACTTTTGGAAGAAAACAATCCTGAGGGAAACAAAGGCCATGATGCTGGTATTTCTTTCTGCTTAATTGGCACATGTGTGGCAGCAGAAGTGAAAAAAACTGGAAGCACATCAGTGCCAAGAAAGAATCTACTGGCTGTCAACCACTATACAACTGACATCCTGTTGGTTACTCCCAGGCAAGGTAGAGCCATTCCATTAAAAAAAAAACATGTAGGAAAATTCAATTGATTTAATTGGTCTACTATAGTCAGAGCCAACAATGGGATTTTGGCCCATTTCTATGCCTCGTTTCTAGGTGGGTCATTGAAACCAATAGTTCTGGGAAGTCTGGCTTAGAAAATAGGGTGTGCCATGAGGATTCACTTAGAAGAGAAGATATGGCCTTCCAGATAGTGCTGGACTGCAGCTCCCTTCCCAACATATCCAATAGAAATGCTGATGGGAATTATGATCCAATGATATCTGGTGAGTCACATGTACGTCTTTCCTGCTTTAGACAATTGCAATCCTGAGATGTTTGTGTGGTGAACAGTAGTGATAATCAAGAGTCATTTTAAGATTAGCTCTGTCCCCTGCTGATATTCTAACATTCATTCTAAAGATCTTCAGTAATCCAGAAACAGGAAATTGCACAGAGAGCGGATAAGATTGGGGTGTCATGGTGCACAAACATCTTTTGGGGTGAGTTTATGTCAATCTTATTAATCTCATACCAATTTTGTGGCTCAAAACAACATCTGAACTACCTAGCTGACTGCATGAAATACTCTCTTGGTAACATATCACTCAAGCATTTGCTCACGAGACTTATCGATCCATTTCAAAAAAGACTGCCTTTGATTATGTCATTAAAAAAATAAAATCTCACACATTATTCTTGGGGACTTTTTTGTTCCTCTAGTAATGTACTTTATTAATATTAACTGCTAGTGGATAGTGACAAAAATGTGATCAACCTCAAACTTTTAATGTATTCCAATTAGCAGATGGATGTGACATTATTATGTCGAAGTCAATCATGCTCCCAAGTGCTTTGCTGCTTTTAAAGAACACTTTGGCATTGCAGAGCTGAGAAAATAGTGTAAAGCTTTCATTAAATGGGGAGGGGGGACCATGTAAGGATGATTAATTATTTCTATCACATTCTACTTTGTTTCATTTTTTGGCAAAGCATATTTAAATATTACTCATTCACACACAGTTGCGTGCATGCAGCCAGAGTGTAATTTTAGACTGGATCTGCGTTTTCATACATTTATTGACATAATATGATATATTAATAAAATTTTCTTGCTAACAAATATGAGGGAAAGAGGTCTTGTTGCATATGCAACCTGTTTTAGTGACACAGGATTGTAAACCATAAAGAGAAATGATGTGAATAATCTGAGTCTGACTGCATATAATGTATTATATTTCCATTTTGATTTTAAAGCAGCAATGAAGAAATCTAAAATTAATTTACTTGTAATATGATTTTCTTAAGCTTTTCAATACTTGGTTTTGTTGTTCAACAGGCACCCTTGTCCTGAAATTGTGTTTGCTACAACCACAATTTAAAAAATAAAATAAAATATGAGATTAGTGAAATAAAATATGTACCTGTGTACTCAGCATGCATTAAGATTAGGTAGCCAGTGCCTATAGCTGTTTTTGCTACATGTGCAGAAGTTAGAATCATAGAATCATAGAGTTGGAAGAGACCACAAGGGCCATCTAGTCCAACCCTCACTGCTGATTAATTTTACTTCTTTGCTCTAAAATTAAATTCAGATTGCTATAATTATTGATTGGATAGTTTTCATTTTGGCTTGTGTTTGTAAATGGGAATATCAATCACCAAACTTAATAAAATGATTTGACTCTTACAGATGTCATCCAAATTGATAAATTCCTTGACAAAAATATGAAATCTAGAGGCTTGTTATGCCTGGATAGGATGTTATTATCTAGTTCAGGCTTTAATTTAAACCAAAGAGTAATAACTCTAGCCACCTTCTCATCCTCACCCACCTACCCACCAACTCATGTTTATCTTGTAGCAGTAGCTGCTGCCACAGTGATAGAAATGAGAAAGGAAGAGGTTCACCCATACCTGCTTTTTAAGTATTTCTGTTACATTTGTTCATCAAATGTTGTTCCTTTTGTTCACAAAAGGGAAGTAGTGGTGCCGCTCTATTCTGCCTTGGTCAGACCTCACCTGGAATACTGTGTCCAGTTCTGGGCACCACAATTGAAAAAGGATATTGACAAATTGGAGCGTGTCCAGAGAAGGGCAACTAAAATGGTGAAAGGTCTGGAAACCATGCCTTATGAGGAGAGACTTAGAGAGCTGGGTATGTTTAGCCTGGAAAAAAGACGGTTAAGAGGCGATATGATAGCCCTGTTTCAGTATTTGAAGGGGTGTCACGTTGAGGATGGAGCAAGCTTGTTTTCTGCTGCTCCAGAGACTGGAACACGGAGCAATGGGTGCAAGCTCCAGGAACAGAAATTCCACCTCAACATGAGGAGGAACTTTTTGACAGTAAGAGCTGTTCGGCAGTGGAACGCACTCCCTCGGAGTGTGGTGGGGTCTCCTTCCTTGGAGGTCTTTAAAGAGAGGCTGGATGGCCATCTGTCGGGGATGCTTTGATCGTGATTTCCTGCATGGCAGGGGGGTTGGACTGGATGGCCCTCGTGGTCTCTTCCAACTCTGCAATTCTATGATTCTATGATTCTATGATCATCATCATTATCATCATCATCATCATCACCTCCTGCCCTTCTTCCATTCCCTGTCTGGGATTCAAGGAGGCTTGCAAAATTTAAAACAGATGCAGCTAAAAAAAATTACACCATGCAAAAGATAGAAATATAAACTATCAATAACATTAAAAGAGTTAAAAGCACCAGCTTGAATCCTCTGCCACAGTGTACATTATGGGCTTGTCTATATGAGGCTATAAAATGTGGATTGATGTGCACTAATGCCAATACAGAGCAGCTTTAGTTTGTCTCAACAATTTTTTGGCAAGATTGCAGGCATGTGAAACTATCCACATTCATTGTTCAAACGGGCATGCCTGTGAATCAAGACAGTGGGCGCAAGTGAATTACTTGCATTTTTATTCCTGCCAGTTGTCACCACTGAATAGTATTTTTTAAAAAGCATATCCAAGCTGCAGAAGTGCAGTATTCCAGTTAAATAAATAGAAAAAGGCTGTTATCGCCTCACAGCATGATCACTACAGCAAAAATCCAATATGGTGGTTCAGGGCACTTGCCTTGCCAAGCAAGCTCTGCCCCCTGTGCACGTCCAACCAATCAGTTTTCCACTTCCGCTCTTATGGGAAATGTGCATCAAAGCAAATTGGTTGTTCCAATGAGCAGGAACGTGCATTTTCTTCAGCGTTTAAAAAATAGGAAACGCTGCAAAAGCTTTTCCCACAGAGTATTTGGCATTTTTGACCCCCTTCCTTCTGAATACAGCAGCTTGATGCGGGATCTCATTTAGACAAATTGTATTCTCCTCAGATTCTGTGAGAAGTATTTTAGCTGTTTAGAGAAGCCCTGGGTATCTTGACGCATACTTAGCTACACAGGAGAGGTGATGAGAAATCCTGTTAGTCAATTTACTGGATATGGATGTTATGGAAATGCTCAATTCTAATTCAAACAGATGCAATTCCACTTACGAAGATGTAAGTCTCCAACAGGATTCTGGTTGATATCATATAATGTATATATATCAGAGGGAGTTGTGTGTTCCTTGCCAGCTCCAGTTAACAATCTGGCTGAAGCTTTTTAGAGCAGCTGAAGTTTCTGAACACTCTTCAAAAGCAACCCAAATGGGATGTAACTAAGGTATATAAATTGTTTGAATCTGAGGGGTTGCTTCTACTGTACCTTCCATTCAAAACTACTTTTGCCTTCAAAATTCCTTCAGTTCTATCCAAACATTAAACAATGGTGTGTATTTTTTAAAAAACTCTCAAAGAGTATAGGATCTTGACTCAAAAACCCTCACTACAATTCTGAAATTGTCCTTTACATTGTCTCTTCCTTGTTACCCATCCTTCCTTCTTCTTCCCCCCACCTTTTCTACTTCACTCCCTGCATCATACAACCACCCTTATTAATGAACTGTGAAAGCTGACATTTCCAATAAGGAACAATTAAATCTGAAACCAAATATAATGAACTCATTCATTTACAAAATAATAGCTAACGCATATGAGACCAGTGGAAAAAAAATGATTGCAAGGAATGGATCGGGGGAAGGAAAAGACAGAGTAAATTAAGTCTGACTGCATTAATATGTTTTAAATACTTTTATTGCCCACAAAATTAAACAGGAAGCATCCTATTAACTATATTGAACAGAGGGTAGTAATGTGTGTACTGAGAATAGCAAATATTGAGAGCCATAGATTCTTTCAAGAGAGTCTGACAGAGCATGGAACTCAAATATGTAACTAATTTCCAACAGAGAACTTGGCCCATTAATTGTGATGGAATTCAAGGGAAGAGCAGAGAACCATCAATATGCTGAATACAAGCTGGAATCTGCCACTGTCGCATCAGTTCTCCATCTCTTTGCCCCTGTTGTGTCTTTTAAATGTAAAGTAATGCTAAGTCTATAAATCAGAGTGGGAATCATGTGGACATCCATAAGCTGTTAGGTTGCAGCTACCAACAGCTTTACTTGGTCTTTCTAGTCTGGAAGTTTGTAGTTCAGAAACTTCTGGAAGGCCATGCAATCTCCCCCTCCAAGAGATTATTCCAACATGCTGCTGGATATATATATTATGTACAAACTTGGCAATAAGATGCAGGGCACAATTACTGGGTAAACCAGGACCACAACTTTATTTAAAAATTGAATCAATATGTGCTGGAGGTCTTACCTAGTGCAGAAGATTAAGCAGCTGTCTGGCCACCTCTTTTGCTCACTTCAGCAAGAAAACCTCCTATCCCCATGTCTTTCTGTATGGCTGAAGGTTGGGGGATAAGCCTGCCACACTGCAAACCACCCCCTGCCCAACACCGAAAGCTGAAAAGTGAGGAGGTAAGGCAGGCTAGCAATAAAGGTGGCCCTCCAGCTCTTGACTCCTGGGAGCCAAGGAGCCTTCCTGGAGAACCCACTATAAAGTCGGAAGCTGGGCAAACCTGGTTAGAGCCGGTTGATCACAGCCTTCAGAATGATATGAAGGGAAAGGCTAAGGGGGGAAGGGTGTATCCTAGAGCCTGGTCTGTAAAATAGTGAGGGCAGTCAAAGATAGAGTAAAGACCAGTTAGGAAGAGAGGAATTGATAAGATCTGAATAGAATTTTGGGAGCTGGGAATGAGCAAAGAGTTCAGGGGGGTTGTAGCATCTCAGAGGCAAAAGCATATAACCCAAAAATTGAACAGAACATCATACATTACTTAATACATATAAATACTGACTGACACTAATATACAACTCTCATTCATATCTTAACAAACTCTAATCCATACTCTAAGGACTTTATCAGACCAGGCAAATATGGCATCAAAAGGAAGCCTAATGATTGTGAAAGGGCACACATACCAGATGACATTGTCCTTTCACAATCACATGTAGGGAATAAGGCATACTTTTTTTTTTTTATTGATGGGCCAAGCTGTCAATAGATCTCCCATTCTGCTTTTTTGCCAGCACTGCTGGCATTTTGAAACTTCTCACCACTGTGCTCACGTGAATGAAGTGTGAATGACAGAACACTTCTGGGTGATATAGGAACAGTCAGGTAGGGGATACTTTTTTTTTTTTACCTCCCCAGTTTATTTGGACTTCTAAAGTGTGTTTCTGTCCTTGTGTCTACATATTATGTCTTTATTTTTCTTTAATTTTTGAATCTCCCATGCTAGCATCTTCTCGCGAGAATCAGTGAGATCTCAACCCCGGAAGTAAATGTTGCTCAATTTGTGCTCCATTTATGTCAGGGATGTCTAATTGATTCTCCTATAGGTAGGTCTGATGGGGGGGGGGCTTTTGCCAGCATAAAAATGCCACAATTTATGCCGGCAAAAGAACATTAATGGGAGGGGTGGTCTGATAAAGTCCTAACTCTCTTCTATCTTTGACCCTGACTAAGGGCTCATCTAGGTGGGCCAGAATACTCTGGCTTCCAACTGGCATATTTTGGGCATGAATTAGGCCCATTCTTCCTCTGTTATATACATGAAATGAGCAGGAGTCCACACAGACACAACAACCTGTGTCTACAGCTGCCACCACTTCTGTCCGCAGTGCATTCCCCAAAACCAAGAAGGGGGCCTGCAACATATGATCAAGGCCCTCTGCATGTGACCAGCCTTTGTCACATGCTGTGGGCCTGTTTCCTGGCTTCAGAGAAGCAACATGGATAGAAGTGGTGACAGCTGCAGAGATGGACCGCTGTGCTCATATGGTCTCCTGCATTCCTGCAGGGCCTGATCCAGTTTATCTTAACAATGATGGTTCCCCCCGCTTTTTTGCTGAATTTTTTTAATGGGCTTTAACCCATCTTTTCCCCATCTTTATCCCATTTTAGCCTCAGATGTCATGAGCACTGCCTGGGGGCAATACGTGGCAAAAGTCCTGCATCATTTCAATTTCACAGCTCCAGGACAGGAACAAGATGGGGGTAAGTAGCCCATGTAGACAAAGCCTAACTTTCCTATCCACTCAAATTCCTAAATCCCACTAATTCCTAATCTTGACAGACTGCACTCTCATCCTTGACCAACTGTCAATATCCCCTCAGACACTGAATACTACTCACTCACATCACTCCCTCCCAAACTTTCATTCTCATGCCCTCTCCTAACAGATGCTTATCTTATAACATCTTCTATATATTACATGATATATTGCATGTTATATATTAGGAGCCAGTGTGGCATTGTGGACACCAAGCATGGTGTAGTGGTTTGAATGGTGGACTCTGGACACCTGGGTTTGAATCCCTGCTTGGCCATGAAAACCCACTGGATGCCCTTGGGCAAGTCACATACTCTCAGCCTCAGAAAACCCCATGGTAGGTTAACCTTAGGGTCACCAAAAGTCAGAACAACACAACACAACAACAACCTATATTTTGTGCATTCCCATACTTCATCCAATAAATTAAATATTTTCCCTGAAAGGTCCATAACATCACAGAATTCATGTTTAACTTATTTGTTATACAATATATATTTACTGTTTTTATTTTCTACAACTGTGCCTGACTGTTTACATTTAAGAACTGAAAGGGAAGAACTAGCCACACTTAGCCACACTGAACCCACAGCAAGAAACTCGGTTTGCAAGCATGCATGATGGCTCCATAGCTTAAAGACTCTGTTAAAATTCTTCCTATATATAACCTACTTAGAAGGTTCCAGAAGGTTAGGATAAGACTATTTCTCTGTTCCACATTAATCTTCTCAATTAGTAATTTGATAAATTGATAAATCTATTGATTTTTCCCACTATTTTACCTTATACATGTATTGGCTTTATAAAAGAGAAGAATGAACTAAGTACTTAATTGATGCTCTTTGATGCCATAATCAGATTACTTGAGGAGTCTTATTGCACTGAATATACTCCTGTTTAATCAATGATTAAGCTTATTGGCCAGTAATTGTGAATTTTTATTACAAAATTCATACTAATATACATAGATAAGGTACATTTGACAATGATAAATTTCACAAAACCTAAATCACTTAATTTTAATATTCCTTTCAATCCACAAAAAGAAGGGGGGCTACAACATGTGACTCCAGGCCCTCTGCATGTGACCAGCCTTGGCCACATGCTTCAGGGCCATTCCTGGCTTTCAGGAGAGCTAGGGAGCTGGTGGCAGCAGTGAGGGCTGGTATTCTAGAGGGGCTCCTCTGGACATGTGTGGCCCAGTCTGGGTTTTGGCTGCAAGTACCAGATTAAACTGATTCTTTGGCTATAATGGTGTATCAGGTCCTATCTCAGCTTGCCCTGTCTCAGCCCCATATCTGCCCCCGGGATGGACTGCCCGGGGGCAGAACAGGGCAAAAGACCTGCATCATATACACTACAGGGCTCTGAGATGGGGGCAAGCTAGGGTATCTGGCCTACGCAGATAAATGCTATGTTGATCATGCCAAAATTATTTTGTTTCAAGATGATTGGATCAACACCATCTGGGATGGGGTGACATGAACAGAGTTGAATGTCAGGCTCTCAGAAAATTCCTTTAAACCACTCTTGCTTTTTTGCTTTGCCTATGGATGAATGAGCCAGGCAACAGAACCAAAAACACAGGAAGCCCACACCTACAATACCCCAGAATATAGCTATCTAACCTCTGCTTAATTATTAAGGTAGATATGCAGTTCAAGGAGCCCTGGTGGTGCAGTGGTTAAATGCCAGTACTGCAAGTCACCATGTTGCAAGTTCGATTCCAGAGGGCTCCAAGGTTCACTCAGCCTTCCATCCTTTCGAAGGTTGGTAAATTGAGTACCCAGCTTGTGGGGGCAATTAGCTAACACACATTGGAAACTGCTTAATGCAGTTTAGATGTGTAAATTGCTATTGCTTAAAAAACAAGTTGTAAGCCACTCTGATAGCCTTGTGGCTGAACAGCGGGGTATAAATAAATAAATAAATAAATAACAGGCAGTTTGGGGATGAACCTTTATCCTGTGATGGCTTTATTATTTTTATTTATATTATTTTTAGAATCCTTTACTCCTAGAATGCCACAAAGACCTCAAAGTTACAATTGCAAGAGTGGTTTCTCAACTGCAGAGTTGTACTGTGAATGTCTATCATCAGCTATCCCAGAACGAGATGATATTTTCCTTTCCTTCTTCTCCTTCTGCTGTTTTCCTATCCTCCACTCATGAATCTTGTGATACCCCTGGAGATGGATTAGAGGATACTTCCCCTCACCCCAGTCTGACACAACACACTATTTTGTGTGCCACAGTGCAACCATAGTGCACCCCAGAAAGAAAGCTAATCAGACCTTCAGAATCATCCCTTTATACATACTACTAACACTAGCAATTCCAATAAATTCATTACATACACTACAATTTTCCTTGTTTCTGTGGGACATGGCAACATCATGCACAACCATGCAAAATGATACAGTGTGCTGGGTGGAAAGTAAGATGCATATTTTTAGTAGCAGACCTCTGGCTTTTGTGGCAGTAGAGTGGGGGGAGCTAAGAGTAAACTCTGCACCTCCTAGTACAAGTGTAACACAGTGATAGGCAGAAGGTCGATCAGGATCAACTGGTGTTTCTCTGCATTATTTGCAGCAGATATTCCTTGTTTTGTGACTCCACAATAGCAAATAACCTGGCCAACAAGACTTTCCCCAGACCTGGACATCATACTGTTGAAATGAAGAAAAGCAGGGATGCAGTGGTAACAGGAGTGGAATTGTCATGGAGGAGTACAAACCTGATGCTGAAATAAAGTTCTTAGGACTTCATCACTTGAGTCTGCAAAAGCAGAATTTCAGCAGTAATGAATTTGCCCAATACTTATCAGATAATATCATGGCTATCCTGTTGTTGCTTCACATTCTAGTCATTACTGTTGCACCCCCAATTGAGGGGAAATTCCTATCAATATCTGCCAATACTTGCTGCCCCTGGTGCAATAGGTCTCTTCAGCTTCAGTTTTGGGATGATTACTATCATGTGGCATGAAGCGGGTTGATTCTCCTCCTTTCCCCCTCGCCCTTGCTATTCCAAAGCAGCACAGTCAGCCTGCTCTGGAATAGCAAGGGAAAAGGGAGGGAAGAGGGGCAGAGGAGGAGAATCAGACCCCCTCATGCCATATGACTGCAGTCATCCCAGAACTAGAGTGAAGGCACCTATCACACCAGGGGGTTGCCAAAGGAGCACAATCATGCAAATGAAAACAGGTATGATAATAAACATTTTACAACCACTGTGTTCCCATTTCCTTTAATAATGTGATTGCTTTGAGACATGTGGGTGGTGTGATAATGTCCTTAGTGTCTCTCTGAGTCATGCACTCAGAGACCCCTGTTCCATGATTCTAATAGGTGTATGTTTGCTCTGAGCTACTATTTTCTACCTCATTCCTCTTCTCCCCCCCACACTTATTCCTTATGGAAAAGGACATTGATTCTTCTTGTCCCTTAACTGCTGCTTAGTAGTGGCAGATTTCTCTACCACTGCATCTGATTTTCCCACTTCAGAGTCCTTGGAGAACTCTGAAATAGAGAAAGTCAAGATGGAAACAGAGTAAATAAATCAACAGAGTCCATTGAAGTCATATCCTAATTCTCATTCCAAATAATCACACTCCTGTTTGAAGCTTACCAGCTTGTGATCATGTTGATGTGCACATGTGTGTTTCATTGCCTGTTAACCCAAATGACATGACATGGAGAATCATATTTCTACTACAGGGCAGTCAGTTCACATTTCTTCTCCTTCCTAAGAGGAAGGGCACCTAGAACATTTCTCTGTCTAGTTGCAGGGAAGAATACTTGCCTGATCTTATTATCAGAGGAGGGGATGAATGCTCTTCATCTCTAGGGCTCCATATTATTTTACACACACACGCGCACACACACACACACACATTCCATAGCCTCTGGTAATGTAAAATCATGCAAATGACACTGTTATGCTCATACTTGCTACTTATGTCAGTGGAATTGATTCAGGGTGTGCTTTTTTTCCTGCATTCTGATCCCTTCAACCACTTGGATGTAAATCCCTTGCCTGGTAGCAATTGAAATTGAAAAAGCTGTGAGAGAGAGAGAGAAAGAGAGAGAAGGGAAAGGGGAAGGAGAAGGGAAGGGGCAGGAAGGGGGAAAGCAGCTCTGAAAAACTGGGAATTTGGACCTCGGTCATTTCTGTAGCTGCTAGAGGATAGTGTTTGCAATTCAAAAATGGTGCATAATTGTCCACGCAATTTCACAGAGTTATGAGAGTTAAGGGCATTCACATTGCTTGTTAACAATGCTTGTTAAAGCTTGAACAAGTAGGTGCCTTCAAGCCACCTGTCGACTTATGGTGATCCCATGAATTTTATAGGATTTTTCTTAGGCAAGGACTATTCAGAGATAGTTTTGCCAGTTCCTTCCTCTGAAGGACTATGGCACCTGGTATCTGTTGGCAGTCTCCCATCCAAATACTAACCAGGGGCTGACCCTGCTTAGCTTCCAAGATCAGACAGGCTCTGTTGCCTTTAGAGGATATATGGCTTACCATTTGTCTGTCTGTTTGTTTGTGATATCCCGCCTTTCTCCCAGCATTCAAGGCAGTTTACACCCATTTAAAATCACAGAACAACTAAAAAAAAACTGTTAATACAAAAGTTAAAACACAATGAAACCTGAATTCTATTTTTTTTCTAAAAAAGACCAAGTTAAAATGCATTTAAAGCATAATAAAATAGAAACACAACATCCTCACGTCCTTAAATGCTCCATATGCCATGACCAGGGGAAAGACAGCAGGGAAAGGGTCTGGACCTCCCAGGGAAGGGTGTTGTTACCTGAATGTGTGGGGGTCCTTGGGTAACCCACCCATGATGACAAATTTATGATATTAATTGGGGAAATTATAATAACTGAAATGAATGGCTGTGAAAGGTTGGGTAAGTTGGAGGATCTCTACACCTGTGTATATGGGTACTAACTGCCAAGACTGAGTTAAATTAAAATAAAATGCTTTTTATTGGAAAATAACAGAAGCATTCCTACATGCACTCATGCTCACAAGAGACATACAAGGCTACTAAAGAATTTTAAGGAGAAAGATTGGATAGAGGAATAGATTCAGGGAGTATGGCTGATAATTACCAGTCCTGAAGAGCATAGTTTCATGCAGCTGAGAAGACTCAGGACTTTTTTGGACAGGGATTTGTAACACAAGCAGCCTCGTCCCCATTGCGAGGCTGCTGCACTGCAGGGGGCCGTTTCGGATGACGCTGTGCCTGCACCGATACTGTTGCAGAAGAGCTGGGAGGCTGCAGCACCATATTTGGTGATTTCCTAATCACAGTCAACTTTTGTGATTAGGAAATCGCCAAATATGGCACTGCAGCCTCCCACCTCTTCCACAACAGTATCGGTGCAGGCACAGCGTCATCTGAAAAGGCCCCCCTGCAGTGTAGCAGCCTCGCAACGGGGACGAGACTGCTTGCATTACAAATCCCCGTCCGAAAAAGTCCTCAGACTTGGAGCTGAGGGTGGTAGTGCGATCCAACAAAGTGATGGTGTCCAACTGTAACAAACTTTGCTATTATTTGGGGATTAATATTTATACCCTATTTTGTGTCCTGAAGGGGTGTTTGGGCTTAAAAGAACATTTAGATAGATTTCCCACTGTTAAACATAGAAAACTACAACTTTGCTTATTGTCATTAATGGCAAAGATATTACAATGGATGGGTTTATGACAACCTCTGTATTGTGTGATTGGAAAGGTGTGAGGAAAGGTTTTCTGGGGATAATGGGGGTTCCAGTGGCTTGTTTCTTTGTGAGGAATGACTCATTGCTAATTCATCCAATAGGGGATTAGCACATACCTCAGTGATGGCTTTGTTTACTAGGGATACTATACTCCCTGCCAAATGCATATAGAATTGCAAGAAAAAATTGACTGGGAGCATCACACTCTGTGTTTTTTGAGAATGAATAATAGCCAACAGTGATTATTTCTGAAGCATTTAATTTCTGTGCACATAGCTCTATGGACATTACACAGCATGTTGGTTGCAAAAAAAAAAAATCCACTTGCTCCATGCATTACGCAGGTCATGGTACCAACCTAGAGTAGTACAAGTAATCATTCATTTTAATGAGTGCATGATACCTTGGAATGGCTTTGCTTCATTTATCCTGGCCTGGTTTTGCTATGTTACACTGCTAGATATTTTTAACATTTGTTATGTAACTCTATAATTCTCCAAATAGTAATTGGTTCCTGTGTTAAGCATTTTTAAATTAAATGGTTCAAACTATGTTTCAACCACATGCAAACATGATTTTCATATTGTGTGTTCCATTGACACCTTTCATAGTGGCAAATAAATTCAATGTTAGTCCCACGTAGATTTGAACCAATGCGTCAATAGTATTTAGGTGTTGACTTATCAAGATCCCATTAATTCAAAGGGTCTACTGTATTTGAGAGTTACAATTGGGTTTAGCTCAACCGTGGGAAGCATGCTGCCTCCAGATTATTTTGACTTACAGCTCCCAGAATTCCTCACCATTCTATGCTAAACTATGATGGCTAGAGCTGGAAGAACATGTACTCCAACAATGTCAGAAGGACTATGTGTTTTCACCTCTGACTTAAGCCATTGCTGTGTAACATAGAAGTTTACCCTCTCCAACAGTAGAAATATTTTTGGATATATCTCAATCTGCATTAGAAGTGGACTAATCCAGACTCCCTAAATGAAGATGCAGATTAGAAAATAGTTCTCTCTCCAAAATTTATGATAGTACTCCCCCCAAAAAAAGTACTAAAATGCCTAAAAAATACATATTTTATGAAATATCACCTGACACATGCATTAAAGCCTTATTTTGCATGTGAATCAGATTTTCTAATATTAGGTGGCCTTAGCATTTGTACTTTAAAATAAATTTTGGTTTGATAACTATATTTATATTGACTTCAGTTGCCCAGTATATATTTTAACAGCTGTATCACCTGTTGTTTACAGACTTGTTTCCACCTTTAATATTAAATTCAAGCAATAAATTAACAGGGTTGGTCAAGAGTATAAGTAAACACTGAGCTGTATACTACACTATACTGTAGTATTATAGTGGTATTTTCCACTTGGAGATTATCACACCAAGCCTCTAATGTACAGCAATTGTGTTAGTGAAGCAAATGGAAACACAGTGGTATTGAAGCAATACTTACCGCGCCTCTATTTCAGTGCCAATATGTTTGCTTCTCTAATGTTATTGCTATACAATACTGGTGGGAGGGGGTAAGAAAATAAACACATGGGAGTTGGAGAAAGATGGTGTCAGAAAGGGTGGGGGGGAGAAATGAGACAGATCAGGCTGGAGGGGGAATAGATCAGGTAGACAGGACAGAGAAACAAGGGGAAGACAGAGAAAGAAGAGGACAAACAACCCACTCACCCCATGTGACTGTTGGTATAGGAACTGAAGCAGGAGAGAGCTTATCACATGTAGGCAATATTGGGGACACAGCACTATTGAGACCCTATTGACAGGTTTCCCATCAATGAAAAGGTGCCCTCCAGCAATGATTTAAATGCAGACTGACAATAGAACACAAATGATGTTGTGTGATAAGAAATAGTCACATACGCTATTATCCTGCTCTCGGAGTGCTGGTAAAGGCTCATGTGTTAATTTCTTTTAACTGCCATATCCTATGCAACATCCTATAAAATCCTGGGATCTACAGTTTAGGGAGGAGAATTTAGAAAACTATGCTATTTTCCAAAGAGGTCTTGAATAGGTAGAAAATCTCCAGCAGTGGGGAGCGGGAGCCAAGGAAGGATTGTGAAAGCAAGAGCCTTCCACAATCTTCTTTGAGCTGCACCCCCTCACTGGCTACATGACATTGGAGGGGAGCTAACCAAGGATTAAGGAGGCCATTGTCATCCAGAATGGCCTTTGGTCTGATGTTATTGGCAGTGGGTGGAAGCCCACTGTGGAGGATTAATGATGGTGCAGGTGTTGTTGTTCATCCTCCTTGCCCTTCCCTCCTACCCCAAAAGGATAAGAAATAGATGAGTCTGAATTAGGCAGCAGGAGTAGTCCTGTGGCCCATCTACATGAGGGGGGGAATCCAAAGTATCTAGTAGCATTGGCATCTCGCAGCAGCGGCATGTCTAAATGGTTTTTCTGGCCTCAGGAGCCCCCATAAGCTTCACATTCCTGATGGTGGCCATGAGTGATTTACTTGTGTTAGCTCATCACCAGCGCTGTTTGTTTTTTTAAAAAGTGATCCCAAGGTGTGCTGGTGCAATAGAACAGTTTTCCAATTTTATAGGAAAGCAAAACAAAATATTCATCCTGTTTGATTGCCATTGCCTTAGCAAGCAATCGCTAAGGTGAAAATGCAATGACGGCAATGGGTGCTGCCCTGCTAGCAAGCCCTGGGCCCACTTTCACCCAACCAATCAGCTTTGTGCTTCCCTTTGAATTTTTTATTGTTCAATAATCCAAATGAGCAAAAACGCACACATACCCCTTACAGTTTTTGGAAAAGTACCAGAAAATCTGGAAAGACTTTTACCTTGTTGTTTTAGCCATTTTGCCCCCCCTCCTTTCGAATAGTGTGGGTTGGTGCTGGATCCCATTTAGACAGGTAGGATTCACAGCAAATTCCATGAGGGGTGTTTGAGGACTGGGGAAATAAAATGGGGAAGGGGGGTGAGAAGAATTTTCCTCACTGGTGTTTTTAGACATTCCAGAAATCCCTTTCTCATTTTTCTTGAATCTTTGAATACGCTTTCCATCCCTATTAATTCCAGGACCTGCCTGTGTTCAGCTTCTTTTAGTGAAGCATTTTTATACAACCATTATAAAAACATCCCCAGATTTGGGAAGACCAAAAAAACAACTTCCTTTTGTTTCTACGTGGTGTTATATTGATTCATTAGAATTTATTCATAGTTTATTTGTAGTTTCTGAAATTCATACTGTACATGCTTACTTCACCTTTCTGTTCCTTTATATCTTGTCCGTTTTCTGTGTTACTATGTGCAGTAATAAAACTCTGCCAAAAAATACATGGGGTTATACTCATGATTTCATTAAGATCCTTCTTGTGTGGTGTGTCACCTATTAGCATGTGAACCTGAGCACATCCAAAACATTACAAGAATGGTGGTCCAACTCTTCATGCAGTTGCATCAACATTGCTTTTTTTTCCTTTTCTTTTTTTTGCAATCTTTTATCAAAGTATACACTTGTACATACATTCAAAGAATCATAGAGTTGGAAGAGACCTCAAGGGCCATCCAGTCCAAACCCCTGCCATGCAGGAATACACAATCAAATCAATTCCCGACAGATGTCTACCCAGCCTCTGTTTAAAAATCTCCAAAGAAGGAGACTCCACCACACTATGAGGCAGTGTAGTAAGATAATGGAGGGAAGAATGTGCAATCAACAAAAGAACTGGTGACAATTACAGGAAAAATAATGTGCTGCAATTCTAATGTTCATTTTAGAATCATTTTAGCCCCCCCCCCATGTTAGTTAAACCAGAACTCAGAAGGAGCAGAATGCATGACAGAGAAGAGCCAACAGCTTAACAATAATGGTACAGAAAGGAGGGGAAAAACACACTCATCTCTGTTGATCAGGTTGTTAATGGTGTGCTGATTTCTGTGAAGCTTAATAACAACGGTGCTGCCATGGAAGTAAAGATCATATATTTATTTGGGAAAATAATCAGACAGTTAATTATCTCACTTGACTTTAATCCTTGTCTTCCCTGCATTCTTGGGGAGATTGGCTTGCACATCTCATAAAACTACTCTGCCAGTTCCTTGAAAGGTCAAAAGACTCTTGTATTGTGGTTTGTAATTACAGGTAATATAATGAATAAAATTATTCCAGCATCATTTTAATACATTGCCCCCATGTTGCTATTAGCCTGATTATTTCTAGTGTACTTTGTGATTGCAAATAGCTTTGTGGGATGATCCTGAACTTTTCCTCAATTTTCTTCCCTGATGTGAAGTTCTCATCTTATTCTAAAGTGGCACCCATGGAGCACAAAGAAATTCTCCCTTGCTCCCCCCTTTTTAGAAAAAATCCAAATTTTATACATTGCTGTCAACCACATGGGTTTGTCATCGTTTCCAGTTCCACCATGTGCTTGCTCCGTTTTACTTTGTTATATGTAGAAACATGGATAAACCACTGCAAAAGAAACACACACAAAGTTCTTGATGCAGTCATACTTCAAAGCACACTTGCTGGGATCATCCAAATGTTGGGTTTCAGTTGTAGGCAGGGAGGGGGAGATACAGTGTACAAGGGGTGCATACATACGCTACTGGCTAAAATGATGAACAGAGCAGGCAAATTCTTATCATCTCACTCTGCCTGTATTTCACCTCTTTTGGATCACCAGAACCTTCTCAGTACAGATTTTGCAGGTTTCATAAAGGCTGACTAGAAAATTTTGACCTTCATTTATTTGATTGGAAGGTTTGTATTGTTTTATTTTTGCCTACTCCATAGTACTGGATATAATAAGAGCTACCAGCCAAGGGCTGGCTGTTTTTATTAGGTTGATTTGATCTTATGTGGTATGAACTCTGGTTCAATGCTAATTTTGTCTGGGTTAATTTGATCCAATGGCTTGCTTATGAAAAGGTAAGTCTCCAATAGGATTCTGGCCATTCTTTGTTGCTTTAACTATGTGCTCTAATATGCATCAGATATTGTCCAAAGTAGCATCAAGACTATGTGTGCATATACACCACAGAAATAATGCAGTTTGACACCACTTTAAGTGTTGTAGCTCCATCCTATGGAATCCTGGGATTTGGAGTTTTACAAGGTCTTTGGCCTTCTCTGTCAAAGAGTGCTGGTGCCTCACCAAACTACAAATCTCAGGATTCCAGAGGATGGAACCATGACAGCTAACCCTGTGAGTGTTAGCCCCTCCATACAAGAAAAATGTCTCTGGAAGTCCTGGGTTTTGCTTCTGTAAAAACTGAATTTATTTTGGAGACCCTCATGATGTTTCTTCATCCCGAAGTATTTCCTGGGAACTCTCAGTGTTACCAAGGACATTTCATTTCTACTTCAGTTTAACTTAACCTAGAATTTTCCAAAATGAAATCTATCTCTACTTGGCTGTCTATATTATCCCAAAACAAGCTAAGATGGCTGCCACAAATAAATATATGTGTTGTTTCCATAACACAGACACAACAGAGATCAGTGGAGGAAAAGAGAAATGTTTGCACCAGAACAAAATGTTCCTAATATTTAACTAGTATAAGATTGCTAAAGCAGTCTTTTGTAATTTGACTATAACTCCTGAATGAAAACAAAGAAGGGTTAGAGGTAAAGGGTGAAAATCAATTTCTGAAATGGTGCATGATCAGTGGGAGGGGGAGGAGAAAGAACACATATGTGGGGTGAGGAGAAACCCTGGCTATTTTAAGAAAGAATTTGGATGCAAGTCTGAGAATATGCAGATAATTTTAAAAAACAACAGAAAGTCAAATACTTCCCAGTGCTGTCTTAACACATTGGGCATGTTGGACATGCTAGGCAGTTACCTGGGGCCCCCACGAGCATATACACAGACGATAATTTAACACTAATTTTCTGATCACCCACCTCAACATTCAAATCTCCCACAAACTTTGTACAAGGAGAAAAATATGACTTGTAGTGGAGAGTAGCCATGTCTGCATTCGCCAGAATGGGGAATGGGAAAAATAAAGAGAAAAGAGAGGAGGAGGAGGAGGGATGAGTGAGGAGGAAGAGGAGAGAGGGTGTCACATTGAGGATGGAGCAAGTTTGGTTTTTGCTGCTCCAGAGACTAGAACATGGAACAATGGATGCAAGGTCCAGGAACAGAAATTCCACCTCAACATTAGGAGGAACTTTCTGACAGTAAGAGCTGTTTGGACGTGGAATACACTCCCTCAGAGCTTGGTAGGGTCTCTTTCCTTGGAGGCCTTTAAACAGAGGCTGGATGGCCATCTGTCAGGGATGCTTTGATTGTGATATCCTGCATGGCAGAATGGGGTGGACTGGATGGCCCTTGTGGTCTCTTCCAACTCTACAATTCTATGAATTCTATGAGATGGGTGGTTGGAGGGGGAGTCCTGACTGAGGAGCAAAGCAAGAGAGGCACCAGGAAAACCCTGCCAGAAGAGGCAGAAAAGCCAAGCTGCGACTGATAAAGGGAAGCTGGACCTGCTTCCTCGGCTCTGCCTGGAGCAGCTGGCCATGCCAAGCAACTCCAGCACTCCAGCCTGCACTCTCTCCCTCTCCCAGAGGCAGAGGCTGACCACTCACACCCCACCTCTCTTCCTCTTCCCACTGGTCCCATTGGCCCAAGGCGGAGATATTGGCTCACTGGGGAGATACCCCTCTGAGACATTGCTTTTGCTTCCCCCTCCTTTCCCACTTTGGGAGACACTTCCCTCCTCTTTTTTGTTCTTATCTCTGCTGCTTTACACATCAGGGATTCTGAAGTCTAGACAGGAAGGGACTTTGCTCCCAGTGAAGCTGTACACCAGGGAGAGGGTCAAAACACTGATTTTGTTGAAGGTACCAACAAATATGTTTATTTTATCAGTAATTTATATTTTTATTCTTCTGACTAGTTGTGTAGGCAGGGCCCATTGCACTTCTTTGCCTCCTGTCCTATAATGCTGTTAAGATGGCCCTGATACTTCCAGAGATCTCATCACCCCCTTCCAGATGCTCCCTTTCAGAAAATAAAACACTTGTTCAGAGGCCTGAAAATGCTGAAGCAGCACTTGCTCCAACTATTCCATTAATGGTTTATACTGAATGCCCCCCAACATTTCTCCTTTCTATGGCCATGGAACTCTGGGACTTGTAGCTTTTGACATGCTACACCTTGCTGAATGGAGGAAAGCAAATTGCTATGTTTCTCAGTTTCACACAGTTCTAATTTTATGATGCAAGGATATTCTTTCCCTTGTAGAAAATTGCTAAAGGATAACACTGGACCCCATGGCCCAGCAGTTCAGCATGTTGATGAGATTCAACTAAGGACTTTATCAGATTCACTAAATACGGCATCATAATAATGCCAGATAAACGCAAAAGTGTGCACATATCAAACCACGTCACCCTTTCACATTTATGTCCTGGCCAAAACACATACCTTTTCATTGACAGTTGAAGCTGTCAACTAGGCCCCTGTGGCACTTTAGTGCTCGCATTGCCAGCATGTGTAACCTCGCACCATTTAACTCACATGAATGCAGCATGAATGGCCAGTCTGGCATGAACACTTGCAGGCAAGATAGTGACATCCAGGTAAGTGACTCACTTTTTATGACCCTCCCCAGGTTACCTGTAAGTTTTTAACTGTGTGTGTATGTCCTTTGTAAAACTGTGTGTGTGTGGGGGGGTTATTTTTTATTTCTCACACAATGAAGTCTTACAAGAATTCTTAGGATTTTGAATGAGAAAGTGAACGGAACTCCATTCACTTCCTCTTCATTGTCGGGGAACCCTTTGCCAGGAGACAAAGGTAAGTGTGGTAGGAGGTGTTATTTTGCCAGCATAAACATGGATTTAATTATACCAGCAAAAGAATGTTTTTAGAGGCTAGTCTGCTAAATTCCTAAAACTACTTCTTATTGGCTCCAGTAATCTCCACTAGATTTTGAGACTAGATATAAGGAATTAAAATTCAACAAATATCCTGAGGTATATCTACAGTTAATTCTCATTTCCCCTTTCATATTAATGGGGAATGGGCTGGGTCACTCTGGACAACTTGGCCCCACTAAAGTATTTCTTTCATCCTCTCCTCCCCCTTTATGTAGGGTGTGGGGCCCCTGATTCTATGGGGGATTCTATAAAATTCTTATTTGTCCAATGTTTTACTGGAACACTTCTCTCTTGTTGGATTACAGATGGGAAATCAAATGTTTGAATAATTATGTACAGGTGAAAGGTCCCTAGACATGCTAGCTTCCTTTTTCCTTTGTTCACATTTAAGTATACCCTTGAAAACCAGACCAAGTGCTATTAAGTCCAGTTTGCTGTTTCCAGTAGCAACCAGACAGATGCCTCATTTATTGACAGAGGTGGAAGTCAGCCTAAATTTCTGAGAAGAGAACATTTCTGATTTTCCTCCCACAATCCTAGGAAATAGAGCCCATAGTACAGTTTTCTCCAAATGTTCTCTTTTATTACAACTTTTTTGTAACAAACAGAATTTCACCACCCCCATCCCTAGAACAACACTAGTTATATGCATTGTGGATGATGAAAAATGGTGCCAAGCTGTCAGCACAGTCCTTGTCATGCCAGGTTTAGTATCAGCAATGGATGAGAGTAAGAGAGTAGTGATGCTCTTAACACTGTTAATGGTGAACCTCATCTCTGAGAAACTGTTGAAATATCACCCTTTCCACTTGATAAATTTGTTGAAGTCACTAATCCAATTTCTCTCCTGTCCTGCAATTCCAAGAATGGACAGTCTTTAAAATCAGGGCCAAAGGAGTCCATGCTGGCAGGTCTACAGCAAGCAAGCATCCAAGCAAAAGCAAAGTCTGGAGGGAGTCCAGGGTCTAACTCAAGATAATCCAGTAGAGGAAGGGAATTCAGAATTGTCAACAGAATTGCAAGAAGAAATCAGAGCTAATACACAGAACATCCTGATGCATATAAACCTGATGCATGTAAAAACTGATGCATATAAATCTGAATGACTAGACATCACAGTGGTCTACTGGAAGGCACTCTTGTAGAAGTCCTACTCATAAGCATTGTTCAGGAGGAAGAAAAAGTATTTGTTTATTGGATTTGTATCCCATCTTTCTTCCAAGATGAGATTCAAGGCAGTTTACAATAATTTAAAATATACAGCTAAAACATTGCAAAAGGGTTTTTTTTTAAAAAAAAAAACTATTAATTACCATTACTAAAACATAACAGTTAAAAACACAACATAGATTTAAAACTTAGTTTCAATAAAAATTACAAACAGTAAAAGCAGCACACCAATTACACACACACACCCAACATAATTCCATAAATAAACCCCACATTTCAAAAGCCTGAGTAAATAAAAATGTTTTCATCTGCTGGCGAAGCCCCCCTCCCCACTGATCTTCACACTTGGGGTGGCTTGCATAGAGAGATATGGTCCTTTAGATAGTCTGCAAGAAAGTATGCACCCTATCCTTCATGTGTTCTGTCACCTATGCATCCCCGAGGAGCATTCTCTTCCAATTTCAGAGTCGAACCTCCCATGTCTGGTGTGTGTGTGTGTGTGTGTGTCTGTCTGTCTGTCTCTGTGTAGGACATGCAACTCCCTCCCCCAAGGTTTTAGGATAATTTGAGATAGTCTGTAGATCAGTTGGCCTGATTGTAGAAGGCTCTAGATTAGTGTTTCTCAGCCAGGATTCCCTGGAACCCTAGGTTCCCCAAGAGTTTGCTCGGGATTCCTCAAGAGATTGTGATTGTAGGGGAAAAGCAATTACAGTATATAGAATAATGTTTATGCAGGGGTTCCCTGAGACCTGAAAATTATTTCAAGGGTTCCTCGAGGATAAAAATGTTGAGAAAGGCTGCCCTAGATTGTACTACAAAGAGCATTCCCCAATAGGAATATGACACAGGATTGGACAGTAGGGATGTAATTCTTCACTACCTCTTCAAAAACTATGCAGTATTCAGAGTCTATTTGCAATTTAGGACGAATTTTGTATAAAATTTGCACATGGGTATTTTGCACAGAAATATCATGTACTATATTTGCTATATTCAGCAGAAATATCATGTACTAGATTTGCAAATATAGCAGAGAATGAGTTTTGAACTGTCAAGTTTCTGGCAGTTCAAGACCTTATCTAAATTGGCCAAATAAAATTACCTCACCTCATTGTATTGGCAAGCTGTCCAGATGACATACAGCTTGCATTTGGGGTGTTCAAGCATCTCAGAGCTTTAATCTGCATCCAAAAAAGTGGGGATTTACTCCAGATCCTAGTGGAAAAACCAGATATTTATGTGTGTGTGTGTGTGTGTGTGTGTGTGGACTGCCCTCCATTGCAACATCACTGTGAGGCCAAGGGGAAAAGTTTTTGATGGGCAGGTGGAAGAGGGAAGGAAAAGGCACCCTCTCATCAGCTGACATTTCCCATTGTTTCAATTTCAGTTTTTAGCAGTTCCTGCCCTCCCCCCCTGTTTTTTAGTTTTTAAATATTTATTTATTTATTTATTTATTTATTTATTTATTTATTTATTTATTTTTTATACGCAGCAGTTGTTTGGAGAAGTGCAAGCCAGCATACCCATATTGTTAGCTGCATATACCTCTGCTTAATAAGATGCCCAAAGCCCTTCCAAGCCATGGCCCCCACATCCTGAACGAGGCTCCCAGTCCAGAATCTCTGGTGGGCCCCCTACCTACTGCTAAGTTTAAGGCAGTTAGTTGCTCTACAGGATTTAAGATAAAAATTAAAATAAGTCAGTTTAAATGATGACACCAAAGTAATACAGTTGTCCCTTCATATTTGCTGGGCTTCATTCCAGGACCCCCCATGGATACCAAAATCCATGAATACTCAAGTCCCATTATATGCAACGGCATAGCAAAATGGTGTCCCTTATATAAGATGGCAAAATCAAGGTTTGCTTTTTGGATTATTATTTTTTTAAGAATATTTTCAAGCCGTGAATACTTAAATCCATGCATACCAAATCCATGGATATGGAGGGACAAACTGTATTTTTTTTTAAAAAAAAATTCTAAATCAATGTACACAATAAAAACTTACAATAATATCATGCCAGGGCCTCCTCCTAATCCCGGGCTTCCAGGTGAGAGCCCTGTTAGCCCCCTCCCCACTTGTGGGAGCCATGCTCCATGCTGTGGGGAAAGACATGTACATGGCTGTGTGGCCACATGTACTATTGGACTGGGGTGAGTTTGACAGGTGGAACTGCATGGACAGTGCCCCTGAACTTGCCATTGTGTGTATGGTCATCTGTGTTTTTTTGTTGGTGTAGATGAGGCCCAGGATTCATCTTGTCAGCCTGTCTCAACACCTGAAAAATATGTTTTTCAACATTTTTTGGGGGGAAAATTTTCAAATATTCTTTCCGTATTCTTCTTGGGTAGCGAATTTCAAAAATCTGTGCATAGCTATATATGGCAGGATGGTGATGACCTTCCTGTGTTGCTTGTCTCTTGCACATACAATTCAGAAGTACAATCTTTCTGTACATGGGAGTTATATTTAAGCATGACCCACATAGTAGCCAACCATACATTTATTTTCCATTAATTCATCTAATGATTAGACTATGACACCTTGAAATAATATCTAATTTAATGATCACTATCTTTTCTTATGATGGTAAATGCTATATATCTTTTACAGGTTGTAGAAATGCAGCTTCTGAATTAATAGGGAGGCATCCAAACAAGTTCCCCACTTGTAACCTGAACTGTATCTTCAATAAATAACCTGATGGTGTATCTCAGCTGTTACTCCACAGGCAAATACCTACCGCTATCTCCTCCTCTACGCCTCTCCTTGTTTCTTCCAAGGTTTGGCCAGGTGCATATCATCAGCTTTTTTTTTTTTTTTTACCATAAATATTAGAAAGACAATGTACTCTAACTCAATGTGTATGGTGCAGATGGAGCAAAATTTCTGGTGCGTGGAGCAACATGCTTCATTGAAAGACTTGCATACCAATAACTGACCTTGAACATCAATGCAAACTACTATCCAAAAAGTAAAAAATAATTTGGATTCATCTAGCTTCCAGAGAAGTCATTAACGGGTGCACATGGCAGAGAAAATGAAATGCTTTTGATAATTTCTTCTCTATTCAGAAGAAAAAATGATTTTAAAATATATTAAATTGCCAACTGCAGATATTAGTTACCTTTGAACCCTTAGCCCCAGTATTCCCATTTGAATGAACAGGTGTTTATTCATTTCACTAACCTCCCCCTTTGCTAAATTGGTAGTAATATGAGCACATCAGGGAACAAATGTGCTTTGCTTCAATTCCCACATGAGTTATTTTTAAAAAATAAGTTTGGAATTAGGTATCCAAGAATCTCTGCACAGCAGCACATTCTCAGCTAAATTCTGCCTGAAAACTGCATTGCACTAAGGGGAAGCATTTTAAAAAGATTTTTTTTAAAAAAGGTAAAAATGTTTTTCTGACTATTTCTCCCTAGCAGGCCCAGCATCATGACCTGACATCTTTGGGAAGCTGCCAGTTCCACAATGCCATACTCTTCAACTGTCCCAATTGGGCTGGGAACAATCCCAATTGATCTTCTGTCAACTCCCCTTTTCAGCTGCTTTTAAGATATCCCAATTTCTCATTTCCCACCTTTGTCTTTAGTTCACTCCAGTTGCTGCAGACTGTGTTCAAACTGCAAATAATTTGTACAGTCAGACCCCCATATCTACAGAACCAAGATCCATGGTTTCAGTTATCTGCAGGACACAAAACATGAACACATACCATAGATTTTCCTTGTTTTTTTTTCTGGGCTGTCAGGCCATGTTCTGGAATAGTTTCTTTCTGATGTTCCGCCTGCATCTGTGGCTGGCATCCTCAGAGAATGGTTGGGTAGGTGTGTGTGTGGAGTTTATATGCTGTGAACCCCTGTTGAGGAGTATATGTAAATTTATGTAATTGAATGGTTAGTTTCTGGGTATAGAAATGCAAGGCTCATTAGTGTCTGTTTGGCTAATGGTTGGTTGACGGGCCATTATCTGCTGGGAATCCCCCTGTCCCTGGGTGAAATTCCTTTGTAAGTGCTGAGTTTTGATTCTACTGTATTTCAAAACTGGGAGCCAGATTTTATTTACTTTTAAGGTTTCTTCTTTCCTGTTGAGGTTGTGCAGGTGTTTGTGGATTTCAATAGCTTCTCTGCGTATTCTGACATAATAGTTGTTGGCCTGGTCTAGAATTTCTGTGTTTTTAAATAGCATTTTGTGTCCAGGTTGGTTTATAACATGTTCTGCTACTGCTGATTTTTCTGGCTGGCCCAGTCTGCAGTGTCTCTCATGTTCCTTGATTCGTGTTTGCTCACTGCGTTTAGTGGTCCCTATGTAAACTTGTCCACAGCTGCATGGTATGCAGTAAACTCCTGCAGCTGTGAGAGGGTCTCTTTTGTCCTTTGCTGAGCATAGCATTTTTTGGATTTTTTCGGGGGGGTGGGTTGGTCTATAGATTATTTGGAGGTTGTGTTTCCTTATCAGTTTCCCTATTCTAGACCAGGCCAACAACTCTCATGTCAGAATGCACAGACAAGCTATTGAAATCCACAAACACCTGGACAACTTCAACAGGAAAGAAGAAACCTTAAAAGTAAACAAAATCTGGCTCCCGGTTTTGAAATACAATAGAATCAAAACTCAACATTTACAAAAGAATTCCACCCAGGGACAGGGGGATTCCCAGCAGATAATGGCCCATCAACCAATCATTAGCCAAACAGACACTAACGAGCCTTGCATTTCTATACCCAGAAACTAGCCATTCAATTACACAAATTTACATATACTCCTTAACAGGGGTTCACAGCACATAAACACCACATACACTTCTACCTAACCATTCTCTGAACATGCCAGCCACAGATGCAGGCGAAACGTCAGAAAGAAACTATTCCAGAAAACAGCCTCACAGTCTGGAAAAAAAACAAGGAAAATCTATGGATGCTGACCATGAAAGCCTTCGGCTTCACATACCATAGAGTTTTCCTAGAAAATGCCTACAGAGGCATCCTCTCTAGGCATCTTATAGGTCCTCCAACACAACCCTATGGTATTTTTAACTGAAAGTCCCATTATTTTAATAGGGTTTGCTACTATCCATAGTTTATGGTATTTGTAATAAGTCTGGGAACTAAACCCTCATGTATACTGGGATACAACTGTACTCCATTAAGTCAGCAGTGTGCGAAAAGGAAAGGAGGGAGGAGAAGCTTGTATTTCCCAATGTTTAGGCAAAGGTAAACTGCCTAAGCCTCTCCTAGTTTTTTTCCTTATTAATAACTTTTACCATCTTGACCCTACTCTGATGTCGTTTGGACACATATGCCCCAGTTTTCATCTGTGAAATGTGGAAGGGTATGTAATGCCCTCATGAGACACACTAGCTTTGACATCTGACTGACACATACACCAGATAGAGATCAGCTGCAAGCCTTCATTTTAAATTTCCCACAAAACCCTAGAACATTGACTCGAGCATCGTTCTGGGGCACTGTGAAAAATTTAAAATGTATGCTCCCACTCTCACCATGGCTTGAATATGAGGAAAGTAGGGAAGGAGATTTTGTCTCATGGCTGAGTTGTAGGCAGAAGTCTGACATGAGTCATAAACCAAGAGTCAGAAACTGCACCATGACGGTGGAGACAGAATTAGAATCAGGATCAAAAGAGAATCAGGATCAAAAGAGAATCAGGATCAAAAGAGAAACCCAGAAATAGAATTAAAGAAAAAAAGCAAAATCAAAGGATAGAAGGTGACATTAGGGGTTGTCTACATTAGCCAAAACATGCTGCTTTCTAGCCAACACATTCTGGCCCCAGAGGTGACCTGTATCCACACACACACTCCAATTACCATGATGAAATAGGCACAAATCCACATGCACACACTGGTTTCCACAAACACATGCTGGTTGGTATCGATGGGAGCGTCCCCAGCTGTTGCACATCACACTCTCGGCAGCAGGGAAGGAGGGCTCAGCAGGTGATCAAGGCGGGTGGCAATACAGGCTGGTTTGCAGTTACAGCGTCTGCATTCCTGTGCTAGACCCAGGTTTTCCTGCCATAATGCAAATTTTCCCATTTTTGCTTTTGCTTTAAATTTAAATGGGTTTACCCCATATTTCCCCCAGCTTCACCTTGGATGTCATCAGGACTATCTGGAGGCAAACTGGGACAAGAGCCCTGCATTGTTTGGACTGGACGGCTCCAAGATGAGGGAAAGATGGGGTAAATTGCCCATCTAGAAATTCCCATAAACATAATGAGCTGTAGTTACCATTCAATAACCTTCCCCATCTATGGTCAAGATGGCAGTCTTTGTCATCTGTAGTCAGGATGGCAAAGGTTATTAAAGAGGAAGAATACCCAAACTAGAAGAGACAGCAGCAGTTTGCTTTTGCCTGAGCCTACCCAGAACAGCAAGGTTCTGCACCCTTCTCTTTGCTCATCCCTGATGAGTTGAGTGCAAACAACATTTGAACGTTCAATTCATTTTGCAGCAATGGAAGTAAGCTGAGGATGAAGGTAGAAAGTGGAAGGAGGTGAGAGAAACCAGGACATTTGGAGAGAAGCTGAAAAAGTGGGATGACAGGAGATTAATCAGGATTGTCTCTGCAAAATGTATCTAATGGCCAGATTTGGTCAGTGGGGTTTGTCGAGGGCTAGAAGGTACTTCACTGTCTAGGTGGATGGTTTAACCAGCAGTTTAGTAGTGCTCTATACTGGATAACTGCAAACAAGACTGAGGCCTGGAAATTCCTGACACAATTGTACAAGGGACTTCATGGAGAGCACATTCCTACGGGTCTCCTCATCTCTGAACAGTTCATTTGCTGAAGTCTTATGATGCCAATAATACTGAAGATATATACATTGAGAAGTTGGAAGAGATTTGACAGCTAAACACACTGTCTGATTTTTTATGGATGATTTTAATGTAATGTTTGTTTTAATCCTATGTGTTTTTTCCTGTGTGTTTTAATGACTGTATGTTATATATTGTTATTTAATTTATACTGTTCTCCACCACAAGCTTTGGGGAGAGGCAGGTAAGAAATTATATATATATATATATATATATATATATAATTGTACTAGCTGGACCTGGCGTTATCATACACTGTTAAAAAACTCCCTCCAAAACACCCAGTAGACCTTATGACAACCCTGTAAGGTAGGCCTAGGGATTTAAATTCATCCACCCCCTTCTCAGTGTTCCATACTTTTCCCAGAATTCCTGAGGATGACTTGCTCTGTTGCCCTGCCACCACTGCTGCCACCACTGCCAGTTGACTGCCTGGGTCCTGTTGCAGTGGCAGCAGTGGCATCCTGCCGCTGCCACCAGTTGACTGCCTGGGTCCCATTCCAGGTGGCCCATAATTGCTGCTGTCACCAGTTGACTGCCTGGGTCCCAGTCAGCCACAGATTGAGTGACAGGAATCTGGGCCACAGACTGAGCAGCAGGAGTGGATTGTGAGGTGGTGAGGAAATTTGCATGTGGGATAGTGATTGGTTGGGTGTGTTTCCTGAGCAGCCAATCAGCACACTGGGAAAGGCAACATACTCAAGAGAATTATATGTATAGGTAGATCAAACTCACAAGGGAGCTACATTTTCTGAGCTGCATTTAAACGCATGATAAGTAGAGATATGTTTTTGGTTTCTCAGCTATGAGGAAGAAAAAATTGTATGGGTACCTTCTCAAATCTGTGTCTGAGAGCAGCAAGAGACTTGAGAGAGTTCAGTGGTGGAAGAGATGAACTAATCTCAATATGAGACAATTTGGAAGAGTCTTGTATTCAACCTATATTGGGCTGAGGCACTTCAGATTGGAAGGCTATGTATCCTGCAATTCTACCATTCCCATGCAACAATCCTATTATGGGCTTTCTAGTCCCTGAGAGGGAAAATTGCTGCTTGGAGGTAGGCCACTTCAAAAGGACATCAAGTGACCTTTTGAAACAGGCATTAACAAAATATGCTTCAATATGGTCAAGACTGACAACCACAATGTTATTCTCCATCATTCCTATGAGCTGGCCCCAAACTAACATATTTGAAAAAGAGTTAAACAGTGATAATTCACCCAGTTTAAGTATTCCAATTATTAGTGTTTATGATAGTGAATTAACTTTTCAGTTAGTAATATTCAGTATCATCAAACATTATCACCTGGAATACCATGTCTAGTTATGTGCACCCCAGTTCAAGAAGGTTATTGACAAGCTGGAATGTGTCCAGAGAAGTGAGACTAAAACAAACAAGAGTTTTGAAACCAAGCTTTATGAAGAATGACTAAGAGAGCTGGATGTGTTTACCTTGTAGGTCAGAAGACTGAGGGGTAATAGTATACCCATCTTTACATACATTTGAAGTCATGTAGAAGATGGAGTAAGCTTGTTTTCTAGAGCGCCAAAGACAAAATGATGGATTCAAATTACAAGAAAAGAGATTGCAGTTGAACATTAGGAAGAACTTCCTTACTGTAAGAGCTGTTCAGCAGTGGAATAGACTGAGGATGGTAGACTCTCCATCATTGGAGGTCTTTAAACAGAGGTTGGATGGACATCACTCGTGAGTGCTTTAGTTGTATATACCTGCGTGGTAAGGGGTTGGAATAGATGTCCCTTGTGCTCCCTTCCACTTCTGAGATTCTATGGTATTTAGGGATGTAATTCTTCATTAAATATCTTCTCAAAGGCAGTAATGAGTAATATCAGCTATCTTCTTCCTACTGTGAGAAAGGTTTCGAAAACCACACAGTTTTCAAAGGCTATTCACAATTTGGGGCTTATTCTGCACAAAATTTGTATGTCATTGTTTTGAGCAAAAACCATCACTCTGTATGCAGGAAACAGCATTTTCTGTGTGGAAAATAATATTTCTGTGCAGACTTATTAATTACTACACAGAAAATGTTGTTTTGTATGTGGCGGGGGGTGGGGAGAGAGAGTTGTTTTCTATGCAAATCAACAATGTGTGAATGTTGTGCAGAATGAATCCCCAATTACAGAAGTTTCTGTATAGGAATTAATAGATCTGTGTTGAAATATTATTTTCCTGTCAGAAAATGCTGTCTCCTGGCAATTAGGTTTTCTTCAAAACAAAAGAACAAACAAACAAACAAAAACCCAACCATGTATGAATTTTAGGCAGAATAAGTCCTAGGCTGCTAAGATTCTTGCCAGTTCTAGCTTCTTGTCAGAATTTCTCAACACTTGAAAAAACTGTTTTTACACCTTTTTTTATTTGAATATTTTCAAATGTTCTTTCAATTTCCAATATACTTAATTAAATAGCTGATCTAGAATCTTGGTGAATACCACTTAAATAGTGTCTCCTGTCCCAACCTCACCCAATCCTGACTTACTAGGCATCAGCCACTAAGAGTGATGGGGTCTGTTTTCCTGTTGGTTGGGATGCAGCAGGTTGGTGGTCCCATCCCCTCTCTTGCAAGCAATCTCTAGTGTGACAATCAGAAGTTTTGCAATTCCTCCTCATACTGGAGATCGCTCATGGGGGGAGAGGTGTGAAAATGCTAGCTTTCTGTGCCCCAGTCAATAGGAGCACAAATCTCCTTCATTCTCAGTGATTGAAGCCGGGTAAGTCAGGACTGGAGGACTTTTATGATCCCTACGTATTACCACACTGTTGAATACATAAAGATTGTCAGTACAAATAAGTTATGAATTTATAACTTTTTGTTATATAGTTGTAATTGTGGATTGTGAATTCCAGGATATACAGTATGTCTAAGTGATAAATGGGGGGGGGAGTCATTCTGACAGTGGTTGAGTATAAAGAGCTGTGGCACTAGCCACAGATCTGTGGTCATTGCAAAATTATTGGATTTGCCACAAGCTGAAAAAGTGACCCTGCACCAGAGAATAGGACTGGTGTAAACGCAATGCTTGCCTTCCAACATCATAACTGAGTGCATCCTGTCTATTCTGAAAAATTGTCCAATCCATCTACATCAAGGCGCACGACTGATTTGCTAACACCACGAACACAAAACTATTGTCAAAGATAAACAAAGCTAGGATCCGATAGAGTATATGTGCTGCACCAATTATCCTCAAAGAAAATGTAACTGTACAGCCAGCTTATTACAGGTGCTTGTATACTCTGACAGTGACAAAGTAAGGAGCCTGCATTTGAAATGTTCACATTTATAACAGTTTGCTTACCAGGCGGAGTGGGTGGGGGAGAAGAACGAGAAGAAAAAAGAAAAATCCTGCATAACAAGCTGTTTTGTCATCTGAGAACAGGAAGCACCCAAGCCTTGTATATCCTGTATTAGGGTAAAAACAATAATAAAAAATGATATAAGTGTGAAGAGATTGAATTTTAATAGCCAAGATGTCTGCAAGTATTATTCATGACATTCTGAATACAGTGATTGTAAAGTGCTAGCTTATTTCCTGTTGATTCAAAAAATAAAACCCATTTTATACCAGAAGCTATCTCTCCCTGTCATACATACACAGTGAAAAAAAGTGGAGATAGTTTGGCATTTGCTGTACTTATAAAAGTAGAGGACAAGATTCTACATCATGTTCTATGTTTTGTATTTCTTGTTTCTGTAGCAACGTTGCAGAAATACAACAAGACCTGGTAGTGATTTGTAAAGATCACAGGATCATAGAATCATAGAGTTGGAAGAGACCACAAGGGCCATACAGTCCAACCCCCTGCCATGCAGGAATAAGCAATCAAAGCATTCCTGACAGAAGGCCATCCAGCCTCTGTTTAAAAACCTCCAAAGAAGGAGACTCCACCACACTCCAAGGCAGTGTATTCCAGTTCCGAACAGCTCTTAATGTCAGGAAGTTATTCCTAATGTTTAGGTGGAATCTCTTTTCCTGTAGTTTGAGCCCATTGCACCATGTCCTAGTCTCTGGAGCAGCAGAAAACAAGCTTGCTCCATCCTTAGTATGACATCCCTTCAAATATTTTAACTTGGCTATCATGTCCCCTCTTAACCTTCTCTTCTCCAGGCTAAACATGCACAGTTCCCTAAGCTGCTCCTCATAGGGCATGGCTTCCAGACCTCCCGCCATTTTGGTTGCCATCCTCTGGACATGCTGCAGCTTGACAATATCCTTATTGAATTTTGTTGTCCAGAACTGGACACAGTATTCCAGGTGAGGTCTGACCAAAGCAGAATAGAGTGGCACTATTATTTCCCTTGATCTAGACACTATACTCCTATTGATGTGCATCCAGGTATCAACAAAAGTGTTCCAATGTGCATTGGGTGCTTCTGATGCACATTGGGCACTCCTAATTACCATCTGGTCCTTCTGATGCACATCAGGCAATTCTGGCGCACATTGGGCACTTCTGACATGTACTGGGCACTTCTCATGCTCATTGGGCACATGTGATGCATATTTGACATTTCAGAGGTGTATCTGACACTGCTGATCTACATTGGACACTCCTGTTGCATTCTGAAACATCCAAGCCAGTGTCCAGATGTGCATTGATGACCATTGGACATTGAGAGGCTGTGGTGCATTGGTCACTCTATTGGCTACAGCTGTGCAATGGATACCCATATAGTCAGTCTTCCATATCCACAGATTCGGTATCCATGGATTTAACCATCCACACTTGAAAATATCCTCCCAGCAAAAAATTCCTAAAAGAAAACTGTGATTTTGCCATTTTATATAAGTGACTCCATTTTATTACACCATTGTGTATAATGTGACTTGATCATCCACAGATTTTGGTATCCTTGGGGGGGGGGTGTCCTGGAACCATACCCCAGTAGATACCAAGGGCCCACTGTATATCCCTTGGTCCAGTCATTAACTCTCAGCGTAACGTACCTCAGATGGTCATTGTTAGAATGCAGAGTGGGACAAATCACCCAGGATTCCCAGAAATCCAATAGTGATAGAAAAAAATAGGTATAGCTAGGAAAGTGTTCACATCACATTTTTGCACCACACTGAAATTACAAGAAATACTTATAGAGCTCAGATGGAATTCTACGTGAACTACTTAATTACATAACTACCTTAGTTGTGTACCTAACAAGTGTCTCCTGGCTTGACACCCTCCCTCCAACCAATCCTGCCTTACCAGGATTGCACACTGCACCCTGTAATTTTATGATAGTCTTGAGGTGAGCACTGATGCTGAAAAACTCCCCCCAATCAATCCTGCCTTACCAAGATTGCACACTGCACCCTATAATATTATGACAGTCTTGAGGTGAGCACTGATGCTGAAAAACTCCCCCCAACCAATCCTGCCTTACCAGGATTGCACATTGCACCCTGTAATATTATGACAGTCTTGAGGTGAACACTGATGCTGAAAAACTACTTAGTTCTATTTCCTGCACATGTAAGTCCACATACAAAAACATAAGTGTGATGCTGAAATCCAGCCAGATTTTGGCCTCTCCTTCCCTGTGTGTCCCAGCAGGAGGAGTGCTTGAGGGTTTTGTTCAGATCACATTTTAATGAGGAAAAGATTTTAATTTCCTGGATTAATGCATGGATTGTAACACAGTGTTTTTATTTTTGTTTTCACAGTTCTTTGAGTTTTGTGATACAGTCTTTGCCCAAAACATTTTATTAAAATTAGTATAAAAATGTGCATTATGGTTTGAAATACACAGATTTAAATCCTACTGTTAGGACCAAGCAGCATAAATCTATTGAATCAATTGTAGGCTTCAGGTTTAGCTGCTTACTCCTGTGGCAGCAGGGTTGTGGATGCACTCTGGGTTTTAACTTCAAGAAGCTATCTGAGTTGTTGAACCTATTTTGGGGACAGGGTCAGTATTTTGGATAGCTTTTTTCAAGTTTCAACTAAAACCTAGGCGAGATTTGCTGACCAATTGACCTGAAAGCCACCAGCTTCTACTGATAAGATGGTAAAACAACACTTACGTTAATTCCATTGATTCAGTGGGTTCACATAGGATAGGGTTTCCATAATTCTCTTCCACAAAATTGGGATAAAAATATAGAGGATTGGATCAGGCCGATTATTGACACCCCCCCAACAAACCATATTTTGACATTTAACAGGTTTATTACATATTTCAGTAGTAGTAGTAGTAAAAGTAGTGGTATCAAAGAATCATAGAGACCACACGGGCCATCCAGTCCAACCCCACTCCCATGCACAAATGCACAATCAAATCATTCCAACAAATGGTAATTTAGCCTCTGCTTAAACAACTCCAAAGAAGGAGATTCCTCCACACTCAAAGGTAGCATGGGGGCGAGAGGTGCAGTGAGGGAGAAAGGCTTTGTGTATACCAGGGAGTCTCTTAGTTCTGAGGACTGCCCTTGGAGCCTCCCTCCCATCTGTCACACACTGGCTAGGAAGGGAGGATTAGCTCTTCACTTACGAACAGCCCTGAGAATAAAAGGAGTCCCTTACTCTTCGGTCCTGTTACATGGCAAAATATTCCCTTGAATAAATCACTAAGATTCCTAATTGTTCCCACACATCACGTCACAGTATCACCTCATTCAGAAGGGGGGGGGAGCTTAAAAACTCAAAAGTAGTGTGATAGGGAATTTCGCTACTTTTCCCGACTTTTTTGAAAAGTAGTGTGACTTAGCGCACTTTCAATTGTGTGAACTAACATTTTGCTAAGGGCTATGTGAATTGCCAGTAATCTTTCTGATACAGTTACAGAAGAGCTTTGCTGGGATTGGTTGAACTCACCAGGGAGGGGTTTGGACTGACCAGGAGGGGATGGAGGAGCTGCAGATGAAAAGATCCATCCACTGTTGTTTCCAGCCACAGAAAATACCGAGTGAGTGCTATACCCATCCCAACCGCCCAGCTGTCTCTTGCTTGGCTACTCCGTGTGTGTGTGTGTGTGTGTTCATTTCCTTGCCCTGCTGAGATCCCATTTCTGTGTGTCAGAAGAGAGAGGGAGGAGTGGGTGAGGGGAAGGGGGGCTTAACGGGCTGATACTCCCTGCTAAAGGAATAGAAATTAGCAGGCATTCCTCAGGTAATCAGAGGGAAAGGTGCCAGCACTTTCTCTCTCTCTCTTCCCCCAGATGTGCTTGGGAGGCCATGCCCCCCGCCTCAGTCTGTGTGTGAATTACAAATTGGAAAACTAAACCGATAGACTGATTTACCAGTAAATCATGTGAACTATGCAGCACTGGTGCGAAACTGCCATAAAGCGCAAATTAACGCAATAAAAACTGCCATGTAACTGAGCCCTTGGAACTGCTTGGAAGTGAAATTCCACACTCAGCATTGCCACACTGACCACTCAACACAAGGCTTCCTGGGCTCAGCATCTCCACTTGTCTCCTTTCCTTTTACACCTTCTGGGCTCCCCTCTTGTACTCGGCACTCCTGCCTTCTGGGCTCCGGTTCTGGCACAACTGTGCAATACTACCCAGAGTGGCCTGTACTCTGACTAAGGAGGAATCTGGAATCTGCTGCTTCAACTGGCCCAGCTGGCCAGGACATCTTTTAGTCCCTTCAATCCAAGATTTTCCTAGTTTTCTGGGACAAATGACAACCGTAACATACATATTCAGGACATTACGTTTATGGGTGTCCACCCAACACATGCTTTGGTGAAGATCCTATAGTGGAAATAACTGCAAGAGCTTTGTACAAGGTGGATTAGGATAGCATGTGCTAGTTGCCCCTTTATGCTGACCCTCTAGGGCTTTTATGCTATACGTCTTGGCCTGTTTCTCCCAGAAAGCTCTGCAGTTTTGGCTGATGCTAAGTCCTCACCTTCACTGATGTAAACCCCTGGGCAGCTGACTGTGTTTGTCATCACTCCCTGCCTAGCCCAGCCTTGAAATGCACAGATGAAACTGTACCAACCACCCATTAAGAAGCATCCCTAACCTGTTAAAGCAAATATACACAAGTCGTTATCAGAACAACTATTATGAATTGGTTTAGTTAGAAGTACAGTATAGGTGCCATTAGTCAGAAGCATGTGTCCAGCAGGGAATAGATGGGATTGATGGCAAGTACAAGAGTGCATGTAGTCCAGGAGGGTTTTTTGTCTATTTTAAAACACAACAACTATAGAATTGCCTGAGAAGAGCTCAGAGTAAACGAGGACACAGCAAGGTGCTCCATGTCACTGGCCTGCAGTATCTCCTCTGTTGCTCTTCTAGGCTCCCAACAGCTGATTGGATAGGTGAGTTTTCTCTGTGGGACTTGCTTTAGTTGGAGACTTTATTTTCACATCTGTAAGTTTTGCCTGCTACTTTTCTCCCACTGGTGTGTTTATTGCCTCCATATCCTTAAAGGATAAGCTTCATATGGCAGGACATCTCCTGTTTTTGGCTTAGACCAACTGAGAAGCCACCCCATTTGACTCAGGACTGAAGCCATATCTGGTATTGGGCTAGGTTCACAACTCAGAAGTCCAGGCTGGCCCCTTTCCATTAATACAGGGAGACAAATATTTTAAAAATATTAAACCAGCCTTTTATATCAAAGCTAGTTTGTTGTTGAGGAGAGTTTCGACTGGTTAAGTACCCTCCTTTTTTATTGGTATAATTTCCTTCTGCTTTAAATGGATTTTCATGTTTTAATTCATTTTTTTCATTTGATTCTACTGTTGTTAGCTTCCTTGAGTGTTGTTTGGGCATTAAACAAACAGACAAATAAATAAATCCAAATCCGTTTTGCATCCCATTGACTATCACTGAAAATCAGCAAATTGGTGTAACTTTTAAATATTAAATCTACAGCCATAGAAACCCTTGGAAGGGGGTGATGCCTGAGAAAATTCAAGTCAATCTGAAGCCAGGCATGTGTGGTCACATGCTGTGGGCCTTCCTCCTGGATCTGGAAGACCAATGGCAGACAGCAGCTGCAGTGATGGGCCAGCATGCTAGAATGGGATCTTGTGGTCATATGGGTCCTGATCTCCTTTTTAAAAAAACAAACAAAAAACAATGGTGTTATGGGCCTAACTCTGTCTTTCCCCTATCTTTGTCCCAGCTTTGCCCCAGGGGCCACGAGGACTGCCTGGGGGGTAAAATGGGAAAAAAGCACTGCATCATCTGGACCATAGGGTTCCAATGAAGGGGAAAGATGGGGTAAATTGTTCATCTAGACAAGTCCTCAGTGCCAAGAGCAACGGATAGCACAGCATAGCACTCACACACTGAAGATTAAATTAAGTGCCAATTTGGACTGAAAATAAGAACTAGGTCTGGTGTCACCAAGATTCAAACAATTAAAAGGTCCATATGGAAGCCTTTTTGATCTGAAAAGGGGAAATAAATATTGTCTCTGATGCTGAAATTTAAACAGAGAGTGATTTATATGACATCGTAAACATGGCCACCAGAAAAATGTAGAGCTGGGCTACATGAAACTGACTCTGTGCTCATTAAAATCTAAGCCTCAATATCCAAGATGTCTAACTAGATTTTAGATGTGAATAAATGTGTGACAAAAAAAAAAGAGAAAATCTGAAAATTATTTTTGAAAAAATGAAAAATTGGGAAAATTGAATTTATTTTTTATGGGGACAATTGCAGTGATAAAAGCAAATGTTTTGTTAAGGATTTTATTTTTATTTTCAGAAAAGCTATGAATCTAAGATTTATATGTTAATTAAAAAAATAAAGGAAGAATTAGTAGTGTTTCTCTTGGGCATTACTGATAAGGAATTTGATAATAAGCATGGACTACTCCTTCAATACATGACAACAGCAGCAAGAATATTATTAGTTCAAACATGTAAATTAACTGAAACACTGAGAATGGAAGAATGGGTTGTCAAAGTTGCAGAACTTGCCTGAGTTGCCCAAATATTGTAGAATTTAAAGGATAAACCAATTGAAGACTTTTTGAAAGTTTGGAAACCATTTATGGATTTATTTTTTGAGCAATGAAACAACTAACAATGTAATAATTTGTGGTTATGATTATTAGTAACTTTAGCAAATTGATTTAGTAAGATCATTAATGATAGAATAATATATTCTTTACTAATTGGTTTTTTCTTCTCATTACAGTTTCTGTGGCAGTCAGAGTAGCTTTGTGTTTTTGTTAGTCTGTGATTAGTTAGGCTGGTTTTATAGTGTTAGTTTTAGCTCTAAACTAGTTCTAGTTTTAGCTATACATCAGTATTGTGTATGTATATGACATATTTCATTTTTCTTTCTTTTTTACCTTTCTATTTTTCTTCTTTTATGTTGATTATATTTTCTGATTGGGTGTAATAAGCTAGTTTGTATGTTTTAAAATCTATTAAATATTAAATATTAACATTATAAAAGAAAATACAGATGAGACATTAACAAAGAATTATAGACCTATCTCACTACTAAATAATGACTATAAGATATTTACTACCATCTTGGCAAGCAGATTGAGACAACATATTTCTCAGAATATCCATGAGGATCAGAGTGGGAGTTTTTGCCAAAAAGACAATTAAGGAATAATGTAAGAAGTGTTCTTAATATTATTGAATTTTTGGAACATCATAATGACAAAAAGGCTGTTTTGATTTTTGATATTTTTTTTTAAGATGTGGAGAAAGCATTTGATAATATTTCTTGGAGTTATTTGTTCCAAGTATTCAAGAGAATGGACTTTGGTGAAAATATTATTTTGGCAATAAAGACAATCTACTCAGTTCAAAAGGCCCAGATTTTAGTAAATTTCAATGCAACAAGATTGACTGAAATATAAAAAAGGACCAGACAAAGTTGTCCTCTCTCACCTTTACTGTTTATTTTGGCATTGGGGACCCTTCTGAGAGATATCAGACCAAACAAAGGAATCTGTGGGGTGGGGTAAAAAAAAAAAAAAAGAACAGTACAAGCTGAAAGCTTATGTGAACATTCTTGTGATAATGACACAAAACCCATTGGACCCAATGAAAGCTCCTCTAGGGAGGGGGGGATTGAATTGTGACAAAACAAAATTCTTGACTAAAATCATGTCTTCACAAGAGGACAATGAACTCACTGCTCTTTCAAATTTTAAAGTGGAAAATAAAGGGCATTTAATATTTGGAAGTTGCAATCATGAAGAACAACAGTTTATTATTTCAAAATAACTGTGGAAAAGTGTGGAAAGAAATTAAAAGAGACAACAGGCTTGTCTAGATGGCCAATTTACCCCTGTCTTGGCCTTGTCTTTGAGTCCTGCAGGCCAGACAACACAGGGCATTTGCCCCATTTTGCCCCTGGGCAGTTCTCACAGCTCCTGGGTCAAAGACAGGGTGAAGACAGGGTAAACTCCAAATGAAATGTTTTAAAATCACTTAGCTGTACCTGGTGTAACATACACCATGATATTCATGGCCTGGAGCTTATGGCTGGTGTCCAGTACATGCACCCTTCTGGGGTTTCAAGTGGTGATTGCAGCCTGGAATTTGGAGTTGAAGCGTTCCACATGTTTCAGCACTACATCTCCCAGAATCCTGTGGATGGTTTCCAGCGCATGCAACCTGCTGGGGTTTCAAGCATTGATTATGGCCAGGAGCTTGGAGTGGAAGCATTCCACATGTTTCTGCTCCCAGTGTTGTGATTGGCCAGCCAACAGAACACTATGATTGGTTGGGTATGTTTCCTAAGCAGCCAATCAGCACACTGGGAATGGAAACATACCCAAGCATTAGATAGATAGATAGATAGATAGATAGATGTTTAAATCTGCTCCCATTGGCGAAAAAACATGTCGGGCCCCATGCAACTGCAGGAGCCTGTGTGGCATGTTGTGCTGTCACTGCAGCTGCTCTATGTCTTGCTCTTCCATAGCCAGGAAGGGGGCAGCATGTGAGCTAGGCTGGTCAGAGATGTGAGACTCTTAGAACTTGAAGGCCATAATTTAAGATTTAGTTGACATGGTTATCTTTGGAATGATAAAGTCAAAGCACATGCTGAATTTAAAAGGCTTTCTTATACATTTGGTATAAGTATAAAAAGAGGGCATATTTATATGAGGGGGAAAATGGAGTACCTCATAGTAATGGCATTTTGCAGCAGCAGCAACTTGTCTTGATGGTGTTTTTGGCTCCCGAAGGCCCCATCACCTTTGCAAGCCAGATGGCAGCTGCAAGCAATTTATTCATGTTAGTACTTCTCCGCTATCGCACTTAAAAAAAAAAATAAACCCTTTGTCTAAGGCATGCTAGATTGACAGAGCAATTTTCCATGTTAAAAGGGCAGTAAAAAACCCAAACACCCAATTTTATTGCCTTAGCACTCACTCACTAAGGTGAAAATTCAACATGGCAGCAGCGTGTGATTGCCCTATTAGCAAGTCCCACCCCCCACACTTACCCGGCCAATCAGGTTTGCTCATGCACTTGTATGGGAAAGTGATTCAAAGCAAATCACTTGTCCTAAGAAGCAGGAATGAACACTCCCTCATTGTTTTTTTTTTAAAAAAAAAACTATGGGGATGTCTAAATGGTGAAAATAAACCTCTTGGAATTTGCTGGGAATCCTACCTCTCTAAATGGGATCCCACAACAATCCACAGTATTTGGAAGGAGGGGGACCCAAAATGGCAAATACAATGTAAGTAAAGCCTTTGCGGCTTTTCCTGTAGTTTTTTTTTGTTTTGTTTTGTTTTGTTTTTTAAGGGTGGTGGTGCACATTCCTGCTTATGCACTAACGTTAGAATCACAGACTCATAGAGTTGGAAGATACCACAAGGGCCATCTAGTCTAACCCCCTGCCCTGCAGGAATACACAATCAAAGCATTCCCAAACGTTGATGAAATCGATATTGTGGACGCTGCCAACGTTAATACCTATGGTTAAACATTTTCATGAAATGATCCCCATAGATGTGTTAAATTGCCTTTTATTTTGTTTTCCAACAGCTGTCAACTGAGCCTCTCCTTAATAAGCTCATATTTTAGCAAACAGATAAAGCAGAATGAGAGAGTTTTCAAGATGAATGACAAAAATTATAGGATATGCTCTAAGTTCCATGAATAACATAAAATAAAGAAAAGGAGATTATGACAGTGTCCAAACATGCTTCCTCTGATAGGTGAAAACTACAAGTGCAAGTTTCATCTGTTTTTGTATAAGGCAAAGCAAAATTGTTTTGAGAAGCCAGATTTTCCCCATTTGCAATCATATGGTGAACATCTACAGTCATGTTCCATCTACACTGTATTTAATATGCACTGGAATTATTGTGTTTGATATATACATATATATATCAACTTTAAATCTGTTTCAACACAACCTTGAATGCCTTTCAGGCAGTATATCACTTCATCAGCCTAGCTTAACTAGAGCTGCTTTTTTTCATTTTTTATGGCCCCCATAAAATCTAGGAATGGAACACTTCGATTTTTCTAGCAGTAATTTTTATTACTTTTAGCCCCTTTTTAAGTACTTGTCAGAGAGATACAGTACTTTGTACAGAGTATATTTTTCCAGCTTTGCATTATATTTTTATTTCAATTTATTTTAGATAGAATGTGCAACATACATCCAAATAATACCTGTGATATTTCATAGAACCCTGTTATAGATGTAATTATAATGGATATAAACCCACTCTGTCCATCAGTGTTCCTATATTTCATTTGCCTACATCAGGCTTACAGTCTCTTTCAGGCAGTTCTTTCAAGGATAACTCAAGTCGTGGCTTAAATGTTGCCCATAAAGACCAATTACAATGCAAGAGGGGGGGGGGAGGGAAAGGAAGGAAGGAAGGAAGGAAAGACTATGTTGCAATCTAAGCCATCATTTACATGTATTTAGTACTTCCTTGTCTCTTCCCTGGAGAGTGTTTGGGGGGAGGTATTTTTTGTTTTTGGGAGGTGGGAACCAGGTTATCTGAATGACCATCTCCTTCCACACAAACCTATACTACTAGTTTAGAGTTCTGTATTATTCCCTGGTCAGAGGCTGCATGCTCCTGAGCAGCAGTTGTTTGGGGAACACAACCATGCTTGCCGGCTTCCCAGATGCATCTATGTTACCCAAATTGTTTGGGGTCTGTGGGGAACCCACTAGAGTCCAAATTAAGATGGGGAATTTTAATTAGCTCAAAATGGCGGTGAGAGGTCAGACAACTGCAGGGAACTTTTGACCTGGGTATCCCAGTACTCACAGTCAGGAAGTAAAATAAAAAATGTTTTCTATTGAAAAAGAATCTGAAAGGCATTCACACCAGCACTCAGGCTTCAAGCAATCATACAAGGCTAGGAAAGAAAGCTGTAAGTATTGGGATAGAAGAATAGATTTAGGGGATGGTGGACTATACTATACCTATCCAAAGAGCAGAGATTCATGCAGCAGAGGCTCAAAGTTGTGTTCTGAGAGTCACACAGCAGAGCAACAGAGAGGATGGATGATGGACAGCAGTGCATACTTAGGGCTGCATGTTGGGGTCATATTTATATTCAATATTCCCCCTGAAGGAGTGAGTTAGGAGATTATCAGATGCATCCAAAAAAACACAAGAGCAGCATGTGAGGATGATGTTACTGTCCTGTGAATGGGTCCTGGTTTCAGATGCCATCATCATCCTTGCGTGCTGAATCTATGCTGCAGCCATGAGTAAGACATTGCTTTTCATTAATGGGGAGATCCTGTCAATGAAAAGTGATGCCTTATTCACAGCTGCAGCACAAACTCAGCATGTGGGGACAACAATGTTATTTGAAACTGGGACCCGTTTGTGGGACAGTAACAACCTCACATGCCGCTCTTGTGTTTTTTGCTACATCTGATAATCTCCTTAGAGTGGAATGCAATGTCTGCCAGAGATTCCCAAGATTAAACAATGGATTCTCCAGATGTGTTAATGATCGCTAATTGGAAGAAAAGGACTGATGGGTCACAGGCCACCTTCTATTGTTTCAGGATAGGTGAGAGGAAAAACCAGTTCTGCAAGTCAATGAATGTCTAGCCACCTTTGATTGGATTAGTGAATGACTCATGTCCAGAAGCATCCTGGGAAAATTAACCCATTTTCACCCTGTCAGTCTCAGGGGCCTTCACATAATTCTTACCTGGATGTGTATTTTAGGACATTGGAAAGGCAATTTCCTTAGGTTTGGGGAGCAAACCTTGAATATTTGCCCCATACCTTTTGGGGAGGTCCAGGTTTACTGCCAGCTGCATGGAATGCCACCAGCAAGCCAATTTTTGAAATATAGCCAATTGAAGAGTCATTAAAAAGGTGCGGGGGGTCTGTCAGGGCAGGCAACATCTAGTTGGCTATGGTGGGAACAGAAAAGAAAAGCATGCTTTGGCATAATGCAGCAGATTTCTGATATTCAGGGACAGCCAACAAATACAACAAAAGTTATAATGATCTTCTTAATAATCAATACAAAACTTACAAGGGGTGCACACTGCTTTGGAAATGGACCAAGGCTGTTGCCACACTTCAGAAATAATGCAGTTTGACACCATTTTAACTGCCATTGCTCAATGCTATGGAATTCTGGGATTTGTAGTTTTGTGAGATATTTAGCCTTCTCTGTCAGAGAGCTCTGGTGCCACAATAAATGTCAAATCCCAGGATTCCTTAGGATGAAGCCATGCTAGTTAACGTGGTGTCAAATTGCATTATTTCTGCAGTGTGACAGCAGCCGAGATACCTCCATTGCAGATTGAGGGCTTGTCTGCATGGGCTAAATACCCTATCTTGCCCCCATCTTAGAGCCCTGCAGTCCATATGATGAAGGATCCCCAGGCAGTCCTTACCACCGCTGGGGCAAGTATAGGAGTGGGACAGGTGCAAGCCAGAGTTGAGTTTACTCCATTACCAGCCCTCAGAAATGGATTGGATCACATGTGGCCATAGGAGCTCTTCTGGACTTTGCTGCCACCTCCATCTTCCTGGCTCTTCCAGAAGTCTAGCAGGGTTCCTGCAGCATGTGACCAATGTTGGTCATATGCAGGGGGCCTCCAGTCACATGTTGTATGCCCCCTTCCTGGCTTCCAAGATAGCAGAGAAAATTATAGCGGCTGCAGCAATGGGCCAGCATTCCTGTGTGGAGTCCAGCCTGTTTCATCAATGTTAACAGGAGAAGGACTTGCCAGCTCTGCAGCCAGGATATGCCAACAGGGAGCTGGCTTATCCTGGCTGGTGTAGATGAGCCCTGAGATAGGAACAGCATCTGGTCCTGTGTTTACTTTAAAGCCACTTCAACCTCTTTGAATATATCAGTATATCAATATTATCAGTATATAGATGCATCCTACTCCCTCTTGATTGTCATTAATTAATAAAAAATGTATCTACTGCCTCTTGGAGAGGATGTGAATAGAGCGAAAGTTTAATTCATATGTGGCTATATTGCCCGAAAATAAGAGATTTGGAGGAACAGAGATTGAACGTAATAGGTAAAACCACATGGCATATTAGCAATGATGGTAGACTACTTTATTGTGTGTTTATACAAACAGTAATGTACACTTGCATCACAAAGTGTTACATCTATCTTATTATTAGTGGATAGAATGATTATAGCTAAGGGATGGAAACATATTGAGGAAGTGGCTCTTTTTGCATGATGGAGGAGGCTTTGGGATCTGGCATTAAACAGAAAGTTAACAGCTCAGTGTAAAGTTCTTTGAGGGGAAACTAGGATAAACAATTTTGTTGAGATATGGAAGCTATTCATTGCCTTATTGAATAATCTATCTGATAGCCTGAGACCAATGGGATTTTTCACTAGAAAAGAAGAAAAGAAAAAAAAATACTCTGCTGGAAGATGGATTCTATCTTTGAGAGGTTTACTTTAGAATATAATTTGTTTTATCATGTGGCGCTGTCTTCATATTTATTTTTATGTTTTCTGTTTCTATCTATGTGTCGATATTTTGTCTTCATTGTTGCTCTTGTGTGCCTTCAAGTCATTTCTAGCTTACGACAACACTAAGGCGAACCTTTTCTTGGCAAGATTCGTTCATAGGTGGTTTGCCATTGCCTTGCACTGAGGCTGTGAAAGTGGGACTAGCCCAAGGTCACCCAGTAAGCTTCAAAGTCTGAGCAGAGTTTTGACCTTTGGTGTCCCAGAGTCCTAGTCCAACATTTGAAACCACTATACAATGCTTGCAGTCTAATATAAACTACACTAATAAAAATAATATTTTCAAAATAATAATCAGGAATTACCCTTGCTATGTGCCAAACAACCCAGAGAGTAAAAAGGCAAGACACAGAAATTGGAGTTAATTTTTGAGGCATCACTTTTTAAATTCTTTATAATAAAGTTTATTTATATCCCGCCCCTCTGCAAACAATCGGGGCGGCTTACAATGATAAAATGGTAGACAGTATAAAACAACCCAAAATCCCTCCCTCCCCTTAAAACATTATTAAATTGACGCAAGTTAAAATCAATACAAGTTAAAATCAATATGTAGTACAATATGTTAAATATCCTTTTAAGCAGGCAGCATCTGTTAGGAGATCCAAAAGCAACCTCCAGAGGGGGTTCCTGAGGCCGGGGTTAGCTATTCCGGAAAAGCCGGAAAAGCCTGCCCGAAGAGAACCGTCTTGACAGCCTTTTTAAAGCTGTCTAATGATGTCAATAGGCGGATCTCGTCGGGCAGGCCGTTCCACAATTTGGGGGCGACAGCCGAGAAAGCCCTCTGGGAGGTAGTCGCCAGCCTAGGTTTTTGTGACTGCAACAAATTCCTCCCAGAGGACCGGAGAGCGTGGGGAGGATTATAAGGGAGAAGGCGGTCCCTGAGATAGCTTGGGCCCAAGCCATTTAGGGCTTTAAAGGTGATAACCAACACCTTGTACTGGGCCCGGAAGCTGATAGGCAGCCAGTGGAGGGACCTCAGAACTGGAGTAATGTGGTCCCTCCTAGATGTTCCAGAAACTAGCCTGGCTGCCATATTTTGTACCAGCTGTAATTTCCGAACTAGGCACAAGGGTAGCCCCATGTAGAGAGCATTACAGAAATCCAGACGTGAGGTTACCAGCGCGTGCACAATGGTCTCAAGATCCCTTACTTCCAGAAAAGGGCGCAGCTGGCGTATCAGCCGAAGCTGATAACAAGCGCTCCTGACTGTCGCATTTACCTGATTTGTCATCAGGAGCGACGAGTCAAGGAGCACCCCTAGACTGCGAACACAGTCACTGGAGGAGAGTGTGACCCCATCCAGGACTGGAGATTGCAACTCGATTCTTGGTTTCGGGGCCGCTACCGTGAGCACCTCCGTCTTGTCAGGATTCAGTCTCAATCTGTTTTTCCTCATCCAGCCCATTACTGCCCGAAGACATTCATTGAGAGAAGAGATGCCGTCAGAATTCAAGGCCGACGAATGAGATACGGAGAAATAGATCTGAGTGTCATCAGCGTACTGATAACACCCAGCTCCATAACTCCGGATAATCTTACCCAGCGGCTTCATATAGATGTTAAATAACATCGGGGACAGAATAGCACCCTGTGGTACTCCACAGGTGAGCTCCCTTTTACTGGAGCTACTGTCCCCGAGCAGCACTCTCTGGGTCCTGCCTGAGAGGAAGGACCGGAACCACTGCAAAGCAGTGCCTCCGATGCCTAACTCCCCCAGGCGATCCAGAAGAATGCTGTGATCTATCGTATCAAAAGCCGCTGAGAGGTCTAGGAGCACCAACAGGATCACATTACCCCTGTCAATGCTCAGACGCAGATCGTCGGTCAAAGCAACCATGGCAGTCTCAACCCCAAAGCCTGTCCTGAAGCCAGTTTGAAATGGGTCTACGTAATCGGTTTCATCCAAGACAGCTTGGAGTTGAAGAGCAACTGCCCTCTCGATCACCTTGCTCAAAAATGGTAATAAAGAGACTGGCCTATAATTATTCATAGCCAGGGGGTCCAGGGAAGGTTTTTTCAGAATAGGCTTAACAGCTGCCTCCTTTAAACATGATGGAATATATCCTTCCCTGAAGGATGCATTGATGATGCTCACCAGGAACTTCCGCAATGCATCCCCTCCCTGGACGGCCAGCCAAGACGGGCAAGGGTCGAGGGGGCAGGTTGTCTTCCTCACACTACAAGGAGCTTGTCCACGTCATCGGTACTCACAGATTGCAGCTGATCCAGTATAATTACATCGGCAGAGTTGCTGGACACCTTGTCCATTGTTTCTGTTACAATAGTGGCATCTAGGTCGGCTCTTATCTGAGAGATTTTATCTGCAAAGAAGTTATTAAATGCATCACAGCAGGCAGTCGTTGGGTTAAGCAGGGGATTCGGCGCAGGGGTCACCTGCGCCAGCTCCCTCACCACCCTAAACAGCTCTGCTGGACGGGACTCTGCAGACGCAATACGTGCAGAAGAGAAGGATCTTTGCGCTGCACGCACTGCCTCCCGATAGGACCAAAGAAAGTTCCTATGGCGAGTTCTGTCAGATAAGAGTCGAGTCTTCCGCCATCTGCGCTCTAGTCGTTGTCCAAACCGCTTCATTTCCCTAAGCTCAGGTGTATACCATGGCCTACGATTAGAAGCGGGTTGGCAAGGATGCTTGGGAGCAATCGTGTCGATAGCTCTGGTAAGGTCGGTGTTCCACGTATTAACCAGAGCATCGACAGGATCACCGGCATTTCCAACCATTAAGCCCTCTAAGGCTTTCTGGAAACCCATAGGTTCCATTAGCCTTCGAGGGCGAACCATTTTAATGGGTCCACCACCCCCGGTGGGGCAGATGTAGGCTCTAAGTTCCATCTTGACCAGGAAATGATCCGTCCATGACAAGGCAGAGGTACTGATTACCTCCGCCCACGGATATACCTGATCCGAACTAAAGACCGCATCGAGTGTATGGCCTGCACAATGTGTGGGCCCGTTGACCAATTGGGATAGGCCCATGTTTGTCATGGTCTCCATGAACTCCCGAGCCGCACCTGTTAAGCTGATCTCGAGCGGGATGTTGAAGTCCCCCAAAACCAGAAGTCTGGGGGACTCCAGCAGCAGCTCTGAGACCAGCTGTGTCAGCTTGGTTAGGGAGTCTGCTAGACAACGGGGTGGCCGATAGACCAGCAGAATCCCCATGCTATCCCTGGTCTTCAGGCTTAGGTATATACACTCGAAGTGGGCTGTGTTCCGGATAGGTATCCTGGTCAAGGTCAGGTGGTTCTTATGGACTAGAGCCACTCCACCCCCTCGCCCACTTCCTCTCACCTGCTCGCTAACAGAGTACCCAGCTGGGAGGGCCTGTGCCCATGTGACAGCACTATCCTCTCCCAGCCAGGTCTCCGTGAAGCAAGCCAGGTCGGCGTCCTCATCCAAGAGAAGGTGCTGGATGATATGAGTCTTATTCCTCACCAACCTGGCATTGCAGAGGAGCAGAGTGAGGTTCTGTGGAATGGTTGGTCTGCTCTCCAAGCCATTCTGGGCAGCAGAGGGAACTGAAGACGGGATAGCTTTCAAACAGCGATCCCGTCTTCTCTTGCAACATTTGTTCGCTCTGTTCCCGCCATATCTCCCATTCCCCAACACTACTCCGATGGCTGCCCCCACCTCCTTCCCGGTCTCAGGTAAGACGGAGGAGCACTCACTCTCCACCCCCAGCTTGAAGCCACGCTGCTGCTGCTGCTGCTGCTGCCGCCGATGGTCTGGCTGGAGCTGGCTTTCAAGGCACTCAGAGGCCAGGTGTTCCTAGGGAGGAGGGAGAGGGCAAACACTCACTCACTCTCCACCCCCCCGCTTGGAGCCACACTGCTGCTGCTACTGCTGCTGCTGCCGATGGTCTGGCTGGAGCTGGCTTTCAAGGCACTCAGAGGCCAGGTGTTCCTAGGGAGGAGGGAGAGGGCAAACATTCACTCACTCTCCACCCCCCACTTGAAGCCACCCTGCTGCTGCTACTGCTGCTGCTGCCGATGGTCTGGCTGGAGCTGGCTTTCAAGGCACTCAGAGGCCAGGTGTTCCTAGGGAGGAGGGAGAGGGCAAACATTCACTCACTCTCCACCCCCCGCTTGAAGCCACCCTGCTGCTGCTACTGCTGCTGCTGCCGATGATCTGGCTGGAGCTGGCTTTCAAGGCACTCAGAGGCCAGGTGTTCCTAGGGAGGAGGGAGAGGGCAAACACTCACTCACTCTCCACCCCCCGCTTGAAGCCACCCTGCTGCTGCTACTGCTGCTGCTGCCGATGGTCTGGCTGGAGCTGGCTTTCAAGGCACTCAGAGGCCAGGTGTTCCTAGGGAGGAGGGAGAGGGCAAACACTCACTCACTCTCCACCCCCCCGCTTGGAGCCACCCTGCTGCTGCTACTGCTGCTGCTGCCGATGGTCTGGCTGGAGCTGGCTTTCAAGGCACTCAGAGGCCAGGTGTTCCTAGGGAGGAGGGAGAGGGCAAACACTCACTCACTCTCCACCCCCCGCTTGAAGCCACACTGCTGCTGCTACTGCTGCTGCTGCCGATGGTCTGGCTGGAGCTGGCTTTCAAGGCACTCAGAGGCCAGGTGTTCCTAGGGAGGAGGGAGAGGGCAAACACTCACTTACTCTCCACCCCCTCGCTTGAAGCCACACTGCTGCTGCTACTGCTGCTGCTGCCGATGGTCTGGCTGGAGCTGGCTTTCAAGGCACTCAGAGGCCAGGTGTTCCTAGGGAGGAGGGAGAGGGCAAACACTCACTCACTCTCCACCCCCCGCTTGAAGCCACCCTGCTGCTGCTACTGCTGCTGCTGCCGATGGTCTGGCTGGAGCTGGCTTTCAAGGCACTCAGAGGCCAGGTGTTCCTAGGGAGGAGGGAGAGGGCAAACATTCACTCACTCTCCACCCCCCGCTTGAAGCCACCCTGCTGCTGCTACTGCTGCTGCTGCCGATGGTCTGGCTGGAGCTGGCTTTCAAGGCACTCAGAGGCCAGGTGTTCCTAGGGAGGAGGGAGAGGGCAAACACTCACTCACTCTCCACCCCCCGCTTGAAGCCACCCTGCTGCTGCTACTGCTGCTGCTGCCGATGGTCTGGCTGGAGCTGGCTTTCAAGGCACTCAGAGGCCAGGTGTTCCTAGGGAGGAGGGAGAGGGCAAACATTCACTCACTCTCCACCCCCCGCTTGAAGCCACCCTGCTGCTGCTACTGCTGCTGCTGCCGATGGTCTGGCTGGAGCTGGCTTTCAAGGCACTCAGAGGCCAGGTGTTCCTAGGGAGGAGGGAGAGGGCAAACACTCACTCACTCTCCACCCCCCGCTTGAAGCCACCCTGCTGCTGCTACTGCTGCTGCTGCCGATGGTCTGGCTGGAGCTGGCTTTCAAGGCACTCAGAGGCCAGGTGTTCCTAGGGAGGAGGGAGAGGGCAAACACTCACTTACTCTCCACCCCCCCGCTTGGAGCCACCCTGCTGCTGCTACTGCTGCTGCTGCCGATGGTCTGGCTGGAGCTGGCTTTCAAGGCACTCAGAGGCCAGGTGTTCCTAGGGAGGAGGGAGAGGGCAAACACTCACTCACTCTCCACCCCCCGCTTGAAGCCACACTGCTGCTGCTACTGCTGCTGCTGCCGATGGTCTGGCTGGAGCTGGCTTTCAAGGCACTCAGAGGCCAGGTGTTCCTAGGGAGGAGGGAGAGGGCAAACACTCACTTACTCTCCACCCCCTCGCTTGAAGCCACACTGCTGCTGCTACTGCTGCTGCTGCCGATGGTCTGGCTGGAGCTGGCTTTCAAGGCACTCAGAGGCCAGGTGTTCCTAGGGAGGAGGGAGAGGGCAAACACTCACTCACTCTCCACCCCCCGCTTGAAGCCACACTGCTGCTGCTACTGCTGCTGCTGCCGATGGTCTGGCTGGAGCTGGCTTTCAAGGCACTCAGAGGCCAGGTGTTCCTAGGGAGGAGGGAGAGGGCAAACACTCACTCACTCTCCACCCCCCGCTTGAAGCCACACTGCTGCTGCTACTGCTGCTGCTGCCGATGGTCTGGCTGGAGCTGGCTTTCAAGGCACTCAGAGGCCAGGTGTTCCTAGGGAGGAGGGAGAGGGCAAACACTCACTCACTCTCCACCCCCTCGCTTGAAGCCACACTGCTGCTGCTACTGCTGCTGCTGCCGATGGTCTGGCTGGAGCTGGCTTTCAAGGCACTCAGAGGCCAGATGTTCCTAGGGAGGAGGGAGAGGGCAAACACTCACTCACTCTCCACCCCCCCGCTTGGAGCCACCCTGCTGCTGCTGCTGCTGCCGATGGTCTGGCTGGAGCTGGCTTTCAAGGCACTCAGAGTCCAGGTGTTCCTAGGGAGGAGGGAGAGGGCAAACACTCACTCACTCTCCACCCCCCCGCTTGAAGCCACCCTGCTGCTGCTACTGCTATTTATAACAATATCTGCAATGATGCTTCCCACCATGTGAAGAATTGGGCTCAGTTCTCTCTCTTTCTCTCCCTCCTTCCCTCCTTCTGTTTGGAAATTCACCCACGGTTGTCTGGACTGATGTTACAATTTTGTTTCTGATTTGAGTACTTACATTTTGCTTCATGAAAAATTCTGTGCAAAATGGATCCAAAAGAGGAGTTTTCTGGGGGTGGGGGTGGGGAAGAGAAAGCTAAACATTCCTCATTGGTCACAAACTGGGATGTCAACCTAAGTGTGAATAACAAGTTTGGTTCAAAACAGTTCACAAATTCCAGCCCCCTACTTCCACACTGCCTGTAGCAGTGGATGTAGAGGACAAGCTGCCATATGCCTTCCCAAAGGAAAAAAGAGAAAGCAGAAGGCATCATGAGTGGGGAGTGGGTTATAAAGCCTAGCTCCACCCCTCTTTACTTCTCTTTCAGCATCCCTTGGTCTACCCAGCCTCCCTGGAAGTTAGTGCAGGCTTCAACTCATCACTTTTGGGGACCAGGTAGGAATTTTTCTTCCTTTTTGATCTTCACACAGGGGACAGTGTTTTATCTACCCTGTGCTGACTCTCTGTGGTCCCTATGGGGCTTTGATTTTGGGTTGTGCTCTAAATAAATTGGTTCTGCAGATACGGGGGTATGAATGTACTTGGCATTTAACAGTCACTTCTTGGCAGGCTGTCCTTGGAACATTTGTTTAAGGAGAGTTCTTTGGATAAGGAGAGTTCTTTCTTTGGGAGCCCTGGTGGTGCAGTGGTTAAATGCCAGTCCTGCAAGCCAGCATGTTGCAAGTTCAATTCCAGTAGGTCGGTAAATTGAGTACTCAGCTTGTGGGGGGCAATTAGCTAACACACATTGGAAACTGTTTAATGCAGTGTAGATGTGTAAATAGCTATTGCTTAAAAAAACAATTTGTAAGCCGCTCTGATAGCCTTGTGGCTGAAGAGCGGGGTATAAATAATTAAATAAATTTAATAAATAAATAAATAAATAAATTATGCGTTGAGTCCTTGAACTCAGAGGTGCGTAATGGAACAATCTTTGGGGATGGACTTAACTGACTTCTCTTTTCTGGCTCAGGACTTGAGGTGGAAGTCAGCATGTACGTATTTCCTGGAAGTAGGCTAACTGGGGTCAAGCTATGTTTCTGGTTTGTTTCTGGGGTCTGGGTTGATTGAAGACACATTAAAAAGGAAATCAATATACCTGCTTCACCTTACATCACACTATGCAGCCCTACTGCAGATGAGAGTTAAATAGTTAATAAAGTATCTTTTGGTTCTCAAACTTTAGTCCTCCAGATGTTGTTGGACTTCAGATCCCAGAATTTCTAACCATTGGCTGAACTGGATAGGGCTACAGGGAGTTAAAGTCCAAAACATGGAGGAACAATGTTTGAGAACCACAGGATTAGTTTACCCTTGCATTTCCATGTCTGTCCTTCTTACAAGTGGTGAGCAAGTGCATTGTAGAGGAAAAAAATATAGAAACTTAAAATGTTTGTTCAGGTAATACTGAAAGTCATTTATGGATTGGGTCCAAAACCTTTGTAACAGCCTTCTTTTCATTATATTAGATAACACACCAAGTCCCGTGACTCTGCAATCAAGTATGTGAATTTGACTCACTTACACTTTACATTATATGATAGATGCATAGTTATAGAGGTTGCTTAGCACACTGGATAGTCTGAAAACCTCGTTAAATATTTGCAGGGACCATTAAAAAATGGCAGATGTAACCAGGGCTTCACTCTGCAGAGTAACTGCTTTGGTTTTGTTTAGTTTTTTTAAGGAAACAAGGTGTTACTGGTCATTACAGCTATCATTTGAGGGATGGGGTAGGGGCTCTAGTTACCCAGTTTTATTCCAGTAACTGCTAGTTTTATTCTAGTGGCACCAGCTGTCTACACTCTGACCAAACTTAAGTAATATTCTTCGCATATAAGATGATATAACATCGATTCTTCCTATCCATAAAATAGTCACAAGTGAAGTTATTCAGAAAGAGAAGGGAATTGTAGCAGCCAATAGTTGGGGAAATGGTATTATTGTAGCTGTTTTCATCATTCAGGTCCACTTCCCTAGTTTGTTGTTAACTGTCATCAAGTCAATTTTGACTAATTGTGACCCCATGAATGAGAGACCTCCAAGTTACCCTATCATCAACAGCCCTGTTCAGGCCTTTCAGACTTTGGGCTTGTCTAGACCTGCTAGAATACCTCACCTTCCAGCTGGCATATTCTAACCCTAGAGCTGGCCTGTTTCCACACACACACACATTACCAAGATGAAATGGGCAGAAGTCCGCACGTACACACTGGCTGCCCCACGCCACTGTAAACCTGCCTTTGCACTTCCTTCCTTGACTTTCTTCAGTAACAACTCTGAGTCTTTGCTATTTTCTCCTAGTGAATCATAGAATCATAGAATTGCAGAGTTGGAAGAGACCACGAAGGCCATCCAGTCCAACCCCCTGCTATGCAGGAAATCACGATCAAAGCATCCCCGACAGATGGCCATCCAGCCTCTGTTTAAAGACCTCCAAGGAAGGAGACCCCACCACACTCCGAGGGAGTGCGTTCCACTGCCAAACAGCTCTTACTGTCAAAAAGTTCCTCCTAATGTTGAGGTGGAATCTCTGTTCCTGGAGCTTGCACCCATTGCTCCGTGTTCCAGTCTCTGGAGCAGCAGAAAACAATCCTGCTCCATCCTCACCGTGACATCCCTTCAAATACTTAAACAGGGCTATCATATCGCCTCTTAACCATCTTTTTTCCAGGCTAAACATACCCAGCTCCCTAAGTCTCTCCTCATAAGGCATCGTTTCCAGACCTTTCACTATTTTAGTTGCCCTTCTCTGGACACGCTCCAATTTGTCAAGATCCTTTCTGAATTGTGGTGCCCAGAACTGGACACAGTATTCTAAGTGAGGTCTGACCAAGGCAGAATAGAGTGGCACTATTACTTCCCTTGATCTAGACACTATACTTCTATTGATACAGCCCAAAATCGCATTGGCCTTTTTAGCTGCCGCATCGCACTGTTGGCTCATGTTTAACTTGTGGTCTACTAGGACTCCTAGATCCCTTTCGCACGTAGTCTCATTCAGCCAGGTCTCTCCCATCCTATATTTATGCATTTCATTTTTCCGCCCTAAATGCAGTACTTTACATTTCTCCGTATTGGATTTCATTTTGTTAGCTTTGACCCAGCTCTCCAGTCTACCCAGGTCATTCTGAATTTTGATCCTGTCCTCTAGGGTATTAGCTACTCCTCCTAATTTGGTGTCATCTGCAAATTTGATAAGTATGCCCCTAATTCCCTCATCCAAGTCATTGATAAAGATGTTGAATAGCACTGGGCACAGGACAGAACTCTGTGGCACCCCACTGTGGTATGGTAGTATGGCATCATCTGCATATCTTAAATCCTTGATGTTTCTTCTTCCAATTTTCATGCCTCCTTCCTCTGAGTCGAATCTTGCATTATGTATGATATGTTCAGCATACAGGTTAAAATGGATCAGGTGATAACATGAAGCCTTTCTTGACCCCCTCACCAATTGGAAACAATTCCATTTCTCCATATTGTGTTGAACAGTACCCTCTTGTCCTGAGTACAAGTTACTGTCAAATGTTGACGCACAGTCATTTATTTAAGAGTGATTTATAATTTTTCATGATCCATAGAATCAAAGGCTTTGCTATAATATATAAAGCACAAGCTGATTTTCTTTTGAAAGTCTTTGGTGAACTCCATTATCCAAGAAATGTTTGCAATTTTATCTGTACTGCCTCTTCCTTTCCTGAACTCTGCTTGGACATCTGGAAGTTCTTGCTCCATATATGATAAAATATATGGCCCATATATGCACTTTCTAGTACTTTTTGCTAAAAGGATCCAAGTTTAAGCTGAATTTTAGCTGTTCAACTGCTGAGTAAAAAGATTGCATTTGGTAGTTTTATACCACATGTCTATATAGATTCTCTGATAGCTAATAGTAGACCTCCATGAACGAATGATCTTCTTTAGCTGAAATTGAAAGAGAAAGTTGGCCAGATGCATCTGAAATAGCATCCCTTCATCAAGAGGCTTTCCTTCCAACTTGTTTTATGAAATGAATATTTAAAAATGCATCCAAGAATACCTGTGATAACAGAACCACAAAGGAAACAATACATCTCACTCACTAATTAGGTTGGATGAATGACACTGGAAAAGGTGTCACATTAAATCAGCTTCCTTAGTAGCAGGTTGCATTAACATAGATTTAATGCCAGTGATAATTTTATGCAATTGTGTGAGATCAGTTGTTTAATGCATTTGGCATAGAATGGGGGGATTTTCTTTCTCCGAAAGCACCGAATAAGCCCTTCTAATCCTTTGCTGTTAGCTGTCACATCCATCTAGGCTTTGGCTTAATAAAAGGCTGAAGAAATGTGGATTCTGCTGTGCTTTCTCAATGCAAGCTCAGAAGAATGAGATGTTATCTTTGGGTAGTTGTGGCCCAGAATCATTAAGAAGAGTAATGACTGGACCAGAGGACTATGTTTAGATTTTCTTCTACTTGAGCATTACAGGAGTATCATTTTTTGAAAGGAAGCCATACACTGACTTTAATCTCCAGCAGCCAGTAGGGAAAAATAGAGCATAAAGATTCCTAGTCTGTTTCATTTTTGCAACTCTTATCCCAAATGTTCCACCCACTCTATCTCACAAGTATTTTTAAATGTGTTTCCTTTTTTTTTTTTTAAGGATACAGATTTCTGACAGAGCAATCCTACCTTGTTCCCCAGAGATCTCAGACCCAGGAGTGTGGTGGAGTCTCCTTCTTTGGAGGTTTTTAAACAGAGGCTGTTTGGTCATCTGTTGGGATTTGATTGTGCATTCCTGCAGGGCAGGAGGTTGGACTAGCTGGTCCTTGTGATGTCTTCCAACTCTCTATGATTCTGTGAGTGTCTGAGATAGATATATCACTGCAGGCCTCATCTAGGTCAGAAGCAAAGGAAGAGAAGCATTTTTCCTGTTCTCCTCACTCTCTTCTTTCATTGTTCAAGATTCTTCTCCATTGACATAAGTGGAAGGAATTGATCAATACCAGCTCCAGGCTTGGCACAGCTCAATAGCAAATTTTGGGGCAGACCTGGGGGTTATGTGGTCTTCAGATTCATGGTTCATCCTGGGCAGAGGTGTAAGTCCTTGCTTGTGTCATTCTTGTGTGTGAGACACCACACCTTTTTTCTTCACCTGTGAGCTGACAAGAGAATTTATGCTGATATCTATGAGACTTCTTCCTTCTTCATTTTTGGTACACATTGCACCAACAGGAAAAACTTCACAGGTTAGACAAGCTGAGAAACTATGCATTGTTGTGTGTCTTCAAGTCATTTCTGATTTACAGCAACCCTAAGGTGAACCTATCATGGGGTTTTCTTGGCAAGATTTGCTCAGAGGGGGGTTGCCATTGTTTTCCTCTAAGGCTGATAGAGGGTGAGTTGTCCAAGGTCATCAAGTAGGTTTCCATGGTCAAGTTGAGATTTGAACTCAAGTGTCCCAGAATCCCAGTGCAGCACTCAAACCATAACCACACTAGCTCCCTGGCAATATACATACATTATATATTTTGCAAACTTATGTAAACCTATGATAGCTGCTGTCTTCCTGCATGGATCTTCAGAAAATGGAAGCAATGGTTTGGGGTTTTTGGAACTTTTTGATCAATCAGCTCAGGCAGCCTGTCCCCCAGTTTTAAAATGCCACATAGTATTGTTCACATGATTCTGTGAATCAGAACCTTGAATTAATTGCTTTGGCTGAATATCTAGAAAACTAGTAACATCCATGATTTCATCCTTACATTTAAAATCATTTGTCTGGGCAAAACATCATAGTGAATGGATATCCAGAGCTACCCCACCACTTAAAGAACATTATCTCTACACACATACAGTCTGAATTATCCACCTGCCATATCCTGTACTGTTCCCCTTAAAACCACTAAAGTCAATATCCCAAATAACATTTAAACTGCTAACAATAATGTAAGTTAGGAAAATAGAAACACTGGCTGGAATCATGTGGGGTTTTATATATGTGTAAACACTGTAGTTACAGTGCTATGCAGTGAATCCAATCCCAATCTCTCCAATCCCACATACCAGAAAACAGCCACTGAGATCTACAGGGGTTCATTCCTTTGTTGATTGGGAAGCAGTTGGCTGACATTCCCATTCCCTCTCATGAAAGATATCCAGTATGACAGGCAGAAGCAGGGTCCTGTTGCAATTCCCCCTTGTGCTGGAGATCATTCTCAGGAAGGGGGTGAGACCATCAACCAGCTGCTTCTTTTCAACAGGGAAACATCTCACATAACCATAGGGTTGGAAGTGGTCTCATGGGCCATCCAGGCCAACCCCTTGCTCAGTGCAGGATCTTCAGCTAAAGCAGCCCTAGCAGATAGCTGTCCAGACTCTTTTTGATGTTCAGGGAAGGAGGCCTCACCACCTCTCTAGGCAATTGGTTCCATTGCCAAACCATTCTTATTATCAGTAATTTCCTTCGGACTTCTGGGTCAGCAATGGCGAGGTGGTGAGGTTTTCCCTAATAGCTCTGTAAAGATTGGGGAAAAGTACTCATGTTTTGTGGGGGAAAGTCTATAAAATCAGACTGAAGACCCTTCGAGGAGCGAAGGGGACAAGGTGCTCGCATAGTCTCGTTCCAGGCTCCATATCTAAAGGAATAAGGTATTTATTTGTTTTAGAAGGTGTTGGGATCCTGAGGGAACAAGGAGATATCGCCCTCACATCTAACACAGTCATTATATGGCACAAGCCTTGCCGCTGATTTTTAAAAGAATTGAGAATCGTCATTGAAAGACATTCCTTTTGAGATCATGATGATGTTGATTTAAATGGTGGAGGCAAAGTGAACTAATATAGAAAATGGGAAATGGTGAAGGAATTATTAAAATAAGACTGTGGAGAATCCCTGGTCACTAAAAACTTTCCTGGGAATTGTTAGCATTCTTGGCAGAACCAGGAGTGTCTCACTAATAGGAGAGTGTAAGTGAGGGAGAAAAGTGGACTAAACAACTATAATAATAACATCTGATAAATCTGATAAATCTGGATGGGAGCAGATATATGGACCTACCAAGAGTTGCCGAGTGAGGTGGCTTTAAGGAAACCATTTTGAAGTGGGACAAGTGGAGGGTAAAACGGAAGAGGAAATAACAAGCTGAAGCCATTCCAGGAGTTTGGTAAGGGCAAGTGGAGGGTGAAAGCGGAAGAGGAAATAACAAGCTGAAGCCATTCCAGGAGTTTGGTAAGGGCAAAATGTGACAGAGTGCTATAGAAACAAGAAGACAGGAACAAAGATAACACAGAGAAACACAGAGAAAGGAGAAGAGAAGCCCAAGGAATGGAAGCTTGGAAAGGAAAAAGCAGGAATGGAAAGATCGAAGGCAAGATTAAAGAGATAAAAAGAAGACTAAAAGACTGTTTTTGTTTCTGTCTTTATTGCTGTTTTGTTTCTAATAGAATTGCTGAGGCTTGATGAAGGCTGATAGAATCATAGAATCATAGAATCATACAATTTTAGAGCTGGAAGAGACCACAAGGGCCATCCAGTGCAACCTCCTGCCACTTGGGAAATTTTGATCAAAGCATCCCCGACAGATGGCAATCTAGCCTCTGTTTAAAGACCTCCAAGGAAGGAGACCCCACTACGCTCCGAGGAAGTGTGTTCCACTGCCGAACAGCTCTTACTGTCAAAAAGTTCCTCCTAATGTTGAGGTGGAATCTCTGTTCCTGGAGCTTGCATCCATTGCTCCGTGTTCCAGTCTCTGGAGCAGCAGAAAACAAGCCTGCTCCATCCTCAACATGACACCTCTTCAAATACTTAAACAGGGCTATCATATCGCCTCTTAAATGTCTTTTTTCCAAGCTAAACATACCCAGCTCCCTAAGTCTCTCCTCATAAGGCATGGTTTCCAGGCCTTTCACCATTTTAGTTGCCCTTCTCTGGACATGCTCCAATTTGTCAATATCCTTTTTGAATTGTGGTGCCCAGAACTGGACACAGTATTCTAGGTGAGGTCTGACCAAGGCAGAATAGAGTGGCACTATTACTTCCCTTGATCTAGATACTATACTTCTATCGATACAGCCCAAAATTGCATTGGCCTTTTTAGCTGCCGCATCGCACTGTTGACTCATCTTCAACTTGTGGTCTACTAGGACTTCTAGATCCCTTTCACACATAGTCTCATTCAGCCAGGTCTCTCCCATCCTATATCTATGCATTTCATTTTTCCGCCCTAAGTGCAGTACTTTACATTTCTCCGTGTTGTATTTAATTTTTTTAGCTTTGGCCCAGCTCTCCAGTCTATCCAGGTCATTCTGAATTTTGATCCTGTCCTCTAGGGTATTAGCTACTCCTCCTAATTTGGTGTCATCTACAAATTTGGTAAGTATGCCCCTAATACCCTCATCCAAGTCATTGATAAAGATTTTGAATAGCACTGGGCCCAGGACAGAACCCTGTGGCACTACTTTTATATAGAGTAAAAAGGAGGATGCCGCCTCAAAAAAAATTGCCTGGAGATATTATTATTTGCTTTGTTAGAAAGAATATTAGAGACCAAATCCTCAAAAAGAGCTATGAAAACCAGTTTCAGATAGATGGTGAAAATGTTTTTCTGTTAAAGGATATACCAGGGGAAATATTAAGAAGAAGGAAGGAATATAGAATGCTAACTATACATTTAAGGAAAAGAAATATAAGGTATAGATGGATTAAAATAGATAATCTATCTTTTAGATACAAGCAAAAGAATATTCTGTTCATGAATTTGGATGAACTTCATGATTTTTGGGGCAAATATAAAAAAGGATTTTATTGAGGAAAAAAAGAAAGGAAAAAAGAAGGAAGTGGAGACACAAAAGTGAATGAAAAGTATCAAGACTTAGGGACACATCATCAAAAAAATAGGAAACAGAGAAAGAAAGAGGATCAGGATCTGGCAGATCAGTTAGAACAGAGTGACAAAGGAAGTGAAAATGAAAATGAAAAGGAGGATGAAGCAGTGGGGGAAAGAGAGGAAGTAGAAGAAGAGATAGATTCAGGAGAGGTTGATGACGAAGAAGAAGAAGAAGTAGAAGAAGAAATTTAGATAAATTTGAGTATTAAAAATGTTAGATCATGAATTGTTGGAAATTCTTATCCTGGAATATTAAAGGCCTCAATTCTCCCCAGAAAAGAACTAAGGTTTTTCATTACCTGAATAAACAGAAATGGGATTTTGTCTGTTTACAGAAATCTAAAATCAAAGCATCAGATAAACATTTAATAAGAAATAAAAAGTTGGGGAATGAATTCATATCCTCCGCAGGCAAAAAACAAAATGGAGTAATTTTATATGTAAATAAGAAGTTCTATGCTAAAGAAATATTCAATGACAATTAAGGGCACTGCGTCGCAGTCAAAATCAAAATTGAGAATGAAATTTATGTTATTGTTGGTATATATGGTCCATTAGAGAATAAAAATAGTTTTTTATGAAAAGCTATCAAACAGACTTAATCATCATGAATTTAATCATTTGATAATAATGGGTGACTATAACGGAGTGGTGAACCCACTGTTAGATCGGCACTCAACTAAAAGATTAAGGACAATCAAGGTAAACTGCCAAAATCGTTCTTCAATATGATGATAGATCTAGCATTATTAGATATATGGAGAGTGGTAAACAAGGATTTAAAGGAATTTACAGTCTATTCAAACCGACATAGATCATTAGCTAGGTTGGATATGTTCCTGGTATCTAGAGGTTGGGCGCCAATGGTAAAAAAATGTAGAGATCTTACCCAAGAATTTATCCGACTATAATGCAGTTTTGCTGACTATAGCTAGAAATAAAAGGAATGTAAACTGGAGGCTTGATGAGTCATTGTTAGATGATAGTGAAATTTTAAGGAAGGCAAAAGAAACATTAGACCTATGTTTTTAAAAATATATTATATTAATTTTGTAATCATACATTATATATATCCAATCAATACTTAGTTAGTATAACACATAAAATTACTATAAACATTGCAATTTTTCTATTAACTAATTTCAAAAGTTAACATAGATTCTTTACTATAATTCTGTTCAAAAATATTAATTCCCCTACGCCCCCCCCACCTCAGTGCTCCCCTTCACCGGAGCCATTATCCCTTACCTAATCTTTCCAGAATCTCATTTCTTCTTGTGGAGGTAACCTCCCATCTTTTGTCTGTAGTACTTTTTTAACAAATACTTTCCAAATTTTATCAAAATCACTTTCTTTCCAACTTCCTCTTCTTACTTTAATTCTACATGTTAACTTATCATTTATTGCCATCTTCCAAACTTCTTTATACCACTCCTCCACTTGCACATTTATTTACATTTTCCAATGATTAAACCTATATTTTAAGGAAAACTGGACTAAGGATATGGATATGAAAACAATATGGGAAGCAGGGAAAACAGTTATGTGTGGCTTTTTTATACAACAGAGTATAATAAAGAAAAGAAAAGACCAAGATAAGGTAAGGAAGATAAATTTATTAATTAAAAATAACGGAGAAGATCTAAAACAAAACCCTGCAAATGTGAGAGTAAATGATGAAATTAAGATATTGCAAAAACAACTAGACATGACTTTAGTAGAAGAGATGGGAAAGAAGTTGAGACAAAATAAGCAGAATTGGTTTGAGCACGCTGATAAAACAGGAAAATGGCTGGATAATCAATTAAGGAAAAAGAGGGAAAGAAACACTATCACGGGCATCAAAATAAATGGTAAAGAATATAATGATCACAAAAATATCAAAAAAGTTAAACTCTATTCACAACTATTTAAATTTAAAGAAGTTAATGAGAGTAAGATGTTAGAATTTATAAAGAACAACTTACATAAGCAAATAACAGAGGAACAAAAAGGAGAATTAGACAAACCAATAAGTATGGAAGAAATCTTGGAAGCTATTAGAAAATGGAAACTGGGTAAAATGCCAGGACCCGATGGCTTAACAATGAAGTATTATAAGATTTTGGCGGGATCAATGATGACACCTATGAGAGAACTATTAAATGTGATCAAAGAAAATGGAATGCCAAATACATGGAGTCAGGCACAAATTGTTTTAATACATAAATAAGGTAGAGATCCTAGAGAAGTAGGTAATTATAGACCAATCTCGTTATTAAACCAAGATTATAAAATTTATACTGAGATTATGGCAAGAAGATTGAGACAAATCCTGTTGGGATGGATTGGGGAAGAGCAAAATGGATTTCTCCCAAAGAGACAGATCAAGGAAAACATGGGGATGGTATTAAATATTATTGAATATTATAGGAAACATCCAGGGAAAAAAGCGGTCATGATTTTCCTTGATATCGAAAAGGCCTTTGGTAGTGTGAATTGGAGTTTAATCCTAAATACACTAAAAATGATGAATTGTGGAGATAATTTCCTCAATTGGATGAGGGCAATTTATAAGTAACAGAGAGCTACAATAAATGTAAATGGAAACCAGTTGGAAAATATAAAAATTTATAGAGGAACTAGACAAGGTTGCCCGATTTCCCCACTTCTTTTTATTGTAGTAATGGAATTGCTCATAAATAGTATTAACAATAATAATAAGGTAAAGGGGCTAAAAGTGGGGGAAATGAGGTCAGAGTAAGAGCATATGCTGATGATCTGATTTTAATCTTAGAAGATCCACATGAAAGTCTCGAGGAAATTGAGACCATATTGAAATCTTTTGAAGAAGTATCTGGGTTGAAAATGAATAGAGGTAAAACGTCGATGTTCCCATTCAATCTGAATAGGCAAGAAAAGGAGGAGATAGAGAGGAAGACTGAGTTTAAATGGGATAATAAGACCAAATATTTGGGAATAACAATAACCAAAAATAATAGTGATTTAATTAAAAATAAATATGAGAAAATATGGAAAGAATCTAAGAGATTATTGGAAGGCTGGACTAAATTGAAACTCTCGCTTCTTGGTTGGATAGCGGCCATAAAAATGAATATTTTGCCTAAAGCCTTGTTTTTGTTCCAGATTATCCCTACTCTAAATAATGATGGTTTTTTTATATGATTGGCAGAAGGAATTGAGTAAGTTTATTTGGGCAGGTTGAAAACCGAGAATAAAGTTGAAACATTTGCAGGATGCAAAGGAAAGGAGAGGTTTGGGTCTACCAAATCTAAAATTATATTTTCATGCTAGCTGTCTAAGCTGGGTTAAGAAATGGTGTGACCTGAAAGATGAGGCAGTATTAACGATTGAGAGCGATAAACTGAGATTTGGATAGCATGCTTTTATATGGTTTAATAAGGAATCGGCGAACAAGGACTTTAATGATCATTATCTACGAAAATCACTCCTTAGAGTTTGGAAATAATATAAAAGTCGATGCTTGCCTAAAACTCCAGTGTGGATATCGCTGCATGAAGCTTTTTGTAGAAGGGAAAAACTGTGGGATGTCAATTAGTTAAGATATGAGGACCTGATAAGATGGGAAGGGAGTAAATTAGAAATTAAAACTCAATATGAGTTTAAAGCAGAGGGAATTACATGCCATTGGCTACTGTATAGACAAGTTTGGGAAAGGCTGAAACAGGATATGAGGATTTATGGAATAAAACAAAATAATACAGAATTGGAAGAGTTAATTAGGTCAGATGATACCAAAATACTTGCCAAGATTTATAAAATATTGTTAAAATGGGACTGTGAGGAAGAGACAGTGAAAGAGTCTATGATTAAATGGGCCCAGAATATTAAAAGCACAATTAGGTTTGAACAATGGGAGAAATTGTGGAATCATACATTGTCTTTAATGGTGTGTCAGAGTTTAAAGGAGAACTGTTGGAAAATGTTTCATAGATGGTACATGACCCCCAATACACTTTTGAGAATTTATAAAATATCTAATAATCATTGTTGGAAGTGTAGAAAAGAAGTGGGGACTTTTTTTTCACTGTTGGTGGTCATGTAACCAAGCAAGGAAGTTTTGGATAATGGTTCATTCCACAACTGAGAAAATATTAAAAACACCCTCTCAAATGAGACCTGAAAAATATCTGCTATGTATTTTTGATGAGTCTATGGTAAAAGATAATGAGAAAATTTTGTTTAATTTAATTGTGGCAGCTAGAATTGTTTATGCATGACACTGGAAATTAGAAACCATCCCCACAAGGGAGGAATGGGGAATTAAGATGGTGGAACTTATATATTTGGATAAGCTAACTTCGATGATCAGAAATAAAAATATGAAGGATTTTGAGAAAGAGTGGAAAGAGATGAAATAATATTTTTATGGAATATGGGGAAGTGGAATGGATATCGGGTTCACTATGTAAAAAAAGTGAATTAAAAGAGGAAAGGAAATTTGAGAAGCCCCCATCGGTTAGAACAGATCAATATGGACTCAAATCGTCGTGAATATTAAGCCGAAACGAAAAGGAGGCAACATAAAATTAGATGCTGGATAAATCATCAATGATGAGACTTAATGGGAAGTAATGGATATGGAAGAATGAGAAGAAGGTAGGAGAGTAAGTGGAAGAGTGATAGAGAAGATTTTTAGTTAATGAAAGAAAATAAGAAAGGATAGGATGAATGTAATGTGGAATGTGTAGTGATACTATGAAAAGTTAAAATGCAATGAGTATGTATAACAAACTGTCTGAATGTACTTAACTGTGGAGAATTGAACAATAAAAATTATATTAAAAAAATAATTTCTTTCTAATTCTCAATTGAAATCTACCTTCCCATAACTTCAAACCATTAGACCTGGTCCTACCTCTGGGGCAGCAGAGATCAGGCCTGCCCCCTCATCTCTGTGAGTTATTTAAAGAGTTCAATCAAGTCACCCCTCAGTCTTTTCACCAAACTGAAAAAGGCCAGGTCTTTAAACTTTTCCTCATATGTTTTGGTATCCATACCTCTTATCATCCTTGTTGACCCTGAACCCACTCTAACTTGTCTATATCCTTCTTAAAATGAGGCACCCAAAACTGGATGGAATATTTCAGATGAGGCCTGAGCAGTATAGAATACTGTGGGATTATTACTTCCCTCATCTTGAAAATTATGCTTATACTAGTGCAGGCTAATATAGCATTCATTCAGCTTCTTTGCTGCAGTATCACACTGCTAGTTCATATTCAACTTACGATCAACAATAATCCCAAGTGTGGTACTGCCGAGCCATGTATCACCTATCCTATACCTGTGATTTGGTTTTAATAGCCTAAATGTAGAATTTTACATTCTTTTTTATTGAACTTTATGCTATTAATTTATGCCCAATTTTCTCCTTTATCTAGGTTCTTTTGAATTCTATTCCTATCTTCCATTGTGTTACCCACCTCTCCTACTTTTGTATCTTTTGCAAACTTGATAAAGATTCCCTCCACCCTGTCATCTCTCTCTCTCTGGCTTTTCTTCGCAAACGAAGATTCAGGAAGGACTCATCCCGCGCCTTCTGCAAGCGCGCTGATGACTAAAAAGGCCAATCCGAGATAAACAAGTCCGGTTGCAAAAAGCGCAGCAGAAGGTCTCCTTGGGTGATGTTTTTGGGTTGTGATTCTTTCTGCGTTGTCGTTTCTCTTCAAGACTTGTTCGTCGTGAGTTCTCAAATAAGGCTGCAGCATTGTGGATATTGCGTCTCCATGCCTCCCGATGTGAGGCCAGGGCGGACCACTGTTGGTGATCAATTTGGCCAAGCCTGAGATGTTGTTTCAGGGAGTCTTTGTATCGCTTTTTTGGAGCGCCCCTCTTACGCTGACCCGTGGCGAGTTCACCGTAGAGTAGTATTTTTGGGAGGCGATGGTCCTCCATCCTAGAAACGTGCCCTGCCCAGCGCAGCTGTGTTCTCAATATCATGGCCTCAATGCTGGTGATCCCTGCTTGTTCAAGGACAGCAACATTCGTCACATAGTCAGTCCAGTGTATATTTAGGATTGTGCGTAGACAGCGCTGATGAAAGCGCTCGAGGAGTCGTAGGTGGTGGCGATAGGTAACCCATGTTTCAGATCCATAAAGGAGGATAGACAGTACGATGGCTCTATACACACTGAGTTTTGTGCTTTGCCTCAGGTGTTTATTGCTCCAGACTCTTTTGTGAAGTCTTCCAAATGCACTATATGCCTTTGCTAATCTGTGATCGATCTCTTTGTCAATCTTGGCATCTGAGGAGATGATGCTTCCCAGGTAGGTGAACTGCTGAACGGACTTGAGCACTGATTTGCCGACGGCAATGTGGGGGGGGTGGTGTTCGTCCTGTGGTGCAGGCTGGTAAAGAACTTCTGTTTTCTTCAGGTTGACTTCTAGCCCAAACAGCTCTGCAGCTGTTGCAAAGCAGGACGTTAGGCGCTGCAGAGCTGCTTCTGTGTGGGCAACAAGGGCAGCATCATCGGCGAAGAGCAGCTCACGGACTAGGTAGTTTAGAGTCTTAGTGTGAGCCCTCAGACGGTTTAAGTTAAACAAGCTACCATCAGTACGGTAGCGTATATAGATGCCGTCGTCTTTTTCAAGCTCTGCCATAGCCCTTTGGAGCATCGTGCTAAAGAAGATTGTAAATAAAGTTGGTGCAAGAACACAACCTTGCTTCACTCCATTAGTTATTAGAAAGGGCTCTGAAAGAGCATCGCCATATCTGACTTGACCACGCTGGCCCTCGTGTAGCAAGATAATCATTTTAAGGAATTTGGGGGGACATCCTAGTTTTTCCAGGATCTGCCACAGACCTTTTCTACTTACAGTGTCAAAGGCTTTGGTGAGGTCGACAAATGTTACATAGAGACCCTTGTTCTGCTCCCTACATTTTTCTTGCAGTTGCCTAAGGGCAAATACCATGTCTGTAGTACTCCTATTGGCTCTGAAGCCACATTGGCTTTCAGGGAGAAGTTCTTCTGCAATAGCAGGAACTAATCTGTTCAGGAGTATCCTTGCAAGGATTTTTCCAGCATTGACAAAAATGTTGAAGAGTAATGCTCCTAGGACTGAACCCTGAGACACTCCACTCAATATCTTCTTTCAGTTTGAAGCACAGCCATTGAGGATAACTAAAGAGCTTGATTTGAATTTGAATTACCAAGTACAGAATTTACAGAATAGTATATTGATAATTAATTGACTGGGCAAACGTTATAACAGTAGTACATAAAACCAAAATGGTATATTCATCTCAAATGGTATAACCGCTGAATAGCTAGACTTTGAAATCGAATCTAAAATACAGCCTTGTGCATGTAATGCATCAAACCAGATTGATGTATCTAACAAACAGCTTATTTTAGATTCTAAATAACAAATACAACATTAGCAGGATAATAGATTGTTATACTGGGCAATAGATTAGGCAAATCGATTCAACGAGAAAAGGACAGTCACTTTTATCATTCAAAACACCTTCAATGTGTTGTTGTAAAGGGTGCATGAGCTGAATTTCTCGTCAGCTGTGGATTGAGTTTGCTGACTGAAGTGTGCTTATCAAGATAAGGAACCAAAGGAACCAAACTCTGGAGTTCCTAACCTTTGACCATTTCGGCCAGATGCCTTCCTTGTGGAGAATGGAGAATGATTTTCCAACCAATTATGGATCCACCTGATGGTGTTTCCATCTATTCTACATTTAATCAGTTTGATAATCAAAACATCACATGTTTTCTTGAGGTCAAGATAAATGGCATCCACAGTATTCCTACTGTTACCCTAAATGCTCAGGGGTCTTAAGGAGCCTCAAAGTATCAGTATTAATTTGGGGAAGTAATATACTCAGCTTGGCAATTCAAGAGGGGGAAGGACCTTTTAACTTATGTATACCGGTACTCAAGAGAAGACGTTAAGCTAGATAGTACAATTATTTCATCTTTATTTGAGAAAGGAATAATAACAATGTTAACATACATACACACAGGCTTCAAGCAGTCATGCAAGGCTAGTGAGTAAAGTAGGAAGGACTGGGATAGAGGAATAGAGTAAGAGTGTTGCTTTCAGGTGATACAACACCTGTCTTGTAGAACAGAGATTCCTGCAGCAACAGAGTGTCAGAGTTGCACTCTGAGGCTCTATCAGCAAACTTGCAGGAAGTATGTAGGAGGAGGAGATGTAGACAATTTGGTGTTGATTTGAAGGGGGTTTTATACCCAATAATTCCCTTCAGTGGATGAAATTTAGAGTGTAAGACAATGCTTCTCAGAGGTTCTCAAGTTAATACAATAGATACTCCTGATATGCTAACAGCCCTTAATGTGCTGATACTTTGTAATTCAATAGAGAAAGCAACTCTGTTTGAGGGAAGGCAGATGTATGAGGGCTCTTTATAAACCTGAGTATCTCACTTTAGGCTGATGGGATTAGCCAGATGTTCAGGCAGGAAATTGCCCTATGGTTACATTTCTTTGGAATTTGGGCTGGGCCCTCCTTAGTGCATACCTGACTGAGTCATTGCCAGGCTCATCCCTGAATTCTGGGAATTGGAGTGGAGTTCATGGAGGACCCTGACATGCTTCCCTTGCCTAGGCGTTTTGGAAAGAGGCCAGCCCGCCTTGTTGACCTGGGAACGCTTGCGCTCCAAAGCGGCTCAAGGTCAAATCGTCCAGGTGCAAGCCGCCCTGAAAGCCTTTCTCACACTGTGGGGTTTATCTGGGGGTTTGCTCTATCTGTATTCAGTTTCGGCTTTGTTCTATGTTCCTGACACATGAATCCTTGCCAATAAAGAAATTTATTGATTGAATTGAGTGTGTGTGCTTGGTACATCATAGTCACAGTGCTAGTCTTTGTAATTCCTGGTTTTGGGGAGTCCCCAGTTTACTGGCCACATTCTGGGAAGGACAAAGTTAGCCAAATTATTAAATATTGTCAATTATTACAGATAAGGGGCAGGGGGTGTTAGGGTAGATAATACCACCATCTACTAAACTGGTGACATGACAGAAAAATTGATATAAGATTAGTTTGACAGGATTTGTCTTGACAAACCCATAATGGCTCCTACTGATCCCTGCATTGTAGATAAACTCCTCTATAAGGACAGACACCTATCGATTGCAGTGGCTGCTTCCTAGTAAGTGGAGACTGAGAGACTTTTGTGGTCCTTACATGGCCCCTAAACTAAACTAGGTGCTCTGTAGGGATAATTAATACAATACAGTCACAAGTGTGCAACTCTAGGTTATGCATTTTTAACTGCCTAACAGGATTCCAGCCAAGAATGTGTGTATGTGTGTGTGTTTGTAATGACAATTTCATGAAAACATTTTTTCACATTTTCTTCTGTTAAATTCATTCCGGCTCAAAAATAAAACAATATATTTTATTAAAGTAACAAAGAAGTAAAAAAGGGGAGTTCAGAGCACTCTCCAAGTCATTGTTAGCTCCTGGAACAGACATTTTGCTGTGATTACATTAGACTTCAGATGTGTCATGTTGCTTCTTTGGCTCCGTTCTTAAGGATGAAAGGCACTTATTCAAGGAATGGCTTGTTTATTTATAAGGATTACACTTGTTAACTGCCAGTTAAGTAGGAATTAATGTAGAATTAAATAGGAGTATCACACTGAGAACCAAAGATGGTAAAAAGTATGAAGTACAGATATGGTTATTATTGTTACATCTGGTACGTAAAATTTTACAAACCCTGAAGTGAGGCAGTAGTTGTTTTTCTTTGTTTGCACTGGGTAATGTTTCCCACATGTGGATTACAGGTCTTTCCATAGGTGTGTAGAACAATCCCAAGATTCAAACACCAACTCACCAATTGAGAAAATGTCTCTCTTCTTGTCAGACTGCTTAGGAGACAACCTAAGATGCATTATACCAACCTTCAGTTATTGTTTGAAGTCAATGATAAAATTATGTCCCCTCTTCAGTCCATGTTCTGGAATGTGTACTGAGTGTGGTCCCTGCTGCTAGGTTCCTAGAATCCTTTTCAGCATCATAGCAAAAAGTAGCACTGTTGCCCAAATTGTATGGAATCTGGGAGCAACCCACTCATGTCCAGATATTAATATTGGGAATTTTAATTAGCTCAATATGGCTGCAAGAGACTGAATAACTATGAGACCTTTTGACCTAAGTATACTGATACTAACTGATTAGACTCACAGGTAGGAAATAAAATAAAATGGTTTTTATTAGAATGGTTTTTTATTTCATTAGCTCTGAGGATCACACAGCTGATGGACAGAGTGACGAGATGAAGGAAGCTGTGTACACTTTGACTGGATTTTGAGGTGATATTTATAATTGATATCCCCCATGAAGGGGTGTTATGAGTAGAATACAATGCTTTCTGGAGTTTCCATCGTTATCAATGGAAACTATGGCTATGTTAATAATCACTAATGGCTGGTATATTAAGACAGATGGGTGTCAGGCAACCTTCTACTGTTCTAGGAGAGGTGGGAAGGAAAAAAAAAGAGTTTTGCAAGGCAAAGCATGTCTGGCCATTTTGATTGAATCAGTGGATGACTCACTTCCAGGGACATCGAGGACAATTAACACCTTTCCACCCTTCCTACCAGACCAAGAGGGGGGTCCGCATAATTACTTTTAGGAATGTGTCTTTTAGGAATGTGGGATTATCTCTTCCTTAGGTTTTCTGAACACACCTTGAGTCCTTGCATTTGGGAAGTCCTGGTCTACTACCAACCACGTGGAAGGCCAATAAATAAGCTAATTTATGAAATATGGCCAATTAATGAATTATTGGAAGGGAGGGGGTATCAGGGCAGGTAACAGCATGAAAGGGTTATTTTTTGTTTAGTAAGCCCTGCTAGATAGTTTTGCTTTAGTCTGGCATGTTGACTCTGGAAATATACCCATGCCTGGGATAGGACCCAGGGAGTAAATTTTCCTCTGAGCAACTTGCTTATATGGTACTGAGAAATATTAGGATGAGTGATAAGTCATGCCTGTGCTCTTCATTTCACTTTCCCCTGGTTGGTTCTGCCATATATAACATCAGTGATTGGTCTTCCATTTGCTTTGCCCTGGAAACAAGGTAGATCCTAATCTCAGCTATCTGTTAGCTTTCTCTCACTCTCTCTGGCTTTTCTTTGCAAATGAAGATTCAGGAAGGACTCATCCCGCACTTTTTGCAAGCACGCTGATGACTGAAAAGGCCAATCTGAGATAAACAAGTCCGGTTGCAGAAAGCACAATAGAAGGTCTCCTTGGGTGGTGTTTCCGGGTTGTGATTCTTTCTGCGTTGTCGTTTCTCTTCAAGACTTGTTCTGCGTGGGTTCTCAAATAAGGCTGCAGCATTGTGGATAGTGCGTCTACATGCCTCTCAATGTGAGGCCAGGGCGGACCATTGTTGGTGATCCATTTGGACGAGCCTGAGATGTTGTTTCAGGGAGTCCTTGTATCACTTTTTTGGAGCTCCCCTCTTATGCTGACCCATGGAGAGGTCACCATAGAGTACTATATTTGGGAGGTGATGGTCCTCCATCCTAGAAACTTGCCCTGCCCAGCGCAGCTGTGTTCTCAATATCATGGCCTCAATGATGGTGATCCCTGCTTGCTCAAGGACAGCAAGATTCATCACATAGTCCATTGTATATTTAGGATTGTGCATACACAGAGCTAATGAAAGCGTTCGAAGAGTCGTAAGTGCTGGCGATAGGTGACCCATGTTTCAGACCCATAATATAGCAGCAGGATTGGGAATGTTGGCCTTGTGATGGTCTTGATAGGATAGAATTACTTGTTTAGCAGCCCAGTTTGATCAACTGCTGTGAAGGATTCTGGGCCCATCTGTCATGTACTTGTGTTCCCAGATAAATTGACCAAGTTTCAGAGTTAAACAGAGAAGTTGATTGTCGTAGAAACCCAGAAAACATATCATGCAAGGTTGTTGCTCAGAATTGAAACTTAGAAGGCAGACAGTATACTAAAAGTGTATTACAATCTGTAACAACAGGCAGGCTTCAATGCTATTGGTTATCCATCATCCCCTGACCTCCTCTTTCCATTCAATGCCCATCCCATTTTTCCCCAAGCTGATTCTGCAGCTGCAGGCTTATCTCACCATTCTCATTAGTAACAGTTGTTCTCCCCTTTCCACAGTGGCTACAGAATGCTCATTAACACGTACAAAGAAATGAAAATACAATTAACGGCAGGGTTACAGGATGATAAAAAAAATGGTAGGAACTGGTAATGTCAGGGGCCGATCCTGACACCATCAGCTGAAGGATGGTGATGTTCCCTCTAGGTAGACCACCTGCTATATTGTTTTCTACCAGTAAAGCATAACTTATAGCAGTGATGTGTGTCAGTTTCCAAAACCAAATAAAAGCCTTGGAGAGGCCAACTGCTACCAGTTCCTCCTCAGAACAGAATGACAATTGAATCTCCCTCGAATCCAAGAGATAGGGATATAGCAACATGGTGGTCATCCCCACAAATAAGAATTCCATTCCCCAAATGGAATTTTCCATCAGCCCCCCCCCCCACCCAATTTCTAGCATTGCCATAATTTACAACAATAGTCAAGCTTTTAGAAATGCAACTTAGGCATCCAAAGAAAAGGGGAAGGCATGGTGCCCAAGGGAATGTGAGCACAACAAATATAAGTGTTCAGAGTGTGGGTGATTTGCAGCTCCCTCCTCTCTCTGCAATGCTGGACATTTGGGCGTTGAAGGAAAATATCAAGGGGCATAATCCTTTGAGGGGGTCATTGCTCTGATTCCTCCACCCACCCAAGTTGCACCTCTGACAAGAAATGGTATAGTGTCCTTCACCACATTTGAGACAATTACATAATTTAAAGGACCAGGACAAATTGTGGGAGATATGCAGCTCTTTCTTTTAACAGAGGCAACAATCAGGAAACGACTACTGATTTATATGCTAAGTATTCTCTTTACTCTGAGTAACGGTAGGACCAATGTGGTCTTCACAGTCAAACAATTTGGGGCCACAAGTATGATGACACCACTTCCATATCTCTTTTGTTGCTGCAAAAGGACTGACTTTGGTATACTGAGAAACTGCAGGGGAAGCATTCATTGGACTTTATCAGAAGCACTAAATATGTTTGTCATGCTGACACCACATAAATGCAAAAGGGTGTGCATACCAGACGGCATTGCACTTTCGCATTTATGTCTTGTCCTTAAGCCGATCTATTTTATTGACAGCCCAAGCCGTCAATAGATCAGCTGTGATTTTTTTTTTTTTTTTTTTTTTTTTTTTTGCTGGCACAGCGGCGTATGTAACCTTGCACCGTTTTTCTCCATGGGGCCATTTACATGGCAAAATAAATCCTCAAAGAATGCGACAAGAAGCCTGATAGTTCCCACGCATTTCAAAGCCACAGCACCCTTTTCATAAGGAGGGGGAGCAAAAAACCCATAAGTCTCGCAGTATCAGCTTTCGCTAGTTTTCCCAACTTTTTTGATAAAGTTCGCAAAAATGCACACATTTGGTCATGTGAACTTACCATTCACAAATGTCTGTGTGAACTTGCAGCGACCTTTTCGAATTAGCATGAGCACAGCTGAATCCTTATTGGTTGGAGTGACCATTGTGCCTTCTGCTAATAGATGGAGGAGTTGGAGAGAGAAATCCACCAAGCTTGCCATTTGCCCCTTCTTCTGCTTGCAACCCACTTTGGGAAATCTGCTCTGAGCCCTTCCTGTTTGTTTCAAAGGAAGGCTTTGGGGGCAGGGAAGACGATAGGGAATGGGGCTAGCCCTTGCTTGGGTGGTGTGTGTGTGTGTGTGTGTGTGTGCATGCTGCAACCAGCCAATCGCTCCATCGTTCTTTTGTTTCTTTGTGCTTTCCTTCATTCCTTTGTCTTTATTTAAGGCTTTGGGGACAGGGAAGATGATCAGGAACTTGGGTGGTGTGTGAGTGTGTGTGAACATGCTGCAACCGACAGATCGCTCCATCGTTCTTTTGTTTGTTTTTGGTTTTCTTCCCTCCTGGGTGACCGCCTCCTTGCTCCCTCCCCGCCTCCTGCCTGGCTTTAATCATCTGGAGGCCATGCCCCCCCACCTTTGCCTGTGTAAACTATGAAAACCGAAACTGACCGCATCTTCCAAATAAGCAAGAATTCATGTGAATTATGCACTGCTGATGTGAAAGAACGGTAATCCTGAATTTTGAGAACTTTATCCTGTTGTGTAATTGGCACCCACGTACTTATCTCATGGATGGCCGAACTGGCCAGAACACATCTGGTTGAGAACATGACATTCAGATAGGTGACACACTTTTTATTACTTTCCCCAGTTTACTCGGAAGTTTTTAAGTGTGTGTATCTGCTTCATGTAACTTTTTTATTTTTTGTTTTATTTTTAAATTTCCTGCACGATGAAGTCTTGTGGGATTTTAAAGGAGGAAGTGAATGGGGCTTCATTCACTTCCTCTTCATTGCTGGGGACGCCTACTGCTGGGAGAGAAGGTAAGTGTGGTGGGGGGCATTTTTAGTGGATTTTTTTTTATGCCAGCAAAAGAATGTTTAAAGGGGCTTGTCTGATAAAGTGCATTATGTGTTAAGGTGAATGTGCTTACAGACCTCCAGTCTCAATCACATAGGGCTCCCACTTGTGTGGAGGGAATACACAAGTGGCCAAAAACATAAATAACCACTCTTTAGAGATGTCTGGCTGAGTACACAATGAAACCCTCTTCAGTTCTCTAGGCAGAATACACAACAGTCAAGGGTCAGGAGAGTCAGAGAAAACTGGTGATAGGACAAATGAATGTGTCCCCTTCCACACATTGCCTAAATTTCTGAAGGCAGTTTCTATACCAGACACATTTAGAATAAGGGGGAATTCAGAACATTAGTGAATTCAAGGACGTGGCAAGTATAAGGGGCACTGGAGGTTAACTTCAAAATTAATTTAGATCATAGAAACCCCAGATAATCAGAAGCACATGAAACTTACCCTAACATGTGGAGAAGTGTGAACTCATTTAGATCAGGTGGAGAAATGAAAAACCAAGAAAGATACTGTGAATAAAATACTGCATTAGCCATCAGAAAAGTTGCTGTATCAGTGTGTGTGCGCGTGGGCACACATGCACGCCTGTGCAGATGTGCTCATACATTTACTTACCCTACCCATCTCTAGCATCACAATTGCCATCCAGGATTAGTAATCCATGATGGGTTTGGAATTCCTCTGAGATGGGCTCTGATATTGAATCCTACATTTAAGGAGCTATTAAGATGTTAGATGGGTGATAATGGAGTCTCTCCCCACTGGTACAGGCTAAACTCCCATCTCCTGTCTGTCATTTTTATGGATGCTGTCTATCAGAAATAGTTGTAAGAGATTACACAGCCTTGGCTATTTTATCCGGGCAAGGCTTTATTTCTGGCATATAGCAAAAGAAAACTACCTAGCACTGCCCTTAATCCCTTGAAGATGCATTCCTGCAGGAAGAAAAAAATATATATAAGTTCCAGGCTACTCTGGAGACCTTTAAGGGGGAAAAGTACCATGCAATTCAGATAATACAGCACTATCTAATTATTTTTAAGTTGACAAGGCTGACCTTTCTCACTTTAAAAATGTCACTTCCTCTTCTCATAATGTAGGGCACAAATGAAAACTATGATATGCCTTATGTTGAAGGGAAGGAAGTGGGAAATAAAGAAAAGAAGACTCTCATCCTTTTGAATCCATCTACATTTTTAGGTCTTTGACAAACAGCACCCCTAACCACAGAGGCTGAGAATGAGGGGATGGAGGAAAAAATTCAGGAAGGATAGAAGTACATATTGTTAAAGTTTATGAGTACTTTAATCCAGGGATGGACAAAGGAGGTAAAGATTGTGGTAGATTTCTGTCAGTTTGCTTTAGATTACAAAGAATTTTATTTTTATTACTCCCACTTGTTTGACAAGAGGTAGAGCAAAATGACTTCTACCCAGCCTAATTATACTATTGGAATTAAGAAAGCTTTATCTAACTGTAAATTAATTTTTTTCCCCAGCCACATTTAGTTCTCTTACTCAAAACAGATTTCTAAGCTCAACATGCTTTAATTATAGGCATATAACTTTTGTATCAAGTTCTAGTTAGTGCATCACAGAATTTTAGATTTTTGTTTTGTTTTGTTTCTTTAAAAGACATCACAAGCCTGAAGTCTGCCCACTCTGAATTTAATTATAACTCATAAGCCTTAGCACTATGCCTTTACAGAGCCTGGCTGCAAGTAATATACTATGCTGTTTAAGGGTTTTTAATTTGTGGGAAAGGGAAGGGGATTCACCTTGAATTAGTTTTGAATGTAGATGGTATGAGAGACAGTGCATTAAACAGGGATCTGTAAGTTTAGTTTGGGAATGCTATGTTATCCATACTGTTGTCATTATTTGGTAATCTGTTGCAGAATTTGGAGGTGGTCTTCCTTAGAGAAGTACTTCTTCACTAATGTTCTGTTTTTTAAAAAAACTATTTTTATTAACACACACACATTTTAGATTTATAAAAAAATATCAAGAATGCAGACAAACAAAATACAAATGATTTCTAACCTAAAATCTATATCTAAGGACTTGTCTACATGGACTATTTACCTGTCCTTGAACCTGCATTCTTAACAATGCAGGGCATTTGCTCCATTTACTGCTGGCTAGTCCTCACAAACCTTGGGGTAAAAGGCAGGGCCAAAAGGGGATAAAGTCAATTACACCATTTTTAAAGATCCACAGGCAGGATATGCTGGTGGGGAGCTGGCATATTCTGACCTGTGTGTATGAGCCCTAAGTCAAAGAAGAAAAAACAAAAGCAGATTTAATGCTGAACATTAAGAGAACAAAAAGGGGTATGGATCCATGTGGTGTATGCCAACCATGATCAGCCATCATCAAAGTTGTGGCCTTTTTATTGCCATATATATATTCTACCTCATTATGTTCTACCTCATATATTCTACCTCATACTTGCATAGTATATACTGTTTATCCTTATCATTTGTTTCAATATATTTGGTGAAAATATATTGTGTCTGTGTCTTTGTTATATGGGTGACACAACAGTCCGGCTTGGGCCAGCAAGGAGAGGAAATCCAATAAAGGTTCTTTGCACATATGAATTGTTAAACCAGGTTGACTAAAGATTGGTCATTCAGAAATTTGAACCTATAATGCCGAACAACACTTGCCACATGGCCAATGGTAAGTGATTACATGAATGGTAGGCCAAAACATATGGAGGACATAAACTTTCCCATCCTTGCACTAGGGTGTATCAGACCTGTTTTTGTCTAGACAGTCCAAATGCAGGCTTCAGCCTTTTACTGCTTGGCTATGGGCTTTTGGGCATATTATCATTCTTTCCTCTTTGTCTGGGGACTTTCTCACACAAATGTCTAAATATGCTGTATAAAGCAGAATTATAGTGGCATTAATACATTAATTATAGCACATTGCCATAATTGTGCAACAATACCACTAATGGAAGATCGCACAACCACGTACTAGCATTTTAAGAATGGGATTGAAGCTTGCACTATAGTAACACTAGTTTCACATTGTGTAATAATGATGGAGTATTAACACTTTGAGATGGCCCATGCATGTGCCTTCAAAAAATTTTCCGTACTACTTCCATGATTTTTCATAGGTGAGATTTTGGCTGTTCTAGCGAGAAGATGCAACTTCAGATAAACACATCAATTAAACAGTTCTTTAAAAGAGCTTCCTGGAGGTCATCACCATGCTCACCAATGAAAACTCAGTTATGTGTTGTTGTGGGGCATGGGGAGGGGGCAAAGCAGGAGGACTGCCCACTAAAACTGTAATATTGGGACTACAGTGGGATGTATTTATTGCACACTTGTCAATACTGCAAAAACACCACTATTAACAACTTTGAATGAATGAAAAGTTATGTTCAATTAATGGCTGGAGCATAGACAGACCATGGGAGGACAATGACGTGTGATAACAGGAAACCATTCATGCTACTATCCTGTTATAATTCTATAATTTCACCCTTGTGTGAAAAAGTCCTGGGTCTTTCTGGTCACAGTCACTGTTGTCTCTTTTTTCCCCTCAAGTGACCAGCTCTGTCTTTCTAAGTCAGCATCCTTCAAATGCCCTTGATCCCCCTCACAGCCTGCTCAAAAAATCTCTTGTGGGATCTTCTGAGGGGAACCTTTGTTCTGCTACAGTGGGGTGCCATGCACAGCTCCCACTCCCACCCCTACCCTCATAGTAGATGACAATGACACTAGTGTGCTTGTCCCCACTTTCCCTCTTCACATGTTAGAAAAACACAACCTCAAAATATCTGAAGGAGACCTACAGAGACATAACAGTGGTGTTAATGGTGTCTATTGATTTGGTGTAACTGGGGAAAAAAAACCCTTTTCATTATGAGTGAATTGGTGTTACCTTGATTGAAACTTGAAATGGCATCCAGTGGTTGGATATAATTGCCTTGGAAGCTGTATCTGATTTATGAACAGGCACCCATTGGCTGTATTCATGGTCAACCATGCTTGACACTTAGCCAGAATTGATGCCAGCTTTTAGCCTTGTTTCAGAAACTTTTGACTTCTAATCTTGTCAGGGAACCAACACATGCTGAAAGCTGCTCTGAAGCTTAGTCATTTTGCAAATTTATATTTTAAAAATACAATTCCATTCTTTTGATTAAAGGGCCTGGGTGATGGTACAGCCATAAATAATTCCCACTTGGGGGGTGGGTGTATCCATCAGAAGCTTGCAGAGTTTGACTCTTTGGGAAATGGAAGGTGTTAATTTCAGTAAATCTCATTGTATCTTGGATGGTTTAGATTTCTTAGACAGATGTTAATGGGTGCAACCATTTCCCACTCTCCATAAATTATCATGAAACAATATGATTTATCTTGGTTTGTCTTCTCTGCTCTTGTCTGAAAGCAAAATCAGCACATGTACTGGTAGCAATAAAGATTCTTCACCTTCATAAAGGGCCACACCACTCTGTACAGAAAAGGGATTATTGTAAGGGATATGTACCCCTTTTGGGGGGCTATAACTAATTTAATGGGATTCTCCCCCATTCCCTGAAAGCTGATCATATATTCCAAACATTTATTGTATTTTTGTGATTAAAGCAGAATGAGGCACCATTTGAATATTAGCAAAATGATTAGAGGTGGCTCCCATCCAAGTTTGTAAGCAGCAGTATCCCTAAAGCTGGTGTCATCCCCCCACAACAGTGTCACCTGGTGTGGTTTGTCCTCTGCACAACTCCTTAATGTCACCATTGTTTGTAGGATCACATTATTTTACATTTTAAGATGATATAATTTGGACAAGTAACCACAGATATGGCAGTGTTTATGTTTGAGGATTTACTATGTAACTTTATTCTAATACATCTACCAATGACTTGTAGCTACCCACAGTCTGGGGTACATGGACCTTGGGGCTTGTCTAGACCTGCTGGAATATGCTGGCTTCCTGGTGGCATATTCTGGCCATGGCTGAGGCCTGATTCACCCACCCACACTGTTACCTACATAAAATGAGAGGAAGGCCACACAGACACGCTAGCCTATACCGGCGGTGGCCTTCCCTGTTATCGTGTGTTGCTCCCTCTGAAGCCTGGTAGGAAACCTGCAGCATGTGATCAAGGCTAGCCACATGCAGGGGACATCAGTCATATGTTTGGGGCCTCCTTTCTGGCTTCAGGGCAGTGGCGGCTGCACATACTGGTTGGCATGCAGGTATGGAGTCCTGTTCAAAAAGCTGTTCTGGGTTTTTAAAAATTATATAGGTTTCCCCAGGTATTTTAATAAAACATTGTAAAGGGCTTTATCCTATCTTCCTTCCATCTTTGCCTTCAGCATCATATGGACCACCCATGGGCAAAACAGGGCAAGAACAGGAGTGTGTGTGGGGGAGACAGGTCTGCCATATTGCTTGGCATTTGTTCAAGAATAGCTTTCAAGGTTTTCAGAGTAGCTGATATTTTCAGAGTAAATGTGTATCTTTTCAGAATGGATGGAGAAAGATAAACAAGATAGTTTCTATTTATAATATTTAATATGTCTCACTGGAGGAAATCCCATTTTGATTCCCCCCCCCATGCTTCTGCAATTACTTTTATTCATTCTTACTATCCTCTGTATTTCCCCATGAGAATCAGATGGCAGTCATTTTCAGGGATTTGCTATACTATTTTCATGCACCTATTGGTTGTTTTTTGTTTGTTTGTTTGTTTGGCCATTAGTGGTCTAAGAAAAATATCTGGAAGTGGCTGCATGTGACAAAATGTTGCTATTATTGTTTTATTGTTGTTGTTATCTTATTTGGACCATATCCAGAATGCATATGACCATATTACATGTTTTTCATTTCTCTATTAATCCCCACAAAAATTACCCTTTAAGGTAGACTTGCTAAGAGCTAGTGATGGCCCAAGGCCACATAGGTCATGACCAAGCATGGATTTGAACTTGGGTCACCCTGCTACAAGTCCAGCAGTTTAAACATGACTCTGTAGTGGTTCTCTCAGATCACATGTTGCTATAAACAATGCTACTAAGGCAGAAATAGAATGTTAGAAAAACACACACAACAATCAATGTGTTGAACTTGCATAATTAGAATAATATTCTTCATTAAACTAGGTGCCTACATGGAATTATATATGTCAGTCCTATGTAAGGAGGCATAATGTTAAAAACTGAGTCAGGAGCATCTCCCTTCTTTTCTTCCTTTGATCAAAGTCTCCATTATTATTCAAACCCTCAGTTGGTCTCCAAGCAAGCTCCCTCAGTTAGTCTCCAAGCAAGTCATCATGTTCATTCACCACAACCTCCTTTGGAATAATGCTATTATATGTAATTACTACAAAAATATTGCTGACAGAAAAAAGATGGTGAACTCCAGCTGGTTAGTGATAAATATAGGACATGACATTTTCCTCAAGAATGTGGAATCTAGTAAGAGGTAGAGGACTAAAAAGGAGGCTTTTGGTTTCTTCACAGAATGATGATGGTTCTTCTCTGCTGCCCCAGAAAGTAGGATCAAGTCTAATGATTTTAAGTTACAGGAGGGTAGATTTTGATTGAGCATTAGGGGCAGTTTCTTAAGAGTAAGAGCTGCTTGATTATGAAATCAATTACTTAGAGGTAGGTGGGGTCTCCTTCTCTGGACATCTTCAAAAAGAGGCTGGGCAGCTACCTTCTGGGGCTGATCTAGCTGGAGCTCCTGTGCTGGGGTTGGCCTTAATGGTCCATGAGGGGCTTTGAAGCCCCTCAGCCACTTCGGGGAGGCAGGGAGGGAAGTGGCCAGGTGGACGGGTGGGTGGGTAGCCTCTCCCCATCCTTCCTGAAGTGGCTGGGGGGCTTTGAAGGCCAGGAAGGCTGGGGAGGGAAGTGGCCAGGCAGATGGCCTTTCCAAGTGGCTGGGGGGCTTTGAAGCCCCTCAGCCACTTCAGGCAGGCCGGGGAGGGAAGCGGCCAGGCAGGCAGGAGTGTGGGGAGCCTCTCCCTGCCCTTACCCAAGTGGCTGGGGGGCTTTGAAGCCCCTCAGCCACTTCGGGGAAGCCAGGGAAGGAAGCAGCCAGGCAGGCAGGAATGTGGGGAGCCTCTCCCCACCCTTCCCCAAGTGGCTGGGGGGCTTGGAAGAATGGTAAGGTCTAAATAAGATAAAATATTAATCCTTATTGAAACCTCAAATTGGAAATGTTACTTTATTGGAAAAAATGGCTGCCTCTTGAACTTCTCTAGGCAATTGGTTCCATTAACAAACTGCTTTTGCTATCAAGAAATACCTTCTTAATGTTCAACTGAAATCTACTCTCCTGTAACTTAAAACCTTTAGACCAGTTCTACCTTCTGAAGCAGCAGAGAACAAACCTGAACTCTTCTCTTTGTGGCAGCTCATGAGGCATTAAAAGATTGATATCATGTCACCCATCAGTCTTCTCTTAACTAAGCTAATCTACCTTCTTCAGCTTTCTGAAAACATGTTTTGGCACATGTAAGCCATTTGGCAAACCAGAACAAGCCAGTTTGGTGAAGAAAGGGAAATGTGTACATGTGTAGCAGAGGGAGAGTGACCTGCAAGTATTGTCTGAAAGATTTGCCCTTTCAAAACACAACACAGGACCGTATTTAATGCTTCCATCCTTTAAACTGCACATTGTTTGTAAATGCCAAATAGATACAGCTGTTTATATATATAAAAGTAATAACCATCATTGTCACTCTCAAGTGGAGACCTTGTATGTCATTTTGGAGCATGAAATGAATTTTTATCACTACATTATAAGCCAATCAAAATAAGGGTTCATAATGCAAGTCCTGCCAGTTTATCATGTTGGGTTTAATTAAATGGGGCAGTGACATAATAAAAGGTTTTGAGTTATTAATGCATCACTGTGGCAAACATTTAACCTTATAAGAGTGGTAAAACCCTTATTAAAGTGGAGTAGGTGAAGACTGCTAGATATCTTGTTAAAAAGTTTCTACAACTCATTTGTTAATTCAGTGCAACCAGAAGGCTTCATTTTTAAGGCTCTACATTAGTATGCAAAATTGCTGAGGCACAAGAGGAAACTAGAAATTGTGATCTAGAAATACTAATTCATGCTACAAGCTAACTTCATTTGACCTTGAAATCAACAAATATTCCTTAAGTAGAAGCAGCAGCTGTGGGCTAGAGCTTAGCCAAGGCAATAACCATCATGGCTTAATGCAAAAATCTGTTGAAATTGTATATAACAATATGATTGATCTTTACATCAGATATATATGAGCTCCACTATCAGGGATATGTCCAACATGGTGGCTGCTCAGTACAGTCCAGTTTTTACAACATTTCTTTTACAACTTTTCACCGAATAAACAGTGAAATATGATCCTTTGTCAAGGACTTAGTCTGGGAAGTACAAATCAGGCTAGTTGCCTTAACAAAAAAGGTCAGTGAAAGAAATCCTTGATCGTCCTTACACCAAATAAGCAAGATCATCTATTTTTTTTTTTTAACAAAGGTTGGGAGACAATTTTGTTCAGTTCATTTTTTGAACTGAATAGGAATTCTCAAAGTACTCAAATGTCTTCATAGATATAATAAAAAGAACTTTAGGGTTGCTGTTTTTTGAAGTGGGGAAAGCAAAAAAGACGTTCATCCATCAGGGTAAACTGAGCTCAAAGTACAAAAGTAGTTTGCACTTAATTAATTCAGTAAGGGGAGAGGAGCAGAGGGGTGAAATTTTGCCTTCTCCAGGAAGAAGGGGAAGACACGGTTGTGCAACAGTGGTGCTATGTTGCCTTTATAGTGGGTGGCAACCATGCATCTCCAAGCAATTGCTTATCTGGCATTTTACGCATGCATGCTCCCATTGTGCAATGACAAATGTAGACTGTAAATAGACATTCAAGGAAATTACATACCAGGGTGTTATTCCTCACTCTTCTTAAAAAGGACAGCCACCTCTGCCATGGTTGTGCATGCATAATTCCATTTGTACATCCATGAACTCAACACAATATTTGAAAAAATACAGCTTCCTGAGTAACGGAACCTTTGCTGCCTTACATCACCAACAAGATGCTGATATTTATGTACTACTGTTAGCATGTCCTACTACCCCTACCTATGATATCTCATAATTGGAAATATTGGACACTTTTCAGGGTCAAGTTGGATGGGGTGAACCAACAAAGGTCAGGGGGAGGTCACAGTGTCCTGGGATGTGTCTTAGAAATATTTTGGCAATCATGCCCATATTAGGATTGTGCAAAATCCCCTTAGTAAACAAAGTTGTTAAGGAGGTAGGTACAAATTCCTTTTTGGACACCTCAACAATGAGTCATTCAACCAAACAAACAATTAAGTGACCATTCTCAACTCCACTCCTAATAACTTCTTACCTTATACCCCTTCCTTTCCTGCATTGAGAGGTTGTCATAAACCCATCAAGCACTCTCTCCCAACCATTAACACAATCTGTTACGTTTCAGTTTCCTATGTTTACCCAGTAGTGAATCCATCCAGGCTTTGTCCTATCAGGAGTGCCCCTTCAGGATATGAAGCAGCGTAAAAATATCTGTCCCCCAACAAACCTGCCAACCTTGCAATGGTGGACAAACCTGACCAATCTCTTTCTTGGCATGCCTCTGGAACAAAACCTCCTGTGCCACCCTCAACACCTGTCTGGGTAACTTCACTACAGGAAACTCTGCTCTTCATGACTGATAACTAGCACCCTATTTCCCCAAATTTCTCCCGCTATTCAATCACTCTGTCTTGCTCCTTGATGGCCTTGTATGGTTCTTAGAAACTTGTGTTGTGTGTGTGAATGCATATTTGTGTTGTATAAAAATATTTTATTTCACTTTAAGGAGATTTTCAGACTACACTGTTATAGTGTTACTATTCCACTTTAGCTGCTCTAGCTTCCTCCTGTGGAACTCTGGGGTTTGTAGTTTAGTGAGGCCTAAGATCTCTCTGGCTGAGAGTTGTAAATGCCCCTCCCTAAACTGCAAATCCCAGGATTCAACAGGAGGCAGCCATAGCAAATAAAGTGGAACAGAATAATAGAATCATAGAATTGCAGAGTTGGAAGAGACCACGAGGGCCATCCAGTCCAACACCCCTGCCATGCAGGAAATCTTGATCAAAGCATCCCCTACAGATGGCAATCCAGCCTCTGTTTAAAGACCTCCAAGGAAGGAGACCCCACCATGCTCCGAGGGAGTGTGTTCCACTGCCGAACAGCTCTTACTGTCAAAAAGTTCCTCCTCATGTTGAGGTGGAATCTCTGTTCCTGGAGCTTGCACCCATTGCTCCGTGTTCAAGCCTGCTCCATCCTCAGCATGACATCCCTATAACAGTGTTGTCTGAAAATCTCCTAAATCTGGGGTGTTCTCTCCAGTTAGTCTGGTACACATAAGTGAAAAGGTCCCTCAGTTACCCTCCTCTTGCAGGCATACTGTCTGAGCTAATAATTATCCCAGGTAATAACAGATCACAGGAGGGTCTCTAAAGCACACCTCCCAGGGTAACACTACTAGCCTGGAAACTACAACATGCTGATGAAAGAAGCTACTTTTTCTCTCGAGCATGAATGATCAGTGGTTCTGTTTGTTATACTCTGACGATCAATGCAACTTGCAAGGAATGAAACAATTGGTGAGCTCTGGCTGATTTTGAGCCATAAAGTGTCATCTTGGTTGCCACAATTTGCCAGTCTGATAAAACTGAGTTCTGTATCTTTCCCCAGTGGTCTGCAATTAAATTCAAGTGTTAAGTCCATTCTGTTGTAATATGAATTTCTCAATGAAAATGACACATCACTGACAAACAAATGCTAATGAGATTGTTTATTCTCAACTATGAGTTAGCATATCTTTCATAGCAGTGGAGTTAAATACTCCCCCCTCCACAAAAAAGATAAAAAGCACAGATGTTCTTCAGAAACTAAGTATGAAGTTGAAGATGTGATGCCAAAGTAGCATCAAAAATCAGGAGAAAACTACTTAATTGTAAGCAATTGAGCAGAAACCATCTTCCTGGTTTCTTTTTAAAATGACAGTCAACTGATCTATAATGGTTCAACTTAAAGTGAAGTAGCAGAAGCTCTTGTTCCATGGCAGAGGGATGTATGAATGGGCTGTTGTTTTAAGGTCAATTAAGAAACAGCCTTTTAATACACTGATACCTTCCAAGTTGCCTAATCACACAAATCCACAACAGATGCTTTGCAAATGTGCCACATCTGTATAATGTTTCTATAATGGTTCTATCCTTTCTTTCCTCCTTTAACAGGACTGGGCTTTTTTCATGATTAATGAAGTAGACAACTTGATTATATTGACCAAATGTGTTCATTTTTGCTGATTTATATTTTCACAAGTTACAATTAATTAACAGTATTAGAGACAGACAAATTATTTTCACCTCCACTTACAATGGGCTCATCTATACCAGGCAGGATATGGTCCTGTGTCCTGCCTCCAGAGCTGGCCATTCCCCTGCCCCCCCCCCAGTTACCTGCATCACCCCCATCACTGCCCATCACAGTCCACACAGGATGCCAGCCCATCATTGAAGCTGCTCCCTCCACTGCCATTTTCTCAGTAATATGGAAACCAGGCAGGAATCCTGCAACATATGATGGCAGGAGAGTTTAACCCAGAAGGTGCTGGAGGATTCTTGTCTGACTCCATGACAATTGGCCTGTAGAATCCTTCTGGGTCTGGTTTTGTTCCCCCAGCCCCGCACTGCTCAATGTATACAGGAAACCACTGGCGGAAGTTATCTGAAGTTTTGGGGTTTAGGTGTCAGCAATATACTGATGACACCCAGCTCTGCCTCTTCTTCCATCTAATTCAAAGGAATCTGTTTTGGTAGTGAACTGGTATCTGCTGTCAGTAATCCATCAAATCAATCAATCAATCAATCAATGTATTATAGTCATAGACCAGCACAACTGCCAGTAATGGACTGTATGAGACAAATTGAAAGCTTGGAAGATTAGGCCTTGGTAGAGGCTAGGAGTGCATTTGCACAGCTAAGTCTTGTGGATCAGCTATGCCTGTTCCTTGATACATCAGACCTGGCCATGGTGACACATGCCTTAGGCCTCATCTACATGGGCCAAAATACACCGGCTCCCTGCTGACATATTTTTGCCACATATTTTGCCTGTTCCTCTGCTGTTACCAGCATGAAATGGGATGGAGGTCAGATTGCCATGCTGGTCCATCCCTACAGCCACCACCTGCGTTCCACTCTCTGAAGCCAGGAAGCTGGCCCGCAGCACATATCCAAGGCCCCCTGCATGTCATCAACCTGGGCACATGCTGCAGGTCTGTTTCCTGGATCCAGAGAGTGTTACACAGAAAGCAGCTGCACTGATGGGTCGATGTGGGGTAGGGCCTCCTGTGGTCCTATGGAACCTGGTCTGTTTCTTCTGAAGAGAAATGTTTTTTTCCCCAGGTATTTTAAAATAATGGTTGATTGGGCTTTACCTCATCTTAACCTTGCCTTTGCCCAAGGCATCACAAGGATGGCCAAGGGGAAAAATGGGGCTAAAGCCCAGCATCATTAGAACTGCAGGGCTCAAAGATAGGGCCAAGATTGAATGAATAGCCCTTCTAGACAAGGCCTTAGTTGCATTCTATTTGGATTACTCAATGTGGGGCAGCTTTTGAAGAGTGTTTGGAAACTTCAGCTAGTCCAAAGAGATGCAACCAGATTGTTAACAGGGATCATGAAACTCTCTTGTTACAACAGCTCCACTGGATCCCTGTCCCTTTCTGGGAAAAATTCAAAGTGTTGGTGAAAACCTATAAAGCTCTATATGGCTCAGGTCCAGATTATTTGAAAGACTACAGTCAAATCCCTGTATCTGTGGGGGTTTGGTTCCCTGACTTACCACAGATACTAGAAACCACAGATAACAGCAAACACCATTGAAAATAATGCAATTTCTGGTTTAAAATACCATAGAGTTGCCTTGAAGGAGCTAGAAAATGTATAGAGAGGATGCCTCTTTCGGCATTTTCTAGGAAGACTCTATCGTATGTGTTCCTCTTTTTGTCAGGGCGTCTATATGGTTAAAAAAAAAGTATGGTGTTCGAAAGATCTATCATCTGTAGACACAGCTGTTCAGACGCATACGTGTCATTCAGAAGGGGGGCAGTGAATCCCCCGTAAATTACGTGGATTCGGCATTTGGGAGGTTTAGCGGATGTCGAGCTAAAATTCATACAGCCGTTCAAATGGTTGATCATCTGTACCCCCCATTCACACACACACAAACAGGCAGTGTAATCTGTTTGGCTGGCCGAGCACAGGGGGTGGGGCTAACAAAGAGGGGAATTGGGAGTGGCCGCCATGTTGGATTCCCGGCTAAGTGAGAGTCCGGTAAGTCCATGAATTTTACATTTATTCCATTTTATTTTATTTTGTAAATATGGAAAACCAAATGTCCACATAACAGGCACCTTTTTAAATAATAATAAAAAGCAGTGGGAGAGTTAAAACCACCGCTTGAATCATTCGCTACAGCCAGTTGGTCAAGGGGGGTCATACAGAGTTTAGGGGGGATAAAAAATTGTGTACACAGATCATACATATTCAAGCGACTGCCTATTTGTATTCCCCCCCCCGAAACAGACTTTTTAAAAAATCATATAGACGGGGCCTGTGTTCCACAGATAACTGAAACTGTTGATATCATTTCCACTGATACAGAGGTCTGACTGTATATTGTCCTATATGAACCTGTCCATGTTTTGAGGTCTTCTAGGGAGGGCTTTCTCTCCATCCCACCACCCTCATGAGTACATTTGGTGGGAACATGGGAGAGGGCCTTCTCAGTGGCTGCTCCCAGGCCTTGGAACTCCCTTCCCAGAGAAGCTACACTGGCATCATCCTTGCTATGTTTCCGCAACTTGATAATACTTTTTATTCCATCAGGTTTTGAGAATTGATTTTTTAGGGAAAGAGTCTTGTATAATGGGATATACCTTTTTAAATGTATTGTTGTAGTTGTGGATGCTGCTGTTTTAATGATTCATGCTTTAAACTGGCTTAACTTTTTTGGTGGCTTCACTCCTTTTTAACTTTTGTATGCTATGAATTTTTAACTATGTTTATTTTGTCTGTTGTAAACCATCTTGACTCCCAAACTGGGGGAAAGCCAAATAATAATAATAATAATAAGAAGAAGAAGAAGAAGAAGAAGAAATTGGTGGTTAGTGCAGCAGCAGAAAAAAAGAAAAAGAAAAGGAGAGAAAGAAAAGGTAGACAGACAGATGAAAAGAAGAAAAAAAACCCTGCAATTTACTTTCAAAATGAGGCAAGTGGGGAGCCCATACCTTGTTTTTATGCTGCATTGTGGCTTGGGCACCACAGAGGGTGCCCAAGGCTGTTTGTGTGCATAGGAAATGTTTGTGTGCATAGGAAATGTTATTCAGCATGAAAAGAAAGTGAATGCTCTTCATTCAAATTGTTCTAAATTGCAGAGTTTTTTGGCCACCCAAATTTGGCAGCACAGCAGCAACTCTACTGGTGTTGGAGGCAACAGTAAAGGACCTGAATGCTACCCGTGAGCTGACTATGGCTACTGCCACAGGGTTTGTACCCTCCAAAGGATGAGGTACATCAAATGCCCTGCCTGCATGACCTCTCAAACACACCCAGTGCTGCTCAAATATGAAGAAAGAACCTTATTTAAGCTCAGTAAGTCCTTTGCCAAGTAAAAGGACTGTAGCACAGGTCCCAGTAAGTATCATCCAGCTACAGGCATTGGCAAGACCCTGCTAAGTGGTTGCAAGATGAGGCGCCTAAGCTGGGATCATTGGGTCTTGGTAGAGTCTCGAGGAGCCAGCAAAAGCATCAGCAATTAATGCCAAGAATGCATCTGTACAAAGGGTGCTTCACTTCAGCTACCCTCAGTCTCCTATTTACCTGGCTCCTTGGCTCCACCATTAAACTCTTAACCAAATCGCTAGCCACGTGGAAATTCCAAGCAAGATCAAATTTTCAATTACTTGGGGAAATTAGCAGCAACTCAATACGCAATGTTAAAGAGAGTAACAGTGGGATCTTTATGCCTATGTTTACCCCTACTATCTCTAACGCAAGATGATGAATTTAAAATTATCTTTATTAAAGTTTCAAAAATGGTAACACCTAGCACACACACATTCAGACACAGAAGCATTCACACAAGGCTAATGAAAGAAAGGTGTAAAGTGTTTGGATAGAGGGAATAGAAGAAGGATTTTTGCTGGTTATACTACCTGTCCTGTAGTCTGAAGTCTCAAATCAGCCTAGCAGAGTGGATAGATGAGGCAGGAGTGGCTACACAAAGGACAGAGTATCCCCAGGAAATGGAATTGTGTGCACTGGGATGAAGTTTTGGGCTACTATTTATACCCAAAAATGTGCCCTGAGGTGATAGGATTTGGGGTGAGAACAAAGCATTTCAGGAGATTTTTATGACTGACAATCGATCTCTGGAGATATCAAGTACTTGCTGATGAGCAGTTGCTTTGTAATTGAAAGCAGTGACTACCTTCTTCTATAGCTAGATCTGGGAACCAAGAAAGATGTTTCCTACAGAGAAAGGATATCTCAACTAAAGATGATAGGCTTTATTGTTGGCCATATGGTGTGCCCTGAGAATATTTCCTTAGGAAATATTTCCTTGACCTTTTGCTTTGAAATTTGGAACTTGCCATGCCCCCTCCCCAAAGTGAAGCATGACTTCAGCCAAATTGTCTCCTTGGGATTTTTCAAGGATCCCCGGTACTTCAGTTTCCGTGGAAGGCCACATCAAGCCAAATTATTAAATAGAGCCAATTATTATAATACACAGGGCCGGGGGGTATCAGATTTTTGGCTTCAGTAAGTCCTTCTCATTAGGAGCAGAGCTTGTCAGCTGTCTTTCCCCCCTTGAGCTGCCATTGCATTTTTTAATCTCTATTTTAATCTTTTTTAATTCAATATTATTTTAAGGGGTGGGCGGGTTAGGGTACTGATGTAATTATGGAGTTTTATACTGTATGCCACCCCAACTGTGTTGCAGAGGGGCAGGATAGAAATTATTATTATTATTATTATTGTTGTCTTCAGGCCTCTCTCTGGATTCACAACTTGCTCATGAAGGAACCCCAGCCAGGCAGCTAAGAAACATCTCAGTCCACTGGGTACTCCTGTTTTTCCATGAGGCTCTTCACACCCCCAGTGTTGAAGTTTAAAGGGGCCTCTTTCAGGCCTCCTCCTATTGTGTAGCTTTAGCCTTCCTTTCCCTCTTCAGAATTTGGTAATGTTCTGTTGGCTTCTTTGCCACACACCCCTGCAGAGGCTTTAACTGAAGTCACCATCTGGCTCTCCTTTCCTCCTGAGACTAGGTTGTTGGGAACAGCCAAGGAAGTGTTACTGGTAAGCCCTCCTCTTCCACACCTACCCTGGTGTAGACTGTAGTACTATTTCATTCAGTTCCAACAGGGCCTCATTTTCTGTGTCATGCAGCTAGCTCGGCCAGAAACATCACTTGATATTGGCATAGGTGCATGTGATTTAGAGAGAGAATTGGGTTCATTCCATTAATGTTCCATGAATACTAGAATCCATTTAAATAGCATTGGACTTTATATTAATGTGATAGGCTTCCATGCTATACAGGGAAAAGGTCAAGCAAGCTTGGCTAAGTATAAGGATGAATATAAATATCAGAGGATGAACAAAACATTCTGAAATTATCATTATGTCAGGCTAAGTTTGCCACAATGGCTAAATATGTTTCTAAGAGCTCAGTAGAGGGAAATTCTAATCCTTCTAGCATCTTTTTTGCTGATACCTAATCTGAAAAGGTTCATTAAAGTAAAAGCTAGAAATAGTCCTTTACTTACTCACTGAAATAATATAATCAATATTCTCTGTAGGTTGAACTGAAGGATGTAAAAGGAATCTTATCTGTTATTTTGGTCTCTTTTATGCTAGATTCTGCCCATCAGTGTTGGAAAGGGCATGAAATTTAATTCAGCGCTCATCCTAACAATAGGTGGATATTCAAGTATAAGAGCCAGTGTAGTTTAGTGGTTTCAGTGTTGGACTATGACTCTAGAGGCTAGGGTTTGAATCCTCACTTGGCCATAGAAACACACTAGGTTACCTTGGGCAAGTCATACTCTCTCAGACTCAGAGGAAGGCAAAGACAAACCCTCTCTGAATAGATCTTGCCAAGAAAACTCCCTGATAGTTTCTTGTTAGGGTTGCCATTTAATGATTGACGCATGAAATAATGAGACCAGACACAGAAGATTGGGTTGAAATACGGGCCACTTTATTGATATCTTATGTATATATCTTGGGGTATGCAACCTGTAAAGGGGGGAGATCCCTTGCGGGGGCAGCTGGGCAATTGTTCACAAGTGACCTAACTCCCAGGATCCCTGGGCAACTCACCTGAGCCCAGAATTCTCATACTGTTGCAGAGGCGGGAGGGTGGGTTTACAATCCAGTGGAAAAGAAGAGGAAACCGGGGTGGCAAAGGGTAAAATAGGCCCAGCCTCAGCCCCGCCCCTGTCTCCTCCCAGCCAGGGCATATCCACACCCTGGCCAACCCCTGCGCTCGTCTCCATGCCCATCATTAATACACCTCCCCCGGATCTACCATTCTTTAAGAGGGGGGGTCTGTTAATGATTGACGCATGAAATAACGAGACCAGACACAGAAGATTGGGTTGAAATACGGGCCACTTTATTGATATCTTACCTATTTATTGTATATTTCTCGGGGTATGCAACCTGTAAAGGGGGGAGATCCCTTGCGGGGGCAGCTGGGCAGTTGTTCACAAGTGACCTAACTCCCAGCATCCCTGGGCAACTCACCTGAACCCCAATGGGGATCCCGGTGTCTGGGGTTCCCTTTGGGCATCATCTGCTGGAGGGCCCTGCACCAGGCAGCAAATCCCTAAGCCATGCAGCTTCTATGAAGGATCGCGACCCGGTGCTGGCCCTAAGGATAGCCTACCTTGCTGCACCCCATCCATTAAGATGCCAATACAGTTCGGTGATGGCTATCCTTCCACTCAAATTGAGGTTGCCATAGGTGATCGCCAGATCAATATCTCCCCACTCCCTGCCACAGATAGGGGCAAGTGTCCACTTAGCCCCTATCCCCCACACAAGAGGCTAAGACAGCCTGCACCCCCTGCCACATACCCTCAAGAAATAGCTGGATCCCCATGTCGAATAAGTGGACCACATCAACCCTATAAAGTTCCGGGCGTTTGTAAGAAATACCCAGGTACTGGATGAAATTGCCAAGGCCTCCATCCATTGCCCAGTGCACAGCCTTGTTCACCTTCTTGTGGGCGATGTCCAACAGCTTAGGGGCCCCTTCACCCAGGTAAGAGTGTCGTGGAATGATATCAGACCAAACCAGGAAAACATGCGGCCATGCCGCCTTAATCCCTCACATGTCTGCTAGGGCTTGTAGCGTCAAAGCTCTGCCTTTCAGAAGGCCCAGGTCGTTTCTGCCCAGAAGGATCACCAGGACATGCGGTGGAGGACCACGTCACTCCTGAAACAGCAAATTGATTAAACCCTTCCACCTCAAACCCCACTTGCCACGCTATTCAACAGAAGCAATGTCACCGAGACCCAGCTGCGGACCCAAATGGCTTCTCCTGGCATGCCACACCGCCCAATACACAAAGCTGTGGCCACAAATCAGTACCCGGTATCTCATATCTGGAAAAGAAAGCACAGACAGTCACAGAACACCACAACACACTTAGTCAATGGCAAATTGGATGGACATAGCCCTTGTAAGCAGCTGACTTCCAACGTCCCAACTTTTTAATGGCCTCCAGCCGCATACCCATCGCAGCGGCCGTCAAAGCAGCCCCAATTCTAAAGGAATGGGAGCAGAAACGTACACCTCCCAACCCCAGCGTGCCAAATCTTTGTTTGTAATTGTTCAAAATTGATACCTTGTCAGCGGCAACCCATCGGCGTGGCAAAAGAGGGGGCCAAATTGTGCCGGCTGTAACTTCAAATACTCCCTAAGGGCAACTACAGGGCAGAGGGTCCTGTCTTGGCACTCCCGCAGCACAATGCACATGCCCTTCCCCACTTGATCAGTCTTTGAATGCCTGATCATTATGGTGACTGCCTTGGTGCCCATGTTGATGTCACCCAAACTAAGAGGAATGCCAGCCTTGTCCTTTTTAGACACCACCACCAGCTCACTGATGCATAATGCACCAAAAAAGGCCATCAGGGAAGCCTCGTGGAGCAACGCCACTTCAAACGGTGTTGTACAAACATTGGGCCATATCTGGAAAAGGCCCTTGAGAATAGCTGGGGAGAGGGGTTGCCTATCATCGGTGGCTTTTCCCCACTGTCTTGACCAACCCTCCAGTGCCTTCCTTATCCTAAAATCCGATGTGTTGTCCTGCAGTCCCTACGCCTTACTCCAAAAAGCCAGGGCAGCCAACCTGGATCGAATTGACTGGGGGGCAAGGCCCTTGTCCTTAAGGGATACACAGAAATGAAGAAGATGAGGGACTGGTACCGGCCAAGAGTTAGGTAGACACACAGTGTTCCGAAATTCAAAAAATTCCTGAATGGCTCACTTATATACCCTTCTGGTGCTGGGAGCAATGGAAAGGCTGATGGCCTTCACTATTTCACCAGTCCAAGCTCCCACAAATCCTCCGGCATCAGATCTAGCATCTCAGCCTCCCCTGCTGCCAATTGTCTGAAGTGATCCATCTGCATGCAGGAGAGAGCATCGGCAATGCCGTTGTCCACTCCCGCCACATGGGCCGCAGTAAACAGAATGTTAAACTTCAAGCACTGGAGTGTAAATGCTCTAACTACTGCCATGACCCTTTTGGTTTTGGAGGTAAGAGAATTGACTACCTGAACAGTGGCCATGTTATCACACCAAAAACTAACTGTGGAATTGGCAAATTCATGCGCCCACAATCTGACCATGACCAATATTGGAAAGAGCTCCAAAAACGTAAGGTCGGATGTGACACCAGTACCAATCCAGTCACGAGGCCAGTATTCTGCAACCCACCTGCCCGCATAGTAGACTCCAAAGCCCAGGGAGCCGGCAGCATCAAAGAACACCTTAAGAGCATCCCCTAAACACAACTCCTCCTTCCAAAATGAAACGCCGTTATACTGCAGCAAAAAATTATGCCATACATCCAGGTTTAGTTTAATTTCCCGGGTGACCCTAACCCTGTGATGAGGCTGTGTAACCCCTGATATGGCATCGCAGAGGCACCGGATGAAGGCCCTTCCCGGTGCAATCACCTTGCATGCAAAATTCAAGTGGCCTATAAGTTCCTGAAATTCCCTAAGAATGGCCTTGTTACAATGCAAAAAATTTCTAACCCTGTTCAGGAGATCATCTATCTTACCCGAGGGTAGCCAACAAAACTGATCAACTGTATCAATTTCAATACCAAGGAAAGCCAATTGGTGACTCGAGCCCTCCGTCTTTTCCTGTGCAAGGGGAACCCCAAATTCCTCCATAAAGGCTTGAAATTGCTCCATTAAGGAGCGGCAGACCCCAGTGCCGAACTGGCCTACAAAGAGGAAGTCATCCAGGTAGTGTACTACCCCGTGAAGCCCCGTTCGATGTTTGATGGCCCACTCCAAAAAGGTACTGAACTTCTCAAAGGCCGCACATGAGATAGAGCAGCCCATAGGCATTGCCCGATCCATGTAATAGAAGCCTTCAAATGAGAAGCGCAGCAGCTCGAAATCATCAGGGTGGACTGGCAAGAGGCGAAACGCCAATTTGATATCACACTTGGAGAGTTCGACACCTAGGCCATTCCTCTTAACAACTTTAATAGCTGCATCGAATGAGGTGTACTGAAGAGTGCACAATTCCTGTGGTATAAAATCATTAACTGACTGACCCCTTGGGTAAGAGAGATGCCCAGTCTCAGCCCCGCCCCTGTATCCTCCCAGCCAGGGCATATCCACACCCTGGCCAACCCCTGCACTCATCTCCATGCCCATCATTAAAACACCTCCCCTGGATCTACCATTCTTTAAGATCCGGGGCAGGGGTGTCTGATATCAGGAATTACTTGAAGGCACACAACAACATTCAGATGAAAAGGATAACAATTTCATTTCATACACTTCAATGGGGACATGCTTGTAATTTTATTTATTTATTTATTTATTAAAAGTTGCATCACTTTTTTTAAAAAAAAATGGTACATGATTAAAGCAGTTCAAAGCAGATTTTAAACATAGTGGAAGGGATGCAAGATAAAAATACAACACACCAGTTTCACATGCCCTGCTGTTATGTGATTTCTGAAAGACCAGAGAAAGGTCTTAGCCTAGCAGCAGAAAGGGAGCAGGAAGAGGGCTAGCCAGATCTCCCATGGAAGAAAGCTCCACAGCCTGAGAGTAGTCATGGAGAGGACTCTGGGCTTCTCTACACTAAGGAAGTAAGCTGAAGTTACCCCCAACACAGCACAATGTGTCCAGATGACACATACAGAGAATCTGCTTTATTAAGCTGTCACTCTGGTTTAAGGGAAACCAATTTTCAGGAAACTCCAGAGAGCCTTCAGTTCTTTTGCTATCTGGACAGCTAGATCTGGTTTGATCCAGTTGTCCAAACACAAACACAGCACCATCTCCCTTACCCTGTGCTGAACAATGAAGGGGATGGATCCTCTTCAGAATTGCCACCACTGTTTCGCTAGCCAAGCAGCTTCCTGCAACAGCCTGGCCAGTACCGTTACTTCTTCTGAGGTCAGAACAGGGTGCATATGTGATCAATGTGGAGAGAGTAGAGCAACCCTCTCTTTGTTGATCACTTGTCTGAGTGCCCTCTTTTGACCTCACCAGAAGTGCCAGCCCTGCCCAGGCTCTCGCATGGAGCTGCTTGGCTGAGCTTCAGTGGCATAGGAAGCAATTCCCAGGACGGGTGCTCAAGGTAATTGAATTAAATGAATAATTTCCCCTCAAAAAGGCATGAGGAGAGCTTTTGAGGGAAGATTTATGGCTGTGAATCACTAAGGAATGTTAATGGAAGAGAAAACTGCATCTCAAAGAAGCCTAAAGTAAACAAATAGTTACTTTTGGTTTTGCCTGATATTGGAGCTGCCTCCAACATAACTAAAATGAATATTTTGCTAATAAATCACTAAGGTTGGAGGAAGCAGCGAACAATTGTAGGCAAATGAAAAGGATGATTTAACAGGAGAAGGAATAATTGATCTAACTGGAGAATAAGTGGAAAGATTTTAAAAAATAATAAGTGGTGGAGGAAGGAGGGGCCATACACAGAAGGGGAGGAATGAAAGTTTGGAGTGTTTTGATTTTCTTATGTTTTAAAAAAAGAAGAAATATTGCAGGAAAAAGTTGGTTGAGGCCACAAACATTAGATAAACCATCGGATAGATCTCATAAGAGATTAGAAAGAATATCTCTGGAAATACAGAATATTCTGTTGAACCAGAAGGACTAAGGATGGAAAAAGAAACTAGCCCTCCTTTAGCTGCCTCAGCCCCAGATCCTCTACCCCCAAGGGAGAGGGAAAGAAGGGGAGAAAGCACAGAGGATATTAAAACTCATATGGATTCTCTCTTTACAAAAATGATGACAGAATTTAGAGAAGACAAAAAGAGAATGTTTTCAGAGTTTGCAAGTATAAGAGAAGAAATGCAGAAGGAAAGGAAAAGATCTGAAGAAAGATTTGTGGAAATGAGTACAAAAATACAAGGAATACAAGGAGATATTCTTAATATAGTAAAAGAGAACAAAGAAATAATTAAAACCCAAACACTTCAAAGCAGTCAGATCCAGGACAATATGAAGAAAATCACAGATATGGAAAATAAAATGATATACATGCAAGATTATCAACGCAGGAATAACTTTAGAATAAGGTTCCTGCCAGAATCTGTGGGGAAAGATCAAGGATCAAATCTGAAATCTGAAATGTTGAAATGGCTACAGCAAGTGACCCCAGCTGTGAAATGGAGGGATGAGGACATTGAGTGGATCCATAGAGAACTGACAGGAAGGAGAAGTATTTTGCCAAGAGATGTTATTGTTAGAGTTATTAATTACAATAACAAGGAGGAATTGATGGGAACAGTCAAGAAACATCCAGAGAGACTGAAGTATGGAGATGCAAGGGTGGAATTATATAATGACTACTGTCCACAAACAGTAATTTGGAGAAAATCGATGAAGCCTTGTATTGCTACTCTTTTGAAAGCTGGTATAAAATATGCTTGGGGATACCCAGTGTTTTTGAAATTTGAATGGGCAGGAAAAAGATATAGAATGGAAACTCCAGAAGAAGGACTGCGATTGTTGGAGGAGTTGGGAGTACATAAGAAGGAGTATGGAGCTGATGGAAAAGCGGACAGCAGAGGAGGAAAAGTTTAGACAGAAGGAAGAAGAAAAAAATACAGGGGAAAAAAAGGGGAAATGTTTTTATTTTTTATTTTTAAGAGCACTTGGGGGCAGGGAGTTATTCTGGGCCAGTGGATGATCTCTTTGCCACTCCTCACCTGGAAGACCTGGGGGGGGTCATGAGCAAGGCAATTTGCCTTGGGAAGACAAGGTGGGGAGGTAAAGAAGGGAAAGGGGGGAGGGGGGAAGGGAATGGGGGAAAATTGGGAAAGGGTGGGTATGGGTAAGGGAGGTCACTTTTTGGAGCCAGAAGATCTTATAGAAAATGTAATAAGGAATCTAATGGTTAATAAATTAAAGATATCAACCTTAAATGTTCATGGCCTTGGCATGGTAATAAAATGAAAAAGGATTGAAGCACTATTGAAGAAGGATCAAGCGGATATAATATTTTTCCAAGAGACACATCAAAAAAGGGAAGGAGAAAATGAATTGAAAGTGAACTGGGTAAGAGTTTATGAAAAAGCATATGGAAATTCAAAAGCTAGAGGGGTAGCAATATTAATAGCAAAAAAATGTAATTTTGACATCAAAAAGGTGAAAAAAGATGAAAATTGTGGATATATTATAACGCAAGGTGAAATGGGAGAAGATAAATATGTTCTAATGAATGTGTATGCTCCAAATGAAAAACAAGAGGAATTTTTTGAGAAAGTATTTAAAGAAATGGAGAATATATAAGAACAAAATATTGTTGTAGCAGGAGATTTTAATATGCAAATGGAAAGAATAAATGATAAATCAAATTATTCATTAAGGGATAAATATGATAATATTACAAATTTAATTTAAATAAAATAATAAAAAGAAAGGGTTTGAAAGATGTGTGGAGATTGGTAAAGAGAGATGAAAGGAAATATACATACTTTTCAATGGTACATAAGAGTTATTCAAGAATTGATTATATTTTTGTATCAAAAAATCTGATTGATAAAATCATAAATTCAGAGATAGAAAATATAAACATAATAGACCATGCCTTGGTCAATGTAGATATTATAATGAAGAGAGATTATGAACAGGTGAAAAGGTGGAGGTTGAATACAAATATTTTAAATTACAGAGAAATAGTAGAAAAAATTGAGCATGAATGGCAAGAATTATGGGAATTAAATGATAAAGAAGTATCAAAAGGAATTTTGTGGGATACTATGAAAGAAACCTTTAACTTAAAAAAAGGCAAGAAGAAAGAAAAGGGAAATTAGAAAGGGAAATAGAATTATTGGAAAATAAATATATATTAGACAAGGAAAAACAAACTTATATTGAGTTACGAGCAAAAAGGGAGGAATTGGATAAAATGGAAGTAGATGAAGTACAGGAAAATTTAATTTATTTAAGAAGGGAGTATTTTGAATTTAGTAATAAAAATTCAAAAATGTTGGCTATCTCCACAGAATATAGAACATACCATTTCCAGAAGAAGAAAATGGTAAATATGATAAATGGGATTAGAGATAAAACAGGTAAAATGTGTAGAACAATGAAGGGAAAACTAACAATTTTTGAGGAGTTTTATAAAGACCTGTACCAGTCAGGGAATAAATCAGTGGAACAAATAGAAAAATATGTAGGGGAAAATTGGAAGATTAAAATAGAAGAGGAAGATAGGGATTTATTAGAAAAACCAATTATGAAAATGGAAGTAGAGGAAGCAATAAATAATTTAAAAAGTGGGAAAGCTCCAGGAATGGAAGGGTTAGGACCAGATTATTATAAAGTATTTAAAAAGAAGTTGATACCTAAATTATTAGAATTACATAATAATATAATAACGGGAGACAAAGTCCCTCCACCATGGCAACAATCGTTGATAATATTGATACCAAAGCCAGATAAGGATTTGTTGGACCCTGGATCATACGGGCCCATATCATTGATAAATCAAGATACAAAGTTATTATCAGCAATAATGGCAAAGAGAATGAATAGTTGTTTGTATAAATATATATTAAACGACCAATGTGGATTTGTGAAAGGAAGACAAATGTCAAATTTAATAGGAAGGGTGTTAAATAAAATACATATAATCGGCAAAACAAAAGTAAAAGCAGGGATATTAGTATTAGATATATTTAAAGCATTTGACTGTGGAATGGCCAACATTAAAAATAATATTGAAAGAATTTGGAATGGGGAAGAGGTTTAGAGGATTAATAGATCAATTGTATTACTATAACACAGCTATAGTGATGGTTAATGACGTAATAACAAGAGAAATAAAAATAATGAGAGGAAGAAGATAAGGCTGCCCACTTTCTCCAATATTGTTTGCAATGGTAATAGAAATTCTAGCAAATGTGATAAGAAATGATAATAGTATAGAAGGAATTGGAGTAGAAACAAAACATAAGATAAGCTTGTTGCTGACGATACATTGCTAACAATTAAGGAATTGATTAACGGAATAGAAAAAAGTAAAGAACATTTAAAAGTATTTGGGGAGCTGACAGGCTTACTAGTTAATTGGAACAAATCAGATATGATGTTGTTTAACTATACTAAGGAAGAAGAAAATATATGTGTAAAAGAGAAAAAATTAGAAGTGAGATTAAAAAGTAATATTAAGTATTTAGGAATAAATATTACAAAAGATTTAAAAGAACTAGAAGACAAAAATATTATGGTACTAAGGAAAGAAATGGAAAAGAAGTTGGAAGAATATAAAAATATTCAACTATCATGGTTTGGAAGAGTAGCTTTAGTTAAAATGAAAATATTACCTAGACTAATTTTTTTTTTGTTTAGAATGTTACCAATAGAAGTATCAGAAGTAGAACTGAAAAAATGGCAAAATATGTTGAATAAATATTGTAATGGAGGGGAAAGGACAAGATTAAATAAATTATTTTGGTATATATCACAGAAGGATATATTGGTCTTCCCAAAATAAAAGGATATTATGAAGCTAATCAATTGAGATATGTTATAGAAGGAATTGTAGGATAGGGGGATTTAGAATGGTTAGAGATAGAAACAGGGAGAATAGAAAAGAGAATATGGAACATATTTTTTGATAATTTTACAAAAGAGGAAATTAAAGGAATGGAGAACCCATTTCTGCAAAATATATGGGAAATATGGTATAAATATAAGAGAGAATTTTTGCCTATTGATTCAGTATTAACGCTGGGTATAATGGGAAAAAAATTCCCAAATAATTTGAAGGAAAAAATGGGAAAGTAATTAAAGAAAAGAGGACTAGATAAAATAGAGGGATGGATAGGATGGATGAATGAGAAAGGGAGTATAAGAGAGAAATTATGTGGAATGAAAATTTCATGGTTTAATTGTATACAGTTAGAACAATGGATTAAAAAATGGAAAAAGAATCATAAAGAAACAAGGGAATTTACAAAATTTGAAAATTTGGTGAAAAAGGTGAAAAGAGGGATGATAATGAAAGTTTTAAAGGTATTACAAGTGAATTATATAAAATATTGATAAAAATAAGAATAAAAAAGACAAAGGGGGATATTTAAGGAGAATATGGGAGGAAGATTTGAAACAAAAAATTGGAGATCATGAATGGGATAAGATATGGAAACAAAGACATCTAAAAATATGTTGATACGGATAAAAGAAAATTATTATAAAACAATATGGAGATGGTATTTGACACCAGCAAGATTGCATAATATAGATAAGAATAACTCTAAATATTGCTGGAGAGGTTGTCAAGAAATAGGTACATATATGCATATGTGATGGAATTGTAAATTTGCACATAAGTTTTGGGAAATGGTTTTTATAGAAATAGAGAATATTCTGAATAGAAATATAGGAAGGAAACCAAGCATAGCATTGATGTCAATTTATAATGGGAACCAAGCAGAAAAGGATTTAATAACAAATTTATTAACGGCAGCAAGATTAGTTATAGCAAGACAATGGAAAATGCAAATAAATGTACAAGTGGAGGAGTGGTATAAAGAAGTTTGGAAGATGGCAATAAATGATAAGTTAACATGTAGAATTAAAGTAAGAAGAGGAAGTTGGAAAGAAAGTGATTTTGATAAAATTTGGAAAGTATTTGTTAAAAAAGTATTACAGACAAAAGATGGGAGGTTACCTCCACGAGAAGAAATGAGATTCTGGAAAGATTAGGTAAGGGATAATTGCTCCGGTGAAGGGGAGCACTGAAGTGGGGGTGGGTAGGGGAATTAATATTTTTGAATAGAATTATAGTAAAGAATCTATGTTAACCTTTGGAATTAGTTAATAGAAAAATTGCGATGTTTATACTAATTTTATGTGTTATACTAAGTATTGATTGGATAATATAATGTATGATTATTATATATATATATATATATATATATATATTAAAAAAGGAGCTGCTTGGCTGGTGAGGCAATGGTGGCAGCAACACTAGAGACAAGGTAATGGTCCAGCAAGGTTGCTGCAGTGTTGACCTGGCCGGCCCAGCTGGACTCCAACATGGATTGACCCTGAGTCCATGTAACCACCATCATGTCTGGGACCAGTCCCTGGATTAAGGTGCTGTTGTAGATGAGCCCTTAGTCCCTTGTCCTCACCAGATGGGCCTGTGATGGTGGTAATGCCCCTATTCTCAAACCAAAAACCTCTGTCCAAACCCTCCAAAATCATTACATATTGCAGAAGGTTCTACTTTATATAATGCATTCTGTATTTTTTCTATTTACAACAAGTGGTCCTTCTTTGGAGTAAAGAGTAAACATGGGATTAGCAGAATCTACATTGTGCACACCTATGTGTCACTATTATTTTGGATTTAATTGTTGAAAGACACTCCAGGAAACAATTCTGACTGAAAGCTGCTGATATAAATACATTGAATTAGAGAGTCCATGCTTATGTGCTGCTTTCATTTTGGGAGCAGAAGGAAGAAGTTTATCCTAGGGTTAGTGCTCTAGCCATTTTATTTTGAAAACTGAATGTGGAGGGGAGTTCAGATCACAAGGCTGCAATTCCAAGTGTAAAACAAAATACAAACTCCACAAAAGAGTGATACCTTAATTGGCCAACCAAAATGCACAAAACATATCATACAAGCTCTTGAAGCTCCACTAGCTTCTTTGGACTTTTTCAAATGGGGGGGGGGACATGAGGAGGTCAGGAGAAGAACGAGGCTGTTGAACTTACAGAACCTCATTTCAGACAACGCAGTCCTCCTCCATCCACCTCCCAACCTCCCCCGACCTTACCCCATGCTATGGGCACTGCTTTTTATTGACAGAAAACCTCCATCAATAAAAAGTGGCACCCGCAGCATGGGGGAAGGTTGGGAGGAGGTCAGGAGGAGGACAGGGCTGTCTGAAATGGGGCTCTGTAAGCGCAACAGCCCGATTATTCTCCTGACCTCCTCGGGGCTTTTTCCCCCATTTGAAAAAGTCCTTTGTCAGGCAAAAGATGTTAATAAGTCATACAAGAGAAAGAGAAGAAGGTGATGGTGTTGGAATCACAGGCCTACATGTTCTATCAAATGTTGTATCTGCTGTAGTTCAGTTGGTCTGAAGGGATTTCAATGCAGGCAGAGGCTACTCCCTTTTTTGGCCATGTGGGGACCAAGAGAAAGAACAGTAAAATTTAAACTCAATTAGTAGCAGTAAAGCAACTCCTCTTGGCATCCAGACTGTCTCTTTCTTTTGTGAAACCACAGATCCCTTTCTTAGGCAAAGAGCATTGAATGTCTCAAGAAGTCTCTGCACTGTTACATCTGAGGGGGGGGGGGACTTTTAGGTGCTGTATAGGTAAAACTCAGCCAATTATAGTCCCAAAGAGAAAAAAAGTTTTACCTTTACTGGTAAATGTAGTAATTCAGAAATGAGTCCTAGTGGGGAAAGGAGAATCTAATTCTGAAGAGACATGCTTAGGCGTTTCCTGTACATTTACCAAAACAACCATTAAATCATGGTCATGGTTTAGTCCTGGTCTGAGTTGAATGTATGGTTTATATATTATTTTATAATGGAAAAATCCAATTTGGGTATATGTTTATTCACTGTGGCAAACTAATTAAAAACTGCCTTACTCATTTGCAGACCATGCCTCTGAAAGTCTGGTTTAAACAGTAGTGAAATGACAGACAAGAATCTCCCCAATTGCAATTCATAATAATAAAAACCTAACAGCTTTTGTTATCATCTTCCAATTGTGAATGCATCACAGACCTATTCCTGATCACTGTAGCATCCTTGATAGAAAGTGTTTCATGAGATGCTTCTATAGACACTGCAGTAATTTTCTCTCTTGCTTTTGAATGGAGCAGAGATCTTCTCTCCAGATCTTTTGGTGCTATACAAAGAGTTTATCAGTTCTGCTGTGCTGCCTCTATATGAAAATCTCATTATGTATTTCTAAAAAGAACGCAAGCAATGTGATTTTCAGGAAGTGTAATTACATTTATAACTGAAAGGTATGCTTCCTTACAACATTTGACCTTTCTAATAGGCTAGGCAGGACATGTAATGGATGCTCAGACTTTAATGGTCTTAGAGGAATGAGCAAAACTGACCTTTAAATAGGGATCTTACTTACTGATTGCACCAAGAATGTATTTGGCATGGGAACATTTATAATGGGGATCCAGGCTACCTCCCCTCTCCCTTCATCTCATTAAAGGTTTTCTAGCAGAATCAAAGTGCTGGGCACCAGAAGAGACATAGGCTGATTGCATGCCAGCTGGCTACAAGCAGAAACCCAGGTAACCTCTCCCTCATTCCTACTTGCTAAACCCACATTTCTTTGAAATAACTAAGGAGAAAGGAGATAGAAGGATAAGAATTCTCCTGATTCATGTATTGTTCAGTGAGTTTATTCTGTCCTTGTAGGTTCCCTAAGGGTATTTTCACATTGCACAATTATAGCACTATGTTCCCACTTTAACTGTCATGGTAATTTCCTGTAGAATCCTGGGATTGAGTTTAGGGATATTTAGAATTCTCAGCCAGAGAGCTCTAATACTTCACTGAACTACAAACCCCAGGATTCCATAGGAGATATCCATGGCAGTTAAAGTGGAATCATAGTACCATAACTGTGTAGTGTGAATGGCTCCAAGCTTTCTAATGTTAATACTCGCATTAGAAAACCCACGGTTTACTCCAGTTTTCAGTTTTTTCAGGGCCTTTGAATTTTCTGCCTCCCACTCCCTGTACCAATATGCATGCATGCATCTGTGTGTGTGTATTACACACACAAAATCATCCCGGTTTTATTCTTCATACAACTGCACAAATATTATTTGTGATCAGAGTCTCTTGATGTAAGAGGAAGTAATAGATGGGACAAGACATCACAGGAGGGAGAGGACAGAGATTTGCATAACATTTGCATATGGTTATATATGTATAGATATATGTCTGTACATATGCATTAGATCAGGGATGGACAGATTTGATGATTCTGGAGAATAATCCACTAGCTGGAACTTTCCATGAACAACACACTCCCAGAAATGAAACATTTTTTTATTATATATTTTTAGTAAAACAAGGGGTGATGGACCTTTAGTTTTTTTTTGTTTTTGTTTTTTTAAATAACATCTTGGTTTTAAAAGAGAGTTCAGCTTCCTGAAGGCTTCAATGAGCCAATTCCCCCTTCTTTTTTACTAGTAAATGGTAGTTTGGGGGATGCCAGGGGCTAAAAAATCAGGTGAAACCAACAGGCAGTCCATGGATCATGCATTGCTCACCCTTGCATTACACGTACTGGAGACCATTTAAAGCATTTCATGGCTTGGATCAATGATGTGTAAGATAAAGCATCCCATATTAGAGGCCTTTCTCTGCATTCCATCTGTGAATAGGGATGGGTGAGAATTGCATCTGATTCATACAGAGATGTGCTCTTACTTAATACTCATTCCCTGAACACTGACACAAACTGGGAAAGCAGTCCCACACTGAAGTCATTATGGTAAATGATACAAAAATATGTTTCCTAGGAAAAAGTGCACACAAAATGCATGCATTAGTGGAATGTACACACAAAAATGTACAAGCTATGGGAGGAAATACATACCATTGAAAAAATGCACATAACACAATACCTTAGGGGAATGAACACAAAACTGTACACTTTTTAATGAACACTTTGGAAAATGAAATTGGTAAATCTATGTGTGACTGGGATAGAAAGAACATATAATTGAAAACCTCATAAACAGAATGAAAGCAAAACTGACGAATTTTACCTTTTCCTACTGACACAAGGGGTTTTATTGAATGGGATGAAAGTGAACGTCTCAGATGAGCAACTTTTTGTGAATGAAGTCTGGCTGTCCCTTCTTTTACAGCCTTTCATCAGCTGGTGAAAACATTCTTTCATCAGACTTTGCCTTGCCAAGTTCATAAGTGTTTCATCTTCACAGTCTGTTGCTCTTCTATTGTATGCCATTTGTTTTGTTTTGATATTTTACTTTTATACTAAAAATAGTGATTTCTTTACTATAACCTATCTTGAGTGAGGCATGGTCAAGGCAGTGTGTGTGTTTAGAGAACACTTTGTCACAATCAAAAGACACAATCTACCTTTCTGAACCTTTTGAAAATGTCTGCTGCATTGATCTGAATGCATTCCACTGAATAAAATTTGCTAGTGTTCATATTTCTGATCAGTTAGGTCATCAGTGTGACCAGTGCAGAAAAAAATGTTCTTATTCTTACTAAGCTTAGTTTGCCCTCAGTGATTTAAGTATTTGTCCATCACTGTAGTATTGTGATGTCATTATATTCATTCCATAATCCCTGATTGTCTAGAATCACTTTCTAAAGGAGAAAGGTACATGCCGACCTCCGTATCCATGGGTTCAGTATCCACAGTTTCACTTATCCACATTAAAAAAATGTTCTCTCTAGGCATTTCTAGGTCCTCCAATGCTATTCTATGGTCATCTTCCAACACTCATCTCATTGAAAATAGTAGGGCTCCCTATTATCCATGGTTTCAGGTATCCACAAGGGGGGGTGTTTTGGAACATATCCCCCATAGATGTGGGGGTCAACCTTTAATTCAAAACTCCCCAAACAGGGTAGAAACTTAGCTGTAATTTCTGAAGCATTCCTAACTGCAAGGATTATTCCAGTTCTAGTCAGAGCAATTCACAAAATCTCCTACTAGGAGAAATGGCAGGTGTTTAAATATGAATGAACTCTTTTGTTGCTATTTGTTCTTATTTCTAAAGCATCAATATAAATATTGCTAACAACAACAACATCAACAGCCTTCTAGAATATTAGCAAGCAGTAGCAAAAAAAGACTCCAGTTTCTAATAAGTGCAAGCCTTTCCCATATGGAAGGAATAACTACTTGGGAGGCATATTGTATACCACATGACAGGAAGATTACTTGACAAGTATTTTCAAATTGTCACAAGCAGAAAATTAATCAGATCTGTGATGTGTGTTTGAATTCATTTATATTGCTCATGGAAGCTATATCTCTGGAGCCTTCAGTATATGTGTGGAATTTATTAGTAGGCAGAGAACATTCTCATTGGATTAGAAGAAGTTTCTTCCCTCCAACCCCTGGTATCCTTTTTTGGTTTATCATCAGCTCTTTTCCTCCATTCCCTTTCCATTTACATTGAGAATGGGCATTTAACATTCAACGGATCCTCACCTTTTCTGAGTCTTTGACTTCTGCCTTGTTCTGCTGGTCCCCAGCAATGAATCCCATTTCTGACCTGCTATATCCAAAGAAGAGATCTCTAACTGCAATGCTCTTTTCACCAGAACACAAGTATAATTGAGTTTTCTGCCTAGTGAATTCTTGATATAGTTCCATCTGTTAAGAACACATTGGTGAGAAACTATAATTTGTGGGGTCTAAAGTCCATCCTTGTTAGATCCATATAATTACATCTGGCTATATGTGTTGGATGCTGGAAAGGAACAGATGTGATAGACATCTGGTGTTGGGAATTCTCCATAACTGTTATTGAAATTTGCTATGAACATACCACAATGCAATGTAATGCAGCCCACAACTTATTTACCATTTTAGGGGACTCACAGTCTATAAACCTCACACACCCCCTACCCAATTATTCTCTGAAGATACAAGCCACAGATGCAAGTGAAACGTCAGGAATAAACTCTTCCAGAACATGGCCTTACAGCCCAGAAAACACCCATGGAAAACCTATACCACACACAGATTCCTTACCACAAGGATACACCTGTAATAACACACACACACACACACACACGGCACTTTTTCTTCAATGTTTAAATAATTATCTGCCTGCCATTAAATTGAGCCCCATTAATTTTAAACAAACAAACAAGATGCCATATATATATACATTTCAAATTTTAGCTCCATAGAAATGATCCAGAGTCCTTCAAAAGAACAGGCAGGAGTGTGAAAAATCAATCTGATTTTGGCAGGTGACTCTATAGCACCTGCCAATCACCATAGTATCTGGGCTATTTTGGAGTCTCCTAAAATCAGCTTGTGTTAAGGCAATGGGTGTATTTGGATTGAAGCCCAGGATTCTATCAATATAAAATGATTTGTTGCAACTTAAGATGCCTCATCCCCATTCTCTCATTTGCTATTTACATTTTAAGCCCTCATCAAAATGAAAACCAACAACACAAATTAATAGAACCTCCCACTTTATTTCACCATCTATTTCCTGCTACCCATTGTTGATGTTGTTTTAAACTAAGGAAAGCCTTACACTTTGCAATATCAGGCTCCTCTTTATAACACTGGTGCCATTCTTCCCTTGCATGATATGAGAAGAGATCAGCTGTCTCAGATGATACTCTTCTGAGGCTCTACCATCTCTGCTGTGGTTGACATGCTGCTGAAAGCATTTATTGCCAGCCCAAGGTGACAATGTCAGCTTATTGCAGCAGTTATGAAGTGTATTTCAGTCAGTTCCTTGAAAGAAATAAAACATGACTCCACATAGAAACAGCCAAATGTCCTCTCAGAGGCTTCTAGTCCCATTTCTTGTGCACCTTGGCCAACAGAAGCCAAAGTAAACTCCAAACAAGAAAATAAGGATTCAATATTAATGAATCAATATGTAGGAATATTACTTTGGACAACAGGTTTTGTGCTACCTTTGTCAGTAAAAAGTGTTTGCTGTGATCTTTATTGTGACAGTTCAATCTGGACTTGCCATTTCCTAACTCATGGAAGCAGACAGCTGGTTGTGGTGAATATCATGACACAGTATACATGGGTGGCCACTACCACACCATCACAGGACCTCTTCTAATCTGTCGTGACAGGAAATAGATGGATATATATTCTGTCACTGTCATGCCCTGCTTCCAGTATTTGGAAATGGACACTGACCCAGAGTCTGAAGCAGTGGACGTGCCAGGACCTGCTGAACCAGAGCAGGAGGAAGTTCCAGAGCCACAGGCCTCAGACACAGGCAATAGTGCAGGACCAGCTCTGGCAGAGGGTCCTGCCCCTTCAGATACAGAGGACAACTTACCTGTACCTACCTTCACAGCATGGAGGCAACAAAAGGAGAGCTTGAGATGGTCTCAGTATATTTATAGGAAGCAACAATTAGTTAAACAGCAGCTGTGTTAGCTGCTGCTCTATAAATACATTGTGCTGCCCTCCAGGGGTTGTTGGAGATTATCTGACCTACCTGAGTACCAATCATATTCCTGCTTGCTGTGTTTGACCTGGGCTGTTTGTTTACTCTGGACTCTGTTTGCCTGATCTGGATTCTGCTGGGCTACCCTGAACTCTGTTTGCTGGACCTAGACCTTGTATATTAAACTTTGCTTGTGGACTTGTGTTTTTATTGCTAGTAAAGTAAGTGTCTGACTTCATGCTGCCTTGATTCCTTTGTCTGTAATTAGCTTGACTGTATTGTGGCTCTACTATCAGCTTTGTAGTAATCAGTCTTTGGCAGGTTGCCCAGACATTGTTTGGACAGTCACAGATGGAGTGAGTAACAGCTAGAATCATAGAATCGTAGAGTTGGAAGAGGCCACAAGGGCCATCCAGTCCAACCCCCTGCCATGCAGGAATACACAATCACAGTATCCCTGACAGATGGCCATCCAGTTTCTGTTTAAAGACCTCCAAGGAAGGAGACCCCTCCATGTTCCGAGGGAGTGTGTTTCACTGCAGAACAGCTCTTCCTGTCAAAAAGTTGAGGTGGAATCTCTGTTCCTGGAGCTTGCATCCATTGTTCCATGTTCTAGTCTCTGGAGCAGCAGAAAACAAGCTTGCTCCACCCTCAATGTGACACTGATGAGGTTCCCAGATCTCTGAGGCTGACCCTGTGTATTAGAACATGGATCAAATTCTTCAGTTCTATGGTAAGGGAAAGTAATCTCGTGAGAAGAATGCTGCTTTGAAATGTGTGTGTGTGTGTGTGTTCCTCCTTTGTTAACTTTTTAAATAAAAAATACTGAATCGACTGAGAAACTATGATTGATGCTCAATGTATAATGTTTAATGGCAACACCACAGGCTGCCCTTTGCAACATCAGCCTTGTAGCTTCACCAGGGCATGGGCCTGTGACATTCATCAGGGTGAGTTGTGACAGAAGCCTTTGAAAAGCAGGCATCACCTGATGTGCATGCCCCCATTCCATCATAAAAGGAGGGAGGCACACACACAAAAATCTGCTTGAATTACTAGTAAAATATTATGCCATTTGTCTGCTTCAGGGAAAGGAATTAGTTGGCTTGAGGAAGCCAAGGATCTGCCTTTGCCAGTCCAATACCATCAAATGCAGCAGAGCTAGAACATCACGAACCTATTCAGGAACTAGTACAGAATAAATCCTCTAGATCATACACTGGGACAGTTGGCCTGCCTGGTTGGTTGTGGGGTCCCTTGATTCAATCCACTCTTCTCCAACCATATAACTCCAGTATTAAAATCTCTCCACTGGCTGCCTATCAGTTTATGGGCCCAATATAAGGTGTTGGTTATTATCTTTAAAGCTCTAAATGGCTTGGGTCCAACTTATCTTCAGAACCGCCTCCTCCCATACAATCCTCCCAGTGCGCTCCGGTCCTCTGGGAGGAATTTGCTTCAGCCACAAAAATCTAGGCTGTCTGCAACCTCCCAGAGAGCCTTTTCTGTAGTTGCTCCCAAATTATGGAATGGTCTATTTTTTTTTCTATCAAGTCACTAGTTCAGTATATGGTGGGAATTCTGTGGATGTCATTTAAATGGATTTCAGCAAAGTATTTGACAAGGTCCTCCATAATGTTTTGAATAGCACACTGATTAAATGGGGAATAGATGGTAACACTGTCAGATGGATCCATAATTGGTTTGAAAACTATACTCAAGAAGTTGTCATAAATGGCTGCACTTCAAACTGGAAGGAGGTCTCAAGTGCAGTGTCTCAGGATCCTATCCTAGGGCCATTAGTCTGCAACACTTTTATCAATGACTTATATGACAGGGTGGAAGGAAACTTTTTCATGTTTACAGATGATACAAAACTCGAAGGAAAGGCTAACACACTGGAAGTGAGGAACAGAATTGGAAAGGACCTATATAAACTAGAAAACTAGACAGAAATTAATAAAATGAATTTCAGTAGAGAAATGCAAAATTCTACATTTAGGCCACAAAAATCAAATGCACAGGTATAGTATATCTCATCTTTAAGAAACTCCCATGTATCATGAACTCCTTTCCTTCTGGGCATTTCTAAATGTGAGGTCTCACTCAGTTTTACCCTAAGCTTCATCAAATCAGCTTTGTTAAATGCATGCTTGATGGTGTTGGTTTCCACTTTCCTCTGTGTAACAAATCTGAAGAGTACATGGCTACTCCTACTTTAGGACCCCACTAGTTCTACTGCATCGATCAATTCATCTGTATTGGTTAGGATCAAATTCAAAATAGACATTCTGTTTGTTGCCTTCTGAACCTTTTGAGTGGTCAAAGTCTCTTATTACTACTCTCTGTCTATTTTTTGATTATCTGTTCACTTTTTTAGGAATGCATCATCCAAATCCTCAGTCTGACTTGTAGATCTATAGTAGATCTCCCACAATGACATCACTCTTGTTTCTCTCCCCTTTAATTTTTACTCAAATACTCTCAACTTGTTTTCCATGCTCAAAGTCACAGATCTCCTCACAGGTGTAAATAACCTTGGACTTGACTACACCGGGGGTAAAAATCCAGATGAGACTCAGACTACTTAGGCCCAGAGGTGTGGCATGTGAAATTTGGACTACTCTGGCCTCGATTTTAGCACCACACCTAACAAAGCCCAAATCTGCATTGGGTTTTTACTGGGTTTCCTGTTACTCATTCTTGACTCTGAGCTCTGGGAAAATAAAAGCCACCTTCTCCTAAGCTCACAGTGGCAAGGTGGGCACTCACTCTACCTTCAGAGAAGGTGATTACCATGGGCACTTTGCTTTCCCCAGAGCTCAGAGGGATGATTGTGTGCTGGAAAATCAATGCTCCAGCAGTAGTCACCCTCTCTGAAGCCAGAATGGGTGGTTAGCCTCACAATGATGTAGTTCACTGTGGGTTCTGACCTCAGAGAGTGACTACTGCTAGAGCGCTGCCTTTGAAATGCAAAGTAGTGCCATGGAGGGGGAAAATGGTGGCACTTCAGCCATTGCTTGTCTTTCCTCTCCTCCCCATCCCTGAATCTAGTATGGATGGATTGTTCACATGACAGTTTTCTCTGGAGTTTCCAGAAAGCTCCAGAGGAAACTGTGAATTTTCTAAAATCTAGATTAAGGAGTATTCCCTGAATCTAGTGTGAATAGGGCCCTACATCTTGTGTCAGTACCGCACCAAATTCAAGAGGAAAGCCACATGTTGTGTGGGATTATCAGATTAGATTTAGGGGGGATTCAAGGTCTGTCACTGGTATAAAGAATCCCCTTGACATATAATGCTACCTATATTGCCCACATGGTATACTATCTGGTTAATAGATCCAGAAGAGGGACTACCAGTCTCAGTACTCAATGCACTGGGCTCAATAATCTGATGTTCTAATTCAGAATACAGCTTCACATGATATGGTGCTTCAATTTCATAATCTTTGCTAAAATGTTTTGCAAAATTGCAAATGTACTGCTGTATATGAATGTCTTGCTCTCATTCTGCCACTCTATAACGTTCAGCCTCATTAGTATTTAAATCAGTATTTTGGCTTAAATAAATTATATTCTTGATCAATGTAATGCCATGATCTTATGTCTCTTTTAGTCCTTATGGAGTAAATCAGCTTTATGATAAATACAGAAGATGTGGAAAGAGGTTGATTAAATTAGATGCCACAAAGTATATTAGGTACTCATGCAAAAAAAAAAAAAAGGCGCATGAATGTAAAGTCAGGAAGTAAGGGTTTCTTTTCTTTTCTTTTCTTTTTTTTTTAAAAGAAGCAGAAAATTCTAAGTCTTCCTTTTAATCAATTCATACTGCTGAGGAAAAAATAAATAAATCTCCCACTCCAAAAAATAAAGCAACAAAAAAAAGATATATTAATAAATACTTTTCTTCCTGAAAATGACATTATTGTAACTGCACTATGAACAATTTTCACATCTTCTGATTCAATTTTATTTTTAGACTTGCTAAAACAGAAAGTGGGGGGGGGGAGAGAAGGTAAATTCACACTCCAACTCAAGAAATGTTTAAAACAATTTCTCCTTTACTAAGAACATATTTCTTTTGTACATGACTAGAACATTTGGATAAAGACTGGTTTTCTCAAAGGCCAAAATGTTTCCCTTTTTTCCCCTAGGGATGAGTAAGGGAGAAACATAACCATGTTAGTGTAGAATATCAGTAAGCAAAGGGATCTGGTAGCACCTTTGAGACTATCTGCATCTGAGGAAGTGCACCAAGTCTATGAAAGTTTATGCTACAATTTCTTTCTCTCAGTAAATCTCAGAGGTCCTACAAGATCCCATTGCTTACTAAGGGGTGGGGGAAGCAGTGTAAGGGTGTTGTTGTTTTTAACCAAACACTAGGGGGCCGGTTCCACGACAGGAAAAAGTTCGCAAGATTCCGGATTACCATTCTTTCACATGAGAAGAGCATAAATCACACGACTCCCCAGCATTTCGAAAGATGAGGAATTCTGCTTTCCGTATAGTACACACAGGCAAAGATGTGGGGGGGGATCGCCTCCAGATGATTAAAGCCAGTCAGGAGGCAGGGAGGGAGCAAGGAGGGGGTCATGGAGACCATAAATAATGAGAGGAAAGAAAATAACAAACAAACAAAAGATAGAAAGAGCGATTTGTCAACTTCCCCCATCTTCCCCTGCCCCGAAAGGTTTCTATAAAGAAAGGAGTGAATGAAAAGACGAACAAGCAAAAGCATGCTGGAGCGGACTGCTTCCCTTCCCTTCATGCACACACACACACACACACACACACACACACAACAGAAGCTTGCCTTATTCCTGATTGTTTGAAGCCTTGAATGCAGGCAAGTGAATGGCATAAATAATGAGAGGGAAGAAAAAGTACAAACAAGCAAGCAATCGAAAGGGCGATCTGTCAACCCTCCCCTTCCCCAGCCCCGAAAGGCTTCTACAAAGAAAGGAGTGAATGAAAAGACGAACAAGCAAAAGCATGCTGGAGCGGACTGCTTCCCTTCCCTTCATGCACACACACACACACACACACACACACCACAGAAGCTTGCCTCATTCCTGATTGTTTGAAGCCTTGAATGCAGGCAAGTGAATGGAAGCACAGACAAACAAAAGGATGAACATGCGATAGTCTGTTTCGCTCGCATAGACGAATGCACAAACACACACACTCTCACAGCAGCGAAGCATGGGGTTCTCCTCCCGATCATTTTCCCAACCCCCAAAGCCTGTGTTTGAAACAAACAGGAAGGGCTCAGAGCAAATTTGTAAGCAGAAGGAGGGTTAATTTTTTTCTCTCCAACCCCTCTACTCCAACCAATCAGGATTCAGCTCTGCTCACAGTAATTCGAAAAGCTATATGATCATTAGTTCCCATGACAAATTATGCACATTTTTGCGAACTTAATCAAAAAAGTTCGGAAAACTAGCGAAAGCTGATACTGCGGGACTTATGGGTTTTTTGCACCCCCTCCTTCTGAAAAGGGCACTGTTGCTTCGAAATGCGTGGGAACTATCAGGCTTCTTGTCGCATTGTTTGAGGATTTATTTTGCTGTGGAAACGACCCCTAGGATTAATCCAGTTCCTGCCTCTTGGAACTGAACTTTTCTAAGCTGACATGTATAGATTCATAGAATCATAGAATTGTAGAGTTGGAAGAGACCACAAGGGCCATCCAGTCCAACCCCTGCCATGCAGGAAATCACAATCAAAGCATCCCTGACAGATGGCAATCCAGCCTCTGTTTAAAGACCTTCAAAAAAGGAGACCCCACCATGCTCTGAGGGAGTGTGTTCCACTGTTGAACATAGTTCTGCAATACAAAACTATGTTTGGCAAATGTGCCCATTTGTAAAGCCTGCATATCAAAAACTGTGTACTTAAACAAAACAAAACACCTGAGCATATGTACACCTTAGTCAGTGGGAGAAAAAAGTGTACAGGCTTGTCTACACCAGCCAGAAATATGACACCTTCTGGCTGGTGTAGTCTGATCCTAGAGAATGACCCCCCCATTACCATGACAAAATGGGACACACATGCCAGCTGCTGCACACACATGGTGGTCTGTACTGGCAGACACCTCCCCCACTGGCATGCATCACACTCTGCAGCCAGGAAGGAAGCCTTCAGCATCCGATTGAGGCTAGTCACATCACATGCAGGGGGTCTTGATCATGTGCTGGGGGCCTCCTTCCTGGCTGCAGAGCAACACCACCAGTGGCAGCATCTGGTGATAAAGGCCCGCATGCAGATAGAAATCCTGTGTTCACATGCCGGATCCATCTGGGTTTCCCCAGATAATATGGGGTTTTTTTTTCTCCCCAGGGGTAATTTTAAAATGTTGTGAGTAGGTTTATCCCAGCTTCCCCCAGCTTTGCCTCGGGCGTTGTCAGAACTGTCTGGAGGCAAAACGTGGCAAGAGCCCTGCATCATTTGAACTGCAGGGCTCCAAGGCAAGGGGAAGCTGGAATAAATTCTCCATGTAGATATAAAACCCCCATCATCTTCTACTGGAATATATCTATCATCCACCAACTTGGTGCACTTCAATTGGCAACAGTGTTTCAATATCAATTTGGTCAACTCAGGCCTTTTCAAAGGCTGATGGGAACAGATAAGGTCAAGCTGGGGCTAGCACCTACTGAGCCAGGAAGGAGTTCAGATGAATCATCCAAAATCCACACCTCTATGTAACTCAATGTGACAACCAACAGCTCTCTTTGTAATGGAGAAGCTTCATGTCTGAGAAAGAGCAGATACACATCTGTATTGGTGGTAGTTCATTGCTTTGCAAATCATAGCTCTCAAACACATACATGCCAAAGGAGGGTGCTTATCAATCACCTGATGCCAGCTTGCCCCCCCCCATTTCCAGTTCCTAACTAGTACAGAATCCCTTTATGTAAACCATTGAAAAATATCTGAAAAATAAATGCTCCTTTTGTTTAACTACACCTTCAAAGGGATTTTCCCTATAAAGCCCCTCTGAAAATCTCAAATTCAGATCCTCCTTCCTTCTGAATCCACATCAATCCATTCCTAGATCCTTCCTCCCCTTTTTTCTCCTTTCTTCTGAATCCTCTCTGATGCTTCCCAAACTACTGGCTGGCTTCCAGCCAATCTGTATTAGGCATATAAATTATGTTTAAAATCCATGTTTCATTCTTTGTTGTGTTGTGAATCTTAAAGTACTTTGCTCATCAGAGAAATGACCAGTGTTCAAACAGTACCATCCAAACCAATCTTCCTTTGCCCAGATCCTCGCATTGTGTAAATCAATTTGACTGTATCATCTTAGGAAAACTAAAGTTTATTTTGCAGAACTTAGAATTTATTGCCTGTATTCATATCTCCATTCTTTAATGAAGAATAAACAGTGTATTTTATCCTCTTGGTCGCAGTTGAACTGTACCATACTAATAGGTTTAGATAATCTAGAAAATTGCAACTTCTTTTCCATTTTGTTGGGGTGGAAGATTTAATTCCTTAATTGATCAGTCTTTAGACCTCTTAAACAGTGTGCTGTAAGAGAAACGCTAGCAATCAATGCACAATTGGGTGAGCTTAAGTTGCTGATTTCTTAATAAAAGAAATCAACTAATGATTTCTAAAGACTATGGACATTTTCAGACAGTGCTTAACAGTGCTTACCGTGGGATTAGGTCCCGGGAGAGGAACGGCGCTCTTGCGCAGCAGGGGGTCATTTTCAGATGCCACCATCCCTCTTCCGGGATCCTTCATGCACATCCGTGAAGCTTTGGAAGCGGCTGCGCCATATTTTAAGCACGGGCAACTTCCGTGCTTAAAATATGGTGCGGCCACTTCCAAAGCTTTACGGACATGCCACGAAGGATCCCGGAAGAGGGACGGCGGCATCCGAAAATGACCCCCTGCTGCGCAAGAGCGCCGTTCCTCTCCCGGGACCTAATCCCACGGTAAGCACTGTTAAGCACTGTCTGAAAATGTCCATAGTCTTTAGAAATCATTAGTTGATTTCTTTTATTAAGAAATCAGCAACTTAAGCTCACCCAATTGTGCATTGATTGCTAGCGCCGTTCCTCTCCCAGGACCTAATCCCACAGTAAGCACTGTTAAGCACTGTCTGAAAATGTCCTATGTGTTTCCACTGTTTTAATCTGCACTGCAGACAGAGATATTTGAAATAGATGTAGATATAGATGTACACATGTACTCGTCTTATTATCCCTGGTACCTGTGATGAGTATTTTTATAGGGAATATAATTGCTTGAGTGATGGTGTGGTTGGTTGGTTGTTTTGAACTTTTGAATCCAAATATGCTATAACTAAATGATGTAGTTTAACACTCTTCTGAAATCAAAGAGTAGTGACCGTGTTGGCTGATATCAATTATGTAACAGGGCATGGTTGCCCTTAAAGTCATTTTTATGGAATTTTGAAGGCAAGCTAACGTTAGGACTGAAAATTACTCCCAAGCTTTATAAGACCCTAAAATGAAAAAAAAAAATACAAAAAACCAGTGAGTTCATATATGGTATATTTTGAAGACACAAAATAATATTACTCATAGAGCAATAAATTGAATGTATGTAGGTTATAAACTATGTCAGTAGAGTGCTTGCAAACTCACTACATCGCAGATAAAATAAATGCCTTGTTTGTTAATCAGAACAATGAATGGATTAACTAGAGAAGTCACATCTGATAAAATTAAAGTAAGGGTTTATGGTTTTCTTGTTGTCTACCCAGAAGGTAGGAGAGCTTCAAGGAATCATTTTCCGTGGGGGGGGGGTCATATTCCTTCTCCAAGGAGGGAGAAATAAACAATGCAATCAACACTTTGCATTGAGGCACAAGGTGGGAGGTGTAAAGCAGAGATTATATCTCCTGATGCTCCTTCCCCCCTCATGCCTCAGAGCAAAGCACATCTGCTATTTTGAGATGCACATTTGTTCGCATCACCCCCATTTCACTGTTGCATAAAACATGGGACTATGCCATGGACTTTTAAAATCTAGACATATAGGATTGTATCATCATTAGCATTTAGCAAGCCTTTTTCAGCATGTATGTGTGTGCTTAAGGGGGGGGGATTCTTTGCTGCCACAGTTTATACCAACAGTGGGAAATGACCAAAAAAGTGTTATGTCACTCTTGTGCTAGAAGCACACACTCGTGGGGGTGCTGGTGAATTCTTGTTAGCCCGCTATGCCATGTTGGCAGTCTGTCTCAGGTGAGAAATTGAACGTTGTTGAGGATTCTTCGTGTTTCTCCTTTTTACCGATTTGTGAAAAATGTGCATTTCAATGAATCTTTATTGAATAACAAATTGAACAAAACAAGTTATTATACTATTAAACAACAAATTTAGAGGGGGACATGGGCCAGAAAGTCTTTGACTTGGTTTCAACAAAAGCTGTGGATGGACTGTTTTGGATGGAATGATATGGAATTCTACTCCAGTTGCTATAAAGCACCTTTACAACCTAAGGATGGAAGGGTGGTGCCATCCTCAGACAGCTTTTTCAGAGATGTAGGTCCCAACCTAGGAGATTATCAGACAGGCTAAATATGGCGTTATCATGACACCAGGAGATCATGAAAGGGTTTTCTTTCCAAGTGATGTCATACCTGAGTCAACATGCTCCCATACTCCTTCTTTTCCACCATTGTTTTTTATTTACGGGCTAAGCCATTAATAGATCACCCATTCCATTTCTGTCATGGAACGATGGGTGAGTGAAAAGGTGCCCCGTTATTCTGGTGCGATGCCAGCATCAATGGGAGGTCTGTGTCAAACACTTCATGGTATGATCGGAACAACAAGGTAAGTGACACTTTTTTGTACCCTCCTTGGGTTACTTGTATTTTTTAAAGTGTTTTTAGGTGCTTGCTGTAAATTTTTGACTTGTATTTTTCAGTTTAACTTTGAATTTCCTGCGCACTCGTCCTCTCGTGAGAATGGCCCTGGATTTCAAACCAGGAATTGATTTCAGCTCCATGAAAGCTCCATTCACTCCTGGGCTGCCGAGGGGAGAGGATGGGCATGGAAAAGGTACATCTGAAAATTTTTCTTTTTGTACTGGGGACAGGAGAGAGTGAGGAGGGGAGATTGTGAGGTGGGGATGCTATTTTTGTCCCTGTCTGATAATCTCCCTAGAGTCAGCTAACTGAGATCCCAACTTAGAGTCAATGTTGTGTAGTGGTTTGAGTGTTGAACTAGTGTTACCCAAATTGCGTGGGGTCTGTGGGCCCCCTTGTGACACAGAAAATACTATATTAAATTGGGGGATTTTAATTAGCTCAAAGTTATGGCTGCAAGAATCTGGGTAACTTACAGAAACTTTGCTCCTGTTTATACCAGTACTCACTAAGAAGACTCCAAGCTGAAATGAAAATAACATTTTTTATTGAAAAATAATCATGGAAGCATTCACACATGTGCTTGCATTTACCAGTGAACACACAAGGCTAATAAAGAATTAGGAGGAAGTATTTGGATAGAGGAACAGATCTGGGGGTTGGGCTATAATTACCTGTCCAGAGAGCAGAGACTCATGCAGCAAAGAAAAATTCATGTTTGGAGCTGAGGGTCTCATAGCTGACAGGGAGTGTGATGGTGTGTTTGGAAATGCATGCTCATGGCTATGATTTGAGGGTAATATTTATATCCAATATCATACTCTTAAGGGTTGTTTTGAGAGCAGAACAATGCTTGGGTGAGTTTTCCACAGTTAGACAAAGAAACTCCAGCTTCGTTGATTGCTGCTCATGGACGGAACATTAAGGTTTATGGGTTTATGGCCTCCTTTGTATTGTGGATGAGAAAAAATGTAAAGGAAACACATTTACCATTATGAGTGCAGATAATAGGTTTCTGGTCACTGTTTGTTTTGGAGTGTGACTCACTGCCAGGTGTGTCCCAGGGAGGTTAGCACATTCCATCCTAACAACTTTCTAAGGGTGGGGTTCATTTATTCACGTCCTGGGCACACACATACATGCTGAAAAAGAAATTTTGGGGAATTTCTGGGACAACTACGTTAGGACTTTGGGTTACCTTCACTTGAACCTATTTGTGGTTGGTCTGGACTACTGGATACCTTGTGAATTGTCCAATATTGCCAAAGTATGAATAATTGGAGGGAGGGGGTGTAAGGCCAGGTAACACTAGGGCTCTAGATGACTAAGGTTCAAAATCTTGCATGGCCATGGAAATCAACTGATTTTGGGCAAATCACATTCTCTCAGTCTCAAGGGAAGGCAATGACAAACTGTGGTGTCACTAAGGCTGATGTCACCCCTCCCTCTGACAGTGTCACCTGCTGTGGTTGAGCCTCTCCACAAACCCCTAGTGTTGCCACTGCCCTGCAACAAGGGTCCCAAAGTAAATATCACTTCTGTCTCTTTAACAATGAAACAAAGTCATGCTAGACATGGGCTTCATGGGAGTTTTGTTTGTTTATATCCTCCTTCTTTTTGAGAAAGGACCCAAGACAACATACAACAAATTTGATTGATTCTTGTTGTAGTGTATATGGGGGAACTCTGTAGAAACATGCAGGCTTTCCTGTTCTCTCTCCCACCTCTACCCCAATGATGATCTGGGCACTGCAAGCTGGGGGTTGTAGTGGATGGGCAGGGGGTTGGACTGGATGGCCCTCGTGGTCTCTTCCAACTCTACAATTCTATGATTCTAAGAGAAGCTACTATACTGTGGTGATTCCTAGGTATCAGAAACAGAAATATAGAAAGTGATAAGGTGGTCACAGAAAAACAGAAACAGGTGTGGTCCTGACCATTTTTGGTTCAGGCTCCACCTACCATTTGTTTCAACTCTTTTTACTGGCCCTTGATAGATTACCCTTGAGAGAAGGAGCCCCTCAGCAGAACAAATGTCACTCACTTCCATGATGAGAAAAAGTCGCCTAAAGTTTAGGGCCTAAACACATTTTAAAATTTAGTAATGTAATTATTAAGCTATGTTGGTAAGACATTTTTGCGGGGCAGGGGGCAATGCATCTGCTTTCTAAGAAGAAACCAACTCAGGAAAGTTTTATCTTGATTTGTAAGGAAGGTGAATGTCAGCTGATGGTAACATTATGCATCTTAACATACTGCTCCAGGATCTGTCACTCCCAGCATCTTCCATGACACCAAGCCACTTAGAGTTCCAATACCTGTTCTCACAAAAGAAATACATTAGGTAGAGGAAAAAAAAAAACAGAGTTTTCCATTTCAGCGGGGAACTGCAACCAAGCCAAGTGCTTGCAAGAAGCCATCAAGAAGATAGTTTCCATGTTCAAATACAAAAGAGAGTTCCTAAATTAAAGCTGGCTCATCTAGGTGGTTTCATAGAATCATAGAGTTGGAAGAGACCACAAGGGTCATCTCGTCAAACTCTGCCATGCAGGAAACACAATTTAAAACAATACAACACAATTTAAAGTAATCAATAGCTAAGACGAAGAAATGTAGTTGGGGGTAACTCTGTTGGCCATGCAGCAAAATAAAACAAATTCCAAAATCCACAAAAGAGTAATACCTTTATCAGCCAACAGAAATACACAAATACATCATGCAAGCTTTCGAAGAAGCCAGTGGAATTTTGAAAGCTTGAATGATGTATTTTGTGCATTTTGGCTGGCTAATAAAGGTATCACTCTTTAATTCATAAGACCTCTTTAGTGTAAAGCTTGCATGCAAAGTTACATATTAATGGCACAATACAACTTTTCTATTGATTAGGTATGTTGCAGAATTGAGCCATGACACAAATGTGCAACTGAATGCACATCCATGCACAATGCTAAATGCACATTCATGGGTCACATGGCATCCTTGCTCAATTACATCACATGCACAATTCCCCTTCTGCAACCTTGAACTGATTTCAGCTGGTCCACATTTCTACAGAGGAACTTATGAAAGTGTAAATCTCTGATAGTATAGTGGCTCAGTGCTTAACATAAAGCTAATCATATGCTGGAGGCTACACAGCTTTCTTTGACATTCATATTACTTCACAGCAGGGCAGAGAGCCTCACAATTCCCATGGGACTTACATATGAAGGAGGTTTACACAGTGGGGGGGCAGGCACATCTACATTGGTATTTTGCTGCATTGTTCATGGAAAGTATATGGTGCCTAGAATCATAGAGCTAGAAGAGACCACAAGGGCCATCCAGTCCAATCCCCTGCCATGCAGGAATACACAATCAAATCATTCCTGACAGATGGCCATCCAGTCTCTGTTTAAAAACCTCCAAAGAAGGAGACTCCCCCACACTATGAGGCAGTGTATTCCACTTCTGAACAGCATTTTTTAAAATTCTTTATTTATCTGATGTCTATACAGACTTTCTCATATGTAGGGCTGAAGGCAGCCTAAAGCATTTAAAAAACAAGATACATTTAAAATATTTATATTTTTTAAAAAAGAACTAAATAAGCATTTAATCAAAAACGAGATTAAAACAATAGAAAAATGCATCATGATAAAAAAAAAGCAACAACCCCAACACAAACCTTTTCAGTTACATAGATTTTCAACCAAAGTGCTACCTGGAAAAAATATTGTTTGTTATAAATGTGAAAGTATTAAATACAATCCTTTTTATGTTAAAGTTTGCTCAATTTGAATGTCTAAACAAATGGAAAACTGATAAGAAATAGTTGAGACAAATAAATACTTTGAAACAGGCAAGGCATGTTTTGATTTATCTTGCCATCTTCAGTGGTGGTTAGCAGAGTAATCTATTTTATTCAGTCTTCTCATTCCTTTTACAAATCAGAGGCTGAAATCAGAGTTAAAATAGCTACATAATCCATACTGTACAATATTTCACAGATGAAAACTGAGACATGTGAGCAAGCAACATCTGAATGCGATCCAAGATGACAAAAGTTATTAATAAAGAATGCACAAGCTAGACGAGGCTACAGTGGTTTGCTTTTGCCTGAGCATATTGGGAAGGACAAAGTTCTCCTCTCCCTCCTGCTGAGTTAATGGAATGTGAACTGCTTTTGCACTTTGAACTCAGTTTGCAGCAACAGAAGTCAGCTGAGGACAAAGGGGAATGTGGAAGGAGGAGAGAGAAATTGGGACCTGTTAAAAACAGCTGAAAAATTGAGACAGCAGAGGATTAATCAGGACTGTCCCTACCAAATTGATACAATTGGATGGTATGCATAACCATGCTGACATAAATACAACACTTAAAACAACACCAGTTCAAAACTCACCAAAACATCCATAACTTGTCTGGTTCATCCCCCGTCCTGCAGAGCTCTGCGAGGGGGGGACCGCCTTTACTGCCCTGAGAAAGGCAAAGGAGACCCCCCTCAGGGATGTCAGGTACTTGCACTGACATCTGGAGGTTAGGGGCAGGGCCAGAGGTCTTTTAAGGGACTGCCGCCCCTTGCCTCCTCCTCTTCGCTGAATTTCAACCCACCCTCCCACTGCTAATATAGTGTGATAATGGTTGCTTTGGAGCCAGGTAGGATTCCCCCCCCCCTTTTTTTAACAAGCTTTTTTCCCCCATCTACCCCATACTATAGCAGCAGCAATGGGAAATTTGCTAGGGTGGGTCTAAATAGGTAATCTGCAAATGTTAGTGGGGAAAGGGGAAGGCGTAGAATTCGGTGTGCACCTTGGCACCAATTTGGTGAAGGTAGGATCTCTGGAAGGGCCACTTCAGGCCGTGTGGCCTAAAGGAACAGAAGGAGACCCACCTTGGGCTTGGCCTGAAGGATAATCCCTTCCCACAACCTGTGTGGCTTGGGTGAGGGACTTTTGGGTTGACCTTCCTGACGCGGGCCGGCTCGGGAGTAACCCAATGTATTGGGGTTCCTCTCCACGACCGGGACCCAGATGTTCACCCAGGGAGGCTGGGTGTATCAGTCTTGGATGGATGAACTGCCCCAGCTGCTCCCTCACTAGGTTGTCTCCCCCTTCTGAAGATCTTAGAGGGATATTTAAATAGGTAGGGTTTTAAATAAAACCCTTTTATTTCACCCCAAACGTATAGTCTCTTTATTTCCCTGAATCGGCCAGCAAACCACCTCTTATCTTCAACAGCTACTGGCTGAAAATGAAGCAAAAAGGTTATGTTTATATAGTTAGTCTCTCACATAGCTAGATTTTAAAAATATATATTATATTTATATTCCTACTTTTTTCCCCTCTAAAAAGCCCAAAGCCTCTTACATAATACTCCTTTGTCTCTCCATTTTACCTTCACAATAACCCACTGAGGTAGCTTAGGTTTCATCTGTAATAAGGGCAGAATATGCTGCCTGCCTGCCAGCATATTCCAGCCCCAGACCAGGCCTGCTGTTACCCTATTCATGTTCCCTATCATGGAATATAGGATGGGAGAGACCTGGCTGAATGAGACTACGTGCGAAAGGGATCTAGGAGTCCTAGTAGACCACAAGTTGAACTTGAGCCAACAGTGTGATGCGGCAGCTAAAAAGGCCAATGCGATTTTGGGCTGTATCAATAGAAGTATAGTGTCTAGATCAAGGGAAGTAATAGTGCCGCTCTATTCTGCCTTGGTCAGACCTCACTTGGAATACTGTGTCCAGTTCTGGGCGCCACAATTCAAAAAGGATATTGACAAATTGGAGCATGTCCAGAGAAGGGTAACTAAAATGGTGAAAGGTCTGGAAATGATGCCTTATGAGGAAAGACTTAGGGAGCTGGGTATGTTTAGCCTGGAAAAAAGACGGTTAAGAGGCGATATGATAGCCCTGTTTAAGTATTTGAAGGGATGTCACGCTGAGGATGGAGCAGGCTTGTTTTCTGCTGCTCCAGAGACTGGAACACGGAGCAATGGGTGCAAGCTCCAGGCACAGAGATTCCACCTCAACATGAGGAGGAACTTTTTGACAGTAAGAGCTGTTCGGCAGTGGAACACACTCCCTCGGAGCATGGTGGGGTCTCCTTCCTTGGAGGTATTTAAACAGAGGCTGGATTGCCATCTGTCGGGGATGCTTTGATCAAGATTTCCTGCGTGGCAGGGGGGTTTGACTGGATGGCCCTCATGGTCTCTTCCAACTCTGCAATTCTATGATTCTATGATTCTATGAATAGAGTCCATACCAGAGGTAGGCTCGTGTGGTGATATGGCCTCCTGCAGTCCCATGGGGTTCAATCCATTTCTTCCTTAATGAAGCATTTTTCCAAGGTATTTTGCTGTAATGGTTTAATGGGATTTACCTTGTCTGCCCCCTGTTATTGCCTTGGGTGGGTCATAATTACCACAGTGTTGGGCCAATGTGCTCGAACGGACTCCTACGGTCATGTGGGGCCTGATCTGTTTTTTGCCAGTGGGAATGGATTAAATCGGGTATTATTTTAAAATGCTATAACGGGCCATACCCTGTCCCCCCTCCCCGCTTAACCCCATCTTTGCCCTGGGGGTCAAGAGTACTCCCTGGGGCAGAAATGTGTCAAAAACCCTCAATTGTCAGGACTTCAGGGCTCTAAGACAGGGGCAAGATGGGATAAATTGTTTGTCTAGACAAGCCCTTAGTCACCTAGAGCACGTTAGAGTTAGCAAAAAATCCTCAAGGAATGTGAGGGGAATATCTTTTGTCTAGTTGAGCTCCCACCGGGATTCACCATATTCGGAAGGAGGAGCACTGAAAACTCCAAGTACTTCGCGATAATAGTTTTCATTGTCTTTTTAATTTTTGTTTTTAAAAAAACATCCAATTTGAATTGGGGCACATCCCAGAATAACGTGATTGGTCAGACATGCAAGGGGATCAGGCTTGCCAGCAATGAAGTGGCTGAAGTCACCAGTGTTGTCTTTAATAGAAGCAATCATGCACTATTTTCAAGCAGCAGAGCAAAAGAATATGGTTTTTAAGCAAAAGACCACTCTTCTGCATCTCTCATTAATCAAGGCAAAAGAAGGAGGGGAATGGAGGGAGCTTTTGGGGAATAATAATGCAGGTAATTCACTTGCAGCCACCATCTTTTCTCATGGGCATGGTCCATGTGAACTTCAAACTCAGATAGCTTCCCATGTCAGTGATCTTGCAAATGCATCGTGGGGACAAATCACTGCTGTGAATAGTGAGTTAATGCTCTATTTTCTGCAATGAATTCTCCAATCTAGCTGAGCTCTTGATTTCCTGATTTCAGTTCAGCACTCTAACCACTACTCCACACTGACTCCAGGGAAAGGGGCTCAAACAAACATCTTGCTCCAATGGTTTGGGTGGGGGAAAGCTTTCATGGTAAACATGGGGAGGTTTCTGTGAGAACAAAGTATTTTGTGTATCACTGTGGATCCACTTAATACATACCAACTAGCAAGTATATAAATCCCCCCCCTCTCTCTTTCTCCCAGCTGAGGGGAGAAGAGAGGGATGATTCATAATATAGCTAAACCACAGTTTAGACAAAGATCATGTCCTGAACAAGATCATTACAAAAGGTAGGGAACATTACTTCCTCGAATTAGATTGTTGAAAGTGCTGAAAGGAAATTCCCAGTCCTCCAAGTGAGATTCATCTGAAAAACCTCTGTGTTTGTACAGGTTCTTTTGACATGACAGCAATGCCCTTGACTGCCTTGGTATTTTTCATTTCTTAACTTGTGCAAACTGATCATGTTTGCAGTATGAAATATTGACATACCACAGATGTGGAACCCCCTATGATGCCATTTCAAAAGGACAATTTTACAAAACAGCACCACCTTCTGAGAAGCACCATGTTAGGAGGTCAGGTTTTCCTAAATTAACTCACTGTAACATTAAATGTTGGACTCATCTATGAAGCCAGGGAGCAAATCACAGAAAAAACAACAATAACAACTCCTTAAGGCAATGCCTTTGAAATATTGTTGTCCCACTATCCTAGCCAGCTGGCAAAGAAATATTCTCAAAGATTAGGACCATGCAGAGATGACTTCAGATGACTTCTGCAGTTACAGCTAGTTTGAAGACATCCCTACAGCAGACAAGTGTTCAATCATATATTTCCTCTATCATTAAACCATATGTGGGATTTGAAAATCTTATTTACAGCATCTATTCAGCAAAGCTGGTACACTAAAGCACAATCTGGAAATAGCAGAGCATTGCTGCTGTATATTGCATTTGATTATAATGTCCTTTTCTCCAGTATGGGAGACTATTGAATACTCTACAGGACAATGATGAAAAAAATAATCAAAACACTCTTGCCCAATGTTGCAATGTGTAGCAGATGGTGAAGGACATGAACATATAGCACAACAATGGAGATGCAAATATTCTCCACATTAGTTAATTCCATTTGTGCTATTATCCACAGGCAACCAAGACAAGGAAAAACAGAATTACGTCCCCTCTTGCACTTTAGCCTGTATTCAGAAATCTTGATGAAATGAACCATATGTGCAAATGGGTTCTATTGTGTCAATGAAATCCAAAGGTATAAAAGATCAATCTTTTCCATAGGAAAGATTCAACTGTGCAGGTGACAATGGTCAGCTATTTGATAACGTCTTGGCTGTTTCCATCCCATGGTTCTCTAACACAGAATTTCCTGGGCTGTTCTTGATGACTACTCCTAGAACATCAATATCCTCATTTTCTGTCATGTCTATCGATGTGTTATGGATGTGCCTCTTTAAGTTATTCATTCCCACAAAGGGAGAATGAGCAATGAATCTATTTTCTCCTTACTGTGGTCACATCTCCAAATACTGTACAGGGACAGATTAAGTTTCCAGCCACACAGCAGTGATCCTCTCTTGGCTGTTCTTCATAGCTCTGCATTGCCCTTGTAGTAGCCAATAGGAAGGGAGGCAGGGGACAACTATGTGAAAAGTGTCACTGCCTCAGCCTCACCACTTCTGACATAGGCAGCAGTGGCAATCCTCATTTGGCTGCCCCAATCCCCCAGCATGGCTATTTTGGTGGCTAATGGGGGACATGGTCAGACAGGTAAGGGTTGCCTCTGCTGTTACTTTGGATATCAGAAGAACAGAGGCAGTGAGAGCAGCAATCTGCCATGCCTTACCTGGAGGAGACCTCCTTGGATGAAGAAAGAGAGAAGCAGTGCCAGGAGGATGAGATCCGGAGGAGCCAGAGGAGACTGGCAGTCCTGGTGTGACAGAAACAGAGCCTGGTCCATCCCAGGCAGCACCTGCAGGTGTGGATGAGGGAACAATGTGTCTGCACCCTATGATATGACAACAGTTCAAATATTAGGAACAGAAATGTCAGAAACCCTGCCTTCCAACTTTAAGTAAACTATGTCAAGTTAATGAGGCCACCTGTATTAATTTACTGCTGCCAATAAATTAGTTCAGCCAAAGCTATTCTGGTTCTGCTAACAATAGGGCCAATACTCCCTGATAATCATATGTGCTATCCTTGGCTTTGTGTTTTTCTGACCTTTGGCTCTAATTTGGGGCTTGTCTATATGGAGAAAATACTCCTCATAAAATTTGCCACATACATTATAGGCCAACATTTCTCCAGAAAAGTCAAAGTTCAACAGTATCATGAAAATGACCCCATTGATTTAATAAATATTTAATTCTCCCTCGCCCCTGGGGAAAACAAAATCCCCATTAGAGACACATGTAGTGTTTAGGGGTGCATATGTCCTGTTCTAAAAGGAGATGTTCTTTATTTCTTGCATCCCACAAAAAATCTCCCATCACAGCTTCCACCATGGGGCCACTGTTACAGGGAAGGAAGGAAGGAGGAAGGCAATTAAGAGACAGGACTGCCTCTTATTCTTGTTGCAGTTCCCTAGAAAGAGAGAGGATGAGAAACAAGGCCATCATTCCTTTGTCTCTCTCTTTAGCAAACTGCAGTAGGGACAAAAGTTTGTTCCCACTGCTGTGTGAAATCCTTCCCTCCCTCCTGGTCATTTAACAGTTGTAGTAGATGCCCAATGGAGCATGTCAGTTCCTGCAAAGAACAACTACTTGTGCATGTGGAGTGGAGTGGTCATGCTCCATGTGTGTTGTGCCAGATTTTAGCAAATATCTTCCATTTCAAACAAAAGCATTCATTTATGGAGATTTTATGATATTTATAAAATCTGACTGAGCAGAGGGCTGTCAAAATCTGGAATGTCTATACTATAAAGGCTTGTCAAAATGCAGCATATGCTAAATCCTGGAGCTACACAGACCAGTCAAAATCAGCAGAATGAGAATTCAGTTTTGGAGAAGATGATACTGCTATGGTAAGAAAAAGGAATTAGCCATAAATAAAAAGGATCACTGAAATGACATTGCTGAGCCAAAATAATATCTCCCTTAAGTACGTCTTTTAAAAGATCTAATCCCCACCCCACATTTAACTTCTCTCACAATTAACATGCCCTTATCTACATTTAAAAGGGTAGAACCAAGAGGATACAGGGACCTGTATTACTGTACCCCCCCTGGGGTTAGGCCTTTATAGATTGTTCCAGAACTAACATCTTCTTTTCTCCCCTACCCTGTTTCCTTATTATCTCATAACAAATCTCTTTCCACATTCAAAGACATAGGAGATTTTCACATTGGAGGAAATAACCCCCATGGAGATCAGGAGAGAAACGGGGCTGTTCCAATTCCAGCGCTCCATTTCGCACAGCCCTTCCTTCTCCTGATCTCCCGTTGTCCCCCCCCCCCGTCCTGCTTCCATTTCCCTCCCGCTATTTTTTACTAACAAATGTTCTTTGTTAGTAAAAAATAGCAGAACATAGTGGGAGGGAAATGGAAGCAGGATGGAGGGAGGATGCTGGGAGATTGGGAGAAGGAAGGGTGTGTGTGAAACAGAGCTCTGGAACTGGAACAGCCCCATTTCTCTTCCGATCTCCATGGGGGTTATTTCCCCCATGTGAAAATCTCTGTAGTCTGGAATATCAGTATGCAAAAGGATCTTGTAGCATCTTTGAGACTGAGAGAAAGAAGTTGTAGCATAAGTTTCGTATACTTAGGACTTTATCATACCAGGCAAATATGGCATCATAACAACACCTTATGAATGTGAAAGGGCATGTATATCAAGTGACATTGTCCTTTCACAATCATGTCATATCCAAAACCTGTTCCTTTGATGGGTCAAGGCGTCAATTGATCTCCTGTGATGCTTTTTTGCCCGCACTGGTGGCGTTTAAAGCTTTCTACCATTGTGCTCATGGGAATACAGCATCAATGGGCATAACCCCATGAGTGAGATTGTGACAGCCAGGTAGGGGACACCTTTTTTATGAACCCCCCACCCCACCCAGTATACTTCGGCTTTCTAAAGTGTGTTTCTGTGCTTGTGTGTACATTTTATATCTTGATTTTGCTTTAATTTTTGAATTTGTCCAATTCATCTTCTGAGAATCGGTGAGATTTGGAACCTGGAAGTAAACAGACCTCCATTCATTCTCTGTTTCTGCTGATGCTGCCATTTTTCTGACATTATTACAGGTAGGTCTGGTAAATGGTGTTCTTTTGCCAGCTTAAAAGCATTTCATAATATGCTGGTAAAAGAACATTTCAAGAGGGTGGTCTGATAAAGTCCTTAGTCTACATCCTTCCTCAGATCCATGGATCTCCATGCATCTCGGGAAGCAGACTAAGGGCTTGTCTAGATGGGCAATTTACCCTAGCTTCCCGCCATGCTGGAGCCCTGCAATGCAAATGATGCAGGGCTCTTGCCCTAATTCACCTTACCCCAATTCACCACAGTCTTAATGACATCTGAGGTGAAGCCAGGGGGAAGCCAGAATAAATGTTTCAAAATAACACCCAGGAAAATCTGTGTCATGTGGGTAAACCCAGATGGGTCACTGTAGGAACACAGGAGTCTGTACCCTCATGCTGGGGTGCATTGCTGGACAACAATGACACTGCTACTGGTGTCGCTCTGAAGCTGAGAAGGAGGCCCCCAGCATGTGACCAGTTTTGATCACACGCTGCGGGGCTTTTTCCCAGCTTCCAGAGAGTGTGATGTGCAACAACGGTGGAGGCACCCACTCATATTGGCCAGCATGTGCATGCAGACTTCTGCCTGTTTTATCGTGGTAGCATGGGGGCTCTAGGCCAGCTCCAGGGCAAAATAATCCAGTTGGAAGGCAGAATATTCTGGCCAGCGTAGAGAAGTCCTAAGTCTACAAAAGCTCATCCTGCAGCTTCTTTCTCTCAGCTAGTCTCAAAGGTGCTACAAAATCATTTTGCATGCTCTGTCCTCATTATTCCTCTGTTCTTCTCAGCTGTGCTTGCCCTAATCATAAATCTGTATAACTTAAAAATGGGGGAGGAATCTAGCAGCACCTTTTAAAAACTGATTTATTTCCATATGAGTATTCATGGATTTCAATCAACTTCTTGAGATGCACTGATGGACTTAATATTAAAGCCATGTGTATATTAGCAGATGTATGGTTATGGGGATGCATTCCAACATTTCACAGATGAAAATCAGGACATGTGTGGCCAAGATTCTCTTCATTTACTCTCCTCTCCCCCATGCTGAGCAAACTGAGTTCAAATTACTTTTGCATTTTGAGCTCAGTTTGCAGCAATTAAAGTAAACTGAGGACAAAGGGCGATGTAGGAGGAAATAGAAACTTGGACATTTTAAAAGCTGCTGAAAAAGTTGGACAACAGAGGATTAATTAGATCTATCCCTACTAAATTGGGTCAGTTGGAGAGTATGGGGGTAGGATCAGAGTACAGTAGAATGCAGGATGCAAACTGTGATCCTGAATGTTACTGTATGGAATTTATCACATAAGGCTGCTAAAGCAGAATTTCAGTGGTATAGTAATGAATTTGGCCCGTATTTATCAGACAATGTTGTGGCTATCCCGTTGCTACTTTGCATTCTAGTTGTTACTGTTGTGCCATTTTCAATTGATGAGAAAACTCCACCAATACCTGCCAATATTGCTATTGTTTCACTGCTGTCCCTGGTGTGATAAGTCCCTTCACTTCAATTCAGAGATGATGGCAGTCGTGGCATGAGGAGGCTGGATTCTCCCCCTCTCCCTCACTATTCCAAAACATCATATAGTCTGCCTGCTTTGGAATAATGGGGGGGAGGGAGGGAGAAAGAGAGGAGGAAAATCAGTCCACCTCATGCCATGTGATTGCAGTCATCCCAGAATTGAATCAAAGGGACCTATCACACCAGACAGGTGGCAAAGGAGCACAGTCACACAAGTGAAGAGAGGTGTGATTGTAAATATTTTACAACTGGTATGCTTTCATTTCCTTTAATAACATGATTGCCATGAGACAGGAGGCTGGTGTGATTATGTCCTAAATCTCTTTCATGAGACCTTGGCCTGCTGTAAACTGCAAGGTCACAGGGCAGTACCAGAGAGTGGTACCAGTCATTCTTTCTTCTCCCTCCCTCTTTCTATCCCAGTGAGACAAATCCCAGAGCAAAAAAGAACATTTCCAGCAAATAATTATAGTTATGAATGTACATGTAATGGTTTTGTCTAGATACTGACTGTAGAAATGTGGGTGAAAATTAGGCAAACAAGCTAATAATTAATCTGCCTGTTTCCAAGTTGCAGGGGGAGGGGGGACACCTTACATTCTGACTGAAGCTTTTTTCCCTGCCCCCCCCCTCTTTTTTTAAAGTCACCAGTGATGTATGAAATCATCAAGTTGTTTCCAGTCTTGAGAGCCATACTTCTCTAACTCACTGACCTTGTTGCTTCTGGGTATTGATATTTCTTATAACCTTCTTATTATCTTTATTGGTATACAGGATTCTCCCATTTATAATGTTCAGCTGTGTTATGGATTGAGCATCAATTCCCAAAATATTTTTCTCTACTTTAGAGTATAAAGCAAGATTCTGTATCTGTGCCATCATTTTTGCAACTTGTGGGTGGATGTGGGTTAGGGCAGCTCATAAGGTGAGAAGCATTTTGAACCCCATCATACTGACAACATTATTTGGAGTACAATAACTTTCATGACTTTCAGAAGGTGCTCATAATGAATGGAGCCTTTTGCATTTGTAAGAAGAAACCACACGTACCAGTTGAGCCCAAATTCTGTAACAAGTCCAGGAGAGATGTCACTCTCCTGGAATTAATAATTGAAGCTGAAGAACACTTTATAACCTAGCCTGAAGGTCTTTAATGCTGATGATATAACAAACTCTTAATGTGAATCAGAGGGACAGAACTGGCTTTTTTATTTTTAAACTGGATTATGAACATGGGTTATGGATTCATGAGTAGCAAGAGCTCTTTGAAGCAGATCTCTAGTTGAAAAGATCTCCATCCATTGTGTAGAAATTTGATCACACCAATATGACACTCAACTGATCAAACATTAACTTGTGTGATCTTGTGTTGGAACTACCTCCACTGTTTATAAAAGGTAAGGACACAAAGGTCCACTTCTGTCATTCTCTGAAGCCACTGGTGAACTTCCTCATTGGCCACCATAATTGGTGTATACATGAGTGGGGGGATTGGTGAATTAAGTGTAAGATGTTACACAATTAGCATAAATTTACAGAAGCATAAATTGTAATGAGTCTTGCAGATGTCTGTAACTTTTTCCAAATACTCAAGCCATTCCAGAAGTGAATGGCAAATCATGGTAAATTGAATAATTTCTTTTCTTGGAAGTAGGTTCCATTTTCTTCCCCAACCTTCACAGAGACACACTGCTGAAACCTTCTTTTCTGCCTCTAACATAGAATTCTTACCTGGTGAAAGAAGCCACTAGAAAAACCTCTATGGTGGTTGAAAGGAGGAGGGAACCAGATGCCCTGTCTCCCTTCCATGTCTGGAACATTTTCAGCCATTAGCAAAGTCCTGAAGAGAAGGACAACCACTCCTTATTGCCCTGTGAGATGCTCCTGACATGAAAGGATTCCTGCCTTAGACAACAATGTACTTTTGTGCTTGGATGTGAACAAGCATGCAACCTAATCATTCACACAAATTATATCCTTGCAAAAATTATAGACCTGCTTTTCCAGCTGAATGTCCCAAATGTATAGTGTCATTTGTCAGCCAGAAAGAAATGTCTGTAGAAATAATATAGGCAATTTGGTATAAAGCTATCCAACAGTACTTGAATTTGGGTTTAGGATTAGGAATGCTGCCTATTCTAGATGCAGTGGAAAAGTGAATGCAATGTTAAACAGGGAGAAAGGCTCTTCCACCATAACATTTTCTTAAAAATATAGTCTTCAGTGCCAATGTAATGCTCAAGAATTGGTTATAAATTCTTTCCTGAAGACTTTTTACCTCTATTGAAAATTGATTGAACTTTTTTATGTAACTGCCTTTGAAGACTATAAACAATTAAAGTTTATAAGAGGGAGCAATAAAAAAACTGTTCCTCTTTTATATTTCCGTTTATGGTGGTGGAACAACCAGAATAACTTACTACTGGAGATGTTTGTTCAGCAAGTAATAGTGGCTTAAAACATTTATATACTGGCAACTAGGCAAATTCCATCTTTGTAATATAGTATCCTGTTTAAAGATAAGTCTGATATATGTATTGCTATGAGGTACTTGTACAAAACAATCAAAGTATGGATTAGGTGTGTCCATCAGCAATGTAGCCAAGTCTTTTACTCCAAGTCACAAGTAAAGTCTCAAATTGAGTCTCAAGTCCTTGCAAGAAACTTTCAAGACAAACCTAAAGTTGAGTTTCAAGTCTGGGAGCTAAATTTAACAGAAAAAATGAGATGGGGAGTATGTTAGGAAGTTCTATGGCATCATTCACTTTGAGCAGCAGGCAAGACTCACCCCTGAAAGTGCAGGGTGTATTTCTCAGAGGGGAACAGCAAATGCATTAGACATGAGTCCTGTGCTCTGTGGGTGAGTCTTGCCTGCTGCTCCTAAGAAAAGATTTAGAACAGTGGTTCTTATCCTGTGGGGGCTGTGATATCCTCAAAGGGTGTTGAAGAAGGCTACTTGGCCCACCTCCTCACTGCAGTGGATTGGCCACATGACAGGATCCAAGGCAAAGGCTGGCTAGCTTGACTGTGCATTGCCATACAATCCACTCCAGCCACAAACTTGCAGGAAGAAGCAGAAGAAAAGTCTTCCGTCCCCCTTTTAGGGAAGGTTTAATGGATGGTGTAATTGTGTTGGTGTTATTGTTTTAAATCTTGAGTTACGTCTTGGGGGTCCATGGCAACAAAAGATATTTATAGGGGGTCCTTGGGAAAGAAATATTTAAGAGCAGCTGATTTAGAAGGATTCTTCCACCACAAGCCCATTGCCCAATGTGTTTGCTGTTTCCCTCTGAGAAACATGCCCCTTGCTCTGGATGTAAGGCAGGGGCTTAGGTCTACTCAGCAGACTGTCCCCACTGTGCATCAGAGGAGCCTTCTAAAGTTTTTCCTAGAAGCAGCAAGCAAGACTTGCCCCTAGAACATGGGATGTGTTACTTGGAGGGGAAGAGCAACACATTAGTCAATGGGCTTGAGGGGGGGATTGATGTCTGTTCAGCAGCCTTCTAAAGCTTTTGAAAAGTTTTAGAAGGATCCCTCTGCCTCAAGCCCATTGCTTAATGCATTTGCTGTTCCCCTCCAATAAATGTACCGCAAAACCCACAAGTCAGTTGCTAAAAATATGCAAGTCACAAGTCTAGTTGAATCAGTGTATCATTTATTGTGGAGTTGAGTCCAAGTCAAGTCATTGAACCACTTGAGTATGACCAGGATGAGTGCCTACATGAGGGCCAGCCAACTGAAATTCAGTCATGTTAGATAAAGGCCCTCTGGGTGTGTGGCTCCTGGATTTCACTTTTCAACAATTTATCTGCCATGGATAGGGTTGTACTATCTCTACAGGAATTGGTGTGCTAGTATTGTAGTCTGGTGATTCTCTCACAATCATCTCTGTCACTGCAGGTCCAAGTGGTTTTATTGGAGCAGACATGTATTACCAACTATAGTAACCTCATACTAGTAGGACACTAGTAACCTCAAGATTGGATTGCTGTAGTGCATTGGGGGGGGTGACATTCACATAGTTTACAATATGGTGGCCAGGTTGTTTAGTGGGCCTTCCTACTGTGTGCACGTCATCCCTGTGCTGGAAATACTGCACTGGGTACTGAGCCATGTTCAAGCTTTTAGTGCTGGTTTACAAACCTGTAAAGGGCTGATTACTTGTTTATCTAAAATAATGCCTACTCCCATAGGCTGCCCCAGGCTTTTTGCTCTGAAGGCCCTTTCAGACACCCTGTTGAATATGTGGATAAGTGGGTGACCAGCAGGATATGGCAGCATTAGGGTGGGGGGTTGAAGGATGTGGTCCACCTCCCTCTTCCCAGTAACACAGCTAACAAATTTTGGACTCAAGAATTAATGGTCATATGGAGGCCCTCCTCTTTAGATAGTAATGTGTAGCCCTTGGAATTCAGGGATCTTCCTGTTCATTCTGCTGAGTGGGCCCTAGAATACTACTCCAGAGTCCTACCTTAACAATACCACACTGCTTTCAGTACTAAAAGATATCTAAACTGCTTTCTCCATTCCTTGGGTATTATCCATTGTTTCTTTATATGATGGAAAAAATTTAATTGTTTTAATTTGTAATTTGAATTAATAACTTTTTAAGGGGGGGAAGGGAGTATACTGTTTTACTTTGTATGGTGTTTTAATGTTGTTAACCGCCCTGATTGGGTTACCAATGGGCAGTATATACATAAATATTATTATTTATTATTATTAAAAACAATATAATCATAACAATGGGGAGTAAAGGATAGCTTTTAAAGAGAAAAAATGAGTTTTAAACTAGAATTTTGCATTCCTAACTCTTGCCGACAGACTTTTCAAACTACCTTCCATCTAACTTTCACTTTAAAGGTTATTGTGAGAAGCTATCTCAAATAAGCTCAATCAGGGGGAAAGATTATAAATAAGTGTGGATATACCCTCCCCACACTTTCACCATCAAATGTTTGACCAGAAATGAAGGTATAGGAGAAAAATTCTTGGATGTTTCAGGAAAGGTTAATTCTCTGAGATTTAAGATGGAGCAGGAGTGCACCAAACAAATGACAAGGTGGTATCTTGCTGCTCTGGAGCAGTTTGTAAACTGGACATGGATGAAAATTTAATGTAATTTAATTTCACTTTTTTTTATTAGAGTTTAGTAAAATCTGCAAAATTGGAATATGGGAGAAAAGGAAATGGTTAGGAATGGATGAGAATCTTGTTTCAGTTAAATTTTTTTAAATCCTGATTTATAAAAAACTACACAATTAAAACATGGAAAATAGTGAAATTGATGGATTTGCTTATGACTAAGGACATTATCAGACTACAGTAGGTCTCCTGTATCTGCGAGGGATTGGTTCCGGGCCTCACCATGAATAATGAAATCCACATAATAGCAAACACCATTGAAAATAATGGGACTTTCAGTTTAAAATACCATAGAGTTATCTTAGAGGACCTAGAAAATGGCTAGAGAGGATGAATTTTCTAGGAGGACTCTATGGTAGCTGTGCTGAAACTGAAACTGTGGACAACTGAATCAGTGGATAATGAATCAGTGGATATGGGGGTCCTACTGTAGCATCTAAAAATGCTTTAATTTTGCGAATGAAGATAGAGGGAACATCGTGGCATCATAACACTTATTATCTCACATAGCTGTAATCACACAAAAGAAATGCCATGGAATTATCACACAAAGGCCAGTAGTGCTTCAAGAACAGGAGTGTACTTCCATGATTTGGCATGGGTGAGATTTTGGCAGTTCTCATGAGAAGACGTAAGCATACTCGAAACTCCAAAAAACCCTTAATTAACAAAGTAAATGAACACACGAACACTGAAACAAACCTTAAAAAGTGCAAACTAAGGGGGACAGTTAATAAAAAAAGCATCCTCTGCTTCATTTTTGCAATCTCAGCCAGAGGTTTTCACACTGAGGACCACCCATTCATGCTGTAATCTGACAATTGCAACAGACCATGTTTTTACATGCAGTCAATAGCATGCAAAGAGCGCTATTGAAGGTCTATTGATGGCTTGTCCCATGAATGAGAAAAAATGCCCTTTTTTGTGGCTGGAGCATGGAGTAATAATGCAAAGACAAGGTTGTGCAATAGCAGGGCCCATTCGCACTTCCCCAATGTCATAACCCCACAATCTTTGCTGCGTCTGATAATGTCCAGAATCATAGTTATTGTGGTTGGGAGATTCTTGGGTGGTATCCTGGAAAAAGAAAGTTATCCTTCCTTAGATGCTGTCAACAATACTTGGAAGCTGGAAGGGAACAGGTACATGGAAATGGAAGTCATATCATTCCAAGCTTCTTTGCCAATCCATTTATGCCAGAGTTCATGCAACACCAAAAAATCTGGTACTTGACCCTGAAGGCTAAAGTCAGAATGTATCTGACTGTAATGAGAGGGAAACAGCCTTACCTGATTTCTGTTTAATGGAGGAGTGTTTCTCTATTAAGATAACAGTCGGACCCCCATATCTGCAGAACCAATATGTGCAGTTAAAGTTATCTGTGGGACACAAAATAGGGAACACATACCATGGAGTTATGCTAGAAAATGCATAGTGAAGTGTCTTCTCTAGACATAGTCTAGGTCCTCCAACATAACTCTATGGTACATTTTTACTGGAATTTCTTTATTTTAATAGTGTTTGCTGTTATACATGGTTTCTGGTATCCGTGGTAAGTCCAGGAACTGAATCTCTGTGGATACAGGGGTCCGACTGTACCTGTTATGGCTGGCAAGTTTTAACCAGCTCCCGTGCTTCTCTGATGTCATCTCTTGCTGCTCCATTGAAATTACTGAGTCCCCCAATACTTCCAACCAGAACTTTTTGGGCTTTACTGGCAATTGCCAGGCACAACAGCACAATGTTCAAAACAGTAGCAGCCAATATGGAAGTGAGAATTACTAGGAAGAACTTTTTCATGCTTTGTCTTCTACATTCAGAAGAGTGCTGGATTGGTCTCATCTAAGGAAGGAAGAAACCGAGATTCTCTTCTAATGGAACCTGAAAATCTTGTAGCTTATACTTCCTGATTCCTTACAGAGCCTAAGAACTGGTGTTGCTTTCACTGAGGATAGGGAGAAAGAAATATCAACTATTTTATAGAAGCTAAATAATACTGCACAAGAATGGAGAGAGAATAATTGTCTATTCAAATACATGCTCTCCAACTCACAGGTGATAACAGCTTAAGCATTAATTCATCTGAGAATATTATGTGTTAAGAATGGCGCACAAAGTTAATTAAGACTTGGAAGCTTTTAAGACTGATCCTTAACTGGCATAAATCTGCATAGCTCTATTGACTTTCAGAGGACTTATTCTGTCTTATCCCAGATGAGAACTCAGCCTTTGATTTAAAATACACATATGCATACACACACACGGGCACACACACAGACTTTAGATCTCCAGAGCCTTCAAGGTAAAATGTATACATAAACATCTTTTTTTAAAAAAGCAAATGAGTTTATATATTAATCATTCAGCAGCACATTGTTGTTTCTCTATTAAAACCATAAGAAGTCATTTTATTGTCTAGCTTAGGGGTGGGAGATGTTTTTTTCTCTCTTGGGCCACTTTCCCTCATAAGTAATCCATCAGAGGCCACAGATTTGTGGTAGGTAAAGCTGAAACCAAAATGTTGTGGACAAGAATGAGAGCAGATTCACTGTATTAGATCAGGGATGGGACAAATAGAACACATGAGCTGCATATGTCTCCCCAGAGGTCCCAGTGCAGCGAACATCGTGCCTGTCTACCCCACATTCCCCACTTCCATGTTCTATTGCTGAAAAAAGCTCCCTGCTTTATCTTAGGAAGTTATCAGATTAGCATCTAAAAATGCTGTAATTCCACAACTGAGGAAAGCAAAAACATAGTGGCATGATTACAGCAATTATTTCACATTGCCGTTTTTATGCAATACTATCTCCATAGAATTATTGCATGATGCCCACTTGCTGTTTAAGAATGGGATTTCAACTCACGCTATAGAAACACTTGTCTTCACATTTCCTTCTAATGACAGAGTATTAATGCCTCTTGCTGGCTGGTGCATGTGCCTTTAAGAATTTTTTTCTCTTCTGAGATTTTGCATGGTTAAGATTTTGTCTGTTCTCACAAGAAGACATGACTTCAGTCTAAAACACTAAAAACAAATGAATAACCAAAGAAATTCACAAATAAACACTTAAACAAACATAAAAAGGTAGCACGAAAACATGATAGTTGATTAAAAGAGCATCCTGTAGGTCTTCATGTTCTCCCCTGGAAATGTAATTATGTGTCCTTGTTGGGAAAGGGGAGGGGAAGAAGAGGACTGCCCATTCATGCTGTAATCATGCAGTTACAAGATGTGATTAATGTGAAGTCACAGGCTTTCACAGCTGGCATCAATAGATTTTCCTTGGTTTTTTTCTGGGCTGTGAGGCCATGTTCTGGAAGAGTTTACTTCTGATGTTTTGCCTGCACTTGTGGCTGGCATCTTCAGAGATTCCTCTGAAGATGCCAGCCACAGATGCTCTCTACTCTACATCAGACTATATAGCCAGGCTAATGGATCCCCATCCTGTGTACACTACATCTGTCTGTGCAGCCGTTCCTGATTGGGACCCCCACTCTGCTGGTTTCTTCCACAAACTCATCTCTACCAGACAGGTATTGTGTCTCCCACAATCGACTCCCTTCCAACATTTCCCACTTTATTCACTAGTCTTGTGTGAATGCTTGATGCCTGAATGTTGTGTGTGATTGTTGATATTATTTTCACAAATAAAGATCAATTTATTATACTATCTAGCTTAACATCTCCTCCTGATTACTGGTATACAAAGGTCACAAGATCCACTATCTGTTTCTCCCTCTCACATAGCCAATCCAAGTACATTATTTCCCCCATTTAATATTAATATTTTGCAGATCTTCACAACCCCCAAGCATATAGGGTAACAATACAGGAGTGTGATAGGGAAGCTCAGACTGCTGTAGCACTGCATATACAGGATGGTTCAATATGGATGGTGAGGGAGCTGATCTTGCCTGAGGATGTGGCCAGTTCTAATTGCAGGAACAGTAAGCTGGTTGCCCTGTGGAAGGGATGGTGCTATACCCTGAGGCCTATGCATTTAAAATTTTAACTTAGTTGGAAGAATGAAGCTTTTTGGATAGAACAGAGCAGACAGTACTGGAGTGGCAGCACAATGGGAATGCCTGCAGGAAGGAGGACAATTCACAAACACAGGAAGTAGATGCTTGGAAGAATTTGACACAAAGAAGCAGAATTATCAAGAGCTGTATTGTGAGTTTAGAGCTGCAGAACTGAGTCCAAGTTCTCCCCTTAATCAGCAATCATGAAGCACAGGGAGATTAATGTCAGTCCTCAGAGAGCATGGAGATGACCTTGGAGGCATCCATGGATGGAAGTGCTTCTGGCAGTATTCAGAGGAAGAAGCAAAATGTGTTTTTTTTGGTAGGCAATTTCTCCATGAGGGGAACAGAGGTATGTCAGGGATTATGAAATTCAAGCACAAGCACTGTGATACAAGACACTTACTGTCTTCTAGCTGTAGCAAGGATTCAGCAGAGTAACAGCTTCTTGGTTTAAAAAGCTTACTAAGTACAACAGCATTCAGTAGCAATACAGTAAATATCAACAATCCACCTGTAACAACCAACAACTCCACAGAATGAACAACCCACCCAACATGTACAAAGCCTCAAGGTTTAAATAGACCCAAATTGGCTGATGCAAGCCTCTGAAATTGCCTAGTCATTGCAACAGGTGCATCAGATCTAGGCATAAGCTCATCTCATCCTGGTGTGGTAATTAGCTGCTATCTTGAGCTTTGGCCTTGGAGAAATTGGCTTGGATCTTTCAGGGCTGACCTAGTAGAACACACTTTGTTTCTGAGACTCCCTTTCTGTTTAGCTTCAGTAAAATATATTTCTCATATATTTGGGAAATATAAAATATTTCTCATATATTTGGGAAATCTACAAACTCTGACAAGTGGTGGATGAACTGGACAGATATCTCAAGAGGTAGACTCTCTCCAAGGAGTAAAGATCCATGATGTAACAGAGTGGGTGAGAAGACTCATGAACCCCACTATGTAATACTTTTTTCTCTGATTCCCATGGAATCAAAAGATATTGCATGATACAGCCTTCAGTACATTGTAAAGGACTGTGGGGATGGGGGTAGGAAGGTGAAGAACCTTAGAACACACAGAAAATGATGAATTCTTTTTAAAAAATGAATTTCCCCCTAGATTGTGCATTTATCTGTGCAATTTATCTGATTTATGCAATTTCTCCCTATTGATAAAAGAATATTCCTGTATATATATATATTTTCCAATAATGCACACTTTGGCTATTTGCATTTTAACTTATGCACACTTTTGTGTGCAGTTTATATCATGGAAACACTTTTTCCATCTCCCACAGAATAAAAAAATGGAAGACACCCCCTCCCATCTCAAAGTCTTGCAGGCTGAGGAAGATCAGAAATTGTGGTAACTTCTCTTGAAAGACTGTTTTATGTCCTCCCCCTCCCTTTTTAATAAAACACTCTTTTTAAGCAAAAACATAAAAATAAAATAAACAGGCAAGTTTAAGAAGACTTGGATTATTGATTCCTTTGAAGGAGGCCTGGATGGCACTAGCTTGATCCTTTCATTTATATTTTATAGGTAATGAAAAAGAGGTTAATGCTGTTATGTTTATCAGATAATGTTTAAAAACTCACTGGGACCCACAAGACAGGCTTCAATAAATTGTGAGGCTTAACTGTATGGATGGCGGTATCCCAAAAGGGTTTGTAAATCCATGGTTTTCAAATTCCAGTTTGAGCTTTACAAATGTTTTATTTAATTCTATACAATATTCGACACCAAGTTCTTTTCCTACGCTGAAATTCAGTCAATCAGAAAAGACAGCCGAGAGCAGTTTTGCCCCATGTTTCTAAACACATTTAGTTTGAAATAAGCTGTGCAAAATCTCAAAGGAACTTTTCAGCCAAAAGCTTTTCTTACACAAACAAAATTCAGAGGTTATCTTGGGAGTCTGAACTCTTCCTTCTGAGAATACAGCTCTGTATACCTGAACAGGAGTGTTTAAAGGCACATTTCATTATAGAATTTGCAATTCAAAAGAGATTTACTAGGGAGTAAGTCCTTTTGAAACCAGTGAGACTTGTTTAAGCATGCTTCAACTGTCATTAGTGGCTTGTATTTTACTGCTTTGCTCTATGGAGTTACACACTACAATTCAGAGCCTGGAAAAGTGACTTTCTAAAGCAAGGATGGGCAGCTTGTCTAGACAGGCTATTTACCCCATCAGGTCCCTGTCTTAGAGCCCTGCAATCCACGTTACACAGGGCTCTTGCCCTGTTTTGCCCCCAGACAGTCAGAGGATCATAGAAACAGAGTTGGAAGAGACCACAAGGGCCATCTAATCCAACCCCCTATCAGGCAGGTATACCCAGTCAAAGCATTCCTGACAAATAGCCATCAAGACTCTGTTTTAAAACCTCCATATAGAAGGAGATTCCACTCATTCTGAGGCAGTGCATTCCACTGCCGAACAGCTCTTACTGTAAGGAAGTTCTTCCTAATGTTTGGGTGGAATCTCTTTTCCTATAGTTTGAAGGTAGTTTCCTGTAGTTCATATGGCACCCAGGGCAAGGATGGGGTGATAAAGCCTGTTAAGCTGTTTCATCAAAACACAATAATTGCACTTCAAAGGGAAAAAAATGTTGTTTGTGTTATAAATGTTGTTAAGTAAAGGTCCCCCTTGAGCCCAAAACAGCTCAATGGGGCCTAAAAACATGGCAAAATGCTACCCCACACCCTTAGAGGCATTTTGGGCATTTGTTTGATGGGATGAGTTGGAGTGTATTGCCCTTCAAGATCTCTGGGGGTGGGCGTGGGTTGGTCATGCAGCCCTCTAGCCTTCAACCTAGCTCTAATGCTACAACTCCCATACTCCTCCAGCCACCATGCTCACTAATGGCCAGTGTCAATCTGGGCCAAACGTTTCGTAGACTTTGGTAACCATGGCACAGGGATTTTGGGGACTGTAGTCCAAAAATAGCAACAAACTTTGTTCCACACACTCCCTGCCCAGAAGACATTTCCAGCAGACAATCTTCCTTTAAAAAAAGAAAAAGAAAAAAAAGCATACCTTACATATAATACAATGTGATCCAAAAATAAACCAAAATGGGTGAATAAATTCCTCAGGCATCTTGTAAATGCAAGACAATTGAACTGAACCAACTCTACAACATGGCACAATGCAATTTCACTTCTCTTTTGAATTGTGTATGAAGAACAATAGCTCAGTCTGCTGCTCATGATTTAAAGAATAAAGTGCATTTACTTGGTCAATTGTTTTGAATGGCGAATCAGTGTCAATTCCTACTACTTTCTACAGTGGTTGTCAGTTTTGTCCCTGCCCAATCCTCTGGATTTTTCAGGATTTACTCCCCCTCCACACACACACAAAAGCAGTCTTATAATAGTTTGATGTGAATAGCATATTTTCATTAGGATATCGAGAGAATTAGTGCAGATAAAGATTCAAAAATAAAAGAGTTAATGCAAATGGTTTTGTGTTTTGTGTTCTAGGTTTTGTGTTGTGTGTGCAGTTTTTTTTAAAATTAAAATTTCTCTATGTGTATTTGTGCAAACATGCAGTTTTTTGCTAAAATATTCTACACAAAAAATAGGTTCTGAATTTCTGGGGCCAAAATGCTTTAAGCAAAAATATTTCCCTTATTTTTAAGAGGGAACAGGGTAGTGATAAGCAAATCTGCCCTGGCTCTATTAGCAGGCAGGTTCACCTGACCTAAGACAGACAGAAAAATAGATAGATAGATAGATAGATAGATAGATAGATAGATAGATAGAGGAGGTGATGGGAAATGGTCCATTTCCTCCTTTCTCCCACTGGTTTTGAATATGGACCACAATCTTTCTTTGAGTACAAATTCCAGAATCTCATGCTATACTGGGGGATTGGGGGAGATATAATCCAAAATGTAACTTTTCCAAAATCTGATTTAAACCATGGCATGTGCTCCTGCTTTATAGTCAGTAGACCCCTCCATTTTGTTTTGTTTTTATTTAATGTATAAAAGCCACTCCAGGAGATTTTTCACCTGAGGTGTAGAATAAAAATGTGTTGTTGGAATGAATGGATAAATGATTATTTGAAGACAGCCTCTGTATGTAAGGTGCCTAAACAAAGTCTATTTTAAAGATAAAGAACCATAAGGAAGAAGATCAGATACCTTGACATTGCCTATCCCCAGATAGCAACTTGGAAAGCCGACCAACCAAGCACAGTGTTCAGCTAGTCACAAAGTCTTCCCTGCTATGGTGAAATCACAGTATTTCAATTTAAATTATAGTAATTATTTTTTTCAAAATTTGCATTTATCTGTCTCATGAAAATGTTCTGTAAACCTGTGTTTTGTTTTGTCCCCTTTTGGGGATTAATTTAAATGGTCATTCCATTCCTATCTGGGTAAGATATATTGTACAGGGATGGGTGAGGAACATGATTTCAGACTGTGCATTCAAACAGGCTTGTTTCAGCCCAGCATAATCTGTGCTTTATAATATTCATATTGATAGAGGAATGTTGAACATATCTGAAAAAATGTGTACATTTCAAATGCATGCAAAATGGTATTAAAACAATGTGGGGGGAAATGTTTTAGCAAGGAGCATAACACAAAATAAGAGAAAACTTGCATTTACTTTTTTTGGGGGGGGGAATTGAGCAAAAGAAAAAAGATTAAAGGAGAAGAGGTGGATTCAGCCATGTTAAAAAAAATAAAATAAACAAACAGTCTTGATAAAACCAGCCAGTAAAGTAGAAGTAGGAAAAGGAAGATTCTACAGATGTTGCTTTTATAAATCTATACTCTCTCTCTGGCTTTTCTTCGCAAACAAAGATTCAGGAAGGACTCGTCCCATGCTTTCTGCAAGCGCACTGATGACTAAAAAGGCCAATCTGAGATAAACAAGTCCGGTTGCAGAAAGCACAGCAGAAGGTCTCCTTGGGTGATGTTTCCGGGTTGTAATTCTTTCTGCGTTGTCGTTTCTCTTCAAGACTTGTTCGGCATGAGTTGTCAAATAAGGCTGCAGCATTGTGGATAGTGCATCTCCATGCTTCCCGATGTGAGGCCCTGGAAGACCATTGTTGGTGATCAATTTGGCCGAGCCTGAGAAGTTGTTTCAGGGAGTCCTTGTAACGCTTTTTTTGGAGCGCCCCTCTTACACTGACCCATGGCGAGTTCACCGTAGAGTACTATTTTGGGGAGGTGATGGTCCTCCATCCTAGAAACGTGCCCTGCCCAGCGCAGCTGTGTTCTCAATATCATGGCCTCAGTGCTGGTAATCCCTGCTTGCTCAATGATCTTTCAGACCTCAGGATGCCTGATAGCCATACTATTGGGCAATCAGTCTACTTCTTCGTATGTACTAATGCAATTGGAGGTACAAACACAGGCGTTTAGGTTTACAAGGTTCTGTACAAACACAAGCGTTTAGGATTTAGGAGTGAGATTGGAATGTAATAGGCTTAGAAACATGCAAATTGTGTCCCAGGTCATAAAGCTTCAGGGTGTTTTCTAAGGTGATAAAGTCTGACAAAGAGTTGGTCTGTAGTCCTGGAGTGTAAAAATGGTACTTAAAACAGTGCTTAAGAAAGTCAAAACATAAAGCAATGCTAAAACAGTGCTTCTATCCAGGAATTAAATAAGCAATACTGAAGCTAAAGCTGAGGCAAAGCCCAACAGAAGTGTTAAAATGATGCTAAAGAAAGTTCCCAGGGGTTAGATTTTTTTTCTGAGGGGTTTCTTCTTCTGAGGCAAATTATTTTGTACATGAACAGTAGTGAAAATTCAAATAATAATGTTTGTAGTTTGCCAAGAAGTGGATTTATTGGAATTTGTGAATATATTCCAATTCCACTGTTTCCCTTTCCAAGCTATCTTTGGAATGTCTTTGTCTGAGACCAGCTACTTGAAGATTTTTGATTGCACATTCAGGAAGATTGCAATGTTCTGCCATTGGTTTCTGAAAAAAAGAAAAAGAAAAAGTTTTTCCTGGTTTTCCCAGTCCTTCATCCCCACCTTGAGTATTCACATCTCTAGTAAATTTTTGGCAGAGGTGTCACATATTTGGAAATGTCTTCTTAAGAAAAAGCATATGGAGTCCTCATTCCTACTCTTTGGGAGTACTTTGGGAATAAGTTTATTCTATTCTGTGTGGATTTAATTTTGACTTGTGGTCATTCAATTTTTATTTTTATTTTTATTATGGCCATTTATAAGTCAGTGGTATTGATAAGGTCATCTCATTTTTATTAATAAGCAGTGTGCCATACATTTGGAAATATATAAATGAATAAACAAGATAGTACACAGTAAGGCTCTAATATATGGAACGATTTCACATATCCTACCCTAGAGGAACCTTGCATCTTTCAAAGTGGCCCCAGAGGGGATATTTTTTGCTTCTTCCTCCATCTCTGTAGCACTGAGGTGGGAAACAGCATTCTTGGCTTCCTTCCACCTTTATGATTCTTAACTAACAAGCTAATGCCTGTGATTTTAAAATTCTTAAATAAAGTATTAGCTTTAAAGGAGATGTTAACAGGGCCATTATGGGGTGGTGTGCCTTTGACTTTCATCCTATAATATGAATAATTTATTTTTATGACAGCTTTACCTAAAAGACCCAAGAGCATCTGGCAAGATTTTAATATACCATTACGGCACAAAGAGAAAACAATATCAAATATGCTTGAAAACTTCACTCCATAATTAATTAAGGGAAATTGAACAGTGGAATAATGATGGAGCATAGATGGAGTAAGTTCTTGCACAGCTTGATAGATGTTTTGCATATAACCCCAGAAAGAATGATGTCACAATTTGAGGAAAGGACTGTTACTGAGTATGAAAGCTGCTATACTCACACAGATCATAGAAAGCTGGTGAAGTGTAGTGCTTGGTTTGGGGATCGTTTGTGAAGATGACATAGGCGATAAGGCCACGTAAACAGTTCTGAATTTTTTGGTACAATGATCAAGCAATCAGATAGATAGATAGATAGATAGATGCTCATGGAGGAAGAGTAGATGTTTATTGTGGGTTTTAGGGTTAATTCCACATCTCCTTGTCTATGGAGTGTGGCATGGTCTTTTGAACCCTTTACTAAGAAAATCAACCCCTAAGCTGTAATATGAGTTATATATTAGCATTTATCAGGATGCCATTCCATTTCCTTCTGCAATGTATTCCATATCAGGGAAACAAAACAAAAGATATAAGGTGAATCGGGTGTAGGACTGGAGGAATTTATTTTAGAAAGTGGAAACAAAATGTGGGAAGTTTGTGTTAAATGGGAAAAAGGTGCACTACACTAGATTGTTATTTGGTTTCAATGTGTGTCTGTGTAATCTTGTTAGTCTTTTGCAGGAAAAAAATGACAGAGGAGTCTTGTGCTAGCTTAAAGATTAACAGATTTTATCAGACATCATCTTTCATTGATGGCACTACTCCTAGCTGACCCATGCCCAGCAGATTCACCAGTCACAGAAGACTCAGTGGGAGGTATTCCACAAGCAACAAAAAATCCACAGAAACTACTTTTTTTAGCACAATCCAGGCAAAACATCCAGAAAATGGCCACGGATGCCAACTTTTCAGGAAACCAAGGACATTGATTTCAGTGGATGCAAAAGACTAGATGCTAGACTTAATCCCTTCCCCTACTGCTATCTCCTTTCCTTTTTTATCATGTCTTCATTAGATTGTAAGCTTGAGGGCAGGGAACTGTTTTGTTGTACTTTTTCTTGTAAAGTGCCATGTATACTGATGGTGCTATAGAAATAAAAGATGATGATGATGATGAGTGATGCCACAAGTCACAGAAATTTTTCAGGAATCACTTTCTACTGCTAACACAGAGAGAACCCTCTTCAGAATCCTGTGTATGTATTTTTGTGTGTGCAGTCATGGCTTTTGCCAATTGTGGTTGAGGGCAGGGCAGAAAATGGGACATAGGAGATTATCAAATGCAGCTAATGTGGCGCCAGCATAATGACAGCAGGACACCAATATCAAAACGTTGTCCTTTTGCATTCTGCTTGTGTTATACTGGCATTTTTTTTTATTGACATCTGAAGCCATCAATAGATTCCCCAGTTCCATTTTGATGCCGGAATTGCCGGTGTGTGAAAACTCAGGGCATTTAACTCTTGTGAATGCAGCAAGAATGGCCAGTCTGGCACAAACACTTCCAGGTGAGATTGTGGCATCCAGGTAAGTTTAACTCTTTTTATGACCCTCCCCCAGTTACTTGGGACTTTTAAAGTGTGTTTAGGTGCTTTGTGTCATTTTTTTGGGGGTGTATTTTTGTTTTTATTTTTGAATTTCCTGTGCTCGTGTCGTCTCATGAGAATGGGCAGGATTTCAGTCCAGGACATGAACAAGGCTTTGTTAGGGCTCTGTTCATTCCTGGGCTGCCTTATCAACAGGAGAGAAGGTAAGTGTGATGGGTAGGGTTATTGTGCCAGGACAGGGACAGGAGTGGAGATTGTGGGACAGGAACACTTTTTTTGTTCCTGTCTGATAATCTCTATAGAACTGGAATGGCACACAAAGGGATTGACTAAAAGTATGTATTTAGAGACACAGAGAGAATGAGTGTCATGTTCCAGGCCCAAATCCACATACTCCACAGCAATGGGGGTTGGAGGAAAGAGGGAAGATGGGAATAAAAGGTGTTAGGCCCTGCTGTTCACAGCTGGAGATGGGGGTAGGGAATGAGCATCATTCCCAGGCCTAGGAGATATAGATGTTTGGATCTCGCAGAACCAGGCATGAGTAATTGTCCTGAGAAAGTTTTCCCTTGCTAATTAGCTTGAGAATATTTTCATTTCTCACTCACTCTGCTTGTGAGAGTTTAACCCATATAAGGTTGGAGCAGACCTGGGGTGGTGCCCTTTTCCATGTGTGCAGCTCTGAGGGGTGCATATTGTTCTGCTTTTGCCTTTCTTCATTGCTTAACCCAAATGCCTGTTTGTTTTTCTTTTTTTAAAATTATATTTATTTATCCAAAAAGTCATTAATACATCATACAAAATCATAAATTTTACAGATTCACAGTCAACTAACTCATCCTTCAAACCACTAACATATGTCTCCCGTTGATGATGTACAGTTAACCTCTTCTCTTTTTACTCTTACACTTTCCTTTGTCTTTATCTTTCCCCTCCCCCATCTTGACCTCCCGTGATTTACAAAACCAAAGGATTTATTCCATCTTTAATCGTTTTTGTTCTTTGTTCCTTGACTATCACTTGTACACTTATTATATATGTTATCTATTACATATGGTTTACCATTTGATTTCAGATTGTATTCACCTATAAGAAACACTGTCGAAACCCTCCTCTGTCACCTAATATATTTTCTATCACTTGATGTTACCTCTCTTATTCAGATAGTCCATTAGTAATCTCCATTCTTCATTCACTTCTTCCACTTTTCTGTTATTCAAATTTTGTGTCAGTTTATCATTGCTTTCCATCTCTGTCAACTTATCTAACCATTTGTCTAGTTTTGGTGCCTCTTTTGTTTTCCGCCTTGCTGCAACCTTCAATCTAGCAGTAGTAACTAAGTATAATATCACTCTCCAGTATTTCTTCTCTATGTGTTTCTCTAGTATCGCTGTTATATTCAGTAAATATAGCTTAGGGTCCATTGCATAGGTTATTCCAAATATCTTTTGCATTACTCTGTGTACCTTTTCCTTCTTTTATCATTGGATAAAATAATGTCTGTTTGTTTTTCAATCTGCTGTTTTTAATAAAGTATCCTGCTTTTGAGCCCAGGACTGCTGCATGGTTATTTTGCTGGCTTCATACTCTGAACCAGCAGGCCCCCAAGCCCGGGAGGTGCTGCCAGTGTAACAAAAAGATGGAGAAAAGAAGCCCAGCAATAGAGGCTGGATGAAAGGAAAGGAAAGGAAAAGAGGGAAATAACAAAACAATAGGGGTTGGGGGAAGAGGCAAGGGTAAAAAGGTGTAATCTACCAAGGGAATCTGGAGGAAAAGGGGGAGCAGCTCAGAAACAGAGTAGAGGAAGGTTGTGGAAGGACTGAAAGAAGAGGAGTAGCCAAGTAATAGGGAAGGTGAAAGAAAGGGGGAAAAAGAAAGAAGGGAAATCGCCCAGCCATATGGGTTGGAAGAAAAGAAGATAGAAAGAAAGAACCAGACAAAAGACTTTATCAGACTAGAGGCTAAAAAAAATAATTCCACCATTAAGGGAAGCAGAAAAATAGTGGCATTATTACACTTATTATTGCATGTTGCTGTCAATGTGCAATACTACCACCAGGGAATTATCAAACAACAACCATTAGCACTTTAAGGACATGAGTCTACTTCCGTGATTTATAATGGGCAAGATTTCTGCAGTTCTCGAGAAAAGACACAGGCGTGCTTAAAAACTCACAAACCCCCTTGAATTTACAAAGTAAATGAACACACAAACATTTAAACAAACCTAAAAATGTGCAAACAAAATGGAACAGTTCATAAAAAGAGCATCCTGTGGATAGTTTTCACATTCTCACCCAAACATTTTCTCACTAGGAATGGGGTGGGGGAAAGAGGACTGCCCATTCATGCTGTAATCTTGTGATTATAGTGGGACATGGTTTCACACACTCTTCAATACCATGAACAAAATGATATTGAGAGCTACTGAAGGCTTGTCCCATCAATGAAAAGTGATGCCTTATTCGTGGCTAGAGCACAGATTGACCACGTGAGGATGACAACGTCATGTGATAATGGGACCCATTCATGCTACCATGATGTAATCATGCAATTTTTGCCATATCTGATAAAGTCCAAACAGAAAGAGAACACATCAGAGATGTGCCCAAGATGGTTCTGAGAACAGAATAACTCCAAACAGCTTTTGTAATGGGGCATGTTTGACAGGTAAAATTATTAAAGTACAGTTGGAGAGGATATGTCTCTAGGCATTTTCCAGCATGACTATATGATATGTGCTCCTATTTTGTGTCTCACAGATAACTGAAACCCACTTTGGGACCTACTTTGGGAGAAAGAAGTCATAGAAGTGGCATAAATAAATAAATACTCAAATAAAAACCACAGACACTGGTTCCATGGATACGGGGGTTCAACTGTAATGGAGTCAGAGTCAGGAGACTTTTTAGGGCATAGAAGTCCTTTGTCCTGTGGGTGAGTTTCCACTCTCTCTGTGTGTGTACATGAAAACATGCAGAGAAACTCCCATATTCAGAACAGAACACATTTAAACACTTCAAGTATTGAATTACTGTTGTCCAATGGTAGACGCTTCTACTGCAAAACAGAAAACTGGAAGTCTTTTTATGGCTTTACAGTTGTATCATTCATTTCCTCCTCCTCCCCCACCACCACCAATGAAGTGCTTTATTGGGAAATTTTGGGCCAAAGCATATTAAATTAAGATTCTGGGTTCTCTCATTTGGATGCTTATAGTTTTGCATTTAAATCCAGTCCCCTCGCACGTTGCAGGAACAAAAGGAACACATACCTTTCAGTGTGCCCTTACCATATAAAAGATCATAAATTATGTACTTGGTTGGTGTGTCTGTCTTCACAGTTACATGCAGTGAAACATGTAGAATACCCCCCCTCAAAATACTGCAGAAAATCTGTAGGTGGGGAAAATGAGCTGATTGGTCCATCTGGAGGATGGCATAGTAGATAAGACTACCCTTCCCACCAGGGAATGGACTATGAGATGGGTACTAAGCATGATTTGTATGTCCCTAGTAACCACAATATTTCTCACATGGGGGATATTTCAATGAAACCTCTTCAAAGATGAAGAGTACATCCAAACACTGCCATTGAAAAGTACATAAATACTTAGCTGGGCCTTTTCACCGCAGATACTTAACCAGTTTGGGTACTCTACATTAAGACTTAACTGGAAGCCTTTGGGTGAACTCTCCCCTAAAAAGATTGCCTCACCCTCTACTTTTGCCAACCCAGAAATTAAAGAGAGATACGAAATAGATTCAGCAGCAGCATGAAGGGAAGAGTCAGAAAATAGCTGGGTTTTGTTATGATAAGGAAGGACATTATGGGTGTCAATATAACAGATAAATACTGCAACTACCTGAAATACATCAACAAGTATTATTAATTTCTAATTGTTTAACAAGAGGAGTTCAAAAATAAAGAACCCTCATGCACTGAATTATACTGCTGAAATGAAGAAAATGAAGCAATCTGTAGCAGATATTAATGAGGAAGGACTATGAGCTACATATTCAGTGCTGGTATTCAAAACAATTTGATGTGCCCAGAATTCTTATTTCTAAGTGTATGCCTTGCTGCCAGTGTGGTGTAGTGAGAGCCAGCATGATGTAGTGTTTTGAGTGTTGGACTAGGACTTTGAAAGAACAGAGATTGAATCTTAACTTGGCCATGGAAACACACTGGGTGACCTTGGGCAAGTCATACACAGTGGAAGGCAATGGCAAACCTGCTCTGAACAAATCTTGCCAAGAAAACTCCATGATAGCTTTGCCAAAAGGTCACCATAAGCTGGACTTGAAGCACACACACACACAAAATAACACCTTGCAACAGGCTCAAGTTTAGTGTTCATCTTGGGTTTTCCTGAAGAAAACAACAACAATCTAGTTATGTTTAAGAACGTGGAGCCAGATACCATTCATCCAGGATAAACATTTGGCTACAACTTTGAACATATATAGATAAAAATGGTTAGAGAGAGGGAACGCTTGTAGACCATTGTCCAACTATTGTTCATGTCCAAGAAGCTAACCTTGGGATTATCAGGGCATGCCATGGAACTATCCCATTCATCATCCTGACACACAAGGTCCTCAATTGCCAACCCCAGTTTATGTGAGATTCTAAGTTTAAGACTGCTCAACCTACCCCATCAAAAATATTTGAGCAGGATTCCTAGGGTTGCTGTAACTTAAAATTGACTTGAAAGAGCATAATGCACACTGGTTTATGAACCATCCACAAAACCTTTTAAAACATGATTGCATTACAGTACTGCAGCACTGTGTTGTACACATGGGTTTTTAAAGGGTATGCAATTTCTTGAAATGTGCCTGGTTTTTTCTCTCTAGTGAAGAAGTAACAAGGATGGTCTTGGGGACCATGTGTGTGTGTGTGGGGGGGTGAACTTTCAGCTGTCATTGTATCCTTTTTATAAGAACAAATGTGCAGTTAGCATGGAAAACTGCTCTTACTAGTATAATGGTAGCAAAAAGTCTTTTCTGTTAGTTTGTTATTGACTGGGAGCATACCTTTCAAGACAGTGAAGGGAAAGGTAAGAAATTTATTTCAGGAAAGGTTGCCAGTTCAAACATTCAGAAAATAAAGCACTAGCTTTTGTCTTATTGACTTTAGTAGTCAAGGACCCAGTAGAAAGCTCTTTGTTTCATGTCTGAAAACCAAGATACATTGTGCAACCAGAATATCCTACGACTGGTTACAAAATCCACAGACTAACAACTCACTGCTATTGTTGTTTTCCTCTCAGGTTCTAGCATTGTGACCCCGACTGATCCTTTTAAAAAATAATTTTCTTTGCTTGGATTCTATTAGAATGGTGTTTGGGAACTACTACAGCCAATGGAGGGATGGATGGAAGATGCATTGCATATTCTCCTCTTGTCTATACATTGCCTAAACTCCTAGGAGGGGGAGGTAGAATTAACAAAGATAATAGTTCCAATTCTGAAAGCTTAAAATGAGATCCTCCTCTGTGGCATGATTGAAAGCGGCTTCTTCTAGTGTATTTTGAAACAGACTTCCTGTTTTAAAAAACACCCCTTTTCAGGCATCATTATAAATCTTTCATAAGTTAGCTGCTGTCTCATTTATTTGGCATGCATTAGCATACAATTAACCCAAGGAACTTAAAGGAGAGGGGTGAAATTTACCCCCAAACATCCTTATGTATATAGATCAAATACCCAATTCCATTCACATTCTCATCACTGTAGTACAGTACTCTCAAAAATTACCTTTGTTGGAACCTAGCCATAATACCAGTGGAAAGAGCCTCCCATCCCACTTTATATATATGTCTGTGGCTTTTGTGCCCCAAAGGAGAGCAGGATTCCAGTCTTGTTGTAGTAAATAGAGATCCACTGTGAATACATTACTACAGTTATTATCCCCAACACTCATACCTGCAATTTCAGACAAAGAACATCCTGATAATGTCAGTTTTCTTCCAGATGGCAGCTTCTCATTTGCTCTGACTGGCATTTATGTGCTACATTTCAATCCAGCAAAATTGGAAGCTGTTCTGCAGGTATTACAGCATTGCTCCACCTGTGCTGATTTCATGGGGAATGCTTTAAAAAACCCACAAATGTAGTTAGTCAAGAACACTTTGGGCTCCAATAGCAGAATGAGTCCATATTTGTATGTCTATTTTGAAGAGGTGTGGAAGGTCAGTACTAGATACAAAGCTGTTCCTTAAAACTCCCCTGTGTAGTGCCTTCAAGAGTTATATCATCCGTGAGTGGCTGACAACCATATCTGTTCCTGCTCCTCAATGAATGCTATGCCAAGATTTGCATCTGTAGTTGTTTCAAACCATTCTCACTAAGGCATTGTCTACACTGGCAAGACTACAGCAGCTTCCCACCAGTGTATTCTGGTCCTGGTTCAGGCCTCTCTCCCCGTCCCATTACCTGTGCAAAACTGGAGGAAGTCCACACAGACATGCCACTCCATATCTGCAGCCACCTCTACTGACATCCATGTCACACTCTCTGAAGCCAGGAAGGAGGCCAGCAGCATGTGATCAAGACTGGTCACATGCTGAAGGCCTTGATCATGTGCTGTAGGCCTCCTTCCTGGCATCAGAGAGTGCAGTGTGGATGACAGCAGAGGCAGCTGCAGATATGAACCAGCATGCCAGTATGGATTCCAATGTTTCTGCAATGCCCGGTCCAGCTTTTCTTTAATGAGGCAGTTTTACCTGGGTGTTAAAACATAACACTTTAAAGGGCTTTACCCCATCTTCCCACCATCTTTGCCATGGGTATCATCAGGACTGTTGGGGGGGGGCAAAATGGGTCAAAAGCCCTGCACTGTATGGACTGCAAGGATCCAAGACAGGGACAAGATAGGGTAAATAGCCCATCTAGACAAGCTCATAGTTCAATAGAAAATAATCTGATTTGGAGGGTCTCTGCTGCTGTCATTAGCTGCCTGAGGCTCCCTGGCTCCGCCGTCCTCCATGCGTCCTTCCTCTTCGACTCACAATGAGCCAACTGAAGGGCCCTGCACTGGAGACTGGCTTAAATGCATACTCCATTGCAGGCACCTTTGTCATCTGACCATGCTGGAAGTGTGGCCGGATGACCTGCCTCTCTTTCTGCAGGAACCAATCAGACTGAGGCAGGCCTGCCCCAATTGGCCCGAGCTTTCCTGCTCCCTCCTGGCTGCAAGGCAGGCTGGGAAGGAGAAGGCCAGCAATGGCGGCCCCCATATCGGCCGGCCATGCAGACAATCGGGGCCACAGGAGGAGGAGCATTGGGGGTCCTGGCCTGGCCACAAACCAGCCCACCAACAAACCAGTGAGCCCCCTTTTGTGTGCAAATGCAGCAAAAAGAAAAGCACAGTATCCTCAGCCACTTCACAAATACAGGCTATACTACTACTACTACTACTAACAACAACAATAGTGCTGAGTCCTGAGAATAAGACAGAAATGCAAAAGCATCTTCTATGAGGGAAGAAAAATGTCAAAAAACAGGAAAACAGATTTTGACAAACCACTGTTGTGCCTCACATGGACTCCTGAAGTTGTTCAAAGAAACAATCATGTGGATGTGTGCCTTCAAGTAATTTCTGAATTATGGTGAACTTAAGGTGAACCTATCACTGGGTTTTCTGGGCAAGATTTGTACAGAAGGGATTTGCCCTTGCTTTCCTCTGAGGCTGAGAAAGTGTGACTTGCCCAAGGTCACCCACTGGGTTTCCATGGTCAAGCAGGGGTTCAAATCCTAGTTGCCCAAGTCATGGGGTGCATCTGCACTGTAGAAATAATGAAGTTTGACACCACTTAAAGTGTTGTAGCTGCTCCCTATGGAATTGTGGGATGTGTAGTTTTACAAGGCACTTAGCCTTCTCCACCAAAGTGTTCTGGGACCTCACCAAACTACAAATCCCAAGATTCCATAGGCTGGAGCCATGATAGTTCAAGTGGTGTCAAACTGCACAATTTCTAGAGTGTAGATGCACCCATGGTCCAATGCTTAAATCACACTCAAATATACACAATGTAAAAGGTGTGAATGCCCTTTAAATCTCACACTTTTTGATGATATGCAACAGATCTATCAAGTATGTCCATCAGAATAATAATAGGAAGACCTTCAATTGTATAGAGATGCCCAATACATTTACTGTAGAAAAGACAAATATTTCTGATATAAAACATATTATTCTCTCTCTGCAGTTCTCCTTTTCTTAGGAACAGTCACAGAGAAGGTAGAGATTAAAATGCTCCTGCAATTTTCCAGGCTCTCATATTCCTCTCAACATTTTGCACAGAAAAAAAGAAAGAAAGAAAGAAGACATATACTCTGTCACCAAAATCTCATTATTCTTACTGCTGTTCCACTCCATATGGTCTCCCTCTGGAGTTATAGCTAATTGAAATGGCATTTACCACCTGTAGATGCTGCTGAAAAGCACCTACCTCACCCCAATGCAGGTGATTCACTCTGAGGAAGGTAATATTCAAGCAAGCATCATTTCAAATATGTGGATTTTCTTTCTTTCTTACACATCTGTGTTTTATAGCTTTTGAGGTTGCTGACATTGGCATTCAAACAATGCAGGTGTTTAAAACTGCACATACCAAAAGAGCAATTTCAGCATTGCTCCTCCTGTATGCTGGGAATGGCTTTCTCAAAGTGGAATAGACCTTCTTCTAAATCAGACCTTTGAGTTTCCAAATAATACCTTTGGCACAAATCTTCCAACTGTAGTTGAAAAGGTCTTGGTTATATGCCCCTATCATTCAATATGGGAAAATTTCACATAAAGCCCAGTGGATACTGGTTGATTTAAAAGATGATCTAGAGCACAGTACCATGGAGTTCATTTATTCTTTAGTATATCTCTCTTTGTTTTCATCAGTGCTGTATACGTACAATTCTAAATATACACTGGGCTGACTATGTGACAAATGTTGCTGTCCTTGAGCAAGCAGGGATCACCAGCATTGAGGCCATGATACTGAGAACACAGCTGCGTTGGGCAGGGCACGTTTCTAGGATGGAGGACCATCACCTCCCAAAAATAGTACTCTACAGTGAACTTGCCATGGGTCAGCATAAGAGGGGCGCTCAAAAAAAAAAAAAAAAACAAAACGATACAAGGACTCCCTGAAACAACATCTCAGGCTCAGCCAAATTGATCACCAACAATGGTCTGCCCTGGTCTCACATCGGGAGGCATGGAGATGCACTATCCACAATGCTGAAGCCTTGAGAACTCACGTCGAACAAGACTTGAAGGGAAACGACAATGCAGAAAGAATCACAACCCAGAAACATCACCCAAGGAGACCTTCTGCTGTGCTTTCTGCAACCGGACTTGTTTATCTCGTATTGGCCTTTTTAGTCATCAGTGCGCTTGCAGAAAGCATGGGATGAGTCCTTCCTGAATCTTCATTTGTGAAGAAAAGCCAGAGAGAGAGAGAGAGAGAGATCTTCCAATATACTAGCACCTACAAATTTATCTTTATTCTGGATCCAATTGACTTATCTCAAATATAAGGACTTGTAACATGGAATCATCCATGGAAATTTCATATGTGTCTATCAAAAATCAATATGTCTATGGGGAATTTTAATTAGTTCAAATAGCTGTTGCGAGAGGTCAGCTGGATCTTTTGACCTATGCATTCCAGTAGTAACAGATGAGACTCCAAGATAGGGGATAAAATAAAAAAAAATTACTGAAAAATAATCAGGGGAACACATACATACATTCACTCAGGCTTTAAGAACTCACAGAAGACTATTGAATCTATTGGATCTAGAAGTCCTAGTAGACTACAAGTTGAACATGAGTCAACAGTGTGATGCGGCAGCTAAAAGGCCAATGTGATTTTGGGCTGTATCAATAGAAGTATAGTATATAGATCAAGGGAAGTAATAGTGCCGCTCTATTCTGCCTTGGTCAGACCTCACCTAGAATACTGTGTCCAGTTCTGGGCACCACAATTCAAAAAGGATATTGACAAATTGGAGCATGTCCAGAGAAGGGCGACTAAAATGGTGAAAGGTCTGGAAACCATGCCTTATGAGGAGAGACTCAGGGAGCTGGGTATGTTTAGCCTGGAAAAAAGATGGTTAAGAGGCGATATGATAGCCCTGTTTAAGTATTTGAAGGGGTGTCACGCTGAGGATGGAGCAGGCTTGTTTTCTGCTGCTCCAGAGACTGGAACACGGAGCAATGGATGCAAGCTCCAGGAACAGAGATTCCACCTCAACATTAGGAGGAACTTTTTGACAGTAATAGCTGTTCGGCAGTGGAGCGCACTCCCTTGGAGTGTGGTGGGGTCTCCTTCCTTGGAGGTCTTTAAAACAGAGGCTGGATTGCCATCTGTCAGGGATGCTTTGATCAAGATTTCCCGTGTGGCAGGGAGTTGGACTGGATGGCCCTCGTGGTCTCTTCCAACTCTACAATTCTATGATTCTACGATTCTATGATTCTATGAAGAATGTAGGAAGTATTGGGATAGATGAATAGAGTTTGAGATGATGGGCTATACTGTACCTATCCAAAGAATAGCAATTTTGTGCAGCAGACGATTATCAGATGAATGAAAAAGTACCATAGGAGAATGCCAGGGTGATGTTCCTGTCCCATGAATGGGACCCAATTTCACATGATGTTGTGCTCGTTGCATTCTGTTCCAGTGCTTCTGCAGTTATTAAGGTGGTGCTTTTCCTTGACAGGCACTCCCCGTCAATGAAAAGTGCCACCTTGCTAACTGCAGAAGCACTGGAGCAGAATGTGAGAAGCACGAGGACATATGAAACCAGATCTTGTTCGCAGGACAGGAAGGTTGTCCTGGCATTCTCCTAACGTACTTTTTACTGCATCTGATAATTCCTCAGATGGTATTCCAAGGGTCACACAGCTGACGGACAGAGTAACGAGAGGAATGAAGGCTGCATGCACTTTGACTGTGTTTTGGGGTGATATTCTTATTTGATATCCCCCCCCCCGATGGGGTGTTATGTGGAATACAATTTGTGTTGACATTTCCCAGGGTTAAACAATGGATTCTCCAGATGTGTTCCCAACTGCTAAAGCTGAAACATTGGATTTGATGGGACTCAAGCAACTCTCTATTGTTTTAGAGAAGGAAAGACCAGTTTTGTAACGTAATGAGGGTCCACCTACCTTGATTGAAGTAGGGAATGACTCACTTCTATGTACATCCAGGAGAATTAGCCTATTGCCACCCTAACTCACTGGTCCAAGGGACATTTACTTAATCCCTACCCAGGTGTAGTTTTTAGGAATTTGGCCTGGCTACTTCTTTAGTCTTTCTGAGCAAACCTTGAGTCCTTGTATTTGGGAATCCCATGTCTTCTACGATTTATTTATATGCCAATATATGAAATATAGCCAATTGATGAATTATTGAAAGTGTGTGTGTGTGGGGGGGTATTTCAGGGCAGGTAACACAATTACCATTTGGCCACAATTACCACAGATGCACTTCAGTATTTGTCTGGCTAAACATACCATTATCTTGCCCCACAGAAAGAGGCAGGGCATCCCACATGGTAATGCTGTGCTGTCACATGAAGTGCAACACCAGGGTTGAGATGTGAGGTTATTTAAGCTCTGCCCAGGTTGCAGCCTCATTTGCATCTCAGTAGCCCATCCATCCATCCATCTATCCACACAGTGGGTTGCTGTAGGTCCAGATAGGAAAGTTGCCCATAGTTTACTTGATTGGCATATTGAACAAATGGTGGATGAAGAATTTTTGTCTATCTTGCATGGACCTCCTTTGGGCATCAGGACAAATCATGGGTGTGTTGAAGTTCATAGGCAGTCATATTTAGGCAAGGAGTTCAGGAATGGAAGATGTTAACATACCTTCTAACCTTCTAACTGTCTCAATTTGGCAAGGACAGTCCCAATTAATCTCCTGTCATCCCAGTTCTTCAGTTGCTTTTAAAATGTCCCACTTACTCTCCCCCCTCCCACTTTCATCCTTTGTCCTCAACTTACTTCAGTTGGTTCAAAGTGCAAAGTATTTCCACTCAGTTAACTCAGGAGGGCAGAGAGGAGAGGAGGAGGCAGTCTAGTCCTTACCAATAGGCTCAGGTGAAAGCAAACTGCTGCAGCCTCTCATAGCTTGTGTGTTCTTCCCCATTAATAACTTTTGCCATCTTGACCATACTCTGATGTTGCTCGGTCACACGTCCCCTGGTTTTCCTCTGTGAAATGTTGGAGGGTATGGCTTAAATTGGTGAACAGCCATTCGCAGTGGTTTACTGAGGGTGGCTTCTTCATACCAGCTCTTTGGCTCATGGGACCAGGGGCTGGCCTGGAAGAACACCTTTGAGGGAGACCTGCATCATGATAACCCATCTGAGCCATGAGGATTAGAGTGTGTGGTTGAGAGAGGCTTTCCTTCCCAGGAATTTGCCAGACAGTGATGGCTATAGAAATATGGAAAAGGATTGGGACACTGTGCTTTATTGCTATAGACAGAGGAGGTTGTCTTAGAATGTCTCTCCTCTGCCTAATATTCTGCACTAGGGAAAGCCCCACTGTATTTAGATGTGAAGTTAAATAAAGTTGTGCCCCTAGTTAATCCCATCACATGTGACCTGTCTTTGTTTCCATGTGTGTGTGTGTGCAGGTAATTGACAACAGCATCCCTGAAACTTACCTATAGGATAATGTAATGAACTAAGGATTAAAAGAATGAATAATTTGTATCTGGACTTGAAGAGATGCAAAGAACAAACAATTTCCAGAAACAAATGTGGGGGAATTGCATAAATAGTTGTTTCTTGGACAAAAACCTCCCACATTTTTGTACAAAACCCAGTGTTTCTTTGTACTTTTTAAAAAATATTTTGTGTGTATGCAAAAGTCATGTATTTTATGCAAAAAACCCCACATATTTTCAGAAACTTCAGAATGTGCAAAACTTTGCAAAATTCTGGCTTTTCTGTTATCTTTCCTGTCTGGATTTTCAGTGTGTTAGGACCTTCCTGCTTTCCTTCTTTCCCTTCCTCCTCCTCTTCCTTCTTCTCCTTCTTGGCAGAGAAACAAATTAATGGTGAATATTCTGTTCATCGATACTATGGATATTTATTTCATGATATCCTAAAAACAAAACAAAAGTCAAAGTTGTGGGATATTTTGAATCAGTCCATATTCAGGCACGTTTGGTCTAGATTTAACATGGAATTTGGGTATTTAGATTCCCCTCCTTTGTTATCCTGAAGATGACTCCTCCCACCCTGTAATTCTAGGAGAAATTATAAAACCAGAGGCTTTTCTAAATGGGCATTTTACCCTGGCTTCCCCTCATCTTGGAGCCATGCAGTCCAAATGATGCGGGCTCTTGCCCTGTTTCATCTCCAGGCAGTACTGATGATGTCTGACACGAAGACAAGGGTAAACCCATTTAAAACATTTTAATGAAACACATAGGAAATCCTGTGTTAGGCAGGAAAACTCAGATAGGTCTAACGCAGGAATACAAGGTCCATACCTATACCCCAGCCTATATAGCTGCCAGTGGAGTCACTCTGCACCTGGGAAGGAGGTCATCAGCATAGGATCAAAGCCCTTTGTATGTGACCAACCTTGATCACATGCTGAGGGCTGCTGTCCTGGCTTTAGAGAGTATGACACCAGACAGCGGGGAAGGTGTGATCCAATACCAGTCAGTGTGTACATGTGGACTTCTGTCTGTTTTGTCTCAGTAATGTGAGGGGGGGGGGGTAGGTGAGCTTCAAGGCTAGAATAGGCCAGCCAAAAGACAGCATATTCTGGCCAGTCTAGACAAGCCCCAGTTCTGGTGAATAAAAGACCCAACTTTATTTAGGGAGAGAAATGCATTCCTGTCTCCCACCCTTTCAGACCAGAATCTGGAGAGAACGGGAGCCCTGTGCAACAAGCTCTTATATTCTAATATTGCTTGTCAAAGTTGGAAAGTTACTATTGCAAAGCACATATGTTGAGAAAATTCTGTGAAGCTAAAGAATTTGCTAGAAGTCAAAACCTTTAGGCATTCATTTGTGAGCTGCCTTGTGGGTGCTAATAAATTGTCAGGATTTTTCCAAAGGAAAGTTTTAACCTGTCCTATTACTACATCTTCAAAAGAAACTGAACTCCAAACATCTAAAGGTGACTTGAGTCAATTTGAGTTCCATCGTGGAAGCAAAATGGAATGGAAAGGTATGACAGAATGTTTTCTCCAGACACATCTAGAGCCCTCTATCAACATGAAGTTTCCAGAGCACAAATTTTGTTATCTCATTGCACAGTCCAGGAAATACAGACCAATAGGAAATCACTGAGTGTCAGATGAAAATTTGATTCCTTACACATCCCTGCCTGGATTAAAAGCTGGTCAATTTATAATATAGAAGGTTGTTGTTCATAGTACTCTTTGAGGTAGGATAAAAATGCAACTGTGTCTTGGGCAGGCATGGAAACTGGATATTTTCCAAAATGTGGTTAAATATTGATCTCTTCGTATAGTGGTATTTTCCCTATCCAAATAGTCATTTAACTACAGCATAGTATTTTGTTGAGGCCTACATATGTTAGGAGATGTTCTCTTCATTTAATTCATCAGATACTGGGATGGTTTGACAAGGAACAAAACAGCATGACAAGATATTTTTTTATGATTTATGGCAGTTAAAGTGGAATTCAGTGATGCACAAATAAAAAAATGGAGCACTCTTTAGGAGCAGGATGCCTCTCTAATGACTACTGTGTCTTTCACACTACACAGTTACCTGTATTTCACAGCCATAGGCTTGAACTGTCATGTTTCCATCCTTGGAACTTGTAGCTCTGAAAGCTATTTAGACCTTTGCCAAAAGCTATAGGATTCCATAGGCATCAGACATGTCAGTCCAATTGGTATCAGCCTCCTATACTTGTGTAGCATGAGACTATGGACTTTTTCAGACAAACAAAAAATAACGCTAGCAGCCTCGCCAGGTTGCGAGGCTGCAGCGCTAGAGGGCATCCGTTTCGCAAGACACCCCTTCCCAGCAGTACTGTTGCGGTACCGCTGGGACATTTGACCGTCATATTTTGCATTTGACTGTCATATTTTACTCACGATCAACGATCGTGCACCCCATAGTGAAGCCTTTTAAAAGGTCATTTCCTCATATTGCTCTCCTGGACAATCACCAATTTGTGAGGATGATGCCTGCCTACAGTAATGAGAGCAGATTGAGTACATCTCTCTCTCTCTCTCTGGCATTTCTTCGCAAACGAAGATTCAGGAAGGACTCATCCCGCGCTTTCTGCAAGTGCACTGATGACTAAAAACACCAATCCGAGATAGACAAGTCCAGTTGCAGAAAGCACAGCAGTAGGTTTCCTTGGGTGATGTTTCCGGGTTGTGATTCTTTCTGCATTGTCGTTTCTCTTCAAGACTTGTTCGGCGTGAGTTCTCAAATAAGGCTTCGGCATTGAGAATAGTGCATCTCCATGCCTCCCGATGTAAGACCAGGGCAGACCATTGTTGGTGATCAATTTGGCCGAGCCTGAGATGTTGTTTCAGGGAGTCCTTGTATGGCTTTTTTGGAGCACCCCTCTTACGCTCACCCATGGCGAGTTCACCGTAGAGTCGTAGGTCTGTATAGAATTTGTCTTTTTCTACAGGGTCAGCTTGCATAGTTGGGGCATATATACTAAAGAGAACAACATGTGGGAGGCGTAAGGAAATAATGCGATTGGAGTGCCCTGTTGGCAAGGTTTCAAGTTTGGAGGCAATGGAGTTTTTAATCATAAAGCCTACTCCTGAAAGATGTTTCTCGGTTTGGGGTTTGCCAGACCAGTAAAGTGTGTAGCCGGTGCCATGTTCTTTAAGGCTGCCTTCCTCATGGAGATGAACTTTACTGAGAGCAGCGATGTCAGTATTAAGCCGTGATAGTTCATGGGCTATTAGAGCAGAACGACACTCAGGCCGTCCACTATCTGCAGAGTCTCGCATTGTTCTGATGTTCCAGCATGCAAGTGTTAGTTTATTTACACCTTTGGAGGCCAGTGTGTGCCTTTCTTTCTTTGCCTTGGTTTGACCACATCAGAAGATGCCCGTTGGCCATGGCTAGCCAACCAGGTAGTTGGGGATGAGCTTTCGTTAAGCCACCTTTTCTAGGCCCCTCTCCATATGGAGCAAGCAGTGCTTTCCTTTAAAAAGGCTGCTTGGTCGTTCAGGATGCTGCTGAACACGACTGGCATCTCCTGGGTCAGCCTCGAGCGACCAAAGTCCTGAACCGCCTGCATGCAGGAATGGGTCTGCGGCTTCCAGTGCATCTTTACACCTGCTGTTTCGTCCCTTACCTATCACTACAGGGCTTTTTTGGAATTGGATTTGTCCTCTGAGCCTGTGCAATGGATTTTTCTGGTGGAGCGCAGCGTGCACAGAACTGGCCTCACCCTTTAAACCAGAGGTTCATCTGCTGGCCTTGCAAGCATGGATGGTAGCAGTGAGGTCCTCAGGTCGTAGGTTTGATTAGAGTTTCCTTCTCTTAGATGGTTGACCTTACAGGGTTGGACGAGCACCATCTGCCCGGGTTTGGGATTAGAGTTTTCCTTCTCCTAGGACGGTTGCCACAAGGCTAGAGAGCCCATCCTGCCCTTTGACGCTCTTTGTCAGACCCTTCAGTTTTGACCTGTCTGGCATGGGAGACCCTACCAGTGGCTATTATGCCACTGCAAGCATAGCTCAAAACATCATTAGGGTACGCAAGCCTCTCTCCCACGACAAGGGGGCATCAATGTAGAGGTACATGTGTATATCTATCTGTATCTATCTAGGGGTCCTTTCACATTGTACAATATAGAACCATGATTCCCCTTCAACTGTCATGGTTCCATCATATGGAATCCTGGAGTTTATAGCTAGCTGAAGCATTCAAGCTCTCTGACTGAGTATTCTAAATGCCACCCCCTTCACATGGCAACTCCTAGGATTCTATAGAATAGAACCATGATAGTTAAAGTGGAATCATAAATCATAGTAGAAAGACTTAGGTCTACATCTAGTTCTAGGTCTATATTTATATGTATCTATAGTTATATCCAATGGGCCTATATACCTAAAGGCACCAGATCCCACCTGATCTTGGAAGCTAAGCAGGGTCAGTCCTGGTTAGTACTTGGATGGGAGACCATCAATGAATACCAGGTGATGTGGGCTATATATTTCAGATGAAGGAACTGGCAAAACCACCCCTGAGTATTTCTTGCCTAAGAAAACCTTATGAAATTCAAGGGATCCCTATAAATCAACAGGCAACTTGAATATATGCAAACAGAGCTATATCCATATCCATACCATATCTCTATCTCTGTCATCTCTAACTCTAGCTGCAGCTCTAGTTCTGTCTCTATCTATCTCTATAATCTCTGTCCTATCTCCATATTGCTGTTGGTATGTAAGAATGAACTATGCCAGGAAGACTGCTGCAGATATCAAATATTTGAAAAATACACACTTCAACGTAAGGTGGCAAGCTGTCTAGACAACAGGAATGATGCAATAATGTGGTCTTACACTTAGGGAAATGTGAGGTTTTGTTTGGTTCACTTGTTTTAATAAAAACTTTTTTTTCATTTTTTTCTTTCTTTTACAGGATGAGAAAACCTGAGGGTTTTATTATTATTATTATTTTAAAAAAAGCTTAAATGAAGCAACATGTATTTGTCCTTCTCTGCTTACAACTTTAGCCTGGCTGTAATGCTACCCTAAGTCTTCAGAAAGGGAAAGTTGCAAAACTGGAATGCAATCATGCATACATTAGGGAATATTGTGTGAAAAAAATTATATATTGACGAAGCTTGCATATAAAAATATACTTATGAAGGAAAATTGCACAAAATGTGTATGTTTGGGCAAAATGCATACAAATTATACAGTGTGGATTTTCATGTGTGTATATTTTAGTTGCAAACTATTGCAGAAATTCAACAGAACAGATTTGTGATGGAACATGTATGAAACTGACTGGAGTGGGACTGATTTATTCATCCCTATGGGAAATAGAGCTGTGTAACTCTCAGGAGGCTTGTTTGGTCATTGTTTCCAATGATCCTATGGTGAGGTCAGGTTTTGCCCTCTTCCCCATCCTTGTTTGAGACAGGTGATGGAAGGTTACTACATCAGTATATAGCATCATTCGGCCTGCATAAGGCCAAGCCAGAATATCTTCAAATTATTTCTAGGTGTTCTACCTTTCTTGAGTACAGCATGAATTCCTCCATTCTTCTCTTAGGAGGCTGAAGAGAATTATAGAGTAGTCCACATCTAGTCCAACCCCCTGCCATGCAGGAATACACAATCAAAGCATTCCTCACAGATGGCCCTCCAGTCTCTGTTTAAAAACCTCCAAAGAAGGAGACTCCACTGCCAAACAGCTATTATTGTCAGGATGTTCTTCCTAACGTTTAGGTGGATTCTCTTTTCCTGTAGTTTGAACCCATTGCTCTGTGTCCTAGTCTCTGGAGCAGGCGAAAACAAGCTTGCTCCATCCTCAGTATGACATCCCTTCAAATATTTAAACATGGCTGTCATGTCACCTCTTAACTTTCCCATCTCCAGGCTAAACATATCCAGCTCCCATACAGCATGGCTTCCAGCCCCCCCCCCCATTTTGGTTGCCTCCTCTGGACACGTTCCAGCTTCTCAATATCCTTCTTGATTTGTGGTGCCCAGAATTGGACACAGTATTCCAGGTGAGGTCTGACCAAAGCAAAATAGAGTGTCACTATTACTTTCCTTGATCTAGACACTATACTCCTATTGAGTAGGAATTTTTCTGAACCCTGATTTGGCTCTGGACACTTCTTTTTGCCTAGTCTACACTGCAGTGCAGGAGATGTGGTTTGTACTGTTTTATCTGATTGGTTGAGCCAGGATGGTATAGTGGTTTAAGCATTGGACTAGGACCCTGGGAGACCAGGGTTCATTTTCCTGCTAGGTCACTTTGGGCAAGTCACACTCTCTCAGCCTCAGAGGAAGGCAATGCCAAACCTTCTGTGAACAAATCTTGCCAAGAAATCACTGTGATATGTGTGCCTTAGCATCACCATAAGTTGGAAATGACTTGCAGACACACAACGAAAAAAAACAAGCATGGTTTGCAGGTGTGTCACAAATGATAGGGATGCAAAAACTCAGGGAGCTGAGCAATGGTACCTTGATGACCATCCTGAGGCAATAATGAGTGAAGAAATACAACCACACCTGCCTCTCACTTTCAGCCAATTTACAATCAGCTGGAAAGAAGGGAGGGTGCGAGTACTCTTTCCTCTATTTGTCTGACCAGCAATGGGGGGGGGGGAGAGTTGAGCATGGGACCTCCTTTTCATGTGAATGCACAATATCATTTTAATAATTATATTGTGCATTGCATTGTATTTTGCATTTTATCACAAAGATATACATTGGAAAAATAAGAGTACCTAATTACTAACTAATCTTTTTCAAGTAGAAATACAGGTCGACCCCTGTATCCATGGGACCGGTATCTGTATTAAAAAAAATGTCCTCTCTAGGCATTTTCTAGGTCTGCCAATGTGATCCTATGGTATGCTTCCTCCAGAAGTTGGGCTGGAAGTCATTCATTTCAATAGGGGTTTCTATTATCCATGGTTTCCCGTATGCATGGTAAGTCTGGGAACGTATCCTCAGAGTGATCTGCATATAAAAAAATGTATAATGGGATTGGTAGAGATGTTTTGTTTGTTTGTTTGTTTTTGCATTATATTCTTATCTCCACTTCTTGAGTATTGCTAAGCTAGTTTTTATTTAAGAGATGGTGTGTTCACTGAACAAATACCCAAACTGCTCTTTGATTTTATTGCCAAACCTTAATACAATGAAAGGTTTCAGGAACCTTTTATTGCTCAGTTGTAGAACTATTTTAAACATTTGCCCTTCTGCAGTATCCAGTGCCAATACCAAAGCATTGGAATAAATTTTGTAACAAATGTACATGCTGAAATAGATTACTATCTAATCGTGCCTCTGAATGTCATTGAAATTAAGTGCCATTTGCAAAATGTTCCTGCAATGGAAGTATTCGGGGGTAAACTTCAAGTTTAAGACTAATATACATGCCACATATAACCTCAAGTGTTGAGTCATGGAGATCCTAAGATGAGCATGTGATGAGGAATGGGCTTACTTGCCACAATGGGAGCCTTCAAGACAATGTGGTTACTTAACAGGAAGGTTAATGCAATCTCAAGTCTAAAACATCTCATCTAATTACACCATCATTGATTTCCACCACTACCTTCTTCCTGTCGCATCAAGATGTCATGATTAGGAAGTTCAGTGCTGGACTCAGGTATCATCCACAGAGGAAAAGCTGCTGAGACAAATATATCACCATCCCATTGGGTGATCCAGCCAGTGTTGCCTTTAAGCTGCTCATTATTAACAAATGAAATACGATGTCACCAAATCAATGCACGTTTCCATAAATTATCTGCAGGGTAATGTGTGATGAAAATGCAATGAGAAAGGTTAAAGAACAAGGGTCTGGTAGTTTTTGCCACCAAGAAATACTTGGTGTCAATTACATAACTTTTTTTTTTTTTTTTTTTTTAGTCATGTGTTGCTAATCATTAGCCTTTTCACCCATATTCCAAATGGAATAATTACCAGCAATAATTAGATGGGGAAATTGTTCTAAATGTATGGGCTGACATTTGGTTGCCTTGTAACAATTTACACATTAGTAGAAACTAATCTTTCAGGAGGTAGAAGCTAAGAGGCATACACATTTATGCTAAAGAAGGATAAAATTACATGAGAAATTATCAATTGATATTTAAAGATATGTCAAAGAAGAACATTGGCTGTCATCTCTTCCTGATGTTTTATTTATTTTCATTTCCTTAGAGAGCATGTCCACCTGCAGAGTTGTTCCATGTCGACAGGAAGTCAAGGAGAAGGTTTCTGGAGAGACTTCTGCAAAAGACTTCAGGTTGAGAAGGAAAAATTCCTTCACCCCAGCACACTGCCTTGAGCTCTGCCTTGCCAAATAAAGACAGCCTCTGGCTTGCCACATAAAGACAACAACGCCAGCCCTCACTCAACTTGAGGGCTTTAATCTTTGCAGTATATTTACAATAAATATACAGAGTATAGGACAATCTCTCTTAAACCAACAAACTAATTCGCCAACCACCATCCACAACAAACCCACACTGGAGATAATTCCCATCTCCTTTTTATAGGCAGTTAAACAATGCCTGTTACATCAGGCATCTCAGGTGTGCATACTCTCAAATGCTAACTCTCACACACACCTGCCACTGGAGCTTAACTACTTTCATTTCTAAGCTTACAGCTCTATCTTGTGGTCACATCCATGTCATTTCCTGACATTCCCCGCCAAATGACATGTGGTATGTCCCATGTGTCATTTACACCAATCCTTTTATATCCTGTCACCTTATTCACTGATACCTAACCTGTTAGTCAATTTCCTTTTACTTACAGGCCTGACCATCCCACCAAACATATCCTGGCTATACTCTGCCACACACACCAGAGCTTTGGTTTTCTTCCACACCTCCTGCTTAGTGCATGTTCTCCTGGCTCTTTCTGGAGTGTTTTCAGTTCTTTTTACTGCTGCCGCAGAAGAGGCTTGTCCCTGCTTTACTACGAAGAACTTTCCTTTCTGAGACCTCATGGGAATCAGGAATGTACCTTGACCACCATCAGTGTCACTGCTACAAACACTGGCCTGAGTGTCTTGCCCATGAGTCTCAACTTGTTCTTGTTTCACAGCCACTATCTCTGGCTTTGGTTGCAAGTCTAATGAAGTGCTAGGCTCTTCTGGAGTACCAGCCACCTTCAAAGTGCCCTGTTTACATGAAATTCCAGGCTGTTGTGACACACCTGGTTTCTCATCCCTGGATGCATGTACCCATCCATTTCCATTGTTCTTATCTACCACACTGGCTTTCTGTTTTACATCAACATTTTGGTCAGGGTGTACTCTCTTCCACCCAGCATGAGTCTCAAACTTAGCACTCCTTGAATACAAAATCCTATTCCCATCCATCAGGAACCTGTACTTGTTCCCCTCATAGCCGACAAAACGCAACCTTTGGCTTTTGGGCTGATTCTTTTTCCTGAACTGAGGAGGAATGTACACTGATGCAAATTGTCCAAACACTCTTAAGTACTTTAGGTTTGGTAGTCTTCCATATAATAAGTAGTATGCTGTTTGGTTTATCGCACTGCACCATGACCTATTTACAATATGACAAGCGGTTCTTGTTGCTTCTCCCCACAAATTTGCTGGCGCTCCAGAATCCTCTAACATACAATCCCTTATTTGGTTTATCATCCCAATCCTACGTTCAGCCAAACCATCCTCAGCTGGACATCCGGGATTTGTAGTGTTATGTTGGATCCCTTTCCGCCCAAACCACTGCTGCAAATTGCTACTTAAGAATTCCCCACCTCTGTCAGTCACAACAGTGCCAACTTTGTAGGGAAACTCCCTTTCAACAGAATGGACCCATTTTTTGATCATATCAGCAGCCTCACTTTTGGTTTTGAGCATTGCCACATAGGTAAATCTGGTATGCCTATCTACTATCAATAGGGTAAACCTGCATCCCCCTATATTCTTTACTTGATGCGGCCCTGATAAATCCGCATGTACAACCTGAAAAGGCCTCTGGGTTATGCATTTGCTTACCTTCGCTACAGGGTAAGCCTTGACCTTTACCTTTTTGCAAATAGCACAGCCCAGGTAACTTTTACAGTTCTCTACCTTGAACTCTGGGCAAACCTTCTCTAGGTTTCTCAAACCTTTGAAGCTTATATGGGCCATAACTCTATGAAGGTAATGAGCACACCCATCATGCAGTGACTTATTTGTTACATTCCCACACTGCACCCATGCTACCATTTGATAAATGTGATTATTCTTTATGGCTTTACCACATACTACTCCCTCCTTGGACACAATCCCCGCATCTCCTTTGAAAAGGATTTCATATTCATCACTGGTTAGGGATGCCACACTTACAAGGCTATTTAGTAGTTTTGGTGTACACAGTACATTATGAAATACCTTTTTTAAACCAGGAATTAATACCGAACCTTGAATCTCTACACTGCCAGATTCACCATCTGCAAATACCACAGTGTCTACTGCTGCTGGCTTTGGGCTCTGTAGTTTTTCCCTATCAGAGGTCATATGGTGAGAACATCCACTGTCCAAAATCAAGACAGACTGGTCCTTTTTCTCATTTACAACTCCCTCTACAGTAGTAGCAACCCCCCTCCCATCTAGGGGCTTGTCTTTTCTTTTTCTTTGTGAGTTCTGTCCTTTCTTTGCTGCAGAGACCTTAGGACAGTTCTTTATCTAATGTCCGGTCTCTCCACAGGAAAAAACATATCCATGTTCTGCAGAAGCAGCACTCCCTTCCTCAGACAAGGACATGGATTGGTTGGTTGGTTGTCTCCTCCAGCTGGTCACTCCCTTGAAGCGCTCCTCTGAGTCTCTCCTCTGTGCCTCTTCCAATATTCTGGATGCCACGAGGTCAACATTTAGATCAGCATCGGTTACTCCTTGGAGATTGTGCATTAGAAACTCCCAGTCACTGTTTAGACTACTCAGGAGTATAAAAGCCTTTTGGATTTCTTCTATTTGGATGCCATGCTCGCTGCACTCTGCAAAATTATCCTGCATCCTTTTTAAATGCACAAGCACGGATTCACCTTCCTGCTGTTTACAACAATACAGCTTTCTGCTGTGCAGCATTTTTGACAAGGTTCCAGCTGGTTGGTTGACATTCTCAAGAGCTTTCCAGACTTCAAACGCTGACCTCTTATCTCTGATCCTATTCAGCTGATTCGGTTCTAAAGCCAAAACAATTGTTGCTCTAGCTTTTTTGTCACCTATTAATTCATCCTCATTAGTAGGGTCAGGTTGTTTCTTTACATAGTCCCATAAGTCCTGCTTTATTAGCAAAGCCTGCATGCAAATTTTCCAGGAAGCATAGTTCTTCTCAGACAGCTTTTCAAACCTGACTGCTGTTTCCATGTTTGCACTGAGTCTGCGACTTAAACAGATGCAAAGAAACACACTGATAAACAGTCCAAGCAGGCTGCCAAAACCAATTAGCTTTCCAAAGCAAAAAGATAAGAGCAGAGTCCATGAGTAGACACACCTAACTCACTCCTTTCCAGGATTTTTCTCTTCAGCCCTACAGGAACACAAAACAGCTCACCAATTGCAGAACTATATCTCCCACAGTTTCTCAAGCATTGTCCACATGGACACTGGGCCCATAACCCTTGTTGGGGCATAGAAAGACGTTCTGTGTCCACCACAACCACCTGCAGAGTTGTTCCACATCAACAGGACGCCAAGGAGAAGGTTTCTGGAGAGACTTCTCCAAAAGACTTCAGGCTGAAAAGGAAAAATTCCTTCACCCCAGCACACTACCTTGAGCTCTGGCTTGCCAAATAAAGACAGCAACAAGGCCAGCCTTCACTCAACTTGAGGGCTTTAATCTTTGTTTGCATTATATTTACAATAAATATACAGAGTATAGGACAATCTCTCTTAAACCAACAAACTGCTTCGCCAACCAGCATCCACAACAAACCCACATTGGAGATAATTCCCATCTCCTTTTTATAGGCAGTTAAACAATGCCTGTTACATCAGGCATCTCAAGTATGCATACTCTCAAATGCTAACTCTCACACACACCTGCCACTGGAGCTTAACTACTTTCATTTCTAAGCTTACAGTTCCATCTTGTGGTCACATCTATGTCATTTCCTGACATGTCCATCTTACGCCCTGAAGAGATCCATGACTTTCCTGCAGAATAAGGATTTCATAAAGAGGAGAAGGTGGATTATTGTAGCACCAAGCAGCAGAAAAAGACATTTATGCCATGAGCTGGCTAAACTAGCTATGTGAGCTGAGTTCTCTGCTTGAGAGATGCTTTGGGGTGATAGTCAAACAACTGTAGGCCATGACCAAACTTGCTTGCTATGGTCTCAATCCAACATCCCCTCAGTGTAGTGTAAATATCTGCATGGGAAGCTATGCAATGCTGACCCATATTCCCTTGAAGCCACCCCTCATGACCATTCCATTCTTTGCAGCAAGAAGGCAGGATCAGAGGAGCGTCTTGCTACCTTCCCATACCCAGAAGCACAATGATTACAGAAGTACTGAGACCACCAAAGAACCTCAAGATCTCAGGTCTGATGTCATCATTGTAAATCTGGCTACAAGGATGTACCCAGATGCTTTTCCAGTCCTGCCTTTTCACCTGCCTATTCCTGCTTTGGAGCATGGAATAGTTATATGGGACAGATTCAAAGGCTTTACAATAAGTTGGGGGGGGGGCTTTGGTAACTGGAATGGGAGGAAGATAATACTAATTCCCACAGCACCCAAAAAGGAACATCTGCATGCATAAGAGACTCTATATCCCTAACTGGCCTAACAGTTGGAGCTTCAAAAAAAAAAAATGGTATAGGCTCAACTAGTTGCTACTTAGTTGAGTAGCCCCCCCCTTTTTTGTTTAATTTGGAGAACACAGGAGATTATCAGATATGGACAAAAAGCCGAAGAAGAGCACAAGAGGATGGTATCACTGTACCATGAATGGGTCCTGGTTTCACATAACTTTGCCATCCTTGCATGCTGACTCTGTGCTGCAGCAGTGAAAAGGGTGTTGCTTTTCATTGACGGGAGATCCCATCAATGAACAGTGACACCTTTTTCGTTGCTGCAGCACAGAATCAGCATGCAGGAAGTATGTGGGGATGATGACATTGTGTGAAACCAGGACCTGTTCATAGTACAGTGATGTCATCCTCTTGTGCTCTTCTATTTTTGCTGTGTCTGATAATCTCCTCAGTTGGTTGTGAAACGCAGGTTTTCCCCCACCTCATTTGCTTCATTAAGGGGAGGTGGGAAATGGATTGGGTAGTGCCATTTCTCCAAATAGATTGGTCATATCTGTAGGAAAGGGAATTGTGGAAAGAGAGTAATAAGTTAACCTCTGTTAAGTATCCAGTGGCACCTTTAGGGTGGAAGGGGAATTGCTGGGATCATCCTTAGGGCTGTGAGACTAGGGATGTAATGCTTCACCAAGTTTCTTCTCGAAGATAGCAAAGAGTAATGTCAGCAGTTTTCTTCTTGTTGTGAGAAAGCCTTTGAAAACCATGCAGTTTTCAAAGACTATTCACAATTCAGGACTTATTCTGTGCAAAAGTTGCACGTAGGTGTTTTGTGCAAAAACAGAAAATTCAGTTTTCTTTACAGAAAATGTTTTCTATTTAAATCAACCATGTACAAATTGTATGCAAAATAAAGCTCCAGTTGTAGCATTTTCTGCACAGAAAACAGCAAATTGGTATTTCTGCATTGAAATATTTTTTTTCTATATGGAGAAAATACTGTCTCCTGTTCAGAAAATAGTTTTGTACACCAAACAACCATGTGCAAATTTCGAGGAAAATAAGTCCTGAACTGCAAAGACTCTTGTCAGTCCAGGATTCTTCTCATCAGATTACCTCAGCACTTAAAAAACATGTTTTGTCAATCATTTTTGAATATTTTAAATATTCTTTCCATCTGTGTATGGGACCCAAATTGGGGAAATAAATCCTCTCTTCTGTAAATTTCGCCATTTGAGTATAGGATAGAGTCATAGAATCATGGAATTGGAAAGGACATCATGCGCCATCGAGCCAACCCCTGCTCAATGCAGGATCTCCAGGTAAAGCATCCTCAGCAGGTAGTAGTCTAGCCTCTTTTTGAAGATGTCCAGAGAAAGAGACCCCACCACCTCCCTCTGAAATTGGTTCCATTGCTGCACCACTCTTACTGTCAAGCCCTTCTAATGTTCCATTGATGAGACATGAGGTTCTGTCAAATCAAGGTTCATCTGTCAGATGTAAATGGATGATATACTGTTTGTACCTCAGGAAGGGTGGATCATTCATGGTACCCTGGTAGGAAGTACATTGTAATAGGCTCCATATAAAAATAGGTTCTTTGTATGTAGAACTATAGAAAAATAATAAGGTTATAAAGTTGTGGCTCTACTTCACTCAGTACATTCTCTTACATCCATTGTGGGTACAGTAGAAAATCTGATGGTTCCTCATAGCCAATGGAAACTTCTTTAACTGCCTTGAAAAGCCCAAGTGTATATGGAGATTTTCAGACGATCCTTGCCATGCAAGGATCACCCAGGACAGTTTTGTCGCAGCAGAGTGGCAGGGGGTCAACTTCGGACAATGCCGTCGCTGCTGCGAGATCGTCGGTCCCTCTCGTGCTAAGGCTTGGAGCCTGCCGCACTATATTCAGCAAGATTTTATTCACGAAGGTTGTCCGTGAATAAAATCTTGCTGAATATAGCGCGGCAGGCTCCAAGCCTTAGCGTGAGAGGGACCGACGATCTCGCAGCAGCAACGGCATTGTCCAAAATCGACCCCCTGCCGCGCTACTGCCACGAAACTGTCCCGGGCGATCCTTGCGCGGCAAGGATCGTCTGAAAAATCTCCTATGACTTACATACAAGCTGCATATGAAATCATTTCAAATCATTCTAATTCAAAATATTTCAACAATATGTATATATTATATGTAGTTGGTTTTGGAGGGCATGGTGGTGATGGGGCAGAGATAGACTGGTAAAGAGTAATTATGCTTTCTGTTGTCATGGGTTTCCTCTTCCTTTTTGTCCTCCACACTCAAAAAAGACTCCAGATATAGGTTAGAAATTATTGCTCATTCTTACTGCTTAATGAAGATTTGCTTGATAAGCTCACACATTCATGAAGCCAAATCAGAATGAGGGTTAAAATGATGAATGAATCAATTGGTTCCCCCCGCCCCAGTTGTAAATTTGTTTTCAGACCCAAATACCTAGTTGGTGTGTTGTTTTTGTTGTTTTGCATAAATTGAATAAACTCATATATATTTTTATGGGTGTCTTAATACATGAACTTTTGTTCACAACTTTGGAAATATACACAATTCCCAATGCCATTTTGCTAAGATAAGTAATTTTAACATTATCTTCATGAATATATACATTTTCCTGTGACCTTTTCGCATATACCATTTGGCTTACAGTTTTGGATAGAAGAATTCCATTACAAATTTGTAGAAGTGCAAATGTTGAAGGTTAATTGGGTCTCAGTCCAAATGTTCATTCAACCGTGTGATACTAGGTAAGTTCAGAATAAAATGTATACCAGATTTCTCTTCCATTTCTGGATGGCAGTGCTGCCTGTCTTTATGCTGATACCTAGGCCATGTCCACATGTCCCCTTAATCTGGGACCAGTGCAGAGCATTATCCAGACTGGCCATGATAGTGGCTGCATGCACTGGGCCGAAGAAGTACAAATAGGATTCTCTGGTTTTTCTTCGCAAACAAAGATTCAGAAAGGACTCATACCACACTTTATGCAAGCACGCTGATGACTAAAAAGGCCAATCCGAGATGAACAAGTCCAGTTGCAGAAAGCACAGCAGAAGGTCTCCTTGGTTGATGTTTCCAGGTTGTGATTCTTTCTGCATTGTTGTTTCTCTTCAAGACGTGTTCGGTGTGAGTTCTCAAATAAGGCTGCAGCATTGTGGATAGTGCGTCTCCATGCCTCCCGATGTGAGACCAGGGCAGACCATTGTTGGTGATCAATTTGGCCAAGCCTGAGAAGTTGTTTCAGGGAATCCTTGTATCGCTTTTTTGGAGCACCCCTCTTATACTGACCTGTGGTGAGTTCACCATAGAGTACTATTTTTGGGAGGTGATGGTTCTCCATCCTAGAAATGTGCCCTGCACAGTGCAATTGTGATAGGATTCAAAAAAGCATAATAAATGTGCAGATTCATCTCAGCAACCAGGCAGTTGCTAAAAAGCCCATCTGAATAAAATGTTATTTGCCAGCTGAGAGAAGGAAAACAGGGAGAAAACCAAGATTGCCTGCTCTGGAAGGAAATTCCACAGCCTGTAAATGTCCACTGAAGAAACTCTCTCTTAGGTCCCCAAGAAATATGTTTCTGAGGATAGTAGGAGCGAGAGAAGGAAACCCTGAGTTCTGAAAGACTGGACCCAAGTTGTATTACTATGGACTTTATCAGATGCATCAAGAACACATAATAAGACACAATAATAACACAAAAGGGCAAAATTATAAGACTATGTTGTCATCCAGTCATTCTAGGGGCATAGCACGGGCATGAATAAGGCATCACTTTTTATTGATAGCTTAGCTCATCAATAAAAAAGTGACGTCTTGTCCACACGGACACTACATCCCTGGAATGGCTGAACAACAAGGGCTTCTGATAATTTTGCCCTTTGTGTTATCATCAGGTCCTTATGACATGATTTTGGATGCAGTTTTTTGCCACATTTTCCTGCGTCTGATAAAGTACTATGTTTTTCATGCTCTGGCCACTGAGGGAGAAAAGAGCAGCCAGCTTTTCCTGGGCTTAATCTCCTCTTTCACTGCCTTCCTCCTTTCCTTGGCTATTGACACACTGCAGAAAAAAAATGCAGTTTGACATTGTTTTAATGATCATGGCTTCATACTATGCAATCCTGGGATTTGTAGTTTGTTGTGTGGCACCAGAGCTCACATACAGAGAAGGCTAAATATCATAAAACTACAAATCCCAGAATTCCATAGCATTGAGCCATGGCAGTTAAAACAGCATCAAACTGGATTATTTCTGCAGTGTTGTCAGCTGCCCTTGTGTGTCCTGTTTGGCTTTTTTGTTTTGTTTTTTAGATTGCAAGCCTGAGGGCAAGGAACTAACAATTTGCAAGCTACTCCGGGAGGCATTTCTGGCTGAAGGGTAGGGTATAAATACTCTAAGTAAATAAGCAAACAAATGAACCCCATAGTGTTAATTCTAACAAAAAAATCATTATGCAGATTTTAAATGATTTCTTGAGTACTCATGAATCAGAATATTTACCAAATGTCCATTTTCTCCTCTTGTAGGTTTTCTATGAGGAAAACCTATCTGGCAAGAGGTAAACTGGTAGGGCTCTCCTTTGCTGTTTAATATTCAATATCAATAGTGTGCTTAAAAGCTATGCATTGCAGACCTTTTTTTCTTCCTTGAAGAATGATTAAATAAGAAAAAAAATCCCCATAGCTGCTATTATTGTCATGAAAAGTCATGAATCATTTGACAAAACTAATTAAAACAAAGAGAGGTTTAATATTGCAGATAAATCTGAGATGAAAAGGCTTTTTTAAAAAATGAAAAACAAAAATGATAAACGGCAATCCAGGCATTTTTCTTCTTTGACATTGCAATGTAGCTCAAGAAGATCTATCGGGTTCTAGAGAGCATCTGAAATAATGAAGACAGAGCATGACCACAAAGGGGAAAAGTGCATACAAACCACAAAGAATTAGAAATGATACAAGTCTGGTGCTTCCAAAGAATGAGGCATTATTTCATTTCAGAGAGTGAAGAAGCCACTGCATTATGAGTGAAGAGAGGTTTCATGTTTGAAGTACTTTTTTTTTTTTTTTGGTGCTGTCATAGGAGTAGCTGTAAAATGTCTAAGATCCATTGCTTTCAGTGAGTCTACTATAAGATAGCCATTCTATTACTGTTACCCTAAGAGGTGGGGGGTGCTTTAGAGCCTCACCTGTGATGCTAAAATCTCTCTTATTGTCTGGGGGAATAATTAGCTCAAACGGAAGCCTGCAAGAGGTGAGTAAGTTTGGGGATCTTTTCACCTATGTATACCAGTACTAACTGTAGAGGCCACTCCAGTTTAAAGTAAAATAAAGTAATTTTATTGGAAATAACACAAAGTGAACGCACATACACACAATGCACATTCCTAAGAACCACACAAGGCTAAAGCAAAATGAGGCAGAAGGATTAGATAGAGGGAGAGATTTGGGAATATACAGAGATAGTTACCAGTGCTGAAGAGTAGAGTTTCATGCATCAAAGATACTCTGAGGGTGGCAGAAGAGGTTCTGATAAAGGGTGTACCAAGAAAGAGAGTGGGTGGGTTCATTCACTATGGAACACTTTACTATTGTTGGGGGACTAATATTTATACCCTATTTTATATCCAGAAGGGGTACTCTGTTTAGGATAAAGCCCAGATGGCTTTCCTTTGGGATATACAAAGAAAAACAAAACTCAACTGATTGTGTTAATGACTGGGAGGTAGGAATTGATGGGTTTATGACAACCTCACAAGGTTGGACAGGAGGGGTATAGGAGAGATTTCTGTAGGACTTGATTAAGGAATGGTCAGTTAATTCTTTGGACTTTTTCAGATGAACCTAAAATCTGGAAGAAGCCATCAGGAGAGGAATGCAGCTGCTGCACGGCAGGGGGCAGTTTCTGACGACGCTGTCCCTCTTGCGTTACCTTCCATGTTCCTTCCATGTCACATGGAAGGAAAAAGTGCCAGTTTTTATTCATGAAGAAATTTTATTCACAGACGGCTTCTTCCAGATTTTAGGTTCATCTGAAAAAGTTCTTTGAATGAATGACTCATTGCTGAGGCACCAAAGGATGGAAGAAAGGATTAGCACATACCTTCTCAATGACTGTGTTTACTAAGGGGCTTCTGCACAATCATAATATGGGCTTCCTTGCTATAATATTTCTAAGACACATCCCTGGTCATTGTGACCTCCAACTGACCTTTTTGGCTTGCCCCAGCCAACCTGACCCCAAAAGTGTCAAATATTTCCAATTATACAATATCGTAGAGAGGGGTTAGTAGGACATGCTAACACTATGCTCAGTGAGAAATGTGAAAATCACAAATCACAAAAGCCCTAATCCTTTTAGGATACAGTACAAGCTTGTTTTACCTTTTGAAACCCTACAAAAACTAGCTCCCCTGTCTTTCAGCCCTCATTTCTTTTTACCAGCTTGCTTGGGATCTGTTTTCTATGAACACCAGGCTTCTCATTTACCCAAGGGTTTCCTCTTTTTTGGCTCAGCTTTGCCATTTTCCACTTGCTCCTCCTACTCCTTAAATTGCCTGTTTGAACATTTGCAGACTGCTCCTTCACTAATTATTAGTCTTGATTCTGCTGTGTCTGACTCCTACCTGCATTTTTTTGCCAAGTTCTTTTTAGGTATCAGGTTGGTAGACCTTTTATGATTATATGGTCAACTGTACATCTTTTGGTACACACTTTTCTTGTTGTACACACTTTTCAAGTATTTATCTAAAGATATAAAGAAAAGATATGTGTCTGCTTTTATTAATAGCCTTGAAGACCAGAAATTTGAGGGGGGGGGGGATGAAATACATGTCACCCCCATATCCATGGAACCAATATCTACAGTTTCAGTTATCCACAACTGAAAAAATAGGGCACATACCATAGGGTCATGTTGGGAAATGCCTAGAAAGATGTACTCTCTAGGAATCACTACGTTCTCCTGTGCAACTCTGTGGTATGTTTGTACCAGAAGTCCTTTACTTTAATAGAGGTTGCTATTATCCATAGTTTTATCCATAAGCAATAAGTCTGGGAACATCTCCCCCATGGATATGGAGTGACCTGTAATGTAAATTTCTTTTCCATTCTTAGTACCTATGTATTTGTGTACTTGTAGGGGGGTTATAAATGCTCTTTTACAAGCAACCGACAAAACAGTAGTCCTGATATAACTGCAAATATGGTTGTATCAAGGTTCCCCACCACAACCAATTGGTTTTTTTCAACCAGTAGGACCATATGTACACATCAAATGCTACTCAAAAAAGGATATTGAATCAGCCGTATTTGCAATTACATGAAAATTCTTATTTTGTCTTCCAGTGTTGTGTCAATGCACATGTGCAGAACACTGAACTGGAGGAACTGAAAACTTCATATTCCCATTTTAGAACTATTTTTTTTTTAATTATCCTACAGAGGGTTTAAATGACATACTCTGCACATTTAATGGATCTGGAGAGCGGTTCTGGGGGGGCATACAGGATCACCTTACTCACTACCAAATCCTCCTGCCCTCAACGCTTAAGGGATTATCAGGATGATGAGTTACCATCTAACATTTTAGAGAAGAAAACTAGGAAATGTTATGGTCAAGATGGCAAAAGTTATTGAGGAGCAACAGACAAGGTAGTAGAGGCTGTAGAAGTTTGCTTTTGCTTGAGTCTACAAGAAAAGACAAGATTGTTCCCCTTGATGTCATCTCTCCAATGGAGCTAAAAGGGTGCAAATTACTTCTGCACGTTGAACTCGGTTTGCAGCCATTGAAGTAAGCTGAGGACAAAGGGGAAAAATGGAAAGAGAATATAGAAACTGTGACATTTTAAAACAAATTGAAATAGTAAGGTGACAAAGGTTTAATTGGGACTGTCCCTGCAAAACCAGGACAGCTGGAACTATGGAGTTCCAATTCATACAGACAGCTCATAGAGGTCCGAGGATCATTCCAGACCATTGTGGGTAGGGATTAGCAAAGAATAAAAGAAAATGGTGGAGAATATTTGAAGAAAAGCTGTACATTTGCTATATTTTTCTTGTTCAGGAGTATGAAATATGGTGTGTGTGTGTATTTCCTCAAGGTGCGGGAGTCTTTTTGAGGCATCTCTATTACCTCTAGATAATGGGTGATTAATGCCTCATTTTTGGGCTTCACACAGGCACTTGAGCGGCCACCCTGGACTGGATATGCTTTTCATTTGACTGAGATCTTCAGGGCTCTTATTACTGAATGTTCTTATAGTGGAACAAAGCCCAGAACAATAAAGTAGTGGAATGAGTAAATCAATACAGAGCTAGTATCTTTACTTCTCTTCTATTATTATGGAATAGGACACTTCTGGTTTTGTATGACCATGTTCTCAGCAAACAATGCTTCTCTCAGGAGGATATTTTTCTGAATGTGTTGAGTCTGTCTGAACTTGATAGTCCTTGGGAATGTTCCACCCATCCTAATATGAAAATCAATGGGTCCCAAGAGGAAGGATATTTCTATCATTAGATCAGTTCCCTACATAACCTTCACACAAAATGACTTGATGTGTAAGCAGTCTCATGCAATAGGGGATAACATTTATCTGAGAGAAGTTTGTTTATAGGAGTTCCGTGTTTGGATTTCTACATTCTCTCTGTGTGTGTCCTTCGTTCACATTTTCATGTAGATATTTAATGCAAGGTTGTTCTAATTGCCAATATTCAGACAACTACTTAATTATGTACGCTTAACTCAGTAAAGTATTCTGGCCCAACCTCTCTTTCTCCCTCCAAAACTACCTTAACAGCTAGCAGCCAGACTGGGTACTTTATCAGATCACCCTCCCTTTCTGTTCTTTTGCTGGCATAATTTGTGGTGTTTTTATGCGGGCAAAAGAACCCCCTTTACCACACTTACCTCTCCTATCTGGTGAAAAGACAGTCCCAGCAATGACAGAATAGTGAATGGAGCTCTGTTCACTTCCTGGAATGAAATCTCAGTGATTCTCATGAGAAGACACTAGTGTGGGAAATTTAAAAATAAAAGCAAAAATAACACACAAAAAGTAAAGGAAAGCACAAAAAACACACTTTAAAAGTCCCAAGTAATTGGGGGGGTGGGGTCATAAAAAGGATGTCCCCCCTGCCTGGCTGGCCCAATCTCACCTGGAAGTGTTTGCCCATTGATGCTGCATTCACATGAGTACAATGGTGCACAGATTCAAACGCTGGCAATGCCAGCAACAAATTGTTATGGCTGATCTATTGGTGAATTGGGCTGTCATTAAAAAAGTACAGCTTTTGGATGTTACATGCTCACGAAACGACAATGTTGTCTGGTACGTGCACCCTTTCATGATTATTAGGTGTCCTTAAGACTCCGTATTTAACTGGTCTGATAAAGTCCCTGGGTGAGGGAGGTCTGTTCAGCTGGAGACTGGGAGGCAAAAATGATGTCATTTGCAACCTCCTCCCTTCAGCAAGGAAGGCTGTATGAATCTGAGATTGCAATACTGAAGGCTAAGCCACTAAAAAATGGAAGATTAGTCCTTAAAATTGAAAAAAATATTTTTTTTAAAAAAAAATCCTTCCATCTATTTTTTTAAAACCACAGCTTTATCCAGAGAGGTTCACAAAGATTAGTAGTATAAGAACATATCCACCAAGGCACTACCTTCCTTTGGTGCTGGTATTGTGTGCTCCTGTGAAGCAAGAGGCTATGTTGATGGTAGCATTGCTGCTGGTGGGGTTATCCCATGTCAGAGAGGCTTTTGCTGAGAAGCCAGACTAAATGTGCCAAGTAGTTAGTGGGCAGCAGCAGAAGTGGAGGGGAACACTGCCAGATAATCTCTCAGAGACAAGCAGTGGCAAACTCTTGTCAGTACTGCACAGAAAAAAGATACTGGTAAATCACTTCCCAATGTCTTTCACCTAGAAAACCCTATGATGAAACAATCCAAAATGAAACAAGAGATAGTCTCAGAAGAGATAGTCTCAGAAGATGAGATCCCTAGGTCAGAAGTCACTCAAGCAGTAGTAGAGAAGAGCAGAGGACACGTACAAGTAGCACTGTGTCTAATGATGCAACTGGACACAAGCTGAAAGGATGTTAAGCTGCTAATATTCTCAGATGTGAAAGGAAAGTCCAAAGTTGTATGACACAAATATGAATCTGGGAAAACTAGACAAAGTAAAACAAGAAATGGAATGCATATGGGTGAGTTTGCAGGACTAGAACAGAGCTTTTGGTGATAGGGTGTCTTGGAGGTCTCTCATTCATACGATTGCCCTAAGTCTAAGCTGACCCATTTGTGATTAACAATAAGAATGCATGACTAAAATAATAGGCCTGATGGATCAGACTGAACCCTGTATAATTTTCTTTTCCCACAGTCACCAGCCTGATGGTGTTGAGAAGCCAGGAAACAGGACATGAGTGCAATAATACCCTCCTGTTCATATTTTCCAGCAGTAGTTATCAGAGGCATCTTTTTTTCCCTGATACTGGGGGCAATACACACACGCACACGCACACGCACACACAGACTGGTTTTTATTGATAGCCATATGACAGTTTCTGCCTTCAGATTTCTAAAAGAAAACCCATGAAACACATGATGTTGGAGTTGTTTGCCAAGACACCCCCACTGGACCCCACTCTCTCAGCGAACCTTCTCCCTCACTCCCATTGTCACCAACTGTTTCTCTTCCTTTTCCCCATCATGTTTAGCACCTGCTTCTTTGACAAGGAGGCAATAAGAAAGCAGGCAGTGTTAGCTTCTACTGCTCCTCTCTGTTACTAGTTTTGCTTGCTTGCTAAGCCCTTCTGGACAGAATGAGGGGATCAATGAACAAGCAGTTGGCTATGGTGGAACAAGTTTAAGAGGCTCTTGCCTATGGTCCCCCGATAAGTGTCCGGACTAATGTATTCAACTATGTTAGTCCTTCATATCATCTTTTCCATCAAAATATCATGGAGGTACTAGGTAAAACACTTCATAATGTAGCATCTTATACTTCATAATGTAGCCTCATATGAAGGGTCATTTTATCCCAACAAATGCTCCTGAGGTGCTGTAGGGAGCCAAGCACAGTCTGAAGAGGCTTTTTCACCATATTTCTGGTTGTTAAAGATGAGGAGCCTTTCTGAAAAAGAGAAAGATTGAGAGAGAAGGCAATCCTAATTAAGCACCAGAAACATAGCTAAATAGAGAAGGATTCAAAGTTGGACTTTTAAGACCTAAGCACTCAAAGCACTCAGGATGGACAAATCTATTAGTTTTGCATTTTCCAACATTCAGAGACATTATACTTTAGGCTCTCACCACTGGATTTATGAGGAAGTTTGTGAATTCTGGAAAGTTGCTGTCAAAAAGCTGTCCCTAGTCTCAACTGCATGGAGTAATCAGTAGGGCAACCAAGTGGGCCAGTAAAGCTGTCTTGCAACAGGTGATTCAGCAGACATCCTTTAGTCTTTTGCAACTGGAGGACTGGTTGAACATCAAATGGCCTTCAACCAGTGACAGCACTTGGGGATGTAGAGAGGTGGAATGGCACCAGGTGACACCATCGGGGGGAAGGGTGACACCCACCTTACAACTTTATCAGAGCAGGCAAATATAGCATCATAAGGATGCCTAATGATAGCAAAAGGGCGTGCATACCAGACAATGTCACCCTCTTGTCATCATGTAATGTAAATGAGGCATACTTTTTTATTGATGGGCCAAGCCATCAATAGATCTCCTGCTCCACTTTTGTTTGAATCCTCATGACCTTTTGCTCATGTGAATGCAGCGTCAATGGGCAAACACATCCAGTTGAGATTGCAACAGTGTACTTTGGAATTTTTAAAGTGTGTTTTTGTTCTTGTGTGAACTTTTTGAGTTTTTATTTTACTTTAATTTTTGAATTTCCTATGCTAGCATCTTCTCATGGGAATCTGCAAGATCTCAGCCCCGGAAGTAAATGGAGCTCCATTTGTGCTCCATTACTGCTGGGGAAGCCTCGTTGATACTTGCAAAGGTAGGTCTGGTGTGTGTGTGTGTGGGTTCTTTGCCAGCATAAAAACACAATTTATGCCAGCAAAAGAACAATAATGGGGGTGGGGTCTGATAAAATCCTTAGTGACACCACAGCCTTCAACAGTAGACCAGTGGAACTGGTGATTTTCCTGAAGAAAGAACAAAAGGGCTATGCAAATACACTTGCAGCAATTCAGCCATGAGTTGAATGTCATTGACCCAGGCTGTGGCTTAATAAGTGCTGCAAATTGGATAATTGCACTGTCAATGCCAAACACAACCAGCATTTGCATGTGTTTATGCATGAGTCCTCCCCTCCCCGGTATGTTTTCTTCTTTCTTGTCAATCCAGATAGTGCTTTCCTTTATTCTTAATGTGAAAAAATATTCATGACTATACAATACAACAGCATTTGGGGAAAGATTTATCCTTTCAACCACAGCAGTTATTTATGGAATATACTAAGCCCCAGAGCAATAACTGTTCATTTGCTTTCATACAATAGGCTCATAAAAAAGGGAGAGGTATACAAATAGGAAGCTTATTAATAAAGCCAGTATCCTGCTGTGAAAAAATGTGGATTTTCTTATCTGAAGTGCTAATGAGAGTACACCTGCTGGAAACAGGAAGCCCTGAATGTGCAGTAGAGATATATGACAATTATTACCCTTCTGGCCTTGCTCTAGACCTTTTATTGGAAGGGAAATTATGGATAATGTGATGCAGAGGACCAAAAAACCCTGAGGAAATGGGAAAAGAAGCAAACTGAACTTGACAAGCTGTTACCACCCCTCCCTAGATGCCACCAGTAGGTCATCTAAGAAACATCTTGCCCTGGAGGAATGGTAGAAGAGGCATAAACAGATTGCTGAATTATTCTCATCTAGTTCTGTTTTGGCTCCTTCCTCTTCAGGTGTCATCTGAGGTGGATCTGAGAAACGGCTTTATCCTGAGGACACAGAAGGAGAAGACACAACTTGGTGAGGGGCTGCATCTATCTTCCAGTGATGGAACCTCCATCCCCTAAGTGCCTTCATACATACAGTAAGGTCTTCTGAAGAACTGTCTTCTGCTGAAGGTAAGGGAGATGAACTTATGAAGAAGAATAAAAAGGAGAAGAGAAACAGAGGAAGAGAAGAAGAAGAAGAAGAAGAAGAAGAAGAAGACACCAAAGACCATAATAGTCCAAAAGGAAATATATATCATGCAATCCTGGGCACAGTTGGGTCAAGAATCCCATCCAGCTGGGCATCTGAATCAACCACCACTATCATGCTTTCCTTTCCTTTCCCTTCCCTCCCTTTCTCCCAAACCTTGTCCTCCTGTTTCATACCTTTAAGACTATAAGTCTGAAGGTGGGGGCTGTCTAATTACTGAAACATGCAGTGGGATTCTCTTGTTGTTGAGCCCTGGGGAGCAACATTTAAACAAGTAAGCAGCAGCAGCAACAACAATTTATCATCACCACCACTACTCAATATATTGCTCTATATGAGGAATGGGTAGTCCCACCTTTCAGATTTATTTTGGATTGCATCTCCTTTCAGTCTTAGACAGCACAGCCAACAAAAAGGATTGCTGAGAGCTGGAGGCTTGCACTTTGTCCACACCTGTTCTAGACTAAAAATGGGCAAATGTTTGTATCGCCCAAACTGAATCTGGCTTCTGGGTCTGGCAATATTATCCATCCTCTGACATTATAAAACAAAATTTTAATTTAAGGTGGGGTTAAAAAAAGACAACATTAATTCATGGGAGAACTTTCAAGTTCTATTGCAGTTGTATTTACAAAATTTTCAATTTTCAGTTTCAAAGAATAACAGGGTTCACGTGTTATTTTTATTTTTTATTTTTTTATAGATATGAAAAATAAAGGGGAAACAAGAAAAAAAGGACAAAGGGAAGATACATATCCATAGAATATAATCATAGGCTAGGTATGTACACTACATAAACTGACCATATATATATCCCCCCAAAATCTGCTTGAAGTTGGCCAAGATCCTGTTTAAGCACATGGAAGTGACCCATGCAATTCTGGTTTGTTCACCATCCTGGCAGCCATCAAGCTCCAGGATGGTCTGTTTGCTGATGATGATTATTTTTACTGGTGGGGAGTAGAGGAAGGAGCCAACTCAGATCAGAAAGATGTGGTTGCTCTTAGTTGGACAGGGGTGAGAAATTAGGGTGTGCTCTCAGAGGAAAACATTCTCATTTCCCTTCCCTTAGCAACCCAAACCATCCACATATTCTCTGAACTGCTCCGCCTCTCTCTGCCCCCCCCTGATAAGCAGCAGTGGGGGTGGCATCTTAAGAATTACCCCCCCCCAAAAAAAGACAAAACACCTGAATAATTCATGTGTACTCGTGTATCATTTCTACACAGAAAAAGCAATTAAGACCCTCCGACCTCTGGAGGGATAGTGAACATACAGAATAGGAGTATAAGTTATTTTGCTATGATAAAGACATGCAAGAGCCAACCATGCTGATCATCAGTTATGTTTGAAGTCACAAGAATATAGTTCAAAGATAACATGAGCTTCTACGAATATTAACCGATAGAGGAAAGAGACAGACCACTGTTTTGTACCATGAGTACAATTTGTAATTAAATGAAGTATCTACAACATCTTTCCTTCTTAGAACTCACTGGAGAATACAGCCACTGTTCCCAGGTTGATCCTCACAAAGACTTTGTGAGATAAATTCAGCAGACAGGGTGATTGCCTCAAGGCTCCGAATGTGCTTTGTAGCCGAGTAGGGATTTGAATCTGATCTTCTTGTCAGAATCCAGCACTCCATCCATCATTACACCACTTTTCTTGATAAAATGATTGATTTTTCTCTTGCTCTCCTTTGAGACTGGTGATGGATAGTAAATGTGCCACCTACACTTCTGTGTTATAACTACTTCTGCAAGCTTGCAGTGCATTACTCCAATGATGGATGAAAGTTTACCTGTGCCATAGCTCAGGTCCAAACTAGATGTGACATATAATGTCATGTATCTTTTTCCTTCATTTTTTTTCTTCCTCATAACTGAAACCAGACTCTGGAGGCTCTGAATTTGATTAAAGGAAAACCCAGATGAAGATAATGTTTGACCTTTCCAGAGCCTAGAACTAACTAGTTACAAATAATGGCTGTCACCCTGTTAGAGAATTGCTATAGTTTAAGTCAGACTTTCATCATCACTTTATTTTAGTCACTTGGAGGATGGAATTCTGTTCCAACCATGCAACAATCAAATCCCTTCACAAAACTGCCTTGTAAACAGCAGAGCCCCTCTTTCACATGCAGCCATTTCTGTATTGTTAGAGATTGGAGTTTGAGCAGCTATTTGGACATGTCCAGATATTTTCCTATAGCTGGACATGCTGCAAGGACATACTCTGAATAGAACTGCCAAGGACCCCCTGATTTCTCTGCACAAGATGTTTAACTAGAGGGAAATGCCCTGATAAATCTCCACTCACCCCCCTGCTCTCTAACAGCATGGAAATGGATGCTGACATGATGAGTTTTAAGGGGCTAGAATGGAAAGATATTGCCATGCGATACATGCACATCTCCCAATGAAAGATCTCAGCCATTAGGTTAATTCCAATTTGTAATTCCCTTTTACTGCAATTAAGGGATAACTAAGGGCTTGTCTACACAAGCCTAATAAAACATTTTGGGGGCATCCTAGGGCCAATCTGTGCAGATAACTCTGGGCCAAAACTCTGAATCTGGACCAAACCGTTCCCATGACATTCAGTCAGTTCAGTCCCCAAAATGGTTTAAACCCCTCTTAAAATGCTTTTAAAAACTCAAAAAAAAAAAAAAAGATTATTCTGGCCAATCCGGCACAGTGCCCAGTGATTTATACCCAATCGCTGTGCCGTAAAGCAAACTGCAGCAAAACTGCTGCAAAACTGCTGCAAAAGGCAGCAGTGTCTGCCTCCCTTCAAATCAACCAATCAGGGCAGGGCTGCCCTGCCCTGATTGGCTCTCTTTTTTGCACCCCTTACCAGCCCATGGAGCAGGCTAGGAAGGGGAAGAAAAACATGGCGGCTCCCATGCTGGCTGCTATGGTGGAAGAGGAGCCATAGGAGAGCCAGACAGGACCCACTAATAGAGCCTCCGGCAGCAAGCAGAAGAGTCCAGCAGCTCCCTTTTTCTTCAAAAAGCTGCTTTTCTACTATAGGATATGTGATACAGATATGATTTTAAGAGGGAAGGAAAAATAAAAAAGAAAATTTTCTTCTAACCTTTCCCCTATTCAAACGCTGTTCCTCCCTACACTGATTTTAGATTTAACACATGTGCGCGCATGCACGCGCGCACACACACAGAGGACAAACCTACATTTCACTTTGTGTCACATCTAGTTTGAGTCTCAATCTGCCAGAAATGATTGACAGCACAGATTCTCAGAGCCATAAAAATGGATTTAAAGACTAAGCAAGTACCCTTATAACCTGGATGATTTGAGGAAAATTGAGAGGATAAAAAAGAAAGAAAGAAAGAAAGAAAGAAAGAAAGAAAGAAAGAAAGAAAGAAAGAAAAGAAAAATCCTCTTAACCTGAACTTTAATTATTGGATTAAAAGTTCATTTTAATTTTAGAAATCTGAACCTATTCATTACTCATTTATGTAAGGGTGGATGGTCATGTTACTGAGGCTCCAGCTGCTGCAAACACTCCTCTTTTTCCTGCTGGGACAGAGCGGTGACTGACGTGCATGGCTGTGTGACTAATAACAATGAGGGTCACTGGGAGAACTTAAAGGGCTAATTTATTTATTTTTAAGCCAAAGTAAAGCTCGGTTCTTTCAATATTTGCATTGCAGTGCTTCCTTCTATTGCATATTCCCCAATTTCTTTTCAGCTATGTTGACCTTTGCTTTCTCTCATCAAAACATCATTTCAGTAAAACAAGACAATAGAGAACCATCAATTTATAGATGTTCTTCATCTTCTTCAGAGCCCTTCATTCATGGACATCAGTCATTCAGGATACAACTGATGGTACTGAGTCCAGTAACATCAAGAGGACTATACGTTCATCACCCTGCTTATATAGGATGGACAGATTGCAACCCAGAGATCTTGCCTGCTCCTTTAAACATGCATAATAGATAATAGATAATAGGTATTAGTAATATAGAGGATGGATAGGTATGAACAGATATGCAATAGCTTAAGAAAATATTTGGTGTGTAGGAGGGAAGTCTTTTTAGAGTATAAGTGTTAGGCAGATGTATATAAATATTTGTACATACAGAAATTTTGGAGTTGTGGGGATTATAAATAAATAGTTTTATTATCAAATGGTTGTATTTTTGTTGTTGTTATGTTTTGTTTTTCTTTTTTTCAAATATTTGTTTCAATTGGACAATTGTGATAATTCTTTCTGTTGTTTTTTTGATCCCTTGTTGTTGTATATGATATATACACACACACCAAATAAAAATTATTATTAAAAAAATAAACATGCAAAGGCAATGAGGATAGATATAGTCACAACAGTCACAAATATTTTGTTTCCAGTGAAGTTACCAAATACTCCAGGGTAAATATTTCACACAAATCAATATAAAATAGTTTCATGACTGCTTTATGTGACAGCACACCCACCCCACATCACTCATGGTGACTTTAACTTTGAGGACCTTTCACACTGTACAGTTATAGCACTATGATTCTACTTTAGGTGCCATGGCAACACCCTATGGGATCCTGGGATTTGTCATTTTAGGGAGGGCCGTTTAGAATTCTCAGACAGAAAGTGCTAGTGCCTTAGCAAACTACAAAGCTCAGGATTCCATAGGATGCAGCCATGGCAGTTAGAGTAGGATCATAGTACTATAATCATGAGTGTGATGAGTGTGAAAGTGTTCCATGATAGTTAAATTGGAATCATAGGACTTTATCAGATGCGGCAAATATGGTGTCATAAGGATGCCTAATGATCACAAAAGGGTGTGCATACTATACAACATTGTCCTTTCGCAATCATGTAAAGTCCAAATGCCATTTTTTTAATTGATGGGCCAAGCCATCAATTGATCTCCTGTGTCACTTTTGTGCCAGCATTGCCAGCATTTGAATCCTCATGCCACTGTATTCACGTGAAAACAGCATCAATGGGAAGACACTTGCGGGTGAGATTGCAACAGCCAGATAGGGGGCACTCTTTTTATGACCCTCCCCCCAGTGTACTTCGGACCTTTTAAGTGTGTTTTGTACTTTGCTGTAGTTTTTATGTGTTTATTTGGCTTTTATTTTTAAATATCCTGCACTAGCATCTTCTCACGAGAATCAGTGAGATCTCAACCCCAGAAGTAAACGGAGCTCTGTTCGTGCTCCATTACTGCTGGAGAAGCCTCATTGTTGCTGCTGGAGGTAGGTCTGGTGTGTGTGCATGTGGGGGGTGTCTTTTGCTGTCATAAAAACATTTCAAAATATCCCGGCAAAAGAATATTAATGGGGGGGGGTCTGATAAAGTGCTTTAACTGTGTGAAAAGGTCCCTGGTTTCCTGTTGCTTCCCTCTCTTACCCCTTAACCTTTAAGCCATATATTTTGCTTAAACATTATTTAAAAGGGCCCATACTAAGGACTGTAAGATGGCTACTCCTATGGACCAACATGTGTGTTCTTTGGGGGTTAAGGTTTGTGTGTGTGTGACCAATACATTCTTGCTCCTCTTACAAGAATAAGGGGCTTACCACACTCTGAAGAAAAGTGGCAAGGCAGCAGGAACAGTCTGTCTTTCCCGGCTTCCTTTCCACATGATCTCATTGTACTTCCATCATTCTTTCATTCTGGTCTCGTGGGGGACCAACCTAAAACCACATCTTTTTGCTAAAGGGTTTTTCTGGTTGGCAAAAAGACATGGTTTTACCCCAGTCCCTTATGTGATTGGAACGAAAAAAACAACAACACCATGCAGTAAGGCAGCATACAAGACAGAATTTCCTGCTACTTTGCTGCAATAAGCCCCTAACACTCCAGTGCAGGTTAAAACAACAACAAAGAACAAAAGCATTGGTTTAAGTAAAAACATTTCAAAGCACTGAATAAGATTGCTGGGTTACTACTTAATTTAATGTTAACAACTGATACCTACTTTGATTTTTCCTGAACTCTAACCTCAGACATGTCACTACAAGGTTCTCCCACTATAACAAGCTGCACCCCCAAATCCATTCATCCCCAGTCCAAAAATATAGCCTTCCCTTTTATTTTACCCCTCAACCCCATTCTCAGCATTTCAAGGGATGTGACTAGGTGACATTTGCTAGGGAGGCCCTCTCTTGTTGTCAAATGTGAACCATTTTATTGTGGATTCATAAGAAATTATCAGATGCAGAGAAATGCAGCAAAAAAGTATCCCAAACAGCATCAGAAGAATGTGACGATAACAGAAAGGGTGACATTATCAGATGCCCATGTCCTCAGCCATTCCTGGGGTGTAGCACTGACACATCAAGGCTTTACTTTTGTATTGATGGGGCTAAGCTGCCAATAAAAAGGGACACCACATTCACACCCATGCTACACCCCCTGGAATGCTGAAGGATTATGTTGTTGGATAATGTCACCCATTTCTGTTATAGTCACATTCTTCTGATGTGGTTTTTGCCATATCTGATAATGTCCATAGTGTACAGGGAGCCATAAACACTACACAATTATAGATAGCACTATCATTCCACTTGAATTGTGATGGTTCCATCCTGTGGAATCCTGGGGCACTGAGAGGCTCTGGCTGAGAATTCTAAATGCTCTCTCTAAACTACCAGTCCCAGGATTCCATGGGATGTTGCCTTTGGATTTATAGTGGAATGCAGCACTATAATTCAATGAATGGGCCCCAGGTATCGCTGACTGGCATTTTGGCACTGACATCAGTGATTTGGATTCTATCCAAGAATTTAGAAATTAGTGAGGTATCATTGTATACTGTGTGATTGTCATGTCTCTGGTATTAGTTATATAGAAAGCTGTTATATTGTATTAGTTAGCATTATTAGGCCTGATAGTCATACCGGAGACTTTGACATGAGTAAAGTGCATTATGGGAGCTGCTAGTTGGGGCTGGAATGTGGTGGTTGAAATCTGCAGGGAAAGTCAAGGTTATTTTCCTGAGAAAGTCTAGGGAGTGAGAGCATGGCACAGACAGCTCCAATTAGTCAGGTGGGTGGGGGGAAGTTAAGTGAAACTCACAGAATGCTGTGTTTTGGCACCTTTTGTCTCAAATCTGTCAACGAGTTGGTGTGGTGCATATCTAATGCCTTGCAATAAAGCATTGAAATAAGTGAATGTTGTTCCAGTGAATGAATGTTGACAGGGTTCATCACAGTGTTCCTAGTGACTGTGCTATTGCTAAGCCTTTATGGCAATTTCATTCAGATGTTTTGTCAATCTACTTAGAATTGCCCTCAGAGCACCTAGCACCACTGGAACCACAGTTGCTTTCTTTCCCCAGATGTGATTTCCCAAGAATCTCAATTTGTAGGTTTCGATATCTCATAATCTTTCTACTCTCTCTCTCTGTCTTCAATTCTGCTATTGCCAGGATTGCCACATCTATAGTCCAAACTTTTTCTCAATCACAGTCTACCAGGTATTACCAAGTTACTGTGGGGGTAATCAATTATTTGAATTCTATCCAAGTTTTAAGAATCTAGGCTCATCTAACATGGGCTAAATACCCTGGCTTGCCCCCATTCCAGTTCAAATGATGCAGGGCATTTACCCTGATCTTCCCCCAAGTAGGCTCCATCTTCCCTGGGGCAGTTATGGGGCTGGATTAGGGACAAGCCAGGACAGGGCCCAATAAGCCATTAGAGACAAATACCTGGTTTATCCTGGTTTGCCTGAGAAAAAAACAGATCAGGCCCCATGTGTCCGCAGGAGCCCATCCAGCATGCTGTTCCTTCCTGCCACAGCCAGCTCCCTGGCTCTCCTGGAAGCCAGGCAGGAGTCCCTCAACATGTAACCAAGGCTGGTCACAGGTAGGGGGTCTGCAGTCACATGTTGTGGGAACCCTGCCTAGCTTCTGCATTAGCAGGGGAAATGGCAGCAGTGGCAGCATCTTCAGCAACAGGCCAGTGTCCTGTTTGGACTCTGGCCCATTTTCTCCAGGTAATGGGGAGGGGGAGGAAACAGCCCAGATCTGGAGCCAGGATACACTGGTGGGTGGCCAGCATATCCTGCCCAGTAATAGAGAAGCCCTTGGTAAAGTATCATTGTATTATTGTTGTGACTGATACTGATTAATCTCTCATGTTTCTCCCTGTCTGGGTCTCAAGGAACATTCAATTATTCTGGTTTGGCAGTGACAGTCTTGACTAATCCCAAGCCATTCCACTTCTTCAGCTGCTTTTAAAATGTCCCAGTTTTTTCTTCCCAATGTCTTCCTTTGTCCTCAGCTCACTTCAGTTTCTGAAAATTGAGTTCAAAGTTTTACCTCAATTAACTCAGTGGGGGGAGAGGAGAAGAATCAGCATTTTTCCCTTCCCAGGAGGCTCAGAGGGCCATTCTAGATGGTGAAATAAATCCTCTTAGAATCTGAGAGGAATCCCATGTGTCCAAAGAGGATCCCACATGGTCTGTCATTTTCAGAAGGAGGGAGATTAAAATTTGGGAAAACTATACAGGAAAAGCCTTTTTGGATTTTCCCAAGTTTTTTAATGCACCCTCTTGCTTAATTTTTTGGATTTTCCCAAGTTTTTTAATGCACCCTCTTGCAACCAGATTGCATCTCAGCACATTCCGGAAGAAGATAGCTAATTGGTTGGACATGCACAGGGGTGGACCTTGCTAACAAGGCAGCGCCCGGAACCACCATGTTGGATTTTCGCAGTAGCTCTTATGTGTTGAGACTACGGAAAAAAAATTCTTTCCTTTTTTTTAAGCAGAAGATTGCTCTTCCACACCTTGGATTTAGTTGTTCTCTTTTTCTTAATAAAAAAATATGTTTGGCAGGGGCAAGTTGGGGAGAATAAAACCATGAGTAATTCATTCATGCCCAGCATCTTGATATGGTGGCATGCTTCCGTGTGAACACAGACAGTTTCACATACCAGCTATCTTGCCAAAAAAAGTGGAGACAAATGAAAGCTGCTGTGAATTGGCACTACTGTGCACCAATACACATTTTATTCTTCATATAGATGGGCCCAGACAAAAACAAACTGATGCAGTTTTTCCCAGTGTATTCTTCCTTATTAAAAACTTGACCACACACTGATGTTTCTGGGCCATGTATGTCTCAGTATTCATCTGTGAAATGTTACAGGGTATGAAAAAAGGAGATGTTAAAACAGATACTGCTAAAAGTTCATATGCAGAAGTTAAAAATATAATTAAACTATCACTATAACTGAAAGGAGTTAAAAGCATGACCATTATAAAGAAAAACAGCATAGACAACAGATAAGAAGGGTGAAAAAAGGAGCACCAGTCTAGTAAGGGAGTTCTAGCATCTTGGAGCAGACACCAAGAATGCCAGCATTACTATATAGCACCATCAATAATCCACCATTAATCAAATTAATCTACAGAATTAGGTTATCAAACTCTATTCTCTTGTTGTTTGCCTTTATAATATTTTTCTATCATGCATTTCATACATATCAGGAGTAGGAATCATGTGGCCCTCCAGATGTTGTACTGCAAATCCCAGCATTTCTGGCTAGGGCTGCTGAAATTTACAGTTCAACAACATCAGCATGGCAATACAATTCTTACTCCTAGTATATGCAATGATACAAACCTGAAAAAAATAAAATATAATTCTAATAAATTCTACTTCCACAGAGTGAAACAAAGACAGGAAAAGAATGTTTTTTCACCACCATATTCTATATATTATAACCTCACATTGACAAAATAGCTATTGGTACTAAACTGGAAATATTATACACCTATTCCAAAACTGAATAAATAAAGATGCAGTTTTGCTGAAATGTTCGAAGTGAATATTTCTTCTTCCCCATAGATGCTTATAAGCTGTGATTTTATTCATTACTGCTTCATTCTGTATTTTCCTTCTGCAATGAAGAGATGAAGAACTGGTAAGGAAACAGATTTACTGTTTCTTGCTATCATTATACATCTACAGTTAACATATATTGCCAAGACATGTATTGTTTCTTACTAATACATTTTTATTCACCCCTCCCCAAGTATAATCCTTGAGGATTCAGTGAAATCTCTAATTCTTTGTCCAATATACAGATAGCAGTGGTCTTAAAGGAGCTGCACTGGCTGACACTTTGCTTCTAGTCTGAATTCAGGGTGCTGGTGACAGCATTCAAAGCCACAAATAGCATGGGACTTTGAAGGAACTCCTCTCCCTGCCTGAGAACTGAAATAAAGTTGGACCCCCATATCCATGGAACCAATACCCACAGTGTCAGTTATCCACAGGACACAAAATATGGACACATACTATAGAGCCATGATGGAAAATGCCCAGGGGGGTTTCCTCTCTAGACATCTTCTAGGTCCTCCAACACAACCCTATGGTATGTTTTTACCAGGAGTCCTTTATTTTAATAGGGTCTGCTGTTATTTGCAGTTTTTGGTATCTGTAGTAACTCCAGGAACCAACACCCTGTGGATATGGGGGTCAAACTATATCTCAAATAAGGACATGGGAGAAGGGCTAGCATTGCCAGACCTGAAACTGGAGAACGCCCATGTACCTTTACTCACTGTGCAGAAGAAGGGACTTCAGCAGGTGTTGCTTACCTGGTTGCATGACAAATTACAAATGTTTAAAATCCCTCTTCTCTCTCTCTGGCTTTTCTTCACAAATGAAGATTCAGGAAGGACTCATCCCATGCTTTCTGCAAGTGCGCTGATGACCGAAAAGGCCAATCTGAGATAAAGAAATCCGGTTGCAGAAAGCACAGCAGACAGTCTCCTTGGGTGATGTTTCCAGGTTGTGATTCTTTCTGCGTTGTCGTTTCTCTTCAAGACTTGTTCGGAGTGAGTTCTCAAATAAGGCTGCAACATTGTGGATAGTCCGTCTCTATGCCTCCCGATGTGAGGCCATGGCGGACCATTGTTGGTGATCAATTTGGCCAAGCCTGAGATGTTGTTTCAGGGAGTCCTTGTATCATTTTTGGAGTGCCCCTCTTACGCTGACCTGTGGCAATTTCACCGTAGAGTACTATTTTGGGGAGGCGATGGTCCTCCATCCTAGAAAAGTGCCCTGCCCAGTGCAGCAGTGTTCTCAATATCATGGCCTCAATGCTGGTGATCCCTGCTTGCTCAAGGACAGCAACATTCGTCACATAGTCAGACCTGTGTATATTTAGGATTGTGCATATACAGCGCTGATGAAAGCGTTCGAGGAATATAAGTGGTAGCGATAGGTGACCCATGTTTCATATCCATAAAGGAGAATAGACAGTACAATAGCTCTATACACACTGATTTTTGTGCTTCGCCTCAGGTGTTTATTACTCCAGACTCTTTTTTAAAGTCTTCCAAATGCGCTGTATGCCTTTGCTAATCTGTGATCGATCTCTTTGTCAATCTTGACATCTGAGGAGATGATGCTTCCCAGATAGGTGAACTGCTGAACAGACTTAAGCACAGATTTGCCTACTTCAGTGGGGGGATGGTGGTGTTCGTCCTGTGGTGCAGGCTGGTAAAGAACTTCTGTTTTCTTCAGGTTGACTTCCATACCAAATATCTCTGCAGCTGTTGCAAAGCAGGATGTTAGGCGTTGCAGAGCTACTTCTGTGTTGGCAAAAAGGGCAGCATCATCAGCGAAGAGCAGCGCATGGACTAGACAGTTTAGAGTCTTAGGAGATTTTCACATGGGGAAATTATTCCCCTGAGAGATCGGGAGAGAAATGGGGCTCTTCCAGGAGCAGAGCTCCGTTTCGCACGCCCCTTTCCTTCTCCCGATCTGATGTCGTCCTCACTCTGTGCTGCTTCCATTTCTCTGCCAGTATCTTCCGTCATTTTTTAATAATGAAGAACTTTCGTTAGTAAAAAATGACGGAAGATACTGGTAGAGAAATGGAAGTAGCACCGAGTGAGGATGATGTCAGACCGGGAGAAGGAAGGGGGCGTGCGAAACAGAGCTCTGCTCCCAGAAGAGCCCCATTTCTCTCCTGATCTCTCAGGGGAATAATTTCCCCGTGCGAAAATCTCCTTAGTGCGAGCCCTCAGACAGCTTAAGTTAAACAAGCTACCATCAGTACGGTATCGTATATAGATGCCGTCTTCTTCTTCAAGCTCTGCCATAACCCTTTGGAGCATCATGCTGAAGAAGACTGTAAATAAAGTTGGAGCAAGAACACAACCTTGCTTCACTCCATTAGTTATTAGAAAGGGCTCTGAAAGAGCATCGCCATATCTGACTTGACCGTGCTGGCCCTCGTGTAGGAAGATAATCATTTTAAGGAATTTGGAGGGACATCCTAGTCTTTCCAGGATCTGCCACAGACCTTTTCTACCCACAGTGTTGAAGGCTTTGGTGAGGTCAACAAATGTTACATAGAGACCCTTGTTCTGCTCTCTACATTTCTCTTGCAGTTGTCTAAGGGCAAATACCATATATGTAGTACTCCTATCAGCTCTGAAACCACATTGGCTTTCAGAAAGAAGTTCTTCTGCAATAACAGCAACTAATCTGTTCAGGAGTATCCTTGCAAGGATTTTTCCAGCAATAGAGAGCAGTGTTATGCCTCGATAGTTTGAGCAATCGGATTTTGCTCCTTTTTTCTTGTACAGGGTGATAGACTGCATCTCCGAGATCTGATGGCAGTTCCCCTTTTCCCCAGCAATTCAGAAGTAGTTCGTGGAATTTATCATGAAGTGCATGACACCCATGTTTCCAAACTTCAGGTGGGATTCCATCAATCCCAGCTGCCTTGCTGTTTTTCATCTGCTGTATGGCCTTAAGGGTCTCTTCCAAAGTGGGAGCTATATCCAATTCATTTTTCACCAGTTTTTGTATCATATATTGCATAGCTGAGCGTTGGACTACTCGGTTGGCACTAAGGAGACTTTGAAAATGTTCAGTCCATCGATTCAGGATGGAGGCTTTATCAGTAATTAATGTTTGACCATCTGTACTGTAGAAGGAGCTCTGGACCTGATAAGTAGGTCCAAGTGCTGCTTTAAGAGCTTCATAAAATCCCCTAAGATCACCCAGATCTGCACAGCGTTGAGTCTTTTCTGCTATATTGATCCACCACTTGTTCTGCATGTCTCGGAGTTTTTGTTGTTTTGTTGTGAGACAGAAAGCTTCTTTTGTTACATGGCAAGTTGGCTGGGCGAGGTATGCCAGGTGAGCAGTTTTCTTCTTTGCGAATAGCTCTTGGATCTCTTGGTTGTTTTCATCAAACCAGTCTTGATTTTTCTTGTGGGAGAACCCGAGGGATTCTTCCACAGACTGGAGGATACTGTTTTTGATATGTTGCCAAAGCACTTAGGGGAAGGATCTGTAGGATTGTCTTCAAATTTTATTTGCAGGTTTGTCTGGAAGTTGTCTTTCATGGTAGCTTGTTGAAGATTGCTGACTTGGAGTCTTTTCTTTAAGATGCCACCCCTCTTAGGTTTGAACTTAAGATGAAGATTTAGTTTACATCTGATGAGGCGATGATCTGTTTGGCATTCTGCATTCGTCATCACTCGAGTATGACGGACATCACAAAAGTTTCTCTGGTGGACTAGAACATAGTCAATTAGGTGCCAATGTTTGGATCAGGGATGCAACCAGGTTGTCTTCAAGCTATCTTTCTGCTGAAAGATAGTGTTTGTAATAGTCAGCTGTTGTTCTGCACAGAACTCTAGCAAGAGGCATCCGTTATCATTGCAATTTCCAACACCATGCTTGCCTAAGACACCTTTCCAGGCTTCGGAGTTCTTTCCTACTCTGGCATTGAAGTCACCAAGGATAATAATTTTATCTTCTACAGGGACTCTTTGTATGAGGTGGCATAGGTCTGTGTAGAATTTGTCTTTCTCTACAGGGTCGGCTTGCATAGTTGGGGCATACATACTAAAGAGAACAACGTGTGGGAGACGTAAGGAAATAAAGCGATCAGAGTGTCCTGTTGGCAAGGTTTCAAGTTTGGAGGCAATGGAGTTTTTAATCATAAAGCCTACTCCTGAAAGATGTTTTTCGGTTTTGGGTTTGCCAGACCAGTAAAGTGTGTAGCCGGCACCGTGTTCTTTAAGGCTGCCTTCCTCATGGAGATGAACTTCACTAGGAGCAGCAATGTCAATATTAAGTTGTTCATGGGCAATTAGAGCAGAATGACGCTCAGGCCATCCACTATCTGCAGAGTCTCACATGTTTCTGATGTTCCAGCATGCAAGCATCAGTTTATTTACACCTTTGGAGGCCGGTGTGTGCCTTTGTTTCTTTGCCTTGGTTTGACCGCATCAGATGATGCCCGTTGGCCGCGGCTAGCCAACCAGGTAGTTTGGGAATGAGCTTTTGTTAGGCCACCTTTTCTAGGCCCCTCTCCATATGGAGCAAGCAGTGCTCTCCTTAAAAAAGGCTGATTGGTGGTTCAGGATGCTGCCGAACAAGACTGTCATAGAATCATAGAATCATAGAATTGCAGAGTTGGAAGAGACCATGAGGGCCATCCAGTCCAACCCCCTGCCATGCAGGAAATCATGATCAAAGCATCCCTGACAGATGGCCATCCAGCCTCTGTTTAAAAACCTCCAAGGAAGGAGACCCCACCACACTCCGAGGGAGTGTGTTTCACTGTCGAACAGCTCTTACTGTCAAAAAGTTCCTCCTAATGTTGAGGTGGAATCTCTGTTCCTGGAGCTTGCACCCATTGCTCCATGTTCCAGTCTCTGGAGCAGCAGAAAACAAGCCTGCTCCATCCTCAGTGTGACATCCCTTCAAATACTTAAACAGGGCTATCATATCGCCTCTTAACCGTCTTTTTTCCAGGCTAAACATACCCAGCTCCCTAAGTCTGTCCTCATAAGGCATCATTTCCAGACCTTTCACCATTTTAGTTGCCCTTCTCTGGACACGCTCTAATTTGTCAATATCCTTTTTTAATTGTGGTGCCCAGAACTGGACACAGTATTCTAAGTGAGGTCTGACCAAGGCAGAATAGAGTGGCACTATTACTTCCCTTGATCTAGACACTATACTTCTATTGATACAGCCCAAAATCGCATTGGCCTTTTTAGCTGCCGCATCGCACTGTTGGCTCATGTTTAACTTGTGGTCTACTAGGGCTCCTAGATCCCTTTCGCACGTAGTCTCATTCAGCCAGGTCTCTCCCATCCTATATTTATGCATTTTATTTTTCCGCCCTAAATGCAGTACTTTACATTTCTCCGTATTGAATTTCATTTTGTTAGCTTTGGCCCAGCTCTCCAGTCTATCCAGGTCATCTGCAAATTTGATAAGTATGCCCCTAATTCCCTCATCCAAGTCATTGATAAAGATGTTGAATAGCACTGGGACCAGGACAGAACCCTGTGGCACCCCACTGGTCACATCTTTCCAAGACGAAGAGGAGCCACTGCTGAGCACCCTTTGGGTTCGGCCGGTCAACCAATTACAAATCCATTGAACAGTTAATTTGTCTAGCCCACATTTTACAAGCTTGTTTGCAAGAATGTCATGGGAACCTTGTCAAAGGCCTTACTGAAATCAAGGTATGCGATGTCCATCTCCCGGGTTAGCCTCAAGCGACCAAATTCCTGTACCGGCTGCATGCAGGGTTGGTTCTGTGGCTTCCAGTGCATCTTTACATCTGCCGTTTCATCCCTCGCCTATCGCTACAGGGCTTTTTTGGATTTGTCCTTCGAGCCTGTGCAATGGATTTTTCTGGTGGAGTACAGCATGCATAGATCTGGCCTCACTGTTTAAACCAGAGGTTCGTCTGCTGTGGTCTTGCAAGCATGGACAGTAGCAGCGAGGTCCTCAGGTTGTAGGTTTGATTAGAGTTTCCTTCTCTTAGATGGTTGACCTTACAGGGTTGGACAAGCACCATGTGCCTGGGTTTGGGATTACAGTTATCCTTCTCCTAGGATGGTTGCCATAAGGCTAGAGAGCCCATCCTGCCCTTTGACACTCATTGGCAGACCCTTCGGTTTTGACCTGTCTGGCATGGGAGACCCTACCGGTGGCTATTATGACACTGCCAGCATAGCTCAAAACATCATTAGGGTACGCAAGCCTCTCTCCCATGACAAGGGGATGTTAGTGGAGATGAACAATCATTAAAGGCACAAGAGACCTCTCTAGCTTTCACTGTGGCAACCCTAGGGCCTTGTTTGCTGTGACACCATATTTATGGAATGTCCTCTCATTTGAGGTCTCATTTGAAGTCTCATTGGTGCCAACACTAGGCTTATTAGATGCCAAATTAAAACATGGATTCTTATTAAAGCCTTTGGAGCCTCATTTTATCACCTCTTGAAGTGCACATATGTGACATTGACCACATCAGGCTTTCTCAGCATTTCCTAGCTCTGGCTACCAGACACTCTCATCTTGCCCTAGAGTTCCCCTTTCAGATCCCTTTCTGGATTTGGGGCCTGGGCCTGCAGGTGACTTTTCTGTGGACAAGTTTGGCCAAAGGTGTTTCTTCTGATGGTAAACATGACCAACCCTTATTCCAGGGTGACTAAAGCCAGTCTGAGTCAGTGTGAACAATTTAACAAACCAGTTCATATTATTTATTATAAAAAAAGCTTTAAAAACTTGGTATTAACTATATATTAATACTTCAAACAAATGGTACCAGACCTTGCTTCCACTCAGTTCATACACCTAGTAACGTTCACTCCCCAATTACCCTCACAACTGACCCATCGAACTGACTCTTGCAAACGGACTACTCTCAATTGCTATTCTCACAGACTCTCTCATTCGCAAAGGCCCCTCCATCCCATCACAGCATTCTGTGTCAGGATCAGCTGCCCTTTCTCCTTCCAAGCATTGCTTCACACCCATTCATCCAAGCACACTTCATCAACGTGGTTGCAAGGTGGCTCTTCACAGCATGGACATGGTTTTAGGTGTTGTGGCCTTTTCTGCTATTTTAACCTGGTAATTTATTTAATATTATTTTATCCCATTTTAATTACTCTGTTCTTATTGTTTTAGTTGTATGTCACCCTGACATCTCATGACAGAGGGTGGGAAAGAAATATTTTAAATAATAAATAAATAAATATAGTATCTACCTAATATAATTTCTTTTTAAAGAAATATTTTCAAATGTTCTTCTCCCTTTTTCAAACTTCAGAATAAACAAATCAAGGTACATTCTTGCCAGTCTAACTCATGAACCATACCATACCACACACAGATACATACATATACATACAGCATCATCCAGCAAGATTTTTTTCATTTCTTATAGTTTCTTAAATCTAATAAAATCATCTTCTTAAGCAGTCAGCTGTTTCACATTAAGAATGAAGCAGAAGATCATTTAATGATTAACACAAGAAATAACGAGTCAAGACACAAAAGTTGGGTTGAAATATGGGCCACTTTATTTAATATCTGACCTATTTAGTTATTTATTTCTTGAGGTATGCAAACCGGGGAGGGGGGACCCAGTGTGGGACAAGCTGGAGCTGATGGTCCCCCCGGAACCATCTCCCAGCTTCCCTGGGTGAAACACCTGAGCCCTGAGGGGGATCCCAGAAACTGGGATGCCCTCCGGGTGTCATCTACTGGAAGGTGAGGCCCCAGGATGTAACTCCTCAAGCTGCATGATTTCTATTGAAGGTTTGATCCTAACACCAGCCTCAAGGATAGCCCATCTCTCTGCACCCCAGCCATATGATGTGCAGGTGCAGTTTGATAGGTTCATCCTTCAAGCTACAAAGGGGGTGCCATAGGTGAACGCATACCTGTGTCATCTCAATGGTTAGAATCTGCTTACAATTAACACCCCAAGCCAAGAAAAGAAATGCAGGAGAGAAGGCCTGCCATGTATGTTCCCTGTAAAGTTGTCCCTTTATAACTGCTGGGGTTTGGTTTTCAGGACCCCCCGTGGATACCCAAATCCATGAATACTCAAGTCCCATTATATGCAATGGCATAGCAAAATGGTGTCCCTACTATAAGATGGCAAAATCAAGGTTTGCTTTTTGGATTATTATTTTTTAAGAATATTTTCAAGCTGTGAATACTTAAATCTGTGGATACCAAATCCATGGATACGGAGGAACAACTGTATTCCAAATTCACCTGTGAATTTTTAAATTAATATAATTTAATATAAAATATAAAACTTTTATTTCTGTGTGTAAAGTGGTATTATAGGGGCACAAACACATTCTAAAAGAAGATGGAAAGCAGATAAAAAATAATAACCCTAAAGATGAGGGATTATTTCATTGTTGTTGTTGTCATCATTGTCATTGTGTGTCTTCAAGTTGTTTCTGAATTAGGTGACTCTAAGGCAACCCTCATGGGGGTTTCTTGGCAAGATTTGTTCAGAGGGGGGGTTGCCTTTGCCTTCCTCTGAATTTCCTTGTTACTGTTAGCTATATGATTAAAGTGATTTACTTCTACATAATCAAGGAGTATGACTATTGAATAATTGTTGCTTGTTTCTTTGTTTCCAATTCAAACCAATATAAGATTGCTGTATTTTTGAATGTGCAGTAAAGAATATTCACAAATATTCTTGTCCTCAAGAAAATGGTCAACTCTCACAAGATCTGAAGTGTTTGGGGACTTTTAAAAAAACCCTCTCAAGTTTTTCCCCCCATCCATTGTTAACAATAATAAAAATTACAGAATGTGAAGAATCATTGAAAAGTTTGCAGAAACTCTTATAATTTCATCCAGAAGGGACAAAACTTTTGAATATCTTTGCTCTGGTGTGCAGGAATGAAATAAGCAAAGATTCACATACCATGTTTGAACCAATAAACAGCTACACTGCTTAAGGGAACAATCTGTATTTTTTGCTAATTTCAATATGTTTTCCTTTCAGCTCTGACAATGAAGAACAGCTTCTGGTACCAACATTGCATATCAATATAGAAAGCCATCCTTACATCTCCCCTTTAACTGTTTCATAAATGGCAGTCAGTGTATCTATCTTTTCAATGAAACAAGTTCCATTTGAGAAGTAATGAGACCATTTTTTTGTCAAATCCTATATCTTTAGTAAAATAACTTCCTCTGGCCATAACAATGGAGACATTAAAGCAATGGTAAAGAAGAGTTATGTTGTGTCTCCTAAAGAGTTATGTTGTGTCTACCTGGTTTGTGAGGATGAGCTTGAGGGAAAGGTTCAACAGAAGGAGAAGGAGAAGACAGCCATTGTAATTTTGGGGCTACAGATGGACCTTCATTTAGTTTGCATATTATATGAATATGCCTAACGCTTCTCTCTCAACCTCATGAGATATCCCCTCAAAAGGCAAAGCTGTCTCAATATCTTCACACCCACATGACATGGAAAGTTGATCTCTCAGCTTAATATGTCTTGTTGTCCCACTATTTTAAAATGCTTACCTGAAACATTTCATAAAACAGATATCTTCTGTAGTTAAGATTTCCTTTTAAGCTTTGAGGAGATTTCTCAACTCTAAAGTGGATTTTTATGACCAAGTAATAATAAACCTATTACAAAAGTGGTTACAGAATGTATGATGTTAGAACTTTAATGGTAGCAAGAAGATCCATGCCTGCTCACAAATCTTTGTGATTCATTCTGCCTGTATTTGTCAAGCATCTTGTTTCTGCCAAATTAGTTTCTTGATTAACCCACAAGCTGAATTTTGCACTTAGAAAAATTGCTGATTGATCAGATTTTTCTTCAATAGAAAGAAAATAGACAGTATAATGAAACATAACAACCATAATATAATGCCAATGTCTAGATTACTGGATAATAAAGAGGGTAAAAAATGAAGTAGGTGGTTCATTGGAATACTGGTTGGCATCCTGTGTTAGGTATTTACATCATCATAAACTGGCCTACAATCATATAAAACTAAATTGTGACATTGCACAATGATTGTATTGACATGTCTCTGGCATCCTTGTGTAAATGGTCATTGTCAATAGTCCCAATGCATCTTGGGTCCCATCTTGGGAGAAATGTGGCATACAAATTAAATAAATAAATGCACAATGTGTCCCAATGAACAATGCTTCAGGACCCCTTACACAACAGGAACGTCCATTGCCCAATGGAATGGCTTGTGCTGTGACCCTTTGTGCATCATTCACTAACATTGTTGTGTACCATGTCAATGATGGAACTCTGCACCATAAAGTTACATATCATAGCATCTGATGCAAGATCCTGGCCAATTGTTTTTAACATAATCTTTTGTGCATGTTTAATCAGAACTAGGTCGTTGTGGTGGGTAAATCAAATGGTGTTGTTGTTTTTGTTTTGTTTAGAAGCAGAAAGAGTCCTGTATATGTAGAACCCACTGCTCTTAGCAAAACAGGATTCTAGGCATTTTGAACTGGATGCTCTGAAAAATGGCCTGTTTCTTTACCACTACTGTACTTTACTTCAATGATTTTAATGGAGAGTGGTCACTGAAGCAGAATTGCCCCCAAAATAAAGCAAATTTAAATTTATTGACACATCAGACAAGTCAATGAAAATCAATAAATGATGATAAAACAGTGACTAATATAAAATATATTGCACCAGCAGTGGTAGTATAGTAACAGAAAAGCATAACAACTAAAGCAGTGACCATGTGACAATCATAGAGCATGATAATGGAAGCAGTTATAATTTAACTAGCATAATGGGTTGTGTTGAAATAATAAGTGAAATAGCAAAGAAGGTATAAGAAATTGCAAATAGCATATAAGAAAAATGTAGTTTTGAAGTAGTTGTAATGGTTGCTTTTAAAGTCACTTTTTATTGTTTTGTCTAATTTTTTTATACTGTACAAATTATTTATGCCTTTAGTCTGGAAATGTTTTAAATTGTATAATATGCTGCCCTGAGATCCTGTCATAAAGTGTTTGATAAAATTGTTTTACATTCTAAAACACTTCCCATATGTTCTTAGACTGTCTCTACCTTTAATATATTTTAGTAGTCAATGTAGTAGAAGATGTGAAAGTTACTTGTTTTGTTTGTGTGTGTGTGTTTGTTGTGTGTATGTCTGGGTAAGGAGATCGGGACAACAAACTAGGGGAGTTATAATAATTTGTTTAGGAGGTATTATTGAGTGTTTGTGTAGTTTTTCTTTCGTTATTATATGTTGTTATGTGTTTTGATAAAATCCAATAAAATATTTTAAATCATGATAAAATTGTTTTACTATACTAGTACTACCTATTACTACTACTACTACTACTACCAACAACAGAAACAATAACAGCGAAATTAATAAATATTTAACATCTACTACAGTTTAACAAATGTAAGCATTTTAAATTTAAACTTTATCAGAAAAGTTAAATGGTAAAGCCTAAGCCAACTGACAGGAATTAAAAGATTATAGATTTACCTAGTGTCTTTGTTAGCTCCTTGAATCTCTCACAGGCTTGTAATAAATATAAAACCATATCCTTTTTAAAAAAAACACAAAACAGACACTAAATAACAAGTGAACACTGAATAATATCATTCACTATTATAAGGAAAAGAATGTGCATTTTTAAAGATGTGAAAATAAGCAATATGCTGAACTTAAGTCACTAATTATCCTCTTATGGAAGAGTTCTACATTTTATTATTATTGGATAGAAACAATTATAAGACAGTAAAGGCTGTAATAAAATCCAATTATAGCCCCCAAACATTTTAAAAATAATTATTTGACTCTTGCCAGTCTTTGTATTATTTCATAGCCAAATAGGACAGCTAAGAAAAACCCATTATTTGCCCCACAAGTATTTTAAATGTGGAGAAATGTTCCAGTGCAGGTATTGTCTTATCTTCAAACGTTCATCATTAGCCCAACTATAAGACATGTTCCAGCCTTATATGGCTTTCTACTGATTGGTATCTCATCCTCAAAGGCAGACTCCAGCCTCTAATAGCCTACCCACCAAAACAGCAATGTCATCTACAAGAGGTGGTGAAATAAGGCCACAACTTTATTAACTCCAAGATCTTGTCTGGATGGGCTATTTACTCCATCTTGTCCCCTTCTTGGATCCATGGAGTCCAAATGGCACAGTTCTTTTCACCCATTTTGTCTCCCAGGAAGTCCTGATGCCTGGGGGAAAGGCAGGGGGAAGACAGTGTAAAGCCTGTTAAACTGTTTCATCAAAATGCCTAGGAAAAACCACCTCATTGAGGAAAAAATGGATTGGGCCTTGCAGAACCACAGCAGGCCATACCACGATGCTGGTCCACCTCTGTAGTCGCTGCTACTGCCATTCATGTCACACTCTCCAAAGCCAGGAAGAAGGCCCACAGCACGTGACCAAAGTTGATCACATGCAGGGGGCCTTAATCACATCCTGCGGGCCCCCTTTCTGGCTTTGGAAAATGCAATGTGGACAGTGGTGGCAGAGGGTGGAGAGACAGGCTGATGTATCTATGCAGACTGCATACTGTTACATTCAGGTAATGGGGGAACAATGGGACCAATGTGTATTCTGGCCAGCGTAAATGAACCCTATGAATCTGCAATACTGCAGCCAGTGTGATATGCATGAACAAATTTGAATTGGGAACTTGGTTAAGCTGGATCTCCCAACTGGAGTATATCCTAGCCTGATGCCATGAATGGGTCAGATGGTCCCAAGCAATTTGTCCAGATAACACTTGTTGAAACTAAGGGCCCTCACCCCACCAGTCGTGACATATAAGCAACACTCAGCCAGTTAGCCAAAAGGTAAATTATACAGGTTCCAATATTATGTAGCATGACTTAAGTGAAAAAGAAATGTGTCACCAACCAAACATGGCATGGCAAAAAAATAAAATAAAATAAAAATTCCTACTTAGCCCCAAAATGGCAACTAGAAATTTCTATACTACATAGTAGCAGGAGAGTGGGAAGCAGAAACAGCAAAGAGGCCTGAGTCAGGGCATCATCCACTTAAATAACCTAGTGTAATCCAGCCCAACACTAGCAGCACAGCACATTTATCCAATGGCTTGGAGAGAACAAAACCACTTCTGCCATAAAGCCAAGGGAATGGGCTTATGTTAAGCACAAATGTAAAGAACTATTGTGGTGTTAGTGAATCAAATTTTTCTTCAGCCAAAGTCCATTCACTGGAAATGGTCAGCCTTTCAGGCCTTAATTCTTATTTCCAACACTTCTGAAGACAGCAGATAGAATTGCTTTTATGCTCTTCTGGTAAACTTCTAATAGGCAACTGGTTGAACATTGTGAGAACAGAAGACTGAACTAAAGAGGCTTTAAGTCTGGTCAAGCATTGTTCTTCATATGTCATTATGCTGTTTTAAAATGAGTCTGATGCTGTTCTTTAGAGCAGAATAAAAACTGTGCAAAGAATTTATTAATGAACTTTAAGGGTTTCCTGGTTCCAGACAAAGAAGAATCAAACCAAATTTGGTTAGAAGGTACTAAGGCCAGGAGGTATGTTTTGGGGAGGTAGATTTTAGCTTCACAATCCCCTTCCAGAGGCCCACATGGATACATTTGCTGACAAACCATGGAATAAAGAGATCAGAAGTGGAGAACTGGGTTGAAAAGGGCCACTTGGTTTAATTAGAACCTATTTAAACTGTGTTGAACCTGGAAAGGAGCAAGAGGTGGGAGCAACCTACATGGTGCAAGATCAGCTGAGGCAGTTATCATTCCATGATTTCCACTCAGCCTTTCTCTGGGTGAAGCACCTGAGGTTTGGGGGCAACCCAATAACTGGGTTGCTCCCTGTCTGGCCATCTATTGGAAGGCAGACTTAAGGAACCCCAGCCCACTTAAATAAGGGCAAATCCCCCAGGCCAGGACCAATAATAGTTTCCTTTTTGATCCCCATGTAACACGACCTAAAGAGCCAGTTCCAACGCCCCCCTCCTTTACCCAAAGGATGTCAAGTTCTTCACTATAACTCTTATTTTCTCCCTCCCCTACCTGCCAAACTTACTTAAGGACACCACTCAAAGCCAATTCAGCCCAAGTTCTCCAGATGCACTATGAGTAGGGTAAAAAAGAGATAAAAAGCCAAAAATTCCTACACAGCCCCAAAGTGACCAAAAACGCTCACACTGCACTGGAGGCAGGAGGCTGGGTCAAAGCATTATCCAAAGAAAAAGCAGAGAGGTGCAGATGGAGCTTAAAAACACTCTGGCTCCAGGACTTCTAGGCAAGGCAACATAGTGGGCAGGTGCCACTGATTGCATAAAGTGGGCAGGTGCCACTGATTGCACTGATTGCATAAAGAACAAGGAATTAACCATTAAAGATCCAAGAAGACCCAGCTCTTCATGAGGAAATTCCCAGGACTAAAGTAATTGCTGCAACTGGAGAAGGGGGGCAGGAAGAACAACATGGCCAGCCACTGTTTAAGCAAGACATTTTAAACAGACATTAAGCCTGCTAACTCACTTTCTCAACTGTTTAACTGAATTCAATTTTGGATTAAGAAAAGAGGCTATCGATTCTGCGGTGAAAATTAACAGCCTCGGCAAGGTTCCTGACTCTATTGACTGAGACATTATACAAAGGAAAAGGGGGAAGAAGGAAGCACTATTTATTTAGCAGAACTCACAAAGTACACCAGGAGTTTGCTTGTGGAGTTGGAGGGGAGAATAATTTTGTTATTGAAGAAACATGAATTAATATGAAAAATTAAAGGCTTTTCTACTCTGATAAAGTAGTAGTTGTTGCTGTTTGTGGGCTAGATAAAGACTCAGCTAGATCTTTCTCCTTAGGCCCTCCACCACCTTTCTTGGAAGCCATTGTAAATTACTGAGACTAGCTCCTAGTCAAACCACCAAGAAGCCAAGGAACTAATATGGGCCTACCTGACAGATTTCTTAAGGGCTTCACTGGATTTATCTGTCTCTATCCCAACTTGAGGTGTCTAACTGGGCCCACCAATCCTGCAATGTGCTGAACAAGGCCTAGTTTGATCCAACAGGCCCCATAAGGGAGCCCTGGTGGCACAGTGGTTAAATGCCAGTACTGCGAGTCACTTACTCATAGTTTTATTCTCCCCAAGTTGCCGCCACCAAACAGTATTTTTTAAAACAAACAAACCAAATCTAAGGTGTGGAAGAGCGATTTTCCACTTTTCCACTTAAATAAACAAAAAAATGTTGTTTAATTGCCTCAACACCCAATCACAACAGCAAAAATCCAACATGGTGGTTCCAGTTGCTGCCTTGTTAGCAAGCTCTGCCCCCTGTGCATGTCCGACCAATCAGCTATCCACTTTGGGAATGCACAGTGATCCAATTCGGTTGTCCTAACGAGCGGGAGCGCACATTTTCCCCTCAGATTTTTAGACTGTTAAATCCAAGAGAGGAAACTTTCAAATTAACAATGTGTAAGTCTCTCTTGGAGTTTTCATGGCTGAAAGGCCAGGTATAAATACCATAGATAGATAGATAGATAGATAGATGTGATTTTCAGGTTTGTGATCAGTTCTCGGCTACAGACACACTGTAGAAATAATGCAGTTATTTAGCTGCTTTATCTATCATGGCTCCATCCTGTGGAATCCTGGCATTTGTAGTTTGTTGTGGCACCAGAGCTCTCTGACCGAGATGGCTAAATATCTCACAAAACTACAAATCCCAGAATTCCATAGCATTGAGCCATGGTAATTAAAGCTGTGTTGAACTGTGTTATTTCTGCAGTGTGTCAGCAGCCTAGTCAGCATATCCAAGAATCAGGAATGATGCAAAATGGAGCCCCATCAGGTTAGGGATCTACCAGGATCAGTTTTCAAGCCTTGTAAGGAATGAGGAATGAGACAGTCACAATATTGCCCAAACAAGCTAGCCAAGACATTTCACTTCTGAATGTATTTTACCTTGGCACATAATGAATCTGACCTTGTTTATCCTATCATTTTCTTCTTCCATTGTCCCTGTACTGCAGCTAAAAATGCTCATTCTCTAGTAAGTGGTGACCAGGGAGTCAGTCTTACCCAGATGGCCAGATTTCAATGAACATACCCCTAAAATGTCAGCTGAATTTTGAATAATATGGTTTATATGCTTGAAAGCCAATCCATTTGTCTTTGACTTGCTTATTTGTTCTCTTTTATGATGCTTTCTTTGACTCCTATCCATGTTGAATGAGAAATATTGAATGAAAAATACATTTCTCCAGATGGTCTGTTGAAGTTCTCATTGAATTTTTAATACAGGAGACAGAATGCACCAGGAGATGATGACATCATGTGGTGCTAAAACTTTGTTGATAGCTACAGAATGGGTGTGTTATTTTGCCCGTGGCTTTATCCACATAGGACAACAGATATTAAGAACACCACAGTGACTCTAAGGCTACCCACAATTCCTCTAAGGGTACAATTACTTGGATTTTGATTACACTCAACTTGTTGGGGCATGCATCTGTGTAAACTTGCACACGACTGGGTTGGATATTGGGTTTTCACTTTTTCACTCAAGGTAACTAGCATGGCAATAATGCAATAAATAAATACACAAGGTAAAAATATGTTAAAAGAAAAAGCATGCACACATCTACAACATCAAAGGTGGGAAAGTTAATGGGAAAAGAGGAACATGTTGATCCAATTTGATTGCATTTATGTTGAAAGAAGAACATTCTAAACAATTGAGTCAATTTTCAATTGACACTATAGAGCACTATGTTAAAAGCATTACCAAAATAAAGGTAGGAAATCCCATTCATGTTTTACTTCTACCCCTGATCCAAAGGAATTTTGTTGTCATTAACTGCCATCAACTCAATTTCGACTTATGGTGACACTATGAATGAGAGACCTCCAAGTCACCCCTTCAGCAGCAGTCCTGCTCCGATCTTGCAGACTCAGTGCCAAGACTACTTTGATTGAGTCTATCCATCTGGAATGCAATCTTTCTCTTTTCCTACTGCTTTCTACCTTACCAAGCATTATTGGCTATTCCTAGTGAGTCATGTCTTTTCATGATATGTCCAAAGTATGACAGTCTCAGTCTAATCATCTTGGCGTCTAGGGAGAATTCAGGCCTGATTTGCTCTGGCACCCATTTATTTCTCTTTTCAGCAGTCCCCAATATCTGTACTGCAGCAGTCCATATGACACAGGGCTTTTGCACTGATCTTCCCTCGGACAGCCCTCACCACCCCTGGGACAGATACAGGACTGGAATGAGGCCAAAATGGAGATAGGACCTGATAAGCCATTATATGAAAATGGTTTATTGACCTGTTCCCACATGTCTGTAGAAACCCATCCCAGCACCCAACCCCTCATAACCACTACCAGCTACCAAGCACTCCTGGAAGCCAGGCAGGGGTCCCTCAGCAACCAAGGCACGTCACACACAGGGGCCTTCAGTCACATGTCTTGCCCCCCCTTCCTGGCTTCTGCATCAGCAGAGACAATAGTGGCAGCAGCTGCAGTTATGGGCCAGTGTTCTGTTTGGACATTGGCCTGTTTTCACCAAGTATTGGGAGAAGAATGGACCAGAGCCAGGATACACGGGCAGGGAGCCAGCAATCCTAGCTGGTGTAGATGAGTCCCCATTCTTCTTTTGATTTCTTGACTGTGGTCTCCATTCTTATTAATCACTGAGCCAAGGTATGGAAAATCTTGAACTATTTAAGTGTCTTCATCATCTAAAGTGATGTAAATCATCTGTGGTCATTATTTTTGTTTTCTTAGGCTATGACACACTGCATGAATGGCATAGTTCAACACTGCTTTAACTGCCATGGCTCAATGCAATGGAATTCTGAGGTTTGTAGTTTTGTGAGATATTTAGCCTTCTCTGTCAGACAGTTCTGTTGCCACAACAAACTACAAAACCCAAGATTACATAGGATGGAGTCATGATAGTTAAAGCAGTGTTGAACTATGCTGTTTCTGCAGTGGGCCTGGAGCCTTAATGTACAACTACAAACCTGCTTTTCCACTTTCTTCCTTGACTTTCCTCAGGAATTGTTCAAATTCATTGCTCTTTTCTTCTAGTAGTATGGTGTCAACTGCATATCTTTAATTGTTGAAAATAGTTCCTTCCTCCAGCTTGCATACCTCCTTCCCTAGGCAGGGATGAAGCCATGCCTGATGTCACCAAGTTATCACCCTCATCATCATCATCATCATCATCATCCAGTGTTAGTTATCAATGGCAGTCATGAGTTATATACCTGTCTGTGTTGAGATTACCTCTCTGTACTTAATAATAAGCTTAAGCAGTCAGCATTTTGTCTACAACCAATTGGAAAACATTTTTTTCTCTCTAAATTGGACTTTTGGCTGGATTAACCTAGCTGCTGGGTGATTCTATGGGGATGCAAACTTCACAACCAGTGAAGCCAGATTCAAATTTGTCTTGTTTGCTTGGCAGTCAGTGGCTTCCGGTCCCTCTGAGAACATGCCAATCTACAATAGCAGAGAGGGAAGAAACAAAATGAATTACCATTCAGAACTTTCACAGTGAAGAGACTAAAACAGGACACCAGCAGAATTATAAATAATAACTCTCATGTTCTGAGTATGTGCTTGTGTGTATACGTATGTGCATATGGACATAAAACCAATTCTCTTAGTCTGCTCCACTAACCTTAGACTTGTTTTTGGTAAATAATAACATGTGAGTATATGAGTGTATCACCTATGCCCTGTGTCATGCTTCTGTCCTGTAATCATTAGAAATGAAATGAGCTGGAGCATCATAGCAGAAGAAATAGTTTTGATTTGAGCCACGACAAATTTCATAATGCTCTAAAATTGTTACGTGGATCTTTTATCACCCAAACTACTCACAGCTGAGCTTGACCTGACTATTGTAATCATACCACATCTAATCCTGGCTTTGCTATCAAATTACAAGGCTTAATTTAGTGCCTCAAAGATAGAAAAGATGGTTGCTCCATCTGAGAAAACACAATACTCTGGGAATATTTTCATCTGCCTGTGGGAATTTTCAGCAACTTTTACACTGCCATCAAACAAACTTTTAAAATTCAAAGTGAGATTTCAGTTCTACGTGATTACCTGAAAAATAGCGTGTGTGTCTGCATGGCACAGCTAAAACAGTTTCATGCTCCAAGGCAGGTAGACATGGGGCAGCCCTCTTACTTATACACACACACACCGTTTAGGGATGAAAAATGGAAGCATCAGAAGTGGCTAATGGGGTGGTGGCGAACGAGTGTTGTGAAATTAATAAAACAGAAATGATGTTTATTCCCTGGGTAACAACTGCAGTGAATGGGAGCGAGCTGGGAGGTCAGGGTGGGGGGATTGCTTGGTTGCAGAGGCAAGCCAGCTGTCTCCTGGCCCTAGGTGCTCCTTTGTAAAGCAGAGTGGGGTGCCTTGAGATGGCAGCTTTGGGTGGGGGAGGAATATTTGCATGATTTTCTGCAGGGAGTTGGCAGCTGGAACTGAAATAAACTCTTTTTAGCACTTTCCTTCTCACTAGGTTCTTCCCGTCTGTCCTTCCTTCTTTCTTAAATACTGTTCATTTCTGTAAATGGGAGAAAAACTCTTTACACCCCTCCACCAGCCTATTTCTTCCTTGCTGGATGATGTCTGGGTCCCTGGGAGCACCAGTAATTGTATTACTGCTATTATGATGTTCTCAGGAAAAAGTTGAAGACTCTTCTTTCATAACCTCCAGCCCCCCATTCGAACATCATGTTTAACTGGAGATCTCCTAAGACCTTCTAGCTCATTGGTGAGCAAATCTGTGGAGCCAGGAGCCCCATTTCCCATTGGCCATATCCTCCTAGAAGAGACCCAAATACCTCCTCATTCCTCTGCAGGAGGACTGCAGAGGAAAATGGAGGTATTTGTGAGCATTCTTGGGTGCTTGTGAAGGTGGGGTCAGAGTATTTTCATCTGTTTTCTAAATTTTGGATTTTGAAATTGCACTGAAATTGCCCCCCAAATTATACTATTTTTTTTAAAAAAAATCAGTTGTGGGCTTTGGAAGACTGGTGGGGCTTCAGGGACCACAAAAATGGGATCTAGGGATCACATACTGCCCACGGTGCCTACCCTTGCTCTAAACCATTTTCACACATAATGCTGTCAAGCCATCCTATTTCTGCCTAAATGTAGTACCTTACATTTATTCCTGTTGAAATTCAAATTGTTAGCATTTATTTGTTGAATACTCTTTGAGTCAAGTCCAAAGGCCAACTACAAATACACATAAAAGTAGCGCTGTGTAGTCCACATTTTACCAGCTTGTCTGTAAGACTATCCCATGGGGGACATGGTCAAAAGCCTTACTAAAATCAAGATACATTACATCCACAGAAATCTCTGATTCTACTAAGCTTGTGTCTCTGTTAAGAAGAGAGATAAAATTAGTGTGGTATGATTTGTCTTTTGCAAAAGCCATGCTCACTCAGAATAATGACAGCATACTTTCCTAAGGAGTTTATCAAATGAGCCTCTAAAAACATTCTTTTGCTGGCATAATTAAAGCCAATTTTTTTTTGTGCCAGCAAAATTATGCCTCCTACCAGACTTACCTTTGTCTCCCGGCAAAGGCTTCCCCGGCAATGATGAGGAGTCCTGTTCACTTCCTCATTTGAAATCTTGCAAATTCTCATGTGGATTCTCATCAGGCAGGAAATAAAAAATAATAAGTAACACATAAAAAGTAGTAGAAAGCCCATATACACAGTTAAAAATGTACAAGTACACTGGGGAGGGTCATAAAAAGTTTGTCACCTACCTTGATGTCACAATCTCACCCAGAAGTGTTCTGGCCTGTTTGGCCATTCATGAGTTAAATATGTGGTATGGGGGGGGAGAAGATACAAGGTTACATATGCTGGCTATGCCAAGTGTTCTGGCCATTCTGGGCATTGACAGAGTAAGTCTCTCTCTCTGGCTTTTCTTCGCAAACGAAGGGTGCAGCTATACGATCATAAAAATAATCTGTATGGGGGGCAAAAAATACGAACAGCCTGTCATTCGTATGCATACGAACCGGCTATACGATTTTTTAAACCCCCTAAACTCCATATGACTCCCTCTTCCCAAAGCTGGCTGGAGCGAGCAAGCCAAGCTGCAGTTTTAAATCTCCCGCTGCTTTTTTTTTTTAAGGTTCCTGGTTTGCAGACATTCGGTTTTCCGTATTTACAATATAAAATAAAAATAAATAAACATATAAATTCACGGACTTACCGGACGCTCGCTAGCTGGGAAACCAACATGGCGGCCACTCCCAATTTCCCTCCATGCTAGCCCCGCCTCCTCTACTCGGCCAGCCAATCAGATTACACAGCCTGTTCGTATGTGTGCAAATGGACCGTACAGACCCGTTGGCCATCCGAACGGCTTACAGATTTCTCTTCGCGATCCGCTTTCCCTCCCGATTGCCGCGTGTGCGTATTTCAGGGTGGAAAACCGGCCCCCCTCTTTTGCATTCGTGTGCATCCGAAAGGCCGTTTGTACCGAAGTGCGAACTTTCGCATGCCGTACGTATTATTTAAATTGTGTAGACAGGACCGAAGATTCAGGAAGGACTCATCCCGCATTTTCTGCAAGCGCACTGATGACTAAAAAGGCCAATCCAAGAGAGACAAGTCCGGTTGCAGAAAGCACAGCAGAAGGTCTCTTTGGGTGATGTTTCTGGGTTGTGATTATTTCTGCGTTGTCGTTTCTCTTCAAGACTTGTTCGGCGCGAGTTCTCAAATAAGGCTGCAGCATTGTGGATAGTGTGTCTCCATGCCTCCTGACGTGAGGCCAGGGCAGACCATTGTTGGTGATCAATTTGGCCGAGCCTGAGATGTTGTTTCAGGGGGTCCTTATATCGCTTTTGTAGAGCGCCCCTCTTACGCTGACCCGTGGCGAGTTCACCGTAGAGTACTAATTTTAGGAGGCGATGGTCCTCCATCCTAGAAACATGCCCTGCCCAGCGCAGCTGTGTTCTCAATATCATGGCCTCAATGCTGGTGGTCCCTGCTTGCTCAAGGACAGCAACATTCGTCACATAATCAGTCCAGTGTATTTTTAGGATTGTGCATAAACAGCGCTGATGGAAGCGTTCAAGGAGTCATAAGTGGTGCCAATAGGTGACCCATGTTTCAGATCCATAAAGGAGAATAGACAGTACAATGGCTCTATACACACTGATTTTTGTGTCTTGCCTCAGGTGTTTATTACTCCAGACTCTTCTGTAAAGTCTTCCAAATGCACTATGTGCCATTGCTAATCTGTGATTGATCTCTTTGTCAATCTTGGTATCTGAGGAGATGATGCTTCCCAGGTAGGTGAACTGCTGAACGGATTTAAGCACAGAGTTGCCAACGGCAATGTGGGGATGGTGGTGTTCGTCCTGTGGTGCAAGCTGGTAAAGAACTTCCATTTTCTTCAGGTTGACTTCCAGCCCAAACAGCTCTGCAGCTGTTGCAAAGCAGGATGTTAGGTGCTGCAGAGCTGCTTCTGTGTGGGCAACAAGGGCAGCATCATCAGCGAAGAGCAGCTCATGGACTAGATAGTTTAGAGTCTTAGTGTGAGCCCTCAGACGGCTTAAGTTAAACAAGCTACCATCAGTACGGTAACATATATAGATGCTGTCGTCTTCTTCGAGCTCTGCCGTAGCCCTTTGGAGCATCATGCTGAAGAAGATTGTAAATTAAGTTGGCGTACGGACACAACCTTGCTTCACTCCATTAGTTATTAGAAAAGGCTCTGAAAGAGCATCGCCATATCTGACTTAACCACGCTGGCCCTCGTGTAGCAAGATAATCATTTTAAGGAATTTGGGGGGACATCCTAGTCTTTCCAGGATCTGCCACAGACCTTTTCTACTCACGGTGTCGAAGGCTTTGGTGAGGAGTAAGTACATGGGTGGGGGAAGGCTTTGGTGATGGAGTAAGTACATGGGGGGGGGAGCACTAGATTTCATACGCTTGCAATGCTGGCAAAAAACTGGCACAACCAATCTATTGATGGCTTGTCCCATCAATAAAGTAGATTGGCTTATTGTCAGGACATAAACATGAAAGGGCAACATAGTGTGGAATGTGTGCCCTTTTGTGTTTATGTGGCGTCGTTATGACACTGTATTTAGTGTGTCTGATAAAGTCCTAAGTGTTTACAGACCAATTGCTTAATGACTGTATTTGTTCTAGAATCTTTCATGGTAATAACATCAAAATGACTAGGCAGTAGTTGCTCAGGTTCTCTCCCTCCCTTTTGAAGATGATACTGCCATCTTCAAACAACGTCTCCCATGTGTTATTCTTATAGACAAACTTGTAAAATATAGGCCAGAGAGCACTAATGTTAGGTAGCAGTCCTTAAGTCTTCAGGCACCTAACCTGTTCTCCAAAAGTTCTCAAAAAAATATACACAGAGGCTCTGAGGTTACATGTGTGAGTTCCTTTAGTACCTTTGGATGCAGTTTATCAGAGACCTGACTTCATTTAAACTAACCAGGTGTTCCTGTACCACTACTTTTACTTTTGGGGGGCTGCAGTCCCCTCACTGCACCATTTACTTTATTTTCACAGGCTTGCTTTCTCACATGTAAAGATCCTGAAGGCAACAAGTCAATCTTTATACAACTGTTCTACAAGAAATTTCTCAGCCAATCTTCTGAGTTTGGGGGCATTTCAAAAAGTCTGCTGAGGCACAAGAGATGATTATCTCCTGGGACTACAAAACTTGGAAAGAGGAATTCAAAAGAACGACATTGCTTTAAATATTTCTTTTGCTTTGTGCTTCAGTGCTTCTGGAAAAAACTGTGAAAACAGTTTTTAAAAACTGCTATTTCCAGTTACAGTAGAAACTAGAAGGTGTAGAAAAAGAAAAGAGGCTTAAAAAAAATATCACCGACTATTCTGTCCCCACCATCTCAGTGAAGGACAGGGCATTTGATGTGAAGTTGAAGGCTTTCATGGCCAGCATCTATACATTTTTGTGGGGTTTTTTTCAGGTTGTGAGGCTGTGTTCTAGAAGAGTTTTTCCTGACATTTTGCCTGCATTTGTGGCTGAAGGCTGTGGCTGTGGCATATATACTCTCTCTTTCTCTCCATAGAGACTAAGGGCTTATCTACACAAGCCAGGATATGCCTGCTCCCTACCAGTATATCCTGGATGCAGATCAGGCCCAGTTTGCTGCTTTCCCTGAGCATATTTGGACATTTGTATCAAATTGTGCATGGTTTCAGACTGACTGACTAGATGTGTATGCTTAGTTCACAAGGGAAGAATTTTTACACAGAGACAATTTTGGACAAATTGTGGAACAGACAGAGAAAAATGTTGATGTGTTATTCTCATTCTGGAGACTCCTCATTTGGCTTGGAGAATCCTCTACCACGTGAAGGTGTTCTGTCTCAACCAGTATCTTGCCAACTGTTTTTTTTTGTTTTTTTTTTAAAAACCTTCCTAGCAATGTGCCCAAGAGTCTTGCTACCAAAGTGTGATTCCATACACAATCCCATTCCATTCAAATCTTTGCCTTTTGACAAACAAGATCTCCATTTACTGTATTATATCTATTGCCCACAACTAAGGAGAAGCCTGAGCAGGTTGTTTCAGAGAAGAAAAAAGTTCACATAACCATTACAAATGTGAATGGCTTCAAATTAATGTAATAGTGGTCGGGAGGTGTGAGAGGTGGGGGAAGCATAAATATAGTTTAGTCCAGGGATGGGGAACCTTTGGCCTTCTAGATGTTTTGGACTTCAACTCCCACAAGTCATAGCTAGCACGGCCAATGGTGAGGAATTATGGGGTTGTAGTCTAAAACATCTAGAAGGCCAAAGGTTCCCCACCCTTGGTTTAGTCCATGAGGAAAAAGCATAGAAAGATGTGTACATTAGGAAACATGTGTACAGATTTCCACATAGTAGGTGAAAAGCAAAATCTCATATTCTGATATCAAAAAAAATAATGGAGGATGAGAAAGCAACTGCTATTTAGAGAAGCAAAATGAAATTGATGATTTTGTATCTTTTTTCTATGAAAAAAGGAGGGGCGAAAAACAGCTTTTGCAAAATGATCCTAATACTGGATGACTAGAGGAGATTAACACTGCTGGTGACATCGTAACAATTGCACACTCTTATCACACTGTCTCACTTTCAAAAGCTTTGGTGAAAATACTGTCCCAGTCTCCTGAGTATTATTGATTCCCATGGTAGTGGACAGACAGAGAGATGTAAATGGCACATTCTTCAAAATCCTTTGGATTGCCAAGGAAACCAGATTTCATTTCCTGCCTTTTAAGGATTACATTGCAATGGAAATCTGGCTCTCTCTTGGAAGTGTTTGTGTTATTGCAATCCTTTAAAAAAAACAAAAAAAAAAAAACTTTCTGCCTTCTTTCCAGGACTTAGGCCTGCCGATAACAAATATAGGTAGGGCAAAAAGGAGGAAAAGTGATAGCAAATAAAATAAAATAATGGTGGAAATACTTTTCAGGCTTAACCCAGAAAAACATGTTGTAAGTTCCATTTAATGGAATGGAATAGATTTTATTTGCAACAAACTTATATTGCACTGATTTTGATGGTAACTCTAGAACATAGAATTTTCTTTCTTTCTTTCTTTCTTTCTTTCTTTCTTTCCCTCCTTCTGTTTTCTGGAAGTACATTTCATATAGTTTATGTAAGAGTACAAATATGTTAGTTCAGTGGTTCGAGTTATTGGTAGCTCCAGTGTAGTGCCTGGGTGAGGGATTCCTACTCTGCACTGATTCAAGACAGGAATTATGGGTCAATTAGTCGATGGCAGGGCAGTGCCTTGAATAGTTGGCCATGCTAGCTGGTTCATGTGTGTGGTGAGGATTTGGGTACAGGTCTAAGTCTGGGTCTAGCTGTTTCCCTCAAAGTAATGCTGAGCAATGAAAGTCATCTTTATCATGAAAGGGGTTATTTCATCTCCTCTTCAGATTGTGTGGTCTAGGAATGGGCAGGCACATGATTTTGTAGTCCATCCCAGCGCCTGCCCTATGTCAGGTGGGGGGCAAGGGGTTCTGGCCTATGATGGATTTCCTTTGAGGCTGACTGGCTAATAGAAAGCTTGGCATTGGGCCAAGGGAAGCTTAAATGAGGCGACATGTGGAGGACTTCTATGGGACCTCAGCTTTATGCACATCCACACTGTTTGTTTACCCCATACAGATCAATTGTAAATAGTTAATAAAGTGGTCCTAGATACCCAATATTTATGTTTTCCCTCTTTCTTCTAAATGATGGGATGGGGTGATAAGACATCTCTATCCTGAACTCCACTAGACTGAATCCCTATATAAGGGGCTACTAGACTTGGTGCTGTTTTCACCACAACCATGTAAGATCATTGCACCTTTGAAAGTCTTCACTAATTAGTTCTAAATTGACATCAATAACCACTTTAGTGGTTTAGCCAACATCAGATTTAATTGTGGATGTTGTCAATATTCTCAGTTTTGGATGGCTTGAGAACTATAGGTATAGAACCCCAAACTGGTTGTTATTCCAGATTAATTATCTGGAAGAGCATGTTGCAAGAGTATGAGCATGTTGTTTATGAAGACAAATGTAATCACCATGTGCCAATGCAATCAGCCCTCAGGCACCAATGGCCACCTATAATAGTGTCTTGATGACAGCACACTTAAGTTTGTGGGAAAAGAGATAGAAGAGAGAGGGGGGAAAGAAAATTCATGGTTGCTATAGTTATTTGCAATCCAGACTGAAGTTTTAAAAACATGATTTGGGGGAGTGGAGGGGGAGTGTAAAAAAGATCTTCAACCATCATTTGATTGTTAACCATGTGTTTATTTTGGAAACATTTCTATTATTGTTTTTATCCACTTTTCAGGTCTGGCAATCAGTTCCACTGTGGTCATGATGTGTTTTATCTTTTCTCTCTCTTTTTAAAGAATTCCAGGTATAGTGGTCTGTACCTTGGGTCCCTGCCACTTCCATGAAATTGAGACCATATTCTTATTACTTGATCTTATGTAATCCCACCAGAAAACTTGGAACAGTTGGGATCAGTGGTTTGTTTGTTTGCCTGATTGTTTGGAGAGGGCAGAGGTTACGGATCACATTGTTGTTTTGGCTTCCTTCTTGACCAGTCAAAACATTGGGATGTAGTTCCTTTGATTCACAGTATCTGGCTATGTCTTCTATTAATTGACATAATACCAACTAATTGAATGTTAAAATATAACATGTTGTTGTCACTAGATAAACTTTGTTCAATGGAAAGGGTCTTATCTTTTCAAAACATCTAATAGCTTTTGTGCTGTAGTTCTCCTCTTAAAAATGCCAGTCTTTGGACATTGTACAAATTTGTTTCAGGATGTAAATTGTCTAGGGCTGGTGTACAGTTGTACAGTCAAGGAGGCTGTGACTGTGATCTAGAGAAATATAGGATAAGGAAGATGTGTTCCTCCCATATGGTGTCCCAGCCTAATGCATGACTCAGTTACTTTATAGTAGGGCGTGATACTTCATTAATTTTCTTCTAAAATGAAACAATGAGTAAATTTAGCATTGTTCTGAAGCTGTGAAAATGTCTTCAGAAACTGCATCATTTTTGGAAGCCTATTCACAATTCAGGACTTATTCTGCACAATTTTCATACATGATGGCTTTCCATAGAAAATATCATTGGCTGCACAGGAAACAGCCTTTCCTCTATATAAAATAATAGTTCTGTGTCAAAAATGCTATTTTCTGTACAAAATAACCATGCTCAAATGTTGTGGACATGTTTACAGTGTTTTCTCTGCAGTAAACAGCATTTTCTGCACAGAAAATATTATTTCTCCACTGTAACATTATTTTCTACACAGAAAATGCTGTTTTCAGCACAGAACAAATATATGTGAATTTTGCACAGAATACATTCCAAACTGCAAAGATTCTTATTAGTTGAGGATTTCATCAAGGTTTCTCAGCACTTGAAAAACATGCTTTTCAATCATTTTTTATTTATTTTTTAAAAATATTATTTCCATTCCTGCTTTTTAGCTCTTCCTTAAATGGGGTTATTCCACTGGTGCAACTATAATCATGATGTTTCTTGTTTCATTCAAATCCTATGGCAATTAAGCCAGCAGATGCTAAAATTGCTATGAGTCCAAAATCATATTTATGTACTGTACAGTACATTCATTCATTTAGACACTGTTAAGAGGTGGTGATTACAGGGAGTGCTCAAGTTCTTTCTTACAACAGCTCCACCGGTTGCCAGCCTGTTTTTGAGCACAATTCAAAGTGTCAGTTATGATAAGCTTATGATAAATAGTTATGATAAAGACCTATACAGCCTGATTCCACATTGGCTGCAAGAAGATTTGAACCCTGGGTTACTGCAGTCTCAGTCCAACAGTCAAACCACTATACCACACTGGATCTAATAAGCAATAAAGGTCATTTTAAAAAATTAAATGCTAGCAATAAAAATCATTCTCTTTTAGGGCCGTAATGAGCAATGCAAGAAATTCATTTCAAAAAGCAATATCCCAAGCTCTCATTGTAACACTGCAAAAGATGAAATCCTAAATTTCATTATCCAACATTCTTGTAAAGTTTTTGGTTTTACTCCCTCATCCTTTTTGCACAGCCTCTTGTCTCTATTTTGTCATTTCAGCACTATCCCCCATGCACATATTTTTCCCCCATTCTACCATTACTTAGTAGCTATATGCATGTTTGGTAAGTAGCTTAAGTTTCCTTATCATGAACTTCAAGGGTGACAATTGAGGCACTAAAAATATGGCAGGCAAGATAGACGAAAAGCTCCGGCTGCTTCAGCCATTCTATATCAGCTGGAGAAAATAATGACTGAGGTATGGAGGCAAAACAAAGTTTTGCAATATCAGATGAAGGAGAGTGTACCTAGTAGCTAATCCCTCACAACTGCAGCTTCCCCTATCTTGCTAGACAACCTAAAAGTCAGGGATTTTGTCTGTTTACCTGTGCTTTCCATGAGATCATCACCACTCGGTGCTCAGTAGAATGTAGATACTCAGCATGCAGCAAGCTACCTATCAAAAAGGCAAATCTCTCACAGGTGAGATGAGAAAGAAGTTGAGCAGTTGATGCTAAAATGGCATGAGGAGCTTTTGCTGATGCTATACTGGCATGGAAAATTGCAGTAAATAAGTTGGAAAAACAGAAAGAATATTACATTGTGTCTGGATATTGTTCCATCTAGATCAGTAATGCATATGCCAGTATAGGTAACTCCTGGTCCCATTCAACTGTGTGAGACAGCAGTTCCCTTAACACACTGCCATTAGCCATACTGCCTAGGCATGTATGGAAATTATAGTCCAAAATCTCCCATAGGCACCAGGTTGAGAAAAAGAAAAAGAAAAGATCTCCGATACTAGGCCAGTGCACAAGACACTGCAGGGTGAGGGGCAAAGTGGTATTTGATTTGTGCCAAGCAGATCTGTGCAAAGCAGTAGAGTTTGGCTTCATCTCTCCCCCTGTTCAGGAATAAAATAGAATAAAATGAAATTATAGAGTTGGAAGAGATCACAAGTGCCATCCATTCCTACCCCCCTGACATGAAGGAATACACAATCAAAGCACTCCCAACAGATGGTCTGCTTAAAGGCATCCAAAGAAGATGACTCCACCACAACTCAATCCAGTGTATTCCACTGTTGGACAGCTCTGACCATAACCATGTTGATCAAATTTGCAGATGACACCCAATTAGGAGAGAGAGCTAGCACCCTAGAAGACAGGATCAGAATTCAAAATGACCGTAACAGAATAGAGAGCTGGGCCCAAACTAACAAAATGAATTTCAATAGGGAAAAATGTAAGGTACTACACTTAATGCAGGAAAAAAAATGGAACACACAGAAGGATGGTGACAACCCAGGATGTGTCCAGAGGAATGTGACCAAAATGGTAAAAGGTCTGGAAACCATGGCCTATGAGGAGTGGCTTAGGGAGCTTGGTATCTTTAGCCTGGAGAAGAGAAGGTTAAGAAGTGCTATGATGGCCATGTTTAAATATTTGAAGGGATGTCATATTTAGATAGATAGAGCGAGCTTGTTTTTTGCTGCGCTAGAGACTAGGACACAGAGTAATGGATTCAAACTAGAGGAGAAGTTATTCCACTTACAACTTCCCCTGTTTCTAGGAATTCTCAAAGATTACCACCAGTGGTTCTGAGATTCCTTCTGTCACTTCTTTTCATACCCTTGGATGTAGTTCATCTGATCCTAGAGACTTGAATTCATTTAGAGTAGCCAGGTACTCCTGTATTTCCTCTTCACCTATTCTGTGCTGCATTTCCCCTACTGCATTATCTTCTCCATTTTCTTCAGGTTGAGCACTGTTTTCCTTTTGGAGAAGACCAAGGCAGAGAAGGTGTTCAGTGTTCTGCCCTTTCTCTGTCCCCTGTTAGTATTTTGCCATCTTCTCCATGCAGCGGCCCTATCATTTTCTTCTTCCTTTTGCTACGGACATAACCAAAAAAGGCCCTTTTTAAAATTTTTAACCTCTCTAGCAAGTTTAATATTTTTAACTCTCTAGCAAGTTGCACTTTAAATTTGTATCCCCCCCCCACTACACATGCTATTTGTTTGAATTCCTCTTTGGTGACCCCCCCTTTGCCATTGCTTGTCCATGTCCCTTTTAAATCTTAACTCAGTTGGAAGCTCTTTGGTCATTCTTCCTGGTTTCTTTAGACACCTCCCATTTTTCCTTCTCACTGGACCTGTTTGAAACTGTACCTTCAGTATCTCTCTTTTAAGAAATTCCTATCCCTCATGAAGTCATTCCCTTCACTATTCCTCTTTCACAGTCTCTCCCACTTTATTCGCTAGTCTTGCATGAATGCTTGATGCCTGAATGTGTACGTGAATGTGGTTATTATTATTTCTCCAAATAAATATCATCCATTGTACTATGTAGCTTATGTCTCCTTCTTAGTACTGGTATAGTTGGTCACAAGGTCCTGCTGTTACCCACCTCTTGCATTGCCAAGCTGAGTATATTAAATTCCCCAATTTAATATCAATATTCAGAGAGTCTTCATGACCCCAGAATGTTTAGGGTAACAGGCCTATTCTAGCCCCAGAGCTGGTCCATTTTCCCCCATTAGCGAGATGAAACAGGCTGAAATCCACATGCACACACCCTTCTATTTGGTGGGTGCCTCCTCTGCTGTCACGTATCACACTTTCTTAATCCAGGAAGGAGGCCCTAAGCATGTGATCAAGGCTGGTCACATGCAGGGGACCTTGCTCACATGCTGGGGGCCTCCTTCCTAGCAGCAGAGTGACTCCAGCAGTGGCAGCTGGCTATATAGGTACTGAACCTGTGTTCCCACATCAGGGTTTTCCTGCATAACACAGACTTTCCTGGGTGTTAATTTCAAATGTTTTAAATGGATTTATCCTGGCTTCCCTCTTGCTTTGCCTTGGGCGTTGTCAGGACTGTCTGGAGGTGAAATGGGGCAAGAGCTCTGGTTCGTTTGGACTGCTGGGATCCAAGCCAGGGGGAAACCAGGGTAAATTGACCAAAGCTGAATAAATCCAGACTGTTCTCTTGAAGAGTTATTCTGAAATCAAAAGAAAAGAAAAGAAAAGAAGGGAGGGAAAAATCTGAGAAAACTTGCCACAGCTGGTACAGAGACTGACTGCTAAAGAGCCCTGAGTCCTGATTTAGAACTACAAATTTAACATCATCTCCTCCTTCCTAAGCAGATGAGGGCAGGGTCTGGACCGTGTTCATGAATTAGCAATTCATTGCTTTCTTTTTAACCTCTTCCTAATCTGAGTAAATGTCCTGAAACCCAAGAGACATGGAACCAGTCATCCAGATCAAATGTGAAACATGCAAGGTTTTGTCAAACTGAGATTTGAAAATGCAATGTGATCTGTGTTCTATCTTAATTTTGCATTCACCTTCAAACTTTGTACAAACTGTTCAGCATCCTTTTGAATTAATGAAGGCAGTGCAATTACTAAATAACATAATAGCAGGTGAAGGGGGAGAGAATTTGAATTTAGCTGCCTCTTTATTTTTTTTAGAGACAGTCTTATGTGAGAGCAAGAGTTTATCTTTGAGCCAGATATTTGATTGCTAAGACCAACTGCTGAGAGCCTGCTGTCTATCCCATCCATCCATCCATTTATCAAATTAGGAGCATGGAAACAAGAGACAGGTTTCTTTAAATGGGCATCACCAAAACTTGGTACTCCTAGGCAGCAGAGATCCACTGCAATTCCATATTAACTCTTTAGACAATTACTGTAGGTCAACTTTTAATTTTTTTAACTTTACATTTATTTTATATTAGGAAGGGATGATAATTTTATTTGGTTCCTTTTAAAAATACTTTTTCTTATTTCTTCACAAAGACAGCAGAAGGAATTCAAATATTTAAAATGTACAGTTTAAAAGAAAGTGAAATTGACTGATTTGCTTCTCCAGATTTATTTATCCAGATAGAGGGTTTTGAGCGTTGGATTACAATTTACAGTAGATCAGAGATACTGTTATAGCGAATGGTGAGAAATAATAGGAGACATCAGGAGAAGCAGCCTCCTCCAAGCCTGCCCCCCCCCACAGAGTAGTGGCTTTGATTCATTTATAAGGTTATGATAAACTTCCATTCTTGCCATATACTTCCCTGGTCTGAGTTTTAAGATCTTTGGGGAAGGGCTTTATCTTGGCTCTACCATCATCCCACATATGTTAGTGAAGACATGGAAGAGATCCTTCTCAGTGGCTGATCCCAGGCTGTGGAACTCTTTTTCTCAGCTCTGTTTCTGTTGGCTGGCTAAAAGTTTTCTATTTAGCCTTTGAGTTTTAATAAAATGGCAGAAGCATCATATAATCTAAGATCTGGAAGGGATGACTAGGGCCATCTTGTCAAACCCTCTGCCATGTACAACCAAAATACTCCTAAAATTGAGTCCCATGCTGGGGGGAAATGATTAGATAGATAGATAGATAGATAGATAGATAGATAGATAGATAATGATTGAACAGTTTGCACCCTCTCCTATACATACACAACCCCTTTCTGTTGGTTTGCTTCTCCCTTTGTACAAATGTCCCCAAAATCCAGGATTCTACATTGTATCATAGCAAACTGTGAAATATGAGTAACTGTTTCTCAGCAACACAGGATTTGTATTCCAACTTTAAATCCAGGTTTAGAGTTAGTTTCTGATCCATGCTTATTTGGAAGCACTTGACCTTAGCTCCCAGTTCAAATGTAAAAACCTACCTTTAAGAGTCAAAACTTCACTTGGTTTCCCCTCTTATTCAAAGGGAGGAGTGAAGAGAACTACATGAATTCACATACTGCACATGCACATCCTTTGATTTCCTATTGCATGCAAACACCGTGCATATCTAAAAGTCAAGAAATATTAGGTGATGTGCAATGATGTTACAGCAGGACTTGAAATACAGAGAAAAAGCATAATCCAGGAGCAGTCCTGGAGGAGAGAGAGAGAGAGAGAGGCACTAAAATCCCATAGCAACTGTGCACAACTATAAAGGCCTCTTCACATAAGCCACACCTTTGCTCCCAGCATGAGTGTCAGTGATCCAATGCCTCTTCTAGTTTTGGTTTTAGCCCCAACTGTCTCATCTTTGTAGTAATTTAGATGTCTTGGGGGCATTTGTGGGCTGAAAAATAGCTGGAAAATGGAGTGAGTCAGGGGGATTTGAGGGTCTGGTGGGGGATTCAGGAACTGCATGTGGTCCATATGTCCCTCTCCCCATCCTATAGGTTAGTCTGAACTAGAGTAGGACCACTGATACCATTAAGACTTTCATAAGTGGAGATACAGAACTTAAAGGAAGTTTGAAATTTGAAATCTAGTATGCAACTTCTTAACTCTTTTTGCTTTGGAGAGTTACTAATATATTTGTTATGATATGAAAAATTTAGATGTTGAAGAAGGTAGACTTTTTTCTCTCTTTTAAAAACATAATTCATAAAAAACGTGGTGACTTCAAAACCCCATCCATTTCTTTTTATTATTATTATTACTATTATTATTTATACATTCATTACATATTCGTTATCACATACATGCTGATAAACACAATCATACATTTGTAATGCATATTAAGATAGCCTATTCCTTAGCTTCCTACTCCAACAGTGTTTGAATGAGATTTATACATATTAGGCAACTTTCCTTTCCTGACAATTTAATACATAACTATACCGGTAATACGTTAATGCAGTCCATAAACTTGTTTAAGCTTATTCATTGTACAAACTACATTATTTAACAGAGGGTTAAACCGTAATGTTTATATCCTAAATTATATTACCCTTCAAAATATTCCAAATATTCAAAATATATATCTCTTCCCAAATCTTGGCTCACTCTATTGTCCTTAATCTTTAGTTTACTCATCTTTAAACCATATGGTCATGTAGCCCTCCCATTTCCTATCCCAATAATCAATTAGAATTTCCCATTCATCTCTGAAAGCCTCTGTTGAGCAGTATTTGACCCAACATGTAAGCTGTTCCATTTGAACTATTTCATACAATTTCATTATCCATTCTTCATAGCTTGGAAGTGTCTTTTAACGCCAATATCTAGTGTAAAAAATTCTAGCCATGGTCGTCATGTAAAGCATAATATTCTTGAATTCTCGTGGGAATTCTGAATCAAATATGTTCAACAAATAAAGTTCTGGTTTAAGTTTAAAGTCTTTTTTAAATATGTTTCTTATCTCGTTATGAATTTTAGTCCAGAATTCTTTTGCCACTTTACATGACCACCACATATGAAAAAATGTATCATTCAAATCTCCACATTTCCAATAACTGCTTTTTACCTCCTTATACATTTTTGCTAGTCTCACAGGGGTCAAATACCAGCAGAATTGCATTTTATAGCAATTCTCTCGAAGTTCATTATTTATCGTGAATTTTATATTTTTCTTCCATAAGGCCTCCCATTCATGCAATAAAATATTATATCCAATGTTTCAGGACCATTTCAACATGTAATCTTTAACCATTTCCGATTCTAAGTTTAATTTTAGTACCAATTTATACAACCTTGATATTTTAAGCTCTTTTCCTATCATAATCATAATATCTAATTCAGTTTTTAGATTTTCAATTCCCATCATTTTCTTATCCACATTATACCTTTCAAAGAGTTGTCTGTATTGGAACCAACTGCATTCCTTATGTTCTTGTTCTAATTCTTCCCTTATCTTAAATCTGCTATACCCTTTATCAAATATTAATAAATCTTCATAGAACCACCATTTCCCTAGATGTATCATCTCCGTGCGTCTGAAAGCCTCCTGTGGGGATACCCAAAGAGGTAACTTAAGGTAAATTTTCTTTATAAACTCTTTCCATGCCTTTAATAACGATTTACTAATAAAATGATGACTAAAGCCTTTGTCCATCTTTTCCTTCCCGTACCATAAATAACCATGGAAACCAAATCTCATACCTGAACCCTCTAGAGTTAGAAGCGTATTATCTTCCAAAGATATCCAATCGTATAACCAAACCAACGCACATGATTGATGGTATAACTTCAAATTTGGTAGGCCCAAACCTCCTCAATCTTTTTCTCCCTGTAAAATTTTCCATTTTATTCTGGGTTTCTTCTTTTGCCATTTAAAGAAGATAAATCTTTATCCCATCTTTTAAAAAGTGTGTTATTAAATAAAATAGGTAGGCATTGAAAAAGGTACAGCATCTTTGGCAACACCAACATCTTAATTGCAGCTATTCTTCCCAGAAGGGATAGATTCAGATGGTTCCATTTCTCTAAGTCATTCTTAATCTCAGTCCATTTCTTTTTATAGTTGTTATCAACCAGGTCGATATTATTTCTTGTTATGTTTATTCCTAAATATCTGATTTTCTTCACAACCTTGTAGCCTGATATTTCCTCAAGTTTATCTTCCTCCTTCCTGTCTAATTTTTTTGTTAGCACCATGGTCTTTTCCTTATTAATCTTGATACCTATAAGCATACCAAATTCTTCCAGTGTTCTCTGCAATGTTTGGATAGATTTTAAAGGGTCTTCTAAACAAATCGCTAAATCATCAGCATACGCGCAGATTTTATGTTTGACTTTTAATTCTGACTCCTTGAATATCTTCTTCTAACCTTATTTTTGTACAGAGAACTTCTAAGACCATTATAAAAAAGTAGGGGGGAGAGGGGACAGCCTTGCCTCACCCCTTTCTCCAAAACTATTATGTTCGTTTTTTGACCATTAACTATAATTTGAGCGGTTTGATTTTTGTAAATAGCCCTAATACCATTCACGATTTTTTCTCCAATTTCCATCATATTTAGAAGCTCCGACATAAACCCCCATTCCACACTATCGAATGCCCTTTCATCATCTAAAGCTACCAGAGCAATTTTTTTTTAATCTGGATGTTTATCAAAATATTCAATTAAGTTCAATATTTTCCTTATATTGGATTTTAAATGTCTTTTAGGAAGAAATCCTACTTGCTCTTTCTCTATCCAATCACTTAAAACTTTCTTAAGCCTTTTGGCCATAATATTAGCAAAGATCTTGTAGTCAGTATTCAATAGTGAGATGGGTCTATAACTCTTCATTTCCTTTGGATCCTTGTTCTCCTTTGGTATTAGTGCTATATTAGCATTTCTCCAGGATAATGGTATTTCACCGTCCAGCATAATCTTATTCAATGTTTTCATTAATGGTTCTTTTAATATGTTTTCAAAAGTCTTATAATACCCCGAGGAAAAGCCATCCGGCCCTGGGGTTTTGCCATTCTTTAATGATCTTATTGCATTCTCAACCTCAGTTATCGTAATTTGATTATTTAGTTCATCTCTATGTAACTGACTTATGTTGGATATTTTTTGTTCTATTAAATATTCTCTTATTTTCGCTCTATTTGTTTCATTCTGAGGGTGCACTTGAAAAAGCTTTCTGTAATATCCTTGAAAGGCGGTCCTAATTTCCCCTTGGCTAGTTATCATTTTCCCTTTATCTTTGATTTTCAATATTTGTTTCTTTTCTTGTTCCTTCCTTAATTTGAAGGCTAACCATTTCCCTACCTTATTACCGTATTCAAAAAATTTTTGTCAGGCATACCTCATTTTCCTCTCTATTTCCTCTGCCATTTCTATTTTCATTTGACCTTGTATTATTTTCAATTCGGTATTTAATTTTTCATTCATTGGGTCCTCTTTATGCTCCTTTTCTTTCCTTATCAGAGCTTCCTGTAATCTTTGAATCTTTTCTCTTTTCTTTTTACCCCTCTCCCAATTTATTTGCATTAAGATTCCTCTAATGACAACCTTACTTGTGTCCCAGATGTTCTGAATTGCTGTTTCACCTTCTCTGTTTTCTTTAAAATAATTTCTCAGTGCTTGTCCTACTCTTCCTTGTACCTTCTCATCTAACAATAGCTTTTCATTTAACCTCCAACTGTATTCTCTTCTAGTGTCCTTAATCTTTAACATTATCAAATTGTGATCTGATATTATTCTTGGTAAGATCTCCATACTGTCTAATTTATTTGCTATGCTTTTCGATATTAAGAACATATCAATACGTGAGAAGGATTTGTGGTAATCTGAGTAAAAAGTATAATCCTTCGCATCTCCATACAGATGTCTCCAGGAGTCAAGTAGGGAGAGGGTATCCATAAAATTTGTAAATGATTTTGGAAGTTTCCCTTGTTTCTCGTTTATCTTTACCTTTTTTCCCAGCGTTCTATCCTTATAAGGATCCAAGAACCCATTCCAATCACCTAGACATAGCAACATGTCATAATCTATATTTAGCATAGATCCCAATAAGTTTTTATAAAACCTATCTTTATTCTCAGATGGGGCACATACTCCAAGGATAAGTGTTTTTTCCCCCAGTATATTTGTTTCAACTCCAATATATCATCCCTTTGTGTCTCTGACAACTTCCTTCGCCTCCCATTTATGATTTATATATATTACTATCCCTTTTTTCTTTTCATTACCTGAATTTATAAATTCCTGTCCTAATTTCCTATTTTTCAACAGTTTTTGATCTTTCAGCTTAATTTGTGTTTCCTGAATACAGGTAATGTCTGCTTTTATTTTTCCTAACCGATAAAATACTTGATTCCTCTTATGTGGGGAGTTCATCCCTCTTATATTCCATGAGATAATTTTCACACTCATTTTTCTTAATTATTAATGTTTTTATTATGTATATTCAAGGCTTATATATCTTCCCCTTCTTCTTGTCCCTCTTCTTCTATTTCCACTTCTTCTTCTCTATCTGTATCCTCTTTTTCCGTATCTTCCACTTCTTGCACTTCTTCCACTTCTTGTGCTTCTTCCACTTCTTCTTCTAAGTCATTTTCACTTCCACTGTCTTGTAATCTCATTCCTCTTCCATCAATATCGGTTCTCATATTCTCAATATCATCCTCTTGTATATCTTTCCGTTTCTTCTTCTGCTCTTCCATGTCTTCTTCAGTTGCCTTCAGTCTTTCTGTCCTTCCTCTCATATCTTTATCAACATATTCAGAATCATTTTTGAATTTCGTTAAAAAGTCTTTTGCCTTTTTGAGTGTATTCAGTCTATATCTTCTCTGATTATAAGAAAAAGATATTCCTTCTATCTTTTCCCACCTGTATTGGACTCCTTTTCTCAACAATTTAGAAGTGATAAAATAGTATTCCTTCCTTTTTTTTTTAGAATTTGAGATGGTATATCCTTATAGATATCAATTTCAGACTCCTCTAAGATTAATTTCTTTTTAAAGTTTTTTTGCAAAACCAAATCTTTCATCTTCCCTCTCGTAAAATAAATCACAATATCTCTTTGAAGATGTCTCTGTGCAGCCACCTTTGAATTTATTCTAAACATTTTATCAATTTCAAACTCAAAATTCTGAAGGGGGATTTCTAAATATTCAGCCAGGCCTGGAAGTATTCTTTCATATAGATTCTCATTCTCAATTTTTAATAATCCCCTAAATTTTAAACAGTTTTCCCTTAACTTTAATTGAACTTCCATATTTTGCTCTAACATTTGTACTTGTTTAGCATTCATATCTTCTTTTGTGTTCTCCAATTTCTTTGTTTTGTTTTGAAGTTCTGTCATCTTCACACTCAAATTCTCTACTTCTGTTGTTATATTATCCAATTTCTTCCCGAAATCTTCCAGTTCTTTTTAAATATCTTTCCTCATCTCTTTCATTTCTAACACAACTTCTTCTCTAAGTTTTTTAAACTCCCTCCTAAATTCCTGAAACAGCATTTGTTGAAGCTCAAGCATTTCAGTCGAGTGTCTCCTTGTAGTAATGGTTTGAATTTGGGTTTGTTCTTTCACTGGCATTTTCAATTCTTAGTTTTCTCTTTTCCGTCGTTATTCCCTATTCACCTTATTCTCAATGGCTACCCAGACTAATAAGCTTTGAATTCCAAATATAAGTAGTTACAGTTGAAAACACTATAATATGACACACATATATTACTTTGTCTTCACTTATATCCTATTATATACAGCTATATATAATATGTATAGCTGTATATAATACATGCAGTTATAATATATGTAATGTATACAATATACCATATATGTATATATTCCCTTGTTGCATATAATTGTATATTATGTATATAGCTGTTTGTATGTTTATATCAAAGATCATATAGCTTACATTATACCGATACTATGTAATATACGTATATATTATTTAGGTGGAAATACTGTATATGTCTTCCTATAATATATGTATTTATTATTTATATACCGCTATATCTTTCTATCCTGACTATATTACAATAATCTCAATATTTATCCACTGCCTATTGTATTGAGAGGATTGGGGAACCTTCAACCAACTTCTCAATTCAAATATCAATTATTTTCAAGTTGTATTCAAAGAAATAAGAGAAGCAGAGATAGCAATATCAAATACAATACAATCTGTGTTTCACAAAAGGAAGAGGAAAAAGGAAAAAGTATATTCAAAGACCAATTTGTAATTTAGGAAGTCCTGTAATTAAACACTTCACACTTCTCTAAACACTCCTTCAGAAATCCACCAGGTCTGAGTTCAAAACCAGAGGCTCAGTTTCTTTAGGCAGGGCAGTTTATAAATCTTCAAGCCATTTCAAGTCCTTAGTAAGTCTTAGTACTTAGTAAATCTTAGTAAGTCTTTTTAATGACACCAGTTAGCCAGTGGGAATTCACTCTCCATAGCACGTTTCTGAGTCTCTTTCTCTTGTTTGTCAAGTCTCTTACTTGTGTTCTTCTCTTCTACTTCTGCCTCACTTTCCACAAACTCTTTCCTTCTAGCAGACTCCACGGACTCTTTTCTCTTTCCTCCTCACCTCCTCTATTTCGCTTACTGTCTTCCCACTCCTTCTCACTCTGTTTCGCCTCTACTTCTCACTGGTGCCTCTCTCCTATTCCCTCTTCTCTTCTTTCTCTTCTCCTCCTTCCTCCCGTGACCACGTTGTTTTCTCCTTACTCTCACAGTCTCTCTTTCCTCCTCTGTAACATCTGTTGTACTTTATGTCCGTATAGAGTCATTGCGAAAGATTATAAAGGGATTCAAACTTACTGAGAGTTCGTTGTCCTGTCAGCTTATTCCGCAAAGTCAAAGCTGGTGAGGGTGCTTTAGCCCTCTGTTGAGGGATACTGGTTAGGAGCATTGCTGGCTCTATTACTTCCCCTCGGCGCCTTCACTTTCCCCTCTCCTACAATGCTTCTGTGCGTCACAAGGGAGGTTGAGTGCCGGAAAGAAGTCGCAATTCGAGCCCACTCCGATACCTCCTTCTCAAGACCCGACCAAAAGGAGATCGTCAGGGGCTCCTACACCAGCGAACGCGGAGCGTAGAGCCTCAGAGCTCTCACCACTTGCATCCTGCCACGCCCTCTTCACTGACCGGAAGCCTCGAGCCTGAGATGTTCAAACCCCATTCATTTCTATTGATCTACTGTGGTTGAGATTTTGCTCTGTATTTGTCTACTCAGAAGCAATCCCCATGAGTTCACGTTGACTTACAGATATTGCAAAATTTGTTAACTGCAACAATTGTTTTACAAATCATTGGGAGTCAAGTTCTGTGTCTTCAAGAACAAAATGTTAAGTGGAGAAGATGGCACACTGTAGAAATTAAGAATTACAAATCAATGTGGCAAACTGTAATGTGAATGTGGAGCTATTTCATAATACTTCCCAGACGTTTCTGGCATAAAACAAGAATAACATATTTATGTATCATTTATGTTGTACATCATTATACACAGAACAGATGTAGCAGGTTATTTTTGCTGCCATTTAGGCATCTCTCTCTCTCTCTGACTTACACAATGTTATTAACAATAAAACTATGGACTTTGTAACACTACACTATTATAGCACTATTATTCCACTTTAACTGCTGTGGCTGCCTTCTCTGGAATTCTGGGGTTTGTAGTTTAGTGAGGCCTAAGAGCTCTCTGGCTAAAAGTTCTAAATGCCCCTCTGTAAACTGCAAATCCCAAGATTCCACAGGAGGCAGACACAGCAGTTAAAGTGTAATATAATAGCGCTATTGCAGTGTTGTGTGATAATCTTATTTATAAAATAGTTATTTTGATATTTTCTTTTCTAAATGGTTCTGTTAATTTTCTTTCTTTTCTTCTTCTGTTCTGTTCTGTTTTAAAGGCAGTTACTGGAGTTATTCGAATGGTGTGGTGAGGTATTCATATTATGAATAGAAAAATAAATTGCTTGCATTAGTGTTACATGTACTATGATGGCCACTATTAACACTTCAATGGGAGACACATTTTGATCCCACATTTGCATTAAAGTTCCTTTTGAAAAGATAACTTAGATGACAGTGAGAAGGAAAAAAATCCACCCATGGCAAGAACAGAAACACAAGGTGGGATTTTTTTTCTTATTCATTAATTGCCTCCCAAAGAGGATAAAACAGTTACTTTAGAGGACTAAAGTGTCATCTCTAGAATTGAAATAAAACCTCTGGAGAATAACTTAAAAGGACAGGTAAAGATCCTTCATTTATTAAGGAAAGCTGTGGCTAAATTAGCTACTGGCTTCAACAAAACTTGCCTGTCATTATACATTCTTTCTGTGCCATATTTAATAACATAATAAAAATGGCTGTTCATGAAAAAGCTCTCAAAACAAGGCATTAAAGATCTGCTTTTTATTGTGCTAAGCCAAGGGAGAATTGCCAATTCTGCTCTCCTGTCAAGGGTTGCTATGACTTTAATTGCATGAAAACAGAACAGATAGTGAGGGTTTCTCTCTTCTTCCTGGTCACTGCAGCTCAAGAATTGAATTTAAAGCAGGGGTTGGGAACCTGTGGCCCTCCACATGTTTCCCAACTAGAACTCCCCTTGGATCTAAAGTTCTCCTACAACTGACTGACCATTAGATAGGCTGTGTGAGAGTTAGCATCCCATCCCCAGGATATCTGGAGTGCTAAGGAGCATGAATGGGGAATATGTGGCTCTCCAGATGTTGTTGAATGGCCAACAGGTCATTGGAATTTACTTGCATGGCCATGCATGGTGTGTTGTTGCATGGCCAACAGGTCATTGGAATTGTACTCCAACATTCCCCACCCCTACTGAAGAAAAGTACACCATAAGACCATTGCTGCAACAATTGAGGCTGCATCTCTATAGGAACCATAATGCTTCAGTGCTAAACACTGCTCAGCCTTTCCTCAACAACTACACTACATATGTGTACTGGGGGCTTGTCTATATGATGGGGGACATGTGGATTTATGTGCACTAATGCCAATTCAAAGCAGCTTCTATTTGTCTTAATGGTTTTTTTTTAGCAAGATTGCAGGTATGCAAAGAGATCTGCTTTCACTGCTTCACTGGGCATGCCTGCTACTCAAGATGGCTGGCACAAGTGAATTACTTGCATTTTTATTTATCTTGAGTTGCTACTGCCAAACAGTTTTTTTTTTTAAAAGCAAATCTAAGGTGCAGCAATGTGATATTCTGCCTAAATAAATAGGGACAAAGGTGTTTCATTGCCTCAGCACACTTTTGCTACAGCGAAAATCCAACATGGCAGTTCTGGTGCTTGCCTTGTTATACATTTCTAAAATGCACAGAAAAATGATTTAGTCCATGAATGAGCAATTGAAGTGTGTCTGATTGCCAATTTTCTTCCTCTGAGATCCTCCTAGGATCACTCAGGCTGCCAAAAATGCCAGAAAAGAAAACCAAAAGTGGCCCAAAGTCAATGTCTGGCTTTGAAAATTGGGCGTTTTGTTTTTTTTAAGTTAAACAGTGCATGGTGGGGGAATACAAAGGTGAATTGCCTACCTGGAGGCTTCCAGAAGAGGCAGTTCTTCACTGGAGACATTTGTGTGTATGTGTGTGGACTGGAAAGTTTGGAGGAACAAAAGGCTGTGAAACTAGTGGAGGACCACATATGATTTCAGGACCTCACTCTGCTCACCTCCTGCTTTCAGTCAAGGCTTAGATGCATCCCAAAGTATGCACAATTGAAAATGATATGGGAAAATATGAATCCACATGGAACCAAGTTTGACTGTTGAGAGCCAGGGTGGATTTGCCCATCCTGAATTTCACCTAAAATGAATCTCCTGAATCCAGCAGAAAATTTGGATTCTGACAGTCCTAGCTGCCCACAAAATTTACTGTGCCCTAGTCTCCTAGGCCTGTCAGATTTTAAAGTTTATTCAGTTCCTGTAGGGAAATGTCATGTTGGCCCTTATGATTGAATAAATGGTGTGTTTTGCTGGCTCATAGAAAATCAGAAGGCAAAATGTTAGGTCTGTTTAACTCTCATGAAAGATTTAAGACCTTATTTCTTCTGCATAAATAAATAGAATCCAGACTCACTATCGTGGTGGGGGAGCATTTTCTTGACTCCTGTGTTCAGGGACAGGGATAACAATATTGGTTTAAGGGATAGGGAAAGGAAAGCAAGGAGAGAGTACATTTTCCCCTGTGACTCAGGACATTATCATACCAGCCTTGTTTGTCACAGCAATCACTTTACTAAAGGAAACAGAAACTTGCCAGTTGTAAAACGTTCATTATCACACCTCTCTTCATTCATATGACTGTGCTTCTTTAGCAACTCCCTGGTGCAATAGGTCCTTTCACTTCACTTCTGGGATGATTGCAGTTGTGTGGCATGAGGGGGCCTGATTCTTCTCCTCTCCCCCACTCTTACCACAACTTCTCACTATTCCAAGGCAGGCTGACTCTGTGCTGCTTTGGTATAGCAATGGGGATGGGGAGAGAGGTGGAGAAGAGGAGAATTAGTTCCCTCATGCAACATGACCATAGTCATTCTGGAATTGAAGTGGAGGGACATATTGTACTGGGGCTGCGGCATAAAAATAGCAATATTGGCAGGTATTGACAGGATTTCCCCATCAGTTGAAAGGGGCACAACAGGAATGACTAAAATGTGAAGTAACAACGGGATAGCCACAATGTTGTCTGATAGGTACTGGCCAAATTCATTACTATCCTGTTGAAATTTTGCTTTAAAAACTTCATGTGATATAAGTCCTCAGTTGTCACTCATCCTCTTCTCTTTGGGACTCAAATTGCAGAGAGAGAGATTGGAAAAAGAGAGGTAGACCCCTATGCTTGGTTGAAACTAGGGCCACAATTTAATCAAATCCAATGAGGACAATTAACAGAGGGGAACTGATGTGCAGTGGCAAGCTACCCCAAGCCAAAGATCTAACACCTGTCAAATTAAGGATGAATACTCCCAGTCTAGGGAAAGGAGTGAATTAACATTACCACATCTTTCCCTCAGCCACACCATAAAATGTGGAGGATGGTCTTAAAAACAAAACAAAACAAAACAAAACAAAACAAAAAAATCCTCTCAGTATCTCACAGCTCTGCACAGTGGACCATAAAGATCCAGCAATATCCTACATACAGGTGCCATAGGCCTAGAGTGAAGGTCTCTAGCTTGGCCAGTCTCTGAAGAAGCCTGCAGGAACACACCAACATGTCACTAATAGCCATCACACACTCATCCCTGCCAAATCATGACTGTGACAAAATTGCCAGACAAGTTTGCCTCAATACTCAGCCTGTCTGCCTGTCAGTGCCACTATCCATTCCGATTCCCCCTTAGAATGCTTTATCTGGACTCGGGTCTGAGTCTTGTGTGGATAGATTATATATAAGTGTGGTTTCCATTGGACAGTATGGTTGTTACCCTTTTTCTAGTGAGTAGGATAAAGCATGATGCATCTAGGTACTTTTAACAAAACGAACTGGTTGGTTTATTATATTTAAAGTTACAAACTTCAACTGCTCAGTATTCTACACCTAACATTGTTTCTGGTTCTTAACTCAACAGTTTGTAATTTTTGTTGCCTTACTATTTATTGAACAAAAGACTCTATAACTTCAGTCTCTTGATTAATTCAACCAACTTGCATGCATATGTGGCACTCTCATTATCTTTCAGACAACAGACTCATCCATTCACTCTCTCAGACACTCACCTTCAACTGACTTCAATACTGACACCAACTGCAACTCACCAACTGACTTTCTTAACTGATATTCACTCATTTCATACTTTCAGAAAACCCCTCTCATCACAGTTTCTTGCACTGGGTTTGCCTCCCACATTCTCTCATCTCATTCATTTAGAGGCCCCTCCCATCACAGTGACCAATTAACCTATGTACAAACAGAGCACCACCCAATGCAACTTAAGCCAACCACTGATTAACCTGTGCAGAGTAAAAAAAAAATGTATAGCACAAATGAATAATAAAAAATCCTACTCAGTCTCCTAGGATGACTAGCTAACCTTGCACAGAATCAAAGGAGGGGTGTCCGCTGTGAAGGAAGAGGTCTGAACAGAAAGAAGACCAGGCTTAAATAGGCTTGGCTCCTCTTCAGTGTGGCATGACAGTATGTAAAGCAACTTCTATATCTCCCTCCTTTACTTCTTTCTCTGCAAATGGTGTTCCCAAACTGTAGTGCAGCACTGGCCAGGGAACAGAATAACAGCCAATCATATTCAGCCACTCTACATGGGAGAGACATTTCCTTTCAGTTCTGGTATGTGTTTGTGTGCATGTATGTCTGTATGTGATGGCAGAACTTAAAAATGTTCCTTTTGGACTCCAGCTCCCAGAATCCCCCACACTCAGGGATTCTGTGATGTGTAGTCTCCTAAGGGAACTTTGCACACCTACCTTTGCTTTGCTTGTACGTAGAGATCTATCTGTGCTTTTCTGTTGATAATAAAGCAGGGTTAAATACAGAGAAATCTATCTGTACATTCTCTGACTGGTCTATCAAGGTGGAATTGTTCAGTCTGTGACAGTGCCTGTACATTAGAGATGGGGGGAAACTGTCAGTTTTGTTTTCTCATGCATCTGAATTTTGTTGACCTAACATCCTTTGTAATTCTGCAAAATTAGGTAAATTCCTGAAAAATGAACTGAAGTTAAATTATTCCTCATTTGCAACAAAGAAAAAATGCAGTTATTCCAAGCAAGGAGAGGATCATGTTATACCTGCCAGCTATACAGGTACTGAAAATAAAGAAACTCTCAGGCGGGAAGAAATGATGGAGTAATATATATCAGATTCTAACATGGTTAAAAATGTAAAGCCAGAGTATTCAGACTTAGGTCTTGTCTAGATGGGCTATTTACCCTGTCTTACCTTGTCTTGGCCCCCTGCAATCCAAACAATGCAGCCTTTTATCCTGTTTTGCCATTGGGCGGTCCTGACAACACCCGGGGCAAAGATGGGGGAAGATGGGATAAAGCCTATTAAACTGTTATATTTTAACACCCAGCAAAAGCTCCTTATTTGGAAAACACTCGATTGAGTGCCACGGAAACGTGGGACTCTATACTGGCATGCTGGCCCATATCTGCAGCCACCTCCCTTGCTGTCCACATCACTGAAGCCAGGAAAGTGGCCTGCAGCATGTGCTCAAGGTCCCCTGAATGCGACCAGCCTGGATCACATGCTGTGGGCCTCCTTCCTGGCTTCAGAGGGAGTGATGTGGATGGCAGTGGAGGTTGCCATCAGTTACAGGCCAGTGTGTCCATATGGACTTCCTCCCATTACATCCAGGTAACTGCTCCGAGGCCAGAATACCCCAGATGGAAACCAGTGTATTCAGCCCATATAGACAAGGCTTGAGGTATCTAAAAGTTAGGCACTTAAAGCCCTATGACTGGCTGGATGAATCCATTTAGTTTCTCCCACATTTGATTTTTGGTGGGAGTCGAATCAGATCATTGTCTTTGGCCATCTTGGGCAATTAGGACTGAACTTTCCAAATGTTTATAGATTTTCCTTGGGTTTTTTTTCTGGGCTGTGAGGCCATGTTCTGGAATATCAGAAATAGTTTCTTTCTGATGTTTCACCTGCATCCAGCCACAGATGCAGGCAAAATGTCAGAAAGAAACTATTCCAGAACAGGGCCTCACAGCCCAGAAAAAAAAAAACCAAGGAAAATCTAAGGATGCCTGCCGTGAAAGCCTTTGATTTCACATTTCCAAATGTTGTTTCATGGCATTGACCCAGGAGAAAAATAGCACTGATTCTTGGGAGAAAATTCAAAACAGCCCTCTTATTTCAATATGTGGTAAGAGGGAGGAGAGCAGAGATAACTGGTAGGTCTCCTATCCATTCTATCTCTTTTAACCCCAGTTTATTACCTGATGACCTGGAAGTGATCTTTTTGAAAGGAAGCAAAATGCAGAAAACTCTTTAAGTTTACTCTCTGCCCTAGAGCTGATTTTAAACAAACCCTGACCTAGTGTCATCAACATCAGATTTAATACAAATAGGTAGCAATTTAAAGAACCCTGCTTTAATTTGATTTCCCATTCTTTCTTTGGTCATACTGTAAATCCCAGCTCTATCTCCTGTAAGGAAATTATGAGATAGTAGGTTGTCTAAACAGTATGAATTAAAAAAAAAAAAGAAAAGAAAATATAGTGGATGTGCTTATTCAAAATCATACCTTTTCCCCCAATTTCTGCATGCCCCTCCATCAAATTCAGCAACAACCTAAACTTAATCTGCCTCTTTGAAACAAGGTTCAAAATGCATTTAGTGTTCACTGTACTGAATACATAAAACTGATGACATGTTCTTAGCAGAATCTGGCTTCCCTTTAGTGTGGAGTCAGAATGGGCTATAAAACACTTTATTGGTGTTTTCTCTTCTGTGGTCTCTAATCTCAGATATACTATAATTTTGTCCCACAACAAGGTCCCTTTAGGGTCTCAAAGCAGTTCAAGTAATGTGTATTTTGTGTTCCTGAAAACAGCACTGAAGGGAAACCCATTTGTTTGTTTGTTTTGGCTGTTGTTATTAATGTGGATAGCTGGCATACTATGGAGGGGATGGTATTTTTAACTGTTTTGCAAATTTAACGCCTTAAAGAAAAGAGGGGAATAGGTAGGTGTATGAGGGTATGGCTTGTATATGTATCTCATGCACCATTTCACATGAAACTATCTTCTGTCTCATAGCACATATTTCTCATGCTCAATCTTACTGCTGGAGACCTTTTTTACCACATCTTACCTTACCAAAAGTGGTTATGGGAATGTGCCTTCATTTCAAAATGAAAGGACAGATTCCATTCTCATTCATTAACACCAAAACTAACACAGGGAGTAGTAAATGCTTATGAGTGGAAATTTGCTGTGGTTACATATGCTCATGTCCATTCATATATTTCAGGAGTGGGGTGTACTTATCTGTCTTCAGTTGTAACTGTAGCTGTTCTGAACAATCATTCTTAGTGACCACCATTCTTTTCTATAATTTTCTGTATGATGCTTTGTCTTTGGACATTTTCAGACAGTGTTAAACAGAGCTTAATGTGGGATGAGCTCCAGCGAGAGGAATGGCACTCTTGCACGGCGGGGGGTCGTTTTTGGATGCCGCCGTCCCTCTTCCGAGATCATCAGTGTCACTTCCGTTAAGCTTTGGAAGAGGCCGTGCCATATTTTAAGCACAGGCAACTTCTGTGCTTAAAATATGGCACGGCCACTTCCAAAGCTTAACGGAAGTGACACTGATGATCTCGGAAGAGGGACGACGGCATCCGAAAACGACCCCCCGCCGCGCAAGAGTGCCGTTCCTCTCCCGGGAGCTCATCCTGCATTAAGCTCCATTTAGCGCTGTCTGAAAATGTCCTTTATCCCTTCCAGTGTTTGTTTGTTTTTTTAAAAAAAACAAACAAACAACAACAACAACGTAGAATCATAGAATTGGAAGCAACCACAAGGGTCATCCAGTCCAACCCCCTGCCCTACATGAATACATAATCAAATTATTCCAGACAGATGGCCATCCAGCCTCTGTTTAAAAACTTCCAAAGAAGGAGACTCCACCACACTCCAAGGCAGCACATTCTGTCGTCAAACAGCTCTTACCATCAGGAAGTTCTTCCTAATGTTTAGGTGGAATCTCTTTTCCTGTAGTTTGAGTCCATTGCTCCGTGTCCTAGTCTCTGGAGCCACAGAAAAAAAGCTTGCCCTATCTTTAATATGACATCCATTCAAATATGGCTATCATGTCACCTCTTAAACATATTTTCTCCACATAGCCAGGTTCCTAAGCTGATCCTCATAGGGCATGGCTTCCAGATCTTTTACCATTTTGATCACCCTCCTCTGGACATGTTCCAACTAGTCAATCCATATCTGTATCTGGCAGACTGGTTTCAAATTTCTTAGAAGAGTTTTGTCATTTCTCTTGAAATTTTGTGGAAGAGTTTTCTAATCAAATATTAAAAAAAATAGAGAGAGAGAGAGAGAGAGAGAGAATTTGTCTTAATGTTAGGAAGAACATCTTTATTGTGAGAGTTGTTTGACAGTGGAATGGGGTGCCTTGGAAGGTCATGGACTCTCCGTCTTTGGTGATCTTTAAACAAAGGCCGGATGGCCATCCCTCAGAAGTGCTTTAACTGGGTATTTTTGCATGGCAGGTGTTGGACTAGGTGGCCCTTGGGATCCCTTCCAATTATACGATTCTATGAAATCTCCATAAATATTATTCCCTGCCCATTTTGACAGAAGGGCAATTTTGCAAAATGTTTTCTAAATATGTCCTATTACTCTTTTTATTGCTAGTCGTTGCCATTCCTCTCCCTTCCCCTTATGTAATGCTAGATTGGGATAGTGTGGGGGATGCACAATGGTGACCAGACTGTCAAAATTGTTGTTGCCACTAAATCTCTTGTATTTGCATATAAGATGGTGAGATATCTTGGAGGTGGAACTCAAGTCTAAACATGAAATTCATTTATGTTTCATATACATATTATACACATAGCCTGAAGGTAATTTTATACACAATGTTTTAAATAACTTTGTTCATGAAACAAAGTTTGTGTACACTGAACCATCAGAAAGCAAAGGTATCACTATCTCAGCCACTCATGTGGACAATTTTGGATTTTGGGATATTTCAGATTTTAGAATTCTGGATAAGGGAGATTCAACCTGTACATAAGTTTTGATTCCCATGCCAAAAATTCAATATAATAACCCCCCCAAACACACACACACACACTTCACCTCCCAGGAGTAATGTGAAGAATTTTGGAAGATGTCTACTGTATGTGCCACATATAAAAACATTTTTTTAAAAATTTAGTTACTTCCCGTGTTTTCCATCAGCTTTATAAAAAAAATCACAATCTTTGTAACAAATTTTTACATAATCAAAAAAGAAAAAAAGAAACATTTACACATAGGGAAGCTTCTTTTATCTATTATTACTTCATTTCTTTCAAATAAACTTTAAAAGAGTTCTTGAGAATATTCCTCCATGTGACCCTTCCTCCTCTGTTTGTGTGTGGTCCCTGTTCTTGTATTTTTCCCTCCTGCCTGCTAGTTACATTCAACTTGTTTCATCTGGTTGTCACTACAATCTTACTTCTGAAACCTAATACCCATACCTTCTCTCCTTTCTGCCTGCCCATTCCTAACCTTATTAAAGTTTCCTACCCCTTCTTTCCTGTCCCATGGTTCAATTTATCTTCCAAAAAGTTTTTTTTTATCAGTTCCTATTCTTCTTCTATTTTTTCAATGATCTACCTTTCAAGGAGGCCATTAGTCTATCCATATCTAGGCTGTCATATAGTTTACTTAACCATTCCTCTATAGTTGGCATGCTTTTCTCTTTCCAGAGGCTGGCATATAAGATCCTGGTGCTTGTTATCATATACAATACAGTGGGGTGCCACAGGGTTCTGTCCTGGGCCCAGTGCTATTCAACATCTTTATCAATGACTTGGATGAGGGAATTAGGAGCATACTTATCAAATTTGCAGATGACAGCAAATTAGGAGGAGTAGCTAATACCCTAGAGGACAGGATCAAAATTCAGAATGACCTGGATAGACTGGAGAGCTGGGCCAAAGCTAACAAAATGAAATTCAATACAGAGAAATGCAAAGTACTGCACTTAGGGCGGAAAAATGAAAAGCATAGATATAGGATGGGAGAGACCTGGCTGAACGAGACTACGTGTGAAAGGGATCTAGGAGTCCTAGTAGACCACAAGTTGAACATGAGTCAACAGTGTGATGTGGCAGCTAAAAAGGCCAATGCGATTTTGGGCTGTATCAATAGAAGTATAGTGTCTAGATCAAGGGAAGTAATAGTGCCGCTCTATTCTGCCTTGGTCAGACCTCACCTGGAATACTGTGTCCAGTTCTAGGCACCACAATTCAAAAAGGATATTGACAAATTGGAACATGTCCAGAGAAGGGCAACTAAAATGGCGAAAGGCCTGGAAACCAAGCCATATGAGGAGAGACTTAGGGAGCTGGGTATGTTTAGCCTGGAAAAAAGACAGTTCAGAGGCAATATGATAGCCCTGTTTAAGTATTTGAAGGGGTGTCACATTGAGGATGGAGCAGGCTTGTTTTCTGCTGCTCCAGAAACTGGAACACGGAGCAATGGATGCAAGCTCCAGGAACAGAGATTCCACCTCAACATTAGGAGGAACTTTTTGACAGTAAGAGCTGTTTGGCAGTGGAACGCACTCCCTCGGAGCGTGGTGGGGTCTCCTTCCTTGGAGGTCTTTAAACAGAGGCTGGATGGCCATCTGTCGGGGATGCTTTGACCAAGATTTCCTGCATGGCAGGGGGTTGGACTGGATGGCCCTCGTGGTTGGACTGGATGGTCTCTTCCAGCTCTACAATTCTATGATTCTATGATTTTAACAATATAAATTTTTTTTTAACCACAACATTTTGTCCCTTAATTTTGTCTACCATATTTAGGAGATACATTTCTGATTTAAATACTTTTTTTTTTTAATTTATAGCAAATCCCATTTTCTTAACTTCCTAGCCAAACCAGCAATTTTAATGTCTTTAATGAAAATATATTTATAATTTTATTGAGTTAATCATTTTTACTATTTCATCAGCACTTCAGTCTATTTTTATTATTCTGATTTTTAACATTGTGAATCATTTTGGGAATTACATATTTTAAATGAAAAATTGTATAAGAAGTGTCTTGAACAAATTAATGGTAAACAGTGAAATGAATATTTTTTACAAACTAATAGTGAATCAATTTTATTTAATAAAAGAATAAGAAAAGACAAACCAAGTCATTGTTAACTGTAAAATGAGGTGCGGGGTAACTGTAAAAAGGCATCCAAATACCACCTCCCATCACACACATTTGATGTACATATCCTGAAACATTAGCAGGAACTTTTTGACAGTAAGAGCTGTTCGGCAGTGGAACACACTCCCTTGGAGTGTGGTGGGGTCTCCTTCCTTGGAGGTCTTTAAACAGAGGCTGGATGGCCATCTGTCGGGGATGCTTTGATCGTGATTTCCTGCATGGCAGGGGGTTGGACTGGATGGCCCTCGTGGTCTCTTCCAACTCTGCAATTCTATGATTCTATGATTCTATGAGATTGCAATGTCTAGGAAATACTAGGGGACAAATGGATCTTGTTGTTTCCAGGGCCCTAGCATCATTCTTTCTGGAAGTTAAGCACCAGCTATCTGGAATATTACATAGTACTAAAATCCCCACTCCACTTGTCCTTGGCCACCCACAGCCAAAATATTGCTAAGGTTGCCCAAATACTGGCATCTTTTCTGGAAACAATTCTAATATTAAACATAGGGCAGAAGTCTCAAAGCTCACATTTGCTTCTTGGCTCATATGGCAAGAATAACAGCAAAGGGACCAATTAGTGCTAGTAGCTTATTTACCATCCTTGTGTCCCCCACCCAACAGGAACTGGGCTTAGAAACACAAACTCAGGCCATAAGTGGCACTCTATCCATTTCTCTTCTCTCCTTTCCTCTCTCTAACACCCCCCCCACACACACACACAGAATTTTTCAGTAAAGGCCAAGTGAATGTAAACTGAAATCCTCACTAGGATAATTAGGCTAAATTATGATTTCCAACAGAGCCCAATGGGCATCTCTTACTTCAAACAGATGCCTCTGGTATGATTGAGAATAGCCACAGCATCTGCTGCACAAGGAAGGAAAGAAGGAGGAAAGGCAGAGATCTCTCTCTCACTACCCATCTATGTTTGCATTTGTTGTCTCAGCTGATATTGTTACTCACATATCCCATTTCCCTGAGCAGTGAGGTGTCCCAGAGATGGCACAGCTAGGTTTAGTTTCCTTTTGATGAAAGGGCACTGGAGACTGCCACTGGAGACTCAACAGGCTTCATGATGTTTGCTCTACTTTAGTGATATACACAGGCCCCTCCAAAATGTCCACCTCCTTTTGAGTAGATAAATTTTGGGGTAAGGGGAGAATTACTGTCCTAGGTCAAGCAGTATAACAAAAGAACAGATCAGCTTTTCAATTTGGTCTGAAGGTAATTCTGCAGTCAGCATGAAATCTGAAATGAATCCAAACAGCGAAAGGAATCAGTGACCAGCTAAGCAGTCAGGGGATAAACAAGACTGGGAGCTGGTGCAAAGGCATTGTGCTGAGAAATGAAAGATTTTAAGCTCAAGCCTTCCAACCAGAGCACAAATGCAGGCCATTAGGGTTACCTGTGGAATTGGTCTTCTTATTAGGAATGTCACAGGTAACCATTTATCCACAAGCAGACCTCATTCATCAAACAGCTCATTCTGCATTTGCCAACCTGATCCCATCTGAACTTGGAAGCTAAGCTGAATCAGGCCTGGTTAGTACTTGGATGGGGGACTGCCAAGGAATACTAGGTACGGTAGGCTATATTTCAGAGGAAGGCAATGGCAAACCACCTCTGAGTATTTCTTGCCTAAGAAAACCCTATGAAACTCATGGTATCCCTATAGGTCAACAGGTGACTTGAAGGCACAGGTAGGCATGTATGCATGTGTGTGCACATGCGCGTGCACGCACACACACACACACACAGGTAAAGCATGCCAAGGAGTACACTGACTACCTGCCAAGTGACAGCCTATTTACAGACACCACCCATAGCCAATTGCCAAATTCCCCTAGGTACAGTATAGGATAGGGAAAAAAGAGGCAAAGGGGAGAAACTTCCTACCTGGCCAAGAACTGACCAGCAAAGCTCACATTGCACTGAAGGCAGGATGGTGAGTTGTAAAGTGATGATCAAAGAAGCACATGCAGGCACAGCAAGTCCTTGAACAGCTTCTGGCTCCAGCCCAAACATATACCGCATCTTGGCAACCTGTGCTAGACACAGTAACAACTGGCATCCGACCATGGAGTGACTACCAAAAACAACCAAACTGGAGCTACTATGTTATCAACCACCTGCTATTTATGTAACACTTTAGTGCATTAAGTAGGCATATACTTATCTTGTACACTGTAGTTATAATAATATGCCAACCAACATTGTCGCTGACCATGGAGGTTATCAGATACATCTCCTTCTCTGCAGCACCATTCACCACTCAGGTCCTGGTAGGTATTCTCCCTGCACTGAAATACGTACAATTTTTCATGCATTTTCCCACCTAGTTTGGGTCCTTGTTTCAGGCTCCAATTAATACCTAAGAAATTTGCACAACTGATGCATTTAGATCTTCTCATTTTAAAAGAGCATGTGCATGGCTTTGTGTGCCCTTTATTTCTCAGAAATGCCCCGTAAGCCTCACAAGACTCAAGAAAAAGTGCAACAAGTTCTCACAAGGGACTGAGCTGGTCCCCTCACTGCTCTCCTTCCACTGGAACCATTTCACTTGAATGCAAAGTTGGTGATGAATTGGCTATGCAGAAAGATATTTTAATATGGTGTGTGTCCGGTGTACTTTTAGGTTTATTGTAATGTTCTTAACTTATTTTGCACTGTTTTAAAAGTACTGATGTTTAATATGGTTGTTTATTTATTAGTTTTCCACTTTTTATTGTTAGATTTTTTAAAAAGATATACCTTGTTTCATTTCATGTTATAGACCACCTGAGGTCCTATGTTGGGAGAAAGCTGGGATCTAAATTAAACAAATAATGAAATAGACAAGCCTCAAAAGGTGCAAAAAACAAATAAATAAATCCCTTCACCAAGACTATTGAGTCGAATGGAAGTTCATCCCTTTCTAACCCTAGGTGGACAAAACCTCCATTTCTATACTCTGGCTTCTCTTCTTATTTTATTTATTTTTATTATATCTATTTATATCCTGTATTTTCCCCAGTTCAGGACTCAAACAGGTTTACAGCATATAGAAAAGTACACATAATTAAAAATTCACAAAATACAGTCCCCATATCTGCAGGGGATATATTCCCAGACTTACCACAGAAATGTAAAAGCAAGGATAATAGCAAACCCTATTGAAATGAATGACTTCCAGCCCAACCTCTGGCAGAACCATACCATAGAATCATGCCGGAGGATCTAGAAAATGCCTAGAGAGGACATATTTTTTTGAACATGGGTAAGTGGAACCACAGATGCGGGTCTGATGGATACAGGGTAATGTACCAAAATTAAAAACTATTGAACTATCAACATAAGTAAATAAAACCAGTTAAAACAAGGAACCATTAAAAAAAGCACATCATAACAAATTAGCAGAAAAACCAACATGTTATACAAGGCCCATCCTTGAGTAACTTTCTTAACATCTGTGATGAAGAAAGCTGTAATGTCAACAGCTTGTAGAGATATTTTGAAGACTTTTATTTGGCCTAAAAAAAGTTTTACCATAATATGGATTTTGGAATTCATACATCCTATGATTTCGTGGGGGTTTAATTGGTTTCAGTTATTGTTCATGGTGACAGAATTTGTACTAGTAAATGCAGTATCACAACATCTATCCTTTTCCTCCGTGGACATTGTAGTGGGGGGTATGGATCCTGCCACAGATGAATAGTATAGAATACTATTAGGTTTATTAGTATTAGGTCTTTACCTCCTCATATGAATCTACATGTGTTATAACTGACAGACCATATTTCCCCATATAAGCCCCCCAAGGGTTATAAGTGAGAGACTATCTGCTCATAGGAACCTGCAGGGTCCCCAAGAGCTAATGAGGAGGCCCTTCTCTCAGGGCTTGTCTAGAAAAAAACACCTGGACCCACTCCCCCAAACCTGGTGTGATAAGGCCACACAATGTATGGTCTTATCCCCAAATCTGATGTGACAAGGCCACATGACTTACAGCCCTATCTGCACCATACTCAGTATTGTCACCTTAACCTGGGTTAAGGAATTTTACTATTTGCTCCAGAGTTTGCTGGACACTCCAATGCTGTTGTTCATTTGGCCTGAACCCATGGTGGTGGTAGGGAGCCAGGACAGATCACTACCTTACAGGTGCCACATTTCCCTGGATGTCCAAGCCAGTTCAAAGCCTGGAACAGTGATGGAAAAGTATTTTCCTCATCAGCAGTGCCACCACTGGTACACTGTCACTTGCTCTGAGACAAACAAGGTGCCCAGATCATAAAAGACATGTTGCCAGGGAACTAACAACAGCAGCTGGAGACTGAAGCAACCTCTGGGTGTGAGTGACAGATAGTAGGGTGCTTGTATGGTGGCTGACAGGCCATTCAGACTTTTGCGCTTAATGCAGACAAGCCCTTAGTCGTACCACTTTCACAGAAGGACAGGCCTTTTTGGTGATTATCCTTGGGATTTGGAACTTCCTTCCTAGGGAGGACCTCCTTGCTGTCTTTCCTTCAGCAGACTTATTATTTATTTACATCATGCCTTTCTCCCACACAGGATTTTTTTTTTAAATTCCAAGATACCCTTAGAAACTGAATTTTATAAAAAGAAAGGCATTTTAATAAAGTAGCGTACTATTCATAATTTTATGGTTTTTGAACTGTTTTTTTTAAGAATTGTAATTGAATATCAATTTTTTAAATGTGGACATTAATGTTTTAATGTTTTAATTATACTGCATTTGTTTTAGTTTGCAAGCCACCTTGAGTCCTACTTTGGGGAGCAAAGCAAAGACATAAATAAAGTCATTTTTTTCCATCAGCATCACCTCCACCATTACCTACAAAACAGTCTTCTTTGGGGGGTGGGGGTGGGAAATGCTTTGAGAAAGTAGTAACAAATCTCCCATCACCTTTTCGGCTAGATATTCATGTGAGAAAAAGATAAATTCAAACTTTTTTTCCATGAAAATAACAAGACACAGTTCTGTTTTATTTTATTTACAAATGTTGATTTAGAAGCATAGATTCATAGAGTTGGAAGAGACCTCAAGGGCCATCCAGTCCAAACCCCTGCCATGCAGGAATACACAATCAAATCATCCCTGACAGATGGCCATCCAGCCTCTGTTTAAAAACCTCCAAAGAAGGAGACTCTATCACACTACGGGGCAGTGCATTCCATGTCCAAACAGCTCTTACTGTCAGAAAGTTCTTCCTAATGTTTAGGTGGAATCTCTTTTCCTGTAGTTTGAACCCATTGTTCCATGTCCTAGTCTCTGGAGTAGTAGAAAACAAGCTTGCTTCATCCTCAGTATGACATCCCTTCAAATATTTAAACATGGCTATCATGTCCCCTCTCAAACTTCACTTCTCCAGACTAAACATGCCCAGCTCCCTAAGCTGCTCTTCATTGGACATGGCTTCCAGACCTCCCACCATCCTGGTCGCCCTCCTCTCAACACGTTTCAGCTTCTCAGTATCCTTCCTGAATTGTGATACCCAGAACTGGTGGCTTAAGGTCTCTGGCCCATTTTGTACAGGTACCGGGGGAAGAATGGGCCAGCTCTACAGTCAGGGTATGCCAGTGGGAAGGCAGCATATCCTGGTTCATGTAGATGAGTCCCATAGACAGGCTATATACATCAAGACACTTCACCTTCAGCCAGCTCACAGTTGTCTCTGTTCCCCAGTCATCAAAGTCAAAATGATGGTTACATTTTAGAACTAGGATGAGGCAAAAATCTAAGGAGAAATTTGAATGAGGGTTTCAAAAGCTTTCCTAAGATCTAATAATTCTTCAGTTCTTTCCAATGAAGTTGGCTCACCATTTTGATTGTCTTTGGTTTCCCTTTTGCTCAGTTCTGCAAAAACCACTGCCAAGTCACATAATTTAGTCTGTTATCCTTCTAGAACAAAACTACAGCTCCTCCATTATTTATGTTGCTGGAAGGGATGAGGCATAAAAGAGTTCCCATTGGTCCAACTTGTTTAGTGAAGGTGGACAAGGCTAAACTCTGCCAAAGATGAAATGGAATGCCTTGAAAGGTCATTGTAATAGAAAAGTACTTGGAAATTATTTACTGTATTATTTATGTGAAATGCATTCCGTTCTTCAGAGCAAACAAAAGTGATGTTTTGAGAGTATAATGCTGCTGTAAAAGACCAATAACCATCTCTGTTTTATTTAGAGTAATAAAGAAATGTGTTTTATTTTAAAGATTTAATAGTCTGTTCCTCTATTCACCTAAAAGAAATTGTTGCCTCAAAGATTAAAAATACATAAAATTATCTCTATCTCTTTTGTCTTCCTGGAAGCTTCTAACCCCTCCCCTTATACTAATAGAAGTTACTGTCTCAGTACCAAAGCACACACACACATACAAAATCCTTCTTGGCAAGGCAAAATCACAAATATGTATTCTTCATCCATCAAAAAGAAAAGGAAGTAACTGTCTGTAAATGCAGTGGATCTTTTTCCATTGGGAACAGGATTTGTTATTTATCTTTCCCTGAGGATTTCAGGGAGGGATGCTACTGTTGTTTGGCAGAGTTTAAGTGCTGTGTGCTCAGGTTTTATTGGGTTGTGAAGTTTTCTCAGAGCAGTAAAACATATTTGCTTCCTCTGTTGACTAGATGAGTTCTTTTTTATTTTGGTTAAGGGAGATGAAGGATGACAAAAAGTGAACAACAATGGGTGAATACATTGCATGGGAAAAGTATCAAAAGTTTGCTTCCCCCCTCTCCCCATCAATGAATATCTGGACCACTTATACCAGCAGGTCCCAGTCTTGAGGATGTGGTCTTACAATGCTAGAGTCTCCACCTCCCACTGTGGAGACACCCATGACCCCATCAATGTTGATTTTGAGCAGATATTGAAGACTTAAGAAATAAGTTCTCATTGGGTTGACCTGCTGGGTCTTAATTAAATGATGCACAGAAACCAATCTTAAGGGGATTTTTATAAGACTTTAGGATTGTTGTGTGGACAAAAACCACCTTTGGAGGTCTTTCTTAATTGTGTAATTCTTCTGTTAGAAGAATTTAAAAAACTTACCACCATTCAACAATTCCCACAACAGTTTGGAATCATGCAAATAACTATAGCATCCTGGATGGAGGTCATGGTAGCCATTGTAGGGCGCTTTTCCAGTGGTCCACATATGTTGCATGTGAGACTGTCCAATGACTATGCTTGGAAATATATTTCTACCAATTATCATTAACATTGTCAGTTTACTATGAATATTTCATTCAATGTTACTGCTTTGTCAGTTTGTCCATCAAAGCTATTGGCCACTCTCAAGACTATCACTCTTGCTGATTTCTTTATAGTCTGGCCATATGGAGATCCATTGTGACTTCTGAAAACAAAAGAGTAATGAGTACAGATGTAATTTTTCACTGATTTTCTTCTCTAAGGAAGGGCTTCATAATTTTAACCAGTTTCTTCTTGTTGCATGAAAGTCTTCAATCATCATCATCATGAAGTTTTCAAAGTATGTGCACTCCAAGACTTATTCTGCACAAAATTTGTACATTGTTGGTTTGCATAGAAAAACTCTTTTTCCTGCACAGAAAATAATACTTCTGCTTAGAAATATTATTTTCTGTGCTGACAGTGCTGTTTCCTGTGTGGAAAATGCTATTTTCAAAACAAATCAATGTATGAATTTTCTGTAGAATAAAGCCTGAACTGTGAAAATCCTTGTTAGTCAGGGATACTTCTCGTCAAGGGTTTCCAATACTAAAATAAATTATATATATATATATATATATATATATATATATATATATAATCAAATATATTTGAATATTTTCTCCATCCCTAGGGCTCCTATGTGTGAGCCAGGATATGGTAGTTCCCCGCTGGCATATCCTGGCTGTGGATCAGGTCATTGTTCCCCTGTTACTGCCTCCAAACATGCCAGAGTCCAGACAGGCATGCTGGGCTGTCATTGCAGCTGCCACTGCCACCATATCCCTTACTGTCTCGGAAGGCAGGAAACCAGTCAGCAATGTGTGACCAAGGCCCTCAGCATGTGACCAGCCTTGGTCATGTGCTACAGGACTCCTTCATGCCTTCTTGGAGAGTGAGGCACATCACCAGTGGCAGTGACAGCTGGCCTGCCAGACAGGATTTTGTAGTCTCACAGGGCCTGATTTGTTTGTTCCTAACAGAAATTGAGTAAAAAATGGTATTATCTAATAACGGTGCATCAGGCCCTACCTGACCTCCCACCATCTCAGCCCTGCATCTGCCCTGGAGGTGGTGAGGACTGCCTGGGGACAGAATGGGGAAAATGGCCTGCATCATCAGGACTCCAGGACTCTGAGACAGGGTCAAGACAGTGTATATTGCCCATCTAGACAAAACCCTAGTAATGAGTCTTTTATCATTCAGTCTCCTACTAGATGTACCTGGCATAACATATACAGTTATCTTATCCCACTCCTCCAACATGCTTCATGGCGGGGGGGGGGGAGACCAAGTTCTGCCACTTCCTTGGGAAAGGAAGCCCAGTCAGGCTTTACTCCTGAGTATACCCACCCAGGATTGTAGTGCGGGCCCCCAAGGCAGCCATGAGAAACCTGGCTCCAGTGGTGTGTGCGGGATTTGGCTGAACAGTCTGGAGGAGGAGGGAAAGAAACCCTTTACTCACAAGTAAACCCCTGTGGACCTGCCTGATGGCACACTTGGGGCCTGAAGCTACTGGAAGCATTCCACATATTTTGGCTCCCAGTGTGCTGATTGGCCAGCCAACGGAGAGCTTTGGTTGGTTGGGAAGTTTCCTAAGTGGCTAATTAGCACACTGGGAATGGCAACATACCTAAGAGTTTTATTTATATAGATAGTTCTAAGTAAGTAAGTAAGTTTAACACTGTAACTCCAAGTCATAACGTAAAATATTAGAAATACGTACTTATTAAAATAGCAACATCAAAACTATTATAGAAAAATGGTGGTTACAACACAACAAGAAACCCCGTATTAAAACTAAAATGCCAAAAACAATTTGGACAAAGATATAGCAGATGGATCTCTTTTTCTAATTTTAAGAGATAAGAAAGTAAAAATAGCCACTGGATAAGTAACATATGGCAGTACATCTGCCACCAAACAGTTTAGACATTCTTCTTTGGGTTTTGTATTATTACAGTCCCACCACATATGCCTACATGTAGAAATTAAATATTTTCTTCTCCAATGTTTTGTACTCATGTATGCATGCACGCATGCAACGAAGCTTTCAAGGGGTCAGAAACCACTTGTTTATCAATTTCAAACCACTTTCCCATTCAAAGACACAGGTACAATAATTTTCATCAGACATAACTTCCATATTCCAGCCCACTGCTTTGGAGTGATAGAAATGCCCAGATTATTGCCCATTCTTGTTTAAATCCCTCTGCCTTCCTGTAGCTAATATCTCTTAGTAATTTATTATAGCTTACCTAATAACACTCTAGGAACTTCCCAATAGCTTTATCAAGAGGCCTTTCCTGAATAATTATCCCGGCCCAAGACTCAGCTGCCCTTTCTAGGCTATGATTGTATGTTTTAATTTTTTTTCTTCTAATTTATATATATATTAATTAATGCATGTTTTTAATCCTTTGTAATTTAATATTATTTTAAGGGGTGGGTGGGCTAGGGTATTGTGATTATGGGTTTTTTATATTGTAAGCCGCCCCGATTGCGTTGCAGAGGGGCGGGATATAAATAAAATTTTATTATTATTATTATCATTATTATTATTATAAGATGTCTTCATACTATGCATCGACTCACATTGTTCTTCTCCTCCCTCATTGGAGTGAAACTAGATATTAAGACTTGGTGGATTTGGAAAAAGTTGGGTCTTCTAGACTCAACTGCATTGGGCTTGATTTTGGCTCAGACGCTATAAAACATCTTTATGCAGATCCATTGCCTGATCCTATGAGTGCAATGGGGTCTCATGATAGGATGAGGAGTGGGGAAATTGCCTCCAAATGTCTATGCCATCTCTTCCAAATTGTAAGACTTATAGTAAGGTGCATGAGGTGTGTGTGTGTGTTTTAAAAAAGCTTTTTGGCTGCATTTCTACATGGGAGTTATTTGTGGAAAAATCTCCATATGCATATCTTGTATTTAGTGCCAATATTGCACAATTCAACCAAGACACAAAATATGCAACTGAGTGCTTAATCAAATGTGGCATGCACATCCATATGCAATGTGCAGCTACATGCAACAATGGCATCTTGTGCACAACTCCACTTCCACAAACTTGGACTGAATACAGATATTCTGCATTGGACAAAAATGGCCAACCACTCCCATATGGAACCATCTGCATAAGACAACAGCAAGACTGTGGACTGTGTCTTTGTAGTAACAAGAATAGTCAAAAATTACCCCCTCCTCCTTTAAAAGGCCCAACAACAAGAAAAACCAGATATATTGTAGATTTGTGGCGGAGTCATAATGTTCAAGCCATCCGCTGTTTTTACTTTCTTCTTAAGCACAAAAGGTTAAGGAAATAAATAATCAAGATAACTTTTTCACCCAGATTTTTTTTATGCTTTGGCCATAGTTACCCAGATCCAATATTGTTTATAGCATTTTTAACTAGTTTGATGTCTTCATGGGGGCAATTTGGAAAAAAATAAGTATTGCTTTATAACTGCATTTTCTTTTGCATATTGACTTGACAAGTGTGAATTATGCATCTATTAAAGTGCAGATCAAATTATTTTTCCCCATGGCCTACATATCAGGCAAGTGCATTGAAAATGAGTCAACTAACTCATCCTTTGCTTCATGTGTTCATTCTTGTGGTGTGAAAGCAACAGGCTTGTATGCTGCTTCATGTAAAACTTTTACCAAAACTCAGTTCAGATAATTGCCCCTTGATGCTTACTTCAGAAGATCTAATTAGACAATTCATTTAGCACATATTTAGAAGAGATGTTCCCCTCAAGTAGTGAAAGAGATCTGCCTGCCATAGCACATTCTTGATCTCCTCCACTGTTATCTTTCCGACCCTCCTCTGGAGAGGGACACCCTGCTGTTTTCTCATCTGAAAGCTCCATTCCATGGCCAGGGCAGGCCAGTCTAGCCAACCAGATAGTCATCGGGTTTTAGGAGATCTGGCTGTGACTGGACAATCTGACAGGTTAAATCTCTTCCAAATTGGGTTCACAGGCTGTATTTCCAGATGCTTATTAGCTACAGGATCTAGGGGTTGCCTCTGAGATGTGGGATGACAGTAGGGATGTGTATACTTAAAAAAAAAAATTCTCAGAGGAAGCAATGAGTAATTTTAGCAATGTTCTTCCCACTGTGATAAAGACTTCAAACATTGCACAGTTCTGAAGACTGTTCACAGCACAGTCCACAACCATGACCATGAGCAAATTACTCTCTCTTAGCCTCAGAGGAAAGCAACAACCAATCTCCTCTGAATCAATCTTGTCAAGGAAACCTTGTGACAGGGTCACTATACATCAGAATGTACATGAAAGAAACCAACAACATATGTTGTTGCCATGTGGATAGGATTTCCATGTGAAAATGATTCCCACTGGATCCTAACCAGTTACATCATTCCAATTCAGAGTTGTGGATGTGGGAATGGGGGCTGTGAAGGTCTCCTCCTCCCTTTAGTACTGGTGACATTCCAGCCCAAGCCATCTTGGAATGAGCTTGAATATCTCTCAAGCCTCTTTTTCAGCAGGCTTGGAAGGAAAGCATTTTAACTTTCTGTTCAATTGCTCACAACAAAGCAAATTCACTCTGGCTTTTTAACAGGCCTGGCTAAAGTTATGCTTGCATATCTAGAAGCTCTGGGTAATGGACTGCTGTGGGTAACCATGTTGTGGTTCTCCATGATGCTGTGGGTAATAGGCAGATACACTCATTTATCCTCCTGGCTCTGACCCTCGTCGAATGGGAAGGTGACCATTGGGGATGAAAGGGAATAAGGAAGCACACATTTCCTGATGTAGCCATCAGTAGTGGAGGCGGTCAACCAGCAGAAGTTGAAAGGCAATGAAAAAGTCATGATGCAGGGTGTCATTTGTTTCCTGACCACTTGCCTGCTGCCATTAGGTCTGCCATCCAGTGCTCTGATCAAATAATACAGAAACACTGGGAAGCACCAGTCCTTTATTGTAATTCAGAGCTTGGAAAAATTAGCCTTTGCAGGAATACAACTATGTTTAGGTTCCAGCTGCTCTGCAATGATTCCCACAACATTTCTAGTTATAGGCCTAACAGGACATTTCAGAGATTGTTGATATCCCCCTTTCTCAATTTCTTTCATTTGCACACACAGCCTTTCACCATTCATGGTTAGGATTCCCTTTGTGGCTTCTCTTGTTTACTACTTTTGATACGTCTTCTTTCTTAACAATTCCTGACAAAAAGAGGATAAGAATTCTTTTTTGAACAGAGCATGGAAAGTTACTTGGAAGATAAATGACACAGTGAAGCCATCCATAACTGAGCATGAAAGAATGTTGCTCTGGGTCCCAGAGCATCAGCCCACCACTGTTCAATTATGGATGGCATCTGCGCATCATTATAGTCATTCTTCTTAACAGTGATTTTTCAAGCTCTGTTTTTGCATAAGTAACTTTTCCCAGATTGGTTCTATGTTGCTGGCTGCAGAGGACAAATTGGTTCCTTTTTAATTTTTGTTTTTTTAACTGTTGCTAATACTAAGAGCATTCTAGAGACTCAAAAATCTTGGTTGCTGTCTTGTGACATTTTAGTTGGTCTGAATAAAGGTATTGCCCTACTGTGGATCTTGATTTATTTCCAATGTACCAGTATAACTGCATTTGATCACTGACTGATGTGCCATACATGAATAGTGGCATGGTAGGAAGAAGCAGGGAATGGACCTGGAGTAACTCTAGGCTGATAAGATAAGAATTTCTCCCCTTCTCCCCTGGGCCATTCATGAATAAGCTCTCTATAGTTCTTTGATGGTTATACAGGCGAACAGATAGTATAAATGTGATATGTTCATGTTGTGAAATAGAGGATTGAGTGCTGTGCTCTGATCAGTAGAGAAAAGGTGTTAAAAGAGATGTGTTAAAAGCGGTGCAACACCGCTTTAACAAAATCTTCCACCTACAAATGTATAGTCAATTTGCCCATCACCCTCACTTTCTCTGAAGCTTTTTCAAGCATGCTTGAAACTCTGCAGTGTTATTGTCCTCGTGCTGCTCCTTGGGTATCTGTCCTACTATTGTTGAAGGTGCTTAAATATTGATTCCTATAGAAGATGAGATAGAATAGGCAAAATCCTTTGCTGTGAACAGCTTTGCTGTGCAATGAACAGCTTTGTGGACACCAGCTCTTGTATAGCAACTCCTTTTTGCCTTGTTAAGAATTAGTACTTCCTTTGATAGCAAACCCATTGTTCCCATTCTGACAGAAATGGAGCACAACCAAGCCACTGAGAAACAAGATACAGGTACCAGCATTCTTGAGAGAACATTCAGGTTTGCAGAGGCTCAGAAAATCTCTTTGTTTCTCACATGCACACACACACATGCACACAGTCAAACAACAACAGCAACAAAAATGGGATATATTACTTTCTTGCTGACTGGCTACCACTCCATTTTCAAGTAGAATTCAAAGTGCTGGTGTTGACCTAAATAAGCCTGATAGTAACTTAGATCCAGACTATCTGAAGTCTGGATCTCCCTTAACGAGCCTGCCTGGGTTTTAAGAGAGGGCTTTCTCTCAGATCCACCTATCATTAAAGGTACATCTGGTGAGGCCTCAGGACAGTGCCTTCTTAGTGGCTGCTTCTATGGAACTCTTTTCCAAGGGAGGCTCAGTTGGCCCCATCTTTGGTCTCTTTCTGCTGGCAGGCCTTATTCAAAGGGGCATTCAGCTTTTAAATGGCTGCTGTAGTGCAGTGAGTGTGTAGGATCTTCATATGTAATCATTTTTAATGTGTGTTAACTGTTCTGAATTAATGCTTTTAAATGGATTGTTGGTTCTAATACTTTTAAAGGATTGTTTCAGCTATTTTTAGTTTTATTTTAATGTACAGTGTAAGCTGCTTTGGGTCTCATAGCGGAGGAAAGTGGAATACAAATAAAATAAATAAAATTAATCCCACCCCCAGCAGAATACACTCAGTAATCACCATGAGCCTCAGAAGGTTGCTGTTCAGAAAGAAAACAGAAGCAGAAAACTGGGGGATTGAGTAGCTTGAATGGTATTCTAAAGCAAAGCAAGGTTGTCTGATGACAGTGCTTATAGGTCTGTCCAGTCCAGCATTCACATCACACAGTGACCAATCAGTTTCCTATAGAAAGCCCACCAGCAGGACACAAATGGAGCTATATCCTTCAACTTGTACTCCCCAGCAACTGATACATAGAGGTATACTGCCTTTGGTAATGGAAATGATATATATTAGTTCTAACTGGTGCCACTGATTTTCCTCATCCTCCAAGAATTTATCCACTCTTTTTTTAAAGCTGCCCAAGTTGGCAGCCATAGCTACACCTTATGGCACTGAATCTCACATTTTAACTATGTGTTGTATCATCAGGCCCTGCTCTTCTGACTTTGAAGATGAGCTAGAGGAAGAGAGAGCTTCAGAGCAGGATTTGCAGCAGGAAATAGAGACAACAACATCCAACCCCACAGAGCTACTTGGCCCCTCAGAAATAGCAGAAGGGGACAGGACAGATAACCCAGACCCAGAAGACAGCCCTGTCCCCTCAGATGGAGAGACATTTGACCCAGTTGTATCCACATTTCAGGAACACCAACATCAAAAGGAAGAGGGGTGGAGGTCTCGGCGACACCGGCTTATCAGAGAACAGCTGTGCAATCACTGAGTCAGTATAAACCAGGGTCAGCTGCTCTGCCAACTTGGAGGAGTTTATCTGACTGCATTGGTGGGAAACCTCTGCTCTGGATTCCTCGTGCTGCTTTGACTGGACTTTGACCTTTGGACTGTACCGGACCCCCTGCTCATTGTGACCCTGGACTATCGGATTGGTAAACTGGACTATTCTCTGGCTTTTTAGACTTGTTCCATTACTAGGTATTTTACCCTACCATTGTAATTCTGGGCAGACTGCCATGCTGTTATCTGCTGATAGCACCTTGCCTTGGCTGGTTTCGTGGACATTTATGAAGAAGAACTTTCTTTTATTTGTCCTGAATCTCCTACCACTTGGTTTCAGTGGATGGGCCTGGCTTCTAGTGTTATGAGACAGATTTCTCCCCACCTACTTTCTGCAGATTATGCTAGGGACAGAAAGAATATGTGAAAATATTTTTTTAAAAAAAAGTTGTTGAAAAATATATTTTGCAGGTGTTGAGAAATCCTGATGAAAAGAATCCTGGAATGGCAAAAAATCTTCACAGTTAGGGACTTATTCTGCAGAAAATTTGCACATTGTTGTTTTGCACAGAAAACAGCATTTATGCACATGTAACAGCATTTTCTGTGTGGAAAATAATATTTGAATGCAGAAATGTTAATTCCTGCACAGAAAATGCTGTTTTCTGTGCAGAGAAAAACCGTGTAATTGGGGATTTTGTTATGTGTAAAATTCACACATTTTGGTTTGTATAGAAAACAGCATTTTTCATGCAGGAATTAACATTTCTGCATTCAAATATTATTTTCCACACAGAAAATGCTGTTACATGTGCAGAAAATATTGTTGTCTACCCTTAACAACCACATGGAAATAAATCCTAAATTGTGAATAGCCTTCAAAAACTGTATTGTTTCTCAAGACTTTCTCTTAGCTGGAAAAAGAACATTGGTGAAATTACTTGTTGCAACTTTCAAGAAAAAGCTTCATGAAAAATTACATCCCTAGACTGTATGTAATTCTTAGCACCATTTTTTCCCTAAGCTAAACACACCTAGAATTGATAACATTTTATTATAAAAGAGTTACTAAAGTTCCTTGATTAGCTTGGTTCCCTTTTCTACATATTTTCCATATCTATAGTATCTTTTTTTAAAGATATGTTAAACCCGAATATTACCCAGTATGTCAAATGGAGTTGCTCTATGGATCTGAGGGAAATGTGTGATATTTGAAATATTATTTTCAGTTCCTTTTCTAATTATACTCAACATGGAATTAACCTTTTTACAGCAGCTGCAGATAGAGCCAGCATTTTCATCAATTTATCTACCACAGCCCCAAGTCATTAGTGATTAGTCACACATCCATAAATATGTCAAGCTGAGATTCCCCCCCCCCCCGCTATACATCACTTTACACACAGTTACATCAAATCCCATTTGTCATTTTACTGCCTATTTCTCTTTGTTTGGAGAGATCCTTTTTTGGAGCTCTTCACAATTCATTTTTGTTCTTATCTGTCATATCCGACCTGGAGAAGGCCTCCATGGATGAAGAAGGTTAGAAGGAGAGCCAAAGTGACAGACCCCAGTTGGAGTTGGAGGAGATTGGCAGTCACCTCCTGGCACTGGCAGAAGCAGAATCCAGTTTAGGCAGCAGCTGCAAATCAGGGGAAGACAGAGGCACTTCACCCTATCGAGTGACATAAATTAAAGCATCATGAACAAAGGGTTTAGAAATGCTTTGCTCCGTTTTAAATACAGGAACTATGAGGCCAGCTGGGATGATTAACTGCTGGCTATAAATCAGCTCAGCCCAGACCATCCTGTTGCTGCAGACAGCAGCACCAAAACTTCTGTGCAATCCTGACTGACATTTCTGGCTTCATGGATCTCTAACCTTCGGCATGTACCTGCTTACCAAGGACTTTATCAGACCACCCCTATTAATGTTCTTTAACTTGCATAAATTGTGGTGTTTTTGTGCAACCCCCCCTCCCACCAGACCTACCTTTTTCAGTATCAATGAGGCTTCCCCGGCAGTAACGGAGCTCTTCTGGCAACTCCTGTCATCTTCTATGATTTTTCTGGCAAATCCCTTTTCAGCTTGATCATAGGTTTGCTTACTTCGGTGTTTGCAAGCCTTAAACTAAACACCACAATCTCTCATGGGGTCTGTACTGCTCAAATCTTTCCATTCACTGTTTAGAATTCTTCATATTCTCCACTACTCTCTGCTTCTTCTTCTTTATAGAATCATAAAATCATAGAGTTGGGAGAGAGCACAAGGGTCATGGCCAGTCCAACCTCCTGCCATGCAGGAATAAACAATCAAAGCATTCCCAATGGATGGCCATCCAGCCTCTGTTTAAAAACCTCCAAAGAAGGAGACTCCACTCCAAGTGGAGTGCCTTCCACTGCTGAACAGTTCTTACTGTCAGGAAGTTCTTTCTAATGTTTAGGTGGAATTTCCTTTCCTGTAGTTTGAATCCATTGCTCTGTGTCCTAGGAGATTTTCAGACAGGCAAAAATCGCTCCTTGCCGCGCGAGCAGCCTCCCGAAACTGCTGCGCGGCAAGGGTCTTCTTCGGACGACGCTGTGCCTCTGGCGAAACCGTCCGTGTCACTTCCGTGAAGCTTGGGACGGCTCCGCGTCATATTTCAATCACGGGCAGCCTCCGTGCTTGAAATATGACGCGGAGCCGTCCCAAGCTTCACGGAAGTGACACGGACGGTTTCGCCAGAGGCACAGCGTCGTCCGAAGAAGACCCTTGCCGCGCAGCAGTTTCGGGAGGCTGCTCGCGCGGCAAGGAGCGATTTTTGCCTGTCTGAAAATCTCCCTAGTCTCTGGAGCACCAGAAAACAAGCTTGCTGCATCCTCAGTATGACCTCCCTTCAAATATTTAAACATGGCTATCATGTCCCCTCTTAACCTTCTCTTTCTCAGGGTAAACATACCCATATCCCTAAGCTGCTCCTCATAGGGCATGGCTTCCTGACCTCCCCCCATTTTGGTCACCCTCCTCTGGATACTTTCCAGCTTGTTTAACACAGCTTTTAATCTATATCTATTAGGTTCTGGAGTCTTAGATGTGTGATTTAACAAAGGCTTTTGGAAAATCAAGGAGATAATGGTGGGAATCCTGTTGATGACACACACACTCAAAATGTAAAGTTATGCCTGTCTTTTGTGGTCATTGTGGAAAGAAGTATCCACTACCTGCTTCATGTAACAACCCACCCCTCATCCATCGAATCCAACCCTCTGCCATTGCCAGGGGAGAGTGGGCTGATCAAGGTAGCATCCAGCTATGTTCTTATAGCAAGGTGCATGATGAAACCTCTGGGACCTCTTAAAAAGCATGATGCATCTTTGTGCCATGAAGGGATGTAAAGACTATTCACAGAATTTCTTATCCCTGACAAGAAGACACCCCACCCACCCACCCCACAAAAAAACCAACAATGACAAGATTGTCTTCACACTATGCAAGAGGGGGTGGGGGCAAGGGCTTTTTAAAAAAATCTAGATTTCTGCAATTTGTGTATGAAATATATATGCTGTCTTCAGCCTTGATTAAACAAAACAGAGTGCATATGTGTGCACATATACACACAGCAAGCACAAAAGGGCAGGATTGTGATGTACAAATTAGATGCATCTAATCCATTTAAAAGAATGCGAGGGAAGGCAGCAGCAACAGTAGTTTATACACACACACACATTTGACTTTTGTCACAGTTTTCCCTTTTTTTATGCAATGTGAGCATGACAAGCTCTTACAGGTATGGAAAAGAAACTGAAAATGGTACAAAAACTTTCATCATCTCACCCAGCATGGAGCAAAATAATAATAATAATAATAAAAAAATACAATAGTTTTCATCTTCACACATGAGAACACGATAAACCAAAATAAAAATAAAAATAAAAAAATGGACATCCCTACAGCTGTATTAACTATTTTACATGGTTTGTCTGATGAGACTGTAATAAACATTGTAGTCATTTTTGGGGGGTTAATTAATATTTTGTTAATAATAAAATGCAAAAATGAACTTGACATCAACGTCATTTTAAAACTGAAGCTAGGTACAAGACAGAGGATACAAGATTAATGAGCCCTTTCTATTTTGTCCTATTTTCTTTTCTGAAGACCTTCAAGGTGAAAGGCAGAAATGTGGGATACAAATTTAATACACAAACCAATAAATTGATTCCCTTGCTGCTTGAAATAGATTCTGGCAAATGCAGCAGGCTGAGGCTCTTGACTTTTGGCCCTTTTCACACTGACTTTAGAAAGTTCTCATAGTCACTATTCAGACTCCAGTGTGCAGGGGCTCCTTTGGGCAGAAGAAAAGAAAAAATGTCTCATGGTATTTACCATTTCTAAGGCCCATCCACTACTCTCTTGCACTTATAACTGTACTGCCAGCTAAGTGCCAATATGTCCAATTCTTTCACTTAAAAAGTTTCTGGGGAAAGTGTTCCTTCATACTTGAAGCCTGTCCTATTCTATACAAAGACTTTTCAAACATTGGCAAAACAATCAGTGTAATTTCTCCTCCAACACAGATTATGGCATGAAAGCAAATAAACCTGCAACATTGATTGCTGTTGTAATAAGATGACAAGTTTGCTTTTATCACAGCTTTCAGGGGTGATGAAAATGCCCTTTTCACGCCTTTGCTCTTTCTTTCTTGTCAATATGAGTGGCTAGCCCACCTTCATCCTGGCTGCTATTTCAATCTGACTCCTATCAATGTCAAGAAAGCTATTTGGGTGGGTTTAATCAAACAGTGATCTGTTCTCTTGAAACACATCAGTCAGTACTGAGCTGTCAATAACTTGCATTGGAGCCAGAGGGAGAACATTCTTCAGTGCTCATAATATAAGCTTGAAGCTCTTCTTTCCCTAGACCCTCTTCTCTGTGGTAATTCAGTGTTGTGATTCCTGAAAGGTAAATGCCCTGAACCCAAAATGACCAATTATCCCACCACTGTTTTATTTTAGCTTTAGGCAGCCATATATGCCACTGGGACGGAGAGGTTGTATGTTTTTGCAATGTGGATATATATGCCCATGACTATAAGCTTTAATAGGAAGCAGAAAATACCAATACCATATAAATGGATATAAGAAAGGAGAGATTATTAAGTAAACTATATATGATTAAGACACTGGCCTGAATCCCAATGGTTAGTCCCATCTACAATAGACCCATTGAACTGATCATTGAATGGTGATTCAATTGGCAGGTAAGTCACATTGATTCCTTAGCTTGTCTCTAATAGAAAGTACTGTATCAGGTGTGGAAAAACTGTGTTAGAAGAATGTGACAAAAACAGAAATGGGCAACATTACCAGATGACATTCTTCAGCCATTCTGGAGGCATAGCATGGATGTGAATAAGGTTTCCCTTTTTACTGATAGCTTAGCCTGTCAATAAAAAAAGTGACACCTCATCCTCACCAGCACTACGTCTTGGGAATGGCTGAGGACAAAGGTGTCTAATAATGTCACCCTTTCTGTTCCCATAACCTTCTTCTGATGCGGTTTGGGATGCATTATTTTGGCCTAAAGTCCTAAATCCTAAGAATAGTATTTTGGCTAATGTGTTAGTCCACTACTTTTTCAAGGCTGACTTCATGCTCCCTCCCCCGGCTTCCTTCAGCGTCAAGGTGCCTCTGCTCTCCTGCCCTCATAGATTCATCTGCTGGTACTGGGCCACCCTTTGCTAGTGCTACTTCCTCACTAGACCGAGCTTCTTTCTGCCCCACACACTCACCACAGTCGGATGTAGTGGGTACTTCCTGCCCACTGGAATTCTGCCCTGCCTGTTCTAGAGGAGAAAGCCACCTGATAATTTCTTTTGTTAACACATGCCCCCTTTTTCCTCTCCTAGTCCTATACAATCACCTAATGGGTGGCAATGGCTGACTCACAGCCCTAGATTCTCTGGCATTTTCAAGTGACTCAAATCTGGACAAAACCATACCCCACATCCAGTCTCTCATCCTCATCCAAAAAATGACAGAGCCAAAGGTGAATTTCTCTGAGCAGAGTCCTTGGCTGGCTTTTAGCCTTTCACACTGCCCTGGTCCTTCATAGTCTCCATACCTGCCAACTATGATAGCATAATTGGTTAGGGAGTTACACAGCCTGACTACTGCCAGTGAAAACCAGCCCCTGTTTCTATGTCTCTGGGAAGCAAAGAGGCCATTTTCCATTTTGCCCAGCCTGCATGATTCAGCTAATATCTTACTAGGCCTGACTAGGTCATTCAATGCTAGGCCCACCTAAGCACCCACTCAGCAATGAAAGATCACCCTAGGGTAGGCCTAGGCCTGGCCCAGCCACCTTAGGCCCCCCCAGGCTGCCCTTGTCAAGATCCAACTCCATGTCAGGTTGTCCACAGATAATCACAAATACCTGGTTGTGCCAGGTTGTGGTGTGGGGTAGAGAGAGGGGCAGTAATATATATCTACTGGGGCTGTACAGGATCAGTGTGCTACTTTGTTGTGCAATAAACTTGCTCACTTAGCACTACATCTGCCACTAACAAATTGTCAAATTGACAAATTGTCAGTATTGACAAATTGGAGCGTGTCCAGAGGAAGGTGACTAAACTGCTGAAAGGTCTGGAAACCATGACTTATGAGGAGAGACTTAGGGAGCTGGGTATGTTTAGCCTGGAAAAAAGACAGTTAAGAGGCAATATAATAGTCCTGTTTAAGTATTTGAAGGGGTGTCACATTGATGATGGAGCAAGCTTGTTTTCTGCTGCTCCAGAGATTGGAACACGGAGCAATGGGTGCAAGCTCCAGGAACAGAGATTCCACCTCAACATTAGGAGGAACTTTTTGACAGTAAGAGCTGTTTGACAGTGGAACACACTCCCTCTGAGCGTGGTGGGGTCTCCTTCCTTGGAGGTCTTTAAACAGAGGCTGGATGGCCATCTGTCGGGGATGCTTTGATCGTGATTTCCTGCGTGGCAGGGTGTTGGACTGGATGGCCCTCGTGGTCTCTTCCAACTCTGCAATTCTATGATTCTATGATTCTAACATGCTCACCAAGACTGAGATACTATGAAATAATAGTAGATGTCAGTGAGACAGAGTACTTGCACTGCTGGCCATATTAAGACAGCCATAGATGCCACTGTGACAGAGTGATTATACTTCTCTGTGACCTAGGAATTCATCATTATGACTGTAGTCTTAAATATAAATGAATGAAAGTGTGTGTGTGTGTGTGTGTGTGTGTGTTGGGCATGAGAGAGAATATTAATTGTGCTATAGTAGTTAACAGAAGAAAAGGAGAGTGAGTCAAGCAAACCACACATGATTTGGAATATGCACATTTTAAAAGACTGCATCTTCAGACTTCTTCCTTTACCCATCTCCATGTTCAGTCCATAGCAGTTTCTTTTTAGTTTGTGTGGGATTAAATTCATCCTCTTTTTTTTTTTTGCATAATTTTTCAAACATCCTCAATTTTGTGCAAAAAATTGCAAGCATTGCTTGTATGTATCCCCCATTGGCTAAAGCATGTTGATATAGTGCTTTGTGCACCCTTGAGATATGTACATTTTTATGTGTGCTTTTCAATAAACATTACCAGAATGATTTTCTGATGAAAAGAACAACACTGATGTGTTCTTCACAGCCTCATTTAATCCAGGAGACAGGAAACAGCAGATCGTATAATATTGAGTAGGAAATGGTGCTTCCAAATGGGCTCAGGAACCTCAAATCCATCTGGGAAGACTCTGGGATGGCTAATTGTCCTATTCTGCAGAGAACAGCACCCAATTTCATGGTGTCCTCTATTTTAGGAATAGCTTGTTCATGTTCCATAACAAGCCTTGATCAATGTGCAATCTTCAAGCCTTGAAGGTTTTTTTTTTTTTTAATTTGTATTATTTAAATTTTTATATTCCACTGTCTTTCCAGAAATTTTTACGGCAGTGTACAATAAAATCAATTTGACAAATTTAAAACAGTGTGACTAATAAAAATGTTTTTAAAAGGATGGACACATATTAAACACTTTAACAAATTAAAAAGACAGATTAATTAGTTAAAATACTTTAAATTGATATAGAACCACGTACAAGGAAAAAAAATGTAAAACCAATTAGCACCCAAAAGCTTTTCCAAACAACCACATTCATTTATTTCTTGTTGTGTGCTTTCAAGTCATTGCTGACTTACAGCGAACGTAAATCTTGGGATTTCTTCACAAGATTTGTTCGGGGGGGTGCTTTTCCCTTCCTCTGAGGCTGAGAGTCTGTGACTGGCCCAAGGTTTCTATGGCTGAGTAGAGATTCAAACCCTGGTCTCCAGAGTTCTAGTTCAATGCTCTAACCCAGCCTTTCTCAAAAATTTTACCCTGGTGGAACCCTTGAAACAATTTTCAGGCCTCAAGGAACCCCTGCCTAAAAATTATTATATCTACAGTTTTTTTAAAAAATATGTTTTTTCCCAATCTCAATATATTGCAGAACCCCTAGCAACGTCTTGTGGAACACTAGGGTTCCAGGGATCCCTGGTTGAGAAACCCTGCTCTAACCAGTACAACACATTGTCTCATTTATTTCTGCAAGAAAGAAATACTTGCACCTGGCATTAGCAATTAGCAGTTCTTTCCCAATTTCACTAGAATCATTAATTTAATTCTTATAATCAATGGGATGATTATTTGCATGCAATCAGATACCTATTACAAGTTTGTGTTCATCTAATCAACATATGCTTATCTCAGCTTATCTCACATTTCCCTTAACAATGAAATGACTTCTCATTTTTTTCCCTTGAAAAGAATATGAAAAAGATAGTATTGCAATTTCTCCTTTTAAGTACCAGAACTGGCCCAAGATTTTTTTTTTGCTGCCTGGGGCAAAGGATAAGAAGCCACCCTCCCTTTTGCACCAATAGTTGGAGTGGTTGTTGACTCTTGACATCAACACTGGTGAGAGGATAGTGACCTTCATTGTACTAGATAGCAATAAGTTACCTTACAGAACATAGAAAAAAGTGCACATATGGTTATAGACACGAATATTTCAATACTGCCATCCTCAATATGTGCTGGCTGACACAAAACCTCACCCTGCCTAATGGTAAGACTGTCCCTGTTAAATTTAGTGTGTGTGTGGAGAAGGGAGTTGGCTCAGAACCACAATCCTTTCCATGCCTCTTTTATTTGTAACACAAGCCACAGGCAGTTCTTTGTGATGTATTTTTAGGATCACTAATGTCATATATTTTCACCACCTCAGAAACTGATGGTGCCACAGGGAAGGGAAGGGAAGGTGTAAGAACCATTTTGGTTCCATTGCATTTGGGTGACAACTTTAGCTCCCAGAACCTCGATGGTGGCTGCAGAATAGATGGTGTAGATGGAGGCACAGCCCTGGTGGGTTGAAAGAGACAACCCCAAAGAAGTTTTCTGACCCTGCTTTACAAGCAAATAGATAAAAGTAACCAGCCTCTACATGAAAGTGAGTCTTGGTTGAATGGATTGCTACATAATTAACTAATATTCACTGAGATCCTACTTATGAGTTGTGCAACATACATTTCTTCACGGTGTTACACATTATAGTGCCACACAACCCTTGTGTTGTACCACTGAATGGACACCTGGAAGTGTACCCAAATGCACAGCTCATGTGCCTCTTCTTGTACATATATGTGCACCGGAACATTTTTATACACAGTGGCTCCATGTGCAGAGTTCAGCTTCTGTACCCTTGAACTAAATGCAAACATTCCACATCAAATAAAAGTGCCCAGCTTCTTCTGTAGTGGAAGTAGACATGTTTAAGACACCAAAAGTGTTTTCTAGCCATTGCTTTTTGACAGGCACTTGAAAAAAATGATTGATAATTACATAGTTTTGATGCCATCCAGCTTTGCTTGTACACATTTGAAAGAAAGAAGCAAGAACTGAAGAACCTTGGATAGTAAAGCAATACTAATGGGAGGAGAGGTAGAAAAGAAATGCTGGAGCAAAATTTGATTTTGTTAGGATGGTTGCGAAAACTTAGTAAAATCCAGTTGCTTTGTTATACATTTTTAAAGCCACATTTGCTGATTTCCCCCCACTGAGTATCAAACTAAATAACAAAGAGCTGGGTTCTGATTTGACTGGGCAGCACTGATGTTCTTCTCAGTGCCAAACTTTTTGTTTGTGATTCCCAAACCTCCCCTTGTTATAGCAAACTCACTGGTGAAAGTTCATCAACTACAGATTGCAATCCTCTAACACTTCAAAAAGATATCACTACATTTCCCATTCATTTGATGCACAAGGGGAGCCCATTGGGTTGGAAAAGTCTTGACAATCTTTGAGATCTTAGCTAATTTAGGTGTTTCAAATGAAGAAACAAGGGTTAAACTGAAATGGGTGATATTAACAGGTTTAATAATAATCAAACATTTTCTCTCTCTCTTCAGGCATGGACCAGCAAGGGCTGGGGAGTTGCGAAAGGAGACAAAGATATATACTTATTCAGGTAGAACTGCCTTGAACTGGTAGTTTTGCTGTCTGATCAGTAATGTCATCAGTTCACTACCAGATCATGCCCAAATGCCTTCGTTATAAGCCATGGAATCATAGAGTTGGAAGAGACCACAGGGGCCATCCAGTCCAACCCTCCTGCCATGCAGGAATAAACAATCAAAGCATTCCCAACAGATGACAATCCAGCCTCTGCTTAAATCCAAAGGAGACTCCACCACACTCCGAGGCAGTGCATCCCACTGCTGAACAGCTCTTACTGTCAGGAAGTTCTTCCTAATGCTTAGATGGAATCCCTTTTCCTGTAGTTTGAGTCCATTGCTCTGTGTCCTATTCTCTGGAGCCACACAAAACAAGCTTGCTCCATCCTCAGTATGACATCCCTTCAAATATTTAAACATGACTATCATGTCCTTTCTTAACCTTCTCTTCCCCAGGATAAATATACCCAGTTCCCTAAACCACTCCTCATTGGGCATGACTTCCAGACCTCCCACCATTTTGGTCATCCTCCTCTGGACATGTTCCAACTTCTCAATATCCTTCCTGAATTGTGGTGCCCAGAACTGGACAAAGTATTCCAAGTGAGGTCTGACTAAAGCAGAATAGAGTGGCACTATTACTTCCCTTGATCTAGACACTATACTCCTATTGATGCAGCCAGAATCACATTGGCTTTTTAAGCTGCTGCATCACACTGCTGACTCATGTTCAGCTTGTGGTTCAGTAAGTTGATTGATTGGCTAGGATCTCCTATGTCACCTGTCCAGGGAGTATCTAAATTTAATCTGACTTTGCTTTCTGGAAAGAAGGCAAAACCAGGAGTGGTCAAAATGTTGCATTGCTGTTGTATCTTTCAAAAACAACAGTGTTGTGTTAAACAAAATGCTAATGACAAAAATAAAGGAAATAAATTAAATGCAATCAAGACATTCACTGTATTTATTCTTGTGTAATGTCAGCTGTGTGGACTTTTTATATTTCCAGTTCTTGTTCAGCAAATCCAGTTGTGTACAATTAATTTCAAATAAATATGGTTGACCATGCAAGAGTATTTTATGCAGAGTAAGGGGAGCCACCTAAAACAGCAGATTTTCATTATCATGAAAAGATTGCAAATAGTTAGTTATTAATGTATGATGGAACCAATTGCCCAGAGAAGTGGGAGGGGGGTCTCCTTCTTTGGATGTCTTCAAAAAGAGGCTGGGCAGCTGCCTGCTTGGGATGTTATTAGCTGGAGATGGTGCATTGGACAGAGGGCTGGACTCAGTGGCCCATGAGTCTCTTTCCAACTATATGGATTTTATCAGACCACCCTCCTCAAATGTTCTTTTGCCGGCATATTTTGTGGTGTTTTAATGCTGGCAAAGGAACCCCTGCCAAACCTTACCATTCTGGCATGAAAAGTCAGCCCTTGCACTAATGGAGCAGGAACAGAGCACTGTTCACTTCCTGGTTCCAGATCTCACTGATTCTCACGTGAAGTCACGAGCATGGCAAATTCAAAAAATAAAGAAAAAGAAGTACACAAAATGTACGCACAAGCACAGAAACACACTTAAAAATCAACCACCACCCCCCAAAAAAGGAAGGTTCATAAAAAGAGCATCCCCTACCTGGCTGTCCCAATCTCATGTGGAAGTGTTCTGCCTATTGATGCTGTATTCACTGAGCACAATGGCACGAAGTTTCAGATGCCAGCAATGCTGGGGGGAAAAGCACCATGGGAGATCAATTGACAACTTGGCCCATCAATAAAAAAGTAACAGCTTTTGAACAGGAAATTATCATGAAAGAACGATGTCATTTGATACGTGCACACTTTTGCATTAAATAGGCATTGTTATGACACCATATTTGCCTAGACTGATAAAGTCCTATGATTCTGTGATTCTATTTATACTGCCAGGAAAATGGAGAAAGGTACTTGTGGTATTTCTGCTCCGGATGCCAATATACCTTGGTTGCCTTGGATATTATGTAGCCTGACTTGGGAAGAAGGAGTGCCTTTTGCTGCTCCAATTCATACAGCAAAATGTCTTGTGACAGCTCTGGTTGGAACCATAAGATCTGTGACAAATAAACCCACCTACAGTACACATCAATTTTGCTTAGTCAATATTCCTTAGCAAAGGTTCTGAATCCTGTTAAGGTTTATTCAGTAGTTAGCTCTGCTATATTCAAAAGAACTTAACCATTCCACTCCCCACACTTCTCTCACATACAAGCACACATTAATCCTTGATGTGTTTTTTTTTAATTGTATTGGGAAAATGACTTCAGAATAAAAAAAATAAGATCTTACTATTGCATACATTAAACAACATGCTTGTATTCAAGATACACACACACACATTTGGCCCTCCACATTCACTGGGGTTAGGGGCACAGGATTGCCATGAAAGTGGAAAAATTGCAAATATCTCTAGGCCCCCAAGCCATATTTAACACACATAAAAAGTATGACCTGCAGATTCAGCCGACCATGGATGCCTTTGAGGTGGCGGGGTTCCTTCACAAAGCAGAAGGAGGTGGCTGGTGGGGCTTCCTGTTGCCTCCAATGCTGCCCTAAGCCATTTTTAATAGGGATTTACAAGCCTCACCATTCATTTGCAGTCTCTCCAGTCTCACAAGACTTGCAGTTCCTATTAAAAATGGTGTAGGGCAGCAGTGGAGGAGGTGGCAAATAATCCACAAATAATCAAATCTGCAAAAGTTAAACCTGCAAATGTGGAGGACCAACTATAACATGAATATTTGCTTAAGGAAACTCCTGATCAGTTGTGACTCCTTGTGGCGTATTTATTATGCTATTATGCAGAACTGAGTATCTCTGTAGAAATCATTTTCTTCAGATGACTGTGAAGGCTTATGAAATTATTGGCCTAAATTCCAACTATAATAGACCCAACTAGACTATCAGTAAAACTTCCTTAAGTGTAGATTTATCAAATTCCTATTTAATAAATGGGCCAGCTCTAGTTAAAAGCCGACAACTGGTTTTAAGCCACTGATTTTTCCATTTTTCAGTCAGTGTTTTCCATGGGCTTAACCATTTTGACTGGTAGAAATCTAGCATCACTTCCTAGACTGCCACAGTAAACGAAGGACATTATCAGACAGGGCAAATAAGGCATCAAAAGGACACCTAAAAATTGTGAAAGGGTGCATTTACCACATGACATCACCCACACAATTATGTCCTCTGAAAAAAATTGTACTTCTTTATTGACAGTTCAAGCCCCATGGCACTTTTGTGCTGGCATTGCTGACATTTGAAACTTCACACCATTGTACTCACATGTACAATGTACTCACATTGTACTCATCAATGGCCAGTCTGGCAAGAACACTTCCAGATGATATTGTGACATCCAGGTAGGTAACACACTTTTTATGACCCTCACCAGTTTACTTGGAACTCTTTAATGTGTTTAGGTGCTTTTTGTAACTTAAACTTTGCTGTCTTTGTTCTTGAATTTCTGGTGCAATACATTTTCACAAGAAAATGCAGGATTTCAAATGAAGAAGTGAACAGAGCTGTATTCACTTCCTCTTTCATTGCCGGGGAAGCCTTTTTGTGGATAGGAGGTAAGTATGGCATGGGGAGTTCTTTTGCTGGCATAAAAATGGCAGAGTTTTGCCAGCAAAAGAAAGGGGGTGTCTGATAAAGTCCTAAAACTACTTTTCCCCTGAATGATGTGTCTATACTGAGTTTTGCTAACTAAAACCATGCCTCCCTCTGCTTTAATGTTTCAGAGAGTTAGCAGAAAAGCAGGGTGATACTTCTGTTGAGCATTTCTCTGGCTCAAATAGATGGAGATCCACATGGACAATAATAATGGAAAATGCTGTTTATTATTTGCAAAAAAGAAAGGAGAGGAAAACTGGGCACCTAGTCCTATTACTTGGAAAGGGAAACATATGATTTTTCTTTCAAAGAAGAATGCTTGTCGATATTTTTACAGTGCAATCAAGCATTTGGTTATAGCATGGTTGGCAACCTCTTTGTTTGCAGGCAAAGCTTTAAGCAGATGTCACTTTAAGTTGAACCTTGTATTGTTCCAATTGCATTAGTATTCTACAACCCAATCAACTCAGGTACCACGGGTATGGCATGCTAATTAGTACTGATGCTCTCCCCCGGCCTTTCCTTTCTCCTCTTCTCCTGTCTTTCCTTTCAGGCAAGCTAGCCACTTGTATCAGTGATATATGGTTTATATCTTCTTAGACATTATGCTGACGACACAGGGCAGCACCTGCCACTTTTGATAAACTGTCAGATTATTTTTGGAAAGTCTACATATGCTTTTTTTATCCTGGAGGTACAATTTAGCACTAGGATAATCTATTAAATTGGTTTCTCAGCTATGCCAAGTACTTAGTTGTGCTGCCCTTCATCCTCCTCCTCCTCCACCACCACTACCACCACCACCAAAGTGGCAAATTAAATGGGTGATATCTGTGTCAAAGTGTGAATGACTCATGAATCAATGATATCATAGCTTCATCCTGGAAGGTGCTGAGCAACCTCAGCTTGCCTAGATAGATAGATTCCAGTCAGCATTTAATTGAATCCCGAGTCTATTTCTCTGGACACTTTCAAAAGATTTAAAAGGTGGCCTAGAGAAAGCTTACCAGAGAGTTTTCAAATCCACAGTGGACTGATTTTCATTTTCATTTCTACAAGGCAAATGTTTACTGAATTGCTCCATGTGCCAACTCTCCACTGATCAAATCATCCCATTCATTGGAGGGCTAGAAAGCAACTTGTTCAAGCTTCAGGCTGTAACAAGAATATTGTGGGTTGGCAGTACTGTATAAGTTTTTGAACATCCAGAAAGTGCCAGGTGGCATTCCATATTGCATTCTATCCTTGAATATAAGAGGCCTGGTACATTTTGCAGATGCATTAATGACTCTTGCCCCAAACAGCCCAGTGGCATTTGAGATTTTAGCTTGACATCAATTCTGTAAGATAGTTTAAGTTAAGTGACAGTGACTTGCCCAGGCCAGTGAGCTTTCTAACATAGCTGGGATGTGAATCCAAACCTAATGTTCTAGAAATTTAATCACACATCAGCCTTTCACACCACAATCACTTGGAATAACTCTAGTTATTTGCAGAGTTCATCGGTAGAATCCATCATGGCAGAATCCATCCATCAGATTTTGAGAGTACAGTAGGACTCCCTTATCCATTGATTCACCATCTGCTGATTCAATTATCCACAGCTGGCAATGGGTCCTGATACTACATGATGTCATCCTCACACTCCCTTCTCCCATCCCTGTGAGGGTGGTGGTGGCCAGGGTGAACAGAGAAGGGAAAGGAGGAGGAGAGAACTCAGCTTCCTTCTCCCATCCCCGTGAGGACTGTGGTGGAAGTGGTGGGGTGGTGGTGGGTGGAAATGACAGCCACCCTCCTCCTTTCCCCATCCCCAATGTCATGGATGAGGGACACCTACCCCCAGGATGCTAGACGAAGATGTCAGGGTGAAGAAGTGATGGTGGCAACAATGGTGCATGTCAAATACTCTCCTGCTTCTCCTCAAGCACCTCTTTTTCCCTTCAGTGGCGGGGGGGGGGGGCTGAAGTGGCAGTCACTTCTTTGGGGCTGAAGAACTTTTCCCAGTCTAGAGTGTGGGGTGAAGAAGATTACGAAAGGTACTTCTTGGGGCTGCTACCACCAGGTGGGCTGTGTGTGAGAAACTGCTTTCCACCTCCTCAGGTATCGGTGTTTCATGGGGAGGGAGAGAAGGAGAAGGATGTGATGTGGGGCAGAGGAGGGGGTCAGGCGTTTTCTGTTATCCATGGATTTCAGTATCTGTGGGGGAGCCTGGAACCAATCCCCCGCAGATATGGCAGTCCTACTATATAATGTTCATAGGTCAGTCTGGAGGTGCAACCACCAGTTATGGGCCTATTCTTAAGGTTGCTGCTAGGGAGAGGACATTCTCCTGAACTTTGATCCTGCTCCAGCACCACATCTACAGAGCACTGGGAGGGACCAACTTTTCTGCAGTGACAGACAGGACTTTATCAGACAGAGCTGTAATAGCAAAATGACAACACGATAGGAGAACAAATGGGTTCCCATGATTGCATAATGTTGTCATTCTCCTATGGTCAGTGTGTGCTCCACCCATTCATTGCACACAGAGTCAGAGAAATAATGAGACCACACACATAGTTTTGGGGTGAAATAAAATGGAATCTTTATTTATCACCCTACTTATTTAATCCCTTAAATCTTTAGTGGGGGGAGGCAACCTAGTGAGGGAGCAGATGGGGTGGATCATCCCTTCTGGACTTATGCCCCCAGCTTCCCCAGCTTCACCTGAGCCCTATTGAGTAACCCCAGGACTTGGGGTTGCTCACCAGCCGGTCTGTGTCTGGAAAGTCAACCCGAAAGTCCCTCACCCAATCCATACAGATTAAGGTGAGGGGATTATCCTTCAGGCCAACCCCAAGGTAGGTCTCCTTCTGTTCTCCCAGATCGTACAATCTAAGGAGACCCTTCCAGAGACCGTCCCTTCACCAAAATCGGTGCCATAGGTGTATACCGTAATCTACTCCTCCCCTTATTCCCGCCATAGATAAGGGGCAAGCGTCTGCTTTGTCCCTTAATCCCCCACCAGCTTGTCCAACAGGTCCCTCAACCCCCACTGAAGATCCCCCAGAAATAGTAAATTACCAGCGTCCAAGAGATGCACGCCGTCCGCTCTGTAGAGATTAGGCCTCTCAAACAGAATCTCGGGATGTGCCAGGTAATGTCCTCCCTTTGAAAGTAAAAACTTCCCCATCTGCCTATTGACTTTACGCCTGGCCCTGTCAATCAAGTGGGGTTCCCCCTCCCCCAAAGAACAAAGATGGTATCTGAAGGTGAGTAGGAATCAGGAGGAGAAGACTTTAACTGAGCAATATTTTCAGAGGAGTGCAATATCAGCAGTGTCAAGTGCAGAAGAAGGAAACAGTATCCAACTTGACATCAAACATGTGATGCCCGGAAATAAATAAACGAACAAACAAACAAACAAATCTTTAGATGTCATAATTTTCCATTATTATTAATTATAAAAAATGATAACCAAACAACAATATTCAAATATGCAAAAAAAGAGCAGCATATATGATCTACAATCACCTACAAGGACATATAATCACAGTAGCTTTCTGCCCACTGCAGGAGAAAATGAATACTTCTACACAGAATTCTCCCAAAGTGTTCTGGGTGATTTTTCTGCAGGTATTAGTGAATTATAATGATGTAAGTCAGACTTGAGGAGCCAGCATGGTATAGTGTTTTGAATGTTGGACTATGACTCTGGAGACCAGGGTTTAAATCCACGCTTGGCCATGGAAATCCACCAGGTTACCTTGAGTGAGTCACACTTCTCAGCCTGAGAGGAAGGAAAAGGCAACCCCCCTCTGAACAAATTACTTTAGTGTTGCCATAAGTTGGAAATGCTGTCAAGGCACACAACAACAACAACAATGGAGTTGTCTAGATGGCAAAAATGCTCCTCACAGAATTTGAGGAGAATATTATTTGTCTTAATGAAATCCCACATCAATCTGCCATATTTTGAAGGAAAGGGGCCCAAAATGCCAAAAACTATTCAGGAAAAGCCTTCACAGCTTTTCCTCAAGTTTTTAAAAGGCTCTGCAGGTAATGCACATCCCCGCTCATTGGGACTACTGATTTGCTTTGATGCACATTCCTGATAAGAGCAGAAATGGAGTTCTGATTGGTCAGACATGTGCAGGGGGTAGAGCTTCCTAACAAGGCAAGCCCTTGAAACTGCCAAGGACAGCATGGGATGCAGGGTGGGCAGCAAAGTGGGGTGGGGTGGCAAGGGGTGGGTGGGGAGGTCAGTGAGGGGCATGGGGTGGCAAGGGGCAGCACAGGGCAGGCAGCAAGGGGGCACAGGGGGCAACATGGGGTGGGGTGGTTGGTGAGGGGCATGGGGTGGTGAGGGGCAGCATGGGGCACAGGGCGGGCAGCAAGGTGGTGCAAGGAGCAGTTCAGGGGAGCAGCATATGTACCGTTGGGTGTGTATGTAGGGCGTGGGGGGGAATGGTGTATGCTACACTGGGTATAGCTAGTTTAAGCAGAATATCACACTTCCACACCTTGGATATGTTTTTTTTTTCTTTTTTAAAAAACTGTTCAGTGGTAGCAACTGGTGACAATAAAAACACAAGTAACTCACTCATGTCTGCCATCTTAATTCTCAGGCATGCCCATACAGCAAAGGTGAGGTATAGACATTTTAGCCTTTCTGAGAAAGGAATTCCAGTACCTAGGTGCAGCCATCAGGGATTTACTTTTAAATACTCATGTTTATTTCCAAGGAACACTCTACATGACCTCCCTTGACTTTTTTTTTTTTTTTTTTTTTTTACATTTAGTGATAATCACAGGGCTTGTCTACATGGGCTAAATACCCCCATCTTTCCCCTGTCTCAGAGCCCTTCTGTCCATATGATGCAGGGCATTTGCCTTGTTCTGCCCCTGAGCAGTCCTCCCCAGGGCAGATATTGGGCTCAGGTGGGAGGAAGGCAGGGTGGGTCCTCATAAAGCATTATAGGAAAATACCCTACTCACTCTGTTACCACCAGCAAAAACCAGATTAGGGCCAGCACACTGGCCCTCGCTATTGCTGCCATCTCCCTAGCTCTCCCAGAAGGCAGGAAGGAGTCCCTCAGTATGCAGGGGGGCTTCATTCACATGTTGTAGGCCCCCTCCCTGTCTTCTGCATCAGCAAAGAGAATGGCAGTAGCTGCAGGGAGGGGCCAGTATGCCTGTTAGGTCTCTGGCCCATTCCTTACAGGTAACGGGGGAAGAATGATCCAGCTCTGCAGACAGGATATGGCAGCAAGGAGATGGCATATCCTGGATGGTGCAGATGAAACATAATCTATGTACATATAAAAGAAAAATGATGGCAGAATGCTGACATGATCAAATGGATTACATTATTTTGGACTGCAGTTCAGGGATCACTTAAAAGAAATTCCTCAGTATTCAAAGGCCTATGCAAACAGAAAAATCAGCAAGGCAGGAAAAGAAACAGATTGCATTTTTCTATTTGTGTGCATGGAGCGTCACCAAGTCTGGAGAATCACTACATTTCATTCCTATGTCAAAGATAACTTACGCTGTATTACATAGCAGGAAATAGGGGCAACTGACTCCACTGAGGGTGAAACAGAACATCTTTTTCAAAACCTAGAAACTTTGAATGATTACTAGACATTTGAAAGACTTATTAATTAAGAAGAACATTACAGAGTTGTACCAAATTTGCCTCTATAATGCCTGCAATCATTTAGGTTTCAATGAATAGATGACATTCATCATTTTGATCCTGCATATCATATGCAGGTTTGGCCTTTTTAGTGTTGATTTTGTTGTTTTTATGCTAATGAAAGATTGGGCTTGAACAGTAGTTAATTCTGAATGTCTACAGATGGGTAATTAAAAATAAAGTTCAGGAAGTATTGAGACCTTCCAATTCTTTTTGTATCTGTACAAGGCTGGGTCTGTATCCTTTTTTCTGAAATATCTTGACTTTCTTTCCTTTCTTCCCATGTTTCCCTTTTCCCCTTCCATTCACCCCACCCCTCTTTTCACATGTCACATCCAGTCTCAAGCAATATTTCAGAAACATAATTTCACCAACTTCCACTAAGGGCTTGTCTAGAAGGTGAAATACTCCTCATAGAATTCAGGGAGAATACCTTTTGTTCCAAGGGGATTACACATTATTTCTTCATATTCAGAAGAAAAGGGAACAAAACCCCCAAGTATTGCCTTTTTAGCTTTCACCAGCTTAAAAGCTGAATGGTCAGACATGCACAGGGGACAGAGCTTGGTAGCAAGGCAGCACCTAGAACCACCATGTTGGATTTTTGCTGTAACTACCATGCACCGAGGCAACAAAACAGCCTATCTTTTTTCTGATTGTTTAAGTGGAAGATAGCACTTCAACACCTTTGATTTGCTTTTGTTAAAAAAATACTGTTCAGCAGTAGCAACTGGTGACAATAAAAATGTGAGTAATTCACTCGTGCCCTCCATCTTGATTCGCAGGCGTGTCCATTAGAACAAGAAATGTGTATGGCTTCACAGGCCTGCAGTGTTGAAAAGAAACAATGGAAGCAAATAAAAGCTGCTGTGAATTGGTATTACTATACATCAATCCATATTTTATTGCCTCATGTAGACTAGCCCTTAAGCCTTTTAAAAATTATTATTCAGGAGTTGTTCTCAAAGTGCTAAACTGCTTTAGCAATATTACACATTAGTTAAGCATTCAGGATGATTTCATTTTAATGCTAACATTCTCCTTTAATGTTAACATTCTCCTTTCCCTTGCTTGATCTGTATTGAATCTGTGTCCTGGAAACAATAAATGCATTTACTTGCCAGTGGCTGTTTTTCAGGGATAGCAGAAACAGATGCATTTACAGATACATCTTGTTTCTGAATGTCCTGACTCAAGTATGCCCACCTGTATTCTGAAAAGCTAACAGATGTATCATGGACAAATTGGAAGAAGATTTCAAACACATGAGAAAAAAAGATGAATGCTCCAAATTGTTTTTAAATGAGATGCACCTTTATTAATACAATCAATGACTTCAGGCTTGTCTACATGGACAACTTACCCTGCTTAGATGCCTGCAGTCCTGACAACACAGAGCTTTTGCCTCATTTTTGCCTGGCAGTCCTCATGACTCCTGCAGCAAATACAGGGTTAAGATGGGAAGAAGACAGGGTAGGGCCCATGTTTAAATACTTGAAGGGATATCATATTGAGGATGGAGCAAGCTTGTCTTCTACTGCTCCAGAGACAAGGACAAGGACACAGAGCAATGGACTCAAACTACAGGAAAAGAGATTCCATCTAACCATTAGGAAGAACTTCCTGGCAGTAAGAGTTGTTTTGCAGTGAAATGCACTGCCTCAGAGTGTGGTGGAGTCTCCTTCTTTGGAGGTTTTTAAGCAGAGGCTGGATGGCTGTCTGTCGGGAATGCTTTGATTGTTTATTCCTACATGGTAGGGGGTTTGGACTGGATGGCCCAGGGGAGTTGGACTGGGTGGCAGGATAAGGTGGGGAGCTGGTGGATCTTGGCCAATGTAGATGAGCCCTACAATGAAGTACAACCATTGTAGAAGAGTGACTCTACAACTCACTGAACCATGCCCAGAATTCCTGTCATGTAAGAGCAAAATTCTGGGCATGGTTCGGTGGCACTTCCACTCCAACACCCATGCCTCAAGCCTAAACATATTTACATGTCAATTTAGATTTAAGCCTAATTTTGCCTAAATTGACTACTGAATGATGAGTCAACACCTATATAAATTCCATTGATGGAAAAAGTCTATTCTACTTGGAACTGATGGTTGGACTTACAGTATGTCTTAATTAGTTTCAAGCAAGGGAGAGCAATTTTTTGTTGTTTGGTTCACATTTTTAAAGTGGACTAATTCATATGTCCTAAATTAATATGCTAACAGATGAAGTGGGAAATAGTGCACCCTATGGGCTGCCTGCAACAATGAACCCCATTACTGTGGACTCCACAGCCCTCCCATCCTTCAAAATCCCCATCGTTTGGCATAGTTTTCATGCAACCTTGATCTGAAAATTACACCAAAAGATCATAAAATTTGCCAATTTTATTTATTTATTTATTTATTTATTTATTTATTTATTTGAGTTATACCCTACCTTTCTCTAAGAATGGGACTCATTTAAACATCTTTCCACTGCCCGTATTTCCTGTGAGAACGCTCATCTCTCCAAATACCTCCAATTTTGGCCATCTATTAGACAATATGTTGACCGGAAGTAATGTTGTATTACTTTCAGTTGCTATTTTGCTGGTATATGACAAAAAAAAAATGAAGGTATTTCTAAGTGTCAGTGAATGTGTATGGCTTGCTAGGAGGTCAGGTGGTGTATTGGACAGGATTGCAGTTATTTTTCTGATTATCCACTTTACTAGATTCCTAAAAGTAAGTCTTAGTTCAGAAATTGTGTAAACAAACAGTGTGAGCTAGGGAAATTCAATGTAAAATGCCCATGTAGAGGAAAGCACATGCAAAAGTCAATGCACATTTCCTGCAGAGTTTTTTTTTTTAATTAAACATTCTCCCTCAACTGAAAAGTATACAAGTTCTGCACATTTTCCCTAATATATGCATTTTTTGAATATTTGCCCAAAGTTATATGACTCATTCCCACTGATTGAGGCATATTTCTGTTCAGGTAGGGTCATAGTTGTGATATGAATTTAAGAATGTTTTTATTTGATTCATTTCAGGCAAGAAAACAAATTACAAATCTAAATGTCTGTCCTAAATAGAAAGACTCACTTTGATCTTTCTGAGACTGAACTGTTAGCAAAACTTAATAACTGAAAACAAACACAGCCTGCATCCCTCTAGGGATTAAAATATATCTTTGAATCAAAGAATCTCAGGGGAAGGAGACTGATGCAAAGCTAATTTCCTAAAAGGTCACCTTTCACAGAAAGAGGAGGTGTAGGGTTGAGGTGTATTTTTGAATTAAATAGGTAGGCACAGGGTGGGCAGAGTAAGAACTACAGACTTTATGCAACCACCAAGGCCATTTCTTTTTTGTGTTTGCTCAACTCTTTGACTTTCCCACATACACAAATATCCTCCAAGAAGATGGAAATTGGGACATAGGTGGTCAAGCAAGTTCAGAATGTGGTCAAGATGGTGAAAGTTATGAATGAGGAGGATCACACAAGCTAAGGGCTTGTTTACACTTGCAGGAAACCCCAAACCCACCTTGCCGCCAGTGCAGCAGTCCCATAAATGCCACACTCACCAGGGCTTCTACAGAGTATCCAACCACATTGTAATTGTAGGTGAATCCATGGCAGTGTAAAAGGGTGGTCCAACACTGATCAAATGTCCTATATGTCATATTATTTTCAGCCACATGGCTAGGTCCGATCCATTTTTTTTCCTGTACACTTGTGGATGTGAATATGTTGTCCCAGAGTACGGTACTATTGGATACGCTTATATAGATCTGTGCTAGAACAGAGTCCCATCCACTAGAAGCCCTGTCCCTGGCTTTGTACTGAAGCCAATCTGCAGCCACCACATGGCCAATAATCTGGTTTTTTTCCCAAAATGCAGAGCAAATCATGGCTCTTATAGACCCAGATTTTCCTTGCAGTAACCCCAACAAAGATGTGAATTGTCACAAATGTTATGTGGCAACTGTGGCATGACTACAGGGTGAGTACAGGGGGTTGCCAATGTAGGCAAGCCCCAAAAGAGACTGCAGCCGTTTGCTTTTACCTGAGTCTACAGGAAAGGGCAAGATTCTGTCCCTCCCTTCCTCTCCTCTCCCTCACACTGAGTTAGCTGAGTGAAAACTACTTTTGCACTCTGAACTCAGGATTTTATCAGATGAGCCCATTAAAACATTCTTTTGCTGGCATTTTTTAAAACTGTTTTATGCCAGCAAAAGAATGCCTCCCACCACACTTTCCTTCTCTCCTGGCAAAGGCTTCTCTGGCAATGAAGAGGAAGTGAACAGAGCTCCATTCCCTTCCTCATTCAAAATCCAGTGGATTCTTGCGAGAAGACGCTTGTGTGGGAAATTCAAAAATAGGGAAGTTTAAGTTTTTAAAAGCACTGGAACACAATTTAGAAGTCCCATGTAAACTGGAGAGGGTCATAAAAAGTGTGTCACTTACCTGAATGCCGTGATCTCACTTGGAAGTATTCTTGCCGGACTGGCCATTCACGCTGCATTCATGTGATTTAAATGGCGCAAGGTTTCACACACCAGCAATACTGGCACTAAAGCACCACCAGAGATCTATTGATGGCTTCAGCTGTCAATAAAATAGGATGGATTTTGGCCAGGACATGCACGTGATTACAATGACTAATAGTGCTCCTGATTTTTAAAAGAGGGAGGGAGGGAGGAATCAAATGGCATACTGGGATAGGAACACAGTGGGCATGCTCATCATTCTGAACTGTTCTGTGTAGTAATCTGAGACTTGATCAGATGTGATATCTAAATGCAAACAGACCGCTTTTGGTAGACTTAAGGGACATAGCACAGCACAGCTTCCATTTCAGTTCAACCAGTGAAATCAGTTAATAATAACCAATCTATTTGTGGTTTTATGATGGATAACAGGATGGGAACATTAGGTCCAATTATGTGAAAACATCTTACTGTAATTTTTAAATAAGAGGTGTGAGAGAAATGTGAAGTATTTGTTATTGTTACCAATATATGGAGCCAAATGATAGCTGCCATTTGCAGATCATGGTTCCAATTTACAGAATTTCTGCATAAATTGGAATTTCCCAAGAAATGCATGTGACCTCAATTTCTATTTATTGACTGTGTGTCTGTGTGCCTTTGCCCTCCTTAGGCACTGTGGTGTGAAATGGCAGATTAAATTAAATAAGTAATCACTTGAATTCCTTCTGTACACTGTACCTGTATTACTAAAACAGGAAAGATATTTTGCAGAATAGGAAAAAGTAGCTTAAAGTTGAAGCTATACCTCAGATGTTGCATTCTGCACTCTCCACCTTAAGTTTAATTAACAGGTACGGACTGTTGCACACTCTTTTATAAGATCTCACTGGTACATAGCCATGCTGCATAATTATGACTGAAGGAATACAACTATACCTTTCATATACATTTTTTTCAAGTAACCTTTACAGATGACCCAGGTCCCGTCTACATGATTTAAATAATACGTACGGCGTGCAGAAGTTCGTGCTTCGGTATACACGGCCGTTCAGATTCACACGCATCCAAAAGAGGGGGACGGTTTTCTACCCTGAAATACGCACATGTGGCATTCGGGAGGGAAAGCGGATAGCGATTAGAAATCTGTACGCCGTTCGGATGGCTGACAGGTCTGTACAGTCCGTTTGCACACATACGAACAGGCTGTATAATCTGATTGGCTGGCCGAGTAGAGGGGGCAGGGCTAGCACGGAGGGGAATTGGGAGCGCCCACCATGTTGGATTCCCGGCTAGCGAGAGTCCAGTAAGTCCGTGAAATATGTGTTTATTTATTTTTATTTTATATTGTAAATAGGGAAAACCGACTGTCCGCAAAGTAGGAACCTTTTAAAAAAAAAGTGGCGGGAGATTTAAAACCACCGCTTGGTTTGCTCGCTCCAGCCAGCTTGGGGAAGAGAGAGTCATACGGAGTTTAGGGGGGTAAAACATTGTGTGGACAGTTCGTATGCATATAAACGACAGCCTATTTGTATTTTTTACCCCCCCAAATGGATTTTTTTATGATCGTATAGATGCACCCCCAGTTTGAAATCTGCACTGGTTTCAGATGGGGGACAGTGCCCATAAAGATCAATGTTCATTCTCATGGGACCATTCAGAAGCAATGAGTACAGAAGGGGTAGGGTTTCCATAACACCCGTTGTCCAGGTTTTACCCAGATTCTAGGCAAGCCACCTGGACCACCCTCTGGTCTGAATTCCAAACTTTCATTTCAAAATAAGCAAAGAATTTATCAGATGGGGTGTAATGGCAGAATTATAGTGTGACAGTACCACAAATGGGTTCCCGTTATCACACAACATTATCTTCCTCCCATGGTCAATGTGTGCTCCACCCATTGCTCATCACTTTTCATTGATGGGAAAATCTCTGAATAGCCCTCAAGATTGCTCTTTTCACAGTATTGACAAGCGTGCGAAATCACATCCCGCTGCAATCATGCAGTTACAGTGTAAATGGGTGGTCCTTCCCCCCCTCTCCTTCCCAATGAGAACACAGGATGTTCTTTTAATGAATGGTCACCTTTTCTTGGTGCACTTTTATGTTCAAGTGTTATTGGTTAATTTCTTTAGTTATTTATATGCTTTTGGTGTGCTTAAACAAAGTTGTGTCTACTCGTAAGAACAGCCGAAATCTTGCCCATACAAAATCACAGAAGTAAAATCCCATTTGTAAACTGGAAGTGGTGGTCATGCAATGATTCTGTGGTGGTAGTGTTGAATGATTATGGTGTGGTATCGTGCAGTTACAGAAACATGCAATAATTACTGTTATCCTGCTACTGTTTCAGCTTTCCTCAATAGTGGAATTACATCATTTTTAGATGCTAGTCTGATAAAGTCCTATGTCTCTAGTCAGGTGAGGAAATGGCACAGAGCAGGGAAGAACTGTGAGGGCACATGGTGAGGCAAGGGAGGATGAAGGATGGAAGGGAGAGTGAGTGGTGCAAGTGGCGAAGTACAAGAAGCAAGGGAGGGATGCATTTTCAGTAGGAGGGAATGGAGAATGAACAGAATGAGCAGATGAGTTCAAGAAGCAAGGGAAAGATGCACTGCAAGGGTGTCAGGTAGACAGACCTGGGGAAAGGCAAGTGGTAAAGGCAAATAAAAGCTTATTAAAGTAGATACTTGATGTGAAACATCAATGTGTCGCAATGTGACCTGGAAGTATTTGCCCATTGATGCTGCAATGAGTACAATGGAGCACAGATTCAAACGCCAGCAACAAAGCAGAATGGGAGATCTATTGACGGCTTGGCCCATCAATAAAAAAGTATGGCTTTTGGACTTTACATGATCATGAAAGGATACCATTATCTGGTATGTGTGCCCTTCTGCAATCATTAGGCATCCTTCTGATGCCTTATTTGCCTGGTCTGATAAAGTCCTAAGTCTGTATGTACTCAACTGTATTAATGTTGAATTAGGGTTGTCACCTCTTTTTTTCTGAAACATTCCTCATCTTTAACACCTATGAGAAAGGCAGGCACATCATATTGTGAAAAGCCAAATCAGCCAAATTTGGTTAGTGCAAATAGGGAAGAAATTTGCCTTAATTTGTTTTTGTTGTTTGAAGAATTTTCCAAAAGTCATAGACTTTGTTTTCTTTGGGGTGGAATTAATTTGGGGTTACAAAAACTTAAATGAATGTCAGAGCCAGAAAAACTGAGTTTATCATCCCTACTGTCAGTAATCATAACATGGTCAAAGAGGGAAAGGGAACAACCACATTAAAAGGCCCAATATCAGAACCTGTGGAGCTCTTAAAATAAACCCTAACACTACACCTAAATGCAACAGGTAGGATTGCTTCTGGAATGGATTGCCTCAAAGGACTGACATCTGTTACAACAATACTAGATTTCTCTGTACTGAGTTAAAGAAGGAGGAGCAGAATTTGCCCATTCTTGTAGACACAAGCAAAAGCAAACTGCTGCAGCTTCTCCCAGCTTGTCTGTCCTTACTCATTAATAACTTTTTCTGGTTTGACCACACTGTTCTTGCTTGGCCACATGTGTTTAATCTGTGAAATAATGAAGGATATGTGGCATGCACAATTTTTCTCCTCAAGAGGGGGAAGGTAAATCACACCACCTCACGATGAAGTGGGGAGGAGGCACCAGTTTGTATTGCAAATTTCACAAGGCTGAATCAGATCAGGATTTACATCCCTTTATGTCTTCCTGGTCTTTGCCTATCCACACTGCAGAGATACAGTAGTTCAACACCATTTTATCCACCATAGTTCTATCCTATGGAATCCTGGTATTTGTAGTTTGGCAAGGCACTAGAGTTGATCAATAGAAAAGGCTAACTACCTCACAAAACTACAAATACCAGGATTCCAAAGGCTAGAATGACATTGGATAAAATGGTGTTAAGCTGCTGAGTTCCTGCAGCGTGGACAGCCCCTTAGATAGTTGCATTCTCTTAGTTGCATAAGCAACCACTGTTAGACCTTTAATATTAGGAAGAAAGAAAATCACCATTTTGTTCTGGCTGACCTAGAAATAGCTTCTTATTCTCCAGAAGAATAGAGAAAAAGCTCCTTGAATGATAATACATCTTACTATAACAAAGAAAAATTGGTAGCCTTTGTATACACCAGAGGGGATGAGGGACTTGGTACTGGGGAAATATTATTGGTGCCATGCAATATGCATATTTATAATATCTCCTGGATGTTTTTTAATACTTGGGAGGAAATTCTGCAAGAGAACTGAGATCACTAGGAAACTGTCCCCCACCTTGGAGGGTGAATGTTATTACAAGGAGTAGACAATCCTGGCTTTATTAATTGCCCAGGCTAAGGAGCAGCCTACACCTCTCTCTGCCTGAGTCAGCTCAACCTAAAAGTTTGTACATAATAACCTTGTTCTACAGTCAGAAGATGGAGAGCCATTGTGTCATAATCCAGGGCATGGACCACAGGATCTAGGAGCAGAGATGCCAGGGCCAGGTCAGGAACACAAAAGATGAGTCCAAAGTCCAGGCAAGGTCAAAGATAAGCCAAAGCCAAAAACAGTCCAGGATAAGAGCACATACTAAGGAGTCCAGAGGCAAGGAGAGGGAGTGCCAGGTCAGGAACCCAGGAATCAGAGGCCAAGCTAGCAAAAGTCCAAAATCAATCCAAGCTCAGAGAACATACCAGATACCCAGGGGCAGGTCCAAAAGGCAAGCAAAAGTCCAAACATGAATGGCAGATCAAGGTCCAAGAACAAGGAACAGCTACAAACAGCACAAAAGACCACATTGTTGTGACAAAGACTAAGGGCTGAGGGCTGCTCTTAAATAGCAGTTCCCCTGGCTGCTTCAGGTGTGCTGTGTGATTGCAGCTGGCTGTGTCTGATAGTTGGACACAGGTTCTTCCAAAACTCCCACAGCCAGGGCCTGAGTCTGCAAAGAGGCTGTGCCGGCTGCTGAAGCCAGGGGCCTAGTCCTGTGAGGAGAGGCAGATCCTGACACATTGCCAGCTTGTGATTCAAGTAAGACTATGGGCCACCCCTGTCTAGGGCCATTAGGAAGTTATACCTCTGTCCCCCACAAAACAGAATAAAAACTAAACCCCCCCCCAAAAAAAACGCATATCAAAGCAAGCGGGAAGCCAGACTGACTCCATCCATCAACCAGAGAATGAATTGCTATTCTATTGCTTGCTTTCCTTCCCCCCCCCCATTACTTTCCCCCTTTGTGTTGTGTGTTTTAGGTTAGGGTATGCAATCACTTACCCTGAAGTATGTGTATATATATATATATATATATAAAACACTTAGGAAATGTTACATGTTACAAGTCTTTCACAACTGAATGAGGCATTGATGGGGAAAGCTCAAATTAAGAAAATACAAAGACAACTGGGTCCATCTTGGAATCACTATTTAAATTTCTCACAGTGTCTCCAACATTGCACTGCAGTAATTCAAAACTGCATCTTCTCAATCCAGCTGCCCAAGCTCATTGCTATACTGTGGAAATAAGTAAAAAAGGGTGGCCCAAGGTATGGTCATTGGTGATGGGTACTGAGAAAAGAAGCTGTCTGAGGGGACTTTGGATGATAACAGCTTGTTGAAATTAATTACTTCATTTGTTGCAACCACACCAGATATTGAAGTATGAAATAGAATCATATCAATATTATTTCCACATGAACTATTTAATGTGGGCCCTCTACCCATTTGCAAAACGCTATTATTGTTACTCCTTCAGATTTGACTTTTGGATGTCTGCATCTTTTCAAAAGTTAATTTTAGCTTGTGTAAGTCTTACTTTTTAGAATACATTAATTACCCCTTTTATTGTTCTTTGAAATAATTTCAGTGTCATCTAATACTGGATAATTGTAAAGAGTGAAAATCAGTTCAAACAATTGTTATAATTAAAAGGAAAATAAAGTCTAGGATGAAATGAAAATCTGAAGCTGCACAACACATATTATAAGAACATGGGATGTGAGAAGAATGAATCAGGGGAAGCTAGACAGAGTGAAACAAAAAATGAAAATTATGAACATTACACATACTTGGGGTGAGTGAGCTTAAGTGGGCAGGAATGGGACATTTTCAGTCAGATAATTACAGTGTTTTACTCAGGATATGGAAATCCAAAAAGAAATAGGCTGGCATTAACAGTGAGGAGAGAGGTAGCAAAAGCAGTCAAAGGATATAATGTAAAGTCTGACTGAATCATATCAATAAGACTTCAGGGAAAACCTATCAATATAAACATAATTAAAATTTATGCTCCAGCTACAGAGGCAGGTGAAGAAAAACATTGAAAGATTCTTTGCTGGAGTCCAGGAGGAAACTAATCATGCACCAAAACAGAATGCCTTGCTGATCATAGGCAATTTGAATAAATAAGTTGGAAACAAGCTTTGCCTAGGATCAAGAAATGAAGCAGGAGAGTGACTGACTGAATTTTGCAAGGCTGATAGTATGTTCATCACAAACACATTCTTCCAGCAACCAAAGAGGTGACTGTATACATGGACATCAGCTGATGGCCAATATAGTAATCAGAGGCAGAGGCAAAGTTTCATTCACTTTGCAAAAATACCAGAAGCAGATTGTGACACAGACCACGAACTGGTGCTATCACAAATTAGAGTAAAGCTAAAGACGAATAATCAGCCAATGATAGTGACAAAATGCAAACCGAATAACATCCCGGAAGAATTTAGAATCATAGAATCATAGAGTTGGAACACATCACAGGGGCCGTCTAGTCCAACCCCCTGCCAATGCAGGGATATACATACAAAGCACTCTGAGCAAATGGCTATCCAGCCTCTGTTTACAAACCTCCAAAGAAGGAGATTAAACTAAGCTCCATGGCAGCATATTCCACTGTCAAACAGTCCTTACTCTCAGGAAGTTCTTGCTAATATTTAGGTAGAATCTTTTTTCCTGCAGTTTGAGTCCATTGCTCCATGTCCTAGTCTCTGGAGCAGTAGAAAGCAAGCTTGCTCCATCTTCAATATGACATTATTTCATGTATTTAAATATGGCTGTCATATCACTTATTACACTTATTTTCTCCATGCTAAACATACCCAGCTCCCTAAGTTGCTCCTCATAGGACATGGTTTCCAGAACTTTCACCATTATGATCACCCTCCTCTGGACAAGTTCTAGTTTATCAATAGCCTTCTGGAATTGTGGTGCCCAGAACTGGACACAGTATTCCAGGTGAGGTCTGACCAAAGCAGAATAGAGTGATACTATTACTTCCCTCAGTCTAAACACTATATTCCTATTGATACAGCCTAGAATCACATCAGCTTTTTTAGCTGCTGGATCACACTGTTCAGTCAGGAGGTGTGAAAACTGGAGGAAGAAATATCAACAATTTAAGAAATGCAGATGATAATATGCTACTAGCAGAAAATAGCAAAGGCTTGCAACAATTACTGAAGGAAGTCAAGAGAAAGTGCAAAGATGGCTTTACAATTGTACACTAAGAAAAGAAAAATAATGACCACAGATAATTTACTTTACTTTAAAGCAGACAATGAAGATATTGAAATAGTTCAAGATCTTCCATGCCTTGGCTCAGTCATTAATCATAACAGAGATTGCAATCAAAAAAATAAAAAGAAGACTAGGACTTGGGAGGCCAGCTATGAAGGACCTAGACAAGATCCTGAAGTATCAAGATATATTATTTAATACTAAAGATAGGCTTTGTGCGTGCCATGGTATTTCCAATTTCTACATATGGTTGTGAAAGCTGGACAGTGAAGAAAGCTGATAGGAAGAAAATCACCTTATTTGAAATGTAATGCTGGAGAAGAGTTCTATGGATACCGTCAACTTCTAAAAAGACAAATAAATGGGTCCTAGATCAAGTCAAGCCTGAATGCTCCCTAGAAGCCAAGGTGCCAGTTACATGACAAAAATTGTTGTGGGGCTTATCATGATTTCCTGATCCCATATCCGTCCCTCGCTGTTTATACGATTTTTGTCACTCTTTAGGAAATCCTGGAAGATCCCGTGATTGATATTTACATGACAAAAGTCTTTATTGGTACCGCACTGTTATATCCCGTGCTTTTTCTGTTTACACATGTTTAGCTTAGTGGGATTGTTTTTTTTTTTTTGTTTGTTTGTTTGTTTGTTTTTGGCTGTCAATCAAGGATGTGATTACTTGTGTTTTCACAACCTTGGTGACACACTTCCTTTAGAGTTCCGCGCCACAAGCAATGCTATTGGCTGGCTGGGGGGGGGAGAGGGGCTTGTGTTTATCCTGTCTCTTAAAAAAGTTAAGCCTTTAAGCAGAGGCAGAAGTTATTTTGAAAGACCTCAGATGGAGGAACAATTAAACCATGTCCTTTCCTTTTGAAATCAAGCCGAGTAGAGGCTTGGAATTTCTTTCGCTTTAAGCAGAGGCATTTTGAAAGACCCAGACTGAGATCTTTTGCTCAGACGCAGGGAGATCAAGCCGAGTGAGGTGGGGGGGTTGGGTTTCCCCTTGCCTCTTTAAAATGTTAACCCTTACAGCAGAGGCAGAAAGCATTTTGAAAGACCTCAGACAGAGGAACAATTAAACCATGTCCATTCCTTTTGAAATCAAGCCGAGTAGAGGCTTTGAATTTCTTTCGTTTTAAGTAGAGGCATTTTGAAAGACCCAGACTGAGATCTTTCACTCAGACGCAGGGAGATCAAGCCGAGTGAGGTGGGGGGGTTGGGTTTCCCCTTGCCTCTTTAAAATGTTAACCCTTACAGCAAGCCAGCAACAGACAGGCATTTTGAAAGACACAGACACAGAGAGAGGGAATTAAAGGGTGTTCATTCACTCAGAGTCTGGAATATTTTACTGTGCCCGTTCAGACCCAGAGAGCTGATCAGGGCAGGGGAATGAATGAGCGACCCTCTGCCCACCACGATCTCTTTGTAACATGCAGTTGAGGAAGAGGTTAAAGCTGAAGGGTTTGCAGTGTAGAAATCCATTTTAAAAGGTGATTGAGTACACACACACGTGTGCACACACATCAACCTTTGTGCAGCTGGAAGAGATGCCTTTGTTTTCGGCTGGTGAGGCTGGATCTGTTGAATGGGTGACTGACCCCTCCTTTTCTGGTCGCTGATCTCTAAGCCCGCCCCCAGTCACCATTTCCGGTCATCCCCTAGTACCGAGATATTTTGTCCCAGGCTGTTTACATTTCCAATTTTCCGAATCCTCCAGTGACTTTTTAAAAAACTGGCACAAACCTTCAGGACTGGGAGTCCTGCAGGTTGAGGGATAAAAAGTGAAGTTTGGAAACACGGAGGTCATGCACTCCACGAAAAATTCCACGAATTCCTTGTGAATTGCTGGGAAAAAGGGGAACTGCCATCAGACCTCCGAGATGCAGTCATCATCACCCTGTACAAGAAAAAAGGAGCAAAATCCGACTGCTCAAACTATCGAGGCATAACACTGCTCTCTATTGCTGGAAAAATCCTTGCAAGGATACTCCTGAACAGGTTAGTTCCTGCTATTGCAGAAGAACTTCTCCCTGAAAGCCAATGTGGCTTCAGAGCCAATAGGAGTACTACAGACATGGTATTTGCCCTTAGGCAACTGCAAGAAAAATGTAGGGAGCAGAACAAGGGTCTCTATGTAACATTTGTCGACCTCACCAAAGCCTTTGACACTGTAAGTAGAAAAGGTCTGTGGCAGATCCTGGAAAGACTAGGATGCCCCCCCAAATTCCTTAAAATGATTATCTTGCTACACGAGGGACAGCGTGGTCAAGTCAGATATGGCGATGCTCTTTCAGAGCCCTTTCTAATAACTAATGGAGTGAAGCAAGGTTGTGTTCTTGCACCAACTTTATTTACAATCTTCTTTAGCATGATGCTCCAAAGGGCTATGGCAGAGCTTGAAGAAGACGACGGCATCTATATACGCTACCGTACTGATGGTAGCTTGTTTAACTTAAGCCGTCTGAGGGCTCACACTAAGACTCTAAACTATCTAGTCCGTGAGCTGCTCTTCGCCGATGATGCTGCCCTTGTTGCCCACACAGAAGGAGCTCTGCAGCGCCTAACATCCTGCTTTGCAACAGCTGCAGAGCTGTTTGGGCTAGAAGTCAACCTGAAGAAAACAGAAGTTCTTTACCAGCCTGCACCACAGGACGAACACCACCATCCCCACATTGCCGTCGGCAAATCAGTGCTCAAGTCCGTTCAGCAGTTCACCTACCTGGGAAGCATCATCTCCTCAGATGCCAAGATTGACAAAGAGATCGATCACAGATTAGCAAAGGCATATAGTGCATTTGGAAGACTTCACAAAAGAGTCTGGAGCAATAAACACCTGAGGCAAAGCACAAAAATCAGTGTGTATAGAGCCATCGTACTGTCTATCCTCCTTTATGGATCTGAAACATGGGTCACCTATCGCCACCACCTACGACTCCTCGAGCGCTTTCATCAGCGCTGTCTACGCACAATCCTAAATATACACTGGACTGACTATATGACGAATGTTGCTGTCCTTGAGCAAGCAGGGATCACCAGCATTGAGGCCATGATATTGAGAACACAGCTGCGCTGGGCAGGGCACGTTTCTAGGATGGAGGACCATCGCCTCCCAAAAATACTACTCTACGGTGAACTCGCCACGGGTCAGCGTAAGAGGGGCGCTCCAAAAAAGCGATACAAAGACTCCCTGAAACAACATCTCAGGCTTGGCCAAATTGATCACCAACAGTGGTCCGCCCTGGCCTCACATCGGGAGGCATGGAGACGCACTATCCACAATGCTGCAGCCTTATTTGAGAACTCACGACGAACAAGTCTTGAAGAGAAACGACAACGCAGAAAGAATCACAACCCAAAAACATCACCCAAGGAGACCTTCTGCTGTGCTTTTTGCAACCGGACTTGTTTATCTCGGATTGGCCTTTTTAGTCATCAGCGCGCTTGCAGAAAGCGCGGGATGAGTCCTTCCTGAATCTTCGTTTGCGAAGAAAAGCCAGAGAGAGATTTAATACTAAAGATAGGCTTTGTGCGTGCCATGGTATTTCCAATTTCTACATATGGTTGTGAAAGCTGGACAGTGAAGAAAGCTGATAGGAAGAAAATCACCTTATTTGAAATGTAATGCTGGAGAAGAGTTCTATGGATACCGTCAACTTCTAAAAAGACAAATAAATGGGTCCTAGATCAAGTCAAGCCTGAATGCTCCCTAGAAGCCAAGGTGCCAGTTACATGACAAAAATTGTTGTGGGGCTTATCATGATTTCCTGATCCCATATCCGTCCCTCGCTGTTTATACGATTTTTGTCACTCTTTAGGAAATCCTGGAAGATCCCGTGATTGATATTTACATGACAAAAGTCTTTATTGGTACCGCACTGTTATATCCCGTGCTTTTTCTGTTTACACATGTTTAGCTTAGTGGGATTGTTTTTTTTTTGTTTGTTTGTTTGTTTGTTTTTGGCTGTCAATCAAGGATGTGATTACTTGTGTTTTCACAACCTTGGTGACACACTTCCTTTAGAGTTCCGCGCCACAAGCAATGCTATTGGCTGGCTGGGGGGGGGGGAGAGGGGCTTGTGTTTATCCTGTCTCTTAAAAAAGTTAAGCCTTTAAGCAGAGGCAGAAGTTATTTTGAAAGACCTCAGATGGAGGAACAATTAAACCATGTCCTTTCCTTTTGAAATCAAGCCGAGTAGAGGCTTGGAATTTCTTTCGCTTTAAGCAGAGGCATTTTGAAAGACCCAGACTGAGATCTTTTGCTCAGACGCAGGGAGATCAAGCCGAGTGAGGTGGGGGGGTTGGGTTTCCCCTTGCCTCTTTAAAATGTTAACCCTTACAGCAGAGGCAGAAAGCATTTTGAAAGACCTCAGACAGAGGAACAATTAAACCATGTCCATTCCTTTTGAAATCAAGCCGAGTAGAGGCTTTGAATTTCTTTCGTTTTAAGTAGAGGCATTTTGAAAGACCCAGACTGAGATCTTTCACTCAGACGCAGGGAGATCAAGCCGAGTGAGGTGGGGGGGGTTGGGTTTCCCCTTGCCTCTTTAAAATGTTAACCCTTACAGCAAGCCAGCAACAGACAGGCATTTTGAAAGACACAGACACAGAGAGAGGGAATTAAAGGGTGTTCATTCACTCAGAGTCTGGAATATTTTACTGTGCCCGTTCAGACCCAGAGAGCTGATCAGGGCAGGGGAATGAATGAGCGACCCTCTGCCCACCACGATCTCTTTGTAACATGCAGTTGAGGAAGAGGTTAAAGCTGAAGGGTTTGCAGTGTAGAAATCCATTTTAAAAGGTGATTGAGTACACACACACGTGTGCACACACATCAACCTTTGTGCAGCTGGAAGAGATGCCTTTGTTTTCGGCTGGTGAGGCTGGATCTGTTGAATGGGTGACTGACCCCTCCTTTTCTGGTCGCTGATCTCTAAGCCCGCCCCCAGTCACCATTTCCGGTCATCCCCTAGTACCGAGATATTTTGTCCCAGGCTGTTTACATTTCCAATTTTCCGAATCCTCCAGTGACTTTTTAAAAAACTGGCACAAACCTTCAGGACTGGGAGTCCTGCAGGTTGAGGGATAAAAAGTGGCCCCCCTTCCGAAAATCACGTACCCAACCCAATGTACGTGTAAACTGCCAGGGATCGACACAAATTCTTCCCGGGACATTTTCATTGTGTAAACGGCACCCAAGACTACTAAACTGGGACTGTCGTACTTTATCATATCATAAGAAGACATGAATCATTAGAAAAGACAAGAATACTTGATAAGGTAGAAGAAGGCAGCAGAAAAAGAGGAAAACTTAATTACAGAGGGATAGGCTGAATCAAGGAGTCTGCAAGACATGAGCAGGACTGTTGAAAATAAAGTAATTTGGAGGTCTCTCTTTCAAGGGATCACCATAAGTTGAAGTCAAAGTGATGGCAGTCAACAAAAACAAATGTATTTAATTTATTTCTCCAGTTTTAAGGCTATATACAACTAAGGCCTACTTTTATTCTATTATTCAAAGTGGGGAATATACCATATTAAGAAGAACAACAAGTGTGGGCTATGTCATTGCACTTAAAAATTTAGGGCTAAGACAAAATGGCAAACATGAAACTATAAAGAGAACACTGGTCTATCAGATCAAAGGGATATTGAATATCCAGCATTCTGTTCTCATAGTGGCCAATATGGGAAATCCAGAGAAAGAAACATGAGTACAACAGTGCCTCCTGCTCATGTTCCTCAGCCTTATTCCTCTGATTCTTGATGTAGACTATACTCATAATCACTACCAGTCATTGAATGGGAAATGAAAGCCACCACTGCCATAATGGCAGCTCTCTTTCTCACCCAAAGCTTTGTAATACGTTTGCTGCCTCAGATGCCATAAAATCACCCATTTTAGTGGTTCTTTAGTTCTCCAGATAAATGGCCTTCAAGGGCAAAGAAGGATGTATGTTAAAAAAGAAAAATGCATAATGAAAAATATTCAGAGAAAATTCTGAAAAGTGGCCTTTTTCCCCCCAAGGGTGTGTGTTGTGTGTGTGTGCATGAGAGAGAGAGGGGAGGGGATGAGAAAGAAAGAAAGAAAGAAAGAAAGAAAGAAAGAAAGAAAGAAAGACAGTTTTCTGACAAGTTTCAGCTCAGATCCAGTCATGGGAAGTAGACAGTCAGGCCTCAGATACAGTCCATGCAGATTTTTGTACCTTCTCATGTCTGGTCTTATTTCCTTGTGCGGAATATGTTGAAGAACGGAGTGAGAGATTTATTTTGTTCCCCTCTCTAACACTGGTGAGTGGCATTTTCTCTTTCCCTACATGTCATAATACTTCAGTGACCACCTCTAACTGTTAGGTCATTTTGGGGAAATTAAATGCCTCCATTGCTTTTGAGAAATAAAATAACAGCCACAATCCTACTCTGCAGTGGTGGAGCATAACACTCAGCCAAGTGTAGGTACATATTCTCCCCTCTTCCTGTGTGCTGAACCTATGTGTATTCAGTCTGGGCATAGGCATACCCATCACTGCCATCCAGTGGTCATGGAAAGACAAGGGTGTCCAGGCAACACCTACTGTGTCCTTGTACCCAGCTGGAAAACACAACATCAGACTCATGGACCTCCTGAGGACACCCAGGAGGTCCAGGAACATGCCTGTTTCTTTCTGTAGCCAGTTACAGGAACACAGCTATCTGCTTCCTGGCCAATTGCCATCTTCTCCCTGTTCTCCCTTGACCACACTGAGTGAGGGTGCACCCAATCAGAAGACAGGTAGATGGAACAAAGAGAGGGTCAATGTTAATGGAGAACCTGAATCTGAATTCTACCACAACCCAAAAAGTGAACTGTTGCTATTGTTGTGCAACAAGTTTTTTTTCCAACTTGCAGTGACCCTAAGGTGAACCTATCACAGGGTTTTCTGAGGCTGAGAGTGTTTGATGTGCCCAAGGTCACCCAGTGGTTTTTCATGGCCTAGTGGGGATTTGAACCCTGATCTCCAGAGTTGTAGTCCAATACTCAAACCACTATGCCACACTGGCTCCTAAAATAAAGTGCACACACAGGTGTAACTTTGAATTATGCTTGTGCCAACAGGATTCCAACAAATATATTTACATTTCCTGTTTATTTGCTACAGGTGTAGAGCTGAGCTGCTGGAAGGAAACAGTAGTACAATGTGTTTTACTGAAATCTGAAATCTATTAATCAGAGCAGGACTAATTTATAAATACAACAATAGTTGTGATTTGATACACTGTTCTACATCTCTCATTAAAAAAAACTGAATCCAGTTTGGAATGCTTGAGGAATTTGAATTGTATGAACTACAATGCACCCATGATCCATAAATCCAGGGGTTTGTTTACACTGAAGATTTATTGCGGCAACTTGTGCTTTAATTATTTTCCGCAGCTGTGCCAGTCAGGTTTTTTTCTAATTATGCTGCTTTTTTGTTCAGACTTGGAAAGGTGCAGGGGGCATGGCCTCCTAAGCAGAGGAAGGCTTTATGGGGAAGAGGCTAGATCGTGATTGAAAGAATTTGAAGCCCTGCATTTTCTAGCTAAAGAAAGACTCACAGACTGCCAAAATAGCTGGGGGGAAGATCAAAGAAGTGTCTTTGTCTCTGTGTCTCTGTAAATCTGCCTGTAAATGAACCCACTCCCCAAAGCAGAGAGACAGTGAGATTGCAGCTGAGGAGAAGAAGGAATTCCTTTCTTTATGTGGGGAACAGATCTCCCCTGACTGTAAATTGTTGGGAATCCTTTTTGTTTGCAAAATAGCAGAGAGGATTTTTCAAAGTTTCCTGATCACTACTGAATCTCCCTCCCTCATTCCCCCTCTTTTAAGCCCACCCCTTCATCATAGCAACCAATTACAGTGCAGCTCTGCTGCAGCCCTTAGCGGAATGGTTGTTTACACTACCAATAATGTGCTACTTTGTAAATCTACAGGCAAAAGTAGTGACATCCCTTGCCACGCAATATTTGGGTGTTTTACCTTTCCCCCTTCTGAATGAGGCCATGCTGTGGTGGGATCCATGGGAACAATGAGCTATCTTTGCGGTATATTTAGAGGAATATTTGCCCTTGTAAATGGGCCCCAGGATTAATGTGTAGATTGAAATAGAGGTCATCTTCCCCATTTATGTGCAGGGACACGTTCCTAAACTAACCACAGGTATGCTAAATCATGTATAATAGTGAACCACCATATTAAACCATAGAATCACACTATAGGACCTAGAAAATGCCTAGAGAAGATGCCTCTGTAGGCATCTGGTGCGACTCTATGGTCAACTTCTGGCAGAAGTTGACCATTGAGTCATGCTGGAAGATCTCCTGATGCCTAGAGAGACCACCTCCACCATGACTCTCTGGCCTGGCAGATGTCTAGAGAGACCTTTCCCCCCTATAGTGGGTAAGTGAAACTGTGGCTACCGATCTCACATAAAGACCCCATGACCTGTGCATATCTGTTGCATTTCAGTATCTTATACATTTTGTTGTATGGTTCTTAGCTTTAAAAATGCATTTAAAAATATATTTTTAGGTTAAAGATACATTTCAAAGTTTTACTTTGAGATAAAATACATTTCAGAACATGTATTTTGTGGCAAAATATTCAAAACTTCTATTTAAATACATTGTCCTGAATTTTCATTCAGTATTCAAAGATTGCTGATTAATATAGAAGCAAGACAGTCTAGATGTAAGAATTAAACTCTGGTGAGGAAATGGCATAGGGAATTATCTGTCCATCCCTAATTGTGTCCCAGCTAGATATTTTATCAGGAATATCAGCTGTGTAAGTCCCATCAGAATGAATTGACAGCGCATATGCAATGTCTGGACAGAATTTCTCTGGACAAAATATGGCTACAGTGTGTGCTGGCTGTTGCAACAAGAGGAAGAGGTTTCAGTATGCTGACCGACATGAATTGTCATCATCACACCACCCAGGATGACACAGCAGAGATGATGCAAGTGGCTGCTGCAATAGGACTGTTAGGGACACCCATGGAATAAGATCATGCTATGGACAATGTGCATAAATATGGGCATGGCCTATGGACATTGTTGGGGGGTCATTATTGGAGTTGTAGCAGGACATGTTGTCAGACTGCTTTGCAGCAGTTGGTTTGCATGTACTTGTAAATACTCTGTAGGTAAAGTTCTGTAAATAGGACTTTGAGACTCATATTTTTTATTCAGCACCTTGCAAACTGCAAGGAGGGTATAGTACTGCAGAACCCAGCATAAAGAGACCACAGGTAGTGCACGCTCTGACATGAATGAATGTCAGTATCACATTCCTTTTAGTGGGGTTTGTGCAGAAGTTTTCAGTGGATTGTGCCTTGATCTGTGCCAACGGTACTTCCAGATGGCAGAGAAACCACCCAGTGGTAGAGTACCCACATGGATTCCTCAGCTGTCACCCCTGGTTTCCCCTTGGTAGGTTGGCTGGTGATTACTGGATATCATGTAGGTAATTTGATCCCTGGATCTCAGACTCAGCCTCGTCAACTTTATACAGTTAGAACCAATAAAGCTGTGGCTTTTTCTGCACCAGTCACAAGGTATGTGTCTCTGGCTCCCTCTACTTGGCCCAGCCTCTTGGTGCTAAATAGAAGACTTATTTTGAAAGGTGTTTTGTCAAAGAAAACCTTAAAAGTGGAATCAGCTCTCTCTGTTGTATGGATTATGTGAGCAAAATGGTAGCCAGATATTTAAAAAGCTTTTGGGACATTGGATCCTTGAAAAAGAAAGCTTAGAGGTTGGAATGTCATCAAATTGATTTAGGGATTTGTATACTGCTTTCTTGAAACCAAAGAGCAGAACCTATTGCTGTACACCAAGTTGGGTGTGTATAAATTAAGCTGCTTCCTTTCAAAGTTTCTTGCTTTGTGGTATGTTTCTTTTTTCAGTCTTTAAATTTAAATTCCTGATTCCCTTGACAAATCTGGTGAGCATTTATAAAATATTTTTATACTAGCAGTTTCCCAGACAGCGTGTAAGAGAGTAACCAGAAGAACCCCTCCATATGTGGGTCATTCTGATATTCCTACCCAATCACTTCTCCACTCATATGAGGTACACGGAACAAAAAATGAAATACATTCTGTTTTGAAGGCCCTGGGGTGTATATGCTAGTCAAAATTTGGTGTAGCAGCACTGCACTCCTGCATTGGTTACAGTTGGGTTGGTATATGTCTACAATTCAGGGGGTTACATGTTACAAAACTGGGTTTAAATGTATGAGAGTCTTTTCTGTTAAAAAAAAAAAGATTAGAGAAATAAACGCTGTATTTACTAAAAGAAGTTTCACCTAAAGTCACTTGACTGTCCTTTCAGTCTCATAATTCCCAGTGCAACTGATTTGGCTCAGCAGATTTGAAATTGGTGTATTCAGGGTGGGGAGGAGAAAAGAGAAGAATCTTGGAACAGATGGATTTATGAAATGAGCTCAGTGGCAGATGGTGCTTAGAGGCTTTTGTTGGCATGTCACGAATTGTAGGGTTGTTGTATTTATTTTTTCTTTTTCTTTTAAAGAAGCAATATGGCATGTAAACTTATATGACTGTTCACTTGGAGATTCCTAATGATTGTCCCCTTTTAACTTAGGTTAAAAGTGGAGGAATTTTGATGGTCTCAGTGAAGTTCTTAGGAATGGATCTTGGCTCCCTCCCCAAAGTAAAACATAATGGGATTGAGTATGGAGTGGAAGTGGAGGTGGAAAACAGAGATTGACCATTGATTAGAGCTGGAAAGACTATTTGGAAATATACCCAAAATGGCCAAATAATATGATTCTCAACTGTTGAGAAAATCCTGATAAGATAAAACCTGGACTGATGAGAATCTTTGCAGTTCAAACGTATTCTGCACAAAATTCACACATGGTTGATTTGTGAAGAAAACATCATTTTCTGTGCAGAATTAAAATTTCTGTGTTGAAATTTTATTGCTATTTTCTGCATAGCAAATGCTGTAATTGGGGATTTATTCTGCATAACATTTGCACATATTTGATTTGCATACAAAACAGCATTTTCTGCACCAAAAACATTTTCTGCACAGGGATGGATACTTCTATGTTGAAATATTATTTTCCATGCAGAAAATGCTCTTTTCTGAACAAAACCACCATGTGTGAATTTTGTGCAGAATAAGAATTGTGAATAGCCTTGGAAGACTGCATGGTTGTTAATTACTTTCCCTCAGTGAAAAGAAAATTACTGAAATTACTAATTGCTACCTTTGAGAAGAAACTTAGTGAAGAATTACATCCCCACCATAGATGTGGACTTCATCAACGTGCAGATCCCCAATTTAAAGTGTATTCTTCTAAACTGTGAAGTACCTGGAATACTTTTCACAGAAAGGTAGCACATAAATTAATTGCATAAATTAATAAATAAATAGTAACCAAGTGGATAAATCCACTGGATTCACAGGATCTATGACCCACTCACTTTCTAGCGTTCATGACTAGGTGTGGCAGCATGTCATTCTAATACTATAGTAGTTTCCTGAAAACAGAGTTAAGATGGTCCATTCAGCCACACAACTAGAATGTAGCGTAAGTGTATAGGAAGAGCAAATAGATAAAGAAAAAAAAAAGATAGTGGCACAGGTGAATTTGGGTCCTAATGTGTATGGAGGAAATTTCTTATCATCTTATCAAAATTACATTCTGTCATTATTGAAATCTTTTGAATATAGAAATCGGTTTTCAAATGCTACAAATAATTATATAAATATTTCCATACTTTTGTATGTAGCTGATTGTATTGAATAATCAAATTTATTTAAATACTGATGAAATATATATACCTCTAGAGAGGGAACAATTCCCAACACACAGGCAGACACATGGAGAAATGTGGCTCACAGAAACAGAACTGTCAGGAAACCAAGCTGTGGGTTTGGAGCTACACCACTGATTCCAGACTTTTCTGTTAATAGAGGGATAGAACAGGGTCTGGGAGTGGGAGCAGAACAACAGCCTCAGTCTTCAGACAGCATCTTTTAAAATTACTGTCCCTTTTATCCATTTATAAGTTTATTGAACTACAATCTTGTTGAGCTTTTTGCTTTTAAAGTGAAATCTCATTGTTAGTCTTTATTTTCTTCCTTTTTGTTTACAAAATAGAAGGCAACTCACCAAGGCTTTAATCTTGCTGCCAATTGGAAGAACTCTCTTAGATAATTAAGATGTTATTAAGAAAGTGAGGATTTTCACATGTTCAATTAAAGGCTCACTTAAGCAGCTTGGGTCTGATGTTGATCCTGCTCCTCCCCTACCCCGCTGCTCAACCAACTTTTGACCACTAATATTTCAGTTGTCTCCTCATAAGGAACAGTGTTTTAGAGCATGCATGGGTAATCTCAATCACTCTCCTTGTCCATAGAGCAATTTTGCCACTTGGAACTTGCCTCCTAGCAAGCTACTTTTCTGCCTGAGCTTTCCCTACCATGAAGCTGATGCAGGAATGTCAACCTGCCATCAGTACTCACCCCGATGTCTCACCTTTGATGATGGAACAGAGGACATGCTTATCAGATTTGCAGGTGATATCAAATTAGGAGGTGTAGTTAATATCTCAGAGGACAGGATCAGGATTCAAAATGACCTTGACAGATTACAGAACTGGGCCAGAATGAATAAAATGAACAGGGGTGAATGTAAGGCACTACTTTTAGGTGAGTAAAATGAAAAGTAGAATATATGATGGGTGACACCTAGCTTTACAACAATGCACCTGAAAAGGGTTTAGGGGTCTTAGTAGAGTACAAGCTACATATGAGTCAACAATATGATGTGGTGGCCAACCTCCCCCCCAAAACAAAACCCAAGAACAAGGCAAGTCTAGGCTGCATCAACAGAAATATGGTGTCCAGATCCAGATAAATAGTTATGCCACTCTATTCTGCTTTGTTAGATCGCACCTGGCATATGGTGGAACAATGAAATAATTGGATTACAATTGTTCATTGTATTATGAATTGCATTCTTAGAGCAGATATTGTTGCACTACAACCCACACCACTCATAGTGAAGTGATGAAAGCTTAAGATAACTCTGGTGATAGAAAAGGAGTGGATGATGGGTTGGAACTTATAAGAGTTATAGTTTAACAGCATTTGGAGAGCCATGGGTTCCCTATCCCTACACTGAGTCTTATCAACAAATTAAAGCTTATTTTGCACATCATTTTGTTGTGGATGAGACCATCTGTTTCAATTTCTTTGATTTTCTCCAGATTCTACCTGCATTTTGTCCCCATCCCTTTTTAAATAGGTTGTAAAATTTTGTGATTTCTCCCTTGCTTTGAAATTAGTACAATTTGTTTAATGTGTTTCCTAATTTGTGCTATTATTATACTATTTATGAAATTAAAGGGTTCCCCATTGTTTAAAACATGTTTTTTTTAAAAAAAATATATATATAATTTTAGCAGTCTTGTTTTAAAACATGTATTGTTTATATCTTGGGCATGTGCTGAAAGTCTCACATATCTGTAGGCTTGTCTAAAACTTACTGAAAAATCTGTACTAACTCCATAATCTCTATGATCAGTTCAAATGATGTTCTGGACAAATCACAGGGAATCCACAGGGAAATGTGCTTCAAAGGGCTTGCCTTTAATCTGCTTTTTAAAAACCTGCCTTTTACCCCAGACCTTCCCCCACAATCTTGATAATCCTGTGTGTGTTTGGAACTCTAAGACAGCTTTGGTGTGGAGCCAGGGCAGAAGGAGTTTTTGGTGCATGGGGCTGGTTGCTTACGGAAAGTCTGGCGTGTGTCACCATGCTTTGTTTTGTTTTTACTTCAGCATCAGGCACAACCAAGTCAAGCTGATCCCTTCCCATCAACCTTGTGTCACTTTCCCCCCTGCTCTGAATGTAGGTATGCATATCTCCATATGATTAAGCGAGCCTCTTGCTTCCTGCCCCTGGTCATTTCCTCTCCCACTCACTTGATTATTAATGCAGAGATCCACATACTTACCATCAGGCACAGGGGAGGTAACAAAAGACTTATTGGGGGAAGAGACTGGGGAGGAAGAGGGAGGGGTAGTCTGATGTCTTGTGGCTGAACATGTTAAAAAAATTATATATATATATATATATATATATATATATATATAAAACAACGCTTGGACATGTTTCCTTTCCCAGTGTGCTGATTTGCTGCTTAGGAAACATACCCAACCAATCCCCTCCCTCCTCTCACGCCCCTCAGCCAATCACCACCCCCATGCAAATTCCCTCTCCACCTCACAATCCACTCTTTCCACTCAATCTGCATCTACCCCCCGAGCCTCACTCACTCAGCCACTCACCACCCACATGTAAAATAATGCAATATTTTTTCCTAAAATAATAGTGTGTAGCTAAACTGTGTGAACCTTTCCAATCTACTATAACAGTGTTTGTTACTCGGGGTAAACCTAGTAAAATTTTAATTTTTTTTTCTTTCTATGTATGTGTGTGCATGTACCTTTGAAGTTCCCTCCCTCCCCCACTGGGCTGCAAAGGGAAAAAGGGATTGGATGGGGGAGGCAAACAATGAGGGCTATTGGTGGATAGGTGGATGCATTCATGCAGAGCATGTGATTTTATCAAGGGGAAGTAAGTGGCCAGTTATGTCGATGTCACCTCAATATGTCCTGTGTATGTGGAGTTAATGGGGTTGCTGTGGGGTCTTTTGGGGGTAACTGCAGATCAGGAAAATGTGAGATGAGGCTGGATTATTTTTCCCCCATAGTGTAGACAAGCCTAATGACTGTTCAAAGGAAGGTGTACATTTTCATGCAATGTCTTGCAAGGTGAAAACTGCAAGAAAGGTGCAGTTTGAGAAAGTTTAATTAAATGCCTTTCCATCCCTCATTTTCACAGACATCTTCCACTAATAAACATTTTTATTATAGAATCATAGAATTGCAGAGTTGGAAGAGACCACGAGGGCCATCCAGTCCAACCCCCCTGTATTATATAATTATAATAAAATTATATATATAATTATATAATTATATATATAATTTTATTATATAATTATATAATTATATAAATTATTATATAATTATATAAACATAATTATATAATTATGTTTATATATATTATATAAACATTTACAACTTTTCAGGAGCTGTATTCACCTGTCTCGTTTTCATTGTCCTTGAATTCTATCTGATCTTAAGAAATAGCTGTCAAGAACCTCTCAGAACCAGTGAATCTTTCTCTGCTAATTCCTGTGGTTCTTGGTAGCTGCACAATTCCCATCTCTGAATTGCAAGTGATATAATATTATCTAGTTCCTCTTATTTCAAAACTTATGTATAGGAGAGCAGTCTCAGGAACTCCAGGCTCATTGGATGTTATCATTTTCCTGGGTCAGCACCCCCTGTAGAGTTGCTTGCTGCTGCCTTCTGCTGGCCTAGCTGTCTTCAGCCTAACACATCACCAACAGCCATGCTGGGAATGATCCCAAACTAAATTACAGGGACAATCAGAGCCACACCAGCCTATCCATCAGGAAGCATGCATGGGCATGCAGTGTTCTACCCACATGACAAAACAACTAAAGCATTAGTTTAATTAATGGTGAGAAGGTACTAGGCTGAGTGATAAGCAACAAGTGGCAAGGTACTGGAAGAAAGAGCTGTGCGTGCCAAACAGCCTGGTCTGTGCCTCCTAATATAATGTGGCAGAAGAGACTGATCTATTTTCATTGTTGAGGTAAGTTTCAGTTGCCATTATTATTGGTGTCTGTATTTAAAGGGGTATGTGGTCTTCTACCTATGATAGGAAAACATCTTGGGCTGCCCCTGATTTTTATTTTCCTAATTCACATTTTCAACCTTCTACTGTAAATTCTTGTTTGTCTCATCATTCATTTACAATATCCTTCAATGCTCTTCAAATTTGAGAGCCACTGTGGTATGAAAGTTGGACTAGGACTCCAGAAAACCAGGGTTCAAATCCCCACTCAGCTGAGGAAGCTCAGTAGGTGACCACGGGCAAGTCATACTGTCCCAGCCTCAGAGAAAGGTAATGAAAGAGTATTATTATTTAGTGCAAGGGCAGGGAATGTGTGATCCTCCATACACTTCTGATCGATATGTCCTATCATACCTCATCATTAGCTATGCTGGTTATGGTTGATGGGACTTGCACTTCAACAACACCTGGAGGACCACATATTCCAGACCGCCCCCCTTAGAGCCTGGAAGTAATTACTTACAGTTAGATAGTTTTAATTAGTTCATTTCCCCAAAAGCAACTGTCTAACAGAATATTTAAGCTTAATGATGGAGATACTTACAATGTCTGCCAGCAGAATTATATTAAGCTTTAATTATGCAACCCTATAATGAATGCCATCATTATCACAATATATGTGCATCAGTGGTCAATGCACATGGTTGACAAGCCATTGTGAAATTCTAATGTGCAATGCACAAAAGCAATGCACATTCACATGGTACCCATTGCATTACCACATGTGTAACAGTCCCACATGCACAATTCTGCTCACTTTGTCAGCTGGAGTTGGCTGTTTGCACACCGCCTAAAAAAAAAAAATCACTCTTCATGCATAGAAAAAGTTACACCTGTGCATCTCAGTAAAAGATGCCAGCCAATGATATATATAATTTCATTCTTTTATAATATATAATATCTTTTATAATATATAATTTCATTCTTTTCTAAACAACATTTTAGCTACATTTCTGCTAATGGATCATGGTCTCACTACTGTGCTGGTCTATGACCGTAATAAAGATTTTATTCTGTTCTATGGTCTCACTATATACAGATTTTTAAAAGCAACTGAAATTAACTTTCCTAGTTTCTCTTGAGATACATGTAAGTAAAGTGTTACTTAAAATTTTATTTACTAGAATCCTGTTGGTGGCACATGCAGGCATAATGTCAAATTACACTTGCATATGTCTTTTAATGATTGTTGTAGATTGAGGCATTCAAAACCTCTGTCTGCAATGTTCCCTCTGCATATTTTACACATTGATCTGCTGATGGAACACTTTCAAGGACCATAGGTTTGTCTACTCAATATAGACTCACTGACAGGCACAACCTGTCAGGTACAACAGGCAGAATGGGCACAGCAACAATGGTTTCAGCTAACAGCTGTTTCACTGCTCTGACCCACTTTCACACACAAAAAGACTTACAGGCAGTGAGGTTCATCCAAAGATATTTGGAGGTCTTAATCTTCAGCTTCAGTATAAACACAGTATATACACAGCAAACCTCAGTAACAAACTCAACAGAAATTTTCTCCAACATCAACCAACACTCTTCTTTCTCCATGCCACCACTCCACACACAATGCATCTTGTGGTTTGACTATATAGGAGTGTTTGATAGTCAGCCTTCTGCCTAGCCACAGCTGTAATCAAACCCACTTCAGCTGTGCTAGTCTGTGGGCTGTTGCTCCAACATTTTCCTTTTGCACTTAAAGCAATATTACCCTGGCAAGGTTGATACAGGGAGGGCATCCAGGAAGTGCCACAGGAAGTGGCTGCATCACAGAAGCTGACTACAAGAAGAAAAATACATCCTCCTGGGTTGTGTTTACATAGGCAAATATTCCCCTAAATATACCGCTAAGATTACTCATTGTTCCCATGGATCGTGCCACAGTATCACCTCATTAAGAAGGGGGGAAGGTAAAAAACCCCAAATATAGCGTCTCAGGAGATGTCGCTACTTTTGCCAACTTATTTGAAAAGTAGCGCAACTTAGCACATTATTTATTGTGTAAACAACCATTTTGCTAAGGACTTTGTGAATTACTAGCAATCATTTCAATACAGTTACAGCAGAGCTGCACTGTGATAGGTTGTTATGATGAAGGGGTGGGCTGGCAAGATGTGGAGTCAGGAGGGAGATTCAGTAGCAATCAAGAAATTTTAAAAAATCTTTCGTATCTGCTGCTTGTTTTGGTGCCAAGGGAAGTCTCTGTGTGTAAAACAGGGAGCTACAGGGGGGAGGCAATGGGTAAGATTCAGTATCGATCAGCTGTTAACCATGGAGAAAAAATCCTTCGTGTCTGCAGTTTGCTTTGAGGCCAAGGGAAGTCTCTGTGTGTAAGACAGGGAGCTACAGGGGTGAGGCAATGGATGAGATTCAGTATCGATCAGCTGTTAACTACGGAGAAAAAATCCTTCGTGTCTGCAGTTTGCTTTGGGGTCAGGACAGACATTCCTATTGCATTCCTTTGTCCTTCTATCCAATGCTTGGCCACACTCCCCACATTTGCCTGTCTGAACCAGAAAGTGGGAAAAAAAAGCAACAAAATACATTTGTGTTCTCCATAAATTGTGTAAACTACCCACCACTGGTGCGAAAAAGTGCTAAAGCCCAATTTATCGCAATAAAACCAGCTGTGTGATTGCAGCCCTGGACTTACTAGAGTTCCTCTGAACTTCTGGTTGCTGGGTATTGAAACACAGGCAGATGCTGCCTGACTGTCCCTCCATAATCCACTGGCCACTAAATGGTCATGGGGTATTATGTCCTGGGTGGTGATCAGTAGGTAAAGAGTGCAAAGGAAGGGGGAGAGCTCATAGTTACAGCTGATGGACTTTTACATTCTGCTAGTGCAGTCTAGGGTGCTGGCCAATGGTAACTAACTAAGCTTTTGAGCCTTTGAGTTAAGAAGTAACTAATTCAGTGCTAATTACTTTTTCTGAGGGAGATAGTATGGTTTACTGGTGTGAGGGCTGGACTAAGACTTCAGGAGACCAGTGTTAAAACCCTTGCTCCAGGTGTTAAGATAAGAGGACTTACATATAAAGTAAGGGCATTCGCGGATGATCTGATTATATTCATGGAGAACCCGAAGGCACAAACAGAAGAATGTTTAAACGCTATGAAAGAGTTTGGGGAATTCTCGGGTTTTAAGGTCAACAAAGATAAGACAACAATATTAACAAAGAACATGAATCAACAGGAAGAGAAAGAACTTATGGATACAACAGGCTGTAAAATTGATAAAAAAGCTAAATATCTAGGTATATGGCTCACTAAACGTAATGCGGATTTATTTGACAACAATTATAAAAATACTTGGTTAGAGATAAGGAAGGAGTTGGAAAGATGGAGTAACCTTGGTTTGTCACTACTCGGAAAGATTTCGGCTATAAAAATGGTGGTCCTACCCAGGGTTCTATATCTGTTCCAAAACTTACCAATCCTGAATAGTGATAAAATATTCAAACTATGGGATAAGGATATCCAGGCTTTCTTGTGGGGAAAGAAGAAAGCGAGATTCAAAAGGTCCTACCTGACAGACGCAAGACTAAGAGGAGGTTGTGACTTACCTGATTTTAAGCTTTACTACCGAGCCTCGGCCCTAACATGGATAAAGGATTGGGTAAATTTAAGCAACAGGAGGTTGTTAAATCTGGAGGGGCATGATGCCAGGTTTGGCTGGCATGGTTACTTATTCTATGAAAAGGAAAAAGCTAACAGAGGTTTTACCAACCATTGTATAAGGAAAGGCCTATTGAGAGTTTGGGGGAAAATTAAAGGGTCCTTCTACTTTAAGATCCCATTATGGATATCTATTCAGGAGGCATTCATGTCAAGATGGATAAAAACAGACTACTGGTTAAGATATGCAGACATAAGTAAGAAAGGAGAGGATAATCTGCTAAAGATAGAAAGCAGGGAAGTTTTGCAAGATAGGTACAAGATAAATTGGTTTGCTTATGAGCAACTAAAAGAAAAGTTTCTTGAGGATAGGAAGAAAGCGGGGTTTGAAGAAGTTTACAATGACCTAGATAAATTATTATTAGATGAAAGTAACAAAAAAGCCATCACAAAATTCTACAAGTTATTACTGGCAAGATCTATGGAACCTGAGTATATTAAGGAGTACATGTGCAAATGGGCAGCAGATATGGGTAAGACCATATCTATAGAGGAATGGGAAGACGCAAGAAAAAGATCATTTGCATTCACAGCATCTCAAAACCTAAGAGAAAATTATATTAAAATGGCCCTCAGGTGGTACTATACACCTTCAAGATTGTATAAGATGAAAGGAAGCGGGCACTCCAATTGTTGGAAATGTGGGAAAAACAAAGGGACTTTAATGCATATGTGGTGGCATTGTGAAAAGATCCAAAAATTCTGGAGGCAGGTCCACAGAGCAATCACAGAGATCCTTCAAATTGACATGGTCCTCACTCCTAAAATGTATTTACTAAACATTTTGGGAGAGTTGAATGATGTGGAAAGAAAAAGTTATTGGAGAATTGTTCTTTATATGATTACAGCAGCAAGACTAGTTATTGCTAAAAAATGGAAAGTAATAGATCGCCCAACGATTAATGAGTGGGAAAATAAGTTGACTGATATGTTAGAACTAGATATTCTGACCAAAATGTTGCGTGATAAAAAGGATAAGGTATGGAAGAAAGAGTGGAAACCAATTATTGATTACTGGAAAGGAAAGGGAGAACTACAGGCTGTTATCCTCTTTAGTAGTTAAATAACCCTAGCTAAGCAAGGAGCTAAGCCGAAAACTAGGAAATTCTAATATGTAATTGTCAAAGTCACTTCTCAGACTATAAATTTAAATGCAGTTTTGTCAAACATTCACCAAAACATAATTAGGAAGTCATAACTAAGCTTCAGGGAAAACGTCTTTTATCGCACTGTAAATTTTATTTGCTTATTCTTATTGTGCTGACTGAATCCTATGCTGACTGAACTCTTCAATGATCTTCAATGATCTACAATGTACTGTACTCTTTTTGTCCTTTTCTTTTATTCTTACTTTGCTGACTGAATCTTATGCTGATTAATTTTTTCCATGATCTATGATGTATATAACTATAAGTGTAAGTAAATAAGCTGCCCAATGTAATAGTATAAGATGCTTAACTGTAAATGTAAACGATTAAATAAATAAAGGATCAAAAATCCAAAAAAAAAAAAAAAAACCCTTGCTCAGCCATGGAAACCCACTGGGTAACTTTAGTAAGTTACATTCTCTCAGTCTCAGAGGAAGGTAATGGCAAACCTCCTCTGAATAAATCTTGCCCAGAAAACCTTAGAAGACAGTCTTCATAAGTCATCATCAACCTGAAGACACATAACAATACCAAATCATTTTTAAATATAGCCTTTGAAGCTCTAACCCTGCTTCACTGGAAGTGATGTACAAAGACCAAACTAACCAATCTTTTAAGTCACAACAGTACAAATATTTTGTTTTTGTCAGGAAATGACATGGATGTGACCACAAGATGGAGCTGTAAGCTTAGTAATGAAAGTAGTTAAGCTCCAGTGGCAGGTGTGTATGTGAGTCAGCACTTGAGAGTATGCACATCTGAGATGCCTGATGTAACAGGCATTGTTTAACTGCCTATAAAAAGGAGATGGGAATTATCTCCAGGGTGGGTTTGTTGTGGTTGGTGGTTGGTGAAGCAGTTTGTTGGTTTGAGAGAGATTTATGAGTATTACAGATGGCTGTCCTATACTCTGTATATATATTTTAAATATACTGCAAACAATGATTAAAGCCCTCAAGTTGAGTGAAGGCTGGCCTTGTTGCTGTCTTTATTTGGCAAGCCAGAGCTCAAGGCAGTGTGCTGGGGTGAAGGAATTTTTCCTTCTCAGCCTGAAGTCTTTTGCTGATGTCTCTCCAGAAACCTTCTCCTTGGTGTCCTGTTGATGTGGAACAACTCCGCAGGTGGTCATGGTGGACACAGCATGTCTTTCTACACCCCAGCAAGGGTTATGGGCCCAGTGTCCACATGGACAATGCTTGAAAAGCTGTGGGAGATATAGTTCTGCAACTAGTGAACTGTTTTGTGTTCCTGGAGGGCTGAATAGAAAAGTTCTGGAAAGCAGTGAGTTAAGTGTGTCTACTTACAGACTCTGCTCTTATCTGTTTGCTTTGAGAAGCTAATTGTTTTTGGCAGCCTGCCCGGACTGCTATCAGTGTGTCTGTTTGCATCTGTTTAAGTCACAGACTCAGTGCAAACATGGAAACAGCAGTCAGGTATGAAAAGCTGTCTGAAAAGAACTATGCTTGCTGGAAAATTTGCATGCAGGCTTTGCTAATAAAGCAGGACTTATGGGACTATGTAAAGAAACAACCTGACCCTGCTAATAAGGATGAATTAATAGGTGATGAGAAAGCTAGAGCGTCCATTATTCTAGCTGTAGAACCAAATCAGCTGAATAATATAAGAGATAAGAGGTCTGCATTTGAAGTCTGGAAAGCTCTTGAGAATGTCAACCAACCAGCTGGAGCCTTGTCAAAAATGCTGTGCAGCAGAAAGCTGTATTGTTGCAAACAGCAGGAAGGTGAATCCATGCTTGTGCATTTAAAAAGGATGCAGGATAATTTTGCAGAGGACAGCGAGTGAGGCATCCAAATAGAAGAAACCCAAAAAGCTTTTATACTCCTGAATAGTCTAAACAGTGAATGGGAGTTTCTAATGTACAATCTCCAAGGAGTAGCTGAAGCTGATTTAAATGTCGACCTCGTGGCATCCAGAATATTGGAAGAGGCACAGAGGAGAGATGCAGAGGAAAGCTTCAAGTGAGTGACCAGCTGGAGGAGACAACCAACCAATCAATCCACGTCCTTGTCTGATGAAGGGAGTGCTGCTGTCTGCAGAACACGGAGATGTTTTTCCTGTGGAGAGACTGGACATTTGATAAAGAACTGTCCTAAGGTCTCTGCACCAAAGAAAGGACAGAACTCACAAAGAAAAGAAAAGACAAGCCCCAAGATGGGAGGGGGTTTGCTGCTACTGTAGAGGAAATTGTAAATGAGAAAAAGGACCAGTCTGTCTGGATTTTGGACAGTGGGTGTTCTCACCATATGATCCCTGATAGGGATAAACTACAGAGCCCAAAGCCAGCACCAGTGGACACTGTGGTATTTGCAGATGATGAATGTGGCAGTGTAGAGTTTCAAGGGTCTGTATTAGTTCCTGGTTTAAATTAACTAACACACATTGGAAACCGCTTAATGCAGTGTAGATGTGTAAATTGTTATTGCTTAACAATTTGCAAGCCACTCTGATAGCCTTTGTGGCTGAAGAGTGGGGTAAACGGTAAATGCCTAAATAAAAATAAATAAATAAATAAATAAGGTATTTCATAATGTACTGTGTGCACCAAAACTACAAAATGACCTTGTAAGTGTGGCATCCCTAACCAGTGATGGATATGAACTCCTTTTCAAAGGAGATGAGGGCATTGTGTCCAAGGAGGGAGTAGTATATGGTAAAGCCATAAAGAAAAATCACATTTATCAAATGGTAGCACAGGTACAGTGTGGGAATGTAACAAATAAGCCACTACATGATGAGTGTGCTCATTATTTTCATAGAGTTATGGGCCATATAAGCTTCAAAGGTTTGAGAAACCTAGAGAAGGTTTGCCCAGAGTTCAAGCTAGAGAACGGTAAAAGTTACCTGGACTGTGCTATTTGCAAAAAGGTAAAGGTCAAGGCCTACCCTGTAGCGAAAGTGAGCAAATGCATAACCCAGAGGCCTTTTCAGGTTCTATATGCAGATTTATCAGGGCCACATCAAGTAAAGAGTATAGGGGGTAAAGGTTTACCCTATTGATAGTAGATAGGCATACCAGATTTACCTATGTGGCAATGCTCAAAACCAAAAGTGAGGCAGCTGATATGATCAAAAAATAGGTCAATTGTGTTGAAAGGGAGTTTCCCTACAAGGTTGGCACTGTTGTGACTGACAGAGGTGGGGAATTCTTAAGTACTAATTTGCAGCAGTGGTTTGGGTGGAAGGGGATCCAACATAAAACTGCAAATCCTGGATGTCCATCTGAGGATGGTTTGGCTGAACATAGGATTGGGATGATAAACCAAATAAGGGATTGTATGTTAGAGGATTTTGGAGCACCAGCTAATTTGTGGGGAGAAGCAACAAGAACCACTTGTCATATTGTAAATAGGTCATGGTGGAGTGTGATAAACCAAACACCATACTCCGTATTGTATGGAAGAGCACCAAACCTAAAGTACTTAAGAGTGTTTGGAGAATTTGCATCAGTGTACATTCCTCCTCAGTTCAGGAAAAAGAATCAGCCCAAAAGCCAAAGGTTGTGTTTTGTGGGCTATGAGGGGAACAAGTACAGATTCTTGATGGATGGGAATAGGATTTTGTATTCAAGGAGTGCTAAGTTTGAGATTCATGCTGGGTGGAAGAGAGTGTACCCTGACCAGAATGTTGTTGTAGAACAGAAAGCCAGTGTGGTAGATAAGAACAATGGAAATGGAGGGGTACATGCATCCAGGTATGTCTTAGATGAGAAACCAGGTGTGTCACAACAGCCTGGAATTTCGAGTAAACATGACACTTTGAAGGTGCCTGGTACTCCGGAAGAGCCTAGCACTTCATTAGACTTGCAACCAAAACCGGAGATAGTGACTGTGAAACAAGAACAAGTTGAGACTCATGGGCAAGACACTCAGGCCAGTGTTCATAGCAGTGACACTGAGGGTGGTCAAGGTACATTCCTGATTCCCATGAGGTCTCAGAAAGGAAAGTTCTTCGTGGTAAAGCAGGGACAGGCCTCTTCTGTGGCAGCAGTAAAAAGAACTGAAAATACTCCAGAAAGAGCCAGGAGAACATGCACTAAGCAGGAGGGGTGGAAGAAAACCAAAGCTCTGGTGTGTGTGGCAGAGTATACCCAGGATATGTTTGGTGGGATGGTCAGGCCTGTAAGTAAAAGGAAATTGACAAATGATAGCACCAGGGAAGCCAGAGCTGGGTGGGTCAGTAGCATGGGCTATCAAGGTCTAGGAAAACACTGTGACATTGCAAATAATGGGAACAGAGTTTCAGACTCTATAGGTATCAGTGAGTAAGGTCACAGTATATAAAAGGATAGGTGTAAATGACACATGGGACACACCACGTGTCATTTGGAGGGGAATGTCAGGAAATGACATGGATGTGACCACAAGATGGAGCTGTAAGCTTAGTAATGAATGTAGTTAAGCTCCAGTGGCAGGTGTGTGTGTGAGTCAGCACTTGAGAGTATGCAACCTGAGATGCCTGATGTAACAGGTATTGTTTAACTGCCTATAAAAAGGAGATAGGAATTATCTCCAGGGTGGGTTTGTTGTGGGTGGTGGTTGGCAAAGCAGTTTGTTGGTTTAAGAGAGATTTATGAGTATTAGAGATGGCTGTCCTATACTCTGTATATATATTGTAAATATACTGCAAATAGAAATTAAAGCCCTCAAGTTGAGTGAAGGCTGGCCTTGTTGCTGTCTTTATTTGGCAAGCCAGAGCTCAAGGCAGTGTGCTGGGGTGAAGGAATTTTTCCTTCTCAGCCCGAAGTCTTTTGCAGAAATCTCTCCAGAAAACCTTTTCCTTGGCATCCTGTTGATGTGGAACAACTCTGCAGGTGGTCGTGGTGGACACCGCGCGTCTTTCTATGACCAACAGTTTTGTCTCTGTTTCAGTGGTGGGAATGAAACTGGGAAATTGAGTGTAAGTGCCAGTTCAACTGGTTACCTAGAAGACAAAATGTGTACCCAATATGAACATGTGATCATGATTTTTACAGTCCTTGTAATAACAACTTTTTAATGCTATCCTTATTCAGAGAAAGTGGGATATAAATAGAAATGTAGCCAGATTTGGATCATAGACGGTTATCATGCTAAGAAATAAATAACCTTTCAGCATTTAGACTCATGAGTTTCACACTTCTTTATTTGAAATAATCTTCCCAGATGGCAAAATCCAAAAGAACTTACAGGATAGAGGCTTTGTGCTCTTTGTTGACAGAAGACTCATTTTGTCAGATGAGCTTTTCAAATAGAATCTGTTGGGAATTTTTTGGTCAGAAATGAGATGCTTATGAAAAGGAGTGTGGGTTAAGTGACTGAAACTGCATCAAGGGAGATGGAATCAGCCAAGATCTTTGGAGGGATGTTGCATGAGCTTTACACTATTTTATCTGCCTTTATTGCTTAGAATGAGCATTTCCTTTGCGTTTCCCTGAAAGACAGAAAAATTCAACCACTGCAATAAAAATACTTAGGGTACTTCAAATTAATCTCCTCGCTTAATGACCAGGAACATTTTCAGACAGGAAAAAGTTGTCCTGGGGGCTCGGGAGAGGAACACAGCTGTTTTGTGGCAGGGGGCCAATTTCTGACACCACCATCCCTCTCGCGTTACGCTCTGTGTTCTTTCCGTGTCGTTTGGAAGGAAAAGGTGCCACTTTTTACTCACAGAAGTTCTTCGTGAATAAAAAGTGGCACCTTTTCCTTCCATGCAACAGGGAAGGAACATGGAGGGTAATGTGAGAGGGTCGTCGTCGTCAGAAACTGCCCCCTGCTGCAGAGAAGCTGTGTTCCTATCCCGACGGCTCCTTACGATTTAAGGTATGTCTGAAAAAGTCCTAGAGCTGGGATCAACACCCAGCAGCAGTATTTGGGACCCAAGAACCCCATGATCCATATTGGAAAAATTTAACTACTTTGCCCTCACATATAGGGATAATAATTTCCAGAGTTTTCGACTTCCTGTGAGAGAAAATGGATATTTCACATAGTTTTTGCCTGGTAGTTGCAGATACTGAACTGTTTTAGGAAATTATTCTGTGAATGTTTGACAAAATTATTTCTGGAAACAGTGGCATGTTTGTACAAAAACTGTGTTTTCTGAGATATTTTTTCCTTCAGGAATCCATATGGGGATACTTCTTCCCCCCCCACACACACACACAAAAGTATTTGGCCAGGTTGTGGAATGGGGACACTATTTTTCACTCAGAACTTTGTGTGTATCTCTGGAAACATTTTGTCCCTGACAAAACCCACAACTTTAATGCAAAAATACCACACTATTTTGTTACCTACCCTGACACCCCCTATCCCATATCTATAACATAACTGGCAATATTTAATAATTAGGACAAATGTGGCCTTCCATGCAGTGCAGCCATTAAAGCTGGAAAATTCCAAGGAATCCCAAAGACTAGCATTAAGGTGGAGCCAGCCCAAATGCCATAGAAATGTTAATTTGCAAGACAACTGAAGGTTTGAACACCTGGCTAATCCTATCAGCCAAAGCTGAGATACTCAACCTTTAATGATCCCCATACCTTTACCCTCCTTCAAACAAAAAGAAGTTGCTCTGTTCATTCAGTTGCAAAGTATCAGCACATTAAATTGCCTTTAAAATATCTGGAGTACCTTTGTCTCACCTTGAGCAAGTCCAAGAAACATTGTCTTCCACTCTAAATCCCATCCCCAGAAGACAAATACTGACTATAAAAAACCCTCCCAAACTCCACTCAAACACTCATGGATCCCCTTCCTGTGGACATTATGCCTGTCTGTGCAGCCATTCCTGATCGTGAACCCCACTCTGCAGGTTTCTTCCCTGACCTGATCTCTAAAGGACAGGTATTGTATCTCCCACAAACAACTCACTTCTCTATTCCTCTATCGCAACATTTCCTACTTTATTCTCTAGTCTTTTGTGAATGCTTGATGCCTGAATGTGTGTATGAATGTTATTATTATTTTCTCCCATAAAGGCCAACACATTGTACTATCTAGCTTAACATCTCCTCCTTAGTATCGGTAAACATAGGTCAAAAGATTCTGCTCTGTTGCCGTCTCTCACATAGCCAAGCTGCATACATTAATTCCCCAAATTATCGTTGATGTTTTGAGGATCCTTAAGACCCCCGAGCATATGGAGCAACAATTTTCAGAAATGCATGTCAAAGTTTGGTGCAAAAAATATGGCTGGAATCCACTATTGGAGTTACAGGTATGTAACCTAGAGTTATGTAACTATAACTGATTCATATTCATGGTCCCTGTGTATTCACAACTGTGGCATTATGGTCACAATTCTAAAAGTGCCCAATCCTGCTTTACTAGGCAGCTGCTGCTGCAAGTGAAAGAGGTCTATTCTCCTATTGAATCAGGGCATAGCAGACTAATATAACCACTCTCCACCCATTAGAGATCTCTGGTGCAAGGAGAAATTGTTACATGGATCCTGCTTCTGATTGTCACATCAGTAATCAGTGGAGGGAGGGGGTGGAAGCATCATTATGCTGTGTGCCAATCAACAGGAGAACAGACCTCTACTGCTCACAGTGACTGCTTTCTGCTGAAGTACACAAAAGTCTCACATGCATTTCTGTGCAGAATAATCTCACAATAAATTTCACAATTTGCAGATGTTTGACAAAACTGTAAAATTCTTGCCTCTGTTATTCTTCCTGACAGCATTTCTCAAGTATCAGGAAACCCATTTTTTGTTCAACTCACAAATGAATAAAGCAAATATTATTTCTGTTCCTATTTATGACACCTATTTTAGTCTGTTGACTATGGGTTTATCTGGTGGCAGTGGCTGGATCTGGGAAACTGCGAGCCATTTCTAACTTCTTGCAATGTTTTGGAACAATGCTCCAGTACTTAGTATTTTGAGCTTCTTGAAGCTGCCTGATACAGATATCAGTACTGTTACGTCTGCTGTTTGCCACTGATGGTAATCGTTCCAGATGGAGTAATGATGGATGGCACCAAATGGCAGTTTTCCATTTTCTTTACATCCTTTAACCTGAGCCAGTCCTAGTTATGATGCTTTATAAAGTCATGTGTATGAGTAACTGTGTCAGGACTGCACTCCTTTTTTGTTTTAATTAGATATACAATGCACCCTATCACTATTGTTGTGTGTTGTGTACCTTCAAGTCATTTCTTATGGTGACACTAAGGTGAATCTATCATGAGGTTTTCTTGCCAAGATTTGTCCCAACGGGGTTTGCCTTTGCCTTCCTCTGAAGCTGAGAGATTGTAACTTGCCCATGGTCAGCCAGTGGGTTTTCATGGCCAAGCAGAGATTTGAAACCAGGTCTCCCAGTGTCCTAGTCCAACACACAAATTACTACACCATGCTGGCTTAGTGGCCTGCTTGCAGCTTAGTGGCAAGAAAAATACACATCATTTATTTATAACATTAATTATTCTAATAACTCACTCCATGCCCTATTCCAAGAACCTCTGATTACTTATTCCAAAATTGCCAAATTACCCAGTCATTTCTGGTCTTCCCTTGTTCAAGCCCTTGATCATATGATCCAAACAAAATGTGATATAAATAAATGGAACAATGTCAAGATACATGATTTTGGGACATATGTGACTTCATATTGAATAAATCCTTATTGATATTTACCACCAAGTGATTTTCTGATAGTGACATATTGTATTATGAAACATAATTTTCCCAAGCTGTATTCATTACCATTGTGTTATGAAGTCACATTCATATGTTAAATGTACTGTTGATTGGCCAATCACAATTTATGAGAATATCATAACATCTGTGGTGGAGTTGATCAAAGTTCTTTTTCTCCAGCATTCTGTTCCAACCATGGCCAAATGATAAGAAGCCCATAACTAGGAGATGAGCACAATAACACCCTCCTGTTCACATTCCCCTGCAACTGGAATTCAGAGATATACTGACTTAGCTACTTGAGTGAATACATAGCCATCATGACTTACAGAGGCCTTATCATAATTGAAGAGGATTCATTCACTAGAAGTAGAGCTAGTGAACTCAGACAGAGCTGCCTCTCAGCTTAAGCCTCAATCTGGGTTTGCTTGTTGCTAGAGAAACACTTTAGGCTAATTCTATGACTCTATCCTGGGTTTCAGATGTACTGACCAGAATGTAGCTTGAACTGCACAATTTGTGAACCTCACCTGTGCTTTGTTTGATTTTACCTTATTGGAACTTAAACCATGCCTTAATATATTTTATAACAATCAGGAACTTTACTTTGCTTGATGCTTGGATTTTCTCTTAAATTTCTGGCTTTGAAACCCTGTGCCCTTAACATGATTATGATGCTGAATGACCTCTATTATGTCACTTCTGTTTTCTAATAGCTTGCTCATCTTAAATAACTATAGGGTAAGCAGGTACATTTTCCATGCTGAGCAAAACTGTACCTATTGAATTTGGCCAGGGGAATATTTGAGAATTTTACTTGGTTTGTTGTTTGTAAGAACTTTCCAAAATTTTCAAATGTCCTCATAAATTTGTGGGAAACAATGTGTGTGTGTGTGGGGGGGGTTAAGTATGTGGAAGAAAACAAATTTGTCAGATTTCATTTATTTATTTGATTTCTAGTGTGCCTTTCCCCTTATTCAGGGCCCATTTCTTTATCAGTGATCCACCAGTGGAGAACAACTAGCCACAGAAAAGTTTCCCTCAAAGTTCATGGGGTGCTTCAAAGTTATTGCTATCTGTGAAAAACAAAGCAAGCTGTTGGCCATTGAGAAGTGCTTTCTGTTAAACAAACAAATAAACAAATAAAAGAATGCAAAACCCCCTGGTATTTGAAGCAGATAAGTGTTATTGGACAAGCTGCCTAGTAACAAAGTGCTTGATCCTTGATTAATTTACAGTTGCTCTTTTGGCTTCTCTGCTAGTTTATCTTGATTCCCCAGCTGCTGGTGGCATGTGTTTCCAATATGTTGTGTAAACAAACCCCCATGTACCATTTAATGCCTTTTTGTAACAGCAGGTCTCTCAAGCAATTTATATTTCAGCACATATCCTGTACAGGAGACAGATCAAAACAGGTCCATGGGAGCAATTTTGGAGTCTGTGCTTAACTATCATTAAAGCTAGGATTGGTTTATTGGCTTTTAACACACTCAGTACATATTGCACATTGCAGTTTTGTGGGCCAGTTATCACCTAGGTAAGTAAAAGCACGCCATCTACTTTATTCATTGCTCTGGGGTGTGTGTAAATGGGAAAAAAAAACACAATAGATTCAGACCTGTAATCTTAGTTTAAGATAAATCACTGGGGGGGGAGGTATAGACACCCCCCCATCTGATCCTCTGAAGCTGCTTGGACTACAAATCCCTGGCTGGCATGTTCAATCATCACAGATCATGTGGGTTGCAGTCTAGAACATCACAAAGGCATCAAGTTGGAGATGTCTGCTCAGGGCCATTGCTGACTGTGACTTGTCATATATGAAAGCTGAACTTGTTTCTATCTAAAACGAGAGAGATCTGGGAGAGGTGAGGTGTGTGTTGAGTTATTTTGCCTGGTTAGCTAATATTCATTAACATACTAAAGGATGTTTTCCAGCTTCATCTAGGGTTAGTAATGTCCTAGTACTCTTTCTCTCCTTGCCTTTTCTTTTTCTTTCTTCCCCTTCCATCATCCCAGGACTTGTACAGCCCATGCCATCTCTGAGTAACTTAGATCATCTTTTGTCCTCACCCAAGTGCTGTTTTTCTTCTTTCTTCATTCCCAGAACTCTCCTTTTCACTTGCTGGCCTTTCCCTCCCTTCTCTCAGTATTCATTTAACCTTTCCTCTTCTAACCCTCCTCTCTACGCATACCAGGCACCCTGTGAGAATTTCTTTCCCTCTGCCACATGGGGTTGTCATATTTATCCAAATGCAGGCACTCAAATTTCCACAATACACAAATTACTTACTCATTATGTGATGGTCGGTTCAGTCTGGGGACCTTGTCATTAGAGATGCTTATGGAATTCACTTTGAAAGGATGTGACCCCATGGTTTGAGGTTCTGTTTTAGCAGAACATATCATGTGTAATCTGTGGTCTTAGAGTATATTTCCATACTTATTTTAATTTCTTTTCAGAAAAGAGTTATAACGTAAACAACAATTTGTTTCCTACAACTTGGTAAGACTTGTGCAAAGTGTGGACATGATGGAGGTTGCATAAAGTGGTCTAAGAGTTCTGGAGTACATTCTTGCTGCCTTGTCTGATGTTATGAAACTGGCTGTACCAGCTTTACAAGGACACAATTTAGAAGGACACAAACATTAATTTGTGTTATAAAGAACTAATGAGATTCGAGTTTATACCAGCCCATATGAAGATTACTAAAAATAAATAAATAAATAAATAAATAAATGGATAGCTGCATTGTACTATGCAATAAATGCAGTTGGTTTATGCATATTTGGAATATAACATTAGCTGAAAGAGTCACAGTATAGCCCTGTGTATTTCTATTAGTGGTTGCTGCTTGCTATATGTCAGTGTGAAAGTGAACCTGTTCCAGACACAGGCTGTTTATTAACGGAGCTGTCCAAGGTGCTGAACTCAGTCTCTGCAGAGACTGAAGGTAGACAGCTTGTATTTTATGCATCAAGGTTGGTTGTTTAGCTGTGTTGTTGGGGGGCTTCTTTGGATGTTATTGTGTGTTTGGAGCAGCATGCTCCACCAGAGAACATAGTCCGAGGAGATTTTCACACAGGGGCCAAATGCCCTGTTTCTGCTCCGCCAGCCCTTCTCCTATCCCTGTTATGGGATTAAGGAAAATTTCACACATTTACCTTAATCCCACAGCAGGCATGTCCTCCCTCACCCCTCGGCTTCACTGCTGTAAATGCAAATCTTTCTCGTTCTCGTGAGAGAACAATGGGAGGGAAATTCAAAAATAAGAAGTCAAAAAGACACTTTAAAAGTACACCAAGCACCAAAAATTAGGGGGGGGGACTAAGTATCCCATGGAGGGGGAAAAGGGTGCCACTTATCTGGGTGTCCCATTTCTGCCCAGAAGTGTCCAGAATGGACCCCCCCCCCAGCAGCTGTCATCACGGGAGAAGAATGGGACAACTTTCAGAACACCTGTGATTCTGTGACAGAAATTTAGTTAGCTAGTAATTTAGTTATTTATACCCCACTCTTCAGCCGCAAGGCTATCAGAGAGGCTTACAAATTGTTTTAAGCAATAGCAATTTACACATCTACACTGCAAGAAGCAGCTTCCAGTGTGTATTACTAGTTATTTTGTGTGGAAATTTCATGGGAGAGTTTAAGGCACAGACCTGGAGTAGTGCACCACAGTCTATATAGGGCAGCTGAATATGGATAATATGGGAGATGTTGCAGTAGACACAGTGGTACCATGATTGTTTTCTTGTCTGACCATGTGGTGATTATATCAGCAGCAAGCACAAAGTGGTTGCCCTGCTGGGAGAAAAGGTGTAGAAAATTGAGCCCTGAGGATCTACACCTCACAATGATCAGGGAGGATAAAGGGTTTTGGCAGAGCAGGTCAGAATCTCCTGAAAAACATGAGGGATGTCTGGGAGGAGCGGGGAATAAGAGGATCTCGAACTCTTAACCTAGGGAAGCAAATATGATTTAATAGTTATCACTGAGACCTGGTGGGTTGAGTCTCATGACTGGAATGTAGTAATGGAGGAATATTCCAAAGAAACAGACAAAATAGAAAAGGAATATAAGTAGCATTACATGTCAAGTATGCATACACTTGTGAGGAGAGCCGTGACTTAGAGTATGCAAAGCATGTTGAGTTTGTTTTGGTAAAAACAAACAAACAAAAAAACCCTATTTATTTATGTATTTAATTATTTAATTAGATCCCACCTTTCTCCTTATGCAGGACCCAAAACAAAGAGAAAAATAACAATGTGGTAGTCTACTATAGACCCACACATCAGATGCCTTCCTAGAACAAATTCCCAAACATTCAAAAATGAGAGATGTAGTAGTAATGGGAGACTTCAACCATGCTGATATTTGTTGAAAGTCAACTCTGCCAGGAATGAAAGACCAACAAGTTTCTTAATAGCCTTTCAGACAATTTAATTGTACAAAAGGTGGAAGAGGCAACACGGGGATCAACTGTTTTGAATTAGATCCTAACCAACAGAGATGAACTTGTAAACATGGGCTAGGGGAAGTAGTGTGATCCTTAGTGGGGGTGACCATGATGAAACAAGAAGCCAAACAAATGGGTTCTAATTGGGAAAAAAAAAAGACTCCACCTAAACATTAGGAAGAACATGCTTACTGTCAGAGCTGTTGGATAGTGGAATGGAGCCTTAGAGGCTGATGGTCTCTCCATCTTTGGAGTTTTTAAAATAGAGGTTGGATAGGCATCTGTCAAGAGTGCTTTAGTTGTATATTCCTGCATAGCAGGGAGCTGGACTAGTTGGCCCTAGTGGGAGAAGCCAAACTTTATATTGGACTAGGCTCTTCTCCCACTAAATAGCACGATTGTCAAAGGTTGCTTTCTTCCCTATTGCACCTTCAAAATCTTTCTAGTGTTTCCCTGGTGGCACAGTGGTTAAATGCTGGTACTGCAGCCACAACATTGCAAATTCAATCCTACAGGGCTCCAAGGTTGACTCGGGCTTCCATCCTTCCATAGGTCGGTAAAATGAGTACTCAGCTTGTTGGGGGCAATTAGCTAACACATTATAAATTGTTTAAGGAGTAATTTGCACTGATAAGCAATATAGAAATATAAATGCTATTGCTATAAATGCTATTGCAGCCTTTATTTGTGCTAAAAACCTTATCACACAGAGCATATGGCACTGCCTACCAAGTACTGCCCCTTTCCCTACTTTGGCACACAGAGAGAGACAGACAGATCCCCTCCCAAACAGAAATACAAATCAAACGCAGTCTAACACTTAAAAAGCCCCTTCCCTCTCACATTCCTGGGTGTGGGGGTGTCTATGTCTGTGTGTGCCCGTCCCCACAGATTGTGATAGATCAGACTTCTCAGAAGTCTAAACTAATCAATGGAAAATGAAAGTCAGGAGCTACTGATCTATCCATCTGATCTATCCCCATGCGGTAATTAATATGTCTGAGGAAGAAACTGCCAGAAAGTGACATAGAATATAAATGTGTGGCTTTTCCTTACATTCCAGTTGTGTTCCACCTCTCCATTGACACCCCCTTGTCATGGGAGAGAGGCTTGCGTACCCTAATGATGTTTTGAGCTATGCTGGCAGTGGCATAATAGCCACTGGTAGGGTCTCCCATGCCAGACAGGTCAAAACTGAAGGGTCTGACAAAGAGCGTCAAAGGGCAGGATGAGCTCTCTAGCCTTATGGCAACCGTCCTAGGAGAAGGAAAACTCTAATCCCAAACCGGGGCAGATGGTGCTATGTCCTGAGGACCTCGCTGCCACGTCCATGCTTGCAAGGCCACGGCAGATGAACCTCTGGTTTAAAGGGTGAGGCCAGTTCTGTGCACGCTGTGCTCCACCAGAAAAATCCATTGCACAGGCTCGAAGGACCAAAAAAAAAAAAAAAAAGCCCAGTTGTGTGTTTTTGTGTGTGAGTGTGCGTGAGAGAGAATATGAGGGCACCATTACCACACTATAGCATTATAGCATTGTAGTTTTGTAGTGACAGGACAGGGGTAGAAAAGGAGTTGCAGTGGGTAGGCAGTGAGCAAAGTTTTCACTTCTCTGAAAAGCCCTGTGAGGGTCATTTGGCAATCTATTTTTTCTATAAAGAAAGAAGTTTTTAAGTTTCTCACAATTGCCAATTGAAAGGAAATCAAATGGAGATGTCCATCCCTTCTCCTCCTTCTCCCCTGATCATGTTTCCCCGCCCACAGCATGCCCACCGACCACCAAAAATTTCCATTAAAGCAGAATGTAAGTTTTGCACTGTGTATTTTTTTTTTAACAATGAAAATAAACATGTTCAAAACAGTCTTGCACAGGAGAACAACAGGAGAGTAATGGTGTCATGCCAACCAAAGGCACAATTATCCTGGTCTAGTAGAGATTTACTTTCTTCATACATTAATGCTCATACTGAGAGAGACACACTCTACACTTTAAGAAAACTCATTTCTGTAAACTTAGGGAAATGCTGGATGAGATCCTATGGTGAGCAATGTTCAAGGGGAAAACAGTTCATGATGCATGGGGTTCACTAAAGGTGAGATATTGAAGGAATAATTGCAAACAGTTCCAACAAGAAAGAAAAGTGGGAAGTATAGAAACAAACCAAGCTGAAGTTCAGAATGAGTTCAGCCTTTCTAGAGAAGTTAGAAATAATAATAAAAAGGGTTGTATTGCAACTACCATTATGTTTGGAGCAAGAGGAAATAAAAAGAAATCATAGGCATTCTGTGCAGAGAAGATGATGAAATGCTAACAGGGAACAGAGAGAAGGCAGAACTACAGTATTCAACACCTTTTTTTTGTCTCAACCTTCTCCCAAAAGGAAAAAAAAAGTGCTCTACAGTACGCTGTGAAAACAGAATAAATGATGCAGCAGGGGGATTGCATTCTAGAGTAGCCAAAGAGGTAGTCCAGGAATATCTAGATACTCTAAGGCTATTCAAGTCTCCAGGGCCTTGACAGGTTGAAGATCTGGGCCAAAACTAACAAAATGAATTTCAACAGGGATAAATGTAAGGTACTACATTTAGTTGAGAAAAATGAAAATGGACCAATATAGGATGGGTGACATTTAGTTTGTCAACAATGCATGGAAAGAGGATCTCAGGGTCTTAATGGATCACAAGCTAAACATGAGTGAACAATATAATAGGGTGGCTACAAAAGCCAATGTAATTCTAGGCTGCTTCATAAGGAGTACGGTAGCCAAGTCAAGTGAAGCTGTAGCATCATTGTATTCTTCTTTGGTTAGATCTCAGCTGGAATACTGTGCTCAGTTCTGAGCAACACACTTCAAGAAAGTGTGTCCAGAGGAATGTGTCCAGAGAAGAATTATTGGGATGATCAAAAATATGGAAACAAAGCACCATGAGAAATGAGCAAGAGACCTGGGTATCTTTAGCTAGCAGAAAAGAAGACTGAGTGGTGATATTTTTATTTCTTTATTGAATTTATATCTTGCCTTTTTCTTGAGATGGGATTCAAGATGGCTTACAATAATTTTTAAAAAGATTAAGCTAAAACATTAATTTGCAAAAGTTAAAAAAGACTTAAATATTATTTTTTAAAAAATCATTTTAAACAGTTGAAAACATTTAAAACATTTTCCAAACATAATTTCCAGTAAAAGATTAAAGATACAGCACACCACTTCACACACACACACACACAACTTTCCCATAATTAAAATTCAAAGGCCTGACTCAATAAATACATCTTCATCTGCTGATGGACAGAGAGTGACAGAGGGTAGGGATACAATGACATTTTAAAATCTCTCATGGGATGTCATGTAAAAGATGTAGCAACCATGTTTTCTGTTGCTCCAGAACATGAACCAATGGATTCAAATGATAAGAAAAGAGATTCTACCTAAACATAAGGGGGAAAGTTTTTACTGTTTGAAAGTGGAATAGACTGCATTGAAGAGTGGTGGGGTCTCCATCTTTGGAGGTCTTTAAACAGAGGTTGGATGGGCATCTTTCAGGAGTGTTTTAGTTGTGTATTCATCCATGTCAGGGGGTTGGACTAGATGTCCCTTGTGGTCACTTCCAGCTTTATAGTTCTGTGATTCCTACTCTATCTCCCAAATAGGCTCAGCACCTTGGATAGCTCCTTAGAAGTTCAGACTAAAACCAAGACTGGACTCACTACCCCACTGACATATTTAGGACTGTACTATAAAAATAGAGCACTGAGCATACAGTGATGTGAACAAGCATGAGAAATTTTCAGTTGCTGTTCATGGTTGCCAGTCATTTCCTTTATAAACAGAGGCACAATCAATCAGATTCTCCATTGCTATACTGTTCCAGAAAAGTCATTTTTTGTCTCCTGGAGGGGAAAATTCTCACACAGAAGAAAAAAAAAAGCATGTAAAGTAGAGATTCAGTGCTCTAGACAAAAAGCAAATTCTACCAAATTTACTAATTTGTTCTGCTCACTTGCATTAATGTACAAGATCTGCATCACTATAATAGTTTACAATCCAGTTATCAAGATCTTGCATCCAGGTATGTGGATAACACTCTAGACATGCAGGGCTGGGCTTCTCCCCTCCCCAGGTAGCTGTCAAAACTTGGGGACAACTGCTATGGCCATTAATGGACCTGAAGATGGAGGGAGGAGGGGAGGTATCCAAGAAAGAGGAATGGAGCTATTTTTCTGATTCTTTCTCTGGATCTCCATTTATTTATTTATTTATTTATTTATTTATTTATTTGATGCTACATTGAACATCTCCTCATGCAATGTCCAAAAAGAGATACATTCATGTTTAACCACATGCAATTACTTGCATGTATGTTACCAGCAGGATTGCAATTCGATCTATCTATCTATCTATCTATCTATCTATCTATCTATCTATCTATCTATTGGAATTGAACATACACACCCCAGCACAGAGTAGCATTGCATGAGGGAAGATGGTTTGATGGCCTTTAAGTATGTCACAACATCTCACACTGTGATGTAGGAGGTTCAGCTTCATTGGAGCAGAGGCTATTTAAGCAATCCACCTCCTCTTTTGGTTGAATTCAACCCACCCTCCCGCCTCTGTCATAGTGTGAGTCTACTGGGTGCTTATGGGCTGGGTAGGAATTTCCCGCCATTTTCCACAGGGTTTTTTGCCTACACCACACTGTTACAAGGGAATTGGAGAATTGGCCTAAGGGTGGTGTCATAAATAGGTGGTCAACTGGCAGGTTGTGAGGGAGATGGGGATTAGTTTGGTGTACACCTATGACATCCTTTTTGGGAGAAGGATGGCTCTATCAAACTACCCTTACAGGTCATGTGATTTGTGGGTGGAGAGTAGATTGTGCTTGAGGCCAGCCCAAGGGTTGAGCCCTCACCAGAAGTCATGCAACTTGAGTTGTCTTGTCCTGTGGTTTTGCTTTCCCTGCAGATGGTGCCTGGGGGTAGCCCAATTGATGGGGAACCCCCCATCCCCTGGACTCAAGTGTTTTGCCCAGGGAAGCTGGGAGGAAGGTCTGGGTGAGACCATCAGGCTCCAGCTTTTCCTGCATTGAATCTCCCCCCTAATTTGCATATCCCAAGGAATGAAGATTAAATACATGATAGTACAAATAAAGTGGCCCTTATTTTAACCCAAGCTTTGTGTATGGCCTCATTATTTCATGTGTTGGTCGTCAATCTTATTTGTGGAATTTTGCAGCTACTCAATTTGAATTGTAACAACAAACAAAGGCCTAGAGATGACATCTCAGGGTTTTAGCATGTTCTTTCCCATTTTAACACATTCTTTTCATAGATGTATAAGCAGATTTCTTTCCATGACAGCAAGGGGAAGCAACATTATATAAATTATACAGTCAATCTCCTTTGTTGTTTCTTCCTTCTGGGTTAGCAGCAGATCATGAGCAAACTATGATAGGGGATGGGGAGTTGCTGCTCTCATCAATTCTTTCTATTTCCTTACATCTTGTTGAACAGTCTAGATTAATCTTCTGATTGTCTTTTTTTTTTTAATTGTCTCTTTTCATCAGAGTCTGTGTGTGGTTGTAAAACTATTCTCCCCCACCTCAATAGTACATTGTTGTTGTTGTTGTTGTTGCTGCTGCTGGTGTTGCTACTTCTGTTGTTGTTGCTGCAGCTACTTAGGGGTTGTCTATACGAGGCAAAAAAAGTGGATTGCTCCACAGTAATGGCAGTTTGCAGCAGCTGCTATTTCTCTTAATAGCTTTGAGGGCAGATAGCAGGCATGCAAAACTATCTACTTTTGCTGTGCAAATTGGCATGCCTGTGAATCAAGATCACAGCCACGAGTTAATTACTCACATGTATACATACCTCAGATTGCTTCCACTGGACATTATATACACATGTGTGTGTGTTAAAAAAAAAAAAACCTATCCAAGGTGTGAAAGAGTGAATTTTTGCTTTAACAAAAAACATCCCCCCGTTTTATCACCTTAACGCTCGCTCACTAAGGTGAAAATCCAAGATGGCAGCTCTGGCCAATTGCCTTGTTAGCAAGCTCTGCCACCACACACATCTGACCAATCAGCTTTCAAGTTCTGCTCATATGGGGAAAGTGAATCAATGTGGTCACTTGTCCCAATGAGCAGGAATTCACATCCCCCCGCTGTTTAAAAATAAAATTCAGGAAAAGCTGCAAAGGCTTTTCTAATGTATTTTTTTGGCATTTTTTTCTCCCCTCCTTCAAAATACGGTGCAGTCATGCAGAATCTCATTAAGACAGATGGTTTTCTCCTTGCATTCTGTGAGGAGCATTTTCACCATTTAGACAACCTCTTAGATGTTAGATGAAAGGCAGTCTGAGGCTGTTGACACATTGCAGAAACAATGTAGTGTGACACCACTTTAACTGCCATGGATCTATCCTACAGAATCCTAGGATTTGTAGTTTTGTTAAGCACCAGACCTCTTTGGCAGAGAAGGCTAAAGACTTTGTAAAACTAGAAATCCCAGGATTCCATAGGATGATTCTACAGAAATTAAAGTGGTGTCAAACTGCATTATTTCTACAGTGTGGATGCACCCTTAGTAGGCAATGAAGAATATGGGCCAACATTTTAAACTCCTATGTAGCAGGCAAGTACAACACACTTTGCTCTGTGTTGTGAACAATTGTATCTGTTGAATTTGGCTTGTACAAATAAATCATAATTTTGTTCCAGTTCATGGGGGGCAGGGGGATTACTCGAAATGTGCTTTTTCTTCTTGTTCAAATTTGGTTTATGAAATTTAGGTGTGTGGGAAACCAAAACTGTCAAATTTCCTGTCCCTACCGGTACTAATTTTACCTGTCTGGTTCACAGTCCCAGTTTATCATACACTGTACCTGTTCACGCACTTCAGCCAAGCATCACCTGTCATCAGGTGGGATCTCAGTCTCAAATACATTTAGTAGAAATCCAGTTTTCACAGCATTTGTTTGTGAACTGTCAACAGGTATGGTGCACCTCAAAATTGAGTCTTCCTCTAGAATCTTCACACTGAGATACAACACTAACAGCCTGAGTTTGTAAAGCAATATTTAGAGGGAAGAGGATACTCTATGTCCTGACTTCATAGAATCATAGAGTTGGAAGAGACCTCAAGAGCCATCCAGTCCAACTGCCTGTCATGCAGGAATACACTGTCAAATCATTCCCAACAGATAGCCATCCAGCCTCTGTTTAAAAACATCCAAAGAACGAGACTCCACCACACTCCAAGGCAGTCTATTCCACTTCCTTACAGCTCTTACTGTCAGACCCAAAGAAACCAAGAAAACATAAATGCTTGAACAACTTGACTCCCCAGTGATAACAAGTGCTCTCTCCCTCTCTCACACACACACACCATTATGAAATATTTATCTGTAAACACATTCTATAAGGATTAAGCCCACTCTTTTCCTCTTTTCCAAGAAACTATCTTCTGATGCTCTAAATGTCATTTACCCTTATGGACCTCTTGGCCTCCCTCAGGCATGTTCCAAGAGTGGGAAAGGAACATAGTCGTTGCTAGGCAACTTTCCTTGCTAATTCTAGTCCCAACCCCTGAAGCTCAAAAAGAAGCATTGATGATTTTAAATCCTGTTTAACACCACTATACAAAAACACATTTTAGATCAGCAACCATTCAGCAGTGCCTACTCCAGAATTCACAGATGCTCCACTTTAATGTTTCCATAAGGGGAGGCTGCAGGAAACCTGAGAATCCAGAAGGGATGCTCATTAACCTTGCACTCTCATATGGTTTCCCTGAAGTGTTTAAAAGACTACTATTCCAGATGGACACTTAATAACTGATGTGTCACAACTGATACATTTTAGTTGCTCTTTAAGTCATCTGAACAGAGCTCAGTTTTCATCGCCCCCCCCATTCCTAAGGGTACCCGTTTCCCAGAAACGTAAGCACCAGAGTGTATGTAAGTGTCAATAAGCATATACATTTGTAATCCACAGACACAGTAATACAGGGAGTAAACAGAGAAAATGGGTTTTTAGTTGGGTACAAAAACAGAGGTTGTCATGTTGGGCCAAACAAAATCCATACTCCACAGGTAGACTACACCATTATTAGGAGCACATAGAATTCCAAAGTAGTGTACAAGCTTTCAGGTTCTTTGGAACTCTTCATCAAACTGGAGAGAGAGAAAAAGTGAGAGAAGAGGCATGAAAATCCACAATTTTGGCTGTGTATTTAAGACATAACTTCTGCAGTTAAACTCTACGCCCTCTAACATTTCACAGGTGTCCAAGTGGGGAACTGGGGCTTTGTACTTTGCCTCAGGCATGAAAATGTCCTGGGTCAGCCTGACTTAGTGACTAGAAGACAAGTAGAATGATTTCACATTTAGGACTTTACCAGACTACCGTCCATTAATGTTCTTTTGCCAATGTATTTTGCTGCATTTTTATGCAGGGAAAAGACACCCCCCCCCACCAGACCTTACCTTGTTCATGTTAAAGAGGCAGCCCAGACACGAAGGGATAGTGAATGGAGCTCTATTTACTTCCTGGTTTCAAATCTCACTGATTCTTGCAAGAAGACGTGAAGTGCGGCAAATTAAAAAATTAAAGTAAAATAAAGAGGCAAAATGTAAACATAAGCACAGGAACACATTTTAAAAGTCCCAAGTAAACCAGGGAGGTAAAAAAAAAGTGTCCCTACCTGGCTGTCCTGATCTCACCTGGAAGTGTTCTGGCACTGACACTCTATTCATGAGAAGAAAATGGTGCGGAGTTTCAAATGCCAGCAATGCTGGCAAAAAAGCACCATGGGAAATCAATTGATGGCTTGGGCCATCAATAAAAAGTACGCCTTATTAACAGCACACGAGCATGAAAGTATGTCATCATCTGGTATGCATGCCCTTTCACAATCATTAGACATCCTTATGATGCCATATTTGTCACATCTGATAAAGTCCTTAGACAGGAAATTAGCTGGCTAAGTGTCATGGGTATGTCTCCTACCACCAGGCAGATCCATTAAGAACTCTTCAGTGACATGAAAGGGTTAATGTTGGCCTATTTATTTATTTATTTGTAGAATTTATAGGCCACCTTTTCCCCAAAATGAAGCCCAAGGCAGCTCACAAAACAATTAAAATCACAATTAATTCCAATTTAAATTAATTAAAAACATACAAAGTAAAAAAAATATATAGAAACAAACACTACATAGACACACAACCTGATAAAAATTTAGTGGGCCTTTTTAGTAGTTTCACTTTAGCATAGGTATAGACTGGAAGCAGGAAATGGACTATCCTGTTAGCAAATTGTTTGTCCAGTTCTCACAACTATTAGGATGGGAGATGAATCACACTTGTGCATTTTTATTGCTAAATTGCTCAGTTTTCTGACTTTCACAGAGTTTCTAAGCATGATACCTGGTGCCCATTTGCACCTTTATGTGGCCCAGATTTCAAACTGTCACACTTTTGATTGTCACAGCCTCACTTGCTGGAGAGAGCGGCTGGAAATGTCATCCTGATGCACCCCAATCACCAGCAGCGTCACTCGGAGTGACTCCAGGCTGTTAAGTTAAATTGTGGGGTCAGGGCAGATGACACTTAATTACTTAGTTACTTGGATAACACTTAGTAACTAAGTGGACAATGTGGGATTTTGGCAAATATTTATTAGCTGTTTTATCCTTGCTAGGCCTGATGCTAGTGTTGAGAAATGTAAAGGCATGCAACATTTTTAAGCCGATTGGTCAGTGAACAAGATCTTTTCAGTTATTTGTAGTTTCCTTCAATTCTGTAATACAGGAGCAAGGATTTTTTAAAAGAAAAAGAAAACAGCAATAAAACAATAATTGATCTCTTGGGTATACGAATGATCCTCTGTAGAGGGCATTCATGAGTGTTACAAGCAACCTATATTTTTTAGGAAAGAAATCATATTCTCAGTGGTACTGAACAATGAATAATTGCCCAAGTTATCTGTGTCAGAATAGCTTATTATTTAGAAAGATGAAGTCTCTCTCCCAGAGGTCAGCCATGGCCCTGTAAATGAGAGCATCAAACATTACCATATATAATTAAACCACACACATTATTTGGGCATGGTCCTTAATTTCTTAGATGTTCCAAATGAAGCATTCCAATTCTGTTTACTGGTGAATGCTAAGGCAATACAGAAGTTCACCATGCCCTTGGATTTAAAGAGTGGGGAGGTATTGAAGTTAATGATTCTTAAAGTACTTTGGGTAAGCAGAAATAAAAACAAAAACCTGTGAGGATGTTTCCATTCTAGAAATAGACTTCTTATCAGATGTATACATATGTACACATGCACATACATACGTATGTACATACATATATAAATGCATATGTTTGAAATAAGTTGCCATACTCCTAGTAATACCCTTTCAAAGCTGGATTGTACCCAGCACTTTTGGTATTCTGGTTTCAGCTGAAATAACATGCCATCACGTGTAGTAGCACTCACACATGGCTCTCTTTCTCTCTCTCTCTCTCTCTCTGGCTTTTCTTCGCAAACAAAGATTCAGGAAGGACTCATCCCGCGCTTTCTGCAAGCACGCTGATGACTAAAAAGGCCAATCCGAGATAAACAAGTCCGGTTGCAAAAAGCACAGCAGAAGGTCTCCTTGGGTGATGTTTTTGGGTTGTGATTCTTTCTGCGTTGTCGTTTCTCTTCAAGACTTGTTCGTCGTGAGTTCTCAAATAAGGCTGCAGCATTGTGGATAGTGCGTCTCCATGCCTCGACACAGAAGAAACACACTAAACAAAGATACATTGAAAGCTTGAGCTGTCACTGAGCAAAATCCTGTTCTTGTTCTATCGTTCCCCTGCTTCCCACTTCTCTTATTATGGTCTGGTTTTGAAACATTTTTGAAGGCAATCTGTCTAGCTTTTTTTTTTTTTTAATGTAGTCCACTTCACTAAACCAGGTTGAATAATTTCACACCCATCTAATTCAATTCTGGCCCAGTCCAGATCACTCTGAATTAGCACAATTTGGTTCACAAATCCAATTCAGCTGAATCAGTTGCACAGCCCTAGCAAAATCTATAGATTTGGCCCTCCATATCCATGAATTTTTAAACCATGGATTCAACCAACCATGGCTTGAAAATATCCCCCCTCGGAAAAAAAAAATCTCCAAAAGCAAACATTCCTGTTCACCATTTTATATAAGGGAAACCATTTTACTTCATCATTGTATATAATGGGGCTTCAACATCTATGGATTTTGGTATCCACGTAGGGGTCCTGGAACCGAACCACAGCAGATACCAAGGGCCCACTGTAATTAGCGTTATAGAAATAGAGGGGAAATCTGTCAGATTCACTTTTTCATCACTTGTTTTAAAATTTCAAGTTTTTTGTATGCCAAATCTGCACCAGCTATATTCATTAGATACAGCTACTTCTGGAACAGAGAAAAACATGTTGCATCAACCTTTCATACAGCTGTTTAAGGTGAGGAGGCTCTTAGATAAAGTGTAATGAACCCCAATTAAGTGTTAACATGAGTGGACAAGTTTGGCTGGTCAGGGACTTCACCTTTGATCCCAAATCAACATGACTATAAGTCCACTTCTGGTTTCTTCTGAGGCAAAACAAGGTGTGTGGGCATGTGCATTATTCTAAAAGTGAATTTCACTTCTTGGAGGCTTCCAGGGGAGGGCAATGAAGATGGTGAATGGTCTCAAAACCAAACCCTATGAGGAATAGTCAATAGGTTGGGTATATTTAGCCTGGAGAAAAGAAGACTGAAAGTTCATATGCCAGCCATCATTAAATATCTGAATGGCTGTCATGTGGAAGAAGGAGTGGGCTTGTTTTCTGCTGTTCCAGGAGATAGGACCCAAAGCAATTGAATCATATGACAAGGAAATTCTGGCTAAACATTAGGAAGAACTTTCTGTCAGTAATAACTGTTTGACAGTGGAATGGACTAGCTTGGAAGGTGATGTGTCACATGTTGGAGGTTTTTAAACAGTGGTTGAATGGTCATCCCAAACAGCTTAGGTTTGGTCTAGATTGCTCACAGAATTCTGATTCTATGATCCAGATGTGTATTTTTTAAATTAAAAATGTGTCAGTGGCCTTATGATCTGGGGGCTCACATATGGCCTGGGGCTGCATATAGTGTATGAATTACATGTTGGCCATGTCTACTTTTGGAAGATAATATAAGCCTATACGGAATGGATGTTTCTTTGCATTACTATGACAAAGCTCAGGAGAGAGGATGAAAAAAAAAAAAAACAGATACAAAACATTACAAGGATAGATATGACATATAGTTGACCTAACCTACTATGTCTGTAAAAGGTTTAATTCATCCTTTCCAAAAATGTCAACAAGTTTTACAATTGTTCTAACACTGGCTTGCGTTCCTGAGAGCTGTGTGAAAACAGCATGGACAAACACACTCCAATATCCCTTGCTTCAGTTTTTTTTTAACAAAAACACACACACAAATAAATAAATTACAAAATACAAAGCAGAACTACCAGTCTCTATAGGAAGTCCTACCCCACTGATTGTTCTGACTGTAGAAATTAGGAAATTACAGCCACTAAATGAAGGGATTATCAAACCTTCTCCTTTAACATGCTGAGAAACCTGTTCTTCAGAAGTCCAAACAAATACCCTTTCACAGCCACTTAATGCTGTTTGTCCCCAAACAATACTGATTGATTTTGTTTAGTCCTGCAAATACAAATTATCCTGTAATCATCTTGGCCTGCAAGACATGCTTATGTTTCACTTGTTTTTGTTTTAAGTGAGGCCATGATTGCAATGAAAAATGGGAAAGGGTTTAAGGCAACAACTTTTCTGGGTCATAGGACATGTATCAACTGTAATTAATGGTTTTGTTGTTTTTTAAATAAAAAAGGTAGTGGATTTTGTTAGATAGAAGAATTGAGGGTGAATACAGAAATCAAATAAATCACATTGTTACTTTCTGCTAAATTGCTGCTTCAGGGTTCCTCCATGAAGATCTGTTGGTCTATAGGATAGTTTGTTTTCATGCCAAGCAAGAACACACAGCAGGACACTAAAGACATGATTTCCTAACTACATATACGGTAGTTCTCTACAACTGGCAGTTTAGTTGTTTAGCATCAGTCTCTGTTCTGGAAGATGAAATTGCATGGACAATTACCCACCATTTTTGAATAGCAAAGAATATCCTCTAGCAGCTACAGAAATGAGTGGGGCCCAAATTCCCAATGTTTCATATTTATTTTTGATTTGTTACTATTCATTCTAAATACTTTCCTCACAGTTTCTGGGTCCAGTGTGTAAAACTGGTACACGTAATTGCTCAGTAAGGATGACTGATTTCATCCTGACAGCTCATCTATATATGAGAGAAACCAAGGGCATGTCTAAATGGTAAAAATACTCCTCATAGAATTTGAGGAGAATACAATTTGTCTAAATGGCATCCTGCATCAATCCGCTGTATTCAGGAGCGGGGATAATCCATCAAGAACTCTGTAGGAAAAGCCTTCATGGCTTTTCCTGTATTTTTAAAAAAGCTCCATGGGGAATGCACATTTTCACTTGGTGAGGCAACTGATTTGCATCAATTTGCATTCCTGATAAGAGCAGAAGTGTAAAGCTGATTGGTTGGACATGCACAGGGGGCAAAGGTTGCTAACAAGGCAAGTGCCTGGAACCACCATGATGGATGTTCATCATAGTGATTGTGTGCCAAGGCAACAAACCAGTCTTTTTTCCCCGTATTTATTTAGGCAGAATAATTTTTGCACCTTAGATATGCTCTTTTTTTAAAAAAAGAAAAAGAAAACTGTTCCGTGGCAGCAACTTGAGGTAAATGAAAACACAAGTAATTCACTTGCACACACACCCTCATCTTGATTTGCAGGTATGCCTGTTGGAACAGCAAAAGCAGATAGATTCACATGCCTGTGATTTTGCCAAATAACCATTAAGACAAATAGAAGCTGCTTCAGATTGGTGTTAGTCTGCATCAATCCACATTTCCCCGCTCATATAGACAAGTCCCAAATCTTGATTTAGGAGAGAAACTGAACCTGATAGATTTGTCCATCTAGACTCAGACTTGAGGGCACTTCTTTCAGAGTCTAGGGACTTGACTACACTGGTGGGAAACACCACCTCTATCTTGTCACCATGGCAGATGTTTTTGAACTGCGGGGACCCCATAAATGCCACACTCACCGGGGCTTGTCCAATAGTAGATCAGAGTATCCTGTCATACTGTAATCCATGTTGGAGTAAAAGAGAAGTCCTATGCTGATCACATGTCCTATATGTCATATTATTTCTAGACACACAGTCAGGGCTGCTCCATTTTTGTTTTTGTTTTCCTGTTCGCTTGTGCATGTGAATATACCGTATGTAGTCTCAGAGTACTGCACTACTGCATAAGCAGAAATACACTTATCCAGATATACACACGATTGATTTTTTTTTTTAAAAAAAATCTTTAAAGAGCTAGAATAGAGTCCTGTCCACTAGAAATCCTGCCCCTGGCATCATACCAAAGCCAAGCTGTGACCACCACATTGCCAATAATCCAGGCTTTCACCTAAAATTCAGAGTAAACAGCAAACCTTTCAGACCTGAAGTTTCCTGAGGAAACCCCAATGAAGATATGACTGGTCAAAAAAATGGTGTGGTAACTGTACTGTGACTACAGGGTGAATACAGGGATTTTGCCCATGTTGATAAGCTCTAGGACAGCCTTTCTCGATCTTTTTATCCTGGAGAAACCCTTGAAATAATTTTCAGGTCTCAGGGAACCCCTGCATAAACATTATTCTATATACTGCTATTGCTTTCCCCCCACAAACACAATCTCTTGTGGAACTGCTAGCAACCTTTTTTGTGAACCCTAGGGTTCCAGGGACCCCTCATTGAGAAACACTGCTCTAGGGTTTTATCCCTATATCTTTAACACGTATGTGGCAGTCAGGTGCACATGGTCCTCTCCCCCCAATGGGAATGCTGTACTTAATGAGCTTAGCCCACTGAAATGGCTGAACATTTTTTCAGTGCCTTTTTTTAAAAAAGAGTTTACCCAAAAGTTACAGGTTTCTTCATATTTCAGTTGGAAAGAAATTGAAGTTTAGACAGGTTTAATCCAGGACAAAGCATCAGTGATAGATTTATTTCCCCATTCTTTGGAGATTATCAGATGTGGCTAATGTGGTGCCAGAATAAGGACAGCGGAATGCAAAAGGATGCCAATACAACACACTACCATCCTTTTGCATTCCGCTGTCATTATTCTGGCATTTCTTTTTATTGATGGACTGAGCCGTGAATAGATTCCCTGTCCTCTTTTGGTGCTGGCATTGCTGGCGTGTGAAATCTTGGGCCATTTAACTCACGTGCATGCAGCATCAAGGGCTGGTCCAGCACGAATGCTTCCAGGTGAGATTGTGACATCCAGGTAAGTGACATACTTTTTCAAACCTCCCCTGGTTTACTTGAAGTTTTAAAGTGTGTATGTGGTTTTTTGGTCACTCTTTGTGTTTTATTTTTTAATTTTATGTCTGAATTTTCCACAGGATGAAGTCCTGTGAAGTCTATCTTCAAAAAAGGAAAAAAAGAGGACCCCAACAATTATCGTCCAGTTAGTCTGGCATCAATACCAGGGAAGATTCTAGAGCAGATCATCAAACAGAGAGTCTGTGAACATTTAGAAGGCAATGCCATAATCACAAAAAGTCAACATGGGTTTCAGAGAAACAAGTCATGCCAGACTAATCTGATCTCTTTCTTTTTGATAAAATGACCAGCTTGGTAGATGAAGGGAACTCTGTGGATATCGTATACCTTGATTTCAGTAAGGCCTTTGACAAGATTCCCCATGACATTCTTGCAAACAAGCTTGTAAAATGTGGGCTAGACAAGTTAACTGTTCAATGGATTTGTAATTGGTTGACCGGCCGAATCCAAAGGGTGCTCAGCAGTGGCTCCTCTTCGTCTTGGAAAGATGTGACCAGTGGGGTGCCACAGGGTTCTGTCCTGGGCCCAGTGCTATTCAACATCTGTATCAATGACTTGGATGAGGGAATTAGGGGCATACTTACCAAATTTGCAGATGACACCAAATTAGGAGGAGTAGCTAATACCCTAGAGGACAGGATCAAAATTCAAAATGACCTGGATAGACTGGAGAGCTGGGCCAAAGCTAACAAAATGAAATTCAATATGGAGAAATGTAAGGTACTGTACTTAGGGCGGAAAAATGAAAAGCATAGATATAGGATGGGGGAGACCTGGCTGAACGAGACTACGTGCGAAAGGGATCTAGGAGTCCTAGTAGACCACAAGTTGAACATGAGTCAACAGTGTGATGCGGCAGCTAAAAAGGCCAATGCAATTTTGGGCTGCATCAATAGAAGTATAGTGTCTAGATCAAGGGAAGTAATAGTGCCGCTCTATTCTACCTTGGTCAGGCTCACCTAGAATACTATGTCCAGTTCTGGGCACCACAATTCAAAAAGGATATTGACAAATTGGAGTGTGTCCAGAGAAGGGCGACTAAAATGGTGAAAGGTCTGGAAACCATGCCTTATGAGGAGAGACTTAGGGAGCTGGGTATGTTTAGCCTGGTAAAAAAATGGTTGAGGGGCGATATGATAGCTCTGTTTAAGTATTTGAAGGGGTGTCACGTTGAGGATGGAGCAGGCTTGTTTTCTGCTGTTCCAGAGACTGGAACACAGAGCAATGGATGCAAGCTCCAGGAACAGAGATTCCACCTCAACATGAGGAGGAACTTTTTGACAGTAAGAGCTGTTCAGCAGTGGAACACACTCCCTCAGAGCATGGTGGGGTCTCCTTCCTTGGAGGTCTTTAAACAGAGGCTGGATGGCCATCTGTCAGGGATGCTTTGATCGTGATTTCCTGTTGGCAGGGGGTTGGACTGGATGGCCCTTGTGGTCTCTTCCAGCTCTACAATTCTATGATTCTATGAAATGAAGGGGGTTCCATTCACTTCTCCTTCATGGTCAGGGAAGCCTTTGCTGGGATTAGAGGTAAGTGGGGTGTTTTTTTGTTTTGTTTTTTTGCTGGCATAAAAATGGCTTTTTAATGCCAGTAATACAACATTTAAAGGGGATCATCTGATAAAGTTCTTTGTGAACATGTAGTGCTTTTTACTAGCATAGGCTGGTTTACCAGCTGCAGGTACTACTGCTCTTAGCTTCAGTATGGTATTCTCTTTAGCCAGTGGGCACCAGGGCAGCTGTCCCTCAATCCACTCAATCCACTTTGGCAAGTTCCTTTCCATTCTGAAGAGCTGCTGTTATTCTGTGAAGCTTCTCAGAGCTGCAATTAGTTTTTTCAAAGGTAGAACTTCCTGTTCCCAATTGCAGGGATCCCCATGGAGGCAGAGGCAATGCCACTACCAGATATACCTGCTAGTTGTAATCATTCCTTAATCGACATGAAACTTAAAGAAAGTTAAGGGAGAGACCTGGCTGAATGAGACTACTTGTGAAAGGGATCTAGGAGTCCTAGTAGACCACAAGTTGAACATGAGCCAACAGTGTGATGCTGCAGCTAAAAAGGCCAATGCGATTTTGGGCTGTATCAATAGAAGTATAGTGTCCAGATCAAGGGAAGTAATAGTGCTGCTCTATTCTGCCTTGGTCAGACCTCACTTAGAATACTGTGTCCAGTTCTGGGCACCACAATTCAGAAAGGATATTGACAAATTGGAGCATGTCCAGAGAAGGTCAACTAAAATGGTGAAAGGTCTGGAAACGATGCCTTATGAGGAGAGACTTAGGGAGCTGGGTATGTTTACCCTGGAAAAAAGACGTTTAAGAGGCGATATGATAGCCCTGTTTAAGTATTTGAAGGGATGTCACGCTGAGGATGGAGCAGGCTTGTTTTCTGCTGCTCCAGAGACTGGAACACGGAGCAATGGGTACAAGCTCCAGGAACAGAGATTCCACCTCAACATTAGGAGGAACTTTTTGACAGTAAGAGCTATTTGGCAGTGGAACAAACTCCCTCGGAGCGTGGTGGGGTCTCCTTCCTTGGAGGTCTTTAAACAGAGGCTGGATTGCCATCTGTCGGGGATGCTTTGATCAAGATTTCCTGCGTGGCAGGGGGGTTGGACTGGATGGCCCTCGTGGTCTCTTCCAACTCTGTAATTCTATGATTCTATGATTCTATCTCTGGGATGAGGAACAACAACAACAACAAAAAAAGATGCTCTAGAATGAGCCCAGGTGTTTCACAGCAGTTTAGATTTTCAAAGCAGCTGAAGATAGATGATTTGCTTACCACTAAATAATCTGTAACTAAACTGAACTCTATTCCTACTTTGAAGAAATATTTACTGTGAGATTCTGAGGAGCTCCAAGGCTGCATTTACATGGCAGGTTTTATTACGATAAATTGTGCTTTAGCGCTTTCCCACATCAGTGGTGGGTAGTTTACACAGTATATGGAGGAAACAGCTATATTTTGTTGCTCTTTGATTTTTCCTCTTTGAGATTCACACAGCCAAATGTGGTGGGGGCGGGGCCAAGCATTGGAGAGGAGACAAAGGAATACCATAGGAATGTCTGCCCTGGCCCCAAATCCGTGTGCTCAACAGTTGATGGACAAAGAATGTCACCCTTTGCCTCTCCCCCCCCCCGAGCTCCCTGCTCACAAATCAAACTCCAAATGGAAGGTTTTTTTCTTGCTTAACAGCTGATTGACAAAAGGGACAGATACAGGACAGAATAAATTGAGTGAAATTCTGGATTTCCATCCTTTCAGAACAGGGGTGAATAGTTCTTAAGATTTATGGCTAATTTGGATGAGTTTCGGAAGACAAAGGTGGGGGGGATGGCCAGGAAGCTCTATCATTATCATTAAAGCCAGGCAGAAGAGGAGAGGAGAGTACCTTCATCTTCAAAAAAGGAGGGAGACCATGGAGGAGATGAATAATTAAGTGGGAAGGAAAGCAGCCGTACACACACACACAAGCAGCTGGCTAGGATTCCTTTGCTCTGCAGTGATTTTCCCATGCTAAATGCAAGCCGGTTGGCTGGATGTTTAAAGCAAGCAAGGATTTTAAGATTTCCTGAGTCTCCCTCCTGGCTCCACATCTAGCCAGTCCACCCCTTCATCATAAGAACCAATCACATTGCAGCTCTGCTGCAACTGTATTGGGAAGATTGCTGGTAATTCACACGGACTTGCCGTTCACACTAGCAATAATGCGCTAAGTCACTCTACTTTTCAAATAAACTTGCAAAAGTAGCGACATCCCTTGTCATGCTACATTTGGGTATTTTGACTTCCCCCCTGCTGAATGAGGCAATACTGTGGCTCTATCTGTGGGAACAATGAGCAATCTTAGCAGTATATTTAGGGGAATATTTGCCCGTGTAAACACAGCCCTAATGTCTGTGCTCTTCTTACGCTTTTCAACCAGCACAGATGCTCACAGTAATGATTCCTCTTTGGGGTCAAGTGAGATTTTATTATTGAACTCCCCATTATATAAGGAAAGTATTTCTCAGCAGCAGCAGCAACAAGAGCCCATGCTAGACTTTGTTGCATGTCAGTTCATCTTGACTGCTTGAACAGTTATTCTTGAACAGTTAATTAAAACAAACATCCAGGTAACCAACACTAAACAATTTTTGCTGCTTTTGTGCTGAAACACCTTGAAGAGCTCCAAAGTTTAGCAAATTGCTCTGTCCCCATGTTCCATCAGAGGAAAATGAAGTTTAATGAATGGGATAGGTGTGAGAATGGACTGAGACAAGGCCATCCTTTACAAAGAGCAGGAAATGGAAACTACTCAAACTTTACAAACACACCAAAATATGCTCCATATTACATCCAGAATGATCAATAGACTTGAAACTCATAAAGAGTGGCAACATTTTCTTTCAGTAAGATCTTGAGAGTACACCTATATTCTATTGATATTGCTGCCATAGAATGGCTCCCCATCCCACCTATTTATAAGAGTCCTAATCACTCTGGTCCCTGAATTTTGGTATCATGGTTTTGGAGGTGCCTGGGGGTTTACAAAAATACAGTTCTCCCTCCACATTCGCGAATTCGACATTCGCGGTTTCGAGTATTCGCGGTTTTGGGAGGGCCCCCCAGGACCCCCCCAAAACCACGACACGGGGCCTCCAGAGGCCCCGTGAAAGCCCTGGGAGGGCTGGGAAGGCCTCCGTGGGGCCTCCGGAGACCCTCCGAAGGCCACGCGAAGGCCCTGTGGGGGAGTGGGGAGGGCTGGGAGGGCCTCCACGGGGCCTCCGGAGGGTCTCCGGAGGCCCCGCTAAAGCCCTGGGGGGGAGTGGGGAGGGCAGGGAAGGCCTCCGCGGGGCCTCCGGAGGGTCTCTGGAGGCCCCGCTAAGGCCCTGTGGGGGAGTGGGGAGGGCCGAGAAGGCCTCCGCGGGGCCTCCGGAGACCCTCCAGAGGCCCCGCGAAGCCCCTGTGGGGGAGTGGGGAGGGCAGGGAAGACCTCCGCGGGGCCTCCGGAGGGCCTCCGGAGGCCCCGCGAAGGCCCTGGGGAGGCGGGGGAACGCGACTATGGGGCCTCCGGAGGCCCCATGGTCGCTATGGCAGGGAAGGGGGGGCAAACAGTATTCGCGGTTTTTTCACATTCGCGGGGGTCCGTGGAACGTAACCCCCGCGAATGTGAAGGGACGACTGTACAGTCTTGAGGGCATGTGCACCTAAATATTGAGTAGTGGCAGTTTTCTCACACTTGCAGATACACTGATGAATGGGGCCCACATACTTCAGGCTTCATTGAGTATCCTAACAATAAGCCGTGTGTCAGGCCACCACAATCCTAAGCAAGAGAGGAAATAAGCCATTAGTTAAAAGGTACTCAGTAGCCAGACAATAACATACAGGGTAAAAAAAATGCTAAGAGAAGCATCACCTACTCTGCCTCCTCGCTTGCCAACATGTACTGCCTTTTTTGTTATCAAATCTTAAGTGTATTTTCATTCTTATGCCTTATTTTCCACCTGTGGAAATAATTCTCTCTTTGTGACATCATAATCATGGCTAGTTGTTAAGGTACAGATGGAGGATTATCTGTTTCACTAAGAGCCATGCTTAACATTTCACTTTTAAAGGCTTACAGAAGAAAGCCTTCTAATTTTTTAAAATCTGAGACTGTGGGTTACAAATGGGAGCCTATATATTGCATGTATTTATCAGGAACCTGCTGTTAGCCCTTCTATTGATTTGATCCTATTAAGTCTCACAAACAAAGCAGGTTTGATGTAGGTCCACATTGTAGGTGGCAAATAATAACTACAAGAGAAGAAGCAGAGCTAATATTATTCTGGGGAAGTTAGACTTCACGTATGAAGGAAGGCACAAGAGGGCCAGTATGGTATAGTGGTTTGAGTGCTGGATTATAACTCTGGAGAGCTGGGTTCAAATCCTTGCTTAGTCATGAAAACCCAGTATGTGACCATGGGGAAGTCACACTCTCTCAGGCTCAGAGAAAGACAAAGGCTACTCCCTCTGAACAAATCTTGCAAAGAAAACCCCATGAAATGGCCTTAGGGTCACCATAAATTGGAAACAATGTGAAGGCCCACAACAACAAATGAATCATTGCATAAGAAAAAATAAAATAAAAAAATAAGGAACAGATCCCTCTGGGAATGCAGTGTGCTGGAAGCGAAGAGGCATCAACACTTCTATAAAGTGATTAGTGAGAGGGGAGTCTAGATAATGCCTGCTCTTTGTTTCTCCTCTCCTAACTTTCTTTGGTCTATGTACTCAAGTCTTTTGCTTCCTTCACTTTTCACTTCTTCAAGAAGCTAGCTGGTCTCTTTGTTCCTTGGGAGATCAACTTCTTTTGTCTGCCTCTTTTTCTTTATCCTAAGATGGATTTCCGGAGGCAATAAACATGTTTTCTTTTTCTTTTTCTTTTAACCTTACAAGAGCATCCAGAGTAATAATTTCTGTTTCTACCAGAGCTCATATTACACCAATGTATCTGCACTTTGGTAAATATAGATACTAATTATGGACAGACTCAGAGAAATAACGAGACCACTCACAGATATATGGGGTATAATAAAGGGTCTTTATTTATTACCTTACCTATTTAATTCCCTTTAATTCTTCAGCAGGGGGAGGCAACCTAGTGTGGGAGCAGCTAGGGCGGATTGTCCCTCCTGGACATCTGCCCCCAGCTTCCCCTGGTGAACACCTGAGCCCTGTTGAGCAACCCCATGACCTGTGGTTGCTCTCTAGCCAGCTCGTGTCTGGAAGGTCAATCCGACAGTCCCCCACCCAAGCCGTACGCGTTAAGGTATGGGAATTATCCATCAGGCTAACCCCAAGGTAGGTCTCCTTCTGTTCTCCCAGATCGTACGGCCTAAGGAGACCCTTCCAGAGACCATTCCTTCACCGAAATCGGTGCCGTAGGTTCACACCATAAACTACGCCTCCCCCTTTTCTGCCATAGATAAGGGGCAAGCGTCCGCTTAGTCCCTTATTCCCCACTGGGCATCTAACAAGCTCCTCAACCCCTGCTGAAGATCTTCCAAGAAAAGAATATTACCTGCATCAGAAAGGTGTACCCCATCAGCTCGGTAGAGCTCGGGCCTTTCAAATTTTATGTCTGGATGAGGTAAATAAAATCTACCACCCTCGGCCAAGAATGGGCGTCTAACCCCTTGATAGGGGATACGAAAACCAAACTGAAAGCCCCGTGATAAATAAGTGGCTGTCCGCTTGTTGGGGTATAGGGCAAGCCACCTGACTATCACTTCCAGCTTAATTGGACTGGGGCCCTTTTTGAGGCTGGCCTGGAGTGCCACCGCCTCTGCCTGCTCCCCCAGCCCCTTTTGCCCCTCTAAACTGTCCTTTACCCCATGGGCAGTTGCGAAAGGAATGCGAAGCCCCGCAGATAGAGCACTCATGGCTAAACCTGCAGGGCTTCCATGAGCAGGACCCGTGGGAACTAAATTCCCAACATAACAACTTCTGACTGATGTTTGAACTAACTTGGGGTTCAGCCGCATTTGTACCCGAAGTCTTAATTAAATGGCCACTATGGGAGCACTCCCCCTGGATGGGCCGAGCTGGGGTCATGAGCTGCATCCATAGTTGTGGGTGCATCATATCCCATCGAAGGGACGGGTAGATTGCTACCCACATCTGGAAGGCCTCATCATACAGCAGCCATGCCGGACCAGCAAAGTCTACATAGGCCCTGTGTATAATATCCATATATTGAAACAAGGCTGCTGCCCTATATGGTTGAGCTTTTGCAATTACCCCAGCTAATATTAAGAAGCCCAAGAGCCAATTCGTCCAGGTGCGTTCCACCTTCCTCTTTTTTATTTTCTCTTTTTCTTTCTCATCCAGATCCTCTTTATTCTTCTTCTCCATCTCACAATTCAGAAGGGAGAACACATCAACATATTCTCCCCTCAGCATCTTGTCCCTAGTGGACTGGAGTAAGTGATCGCCCAAAGGGAGAGACATCTCGCCAAGGGTATCGCTGCATATGCAACTGTATCGTATCCTATACTATGGGAGGGGCCTGCTAGAGCCCAGTCATTTGCTTGCAGACCGCCAAACCCTGGATTGACCGAACCCCATGGGGACCACTGCGGTGGGGCCCAATTGAGGACCTGTTGAGCCATTGGCCTGTGATCCCGCTCCATGAACTAGGTGAGATGCAGGCCACCCTCCCCATGGCCACAAAGGCATCATAGCAGGAGAATTTGAATCAGGACACTCACCAGCCGGCGTTGAAATCTCCATTGGCTCCGGTTCCCCTCCAGGATCGGTCAGTGGAGCGGCACCCTCATCAGGCAGCCGAGAACCGGATGCATCGTCTCCCTGGATCCTCCATTCCAGAGCATCTAGTTTGATTGGTTAGCTTCTTTTTCCCCGGGTGTCCTCCCTTCTGCCCTGTGTCACCACCTTTTATGCCCTGTAACCTCTCCAATTGTTGGATTCGCTCCATAATTGCCTGCCAGGGGATTTCCTCTTCCTCATCGCTCAATGGAGGTGGTGGGGGAGGCGCAGGATGCTTAGGAGCCGGGCCTTTGCCCTTACTTCTCGGTTTGCCCTTTTTAGGAGCCATTCCCCCTGGCTTGAAAATCTAAAGTGGGCAGGAGATTTGATCTGATGCACGGGTAATTGGGGTATAGAATCCAAAGCAATCTACCCCGTAGAAGGGGTCCCTGACTCGGGGTTCCACCCATGAGGTGCAAATCTCCTAACTCTACCAAATTTTTGCTATATTATTATTATTATTATTATTATTATTATTATTATTATTGAATATTGTACCACTCTAGCCACTCAATCCTCCCAGGCAGGCCTGAACCAGTTCCCACTAGGCTGCAGCCTGCAGCCCCCACTCCCTGTCTTAGGCCAACCTATTGCTTTCCCAAGGCCCACCAGTCCTGAAGGCCTGTCGATTATCTCGGGCCTACAAGGCCCAATCGCCCTCAAGGCCTACCCGGCCCCCAAAACCCTTGGTAGCAAGGCCTTACTAGGTCCAGGAACCCCTCCTATAACTGACCACCCCAGCAGGGACAACTGGGCCTGTAACCCACCCATCAATCATAGGCCTGCATGCCTCAATCCACCTGAACCACCTCAGGCCTACCAGGCCAACCAAGGCCCATCTGGGCCCATGAGAACACCAGCCGTCTCCCCCTTGGGGTCCCCCGCTGGCGATATTCCCAGCTGCCACTACGCCATGTCTATAGTCTGGGCCCCAGCCGCCAATACCACCATGTAGTAAGACCACTCACAGGCCTGACTGCGTCCCCGCTCTGTTAGGGCCTCCCAACCACCCAAGTGATTGAATTGTCGGCAGCGAGGTGTGAAGAACGCGGCCGGAAGATCCCTGCCCACCACCTGGCTGTGTGGCAATTATTCCTCTTCCGATCCCCTCACCGCCCTGGGGACCCTGTATGGCCCAAAGGCCGACGGCCCGAAGGCCACTTGTGGCCGCAGCAAAAGCGAGAGTCCCAGCTGTTCCTCCACTCACGCTCTGCTCTGCCACCAGTCAGGAGAGTACAAGGCCAACCGCTGCTGCTAGTCAGTCACTTTCTCCTTTCAGCTTGCTGCCAGATCGCTGCTCGCCAAATTGGGAAAGAGGCAGGAGCTCTGGGCATGGAGGCTTAAACAGCCTCTCTCCCCCGCCCATCACCCAGCGTCACCAGCGCTTGCCAGTGACGCAAGCAGCAGGTCTCCTTCTCTGCTGCTGCCCATAAATGGGCTTCCCCTCCGGAGGCTGTGCGGCCATCGGGGGAGCCGAGATGCTTCAACACACAGTGACAGATTAACCAGTGTAAGGGTCACCGTGATTAACCACCTAGATGACTGCATGCTAGCATCTCAGCCATTTCAGAAAGACAGCAAGAATATGGAAGGTCTTCTACCAGGCCTGGTTCCAGCTTTGGTAGGCTCTCTTGAACACCATTGTGGCAACATGGTTGAGGAACTTGCTAGCAGCCACTAGGTTTCTATATAGCTGCAGCCCCAGTCCCTGGAGGTCAAAAAACAGGAGCCCAGCTAACATGCAAGGCCAACAAGGGTGCTTTCTATGGCATAGTGGAAGAGACAGCATAGGGTGAGCTTGTGTCTGATGGGAGTAAGGCTGACTGTTTGTGTGAACTGGAGGAAGGCTTGCTTGCTTCTGTGCTTATTAGTGCTCTATTGTTCTTCAGTTCCATTTGTGGTTTGGTGAGCTTGTGTCTGTTGGGTTAAGGCTGCTTGTTTGTGTGAGCTGAGTGGAGGTGTGCTTGTGTTCTCATTAGTGTTCTATTGCTCTTTTGTGTGTAGATGCAGGTCCTCTACCTGATCACATGTCCCCAAGGAGGCAGGGCATCTGCTGAGAGGACATGGTTCAGGGAGGAGCTAGCAGCCTTTATAGCTGCTCCCTGTATAGCTGCAGTCTCAGGCCTTGGAACCTGGCTAGCTGGCAGCAAGGCCAACCAACATTTTGCATGGGCATTTAGTGAGGGTGTTTTGAGGAGGAGACCCTGAGTTCTGTTTCATTGCCTATTGAATATGGATAGTAAGGTAGCTGCTGCAGTCACCTGCAACAGCTGTGGCATGTTTGTGTTCTTGCCAGATGATGTGGGTAGCTACACCTGCACCAAGTGCAAGTTGGTGTCTCTGCTGGAAGAGTATCTACTGTTCAATATATTAGGGATGATGAGGTTTTCTTGTGTAGAGTGGAGCAGACTGTCCTGGATGACGAACACACAGGGGATGTCTTTCAGGAAGAGGTCAGTTCCCAAACACAGGAGGTAGACACTTGGAGAAATGCACAAATAGAAGTAGAAGGGCCAAGGATCATTAAGTGAGTATGAATCAAGAGAATCAATTCAAAGCTCTCTCCCTTATCAGTGATAACAAAAAACAGCAGCAAGAGCAACAGTGTCAGTCCTCAGAGAATGTGCAGGCTATCTTGGAAGATTCAGCACATGGAATGGTCTCTGCCAATCCTCAGAGGAGACATGTGGTGGTGGTAGGGGACTCCCTGCTCAGGGGAACAGAAGCAGTAGTTTGCAAGCAGTGGTTCTCAACCTTTGGGTTGAGTTCAACAACCAGATGTTGTTGGACTACAGTTCCCAGTAACTCCAGGCAGCAAAGCCAATATTGAGGTGTTCTGGGAACTGTAGTCTAACAACATCTGGAGACCCATAGGTTGAGAACCACTACAGGATGTCTCAAGAGGTGTGCTATCTCCCTGGAGCACAGATCCTTGATGGTACAGAGAGGCTGACAAGACTCATCAAGCCCACTAACTCTTCCTTTTTTTCAACATGGGTATCAATGACACTGCAAGGCATAGCCTTCAGAATATCGTAAAGGATTATTAGGCAATGGGTAGGAAGCTGAAGGACCTTGATACACAGGTCGCCATTTTGTCTCTCCTACCAGTTGAAGGACGTGTCTCCCCAGGATGGGGGAGAAGATTAGTGGAGGTAAGCAATTGACTCCACAGATGGTGCAAATGGGAATGAAGAGTTTCAAAAATCTGATCAGTAGGGCTTTTTGCTGAGATATGTGGGGGAGGGTGACGGTATTTTTTGGGCAGGAGTTCATCAAGTGATGGAGATAATATCCTGAATATTATAGTGAGAACTGGGGTTGTGTTATGACCATACTTTCCCCAGACCATTCCCCTGGGTGCTGGGGGGGGGTCCAGGTTTAGCAGAATAGCACTGGTAGAACTGACACACCAATACAGGAGCATGGACATTGGATGCTTCTTCCCAAGAGCACTCCTCTGGGCCATAGCTTACCCAATCAATAAAGTACTGCAGCTGACTGCGGCACATACGGGAGTCCAGTACCTGAGTTACATCATACTCCTCTTCCCCTCTCACCATCCCTGGAGCGGGGTGGAGCTCTTGACCTCACATCAGGATTGATGTCCATTGCAGGGACTGGAAGAGTGTGGTGAAACACAGGGTGGAGATGAAGACTTGTGAGCAGCTGTCATTGGAAAGTTAGAGAATTTACTTACACCATTATGAGATAGGGGCCTAAAGTGGGCATCCATCTTCCAACAAAGTTGATGATGCAGAAGATGGTGAGTGGGTGAGTGGAGAGCCAGAACTGGTCTCCCATTTTAAGAGGGGACCCAGGATGACTTAAGATTGACTTAACAGAAACAGACAATGGCTTGATTAGAGAAAAATCATTATTGTCATTTCTAAAATTTTGGAAAACTCTTATAGATGTTTTATGTAAAAAAAGAAAATGACCTGATAACTTTTGATTTTGCTAATTAGTACAATTTGGTTATCAGAAGAAGTGTACAATGTAGTTTGAGAGAGAGAGAGAGAGAGAGAGAGAGAGAGAGAGGATTATATCATATGTATGTATAACTGTCAAAAAATAGTCGGGAGCCATTTTTCTTTTTCTCTATATTTCTTTTTATATCCTACTTCTACGTTTTACTTTTTCTTTTCTTTAAATATATATAATTTTACTGTATTTTGAAAACTCCCTATTGTATTTTAATTTTATTGTTTTCATAGAATAAATCTTGTACTGTAGATTCTTCCAGCCACGGTTTCTATATAACATAAACACATTTTTTGAACATTTTTTAAAAATATATTCTCCCTGTCCATACCCATGAATGACAAAAAATACAAGATTGTTATCTCCAAAAATTCATTTAAATAATTACTCATTGGTTTCAGATATTAAAAGCAAGTTCTCATTGTGGAATGAGGTGTTTCCCCCCCACACACAACATTTATTGATTTTACTGTTTTTAAAATGTTGATAATGATGTTTTATATTTGTAATGTGTGATGTTTGCAATGTTCTCAAATGGCTACTTTCAAAGTCTCCAAATGCTGGTAATTTTTAGTGTCTATCGGTATTCTATGGATAAGGAGCATAAATTTTATTGATTCCTAGGCTCTTATGAATGAAATAAAAATGGGAAAGGGTATGAGTACCCAAAATTTGCAGTAGATTTAAACATTTCTTGTCTGTAACTTCAGTCTAGCTATATAGATGACCAAGAATATATACAGCATTCACAGTACTGTAAAACTAGTTCTCTTCTGCTAAGGCTGACAGTCTATTAATGAGGTCACCCAAGTTATTTCACTCCAATTGCTAATCTATTCATAGCTTACTATAAGAAGAAGAAAACCCAAGGTCTCCATTAAATAGCCCTTTGCTTAGATACTTCCTTGCAAACTTTGGTTATAGATCATGTTCTCTCAACCTTGGGGAAATATCCAAGGATACAGAAGCCAGAGAAATAACTAGGCAAAAGAGACTAACTTGAAAATAGATTGAAATCAGTGGACATGGTGTTAAATTATAGGCCACTTCAAACACAGTATGAGAAGCCTATGCTTGCTTGTCTGAAATAGTGTGGACTCAGATAAGACAGTTAGATTTAGGCCTAGTCTTGCCCAGCTATAAAAAATGTCAGTGACCTTGGGTCAGTCATTATTACTCAGCCTCAGTTTTCCACTCAAAATTGAGAGAGAAAAAAAACTTTCATTTGAGGACAATGTAAGGACAATCAGGATAAAGTTTATAAAGCAAGTTGAAACATTAGATGGAAAGTATATGCATTTTTTGAGTCAAACATGTCTAATACACCAAAAATAAAATAGTAATGTATGTTAGAAAAATATAGAAATAAAACTGTTAAACTCACACATATAATCTCTAGAAGTGGGGAACACAGAGAAAGAATAGTAAAATATTGTATTGGGCAGGGATGTACAGAAAGAGATGGTGCTTTAACAGCACAATCCTATCCATGTCTAGTTACAAACAGATCCAATAGAGTTCAGTGCAGCTCACTCTCAGAAAATTTGGTACAGGAGTGTGGCTTTAAATAAGTGGCCCTTTATGTAGGCTTTAAATAAGTGGCCCTCTCAAAATATTCAGGACTTGAAAATGAGTATTTTGATTTCTCTTTCTCTCTCTCTCTCTCTCTGGTTTCTCTTTGCAAACGAAGATTCAGGAAGGACTCATCCCGCGCTTTCTGCAAGCGCACTGATGACTAATATGGCCAATCCGAGATAAACAAGTCTGGTTGCAGAAAGCACAGCAGAAGGTTTACTTGGGAGATGTTTCCGGGTTGTGATTTTATCTGCGTTGTCATTTCTCTTCAAGACTTGTTCGGCGTGAGTTCTCAAATAAGGCTGCAGCATTGTGGATAGTGTGTCTCCATGCCTCCCGATGTGAGGCCAGGGTGGACCATTGTTGGTGATCAATTTGGCCGAGCCTGAGATGTTGTTTCAGGGAGTCCTTGTATCGCTTTTTTGGAGTGCCCCTCTTACGCTGACCCGTGGCGAGTTCACCGTAGAAAACTATTTTGGGGAGGTGATGGTCCTCCATCCTAGAAACGTGCTCTGCCCAGTGCAGCTGTGTTCTCAATATCATGGCCTCAATGCTGGTGATCCCTGCTTTCTCAAGGACAGCAACATTCTTCATATAGTCAGTCCAGTGTATATTTAGGAATGTGCGTAAACAGCGCTGATGGAAGCGTTCAAGGAGTCGTAAGTGGTGGCGATAGGTGACCCATATTTCAGACTCATAAAGGAGAATAGACAGTATAATGGCTGTATACACACTGATTTTTGTGTTTCGCCTCAGGTATTTATTACTCCAGACTCTTTTGTAAAGTCTTCCAAATGCACTATGTGCCTTTGCTAATCTGTGATTGATCTCTTTGTCAATCTTGGCATCTGAGGAGATGATGCTTCCCAGGTAGGTGAACTGCTGAATGGAGTTAAGCACAGAGTTGCCGACAGCAATGTGGGGATGGTGTTGTTTGTCATGTGGTGCAGGCTCATAAAGAACTTCCATTTTCTTCAGGTTGACTTCCAGCCCAAACAGCTCTGCAGCTGTTGGAAAGCAGGATGTTAGGTTTATGTAACGTGTTGGAAACAAGTTGATTTATTACTCAGAGTGTACAGTATTCTGAATGTTGTATCCCAGTTAACAATCTAGCTGCTACTGTATATTCTAATTAAAATGGTATATCTGAAGACCCATGTACAATCATTATTGTTAACTTCCATCAAGTCAACTTCAACTTATGACAACCCTATGGATGAGAGACCTCCAAATCATGCTGTCATCACCAACCCTGCTTAGATGTTGTAGACTCAGGGCTGTGGCTTCCTTGATTGAGTCTATGGTCAGTGGTCTTTTCAAGTGAGTCATGCATTCTCATGATATGGCCAAAGTACAACAATCTTGGCTGATAGGGAGAGTTCAGGCTTGATTTGTTCTAGGGCCCATTTATTTTCCTTTTTAGCAATCTATGGTATCTGTAGAACTCTTCTCCAGCACCACATTTCAAATAAGCTGGTTTTCTTCCTGTCAACTTTCTTCATTGTCCAGCTTTCACAACCATACGTAGAACCATGTACAATACTTTCCTTTAATTCAACTTGTGTTAATATAGGCAACAACAATAATAGCAATGATTAAGATTATAACAAGCATTTTTTTAAAAAAATATTCTCATGTATTATTTTATTTGGATACATTTGCAGAAATCAAAATTGTGTCCCTGGGTGAGCAGAAGTGTGAGAGTAGAAGTGGATGTCCACCAGATATACAGTGACTGAAGAAATAACAAGTAGGGGGGAAGAAACAGGTCATCTGAATGTAGGGTCACATCTAGTAATGAACCACACACACCTAGAGAATGTGAAGTGTACATGCTGGAGGCTGCACAGTTCAGAACTGTAGGCTGCATCTGAGGTTACATCACTGTCACTCTTCCTCCTGAAGGCATGCATGGACCATTCAAGAACCTCAGCTCGACATAGATGTAGTTGCTGCTTTCGCTCTGACTAAATCAGTACGCATATATTTGCATTTGGTAAAAATAAATGTGGGGCAAGATTATACTGCCTATGACATGTTTGAGGTCAATGTATTCAGTCTTAGAAATGATGTTGCTCAAAGGCTGGAGTGTAGACTGCATTTAGTTGTTTGCATGTCCAATACAGCCATTGATATTCCTACCTCCAGAAAATGACCCCAAGACTCCACATTTTAAAAGTGAAAAAACAAAACTTTATTCCATGCTATTTTGGGATGCTACCTACCCATAAACAGCCCCCCCCCAATAAAAACAGATAGAGAGATGGCCTAGACTGATGTCCCATCACGGCAGGTCATGGAACTCTGGTGCAGACAAAAGTCCAGTGATGTGGACCTTGGGGCATGCCTACTACTAATCAAAACTTAATCCTGAGGGACCCACACATCAATGGCAAGAGACTGAACAAGCTTCCTGCAGCACCGCTAGCAAGACATGGAGCCACTGTAAAACTGTCCCAAAACCCCATCCCATAATGGTGGTTCAGAAGCATACAATGATCAATGGCATCAAAAGCTGCTTAGAAGTTCACCAGAATGTTGTATCCCATTCTGGGACAGGAGAGACATACTCCTCCTGTCTAGTTTCCAGTGTGGGTCATCCACCAATGAGACCAAAACTGTCTCTGTCCCTGAAACAAGATTGAAATGGCTCTAGATAATTCCCCTCATCCTTGTCTTACCTTGCCCCAAAATGGAATATTGGAAAATGGCTGGTAGTCATCCAATAGGATAAGAACCAGTGATATCCCAAGAATGTCTCCTTGAAATTTGGGGAAATTATAGTTCAAAAAGGAGGCCTGTGAAGGGAGGGTAACTTCAGGGATCGTTTCACCTATGTATACCAGTACTAACTGTTGAGAGCACTCCAGTTAAACTTAAACAAATTATTATTATTATTTTTGCATTAACACAAGAGATAAACTATCATACAAGAACATACACTCTTAAGAACCACACAAGGGTATTGAAGAGAAAGGCCGAAGGATTTGATAGAGAAAAGTCAGGGGTGGAAGGGTGATAGTTACCAGTCTTGGAGAAAGAGATCTGTGCAGCGGAGGGACCCAGATAGAGTGTGAGATTGGCACAGGAGAATCTAGTCTGTTGAGAAAAATAATGGTGATGCCCTTCCATGATACACTCACTGGCTGTGACACAGAATAGCGGGTCCTGTCTGTGGCACACATGGTTGGGGTTGGAGTGAGGATATTTATACTCTATTTCAAACCCCAGAGCGGTACATTAGTTATGACAAAGCCTGAATGGCTTTCTCACAAAATGGACAAAAGGGTCCAGAACCAGTTGATTGCCTTAGCTTTGGAGTAACAAAACATTGGTGGGATTTCATAGAATCATAGAATTGTAGAGTTGGAAGAGACCACAAGGGCCATCCAGTCCAATCCCCTGCCATGCAGGAAATTATTATCAAAGCATCCTTGACAGATGGCCATCCAGCCTTTGTTTAAAGACCTCCAAGGAAGGAGATCCCACCATGCTCTGACAACCTGTTCGTGTTTGGACAGGTAAGGTGTATAGAAAAGATTTCCATAGGGTGTAGCTAAGAGATGGTCACTAATTGTGTGTTTGAAAGGATCAGCATGGACCCATTAACAACCGGGTCCAATCTGAGTTTTCATGATTCTGGACACCTCTCAGGTCATCATGAATTTGACTGTCCTCTGGCCAGCTTGTCCCCAGTCACTGTGACCCCAAAAAGTGACCAATATGTGCAGTTATGAAACCTCATGTGAGGGACGTAGTAGGGTAGGCTAACACCTGGGAGGGCTTTTTTCACCAGTATTCTTATAAACTATCTCCTTTAAGCATGAGGGAATTCTGCCTTTCTTTAGCCTTGGTTTTAGATGGGAAATGAACAACAGCAACAACTGTTTTCCTTTTGGGAGAAGACTGAAGCAAAGTAGGTGTTGAGCAGTTCAGCCTTCCCACTGTTCCCTAGAAGCATTTTGCCATTTTATCTGCTCAGTAGCCCTATCATTTCCTTTGTTCTTTCTCTTGAAAAGCCAAATATACATTTATTTATTTATTTATTTATTTATTTATTTATTTATTTATTTATTTTCTGAGTTATAGCTTTCCTGACTTTCTCCTTAGAGGATGTGTTTGCATTCCTCTTTGATGATTTCCCCATTTATCCCTTTCTTTTACACGTCCCTTCTAAATCTCAGCTTGTCTGAAAGTTCTTTATACACCCATTCCTGTTTCTTTAGGCATCTCCCACTTTTATCTTCCACAGGAAATGTTTGCAATCATGCCTTTTATTATCTCACCTTTGAGAAACTCACACTCACCATGAACTCCCTTTCCTTTGAATATTTCTGCTGATGGGATCTCATCCAGTATTCCCTCAAGCTTACTGAAATCAGCTTTCTTAAAGTGCATGTTTGATTACATTTGGCTTCCCCTTCCTTTTTATAAGAAATCCCAAGAGAACTTGGTTACTTCCTCCCAAGATTCCCACAACTTCTATCCCATTGACTTCTGTTAGTTGACTGCTTTGGTGCCTCCTCCACCTTATTACCCCAGTGGATTTGGGCTGGATTCAAAAAAGGGAACTTTTTTTAAAATATGGGGAATAATTTTGATTCACTTTTGCTTAATACTGTCACTGAATTTGAACTGCCCTTGCTATTGATTCATTTGTGCTATTCAGCACAACCCTGCAGATGAGGGTTAAAATCAAGGGGAAAGAATGTGTAAGCTTTCAAACATTGTTGGACTACGAGTCCCATAATCATTAGATAGACACTCATTAACTCTCATTGCTTCCATCAGCATTCATAAGATCATAGAGTTGGAAGTAACACCAAAGGCCATCTAATTCACCTGCCTGCCATACATGAACACATTGCTGAAGTATCACTGATAGAATGGGATTCAACCCCCATGTAAAAACCTCCAACAAAGCAAGGTCCAGCTTTCAAGGAGGTCTGTTCTACTGTAGAACAACAATTACCACCAGGAAGTTCTTCCTAATTTATTGTTGTAGTCTGCCTTCAAGTCATTTCTAACTTATGGCAGACATATTACATACATTATGGTGAATATATCACAGGAATTTTTTTTTGTTCGGAAAGATTTGTTCAGAGGAGGTTTGCCATTGCCTCAACTGTGAGGCAGAGAGAATGTGACTTTTCCAGGGTCACCCACTGGGTCTCCAGGGTTACATTTGATTCCTGGTCTCCTGAAGTCATAGGGCTTGTCTAGATGAGCAATATACCCTGTCTTTCCCCTGTCTCAGAGCCCTGATGTCCATATGATGCAAGGCACTTGCCCTGTTCTGCCCCTGAGCAGCCCTCACCACCCTCAGGGCAGATATGGGGGAAAAGCCAGAGAGGAGGCCTGCAGCATGTGATCAAGAATGGTCAGATGCAGGGGGCTGCCAATCACATGCTGCAGGCCCCCTTCCTGCCTTTCAAGTCAGCACAGCAAATGGATGCTGCAAGGATGGAATGCCATACCTGTTTGGACTCCAGCCCATTTCATTAAGGTAACAGGGGAAGAACATGCCAGCTCCACAGCCAGGATATGCTGGTGGGGAGCCAGCATATCCTGGCTCATGTAGATTATCCCCTATTCCAACATTCAAACCACCATATTTAGTCATAATCTCCTTTCTTGTAATTCAGATCTATTGATTCTGCTCTTACCGCCTAGAGCAGTAGAGGGTAGGGACATTCCAATGGATGTGATTAGAAGCTCCCTTTGGTCTTTCCCTGTCAAGAGGAGAAGGTGAGAGTCTGAGCAGGTAAGGTATGGGGCACTTCAGGTGGGGTTTGTCCCCACATCCTTATCCCCGCTCTCCACATTAGTTTTCACATGAAGAAGATGAACATACCAACAGGGCTTCTGTCTATTTAGTTTTCAGTTCAACTCACATTACGTAATTCCTCAGATCATTTTGGCAGGTTTGCAGTAGCATGGAAAATGTAGACTATTGAACTATCTGGGCATGCTGGAAAGCAATCAAACCTGCACTTTGATTACCAAGTGTTCAGCTCTCCACAGGTCTGCGCCCTCCCTCCTTCCCTCCCCATTCTTACCATGTTTGTTTGTGTAACTGGGCCATTTGCCAACACCAGTTTGCCAGTGCTAAATTTAGGATTGTCTGCCTTGGGAAGCATGCACATGTTTTCTGAATACAAGGCAAACACTTATTTAATCAAAGGAAGCTTTTAGCAAGTCAGAATGTTGCAAAGCAAATCCAAACAAATTTGTTATGAAATGGGAACAGTGTATCAACAAACTTGTTCTTTGATCTGTTCAAATTCCACCCCCCCCACCCACAGCAAATATCTAAAAGTGTCAAGGAAGCCAATAAAATGGGTGCATTTCATCTACTACATTGCAATGTGGATTGTTGTTTTGTTGGCCTGCAAAAATATATATATTTGAGAATAAATCAACTAAGAACATTGCCTTTAGCTAGGTTGCATCACTCTGCGTGTATTATGTTAGTTTCTCTCCTCTCAGCAGTGAATTTGACAAGGCCCACCCATATATATACATATATATATATATATATATCTTTAAGCTTAGTGTTCCTTAGGAACTGCAATAAAAATGAAGCCAGCAGTGTAGCCAGATCTGTATACCTAATTATCCAGGTATAACAGTAATCAAAAGTATTTCAGTCTTTGGGGATTTATGTGGCCAAGAGATGAATTAGTTTGAATGAACTTAGGGTTAACCGCTCTATAATCCATGGATAAATGATGACGTAATTAATTGGCAGCCCATTACCCTGATGGGTAGAGTTCAGAGTTTCATTGACAGGCAATGTTCTAGGGATAATGAAAGACTAACCTAAGTCTCTACTGTAGCTTATATTTTCAGTGTATCTCCTTCCCCTCCTCACTAGCAACACAACACTCCATAATGGTGGCTATCCTCCTTGCTCTCCTATCATTCAGACTGAGTTGGACTACACTAATGAGTAACAGGCAGAAGCCCCATTATGTTACTTGGAAAAATTATGAATTATGGTCATCGCTGGCAGAACAAAAAATGTTCCCCCTCCCCCAAAATCAACACACCATTACTTCCCTTGTTATGTTAAAAGGTAACTATTTAGCAAAACAACTTGTTACATTACTTCTTAGGTCTTTATCACACCAAGGTAGTTTGGAATACTATACATATTGTTTCAGTTCATAATTCTGGTCTGTATTATTTATTAAGTACTATTTCACCAAAGGCCCTTCTTGGAATGTAAGGTGAGATCTTGTACAAAAGGTTCTTTCAGTGCATCATTTTCAAATGGATTGAGCTCAGCAGCTACCACTAGTTGTACTTGTGTTCACAGTAATTTCCACTTGTACCTAAATTAGAACAGAGTAGAACAAAATGCAAGAAGCTTACATATTGCCATTAATTACATGTAGAGAAGGGAACAAGATCATACATGCCAGCTTGCCCCAATTGTGACATTGCATGCCACCCTATGATATTCCCCCAACCCATAATCAAAATCCAGTACAAACAGTATACAACTGGAACATTCTGAATTCACAGGTGTTGTTATTTACCATCAAGTGACGTATGGAGACCGCCAAGACCCCTGGTTAACTGCCTTCCTCAGGTCTTGCAAACTCAGGGCCATGTCTTCCTTTCTTGAATCAATGCACCTGTAGTGTGTTCTCCCTCTTTTCCTTCTGCCTTCCACTTTACCAAACATTAACATCTTTTCCAATGAGTCACATTGTCTCACAATGTGTCCAATTCTCATATGGTACCAAAAATGGGGAGCAAGCTTATTCCATTGTTATGTATGTTGGTAATTCTTTCAACATTTGGAAGTCCAAAGGTGGGATAGAAAAGTAGAAGGTGGATCCAGAAGTCTTGCTCCCCCTTCTATGCATAGAGTAAATCCCCCTTCAGACATCTACATTCACAATCCATTCATGTATTCAGGCTAGAGATTATTAGGGAGATGAGGCCTTCCTTTTCAGTGCCAACAATTATGTACCTCAGCCTCCCCCATTCTTCAACTTCCTGCACTGAGCAAGGAGATGTTGTTTTCTGCACAGAGAATAAGCCTGTGTGACTTATCATGCAGGGAAATTGCAATCCAGGCAGAAGCAGAGCATAGGCAGATTAGCAATAGCATTTTATCCTTCCCAGGACGCAGCACGTACTCACTGTGGCTTCTGGAAAGAGGAGGGGGGTTTCAGCCAATGAGTTCAAACTGTGGTTTGATCTCATTGACTAAAGAAACCGGTGTGAGTGAACTGCCTGCAGTTTTCACTCTCGTCGGATTGCTGTGTATATATTAGGGCACTCCCTCACCTGGTGGTCATTACTTCTCAGAGTGTTGATCCACTCACCCTCCCTCTCCTACTTATTTTAAGGGGTGGGTGGGCTAGGGTATTGTGATGGAGTTTTTATATTGTAAGCCGCCCCGATTGCGTTGCAGAGGGGCGGGATATAAATAAAATATTATTATTATTATTATTATTATTATTATTATTATTACTTGGCTGGTGGGGTGGTGGTCTTGTGTTAGTGTTTGTTACACTGTATGTGTGTAATAATTATGTTGTTAATCTTTGCTGTGTTGTCACAACTTGTGTAGGGGTTGGTAGCATAGGTCCTGGGTCCAGGACATCATTCCCCAATGTCTACCAGGCATTGGTAATGTAGGAGAGTCCCCTAATGGGATTTGGGCTTCTGGGGTAGATACGATGTTTCCCAGGCGGAAGCAGATGCCTATCCAGCTCCCTCAATGACAAGGGGGTTACACTGGACTCCTGCCCATGTGGTCCTCCTCCTGTCATCCCAGTGGTCTGACTCCAGCTGGACAGATGGGCTCATTGATCAACACTCGGGTTGGTTGATGCCTGGCTCCAGACCCATGCCTTGGCCAACCCAGCTACAGCTATAATTAATAAAGTTGTAGCCTATTTTCTTCCACTTAAGTCTGGTGTGTTGTGTTTTTCATGGGGAGCTGCCTTTCCCCTGGACACACAATGCTTTTTTTTCTTTCCACAAAACAACCACATGAAAAATTTGTGCAGACTAAGTCTCAAACTGCAAAGATTTTTGTCACCCCAAGATTCTTTTCACCAGGTTTTTTCAACACTTAAAAAACATGTTTTCGGCCCTTTTTTTTTTTCATTTTTAAAAATATTTTCCCCATCCCTACAAATATGTCAGGAGGCTGTAGTATTTGTTGCTGGACTTTGGGGTGTGTGTGTGTGTGTGTGTGTTTTTAAGATCCACACAATGTTTTGCCACATGATTTTTTCAGTGTAACTCCCCTCCCTTTTCCAAAGTATTTTGTACCTTACTGAAAAGCAAAGTTAAAAAAAACAATAAGTTTGCTTGTCACATGGGTAGATGTGGTTGTGTCCAATCCCTCACCCACTCCATATTTTAGGATGTTTCCATCGTATTTTCTTCCCTTCTGCTCCTACTTGCAATTTAAAAATAAAAAATAAAATAAAACTTCCTCTAAAGCTTTCATGCTAAAATGGTAGGCTCCAATGACATTACTGCTATGTTCAGAAAGAACACACACACACACACACACACACACACACACACATTACTCAGTTATAACTGTCAGTACTGCCCTGAGAAAGAGAAGAATGAAAAATTGGGAGAGAAAGGGTTACATGATTGCAAGCTTCTCCACTTGACTTCATCAGAAAGATGAATACAGCTTGTAAAAGGTTGGTTTTTTATTTCTTCACAGAGAATCACAGGCTTGGTGGTACTGGGGTGGGGAGGGAAGGAGAGAGAGAAAGAGAAAAAAAATGAATCGAGACGTATGTATACCTTGAGGCATATAGGTCAATCCCCATATCCACAGGGGATATGTTCCAAGATTCCCCGTCCCCCCATAGATGCTAGGGAGCCCTATTATTTTCAATGAGATGAATGCTGGAAGTTGCCCATAGAAACACATTGGAGGACCTAGAAATGCCTAGAGAGAACTTAAAGTAACAAAAGGGGACATCAAATATTGGGGACAAATTGACATAAATTGTCAGTGTAGAGGAGCCCTCACTAGACCATTCAAACAATATCAGAGAAGGAACTCACTCATTCTTAGATGTTGTTTTCAGCTTTTGTGTGGTTAAAAAACACAACATATTTTACTTTCTAGTTGCCACCTCTCACTGGTGACCTTGGTTTTGTCAAGAACAAGATAAGGGCCAGAACCCTGCTGGGGCATGCATGCATACTGCATGTCCTTTTGCATGTTTGGTACACATATAGTAGCTATTTAGTAGTGACCCTCACCCCACCCCACAAACCTGCTGCAAAGGGGAAGCATGCACTTTCTTGGTCATTTAATGGTTGAGGGGAAGGTGCAGGTACCTAGCAACATGTAGCCACAGCTGAGAGAAAGGGGCAGCTATCTCCTTCCCAGAACTATAGAGCATTCAGGAGATTTAGGAGGGCAATTATGCTATGAGCTTCCAGCTGTAGAAGTGAAGATGCATTCTGGGTGCCCACACAACCAAAGCCACTAAATGGCCACCCTACACCCTCCCTCTCATTCAATGACAAAAGGAGTGCATGCTTGACTTTTCAAGCAGACTTGTTTGACCATAAATGTGTAGCCAGGCAGAACTGCATGGCTGGAGCATTACTTTCCACCTTATGCAATGCCAGCTTTCAACCATGGTGTGTATGACCACCCAGAGCTCCATCCTAGCTCTAACTCATGTGATCACTGGGTTTAACCAACTACAGGTCCACCCCCATATCCATGGATTCATCATCCACAGTTTCACTTACCAACATTTGGGGAAAAGCATTTCTAGGTCCTGCAGTGTGCGTCCACGGTCAACTTCTGCTGTTCATGTCATTGAAAGTAATAGGCTTTTCTATTATCCACAGTTTCAGGTATCCACAAGTGTGTGTGTGTGTGTCTTGGAATATATCCCCTGTGGATAAAGGGTCAACCTTTACATCCAACTGGATTGCTTTGTAGCCAATTAAACAAAGCTTTTAAACTGCTCTTTAAAAAAAAAAACAACTAAAACCACCTGTCCATATTCAGTGTTAACAGACATCTACAGGCTTTGTATATTCTAATATATCATATGTCAACTAGGCATTTCTGAAAAATGAGTCAAAGTGCTCATTTGGAACTATTTTCATCTATCCATAGCTCCATCAACATCCCCCATCACCACCAACTGTGTGTCACACATGGAGTAGTGATGAGTTTACATAACAGGAAAACCCCGAAGTTCAAGCAATCCTTTTTGTGGGTCAGCAGCTTCTGAATAAAAATGTTGTCTTGCTGTCATTTAGGTACAAGGGGAGTTGTTTTTGCTGGAGAATGACAATATGCAAACTCTCTCACTCTTTCTTTTCATGCTCTGCTTTTCCCTCTGCTGTTCAGTGACAGGTTTTCCAAGAACCTTTAGTACATGGATTGCAAAAAAAGAGCAGTCTCATTCCTGTTGGTATTTCATCCTAGCATCCCACACACACACACACACACACACAAAAGGGGGGGGATTAGGGCAAGCTGTGTTTTTCGGAAAGGCCTGGGATGGTTGACTAATGCTCATATCATGGCTACCCTGACATAGATGGGAAGCTATAAAGGTTGCTTCACTTAGGATGTCATCTCAGCCCACAGCCAGCCCAAGACATTTTGCTATCTGTGGAAGAGCAGAAATAGGGTAGAAAATCCCACAAGCACCCCACATTTCCCCATATTGGGCAGTAAATTATTAGTAAATTTTCAGATTAAACATTGAATAATTTGCTGCCCTTCCATGATTATAGTGATGATGATGATAATTTATTCACATCATGTCTTTTCCCCAACCCTGGGACTCAAGGTGGCATACAAAGATTAAAACAGACACAGATGAAAGTTCACATCACTAATAAAACATATAAAAGTTAAAATACAATTAAGCTATCAAGAATTAAATATTAATCTGTCCAATGAAAAACATCCAATTTGGGCAAAACAAAAGCCTGGACATTATTGAGAGCCCTAACCCCATAAGCAGCCAATTCCCAAAGGCCACAACGAACACCTCTACCTGCTGACAGAAGGACACTGTTCAGGGAGCTAGTCTAGGCTCTCTAGATAGGAAGTTCCAGAACCTGGGAGTAGCCACTGAGAAGGCCCTCTCGTGTACTCCCACAAGATGTAACTGAGAATGGTCTCCCTTGAAGATCTCAGAACTCATATAGACTTATAAAGAAGAATACAGTCCTTCAGAGAATGTGGATCCAGGATACTTGAAATCTAATGCCTGTCTGACTCTATCTAATCATAGGGCCAGTCCTCTCTCAGCCAGTTGCCTCATTTCCATCCTGTGACCGAGGATTTTATCACACCAACATCTTTTCTTGCAGCAATCATGCTAGTGAAGCAAATGGGAATATACCTGTTTGAAAACATTCAGTATCACACTGTCTCTGCAACTATGTTAGTGTGCTGTGATTGCGCTGCTTTGGAAATCTCCTGTCCTACACTGGCTCTGTAACTCCATCTTCAGTGCAAGTGTGACTTTCTTTTTATTTATTTATTTTGCTGCAATTCTGTAATTGTGGGGAAATGATAAAAATTACATCAAAAAAATGGGGGAGAAGAAAAGCACAGAGAAAAAAATCTTTGCCACTTGGGAATAGCAAGGGGGGGAGAGAGGAGGAGGATCATGCCTCCTCATGCCACTTGAGTTCCATCATACCATTACTGCCACAGAAGGGACTTATTGCATGAAAGTGAATACTGGTATAGCAGCGGTATTGAGAGCCATTGATGGGGCTTCCCAGTCAGTGAAGAGGTGCGCTACAGAAATGACTGGAATGCAAACCAGCAATTGGATCGAGACGACATCATGCAATAAGTACTGGCCAAATTCGCTAATACCTTGCTTTAATTCTGGAATAGTAGCCCCGTGTGATGCTCTCTGAAGGCCAGTTCTCATAGATGTGATAGAACACACGTAGGGGCTCATATGTTTGGAAACCCTTTGTTCAATGAGGGAGGAAATTACATACTGAACAATTAAAAGTTTCCAGGACAGTTTATAGTTGTAAAATGAAACAATGAAACACTGCAGATCTGAATATAACTACTAAAAATTACATACAGGCTAAAGGGACTGAAAGAAGAGCAACATTAACAAACATGAGAGAAGATTTTAAGACTTCCATGAATTAAAACTTTTCTGTGGAGTGTCAAAAGACCTGCTTTTTATCTATACCTGGCAGTCGTTCCTTTGGGAAGGGACTACAGTTTCGAGGTTGAAAATAGACTTTGACTGCACATGTTCCCTGCACATGTTCCATGTTTTAATCACAGGCACCTCTGTTAAAATTATCACTACCCCCCAGAGATGCATACAGTTATGCATACACAGGATACGAGCAAGGTTATTGGTCACGGTGTGCTATGCCGTGGCTGGGAGGAGGCAGGGGCAGAGGCTACCTTATTTAAGTCTCTGCCACCCCTGGCCACCTCCTCTTGCTATGGATTGACCCACCCTCCCGCCTCTGTCACAGTATGAGTTTTCTGGTCACTTTGCGGGCTTGGTAGGAATTTTTACCTCCTTTTCCAAGGCGTATTTTGCCTACCCCATAATGTCAATTTGGACTTGGACAACTGGCTCTGGGTGAAGTAATAATAATAATAATAATAATAATAATAATATTTTTACCCCGCCCCTCTGTTAAAAACAATCAGGGTAGCTTACAACTATTAAAATACAAATGCAGATTAAAATCCCTAAACACCACCCACCCACACCCTCCCCCATAAAAAGATATTAAACCAGAATAAAATTTAAAAAACAGCTAATCTAAAATCACATTTTAAAAAAATCAATAGCCAGCAAGAGTAAAAGAGGCCAGGAGCTGTTGAGGCCAGGATCTAATCAGGAAAGCCCTGCCAAAAGAGATCCATCTTTAGTGCTTTTTTAAAGCTACTCAAGCTCGTCATCTGACGGGTCTCGTTTGGCAGGCCATTCCATAATTTGGCGACGATTACTGAAAAGGCTCTCTGGGAGGTTGCAGACAGCCTAGATTTTTGTGGCTGAAAGCCAATTCCTCCCAGAGGACCGGAGTGCACAGGGAGGATTGTATGGGAGGAGGCAGTTCTGAAGATAAGTTGGACCTAAGCCATTTAGAGCTTTAAAGGTAATAACCAACACCTTATACTGGGCCCAGAAACTGATAGGCAGCCAGTGGAGAGATAAATAGGTGGTCACTTGGTGGGGAGTGGGGGAGATGGGGTTCATTGGCGTTCACCTATGGCACCCCCTTTGCAGGTTTGAAGGAAGGGGTTATTCAAACTACACGTGCACACTAGGGAGGTGTAGTGCAGGGAGATGGGCTGTCCTTGAGGCTGATACTAGGATGGAACCCTTGACTGAAGTCAATGCAGCTTGAGGAATTGCATCCTGGTGCCTCGGGGGGCATCCCATGTCTTGGGATCCCCCTCGGGGTTCAGGTGTTTCACCCAGGGAAGCTGGGAGATGTGTCCAGTCGGCTTCATCTTGTTCCTCATTGGGTCTCCCCCCCTGGTTTGTATGCCTCAATAAATAAATAAATAAATAGGACATGTATATTGAATAAAGTGGCCCATGTTTAACCCAGCTTCTGTGTCTTGGCTTGTTATTTCATGTGTTGATCATTAAAGACTGTTTAAAAGACCAGGTGGTCTGGCAGCAGATGATGGCAGAAGGATATTCTGTCCAGTATCCTGGAGAGGCACTGCCACTTGCAGCTGATAAAACTGTGCCAGAGGGCCAAATTTTATCAACTTGTACAAAGCAGCCTTTGGTGTTTCTTTGTAGAAGAAACAAGGCTTTGATAATGTACTGCAATGTTTATGTTTGACTCCATGTTTTGAACAATGCGTGACCATGGATCCCATATTCTGAATGTCTTCTTCAAGGCATCAGTTCAAACTTCTGGTAATAGGAATCTGTTTCTGTTATCCCACCAAAAAAGGAAGGACAGGGTGGCAGAAAGAGACAGTAAGGGTTTTACAATATATATGTTACTATATGCTACAAATGTAGATGTATGGGCCTTGAAGGCTGAAGGACAATAAGCTACCTAAAATGGAGATTCTTGCAATGCATGATACATGACCATTGAAGCAAGGAGGCAAAGAAAGCAAGAACTCTGTCTGACTTTTCTTTATTGCTAAGGTGGATGGACAAGCAGAATTGACCAGATCAATATCAGTTCTGTCTCTGGTGGAAATGGCAGGAAAGGCAAATGTGATTAACATCAAAGGAATACCTGATTGCAGCCTGCAAGGAATGTGATGGGAAGTTTCAGAATGGATAACAGCCCAGGTGTAATTAAGCTGAAAAGGACTTTCCACTACTATGCATGCTTTCCACTAACTTGCATCCATTGGCTCTATGGAATTTGATCAACTCTATAGGAGCCTGTTGTGTGAGTATGGGGGGTGTTGAATGTGTGAGTGACTGAAAAACTCTTGGTACCAAAAGTCATTGTGTGTTTTCATAATAAATGGTACATGTGACTGTACATGTCTAATAAATGTCTAATGCATGTCTAATAAATGTCTGGATACCATGTTTAATGTATGTCTAATGAATGTTACATGAAAGGAGTGTTTAAAACCAAATCTGGTGTCCAAGTTTGGTCTTCTCCTATAGTCCTAGTGAATGAACCCTATTCTCCCTCTCTCTGTGGGATACTACACCAGTATATATCAGGAAACCTGCCAACCAGTTGGACCACGTCCTATCGACACGTCTCCTTTTAATCTTTTCCTTCTCCCTATCATCCAATTCATCTTTCTCCTTCTTGTCCAATTCATGAAAAAGGAGTGAGAAGATGTCTACATACTCCCCTTTCAAAATTTTGTCCCTAGTAGCCTGTGCCAAATGTTTACCCAAAGAAGGAGCCTGCTCAAGGCCTATAGGACTGTGTGAAAGCATCATAGGCACGTGGCCACCAGTGGCAAGCGAACCCAGGTGGCCCAACGTGGAGGGGGACCCCATCGACATCACTTGCCCTCCACCCAGCATACCCGGGTACCAGCTGAACATGGCATTGTTTGGGCTGCCAGGGGGCTACCAAATCCCTGAGTGTGGGAATCAGTGTTAGAGTCCGGTTGGCTCCATGGCCACGCCGGCATGTTGGCAGTGTCATTTGGCAACGCACCCTGACCGAGGTTAGCTGACTGCTGTGTTCCACTGGGCCCTTCGCCAGGCGAATCCTCGTCATCCTGTGCCTCACGGTGCACATCCCCTTGCTCTTCCAAAGCCTGAATGCAGGCGAGAAGTTGGTTAGCAACATCATTAGACAACCCTCCCACATTGTCCCTTGCCGGACGCTTGGTAGGCCATGGTAGGCACGTTTCCTCCAAGGCCTGCAGGTGGTTCAAAATTTGTTGTAACACACCCTCTACTGGGTCCCGAGGGTGGGTGGGTTCCATGGGGTCAGGGTCCCGAGGGCAGGCAGGCTCAGCAGGCTCCTTACCCTTACCGCCTTTCTTACTCCTTCTGGGTGCCATGTCACTAAAGTAAAAGGAAGCAACCACAATCAAAAGGAACCAAAATTAACTAAAAGTAATTAAGTAATTAAGTAACTAAGCAAGTCAAAATAAAAGGAAGCAACCACTATCAAAAGGAACCAAAATTAACTAAAAGTAATTAAGTAATTAAGGAACTAAGCAAGTAACTGGAAAGTAATTAAGGAAGTTACAAAAAATAATGACAAGTAATTAGGTAATTAAGGAACTAAGTAACTAAGCAAGTAATGAAAAGCAATTAAGTAACCAAGTAACTAAGCAAGCAATGAAAAGTAATTAAGTAATTAAGTGAAATTTCAAACCCTAAAGGCAACAGAAGGGGGGGCGCAACCAAACAGAGGACCATGTGGGGGGGAACAGATGGGAGGGGGCCGGCCAACCAACAAAGGGCCAAAGGGCCAAAGGGCCACGTGTGAGTGCTAAGCAGATGGAAGCCGGAGGGGCGGCAGAAGCAGGCTGTGATGGGGGGGGGACAACAGAGTCCACAGGCCACTGTGGGCATGAGGGAGGCCGCAAGCTGCAAGCAGGCCATGGTGGGGGCGGTGGCGATGGAAGCCATAAACAGGCCATGGCAGAAGCCTCAAGCAGGCTTCTTGAGGCGAGGGGCAGCAGAGGCTGCAAGCAGGCCATGGGGCAAGCAGGCCATGGTGGGGGGAAGGGGGTAGAAGCACAGTGGAGGCTGCAAGCAGGCTGCGGGGGCAGGGGCAGAAGCACGGCAGTGGAGGCCACAAGCAGGCCATGGGGGCGGCGGCCAAAGCTGCAAGCAGGCCGGGGTGGGGGGGTGGCAGAGGCCGCAAGCAGGCCACGGGAAGCACGGCAGCGGAGGCCGCAAGCAGGCCGGGGATGTGGCGGCCTAAACCGCAAGCAGGCCATGGTGGGGGGCGGCGGCGATGGAGGCTGCAAGCAGGCCACGGGAGCGGCGGCAGAAGTGCAGCGGCGGGGAGGCCGCAATCAGGAGGCCGCAATCAGGAGGCTGCAAGCAGGCTGCGGCGGGGTGGTGGTGATGGGGGCCGCAAACAGGCCACGGCGGGGGGAAAGCGCAAGCTTTTCTGCAGGCCAGGAGGCGGGAGACGGGAGGCAAAATCCAAAGGCTGTGGGGGGGGGCAAAGATTGAGTAGCCCCCAATCAATTTAATCAATTTAACCAATTTTAATCAGGTAAAACAGTTAAATCAAATTTAATCGGTTAAATCAAACAATCAAATTAATCAAACAATCCCCCAGACAAATAATACAGTCAATTAATTGTTAAAGCCATCAGTTAAGATCAAAAACAAAGAAAGGAGAACCACGTGGCTGTGGCAGGGGGGGGCAATAGGACAAATCAATCAATTTAATCAAATTTAGTCAATTAAATCAGATAAATCAAATATAATCAAATATAATCAGTTAAATCAAACAATCAAATTAATCAAACAATCCCCCTGACAATTAAATCAGTTAAAGCAGTCACTTCACATCAGAAACAAAGGAAGTGGGACCACATGGTTTAAAGAGAGATCAGGGAGAACAAAGAAACTACCAAACCAAAAAGGAAACAAGGAAAAGCGACCAGAGCAATAACACCTATCAATAAAAAAATAATCCAAAATCAATCAGAAATCACAACCACACTGCTGGGCTGTTGCTGAATCATCAAACCCCAAAAGCACAGCCCTGTAGACTTAGCTCTCCCTCCAGCTCGAAAAGTTCCAGATGTTCTCCCAGTTTTCGGATCCAGAGGAAAAGAGGAGGAGGCCAGGGGCAGCAAAGGGTTAAATAGGCACAGCCTCAGCCCCACCCCTGTCTCCTCCTAGCCAGGGCGTAGCCATGCCCTGGCCAACCCCTGCGCTCATCTCCATGCCCATCATTAAAACACCTCCCCCAGATCTACCATTCTTTCAGATCCGGGGTGTGTGTGTCTGTTCTCTCTCTCTTTCTGGATCAAAAAGAACCTTGTCACAAAATACACAGAAGTTTGTAACAAGGGTGTACCTACAAGGTACTTTGGCACCACTCACCACTGGTTTCAGCCATGTCTTTTACTGGCTCCATTACCTTCTGAGGAAGAAAAAAATGCCCGGTTACAGTATGCTGGTCTAAAATTACCCTGCTTTTAGCTTTTGACTATTATGTTTAACAGTTTGGGTATATATGCTATTAACAAACAGAACTAAAAAAATATATAAAATGAACAAAATGTTTTGCCTTCTGCCATCTTCATTTGCTAAAAATGAAAATGAGCTTCATCCAAGGTGGCAGTTTAGGTCTCATCTATACGAGCCTGGAAAAAAATGGATTGCTCCGTAGTAATAGCAGCTGCGAGTTGTCTTAACTGTTTTACAACCCTGATATATTTCCATGCCCTCTAGCCAAGATTGTGTCCGTGAATTAGTTACTCAAATTTTAAAGGCTTTTTAAATCTGCCACCGCCATTTTTTTTCTAAAAAAACCCCTTTTCCATGGTGTTCACATGTGATATCTCACCTTTACAAAAATGAGAGAAAAAGAGAGAGTGTGTAATACAAATCACCATTTTATCATCTTAGCAATCGGTTACTAAGGCAAAAATCCAACGTAGCAGCAGTTGGTGCTTTTCCTTTTAGTAAGCCTGCTCATCCAGCCAATCAGTTTGCAATTCCTTTCCTATGGGAAAATGATTCAAATAGAATTGTTTGTCCCAATGAGTGGGAATGCCCATTTCCTTCAGAGCTTTTTAAAAATTCTGGATAAAACTGGGAAGGCTCTCGAGGCCTAGTTTTTGGAGTTTTCTGCTGCCCCCTTCTCAATATGATACATCAGTGTGTGTTACCATTAAGACAGATCATATTTCCAGTGAATTCGATGAGGATTATTTTTACCATTGAGACAGGACTTTAGAATACTCTGTCTTCAGCAGTCTTCAGTTTATGATGGTATTGTTCTCTAGCCTGAGGTCATGTGGTGTAAGGGTCTTAAGATTATGACAATAGATAGATAGATAGATAGATAGATAGATAGATAGATAGACAAAACTACAAAATAGAAAAAGAACAGAACATTTTGGCTTCACTTGTTAAAAGACTTATGAAGCTCAGTTTTATTTTTAGTCACTGAAGAAAGCCAAAATGTTCCATGTTGTACCATAAATGCCCCACCACTACTACACATGATTTTTTCCAGGTGCATTGGCCCATAAGGAAATGAAATCCAAGAGATCCCATATTTGTGTTTACTTTGATCACATTCCTAAGGATATACTAAATGTGAAATATGAATATCTTTCATATTGCCCTGCTGTGCAAAGAGGAAAAGTCCATTCATGGGTCTTTTGTTATGATCTGCTTGTGAACGTAAAGTAATGAAGTATGCACCTGGCCTCTTGCAAGGTGTCTCATTTCCAGAACAGTCAGAACCTTTTAGGAAGTTCTGTGGCTATTCTATCAGCATGGGCTTTGCAAAGCTTACAACATTTATACACAGTTGGCAAAAGCAGCACTCACTTCAATCCATTTTATAAGAAGAATGTAGAATCCACTTCGGCCCAAACTTATTTCAAAAGAAATGAGATCTTACCTTGAGTTTTGCAGATTTTTGCATAGTTTTGCTCATTTTAATTAACTTGCAGTGGAGCTGAGGTCTTGGCAGGTTTTGATCTTGCAAGTTCAACTTTTGTGAAGCCTATCACAAGTGCCAATCACCTTGCTTCTCCTTATAAAGAAAGGAAGAAACTTTAAATGAAACTGAAAAGCAAATTTGAGATGGGATTTAACACGGTGTGCTGAAAACTTTGCATACCTAAGGCACACTTTTTTATCAAGTTAAAATTGGAGGCACACAACACTCAGATTTCAAGAGACACTGTTACTCTTCTAGATGCAAAAGTTGTAGGTGTCCTGCTGTACCTTAGAGGTTTTATTTATTTATTTCACTTAAATGCTGCCCTTCTCCCAGAATGGGACTCAGGGTGGCTCCCAGAGACAATCAATTTTTTTAAAAAAATGTTCACAGGACATTTTTAAAAAAACAATTAAAATAACTATATAAAAATAGTATTAAAGAGTATAAAATCATTTTTAAAGCCTGCTTAAACAAACACACTTTTGCCTACTAGCAAAAGGAAAGCAGGGCAGGGGGCAGCCTAACCTCCCATAGGAGGGAGCTCCAAAGGGTAGGAGCAGCCTCTGTGAAGACTCTTTCCTGTGTCCTCACCAAGCGAGCCTGTGATGATGGCAGGACCAAGAGAAAGCTTTTCCCTGGAAGTCTGTCAGGATCATATGGGGAGATACAGTCTTTCAAATAGTCTGGACCTAAGCCATATAGGTCTTTTAGGTCATGACCAGCACTTTGAATTGTACCTGGGAATGAACTGGTAGCCAGTGAATCTGTTTTTTCAAGGGAGTTATATGCTCCCTATAACTGGCCCGGGTCGGCATTCTCGCCACAACATTTTGGACTCGCTGAAGTTTCCAAACAGTTTCCAAAGGCAGCCCCATGTAATGTGCATTATAGTACTCCAAATGGGATGTAATAAAGGCATGTGTCACTGTGATATCTTAGATATCAGGCTCTGTTCTTGACCCAGGTAGCTGTTAATCACCAATTCCAAAGGAGTCAGTACTTTATAAGCAGTGCATAATACTTGTGGATGAGCAAAGTAATATGGAATACTTGCAACCAATGAATTGGCATATTCTCTAACTTAGCTTTAATCTGCTCTCCTGTTTTTCAAGAGGAGCTGGATTATGGATCAAAAATTTTATACAGGCCAGACTTTTCCATTCCTTAAAGTAAAACCAATTATCTGTATTATAAAATAAAGAATGATCCAAAAAGGACATAACAGGAGATGGCACAGAAATTGCAGCCAGAACCCTGTATCCATGAGGTTTGGTTCCCAGACTTACCATGGATACTGGAAACCATGGATAACAGCAAACCCTATTAAAATAAAGTACTTCTGGTAAAAAAAAACATACCCTAGAGTTGCATTGGAGAACCTAGGAGATGCCTAGAGAGGATGCCTATATGGCACAGCTATATGGTATATGTCCCTATTTTGTGTCCCACAGATAACTGAAACTGTAGATATTGGTTCCGGGGATAGAGGGGTCCAACTGTACTTTCTTTTGCTATTTCTTCCAAATTTCCAGTAAATTTCTTAGGAAGGGGTTTTCTAATTTTGAAAGAGACATATTTGAACTTGGGAAGAAAATTAGGATCAGTAAACTATTGAATCTTAAATAAATAGACTCTAATGGTAGCCAAGGTCACACAGAATTAGTTGAATAACTTGCATACCTGACAGTCTGCATAATAAAGACCCAGGTAGAGAATTCACAATCCACCTCCTTTTTCTTTTCTCTATGGTGTTGCCTTTGTTACTCTTTATTTTTTTATTTTTATTTTTTTTTACTATTATTGATACAGTTTAAGTTAAGCCCTTGTAATTGTGGTAATAATAAATTGGGAACTGCTACAAGGAATCGTTGGAAAAAAAGATAGCACATTTTAAGGAGAATTGACATTTTGATAGCAGAAATGCTACCGCACCAACATAATTTCAACTTCTGACATTGTAGTAGCTTGTGCTGTACTTGATGTATTAATGCTTTTAATATTGAGAGAAACGGTTTATTTAAGTTTACTTGGGATGATTACACTTAAGTATTTCAAATGTGTTTTTTTAACCAGTATCAGTTGGCCCAAAGAGCTGCAGCCAGACTGTTAAATGGGGCTAGCTACACAGAATACACAACTCCCTTGTTGTTCTCTGAGTGGCTTCAAAAAGAAGTTGGACAGCTATTTGCTGGGGATATCCTCTAGCTGCATTGAGCAAATGGTTGGACCTGATGGCCTACAGGGCCCCTTCTAACACTTTGATTCTATGAAGGGGGTCATCTCTCAGTCTAATGGCAAGTGGTTCCATAGCTAGTGCAAACAAAAGAGGAGAACAAAGGCATCCTGTTTGATCCCTTAGCTTCATTAGGGCATTAGTTTGTATAATTGAACTGTAATTACTGTACTTGTTTTAAGTGCTGGTAGAAAATCTACTCCCAATTATCTCCTCTCTCACAATTTCTGAAGCAAGGCCCATGTCAGGAGTTAGAAGCCTGAACTCCTTATAAAATGGCCAACCAACTGCAAAACTTCCACGTCACAGCCAAACTAGCCAAGGTTATAGAGCCTGGAGGCCACAGCTGCACACATTACCCTTATACAAGTCATTATACAAGCTTTAGTGTTGAGTGCAAAGAAAAGGAAGGTGTGCAAAATATAGTGCGGTGTTGTATAAGAAATAAGGCTCCTAGGTGATTGGAGGAGCCAGTGCCCTGTGACACCTGTAAAATTGTATAAAAGGAGACTATGCCCAGAGCTCAGTGCTAGGCTTGATAAGCTTACTAGACATGGGATGAGGCTAGCTAGAGGCTAGGGATGTGATGATAGAAGCAATGTATTGATGCACGTTTGAAGAAATGTTGACTTTTAACCAAGCCTGATGCCTGGCATAGCAGTGTGTATGTATTGAAACTATTGTAACTGCTGTTGAGCTGAAGATAAAGTGCCTCCTACTTATAGGAAGAAAAACACTCTCTGTGTATTATTTTGGGAATGGGTTTCTGCTAAATCTGCTGGGATATTTTAGGCTTCTGCCAGGGTTTGAAAGTCATTCCCCAACAGCCCACTCCAAACAATCAAAGGCTTTAGCATCATCAAAGGAAACTATTGCAATGGGGCAAGTTTTATTCTTTGAGCCTGCACAAACAACATTAAAATGTTGACAAGTAGGGTCAGAAATCTCCCTAGATTTAATGAAGACCAAGAGATCATGTCCAGTGTATTTCACCATAACGTTACCCAGGCAATTTGCAAAGATACTTGCAAATAATTCAGCATTCTGATTTATTCGTGTGACTGGATGGTATGAGCTTGGTTCTTGGTATCTTTCCTTTGCTTACAAATTAAAGTTATTCATGCTAATCCCCATGACATGGGAATAGATTTGCCTGTTAGTATGGATTTAAATTATAGAATTAAAAGATCATCATCATCAAGCCTTTATTATGGCCAACAAACCATGAGGCAATAACATAATCTTACACACTCTATCTCTCTCTGGCTTCTCTTTGCAAACAAAGATTCAGGAAGGACTCATCCCGTGCTTTCTGCAAGTGTGCTGATGACTAAAAAGGCCAATCCGAGATAAACAAGTCCGATTGCAGAAAGCACAGCAGAAGATCTCCTTAGGTGATGTTTCCAGGTTGTGATTCTTTCTGCGTTGTCGTTTCTCTTCAAGACTTGTTTGGCATGAGTTCTCAAATAAGGCTGCAGCATTGAGGATAGTGCATCTCCATGGCTCCCAATGTGAGGCCAGGGCGGACCATTGTTGGTGATCAATTTGGCCGAGCCTGAGATGTTGTTTCAGGGAGTCCTTGTCTCGCTTTTTTGGAGCGCCCCTCTTACGCTGACCCATGGCGAGTTCACCGTAGAGTACTATTTTTGGGAGGCAATGGTCCTCCATCCTAGAAACGTGCCCTGCCCAGCGCAGCAGTGTTCTCAATATCATGGCCTCAATGCTGGTGATCCCTGCTTGCTCAAGGACAGTAAATAATTATATACATTCTATTCAGATGTAATATAAACAATCTATGTTAAAATAGAGCAGCAGATATAATTAATTACATATAAATGCATTTTAAAAACAGCTTAATAAATTATCTTTAACATTTGATAAAAAGACTGAGATTAAAACATATCATATATATGAATTTCTATTAAAATCATATAGCCTTGTTGCTAATATACAACTGTTAACCAGGAAGAATCTTTAAATTATCAACATTTGTGTACCATGGCCCTTCAAGTTTTAACAGCACAGAAGAAAATTTTTGCAACCTCCTCTGTTACTCTTTTTTCAGTATCCCCTAATAGATATATTAAGTATCATTCCAAAGGTCTTCCTGGGAACATGCTTAAGAGAGGGACTACAAGCCTTGATCTAGCATCCTTATAAAATGTGCAATAGAAAAGGACATGGGATAAAGGTTCTACTAGTCCTTCCCCACAGGGGCACACACAGTCCTTGTACTGAATCTGCTGAAAACGTTCCTCTAGTACTGCAGATGGGATAACATATTTTTCACCCCCAGTTGGATTAAACCTCAGACCCAAGCTAATGAGGGAACAGGTGGTGCCTGCAACAGATGTAGAATACTGGGTGTCAATGTCTTTAGTCCGCTGTATGAAAGATCAACTTTGCCGTAGGCCAGTCAAGAGTGAGGAAGAATGTATCTGAAAGGCCTAATTGTTTCAGTTTTTCTTTCACATCTTTGGACCAGTGAGTAATGTAAATATCTCTGCATCAGTTAAACATACCCAGCCTCTGGTCCTGCAAAAAGAACTCTCAACCAGTTACACTAAGGCCCACTTCCATGCGGTACATTCAGCTGATACACAACCAGCTTCCAAACGTAGGACCACTGATGGTACACAACTTGACACAGCAAATAATTTTCTATGAAATGCCAAGGTCACTCATTCCACCATTGGAGAAAAACCCAGGATCCATACTGGGATACTGAACAATAATTGAGGAAGGACCTTAGCCTGGAATACCTTAAGTGAAGCAGGTATCAATTGTCTACCTTTGGTGTAAAAAAAAGCCAACAATTGATTTACTATTACTAGTTGCATTCTGTATAGCAGTTCAAGCAACCTACAATTCCACATATGTTACTTAAAAGTGACATCAGTCTGAGTGTTTCATGAGATGAATGCACAGCCACTTCTGACTAAGGTAACAGTTCTAGCTCAGACCTCTAGGGCAGAAAACAAACTATGTTATACTAACCCAGTGCCTGCTGTTTGTAAATATTGACATTTTATTGTTTTGTACCAGTATTTAGATGAACATTGTTGTTGTATTATATTATGTTTTTAATAAATTTATTAATTTTTTAAAATCCCATAGGGGTAGAATTCAAAGACCTAGCCACATTAGTCTGGAATATCAGTAAGCAAGCAGATCTTGAAGCACTTTTGAGACTAACTGAGAGAAAGAAGTTGTAGCATAAGCTTTTGTAGAGTTGGTTTGCTTCCTCAGTGGATCTGAGGAAGTAGACCAAGGACTGGTTTACACGGCAGTTTTTATTGCGTTAAGTTGCGCTTTAGCACTTTCCCGCATCAGTGGTGGGTAGTTTACATGGTATATGTTTACACAGCTATATTTTGTGGCTCTTTGATTTTTTCTGCTTTGAGGTTCACACAGCCAAAAGTGCTGGGGGCATGGCCAAGCATTGGAGAAGGAAAGGAATGCCATAGGAATGTCTGCCCTGGCCCCAACTCCGTGCTGAACAGCTTTTAGAGGCAGTCCCCCTCCCCCAACTCCCTTCCCACAAATCAAAGGGAAGGTTTTCCTCCTTGCTTAAACAGCATTTTCTCCCAAATAGAGGAAAGCCAGAGAGAGAGAGAGGCAAAATAACAGCTTAGATCTGATGCAGCCCTTCATGAAATGGTTTCTCTCCCTCCCCCATGCACAGGATCACAGCTGATGAAATGAGCTATTACATACTTGCAAAACAGCAGAGAGGATGCTACCTGAATGAAAATTGTTGAGAATCCTTTTTGTTTGCAAACTGGCTTGCAAAACAGCAGAGAGGATTTTTCAAAGTTTCCTCTAATCTGTCTTTCCCTCCCTGCCCCTCTTTTAAGCCCACCCCTGCATCATCAACCAATCACAATGCAGCTCTGCTGTAGCTCTTAGCGGAATGGTTGTTTACACTGCCAATAATGCGCTACATTGCAAATATACCTGCAAAAGTAGCGACATCCATTGCCACACTATATTTGGGTGTTTTACCTTCCCCCCTTCTGAATGAGGCGATGCTGTACTGCGATCCGTGGGAACTATGAGCTATCTTAGCGGTATATTTAGAGAAATATTTGCCCGTGTAAACAAACCCCAAGTGTATGAAAGCTAATGCTACAACTTCTTTCTCTCAGTTAGTCTCAAAGGTGCTACAACATCCCCTTGCTATAAATCTCCAGTCCAACAGGAAGTCCAGAATTAACCTTCAGTAAGGAGACTAACTTCTGTGAACACATCTAAAAGTATACACAAGAGGGATAAATCTTTGCTTACAGGAAATATTCCTTTTGATTCTCCAGAGAAACTGTTAAAATATTCAAGATCAAATAACCAGCAAGTTTAAAAATCTTAAGACTACACTATCTTACTTAGGTTTTTAGATTAAACCACTCTTAAGGTAGACCCCATCAATGACAATATTCATCTTAAAAGAGGCCATGTGCCACATCACAAGATATAAATGAACTTTCAGCTATGGCTACACAGGACCCAGAACCCACTGAACCTGAGAGTTTTCCAAATCACAAAATAGATCTGGTCCTGCACAAATGGGAAAGAAAATACCCTTGTCTTAGTAGGCAGCGACATAAATTCTGATACTATGATACAACGGATTATTACACCTGATGTGGGAGCAGAAGAGAATCCTGGCAAATATCCATTGCTCCCCTGAGCTATCATGTCATTGTACTATATCAGGGGTGGGTAGAGTGCCATCCCTGGACTTGATTTTGATAGCGTCCAAACTCCATATCCCCAACACATATACATATATTTTTAAAGAAAATGTGTGATTTGGGGGCATAATTTTCACCTGAAACTGTTCAGAAAGTCCCTAAACACCCCATGGGCACACCCCTCCTGAATCTTGAAGTACCACACAATACATCTGTTTTTGTTTCAGTCCCTCTCAAAATGGTGACAGAAAGTGATGCAACCTTGCTTTTGATTGCCACTTTGAGAGGGACAGCAGAGGAAAATGGAGGTATTTGGGCTTGTTATGTGTTAGGGGTTCAGCCCCTATCCATTTGCCCATCCCTGCCCTGTACAGACAAAGGGGGAGTAAAATCTATGCTTCCTGGGGTCTCTTTTTTCTCATTTATTTTTATTGGTCAAATATCATGGTATGGCTACTGTATGTAGATTTGATGGCAAAATGCTAACAGGGGACAGAGAAAAGGCAGAATTACTCAACCCCTTCTTCGCCTCAGTCTTCTTCCAAAAAGAAAACAGTGTCCAACCTGGGGGAAATAGAGCAAATGATGCAATAGGAGAAATGCAGCACAGAATAGGTAAAGAGAGAGTACAGGAATACCTGACTACTCTAAACAAATCCAAGTCTCCAGGGCCAGATGACCTACATCCAAGGGTGTTAAAAGAACTGGCAGAAATAATCTCAGAACAATTTAAATATGCTTTAAAAGATAATAATCCAAAAAGCAAAACTTGAGTTTGCCACTTTATATAAGGGCCGCCATTTTGCTATGCCATTGTATATAATAGAACTTGAGTATTCATGGATTTTGGTATCTGGGGGGCGGGGGTCCTGGAACCAAACACCCCAGCGAATATGAAGGGAAAACTTTGCTGTGTCCTTTCCTTTATTTGCTGTGCTTATAGTTTTGTATTTTTTCTAATAATTGTTTTTTTTTAAAAAAAATCATTGTTAGCTGCCTTGAGGTCCCTATATTGGGAGAAAGGCGGGATATACAGTAAATACATACGACAACAACGATGATGACGGTGATGACGGTGATGCAGCAAAAAGAGCTTCCAAAGCTTCCTGCCTGGGTGGAAACAGGGCTGCCCTCCCCTCCAGGGCATGGAACATTTGGCACAGGCTCTGGTTCTCTCTCTCCTCCCCTCCTCTCTCCAGTGGGTGGAATGGGAGAAGTACACCAGTGGGAGCTGTGGAGCCTCAGGGCCAGGCCAGCCAATGGGGGAGTGTGGGGTGCCCACGGGCATCCAGCTGCTCCTCCGCACCTGTGACCAGGGTGACTGGGAGAGCACCCAGCGGCTGCTGCTGGGACCCCTGGTGGTGGTCAGGGCCACAGAAGAGGTGGTGGCAGTGGTGGAGCCCAGCACTAATTGCAGCAGCGGTGGTGGCAGCAGAGCACCTGTGTCAGACACCCCTGCTGGCCCAGCACCCGTGGACTGCACCAACAAGGTGGGCAACACAGGGCTCCACTTCGCAGTAGCCAGGGGCCATGAGGAGCTGGTGGGCTTCCTCCTGCACAGGGAGGACTAAATGCAGAGCCAGAACCACTGCAGGTGGACCCCCCCCCCTCATGCAAGCAGCCAGGTCAGCACCACAGCAGGTGGGGGAAAGCCTTCAGTCTCAGGCGGAGTGGGGCACCAATCGAGGTCTGGCTGGGAGTCTTGCTCTGCAACAGGCCGGGATGAGGAGAAGGGGGGCAGTGGGTCAGCTAATGGTGCCGACCTCTCCAGGCACCCTTTCATGCCATGGTGCTTTTTTTAAAAAAAAATGCCAGCAATATTTCTGCCCTCGAGGCTGATAAGGACCACAAGAGCTGGTGCCTAAGAGACAGGGCAAACAGGGCAGAGGAGAGGGGCGAGTTAGGGGCAAAGCCATCCAGAGCAGGACATCTGGAGCCTCGGAGGGGGGCTTGCAAGCAAGAGGAGGGTTAGGATGGGCCCCCCTGCATCTGCGAAGTCCCCCCCAGATGTGGATTTGGCGGCATGGTTAAACCAGCCCTGCACGATCACTAAAAGTCATTTTTGGGTTTCTCAAAAACAATCATGCTAGACTAATCTTATCTCTCTTTTTTTCATAGAGTTAGAAGTTTGGTAGATGAAGGTAATCTGTGGATGTAGCATATCTTGATTTTAGTAAGGCCTTTGATAAGGTCCCCCATGAAATTCTTGCAAACAAGCTAGTAAAATGTGGACAAGACACATTTAGGCAGATTTATAATTGGTTGACCAACCGACTGATCCAAAGGATGCTCACCAATGGCTCCTCTCCATCCCAGAGCAAAGTGACTGGAGGGGTGCCACAGGGTTCTGTCCTGGGCCCAGTGCTGTGCAACATCTTTATAAATGACTTCGCTTATAGAATAGAAGGCATGTGCAAATGATGCAAAATTAGGAGGGGTAGGGAATACCCCAGAAGACAAGATCAGACTTTCATTAGGGAGAAATATAAGGTACTCTATGATTCTATGATCATACAGTTTTGTTCCCAAGGACTCCTTGTTTGAAGGGACAGAAGTCAGTGGATGCATCAAGCATAGAGTGACTCATGAGGTACAGTTCTGTTCCCAGACTTTTGATTCTTCTAAAGCTGCAAATATAGGTGATTCATCTGATTTAACGTGGATATCTGACATAGAAAATGGATAACTCACTTAGTAAAGTGGTCAGTTCAGCAGGTATGAAAGTGGTGTAGAAGAAACAGAATACATGAGGTGTTTTTTTAGCCTGGAAGATAGATTGTTGCAGTAAACCTTCCTTGGTTATCATGTTGTCTTCAGCTCTGTGCTACTATCAGTTTGAAGCTAACTGTGTTTGCATTTCTTTGTACTTGCTAACAAGCCTGTAGTCAACTGGAAGAAGGGAGGATATATTCTATGTCTGTAACTGTTCGATTAAAGTTTGCATCTGGCCTTTTCCATGGGAAAGATGGGATGTGTCCACTCAGGGAAACAGGGAATGGGGATGATGGGTAGCTAATGAATCTATAGCCTTTCAGATTTTGTAGACTGTAAATACTTTTTAATTTAGTGCTTTGTAAATAACTTTCATTCTGAACAATGCTATTGTAGGGTTAGCTCTTTAGATTTCTGTACAAATAAAGTTTACTGTTTAACTCTGAAACTGGTGGTTTCTGAGTCTGAAGAAGCCAATACATGACACATTTCCTTATGTCTGGAAACGGTTGTAGATACTCCCCCTGGTCTGCCATAACAGCAATGATTATTCTCTCCTCTTCCAGCAAACACAAATAAAATGGCATTAATGTCCTTGGAGAAATCAGCCAGTGCAAGAACCTCGTGAAAGTGTTCCTGTTGCAGCTCATAATATTGGCTGTATTACAGCATTACTTGCAATGTTTAGGAAATCTTGTCCTGATATTTGAATTGACACATCTGGGGCCATGCTTTAATACCAGCTCTTTCATTTTTTCTTTTGAAACATAAATGGCCATACTTTAAGGCAATAATAAGATAATATTATGTGACACAGTCTCTCTCTCAGTTTAACAACATTAGGAATAAAGACATGTGACTCTTTAGCCTGCTGGATTGTTCCAAGAATGGAACAAATTGAAGGGTTTTAAATGTATTAACAGTTGCCAGGTCTGAATTATTTTTATAGAGCCAGAAGCTCAATTAACTAACTCAAGGATGATCTTCAGTATAAATGATAACCTTAAAACAAAATTGCTGCACAAGTGAGGAATGCAAAGTAGGCAAATGTCAGATTGCAGGAGGTTTTATTTTAGAAAAGAAGAAAACTTTAATTTAGCAGATGGGAGATATCTCCTGTAGCAACACACACACACATATATGCACACACACACACACACACATGCACACAGCCAAATAAAGTGCTTTCTATTAAACTTTTCAATTTAAAAAAATTGTTTAAGGCATGGACGTTTATGCAGGGTCAGGACAAGAGCCATGAGCACCATCCTGACAAAGCAAGTGAGGACCAAGGTAGATTAGGTGCATGTGAGATAACATGAAAAGATGAGTATTCTGAGATTATCAGACAGGAACACAAAAAGTGTTTCTGTACCACAAACTCCAATCCTGTCCCTGCCCCAGCACAATAACCCTCCCCATCAGACTTACTTTATCTTCTGTCCAAAGGCAGCCCAAGCATGAATGGGGTTCTAATGAAGCTCCATTCACTTTCTGGATCAAAATTTCACCCATTCTTGCGGGAAAACGTGAGCACAGGAAATTCAAAAATAAAAAGAAAAATAACAAGAAAAAGTTTACACAAGCACATAAACACACTAAAAAACAAACAAGCAACTAACATGGGGAGGTTCATAAAAAGAGGGTAGCCTACCTTGTTTTTCATGATCCCACTCGGAAGTGTTCTGGCAGGACCATCCATTGATGCTGTTTTCACAGCAGGACAATGGTGCGAGGTTTCAAATGCCGACAAAGCCGGCACAAAAACAGAACAGACGATCTATTGATGGCTCAGCCAGTCACTTAAATAGAACACCGTAGTAACGCCAGCAGAACACAAAAGGATGATGTTGCCTGACATTGACATCCTTTTCTTTTCCGCTGGTGTCTTTACGATGCCACATTAGCCACATCTGATAATATCCTAAATTTACTTAGTTGAGTAATCTAATCTTAACTAAGTAACCTCTCCAGGCCTGTTCCCCCCCCCACTTGACAGAAATATTCACTCTTGCTCTGATAGCTGGCAGAAAGGACTTCCTTCTTGCCATGCAGATGATGCCTGGGAAGGTAGCTGTGCATGTATGGTGTGGGGGGTCACATACGTGGCAGTAGTATCACAATCATGACTGAGTAGTGATGATGAATATGGAACAGTTACAGATGAGTAAATCTAGTAGCTAATGTAGAACATTGCCCTATAAAAGCAAGACTATGTTTTGAAAAGCAGGGCTATAAAGTCAGTATGCCAAACCTTTGACTCCAACTCCTTTGTAAATGGCAAATGTATATTAATTAGTAATAACAAATTTACTGTAATAAAATGGTAGCTCAACACATTTCATCTCCACCATGTGAACCATCAGGCTACTTAGACTGATAGAGCATAAAATACCTTTCTTTGATCAAAATTTCTAAGCAAGTTCGTCCTATTCACAAATCTCAATAATTACAGCCACCTCTACTTCCCTCCCCCTCAGAGTTTAATGACTGCCCTCTCCACAGCTTCCTACACCAAAACTCTTAACTTTTTTCCTTTAAGTTCTTATGTATGCAAAACCAAATACGTTTTATTTCCTTCTTACTTCAACACTTCTCTGCTTAAATAATTCTTTCCTCTTATATATCTTTTTCTCCTCCCAGATGTCCTATAACCAAAGCCTCAATAGTTTGTAAAGGGGGAACAAGGGTGGTAGCAAAATATCGATATATGACCAATACAGAGAAGGGGTTATAGGTAGGAAAGTAGTAGGAAGAGAGGAGGAAAAAAAAACCCAACAAAGAGATAGGAGGAAGAAAGAAAAAGTAAAAAGGACTGCAAAAAAGCAGCAAGTAACAGTGAGTAAAATGCTTCCTCTATTTCTACCTCTCCGATTACCCAAAATACCCAAGTTCTGTATGCTTATTTGTCACAATTATAATATTTATAAGGTATTTAAGGAATGTAATCTTTTGGTTATTCTTACCCCTACCTTTCTTCAGAACACCTTCCCTCTGTACACCAATCACAAACCCAACCCGTCTATTCTTCTGAGTAGACCCACTATGGTCACTATTAAAGTAAATCCACTATACTCACTGTCAACCACTACACTCCTACTTGTCCTACTAGGAACCTTACACTCTTTTAATGAAACTCCCCATCTTGCTTGCAGGTTTATAAATGTGTATCTGTGCTTTTCTCAATTTTTTTTTTTTAATTGTGGTGTTTTGGTTTTTTTTTTAGCATGCTCGCATCTTCTTGCGAGACACTCCAAAATCTCATTCACGGAGAAACGCGGAAGTAAGTGGCACGAGTGCTCATATTGCCAGATTCATGGGACAATTCTTATTGTTATCACGGCAGCATATGAAAATGTGAAAACATGTGTCATTGTGCCAGAACATGAATGCTGTAAAATATAGTACCATAATCACATTTTTGGGCATTTGTCTGATAATCTCATCTGACTGCATAGCCCTGTTTAAACATCTAGCAACATCAGCTCTCTGTAGGAAGATGTTTCTGTAATGTCCAAGGAACTGATGAAGGGCAAAATCATCCATGTTCTTAAGAATCAGAGGAAGAGTGAGAATTGTATTGCACACCACTTTTGATAAGGATTTATTTTTAAAAAAGCACACATTTCTTCAAATCCAGGACAGAAGAAAAATGGAAATTTCAAAATTAATACATATGAGAAATGAAAACTGAAGGGTGAATCTGTTGAGATCTAGGGCTTGATAGGTCTTAAAAGTCTGAGTTTAGCTTCCAGTATGCAGTATTCAAGCTGGATAACTGATGCCAAATATTTACAAATTAGCATATGTTAACCTTAAATAGCTAATTTCCCATATGTCATCAGTCATGGATTTGCAAAACATATTACATGACAAAAGATGCATAGTAAAACTTGCTTTTTTTTACATTGGAGGTAGACAGTGTCCATGTGTATCTATGTGTTTCAAATCACCCAGCAATGGTACACTGTTGTTGTTGTTGTTGCTGCTGCTGCTGCTGCTTCACTTCTCCATTAAGTCCAGAGTGTTCCCCCAGGACCATCCTATGTGAGTGAAAGAATATTACCAGAGTAGCCAGATCCGCAGCATCCAATTCCTTGAGATTCCAGAGACAAAAGCTAAGACAGAGAACAGTCCCTTCTGACGTTATGAGGTGAGTCTTTCTGCCATCACAGAGGTGAGGAAGGCAGTGTGGCTATGGATACTATTTCTGGCCTAGCTGGCATAAGGAGAATCCAGGGCTGGAAACTAGCTAGTGACATACATAGGCATAATTGAAAATTGTGCCTGCTTATGTACTTGTTTTAGTTGTGGCAGATAGAGGAATTCATTATCTCCATACACCACAATTTCCTCCCCAAGCCATCTACATGTTTCAGTCTGGATGTGCCCCCATGGCCATTCAGTGGCTAGTGGAGGACAAGGACAGTGAAATATGGAAAAAGGGAAGTCCAAAGTGAAATCTTCATGATTTCACAGCTTTCCAATAACACAGTGGCAGAATTCAGTTTTTTCTTCTATTTAGAGACAGGAAGCTCAGAATTGTGATCATTAAAATAACTCTTCTGTGAAGTACCTCTTCACACCAAGGGTGAAATGTGCTAGTCCCACATATATTACAGTAGACATACAAGTGAATTTTTGTCCCTTCCTCTCACTGCAGCATATGAAGTGGCTCCTAGATATATGAGCCACTTTAGACAGGCAGCGGATGAAGTGGCTCCTAAAGAGGAGCCATATTAGATATGTAACAGTTGAAGAGGCACTTGTGGCCTTGGACAAACCATCTTTCTCAGTCTTATCTTTTCCTTTGTAAAATAAGGTAGGGATCATCTGTTTGTGCAATGCATTTCTGTTATAAAATGTATTGCCACACTATAGCTTGGCTCCAGACTCAGACCAAGATCCTATTGATAGACTACACTATTATAACTATGCTGGTGGAAACAGTGGAATCAGGTGGGGAAAAGCCATAAGTTCAGCTCCTGTGAACAAGCTAATTTCTTTCTTTATTTTTTGTTAGGTTGTTTTATATTCAACCTTTCTCCTTGTACAGGGTCCAAGTAAGGCATTAGAGAATTTAGAGGCTCAGAGCTGACAGATTATTTGGACTCTCTTCATTTATTAGCAGGGGGTTGGACTGGATGGCCCTCGTGGTCTCTTCCAACTCTGCAATTCTATGATTTTATGATTCTATGATCCTTGGGGGAAAAGCAACCACTACTATATTGTATGAATAGGAATCTGCCATATATTAGTTGCACACAGTACATAACTAACTTCCTAAGGATTTTGGTGGGACCATTGTGTAGACTGATCGCAGGTTGGTGACGGATGCTTTCGTAGAGCTGCTCTTCTCACAGAATGATTACGTAATACATACTATCTTAAGACTGTCTGCACTAGTTCAGAATGCAAATAGGGCATCCTTTGTCTAATATTTTTGCTGATGGGTGAGATGTTTGGCACATGGGGAGACTAACTTATTTTTTAATGTATTTTTGCTAGTTCACATCATTTTGGCTTATGATGAACCTATGAATGAGAGACCTTCAAGACACCCTTGTTATTTACAGCTCTGCTAACATTTTGCAAACTATTTGCAGCTCGGCTAAATCTTGATTGAGTCTATCCACTTGTAATCTGGTTTCCCGCTTTTCCTATTGCCTTTCTCTTTGCCAAGTATTCTTTTCTTTTCTTTTTATCAAAAGTAGAACAAATTACAAGATGTATGCAATCAGCATAGCAAGAAATACAGAGAACACAACATTCTTCAGTATCATTCAGATTAATTACAGTATTCAACAATTTGTAAGTAAATTTTTCCACAAATTGCTATGTAAAGCAGGTGGGCAACACTGTCTGCTGTTATAGTTTAATGATAAATAAGGCCTATATTGCATAGAACAAATGATGTGGTTGATCCTTATTTTTTCATGCATGTACATGGTCAGCTTTTCCATAACAGCCAGAGACTGAAGTCTTTTTCCAGCTAGAAAAGAACAGATTCATTGCATCTTTCCAATGGTATGCTACCCCTTGGCCAGATCCATACTAGACAAATGATCCAGTTTGAAACTAGATTATTTACCATTGGTCTTTCACATGGAATTCTGGGATTTGTAGTTTTACAAAAATACTACTCTATGGTGAACTCGCCACCGGTCAGCGTAAGAAGGGGGGCTCCAAAAAAGCGATACAAAGACTCCCTGAAACAACATCTCAGGCTTGGCCAAATTGATCACCAACATGGTCCGCCCTGGCCTCACATCGGGAGGCATGGAGACGCACTATCCACAATGCTGCAGCCTTATTTGAGAACTCACACCGAACAAGTCTTGAAGAGAAACGACAACGCAGAAAGAATCACAACCCCAAAAAATCACCCAATGAGACCTTCTGCTGTGCTTTCTGCAACCGGACTTGTTTATCTCAGATTGGCCTTTTTAGTCATCAGCGTGCTTGCAGAAAGCACGGGATGAGTCCTTCCTGAATCTTCGTTTGTGAAGAAAAGCCAGAGAGAGAGAGAGAGAGAGAGAGAGAGAGTTTTACAAGTTCTTTAGCCTTCTGTGCTAAAGAGTGCTGATGCCTCACCAAACTAAAAATCCCAGGATTCCATATGAAGGATCCATGGCAAATTTAGTAATTTTGGGCTTCTAGGGCGAGTCACTATATAATGGGCAGTGTAATAAACAGTGAACTAGGTTGTCTCCCTGCGCAGAGCCACAAATGCATAGCTGCTGTATAGGGTATCCCTTCATACCATCCCTCTAAATAAACTGATTCCTGTGTTTGAAAATGGTGGGCAGTAAAGGATTTTCCAAGGGCAACAAAGGTTAAGTTCTGGAAATATTGTTGAAAATATTGTTCTCTCTTTAGACAGATGTACAAGGGGAGAACACTTGTTGTTGGCTAGCAAGCTAATTTTCATAAGAATCAAACTAAAAAATTCCATCTGTAATAAAATGTTTATCCTTGTGGATTACTGAAGATTATATGACATCCTCAAAATAAGACTGAGATCACTAGGACCAATAACGGGCCCATTCACCCTGAGCATGTTGCTCAGTGAAACACAGTTTTGCTAAATTTTGCTAAGCTACACCAGTGAGCAGTTCCATACACTGATCCAATTAGGGTAGATGTACAGTGTATAAAAATGATTATGATGAAGTCTGAATTGACCCCTTCAATTGAAGACAATTAAAGCAGTGTCTTTCTGTTTCCTCCCCTCCAATAAATTTGTAAAACATATTTTCAAAGATTTCTCTTCACAAAAAAAGAGAGAGAAAAGAAAACAATTTTATGTACCAAGATGTAGATCTCAGTATTTTATTCTCCTTCTTCAATACAAGTTATAGTGAACAAACTATATTGTGCTCTTTGCCTTGGATGCTTTCAAACCTTTATAAATTACAATACGCCAAGGTCATCAGTCTTTTCCCATAAAGTATAGCTACTTTATGGATTCTAGCCTTAATGGAATGGAGGTCAACGTCCAGCTTTAGCTGTGAAGAGGGTACCTCTGGAGAGAATGTCAGCAGTTCCTTAAGAAACTTATCCTGAATGGTATCAATCATTGCAGCCTGATCCTGTCCCCCTATTTCTATCCCACTTAGCAGTTGTGGCATAGCTTTGGCTACAAAGATTTTTATGATGGGACCTACCAGGGAACATCTATTGACCCTTCCAAAGGTTAGTATTGCTTTTGCAATACTAACTCCAGGTTAAATGTTTTGCTGCCTCTAAATAAAATTTCCAGTTTCCCATAAAATGTCCCACCAGATATTCAAAACTGTGGCATTGCTTGATCAAATTACCACCTAAGTAACACTTATGGAGCTGCTTACTCTTCGAAAAGAGTCTCTGGCTTTTCTTCACAAATGAAGATTCAGGAAGGACTCATCCCGCACTTTCTGCAAGCGCGCTGATGACTAAAAAGGCCAATCCGAGATAAACAAGCCTGGTTACAGAAAGCACAGCAGAAGGTCTCCTTGGGTGATGTTTCTGGGTTATGATTCTTTCTGTGTTGTCGTTTCTCTTCAAGACTTGTTCAGCGTGAGTTCTCAACTAAGGCTGCAGCATTGTGGATAGTGTGTCTCCATGCCTCTCGATGTGAGGCCAGGGTGGACCATTGTTGGTGAGAGTAATACCTTTGTTTTGGAATAATTAATAACCAGATTATTCCAACTGCCAACCCTGCCTAATTTTCTTAAAAGTCTCCTCAAACTTTTCCGAGTGGTAGATAAGAGGACCATATCATCAGCATATAAAAGCATGTGGATGTTTGTTTTTCCAATAGAAAATGGAAAACAATCTGCAGAACTCAAATCAGAAACTAGATTGTTCATATAGAAGTTAAATAGAAAATGGTCCAAAAGGCAACCTTGCCTGATACCTCTTCTGGTGTTAACTTTGTCAGAGAGAGTACCTGTTAGCCCTACCTGCATTCTTAGCTGTGGCATCATTAAGGCTGGTGCCACTCCAACCCCCAGTAGTGTCATCCTGGTGTGGTTCACCTCTCTGCACACACACACCCAGTGCTGCCACTGACTCTTAGATTAGCATGGGAGTACAGTTGCTGCAACAAAAGCAACAGGCATTTATCTATGTTCATGTGTGACCATTTTCCCCAAAGGTGCTGTCTGTTAGGTCAAATGTTGACATAAAATCTACAAAGGCCAAATAATCAGGTGGATGAATAAAAAACTTGCTGAAATCCAGCCTGTTCTGTTATGATGTCATTTTTCTCTGCCCAGGGTTGGAGCTTATTCAGTAAAAACCTGCCATATACTTGTTGACACTGTGTCCAGAAGACCCATTGGTCTATAGTTTTTAGGGTCAGATGTCTCACCCTTTTTATATAAAGGGACAATAATGTTGGATCACCACCCAGTAGGGATAATTTCTGTGTGATTTTTCAGTAGACAATTAATCTCTTGGGATGACACTGGGAGCCAAACAGGGAGAGCTGTCCTGTTTGACCCTTCCACTGCTGGCTCAGGACCATGAAAAATACCCTCAAAAAAATTGTTGCCATGAGAAACTGAGATTTGAGATTCTAGGTGGAGCTTGGAGACCCTTAAACGTGAATGAACTATATTCCATGATTTTGCTTAGTCCTTTGCCTGATGTCCAAGCTGAAATACATCCATTTTTTTTATATATAAATGCAGTTTTCTTTCTCTTCAAAAGGATATTGTTTTTTAATTAGGCTCTTATATGAACTTTCAGGCAAATTCTTTTTAACATTCCTAATGAGTTTGATTAATTCCCTTTTTATATATTCTTGCATTCAACATCAAACAAACTTACATTATGTGACTGAGATATTTCGGAAGGATCTGACTGGACATGGTTTTAGGAGATCTGCAATTTGCTGATAACCCTGCATAACCTCCAGATTGCCCTCCAAGATTTTATTCCTAAACTCAGACAGGACAAGGCCATACAGCCAATCAGTAACCCCAGTCCTCAAAGATCATGACCATTTAAGTTGTCTATTACCTGTTCTCACCATCTCCAGTGAATATGCAGTTTTATTTACCGATAGTTATAAAGCTGGCATTGGAATAAACTTAATAGAGTCATGGTCACTTTCTGGTCAGTTTCCTATTGAAAAGGTTTTTACAACAGGTAGCAAACTAGGAGAGATCAGGAAATAATCCACTACACTACACCCCTTGAAGAATGATAGGTTTAATGACCATCAGACATTTTTAACAGGTTGTCATTCAAAATAAATATGAAATACTTGTAAGCTAGCAAGATTAATTTCTTATCATTCTTATTAAACATTAATGCAGAATAAGGAGGCAACATTATTTATCTGCAGTATTAAAATGCTGTCATGGAACTGAGAATCCAGAATTTGACAGTCACCCTCCAATTTCATTAACACAAAGACTATTTAGCTGCCATAGCAGCAACCATTTTATGACATCTTACTGCTGTTATGGCAAAAACTCTAATGCCCTGAAGATACAGGCTACATATATCCTCCACTTTGCTCTCTCTGCAGCCAGGATGGAGGTCTGCAGCATGTGACCAAGGCTGGTCATATGCAGGGAGCCTTGATCATATGCTGGGGGGCTCTGTCCTGACTTCAGAGAGAGCAAGGCAGACAGCAGTGGAGGCAGCTGCCAGTAGAGACTAGTGTACAGGTATGGAGTCCTGCATGCCCACAGGGCCTGATCCAGCCCCCCCCCGCAAATGAGGTGGTTTTTCTTGGGTGTTATAATATAACAGAGTAATGGGCTTTACCCCCCTCTCTCTCCCATCTTTGACCTGGTGTCATCAGGACTGCCCAAGTCTGCAAATTGGACTAGCATCCCTGTACCTAAGTTTGTAGTTGGGAGAAACTCAATTCCTACTACATAAAAAAAAAAAAAAAAGCTTCAGGAATAGGAATAGTAAATAGCCATTTTAAAAAAACTTTAGGGAAATGTACCCAAATATTGGGGAAATTAGAAGACTAGATATTGTAAGCCGCCCCGATTGCGTTGCAGAGGGGCGGGATATGAATAAAATTTTATTATTATTATTATTATTATTATTATTATTATTCCTTATTAAGATTAGTATTATACTTTCTGGGAATAGAGGCCTCTTGCAGCCAAATGCATGCTTGTCAGCTAAGTCTACAATAAGTCTATTGGGTCTATCTGGAAGCGACCCTCTTGAATGATTTTGGCATGTGGACTAAGAGAAGGAGTTTGTTTTCTATTACATTTATGATCCTTAACCTGTCTATCCATCTTTCTCCTCCTTTTAGGCTCCTGTGTCTTGTTCGGAATGGTAAAAAGGAGTTTGCAATTTGTTCCATTGACCTTCTTGCTTGTGCTTCCCTGTTTCTCTGACAATTTCCCAGCCTCTTCCCCAAAAGTTTTAATAAACATATTTCTGCCTTCTGTTTTTTCCCTCTTCCTTTTTAAGTGCCCCTTTCTTTTGAGTGACTTCTTCTTCTGAGACTATTTATGGCTATAGTTTAGACTGGGAAAACCTGCCTTAAGTTCCTTAATATATTGCAATAGTAAAATATACTGCAATTACTAAAACAACAATCGGAGATAAGGGGTGGCATTTCTCAGCCAGTTCCCCCTGTGAGTATGCATCCCCAACTGGACTATACAAGTCCACTCTGACATCCAAAATTGGACTCCTGTTATCCAAGTTATTCAAGTCATGTGGCACAATCATGACTGAGTCATCTAAATTTATCTCAAGTAGGGGCAGGGGTTCCACTTTCAGAAAAAATATCCTGAATAGTTCCATTAGTAGCTGTTGTAACTGGAGTGTTTGTAAAATCATCTATATGGAGCTCTTTATATCTTGGGGCAACCCCTGCACAATATCAATCCCCTTTATGTATGCTGGGCCTGAGTAGTAACCATCCCTCAAATGGAGATTATACCAAGGATATACTGGGGAAAGGTGAACAACCACACTTAATCAAAATCTTAGCAAACAGAAGGACAATTTTGTCTTCTGCCACTTTAGAGGTAAACATTTTGCTAGATATCTTATTGGGCCAGAATTTTAACCAAGGGCATGAGCAAAACTAAAGGAATGAACAGAGTCCAAGAGCACAAACAATAACATTCAGTAACAAAAGAGGGGAAAGGACCAAAATGTTTCAACTATCACTTTAGCCTTAGTTACATGGGCAATTTACCCTGATCTGCCCCTGTCTGTGAGCCCTGTGGTCCAAACAATGCAGGGCTTTTGCCCTCGTCTTTTCCCCAAGCAGTCCTTACCAACCCCAGGGCAGATATAGGGCTCAGGAGGGGCAAAGCTGGAGTAAGGCCCTTTAAAATAATGCCTGTTTTAAACCGTTTCCACCAGGACAGAACAGATCAGGCTCCATGTGTCTTTGGGAGTCTTTCCCTGCAGGTTGGCCCTCACTGCTGCTGCCAGTAGCCCTGACTCTTCTGGGTCCAGGCAGCAGGCCTTCAGCATGTAACCAAGGCTGGTCAGATGCAGAGTATTTGTCTCATGGTGCAGCCAGCTTCCTATGGACCCAACAGGGAGAGAAAAATGGTGGCAGTGGCAGCTGCAGTGACAGGCCAGTGTTCTGTTTGGACTCCAGCCCATTTCATCCAGGTAAAAGGCCAGAACGGGCCAGCTCTGCAGCTGGAGCCAGCATATCCTGGCTTGTGTAGATAAGCCCTTTGATTATGAAGCACCTGCTTCTTTTGGGTCTCTAACTTCTCTCTTGCACTGTAACTAGCCAGCAAGCCAGAGGTTCTCCAGCCTGCAGCAGCCTTTCACCCCATTCCACCGGGCCAGGAGGCTGTAGTGGGGCCCTGAGGACTTCTTGGCAGTGAGGCAGCAGCGGGAGGGGGCGTGGCCAGGAGTGGCTAGTGTTTTAAGCCACTCCCACACCCCTCAGGAACACCAGCCAGCAAGCCAGAGGTTCTCCAGCCTGCAGCAGCCTTTCATCCCATTCCACCGGGCCAGGAGGCTGTAGTGGGGCCCTGAGGACTTCTTGGCAGCGAGGCAGCAGCGGGAGGGGGCGTGGTCCACACCCCTCAGTAACACCAGCCAGTAGCCAGAAGGACTCTAAGCCTGCAATTGGAGTCAGCTGAGGCCAGGAATAGAGTGGGGGCGGAAATTGGCATTGTGCTGGGGAAAGGGAGGTATGGTTGTAACAGAGTGAACAGATGTTATGAAAGAAGGCGGGATCGCTGTTTGTTAGCTATCCCACCTTCAGTTCACCCTGTTTCCCGGAATGGATTGGAGAGCGTACCAACCATTCCAAAGAACCTTACTTTGCTCCTCTGCAATGCCAGGTCGGTTAAGAATAAAACTCATATTATTTACGATCTTCTCTTGGATGAGGATGCCGACCTGGCTTGCTTCACAGAAACCTGGCTGGGAGAGGATAGCGCTGTCAACTGGGCGCAGGCCCTCCCAGCCGGGTATTCTGTCAGTGAGCAGGTGAGGGGAAGTGGGCGAGGGGGCGGAGTGGCTCTAGTTTATAAGGACAATCTGACCTTGACCAGGATACCTGTCCAAAACACAGTCCACTTTGAGTGTATGCACCTTAGCCTGAGGACCAGGGATAGTTTGGGGATTCTGCTAGTATACCAACCACCCCATTGTCTAGCGGACTCCCTAACCGAGCTGACACAGCTGGTCTCAGAGCTGCTGTTGGAGTCACCCAGACTTTTAGTTTTGGGCGACTTCAACATTCCACTCGACACCAGCTTGATAAATCTGACTGGTGCGGCTCAGGAGTTCATGGAAACCATGACAAACATGGGCCTATCCCAAATGGTCATTGGGCCCACACGTTGTGCGGCTCATACCCTCGATGCGGTCTTTAGTACGGAGCAGGAATATCCGTGGGTGGAGGTTATAAAAATCACTGCATTGTTATGGACGGATCATTTCCTGGTCAAGACTGAACTAAGAGTCTCTTCCCGCCCCACCGGGGGTGGTGGACCCATTAAAATGGTCCGCCCTCAAAGGCTAATGGAACCAAGAGGATTCCAGAAAGCCTTGGAGGGTTTAATGGTTGGTAACGCCGGTGACCTTGTCGAGGTTTTGGTTAATACCTGGAACACCAACCTTACCAAGGGTATTGACACGATCGCTCCCAAGCATCCTTTCCAACCCGCTCCAAACCGTAAGCCATGGTATACAACAGATCTTAGGAAAATGAAGTGGGTTGGACAACATCTAGAGCGCAACTGGCAGAAAACTCGACTCTTATCCGACAGGACTCGTCATAGGAACTTTCTTCGGTCCTATCGAGAGCCAATACATGCAGCGCAGAGATCCTTCTCCTCTGCATGTATTGCGTCTGCAGAGTCCTGTCCAGCAGAGCTGTTTAGGGTGGTAAGGGAGATGATGCAGGTTATTCCTGTGCAGAACCCGTTGCTTAACCCAACGACAGCCTGCTGTGATGCGTTTAACAATTTCTTTACAGATAAAATCTCTTGGATAAGAGCCGACTTATATGCCAGTAATTTGACAGAAACAATTGACGAGGTGTCCAGCAACTCCGTTGATGTAAGTTTACTGGATGAATTTCAATCCGTGAGTACCGAGGATGAGGACAAGCTACTTGGTAGGGTGAAGAAGACGGCCTGTCCTCTCAATCCTTGCCCTTCATGGCTGGCCATCCAGGGGGGGACTGCCTTGATGGTGTTCCTTAAGGACATCATCAATGCATCCCTCAGAGAAGGGTGTGTTCCATCTTGTTTAAAGGAAGCAGCCGTTAGGCCGCTCCTGAAAAAATCTTCCCTTGACCCCCTGGACATGAACAACTATAGGCCGGTTTCTATGTTACCATTCTTGAGCAAAGTGATCGAGAGGGCAGTTGCTCTTCAACTCCAAGTGGTCTTGGATGAAACCGACTACCTAGACCCATTTCAAAGTGGCTTTAGGACGGGATTTGGAGTTGAGACTGCCATGGTTGCCTTAACTGATGACCTGCGTCTAAGCATCGACAGGGGTAGCGTGACCCTGTTGTTGCTTTTGGACATCTCAGTGGCTTTCGATACAATAGATCATAGCATCCTCTTGGATCGCCTGAGCGGGTTAGGAATCGGAGGCACTGTGCTCCAGTGGTTCCAGTCCTTCCTCTCGGGCAGGTCCCAGAGGGTGTTGCTCGGGGACAGTTGCTCCAGCAGAAAGGAGCTTGTGGTGTTCCGCAGGGCGCCATCCTGTCCCTGATGCTGTTTAACATCTATATGAAGCCGCTGGGTTAGATCATTTGGAGATATGGGGCTGGGTGTTATCAGTACGCTGATGACACCCAGATCTATTTCTCCTTGTCCCGATCGTTGGCCTCAAATTCCGATGGCGTCTCTCCTCTTAATGACTGTCTTAAAGCAGTAATGGGCTGGATGAGGAAAAACAGATTGAGATTAAATCCAGACAAAACGGAGGTGCTCACAGTAGCGGCCCCGAAACCAGGAGTTGGGTTGCAACCTCCAGTCCTGGACGGGGTCACGCTCTCCGTTAAGGACTGTGTTAGCAGTCTGGGGGTGCTCCTTGATTCATCGCTTCAGATGACGAGTCAGGTGAATGCGACAGTCAGGAGCGATACGCCAGCTGCGCCATTTCCTGGAAGTAAAGGACCTTGAGACTGTGGTGCACACGCTGGTAACCTCTCGTCTAGATTTCTGCAATGCGCTCTACATGGGGCTAACCTCATGCTTGGTCCGGAAACTTCAGTTGGTACAAAATATGGCAGCCAGAGTGGTCTCGGGAATATCTCGGAGAGACCATATAACTCCAGTGTTAAGATCTCTCCACTGGCTGCCTATCAGTTTCCGGGCCCAGTATAAGGTGTTGGTTATTACCTTTAAAGCCCTAAATGGCTTGGGTCCAACTTATCTCCGGAACTGCCTCCTCCCATACAATCCTCCCCGCGTACTCCAGTCCTCTGGGAGGAATTTGCTTCAGCCTCAAAAATCTAGGCTGTCTGCAACCTCCCAGAGGGACTTTTCGGTAATTGCCCCCAAATTGTGGAATGACCTGCCGAACGAGATCCGTCAGATAACAAGCCTGAGTAGCTTTAAAAAAGCACTAAAGATGGATCTCTTTCGGCAGTCCTTTCCTAATTAGATCCCGGCCTCAAGGGATCCTGGCTTCTTTTAGTCCACTGGCCATTTATTGTATTTTATTGTATTTATTGTTTTTAAATGTGATTTTAGATTAGTTGGTTTTAATTTATAATTGTTTAATATTTTTTATGGGGGAGGGTGGGGGTGTTTGGGGATTTTATCTGTATTGTATTTTAATTTTTGTAAGCCGCCCCAATTGTTTTAACAGAGGGGCGGGGTATAAATAAATAAATATTATTATTATTATTATTATTATTATTATTATTACCAGGTTCCTACTCATCTGTTCTTGGCTCAGAATTAGAAGTGCTTTTGGCTTTGAAGTTGGCGAGTCAGACATAGAATCCTCAGATTAGAGAGTGGGTATCATCCCTGTTTCTCTCTTGTCTCCTAGAACTCAGAAATCTCTCGTGCAGACAGTACACTCCAAAGGCAAAAACAGAGATAGCATGGATCATGGATTCCTCCATTTCCTCAGCTAGACTAGTGGAGAATAGCTGTTTCTCTAAATAAATAAATAAATAAATAGCTGCTTAGTTATATCTTTACCAAAAGGAACAGAAGGATTAATTGGATAAAACTGAGTACTTAACTAAAATGAACTTTGCTCTGATCCAGCAACTTTTATGTTGTCAAAGTTCATATTGTGAATGAGACTGCAAAATTATTTTATACCTTGATAGTGCCACAGAAATGACTGATTATGATGACTGTGATTTATAACCTATGTTAGCCAGTTCTGAGAATGGCATGGTGGAGATAGCAAAGCAACCACTTAAAGCTTTTTGTTTTTGTTTTTGTTAATAAATATACTTGGTATTCTGAGACACCCTCTTTATACAAGTATATAGGCAGAAAAGGATAGGCATATTGGCTTTGTGACTACTTAAATACATGGAAACCTGCTAAATTTGTTCACCTCAGTTTTCTACACTAGCCCATATGTTTTTTTCTTGTATCTAGGCAATATCTTTCTACTGGTATTGGGATAGCAAGGAATATACTGAAATACTAATAAAAGACTTTGGGCAGCTTCAGGGAATTAAGGTGTTGTATATAGAACAATATCAAACATATGGCAGGATTCTGGTGCTGGTGTAATTCCAATATGACTTGACATACTTTTGATGAAGGGTGTGTGTGTGTGTGTGTGTGTGTGTGGAATCAGAACACAGATGCAACCCAAGAGAATTATGCCCACAGGAGATTTGGAGTTATAGAGAAATATAGACATTGATCACAGTAGCAATATTGTCAGCCTATGTAAGAATAAAACATAGTCCCAGCTTTCCTTATAAGATAAAAAAGTAGTTCTCTATGAATTAACACAGGGTCACAATCAAGATAATAATACTGCTGATGCTAATAACAGCAGCAACAATGACAACAACAATAACAACAATATCCCAGCCACTATCACAGTGGCTATGAGCCACACAGGTGAGATGAGTGGAGGATGCTCTAATGTGGGGATAACTGATAAAATAAATAAATAAATAAATTGATTTCTCTTATACTGTTCCTTATTCTTCCATAGGTCTGAGCCACACTGCACAAGGCCAGCCCTAGCATAAGGAAGAGTAAGATCATTGCTTCAAGTGGAAGGTACCTAGTGGGATAAAGAAACCAGTGACAACAGTAGTGTTATATAAAATCCACTCATGAAAACGATCTTACAGTGGGGAATTGATAGCAATTCAAATGGCAATATGAGAAGTTGTGTAACTTGCGAGATCTTTAAACCCTATGTCTATGGGTGGAGCCAGGAAAACTCAGAGTCAGACATCCAAAGCAAAATGAAACTTTATCAAACTGGAGTGAAACACTCATTCAACATACACTCATTCATATAAAGAAGCAAACAAGACTACCAGAGTAAGGCAAGAAATAGTTAGAAAGCGATAGGCTAAGGATTTGGGGGTGGTCCTGTACCTGATCCTGAAGCTGGCTCTCATTGTTAGAAGCAGCAAGAGAAAGGGGCAGGCAGAACATGGAAGGGAAGGTTAGGATTAGGAAAACCAGGAATGAAGTGTCTAACTCCGGCCAGGAGTCTGGGGATGCATTGGTGGAAGCAAGAGGTTTTGGAGAGGGAAGGGGTAAGATCTGGGATGGAGAGACATGGATTTGGGTGGATATGGAAACTTAACTAATGAATTGATATCTTCCAGGGGTTTTTATAGGAAAAAAATTCCCTTTGCAGGTGTGATCAGGATGAAAAGAACATTTGTCTTCAGATAGCTCTTAATTGCATAAACAAAGGAATTCTGAACCAGCTAGGAATTGGGAAAATGGTGGTGATCTGGTATCAAGTTATTGACAGCCAATTTTCCTTTGACTAAAGGATGTATGGATGAATCTGTGATCTGCAAAGCAATGAAATATCCCAAGACTGCATATAGCTGTCCATCTTGTCCTGCACATTCCAGGAAGAATCTCCTTGTTTCACAAAGGAATGTTGTATGATTGTCGTTAAGGTATGAACGTTTGGATAATTTGCTAGGTCCATTTCCTTGGCATGGTATGGGTTTGAACTTTATTTGACTCCTGATTCCCAGAGTCCCTTTGCTTTCTGTCAACCCATGGAAGGCCCAGTTACCAGCCAAACGAATATCAGAACACCACTGCCAATTAAATATTGATCCTATATCAGTATCATGGGATACACAGTGTGGTTACAGTTGGCTGGTTATTCCTGTCTATTGAAAGACAGAAGCTTTGTATTCCAGGCAGCCTGCCCTGCACACTCTAAGGTGCTTATCTAACAACATCGGTATTCCATTATATCAGTTGAGTAATCCATGTTTGCCTCAGTTTTATTACTCAGTGTCATGACTCATCTGGTGTTTTGTGCTGTAATTTGATGTGTGTTTGTGCATGTATGTGTGTGTGCATGCACATGTGTGCTAGAAATATTCTGTTAATGATCCCCTTTCTCACTATGGTTCAATAATCAATTTGAGTGTGAATGTCTCAATCGGCTTCTGGCTTGTCCAGACGGGGAATATACCCCATCTTGCTTCTCTCTTGGAGCCCTGCAGTCCTGATGACACAGGGCTTTGCCCTGTTCTGCCCCTGGGTTGTCCTCACATCCCTCAGGGCAGATATGGGGCTGAGACTGGGGGGAGATGGAGTAGGGTCTGATGCAAAATTGTAAAATAATACATCTTTTAACCTGTTCCCTCTGGGAAGGAATGGATCAGGCTCTATAAGACTGCAGGACCTGTCCCAATAGGCCAGCCCTCACTGCAGCTACCAGTCATCCTGGTTCTTCTGTAGCCAGGAAGGAGTCCCATCACATGTGACCAAGGCTTTTCACATGAAGGGGACCTTGGTCACGTGTTGTTGGTCCCCTTCCTGCCTTCTGAGACAGTGAGGGAGATGGCAGCTGCAGCAGAGGACTGGTGTGCCCATTAGGTCTTCCTCCTCTTCCATGGAGGGATTGGAGCAACAACAGGCCTAACCCATGGCCAGGATATGCCAGTGGGAAGCCAGTATAATGAAGATGAGCCCTTCATTGAGAAAATGATTGAATAATGGACACGGTGTGGTCTATTTGTGTGGTGGACTCAATTTCACTGGAGGTCTTTGTTAGAGATTGGATGGCCAGCTCTCAGGAGTGCTTTAGCTGTGTATTCATCTGCAGTGACAATAGGGAGAAAGGTGGGATTTTTTTGCCAAATAATCCATTCCACAAATATTCACATATAAGTCCTTCTATATACTGTATATATGGAGCCAGGGTAGTGTAGTGTCCAGAGTGGGTCATACTCTCTCTCAGACTCAGAGACAAACCACCTCTGAACAAAACTTGCCAAGAAAACCCTGTGATAGCTTTGCCTTAGGGTCACTATAAGTTGGAAATGACCTTGAGGGTACACAACAACAATATATAGATAGATATGGATAGATATAGATATAGATTAGATATAGATGTGTGTGAAGATTTATTTGTGAATCTGATGACACAATGAAAAAGGCACCACTTTTCATTAGCAGAAGCTTCCACTAATGAAAAGTGGTGCCTTTTTCATCACTTCAGCATGGAGGGAAGATGGAGCAAGCATGCCAGGAGGACATGTGCAATAAAGGGAACCCTTTCCTATATGGTGATGTTGTTCTTGCGAGCTCCTTTTCATCTTTTTTCAAGCATCTGATAATCTCCTTATTTAGAGGGTGTTTGGCTTTGCCTTCCTCTGAGGCTGACAGGGTATGAGTTGCCCAAAGTCACCCAGTGGGTTTCCATGACTGAGTGGGGATTTGAATCCTGGTCTACAGAGTCATACTTCAACATTCAAACCACTACATCACACTGGCTCTAGTTATCACTTAGTTATCATAGCATTAATAATGTCTACACATTAACAATATGAGGTAGCCATCTCAGATAATGCTGAAATTCAAGCTGGTGCCAGTTAAATTTCTGCAAGTAATGTACAGATTACATTTACTTTAAAAAAAATTGCAATGTTTATAAAAACTAAAAAGTGGCATTTTATGGTAAGCCTGTGTATATACTTTCCTGGATGCATGGTGAAGAAGTTGCAACAAAGTCTGAATGCCTTCCTGTCTCTCTAGAAATAGCCCAAACTATCACCTTAGCCCTTTGGCTGTAATCACGTCCTTTTCCTTTCTAATTATCTTGAATAGAGGACCCAGTGCAGGGGGAATAAAAGAACTAAATAACTAACTGCTGTTCATTTTGGTGGCAAAGAACCATCAGATGGGGCATTGGATTTTGAAGGCAGCAGGATTATCCCGGAGGAACGCGCAAGCATGCTGGATGACAGTGTCAAGACAAAAACTCAGAGAATTAATTGCTTCCTCCAAGACTCAGCTAGAGTTCCTGCAATCCTAGCTATGAAATTCTTCCTGTCTTTTTCAGTGCCAGAACTGGCAGCCAGTTTGGACACTGAACAATCAGGCTGTAGAAACCTGGCCAGGTGGCAGAAACTGAAGAGAGACAAGAAAAGGGAGTTAAGTACAATAGCCTGAAGGCTGTCAGTCTTGACCTAAATTGAAGTGTCTTTAAAACATGAAGAAGCCGATGTGTTCATAGAATCATAGAATTGTAGAGTTGGAAGAGACCATGAAGTTCATCCAGTCCAACCCCCTGCCAGGTTGTGACTGTTGTGACTGAATCAGCTGATAATATGGTGCATTCATATATGCAGTATATCCAGATATTGGATAGTGTATTTAAAACATACGGCATCCCTAAGGAGATCATATCATGGGGTTTTCTGAGGCTGAGAGTGTGTGACTTGCCCAAGGTAAGTTAGCTGCCCTCTAAAGCCTAATTGGTTAATTGTGAGCCTTGACTTGAATGGAATGCACTCCCACTGATAATGGAATGCACTTCCCTGGGGTTCCACATGGGGGCAGTCTTCTACAATTTCAGCTTAACAGCGGCAGGGTTTTGCCTACACCATTTTTTCAGCAATTTGCATGTGTGGACATCTATTTGAATGGCATGTTCACATGCTCCAAAAAACTGCAATACAGCAAAAATGAGCACCACTGCACATTTTGATTTCCACGTGTGAAAGAATGCCCATCTGCATTCATTTCCCAGAAAACTTTGGGGAAAATTGCAAATCTTTTTACCATGTGGTTTGTGGAGTTTTTAGCCCCCTTCCTTCCAAATACCATGAATCTTGTTCGCAGCATGTTGGGACAGATTGTATTCTACTTACAGTCTACAAGGAGTATTTTCACCAGATTGTGTCACACTACACTGTTATAGTGCTATTATTCCACTTTAACTGCTCTGGCTACTTCCTATGGAATCCTGGGAGTTGCAGTTTAGGGAGGGGTGTTTAGCATTCTCATCCAGAGAGCTCTTGGGCTTCACTAAACTCCAGAGACAAGCAAGATTATCACACTACACTGTTGTAGCACTATTATTCCACTATAACTGCTCTGGCTGCTTCCTGTGGAATCCTGGGATTTGCAGTTTAGGGAGTGGCATTCAAAACTCTCATACAGAGAGCTCTTAGGCCTCACTACACTACAAATCCCAGGTTTCCACAGGAGGCAACCAGAGAAGTTAAAGTGGAATAATGGCACTTTAACAGTGTAGTGTGATAAAGTCCACCATCTAGGCAACCCCCTAATTTTCTCAAAGGGATGATGAATGGTTGAAATGAGCTGGAGGAAAAAAAAATTCAAGAGTTATAGATCTCTAGATTAATAATATCTGGGGCATACTAACCCCTTCCTCGAAAGGATCAACAGTGCACATCAAGATAAAACAGTTGTTCTCCTCTTGAAGGTATGAATGGGAGAGTAGGCTCAGGAGGAATAGAAAACACAGGGCAAATTATTTGAATTAGGGTACATGCACTACAACTGGAGTACAGTAGGACCCCCATATCCACTGACTCATTATCCATTGATTCAATTATACACGGGACACAAAACAGCACACCTACCATAGAGTCTTCCTAGAAAATGTGCCCTCTCTAGCCACTGTCTAGGTCCTGCAAGGCAACTCTATGGTATTTTATAAGTCCCATTATTTTCAATGGTCTTCACTATTATTCACTGTTTTTGTTATCCACAGGCCCCCTAGAACCAATCCCCAGCAGATAAGGGGGGTCTTACTGTATGCAATTCTGGAAACAGAGTAAAATCTCTACCTCTGCATTGTCAAAGGCCACAGTGAAGACCTACCTGCTGGTGAATGCTGTTGAAGTTTTCTTTGAAGTCTTATCTCTAAACTGGTTTCCATATCAGACAACTGGAAAGCAACCAGTGTAACACTGGTTGTTGTTGTTGTTGTTGTTGTTGTTAAAGAATCAATGGATCCAGGAAAGTACAGTCTGATTATGGTAGCTTAACCATTGCAGTGTAGTGGGTTGAGTGTTGGATTAGGGCTGCATCTACACTGTAGAAATAATGGAGTTTGTCACCACTTTAACTGCCATGGCTCCATCCTACAGAATCCTGGGATTTGTAGCTTTGTGAGGCACCCATACTCTCTGGCAGAGAAGGCTAAAGACCTTGTAAAACTACAAATTCCAGGATTCCATAGGATGGAGCTACAGACCTTAAAGTGGTGTAATATTTCTGTAATAATTCTGTAATATTCCTATAGTGTAGAGGAACCCTCGGTCTCCAGGAGACCACGGTTCAAATCACTGTTTGGCTATGGAAGCCCACTGTGTGACTTTGGGAAGACATACTCTCTCAGCCTTAGAAGAAGGCAAAGGCAACCCCCCTCTGGTCAAATAAAACACTGTTATAGGTTTGTCTTAGCATTACCATAAGTCTGAAGTAACTTGAAGTCCCACAGCAAAAATAGTTTAAATCAAGGGGGTTAAGGGATTAAAATCTAGAGAAGAACAAGTATGGAGATTATCAGACACATTAAAAGTGGTGTTACAGCAATACCAGGAGATCACAAAAGGGCTCCCTTTTCAAACAATGTCATTCCCCCCTTGTTATGCACCTGTTCTGCTGCTGTTCCACAAGCACTGCTTTTTATTGACTGGAGAAGCCGTCAATAGATCCCCCGTTCCATTCCTGTCACAGATGTTTCTGCGTGCAACAGGGTGCCCCATTATACTGGCAAGATCCCAGCATCAATGGGGAGGGGGCTTGCCAGAACACTTCTGGGTGAGATCAGGACATCCAGGTAAGTGACACACTTTTTATGACCCTCCCTGGGTTACTTTAACATTTTAAAGTGTGTTTTGTGCTTGCTGTCATTTTTTGTGTTCTTTTTGTTTTTCCTTTTGAATTTCCCATGCTCACATCTTCTCGCAAGAATCCGCAGGATTTCGATCCAGGAAGTGAAGGGAGCTCTGTTAGAGTAATTGTCCCAGCACAATAACCTGTACCTGTAATAGCAAGAAAAAGTAGCCCCAGCATTACCAGAGCATGGAAGCAAGCACTGTTTACTTCCACCTTTGTGATCTCAGTGGTTCTTGCGAGAAGACACAAGTGCAGTTAAAAGTAAAAAAGCAGCTTGGTTTAAATGAAAACACAAGTGCTTGGCACACACTTAAAAACTTTCAAGTAAACTGGGGAGGTTAATAAAAAGAGCGTCCTATACCTAGCTTTCAAGTTCTCACCTGGAAGTGTTCTGGCAGGACCACCCATTGACACTGTATTCACAAGAGAAAAATGGTGTGTGGTTTCAAACACAGGCAATACCAAGACAAAAACGCCATGGCAGATCTATTGATGGTTTGGCCCATCCAAAATAAATAAATAAATAAATAAACAGCAGCATAACACCTTAGCATGATGTTGTGCAGTATGAGCACCCTTCTTTTCTTTTCTTTTCTTTTTTTTCTTTTCATTCTTTTTTTTTTGCATTGTTATCACACCATATTTGCTGCATCTGATAATCTCCAGCTATTCCATACAAACCAATCAATTAAAAAAAAATCTCTGTAGGAAGAAATTGGTCATTTCAGCTAAATTTTGATGGTATAATGCAGATGATACATCTTATGCCTCATTAAATGTGATTGTATCCTCCGTTTGGCTGCATACATTGTAGCACACCAACTTTGGTCCAAAATGCAGTAATAAAGTTCCTGTTCTGTGCCCACTCCCAGGACCATTGTGATCTCCTGGCATAGGCTTTTAGTTCATTTCTGATTGCAAGTTAAAGTCCTGGTTATTGTCTCTAATGCCCTGAACAGATTGCGCTAGAATACCATAAGTGTTGTTTCCTCTCGTACATTCTTGCCCATTCCTTAATATCAACATGTAAAGCCCTGCTCTGCATTCCAATGGAAATGGCAGTACGATCACAACCCTGTTTTCGGGGGGGTTCAGTTGCCAAACTTACCATGGATACCAGAAACTGCAGAAAAAAGCAAATGCCATTGAAAATAATGGGACTTTCCGTTTAAAATACCATAGAGTTGCCTTGGAGGACCTAGAAAATGTCTAGAGAGGATGCCTCTCTAGGCATTTTCTAGAAAGACTCTATGGTATGTGTTCCGTTTTGTGTCCCATAAATTACTGAAACCATGGATATTGGTTCTGTGGATATGGAGGCCCATCTGTACAGTAAATTTACCCTAGGTATGAATAAATCTGTAACCAACACAGTATGAATGTTTGTGAAAGAGACAGAGAGGGAAAGAGAAGTTTGATTTTAAATTTTATAATAGGACAGGATAATTGTACCAAGCACTATGACACAACTTTACTTACGGTAAATTATTTTTGTTCACTCATGTCCTTTCCTCTCATATGTCACCAACTTGTATGTATGCATTGGTAGAACAATACATTAAAATAATTAAAATGATGTGATTATGTGCATAATCCGTCCCAACCTTCCTTTGAGTGTTTTAACAGTGCATGTGATCACATGTGAGGAGGCTACTCAGTCATGTCAAGATCCCTTGCCCCTCTTCTACTGTTTTTTTTTTTTTTAAATGTGTGTGTAACATGAGGCGGGGGGTAAAATTAACTGAAGACAAGGAAAGTTATGTAAAACTATAATGTGCTCTAATTCCAAATTTATGTTTTGTTTTGTTTTTTCCTTTTTTAATTAGAGTTCAGGAGGAGAGAAATGTGTACAACAGAGAAGCCAGTAGAATAGTATAGGAAAGGATGGTGGAAACTTGCTTGTCTCTTCCTATACCATACTTCATTCATGGTGGAGAAATACAGTCAAGAGTTGGAAAGAACCTCAGAATTCATCTTCTCCAAATCACTGGCCAATGCAGGAAAATCTTCAGTTAAAGCATCCCTGAGAGACAGCCATCCAGTGCCTGCATAAAATCCCCAATGAAATAGAACCAGCCATCTCCTGTTCCGTTACTGAACTGCTAGTAGTAGCAGACATTTCTTTCTAATACTGTTCAAAATCTCCTTTCTTTTCATTCATTCCCACATCTATGTGATTACCTTTCAAATATTTTCAGATGGCTATCATATCATCTGTTCATCCAGATTAAAGAGATTGTATTGCTTCAAAATGTTATCACAGGTTTGGGGCTTGCATTTAATTATTATTCCCAGGGAGAGCTGACACACTGAATCAGTGGGAACTTGGAAAGTCCACACATCATGTAAATGTCATTGATTCAATAGGTTTGCTTCAGTTGGAATTAGCAAGTGGATTAGGGCCATCATTTTCAGTCCCTTATTTATTTTATTTCCTTTCATTTTATATTCAGCTTTACAAAGTGACCACATACAAAAGAGACATTTCTCTATTAAAAGAAACACATTTTCACATTAAGCTTGATTATATGTTTTGTAATTAATAGTGAATAAATACACAAAACCAATACACACAGTTTATTGTGGGAAAATGGTATGTTGTGGGAAACAATTACAGCTGTCCCTCCATATCCACGGATTTTGTATCCATGGATTTAAGTATTCATGGCTTGAAAATATTCTTTAAAAAATAACAGTCCAAAAAGCAAACCTTGATTTTGCCATCTTATATAAGGGGCACCATTTTGCTATACCATTGTATATAATGGGACTTGAGTATTCACAGATTTTGGTATCCAGGGGGAGTCCTGGAACCAAACCCCAGTGAATATGAAGGAACAACTGTATATAGAGTTCACCCTCCATCCACGGACTCCATATCCACAGATTCAACTATGCACAGCTTGAAAGTATCCCCCCCCCCAAAAAAAATCCATAAAGCAAACCTCAGTTTTGCCATTTTATAGAAGGGACACCATTTTATTCTGCCATTGTGTATAATGGGACTAGAGCATCCACAGATTTTGGTATCCAGGGGGAGGTCTTTGAACCAAACCTCAATGGATACCAGTGGCCCACTGTTACTCTAAGAGGTGGGGGTGCATTGAGACCGACCCATGATCCCAAAAATCTGGATAGGGGAATTTTTTGCTCAAACAGTATGCCAGCAAGAGGAGGGTAACTGCAGGGAACTTTTCCCTTATGTCTCTTTCTCTGGCTTTTCTTCGCAAACGAAGATTCAGGAAGGACTCATCCCGTGCTTTCTCCAAGAGCGCTGATGACTAAAAAGGCCTATCCGAGATAAACATGTCCGGTTGCAGAAAGCACAGCAGAAGGTCTCCTTGGATGATGTTTTTGGGTTCTGATTCTTTCTGCGTTGTTGCTTCTCTTCAAGACTTGTTCGGCATGAGGTCTCAAATAAGGCTGCAGCATTGTGGATAGTGCGTCTCCATGCCTCCTGATGTGAGGCCAGGGCGGACCACTGTTGGTGATCAATTTGGCCGAGCCTGAGATGTTGTTTCAGAGAGTCCTTGTATCGCTTTTTTGGAGCGCCCCTCTTACGCTGACCCGTGGCGAGTTCACCATAGAGTAGTATTTTTGGGAGGTGATGGTCGTCCATCCTAGAAATGTGCCCTGCCCAGCGCAGCTGTGTTCTCAATATCATGGCCTCAATGCTGGTGATCCCTGCTTGTTCAAGGACAGCAACATTCGTCACATAGTCAGTCCAGTGTATATTTAGGATTGTGCATAGACAGCGCTGATGAAAGCGTTCGAGGAGTCGTAGGTGGTGGTGATAGGTGACCCATGTTTCAGATCCATAAAGGAGGATAGACAGTACAGTGGCTCTATACACAGTGATTTTTGTGCTTTGCCTCAGGTGTTTATTGATCCAGATTCTTTTGTGAAGTCTTCCAAATGCACTATATGCCTTCACTAATCTGTGATTGATCTCTTTGTCAATCTTGGCATCTGAGGAGATGATGCTTCCCAGGTAGGTGAACTGCTGAACAGACTTGAGCACAGATTTGCCGATGGCAATGTGGGGATGGTGGTGTTCGTCCTGTGGTGCAGTCTGGTAAAGAACTTCTGTTTTCTTCAGGTTGACTTCCAGCCCAAATAGCTCTGCAGCTGCTGTAAAGCAGGATGTTAGGTGCTGCAGAGCTGCATCTGTGTGGGCAACAAGGGCAGCATCATCAGCGAAGAGCAGCTCACAGACTAGATAGTTTAGAGTCTTATTGTGATCCCTCAGATGGCTTAACTTAAACAAGCTACCATCAGTACGGTAACGTATATAGATGCCGTCGTCTTCTTCAAGCTCTGTCATAGCCCTTTGGAGCATCATGCTAAAGTAGATTGTAAATAAAGTTGGTGCAAGAACACAACCTTGCTTCACTCCATTAGTTATTAGAGAGGGCTCTGAAAGAGCATTGCCATATCTGACTTGACCACGCTGGCCCTCGTGTAGCAAGATAATCATTTTAAGGAATTGGGGGGAACATCCTAATCTTTCCAGGATCTGCCACAGACCTTTTCTACTCACAGTGTCAAAGGCTTTGGTGAGGTCGACAAATATTACATAGAGATCCTTGTTCTGCTCCCTACATTTTTCTTGCAGTTGTCTTGCAAATACCATGTCTGTAGTACTCCTATTGGCTCTGAAGCCACATTGGCTTTCAGGGAAAAGTTCTTCTGCAATAGCAGGAACTAATCTATTCAGGAGTATCCTTGCAAGGATTTTTCTAGCAATAGAGAGCAGTATTATGCCTCGATAGTTGGAGCAATCAGACTTTGCTCCTTTTTTCTTGTACAGGGTGATGATGACTGCATCTCGGAGATCTGATGGCAGTTCCCCTTTTTCCCAGCAATTCACAAGGAATTCGTGAAATTTTTCGTGGAGTGCATGACCTTCATGTTTCCAAACTTCAGGTGGGATTCCATCAATCCCAGCTGCCTTGCTGTTTTTCATCTGCTGTATGGTCTTAAGGGTCTCTTCCAAATTGGGAGCTATGTCCAATTCATTTTTCATCGTTTTTTGTATCATATGTTGGATAGCTGAACCGTGGACTACTTGGTTGGCACTAAAGAGACTTTGAAAATATTCAGCCCATCGATTCAGGATGGAAGCTTTATCAGTAATTAATGTTTGACCATCTGTACTGTATAAGGAGCTTTGGACCTGATAAGTAGGTCCAAGCGCTGCTTTAAGAGCTTCATTAAATCCTCTAAGATCACCCAGATCTGCACAGCTTTGTGTCTTTTCTGCTATATTGATCCACCATTTGTTCTGCATGTCTTGGATTTTTTGTTGAAGTTTACTACATGTGAGGCGGAAAGCTGCTTTTCTTACATGGCAGGTTGGCTGAGTGAGGTATGCCTGGTGAGCAGTTCTCTTCTTTGCCAACAGCTCCTGGATCTCTTGGTTGTTTTCATCAAACCAGTCTTGATTTTTCTTGTGGGAGGACCCGAGGGATTCTTCTGCAGACTGGAGGATACTGTTTTTGATATGTTGCCAAAGCACTGTAGGAGAAAGATCTGTAGGATGGTCTTCAAGTTTTGTTTGCAGGTTTGCCTGGAAGTTGTCTTTCATGGTAGCTTGTTGAAGATTGTTGACTTGGAGTCTCTTCTTTAAGATGCCACCCCTCTTAGGTTTGAACTTAAGATGAAGATTTAGTTTACATCTGACGAGGCGATGCTCTGTTTGGCATTCTGCACTGGGCATCACTCGGATATGACGGACATTGCGAATGTCTCTCTGGCGGACTAGAACATAGTCAATGAGGTACCAATGTTTGGATCGGGGATGAATCCAGGTTGTCTTCAAGCTATCTTTCTGCTGAAAGATTGTGTTTGTAATAGTCAGCTGTTGTTCTGCACAGAACTCTAGCAGGAGGCGTCCGTTATCATTGCAATTTCCAACACCATGCTTGCCTAAGACACCTTTCCAGGCTTCGGAGTTCTTTCCTACTCTGGCATTGAAGTCACCAAGGATAATAATTTTATCTTCTACAGGGACTTTTTGTATGAGGTGGCATATGTCTGTGTAGAATTTGTCTTTCTCTACAGGGTCGGCTTGCATAGTTGGGGCATATATCCTAAAGAGAACAACATGTGGGAGGCATAAGGAAATAATGCGATCAAAGTGTCCTGTTGGCAAGGTTTCGAGTTTGGAGGCAATGGAGTTTTTAATCATAAAGCCTACTCCTGACAGATGTTTTTTGGTTTTGGGTTTGCCAGACCAGTAAAGTGTGTAGCCGGCGCCATGTTCTTTAAGTCTGCCTTCATCATGGAGGTGAACTTCACTAAGAGCAGCGATGTCAATGTTAAGTTGTGATAGTTCATGGACTATTAGGGCAGAACAACGCTCAGGCCATCCACTATCTTCAGAGTCTTGCATGGTTCTGATGTTCCAGCATGCAAGTGTCAGTTTATTTACACTTTTGGAGGCTGGTGTGTGCCTTTGTTTCTTTGCCTTGGATTGACCACATCAGAAGATGCCCGTTGGCCGCAGCTAGCCAACCAGGTAGTTGGGGATGAGCTTTCTTTAGGCCACCTTTTCTAGGCCCCTCTCCATATGGAACAAACAGTGCTCTCCTTAAAAAGGCTGCTTGGTCATTCAGGATGCTGCTGAACAAGACTGACATCTCCCAGGTCAGCCTCGAGCAACCAATGTCATGAACCACCTGCATGCAGGGTTAGGTCTGCGGCTTCCAGTGCATCTTTACACCTGCCGTTTCGTCCCTCGCCTATCGCTACAGGGCTTTTTTGGAACTGGATTTGTCCTTTGAGCCTGTGCAATGGATTTTTCTGGTGGAGTGCAGTGTGCACAGAACTGGCCCCACCCTTTAAACCAAAGGTTCATCTGCCATGGCCTTGCAAACATGGACGTAGCAGCGAGGTTCCTCGGGTCGTAGGTTTGATTAGAGTTTCCTTTTCTTAGATGGTTGACCTTACAGGGTTGGACGAGCACCATCTGCCCGGGTTTGGGATTGGAGTTTTCCTTCTCCTAGGACGGTTGCCACAAAGCTAGAGAGCCCATCCTGCCCTTTGATGCTCTTTGTCAGACCCTTCAGTTTTAACCTATCTGGCATGGGAGACCCTACCAGTGGCTTTATGCCACCACCAGCATAGCTCAAAACATCATTAGGGTACACAAGCCTCTCTCCCATGACAAGGGGAATCCAATGGAGTGGTCACTTATGTATATCAGTACTAATTTCAGAGAACTCCAGGTTAAAGAAAAATAAAGTATTTTTATTGGAAACAACACAAAATACATTCACACACACAACACATGTTCCTAAGAACCATGCAAGGCTATCAGGGAGTAAGGCAGAACGATTGGATAGAGGTTCAGGAAAATAGGGCAATAGTTACCAGTCTTGAAGAGAGTTAAGTACTCAGAGAGATATCTGATGGTGGCACTGGAGGTTCTGATCTGGAGGCATGCCAAGAAAGAGAGTGGCCAAGCTCCTCCACAGAGGCACATCTTTCTATCTTTGGGGGACTAATATTTATACCCTTCTTCATATCCTGAAGCACTACTCTGGCTAGGACAAAGCCTGGGTGGTTTTTCCACCAAGTAAACAAAGGAAACTGAATCTTAACTGATTGTGTTAGTAGCTGGGAGATAGGAATTGGTGGGTTTACAACAACCACAAAATGCAGGACACGAGGGGGTTCCAAGGTGAGATTTCCTTGGGATTGGGGTTGGGAAAGGTCACTTGATTGTTTGATTGGATGACTCATTGCTGAGGTGCCCAAGAAGGAATTAGCACATACCTCCTTAATGGCTTTGTTTACCATGGGGCTTCTGCACAATCCTAACATGGGCTTGCTTTGCCTAAATATTTCTAAGACACATCCCAGGTCCTGTGACTTCTGCCTGACCTCTTTTTGGATCACCCTAGTCAACTTGATCCCTAAAAGTATCCAACATTCCCAATTATGAGATAATATAGGGAGGAGGTAGTAGGGAATGCTAATATGAGCATCCATGGATTTTGGCATCTACAAGGAGTTATGGAACCAAACCCCAGTGGATACAAAGGACCCACTATAATAGTATAAACACAGTTAGTCTCATAAGTTTTCCATTATGTTTTCATATTTTATTTATTTATTTATTTATTTATTTATATCCCACCTTTCTCCCAATAATGGGATGAGATTCATATTTGGCAGATGGACAGTATGCTTAGTCCTGGCCTTTATTTGGAAAAGAAAAAGCACTAGATTATTTTTACTCTTTTCACCAAAAATGAGAAATCCATGTATGGGAGGTGGCAACAGGACATCCTTGACCACTCTAGCCTCTTCTGGTTATGGCTCTGGGGAAAGCTCCTGGTATCACTTGAGGAAAAGTGTAGATAAAATGAGGAGAGTGAAGCCTCATTCCCACCCAGATACATTCATCCAAGCTTCTGACATGTTATTCACTACCACTGTTGCAATGTGATCAAGGACTGAAGATGGGGGTCTCAGTGAATCTGTTCTTGTGACCTGCATTGTTTTTTGAAATATACATCTTGGTACTACTGTAGTTACTTAGTACTAGTTACTGTCATTGTCCACATGGCCTGCTGTCAGGATTGGATCCCTTAGCTCTTACTCCTGCCATTTTTGCTTATTTTCCTTTGGCCTTGGTACATAATCGGCATAGAGGTTTGTGTGGGGGATATATTTGTAACTGTTCGGATTTTGCTTGGGAAAGGAGACATAATGATACAGCTGCAATTAACAGTTTCTAAAGCCTGGGGGAAAAGTGGTTTCAGTTTAAGGAATGCTTCTGTCAGTGGACAATGAATGACTAATGATTTTGTAGTCCACCAGATTTTGGTGATTGTAAAATGCTTTTAAATTAGAGTGTATCCGTTAGGCTTCCCTTCACAGCAACGACTTTGTATTTCATGCTTCCTGAATTTCTAGCAATAAAGTTTTCTGATGGACTCTGAAACTTGTTGTGAAGCTTTTGCTCTATGAGTTTGGGAAAGCTACCTGACACCTGCTTGCACTCTTCCCACAGGCATCTTTCTGGCCTCTATGGGAACAGAATGCTGGAATAGGAAGGAGTTGGGTCTACTCCAATGTGTTGGGAGTATCTGAAACAAAATACAGGATGGGAAAGTACCCATCCTGTGAGTCTCCTAACCATCTTGAAAATCTTGAGTTAGTTTTTTTTTTTTTTTTTTTAATGAACATGGAATGTATTCATCCATTTCTACCAGAAACACCCCAAGTGACAGGGAGAATAGACAATATTGGGCTATGGAGAGTCTGGAGCAATGGTTTAACTCAATATAAAGCAATTTAGTATTTTCTTTTGAAGAACAGAAGCCTAAAAGAAAATCTTGCTTACAGAGAGGTGTAAAAATTCATCCCAAGTCATAGAACAAGTGGTGCCAGATTGAAGTATGAATTCTCAGCTGTTGTCTTTGTATGATAACTATGCCATGCTGTCAACTCTTGCTATTTTTTTTTAAATGGGACTAAAGAAAATAAAAAGTCACTTATTGAATAAAATCTAGAACAGGCAATAGGGACTCAGCTGATGTTGTGATTCCACACAGCAGTCAGGATTTTCACAGCTTGTCATAAGAAGCTTCCTTTTATATGCAGTGTTAGTATTCAAAATATTTATTTATTTATTTTTTTAAAAAAATAAATTAGTATGGCACATGTTAGACCTGATATCTGTGACCATAGATTAGGGGGAGTTTTTAGCACATCACAAGTTAAAGTAAGACAGAAAAAAATGAAGACACAACATTAAGGCAAGATGCATACAACACAAGTCTGCATGAAGTCTACAAACATCAGGAAGCTGAGATACTCTGTGGTATAGTCTAATTAGACAACTAGAGATGCTGTATCTATGTAAACAACAGGTGCAATCTCTTTACTGTGGCAGTTTACTCTGAAGTATCTTAGGGTTAGCCCCCCACAAAAAAAGGAGTCAAGAAGACAACACTTGGGCAGCAGATAAACATTTTCTGGGATAGAACAAACACAAGTCAGGAGGCCTAACCAATATGCCCTAACCAGAAGTGACACAAACGTTCATAGCTCTGTTTTCATTTTAATGACACACCTTTTGAGGAGGTTTTATCTTTTATATATATTAATTACATTTTTTTAATGATTTATTTTTCTCACAGACGAAATACATAATAAACATATAATACAAATGTAAAATTGACCACATGCATCATATATTTAATATACATATACGTATTCCAAAAACATCCAGTCATTCATCATATTTACATATGGTACTTTCTCTCTTTTCCCCCCCCTTTATCATGCTTCTCGCATATGTAAATGAATTTATTTATCTATCCCTTCCATCATGTTTTTTTGGCTGACTTGACTGAGATTATTGTCTAGTTTCTCCTAACTTTGCTTTCTGTATCCTATACTCCAATGCTGTTACGGCTCCTCTTTTCTTTATGAATATTTAATTACCCATCTCTTGGGAGTTTATTTACCAAAATCTTACTTCCTCCTTTATCTCATCCTTCCTTTCCCAATATTCTAATACTGCCTTCCATTCTTCTTGCCATTTGTTTTCTTTTCTATTTCGTAAATTATTTGTCAAAATATCTAATTCTAATATATCCAATAATTTATTTTTCCATTCCATTATCGTTGGTCGATTCTTCACTTTCCATTTCTTTGCAATCACCAGTCTGGCCGTTGTTATCATATATAATATTATCCTCCAAAATTTTCCAATTTTCAAGATTAGACACAAAGGAGAACTTACAGAGGAGACATAATATAAATTGGTTCACTTACCTACAAATTAAAGAAAAAAATATAGCAGACCAGAAGGAAAGAGGATTTGAGACAGAAAGCAATGAATTAGATAAACTACTGTTGGAAGAAAGTAAAACCAAGGCTCTCTCAAAGTTCTACAAACTATTGTTGTCAAGGGTTACTGAACAAGATTACATAAAAGAATATATGGTTCTGTGGGCAAAGGATTTAGGAAAAAACATCAACATAGAAGACTGGGAAAGGGCTAGGAAAAGATCATTCTCCTTCACTGCTTGTCAAGCACTAAAAGAAAATTATGTAAAAATGGTTATGAGGTGGTATTATACTCCAATAAGGTTAAGCAAGATAAATAAAAATGCATCGGGAATGTGCTGGAAATGTAGTAAGAATCAGGGTACCTTGATTCATATGTGGTGGAGCTGTAAAGAAATAAGAAGATTTGGATACAAGTACATAAATCAATTGTAGAGTTGTTAAAAATAAAGATGCAATTTACCCCAGAACTATATTTGTTAAACATTAATTACATTATTAACGTTTGCATGTCATGAATTTCTATCTGAGTTTGTTCTGTTTTAACCTGCCTTGAGTCTTGAGCTGGGATATTATTATTGTTATTATTATTATTATTATTAGCATTATTATTAGCATTAGCATTAGCATTATTTATTAAACATATCCAGCTCTCTATTATAAATTTACTCCCTTCCTTGGCAACCCCCCATCCTCTTTGAAAGTGATTCTTCCATCCCCTTCCTACCCATAAGCAATGCTGCTTTAATGTGCATTCTTCTTCTGAATCTGCTAGTGGGTGATCCTAGAGGTTGCACTCCACCAGATCCAGTAACTGTGGACCTCCAATATTTTATTTCACAGCTACACCATCCTTAACCATTTTTTTTTACCCCTACCACCACTTTCTATGTCGCTGCTGCTGTTAAATCATTTATACCCTAGCTATCCCCTAAAACTGGGACCCAAGGCAATTTGGAAAAATTAAAACAAATACTAAAATAAAAGAGACCCCTTGCCAATGCCATTAGGTATTGATTTAGAAGCCTGCTGTTCAAATACCACTTATTTATGGAGAGAGAGTGAGAGAGAGAGAATTTTGTATCTCTGAGCTGGTTTTTTCAAACTTTGATTTCCCACTATGTTCTGTTTGTCCTTTTCTGGTGGCTCTATGATCATAATACATTTCATAGAATCATAGAATCATAGAATTGTAGAGTTGGAAGAGACCACAAGGGCCGTCCAGTCCAACCCCCTGCCATGCAGGAAATCACCATCAAAGCATTCCCGACAGATGGCCATCAAGCCCCTGTTTAAAGACTTCCAAGGAAGGAGACCCCACCACGCTCAGAGGGTGTGTGTTCCACTGCCGAACAGCTCTTACTGTCAAAAAGTTCCTCCTAATGTTGAGGTGGAATCTCTGTTCCTGGAGCTTGCATCCATTGCTCCGTGTTCCTTGATACTATAAAAATATTCAAGTAATCACACACAAAAAGTTATTATTAACAAGGCAATGATGAAAACCATTTCAAACAATTATATTAACAGAAAAGAAAAAGAGAGAAGTCAGCAATGGTTATACTGCAGACGTGCACCAACAGGGTTCTCATTTTGTCTATTTGTTTGTCTGTTTTATAGCTGGCTTTTCTTCCAGTGTTGGACCCAAGACAGCTTTCTGGCAGAAAAGCCAATCAATTACCACCCTTACCAGCTCCCACAGGCTCAAGTGGATTTTTTTTTAAGACCCCCAAGAGGAATTTTTTAAAAGACCTCCAGATTTGCAATGTACCCAGTAAGGAGGACAGACAAAACAAGCAAGCCATCCAGGATCGAACAAAGATGCCCCGGAGTTCAAGGACACATGCCTGCTTTCTTACTGTGAATCTTGGCCCCCTGATCCTTCCTCAAAGCAGATTCTGGGGAGGGAACTGCATCCACACTACACAAATAATCCAGTTTGAAACTGGATTATTTGCCACGGCTCTTTCCTATCAAATCCTGGGATTTGTAGTTTGGCAAGGCACCAGCACTCTTTGGCAGAAAAGGCTACAGACCTTGTCAAACTACAGTTTCCAGGGTTCCACAGGAAGGAGCCATGGCAAATCATCCAGTTTCAAACAGGATTATTTGTGTAGTGTGGATTCTTGTTTGGAGCCAACATGAACAAACTTACGGCGGAGGCAGTTAAGCCATAACGTGGAAAGTAGCCCCTGGGGTGGTGTTGGGGTGGATGGGGATTGCAGTGGGGAAGCTGGGGCAGAAAGTGTGGCGGGGATGGGGGGCAGAATAGTAGGCCTGTGTCTTTAATTTCCTTTCCTCAAAGAAGGAAGAAGAAGAAGGGGGGGGGGAAAGCCTGCATAGTAATGACATAGCCTGGCTTGTTCGTGCTTTTCATCTGTGATGTTTTTTCTCCAGTGGAGGGCACTCAGTGTCTCGCAAACTAGAACATTAGCACCAACAAGCTCCGGAGCATCTCATCACTCTGTTGGAAAGGGGGGAGCAAAGGGGGAGCAAAGGCAGGGGGGGAGGAAACCCTTCTTTGAACGAGTGGGGGGAAAAAAGAAAAAAGAACAGCCTCTCTCGACCACCAGTGCGCAGCAGCTCCCCCCCCCAAAAACACACACACACACACACACCATGGATTGGAAAAACAAAGCTACAAAATCAACCCAAACGTAGCCTGCCCAGTTTTGGGTTGGTTTTATTTTTATTTTTTTAACAGAGGCAAAGGGGGAAGGAGAGGGGTTGAGGAGGGGGGAGAGGAGAGCTCCTCCTTTGACAAGGCCTGTCGGCCACGCGACTACCAAGACCATCATCCTCTGCCTCCTTGCTCGTCGTCATCCATCGTGGGGAGTTGCTGGGGAGGATGGCTCGCCGCGCCTGGAGATGGCAAGAGGGAGCCGACTGAAGAAGAAGGATGCTGCCGCCTCCACCGTTGCTCCTGCTGCTGATGCTGCTGCTGATGCCGGGAGCCCGAGGACTTTTTTCTCCCTGAGAAGTTCCTTTTTTTTTCTCCTTCTTCTCCTTCTTTTTCTTCTTCTTCGCCAGGTTCCGCGGTCGCTCCGACGGTGAGGCTCGCGCTCCTTCCTTGCGCGCCTGGCTCTCTTTGGAGAGGATGCGCTTTTTAAAGATCCTACACCTCCCTTCCCCTTCCTGACTCCTTTCCTTCCAGACATCACCCCACCTCCCCATCCTACAGTCTTGTCTTCCCCGCACCTCTAAACCTTTCCCCTTATCCCACTCACCCCGCAAAATATTTCCATGACTCCTTTTCTTCAAGCTCTCTCTCTTGGGAACTTTGTCTAGGTCCCTAAGCCTTCACGCGAGGGATGGCCATGGAGTCGATGGGGGCAGCTGGGCTTGGGGGTGCCATGGATGGTGTGATGCTTTAAAAGCAAAGAGATAGGGGGGCTTGAAAGGGGTGGGTGAGAAAGGGGGAAAGGAGAAGCAACCGAACAAGAAGCAATCGAACAACCCTACCCCAAGAAGAATAACAGCAGCAGCAACCACAAAACCCATCAGGCGAAGGGAAAGCACCTGGAAGATAAGGAGGCTACCATTACGGATGACAAAAGGATGGGTGAGTGAACTTTTCTTCCTTTGGTAGGACAGAGCTGCATCTCTGTCTCTCTCTGTGTGTGGTGTGTGTGTGTGTGTGTGAAAGAGAAAATCTGAGCAACAACAACAAAAAAGAAATCCTCTGAATGATCCTAATGTCTTCTTTTGCCAAGAGACTCGCTTGCTACTTCTATATTTTTTAGATTCCAGTTGGTTAGCTTCCCTCCACCCCCACCTTCCTGCTCCCCTCCTTTATTTGTCCCTGCAGCTTCGCCTGTATTCAATTAATCTTGGAATACATGGCCTTAGTTAATTATGACAGAGGCTAGACTTGTACCTCTGAGCAGTTTGGGACTTCTTAACAACCCTCCCCTCTCTTTCTCTGTGGGGAGTGTGTGCCCATGCAAAAGTACACAAAGGCATGTTGCATGAATATCTAGGATCTAGCCCGTCCGCCCCCCCCCCGCAAAAAAATCTGCTAGATCCTCATCAGTCATTCCATAGGCTTCTCCACTACTACTACTACCAACAACAACAACTCTTCCAGTTGTATGACAGGTTTATATTTTCCCCTCTGTCTTTAAATTCTGGAGTTTATTTCTGTTTGGCTGGTACTCCTGGCATAGAAGGGAAAATGGGGGTGGGGGGAGAGATCAGAATTTAAATGGAAACAAAAAGGCTCACCATTAAAGTGAAAGGAAAAAAAGATCAGAGATGAGAGTCAACAGCTCTTTAGATTAGGAATTCTCAGCACTTTGCCTCTCTACAGCACATCACCTCTTGATTTCAGGCAGAAACATCAGAGAAGAGATCTGCATGTTCTCCCATCTTTGCGCTGCCCCTCTCCTCCTGTTCCCCAATAATAATAACATTATTTGTTATGGGGAAGAGCAGCGCTCCTTTAACATTTCCATCAGATGGAAGAAATGCAGTCGGATTTTCAGAAAGATCACAAAACTCTGGAAAGACCTACTGGCTCAAAGATGATTACATGGTCTGGAAAAAAAGTCCTTTTCTGTGTGTGTCTGTCCCCCCCTTCTCCACTCCCACACCACACACACACACACTCCTTACAAGCATATATGCATGTTACATGTAGGCTATGCCTTTCTGAGACCTCTGCACATTGCTATTTGGGGAACATGGGAAATGTGGGCTGCAGGCACATTGGAATTACAGTACAATAAGTTGCTTGGTATGTCAGTAGTGAAATATGAAAACAGGGAGAAACTCGGAGCCTGTAAAGGGAGATTCTGGTGCAGCTTTTGCCCTTTTGCTGCTGTGATGATGCCATGCATGTCCAGAGAAATTAATATTACTCTGCAAACAGCTGTCTGAATCACACACACACACACACACACACACACACTAAAATAAATTCATGAAACTTTCTCTCTCTATTTCTCTCTATCAATAAATTATCACACTGTGCGTGGTACTTATATTAACAAAAATACATAAGAAGATAGATTTGCATGTGACATATTTGTGGTTGTGGGTTCTTTTGGAGGAGGGAATTGATTGGGAATGCCATTCCTTTCTCTTTCTATTTAGCATGCTGAGACTTTCTTCTACACAGCATAAGGCACATCAGACATGAATATATGCCTTCATTGTTCCAGGTTTGCCTTATGTTTTATCCCTATGAAACAAACCATCCCATGCATAGTGTCTGAATAACATTCTCCCCAATGCATTTTTGCACAGTTTCCCAACTGCTACTTTCTCTTGCTTATAAAGACACATTTCTAAGGTTATTCTTATGCCTCCTGTCAAGCCAAAGGGAGCTCTCTTATGAGATGGTTTGTTAAGAAACCCTTAACCTCAGGTACATTTTCCTTCCAAAAGTGACATCACAGTGACTTGACAAATATGTTGATTGTTCAGATCCCAGCATCCTAGTTGTTTGGGTTATATGCATCATGGTGATGCACATGGGATTAAATCAGAAACAAGTTCGGGCCTCTATTCTTCAAAGATCATCAATCATACTGAGATAATTGAAAAAGAAAGGAAAAAACTATACTGTGACATTATACATGGGCTAGGGAGGGTGATGCAGTGGATGAAGGAAAAGAAGAACAAACACTCCCATCCAAAAGAATCAGGGGGTAAAATATAGACAGGGTGCCTTGAATTCAGCTAGACTTGCTAGGCAATATTAGAAGCTGCCCTAATGAATAAGCTGCCTCTGGTTGATTGGAATGGCTTTACAATGTCTGTCTGTCATCTTTCTAATATTACAGGTTTCCATGTTCTTAAGCATATGAGAGGCATGAGTGCAGTCTTCGTGCTCCTTCCTACCGTGCTGTTTGTGACATTGACAGGGGCTCAGCGAGCTTGCCCCAAGAACTGCAGGTGCGATGGCAAAATTGTGTATTGTGAGTCTCACGCATTTAGAGACATCCCTCAAAACATTTCTGGAGGTTCTCAAGGCTTATCCTTGCGATACAACAGCATCCAGAAGCTTAAGCCAAATCAGTTTGCAGGCCTTCACCAACTCATATGGCTATACCTTGACCATAATTACATCAGTTCTGTAGATGAAGATGCTTTCCAGGGCATCCGTAGGTTGAAGGAATTAATTCTGAGTTCCAACAAAATCACTCATCTGCACAACAAAACATTTCACCCAGTCCCCAACCTCCGTAATCTGGACCTGTCATACAACAAGCTGCAGGCACTGCAGTCTGAGCAGTTTAAAGGTCTTCGCAAGCTCTTGATCTTGCACTTGCGGTCAAACTCATTGAAAACTGTTCCAATTCGAGTTTTTCAAGATTGTCGCAATCTTGATTTTCTGGATTTGGGTTACAACCGTCTACGGAGTTTATCCCGCAATGCTTTTGCTGGCCTCTTGAAGCTAACAGAGCTCCACTTGGAGCACAACCAGTTTTCTAAAATCAATTTTGCTCACTTTCCACGTCTCTTCAACCTGCGTTCCATTTATTTACAGTGGAATAAGATCCGATCCATTAGCCAAGGGTTAACATGGACTTGGAGTTCCTTACACAACTTGGATTTATCGGGGAATGACATTGCAGGGATTGAACCTGGGACATTCCAATGCCTGCCCAATCTGCAGAAGCTCAATTTGGATTCCAACAAACTCACCAATATCTCTCAGGAGACTGTCAATGCCTGGATTTCTTTAATATCCATCACTCTGTCTGGAAATATGTGGGAATGTACTCGAAGCATTTGTCCTCTGTTTAACTGGCTTAAAAACTTTAAGGGAAACAAGGAAAGTACCATGATTTGTGCTGGCCCCAAGCACATCCAAGGTGAAAAGGTGAGTGATGCTGTAGAAACCTACAACATCTGTGCTGAAATCCCAGTTGTTGTCACTGAGAAGTCCTATCAGGCACCTAAAACTCAGCAGAGGCCCATTTTTATTCCAAAACCTACTCTTCCCAAATTGGAAGACTATCAACCAACATCATTTACACCAAGCCCTTCTCCTGAGTTCCCAACATCTGGACCTGAACCTGAGTATGAGCATGTTTCCTTTCACAAGATTATTGCTGGAAGTGTTGCCCTCTTTCTTTCGGTGGCTATGATTTTGTTGGTCATCTATGTCTCGTGGAAGCGTTATCCAGCCAGCATGAAACAGCTCCAGCAACACTCTCTTATGAAGAGGCGCCGGAAAAAAGCCCGAGAGTCTGAAAGGCAAATGAACTCCCCTTTACAGGAGTATTATGTGGACTACAAGCCTACACATTCTGAGACCATGGATGTATCGGTTAATGGATCTGGACCCTGCACATATACCATTTCTGGCTCCAGGGAATGTGAGGTATGAACCATGATCCTCCTAAATCCATTTCTGCTGCTGGGAAGGAGAGGTAAATGTTTGAAGCTCTTGAGGTGTCTCTAATCACTAGAAAGATTAATGAGCTTTTTTGCTTTTGGGTTTTCTTGGTGTGAAAGGTTATTTAATTAAATTACAACAATCAGGAAAGTGACAGCGGTTATTTTCAACCACTCTCAGACTAGAAAAGAGTTTGTTCAAGGATGAGGTGAGGTTGTATAAACGGCAATGATGAAGGTACTTCAGGCTGTCTTTAGCCTCAAGCTATTTTCGGTTGGTTTAAAACTGTTGGCTTCACAAGCATTATCTCTGCCACACCCTTGATATAAAGGGACAATGAAGCTATATTTTGTTAGACACATACAGTGGATGAGAGGCTTACAACAAAGAGTTGATATAATCAGAGTTATAATGAAACATTGTTGAGGGGTTTTTGGAGTGGCAATGCCAATCAATGTCTTTTCAGATAAATTACCAAGTCAATGTCTTTATAAACTTTCCCCTGCCTTTCTTTTCTTTCTTTCTTTCTTTCTTTTTTTTCTTTTTTTTCCTTTTTTTGACAATCATTCTTCAGTGCATGTCACCTCTGTGTCTTAAAATATACTTGGACCCTTTTAAGTCTCTTCTGAAGTGCCTTGTAAATAAAGAAGGATTTTAAGGTGGCCTCTCTCTTGTGGTAGTCGTTCCTTGACTGAAAAGGGATGGAAATCATTTAGTGAGCACTGAAGAGTGGCAACATATAGTTAATGGTTCGTGTGTCATTTTCAGATTTTCAGTACCCAGTCAACAATTCAGTTTCATCCCAGTCTCTTTATATCAGGGGGATGCTTGGGTTCAAGTTCACACAGGAATATCTGTTGCTTTTTTTGAGAGTCAGAAAAGGCTACCATTCACCAAGAATTGACAGCTTTAGAGAGGGCATTGCAAATTGGGGGACAAAGGGAATTCTGCTTACATTGATGTTTGCCTGGACTGGGAGAATATGCTTGAAAGCTTGGGGGTGGAATTGCTTCCTTCTATGCTGAGTGGCAAAGGGACTTGTGCGGGGGGGGGGGGCAGTGATACTTCTTCCAAATAACCCAACCTGGTGCTGACCTAAAATCTCCCAAAATATGTAGGGATTCAAAATATGTAGGTTTGGGTTGGTTTTTTTTGGGTGGGATTGCACACTAGAGTAATGTACCTAAGGTGCAAGGAAGATGAATTAACTTTCTTAGATGGGTTTCTCTGACTATGCTGCAGCCATTGACTACTTTGGCTTCTCCTGCGAGCCTAGTTCCCCTCTATGGGCACTGCAGTGGAATAAAAACAGGAACTACAACTAAAGTAATGGCTTGCTACATTGTAGTTGGTACTTTTTTGGTTGTGATTCATATAACCTTGAATGACAGATAAGCAAGCAGGTGGATAGAAAGGTAGGCTGAGCTATAAATAAACAGAGGAACCCACTTTCTGAACAGGGATTTAGTGACTGAAAAGGGAGAAATGAATATTGCAATATTGAATTATTTGTGGTGTTTCTTTTCCTACCTTCTTGAAAAGTGTTCTTCTCAATTGGTCTTTAGGTATATCTAATTTTACTGTCCTCAGTGAAATCCTGAAACTCACAGAGAGGAACAACCCCTTAAGTCCTCATTAAAGCCCACTGAACTCGTTGAATTACTCACTGTGAGCTTATTGGGACTTAGGTAATATTCACAGAGTGCCATGCTTGATGGATCACTGTAGTTTGAACTTACTCAGTGTCAACAGAATAAAAGATGTCGGTCCTCCCTGGGGACGTAGAAGAAGTCAGGGAGATTTTTCTTCCATATTGAAACAATATGTCTTCCATATGGAAACAACATTAAGCCTGATAAGCACTGAACATCACTTTCATACTCTCATAAATTAATGGGAGAATAAGCATTGCCTCTATATGTTGTTTTAGCTTTTGTTTACAAAGCCTGCTTTGCTAATGGAAGAAAAGTATAATTTAAGCTTAGACTAAAGACCATTTGCCCTTTTCAGTGGCAGTAATAAAAGATGGCAAATGCAATACGGCCTTTGACAGCAAGTGCTAAAACCTGATCATGGATCTTTAGAAACAGTGATAAGACCAGGCTGGAATGCTGGCAAACAAATTGCAGTCAGACAATTGTATCCTCAAAGCAATGAACAGAGTCAAGGACATTTAATTCAAACGTTTATACAGTAATTAAATGTTTGGGCTTGCCAGAAATGCACCAAAGTAATCTGGGGAAAAAAAGAGGAAGGAATACAAACACAGACATTGACTTTGGCAAAGTAAAGACATACTGTAAAGGTAGGATTTGGAGTTCTGGGTAATTGTGTTCTGTAATACATGTTGTTAATCAGGGATGGGCAACTATGGAGAGTTACAGGGGCTATGTCAGCCCCCCAGGAGAATTTGGAGGGTTGCAGCACCAACTCATGTGCTGGAGGAAAAATAGGTTTTTGCGTCTTAATGCACCCAAACATTCTTGGGTCAGGTGTTGGGGGGCATATTTGCCATGTTTTCAGCCCCCCTCCAGGCATTTTAGCCCCAGGAGAGACCATTTTCAATAACAGGGAGTGGGGAGAAGTCACTTCCTGTTTACTTCTCATTTCAAAAGAGAGCATTTCCTATTTCCAGTTTACATAATATTTCAAGAGACCCCTCCTAGCTCCCGAGGGGCCATAGGATCACAAAAATGCCCGGGGTGTGTGTCACATGTGGTCCACAGGTCATACTTTGCCAGCCCTTGCCATAAATGAATGCAACTTTGTGCTTACAATTATTAGCCAATGTGGGTGAGGTTTTGGCTTTGGGGCTCCCTTTACAAAATACATTCTGGTGTTCCCTATCCTAATTTGATGAGTTTGCAACAAAGATTGTCAGTCACATAGAGGAACCAAGGCTTTCTGATGAAGCATTGGGATTTTCTAATGGGAATATTCTAGTCTGGCATCCCTCCCCTTTTCTCTTCCCTATGAGTTTAGCTACAATTCTCACAGAAGGTGGTAAGGATTTTTCTTAGCAAACATATATTGGAGTAAATGATCCTAGGACTAACCAGTCTTAAAAGAATAATTAAGAACCCCTAGTCTTACAAAAGACATGTTCTTGATGTAGGTGAACATGGCTAGAAATGGTTTGTTGATAGGAATCAACACAGCTGCTTGTGGTTTTGCACTTTCCTTGCAGATGTGGCTACGGGGACTATCTTCATGAGAGCTGACACTTCAAAATGTGCTACCACTTCTGTAATGTTGTCAGATAGCCATTTGCATTTCCTACAGTCCTTAGAGTGGCATTCTGTTTGGGGTCACTGTGAGACATTTACTGGGTACCACTTTTGATTAAGCCTGTACCCAAGGGCTGTAGGACACTGGCATTACAGATGTAGCCTGATGGTTCCAGGTGCTGCTTGGTTGTGGCCAAACCCAAGTAACTAGACTTTGTAGAGTGGTCCATCACATCAAATCTGTTTTTACTAGGTACACAAATTAAGTACTGTTATAGTTCTGCTTTAGTTACTGTTATGGTTGCAGTTTTTGAAACTACTGGCTTTTTTCAGTACACAAAAATAATCTAATAAATTCTTTTGGTTTACTTTTCAGAAGGAAAATATCAGAATGCTACAAGTCCCTGCCTTGTGGCACAAAACATGCTTAACTAGTGACACCATAAACTCCTGTTAACTATAAAAGTAATCAGAATAGAGTTACACTTCAATACGACTATAAGTGACCATAGATACATTAAAATCACCATTTCACTTTGTTATACCATCATTATTAGACAAAATAAATATGAGTAACTTGCCTGTTGTAACAACTTCCAAGACCTGTAGTTTACAGTAAGGATGGAAATTCTTGGTTTCCCCACTTTCTGACAGATATTGAAGAAAAGGCATTAGTATTTCATACTGTACAATTATCCCTTCACATTCACTGGGGTTGGGTTCCAGGACCCCCATGAATACCCAAATCTGTGAATACTCAAGTCTCATTATATGCAATGGCATAGCAAAATGGTGTCCCTTATATAAGATGGCAAAATCAAGGTTTGCTTTTTGGATTATTATTTTTTAAAGAATATTTTCAAGCCATGAATATTTAAATCCGTGAATGCCAAATCCGTGAATGTGGAGGGACAACTGTAATTTCAAGGCATTTAGGGATTTTCTTCCCCTTTCAAAACTCACAGCAACATTTAACAATTGCACATTTTCAAGAAACCCACACAGTTTTACTCAGAGTTGCACAAACTTTCTGAAGAACAACTGCCCAGTTGTAGGTCTGCATCTACTTGTGGCTGTTTCTTTATGCATAACTTCCAATCAATCAATCTTTATTACGATCATCAAACCAGAATAATCAAAAACAAGTTTCACCATTAAATACATGAAATATGAATACAAATAAAAAATACTATAAATCACTATGAAGTACAGCAAATACAGTATTTAAAAACTTGAATATTTAAGATACTTTAACATATGTGTAACTTTTTAAGAAAGAGGGACAAGGTGGCATGGGACTGGATGGATAAGATACCAGAATTGATAAAAAATGGTGAATTGCATACTGGAGTTTGGGACTGTTTTTCTAGTCTTCCTTGATAAGGGCCAAGTTTCGCTTTCTAGTCTAAGCAACCCCCAAACAATGGACTCTTTGGACTTGGAGTCTGTGCTCTGTTTTTTTTTTTTCTTGACCTGATTGCCTACTCTGATTCCTCCATTACTTCTCATCCCTGTTAATTTGCTTCATCTCCACCAAGGCTTCTCCTCTCCTGCTGCCCCCTCCTCCACTGCTCTATCTCAGTGGCCTATCCAGAACTGGAGTAGGCAGTCAGGTCAAAAAAGAAGGGCAGTGCAGACTCGGAACCCAGAGAGTTCAGGGAGCAAGTTGTGCCAAAAAAGAAAAGAAAAAGAAAAGAATGGAGAAAAAGTGATGGGGGCAGCAGTGGAGGAACAGCCTTGTTGGGGATGAAACAAATTAGTAGGGATGAGAAGGAATTGGTCAATAAATGCACAGGTATAGGATGGGGGATATTGCGGACCCAGACCGTACAACCCCCACTCCCCTCCTTAAAGAAGACACATATGCTCAAAGTGGAGTAACAAAATGTATTGGGTACATATATGGAAAATTGGTTAAGTACAGGTTAGTAGATAATTATCATTGGCAATAAAATGGCTGCAACTTGCAGATGGCTGCAAAATGGTTGGCAATTATGCATGGTCGTGATCTCATCATTGACCCAACCCATGTTGATTAATGGCCGCTCATTGGACACTTCCAACTTTCACAGAGCCGTCCCGCCTGACACTCTCTTCTCCCATGCAAACAAGGTAACAATTAACAATGAGGGGGGGGGTCTCCATAAACTTAAAATTGAACTTGACAGAGACCCCCCCTCCTGTAAGCCTTGATCATGACCCATGCCATCTGCCCTACAAATCGCAACAAAGGTAATACATACACAAACCAAGGAAGGGTGGGTGGGTCTTTGGCTCACCATGAGCCAACTGGGGAGGAGCTGCGACAGAGCTGCCTTATAACAGCTCCATCGTAGCCCTCCCACAAGTCATCCGTGTGGGAGGGCCCGCCCCAATTGGCTCACCCCTTTCCCTGCTCCCTCCTGGCTGCTTGAGCATGCCGGGAAGTAGACGGGTAAGATGGCGGCCCCCATGCTGCCTGGCCATGCTGTTGCCAGGGGGGCACCCCTGGAGGATAGTCTGGGGGGCACCAGCTAGGCCACAAATAGGCCTGCCAGCAAGCAATGATCCCCCTTATTATTGCTATCTTAGCCTGCAAAAGTAGAGGCATAATTTCCAAGTTGAGGGAAGTAACAGGCATCATCTGGAGTACTGTGTTCATTTCTGGATACCTCATTTTAAGAAGGATATTGACAAGCTGGAGTGAGTTCAGAGAAGGGCAATGAGGAGAGCAAGAAGTATGGAGAACAAAACATATGAGGAGAGGATGAACGAGCCAGGCATGTTCAGCTTGCTGAAGAGAAGATTGAGGGGTGACATGATCACATTCATTAAATACCTCAAGTGCTGCCACAAAGAAGAGGGTGCTGGCTTGTTCTCTGTGTCCTCACAGGGGAGAATTAGACCTAATGATTTTAAGTTACAGGAAGGTAGATTTCAATTGAACTATAGAAGAAACTTGTTGACAGTGAGAGCAGTTCAACAATGGAACCAATCACCTAGAGAGGTGGTGGGGTCTCCTTTTCTGGATGTCTTCTAAAAGTAGCTGGACAGCTACCTGCTAGGGATGCTATAGTTGGAGATCCTTCCTTGAGCAGAGGATTAGACCTGATGGTCCAACTATATGATTATATGATTCTATCATTCCTAAAATGAGTATCCAGAACTGAATGCAGTACTCCAAATGAGGCTTGACCAATGGAGAATATAGTGGGACCATTACTTCCCTTGACCTGGAAACCATGTTTCCACTAATTCAGGACAAAACAGCATCTGCTTTCTTTGCTGTAGCATCACACAGCTGGCTCATGTTCAACTTACGATCAACAATAATTCCAAGGTCTTTTTTGCATGTAGTACTGATGAGCCATGTATTCTTCATTTTATAAGTATGCATTTGGTTTTTGTGGCCTAAATGCAGAATTTTGCATCTGTCTCTGTTGAATTTCATTTTATTAATTTCTAGTCAATGTTTCTAGTTTATCTAGGTCCCTTTGAATTCTGTTCCTATCTTCCAATGTGTTAGCCGCCATTCCTAATTTTGTGTCACCTGCAAACCTGATAAAGATTCTACCATGACATCTAATTCAGTGACAAAAATATTGAAGAGTCACGGCCATTGGACAGAAACCTGAGGCACTCCACTTGAGACTTCCTAACAGTCTGAAGTACAACCATTGATTGTGAGTCCTTGAGTACAGTTTTCCAGCCACTTATGGATCCATCTGACAGTGTTCCCATCTATTCCACATTTAATCAGTTTGGTAATCAAAATATTATGGGGGACCTTATCAAATGCTTTGCTGAAATCCAGATAAACTACATCCACTGCATTCCCACCATGTACTAAACCAGCAACATGATAAAAAAAAAAAAGATATAAGATTAGTTTGGCAGGATTTGTTTTTGACAAACTCATACTTGCTTCTATTCAACACTACAAAATAATAATATCCAAATTAAGGGTGTGGATTTGAGGAACTGAAATATGGCAACACTGTTTGATTATGAGTATGTGTATGTGTGTGTGTGTGATGTGTAAAACGGATCCAGCATTTGTTTTCTTGTTGGTTGAAAACATACCTACCTTCCTCTGCTCGCTTCTGAAAGCAAAACCTGCTTGTCCAACTTTTTCGATTTCTAAACCCTCCATGCTGCATTTAGAATAATTATGTGTGGCTCCCACTGAAAATATCAATGGAATAGAAATGCTTAATGGTGCACTTAATCATCCTTGAATTCAGTAGAAAGTATGCAGAGCTTCAAATTACCTTGGTTGGGTTCAAAGTTTCAATGTTGCTCCCCTTACAAGCAGAGTAGAGTACAATACAGGCTTACAGAATAATATGATTGGAGGGGAGCTTGAGAGCAATCTAGTCCAAACCCTTGCTTAATTTAGGAAACCCAGAGCTACAGAATTCTCAGCCAAAGCCTATCTAGCCTCTGCTTCCAGACCCCCTCTGCAGGCCAATCCCATCATGGAAAAATTCTTTTCAATCATCAACTAAGTTTCACTATTAACATGTTTCACCTAATGCTCAACAGAAATATATCCCCTTGTAACTTAAATTCATTAGATCTGGTCCTCCCGTCTGGGACAGCACAGGGAAAAAAAATATTGCCCTCTTCTATGTGAAGCCACATTATTACCTTTTTACAGTGGTAGGATTGAATCCCCCTATGAAGGAAGAAGACATGCTGATGGCAAGAACTCTCATGTCAGACAGGCTTTTGTTGAGGAGCCAGGCAAAATGTGCCAAAGAACTACTGGGGAGCAGCAGTAGGAGGAGATGATACCGGTGAATGATCACTCAGAGACAACAGCAGTGGCACCATACTAATGCTTATTATTACTGTGGAGAAGGAAGCATAGCAAACTCCTTTCAAATGTATTTTACCACAAAAACCATATGATGAGATAATCCAAGAGATAGTGCAGGAAGATGAGACTCCCAGGTTGAGACTCACTTAACAAGCTACTGGGAAACAGCAGAGGACAACAAATAATGCTGTGGATAATGACAAAACTGGATTCAAGCCAAAATGATGTTCAGCTATTGACATTCTCAGAGGTGAAAGGAAAGTCTGAAGCTGTACAACACATAATATAGGAACATGGAATATGAGAAGCATGAATCAGGGGAAGCTAGACATAAGAAAACATACTAATCTTTCGGTGAGCTGCCTTGGGTCCCACTCTGGGAGAAAGGGAGCTTACAAATGAAATAAATAAAATAAATTATGAATAAACTAGAAATGGAAGCTATAAACATTGCAATACTTAGGTTAGTGAGCTAAAATGGACAGGGAAGGGACATTTTCAGTCAGACAATTCAAGAGTGTTTCCCTTAGGAAATGAAAATCTAAGAAGAAATGGGGTTTCACTAATAGCGAAGACAGACATAGCAAAAGTAGTGAAGGGATATAATACAAAGTTGAATGAATCATATCAATAAGACTTGAGGGAAAAGCAATCAATATAACCATAACCCAGGTTTATGTTCCAACTACAAAGGAAGAAGATTCTGTGCTGGAGTCCAGAAGGAAATTGATCACACACCCAAACAGGACTTCCTGTTAATCATAGGTTATTGAAATGCAAAGGTAGGGAAAAGAGTACAATCAAAGATTGTAGGGAAATTTGGCTTAGGATCAAGACATGAAAGAGAGTGAATGATTGAATTTTGGGAGGTCAACCAGTTTGTTCATTGCAAAAACATTCTTCAAGCAATCAGAGAGGTGACTGTATAAATGGACTTCACTGGGACATCATCCAATGACTTTGATGATGGAATACCAAATGATGATGACATCAAATTAGGAGCGGTAACTCCTAATACCCCAGAGGACAGGATCAAAATTGAAAATGACGTTAACAGATAGGAAAGCTTAAAAAAATTAAAAAAAATAATTTCATCAAGGAGAAATGTAAGGTACTGCACTTAGGAAGAAAAAATGAAATGCAGAGATATACGATGGCTTGACAGTAGTATATGTGAAAGGGATCTAGGAGTCTTAGCAGCCCACAAACTGAACATGAGTCAACAGTGTGATGCAGCATTTAAAAAAGCCAATGTGATTAATCGGCTGCATCAAGATGAGTAGAGTGTTAGATCAAGGGAAATAATAGTACCACTCTATTCTGCTTTGGTCAGACCTCATGGAATACTGTATCCAGTTCTGGGAAGCACAACTCAAGAAGGATATTGATAAGCTGGAACATGTCCAGAGAACAGCAACCAAAATGGTGCAAAACCTGAAAGCCATACCCTATGAGGAAAAGCTTTAGGGAGCAGGGTATGTTTAGCCTGGAAAAGAGAAGGTTAAGAGGTGACATGATAGCCATGTTTAAATATTTGAAAGGATGCCATATTGAAGAAGGAACAAGCTTGTTTTCTGCTGCTCCAGATATTAGGACATGGAGCAATGGCTTCAAAATACAGGAAAAGAGATTCTACCTAAACATTAGGAGGAACTTCCTGATGGTAAGAGCTGTTGGACAGTAGAATATGCTCTCTTAGAGTGTGGTTGAGTCTTCTTCTTTGGAGGTTTTTAAAGAGAGGCTGGATGGCCATCTGTCTGGAATGCTTTGATTGTGAACCTGCATGGCAAGGAGTTGAGTTGGATGGCCCTTGTGCTCTCTTTCAGCTCTGATTCTAAGTTTTAGCATTCTTCCACTTAACCTCTAGGGAGCAAGCAAGCAAGAGACAAGCCATGAGAAAGCACTTGGCTACCAGGGTTTCAGGATTAATAACTGAAATGTATAGAAAACATTGCAAAGCTCACTGGTTTGTCAGATATATTTATATGAGAACCAGTACCTTCATAACATTTCTGCAAGATTTCCTTTAAGAGAAAAAAATAAGTTAACACACAGATGACCTGGTAGTTCACCTGTATTTAATTTTAGCATGGACAAGAAATCTGAATTATGGTTTGTTGTGGAGTTTCATGCATGCCTAGTATCTTGCCACAAATGCTATAATCAAGAGAGTGAATACCACTTACAGGGGACTTCCTTCATATTGAAATTCCCCATGATTGGTAGTCATTGCTCCTAGAAATCCACAGATGCAAAGAAGTGGAAAATTCTGCTCCTCTGTATGCAGCTGGAAAAAGGCATTTGTAATTGAATTAAGGGCATTCCTACACATGTTCCTTTCTCCTGGTAGGCAAATAGAAGTAGGCAGTCACCCAGAACTTGAACCAGCAAGGGGGTAGACAAGCAGAAAGAATCAGAGTTCTTGTGTACAACCAATATATTAAGCATAAATATGAAGCTCCATCATGTTCTGAGCCACTAAACTGGCCAAAGTCTTCTGACTCAGATGGTGATAAGCATCAGGGATGCTGTTTGCTGTGTATGACTAATTGTACCTAAATTGCACTTGGGAGACTTATTTGTGTGGAGTACAGCAAGCGTAAGAGGGGCGCTCCAAAAAAGCGATACAAAGACTCCCTGAAACAACATCTCAGGCTCGGCCAAATTGATCACCAACAGTGGTCCACCCTGGCCTCACATCTGGAGGCATGGAGACGCACTATCCACAATGTTGCAGCCTTATTTGAGAACTCACGACGAACAAGTCTTGAAGAGAAACGACAACGCAGAAAGAATCACAACCCGAAAACATCACCCAAGGAGACCTTCTGCTGTGATATTTGCAACCGTACTTGTTTATCTCGGATTGGCCTTTTTAGTCATCAGCGCACTTGCAGAAAGCGCGGGATGAGTCCTTCCTGAATCTTCATTTGCGAAGAAAAGCCAGAGAGAGAGAGAGCTAGACAGAACCCTGTGGCATCCCACTAGTCACTTCATAGAATCATAGAATCATAGGAGATTTTCAGATGCGATTTTCAGGTCTATATATTCCAAAACAGCTCCGTTGCTGCCGCGTGGCACGGGTGCAGTTTTGGATGACACCGTTCCTCTGCTGAAACCTTCTGTGTCACTTCCGTGACAGAATGGAGGAAGCCGCGTCACATTTCACTCACGATTGTTGCCCGTGAGTGAAATATGACGCGGCTTCCTCCATTCTGTCACGGAAGTGACACAGAGGGGTTCAGCAGATGAACAGCATCGTCCAAAACTGCTTCCCTGCCGCATGGCAGCAACAGAGCTGTTTTGGAATATATAGACCCGAAAATTGCATCTGAAAATCTCCATAGAGTTGGAAGAGACCACAAGAGCTATCCTGTCCCACCCACTACCATGCAGGAATAAATATTCAAAGCATTCCCTTTCACATGTACTGCCATCAAGCCAGGTGTCACCCAACATGTATTGATATTGGTATGCCTCCAAGTTTAAACCCTGGTCTCCCAGAGCCGTAGTCCAGCACTCAAACCACTGTACCACACTGCTTCTCACCTCACATACAGAATACAGACAATCTCTGTCCAACTCCAGTGCCACTTGCACTGAGATCTGTTTCCTATAATAGAGACCCAGAAAAGCATTTCAGCCAGCATCTGAGACCTCGCAGGGTTACTTTTGGTTTATGTAATAAGGAGTATCAGAAACAAAAAGTAGAAAACTTCATAGATCCCAGATCTCCAGCCTATGAAAAGACAAGCTTAAACCCAATTGTGAATCACAGAATCAAAGAGATTTAGATAGGTTTTGTCTTTCCATTTAGGGCTTGACACAATTGGTCTGCTCTTGTTGGGACTAGCAATTGGATTTAGCTGTTAACCTGTATAAACAGTAATATGTACAGTAAAATTTGCATACTTCTTTGATTATGTCTGTAGCACAAGGAAGAACAAGGAAATGGTAAGCCATTACATGGAGAAGATGACATAAGACTAACAAGGTTTAGAGAAAAGGCAGAACTACTAAACACTTCCTTTGCCTCAACCTTCTCCCCAAAATGATAACTTGGGGAAAATGGAACAAATGATACATTAGGTGAAAGGCATCACACAATAGGTAAAGGAATACAGAAGCACCCAGGTATCCAAGGGGATTTGTTTTGGGGGCCCCGGTGGATGGTGAATTCCATGGATATTAGCCAACACCATCCTGGGGGGACATATCAGGAAAAGCGGAAGGCAAGTTCACTGTTCCTCCTCCTTTCCCCGTTTCCCCCCAACATGACCGCGCCGCAGCAACAGGAGCCATTGTGGGAGTGAAGAGGGAAGGGGAGGAGGAAATATTGCTCCTCCACTCCTTCTTCCTTTGTCCCCGCCATGGCCCTGACATGGTGGCAATCACGGGGGTGAAGAGGAAAAGGGGGATGAGTTCACTCCTCCACCCCTTCACCCCTGCCATGGCCCTGCCACAGCAGCAAATCACGGGGATGAGGGGGGAGGGGGAAGCAAGATTGCTCCTCCACGCTCTCTTCCCCTTTCACCCCCACAATCACTGCCATAGCAACAGGAGCCCTCCCAGGGGAAGGGATGGGGAAAGTGAGATCCCTCCTCCCCCTCCCTTCCCCTCTGCCATTCCCAACTTCAGATAATTGAATCTGCGGTTGGTGAATCAGCAGACACGGGTGTGCTACTGTAGTACAGGAATATCTGGCTACTCTAAATGAATCAAAGTCTCCAGGGCCAGATGAATTGCATCCAAGAGTATTAAAAGAACTGGCAGAAGTAATCTCGGAACCATTGACAATAACCTTTGAGAATTCCTGGAGAACAGGAGAAGACCCAGCAGACTGGAGAAGGGCAAATGTTGTCCACATCTTTAAAAAGGGGAAAAAAGAAGACCCAAATAATTATTGCTCAGTCAGCCTGACATCAATACTAAGGAGATTTTCAGACCTGCAAAAATTCATGTCTGCCGCGCGAGCAGCCTCCCGAAACTGCTGCGCGGCAAGGGTCTTCTTCGGACGACGCTGTGCCTCTTGCGAAACCGTCCGTGTCACTTCCGTGAAGCTTCGGATGGCTCGGCGCAATATTTCAATCACGGAGGTTGCCCGAGATTGAAATATGGCGCCGAGCCGTCCGAAGCTTCACGGAAGTGACACGGACGGTTTCGCAAGAGGCACAGCGTCGTCCGAAGAAGACCCTTGCCGCGCAGCAGTTTCGGGAGGCTGCTCGCGCGGCAGACATGAATTTTTGCAGGTCTGAAAATCTCCTAAGACAGATTCTAGAGCTGATCATTAAAGAGACAGTCTGTAAGCACTTACAAAGGAATGCTGTGATCACTAAAAGTCAACGTGGGTTTCTGAAAAACAAGTAATGTCAGACTAATCTTATCTCTTTTTTTTTTTGATAGAGTTACATACTTGGTAGATGAAAGGAATGTTGCAGATGTAGTGTATCTTGATTTCAGTAAGGCCTTTGACAAAGTCCCCCATGATAGTCTTGTAAAAAAGTTAGTAACATGCGGGCTAGACAATGCAACTGGTAGGTGGATTTGTAATTGGTTGATGGGCCAAATCCAAAGGGTAGTTACCAATGGCTCCTGTTCATCCTGGAGAGAAGTGACTAGTGGGGTGCCACAGGGTTCTGCCCTGGGCCCAATACTATTCAACATCTTTATCAATGACTTGGATGAGGTAATAGAGGACATGCTTATCAAGTTTGCAGATGACACCAAATTAGGAGTGGTGGCTAATACCCCAGAGGACATGTTCAGAATTCAAAATTACCTTAACAGAATAGAAACCTGGGCCAAAACTAACAGAATGAATTTCAACAGGGAGAAATGTAGAATACTATAGTTGGGCAGTAAAAATGAAAAGCACAGATATAGGATGGGTGACACCTGGCTTGATGACAGTACATGCAAAAGAGATCTGGGAGTCTTAGTGGATAACAAACTGAATATGAGTTAGCAGTGTGACATGGCAGCTAAAAAATCCAATGTGACTCTAGGCTGCATCAATAGGATCAATAGGAATATAGTGTCTGGATCAAGGGAAGTAATAGTGCCACCCTATTCTGCTTTAGTAAGACCTCATCTGGAATACTGTGTCCAGTTCTGGGTACCACAGTCCCAGAAGGATATGGACAAGCTTGAATGTGTCTAGAGGAGAGTGACCAAAATGGTGGGAAGTCTGGAAGACATGCCCTATGAGGAATGGCTTAGGGAGCTGGGTATGTTTAGCCTGGGGAAGAAAAGGTTAAGAGGAGATATGATAGCCATGTTTAAATATTTGAAGGGATGTCATACTGAGGATGAAGCAAGCTTTTTTTCTGTGGCTCCAGAGATTAGGACACAGAGCAATGGACTCAAACAACAAGGAAAGAGATTCCAACTAAACATTGGTTAGAACTTTCTGACAGTAAGAGCTTTTTGACAGTGGAATGCACTATCTCGGAGTGTTGTGGAGTCTCCTTCTTTAGAGTTTTTTAAACAGAGGCTGGCCATCTGTCAGGAATGCTTTGATTGGGTATTCCTGCATTGCAGGGGGTTGGACTAAATGACCTTGTGGTCTCTTCCAACTCTATGATTCTATGATTCTCTTGGTCCCACCAAATCACAGGCTTGTCAGGTGAGGATAGGAGAGTTTCTTCTTGGTGACTGCTCCCAGGCTCTGAAATTCCCTCCCATGGGGTCACTCTTCCCCCTCCTTGTTGATCACATGGTGTGGTGCCACATTCTTACCTTACCAGCAGTGCTGGTGATGGCAAGCTCTGCAGAGAGCTGCTTGGCCAGCAGGCAAGTCAGTGGCAGTGGCAGTGGTGGCACCAAGGGGGATAGGCCAGCAGGGCCAACACAGCGGGGCCCATCATCCCATCTGGACTACATCATGGATCTGGAATGGATTTGGATCTTTAGTTGGTATCATGGTGATCCGGGACAGCTATGGAGCATAATGCTCTGCACTGACCCTAGATAATGGTGCTGGTGGAGGTGAGCCCCAGGCCTCTCTTCTCTCCATTTGTCAGCTGGCATAGACCCATCTAGTCAAACTGGTATGGATAATTGGTTACAAACTTGGTAATTGGTTGCAGGGAGTCATTTTTTGAGGGAGGGGTTTGCTTTATTTTAAAATGTATTATTATAGTTTTGAATTAGTTTACATTTTTTTAAAATGACATTTTTATATGAGAACTTTCCAGTTGCTTTCCTTTTTCTGGTTCCAAGGTATGTTAACTTTTGAACTAATGATAATTGAATACCACCATCTACAGAAAAGAGGGATTAGAGAAAGTTTATTTTGAAATGTTGTTGTTGTTGTTGTTTTTAAAAAGCATATTGAGCCAAAAGTGTGTCAGAAGAAAAAATAAATCCTTTCTGCAAGCTAAAAAAAAAAACCACCAAAAAAAAAAAACCCAAAACAAAACAACAACACACAGACAAACAAACAAACAAACTATGGAGAATATAAAATAATGGATTTTCAGTATAAATTCATTTTCCTCCCTGAGGGTTGGAAGATTTGCCATAGAAATACTACTGAAACCAACCTAACCACGGCCATAAACTCTGCATTTGAATTCTAGCTGAATCCATTGAGTCATTCAGGATTGGGAAATTAAATTTTGCATGTTTCCCAATGACAATGTGTGTCGACTGCCCTTTTCTTTACAGTTGAAACAGTGATGAATCATCTGAGCCATTTGGATGAGGCTTATACCAATGCTCTCAACTGTCCTGGTTGGTCTCTGCTGGTGATCACATCAGTTCTACAAGCCTCCAGCCTCTCCAATCTGCAAGGTTAAGCTTTTCAAAGTATTAACCAGAAAGAAGGGCTTCTGGGGAACTTCCCCCTGGCTTCCATTATGAGCTGGAAGATATTTTCTGGAGGGAAGTATAGCTTTCCCCAAACTTTTCAAGAAAGATGAAAAATATTACACTAATGCTGAAATGAGCCAGGGGTGATTCACTCATGACTTTTACTGATATGCAACATGATGGTGGAACTCCATGCCTCAAAGAGTCTAGACAGTGAACAGTTACGGCATCCCTATGGGTGAAGAGTGCATCATCTGCACTCTTCTTCTGAGATCACTAGCATAAACAGGCAGACCCTGAAGTGTCTCTCCAGGTGTCCAATTGGGAATCAAGAACATAATCATCTGAGGGGAGAATAAAATGTTAATTGATGCACAGAAACACCAATTTGCAGCAGCTGTCATCTGTCTCAACTTTTTTGCAAGATCGCTTGTGTGTGAAGCTATCTGTGTTTGCTGTTCACATGGAGACATGGTAGCGAATCAAACTGGCAGCCACAAGTTGGGCAGTTTTGTACTCCCCAACTTGCCCCACCAAACAGTATTTTTTTAAAAAAAGAATTTAATCCAAGGTGTGGAAGAGTGCTTTTCTGCTTAAATAATGGGGGGGGGGGAGGGAGAGCAAGCCTGTTTCATCTCCTCAGCACATAATCGCTATGGTGACAATCCAACATGGAGGTTCTGTGATCTGCCATCTTAGCCATCTTTGCCCTCTATACATGTCTGACCAATCAGCTATCCTCTTCAGCAATGTGCTGCAATGCAATTTGGTTGTCCTAACATGCAGGAGTGAGCATTTCCTCCACAGTTGTTCAGGCTTTTGCCACATATTTTACCCAACTTTTGTTCTCCCTCTCTCTGAAAAGGATGGAACACTGTGAGATCCCATCTGGACACATGGGATTCCCTCCGGATTCCATGAGGATTTATTTCATCATCTGGGCTATCCCTGAGTGTTTATTGCTTGAGCAACCCCTATGACTGAGCCCCTAGCAGCAGAAAAAGACTGTTCTCCCTTCTTTCAGGAGCCATCTGACTAACTGACAGATCTTCGAGGAAGAGGACAAGAAAATAATATGCCTGGGTGGTTCTATAAGTGTACTCCCACCTCCCCCTATATATATATATATATATATATATATATATATATATATATATCCCCTAGCTTAATCTCATTTGCCACCTGGAATTCAACAGAAATTTCCATTTCAGTGTCTGGATTCAGTTCCTGATAGTTTTTTCAGCTTCCCTAACTTGGATTGTATGTTTGGCTATGTGTGTACTGTTGTTCTTGTTGTTGTAATTACTGTTGTTCTCTAGGATTGGTGGGCAGTGGACAAAGAAAACTGCATAGATATCATGAAGCCTCTTGCTGAGAGATTTCTGACTTTTCAAGCAGAGGTGACTAAGGTATGCAATGTAACACATAACCATTATTTTTGTTCCTTCAACCTTATACCTTCCAACTTAGGCTAAAACTAGTCATTACCTTTTTTCAGCAGGTGGCAGTGTAAAATAAAAACAGCTCTGGAGTTAAAATGAGCAGGTTGTTCCACTTCACATTCTTTCCTCACAGGAAAAGCAATGAGACATTTGCAGGAAAGGTCAATGTTACAGAAGGTTCTGGACCTATCTCCACAGCACAGTCATTCATTTTCTAAACAGTTTAGGGCATTAAGATCTAAGTGCACACCAAGTGTTCTATGTCTCTCTATCTTCCATCTTGGGAAGAAGTCTCTTGCCATGGAAATTTGGCTTTTAAGAGAGCACAAGAGATAGTGGGGCTATTTAGTTTGTGCCAGAGTGTCTCTATTCAGTGTCAAAATTTAGAGTCGGAATGGATCGACAGATAGGAGTACATCCAAATATATGGAGAGTATATTTGTGGTACCCTGCAAGAAGCTATTCTATTTATTTATTTAGAAGTGATGGAATTTGGTATTGGACTTATAGGTCTTTGTAAGTGAGCTTACATGTGCTGGAAACAGAACTGAGTAGTTTCATGATGCCACATTCACCTAGGGGCTGCTGTGATGCTACACTGCATGGGTGTCTCTTGCACAATGGTAGCCAGTGGAGTGATTGATGTGCCATGGCCCCAGTGTACATTGGGTACTTCTGATGTGCATTCATACACACCCTGATGTGCATCTGGACACAGGCTAGGAAGTGCCAGAGTGCAAAAGGAGTGCCCAATTTGGATTAGAAGTCCTCAGTGCACAGCACAAGAGCCCAATGTATATCAAGGGCCCAAAACACATCAGAAATGTTTAATGTGCATCAGAGGTCTCTGATGCTCCTTAGGAGTTCCTGATGCACTTTGGAAGCACCCAATGCACATCAGAACATTCTTACTGGTGCCTGAATGTGCATCTTCAGAATTCACTAGCAAGGTTTCCTTGGATTTCTACAACACAGCTATGGATTCATAAAGTTAGTCTGTGGTGTAGAATCTCAGCCAATATTTTATGATACCTTCAAAGGTAGAAACTCTACCAAGACAGAAAACAAAATTAAGAAAAATAACATTAAAAATAATTTTGAACACAGAAATACAAATTTCAAAAACCCAGTCCTCCTCCTCCTCCATATTCACAATTCTAATAAAGATTAAAGTTAAATATCATCAGCAGTTTAACAAAAACATAACTTATGGAAAATCAGTACAAAGAAAACTATAGCAATTCAGGACTTTCCAACCCAGATTTCAAATTTTGATGCTAAAGATATTAACTTGCACTTTTTTTTTTTTTGGTTAGAGAATCTCTCTCTGTACTCTCTCTCTCTGGCTTTTCTTCACAAACGAAGATTCAGGAAGGACTCATCCCACGCTTTCTGCAAGCGTGCTGATGACTAAAAAGGCCAATCCGAGATAAACAAGTCCGGTTGCAAAAAGCACAGCAGAAGGTCTCCTTGGGTGATGTTTTTGGGTTGTGATTCTTTCTGCGTTGTCGTTTCTCTTCAAGACTTGTTCGTCGTGAGTTTTCAAATAAGGCTGCAGCATTGTGGATAGTGCGTCTCCATGCCTCCCGATGTGAGGCCAGGCCGGACCACTGTTGGTGATCAATTTGGCCAAGCCTGAGATGTTGTTTCAGGGAGTCTTTGTATCGCTTTTTTGGAGCGCCCCTCTTACGCTGACCCGTGGCGAGTTCACCGTAGAGTAGTATTTTTGGGAGGCGATGGTCCTCCATCCTAGAAACGTGCCAGCGCAGCTGTGTTCTCAATATCATGGCCTCAATGCTGGTGATCCCTGCTTGCTCAAGGACAGCAACATTCGTCACATAGTCAGTCCAGTGTATATTTAGGATTGTGCGTAGACAGAGCTGATGAAAGCACTCGAGGAGTCGTAGGTGGTGGCGATAGGTGACCCATGTTTCAGATCCATAAAGGAGGATAGACAGTATGATGGCTCTATACACACTGATTTTTGTGCTTTGCCTCAGGTGTTTATTGCTCCAGACTCTTTTGTGAAGTCTTCCAAATGCACTATATGTCTTTGCTAATCTGTGATCGATCTCTTTGTCAATCTTGGCATCTGAGGAGATGATGCTTCCCAGGTAGGTGAACTGCTGAACGGACTTGAGCACAGATTTGCCGACGGCAATGTGGGGATGGTGGTGTTCATCCTGTGGTGCAGGCTGGTAAAGGTTAGAGAATATACTTGGTTGAATTCATAATTATAATTTTAGAAGAGTGGTTGTCATGCATCATTTTGATATATGTATTTGGCAAATAGATGAATAAAAGACAAAGTTGAAATAAACAGGTAAAAAAACCCAACACCTCACAGCTTTGGGCATATTCCCTAGGGGCTGGTATGGGTTTAGATACTGATTTTTGTATTGTTATTATTTTTAAGGGGGGAAGATAGGAAGGGAAGTCTGTGTCATGCTAACCTAGAAAGTAATAAAGTCCTCACAATTACTCTGCTTAAAAAGCAGATAAATTTTCCTTTTGTGCTGAAGGTACACCATGTCATTGATTTATATTTCTCCTTCAGTTTCATGCTTAGGAACTGAAAACAATGAGGAAGAGAAAAATTCTAAAGGAACTTGTACTATGATGATGATGATGATTTTTAGAGAGTCACATGACATCCCTGTGTGCAAACCAGGCTTTATAAAAAGAAATGAAAGTAGGTCTCTGGTTATGCAACCAATGACACAATTTCAAGGAGAAGGAGAAGACACCTGCTTGACATTTTGGGTGTAAAAAAGACCAGAGAATTTACATTAATTAGGAATGAGGTCTAGGCCAACCCAAAATATTTTGCTGCCTGAAATGAAGAACAATATGTAGTTCCTTCTACAGTCCAGATGACTGGCCATTTAATTTTATTTCAACATTGGCAATGGCATAGCATACTCCACCACACCTGAGCCATCCATCTTATTTAAGGAGTCTATGACAAACTTGTGTGGTACCATAGAATCTCACTTGTGTGGTATCATAGAATCATAGAATTTCGGCAGGCCTTTCCTAATTAGATCCCGGCCTCAGGGGATCCTGGCTTCTATTAGTACACTGTCCATTTATAGTATTTTATAGTATTTATTGTTTTTAATTGTGATTTTATATCAGTTGGTTTTAATTTATAATTGTTTAATATTTTTTTATGGGGGAGGGTGGGTGGGGGGTGTTTGGGGATTTTATCTGTATTGTATTTTAATTTTTGTAAGCCACCCCGATTGTTTTAACAGAGGGGCGGGGTATAAATAAATTTTATTATTATTATTATTATTATTATTATTATTATTATAGAGTTGGAAGAGATCACAAGGGCCATCTAGTCCAACCCCCTGCCATGCAGGAATACCCAATCAAAGCACTCCCTACAGATGTCCATCCAGCCTTAAAAAAAATCTCCAAAGAAGAAGACTCCAACACACTCTGAGGCAGTGCATTCCACTGCCAAAACAATTCTTGCTGTCAGGAAGTTCCTCCTAATGTTTAGGTAGAATCTCTTTTCCTGTAGCTTGAGTCCATTGTTCTGTGTCCTTATGGGCTTTTATCACACTACACTGTCATAGTGCTATTATTCCACTTTAACTGCTCTGGCTGCCTCCTGTGGAATTCTGGAGTTTGTAGTTTAGTGAGGCCTAAGAGCTCTCTGGCTAAGAGTTCTAAATGCCACATCCTAAACTGCAAATCTCAGGATTCCACAGGAAGCAGCCAGAGCAGTTAAAGTGGAATAGTAGTGATACAACAGTATAGTGTGATAATCTTGCTTGTCTCTGGAGCAGCAGAAAAAAAGCTTGCTCCATCCTCAGTATGACATCCCTTCAAATATTTAAACACGGCTATCATGTCACCTCTCAAGTTTCTCTTCTCCAGGCGAAACATACCCAGGTCCCTAAACTGCTCCTCATATGCCATGGCTTCCAGACTTTTCGCCATTTTGGTTGCTGTGCTTTGGACACATTCCAGCTTGTCAATATCCTTCTTGAATTGTGGTGCCCGGAACTGGACTTGGTATTCCAGGTGAGGTCTGACCGAACCAGAATAGAGTGGCACTATTCCTTCCCTTGATCTAGACACTACTCCTATTGATGTATCATGGTCCAATGGTACCTCAGAGCCCCCTTCCATGGCCATTTGCCACTAGATCTACATTTTCTGATAGTGCCAACCCTGCTGAGGCCAGTAAGGCCTCTGGCTGTGTTTGGCCTTTTCAGTCAGGAGGCCAGAGACCCATGTTTCATTGTATTAGAGGCCTCGGTACAGAGAAACTTGACAACTTGGTATATAAACTTCAGCTTTCCTCATCATTGCCACTCTTATCTATATTTCTGCCCTAGGGGTATAACTCTTCACTAATTTTATTCTCAAAGGAAGCAACAACTAATTTTAGCAACTATCTTCCAGATGTGAGAAAGTCTTTAAAAACTGAATTTTTCAAAAACAATTCACACTTATTCTATAAAAAATGTGCATATGGGTATTTTTGCCCAAAAAACAACATTCTCAACACAGGAAGCATAAAGGCCAAAGAAATAATATTTCCACAATGGCATTTCACAGATCATGTGAACTTTCTTAGACTATCACCAGCCATGTGGAAGGTATTTTATCTGCTAGTTACTTCTGCTGACACATTGGAACCCCCATGCATTTCCCCCCCCTTTTTTAGCCTATAAATGACAAATTCCATTCCAGAAGCCCCCAGGAGGTTCAGCTGGGTAGTTAAAGCTTATTTTTCTCACTTAGGCCCATTTATGCTTGAAATAACCTTTTTTAGGAAAGAAGAAAGCAGCTGTCAGACAATAACCAGTGGTTATAAATGTCCACACATCAATCTATAGAGCCTGGGAAACAAACAAGATGAACTTGCATTCTTAACTAAGGAAGCTAAGTATGATTTAATAGGCAACACTGAATTAATAAAAGGAATCTCATGATTAGAATGAACAACCTATTCCATAGATCTAGACAAAATAGGAATGGAGAAGATTTATATCTCAAAGATAACATCTGTGGGGAGATCCAGGACAGCATATGGGTAAAAATTGAAGTGGAGGGGAAAACATTGACATCATTGTGGGCATTTATTATATACTCTCAAGCCAGACTGAAAATGTGTATGGTGCCTTTCCGAATAAATTACCAAACAGTGAAAAAGGAGAGATATAGTAATAATGGGACACTTCAACCACCCTGATATTTGTTGAAATTAGAATAGAATAGAATAGAATAGAATAGAATCTTTATTACGGTCATAGACCAGCACAGGTAAAAAGGGGATACAGAATAAAGGTAAAAACACAGGATAACAACAGGCTAAAAGCAGTATTTTAAAATGTTAGCTGCAGTATAACAAGACTAGGTTGACACTATTCTACTGCTGAGGACATTGTCTGTCAAATTTTAACCGCAGCTGCGCAGAATCTGGCAACATTATAAGTTGTTCCTGTTGAAATTAAGCTTCTGCCAAGAAAGAAAGATCAAATTCCTCTCTTGCCTTGCAAGTGATCCCTTCATTCTCCAGAAGGTGGAAGAGGCAACAAGCAGAGATTATTTTGGATTTGATCCTAACCAAAAAGGATGATGTGAAGTCGAAGAGTTTCATGGCTATCATCCATAGGTTTTCCGTGGTTTTTTTCTGGGCTGTGAGGCCATGTTCTGGAAGAGTTTATTCATGACGTTTCAGCCTGCATTTGTGGCTGGCATCTTCAGAGAATGGTTGGGTAGGGTTGTGTGTGGGTTTTCTCTACTGTGAACCCCTGTTGGAAAGGATATGTAAACTCTTCCAGAACACAGCCCCACAGCCTGGAAAAAAAACCACAGAAAACCTACAAAAAGGATATGCTGGTAAATGGGGTGGAAGTAATGGGATCCTTGGGTGTGACTGACCGTGGACTTTAACAGACGATCCCTTTAAAATGTTCTTTTGCCAGCATAAAAAATAGAATTTTATGCCGGCAAAATAATGTGTCCCGCCCTCTCACTTATCTCATCTCCTGGCAAAGGCAGCTCTGACAACAAAGAGGAAGTGAATGGAGCTCCATTCACTTCGTATTTTGAAATTCAAAAATAAAAAAAGAAATAAACATCTAAAAGTCACACCAAGCACATACACACAGTAAAACAAAACAAAACAAAAACACCTCCACATAACCCAGGGAGGGTAAAAAGAAGTTCATCACTCACCCTAGATGTTGCAATCTCACCCGGAAGTGTTCTGCCCAGCTGGGCCATTGACTCTGCATTGATGAGAGGCTTCATATGATGGCAATGCCTGCAAAAAATCAGCAGGGGGACCTATTGACAGCTCAAGCCATCGATTAAAAGGTACAGGATTTTTATACATAAATGCAAAAGGGCAACAGCATCTGATCTGCGTGCCCTTTCGCGTTTATGTGGCATCACTATAACACCATATTTAGTGTGTCTGATGGGACTTTTTTGGATGGGGTTTTGCAATGCTAGCAGCCTCATTCCCATCGCAAGGCTACTGCGCTGCAGGGCGTCCCTTTCGGATGACGCTCTCCCCTGCTGATACTGTTGCATAACTGCTGGGACACTGCAGCATTATATTTGGCGGTTTTCTAATCACGAAAGTTGATCGTGATTAGAAAAGTGCCAAATATGGCGCTGCAGCATCCCAGTATCGGCAGAGGATTGGCAGGGGAGAGTGTCATCCGAAAGGACACCCTGCAGCGCAGCAGCCTCACAACGGGGACGAAGCTGCTAGCATTGCAAAGCCCTGTCCGAAAAAGTCCATAAAGTTCCATGGAAAGGGGAAGTCAAATGTAGTCCCATATTCATGATGGACTTTAAGAAAGCTGATTTCTGCAAGCTTAAGAAAATACTGGGTGAGATCAAAAGTGCTGAAAGGGAAAGGAGTTCAAGATGCACAGGAGCTTCCTAAAGGTGAGATATTGAAGGTCCAGTTGCTAATGATTCCAATGAGGAAGAGAAGTGGCAGGTTCCTGAAGAAACCAGGATGTATGTACAAAGGAGTTTCAGATAAGTGAGATTTAAAAGAGACATAGACAAAAAATAGAACAAGGGGACATCATGGTGGAGGAGCACAAGCAGATAGCCAGTATTTGTTGGGAGAAAGTCAGAAAAGTGTAAGCTCAGAATAAGTTCAGATTTGTAAGCAAGTTAAAAATAATAATAATAATAATAATAATAATAATAATAATGTGGAGAGAGTGGCTATGTTCAGAGGAAGAGGAAGAAAAAGGAAACATTAAGGCTACTGTGTTGGAAAGAGGGTTAAATACTAATAGGACAGAGAGAAGGCTGAACTGCTCAACACCTTCTTTGTCTCAGTTTTCTCCAAAAAGGAAACAAACAATCAAACAAAATCACTGGAAAAACTGAGATATGGATGCACCAACCAAAAACAAAGTAAGTAGTAAGGGGTTGAACAAATTTCTTTTTAGCTGCTCTAGTAAAGTCAGCTATGGTTGATTCCTTTTGCTTGCCTTTATTGGAAATAGTTGAGCAACATAAACAACTTATCTAAATACAGTTGTCCCTCTTTGGTATTTGGTATCAATGGATTTAAGTATTCACGGCTTGAAAATATTCTTTAAACCAAAAAACCAAAAAAAGCAAACCTTGATTTGGCCATCTTATATAAGGGACACCATTTTGCTATGCCATTGCATATAATGGGACTTGAGTATTCATGGATTTTGGTGTCCACAGGGGATCCTGGAACCAAACCCCAGCGAATATGAAGGGACAACTATAATGTAATAATATAATAATAAATAGCATTGATGAATTTAAGGCTAAAACATTAATATAAACAGACTTTTTTTTTAAATGCTAGCATTTCATTGTAAGACTTTGAATGCCCCTTCTTCTTCTAAATCATTCCTCTTTGTAAAAGCTAAGTTTGGGTAGCTTGAATGGGACAGGCCTTTGGGGAAACAGACCTGAATTACAGTTCCCTCTTAGAGAATATGATGCCTTATAAAGGTACATTTATCTGACTGTTTTAATTATATAAAGGGATATATTCTCCATGCAGGCTACCTCTTCCATTTATGAATCCTTTATGACTTAAGATACCAAGCAGGAGTCCCTTTTCCACTGTGTATGTACCATATGATGCTTACCTGTCCTCTTTTATGCATGGAAACAGGTAACTATGGAGACAAACAATGATAGATCCAAGCAGAGCCCAGTATATCAGTACTGCTTTACTATTGTTCCAGCAGTGGTTTTCACATTACTTTAATTTGCTCAAGAAGACCTTGAAATAACATCCATCCTGGCCATCATCTTTAAACAGTGAGAAGAAAATGGCTGATTATCATTGATTTGAGCTGTGGGTACTCTCCCAAGAGACAGAAATAAATAAAGAGAGACAGAGAGAGAGAGAGAGAGAGCAGCAGGGAGGGAGGGGGTGAGAGAACAACTATCTTCTGAGAATATGGAAATGTAATATGTCCAGTTTTCTTCACCGTCTTTTTACAATGCCTTAGAACAGATAATGCTTTCTGTTTAGCAGATTGGAAACACCCCATGAGTTCATAAACTCCTCGCAAACCACTTCTTGGTTGACAGAGATTCCTTTCCCTATCTTCATTGAAGCCATCCTTTGTATTACAGCTGCACTAATATTAATGCTAATCAGAGTTTTAGTTCTAAATTCAATGCAGGTTTGCAAACTATCATTTGGTTCAACCCTGATTATCATCAGGGGATCCCAAAAATGCCTCCCTCCCCAGTTTTATGCTTTTTGTTTTGGCAGCAATTTTTTTTAGTCTGACTAAAGCTCAGTGTAAAATGGCTTTTTTATATATAAAAGGCAATACAGTCTCCCTCTTTGACTAGAGCACCTCTGTGCACAGCAATACACTAATGCTCCAAGTGCTTTATATCTCTGAGAGCCAATTTGGTGGGGAAGCGATGCCTCTATGGTTTTGGACTATATGCTATGCAATATTTTATTATTGGCCATATTGACTGGAGGTTTGTGGAGTCCAAAAATCTGCTGTCAAAGTCCCCAAGCCCTGTTCTATGCTGATATATAAAAACATATTTTTTAAAAAAAACAACACTATTTTTACACACGTTTCCCTTAATAAATATTTTAATTGGTACATGACAGAATATGACAGAAAGCAGGGATTGTTCCAGCGGGCAAATGCTATATATATATATATATATATATATATATATATTCAGCCAAGCCTTTGAAATTGATTGGCTGCTGAGGAAAGGACTTGCAATGGAGGGTGGGGTTGTGCTGGACTCCCCTCCCTTGTATGCTCTTAAATTGTTTTGTTTTTTTCCATTGTCTCTCTCTCTGGCTTTTCTTTGCAAACGAAGATTCAGGAAGGACTCATCCCACATTTTCTGCAAGCGCGCTGATGACTAAAAAGGCCAATCCGAGATAGGCAAGTCCGGTTGCAGAAAGCACAGCAGAAGGTTTCCTTGGGTGATGTTTCCAGGTTGTGATTCTTTCTGCATTGTCGTTTTTCTTCAAGACTTGTTCGGCGTGAGTTCTCAAACAAGGCTGCCACATTGTGGATAGTGTGTTTCCATGCTTCCCAATGTGAGGCCAGGGCGGACCATTGTTGGTGATCAATTTGGCTGAGCCTGAGATGTTGTTTCAGGGAGTCCTTGTATCGCTTTTCTGGAGCGCTCCTCTTATGCTGACCCTTGGTGAGTTCACCGTAGAGTACTATTTTGAGGAGACGATGGTCCTCCATCCTAGAAACGTGCCCTGCCCAGCGCAGCTGTGTTCTCAATATCATGGCCTCAATGCTGGTGATCCCTGTTTGCTCAAGGACAGCAACATTCGTCACATAGTCAGTCCACTGTATATTTAGGATTGTGCTTAAACAGTGCTGATGGAAGTATTCGAGAAGTCGTTAGTGGTGGTGATAGGTGACCCATGTTTCAGACCCATAAAGGAGAATAGACAGTACAATGGCTCTATACACACTGATTTTTGTTTTTTGCCTCAATGCTATAATGATTTTAATTGTATTCTAATGATACAACAGACCTTCAGTTCTTCCTTTTGTTTTTGTTGTCATCTTATATTTATCTGCATTGATTATTATAGTAGTTCTTTTTGCACAAGTTGAACAGTTGCTTTCAGCGTTCTGACCCTATTTTTAAATTGCGTTTTCCTTTTGCTTTTCATATGTCCTTAGAGTTTCATCTGCTGTCCACTTAGGCATCTCTTTATTTTTGGCTGCAAGTAGTGTCTTTTTGCATCCCTCCCTGATAATGTCCTTGGCTTCAGTCAAATTAATCTAAATAGTGCAAACCTGGGTGTTTTGTTTTGTTGTTGTTGTTTTGTTTTGTTTTACATTATCTTTACATTCTCTCGGGGTGTTGTTCAAATTGTGTTTTGGCCAGACAGTTGATTGAACATTCTTCTTTAGCTTTACTCTCATTTTTCATATTAGGAGTCCATAATCTGCCACAACCTGCTCTTGGTCTTCTTTTTGCAGAGAGGACAGAGCTTCTCCATTTTCTGCTTCCAATTATGTAATCTATTTGATTTCTATATTGGCCATTAGGTGATCATAGAATCATAGAGCTGGAAGACACCACAAGGACCATCCAATTCAATGCTCTGCCATACAGGAATACACAGTCAAAGCACTCCCAACAGATGGGCATCCAATCTCTGTTTAAAAACCTCCAAAGAAGGAGACTCATAAATATTCTTGCAAACAAGCTAGTAAAATGTGGGCTAGACAATGCTATTATTTGGCGGATTTGTAATTGGTTGACCGGCCAAACCCAAAGGGTGCTAACAAATGACTCCTCTTAATCCTGGAGAGAAGTGACTAGTTGAAAGCCACAGGGTTCTGTCTAGCTATACTCCAAACAAATAAGCCTCCCATGTGCTGTTAGTTGCAATTGGTCATACACAGCAAATAGCATCCCATGTATCTATCTCCATCTGCATCAGAAGATGAATTTGCTCAGTTTAGTGGCTCAGAACATGATGGAGTTTCGTATGGATGTTTAATATATTGGCTATACACAAGAACTCTGCTTCTTTCTGCTTGTCTGTCCACCCTGTTTCAGCTTCAGGGTGACTGCCTACTTCTGTTTGCCTACCACGAGAAAGGAACATGTGTAGGAATGCTCTTAGTTCAATTACTAATGCTGTACACAGCTTTCTCCAGCTGTGTACAGAGGAGCCGAGTTTTCCACTTCTTTGCATCTGTGATTTTCTAGGAGCAGTGATTACCAGTCATGGAGAATTTCAATATTAAGGAAGTCACCTGTAAGTGGTATTCACTCTCTTGACTATAGCATTTGTGGCAAGATACTGGGCACACATGAAACTCCTCAAGAAACCATAGTTCAGATTTCTTGTCCATGCTAAAATTAAATACAGGTGAACTACCAGGTCATCTGTGTGTTAACTTAATTTTTCTCTTAAAGGAAATCTTAAAGGAAATCTTGCAGAAATGTTATGATGGTACTACTCATATAAATATATCTGACAAACCAGTGAGCTTTGCAATGTTTTCTGTACATTTCAGTGATTAATCCTGAAACCCAGGCAACCTAGTGCTTTCACATGGCTTGTCTATTTCTTGTCTTCTCCCTAGAGGTTTAGTGGAAGTGTGCTAAAACTTAGAAAGTTGGAGGAGATGAAAAGGGCTATCCAGTCCAACCATCCAGTCCAATCAAAGCATTCCAGACAGATGGCCATCCAGCCTCTGTTTAAAAAACCCCAAAGAAGGAGGCTTCACCACAGATACTCTGAGGCAATGTATTCCTCTGCCAAACAGCTCTTATCATCAAGAAGTTCTTCCTAATGTTTAGGTGGAATATATTTTCATAGAATCATAGAATTGCAGAGTTGGAAGAGACCACAAGGGCCATCCAGTCCAACCCCCTGCCACGCAGGAAATCTTGATCAAAGCATCCCCGACAGATGGCAATCCAGCCTCTGTTTAAAGACCTCCAAGGAAGGAGACCCCACCATGCTCTGAGGGAGTCTGTTCCACTGCCGAACAGCTCTTACTGTCAAAAAATTCCTCCTCATGTTGAGGTGGAATCTCTGTTCCTGGAGCTTGCACCCATTGTTCTGTGTTCCAGTCTCTGGAGCAGCAGAAAACAAGCCTGCTCCATCCTCAGCGTGACATCCCTTCAAATACTTAAACAGGGCTATCATATCGCCTCTTAACCGTCTTTTTTCCAGGCTAAACATGCCCAGCTCCCTAAGTCTCTCCTCATAAGGCATCTTTCCAGACCTTTCACCATTTTAGTTGCCCTTCTCTGGACACGCTCCAATTTGTCAATATCCTTTTTGAATTGTGGTGCCCAGAACTGGACACAGTATTCTAGGTGAGGTCTGACCAAGGCAGAATAGTCCATTGCTCTGTGTCCTAGTCTCTGGTGCATCAGAGAACAAGCTTGCTCAATCCTCTATATGACATCCCTTCAAATATTTAAACATGGCCATCATATCACCTCTTAACCTTCTCTTCTGCAGGTGAAATATACCCCAATCCCTAAGCCACTCCTCATAGGGTATGGCTTCCAGACCTTTCACCGTTTTGGTCACTCTGCTCTGGACACATTCCAGCTTGTCAATATCCTTCTTGAATTGTGGTGCTCAGAATTGGACTCAGTATTCCAGGTGAGGTTTGACCAAAGCTGAATAGAGTGGGAATATTACTTCCCTCAATCTAGACATTCTGCTCCTATTAATGCAGCCTAGAATTGCATTGGTTTTTTTTTAGCTGCCGCAACACACAGTTGACTCATGTTCAGCTACTAAGACTATGACGTTGAGATCCCCTTTACATGTACTTTTGTCATAAAACTGACCAAATTCATCTTCAGTTGCAGATGGAGATAGACAGGGCTGGATGAGCTACATCTAAGGCTACGAAAAGAACTAGCAGAAGTTATCTCAGAACCATTGGCAATAATCTTTGAGAAATCCTGGGGGGCAGAGGGAGAAGTCTCAGCAGACTGGAGGAGGACAAATATTGTCCCCAATTTCAAAAGGGGGTGAGAGAGAATTACCACCCCGTCAACATGACATCAATACCAGGAAAGATTCTGAAGTAGATCATTAAACAGGCAGTCTGTGAGCACTTAGACAAGAATGACACCAAATTAGGAAGGGTAGCTAATACCCCAGAGGACAGGATCAGAATCCTAATTGACCTTAACTGATTGGAAAGCTGTGCCAAAACTAACAAAATTAATTTCAACAGGGAGAAAAGTAAAGTACTACACTTAGGCAGAAAAATTGAAATGCAAAGATATAGGACTTCTTTATATTACAGTTCTCACAATTTCCCAAGCAACATATACAAAAGTATATATTTGAACTTCCCCAAAGGGAGGATATTAGAACATGTCAGTATATTTGTCCATCCAGATGACCTGAAGGAAAGGCCCACAATTGGGATACGCAGGAAAGTAGACCATGTGTAGGCTATGAGAACTTCTGGGGCTAAACTGAAGTTTAACACAGCAGATAATGGCCTGTAAATACCAACCAATGTACTAACCAAACAAAGCATGATGAAAGCAGGCATAGACCAGAGAAGATGTTTTACCCTCTAGCATTTTACAGATGAAAACCAGGACAGATGTGGCCAATCCACATCAGAATGTGGTCAAGACAGGAAAAGGTATTAACAAGGAAGAACACAGAAGCTAGGAAAGACTGTAGCAGTTTGCTTTTGCTTGAGCTTACAGGGGAGGCTAGATTCTGTCTCTTCCTCTTATCCTCAGCTGAGTTAATGTGGTTCAATCTATTTTTACACTTTGCACTTAGTTTGCAGGAACTGAACTAGTGAGATGGCAGAGGATTAATCAGGAAACTATGTTTCTATTGCAATGGGATGTGGCTGATACCAACAAAGTATCTATCTATCTATCTATCTATCTATCAATGGGACTGTTCCTGACAAATTGGGACAGTTGGGGAGTATGTGGTTATAAGAAAACAAGAAAGTCTATAAGCTCCACAGATCCATAGGTTCCATAAATTCCTTTAGGCCTTAAGAATGTCCAACAGGGAAACTTGTATGTGTTTATCAGACGCATAAAATATGGTGTCATAACGATGCCACATAACTGCAAAAAGGTGTGCACATCAGATGATATTGCCTTTTTGTAGTTATGTCCTCATCAAACTCTGTAGTTTTTTACTGACAGCTGAAGCCATCAATAGATCCCCCATGGCACTTTTGTGCTATCATTTCTGGTGTGTGAAACCTCGCTCCATTGTACTCACATCAATGTAGCAACAATGGCTGGTCCAGTGCGAACCCTTCCATGCGAGATTGTGACCGCCAGGTAAGTGACACACTTTTTATGACCCTCCCCAGGTTACTTGGGATGTTTAAAGTGTGTGAATGTACTTTGTTTAACTTTTTAATGTTTTTTTTTTTAATTTCCCATATGATGATGTTTCATGATAATCCACAGGATTTTGAAGGAGGAAGTGAACAGAGTTCGATTCCAGCGGGCTCCAAGTTTTACTCAGCCTTCCATCCTTTCGTAGGTCAGTAAAATGAGTACCTGGCTTGTGGGGGCAATTAGCTAACACACATTGGAAACTGGAAACTGCTTAATGCAATGTAGATGTGTAAATTGCTATTGCTTAAAACAATTTTTAAGCTGCTCTGATAGCCTTGTGGTTGAAGAGCGGGGTATAAATAAATAACTAAATAAATAAGCTCTGTTCACTTCCTCTTTCATTGCCGCTGAAGCCTTTGCCGGGATTAGAGGTAAATGCGGTGCGGGGGCATTCTTTTGCTGGCGTAAAAATGGATTTTTATGCCAGCAAAAGAACGCTTTTAAGGGGCTCATCTGATAAAGTCCTGTATATAAAGATGGCTTTACACAGAAGTGCTATTTAAAGGTCTGTATGAACACACAGTTTTGTACTATTTTGTCTCAGTCTAATATCAGCAGGGTCTCTCCCTCTCTCCCTCTTGGTCTTTTAAAAATACCTACACTATATCCATATGTAACAGAATTGCCTGCAGCTCCTCAGGCACTCCTTCATCCCAGTGGTTTTCTGCAGTGCAGCAAAACTGCACGATTTTAATGTAAATTTCTTATCTTTTCTCCTGCCTTCAACATTATCATTTTCCCCTTCCCAGAGCCTCTAAATCATATGTTAGAAGCCTTCCATTTCAAAAGCCTTGTCAATGTCACACATGAAATAAAAATGTAGAAATGAAGACAGCTCTTGTGTTCTCACAGTAGGAACACAAATTGCACAAATCAAGCCAAGAACCAAGTTCCTGGCAATTTTAAATTAGCAGCAATTTGCCTATGGAAACACACTCTATACTTGCTTTTCTTTTCTTTCTTTCTGTTTATTTGTCAGATGCCTCCACAGACTCCACGAGCAAACTAGGGGGAAAGCTCAGCAGTCTAAAGATACTATTAACCTTTTACTCTTTATTATTTGCCCCCTGAACAGATTTCTTTGAGCCACAAGAGCTAGGTCTGCATTTTAATTTTAATTGATATTTTCATTAAGTATTTGTTATCCTAGGCAGTAAAAAAAAACCCCACATTTTATGACTGGAAATTTTAAAGAGGACAGAAATAGCTTATTTCTTGTCATCTTGGCTTTTCCATCAAGGGCCTTTTAAATAGATAAGTGTAGTTACACTGAACTGAAAGACTCAGATGGCTTCTAATTGTGAATAATAGGCAATGATAGAAGGGGCTTTTTATTGGGATATAAATAAATCTGTTTTCTACATTAATGGGGGAGCTCTGTGAGAAGTAGATTGGTAATAAAACAGCACCAGAGCAGTAAATACATGTATTGGTATCAAGGTTGCCCCTGAAGGCATAAAAGAAACCCAGCCAGCATGGTGCAATAGTTAAGAGTATTCAATTAGGGTTTGGGAGGTCTGGGTTCAAATTCTCACTTATCCATGAAGCTCATTGGGTGAACTTGGGCCAGCCACTATCTCTCAGCCTGATCTGCTTTACAAGGGGCCTGTTTACACTGCAGAAAATGCAGCAGTTTGACACCACTTTATCTACCATAGTTCTATCCTAGGGAATCCTGGTATTTGTAGTTTTGTGAGGCACCAGAGTTCTCTGGTAGAAAAGGATAAATACAAAACTACAAATACCAGGATTCTGTTGAATTGCTGAAATTACTCATTGCTAGCTTCAAGAAGAAACTCCCTGAAGAACTGTATCTCTACTGCTGAGTTAAGACTCAGTTTAGCCCCAAATCTTCTGATGGCCTACTTTCTTGCATATCCCCCATTGCGGTCTGTAGGCCTCTCCTCCAGGTCACCCAGGTGGACATATATTCCAACATACTGGACATTTGGTTCTTTTATATGGGATGTTTTTAGCTAAGTTTAGAAGTGAATATATAACAGTTACCAGCCCTCAAATAAGCCAGTACATAGCTGGATGCATACATCCATAGGTACCCTTCAAAATGTTATGTGGAAGTTGTCATTTGAGTCTTTCCCCCAAAGATTCATCTTATGGTGTTATGTATTGCACTGATTCAAAGGCCACAGTGCTGGAACAGAGCTGACAATATGGATTCTCTCACAAAATCAACATCTTCTCTCCCTATAAGAATTCCTGTTTTGTGAGGCAGACTTGCATGATAAGCCAGCTTCTTGTCACTTGTTTGTAATTTCATACATTTGCAGCAGTGCCTTTCCAGGGATCCAGGGATAATAGGTCTCTCTGTCCTTGGATAGGTTAAAAGAGTGCCTGTGCTATGAGAGCTACAGCTGTGAATCACACACTACCATCCCTGGAAATATTCTTTTTCACCGTATGAGAGATGCAATGTTTACATAATAGCAGTGCCTTATAAATGATGCCTTTCTTTCCTTTACCCTTCTCATAACCTCCACTATTTCACAGATCAAAACTAGGACACACATGTCCAAGCAACATCAGAGTGGGGTCAACATGGTAAAAGGTACTAATGAGGATTAACAAGCAAGCTAGAAGAATCTGCAGCAGTTTGATTTTGCCTGAACCTACTGGGAATGGCAAGGTTTTTGCACTTTTGTATCCTCTAGACCTTGCTGAGTTATTTGTGAGCAAAGTAATTTTGCACTTTCAGCTTAGTTTGCAGCAACTGAAGTAAGCTGAGGACAAAGCAAGGATGGGAAGAGGAGAGAGAAATGGAGACATTTGAAAAAAAAAAACTGCTGAAAAAGTTGGATAACAGAGGATTAATCCGGATTGTCCCAGCCAAACTGGGACAGTTGGAGGGTATGCCTCCTGCTCCTTTCCTGAACCTCAACTCCTCACTAGGAAGAGGCAAATCCATCAAATCTGTTCCCATCAATTTCTCCCTTTTCCCATGTCCAAGGAAATTATCAAACATGGGAGAACATGACAAAAAATTGCATTCCCAACCACACCAGAAGATTGCTAAAAGAACAGAAAAATGGAGACCTTATCAGATGCCACGTCCTTCACCTGTGCCTGGGTTGTCACACTGCCATTGCCAAGGCTTTCCCTTTTCCTTTTTTTGTTGATGGGGAGAAGACATAAATCAAAAGGGATACTTCACTGATGGCAGCACTATGCCTCCAGGATGCTGGAGGACTGCATAGTCTGGTAAGGTCACCTGTTTTTGTTCCTGTTGCAATCTTTTGAAATGGCTTTTGCCACATCTGATAATCTCCTGAGTGTTTTAAATGGATTTTGTAGATGATTTCTCCCAGGTGTTTCATGTAGATATTTGAATAGCATTGGGGATAGAATGGCACCTTGTGGTATGTCATATAACAGCTCCTTTTCTGAGGAGCAGCTATCTCCAAGCACCAGAATCTGGAAGCTGCCTGAGAGATAGGACTGGAACCACTGAAGCTCACAGTGCCTCTGATTCCCAAACTACCAAGGCCTTCCAGAAGGATACCATGGTCAATTGTATCAAATGCTGCTGAGAGGTCCAAGAACACCAGCAGGGACATACTCCCTCTGTCAATGCTCAGGCAAAAATCATCCACTAAGGTGACCACAGCGGTCTCAACTCCGTATTCTCTGTATTGCAATTAATGGAGAAGAAAACAAAATTCCATCCTCACTTTTAATACTTGTGTTTTCAATCATGTTTGATGTGCTGAATTAGGGTTGTCACTTTTCCCACCAGAGAACCTCCTCATCTTTAACAGTTGACTTGCACATAAGCACAGCATAGCCCCCTCCATTCATAAAAGAGCTCTATCTATTGCATTTTCCCATTGCAGATGACTGAGAATTTTGTTAGGTTCATTTTTGAACAGAACATTTCCAAAATACTTCATTTTTTTCCATAGAGTTCAAAGGAAAGAACTTAGTTTTTTAAAAAAATCAGGATGGGGGAAGAAAGTGAAATTGGTAGATGTTTTTTCCATTGCTAGGTTGATGATCCAAATGTATATATTCTCTTAACAATTGGTTCAAAATACACAAGTATCAGTAACTTATAAGGAAGAAGAGGTGCTGAAGGAAAATAAATAAATAAATAAATAAATAAAAAGTAAAACTGAGCAGTAGGTTTGAGATTAATGCAGACACTTATGGGATATTTATGACCAGGAGTTTATGGTTTCTTACTATGACAGCAGGTGTAAGTCTTCACATGTTATGCCAGAAGTGAAGCATGAGAACCACAACTGACTCAACCTTCCATTCTCCTGATTCTTTCAAATGCATGGTTCAGCCCCTAGCAACCAAACATTGCTAAAAGTGTCTCAAAATGTACTGTGTTTTTCTATAAAACAGTAAACTCTGTCTGCTAGGGTTATCTCAGTCCAAAAGTGAACTGAAGAAAAAGCCTACCATCTTGTGTATGGTTACTGATGCTGTTTCACTCACTCAAGTTTTGATCTCCCCATTTAATGCCTAAAACAATTTTTTTAAAAAGAAGTTAGATTCATGCAGCAAAATCAAGCAATTGTGCCCAATAGTTCCAGAACATGAGTTGACATTCAACTTGGGGAAAACTGTCAAATGTCTTTAACTAGTGATGTGAGGAGCCTTCCTCCCTGCCCTAGCAGGCCTCCTTATAAACCTTCCATGGTTCTTCAGTCATTCTTGTTCATTCTCACAGGGTTTTGTGCATGTGTAGGTGTGTGTGTGTTTTGATGGTCATCCCCCCTGCAAGCATTGAGAAAGAACGCTTGAAAAACCCAAATGAGTAAAGTTCATGGGCAGCACCTTTCCTGTGTTTGGGGAGGAGGGGCAAGATGGTGACGGACTAACAACTTCTGAATTGTTCTCCCACTAACATCTGGCATTACCACCTATATATACCTCCAAAATGCCATCCAAAGGCAAGAAAAGAAATCGGACGAGCCCCTGTAATAATAATGACAATCAGGAACCCTCCAAAGCAGAAAAACAGATGAGGATTGACTCACTCTTCCCAGTGGCAGAGACAACACAGCCCGTGAGTAACAGATCTGTAACAACAGCTCCTTCGTTACTCCTTAAGCCATCACAGACACTTGAACTAAACAAAACAGCCTCCCCAATTCCTCAAAGTGTAAATATAAATTATGGAACAGAGCAAGATGATAACAAAGTTGATAACAAAGTCAAACTCCCGGAGCTTGGCAGCATTCCCTACAATAACAGTGCTCAGCTCATTTATGATTTCTGCAAACTGTCCATAGAGACATTGATTCTTATTTTGCAAAGATTAAACAACATTACAAATAAGCTTTCCCAACAAGATTTTCACAGGCAAAACCCATATGGTACACAGGGGGTTAAAAATGTAGCAGATTTGGAGGAAATGACATGCCCTGACATGTCACAGGATGCAGTTAATCACAGCCGAGTGTTAAAAAAAATTCAGCTCCTGTTGCAAATACATCACAACAGTCACATGTGGAACGGAAAGAAGGCTGTTGTACGATATCTTTCCCAACTTTTAAACATGCACAGCAGAACAATTGATTTAACAGACTGCCACTTTTTACCCAGCTCAAGAGCTACTAAGCGAATTTTTTTGACCTTTAGCCAGGCAAATATTCCTAACAGGCTGTTACGGAAAATAAATTTCCTCTGGAATGCACATTATATAGAAATTAACAGAGTTTTCAAGGATGAGATAGTCCGTGACCTCATCACAGGGAAGACAGCAACAATAACTCAAAGAAGTAATAATTCTGCACACCAAGAGGGAGAACCTAAACACACCTTAAAGGAAGAAGATCAGGCTATAAATCAAGTAGTTAAACTGAGAGAAAAACTCACAGAAATTTGGAAACACACTCCCACAATACAGCTGATGAGAGATACCATCCTGAGTCAATCTAACAGCAATCCAGCCCCATTGAAATCAGCCCCCCCTCACAGAAAACTGTCAGTGCATTTCTCTGATTTCTCTGATAATGAAAGCGAAAGTGATGACTCTCTACTTATAATCAAGGAAACCTTGAAATCCCGAGTTGTAGCCAACACCCCTTCACAAATGCAATATACTGCAGATGCACCCCCATCTACAATTAGACCCAGGGGACTCAAACTTCCCTATGCAAACCTACCTCAAGGGAAAAACAGTCGTCACTGCCACCTACCTCATCTCCTAAGCCAAAGAATACCCCCCTCACTGAAGAGATGGGATCCTTGCTTGCTTCTGATCCTCATTTCACTTCCCATGCTGCATTGGTTCTTCCAATTTCCCTTCAAGAACAGGCAGGGCAGGAAGAACAGGAATGTGATTCACTACTCCTCCATCCACAGAGGAGGACACAGCCATAGTCAACACAGTCATTTAACCAACTGCCATCAGATGAATTACCCATTCAGCCTGTGCCCTGCAATGCAACTGCCTGACTTCCAACAGACCAGCACAAGGTGACCCTTATGACCTGGAACATCGCTGGGTGGAAGACGGCCCACAGAGATCCCTGTCTTAGTGACTTTCTCACCCAATATGACATTATACTGATCCAGGAAACATGGACTAATAAGGATCTGTTACTAAATGGCTTTCACTCATTCTCAATTCCGGCAGAGCCAGGGGAAAAGCATGGAAGAGCTAGAGGCAGCCTGGGAGTCCTGGTTTCCACCACACCTACGTGCCATAACAAGGCCTCTTTCCACTTTTAAAACACATGCCATGGCAGTGCTGATTCAATTTAACCATTGCACTTTGCTGATAATAAATGCCTACATGCCTCCAATGAAGTAGAAATCCCAAATCAGAAGCCTGTGGGCTGAATTGGAATCATATACTGCTAATCTCATGTTGCAGAACCCAAATGCATTTGTAATTTTGGGGGGTGATTTGAATGCCAGACTGGGCCCCAACAATCATACTCTATATGCCCATCACAAATGCCCTCCTCCTGATTTTGAAGATGATGGAACCCACCTCATCCGATGCTCAAAGGACAAGAAATCAAATTTTGCAGGACTTTGTCTGGATCAAACAGCATTCAGGCTGAACCTTCAAATCCTAAATGGTGCCCTGAAAAATGACTGCCCAGCTGAATTCGCTTATCTCGCTGGGTCCAGAATGAGTGCCATTGATTACATAATCATTTCCAGGGACCTTCTTCCCTATGCCAAGGAATTAGAATTTATGCCCAGATTTGAAAGTGATCATTTTCCAATTCGGCTACATCTTAGCGACTTCACTCAGGAGACACACACCAGGGAGCGCTATCATCTCTCTGTGACACCATCAGGAAGGACTTATTGCCGAGCTAAATGGACCCCCCAACTAAACCAAACAATAAGTGAGGTATTGGCTTCAGACCAACTTCAGCATCTTAGGACTGCCCTGATATCAGCTGAGTCCCCTGATGAAATCTCGGAAAATTACAATACACTTACCCGAGCTCTACACCAATATCTAATCCGTCAAAGTAGCGCACATCAGTGGAAACAACAACAGCACCACTCCAAACCATGGTTTGACAAGGAATGTGTTAATGCTAAAAAAGCCCTCATTGATATTTATCAGGGTTACCTATTTAATAACATTCCAGATGCTGTACCAATGCTGCTTCAGCAGAAAAGAGACTACAAAATGTTTCTGAGGAACAAGAAAAAAGAAGCCATGAAGAATGACTGGACACAACTTATCCAGGCAGTCAGATCCAACAACATAGCTCTATTCTGGCATATTACATCAAGTTCCCAGAGAAATGGGCCAGCTACAGTGGATTGCCACATCCCTTCAGGGATATGGGAGGATCACTTTCAAGCACTTTATAAGGACAACTACATTGAAAGGGGATGCACTAGCCAAAATATAGAAAATATCCAAGGGTGGCCACCAGTGACAGCGACAGAGATCAAGAACCTTGTAGCCCAGCTGAGAATGGGGAAGGCTCCAGGAGAAGACTTAATACCTGCAGAAGCCATTAAAAACAACCTTGAATTTTGGGCCCCTATCCTGGCCTCATTGTTCACCTGTATCGACAAATATGGTCGAGCACCCAAGGATTGGGGTCTTGCAATCATTGTCCCCATATATAAAAAAGGAAGCAAGGATGATCCTGTCAACTACAGACCAATTAGTCTCCTCAGTACAATCAGCAAACTCTATGCAAGACACTTACAGTGGAAATTTCAGACCTGGTTGGAACAAGAAAACATACTTGCAGAAGAACAAGCTGGCTTTAGGGAAGGCCGCTCCATCATAGATCAGTGCCTTGTACTCCACCACCTTATTGAAAAATACTCCACTTGCAGCACAGTTTCTCTCTATGCTGCCTTCATAGACTTTAAAGCAGCTTTTGACTCTATATCCCGAATCAAACTGTGGAAAAAACTGGAGGCTTCTTCGATCGACCGACGTTTACTCCATCTAATTCGTATGCTGCATGAAGGGACCTCATTAAAAGTAAGATATAACCCCCAGGGACATCTCACCAATGACATTGTCACTGAGAAGGGTGTCAAGCAAGGTTGCATTCTAGCTCCACTCCTGTTTAACTTCTACATCAATGATTTGGTGGATCACCACAACAACACTAACTTCCACCCCCCAAAATTAAAGGGAAGGCATATTTCAACGCTGCTTTATGCAGATGATGCAGCAGTACTTTCAAGAACTCCCATTGGACTAAAAAGAGCCCTAAGAGCACTAACACAATATTACAGAATGGAACAGCTAGAACTCAACTATCAAAAAACTAAAATCATGGCATTTGCTAAAAGGCCTAAGAACTACAACTGGAAGACAGATGGCCACAAGATTGAGCAGGTCTCTTGCTTCAAATAACTGGGGGTAATTTTTCAAGCCACTGGTAGTAGGAAAGCGCATGGGGAGTATGCTGCTTGCAATGCGCAGAGGAGTACAACAACTATTCTCAAATTTCTTAAGACAAGAGGAGGCCACTATTTACCTGCAGCGCTTAAACTCTTTGAAGCCAAACCAGTAGCACAACTGCTTTATGGATCCCAATTGGAACCCTTCCCTAACCCTCCTCCATTAGAACTTGTCCAATCCAAATTCTTAAGATCAGCTTTCCAAATTATGAAAATGGAGGCCAGAGTGTGGGTGACCATACTCAACTACTGGCTCAGACTATCCCTCTTTCCCACTGGCCTTGCTCCACTAACCTTAAGTGATGATTTCCAATCCAGCTGTAAACAGACAGTGATGACTAAAATCTCAATGCTGGGCCTTTCTCCAGATCTTCTGCTTAGCCTGGAATATGATAGGGCGAAAGCTACTATCAAACAACGGGTAGTAGATATAGAGCGACAACTGGATCTAGCCAGTACTCCAACCTTCATTGTTAGTGACTCCAATAGATATCTGGCCTCACCTTTGGCATACTTAGCAACCCTTGAAATACCTAAACATCGAAGGGCCTTTACTCTTGCACGGTGTCGTGCCCTCCCTTCAGCTGTCCTTGAAGGCCGATACAAGGAGATCCCCTTCTCAGACAGACTGTGCCCCTGCAACTCAGGCGAAATAGAAACAACAGAGCATGTATTACTCCAGTGCTCATACTACAGGGGCACAGTCTGTCTGAGAAGGGGATCTTCTTGTTTTAGCCTGTTTTTATCCTGTGATTTCACCTTTATTTTCTTTCCCCTTTTTACCTGTGCTGGTCTATGACCGTAATAAATATTCTATTCTATTCTATTCCTGTGTTTGAAGGCACATGGAGAACTCAGCATGAATACTGGGGCTTCTATCTTTCAGAAAGACAACCCCAGTTGTACAAAGGGCAATGGAAGTGTTGACAGAAGGAGCTGACTAAGCTTCTAAGACTATCTATCTATCTATCATCTTACCTTTTCCCCTATTCAGTTTGAAAATGCCTAAAGAGGGCTTTAAACTTCTCGACAGAGCTCACAAATGTAACTTCTTTCTTTGCACCACAGAATCCCCCAACCAGTTTAGACAATGCTTTTGTTTTTGATGTGCAAGAACCTAAAGCTTTTCCCATAAGAAAAGGTTGCAACATTTGGGGCTATTTTTGATGACCAACCCCAAAATAATGAGACCAGACAAAGGAATTGGGTTAAATAAGGGCCACATCATTTGACCTAAAACTATTTAAACAAATTGTGGATGAGCAAAAGAGGGGGAACAACCTGGTGTGGGTCCAGCTGAGGCCAGGTGTCATCTCAATGATTACCTCCTCAGCCTTCCCTTAGGCAAAAAGCCTGACCCCAGGGCAGTCCCAATTAATGGGGTTGCTCCCTGGTTTATCATATTCTGGAAGGTAAACCCAAGTTTCCCCTCCCAGGCCCCAAGACTTTATAAGAGAGGACAAACCCCCAGATCAGCCCCAAGGGCAGACTCCTTCTTCCACCTCCTGTTGAGGCAGTTCCAGAGCCCAACCCTTCACCAAAATGGCACCAAGGTATACACTGACTATAGAATCCCCCCCCATTACCTTTTAGGTAAAAAACCTAATTAACAACCCCATCCAAGCCAATCAACCAAGTCCCATAGATACAGTGTGGGGTAGGCAAGCCCCACACCTGGTGAAGTGGGGAGAATATTACTACCCGGTCCCAAAGCAACCAGATCAACTCATACTGCACAGAGCATGGATGGGTTGCATGAACCAGAAGAACAAGGCACATGAGGGGGTGGCTGAGTCATAAGAAGCCTCTGCCTCCACCCCATCACATGATTTGCTTGGTGTGAAAAAGCACCAGGTGCAATGCATTCTGGTCTCTTTGGGGAGTCCATCAATCATCCCCCTCCCCCACAGCCCCCTCCAGCTGTGCATATACAGGGACTCAAACTGAGTGGAGCATGATAGAGATGAGCATTATGAGAGGTGGGATATACCTTCTTATCCATTATCACCCATTATCAGAATCCAAAGTTATCTAGTAAGGTTGAATGGTTGGAGATGCAAGAGGACAAAAGGAAGTACTTTTTTCATACACCCCCATTAATTTCAAGGAATTTTGGTCCTCAAGGCATGCTGTTGACATTACTCTGTATGGCTTTCAAAGGAAATTAGACAAATTCCTGGAGGGTATGATACCTTGAGTCCCAGTAATTTTCAGGGAAGTACGGTATAAATAAAGTGGGGGAAGGAAAGGAAGAGGGTTACCAATGGCTATTTAAGTCATGAAAGACCACTAATCATATACTACCTTCATTACCAGAATCAACAATTCCCTTTGAATAACACTTGTTGGGTGTGCTGTGAGGTTCATGTCCTTAGGGGAATGCCATTTGTGTAATTATCATTGGATCCTAGTTAGCCACTATGGGCAAAAGATTTTTTTACTTGAATGGCCCTTGGTTTGACCTTTTCTTATGTTCTTGATCATACATCACAAGTTAAACCAATGCTCTATGACAGCCACAGAAGATTTTGCCAATCAATCAGTCAATCAATCAACTGAATATGATAAAAAAAATGAGCTAAACAAGTTTCTTTTATCCATGCATATACTGTGGCAGGCAGTATCTTAGAAAGTGGTTCTTCGATGTATATGTGTGCAAAAATGAGAAAAGTCTCTTCTATGAGGGTGTTCTCCACCCAAACATGTTTCTATGTGCTTTTTTTTAATACATACATCAGTTTACCAATTTATTAGAATACTTTTAGCAAAATGAAAATATGTCTATTAATCTTACCAATTGATGGACCACAGCTACAGCTCTGTGAACACTTACCTAGGGAGTAGCACACACTGAATATATCAAGGCTTACTTCTTAGTAAATCTGCATGGGTTTGGGCTGCAGATACTGAAGACTTACTACAGATTAGGGAGGGAAACATTATTTGAAAATATTTTTAAAAATGGTTTTAAAATGTATTTTTGGAGTGTTGAGAACCTTGTCAAGAATAAGAATCCTGAGTGATGAGAATCCTTGCAATTCAGGATTAAGTTTGTGTAAAAAATTTACATATGGTGGGCGTGTGCAAAAAACAGTATTTTTGTGTGTGTGTGTGCAGGAAACAGCCTTTTGTCTGCAGAAAGTAATATTTCCATGCAGAAATATTATTTCCTGTGCAGAAAAGGCTGGGTCCTATGCATAAAATGCTGTAATTGGGGACGTAGTCTAAGCAAAATTTGCCAATAGTGCTGGGTTTTGGCAGGCCTTTCCTAATTAGATCCCGGCCTCAGGGGATCCTGGCCTCTTTTAGTCCGCTGGCTATTTATTGTATTTATTGTTTTTAAAGGTGATTTTAGACAGTTGCTTTTAATTTATATTTGTTTAATATTTTTTTATGGGGGAGGGTGGGGGTGGGGGGTGTTTAGGGATTTTTATCTATATTGTATTTTAATTTTTGTAAGCCACCCCGATTGTTTTAACAGAGGGGTGGGGTATAAATAATAATAATAATAATAATAATAATAATTGATGTTTTGAGCAGAAAATACTGTTTTCTGCACAGGAAACGACCTTTTTTTCCTGTGCAGAAAATTCTGCTTTCTGTACAAAATAAATGTGATAAAGTTTTGAATATAATGAGTCCCAAACTGTGAATAGTCTTCAAAAACTGCACTTTCTTGCAGTGAGAGGCAAATTGTTAAAATTACTCATCCCTTCCTTGGAGAAGAAAATTAATGAAGAATTGCATCCATGCTACTGGCTAGGGCCAAGTATGAATGAGGCACTTGGGTTTTACTTATAAGATACAGTACTTTGTGTAGTATGCACAGTTCAGGGTCAAAAATCTTTTGCAATAAGAAGCTCGATGATAACAGAGCGAGATGTGACCCTGACTCTATCGAATCAATTAATTTAAGGTGTACCCCCTCTAATATATTAGAGTTCTACTGAAGCTGGGTTATTTTCACTCACATCCAATTAAACACTCAGTTATTTTGCCTTCCCCATTTGTTACCATCTGATAAGCTTTCTTTAGGACTGAAGCCCTGTTGAGAATAGTGCTGGGTTTAATTCTTTTGTTTACTTATAATGTATCCCTTAGTTAAGGTCTTGTTGTCTTGCACAAAGGTCTTTCAATCAAGAGAAGGAGTTCAGAAAAGCTCAAGGCCAGAGTTCCTGTGTTTTAATGTTATCACTCATTGGAAAATGATGTGTGTATGTGTAGAAATGTTTATTACAAGGGTGAAAAAAAAGGAGAAAGAAAAGCACATGGTTGTTGTTTTTGTTTACCATCAAGTACACTTATGGTGACCCTATGATTGAGACACTTCCAAGATCCCCGGTCATCAACTGTGGTCACCTTAACCTACAAAGAATGTTGGTTTCCCTGTGTTAGAAGTATTGAAAGTAGAGGGTAATCATGTCTATGAAAATGAGTCTGAGTCCTTAGGGAGCAAAAGTGTTAAAGACAGATAGCTAGGGTCCACTGATGCCCCCCCCCTTTATCTTTGCTGATCAGTTTCTTTCTAGCAGATTCTAGGTTGCTCTTGAAATACCAGGCTTAGATTGAATGGGTGTGTGTGTGTTTGTGTGTACGCTCATGTGTGTGTTTGCCTACAGTATCCTGCTTTAGAGACTTGGGATATATGAAGATTATGTGTACATGTCTATTTTACATAGCTTTCTCCTCATTGTATTCTCACTCTATAGGCAGACATTGGAATGGATTTTTTTCCTAATGGGATATTAGATATCATATTCATTTGACCTTCTAACATACTATAAATAGCTAAAACAGAGACTAGAAGACTTCTAATTGGGAGGACAATGATATCTTAGTGAGGACATTCAATCCACTGATAACATTTATAGAAATGGTTAATGGAACTACATTCCCCATACTCCACCTCCATCCCTGCAAAAATAAGGTTGGCATTTGACCCTGCAAAGCAACATGAGTAAGGTCAACATTCAAGATGCCTAGCATGTTGGGAACTCAGTCGTGCCCCCAAATCCAGCTGTGAGATGATGGGTGAAAAACTAACATATAGATCATGAGATAAACTATATATTGCAGTGAACTATAGTGCTGATGCATGTTTTCTTTCAAGTAAACTTCCAATAAATCTGTGTGCAGCCACCCACCCAGTCAAATGGCTAATGTCTTAAAATGCTAGGGGTGGTGGTGGTGGACCTTGAATGATGAAGGGTTTGTGAGCACCTGTAGCCAAAATCTTAAGAATGGCATTGCCACCATCACCAGAAGGTTCTGTTTCTGGTAAATAAACCCCTTTATAGGGTACACTGTGATGATCCAAAACATTAAGGTAGCATCTCCTCAAAGCCTGCACACAGAGAAAGAGAGAGAGAGAGCTCAGTAAGCACAGTTGTAGAGCACAGTGTGGGGGGATAACTGCCCATCCTATGTTACAGCCTGGCTAGAAACCACAGGCATTATTCAGAACTGCCTCTGAACTCTGGAAGCAACTCAATGAAGAGTAAACATCTTTAGAGTTATACTAGGTAGGAATCTGTTCCAGTCTGCCAGACTTCTTGAACAGATGACAGAATGCATAGACCTTCAATTAGGCTCTGTCTTTTATGCTTAGAGATACAGTATTCATCATGCTAAGGGATGTGATTTCAGCCTGCCCACTATGCCAGAAGACTGTGGGCATATGTGAAGTGCCTCTGCTGTACATATTCTGTGTGGTACCCAGCATGGGCCTGTGTCTCAAAGAAAAGCTTTTGGCCTGAGTTGGACTTTGATTGGGGCAGAATTTTGCCCCATATCTAAGGCCATATTTGAAGAAGCTGGCCCTCAGCCAGGAGTCCATGCCATAAGCTATTAAGGCAAAAGAAGAAATTGGCAATATTAGCCAGCCCATCTTTGACCAAGCTGATAAACAGCTTCTTGAAAACAGCTCAAAAGCATGTCTTAAATCAATCCTGTATTACTGGCTGGAATTCCTTCTAGGAGAATAAGCATATTCATATTCTTGCCTTCTTTTCACTTTTTATTTTATTTTCTCCCACATTTATGATCCTGAGCCAGCTCTTTTAAAACTTGTTTTATGAAGGACTTTGCCCTACATGTAAGTAATGGCCAATGTACTTTAATTGGTTAGATCTCATTTCCCTTAATGTTTAATAAAATAACTTAAAGGCTGTCTAAAAATAAAACTGATGTTTATGTTGAGCTTAAGCAAACAATTAACTGTAGGAGCATATCCTTGAGCCTGCGGACAACTCTTCAAGAGAACAAAATGAAGGAGGCATCCAATGATGTTCAGAAGTGTTATAGTAATGAATTAGTTCATTTACTTCTACAGTATATAGGTTAAGTAAATGGTTGTTTAGGCCAGAAGAGGGATTTGAAATCTTTAAATACATGAAGTGACTATGGCCAAGACTAGATGGCCATTGAACTGGCCAGGGGATACATTTGTCTGGAATAATTCAGGACATGGTCTATGTTGCATTGATTAAAAGAGCACAATTCTTTCAAAATCAATGTGTATGCACATGACCAACAGCCAATAAAAGAACCTTAGCTAGGATATATATCAGAAATCAGGAATATTGTGTCCAATGCCAAGAGGGTGCCAGCATGGTTAACAAACAGAATTAAGGAAGCTCTGACAAGCAAAAAGTTGACCTTCAGAAAAGAGAAGCCTTTTCTAAATGACAGGAACAAAAGTGAACATGAATACTGCCCCTCCCCAAACAAAAAATGTAAGCAGAAAATAAGAGATGGAAACAGAACATTTGAGAAGCATGTTGTTGAATGTTTCAACACTGCGACACTGTTCTAAATATAGCAGAACCCCCCAAAATCAGTGAGGCTTTTGGACCTTTGGACTAGAAGTGTGCTAGATGTGCTAAATGTGGACAAGGAGATTGCTGAGAAGTTGAACTTATTATTTCCTCTGTTTGGATTTCAAAAGAAATAGGGAATGTATTTATGTTTGAATGGATGTTTCAGGAAACAACTCTTAACGTACTGAGGAAAACAAGATGATAAGAGAAGTAATTTGAGTTCTTACTAATAAACTGAAAGTTTATAAGTCACTGGCTTTGGAAGGTGTTCATCTGTAAATTATTTAAAAACCCAAATGTTAACTTGTTTATTACCTAACAAAATTATATAATTTATGCCTAAGGTTGGCCTCCATATCTAAGATCTGGAAAGTAATCAATGACACCACACACACACACACACACACACACACACAAAATTGGAATTGGTGGATGTTACCCGATTTGTGTGGGGTCTGTGGGACCCACTCATGTCACTCCAAATGTGATATTAAGGTGGGGGATTTTGATTAACTCAAAATATGGCTGACAGAGGTTGGATAGCTTCAGAATCTTTACAGCTGTGTATACCAGTATTCGCTGAGGAGACTCCAAGCCAAAACTATTTTTTTAAAATTGGAAAATGATCACATAACCAATCACACATGCACTCACAGTTCAAGCAATCACACAAGGTTAGCGAGGAATTAGGAGGAAGTATTGGGAGTAGAGGAATAGATTTGGGGGGGGGGGTTAAGGACTATACTTTACCTGTGTGGACAGCAGAGATTTGCACAGCAAAGAACACCCAGGCTTGATTCTAAGGTTGCACAGAAAATGGAAAGAGTGATGGCATGCAGAAAACTGTGCACTTAGATCATGTTTTGTGGTAATATTTATGCCCCATACCATACCCTCAAGGGGTGTTTTGAGTGGAGAACAATGCCTGAGTGAGTTTCTCAGAGTCAAACAATGGAAGATCCAACTTTGTTAATTGCTGTTAATTGTTGGAACATTAAGACTGATGGGTTTGATGCAACCTTGTATTGTTAGGTAGGCAAAGGTGTGAAGGAATACCTTTGCAGAGTAATGTGTGTTTTGGCAACTTGCTTGTTTTAAGTATGACTCATCCAGGGGAAATTAGTGCATTTCACCCTAACTGCTGTCTAAGGGGGCTCTGCTTAATCTTTCCCTAAGCATGTATGTTTTTGGAGAATTTCTAAGACAACTTTGTTAAGTCTCTGGTGTCCTTTATCTGAACACTTCTGGGGACGGCCTGGTCTACTGCTGACCTACGTGAACTGTCAGTTATTGCCAAATGATGGATTATTGCCAATTTATGAAATTTTAGAATGGAGGGGGTGTAAGGCCATGTAACATGAATGGGAATTACAAACTGTTCCACATAAATTGTTGGGTAGCATTATTAGAGATAAAAGGATCAAGCATATCCCTTCATACTGTTGAAGAAAAGTCAATGTGGCTTCTACAAAGATAATTCTCACTGCTCCTTTAGAATTCTTTGACAGTATTACATGTGAGTGGTTTGAGTGTTGGACTGTGTGTGGCTCTGGAGACAAGGCTTCAAATCTCCACTGAACAGCTAGGCAAGTCATACAGACTCAGACTCAGCAAACCCTGTGATAGGTGCCATAAGTCAGAAACCACTTGAAGTCACACAGCAACAACAAAGGGTGTCACATTGCATACTTGGACCTTCAAAAATATTTCACAAAGTTGCTCATCAAAGGAAGAGTTTACTGGAAAAAGAACACAAGAAAAAAGAACAGGAATGAATAGCTCTCACCATCAGGAGAGGGAAATGGGTTCCACAGAAATATGTAGTCAGATGTGTGTCTCTTCATTTCTTCATAATAGAGATGGGGGAAAAATGCATAGGACTTGACAGTCTTGATGAAAGTAAGATTTAGGCACCTGCTAGGACTTCTTGTGAGAACATGTACACATTACTTCAAATATTCACACATTGGTGGTGCATTTCTGAGAGATAAAGTGTAAAATTGCAGAAGTTCTGAACAGAAGAAAATGTAAAGCCTCAAAAACCCAATCCAAAAACAAGAAGAAAACACAGGGGCAATTCAGAGAAACTCAGGAAAATTGAGACTGGGAGAGTCCCCACCACCCCCATATCTCTAATTCATAACTCTTCTGTAATTTGAAATGGTCATTTGGGTGTCTTTGGACTTTACCAGACCAGCCTCTGAAAACATTTCTTTTCCATCTTATTGTGAAGTGCCCCCCCCCAGGTACAATAACCCTTTTCATCCTACTTTCCTGCAATATCATGAAAAAGCAGCCCCAGCATTATCAGGGCATGAACACTCATGCCATCTACTTCTGCATTCACCAACTAAATTAAAACAAAAAATGTACACACAAGCACACAAAAAAACACTAAAAAGTTCAAAGTAAACTGGGGAGGTTCATAAAAAAAGTGTCCCCTACCTGGCTTTCCTTGTCTCATCTGGAAGTGTTCTGCCCATTGACGATGTAATCACAAGCGGAAAATGGTGCAAGGTTTCAGTCACAGTCAATATCGGCACAAAAATCCCATGGCAGATTGATTGACGGCTTGGCCAATCAATAAAAAAAAGAATGCCTTATTTTCTACACATAATTGTGAAAGCACAACATTGTCTGGTATGTGTGCCCTTTTGCATTCATTAGGCATCATGATGATGATGATGATGATGATGATAATAATAATAATAATAATAATTATTATTATTATTATTTATACCCCGCCCCTCTGTTAAAACAATCGGGGCAGCTTACAAAAATTAAAATACAATACAGATAAAAAATCCCAAAACACCACCCACCCCCACTCTCCCCCATAAAAAGATATAAAACAAATATAAATTAAAAAGCAACTAATCTAAAATCACATTTAAAAATCAATAAATACAATAAATAGCCAGCAGACTAAAAGAGGCCAGGAGCTCCTGAGGCTGGGATCTAATTAGGAAAGGCCTGCTGAAAGAGATCCATCTTTAGTGCTTTTTAAAAGCTACTCAGGCTTGTCATCTGACGGATCTCGTTTGGCAGGTCATTCCACAATTTGCCGCAGCAATGATGCCATATTTGCTGTGTCTGATAAAGTCCCTGGTTTATGGATGAGACAAAATTATTGCTACTTGTGAAAGCAAAAAGGGATTGTAAAGATATCCAAAGGGAGTGTCTAGGTGAATGTGCATTTGAATGGCAAATGTCATTCAAAGTAACAAGTGCACATTGGAGCAAAAGAAATCCTGATTTCTTATATTCACTAATAGGATTTATAGTGATGGTGACAGACTAGGAAAGAGTTCTTGAGGTTGTGGTGGATGGCTCAATGAAATACTAATCCAATGTGTGGCAGCTATGGATATTGTAAACTGGAAATACTATATATGTTTTTTAATTTTACTTTTCTACAAATATATGGTGCAGTTGATTTTGTGCATGGTGACAGTTTTGTCTTGTAAGAGACAATTACAAATTATATACTGTTAATAGGCAGTGCAAGTGTCAACTACTTGATGGTTCTACATGCTGGACTGAGTCCAAGAATGAAAACAACGATATGTCAGGAATAAAAACCACATGGACTCATGGACATTCATTGTTTATCACACAAGTTATAGATACATTTTGGAATCTCTCTCTTGGTTTTGTGCTTTTGTATTAGGAATTACTGAGAAATTCAATCTCTGTTAACTCCTGAACTAATATATTGATTAGACCTGCCCTTCCCTTTTCACACTTCATAGATTTTTTGGAATACACTTCTATGCGCCCAGAAGAAATTTTGTAAGAACTGAAAGTCTTAGCAAAATAGCATTTAAAAAACAAAAACAAAAACTCTGCCAAGACTTTTTTTGCAAGAACAAGTGCCTGATGCCCCAAGTACTTCCATATTTCATATCTGTACTCAACAGAATCTATTGAAGGAGAAAGGGGCTGGCCTTCCCTCTTCCAAAGTTGCCATCACTGTTAAACATGTGTAGGTCAACTATCCATGTTTTCTAATTTCTTATACTTTTTTTTTTCACAAGTTCATCAACCTGATCAGCATCATGTGAACCTTGCTTCCATTCTTGATGAATACAGTCATTTGTATGCTACATCTTTATTTATTTATTTTTTAATGACTGGTTTTTCCTTTTCTAAGACATTGGTTGCTGCCACACTGCAGAAATAATGCAGTTTGACACCGCTTTAGCTGCCATGGCTCAAAGCTATGGAATTCTGGGATTTGTAGTTTTATGAGATATTTAGCCTTCTCTGTCTGAGAGCTCTGGTGCTACAATAAACTGCAACTCCTAGCATTCCATAGGATGGAGTCATCACAGTTAAAGCAATGTCAGCCTGCATTATTTCTGCAGTATGGAAACAGCCATTGGAGGTTAAAGATCTTTTCTGCCAGCAAATGGATGCAAAGCAGGTTTAAGCAGGGTTAGAACTTAGATGGGGAAACCACCAAAGAATACCATGTGCTGTAGACTATCTCAGAGGAAAGTAATGGCACACCATCTCTGAGTATTCCTTCCTCTGAGAAAACTCTATGAAATTCATGGGGTTGGCATAAATCAACAGTAGGTTTTTAGGCACATCATACTCACCTCTGTGTCAGAAAACAAACTTACTAAGAATGCATGAGGTTCATCCAGCCAATATAATGTATACAATCGGAGTTGCAAAATTGAATTTCAAATAATTATAGGCTAGAATAGAACTTGGACTGGTGTTCCCTTCAATAGTGACATTAAGGCATGACTTGGGGGAAGATATCTAAAGCACCACCCAACAGGATGAGAAAGGGGCCCCAAAATGCAATAGTTTGAAGTAAGTGAAGTAATGCACATTGCTGTCTAAAGAGGGAAGTCTCCATAAGCCCATTATGACAAAGGTCTAAAGTTAAGTGAGCTGAATGTCTGTCCACAACTGTAGCCAATCAAGAAGGGGAGAATCAAATAAGTATATGAAAAATATATACACTGTTAATTAAACCCTATATCTATAGTAAATACATGAATTCTCACACAGAGGTTAGTGTATGAGATATATATATATATATATATATATATATAATGAAAATTAAATCCTGTTTATATACAGATATCAAAATTCTATTTGTTAAACAAGAATACAGAGGAGAATATGCTATAATACAAGGTAGTCAATCAAGTCAATTTGATATACAATGTAAAATAATATATGCACTTAAATTGATACACAAACAACTTTGCTCTGGAGATTCTCTACGTTGTTTCGTGGTCACTTCTTCAGTGTGTATCTAAAATAAATATATTGTTACAATTGAACCACGTACTATATCAGATAAAATACCATTTTTAATGTAATTGTTGAGAAAAAAAATGCTGGGCTCATCTCATGAAAGTAACTATATTCATAAATATTGTATAAATATGTTTTCAACAATTTCTATAAAGAAAAAGAGTTTTAATTTCAAGTATGTGTATTATTGTTAACTGTATTATATAAACTGTAGGTGCAACCAATGGGCTCACCTTTATACTTTATGTTTAGGAAGGAGCAATCTGTTGCTGCTTTTCGTAGGTTCTGCAAAGTAAATGAATAGTACTTTTATGTAGTGCTAGTACTATACTAAATATATTTTAAATTCATAGAATTATGTACATTTTAAATTATAAATAATAATACGTGAATTATTTTAAACCATACAAACTCACCTCTATGTCTACCTGAATATATTTCCTGAATATTTCAGCATATTTCAGCAAGATGTAATCTCTATTGAGTGCATCCTCTCTATCTAAAAAAGACAATGACAATATTTAGTAATACTAATAAAAAGGAAAATAGTGTAAAGCACAAGAACAAGGCTTACTTACATCTGTCTTGCGTGAATTCCAACGATGCAGGCATAAGCAAAAATAAATAAATAAATAAATAAAATCACAGACATTATATAGTATGTTAGATGTAACTGGGTTCATTTAATGTTGATTCATTTAAAGGAGAAGTGTAAAAAGAACTCCCAAGGTGGCAAAGCCCCCATTCAGAACATCCTGGGTGTAGAGCTGAATGTCTCAGTGTAAGAATACTGTTTCTAAGGATCCAATGTTCTAAGTAATCTATAGAAAAGAAGAAAAATCAAAATGCTCATTAAGCCCTTGGGGAGTTGTAGTTTGCAATCTATAAATCCAAAAAGATTCCCTTTGGAGTAATTTCATTTGTGTGAATACTCCCTGGTACAATTGAGGGTGTATGGCTTCCAATGCAAAAAATCTTAAGGATTCTACTAGATGGCAGAATTGAATAAAATGAGCTACCAGAGGATAGTCCAGATGCCTCATCCTGATATGACTCAGATGTTCTGAACTTCTTTGATATAAGCACCTAGTGGTATGCCCAACATAAAAATCTTTTTACAAGGGCACAAGATGGCATATACTACAGATTCTGAACTGCAAGCTGAAAGCGTATGTAAAGGGAACTTTTCTTGTGTAACTGGATGTACAAAACATTTAAATTTTAAGGATTGCAGGTATCGGGCACAGTGACCACATGGATGATGTCCATAAATAGTGCAATTTTTATGATTATCTAAATGTAAATCTGTATGTACCAATACATCTTGTACGTTTCTTGGTCGGCGGAAAGCAATAAGCGGAATGCACCTGCATCCTGGAAAATGCTTCACTAAATGCCAGTGTTTAACTATAATGTCACGGATCTGATGGAAAACCGGACTTAAAGGGAACACTTCCACTAATCTAGCCATCCGCACCTGAACTTTTTTTTTTCAAATACGGATAATCTATCATTAGCTGAGGCTCGTTTTCTAGCTTGTTTAATAATATACTTGGAATAGCCTCTAGCCAATAATTCGTTGTGATAAGTGTCTGCTGCATTCTGGTAGTCTTGCTCACAAGTACAATTTCTGCGCAGGTGAAGAAACTGAGAAAATGGTAAGTTACATTTGAGTCTGAAAGGATGATAACTGTTATAATGTAGGAGGGAATTTTGGTCTGTGGATTTCTGGTAATGAATGTTCTCTCTCGGGTTTAACTTATCTGCTATAAGACTAGTATGTGGCACAATATGACCTAGCTACCACTTTGCCATAAATTTACTTAACCCATGGTTCACAATCTAGTTTCATAGGGCTCATCTACTTAGGCCAGGATAGGCTGGCTCCCCACTGGCATATTTCACCCGTGGACCTGGCTGTTGCTCCCCCGTTACCAGTATAAAATAGTCCAGAGACCAGTCCCAGGAGCTGCTGCTGCAATGTCACTCTCTCTGATGTCAGGAAGAGGGTCCACAACATGTGAGCAAGGCCCCCTCCATATTACAAACTCAATCCATTTTTGCTGGCAGGAATGGATTTAAACAGGTATTATTTTGAAATGTTTTATTGGGCCCTACCCCATCTTTCTCCTGCCTTAGCCCCATCTTTTGCCCCAGGGGTTGTGAGGACTGGCCAGGGGGAAAATGAGGCAAAAACCTTGCATTGTCAGGACTGCAGGGCTTCAAGATAGGGACAAAATGGAGTCAATTGCCCATGTAGAAAAGCCCATAGTTTCACATTGTGGGTCTGCCCATTCACATTACAGAATTGTAGCACTATTATTCCACTTTAACTGACATGGTTCCATCCAGTGGAACCCTGGGATTGGCATGTTAGGGAGGGGCATTTAGAATTTTCAGCCAGAGCACTCCAGTGCCTCAGCAAACTACAAATCCCAGGATTCCATGGTATGGAACCCTGGCTGTTAAAGTGGAATAATAAGAGCTATAATTCTGTAGCTTGAATGGGCCCCAGATGTTTTGGACTATAACTTCTACAAGTATTTACCATTGGCTATGTTGGATGATAGAACTCATGGGAGCTGTCAGCCAAAACATCTGGAGAACCAACTCCAGTGTAATGCTTTAGAGAGCCAAAATGTCTTCCTGTTTGGGGGTGGAGCTTTGGTTTACTCTCTGAACTTTCTCCCAAAGTTACTCAATTGCAAGATGCAAGTTTTTATTTTGATTTTATGCTTACACATGTCACTGAACAGTTATTTCTATGATATTTCTAGCTCCATATTGGCTTATGTTCCACTTTTTTATTTTAGTTCTTATGACTGGCTTATGGACTTTTGCTTTTGATTAAGGAGTCTGAGAGGCATAATGTTAAGGACGTAGATATATATGTGAAATTCAATTGGCTTATTCTCAATATTATTATATTTCTGTAAAAGGTTTAGATTCAATTACAGAATAGAATAAGCCATCTGGACCTTGTCACAGCTACTGTATATAACATACATATGGAGGAAATTGCTTATTGATTTAGCTAAATGTGAACAAACTGCAGCTAGAGAAGCACAAACATATTCTTAATACTAATAGATACCATCAAAAACAACAAGCTGCTCTTGAATCTTGGCTACAGGGCATCAAGTTTAACTAAAAAGCTTTTTTTTTAAAAAAAAAATCATGTCCTTTATATAGAGGCATTTAATGAAAAATGTCTTGGCAATAAAGTGTAATGCATTTAGAGACAATCGTGTGTGTTTGTTTTAGAACACTAACAGTATATTGGATTGCAGACTGATAGCTTAATAAACCAAAGAGTTCAGTAAGTGAAGTGCTTCCATTTGAATGGAAAAAGCAAGCACAGAAATAAGATTTTGGCACACAAATGCAATAGCATAACTTAGAATGCATCAAGCTCCTTTTTGTGTGTTTCCGAACTCTAGGTAATGAGACATAAATATGCATGCATAGTTTGCAAATATTTAGCAGTAAATATGGTATTAGAGTAAAACCCACAATGAGCCATATTTGTCTTGATTGTTATTTGTCATCAAGTTGACTTTGACTTATGGCAAGCCTATGAATGAGAGACCTCCGAGTCACCCTGTTATCAATAGCCTTACTCAAGTCTTGCAAACACAAGAAAGTGGCTTCCTTGATTAAGTCTATACACCTGCAGTATGGTCTTCCTCTTTTCCTACTGTCTTCTACTTTACAAAACATAATTGTCTTTTCTAATGAGTCATGTCATCTCACGATATGTCCAAAATACAACTTGTGGTGAATGTGGCTGATTACACTCATAATGTCCACCTCCACTTCTCTTATATCTGCTATGTGTGGACACCCAACAAATGGTCCCATCAGGAATGGTCCCTTTATATTGTGATTCTGTCAATGTACACATCTGCTTGTGAGTAAGGTACCCAATACATACTGTATTGCAAACTATGGCAAGTTACACATTCACACAATGGGTTTGGACAAAACTTAGAAATATAAGAGTAGTAGTAGTAGGAGGAGGAACATTGGTGTTTCTACACAAACCAGATGAGGTAATTGAAGATAGCCTCCAGAAATGGCTTTTAAAAAACAAACTAGTTGAAGGCTTGTGCAATGTATATGCAAAATTCCAGGATGTTTTAGACCAGAGATGGGCAATTTGTGGCCCTCCAGGGTGCTGTTTACACGATGAAAATGTAGTGGGGAGAATTTGTGTCAAACCCTGGTTGTTTACACGTACATCGGGTAGGGCACATGATTTTTGAAAGGGGGGGCACCTTTTATCCCACAACCTGCGGGACTTCCAGTCCCGTGGTTTGTGCTGGTTTTTAAAAAAGTCACGGGAGGATTCGGAAAATCAGAAATGTAAACAGCCTGGGACAAGCTATCTCGGTACTAGGTGATGACTGGAAATGGTGACCAGGGGCAGGCTCAGAAATCAGCAACCAGAAAAGGAGGGGTCAGTCACCCATTCAACAGATTCAGCCTCATCATCTGAAAACCAAGGCACCCCTTCCAGCTGCACGAAGGCTTTTGTGTGTGTGCGTGTACTAAATCACCCTGTTCAATGGATTTCTAAACTGCAAACCCTTCAGCTTTAACCTGGTCCTCAACTGCATGTTACAAAGAGATCGTGGGCAGAGGGTCAGCCATTCATCCCCTGCCTTGATCACCTCCCTGGGTCTGAATGGATAATCAAACATTCATCACCCTGCCCCCTCCCGCAAGGCACAGTAAAATGTGCCAGTGTCTGAGCGGATGATCACACATTCATTCATTCCCCCCCACACACACACACAAGGCACAGTAAAAATGCCAGTGTCTGGGTCTTTCAAAATGCCTTGTGTGTCACTGGCTTGAAATGTTCACTCCACAGCTGCCTCTGCTTAAAGGGTTAACATTTTAAAGAGACAGGGCAATCGCAAGCCTCTGTCCCCCTGCACTCGGCTTGTACTGGCTTGGGCTGCATGGGCTCCAGTCTGCTCTGCTTTTCATAGAATCATAGAATTGCAGAGTTGGAAGAGACCACGAGGGCCATCCAGTCCAACCCCCTGCCACGCAGGAAATCACAATCAAAGCATCCCTGACAGATGGCCATCCAGCCTCTGTTTAAAGACCTCCAAGGAAGGAGACCCCACCATGCTCCGAGGGAGTGTGTTCCACTGCCGAACAGCTCTTACTGTCAAAAAGTTCCTCCTAATGTTGAGGTGGAATCTCTGTTCCTGGAGCTTGCATCCATTGCTCCGTGTCCCAATGTCTGGAGCAGCAGAAAACAAGCTTGCTCCATCCTCAACGTGACACCCCTTCAAATATTTAAACAGGGCTATCATATCACGTCTTAACTGTCTTTTTTCCAGGCTAAACATACCCAGCTCCCTAAGTCTCTCCTCATAAGGCATCGTTTCCAGACCTTTCACCATTTTAGTCGCCCTCCTCTGGACATGCTCCAATTTGTCAATATCCTTTTTGAATTGTGGTGCCCAGAACTGGACACAGTATTCTAGGTGAGGTCTGACCAAGGCAGAATAGAGTGGCACTATTACTTCCCTTGATCTGGACACTATACTTCTATTGATGCAACCCAAAATCGCATTGGCCTTTTTAGCTGCTGCATCACACTGTTGACTCATTTTAAACTTGTGGTCTACTAGGACTCCTAGATCCCTTTCGCACGTAGTCTCATTCAGCCAGGTCTCCCCCATCCTATATCTATGCATGTCATTTTTTTCGCCCTAAGTGCAGTACCTTACATTTCTCCGTATTGAATTTCATTTTGTTAGCTTTGGCCCAGCTCTCCAATTTATCCAGGTCATCTAGAATTTTGTTCCTGTCCTCCAGAGTATTAGCTACTCCTCCTAATTTGGTGTCATCTGCAAATTTGATAAGTATGCCCCTAATTCCCTCATCCAAGTAGTTGATAAAGATGTTGAATAGCACTGGGCCCTGGACTGAACCCTGTGGCACCCCACTGGTCACATCTTTCCAAGATGAAGAGGAGCCATTGCTGAGCACCCTTTTGATCTCTCTCACACTCCCCAGCAAAAACTGATCGCTCATCCCCCCCCCAGTTTAGCTGGCTTTACATGGTGTTCTTTCATTTCTAAAGTAAAGCATAGGGTTTAGCCACTCATCGCTCCTGCCTCCCCCGAATTCATTCCCCCGATCCCCTCAGCACCTCATCCCCAAAGCAACACTCATTAACCCCCTCATTCCCAACCAGAAGCCTGAACAAACATTTCAGCCAGCCAATAGCATCGCTCGTGGCATGGAACTGTAAAGGAGGTACGTCACTGAGGTTGTGAAAACACGAGTAATCACATCCTTGATTGACAGCCAAAAAAAAATTAAAAAATCCCGGTACGCTAAACATGTTTAAACAGCAAAAGCACGGGATATAAGAGTGCAGGATAAATGAAAAAATACAGGACCTGATGCCATGTAAATATGAATCACGGGATCTTCCGGAATTTCCGTAAGAGGGACAAAAATCATTTACACAGCACGGGATGAATATGGGATCCGGAAGTCCCGGTACGCCCAGTGACAAAAATTGCCATGTAACTGGCACCCAGATGTTGGGCTGCAACTCCCACTATTCTCACCATTTTCTTTGCCAGCTATAGCTAATAAGAGTTGCAATCCAATAATAGATGGAGGATCACAAGTTGCTTATCTTTGCTTCTGATGAGGCTTCTTCACTATGTCCTTTCACCTTCTCTGCTTCATCATCAACTTTTCCTCTCCCTTAGATCTTTGGTTCCTTTGTATCTTCTCTATCCACTGCTCACCTTTCCATTTACTCCACCCCCATTGCACTCATACCTATCTATTTAGGATCCACTATAATAAAGCAAGCCAGGACACATCATTCCCTTTGCCTTCAGATCCAAATGGATGCAATCTTACTGGTAAAGTGTAGATGTGTATCTTCCTTTGCCAGCAAGCAGTAATGGCTAGTATCACAGTGTGCACTAAGGTTACCAGATCTCAGGGGCTGGCCTGAGACACCAGTTTTGGTGGGCCATCTCCAGACAAGAGAAGAGACAAGAGTGCAAATTCTCCAGGACTTTTTTTTTGTGGGGGGGGGAGGGTGTCAGCTCTGGGCAAGAGGAAAGGGCTGTGCCTAATCTCCAACTCAGGAAAACAGCAGCTTGCTAGGCTTTGCAAGGTTTCACCGATTTGTTGCTGCAACTTGCAAAGACCCTTCACAGGTTGTTTGTTAACTTCCTCCTTCCTAACCAGTCATTGTGGTAGCAGGGCTCACCCTCCACTCTGCACTGCATTAAGCTTCTGGCTAGAGGTAAGTAACCTAGATTAAATGTGCCTTATCCTCTCTCCTTAAGTAAGTGACAAGGAATCCTCTTCACCTTGGTCTAGGAAAACCCGTTTAGCTAAGATTTCTGTCTTCATTTCAAAATAGGAAATTATGTTCTCTCTTTCTCTCTCTCCCTCTGTGTGTGTGTGTTTTCTAGCCTGTGGCTAATGCTTTCCCCCATTCACTTGTTGCTTTAGAATTTCCTATGAGCTTGTGTTTAATAACATCTGGTCCATATTCTATTTCCTTCTGAATCAGATACTTGAGTAAGATCATTTCAAAACCTTGATCTGATAGGAAGGCGGGGGGGGGGAGTAATCTTTACAGAAATAAGCTCTGAAATCTTCTTTTCTTAATTTGGGAACAATAGACCAGTGGTCTTAAAGATACTCTTTGGTGTTTCACCCCCTTGTGTGACGTTTTCTAAATCTAATTTACAGGATTTGGGGTTTAATTACATGCCTTATAGAGAGAGAAACTCAGGCTACAATCCTGTGCACACTTATTTGGGAATTAACCCTCCTGAGCACAGATGTACCTTCCCTCTCAGAAAACATGCTGAAGATTATGCTGTGAAGTGCCAAACTCCCTATTTGTTTTATTTACTGTATTTTTATTCTGCTGTTCAGGCAATTACTATCTCCCAAGGTCACGTTACATGTATAATTTGCTTCTGATATTTTCTTAGGGATGCTTCCAAATTTCTCCTTATCCAAATTATTGCCCAGATTGCCTGGTCTTGTTTGTGAATTCATCCATTCCATTAGGTGGTCTCTGTTGTTCCATTGTTAATTTCCAAATTCTTTGCATAGAACTTGACAGTTTGCTGCTGTGTTAAGAATGTAAGACTATACGAAGAGTCCTGATAGACCATATCAAAGAACAAACTAGCCCAGGCCCTTTTTTCATTACACAAGCATAGCACTGTTATTTCATTTTAACTGTCATAGCAGTATTCTGTGGAATCCTGCAGTTTGTAGTTTGGTGAGGCACTAGAGCTCTCTGGGTGAAATTCTGGATACCTGTGTTTAAATTGCAGATCCCAGGATTTGATAGAGTGGAATGAGGGTCCCTCCTACATTACATGATAAAAGCACTATGATACCACTGTAACTGTTAGGCTCCATCCTATTGAATCCTAGGATCTGCAGTTTATATACAGTTTGGTGTAGATAAATCCACAGTTCAATTATGCATGGCATAAAAAAATATTTCCTTTGATTTGTCCTATATCTCCTACTATTTTATTTAGCTACATTCTGATGAATATAGGTTCTAGTATTATGATAAAGGAAGGCTTCTACAGTGGGTCCTTGGTATCTGCTGAGGTTTGGTTCCAGGACCCCCCGTGGATACCAAAATCCATGAGTACTCATCAAGTCCCATTATATGCAATGGTATAGAAAAATGGTGTCCCTTATATAAGATGGCAAAATCAAGGTTTGCTCTTTGGATTATTATTTTTTTAAGAATATTTTCAAGCTGTGGTTACTTAAAATCTGTGGATACCGAATCTGTGGATATGGAGGGACAACTGTATTTTCTTTTTGTACACTATGCCCACACCTCGTTCATAATAAGCTTTCTTTCCATTTGTTTTTATCATTGCATTCCTTCAGCATCCAGATCAGATCAAAGGTCTACCTAGCCAAGCATTCTATTTACTTGTTCTCTGAAACCTCAACCTCCACATCATGTTCCCCAGTAATTGCAGTTGCTGATATAGAAAAGCACATATGTGCATAGTAAAGCATGTGCACCATACCATGCATGCCATGAAAAACAATATTATCAACATAACTGAAGAAACTTCAATCCAAACCTCAGGATAATTTCAACCAATTGTTCCTTGTGGGTTTAAAAAATCCATAAAGGGTAATCTTGTGGAACATCACAGGGACAGAACCAACTAAGCATTCATTTTATTCTTGTTTTGGTGATGCATATTCTCCTTTTGATTATTGATCAGTGGCCCCCATGTTCACAGTCAGTGATGAGGACACATATATACACATCCTTACCACAATGAAATTCTCTCCCCATTGGAATGGGCCAAATTGATGCAAACAGAAAAAGGCAAGAGGCGGCAGGGCCCTATATAGCCTTTGACCCCACCCCCTGAACTCAAGGTGCTGGCACATGCACCTAGGCGGTCTCCTCTCCCCTCCCATCCTGTAAAGGCAGCTCTCCCCCACACGGCTGCTCTGAACAGGGGGTGGTGGTGGTGAACTGGAATAGACACAGCTTTTCCCAGAGTGGAATGGACCATAATGCATCTGACTGACATGTATTTACCAAACATGAGGAGACTCTCAGAAAAAGGGGAGGAAAAGGAGGTGATAATCTTGATTCCCCTTAACAATTATAGCTGGATACTCAGGGCTTCAAAGACTTTCAAGAGGTATGCAACCAAGCCCCTAAACATACCTGTCAGTTTTGGTGTCTCCCACATTCTTATCCCTCTTCCTCCTACTTTAATTCCTCTTCCAAAAATCTTAGTTTCTTTCCTCACTGACTAGATTTGCAGTTGAGGGTAAATTCTTATTTAAAATGAACTGAAATGAAATTCACTCCCATCTATAATTTATTTTCATGCCCAATGATATAGTGACAACTTTTCTAATTTTTTTTTCTGATGTGATGTGAGCTGTATTGCATATGATGAGCAAATGCACGTCCCCTTGAAAGAGTAATGGAGTAAAAGTACATCCGAGTTTACATTCTTTAAACACTCTGTTGTGTTCACTGACAGATTTAGTTCAGCAGAGGTGCTATGATGCCATGTTAAGCATATAATGGTTGTGATGCTATTAAATTAATAGGAGCTGTGCCATTGGCTGTAACATATTAATGAGAAAGGGAGAAGAAATGAATGCATTAGCTGCAAACAAATGCAAGTACAATTTTCTAAATTCTTAATTTGGCCTTGAAAGTGTTCCAGCTCATCTGTTTCCTCAAATGAGAGCTCTCTAGCCATTATTCATTGTCTGGAGAGTTTTAAATTAACAACTTCATGCCAGAAGGATTAAGGCATCCATTAATGGTTGGAGCAGGGGTGGGTGGAAACTAGGTTGAGGATGTTTGTTGGTGTCTGAACTTAGTAATGAAAGTTCTGAGGGCTAATCCCATGTGATCTGGCCAGCCTTCAACTTAGGCACTTTCTTTTAATCAGTCTTAGAAAAGAGATGCAGTGCTGACTTTTCATTTTCATATGCAAACCATTACTCTGCAGTAATTTGGGCTGGAGGATAATTCAAGAGCAGAAAATTTAAAGGATACATGTAAGAATTCTGTTGGAGTCCTATGCAAATACACCTTCCCTCAAGGAACTGGTTAGACACTTTTGTCTGATGTACAATATCTGCATTTAGGTCCATGAGGCAGAGTTGGAGTTGTACCAATGGATGGAAATAGTATTTGAATATATTTGGGAAATGGTTTAAAAAGCAAACATGGGTCTCCAATGCTGAGATACCTGGTAAAAGGAATTCTTTGCTGCCCATGACTTATTCTATGCAAAATTTGTTCATGGTTGTTTTCTGTAGAAAACATTTCTCTCTGTGTGTGTAATATGCAGGAAATAGCATATTCAAGCAGGAAAATAATATTTTGCACAGGAAATGCTTCTGTATGTGTACAAATTTTGCACAGAATAAGTTTTCAAAAAGTATACAGTTTTTAACCACTTTATCATAGTGGGACAAAAAAAAAGTTAAAATTACTGATAGCTCCTTTCAAGAAGAAAATTAGCCAAGAATTACATTTCCAATTACATGTGTCCCCCACATTCTTTTCCAATGCCTATATTTGTGCACAGATTAATGTACAATGAAGTACTCCCTTCATTGCACATTAATCTGTATGCTTGTTTATATATTTAGTTGTGAGTACAGCTGTGTACTTGTTTGCACAGTCATGCCATTCAACACATGGGTCATTTAGCAGGAAGCAAACCTGAACCTCAATGGAGGATTTTGGCCCATATTTCAAAAATGAAACATAATGGAACCAAATATCCTCCCTGAATCAGAACCTTCAAAAGGATGGACTTACTACCAACCCCACATATACCATGACTGAAATTAATGATGAAAGGATATCTCCCAATCTTTTTGTGGTTTAGCTTTCCCCCTTATTCTGCGCTAATTGATGGTACTATGGGGCAGAGGTCCAGAAAATAGAATGAGGGAGAGTGAACACATGCTATGAAGGAAGTGAGGTAATAACATAGAGCATCACCACCACTCATAAGATCATTAGGGTCAGAGTCTAAATTTCTATAACTGCATTATTTTAAAAATAATAATTTTGAATTATTGCAATTGCATAATTATAAAAATAATAGTGTTCAATTATTGCATGCCGAATTTACCTAGTATTTTATCTAGTCCCCCCAACATTTCCAAGGTTAAATCCCTGAAATTTCAAAGTTGGGTGAGGGGAGACAACATAACTGAAATGCTGGAAAGCAGCTGCTTGTCAGGGCAAACAACAGTGAGTCCGTAGCTTGGAAGAATTATTCCTTTTGTTGCCTTGCTGCCTGAGAGATTCTGGGAGCTGCAGTCTGAAAAAGTAGCATTCCCATAAGTAACATTACTAATGGAGGGACTCATCTATATGAGCCAAGATAAACCAACTTCCTGATGGCTTATCCTGGCTGCAGAGGTGTCCCGTTCTTCCCCCATTGCCTGTTCAGAACTGGAGGAGTCCAAACAGGCATGTCAGCCCATTGCTGCACCTGCCATCACCATTTTCTTTGCTGACACAGAGGCAGGAAGACGGCCTGCAACATGTGAAGCATTGGTCACATGCTGGGGGACTCCTGCCTGGCTTCTGGGAGAACCAGGGAGATGGCAGCAGCAGTGAGGGTTGGCATGCTACACAGGATCCTGTGAACATGTGGGGCTCGATCTGAGTTTTGACTGCCTATAACAGAGTAAACTGGGTATTATTCTACCGCACTTTAACAGGCCCTACTCTACTTTCCCCCCATTTCAGTCCTGTATCTGCTCCAGCAGTGGTGAGGGCTGCAGGGCTCTGAGACAGGGGAAGGACCAGGTATTTAGCCCACGTAGACAAGCCTGAGGTCAAGAGTGTGATTCAGTGTAAGGCAATTTCCCTTTCCTGCTCAGACATGATAGTGTCCTTTCAGTAATTTCACACACAATGTACCTTCAGTATGATTTGTGGGCGCACAAATTAGTGTGAGTTGGGTTGCAGTCTTCAAATGTGTTCCAAAGGAATAATGAGAAATGCAGTGGTTAAATGCCAGTACTACAAGTCACCATGTTGCAAGTTTGATTCCAGCAGGCTCCAAGGTTCACTCAGCCTTCCATCCTTTCATAGGTGGGTAAAATGAGTACCCAGCTTGTGGGGGGCAATTAGCTAACACACATTGGAAACTGTTTAATGCAGTGTAGATGTAAACGCAATGTAAATTGCTATTGCTTAAAACAATTTGTAAGCCGCTCTGATAGCCTTATGGCTGAAGAGTGGGGTATAAATAAATAAAAATAAAAAAATAAAAAAAAATAGTGTGTTCTACTAGAGAAAGAAAAAGATATTGATTTTTTTTTTAAAAAAAATATTGTGTTGAAACCTTATTTCATATGCATAAAATTCTGGTTTCTTCGTAGATGATGCTGTGATTGTTGGTATATTCTGCATAAAATTTATAAATAGTTGATTTGTCTAGAAAACAGTATTTTCTGTGGAAAAAAAGCATTTTCTGCACAGAAAATAATATTTCTGCATTTAAATACTATTTTCCAAACAGAAAAATGCTGCTATCAGTGCAAAACAACCATTGAGAATTTTGCACAGAATAATTGCTGATAGCCTTTGAAAACTGTGGGGTTTTCAAAGACTTTCTCACAGTGGGAAGAAGATTACTGAAATTACTCATTGCTACCTTTAAAAAGAAACTTAGGGAAGAATTATGTCTCTGTGCTCTTGACTATGTTGCAAAACAAATTCAGTATTGTGAACATGCATATATTTTATGTACACACACACACACCCTGGTCTAGGCTCCTAACATCTCTCTGTGCAAGACAGGGCTTTTATTTGTTTCTCAGTGCTGTCTGTATATGCATTCCTTTTGGTCGATTAAATCTCTGTGAGTATAGCGGTTGCTAAAGTTATGGTGCATATTAATTGAGTGTGAATACTCTGTTTAGTTAAAAGTAATACTTAAGTATGTAACATTTTCTATGTGCTGTACAAACATTAACTAATTAATACCCCAACACTCCACTGAGGTGTGTAATTATGTGCATTATTAGAGCTAGTGGAATTATTCCTTATGACTAAATTAGCCAGTAGAACAGGCTTTTTTCCCCTCTTAAGAAATGTGTATGAATCTCAACCCTAATATAGACTGTATCTCTTTGCTACAGTAATTGTACCCAGAAGGGGCAACTGAGATTTTGTAGTCTAAGCTCCTGTCTCAAGACAAGATGAGTGATATACTTCTGTCCATGGGGAAAATAGCTTCCCAGGGAGTTGGTAAAAACTGTCATCCACCAAGAGAATGGAATACGGTTGACTATAAGTCAACACCTTGAATGAAACTTTTCCCTAGAGTTTCACAGAATCATTGACTAATAGAGTTGGAAGAGACCACAAGTGCCATCTAGTCCAACCCCCTGCCATGCAGGAATACACAGTCAGATCATTCCCGACAGATGGCCATCAAGCCTCTGTTTAAAAACTTCCAAAGAAAAACCACACTCTTAGGCAGTGTATCCCACTCTTAGGCAGTGCCTCCCTAAGGTTTCAGCATAAGTCTAGATCAAGCCTTTTTCTGTTACAGTCATCTCTCCACATTTGCAAGTTAAGCATTTGTAGATTTGATTATTAATGGATTACTGTGTTTTCTGTGGTGTACACTGCTGCCCTATATGTGACTGAAAATATATGTTCTCTCTAGGCATTTGTAGGTCCTCCAGTGTGATTCTGTGGTCAACTTCCATCAGATGTTGGCCATAAAATTGCACTGGAAGACCTACAAATGTCTAAACAGAACACTTCTCTTGGCATTTGTAAGTCCTCCAGTGCAATTCTGGCAAAATCAAAGTTTGCTTTTTGGATTATTATTTTTTAAAGAATATTTTCATGCCATAAATACTTAAATCCATAGATACGGAGGGACAACTGTACTTCCTACTTTATTCGCTAGCCTTGCGCAAATGTTTAATGCCTGAGTGTGTGTGTGTAAATGTTGTTATTATTGTTTTCCCAAATAAAGACCAATAATTGTACTATCAAGCTTAATGTTTCATCCTTATTACTGTTATACATAGGTCAAAAAGTCCTGCTCTCTGTTGCCCCTCTCATATAGCCAAGCTGAGTATATTATTTCCTCAAATTAATATCAATATTTGGAGGGTCCTTAAGACCCCTAAGCATTTAGAGTAACAGTTATGAATTTTATTCTTAGTACTCTGCCACCATCCAACATCATCATTGCCAGTTCCTCATCCTCTCTCTTTTCCTTTTTAAAAATGCAGCCTTCTTTTCTGGTGTGGTAAAACACAGGCACACACATCACATGTGATATATTAAAGAGACATTGCCTCTCAGGTTTCTATGTTCACGTGCATGCACATGCCTGTCTATGTGAATCTAACTGATTAGCTTATCTGATTGTCCCTCATAAAAAACAAACACAGAGAGTGGAGGGGGGAAGAAGATGATTGGAGAGGGAGTGAAAGAGATGAATGGTATGGAAACAGAAGGGAAACATAATTTGGCATAAACACCTGGGTATGAACAGCTGTTTATTGGTGCACATTCCATATTTATGTGCACAAGGCTGCCATAACAATTCATGTACAGCTCCATGAGTGAGAGAAAAAATCCTGAGAAGTCACACTGCAGATGGTGGGGTGGACAGCAGTTGCTAATCTAATGTAATATATACGGGGTGGGGAGAGTCTGATTGATGTATCTTCAGCTTTAGCATATCAAATATGTTATGAGTAAATTTCAGAAAGAACTTACTAAAGGTGAGTATTTGACAGCAGATTTGACTTCCTTAGAAGATGATGGACTCTTCTTCATTTGAGATGCTAAATAAGAGGTTGAATGGCCACATTCCAGGGTACTCCAATAATCTATTTCTTGCAACACTGGGTGTTGGACTACATTGCCTATATGGTCCCTTCCAAATCTATGAGCAAAGCTCTGGGAAAGTAGCAGCTCATCTGCATATGTTTTCCCACCAGCCTTTGCTGAAGTCACTGTGAGCAAAAAAACTGTCAGGTTGGGAGAAGCAGCAGACTTTTGAGCCAGTGGTGTGTAACAGTTATATTGCATTTAGATATTATAGGGAGGAAGGGTGGAGGAAATAATTGCAGAGAGACACAGAAGGATCCATAGTTGTCTGCTACAACATATGTGCAATGTTTATATTCTTGCCAGAAAACGTCACCAACTACACCTGCAGCAAATGCAGATTGGTAGCTGCCTTGGAGGAGAAGGTCAGTACGCTACAGCTATGTGTTGAGTCCCTTTGACGCATCAGAGAACAAGAGGACTTCTTGGATAGAACAAAGGGAGAATTGATCTTACAGAATGAACAGGAAGAAGCTGCCAAGGAAAAAATATAACAAAGAGGAAGCACCCTGGATGACAGTTACTGTCAGGAACAAACCCTGCAGAAGAGATTCAGAACCTCTTCAACTAAGCAATCACTTCCTACATCTTCAGGAGGATAGCAGCAGTTCAAACAAGAAACCAGCAGCAAGGGATACAACATGTCAAGATAAACACCAACCACAACAAGAAGAAAAGAAAGGTGCAGGTGGTTGTGGACTCATGCTCAGGAATATAGAGGCACCTGTGTGCCAGCCTGACAAGATGAATCAGGAAGTGTGCTTTCTTCATGGCTCACTGTCCAGGATGCCACTGACAACTTGCCAAAACTCATCAAGAACACAGAGCAGTACCCCTTTTTTTCTTATTCATGTGGGCACCAATGTCATAGCCAAGAACATTTTTGAGCTGATCACCTCTGACTATGAAGCTTTGGGCAGGAAGGGGGCTTGCTGCTTGCCAGCGGGCCTTTTTGTGGCCCGGGCGGTGCCCCCTGTATGAGCCTCCCTGAGTGCCCCCCTGTTTTCTGGCAACCGCATGGCCGGTCACCATGGGAGCTGCTATCTTTGCCCCCATCCCTTTCCCAGCATGCATTTCTGCCAGAAGGGGTGGGGGAAGCTGGAGCCAATAGGGGGCGGGCTTCCTGGCCCTGATTGGCTCTCCTGGGGCAAAAGGCGGGTCATCCGGCCGGCGACGGAGCAGATATAGGTGGCTCTGTTGTAGCCCCCCCCCGCATTTGGCTCCAAGAGAGCCAAAGACCTGCCTACCAAGTTCAAGTTCACTGAGATTCTCTCCCCATTTGTTAACTGTCACCTTGTTTGCAGGAGAGGAGAGAGTGTCAGGCGGGACAGCTTGGCCATCATCTCTCTCCTCCGTAGGACTCATGCATAATTGTCAACAGTTTAGCAGCATGTTGTGGCCAACTTTATTGCCAATTATGTTTATTTACTAGCCTGTATTTAACCAATCTTTCTGATGTAACCAATACATTTGTTATTCTACTTCAAGTGTGTGAGTCTTTTGAGTGTGGGGGATCATGGGGGTCGTACAGTTTGGGTTTGCAAGGGGGCTTGCCACTTGCTGGTGGGCCTGTTTGTGGCCCAGCTGGCGCCCCCTGTATGCAGGAAACTGAAGGGGTTTGTGACACAGGTAGTATTTTAGTCAATTCTGCCAGTAAAGGATAGAGGACTACAAAGGGACAGGAAGTGAATGACTGTCTATATAGATGGTGTAGATGGGAGAGATTAAACTTCTGGGACCATGGTGTTCACTTCTTAGACAGAGGACTTCTGGCTACAGATGGGTTGCACCTCATGAAGGCTGTTAATCATGTCTTTGATAGTAGCACGGTAAGTCTGATCAAGAGGGCTTTAAATCTTTGGGGACTTGGGAACTGGAGAGGATAGCTCAAACATCAGTCCAAAGGTAATATCTAAACACAAGGATGTGAATTCTATAGGAAAAGCTGAGGGAGGGAATGGGATCTATAGTAAAACTGACAATACATTAATAGGTGAGAACAAAGTTTCAAATGTCAATACAGCAAGCCATAGAATTTGGGAAACAAACAAGATGAGCTTTAAATCCTAGTCTAAGAAGGCAAACATGCCTTTAGAGGCATAACAGGGACCTGGTGGAATGACTCCCATGATTGGAATATTGTAATTGAAGGGTATAACCTACTCAATTGAAGGGCATAACCTGTTCAAAAAGAAAAGATGTGGTAGAAAAGAAAGGGGAGTAGCATTATATGTCAAAGACAAATTTGCTTGTACAGAAATCAAAGTGGTCAGAGTGGACCAGTTGAGAGCATTTGGGTAGAAATAAATGGAGAAATAAATACATGCAACATTCTGTTAAAGTTTACTACAGGCCATGAAACCAAGAAGAGGTGGTAGATGATGCTTTTCAGAAACAAATCTGAGAAATCTATGAATTAGAAGTAATAGGTGACTTCATTTACCCTGGTATCTACTAAGATACTAACTCTGCTAATCACAGGCTGTCCAACAAATTCCTGATGTGCCTGCAGATTATTCCCTATTTCAAAAAATGGAGGAAGGGCCAAGGGGATCGGAAATCCTGGATGGGATCCTAAACGATAGGGAGGATTTTGTTTTTCTTAACTGCCGTCGAGTCAACTTTGACTCATGGCAACCCCATAAATGAGACACCTCCAAGTCCCCCTGTCTTATATCTCTGTAATATCTTATTTGAATAAAGTCCTCTTCCCATCTGTAATATTTACTGTTTTTACTAACTGGCCAAATAAAATATGGTCAGGTGACAAAACACTCAGATGGCCAGTTGGCCAACACATCTGTGCCTAAATGAAGAGCTCTGGGGTATCCAGCCAAGTGCCTACTGGATGTCTTAGCTTATAGTTCCCTTAAGCACCAGCTAGGATGGTCAATTGGCAAAGATTATGAGACTTGCAGTCCAAAACCAAAAGTTGATAGTTTTGTAATCTTGTATATTTTGATTACATGTATTGGTCAGTTTGTTTTATATTATATATACATATATATTGCTGTTTTATATTTGATCACATGTATTGGTCAATTTGTTTTATATTTTCTTGTTTCATATTATATTATTGTTGTTGGAGGGTTTTTTGTAGCCATCCAGATAATTTGTTTTGCAATTGTATTTTACAGTAGGACCCCAATATCCACTGGGAATTGGTTCTGGGGGCTCCTGTAGATACCAAAAACTGTGGGTAATAGAAAACACAATTGAAAATAATGGGACTTCGGGTTTAAAATACCATAGAGTTGCATTGGAGGACCTAGAAAATGGCTAGAGAGGACATATTTTCTAGAAGGCTCTATGGTAGGTGTGATGCTTTGTGTCCTATGGATAAATGAATCAGTGGATATGGCGGTCCTACTGTATAGTCTTAAGTTTATTATTCCTTCCTTCCCTCTGTGTGTCCTTACGCATACACTTATTCTAGATTGTACGCCTTTGGCAGAACCCAATGTTTTGTTTTGAATTTTTTGCTTGCTTTAATGTAAAGTGTGTTTTAATGTAAAATGCCATCTACATAGATAGTGCTTATAAATAATAATAATAATAATAATAATAATAATTCCTTGATTTTATTCCCACACACACACCCCAAACAAATTAATCAAAGAAAAAAAAAGCTTCACAATTTTTTCCCAGCTAAGAATGTTGATGTAGTTACAATTTTGTTTCATTTTGAATTTTGTATCAAATAACATTTTAACACCCATGGCTTAAAATGCTACATACTTAAGATAATGCAATTACCCTGTGTTTTTCCCCCTCCCCTATGAATCAACAAATAACCTTCATTGGGGTGCTTGTATTTAAGCAGCATAATATCAAAACAATTGCACAAAGGAAGAACAGGGAAAAGAATAAAGAACTCCTGTTTCAGTGCTTTGAAGCGGATATTTAGTGAAAGCTAGTCTTTCAGTGTTTACATTTCCATTTGATTTTTTTTAAAATTTGCCTATCTATGCTAAAGTTCTTCTGTAATCAAACATTAATAAACCCTATTCAGGGGTTACATTAATTAAAGGAAGCAACTCAGTGGAAGTATCCCATGTCTGCTACATGCTGACATTGCTGTCAAAACACATAAAGTTGTTGTGTTACTTTTGGTTTCCTCATCTCATTTATGAAAGGCTTCATGTCTACAGACAGTTATAGTATACACTAATTTTTATCCTTTGGTGGCTTAAGCTGAATATGTAATATATCACTATGCTGCTGGTAGTGTATATTCTTCTTCTGATATAAATAGTATTGGTTTATATGAAATTAATACATCAGAAGACTCAAAATGCAGTCAGACCCCTGTATCTGTGGGGGTTCATTTCCTGGACTTATTGCAGATACCGGAAACCATGGATAACAACAAATCCTATTAAAATAATGGACTGTTGGTAAAAACATACCATAGAGTTGTGTTGGAGGATGTAGAAGATGCCTAGAGAGGATGCCTCTCTAGGCATTTTCCAGTACAACTCTATGGTTTGTTTCCCTATTTTGTGTCCTGTGGATAACTGAAATTGCAGATGCTCTTCCTGTGAATATGGGGGTCTGACTGTATAGCTGTTAAGGACTGGGGCAGAATTTATCATCCCAAAGCATGGTAATGGTAATTTTCATTGGCATGATTAACACAAAGTGATCCTTTGATTGTTTTATCAGTTTCATTCTCATCATCATCATGCAACAGTAGCAGCAGCAGCACACCCTCTAATTGTTTTGATTTAGCATGGGCAGTCCTGATTAGTCTTCTGTTGTCCAACTTTTTAAGCTGCTTTTAAAACATCCCAGTTATTTTCCTCTTTTCACTTCCCCCCTTTTCCTCAGCTTACTTCAGTTGCTACATACTGTCCAAAGTGCAAAATTCGCTTGTATTCAACTCAGGAGAAAGGAGTTGTTCTTCCCTGGAAGACTCAGACAAAAGAAAACTACTCCAGCCTCTCTTACTTTGCATGTTGTTCCTTATTAAGATTTTTTTTTGGCACCTTGATCACATTCTGTTGTAGCTTGGCCACACTTGTCTGTTTTCATCTGTGAAGTGTTGGGAAGGTATATAGCTGTAGTCATTGTCAAACATGGGGATATCTGTCAATTTCTCTTGCTCCTACATCATAGGAGACACTTCATGGATGTTAACAGGTCTCATGAAAGGTCCCTATGGGTTTTTCAACTGTAGGTTGCCCCCCTCCCCCAGTATGCCTGGGACCAGTACCTCTGGTTTCAATTATCCATCATCAAAAATGTCTCTTTAGGCATTTCCTAGGTCCCCCAGTGTGACTCTATGGTAACCTTTGCTGGAAGTTACAAAAGAGTTGTGCTGGAGATGCCTAGAGAGGCAGACTCTCTAGGCATTTCCTAGTTCCTCTGGCATGATTCTGTGGGGTTTGTTATTACCCATGGTTTCAAATATTTGCAGTAAGTCTAGCAATGTATTCCCCTTGCATACGGATGGCAACATGTATGGTCAATTTTGATATTGGTTCCACAATATTTGAAAATGACTTTCAGAGTCATTGTTGTCAAATAAAGTGTTTAAAAATACACAGCAATGTCTAATCCACATGATTAATTCCTATTTACATTTAAGAATAAAATGATGATGATGATGATGATGATGGTGGTGGTGATGATGATAGAGTTTTGGTTACAAACCCTTAGTGTCCGATAGCTTATTCAATAATGCTTTAAACTATGCAGGTTTCCTTGTTAAACTGTACTACTCTGTAGATCATATCAAAAATAAAAAGCCTAGATGGCACAGAATTCCATTTCAGTATGAATTATTTTATTCACATATATATATATATATATATATATATATACACACACACAGAGAGAGAGAGAGAGAGAGAGAGAGAAGTCATTAGTTTAGTCATTTCCTTTTTGCCATATATAGTGGCTTAAAAAGTGCCATTTTAAATTAAGGTTATAGAAATGCTTTTATATGTGGCATAAACACAGACACTCAGGGGATGGAGCATAAGTATTTATGATCCTCCTACGCTAGAGGGTAGGAAGGAAGAAAGGAGTCTGAATGACCTACATCCTATTGTTAGGCTCAAATATTCACTCAGCCTATTGAATCAATGGAACTTACTTATGGGTTGACTCCTCATTCTCTGGGTCTGTCCTAATTACGTCCAGGGCTGGTTTAAGGCACCAGTGGTGTCAGCACCCACAGGGGGGGGCATTATTGTGGGGGGCCCCGTCGTAACCCTCCTCCTGCAAAAATATTATTAGTAATAATCTGAATATCCTGTACTGTGAATATCTTAGATTCCTTACATTAACTTACATTGCCATGAGATAAACATATGGGCCTCCCAAAATAAAGTATTGCAGCCCCCCCCCCAAAAAAAAATCCTTAAACCGGTCTTGATTATGTCTGACCAATAGTCAGACTTTTATTTGTTTGACTTTTGTTTTTATGTACTTATTCTTTGTATACCAACATAAATTTCTTGCTTTCCCCTGTTCAAAAGGTGTAACTCAAAGATATTCATACCTTCCATCTCCCCTAGTTTGGCTTAGACTGTCCTAGTTAATCTTCTACTGCCCACTTTCTCAGCTGCTTTTAAAATATCACAGTTTCTTTCTCTTACTCCCACTTTTCCCCCTTTGTGGAATCATAGAGCTCAAAGGATAGCAAGGGCCACCTAGTCCTATTACCTAGCCTGACACCCCCTGCCCCATAACTATATTAAATTGGCAATATTTACTAATTAGGTCAACTGTGGCCTTCCACGTAGTGTGGCCTTTAAAACTGGGAAATTCCAACAAATCAGGAAACCCAAGGACTAGCATTCAGGCTTAGTCAGGTATGCACTTAAGGAGGGTCCAGCCCAAATTCCAAAGAAATGAGAATATGCAAGGCAACTACATGCCTGAACACCTGTCTATTCCTATCAGCCTAAGCTGGTATACTAATATCTGCACAGATCCTTCATACCTTCACCTCTCCAAAAAGAAAGGAGGTTGATTCCTCTATTCAGTTGCAAAATATCTGCACATTAGCATATCCAGAGTGTTCATTGTCTTGCCCTGAGCAACTCCAAAAAACATGGCCTTTCATTCTAAATCCTGTCCCATGAAGGAAGTTATCGACTATTTAAAAAAAAATCCAAAACCCCACTCAAGTGCACACAGTTCATCTTCTTGACTCCACATCAAACTGTGTAGCCGTTCCTGCACTGGGACCCCCACTCTGCTGGTTTCTTCCACAATCTCTTCTCATCAGATTGGTACTGTATCACCTGATAACAACTTCCCTCCTCTATTCCTCTATCCTAATACTTCCTACTTTATTTGCTAACCTTGCATGACTGCTTGAAGCCAGAATGTATGTGTGAATGTTATTAATGTTTGCTCAAATAAAGACCAATTATTGTACTATCTAGCTTAACATTTACTCCTGATTACCAGTATACATAGTGCCATGGTCAGCCAGGACTCTGAGGACTCAGAAGGCGAGGAGGCTGAGCCAGTAGCAGAAGAGCTGGCTGAGTCTGAGTCTAGCCCTGAAGAACCCAGGGCTCAGCAGCCTAGCCCTCCCCCAGCACAGAGTCCAAGCCTGGGAGACATAGTAGAGCAAGAGCAAGAGGTAGAAGAGCAGGTACCTACCTTTAGCCAAAGGAGAGCAGAGAGGGCCTGGCTGCGTCATTCCCGGAGATTAAGAGAGAGAAGCTCATCAATCACCCTGCAGCTGGGAGTGGGAGCTGGCCCAACATAAGCAGCTGGGGGATGCTGAGTTCCTTGTTTCAGGCAGTCTGCGTTTCCTGGAGGAAGCCTCTGCCTGTGACTCTCCTGCTTCTTGGAACCTTGCTATCTTGAGACTTCAGATATCTTGACCTTGGACTGCCTTCGTTGACCCACCTGCCGGAATCCTTTTGACCTTGGACTCCCTCTTCATTCTTCACTCTCTCTCTGTGTGTGTGTACTTCTGACCCTATAGGATTGCTACTGACAACACCAGGTACTGTGCTTTTCAACTGAGTTGTTGCCGAGCCGGGCGATCTTATCAGCTATTTAAGTTGGCTTCTCGACAGAACTGCCTGAAAAACCCCTAATTAAGTTGATAAGATGGCCGAGTCTGCTGTGATTCAGGAACTGTTATCCCAAACCCAGCAATTAGCAGCCCAGCCGGCAACTTCCCCTATGGCTGCCCCGCCTGCAGAAGAACCAATGCAGCTGGGAGGGGCTCGGCTGCGGCTCCTTGCAGCTGAGAAGGAACGAAGGAGGAGAGAGGGGTCTGCCTGTACTGTGGTCTCTCAGGGCATTTTGCCAGAAAGTGCCCAGCCAAGAGACACCGAGCACCACTGCCGGGAAATGGCCAGTCCCAGGTGTAGAGCAGGTTCACTACCTGGGAACATCCTCAGAACCTGCTAACCCCAGCATGACCTGCGGCAAAGACCCGTTGTTGGTGTCGGCTAACCTTAGACTGCCTTCCATGGAGTTTGTCCCCCTGGGAGCCATGATAGACTCGGGAGCCTCCAACAATTTCATGTACTTAGGATTTGCCACCAGTCATCAGATACCACTGGAGGCCCTAGCTGAGCCTAGACCCATAGAGACTATCGATGGGCGGCTCCTGCAGTCTCGTCCTGTCACTCACCAGATTACGTTGCTTCACTTGGAGATCCAGGGCCACGTCGAGGAGATCCAATTCCTGTTGGCTGAGGTGCCTCACTTCCCTTTGGTCCTAGGGATGCCCTGGCTCTCTAAGCATGATCCACACATCTTGTGGGCCCGGTGGGAGGTTCTGTTCGCCTCTGAGTTTTGCCGGGAGCACTGTTGGCCGGAGTGGATCCCGGCGGCCATGGCAACACACGCCAAGGAATGTTCAGTGATGTTGCCCAAGAAATACCGGGATTTTGCTGACGTCTTTGACAAGAAGGAGGCGGATCGGCTCCTTCCGCACAGACCATATGACTGTGCGATTGACTTGATACCTGGGGCCCCGATCCCAGCGGGATGCCACTACTCCCTCTCAGAGCCTGAGCTGGCAGCTCTGAGCGATTTCTTGGAAAAGAACCTCAAGAAGGGGTTTATCCACCCTTCGAAGTCTCCTGCAGGTGCCCCTGTGTTGTTTGTGCGGAAAAAGTGTGGGGAGTTACGTCTCTGCAATGACTACCGCGCCCTTAACCGGATCACCATCAGGAACCGGTACCCCTTGCCGCTGATCCCAGAACTGCTGGAGTGGCTCCGCCATGCCAAGGTCTTCACTAAGTTGGACCTCAGAGGGGCCTACAACTTGGTGAGGATCAGGGCCAGGGACGAGTGGAAGACAGCCTTCCAGACGAGGTATGGACATTATGAGTACACCGTCATGCCATTTGGCCTCTGTAATGCCCCAGCCGTCTTCCAGCACTTTGTCAACGATGTCTTCCGGGACTATCTAGATCGCTTTGTGATCATATACCTGGATGAATTTTTGATTTATTCTCCCAGCCAGGCTGCCCATGATACCCACATTCGGGCCATCCTTTAGCGTCTTCGAGAATACCGCCTCTATGCCAAGTTGGGAAAGTGTGCCTTCGACCTCCAGGAGGTGGACTTCCTGGGTTACTGAGTCTCCACTCAGGGGGTGGCCATGGACAACTCCAAGGTGGAGGAAGTGTTATCATGGCAAACTCCTCGCTGCTGGAAGGATGTCCAGCGGTTCCTGGGGTTCGCCAACTTCTACAGAAAATTCATCACGGATTATGCGGCCCTGGTGATCCCTCTTTCCCAACTGCTGCAGGGGAAGACCCGCTTTCAGTGGACACCTGCGGGCCAGAAGTCATTTGAGGTCCTAAAGGAGAAGTTCAGGTCGGCCCCAATCCTGCAGCACCCGGATCCATGGATACCTTTTGTGGTGGAGGGAGACGCCTCAGACGTGGAGATTGGGGCTGTGCTGCTTCAGCCCACGGGGGCTGAGGGTTGCCTGTTGCCTTGCGCCTTTTATTCCCGTCAGCTGTCTCCTCCTGAACATAACTACACCATTTGGGAGAAAGAGCTGTTGGCTATTAAGGCCGCCTTTGACACGTGGCGGCATCTGTTGGAGGGAGCGGCTCATCCCATCTGGTTCCACACCCACCACAGGAACTTGAGCATCTCCAGATGGCCCGGAAGTTGTCATAGAGGCAGAAGCGGTGGTCCCTGTTTTTTGGGCACTTCAATTTCCAGCTCCAGTACGTTCCTCGGGCCCAGAATCGGCAGGCCAATGCTCTCTTCCGGAAGCCAGAGTACGCCACGGAACCAGAGGGGGAGCTTCGATCCACCATTCTGCACCCAGAGAATTTTGCTGCTGCTCCAAGGGAGGCTACACTGCTGGACCAGATTCGTGACCTCCAGAGCTGGGACCTGTTTGTGACCCAGCATTCGGCGGAGGGGGATGCCTCTCCTTTTGAGTTCCGAGATGGCCTGCTCTTCCACCAGGGCTGCCTTTATGTACCAGCAGGCCCATGTTGGGAGGCGGTCCTGCGGTTGTGCCATGATGCCAAAACGGCGGGGAACTTTGGATTTTGCAAAACCCTGCACCTCCTCACCCAGGAGTTTTTGTGGCCTCGGGTCTGTGCGGAGGTGGCCAAGTATGTGGACAGTTGCCCTGTGTGTCGCCATGCTAAGGACCATCCGGGGCGACCTGCGGGCTTACTGCTGCCTCTGCCGACACCTTCAGGGCCCTGGAAACTCATCTCGATGGACTTTATCATGGACCTGCCCCCTTCTTCAGGCTGTACCAACATTTGGGTGGTGGTGGACCTGTTCTCCAAGATGGCTCATTTTGTGCCTTGCCCTGGCCTCCCCACAGCAAAGGAGACAGCCCGGATGTTTGTACAGCACATCTTCTGGCTCCATGGCCTTCCTGAGGGAGTAGTCTCTGATCGAGGAGCCCAGTTTACAGCCCGGTTCTGGACTAGTCTTATGCAGCTCCTGGACATCGTGCCTCACCTGTCCTCAGTGCACCATCCTGAGTCCGATGGCCAGTCAGAATGCACGAATGGGACACTGGAGCAGTACCTCCGCTGTTACTCCAGTTACCGCCAGGAGAACTGGGTCGACCTGCCATTGGCCGAGTTCGCCTACAACAATTCCATGCATGTCTCCACCCAGCAGACGCCCTTCTTTGTCACCAGCGGCTACCATCCACGGGGATTTCCGGCTGTGGTCCCTGGCTCGGCGGTCTCTGAAGCAGACCAGTGGCTCCAGGGACTCCAGGCTGCTCAGTCCTTGCTACAGGAACAGCCTGAGGTTGCCAAGGAGGTGTATAAGCGGGGTGCGGATCGTCGTTGGCAGGAAGGTCCTCCTTTGCAGGTGGGGGATTCAGTCTGGCTGTCCACGTGCCATCTCCCGCTCCAGCGGCCGTGTCAGAAGTTGGATGCTCTATTTGCAGGGCCCTACAAGATTGTGGCCCAGGTGAATCCCGTGGCTTTTTGGCTCCAGCTTCCATGGACGTGGCAGATCCATCCAGTCTTCCATCGGTCCCTACTGCTTCCGGCTTCAGGGGTTCGTCCCGATGCTGGTCCTGCATCTCTGCCCGATCTGGTTTTGGTGGATAGGGAACAGGAATTTGAGGTCGCCCAGATCTTGGACTCTCGTCACCATCGGGGCCGCCTTCAGTATCTGGTCAACTGGGTTGGCTATGGGCCAGAGGACTGCTCCTGGGAAGATGCCTCCGATGTCCATGCTCCCCACCTGGTTCGGGCGTTTCACCACCGCTTCCCAGACCGGCCTCGTCCTCCTCCGGGTGCTGGGGAGGATAATGGGGGGGGGGAATGATGTCATGGTCAGCCAGGACTCTGAGGACTCAGAAGGTGAGGAGGATGAGCCAGTAGCAGAAGATCTGGCTGAGTCTGAGTCTAGCCCTGAAGAGCCCAGGGCTCAGCAGCCTAGCCCTCCCCCAGCACAGGGTCCAAGCCTGGGAGACATAGTAGAGCAAGAGCAAGAGGTAGAAGAGCAGGTACCTACCTTTAGCCAAAGGAGAGCAGAGAGGGCCTGGCTGCGTCATTCCCGGAGATTAAGAGAGAGAAGCTCATCAATCACCCTGCAGCTGGGAGTGGGAGCTGGGCCAACATAAGCAGCTGGGGGACGCTGAGTTCCTTGTTTCAGGCAGTCTGCGTTTCCTGGAGGAAGCCTCTGCCTGTGACTCTCCTGCTTCTTGGAACCTTGCTTTCTTGAAACTTCAGGTATCTTGACCTTGAACTGCCTTCGTTGACCCACCTGCCGGAATCCTTTTGACCTTGGACTGCCTCTTCGTTCTTCGCACTCTCTCTCTCTCTCTGTGTACTTCTGACCCTATAGGATTGCTACTGACAACACCAGGTACTGTGCTTTTCAACTGAGTTGTTGCTGTGCCGGGCGATCTTATCAGCTATTTAAGTTGGCTTCTTGACACATAGGTTAAAAGACCCTCTATCTGTTGACCCTTCTTGCATAGCCAAGCTGAGTATATTAATTCCTCAAATTAATAGCAATATTTGGAGGGTCCTTAAGACCTCCTATCATTTAGGTTAACAGTCCAATTTCCTGCAATACAAGATGCACAAAAAAAAGCCCTCATACTCAGCTTACTTCAATTGCTGCAAAATGCATTCAAAGTGCCAAAGTAGTTTGTTGTACTGCATTAACTCAGCAGAAAGGGAAAGGAGGAGGGATTGAGTTTTTCCTTCCCAGTAGTCTCAGGAAAAAAACAAGCTGATGCAGCCTTTTCTAGTTTTGGAAGAGAACATCCTGTGATGTGTGACTCCACATTGCTTCCTGAAGGAATAAATACACCTTCTAAACAGCAGTGGGAGGGAAGAGCTCTGCCACTGAAGAGGAGGTTTCCTTGAGGAGATCCCTATTGAATTACAGAACAATTGGAATTGTGCACCAGGTGTTCTCTCAATCTGTCTTTTCTCACCATCTCTAAGTTCCCTAAAATAGGATCAATATTTCATAGAAGCATTCCTGATTTGATATATATATATATATATATATATACACACACACACACACACACACACACACTCCTTCCTTCAGTAGTGATGTTTGTTTGGTTTTTAAGACTTGCATAAATATTCACTGGAATCCTATCTGACCTTTCACTCAACATAAATTTGTGTACAACCTAGCAGAGGTGTTAACAATCCTTTTTAGTGAATTCTGAAGGTGTTTAACAGAACACCAATGGTTGTGACCAGTGTGCATTGCACTTGATGTGCATTGGGAGCAACGTAATGCACATTGGTCATTTCATGCATTGTTCCCACCACACATCCATTCCTTTGCTGGCTCTTCTGCATATTTACTCAACAGCAGGCCTCTGCTGGATATAGATGTCACACATCTTTAGAATTCTAATTCCTGAACACAAAGTCCACTTATAAGGGCTGCTGACACACTGCAGAAATAATGTAGTTTTGACATTGCTTGAACTACCATAGCTCTATGCTATGGAATTCTGGAATTTGTACTTTTGTGAGATATTTAGCCTTCTCTGTCAGAGAGCTCTGATGCCATAACAAACTACTAATCCCAGGATTCCACAGGAAGGAGTCATGATGGTTAAAGCGATGTCAAACTACATTAATTTCTGCAGTGTGTCAGCATCTATCGGGACAACTCCCATACAGGATTCTTACCATTATATTTTAAAGCTTAGTTTTATTGGTTTTCTTCTCTTCACACCCTTCCTTTTCATTTTGATTTTTCCTTTTGATTATGGAATACATGGATTTCTTTATGACAATCATTTTCCTTAATTAATCTTTCTCAATTAATATAACATTTATCTCCTGGAACTAAAAGTATTGCCTATTATTTTTCCCCACCCCTACACATTGAGTCCCTTGAATCATGGAAAAGATGAGGTGGTGGTGATGATGATGACAATGACAACAACAACAACCTTGTGGCAAGGAGTTCCACATATGTGGTACCACTGAGGGAGACAACCCTCTCATGACTTATCTTCAACTGGGCCTGCACTATCTAATTTACAATGACTTGGTATAATTGTTAACCACCATGTCGCCTTTCTAAAGAATCTTGGTATTTATAAATTGGTAGGGGTTCCTAGAATTCTCTGCTAGAGCTCTCTAGCCATGACTTTAAATTTTTAATCTCATATATAAGGATGAAGGAAGAAAAGATTTACATCCTGACATTGCTTTACCAATACATTCCTCTGATTCAGCCAGTTTCCTGCAATACTTAAAACCATGATAGATCAGTATATGTACCGCAAACATCAGGTCCTTTGGAAATGTTGACCGAAATCCTATATAACCTGTTGTTTTATGTAACTTTGGGTATACCTATATAGTAGAAGTGCTAAACCCAGTTACTGAAATGCAAAGATGCACAGTGAGACTCCCGCAAAAGTGTCCAACATGTGTTGGTCACTTTGCTGGCTACCTAGTTATATAATAGCAACCTTTTACTGGATACAGACATTACGCAACTGCACAATTCTAATTCCTGCACACATAAATCCAAAAACATATAGGGATTTTGACCATCTGTTTCTCCCTTTTGCAAAGACTTTTGCAAACTCATTTAGTGGCATCTTTTTCTTTCCTCCCCCTCCCTGCTCCTCCTTTTCTTCTTCTTAGTCTTACCACTAATCATTTGATAACACTTGACATTTGAGAAGGTGGAACAATCCTGTTACAATAACACAGAGAGGACAGCATGATTGCTTTAAAATAAACAACAATAATTTTATGACATACCTCTGCTGTTGGAGATCTGGATCATGATATTCTGACATTGATTTCAACTGAAAATTGTCACCTTCCATTGCTTTTCTTTCAGTATTGGTTACATTTAAAACTAAATATTGTAGCTGGCATGTGGCTGCTCTCAAAAACACTTCATTCTCTTTCTTTCCTCCAAACCATCAAGCGCTACTAGAACTTTGAGAGTTATATCACCTTGCTCCTAGTTTTTGTTTTGTTTTGTTTTACCATCAGCACAATCTGCAGTCAAAAAATGGAATGTGTTTGAGAAAAAAAATATTGGAGCACAGTGACAATATATCACCTGTTTTGTATTACTAGATGCTGTAGGGCAGAGTGGAGGTCAAGGAGGGGCCACTCTAGAGCTGGTATGGCTGGTAGAGCATGTCTGTTTTATGACCAATGCTGAATCTCCAGTTTACAAAATAGTTTATAAGAATGAGCTTCCTATGGAATCCCAGAGAGCTGCTGCCAGTGTAGTGGGCAATAGGGATATAAAAGGATGTTTTTGTCCTCATGAAGAAAAGCTGTCTTATCACAATGAGGTGTTCTGTTGAGATAATGGTCAACAGCCACAAGTGTTCTTACATTTCTTGACTTTTTTGTGGAAAACCAAAAGCATGTTTTCTGCAATAAATAAATAAATAAATAAAATGCACAAAAAGGAAAAAAAATGTTCAGGAAATAGTGTATTTTGCACAAAACACACTGGTTTCTATGCAACATGTTGGGGGCATTCATAAAAACAACTTGCACAAAAATAAGTTTTTGCAAAAACAAATATTCCACTGAACCCAAAAGAAGGTGAAAATGAAGATGATGAAGCAGTAGTGTGTAAAAGCTCTTATATCTCACCCAGCAATATGAACATGTTTGAAATTATTTGTTGCTTCACTTGAGAACAAAATCGTGAAAATCAGCATCCTTGGTAGACAACTCTGAGCTACATATTGTAGATAAATAGACTACCTGGGTATAGCACATTCAGGGGTAGCCGTGATGGCCATGCAGCAAAACAAAATCCAAAATACACTAAAAAGTGATACCTTCATTAACCAACCAAATGCAAAACACGATACAAGCTTTCAAAGCTCTACTGGCTTCTTCATCAGGCAAAATATGTTAAACAACAAAATAAAATAAAAAAAGAAGAGTGATGATGTCATAGTCACAGGCCTACATGCTGTTTCCGATGTTACTTGTGCTGTTCAGGTGAGGGGTTTCATGCAGGCAGAGACCACTCCTATTTCATGGCCATGTGGAGTGGAGACAAAAATGTGGAGACAGTAAAATTTAAATCCTTTTGCAGCAGTGAGGAACTCCTCTGGCGATCAGCATGTCTCTGTCCCTTTGTGAAGCAAAGAGCTCCTTTGTTTAGGCAGAGATCACTGGATTTTTCAAGAAGTCTCTGTACTGCTGCAACTGGAAACAACCTGGCTACAGCAGTTTCCTATGTCCCTACATGCTATTGGTTTGATTAGAAGCTACTAGGGATACTTATAGAATCAGCACAGTACCAAGTCCTTTTTTGAACTTCGTGCATATGTATTGTACAGAAGGATTAAAAGACGGAATTCTATGTGAAGTCAAAGCCTTTCACGGCCGGCATCCTTAGGTTGTCTGTGGATTTTTTCCGGGCTGTCAGGCCGTGTTCTGGAACAGTTTATTTCTGACATTTCTCTGAATTCTCTGAAGATGCCAGCCACAGATGCAGGTGAAACGTCAGGAGTAAACTCTTCCAGAACATGGCCTCACAGCCCGGAAAAAAACCCACAAACAACCTAAGAATTCTATGTGTTGTTTCAAATTCTGAAATGCAATTTTCTGATCTCCATGGCCAGTCTGTATAGACATATAACAGTGTAACAACAACAATTTTATTTTTGTGTGCATATGTGCATGATCATGGATACTCAAAATACATTTTATGATATGGGCCAGAAATATGGTCCAGATTCTACTTAGATTCATACATATTATACATGTTTATTATATAGCCCCTTATGCTCCATCTAAATTTATTTTTGCTGGCACCTGCAAGATCATTGATCTTTTTCCTTTCCGTTTAATGAACTGCAGGGGAATGAGAGGCAGTCCCTGGTGCCTGGTCACCTCCCAACCTCCCCACCCCCAATAACCAAAGCAGCTGTCCCATGGACCTTGGAAGGGGGTTGTAAAGTCCTGGGTACATGGAGCAGTTCTGCTCCACATCCACAACATGGGATCTCAGCCATGGTGTGTCTGTTAGACTCAAAATTTTGAGGAAAAAAGAAGGGGGAAGAGAGGGGGGAAAGATCAGGTGCCCTAGAAAGAAAGAGGAAGCAAGCAAGGAATGCCAAAAATTATATAAAGCTCATGCCAAAACCTGAGGTCGTTAAAGCAAATGAAGCAAAGAGAAAGCCAAATTTGGTTGAGGGAAGAGATGAAGGCAGGATACACGACCATACAAATATGTGTTAATTAAAATACAAGGTTCATATAATTAGGGATGTCAGTCTTCATAAATTTCATTCTTGTAGGTAAGGACAAATAATTTTACCATCTTTTTGCTTACTGGAAGAATATGGTCAAAAACTTCACAGAAAAGGCACAGGAAACTTGATTTGATTTCCGAGTAGAAAATGTGTTTTCTCTGCAAAAATAGGTACATTTTTTTTCTGAATGGGTAATATGAATTCCCAATCATCCATATACATATACAAATAACCTCTAATTGGATGTAAGACCCCAGCATGTGTGTTTAGGAACATATGGCAGCTGTTCATGTCAGACAAGTGTAAGTACAACATGTAATCAGTTTATAGAATTTTCTGTCTCATGATGTCTCCTTATCTGTATAAAGGCAGATTATAAAGATACTTGGAGAAGAGATCTACCAATAGGAAAAAGCTGTAGCTCAACTGAGATAGCCTCAGTCACAGAAGACAAACTGTGTATACAGAAGGTCTCACCAGTGGTGGCCAGTTGTTCCCATGTCACTGGGAATAAGGAAGGGTAGGAAGTATAGTTCAATAGCAGAAAACATTTCTGGAAGAAGATTCCAAGCTAAATCTCTGACATCTTCAGCCAAATGTTCAGGTGATGGCAAAGACTCCTGTCTGAAACCGCAGAGATTCAGAGTAGAGCGGTAGTTCCTAACCTTGAGTCCCCCAATGTGGGTGGACCTCAACTCCCAGAAATCCCAGTCAGCATGGCCAATGCTTTCTGGATAGTCAGGGAATCTGGAAGTTGTAGTTCAACAGTACCTAAGGATTCAAGCTTGGGAACCACCAGAGTAGACAGTACTTAGCTAGTTGGACCATGGGTCTCAGTATAAAGATTTTTCTTATGTTCTTAGTGGCAGCAAGCCTTGATACTGATGTAACATTGTGATTGCTTGTTGTTCCCCACCTTGATCCATAGGGTAAGAAATAACAATAACAATAACAATAATAATAATTTGAAGTATCTAATGAAGCACTCTCCAACTTAAGAATGGGTTGATGAAATGCTTTCTAAAAGTTACTTTCCAGCTAGCTCTGTGGTGCTACAAAAGCTATTCTTATCTAGAGAGAATATAAATCATTTATATGCAGTTTCACAGAGACACACTAATGTGAAAAATCTTTCTCTGTCAAACATGAACAATGTGTGGCTCACATAGAAAGAGACGCACTTATGTGTCCCAATCTTGTATTGCTTATTAGGAAAATCAGAGCAAAAGTCATTTTGAAGTCTCTTGTTCTTACACCCTGTCATCTTCATTATACAGTTTTGTTTTTGTGTCATTTTCTCATTAAAATGATATCCATAAAAACCATAGCAAAGCACAAGATGGAGTAAGATGGCAATCATATATTCCTTTTCTAACAAGGAAGAACTTGTCAAGACACAGGTAACCTATATGAAAAGTCATGTTTGTTTGCTTTAAGAGGAGGTTTGGAGGGAAACTGCTTCCCAGCCATAGAAGCATGAATTTGCCAGGCTGAAAAATATTTAACTGGAACTTGAAAACACAGAATCCACTGGACACCCAAACTGGAGGTGGGGATGGAGTGGGGTGGGTTGGGTTTACTAAAGGATGGTATGTCTTCTTCCACATGAAAAGTAACCCAGAATTACAGTTATTTTATATCACAACATTTTTTTTCCTTATCTCCCAGCTGATTTCAGTGAATTGTGAATTGTATGCATGCATGAAGTGACTTTTCTGCATGTCAGATTGATGGCATTAACTGTTACTGATGGCTCACATCAATATCTCAGCTATGGATAGAAAGTATATTTTAAAAAATGGTCAAAACATGTTTTTAAAGTACGAGAAATGATGAGAAAAAGAATCCTGGATTGATGAGAAACTTCACAGTTTATGACTTATAGTGCACAAAAATAACACATGGTTGTTTTGCTCGGAAAACAACAATAGTTTTCACAGAAAATTATATTTGTATACAGAAAATATGCAGAAATATTATTTCTTGTGGATAAAAAGCTGTTTCCTGCACAGAAAATGCACTAATTGACAATTTAGTCTGTGCAAAATTTGCACTTGGTTGATTCCTATAGAGGAAAACAAAAATTCTGTGCAGGAAACAGTCTTTTCTATGCAAGAAATAATGTTTTGTGTAGAAATATTATTTTCTGTGCAGAAGACATTGTTTCCTGTGCAGAAGATGTTGTTTTCTGTGCAAAACAACTAATTGCAGAAATAAATCCCAAATTGTTCACCTTCAAAAACTGTGGTTTTTGAAGACTTTCTTGCATCAGGTAGCAAATTGCTAAAATGACTCATTGTGTCCTTCAAGAAGAAAGTTTATCAGGCACTGCAAAAATCGTGGGATTATGACTTTATGGTAGCATGAATGGGCCTTGCTATCGCATGATGCCATCATCATATGGTTATTCCATGTTCCAGGCGTGAAAAACCTGTTGCCTTTAACTGATGGGTTAACCAGGCAATAGAGTGTCCATAACACTTTTTTTTGTGATATTCCCAGCATGCAAAACCATACTTCTGGGTGAAACACAAAAACAAAGCATAGGACACTCTTTTTATGATCTGTCCAATTTAGTTTCAATGTTTTTAGGTTTGTTTCCGTGCTTGTGGGTTCATTTACTTTGTTAGTTAAGCTGTTTTGGGGGTTTTAAGCCCACTTGTGTCTTTTCACAAGAACTGCCAAAATCTCGCTGATGGAAAATCATGGAAGTAAACTCCCATTCTTACAGCACTAGTGGTCATTGTGCAATAATTCCATGGAGGTTCTTTTGCATGATTACAGAGATGTGTGTGATAGTAAATGTAATAATGCCACAATGTTTCTGCTATCCGCATTCATGGAATTATCATGATCTGATAATGTCCAATGTCTTTAGCAGTACCAGATTTTTTGTTACTATAAGTAAAACAACATATTCAGAAATACTTTGTGCATCAATGCGATGCAATCAATTAGATCGTCATGGTTAATCAGCAGAAGGGTACTAGTCAGTTGATCAGGATCATTACTGCAGAAGTCACAAGCCACCACAAAAAATTGTTAAATTGCATAAATGCCAATTACCCTTCATGTCTTTGCTATCTGTTATGCAACTGTTCTAATTTATTCCAGTCATTTCAATTTTTCACGGGGATGATCTTCTCTGGTGGTGGGAGGGTGTTAAGATATTCCACTAGATTCCTGGAATTCTCTTTCTAGCCCTTTGAGTATACATAAAAAAGGTCTTTGGATACTGTTTACCATGTGCATAGAAGAATGAGTAAGGTGATCCATTTTCTACATCCCACTCCAATTTGATGTTTTTGAAAATGTGCCATTTAAAAGTGTCCTTTACATATTCTATAACTACAGATACCTAAATCTCCTGATACATTTCACAGTATCAAGTTCAGAGACACATCAGATGATAGGTGACTTTGTTGTCTTCTATTACAGGAAAAAAAAAGATTAAAAGCAACTATAAGCACAAATTTCTGAAATCAAGCACCACCTGATTTAAATTACATTATAAAGAGAACCCATTAAGAGTGAAACAAAACATCAAACCTTTTTTGTTTAAATAAATTTAGGAGAAGGAGGACAGCTACATCTTTAATTGGGTTTTTATAGATTTTCTTACTGATAGCATCCTTGCTTTCAGATATTAGAATGAATATCTTGGCACACATTTTCTAGATCTCACTCCAAGAAGATCTGTGCATCTTTTAACTCTAGATTCTTAAGGAGATTAGGGAAAGGATCTGAGAATAAGGTTTTGCCGGCCGATTGCAGGAATAACAAGACCACACACATGAAATGGGGTGAAAGAAAGTATTATATTAAATTCAAACTATTTAATACCCTCTAAGATTTTCAGCAGGGGGAGGCAACTGAGGCAGGAGGTCTGTGCTAGACCACACCGCTCAGCCTTCCCGGGCGAACACCTGATTCCTGGAGAGGAACCCCAGTTGCCGGGGGTTGCTTACCAGCTGGCCCACATCTGGAAGGTCAATCCAAAAGTCACTCTCCCAAGCCGCATGGATTGGGGTGAAGGATTATCCTTTAGGCCAACCCGAAGGTGGGTCTCCTTCTGTCCCCTTAGGCCACACGTCCTGAAGTGGCCCTTCCAGAGACCCTACCTTCACTGAAATTGGTGCCATGGTGCCCATCGAAACTACGTCTCCCCCTTCCCTGCCACAGAAAGGGGCAAGTGTCTGCTTAGTCCCTTTCTCTCACCAGCTCATCCAAAAGGTCCCTAACCCCTTGCTGAAGATCACCCAAGAATATCACATTTCCAATGTCTGAGAGATGCACCCCATCTGCTCTGTAGAGCTTGGGTCTCTTGGACACAGTGTCTAAATGTGACAGGTAAAATCCCAACCCCTTATGATGGCATTTTTAATTTCCCAATTAGCTCCCTACCGGGCCTTGTCAATTAGACGTGTATCACCATCCCCTTGCCAAAGCCTTCTAGGCAGCATGGCTGACCACAGGACGGTAACCTCTGGCCACCAAGACCTGATAACCCACATGTCATGTCATTGTCCACTGCAGAAAAGCACATGGACACTCCCACTCCTGGGAGGCACACGGGTGCTCCCACTCCAGGGAGGCACACGAGCACTCCTGGAACAGAAAAGGAGCATCAGGTGGAGGCCCATGGCAAACCTGAAACAAGAACAGAGTGTAGGGTGGAAGCCCAAGGCTCTCCAGGAACAGAAGGGGCATAAAAACACAGGCCTCTCCTCCCATCCATCAGATAAGGGAAACTGGCTCAGATGGGCCTGGTGCTCAGCCCTGCAAGACAAAATGTATAGTTTAGAAATTATTTAGGTAATGGTATCCCATCCAAGAACAGTACCTGCTTAGCACCAAATATCAGCCAGAATACAGAGTCCTTAAAAATATGGTATCTATAAGGTATTTGAAGAAATGACGTAGAATAATGAACAGCAATGAATTTATCAATTAAATAATATGTAAAATCTTTACACCAGTAAATGTAGAAATCTATTAATCAATTAAGTACAGTTGTCCATTCATTTTCACTGGGGTCTGGTTCCAGGACCCGCCATGGACACCAAAATCTGTGAACACCCAAGTCCCACTACATGCAATGGCACAGCGAAATGGTGTCCCCCATACAAGATGGCAAAATCAAGGCTTGCTTCTTTGATCACTATTCTTCCAAGAATATCTTCAAGCTGTGAATACCCCAATCCATGGATATCAAATCCGTGGATACAAAGGGACAGCTGTAATTAATTAAAGCTAATAGACAGCACTCAGCAATAGCAATAGCACTTATATTGCTATACCACTCCACAGTGACAAACACTACAAGCAGACCACAATGCTCCAGCCAATTGTCCCCCAACCAGCTGGGTACCCACTTCTCCAACCCACTGAAGGATGGACAACTGAGTCAACCTGGGGCCCAACAGGACCAAACCCTCAACGCCGTGGCTGCAGCACTGGCATTCAACCATTGTGCCACCAGATTCTGCTAATGCTACCATGGGGTGATACAGTGGATGATGAAAACAATGTTTTGATGATGATGTTATATTGGTAGGGCCTTTCCCAACATGCCATATTCCCTATGTGTTGGACTGCAGCTTCCACAAGCATATGCTGGGTTGGGATAGTGGAAATTATAGTATGGCATATACAAAAAGGAAGGGCTTGAGCAGCCCCATGCCCAGTATTTGAGATTTTGTAACATTTTATCTATTGGTTTTCCAAAGAACCAAGGATGATATTCTCTCTCTACTAGACAGAAAACCTGAAACACAAATAGCAATTCTTTCAGAGGAAACAGGCTAGTGCATGAAAGTCAACACCTATTGAACCCATGAAGTTAAAGAAGGGAAAAGTTGAAGATGGGGCAACTAATCAAAGAATGAAGAATTTTAGAAGGTACACAGTTGCTAGTTCTGAAATCTTGTGTCCTGAGAAAACGGTGAAGATGAGAGAATAAAAGATGTTTTCCACAAACTGAAGTACAGTTAGACCCCCGTATCTGCTCAACTAATATCTACAGTTTCAGTTATCCTTGGGACTGAAAATAGGAACACATACCATAGAGACATTCTAGAAAATGCTTAGAGAGGTGTCCTCTCTAGATATCTTCTAGGTCTTCCCAGACAAATATATGGTCTTTTTTGCAGGAAGTCTATTGCTTTTAATAGGATTCACTGTTACCCGTGGTTTCCGGTATCCATGGTAAGTCCAGGAACTGAATCCCCGTGGATATGGGAGTCCAAGTGTATAACAACAAAGAAAAGGATGAAACTAGTCTTTGTGGGTGAAGGAAAACAGTTCTTCTCTATTGCTGGTTCAAGGTTTTGGAGGCTGCTAGCTTTTAAAAGTTATCTCAGCACCTTTCCCACATTAGCTCCATTTTCTCTTCACCACTCTTCATTATTGCCACTGCTTGTTCACTTTTTTCTTCTTCTGGGACCAATCTGGATGATGTTGCAAACTGAGATAGAGTTATTGGTTCTACTCTTCATTCTTCATACAGGTAAATTACTTGAAAAAAGCAAGTGAACAGGCTGTACTGTAAGAAGAAGAAGCAAGGACAAAAGGACACAGTTTGGCAGTAGGCCCTTAACTAGTGTTTGAGTCTTGGCAGATGCCAGTTGATGAAGTAGACTTAGTCTCCAAAAGCTTATGCTACAAACTTCTTTCCCTCACATAGGACTTTATCAGACTAGCCTCTAAAAACATTCTTTTGCTGGCATAATTGAAGCCATTTTATGCTGGCAAAAGGACTCCCCCACACACACACTTACCTTCTCTCCCAGCAAAGGCTTCCTCTGCAATGAAGCAGAAGTGAATGGAGTTCTAGTCACTTCCTCATTCAAAATCCTATGGATTCTTGCGAGAAGACACTTGTGCAGGAAATTAAAAAAAACAAAACAAAAACAACACAAAAAAGGTTAAAATAAGCACATATACACATTTTAAAACTCCCAAATAACCCAAGGAGGGTCATAAAAAGTTTGTCACTTATCTAGATGTTGCAATTTCACTTCGAAGTGTTCTGGCTGGACTGGCTATTCACGCTACATTCACGTAAGTTAAATGAGGCTATATGAGGTTTCATGTGCTGGTAATGCCAGCACTAAAGCACCATGGGGGATCAATTGATGTCTTAAGCCGTCAAGAAAATAGGGTGGGTTTTGACCAGGACATAAATGCAAAAAGGTGACGTCATCTGATATGCGCACCGTTTGCATTTACATGGTGTCATTATGACACCGTACGTAATGCATCTGATAAAGTCCTTAGTCTCAATGGTGCTGCCAGATCCCTTTGCATATTGATCCATATTAGCACATCTATGTCTTTGAATTCTGTGTTGATTTCTGATGCTAGTACTATTTTGGTGGCTCAGAGCAGCAGCTAAGGGAGGATTGTTGTTAGGCCAATGATCCAGTAGGCCATGCCATGAAGCCTTATGTTGTGATATTATCTTCATTGAATTCAGTGCTGAATGTGGAAAGGCAGTGTTGTTGTTTGGATTAAGGGGGACTGAGATGTTCCAATCCAGGAAATCACAGATTTACAAGATCCAGTGCTTAAGATCCAGAATCCTTCTTCATACAAAATGGTTGGTTGTAAACATATGGATGCTAATATGCAGCACCATCTTCAAAGTCATGTATGGTTGGAACGTGGGAGAGGATCTTCTTTGTGGTTGCTCCCATACTTTGGAACTCCCTCCCTGGGGAAGTTAGGATTGTTCTTTCCTTGCTGTCATTTCAGCAGGTTAAAACCTTATTTATTCCCAGCAAGCATTTGGCAATTGATTGTTAACAAAAGAAGGGCTTTTATGATCCGCTACTGTTTTTAATCATTATTTTAAAGTAATATGTTTGTTCTGCTGTTCATTTAATACAGGTATACCTCAGTTAACAATGTAGATGTGTTGCTGGGCATCACTTCTTTAACAGAAACATTGGTACCAGTGGCAGAAATAACATGGGAAGAATAGGGATATGTTCTTACACCAAAAAAAGAAGAATAGCTCAATATATTTCAGCAAACCTCTTGCTCAAAACTAACAATATGTGCATGAGAAATGAGAAACAAAAACAAAAAAACCCTGGGTCAGATAAGCTTTGTATAAGTAAATAAAAACAGCTTGAACCTTCTAGAAACCACTTGAAGGCTTCTTCCAAAATGCATCCAGGGTTGATTTTTGCTTGCCCAAATCTCCACCTTTCTTATGATTTCCATGTTGGTGGCCAGATTTATAAATCTACACCTAAAAAAAGAAACATGTTAGGGATAGCTGGTGATTCAGAATTACCTGTTTTCCACTTTCTTCTCTGTTTTGCTGTCCAAGCAGCCTCAGTAAGGGATTCTGGAGGCAGCTGTATGTGCCTGGCCTGTTATAGGCAGGTACATACAGCCACAGTAGGATCAACTAAGAAAGAATTCCATTATATTCCAACTTAGGTATTATTTGTTGGGGCATAGAAAGATGCACTGTGTCCACCACAACCACTGCAGAGTTGTTCCATGTTGACAGGATGCCAAGGAGAAGGTTTTCTGGAGAGACTGCTGCAAAAGACTTCAGGCTGAGAAGGAAAAATTCCTTCAACCCAGCACACTGCCTTGAGCGCTGGCTTGCCAAATAAAGACAGCCAAATAAAGACTTTAATCTTTGTTTGCAGTATATTTACAATATATATATATACAGAGTATAGGACAGCCGTCTCTAATACTCATAAATCTCTCTCAAACCAACAAACTGCTTCGCCAACCACCATCCACAACAAACTCACACTGGAGATAATTCCCATCTCCTTTTTATAGGCAGTTAAACAATGCCTGTTACACCAGGCATCTCAGATGTGCATACTCTCAAGTGCTGACTCACACACACACCTGCCACTGGAGCTTAACTACTTTCATTACTAAGCTTACAGCTCCATCTTGTGGTCAGATCCATGTCATTACCTGACAGTATTGCATTATTCACACATTGCTAGAACCCAGCAATGAACGTCTGTGTTTCTCCAACCCACCTTGACCATCCTGCCAGTGCCAGTGCTTGTAAAAACAAACAGATAAACAAACCTACTTTCCAACTAGATGAAGGACGAGTAGGAGAGGGATGGCTAGGCAGGCATAACAAGACTTTCTAAAAAGAAGCTTCTTTGTCAGAGGTTTTGTTAACCAAGGTACGAGTGTGTACTGGTTTAATCTCAACTTTAGTATGCAATTTTATATTAAATTTCTGTCTTTTTTAAGCTGCTTTGAGCCCCAGTCTAGGATAAAGGCAGAATATAAATGAAATGACGATGATGATGGTGATGATGAGTGGGTGTATGGGTTGGGTTTACTGTATTTATTTATTTTGCATGTTTTCACAAAAACACAGCCCTTTATCCTTTTTAAATTTTTGTAAGCCATGTTGAATCTCATTTTGGGAGAAAGTTGGGGTATACATTCAATAAATAAATAAATAAATAAGTTTAAATCAAACTCATATTTATTTGGAACTATCTACTGCTTTCTTCCTGCACACCTCATTGTTGTGCCTGGTAATAGGCCTACCTTGGCCTGTTCATTGTACAAGTTATTGCCTTTGCTGATTATTGGTAAGTACCTTTAATCCATAATTAAAAGTCCCCTTTCTATATCAGGACCTTATTATTTCACAAATAGTATGCACTTCATTTTGAGGCACTTTTATAGTCCATAAAAATGTAAGCAGTCATTTTGGTCTGTGTCACTCTGATGGTAATGCCGATTGTCACCATGTGAAAGCTGAACCTCATTTTTGTACAAAATTGTTGGTTGTAAATAACAAGGGGGGAAGAGATGGACTCCAGTGATATTTCCTCATCTAATTGCTTCAAACTGTTGCCTGTAATCATTCTAAAGAAGAAAAAAGCTAAGTGCATTTAGGACACGTCTCACAAAATGCCTTCAGGTTTAATATTAATATTTAGCATGCTGCCTCCCCTGTGATGCTAAGCACTGTAAAATGGCATTGCCATTATGAGCATAATTTGTATAATGTTGTTTGATGCATCTGGAAAGTGGTTCCTGAATTTTCTTGGATCTTTGACATTTTCTTAAGTGTTATAATGTTTTGCTAAAACATTTTAGAACAGCTCTTGAGGAAGGGCATCAAAATGATTTGTTTCATGTTTCTCTTCATTCCGTCTTAACTCCCAAGAGAATGAATATAGATAATGATGTAAATCCTGTTGTTGTGCACCTTCAAATTATCCCAGATTTATGGAAACCTTAAGGTGAACCTACTGTGGGGTTTTTTTTGGCAAGATATTTTTCAGAGTGTGGTTTGCCTCTGAGAGAGTGTGACTTACCCAAGTTAAATCCTAATTGGCGAGAAAGCAAATTTTCACCTGGATAACGTTATCTGGATAAGGAACCACATATTCAATCATCATTCTCTTCATTTTCTGCTTCTTCCATCTGCCTGCTGTCTGGAAATCAGAGAAACCATCAACCAGCTCTTTAGGAAGGGAATAGATTGAGTTGTCTTTCCTTGCTTGTTGAACAATTAGCAGTCTTTTCAAATATGTTCCCACAGAAACTGCACCAGATGCTGTGCTTGCATTGAGTTGGATCATGACCAATTATAAAACCTTCTGGTATTAAGTTATTTTGTATATATAGAATCAAGTTAGAAGAGCCCACAAGAGGCACCCATTCCAACCCCCGGCCATGCAGGAATACACAATCAAAGCATGCCAGACAGATGGCCACCCATCCTCTGTTTCAAAAACCCAAAGAAGGAGACTCCACCACACAACGAGGAAGCACGTTCCACTGCATATATATGACAATTTGATGGCATCTGTGACAACACTATCCTTCTGGTGAGCTACAAAATTGTAGAATATATGAAACAATGGTGAGACTATCCTCATTGTGAGCCTACACTGACAGTACTAACACCATTAGCAGTTATATAAAAGTTCAATAGTAGTGGTGGTGGTGGCGGCAGCAGCATTGGTTGTGATTGCATTTATTTATTTATTTATTTATTGTTCTATCCTGCCCTCTGCCATGACATCTCAGAGAGATATCTCTGGCTTTTCTTCGCGAACGAAGATTCAGGAAGGACTCATCCCGCACTTTCTGCAAGCGCGCTGATGACTAAAAAGGACAATCCGAGATAAACAAGTCCGGTTGCAAAAAGCACAGCAGAAGGTCTCCTTGGGTGATGTCTTTGGGTTGTAATTCTTTCTGCGTTGCCGTTTCTCTTCAAGACTTGTTCAGTGTGAGTTCTCAAAAAAGGCTGCAGCATTGTGGATAGTGTGTCTCCATGCCTCCCAATGTGAGGCCAGGGCGGACCACTGTTGGTGATCAATTTGGCCGAGCCTGAGATGTTGTTTCAGGGAGTCTTTGTATCGCTTTTTTGGAGCACCCCTCTTACTCTGACCCGTGGCGAGTTCACCGTAGAGTAGTATTTTTGGGAGGAGATGGCCCTCCATCCTAGAAACATGCCCTGCCCAGCGCAGCTGCCTTCTCAATATCATGGCCTCAATGCTGGTGATCCCTGCTTGCTCAAGGACAGCAACATTCGTCACATAGTCAGTCCAGTGTATATTTAGGATTGTGCGGAGACAGCGCTGATGAAAGCGCTTGAGGAGTCGTAGGTGGTGGCTATAGGTGACCCATGTTTCAGATCCATAAAGGAGGATAGACAGTACGATGGCTCTATACACACTGATTTTTGTGCTTTGCCTCAGGTGTTTATTGCTCCAGACTCTTTTGTGAAGTCTTCCAAATGCGCTATATGCCTTTGCTAATATGCCTCAGAGAGATATACAATTAAGCTTTCCATAGGGGTAGAATTGAAAGACATAGCCGTTTTAGTCTGGAATATCAATAATTAAGGGAATCTTGTAGCACCTTTGAGACTAAGGAGATTTTCAGATGGGGAAATTATTCCCCAATGAGATTGGGACAGAATTGTTTCTGTCCCGGAAGCAGCACTGTGTTTCGCACGCCCACTTCCCTCTCCCAATCTCCCATCGTCCTGACGCTGTGCTCGTTCTATTTCCTGCCGGTGCCTTCCACAATATTTTATTAACGAGAGTTCATCATTAATAAAAAGAAATAGAATGAGCACAGTGTCAGGACAATGGAAGATCGGGAGAGGGAAGTGGGTGTGAGAAATGTGGTGCTGCTTCCGGGACAGAAGCAATCCTGTCCCGATCTCCCTGGGGGATAATTTCCCTGTCTGAAAATCTCCTATCTGAGAGAAAGGAGTCGTAGCATCTGAGGAAGTAGACCAAATCTATGAAAGCTTATGGTACAATTTCTTACGCTCATTTAGTCTCAAAGGTGTCACAAGATCCACTTATATACAATTAAACTGTTGGTATTAATAATTCCAGAGGAAAAAAAATAGAATAATTTAAATGGAATAAAAATGTGGGTCAAGAATCTCCATCACAGTCTTTGTTTTGTAACTTTAGGAATATGTAGTTACATTGCAGAAACACAACAAAACCTTGCTAGTAAATTGTGAAGTTGATGATGATGATGATTGTTACTATCTTTATTTCTAGCCCGTTTTTTTCCCAATTTGGGACTCAAAGCGGTGTACAATAAAAAGACATTGTTAAAATCAGCAAAATACAAAAATTCAAACACAATTAAACAATGAAAAAAGTGTAAAACAGCTAAAATTCTAAACACACACAGATACACATACACACACCAGTACTGTCATTAGCAAAGATTGGCAAAGGGCTGTTGAAACAGGAAAGTTTTTACGTGGCTCCAGAAGGAAGGCAGGGATCGTGCCAATCTGACTTTTCTGGGCAGAGCGTTCCAGAGCCTGGGGGCAGCCACAGAGAAGAATACCAGCCAGAGTGCTGCAATGTACATCGAACACTTCTGATGCACATTGGGAAGTTCTGGTGCACATCTGGCACTCCTGTTGTGCTCCAGCATGTCCTAGTCTGTTTCTGGATTTCCATCAGAGAATGTCCTAGTGCACATTGGCACCCACTGTACATCAGACTATGGCACATCAGTTGCAACATCATGGCAGGTCCCATGTGAATGTGGATGTTGCCAAACTACTCAATTCAATTTTGTGCATGAGTAAGGCTATTTACCAACATCTACTCCCAAAGCAATTCAACATTTAGGTTCCCCTTTGTATTTTACCCAGGGGAAACTGGGAAGAAGACCACCTGCCTGAGCTTTTCTGATCAGAGGTTGCTTCCCCCCTTTTGCACATCTCAGAGGATTAAGCTTAAATAGGTTGATAGTTTAAATAAAGTAGCCCTTATTCAACCCAATCTGTGGTTTCATTATTTCATGGTTGGTCAGCAATGATAGCAATATGATACCATTTTAACTGCCATGGCTGCATCCTATGCAATCCTGGATTTTATAATTTGGTGCAGAGCCAAATTCTAAATACCTCTTCCTTAACTGCCAATTGCAGAATTTCATACGAGAGAACCAAGGCAGTTAGTGTGTGGTATAAAAGAGACCCTGAATATGGCATGTGTATGTCTATGTCAGTTTTTGTTGTTGTTGTTGTTTTTTTTTTTTTTTTGGTGGGAGGGAGAAGGGAGTGGGAGGCATCCAAAAGTGTGGGAAGGTTTAATTATTAATATGTGGGGGTGTGCTCTTAGACACACTAGAGGTTAAAGTGAATAAAATAAAATGAATACATATGGAACTCAGCATATTCAAGAACTTTACCCATAATAAATGTTGGCGCCTCATAATAAGCAATATTATACTGCACAGTCTGAACAGCCCTTTCCATATTTTTATTGCCTAAAATTGGACCTAACTTTACAGTTAGCCATTTTTTCTAGAAAACCAATGATTTGACTGGAAATACAGGTATTAATGCAGAATAGTTGCATGTTATATGGCCTACAACTGTGTGGGAAAGGGTTCAATGGAATATCTTTAAATGACATCCTTGGAAAAGTCCAGTTTCCTTCATTTTCTCTGATGACTGCCACACAGCGCGCAACTTTACTAAAGCAGCAGAGTTTATTTATTACCAAGCTGCATGAATTATACAACAGCACTCCTTAAGCTCAAGAAGATATATTTTGCTAGCTTCAAAATTATCTGAGTATGACCACAGAATACACCAGTTAATAAAGGCCTAAATGTTTAATGACATCAGATTTGCTAATTTGTGAGTCCCCCTGGAACTGGAATATTTACTATGTGCTGACTGTTTATCATTAATTTTGCTGTCATGATTTGAAAGCTGCATGATTTACTGGGCAAGTGAATGAAAATATTATTCTTCCCAAATAAATGAGAGGGTTGGGAGCCTGAGGTGTTGCACTGTGAGGAACTGTGGTAAGATTCCATGTGGCTGTAGAGAAAATGATATAGGGTTGTTGTTTTTTTTAAATGGTTCAGGCCAGCTAGATGTAATAAATGAAGAGGGAGCTCAGGTATACACACACATCTCCCCATGGAAATAAATTGGCATAATGGTTGAGTTTGCTGTATATCTTTGTGGCCATGTTTTCACCTGTGACCATTAAAATAAAATGAGACACCCAATTGCACCTATTCCAGTTCACACTGATGGTGACTTCACAACTTTTCTACATTATAAATGTAGAGCTGCATAACCTCATGGCCTCCTCCATTATTTCAGCTAGGGATGCAATTCCTCACTAAGGCTGCTGACATGCTGCAGAAATCATGCAGTTTGACACTGCTTTAACTGTCATGGCTCAATGCTATGGGATTCTGTAGCTTTGTGAGATATTTAGTTTCTCTGTCAGATCAGAGAGCTCTGGTGCCATAACAAACTACAAATCCTAGGATTCTATAGGATGGAGCCATGATAGTGGTGTCAAACTGCATTATTTCTACAGGGTGTCAGCAGCCCAAGTTTCCTCTCAAAGGTAGCAATGATTAATTTCAGCAGTTTTATTTCTGCTGTGATAAAGTTTTTGAAAACCACACAGTTTTCAAAGACCATTTGAAATCCAGGACTTATTCTGGAGGGAAAAAAATCCCAGGTGGTTGTTCTGGGCAGAAATCAGCATATTCTGCACAGGAAACAGCCTTTTCTGTGTGGAAAATAATATTTCAATGCAGAAATATTAATCCCTGTGCTGTTTTCTGCACAATGTTGTTTTCTCACATAAATGCTGTACTGGGGGTTTATTCTGTGTAAAACTGCACATGATTGAGTTGCATACAGAACAGTTTTTTTTTTTTAAAAAAAACTATTCTATGTTTTAATCTTTTTCTAATTTATATATTTTTAATTTACTGTATGTTTTTAATCTTTTATAGTTTAATATTATTTTAAGGGGGGGTGGGCTAGGGTACTGGGACTATGGAGTTTTTATATTGTAAGCCACCCCGATTGCGTTGCAGAGGGGCGGGATAGAAATATTTTTTTATTATTATTATATTATTATAGTATTTTCTGTACAGAAAGCAGCTTTTGCCATGCAGGAATTAATATTTTTGTGTTTAAATATTATTTTTGACAGAGAAAAACTGTCTCCTGCACTGAAAGGGCTGGTTTCTGCACAAAACAACACATACAAATTTGCACAGAATAAGTCTCAAACTGCAAAGATTTCCATCAGTCCAGGATTCTTCTCATCACAGTTCCTCAACTCTCAAAAGAACAAACATATTTTTCAACCATTTTTGGAATATTTTTGAATATTCTTTGGATCCCTAAACTCAGCCGCATTCTTACCTGAGAAATTAAGTTTGTAATAATGGGAAACCATTTTATTGCAAAACAAATACAAGGAATACAAGGGGCTTGTCTAGATGGGAAATTTAACCTGGCTTCCCCCCATCTTGGAGCACTCCAAATGATACATGGCTCTTCCCCCAATTCACCTCCAGAGAGTCCTGCTGATGCCCTAGGCAAAACCTGGGGGGAAGCTGGGGTTATGCCATTTAAAGCATTTTAATAAAACACCTGGTAAACCTGTGTTATTCAGGAAAACCCTGGTAAGTCCAGCATGGGAATGCAAGGTCCATACCTGCATGCTGGCCTGTATAGCCAGCCGCTGCCACTGCTTGGAGTCACTGCTGGAGTCACTTCGCAACCAGGAAGGAGATCCCCTCAATGTAACCAGCATTGATCACATGCTGAGGGCCTCCTTCCTGGCTTTAGAGAATGCAATGCATGACAGCAGGGGAGGTTGCCCACTGATTCCAGCCAGCATGTGCATGGGGAAGGCAGTGTATTCTGGCCAGTGTAGACAAGCCAAGGTAATTCCCTACAATAACCTATAGATCTTATCACATGCCCTGTCTCTAGAGTAACACCTCCTACAGAGAAGCAAGACTTTCACACAGTGCTTAAAATACTGTTCCTTTAGACTAAGCTGTGTAGGGAATTATAATTAAACAGACTTCAAAAGAATTTAGATATGTAATAATAATACAAGCTTGACACATATATTTAAATTTGAGTACCACCTAGTGTGAAGCTACCTCTTTTCCTGTACTTCACTGGATTTGCATCCCTTGAAGATTGGGGATGGGGAGACTTATACACACAGGAAGGAGAGGTAATGTCAGTATAAGTTCCATTGGAGGTGTACCTAGAGTTTATGAGATGGTAATTGTGGTTCCTTTACCCCTCTTTTCTATAGCTGGATGGCTTAGGACCTGTCTAAAGGAGCTCTTGTTCCCATATCCATCAAAGTCATCTTCTTATGCTTTTATATAGATGCTGACTCCACAATCAGTGCAATGTGTGGCTGCTAGACAAAAGCCTTCTGAGTACTCACCCACTCCATGTCTGTTGAGTGACCTCCAAGGAGAGATCTAACTGGCATCTTCATTGGTAGCTTTTAGGTACCAGACCAAGGGTTTCCTATTTTGGCATTCTGCCTTTGATGTGTATGTCTCCCTCTATTTTTATTGGTATGTTTTACTGTTTTGTATATTTGTTGAGGCCTGTGGACATATACAATGTGTGTATGTGCATTCTGAAATATTGAACATTGATTGGTTGTCCCCTCCACCCATATGCACAGATTTCTCTCTCTTTGTGGCTAAGGTGAATCATGAAGATCCACTTGCTTTTAACTTTAAGATTTCCTCATTGGGGGTTTATCTACATGAGACAGGATACACTGGCTCCCCGCTGTTATATCATTGCTGAGGAGCTAGCCCATTCTTTCTATGTGACCATCACCAAACAGGATGGAGTCTAAACAGGAATATGGGCATGTCGCTGCAACTGCCGCCGCCACCACCACCACGATTTTCTCTGTTGACTCGAAAGCCAGGAAGCATTCTCAGACTCTAATCTCTTTTGACTTTTGTCATAGGTTAAACAGTTAGGAGAGTTTTGCAAAAATATTTGTAAAGTTTTGGCAAGGTTTGATTGCAGTACAAAGCTTTACTTTGCCAGATATCTGATTTTCCATTTCTTGGCTGTTTGGATAGGGTTAAAGAGAGTAACTAAATGAGGCCAGTGTGGGAAGATGCACATGAATCACCAGAGGGGAAAAATCATATTAACCAGATTAACAGATTTGTCTAATTTGTATGTTTTGAGACAATTAATGTGTGTGCACTTCTCCCTCTCTCTCCCCCACCCCTCTCTCTCCCATCATCAGGAGGAAACCATGAGCATCAAATTCTTTCTTATTATTACATACCTCTTTTTTTGAATAAGGAGATAGTAACTTTTAGTTATTTACTAATTAATATTTATATTCTGTCCTTTATCATTGGATTTCAAGAGACCATACACATCACACTATAAACAATTTAAAACTGCTTATCTCACCTCTGAGACATCCAGAAAGACTTGTTGCTAATGAACAGATAATAGGATAGTGCTCCCCTGCCATTCACCCCAAGTAAGTCCTCAGAGACTAACCCTGCTACCACACTACACTGTTATAGTACTATTATTTCACTTTAACTGCCATGGCAACATTCTGTGGAATTCTGGAATTTGTTTAGTGAGCCAAAGAGCTCTCTGGCTGAGAATTCTAAATGTCCTTCCCTACACTGCAAATTCAAGGATTCCATACAATGTTGCCATTGCAGTTAAAGTGGAATAATCATGCTATAAGAGTGTAATGTTACGGGGCCCTAAGGTTGTGACTTGGCCTAAAAACAGACTACCCATTCTCAGCATAGAATCGTAGAGTTGGGAGAGAGCACAAGGACCATCCAGTCCAACCTCCTGCCATGCAGGAATAAATAATCAAAGCATTCCCAACAGATGGTCATCCAGCCTCTGTTTAAAAACCTCCAAAGAAGGAGACTCCACGACACCCACACTACGAGGCAGTGCATTCCACTGCCAAAGAGCTCTTACTGTCAAGAAATTCTTCCTAATGCTTACATGTAATGCTTTTTTCCTGGAGTTTGAGTCTATTGCTCTGTGTTCTAATCTCTGGAGCAGCAGAAAAAAAGCCTGCTCCATCCTCAATATGACACCCCTTCAAATTTTTAAATATGGATATCATGAACCTTCTTAACCTTCTCTTCTCCAGACTAAACATACCCAGCTCCCTAAGCAGCTCATATGGCATGGCTTCCAGACCTCCCACCATTTTGGTCACCCTTCTCTGGACACGGTCCAGCTTGTCCATGTCCTTCTTGAATTGTGGTGCCCAGACTGGACACAATATTCCAGGTGATGTCTGACTAAAGCAGAATAGAGTGGAACTATTACTTTCCTTGATCTATACACTATGCTCCTATTGATGCAGCCTAGAATCACATTAGCTTTTTTAGCTGCCATGTCACACTGCTGACTCATGTTCAATTTGTGGTCCATTAAGACATCTTGATCCCTTTCACACATACTGCCATCAAGCCAAGTGTTACCCATCCTATATCTGTGCTTTTCATTTTTACTGCCAAAGTGTAGCATCCTACATTTCTCCCTGTTGAAATTCATTTTGTTAGTTTTGGCCCAGCTTTCTAATGTGTTAAGGTCATTTTGGATTCTGATCCTGTCCTCTTGCATATTAGCTACCCCTCCTAATTTGGTATCATCTGCAAACTTGATAAATATGTCCTCTATTCCCTCATCCAAGTCATTGATAAAAACGTTGAATAGCACTTGACCCAGGACAGAACCCTGTGGCACCCCACTAGTCACTTCTCTCCAGGATGAAGAGGATCCATTGGTGACTACCCTTTGGATTCAGCCCATCAACCAATTACAAATCCACCTAACAGTCACATTGTCTAGGTCACATGTTACTTACTTTTTTGCAAGAATATCATGGGGACTTTATCAAAGGTCTTAGTGAAATCAAGAAAGCAATATCTCATCAATTCAGGTGATTCAGTTGTTAGCCCCATGGATTGTAATTCAAAATTCAGTTGATATACTTGAAAAGAAAGGTTCCAGTGGCACTGGCAAGTTATCCCCATCCCCATATATTTATCACGTGCCCTGTCTCTAGAGTAACACATATTGTGGAACATGATAGCATTGCATTGTGATTATCAGAAGCACATTGGCTATAGTTAGCTGGGATGGGGAAAGATAAAAGGTTGATGTAACACCATGCAGGAAATGCCTTCCAAGGGTAACAGAATACAAGGCGAAAGCTTACCACCAGCACCATCCTTTGAGATCCCTAAACACAATTATTCTTTAAAATGCTATAAATAAATATGACACATACACACCTGGTATGGACCTGCCTTATACCAAGTCATATCCGTGTATCCTAGCTTTATCTTGTCAAAGGTCTTTCCCATCACCTAATTCCAGAATACCAGAAAAATTTTGTCTGTAAAGTATGTATATGTTCTACAAATGAGTCAGGGCACCCCAGTCCCAAGTGATTACCAAAACCAAACCAAAACACAGACAGACAGGATGCATCATTTCCTTCCTTCCTTCCTTCCTTCCTTCCTTCCTTCCTTCCTTTCTCTTTTTTTTCCTGAACAAACAATAAAGGGTTGATTTATTAAAGGGATAAAGATGTAACATTAACTTTGGCAATCTTGTGCTTATAACGTTTCACTATAGGGTTAAACTGTCACTTTACAGCAACCAATCTTTTTTTCCCAATTATTTTTGTTAAAAGCATTTGCATAAACAAATTCAAGATTTTATAAAAACTATGATTCCTTTAAAGCCTAAAGTGTTTCTTTTGGGAATGATAGATGAAGAACTAGGGGGGGAAAAGTGGAAAATTATTTTTTTATATATGTTAGCAGCCGTTAAATATATGCTATATGTTAGCATTGTTAAAAGGATGTGTCATTTCACAGCTTGAAAATAAGTAATCTTGACTTTCAACATGGAGCATAATCCTTCCAAAATGCTTTGTGTTGAACACATTACTAAGATTCTGAAATACTGAATTACCTCATTTTGTTTCTGAAGCAGAATAATAAGAAAAATCCATTCTATATTTTCCTCTAGTAGTATCACTTTTTTTTTCTTGGTACCATTTATCAGATATTTAGGCAGTACTTAAAACCAGGGCTGATTTAAAAGGTAAAGGGGTCACTTTTCAATCATGGTTCAGGGTTACATTCATGACTCACACAGATTTCATACTATTTTCTATTTCCATGCTGATACTGCTAAAATCTGCGAACTAAATAGCAAATCCATTTTCTTCATGCTGTTATTATAATCTATGCATTTCAGTACTAGGAATACGGCAATGGAACAAACACTCTAATAAGAGATATTAATAGAATTGAAAAATCCAAACAAAATGGTATTATGGGTGAATCCAGTCTTTTCAAAAATCTCAGATTTGGTGGGAGTTAGTTATTGTTATTTTTTTCTGATATCCATATGATTTTTGTTTCTCATTCCAGTGTTTTTCCTGTAAATTTCTGGTACTACCCACAAGCACTGCAGAGTGTTTTGGGTTCTTTCATGTCCCCAGAGTTTCTGATACAAAGTGGTGTAAATATCATATTTTCTCAATTTGTCCCATGTATTTTGTGGCAGTGCTTTTGATGATGTTTTGATTGGAGGTGTGACCTTTTCCATGGTGATTTTTTCCCAAACTACTGTACCAACCCTTTTGTACAATCTGTTTTAGATTGTTAGCCGAGAGCAAGAAGGAGTCTCAGTATTGATGTTTGTAAGCTGCTCTGTGAGATTTTTTTTGGGGGGGGGGGTGAAGAGAGAGCAAGAAATACTTTGAGTGGGAAAAAAATAGGCATTTATCATAGAATCATAGAATTGCAGAGTTGGAAGAGACCATGAGGGCCATCCAGTCCAAGCCCCTGCCATGCAGGAAATCTTGATCAAAGCATCCCTGACAGATGGCAATCCAGCCTCTGTTTAAAGACCTCCAAGGAAGGAGACCCCACCATGCTCCGAGGGAGTGTGTTCCACTGCCGAAAAGCTCTGACTTAGTTTGAGAAGGTTGGGAAAAGTTTGAGAAGGTTGGGACTTTGTTTGAGAAGGTTGGGAAAAGAGGTGAAAGGAAATGATTGGATTCATTCACTTGACAGATAGCACAGAGCTTGAGCTAATGAACCTATAGGTTAGGCCTTAGCCCTGTTTAAAGACCTCCAAGGAAGGAGACCCCACCATGCTCTGAGGGAGTGTGTTCCACTGCCGAACAGCTCTTACTGTCAAAAAGTTCCTCCTAATGTTGAGGTGGAATCGCTGTTCCTGGAGCTTGCATCCATTGCTCCGTGTTCCAGTCTCTGGAGCAGCAGAAAATAAGCCTGCTCCATCCTCAACGTGACACCCCTTCAAATACTTAAACAGGGCTATCATATTGCCTCTTAACCATCTTTTTTCCAGGCTAAACATACCCAGCTCCCTAAGTCTCTCCTCATAAGGCATGGTTTCCAGACCTTTCACCATTTTAGTCGCCCTTCTTTGGACACACTCCAATTTGTCCATATCCTTTTTGAATGGAATTCTCTTATTAGAGTGGTGCCCAAAACTGGACACAGTATTCTAGGTGAGGTCTGACCAAGGCAGAACAGAGTGGCACTGTTACTTCCCTTGATCTAGACACTATACTTCTATTGATGCAGCCCAAAATCGCATTGGCCTTTTTAGCTGCCGCATCACACTGTTGACTAATGTTCAACTTGTGGTCTACTAGGACTCCTAGATCCCTTTCGCATGTAGTCTCATTCAGCCAGTTCTCCCCCATCCTATATCTATGCATTTCATTTGCCCTAAGTGCAGTACCTTACATTTCTCCGTATTGAATTTCATTTTGTTAGCTTTGGCCCAGCTCTCCAGCCTATCCAGGTCATCTTGAATTTTGATCCTGTCCTCCAGGGTATTATCTACTCCTCCTAATTTGGTGTCATCTGCAAATTTGGTAAGTATGCCCCTAATTCCCTCATCCAAGTCATTGATAAAGATGTTGAATAGCACTGGGCCCAGGACAGAATCCTGTGGCCCCCCACTGGTCAAATCTTTCCAAGAGGAAGAGGAGCCACTGCTGAGCACCCTTTGGGTTTGGCTGGTCAACCAATTACAAATCCATTTAACAGTTAACTTGTCTAGCCCATATTTTACAAGCTTGTTTGCAAGAATGTCCTGGGGAACCTTGTCAAAGGCCTTACTGATATCAAGGTATGCGATATCCACAGCGTTCCCTCCATCTACTAAGCTGGTAATTTTATCAAAAAAAGAGTTCAGATTAGTCTGGCATGATTTGTGTCTCTGAAACCCATGTTGACTTTTTGTGATTATGGCATTGCCTTCTAAATGTTCACAGACTCTCTGTTTAATTATCTGCTCTAGAATCTTCCCTGGTATTGATGTCAGACTAACTGAACGATAATTGTTGGAATCCTCTTTTTTCCCCTTTTTGAAGATGGGGACAACGTTTGCCCTCCTCCAGTCTGCTGGGACTTCTCCTGTTCTCCCGGAGTTCTCAAAGATTATTGCCAATGGCTCTGAGATTATATTTGCCAGCTCTTTTAATACTCTTGGATGTAGTTCATTTGGTCCTGGAGATTTAAATTCATTTAGTTTAAGAAGGTATTCCTGTACTACCTCTTTGCTTATTCTGTGCTGGATTTCCCCTTTTGTGTCTTCTGTTCCTTTATTCTCAGGTTGGTCACCCTTTTTCTTTTCTGAAAACACTGAGGCAAAGAAGGTCCTTGCATGAAATGCACGATAAATTTTTCTGGAATTAATGGTGATGATATTAACAACAAAAACAATCTATTCATACAGTCCAGAAATCCATCAAAGAATGAAGAAGATGTACATTAATACATCAAACTAGGTTGGCACCTATATATACAAAAATCAATAAAATTAGGATACTTATTGGTAGACTTTTTGGAATTCAGGTCAACTTTTTACCTTTTCACTAGTCTTAATGACCACTGGTAAGAACTTAACAACTGATAAGGTGACATTAGGGTATCCATCCTCTAATAAGAATTTTACATACAACCTCTCAGAATGGCCAGGTAGATGGCATATCAAAGGAAAAATCAGTTTGTGAAATTGAAGGCTTTCATGGCCGGCATCCATAGATTTTCCTTGTTGTTGCTGTTTTCCCTGGGCTGCGAGTCTGTGTTCTGGAAGTTTATTTCTGATGTTTCACCTGCATCTGTGGCTGGCATCTTCAGAGAATGGTTGGGTAGGAGTGTGCGTGGGGTTTATATACAGTGAACCCCTATTGGGGAGGATATGTAAATTTATGTATTTGAGTAGGTAGTTTCTGAGTATAGACATGCAAGGAGGATTAGTGTCTGTTTGGCTAATGGTTGGCTAATGGTCTGTTGCCTGCAGGAAATCCCCCTGTCCCTGGGTGGGGTTTGTTTGCAAGTATTGTGTTTTGATTTTAGTGTTTTTCAGGACTGGCAACCAGATTTTGTTTGCTTTGAGGATTTCTTCTTTCCTGTTGAAGTTGTCCAGGTGTTTGTGGATTTCAATAGCTTCTCTGTACATTCTGACATGATAGTTGTTGGCCTGGTCCAGAATTTCTGTGTTTCTAAATAACATTTTGTGTCCAGGTTGGTTTATAACATGTTCTGCTACTGCTGATTTTTCTGGCTGGCCCAGACTGCAGTATCTCTCATGTTCCTTGATTCGTGTTTGCACACTGTGCTTAGTGGTCCATATGTAAACTTGTCCACAGCTGCATGGTATGCAGTAAACTTCTGCAGCTGTGACAGGGTCTCTTTTGTCCTTCAGTGAACATAGCATTTCTTGGATTTTCTTGGTTGGTTTGTAGATAGTTTGGAGGTTGTGTTTCCTCATCAGTTTCCCTGTTCTTTCTGTGACTCCTTTGATGGATGGTAAAAGTACCTTCCCTTTGGGTGGCTGTTCTTCTTCGTTCCTGTGTTTTTTTCTGGGTCTGACTGCTCTTGTGATGTCTGATCTGGCGTAACCATTAGCCTGTAGAGCCCAGTTTAGGTGCTTCAGTTCATCTTCCAGGTAGTGGGGTTCGCAGATCCTTTTTGTGCGGCCTACCAATGTTTTTGTTGTCCTTCTTTTTTGTCCTGGGTGATGATTAGAGTTCTTGTATAGTTGAAATCAGTTGTTTATGATTCTGCGAATGAAGGACACAGGATAGTCGAATATGAGACATGGTTTCTACTTCCTGTGGCCCACATGGACAGAGCCTTGATTCAAAAGGCAGACCGGCTTATCTGCCATACAGCATTGCTGAAGGAAAAAGGTTACATCTGGCCTTCATAAATAATATGTGATAGATTGGCACAGTCATGTTTTTTTTTTCTGTAATTAGCCAGAGAAAATGATCCTGGGTATTGTAAATGCAATTCACTAGGTGAACATGACAGAAAGGATTTAGCCCACAAATTGTAAAAAGTAATGTCCTGAAGTCTTTGTTTAACAATTTTTAAGGCTTTGTCATAACCCACCTTAAGGAGGAAGGAGGAAGATACATGTAGTGTCCACAGGACAAAGTAGACGGTATATGGCACCTCACCATTATTTCCTTAAGATTTAAACGTTGTTATCTTTCCTACCTTTCATGGAAAGCTGTCTCATATTGAATCAATCATTGTCCATTATCTGTAGTAGTATCTACTCTGTCTGACACTAACAGTCTTGTCCCATCAACTGCTCCCTGGTGCTTTCAGAGGGACATGCAATTACAGTTGTCCGTCCACATTTTCAGGTTAATCATTCACAGATTTGATTATTCATGGATTACTGTATTTGCCTCTGCCTCCGCTGCTGCCCTACACCACTTGTAACAGGGACTTTGATAGCACTGGTGTTGCTGGGAGGAAATAAAACTGGCAAGGTGGATGAGCCTGACTGTGTCTCTGTTTCCTGACATGCTTTCTTGGGTCAGGGAGGGAAAGTGATGGGATGGGGGAAGTGTGAGAATGGAGGGTGCATGTGTTGCCTCACTTGCTTCCTCACTCATGTGGGTTGACAGGGAGAAGAGGAAGTGACAGGAGAGTGCAAGGAGGGAGTGAGTGCATGTTCCCTCTCTCACTTGCATGGGCAGGTTGAGGGAAGGGGATGGGATGGGGGAGGATGAAAAGGGGGGGCATGTGCATTCCCTCACTTCCTTGATCATTTGCACTGATGGGTGGCAGATGAGGTAAGGAAGCATGAGGAGGAAGGGGGTGCACAGTCCCTCTCTGTCCAGGAAAGCAGCCACTTGCCAGCAAAAGTATCAACAGCTTAGAAGTTGATAAAACAATATCTGGGAAAGTGGCCAACTCTTAATAATAGCAAATCAGTTGAAACAAAGTCCTGATGAGAATTGTTAGAAGCAAACAGGGAGATGCAAAGAATAGTCCAGTAAACAGTCCAAAAAGTCAGAGGCTTACAGAAGTCAGCATAGGTCCAGAAGCAAGTCTGTATGTCAACAGGATCAAGCAACAGCATAGTCAGAATCAGTCCAAGGTCTAACAGGGATCAAGGGAACAGGAACAAGGAGTCAAAGATAACCAACACGAAGCTTTCACCAGGTTGATCAGTTGATCTCTGACAAAGGCTCCATAATTCCCCAAGGCCTGCATATATATATATATATATATATATATCAATCAGGGCTATCCCAGGTGCTCCTTAATGAGCCAGTTTTTCAGATAAAGTCTCATCAATCTCCTCCGGGCTTCCTTTTGGGATCTCTGTTGGCTAAAGGACAGTATGGGTAAGTCCATTTCCTCTTTCTCCTCCTGATCTGAGTTGGCAGGGCTCACTGCTGGGAGTGGTGCCAACCCACTAGGACCAGGCTCTTTCTCTGCTTCGGACTCCAGGTTGGCAGAGTTCCCTGCTGGCACAGGTAGATAAACCTGTGCTAGGGTCCTTAGGGCCATCCTCTGCCATGTCCTCCTCCTCAGACTCAATACCCTAATTAGGCTCACAGGGAATGACACTTGCTCACTCTTGTGGGCAGGTGGGGAGCACGGGGATGCAATAGGGGAGCACAGGGAGGGAGGCACACACATTTCCTTGCTTGCTTGCTCATGTGTGGACAGGTAGAGGAAAGGGGATGGTATGGGGGAGCACAAAGTGATAGGATGTGTACTTTCCCTCACTCACTCATGCAAGTGGGTAAGGGGGAAGAGAAGGGAATGGGATGGGATGGAGAAGTGCAAGGAGGGAGGGCATGCATGTTGCCTCACTTGTTTGCATGGGCAGGAAGGGATGGGATGGGGAACATGAGGAGTGGGGGTACACACGTTCCCTTGGTCACTCATGAAGATAAGCAGGGGGAGAGGATGGGATGGATGTCCTCTTTCTCCTTCCTCCTGCTCTATCCCATCCCCTTTTCCCCTCCCACCTGAGCAAGTGAGTGAGGGAACACATATGCAGCCAGGTGCAGCTACCTCACTAGTATACGTACTTTTGTGTGTGTGTTAAATAGGTGTGTGTGTGTGGGGGGGTAGAGACATTTGCAGGTTTTTCACTATCGTTGGGGACCTGCACCTCTAACCACTGTGAAATATGAGGGCCAACTGTAATTAAATAGAATTTTCTACATGCAAACCACTGAGCTAAAGTCTCCCTATTCTCTGCATGGGGTAGGAATGAAAATGATGCTTCTCTGGATCCCAAAGGTGGATCAGCCCTTAAAAAAATGGTAAATCTGTATTTAATAAGCTCATGCAAAACCGAAAAACTGAAAAATGCTTATTGCAAAGAGCAGTCAACAACAGTAAATTAAAATAGGACTCTTTTTGAGCATCATGCCAAGCATCATTCAGAATGCCAACAACACAACAGGTTTCAAGAAAATGACTCAGGCACATTCTAGTAGAATTCATCCCTCCAGGGCGTGTAGCCAAATATGTCAGACTTTGCCTTTGGTCCTTATTAATCAACGTCTCTCTAACTGCCATACTGCAAGAAACCACCGAACAGTGAGAATCACTCCATAATTGGGGATAGGTGATTGAAATACATATTGACTTTTAGAGTAATTTTAATATTGTGTTGTATAACTTTGTCCCCAAAGAAGAGATTTGTTATAGGAGTAGAAAATATTGAGGTTGGTACAGATGTACATGTAAACTTTTTTAAAAAATAGAAAAGCTTCATGTATATGCACTTTGTCTACATAAAAACTGAAGGATTCCTAGGGGTGGTCAAGAGATGTCAGTCAATTTGAGAGCTCAGTCAATTTGAGAGTAAATCCTATTGAGCACAGACAGACTAGCTCTAGAGTTCACCATCAAAAGAATCTTGGCTTAATGTGTAGTAGAGGAGTGGGATCACACTTGTACCCAGTCCCAGCCTCTGCTCATTATTAGCCTCCATGTGGTAAGCTTTCAGGTCTGTGGAAGAACCTAACTTGAGTACACCTTCAGTTCTGTAACTTTCACATAAGTTTGTAAACTTTCATTATGTGTTGATGGTAATGGTGATGATTTCCCCCCACCCCCTATTACTTTCATAGCTGCCATGGGAATGTGTTATACAGAGTATATCCATAACAGATTTTCTCTGAAAAAAATTCAAACAAACTAAACCTACCCCTTACATCTCTCTAAAGTAGTGGTTCCCAAACTCTGGTCCACCAGATGTTTTAGACTCCATCTCCCAGAATTTCTGATGGTTGGCTAAGTCAGGTAGGGCTTCTGGGAGTTGAAGTCCAAAACACCTGGAAGGCCAAAGTTTGGGAATTTGAGTCTCCTTTGACCAGCTCAGCCATGCAAGTGGAGAAGCATATTTGCTGGCCGTACCAGGAAAGAGGTTGGTAGGGATGATGTGTGGCACCTGAGCCACATACAGAAGAGTAAGAGGCAGAGCCAGAGACAATTTTGTCCTGCTGCCCCTCATCTCTTCCTCTTTGCTTTCAATTGACCCACCCTTCTGCCTCTGACATATTGTGTTTCTGGTTGCTTTGGGGCTTGTTAGGAATTTTTAACCCTTATTTTAAAGGGTTTTTCTTTGCCTCTTCCACACTGTGGTATATGGCATGGGTTGATTGGCTAGGGAGGTGTATTAAATAGGATGTCACATAACTGGAGGAAGGGGGAGATGTGATAGTTCAGTGAGCACCTATGGCACCAATTTTCCATGAAGGGGGTTCTATTGAACTGCCTCTTTAGATCATGTGACTGAGAAGATGGTGAAAGAGACTTACCTTGGGCCTGGCCCGAAGGATAGACCCTCACCTATTACTTGGCGGGAGGGACGTTTGGCTTGGCCTTCCAGATGTAGGCCTGCTGGAACCCAGCTTCTGGGTTACTCTCTGGGGCTCAGGTGTTTTGCCCAGGGGAAGCTGGGGAGGGAGTCTGGGGATAGACCTACTGCCACTGCTGCTCCCACACTAGGTTGCCTCCCCCTGTTGAATCTCTTGAGAAAGATGGTTAAATAGGTTAAATCAAATAAAGTTGCCCCTGTTTTCAACCCGTGCTTTGTGTCTGTTCTCATTATTTTCCGAGTCAGTCAGCAATCACTGCTCTAAAGGAAGCAGCTCAAAACTAGAGCATTTGCTTTGAAATTTAGGGATGTAATTCTTCCCTCAGTTTCTTCTTGAAGGAAGCAAAGAATAATTTTGAGCAATGTTCTTCCTGCTAAGAGAAAGTCTTTAAAAAAACTTAGTTTTTGAATGTGTTAGTTTTGCACAGAAAACAGCATTTTCTGCACAGGAAACATTTTGTTTTTGTTTTTTACATTTTGAATGTTTTTGAATATTCTACTCACTACTTGAATATTCAAAGCCCTAATTTGGTTTGGATAACTAAGCATTTGTCTGTGCTACATGTTCTTGCCACTTTGGAGAACATTTTCTGAGATAAAGAAAAGGCATGGATTTTAATCCCCAGAAAATTTATTGTGCCTCTGAAACAGTTTTTTCATTTTCATTTCTTTTAAAGCCATGCTTTGTAAGGTCATTGAGAATTTTTATCATCTTCCTTCTTTCAAAAGATATAACAGATAGGGAACAAGATTGGAATTGCACTTCCAAAGGTTAGCTGTGCAAGTATTCTTCAACCTTTCCTAAATGATATCCTCATCAGTACTGTATAGTCACTTGTGTCCAATCCCCTTGCATTCTTGCTAGCAACAACCTCTTTATCGTCTTAAATAAATTATATCAGCAAAGCTAGCATTTCATTTATCTGTCCTCCTTATGGATCATTGCTAGCCTTTTACATTTTAAAAAGAAGAACAGTCATTGTTTTCTAAGAATCCTTTGACACATGTTGAGATTTTCCTTTTATTTCTTTTTCCTTTGCACCTATACTGGTTTAGAGTGGTCAGGTATTTGCTTACCAACCATGGTCAGAGAATTATCCAGAGAATTGGGTTGAATAAACCTAGAACCTATTTAAACCTATTTAACCTAGAACCTATTTAAACCAAGTTGAACCTGAAAAGGTACAAGAGGGGGCAAGCAGTCTAGTGCAGGATTATCTGAGGTACGCGTCACTCCCTGACTTCCTCCTCAGCCTTCCCCTGGGTGAACATGTGACTGTTTGTAGATTTCCAAAATATATGAGAAATAGATTTTACTGAAGCTAAACAGAAAGGGACTCTCAGAGACAAAGTGTGTTCAGCTGAGCCAGCCTGGAAACATCCAAGTCTAAAATTTAAGGCAGCAGCTATTAGGAACACTAGGATGAGATGAGCTCATAGCTAGATCTGATGCACCTGTTAAAACGATTAGACAATTTCAGAGGTTTGTTTGAACCATAAGCCTTTGCATACCCGGTGTTGGTTATTCAGTCTATGGAGTTGTTGGTCACTAAAGGCAGATTGCTGATACTTACTATACTTGCTGATACAGTTGCTATGTGCTGTCATACTTAGTAAACTTCTTTTAACCAAGAAATTGTTAATCTGTTGAATCCTTGCTACAGCTGGAAGAAAGTAAGTGCCTTGCATCAAAGTGCTGGTGCTTGAATTCTGTACATGCACTGGAGGATTGTATGTCATAACCCCTGACAGAACCACCTGAGCCCTAAGGGTAACCATAACACCAAGTTTCTCCTCAGAGAGCCTACAGTGTTGTCCTATGGTATTGAACTCAATACACCCACTCATGAGCTCACTTGTGATGCCAAATTTACATTATTAATTGGGGGAATTATAATAGCTCAAATAAATGGCTGCAAAAGGTCGGGTAATGTACAAGTCCTTTGCACCTGTATACACTGGTACTAACTGCAGGAACTCCATGTTACAGTGAAATAAAATGTTTTTTTTAATTGAAAAATAACATGGAAGCCTCCACACACATTCATGCTCACAAGAGACATACAAGGCTAAGAAGGAGTATCAAGGCAGAAAGTTTGGATAGAAGAATAGAAAGTATGAGCAATGATTGCCAATCTTGAAGAGTAGAGTGTTGTGCAGCAGAGAAGACTCAGACTTGGAGCTGAGGATGGCACAGTGATCCAACAGAGTGACGGTGTCCAACTGTGGCACACATGTCACAAACAATAAAGGGGGCTAATATTTATACCCGGTTTCATATCCTGAAGGGGTGATTTTTACTTAGAACAAGGCTTAGATGGGTTTCCTACCATAAAACAAAGGAAACCACAACTCCGCTAATTGTCTTTAATGGCTGAGATATTATTGATAGGTTTATCACAATTTATGTATTGTGTGATGGGAAAGGTGCAAGGAGAGGCTTTTGGGGGATAATGGGAGTTCCAGTCACTTGTTTGTTTGTGATGGATGACTCATTGCCAATGAGTCGAAGGGAGATTAACACATGCCTTGGTGATGGCATTGTTTACAGGGGGTTTCACTTTATCCTGTCTTGGGTGTGTCTGTTGGTAGTTTTCCACAACGCCTTTGTTAGGTCCTGATGACCTCCACCTGACTCCACCTTTGGTCTGCCCTGGTCTGGGCAGACCTTGTGAAGTGTCTCATTATTGTCAATTATGAGACATGATAGGGAGGAGGTTTAAGGCATGGTAACAAAACTCAGCTTTCTTTAAGAGCAAATCAAGCAAACAATTTCTGGTGTTACAATTATAAAGGAAAGCTTTTAATTAACTGCAAAATTCTTACTGAAACATAGATAGAGATGTGAACATTTTCTCCACTCTGCTATTCTTCTTTAGGTTTGTACTGCACAGCATTCCACATCTTGTGAATTGTGGCTTAACTAAAAACATATCTGAAGTTTATTATGTAAAATAAGGAATCACGTGCATTGTTTTTTTTTCCACCCAGCTTTTCTAGGAACAAAATTTAGAGGAGTGTTTAAAGCTGCACATGTGGTCATTTAGTGTAAAACAATTATACCAGTTCCCACTGACAGGTGTTGGAGGTTGTGAACTAGAAACTATGCAACCCTCCCTAAAAAATTATTGCCATTAAACCATTGATTTTTGCAAATGCTTTCCAACCTCACTAGGCTAGGCCTATTATACTCATGAAGCATTTCACGTGTATAAATATTTGCAGACACAATTGGGCACACCATATGTTCTTTGAATCAAAAGCAATATATGAGTTCATCACTTTTAATAATGATAACAATTGCAGGATGGTGTCCAATACCAGAAACATAAGGCATCTGTTGTATTGCTGGCATTGGCCAGCCTGTTGGAATAGCAGTTGAGCATCACTGAAGCCACAATTTAGACTCAATATGCGACTTTTCTCTTTGTTGATGTTAGAACATAGGAAGACATTTTGTAAACAAAAATAGTTCAAGACATTAAAATGAACTCCGAACTAGTGATTGGCCTCTTTTTATAATGTGTCAGCACTGAGATAGTACACTGCTCCACTCTTGATAAGGCACTGTGTGCAAGATTGGCCCCAACATTAGGCAGAGTGAGATGACATACGCTCCAATATTTCACACATGAAAACCAGGACACTGGGGCCAAAAGGTGTGGTCAAGATGGCTAAAGTTAAAAATGAGGGGGGGAGGCTAGGTAGGAGGGGCTGCAACAGTTTGCTTTTGCTTGAGTCTACAGGGAAGGGTAAGATTCTGCCTCATCCTGTCTCAACTGAATTAATTGAGTACAAACTACTTTGGCTCTTTAAATTCAGTTTGCAGCAACTGAAATATGCTAAGGACCAAGGAGGAAAGTGTGGGGAGGAGGCGGGAGAGAAACAGGAACATTTTAAAAGCAGCTGGAAAGGTGGGATGACAAAGGATTAATTAGGCTTGTCCCTGCCAAATTGTGACAGTGGGAGGTTTGACATGATCACCTCAGATGGCAGAAGTTGGGAGATGGCAGCAAGAAGGAGGAGGAGGACAGAACCTGCTCTGTTTCCCTTAATCTAGGAGATAATCAGACAGGAATGCAAATGTGTTTCTGTCCCACAATCTCCAATCCCATCCCTGTCCTGGCACAGTAACCCTCCCCATCAGACTTACCTTATGTTCTGTTGAAAGGCATCCCAGGCATGAACAGAGTTCTAATGATGCTCCGATCACTTCCTGGACTGAAATCCCACCCATCTTGCAAGAAGACACAAGTGCAGGAAACTCAAAATTACAACGAAAAATACACACACAAAAGTTTTTTCAAGCACACAAACACACTTAAAAAATGACAAGTAACCCAGGGAGGTTCATAAAAGGAGAGTAGCCTACCTTGTTTTCATGATCCCACCCAGATGTGTTCTGGCAGGTCTGCCCATGGACCCTGGATTCATGGCAGGACGATGGTGTGAAGTTTCAAACACCCGCAAATACTGGCACAGAAACAGAATGGATGATCTATTGATGGCTCAGCCCATCAATAAAAAGAAACACCAGAATATCAACAGTGGAACACAAAAGGACAACATCGTGTGATATTGGCATCCTTTTGCATTCTGCTGTCATTATTGTGGCACCATGTCAGCTGCATCTGATAATCTCCCTATCCTTCAGTAAAGGGGACTATAGAATTGCCACTTTTGAAGTCAATTCTTGAAGACAACTAAACTGTGAGCCTTGTCTCCTTTTGCCCATGGAATCTGAAAGGTGTCTGTGTAGGAAAAATAAAAATTGAGACAGGTAACAAAACAAACAAACAAACCCAAATGTGTATCTTCTTAATAGATCCAGTTGTTGTTGTTTTGTGTGTATAGCATACACATATAATTAAAGACCAGAGTCAGAATCTGGATGGTATTTCCAGTTTTTATGTGTGGTCATGAACACTGGCCAAAACAGGAGAATGGTGGAGACCCAGAAAGGATCTTGAAGGATCTATCCAGGTAGAGTGTTTGTTATCCTGTTGGAGTTACAGAGGAGAACACCAAAGTTAGAGGGGAGAAGGACATATGTGCATGTTTCTTGCTCCATGCAGTCTTACTTACATGCTGCTCTAACACCTCGATAGGCATACAGGTTTCTGCTTAATTGCATTAATAGGCCAATGCTTTAATATTTCATATCTGAAAGGATTTTATAATTCATAGACATGATGGTGGTCAAGTTGATTTATTCTGAACTTTCTTATTTTTCAATGGTGAGGAGGAAGAAAGATGAACAGTTTTGTTTCTGTGTCCCTGAGTCCAAACCGTCTGATAGCAGAACTTCATTTTTTTCTACTCCATTGATCCAATTTATTTTCATTCCTATCTGCACTAAATGGAGATGAATACATTAGTCACTTGAGAGAAGGTTGAAAATGATCTTTTATCACATGTTCAAAGCTGCCAGGTTTCGTACAGTACACAAAGAACAGAAAGCAAGAGATTGAAAATATCTGTACACTTAAAAAAAAAAAAAACCAGCCATTTCTTCCTGGAAAATAAAAACTAACCTATATGACTTGAGTTCAGAGATATATTTGAAATCACCTAATTTGATCATTTACACTTCAGTGCACAAATTCACCTCATTCAGGAATAAATAAAATATGAGATTCAGCTGAGTTGAAATCTGTCACTCCAGCTCGTTGCATTTTGATTTTTCAAACTTGTTCTTATTCATGCAGTTTTGTGAGTGTTGTTCATTAACTGAGGGCAGGAGCATTCATGCACTGGGACTTTTCCTCCCCAAAACAACTGAATTCTTTGCTAAGAAAACTCAAATGATGCATTGAGCATAAATTATGTAGCCCCAAACCTTTATGGGCAATTTTGACAGTAGCTCTGCACCCAGAGACCAGGATGTGAGGAAAAGCCATATAACCCTAGTGCATGCCTGCTTTCTCCAGTATCTGTCTCTGTGCTGAAGTGGAATAACAGTAAGAACAACAAGTGCTAATGATGTAAGTGCTTAAACCCAGTCAATGAGTGCTGCAATGTCTCATGTTGCTGGAACTGCAGTTAATGAAAAACCCAGGGCTTGTTTAGAGGGGCAATTTACCCTAGCTTCCCCCCTTCATGGAGCTCTGCAGTCCAAACAATGCAGGGTTCTTGCCTGGTTTAGCCACTGGACAGTCTTGACTATGCCCAAGGCAAAGAAGGGGGAAAGCCAGGATAAAGCCCTTTAAAATATTTTAATAAAACACCTGGGAAAATCCACATTATGCAGGAAAACCTGGAGAGCTCCAGATACAAGAGTCCATACCTGCACGCCAGACTCCATTGCCTGGCACCACTGCTGCCTCTGGAGTCACTCTGCAGCCAGGAAGGAAACCCCTAGTATGTGATCAAGGCTCCCTGCATGCTTTGATCACCTGCTGAGGACCTCTTTCTAGCTTCAAAAAGTGTGACACCCAACAGCGGAGGAGGTACTACCAGATGTGTGTGCATGTGGCAGCAAGTGTGCCGGTGTGCAGTCTCCAGTTCATCATAGTAGGTGGCTAGCTCTTGGGCCAGAATATGCCTGTGAGAAGGTGACATATTTTGGCAGGTCTAGACAAGCCCCAAGTCATATTACAAACCTGAAACCACACTTACTAGGAACTTGCCTTTGTTAAGTCATAGTGGGTTATATATGATGCTAAAATTCTATCACAAACTTAATAGTCATTTTCTGTGCAGGAAACAACTTTTTCTATATAGAATATTTCTGTGTAAAATACTATTTTTTGCACAAACTTTTTTTCCCTCTGCTTAAAATCTGTTTTCAGTGCAAATCAACCAAATGTGAATATTGCTCAGAATACGGTAAATCCAAATCTGCTGAGATTTTTTGTAAGCCAAGGATTCTTCTCATCAGGGTTTTTTGATACTCAAAAACATGCTCTTTGGTCATTTTTGGAATATTTTCAATTTCCCCCCATCTCTATTAACAAGTTTACAGAGTTCCTTTCATCAATGATTTCAGAACACTTGAGAGCATAATTAACAGTGACTACCTGTACATGTTTTAGAATTTCCTGTGCAGAAAATAGTATGCTGTTTCCTGAGCAAAAATATTGCATGCAATTTTTGAGAAGAACAGGTTTTGAAGTACAAATAGTCTTTGAAATCTGTGCAATTTTTGAAGACTTTCTTGCAGTGGGAAGACAATTGTTAAAATTCCTCATTTGTTTCCTTTGAGAAGAAAATTAGGGAAGAATTACGTCTATAGATGGAAATCGTGTAGCTTTCTAGATGTTAACTGAATGGTGACTTCTGGTGTTTCTCACGCTTGGCTTTACTAGCTAGTTCGGCAGTCTTAATATGAAAATAAAATAAACACAATTCCAAAACTATAAATCAGTTATTTAAAAATTGAATGAATCATAATTAAGACAGAACTGCAGACTGAATTTTCAGCAGCATCCTCAAAATACCCAAGGGTAAGGGATAGTAAAATATCCTTAAAAGACCCAGGATAATTAATCTGCCGTAGAGCTATCTGAGTAGGCTTCAGAAAATCTTCCCTGGGGAAATAGTTTCACAGCACTCTCTTATTCACTACTAACCACAGCTGTGACAGCAGGAGTTCCAAGAACAGCACTGACAGATGACCAGAGTCTGTTAATAGGATGATATCAAATAGGTGTGGATTCTTTTAAGTATAGGAGTCCTAACACAGGAATCCTATGCATGCCTATTCAGACATAAACCTCATTGAGATCAATAGGAGGAAATACTCCCAGCCATTTGGAAATAACAGTTTTGTGTAATCTAGGGTTGTCCAATGTTCCGTAGAATAAAGGGATGCTTGTTATTTGATGGCTGTAAAACTTTTCCTGTTACACAGGCTAAACAAGATGCCCAAAAGCCTATATTTGGGGGTGTGAGCCCTTCATAAAGAAAGAAATGTGTTCATCATGTTATTTATAACTCTGGATGTTAATTTTGCAAACACACACAGCTAAATTAATTGAAATCAATACTTTCATTTGGAATTTAGGTAGAACACGAACTTACTGATGGCTATTTCCTGCTTATCAACCCTGCATACCATGAATTTGCATTGGCCCTTATAGCTATTTTGAAAACCTGGCAACATTAGTGGCATCTTAAAGACTAAGGGCTCATCTACACCAGGCAGGGTATGCTGGCTTCCTGCTGGTATATCCTGTCTCTAGCTGGCCAGTCTTTCCCCAGTTACCTACAGAAAATGGACCAGAGTTGAAATAGAATGCCAGCCCATTGCTGAAGCCACAACTGCCACTATCATTTTCTCACTAACATGTAAGTCAGGCAGGGGTCCCACAATATCTGGCTGTAGGCCCCCTGCATGTGACCAGCCTTGGTCATATGCTACAGGAACCCTGCCTGGCTTCCAGGAGAGCCAGGGAGCTGGCGGCAGCAGCAGGAGGGAGTGGCATTCTGGGATGGGCGCTTGTGGATATGTGGAGCCCAATCCAGAAGAAACAGAGTAAATTGGGTATTATCTTAAAATGCAGCCAGTTTGCCCCCATTCCAGCCCTGTATCTGTCCTGGGGGTCATTTGGACTGTCTGGGGGCAGATCAGGATAAATGCCCTGCATCGTTTGCACTGCAGGGCTCTGAAACAGTGACAAGCCAGGGTAATTGGCCAGTGCTAACAAGCTTTATTTAGTGCAAATTTTCATTGAATAAGTGCATATAGCCAGTATGAGTGTGGTCTGCTGTGAAACATGGTTCATGAGAAATATTCCCCCCTCCCTTCCAATTTCTAGCAAGACTGGGGGTGATGAGAAAGAGGGTGTACCATAGAGTCATCTCTGCATGCATTCCTTCCCAGAAGAGTCACTGGAATGGGAGGTTTTAACATTTCAATCTTACTAGCACAGATGGAAATAGAGTGGGTGCATTGTGATGAAAAGTTTCCTAGTGCAAAGCCAGTTAAATTATTTTCTAATTATACTAAAACATCTAATCATTTTCTCTGAAGTAAATCACATCTAATTTTTCCCCCTGCAATACTCTTTGTTCCTTACCTGTGGATCAGTGTACTGCAGGGGAGGGGGGCACACCAAAACAACTTGGTGCTAGGAGGATTAGGATGACATGTACAAATTGTCCCATTGTGCTAAACATCCATTATGCTAACTTTCTTAGCTCATTTCTCCCAGAAGCTCCTACAGCTTCTAAACTTGTATAACCTTGGCATCTGATTATGTTTATCATCACCACATGCTTGGCCTTGGAACTAGTACCAGTCACCTGTTAAGAGGCATCTCTAACCCATTAGACATAAATATAGACAATCAGCTATTGAGATTATACATTATTAATCAGTTTGTTCTGACAAACAGATTAAACATGGGTGCTGCTACTCAGCAGACAACAGGTATTATCAATAGGGAATCTGTCTGTCTATTAAAAACAAAAAAACCAAAACAAAACAAAAAAAACACCTACAGCATTTGCCTGAGAGAGCAAACCAGAAGAGCTGGGAAGGTGCTGCACATCACTGGCCTGGGGTATAGTCACTGTTGTTCCCCTGGGCTCTCAACAGCTGTGAATATCTCTGTGGGGCTTGCTTTGGGTAGAGACTTTATTTAATATCTGTACATTTTACCTGCTTTCTATAAGTCTGCTATTCACTTCACCCACTGATGAGTTTATAGCCTCATTTGGTATTACAGTCAGAGGCATATTATGTGAATCACAGGTATACTATACCCACATTTAAGGCATTGGAATATGTCATCCACAGATGGTATATGCATTAGGAGTAAGATGCTTCCACCAACATTTATAGATTTGGGGTAAATGCTGTGAAAGCAAGAGATAGGAATGACATATAATATCTTGGTTGCATTTTTTTTTTTTTTAGTTTTCCTCCTTTTTGGCAATAAACTTCAAAAAGAAGATTGAAATCCCATCTCTTAAGAATCACAGGGGTTGTCTAGATGGTGAAAAAAAGATCCCTCATGGAATTCGAGGGAAATTCCTTTTGACCTAATAAAATCCCATGGTGATTTGCCATAGTCAGAAGGAGTGGGAGCAAAACCACAAAAACTACATGGGAAAAAAAAGACTTTGGGATGTCTCCTGAGTTTTTAATAAAATGTGGTGTGTGTGTGGTGTACCTGCTCATTAGGACAACTGAATCAGATGCATTCCCAGATAAGAGCGGAAGTGGATAGCTGATCAATCAGACATGTATGGGCCATGGACTTGCTAGCAATGAAGTGGCCAGAACTGCCATTTGTATGCTTTTTTGAAGTGCTGAGGTGACCGGATAGTTTTTTAAAGTATTTTTAGGTGGAAGGTCACACTTGCACACCTTAGATTTGCTATTTTTTAAAAAAAAAAATACTGTTCAGTGGTGGCAATTTATGGAGAATAAAAATGCAAGTAATTCACTTGCAGCCTCCATCTTGATTCACAGGCATGCCTCCATGTGAATATCAAATGCAGATAGCCTCTCATATCAGCGATCTTGCCAAAAAACTGCAAAGAAAGAGTGCTGCTTTGAGTTTGGGAAAATGTGCTTCAATATGCATGATATTGTCTTATTTAGACAAAACCACAGATTGTCCCCACACTGTTGTGTTTGAGATAAACTCCCCTCTTCCTGCAAGGAGAATAAATTCTGTGGTCTTTCAGACATGACCTCAGCCTATTCACAAACTTCCTGACAATCCCAGCACATTCACAAACCTCTGTTTTTCTCTTTGAATTTCAGCCACCAGAGATAGTGACCTTGTTGCTGTGTATGCACTCACTCATCTTCAAATGTGGAGTGAGAAGCAGTGTGTCAAGAATCTACACTTCATTTTGAGTTGGCTTTTTACTCCTTCTAACCTGAGGCAACCTGTTGAAGCTGAATTGCATTTAGGAGCTTTTATATCAAGATTTAAGCCAGAGTGTTTCGAACTAGAGATGTGTCTAGAGGCAACAAATGGAGATGGAATATAGAAAGGATCTAGAAGATGTTATGACTGAGGGAGAAAAATAAACCTCTCAGATCAGATTTTAAAAACCTGTTCCTGCTCCTCCAGCAGAAATCTCCAAATGCATTGTGTATTAGAAAATGCTTATCAACTCAGAAGAAAATACACCCAATCATTTATTGTTATTTGAATGTCACACCTGTTTCAACATCCCACACCCACCCTGACACACTCACATAAAAAAATGCCATCTTTATGGCTCATATGATGCCCATTCTTGAAGTGTTGATTAGCATAAGACCTGTTTTGGACCAAGGAAAAGACCTGCATAGCATACATATATGACTCCCATAAGAAGACAGTAAATTTTGTTACACTCAAAGAACCAATGATCATGGGCATATTTTATAAATCCCAAAGCAGGAGACAAACCAAGTCAACATAAAATCACATATCCTCCAATTGTTGTGATTTGGCTAGGATAACCCAATTAATCTAATCTCATCCTACTTTTTGGTTGCTTTTAAAATGCCCCATTTTCTCTCTCTCTTCCTCCCATTCCCCCCTTTTCCTCAGCTTACTTCAGTTGCTGCAAACTAAGGCCCCGTCTACACGATGGAAAAAAAAAAACTGTTTTGGGGGTAAAAAATTTGAAAAGGCAGCCGTTCGAATACATACGATCTGCCTACATGATTTTTTTACCCCTCCTAAACTCCATATGACCCCCTTTGCCCAGCTGGCTGGAGCAAGTGTTCCAAGTGGCAGTTTTAAATCTCCTGCCACTTTTATTAATTTAAAAAGCTCCCTGTGATGCAGACAGTCATTTTTCTATATTTACAACATGAAATATAAAAGAAGAATCATAAAAGTGTCAGTTTCATGGACTTTCCGGACTCTCGCTTAGCCAGGAATCCAACATGGTGGCTGCTCCCAATTCCTCTCTTTGCTAGCCCCACCCACTCTGCTCAGCCAGCCAGATTACACTGCCTATTCATATGTGTGCGAACGGGGGTGTACAAACAATCAAACAAGTGAATGATTGTACGTATTTTTTGCTGAGATCTGCTATTTCTCCCGAACTCCAAATTTAAGGACTTGACCGGGAATTTGATAGCCACCCTTCCAAAAGACACAAATGTATCCAAACAGCTGTATGTACACATTATCGATCTTTCGAGTGCCATACAGATTTTTTTCATTGTGTAGACGGGACCTAAGTTCAATCAACTCAGCAGGGAGGGAAGGAGAGGAAACAACAGAATCTTGCATTTCTCAGTAGGCTAAGGCAAAAGCAAAAAGCTGTAGCCTCTTCTAGCTTATCTGTTCCTCCGCAATAGTAACTTTTGCCATCTTGATTACACTCTAATGTTGTTTGACCACACATGTCCCCTTTTTTATCTGTGAAGTGTTGGAAGTTATGAAATCAGTATTATATAAAGCATTAAAAATGGAGTAACAGGCCACAATCCAACAGTGGCCAAGATGTAACTTTCACAACCTCTTTTAAATTGCAGAAAAAAAATGATTTTCTAAGTTCCTTGTGTCAAATCTTCCAGAGCTTGAGAACCATTTCCATAAAGGCCTTGTTTTGGGCTGCTGTCTTCGTTATTTGGCTGAAAGCAGTGCTGTCTGACCAATTTCTGTCTCCCTTCTTTCTCAGCAGATGGGAAAAGGCTCATATTGTGGGTTTCTCTATCTGAAAAACAGAATTACTCTCTTGCCTCAATGTTTTTCAGTAAATTTGCTGCATTGTAGGAGTCCAGGGCAGTGGCAAATTTCAGGAAAGACCAGGGGAAAGAACAGGAAATGTTGCCTGGACATTCCTAATGCAACAGAGATACCCTCTTCTGCTCATGATGCTACAGGTGACTGAGATTGTACTATATTAATATTTTGTAAGCTACTTTTTTTATAGCCTGGCAGGATCTAAAATAGCACTGTCCATGAGGCAGGGAGAGGCAATCTGTCCCAGGTTGGATATGCTGGGGTGCAGTACTGGCCACCTCCCAGCTATTCACTTAGTTGGAAGGCATTGATATTTGGGCCATATGGCTTGTCTTCCACCTCCTAAACAATACTGCTGCCAACAGGCACAGTGAAAGATGTTATCTTGTGACTAATATTAAGACTGACCTTTCCATTCAGTCAGCTTCTGTATGTAGAACTGGAGGTGTGTGTATTTTTATAGGGGGACATGTTCTTTGCCTTAGGAATTCTGTATATCTGGCCCTGTCTGTAAAGCAGGATATAAGTACAGGTCAGGTCTCATATCCATTTCTGGGGGAAAAAATGTCATCTAAGCATTTCTAGGTCTTCCAATACAATTCTATGTTCAACTTCCAGCACTAGTCTCACTGAAAATAATAGGATCCCCTATTATCTGTGGTTTCAAGTATCCATGGGTGGTCTTGGAATGTATCCCCCATGGATACAGGGATTGACCTGTACTCTAAGAAAGTGAAAGCAAACATGAGAACAAGCCCCAACTGTGTTTAAAAATGAGCCATCTTCTCACCATAAAATCTGTAAGAATAATAGAATAATATGGCTGAAATCCTGCATATGGAGACACAACATAAACCTGTACCCAAGCAGAACTCTGCTTTGTCTCCTCTGTCCCCTCCTGCAGGACTCACCTGGCTCCCAGGGCAGGTCATTTAGTGGTTGGTGGAGAGTAGGTGGCAGAGGAGAAGCATTTACCCATGTCCCTATAGCCAGATGCACAATGTCCTGTAAGACTTCATGAGTTCCTCCTGGTAGTCTTCCAGAGGGCCCTAATGATCATGTCACTGTTGTGCATTTGGCTATAGGGAAAAAGGACATTATCACATAAGGCTGTAATCATGTGATTACACTGGGATGGCACCATGAATGGGGTCCCATTTTCACATGGCATCATTGTCCTCCCATACTCAGTCCATGCTCCCCCCATTCATCAGGCACCACTTTTAACTGACAAAAGCCATCAATAGCCCCCAATATTGCTTTTTTTGTTTGAAATAATGTGAAATCATGTGCCGCTGTAATTGTGCAATTACAGTGTGAATGGGTGGTCCTCTTTCCCCCCTCCCCTTTCCCAACGAGAACACATACTTCAACTTCTAGGGAGAATGTGAAGAGGATCAACAGGACACTGTTTTAATGAACTGTGACCTTTCCTTGATATGTTTTTATGTTTGTAGGACTGTTTATTTGGGAAGTTCTTTCATTATGTATTTGTTTTTGGTGTGTTTAAGTGAAGTCACATCTTCTTGCAAGAACAGCCCAAATCTCACCCATGCAAAATCCAGGAAGTAAGTTTTTTTTTTCTTAAAGGCACATGTGCTGTGCAGCAAGAAGCAGTAATACTCTGTCATTAGATGACAATGCAAATACAAGTATTACTACAGCTTGAGCTGAAATCCCATTCTTAAACCACTAGTGGTGGATGTGTGATAATTACTGTAATAATGTCACTGTGTTTCTGCTTTCCTCAGTAGTGGAATTACAGCATTTGTAGACCTTTGTCTGATAAAGTCCATAGTTAGATACTTCCCTACCACCTCCATTCTTCACTGGCCATTAAATAGATGTGTCATCAACCATGCTTTAATTAGGTGACTTTCAAGGGAGTTGGGGGGTCACTGTGTATGGGAGGGGTGAATTTGTTATTCTGCAATGACCAAACAGGGACATAAACTGGTATGATGCCAGTGTGTGTTACAGGATATACTCTCAAAGAAGTATTGTGGGCATCCCAAAGAAATACATAAGCACAGATTTTAAGTATGAACCTTTAATGTTTAGGTTCAGGAAACTATTTGTCATCAAGGTTTTCTTCTACTGAAGTGAATGGGTTTCTGGCTTTCCAATCACGTTAAGCAAGAAAGAAGAGCTACAATATGCTATGAAGTGCCAAATCTTTGTTGGCATCCCTGAAACTAAATTAATGTGGCATGTAGCAGGCACTAGCGTGGCAGCCAAGGTTCTTTGATTACTGTATGGGTGAGGAGAATGTTCGGTGTTACTTCCCCTTCTCCTTTTGGAAGCACTTGCTATTCTGCTCCCGGGAATCCAAAGATGCAGAGAGACCACGGTGTCAAAGGCACAAAATGGAGGCTTATGTTTTGGCAGCATCACATGATGTGTGCTTTTAGTAAAAACAAAGAATCCTTGTTTCAAAAAACCCTTCTCCAGAAAGGCTCTTAATAATTACTGGATTTTAAAGCAATGTCTACATTTTATACCATTCCAAGAAATCTGTCAAAAAGTAAGAAAGACAAGGAAATAGGGGACTGGTTGATATTTGTATAGCAAACTCTAACTAACTTGAAAGGCAGGATTTTGTCTAATAATGATGTTGATTTTGAGAAACGATAGATTCTGGTTGTCATCAAGTTGATGAAACATTAATTAATCTTTCATGTTTCTTCAGTATGATCAAATCCTAAAATCAGGATGTCATGCATTAGTCACTTTCCTGGTGAAAAACATTTTTTTTTTGATGTACAACCTGTCTTACTCTAAAATAACTCTCAGTGTCTTCAATGGGATGTTAAGTGGAATCATCTAATGCCTACTTAATGGTAACTGGTTCAGTGGGGTCACTTTCAGGTAAATAGTCATGGTATTGCAGTCATACTCTCAGTTAGTGTATAAAGAAGTGCAGCCAAAATGTAGCCTTGCATTACACTTCAATACTGGATGAGGTGAACAATGTGAAGAGACTCTTGTCACATGCAGGATGAGGTAAACAGTATGATGCAACACACACACACACTCACACACACACACACAAGATATTTTCATTTACTAGTTTTATACAATATGTCTTGAATGTCACTGGAATTATTTGGATGGAGAAGCCTCCAAAGTCACTTTGGCATCTGCTTAGATGAAGTGTGATTAAAGTTTAGGGGAAAATATTCCACCCTTGTTCAGGCATTTGGATGATCATGGACATGGCTAAAATTGGGAAATGCATGGTAAGTGCCATCTCCCAATGTCTCTGAGAACTTGGAAGCAACCTAAATGTTAGCATGTTGTGCATGAAGCTCTCAAGAAGGTTCTGTAAGTGTGTTCAACTGAACATGGTTACAAAGTGCCCATGAGTAGGAACTGAACACACTCTGAGGTTCCAAACTCCTGGGACAGTTATAATTTGTTCAGCTAGGTGCTCATGAATGTTGAGAGGCAGGACATACATGCATGCTCATGGCCCTATCCCCAGTTTTGGCCTTATATTTAATTATTAAAATTCCATTGGTCTTATCTGAAGGTGTGTCCATTCCATGAAATTCCTTAGACCTTTCAAGTGGAGGCAACCCCTGATCACATTTTATTTTAGGTGAGAAGAATGTGGCAATTAAACTTCACTCTGCAGTAAATTAGCATCAGAGGATAAGAACAAGTTGTGATAGTAGTGGGGGGGGGGGGAAATCTCCAGATCATAGTGCTGTTTGGGCATTCTTAATATGGATGGACACTGCATGTGAGGAGGAAGGGCAGGGATGAGCAGGCCATTTCTGCTTCCTCTCACTTTTCAGGTGTTTTCTCAAAATTCTAAACTGTATGGAGAACTTCCACAGATAGAGAAGTTACTCCACTGCAGACAATCCCACTCAACATGAAGATGGTAATGGAGAATACAGAGGTACTGAGCACGTGTGTCCCTTACCATCCCTCTTCACATGTGGAGTTCACCCACAATAAGAATGCCTGAATATGAATCATGACATTGATGTGCCCAATCAAGACTGTTTTTAACAGTGGGTGAGGATCTTTAAAAAACAGAATAATGAGCAAACAGATGAAGGCATGGCCCCAGAATAGGCTGGGCTTGGGGGGGTGGCTGAGCCTTCCCCAAAAATGATCAGTTAAAGTTGGACCACCAACACTCCTATGTAGTTAAGCATCATCGGGAATTATAAATCAGAAATGTAGGAAACAGTCAAGAACACGTGTCGTGAGTGTGTTTTTGAAAGGGTGGGCAGCATAAGAGGTATAGCCCAACAAGAGTTGGATCATATTGTTCATCTCATTCTGTATTGCAGTGTAATAATGCAGGGCAACATTTTGGCTACATTTCCCAAGAATAACGAAGTCTGAAGATTACATGTAGACTTTGTTATTCCTGGGAAAGCTCAAGTGCAACAGCACTTTCTCCCAATATATGGGGGTTGGGGGAGAGAACTGTTGTATGCACACTTTCTTGGGAGTGAATAGTACTGAACACACAGAAGAGATGTGATTGAATGATGATTTTGGATGGGAAAATGATAATTTGGACGGATGTTTGTGCCCTCAGGCACTATGATAACTGCTTTGATGGACTGACTGGAGATTCCAGATCAGAGAAGGAAATAGACTTTGCTGCCCTTGGTGGTCCTAGAACACATCTATACTCTTTAGGTTCCACTCCCTCATGAGTGAAGGATCTAATCTATCCCATCAACGGTGCAGGAATTCAATGCTAAAGTATCCTTAACAGGTAGCCACCCAATCTCTAAAACAAGTTTTTCAACCAGGGTTCCTTGGAACCTTAGGGTTCCATAAGCAGTTGCTAGGTCTTCCACAAGATATTGAGATTGAAAAAGAATAGCTGTAGATATAATAATTTTTAGGCAGGGGTTCCATGAGACCTTAACATTGTTTCAAGGGTTCTGCCAGGGTACAAAGGTTGAAAAAGGCTGCTCTAAAAAATTCCTCACTTTCCAAGGCAGTCCTCTGAATAGCCTTGTTGTACATGATATAGGCAGAAGACAACCATATTTTAGATTCATGTGCTATGCATAAGACATTAGTCTCTTTAAAATTCATTTTTTCTGTAATCATAATCTCTGGCTTTTCTTCGCAAACGAAGATTCAGGAAGGACTCATCCCGCACTTTCTGCAAGCGCGCTGATGACTAAAAAAGCCAATCCGAGATAAACAAGTCCGGTTGCAAAAAGCCATTCAGGATGCTGCCGAACAAGACTGTCATCTCCCGGGTCAGCCTCGAGCGACCAATGTCCTGAACTGCCTGCATGCAGGGTTGGGGCTGAGGCTTCCAGTGCATCTTTACACCTGCTAGTTTCGTCCCTCGCCAGTCACTACAGGGCTTTTTTGGAACTGGATTTGTCCTTTGAGCCTGTGCAATGGATTTTTCTGGTGGAGCGCAGCGTGCACAGAACTGGCCGAATCTCTGGAATCATAATAACAGCATGATTAACCAACGCAGAAAGGGTGTTTAGCTGGGATAAACACCAAAGAGCAAAACAAAGGGATTGTGGGTACCCCTTGAATAGTACAAAGGAATCTAAATATAGGGGTTCCCCTTTCCCCTATTTTTGTAGACCTGTTTACATGTAGTCATTTGCTTTTAGTTAGGATGTGTAAATTTCTCCGAGAAAGAAGGCCATCTTATGCAGGCAGCTGTTTGCCTAGAATGGGAAGATGCCCTCACTCCTCCCAAAACTGTGTTTCTGCATAAACTATAGTTCCTATATTTTTGATTTTCCAATTTAGTTCTAAGAGTTGTTTTAAATCCTCACTTTTTTTTAAAAAAAAATCCACCTTTGCATTGATTTAAGAAAATAAGATCAACTATGCTGGCTTATATAGAAGTAAAGCCTGAGAGTAGCACATCCTACCTTGCCTCATCACACAATGTCAGTGTACTTCAGCTGTTCTCCTGGGAGATGGTGGTAAAAGAGAGTCTTTTTGCTATTGGGTTTTTCCAGTTAGCAAAAAGACTCACGTTTACCATGGGACCGGAATGGAAGCCCACAGTAGTCACCTAAAAAAGTAAGGCAGGACACGTTGTTCTCAGGCTTTAAAGCCACTTCCCTTCCCTCATGTGATAAGGTGCTAAGGTACTATCTAGTGCCAAATTTAGTTCACACAATGGCCAGCCAGTTGCCTCTGGCCAGCCCACCAGCATAACATGAGTGCAACTGTATGTTCCATCATGTGCTCTCCAGGCGATGATACACAGCTGCATTCTTTCTTTGATACTGGATACTGAATCTCCCACCATTTGGTTACAGTTGATTATTTTGTGTTCTAGGATTATGAGAGATGCATAATTTTATTTTATGCATCTCTATCATGTCTCCCCTTTCCTTGTCTTTTTCCTAAGCTAACCAGATCGAAATATTGCTATCTGTCCTCACAGGAAAATAGTTACAGTCCTTTGGTCATTTTTGTTGCCCCTTTTGGCACCTTTTCCATCTCTATAAGATCCACATGTGTTCACAGAACTCCAGATGTAGACACACCATGGACTTGTATAAAGGCAGTATACCAGCAGTTTTATTTTGGATCTGTTTTCTAATTATGGCCAACTTGTTCTCTTTTCTTCGTTGCAGTCTCACACATTTTCATAGGGATCCCAACTGTGCCTCAAGATCCCTTGATTATTTGGTGCCAACTCACATGCCATTTGCCACCCAAGTCAGGGAAATAAAGAGACCAGACACAAGACATGGGGTAAAATAAAGGGTCTTTATTTAACCCTACCTATTTAAATCTCTCTAAGATCTTCAGTGGGGGAAGGCAACCTAGTGAGGGAGCAGCTGAGGCTGTAGGTCTAACCGAGACCTTACCCCCCAGATTCCCTGAGCAAATACCTGAGCCCTCGAGAGCAACCCCAGAACTGGGGTTGCTCACAAGCCGGCCCGTGTTTGGAAGACCAACCCAAAAGTCCCCCACTCAAGCCCCATAGATTAGGGTGGGGGATTCTCCCTCGGGCGAGTCCCAAGGTGGGTCTCCTTCCCTTCCGCTAAGTCCCACAAATTTATTGGTCATTCCAGAGACCCTCCCTTCACCCAAATAGGTGCCAAGGTGCACACTGACATCTACGCCTCCCCCAATTTCAGGCCATGGAAAGGGTTAAGAGTCTGCTTAGTCTCTATTCCCCCACCAGCCTGTCCAATAGGTCCCTCAACCCCCTCCCTGAAGATCAGCCAAGAAAATTGCATTTCCCGCGTCTGAGAGGTGTACCCCTTCAGCAAAGTAGAGCTTGGGCCTCTCAAATACTATGGCTGGGTATGGGATATACCAACCCAAACCCTTGGCGAGAGTGTTTTTGATTTCCCTGTTGGCTCTACGCCAAGCTCTATCGAGCAATCTGGGATCTCCATCCCCTCTCCAAACTTGACGGGTAAGATGGCAGACCACATGATGGTAACCTCCGGCCACCTTGACCGGATTACCCACATGTCATTGATCGCCTGAAGGACAAGTGCCTTCCCTTTTAGCAAACCCAAATCATTTCCCCCAAGGTGTAGAATGAGAATGTCAGGAGGAGGCCCGTGGCGCTCATCAAACAACAATGGCAACAGGCTGTGGCAATGGAGGCCCCTCCTTCCCAACCATTCAACAATCAACTGGTCCCCAAGGGCGAGGTGAGGCTCAAAATGGCTCAATCGGGCCTGTCATGCTGCCCAGTAGACCATACTGTGGCTGCATATGATTGCCCTTCGTCTCACCAACACTGGCCTGGGACCTGAAAAACAAGGAAAGAGAACAAGATAATACTGTAATGGCTGAACATACTTGCGGTATGTGGAAGAACGCCAGCGGCTGATCTGGTGTATCGCCTAGGGTTGGAAGCCCAGCACCACCGCTGTGGATGCCACATCTATCCAGAATGAATGCATTCTGAAACGCCTACCTTTTAGGCCCAGCTTATCCAAGTTTTTGGCTGTTACTGTCCAGAAGTGAAACTTGGTTAAAGGAGAAAGATCGGCGTGAATAAACAGAGGCTCAGGTGACATCCCCCTTACTGCTATGTATTGTTTTAGGGCCCGCTGGATACAAGCAGATAGCCTACATTGAGAGCCCAATCCCCGCTGGTCGGTCTTAGAAAACCGCAACTTGAGCAAGACGTGTTGTTTCTATAATTCCACATCTCTGAACTCGAGGGCCCGATTCGAGTGGTCATTTCTTGACGCTAGTACCAGTTCACTGATATGCAACATGCCAAAAAATGCCACCAAAGCCGCTGCGTGAAAGAGTAGTCTTTCATAGGGTGATGCACAAATACCCAACCAGGTGGCAAAAAGACCTTGAAGAATATGTGGTGAGAGGGGAGCTCTAGTATCCTTCATCCTCCCCCTTTCTCTAACCCATCCCTCCAAGACCTTGTGTATTGTGAAGTCATTCGTGTTGTCTGCCAAACCCTATGACTTAAGCCAAAAGGCAATCCCTGAAAGCCTAGAGCGAATAGACTGTGGGGCTAGTACTCTGTGATATAAATGTACACTGAACCTTAACAACGGTGAAACTGGTACAGGCGAACCTTACTGCCAGCCGAGTTCTTGCCCAAAGAGGCTGAACTCATGAACTGCTCGCGTGTAGCTGCTCCTGGTGGAAGGTGCCAAGGACATACCCTAACGCCCTGATCACCTCGACCTCCCAATCATCCACAGGTGTGCGAGCATCGGCTTGCCTTCAGGCTTTGGGTCAGGAGCCAACTCTCTGAAGCACTCCATCTACATGTGGGAAAGAGTGTCAGCAATACCATTGTCAATGCCCGCCACATGCCGGGCCACAAACAAAATGTTGTGCTGTAAGCATTGCAGGGTAAAGGCCCATACGAGCTGCATGACCTGAGAAGATCTGGAGGTCAAGGAGTTTATGACGTGGACCATGGACATGTTGTCACACCAAAAGTGGACGGTCGAATTTGCGAGCTCAGCTGCCCATACGTTGACCGCCATTAGGACATGAAAGAATTCCAGGAATGTTAAGTCCCTGGAAATTTCTGAAATTATCCAATCTGAAGGCCAATTAGATGCACACCAATGGCCCTCAAAATAAACTCCAAATCCTATGGTGCCAGCAGCATCCAATGCGATTTGCAGAGCCCCTTGCAGTCTCCTTTCCTCCTGCCAAAATGAGACGCCATTAAACTGTTCCAGAAAAATCTTTCCATACTTGGAGATTGCTGCGTATTTCAGCAGTCACTCTAATCTTGTATTGGGGCAGAGAACAACCTCTAATGGCATCACACAAGCGGCCCTCCCGGAGCTATCACCTTACAGGAAAAGTTCACGTGTCCAATTAGAATGTGAAACTCCCATAAGCTAACTTTTCTATGGGACATAAAAGCCGCCACTCTCCTTGTTAGGTCAGAAACGTTGACTTCCATCAGGCAGCAAAGCTGATTTACCGTGTCAATTTCAATACCTAAATATGTGAGTTGCAAAGCAGGGCCCTTGGTTTTCTCTGGTGCTAAAGGAACACCTAATTCCTGCTCCAGCAGCTCAAAATGATGCAGCAAATAAGCGCATCGGCCCGAGCCCCCCTCCTATGAACAGGAAATCGTCCAGGTAGTGCACTATGCCCAACAAACCTGTCCTTGCTTTCAAAGCCCATTCGAGAAACTTACTAAATGTCTCAAAGACACGGAACATCCCATGGGCAAAGCACTGTCCATGTAATATTGGTCCTCAAAACAAAACCCCAACAGCTCAGCGTCCCTGGGGTGTACTGGCAAAAGGCGAAACACTGACTTAATATTGCATTTTGCCAATTCAGCCCCAGGGCCATGCCGCCGGACCTCTCTAATGGTGGCGTCAAAAGAAGTGTACCTAACTCTGCATAACTCAGCAGGAATAAAATCATTTACTGAATCACCCTTGGGATATGATAAATGGTGGATAAGTCTAAACTCCCCTGGCACCTTCTTAGGCACCACTCCCAAGGGGGAAACCCACAGATTAGGCACAGGTGGCTCCTTGAATGGTCCCACTACCCTGCCTTCTGAAACTTCCTTTTGGATCTTAGCCCTGACAATTGCTTCCATCCCCTTGATTGACTGTAAATTACTAGCCCTGTAAGCTCGCCTCGGTCCTTGGAATGGAATTCTAAACCCAACTTTAAAACCATTATATAAATAACTAGCTGCCCCTTTATTGGGGTAAAACTTAAGCCATTGGCTCAAAACTTCCAATTTAACTGGGCTGTGGCCCTTTTGGAGCTGTAGAAATGTTTCCTGGACCTTTGTCCCCCCCTTGGCTGCCCCTTGTGCCTCAAAACAGACTCCTCCCTCTACGGCAGCTGCAAAAGGAGTGGGAAGCCCTGCAGATAGAGCACTCATGGCTGTACCTGCAAGGCTTCCTGTTGCATACTTCTTGGGATGAAAAGTCCCAACACAGGAGCTTATGACCCTGGGCGACCCCGGGTGTTGCCCGCTGTGTGACTGTCGTGGGTCTCTTTTGGACGAGATGACCACAATGGGTTCTCTCTCCCTGGATTGGCTGGGCCGGGGTCATGATCTGCATCCACAACTGTGGGTGCATCATGTCCCATCACAGAGAAGGATAGATGGCGGCCTTCATATGGAAGGCCTCATCATATAACAGCCATGCCGGCCCGGCATAGTCCATATAGGCCCTGTGAATAATATCCACATATTGGAATAGTGCCGCTGCATGATGGGGTTGTGCCTTAACAATGACCCCTGCCAGGATTAGGAAACCTGATAACCAGTTAGACCAAGTGCGCTCCACTTTCCTCTTTTTAATCTTTTCCTTTTCTTTGTCATCCAATTCATCTTTGTCTTTCTTCTCCAGCTCTCAATAGAGCAAGGAGAAGAAATCCACATATTCCCCTTTTATAATTTTTTTCCCTTGTAGACTGCAGTAGGTGGTCACCCAAGGGCAGGGTCAAATCACCAAAGGGAATAGTGCCATATGCTACAGCGTCATAACTGGTGGCTGGCAAAGGCACCTGTGTTGGCTGGGCACCTGCTGTATTACCTAAAGATGGCACAGCTCCACATGGCGTCCATGTGGACCAATGCGGAGGTGGCCAGTTCAAGGGTGACTGTGGCATAGGCCACCCTAATTGTGCAACTGAACTGCTCCCCACCGCCTTCGCAGTGCTGCCCTGTGAGTGTGTAGGCAATCACCCCCAGGGCCACCAGGCACTGGGTGTAACTGATGTGTTGAAGTCAAATGACTCACCTATAGCTGCTGAAGGTCCACCTGTATCCACTGGCTGTTCTGGGTTTCCTGGAAATTCAGGCACCCCACTGCCCCCGCCATCATTGGATCCTGAGGCCCCTTCAGGCTGAATCCTCCTCTCCAGGGCATCTAAATGGGCAAGAATCGCATTAGCAACCTTACATCTTTTTCCTTGCCGACCTTCATTGGGGTTCACTGGAGTGCTAGGTGCGCCATGAACCTCCTAAAGTTTCCGAATTCTATCCAGGATAGCGGGCCATGGGATGTCGTCCTCGCTGTCACTGGATGACAGACACCTGTCCATGTTTCTCTGGAGGTTTAGATGGATGTTTTGGGGGCAGGGCCCTTGCCCTTACCACCCACTTTACCCTTCTTGTGGGCCATAGCTAATCCACAAAGTGGGTATCACTATTGATATATATTGATATTATTATTATTATTATTATTATCAATGCAATGTACCTGCGCTGTGATCATTGTGCTTGGCCAACCTGTCCCCTTAACTGCTAATATGTCTATAATATTATATTATGTATTATTATTATATTACTCATGTACAATAATAATATATAATATATAGGCCCATCAGGCCTACTGCTATACAGAGACCAGAGGTTGCTAGGCTGCCGGCCTGGCCCAATCGAGGCCCAATCAGTTAAGGCCCAGATGAAAAACAGGCCCAGCAGACTGCACTAGGCCACAGGGCCCTGTCACTAAGGCCTATGACTGTAATAGGCCCTGCAGGCTGCCTAGGACTGCAGGCCCAGCCTCCTGAGGTCCAGATCAAATTGAAAACCCGGGTTGCAAATTGAGGCCCGAATGGAATAAGGCCTGTAATAGGAAAGGCCACAAGGCTGAAAAGCCTGTTGCACCTAGGCTCAAAAAGAGGCCCAATGGGCGTCACTAAGCCATGCCACCTGGCCCAGGGGGCACCATGTGGCTTGGCCCTCCCAAATCTGGGGCCTGAGAAGGGGAAAGACTGGGCTGCCATCGCCCACCCAGTGAACCTAAATGCGGCCTCAGCAGTCGTACCACACTGCCCAAACTCCTACTAGGCCCGGGGCATGGCATTCCTGTGGCCGATGGGCCATGCCACCCAAAACTCCCCCCCTTGTGAACGACCTGGCCACTATGTGACCATTAAAGGCCAGATCCCTACACTCGCGTAAGAGTTAGGGAAGGATGCGGGGCCACTACTGGCTGTGACCTGTGGATGGATGGGGCCCCAAACCGCCCTAATAGGCCCGGTAGGCCTGTCGTGGATCGCGCATCTGCGTGTCCAAGGCCCACGGCGACTGGTGTGCCAGTCACCCCCTGTGAATCGCGCCAACCAGTGATGTGGAGCCCGGCCCTAGCCCCCGCTGGGTTCGACAAAGAACTCTTCGCACACCCTCCCCCTTGTACTCTCTGTCAGATGCTCTGCTCAATTTGAGTCAAAACGCAAGCTGTGCTCGTCCTCGGCAAGGTTTCTTTCCCTTCAGAAGTAAAGGCTCCCTCAATGAAAGCTCCTTCGATCTGGAAATGAAAGGGGGAGTGGGGAGGGCGGAGCAGCCTTAAGTAGGCCCTTAGCTCAGCCCTTCCCCCTTCCTGATATCAGCGCTGCCCACGCTCGATGTCGTGGGTGTGGTCTCCACCCCTCCCAGCTGGCAAATGCCAATCCCCCCTCCCACAGGCTGCGCCTGATGAGGAGGGATTGGGGTAGTGTATACGTGAAGTTGGGATTTTATTTTTGCCCTGTTATGAATCACTTTACACGTTTTCACTGGATTGCCATTTATCGTGTTAAAAAGCCCATTCTCCCAGTTTTGTAAGATCTTTTTTTTTAAAAAAAATCTCCCTACTCTAAATAATGCATTGTCATCAGTAAATATGGTGACCTTACCATATACCCCCTAACTCCAGTTGTTGTTATAGTTGATAATGTTAATTGCCAGTTTTTTAACATGATATATTCTGTGTTTTCATAGTTTGGTAAAAATGTACCTGCAAGTAAACAAAAATGAATAATGTTCTGCTTGACAGTGTTGACCCCTACATACACACACACACCCCTTAGGAACAGTTCTTTGGCCCTTGGCTGAAGGAAAAGCAGTGAGGAAACAGAGTCGGTATGGTGCAGTATAGTGCTTACTGTGGGGGTGGAAAAAACATTTGAAAATATTTGAAAAATGGTTAAAAAAACACATTTTTCCCCCCCAAATGTTGAGAAACCTAATGAGAAGAATCCTGGACTGACAAGAATTTTCACCATTCGGGATGTAAGCTGAGCAAAATTCCCACATAGATGTTTAGTACAGAAAACAGCATTTTCGTCATAGGAATCTAGTTTTTTGCATTGAAGCATTAAGTCCTATGCAGAAAACAACACTTTCTGCACAGAAAATGTTTAGACAGAATAAATTGAGGATTTATTCTGTCTAAATTCACACATGGCTCATTTGCAAAGAAAGCAACATTTTCTGCAGAGGAACTAATATGTTAACGTAGTAATATTGATTCCAGCACAGAAAATGCTGCTTTCTGTGGAAAACTACTATGTGCGAATTTTGTGTGTTCTGAATTTCAAATTGGCTTTGAAAACAGCATAGCTTTTGAAGACTTTCTCGAAGCTGGAAAAAAAATGTTGAAATTATTCATTTCTATCTTCAAGAAGAATTACTTCAAGAAGAATCCCTAGCTTACTGGAATTCTATGCTCACTAATCATGTCTCCCTTCTGTGTAATGGGACAGGTTTGTGTTTAAACATAGGCCTGCTACTAGAGTTGTCTCTGCAGTTAGGCAGAGTGAGGCCATTTCTTTAGGTTACAGGAGATGGGGACAGGATTGGGAGGGCCTTGGATATTCCTGCTCAACCCCTTAGGCATTTCGCTCTATTGGAAGACAGAACTATATGTGCACCATAGGCATAAGCTATGCCCTAAGCTAGGCTGTTGCCCTGATGTGCATTTGAGGTGGCTATCAAATCACTAGATTTGATTCAACTTCTGATTTAATCAGTTTCTCATTGTGGAATTAAGTGGGGCAGGATGGCAGTATCTTGTCCTTTGCCCCAGGCAGCAAAATGATTTAGGCCTACTCTGTCTTATACCATCATATCCAGTTTGACCCAGACAACTAGTGAGTGGAGGACATTTGAATGCCAACAGCATTTCTATGGATTTCATTACCAGAGCATATCTCTCTCTCTCTCTCTCTCTCTCTCTCTCTCTCTCTCACACACACACACACACACACCACTTATATTCTACCTGAATGGGCCTAGTTCTGATAAGGATGTTTTATTTCATTTTCCAATCAAAATTCTCAAAAATTAGCAAAATATGAATGTGAAAGAAAATGCAACTGACAAGATTTGTCTGTCCCTAGGTCATTAATCATCTCCGTTTACCTGATATCATACTTCTTCCTAAACCTCAGAATTGACCATTAGCTTTGCCTTTGCATAAAGAGGTAGTTTAAAATAAAAATAAGTATTGTTTGGGTCTCCCTGGTAACATGCAATGTTGAACTGGTGCTTCCCGCAGGCTGGCAGGCAGCTGATCTGTCAAAGATTTCAGCTTAGCACTTTCCTGTAGCTCTTCTCGCTCTTTGCTGCCTGTCAGTAGAGTATGCATAGTTAAAGAGGGAAGGAAAAATAAAAATATATCCATAGTTCCACTGAATAAGAGCCTTTCTTGTTTTATACGAGGCCCTAGGACATTATGGCTTGAAAAAAATTAAAAAGCAAGCTTGAGAAGCTGCAAAAGAAGAATGATGCCACCAAAACCCAATGAATAAAAATAGTATGTGGTACAATGGAGTCCACTGAAATCCTTGAGTGCCAGCTCAACTCTGTCTCCAAGGCAACTCTATAACTTAGAACAGGGTGGGCAGAAGTTAAGATATGGATCTACACTGATATATCTCTGTGTGAATAGCAGTAGCAGATTGTCAAGGGGTTCTTGCTAGTTTTTAAGAATAGCCTCAAGGAAAAGACTCTGTATTTTTCCTATACCAAATATTAAACTAGATATTAAGGAGAGTGAACATTCCTTACAATTAACATGTTGTCCTTTCCACTGTCATAATCCTTCAACAATCAGGAATGAAAAAAGTGTTCCTGTCCCACAATCTCCACTCCTGCCCCTGTCCTGTCCCTGTCACACCACAATCACCCTCCCCATCACACTTGCCTTCTCTTCCATGGAAAATGCATCCGAGGAGCGAACAGAGCTCCCTTCACTTCCTGCATCAAAATCCCATGGGTTCTCGTGAGAAGATGTGAGCATGGGAAATTCAAAAATAAAAATAAAAAGAACATAAAAAATGACAGAAAGCACAAAAACACACTTTAAAAGGTAGGAGTAATCTGGGGAGGGTCGTAAAAAGTGTGTCACTTACCTGGATGTCCCGATCTCACCCGGAATTATTTTGGCAGGGACCTCCCATTGATGCTGGGATCTCGCCAGCATAACAGGGCACCTTTTCACTCACATGAACATCCATGACAGAAACGGAACGGGGATCTATTGATGGCTTATCTGCAGAACTGGCAGAATGGGAGCAGAACGGGTGCATAATGAGGGGGGAACAACATAGTCTGAAAAGGGAGCCCTTTGCAATTTCCTGGCATTCATGTAACACCACTTTTAATGCATCTGATAATCTCCTCAGACTTGCAAATCAAGCCCTGGTTTACTTTCCAATGACAAAATAAAACACACCAAAAACAGAATAAGGAAAATAACATTGTGAATAGACTTGTGAATCACTCGGGGAAGCCCATCTACCACAAATGTGACAAAGTTATTGTCTAGTTGGACCCCAGGGTATTAGAAATCTCTGATCTGTAGAAACTCAGTTTATACCTGAATGTGAATGTGGTAGCAACCCATACTCTTCTGACCTGTACTGCTCATTCACAATCTCTTCATCAGTTGTCAGTGCCACCATCTTTGCTCTATCAAAGGCAGTGCCAGGCATGTAAAGCATCTGGTGCTGCTCAACACAGACAGAACCAATTGAACCCACATGCTTGACTCTGAGGGGTCCCTCTTCTGAGCCAGGTATTTGGGGCCTATTCAGTTCTGGAAAGCTGATCCTTTGGCCTGCAAGGCTACCTGGAGCACCACACACCTTCCTAGTGCACTTTGCTACCCTTTAGGCTCCACTGGCTGAAACAGGAGCATCACAATGCATAATGGGAGAGCCAGTTGTATGAAGCAGGACATCCTATGGGTGTCAACATATAATTGGCCTTATCCCCAAACTATCATTTTCTGTCTGGCTTTGGACCTCAGAATTCTGTAATAGTGTTCCCTCATCTGACAGAACTAGGCAGGAGGACATATTTTGCAGCCAGACATGATGGAGGCAAGACTGTTTCCAGTGTTGGGTTAGGCTTAGGCTATATAAGATCTTTGGGCCACTTTCAGGAATGCTTTAGTTGTGTATCCCTGCATGACCAGGGGGTGGATGATTCTAAGCCCATTCCTCCACTCATTTTGGCCTCTTTCTTCAATAGCTCCTTATCCATGCTTCCTGACCTGTGGAGGATTAACTGGTTGCCTTTTAGGGGTCTGAGGAAGATTTTTTTCCACCTTTGCCAAGTCAAGGGAGAAGGGAGGGTTTGTCTACTCTGCACAGAGTTGCCAGACTGGGTATTAGTTAATGGAGTCATCATGTTTAAATAGGCTAAGTTGGCCACTTCAGAGGGGATTTGTGGGGTCAGTGTTTATAAGGCTTTGGTAGACTCCCAGAGGAGCCATCTAAGGGAAACAGGCTGCTCCATAGGCAGGATATGGGTGGCATTATGCAGAGAACCCAAGCATCTACTCAAAGCTGTCAAGCCTAGAGTGGAGTTGCTAGTGCAATGTGCCCTCCCCACCTGTAAAGATGTGGGTGGGAGCTGGAGGGCAAGGTTGGAATTAGTTTCCTTCCCTGAACTCACTGGAATAGGTCTTCCTGGATGGTCAGGCATTAGGCCTGAAGAACTTGGGTAGGTTTTCCCACACATGGGTTTCCCTTTGCAGATCTGTTAAATTAATAAAGTGACTCTAGTTCAATCCTGTTATGGTTGTCTCACTTCTTTAAAAAATGGGGGGGGGTGGAACAGGACTCAAGCAACTAACTAGTCAGATTGATTTCAACACCAGGAAAGGTGCTATGACAGGTTAATAAACAATAATTATATGAGCACTTAGAAAGGCATGCTGTGATTGATTGCTAAGAGCCAGCATGGGTTTCTCAAAAACAAGTAATTCTGGACTAATCTCTCTCTCTCTCTCTCTCTCCCTCCCTCCCCCCGACATAGTTGCAAGATTGGTAGGTTGAGTTCATTAAGTCTTTTGACAACATCCCCCATGATATTCTTGCAGACAATCTGGTAACATGTGCCCTAGATAATGGTATTCTTAGATGAATTTGTAAGTGATTGGTCAACCACACTCAAAGGTTTGACACCAATGGTTCCTCTTTATGTTGAAGAAAAGGGGGGCTGATGGGCCTGAGCTGGAAGCCCTTTTTGCAGCCTGCCCAGCCCCCATGATGGCCAGTGGCTTCACGTGGCCATATGATAGCTGACATGGGGGCTGCCATATTGAGCGTCCTTCTCCCAGCCTGTCCTGTGGGTCAGGAGTGAGGCACAAAGGCTTGGCCAATTGGAGCAGGCCTCCTCTGCTCTGATTGGCTGACCCAGCAGGAAGGGGAGTGTCTTCTGGCTGGTACTTCCAGCGCAGCCGGATGATGAAGGCAGCTGCATGGGGGCTGTATATATAGCCAGCCCCGGCATCAGCAGTGCCAGTGGTTCATTGGGAGCTGAAGACCCTCCCTCCCTCTTTTTTTCCAGGGCATGTGGTTGGCATGTGGTGTACCTGTATTCTTCTCATGTCACAGCTTTCACAGATGGCTAGCATGGGACCTGATCTGGGGTAAGTGCCTGGGGGCAGGGTCTCCATCAAGTTCAAGGTCAAGGTAAAGTTCAAGTTCACAGAGACCCCCCATTTCCTTTGTTTCACAGGGGAGGGGAGAATTGTCAAGCAGGTGGAGCTTGGCCAGGATTCCTCCCCTCCATGCAATGAATCAGTAGCAACTGACAGTGGTCCATTGACCAATGGCAGGTTGGTTGATGAAGGGATCTGGACCCATGCAATTTGTGTCAACCATTTACAGCTATTACAAAAGTTGTGGCCTTTTATTGCCAAAGAAATAAACCTTACTATATCTTTCATATGTTATTCATTTATGTACTCAATATAATTTGTGAAGATATTTCCTATCTGTGTATTTGTTCATAAGGGAGGACAGGGGAAGGTCTGGGCTGGGTCCGCAAGTGACTGGTGTGGTGGGGTTCTGTCCTAGGTCTGGTGTTTTTCAATACCTTGATAAATAGTTTAATTCCATTTTAATGTTCATTTTTTGTAAGTTTTTAATTGTATTGTTCTTTTAAATTGTGAGCCACTTTGAGTCGCAATTTTGGGGAGAAAGCAGGATATAAATATATATAATAATGAATCATCATCACCATCATCATTGTCATCATCATCATCTTGGATTACAGAATAGCAGGGATGATTATTAAATTTGCAGACTGCACCAAATTAAGAGGGATAGCTAACTCCTCAGAGGACAAGATTAAGATTCAAAATGACTTTAGCAGATTGAGGAGCTAGGCCAAAACTAATAAAATGAATTTCAACAGGGAGAAATGTAAGGTGCTGCATTTAGGAAGGAAAAATGAAATGCACAAATATAGGATGGATGACACCGGGCTTGATAGCAGTAAGTTTCCCTAGATATGGTGGCTGCTTACACAAAAGGCAACTCCTTCCAGTCTTAATCAGCCATGGATGTCTTCTAGCTTTGGATCACTTTTGTGGAAAATTCCAGCAATTGTTGAAAGGGAAAGAGTGGAACTAGATAGTAAGCCAAACTGAGAAAGAGTAGACAAGTGTCTCTAATGTCATAGATTAAAATGATAGCTTTGCTATGGAAGGAAAGATTTAGAAGGATTGTTTATTTTGCTTCTAGCCATGTTTATTTTGCTTCTAGCCATCCTAAATAAAAAGCTGACCTCTAAACTTTTAAGCAGCACCAATCTGATGGTGAAATTCAAATCCATCTTGGTTCTGTTATCTAGCAGCAGTACAAAACATGAATTCCTTTTGCCCTTTCTAAAGGGAGATTTTCACACCTGGCCACTGCTAATTGCATCACCTTTGGCACTTTCTAAATTAAGGAAGCAGGGTGTAAGTTGGTGGTTAGTAACTGTAGTGGTGGATAACAACCATCACAAGTTGGCTGGCTGGGAAAGAATCAGAGTGGAAGTCTTGACATTATGTGTCTTGGGACCATAATCAAAGCTGGGTGTGGCCCCACAAAAGTACATAGGAAGGAACAGAAAGATTCCTTATAGTGAGTAAACTTCAGGATTGCCACACTGACTTAGAAGTGCCTCTCCATGGTTTCAGACAAGGAGACTTCCCAGACTTTCCTATAGGTGACAAGCATGGAAAGTGGGTTCTAGTGAATGTAAAACATGTGTTTTATTACTGAGCTAAGGTCCTTTCTTAGAGAAGAACTTTGCAAAAGAGAACTAGTGGTCAGAGTGCTAGGCTGGGACTTGACATACCTGCTTCTAATCCTCGCTGAGCTGTGGAAATCTCTAGATTAACCTCTTGAACCCACTATTCTCAGCCTGGCAAACTTCACAGAATACTTATAAAGTTGGGACAGCATATGGGTTGCCAGAGTGAAAACTGGAGAGCACTCCTGTACCTTTAATGGCTGTGTAGAGGAAAACAAAAAACAAAAATAAAAATACAATGTAGACTGATGACATTGTTGGAAGTGTTTCATCCTTCCAACAAGGGCCACATGGAAATATATATACCTGCCTCCCCACTGTTATCCTTATAACAACCTGGCAAGATATCCTAAGCCAAAGGACAGTGATGTGCAGACAGATGCCCAGTAGATTGCATGAGGATACCAAACAAGAATACTCAACTCAGCTCTCCTTGTCTAATGAGACCAAGAAATGATTGTGAAATGTGTGGCCCTCCTGACATTGTTGAAATGCAAGTTCTTCATCCCTGTCCCTTTACCATACTGGGTGTGGTAAGAGTGGGTGTCCAAAATCATTTGATGGGCCACCACTTCCCCACCTCTGGTTTAATCCAACTGTTCTTATCCTTGTTTCCAATGTCCCTATTTTTTGTCTCAACCACACCATGGTTTAGTTGAGTAGAGACATTCCATTCAGTGAACAAGGGCAGGAGTACATCTGTCATCAATTAAACAGTGGGAAGATATTGGGAATGTAGAAACAGGTTAGCCTGGACAAATGTGCATTAGAGTTCTTAAAGGTCCAGCCTTTTCCCTTGAATTTTGGAGTGTTAATAACTGAGCAGGAGATAGCTGAGACCTACTTCCAGCTCACAGCTTGACTGTAGTATAAATATACTTTTGATCATAAAATTCCATGAAGGCTGCCTAATTCCAAGCACCCTCCTCCACAGACTATCCAGATTGTTAAAATTTCTGAATATGCCTTCAGTTGCAGCTGTTGTATAACTGGATCTATTCTAAGACTCAATGTTCTGTCAAAAGTTCCTTGTTTCTGTTCTTTTTAAAACAGGAAATTGCCAAGATCACTTTATTAACTACTTCCAAAAGAACCTACTCATGAGACTCATTTCCTTGTCTCATGACCATTAGGATTACTAGGTGATGGGAGGATTGGGGGTCTTTTAAGCTGTAGCCCCCTGGGTGTTGAGCTCTCTTCCCAAAGGAATTTGTAATGCTATCTTCATCTGGTTTTGTTACCAGGTGAAAAGCTTTTAATCAGCTCACACCATCAGTACAGTTAGCTAACACACATTGGAAACTGCTTAATACAGTGTCAATGTGTAAATTGCTATTGCTTAAAACAATATGTAAGCCACTCTGATAGCCTTGTGGCTGAAGAGTGGGGTATGTATAAATAAAATAAAATAAAATAAAATAAAAATACATGGAGCAAGCAGACCTATTTGTCCAAACCAACCTATGCTCATATTATCAGTGTTTTCAGAAAAGGAAAAGGGGGACCAACATGAGGATAAAAGAACAGAGAACACAATAGGGGAAATCCAGAACAGAATAAGCAAAGAGGTAGTACAGGAATACCTTCTTAAACTAAATGAATTTAAATCTCCAGGACCTGATGAGCTACATCCAAGAGTATTAAAAGAGGTGGCAAATATAATATCAGAGCCATTGGCAATAATCTTTGAGAACTCCTGGAGAACAGGGGAAGTCCCAGCGGACTGGAGGAGGGCAAACATTGTCCCCATCTTCAAAAAGGGGAAAAAAGAGGATCCCAACAATTATCGTGCAGTTAGTCTGACATCAATACCAGGGAAGATTCTAGAGCAGATCATTAAACAGAGAGTCTATGAACATTTAAAAGGCAATGCCATGATCACAAAAAGTCAACATGGGTTTCAGAGAAACAAGTCATGCCAGACTAATCTGATCTCTTTTTTTTTATAAAATTACCAGCTTGGTAGATGAAGGGAATGCTGTGGATATTGTATACCTTGATTTCAGTAAGGCCTTTGACAAGGTTCCCCATGACATTCTTGCAAACAAGCTTGTAAAATGTGGGCTAGACAAGTTAACTCTTCAATGGATTTGTAATTGGTTGACCGACCGAACCCAAAGGGTGCTCAGCAGTGGCTCCTCTTCGTCTTGGAAAGATGTGACCAGTGGGATGCCACAAGGTTCTGTCCTGGGCCCAGTGCTATTCAACATCTTTATCAATGACTTGGATGAGGGAATTAGGGGCATACTTATCAAATTTGCAGATGACACCAAATTAGGAGGAGTAGCTAATACTCTAGAGGACAGGATCAAAATTCAAAATGACCTGGATAGACTGGAGAGCTGGGCCAAAGCTAACAAAATTAAATTCAATACGGAGAAATGTAAGGTACTGCACTTAGGGCGAAAAAATGAAATACATAGAGATAGGATGGGGGAGATCTGGCTGAATGAGACTACATGCAAAAGGGATCTAGGAGTCCTAGTAGACCACAAGTTGAACATGAGTCAACAGTGTGATGCGGCAGCTAAAAAGGCAAATGCGATTTTCGGCTGCATCAATAGAAGTATAGTGTCCAGATATTGGGAAGTAATAGTGCCACTCTATTCTGCCTTGGTTAGACCTCACCTAGAATACTGTGTCGAGTTCTGGACACCACAATTCAAAAAGGATATGGATAAATTGGAGCATGTCCAAAGAAGGGGGACTAAAATGGTGAAAGGTCTGGAAACCATGCCTTATGAGGAGAGACTTAGGGAGCTGGGAATGTTTAGCCTGGAAAAAAAATGGTTAAGAGGCTATATCATAGCCCTGTTTAAGTATTTGAAGGGGTGTCATGTAGAGGATGGAGCAGGCTTGTTTTCTGCTGCTCCAGAGACTGGAACACGGAGCAATGAATGCAAGCTCCAGGAACAGAGATTCCACCTCAACATTAGGAGGAACTTTTTGACAGTAAGAGCTGTTCAGCAGTGGAACATACTCCCTCGGTCTCCTTCCTTGGAGGTCTTTAAACAGAGGCTGGATGGTCATCTGTCAAGGATGCTTTGATCGTGATTTCCTGCATGGCAGGGGGTTGGACTGGATGGCCCTCGTGGTCTCTTCCAACTCTGCAATTCTATGATTCAATGATTCTATCCAAGTTATATTAACTGCTTGCTCCAGTTATTTGCTTGAATTATGTTGGTGTTTTTTGTTCTTAATCTGTGAGCAGTGCAATACACACTATTATGTACACAGTAGTGTACAATTGAGATAGCTGCTGTTGCTGTAAAGTGCAGCTAACCAATATTTAAAAGAGAAACAAAATGCACATGAATAAAGCAAATAATCTGGTGTATGACAAGATGTTGTAGAGCAAATACACACAAGGTATAGAAGTTAGAAAAATGAAAAGGAGGGATTCTGAAACAATATTTGGTTGAAAAGAAATGCATATGTCCCTAGTTTCAGCTATGGAACGTTGACACTTAACGTGCATCTACACAAGAGGTTGTAAATCTCAGTTTCTCCAAGTCTAGACAGACATCAAAAACAATGAAGCAGTTTTTCATCCTGTAGCTTTCAGACACTTGGGATTTTTTCTCTTTCTCAATGACAGAGAACTGTGCAGCTTATCTATGTGTACATTTTTGTTGGGTCACTTTTAACATAGAAAAGACCAATGTTTCACCATGAAAAGGCTGTATAAAATCATCAGTGTTTTGCAACAAATAGCCATGTGGTTTGATTTTGTCCAACTTTTTTCTTGTGCAACACTGATTCTTTTTTACATAGAAAACAACAATGTTCCATGACAAAAATGTTGTGCAAAATCAGCAATGTGGCACAATAAAACCACATGTGGCTGCCATTTCAGTCTGCCTCTCTTTCTTTTCCTGCTGCATAACATTTGGGTTGTGCAACTTTCAAACTTGTAAAGCTTTGACTGCAAAACTGCACATTTTCTCAAACTCTTGTGCAGTTCATGCGGTGCCAGGGGGAAAATGTTCCTGAAATTTGTGGGAACTTCTGACATGGCCTTTTTCTTCCCACCAAAGTTTCTCAAGGGGTCAGGAACTCCAAATTTGACCCCAGTTGGGAAATTAATGAATTTCCATTCCATCCTTAATCTATGCTACAGTTGTAGCAGTTTGATATCATATGAATTGTCACAGTAACTAAACTTTAACTTTAATCCTACAGAGTCCTGGGATTTAATGATCAACACATGAAAGAGCCAACACACAGAAGTTGGGTTGAAATATGGGCCATTTTATTCAATATCAGTCCTATTTATTTATTTATTTATTGAGGTATACGAACCATGGGGGGAGGCCCAATGTGGGGAAAACTGGAGCCGATGGTCCTCCCAGACACATCTCCCACCTTCCCTGGATGAACAAAAACCTGAGCCCTGAGGGAGAATCCCCAGGCACCATCTACTGGAAGACGAGGGACCAGGATGGAATTCCTCAAGCCACATTGACTTCTATCAAGGGTTCCATCCTAGTGCCAGCCTCAATGCCAGCCCATCTCCCTGCAACCCAATCGCATGGTGAGCAGGTGCAGTTTGATAAGCCCGTCCTTCAACCCTCAAAGGGGGTGCCATAGGTGAACGCCAATGAACCCCATCTCCCCCACTCCCTGCCAGTGACCACCTATTTATGACCTCACCCAGAGCCAATTATCCAAGTCCAAGTGACAGTATGGGCTAGGCAAAAATGCCATCCAGGAAAAGGGAGGTAAAAATTCCTAGGAAATATCCTGCATATGCTCAGAGACTCTCAAATTTTAGATTAAGAATTCTTCACTTTTAATTCCCTGACTGATCTTTGTACCTATCCACTTATTGCTGTACTTCCAGTGCATCATAAAAAGGAGGAAGGAAAGGGGAGGAAACAAAAAGAAAAAAAAATGTGGCAGTACCTTTAAGACTAAGGACATTTTCAGATGGCCCTTACCGCGCAAGCAGTCTCCGGAGCAGTAACGAGGCTGCTGCGTGGCAGGGGGTTCTTTTTGGACCACAATGTCCCTCTTCCATGACCATTCATGGCACGTACATGAAGCTTTGGAAGCAGCTACATCATATTTCAATCATGGGCAACTTCCCGTGCAACTCTCTTTGCAACACGGGCAACTCTCTTACTGTTTATGTTGTTGTTATGTGCTTTCAAGTCAATTTCAACTTATGTTCATCCAACTTATGTTTATCACAGGGTTTTCTCAGCAAGCTTTATTCAAAAGAGGTTTGCCATTGTCTTCTTAGGCTGAGAGAGTGTGACTTGTGCAAGGTAACCAAATGGCTTTCCATGGCAGAGAAGGGATTCAAACCCTGGTCTCTGAAAATCCTGGTCCAACAATGAAAACACTGTACTACACTGGCTCTCTTCTTTTACCAGACATCTACTGATACCTGGTATTAATGGAATAGCTGGAGCCTTTGTGTTCTGTATGTTTCCAGCTCTTTCTATGATCTCTTTCTCTATTTTTTTTAAATCAATCTCATATTGTGAGAAGTCTAATAGGAAGGTGGGATAAACTTTTTAAAAGTGCAACATTAAGTTTATTCAGTTTTATAAGCTGTTATATTTAGTTTTAAGTGTAAAAATTTGGTGTAGGTTATGGAAAAATCTCCATATGAAACACAGTGTTTTGATATCATGCTTTCTGAAATACTATTATTCTTGATTATTTGTGGTGCTTAATTGACTGTGGTGGCCCAGCCAACATGACTTTCTCTAGCACAGAAAAAAAAAAAGAATGTTATCTGTTACTTCAATCTGGAAATAGATTAGTTTGCTAAACCAAATGATTTTATTAATGGAAGCTGGAAACAACTGGGCAGAATATTTTTAAATAGTATGTGGTGGGGGGGGTGGTTGTGGGTGCATGTTTCTGTACGTTTTCACAACTTTTCATATCTGGTACCACTGAAACCTCAAAATTTGGAATCCAAATTGAATAATATAATAATTCAACAACATATTTTTTTTTTCTTCATGAAATGATCACTAAAAAGTGTTTACCATCTGGATGTTTACAGCCCAGGTCTATGCACCTTTACGAACAAGAAAGTTCCACTGTGTTTGATGAGTGCTCTTTGATAAAGTCTGCTGAGGATCTCAGTTTTAATAAGAGGAGGAAAATAAGAACCTGTTAAGGGAAAGGGAGGTCATTAGAAACAGTTCAAACAAGACTTTCTTTTCTAATAGTTGAAGATCCATGCAGCCTGATGAGTCTATAAGTCAGGAGAAAATCCCAACAAAGCTGAAAGGTCAGACTTAGAAGTAGAAGTGTACTAGTTTTCAGCTTCAGTGAACAAAAGCAAAGCATACTGTATGTCCTCACTCCAACTGTCTGATAACAAACTCGCCCAATTGTCCTTGGAGTAGTGATATGAATGGCATGCCTGATGTACTACTGTGGAATAGGCATAGAATACTTCACCAAGGGTTTATCTACATGGGGGGTGGGGGGGAATGGATTATCTCATGATAATGGCATCTCGCAGCAGCAGCGATATGTCGATGGTATTTCAGGCCCAGAAGCCCCCATAAGGTCGCATTCTGGATGGCAGCCACAGAAAACAAACAGTTTTAGCAGGTGTCTTCCCACCCTGAGAAAGTCTTGGAGAAACACAGTTTTCATAGGCTATTCACAATTTGGTTTATTCTGCACAAAATTTGCATGTGATAGTTTTGTCCAGACAATGGCACTTCTGGGCAGGAAAAAGCATTTTCTGTGAGTGAGGGGGGTTGAGCAATGGCTGCAGTCCTCTTTCATGGTGTACATTGTGTATACTTATCTACATAGCAGGGGTGCTAAGAAACCCTGTCGTGAATTGCAAAGATTTGTAATAGGACATAAACATGAGTGTTACAATGCACATCAGGCTCTATCAATGCACATCTGCACTCTCTAGCCAGTGTCCCAATGCACAATGGGATGGACACACAACAGGACAAATGTGCAACATTGTGCATTGGCCCCAAAGCTCATCAGTCACTTCACTGGCTCCCCTACATAGTAATGTAATAGCAGATCTTAACTGAATATATGGATGTTATGGAACTGCCCAATTCTACTCCCTACAGATGTAAATCTACTTATGCTGATGTAAATCCCCAACAATATTCCAGCCAATATTTCTATAGAAAAAGCTTTATCCTGTGCAGAAAAATTATGTTTTCTATGCAAATCAACCATGTGTGAATTTTACACAGAGTAAGTTCCCAATTATAGTATTTTTTGCACATGAAACAACTTTTTTCTGTGCAGGAAATAAACCCTTTTTGCCATTTTGGTCACCCTCCTCTGGACATATCAGTTCTGTGCCCAGAACTGGGCACTATATTCTAAGTGAGATCTGACCAAAGTAGAGTGGTATTATTACTTCCTTCAATCTAGACACTATATTCCTATTGATGCAGCCTAGAATCACATTGGCTTTTTTAGCTGCCATGTCACACTGTTTACTCATGTTCAGCTTGTGGTATAAGTAAGAGTCCTAGATACCTTTCACATGTACTGCTGTCAAGCCAGGTGTCACCTATCTTATATCTGTGCATTTCATTTCAATTTTTTTTTTCTGCCTAAGTGTAGTACCTTACATTTCTCACTATCGAATGCATTGTGTTAGTTTTGGCCCAGTTCTCTAACAGGTCATAATGAATTCCTGTTACTTTCAAGGAAAGAGTATTCAAAAATATTCAAAAATGGTAGAAAATATGTTTTTCAAGTGTTGAGAAATCTTGAGAAGAATCATGGAGTGACAAGAATCTTTGTAGTTCAAGACTCTGCAAAATTCACACATGGTTGTTTTTTATCAGAAATCAGAATTTTCTGCACACCATACAGCTTTTTCTGCATGGAAAATAATATTTCAATGCAGATATATTTATTCCTGAACAGAAAATGTTGTTTTCTACACAGAGAATGCTGTAATTTTGGATTTATTCTATACAAATTTGCAAATGGTGGATTTGCATAGCAAACTGCATTTTCTACACAGAAAATGATCTTTCCTTTGCAGAAAATCTGTTTTCTGTGTAAGACAAACATATGAAAATTTTGTGCAGTATTGCAAATAGCCTTCAAATGGTGAATAGCCTTCAAAAATGATGTGGTTTTTGAAGACTATCTCACAGCAGGAACAGAATTGCAAAAAGTGCTCATTATGACCTTTGAAAAGAAACGTAGAAGATTATCAGATGTGGCAAATACTGCATCGGAAGATCACAATGAGAACAGGAACAGGCAAGATTATCAGATGACAATAGAGATTTTCAGACTACACTGTTATAGTGTTATTATTCCACTTTAATTGCTCTGGCTTCCTGCTGTGGAATACTGGGGTTTGTAGTTTAGTGAGGCCTAAGAGCTCTCTGGCTGAGAGTTGCAAATGCCCCTCCCTAAACTGCAAATCCCAGGATTCAACAGGAGGCAGCCATAGCAAATATAGTGGAATAGTAACACCATAACACTGTTGTCTGAAAATCTAGAATGTCTTCCAGCATCCCAGGGGCATGGTGTAGCTGTGAGTAAGGCATCCTTTTTTATTTGAAGCTTGTCCCCATCAATAAGAAAGGGAAGCCTTATCTGCAGCAGTGTTGCACTCCCGGATCGGCAGAAGGACATGGTGTCTGATAATGTTGTCCTTCCTGTTCTCCTCCTGCTCTTCTGGTGTGGTTTGGAACACAGTTTTTTGCTGCATTCCACTGCGTCTGATCATCTCCCAAATAAAGAATGTCATTCCTAGTTACTAGTTACTGTGAAAAAGTAACTTATTGCTGTTACTCTCCACAATGCTGTGTAACCTGTTCTTCTGCCTCTTGGTTTTTGTGTTGTTGGGTTTTTTTTTTGGGGGGGGAGAGAACCTTAGACTTGATTAGAGAATAGCTTAAAGCTTGAAAAATTGTTGTCAAAATAGCCTTTGATATGTACTTTTACAGTAACCAGAAGTGTTACTCATACATCAGTAGAGTAAATTAATTCTTACTCATTACCTTACTTTTGGAATGTGCCTATGTTGCACTATTGTTACCCCAGAGCCCCAAGTAACTAAAATAACTACCTAAAAGGGTACATTAAAATTGGCAATTCCTGTCTCAGCAATTTCTCTCAAAACAGTCACATCGGTGTATGGTCTTTGATTGGAGAACTACATTAGTAGTGTAAAATCTGAAGGATTTTTGTATTACAGTTTGCATGTTAGCTGGGAAGTGTGAATTATGTCGATTCACATGAAAATGCAAAGCAAACCAAATTCCTACTCCTTGTTACTTGCTGACTCTTCTGACCAGCAGTCAGAAGCAGCATTAAAAGGGCTAAGGCCTAACCTATAGGTTCATTAGTTCAAGCTCTGTGCTATCTGTCAAGTGAATGAATCCAATCATTTCCTTTCACCTCTTTTCCCAACCTTCTCAAACTAAGTCCCAACCTTCTCAAACTTTTCCCAACCTTCTCAAACTAAGTCAGAGCTGTTCGGCAGTGGAACACACTCCCTCAGAGCATGGTGGGGTCTCCTTCCTTGGAGGTCTTTAAACAGAGGTTGGATGGCCATCTGTTGGGGATGCTTTGATCATGATTTCCTGCATGGCAGGGGGTTGGACTGGATGGCCCTCATGGTCTCTTCCAACTCTGCAATTCTATGATTCTAAGATTAATGTCTTCTATGCAGGCACACCTTCTTTGGAAATCCATTGCCCTAAATACCAACTTAGCAACAGAAATCTTTCCCATGCCAGATCCTTTGGGTGAGGGAGAATCCATCCACCTTTTTTTCATATGCAGTAATGGATACAGTTTCCTGATGTTATTGAACTACAACTCCCAGCAGCCCTTATCAACATTGCCAATCATGAAGAGTTGTAGTTCAGAAACACCTGGAGAACCATATGATTCTCACCCCTGCCTTTGAATGAAGGGTGGACAGATTTTTCAGTTTTACTCTCTCTGGCATTTAGGTACGTCAGATCTCAAGTTCTGAGGACATTATCAGATGCTCTAAAAAAACCCCCACGAAGGTCAGGAGGAGGACGCCACTGTCCTGCTTCTGGCTGTTGATACTGCATGCCCCATCCTCCTCCTGTCCTTCCTGTGTGCTTCCTCCATGCTGGAGAGATAAAAAAAGGTGCCACTTTTCATTGATGGAAGTTTCCATCAATAAAAAGTAGCACCTTTTCCGTTGTTCCAGCATGGAGGGAGAATGAACGAAGGATGAGGTGAGGTGTCATGCAGTATCGATAGTCTATAGTGGTACTGTGGTGTCATCCTTGTGACCTCCTGTGGGGCTTTTTTATATAAAATCTTTGTGTGTGTGTGTGTGTGTGTGTCTGATAAAGTCCTCACATCTGAGTCAAATTTTTGAAAACAACCTAGGGATATTCTAATGAAATGAATGAGGCTAGTGCCAATCCCTACTTAGACCACTGGGCCAAAAGTACTGGCTAAAACTGTAGCTCCATTAAACACTGGACATAGGCCATAACACTCAGGCATAATGTTAACATACATTGAAGAAAGCATCCTGTTTGGGAGTGGCTGGCTGGGTGGTGAGAATAATAACTCTATTAACATCATTCATTCTGTATAAAGTTGGCATCAGTCTGCTGTTTATTCCCCAAAGACAGATACATACTCTGGTCAAACCAACAGCTACATAAAAAACTGCTTGCTTAATTGTAGCCTTTTCCATACCTCCACATTTCTGTCATTCATGTTCTTTTTAATTTCTCCTGTACAGACATATTTTACAAGCATTTGCTACCTTTAAAAAATCCAGTGCATGAACAACAAGATACCTTCAAATAATGAGTGTTAAAATTAATTCAGAATCCCATTTTTCCTTTTCTACATCAAAACAACGTAAAAAAGGAATCCTACATGATAGCTCCCTTGCAGTTCTACCCCACTGGATATATAAATACAGTTGTCCCTTCACATTTGTGTATTTCACATTCACAGTTTTGCGTATTCACAGTTTGTAGCTGCTGCTCAACTAGCTCAAACTCGAAGACCCCATCCTCATCCTCATCCTCCCCTTCCTGCCAACAGGTATTGGCAGTCCTGTTGGTGGAAAAAGAGTCTACACTACTGTAGTGTAGTACATATGTTGGGGCAGGACTTAACTTATCCATGTTTTGTTGCTTTTTTTTTTTTCCACTTTCATGGTGGTGCTCCACCCCAAACCCCAGAAAATGTGAAAGGACAACTGTAGCCCTGGTGGTGCAGTGGTTAAATGCCAGTACTGCAAGCCACCACATCGTAAGTTCGATTCCAGCCGGCTCCAAGGTTCACTCAGCCTTCCATCCTTTCGTAGGTCGGTAAAATGAGTACCCAGCTTGTGGGGGGGCAATTAGCTAACACACATTGGAAACTGTTTAATGCAGTGTAGATGTGTAAATAGCTATTGCTTAAAACAATTTGTAAGCCGCTCTGATAGCCTTGTGGCTGAAGAGTGGGGTATAAATAAATAAATAAATAAAATACAGTATGTATATAAAAGCTGATGGATGTCATGCAACTATAACAACCATCATTCAGACTAGTTGATAAAATGATTCCCATGGAGTGGTGCAAATTCAGGCTCTAAAGTGGGAGAGCGATTTATGGCTGCATTGAGGATAAGGACCTAAAGAAATCTTGCCACTGGAAATCTTTGTCATTCTAGGTGAGACTGGTTATCTTGGTGCATCGAGACAATTCCTCAAGGATTTCCAACCTATTGAGCAATCTCACTTCCAGTACAACATGACTGATGTGTCAGTTTTCCTCACTGCACTTTCTTCAATTTGCAAACTATATACCTTGGATAAAATGCCTGTCTGAACAAAGCTAGCATCTTTCTCCTTCATGGAGCTAAGCACACACAGAGAGAGAACAAACAGTACAAGACAGGTAGGTTGCTTGCACAAGCAGCCCCTTCATTGTGTGTTATGTATCTTCAAGTTGCCTGTTGACTTATGGCCAACCCATGAATTTGATAAGGTTTTCTTCAGGAAGGAATACTCAGAGATGGTTTTTCCAGTTCCTTCCTCTTGCTACTGTTTTACTTAGTCCTGTGCATTTACAGATATGCAGAACAAAGTCACAAAATTTGCAAGTTGTATTTAAGACAAAAGAGGAAGGAAGGAAGGAAGGAAGGAAAGAAGGAAGGAAGGAAAAAAAGAGAGGCCGCCATCACACCTATGGGATTATTTTAATGTTGTACTGTCATGAATAAGGAACCAGGATTAGAGACTTAACTTTCTTGCCATGGGGAGTTATCATTAGCCAGGAGGGTTGAAGGATTAATTTTTAAAACACTCTATATTGCAGTCTCCATCATTTTATTTAGTATTTTTGTTAGAATTTATGTACAAATGAATAACAGTGTTAGTAACACAGCCTACAAAAAAATATTAAAATATAATATTAATAATTGTCAAAATAGTAAACAAATTCCCATGTACAATGAGAACAAAATACCACAAAGAAATGCACAGCAACATCAGAAGTACACAACAGAACTAAAATTCAGTAGATTCAGAAGTTCACAGTTGAAAAGCTTAAACAAAGAGAAGGGCATTGAAAAGTTCACAAGCCTTTCCCAACTTCATAAGCAGAGATCCACAGGGAGTTGACCAACAGGGAACTGCCTCTTGTCCTTCACTTGGTGGGGGTACCTGGAGAAACGTGACACACAGCATGCTCCCCCAATGTACAGGAATTGTTCAGAATCCTATTAGTGACATACTGTATGTGCCCTTTATGCACATGTGAGTTCCTTTTATAAATGTTAAGAACGGAGAAGTCATTGGTGCCTCTAAAATTAAAGTTAACACCCATCAGTCTGCAGGTTCCAACATATAGACCTCAGGGCCAGCCAGAGAAAATCAGAAGGTCACTCGGTCCCAGACTTACCGTACTCATTAATGGTGTTGAAATGGACTAGACTGTTTCATCAGCCCTGCACTTTTAAGTTTTAAAATTATTCCTCGGGTCGTTTAGCCCTCCTGGATATAAGAGATGTTTGGGATGATATTTCAACACTCTTTTTCTCCTAAAAGAAATTTATGGCAATTTCCTCTGCATTTCTACCTAAGTCATGCTACTTTGATGTCAAGAGTGTCTGTGTCTATAAGCCAGTGAACCATATGACTCTGTGTACATCCATCCCTAATATTTAATCATAAGGGCTGAAAAATGGATTCTTATTTTTCTAGGCCAGGAGATTGGTAACTTTGATAGGTCTGGGGGACAACATTCTGCTTCTGGGAGCATCCAGTAGTCAGACAGTCTCACTCTCCTGTGAAGGGGGAAAGGGTGCTCATTCATTCCATGTACTCACCAGAATGCCTACTGAAACCTAACTTTAGTACTGGATGCCTTTGAAGCACTTCAAGGTGGATGGCCATCTGTCAGGCAGGGGGTGTTGAATGGGTATTCCTGCAGCACAGGAGGTTGGACTGGATGGCCCTTGTGGTCTCTTCCAACTCTATGATTCTATGATTCTGGGAATGTGGATCAGAAACTATTTTCTGTGCAAAAAAACACAGCATTTTCAGCACAGGAATCCATTTTTTGTGCAAAAAATCTGGGAAGAGTATTGTGCAGGAATATTTATTTTCAACTACCATAAGGAGAACTACATTAATTTGTCATCCTCACATGCAAAGATAAAATCGTCAAGGCTACTATTCCTTAGTGTTTGCTGCTTAATTGAAAGGCTAGACTTGTGTATTGCTTATTCCTATCATCAAAGTAGGATCTTCTCTATATTTCATCATAGGTATTGTTGCCATCTTTACATATTGATGTTTTTGACTGATGTCATGGGTATGCATGGAAGGAGATTTCCTTGGACTCATTAATCTTGAGAAGGGTAGCATTTCCACACCTCCTGAAACTCATTGCAGGAAAATGAACACCTTTTCTTGTTTATTAAAAATTCTGCAAGGGTTACGAAGTGTTTCTAGGAAACAAAGAGCACACAAAACAATATGCACATTTTAAAACATGAGTGGCTAAAATGTGCATGATTGGGAAAATATGTAGAAAGCTGCCTAAGTCATTGGGAGAAAGCAGTGTAAATTGGAGAAACTCTAAAAATATATGGACAAAGGCCTCAACCATTTGACAGATTTTGTCTGAGTAGTTCTCCTCTCACTGAATTTAATGTGGTCAAATTTGTAATCTAGTTTCCCTGTTTCTTTCAGTAAACTGTTTGCTGTGTTATTTCAGGGAGAAAGTCTAGTGTGTTTGGTGGCCTAGTAGCAGTAGTTAGTAGTTTGATTAAAATGTGATATTTTAAGCTATTTTGGGCTATGGAGCATATAAATTCTGTTTCACACAAGCTCAGTTCATATTGCTCATGTAAGTGTGAGGGGGTGGCTAGAATGGAAATAAGTGTCACTGGTTACCAAGGGGATGGAAAAGAATGCAGGGAAGGAAATCCATTCTACCTTATCTCAGAGAAAGAAGACTTTAGGAGAAATCTTAAACCAGTACCCCATACTCTACCCCTGGAAGGAACCATGTGTTGAAATACAGTAGGACCCCTGTATCCACTGGGGATTAGTTCTCCCTCCCCCACCATGGATACTGAAAACTGTGGATAATAGAGAACGCCAATGAAAATAATGGGACTTCTGGTTTAAAATACCATAGAATTGCCTTGGAGGGCCTAGAAAATGGCTAGAGAGGACACATTTTCTAGGAAGACTCTATGGTAGGTGTGCTGTTTGTGTCCCATGGATAAATTGAATCAGTGGATAATGAATCAGTTTATATTGGGGTCTTACTCTATTACAGAGTATTAAACAGAGGCTGGATTGCCATCTGTCGGGGATGCTTTGATCAAGATTTCCTGCGTGGCAGGGGGTTGGACTGGATGGCCCTCGTGGTCTCTTCCAAATCTACAATTCTATGATTCTATGATTCTATACACTTGGATAGATCAACTAATTCATGCTGTTAATTATATTCCATTGTCTATATATTTTCTTATCCACCTTAAATATTTTGCTCATGCTATAAAATGTAGTTGTCTCAATGTGGTATTTTCCGAAAAGTACCTCCTATTTCACTCTTCTGCTATAGCCGCATTGCACAATTAAATTACTTTGATACCACCGTAACTGCCATGGTTCTGTCAGATTGAATCATGGGACTTGTACAGGGAGGGATTTAGAGGCTTCTCTGTCAGAAAGCTTTGGTGCTGTATTTTGGGGGAGAACTGTAGGGAAATATAAACTACAGATCCCAGGATTGCATAGAATGAAGTGAGGCAAATAAAGTGGGATTGGATTGCTATAATTCGGTGGTGTGGCTTGCTTGGTTTTTTAAAGGTTCCATTCAGAAATATGTCATCTGCCAACTTACCGTGCTGGCTGGTTTGCAGGATTGGTTGGGGTCCCCAGTCTTTACTCCTTCCCACATGGCAGGGACGGGGCAGCATGGGTGCCACCATTCCCTGGCATCTTCTTCCCAGCCTGCACTGCAGGCTGGGGAAATAGATCGTAAATCAGCCAAACAGGGAGAGGCTCGCCTTTCCCTGATTGGCTGATTCAAATAATTCCCCGACAATTGGGCTCAGGAGCGAGCTTTGCCTTCTGACTGGCTGGGAGGTGGGGCTGGCTGCTTCAGGTTGCCAGGTTCCCCTCTGGTCTGGTGATTGGGTATTTATTCCTGACATCAGTGCTGGACCAGCCAGTGGCTCCTTGGGAGCCAAAGAGAGAAGATCTCTCCCAGACCTGACGGAGCTTCAGCGATGACAGTTGTGGGCTTCTGGGCAAGGTGGTGGGCTCAGGCTAGAATAGTTCAGGACCAGCTCTCCCATTGGGAGGGGAACGTGAACAGGCAAGTGAGGGCCTAGCAGCGCAGGCTGCCAGGTGGAAGGTAACCTCCATGTGGGGAGCCCAGGGGTGGACGCGGGCCACAGGAGCTCATCTTTCGTGGCAGTTGCCATGGGTTGTGATCCATAAAGTCATGGTAACAGGGGTCCCATCAAATTCAAGGTCAAGTTCAAAGTCAAGTTCAAGGTCATGGAGACACCAGCAGGAGGGGGTTATGTCACTGACAGCTGTCAGCTTGGGGCATGTGGCCGGTGAATGCCCCCCTTTTTGGTTCTGGCATCATGTGTTCTGGTGATGGGGAGGGAGGAAATGGTGGTGGCAGGCAGTTTGGGCCTGCCCAGACTCCTCCCCTTTCACGGACTGGGGATTGTCAGTGGGCAGGCTGACAACAGTATCATCGACCAGACAAGTGGGGTGGTTGATTGCTGGATCTTGACCCATGTGTTTGTGCCAACCAAACAACTGTCATCAAAAGTTGTGGTCTTTATTGCCAATATATCTTTCATTATCTTTTATATCCTATATCATGTTACCATATATTTCTGAATTTTTTTGTGCATTTGTGTTTATTGGGGAGAAGAGGGGAGAGGGGACACATCCCACGTCATCATGCAAGGTATGTTGAAACTTATAATGTGGAATGGTAACTTCAATAGTAGAGCAGCTTTCTTACCATATACTCCATGGTCAGAATCATTTTGGTATTTTGTGCACAGATAAAGACTTTATCGGACAACCCCCCTAAGCCCATTCTTTTGCCGGGATAACTTCTGCCATTTTTATGCCGGCAAAAGAACCCCCATAGCACACTTACCTTCCATCTGCATGAAAAAGCTTCCCAGAAATGAATGAGGAGTGAATGAAGCTCTGTTCACTTCCTCTATTGAAATCACGTGGATTCTTGCAAGAATATATAGCATGGGGAATTCAAAAATAAAAACAAAAATAACAAAGTAAAAGTTTTAAAAAGCACATAAACACAATATAAAAGTCCCAAGTAAAGTAGGGGAGGGTCATAAAAAGTGTGTCACCTACCTGGATGTCATGATCTCACCTGGAATTGTTCTGGCCGGACTGGCCATTGAAGCTGCATTCATGTGAGTACAATGGTTTGTGGTTTCAAGTGCCAGCACATAAGCACCACAGGTGATCAATTGACAGCTTGGGCTGTCAATAAAATAGACAGGTTTTGGACTGCACATGAAAGGGAAACATTGTCTGAACCATGAGTCCTTTTGCAATGATTAGGTGTCCTTATGATGCCATATTTACATGGTCCAATAAAGTCCTAATTTCCCCTGCAGAAGCAATTGGACATTTTTGTCTTGTCCCGAACATCTGTATTCAGTTTAAGGTTGCAGTAGCAAAGTTGTGTATGCAGTGTCATTATGCATATGATTGTCCATTGCATGCATAGATGTGCACAGCATGTGATTGTGCATGCAGATATGCATGTTCATTTGGTTGTACATTTGCTTCTGCAATCTCACAGGTCATTAATGAGGTGGCATTCTATAAGCATTGTAAACCTTCATGACTGTAGAATTATGTCCCATCTTTGATGTAGGATTTTTTGATAAAAAGATTGTCCTTTTATCAGTTCCAGTGACCAAACAATTCCAGGGTCTTAGCTCCATCTCTATATCTTTGAGAGCCATTCAACTTCAAGGTAGTGATGAAGAAGGAACTATCCAAAGCATAGAATATGATATGACACTACATTATGCTGTACTGTACCATATCCATGTTGCTGAAATAACACATCTGTTGTGGGTATGACCCATAAGAGCTGTAGTTTCCTGACATTTTGGAGTGAACTTGGAAAGCCCTTAAAATGGGGTGTTAAATCCTAAATACCTGTTGTTGTATTGTTGATAATGAACTATTATTAAAATACAACTAGGGGCTCTAATCCATCCTTGTGTTGTATGTGAGAATAGGAAACTGTGAAAGAATGTTGTTGCCACTGAGATGAAAGAGATATTTTCTGTGAGTCTCAAGAGAGTTTTTGTATTTGCAAGAACAATTTGTGCGCAAATTGCATGGAATGTGCAAATTGCATAGCTAAATGGAAAGTAAGTGCTGCCTGGTTGCAAGGACTTTTAAAAATCAGAAGCATTCATTAGGTTGTTTACATTATTTTGTTATAGCAGCCAATCTATGCTTCCTCTCTTTCTTTCTCTCTGTGTGTGTGTGCGCATGTGTGCACGCATGTGCATATGCATGCTTTGGTTCACAAAGAGAAAAGACAGTCATTTGGCACAGAAATGTTTTCACACGAATTACAAAACCTACAAGGAAAGAACACTTTTTTGCCTCGTTCTTTTGCTGAGGTGCACCAACTGTCAAGGAAGAACAAAAGATTCTGTAAATATTCCTCACATCTTTAAAGAGACATGTGTGAAACTGAAACAATCCAACAGGGCAGGGTTCATCACCTACTCTACCTTGACTTTGACTGAGGAGTCAGGGAAATTGAAATGGATACTTAAATTGATGACACACAGGACAGTGTAGGAGTGCTTCATGTACTTCATGGCAAGTGCTTTTTGGAATCCCTAGGCTACAAGATGAATCTCTAGACTTGTCCTTTTGGTTCTGGAGTCTGCAAGAAGGGAAAAGAACCTGCTTGAAGAGTCTTATAGGACACATATATGAAGGACTTCGGGGTTGTTGATCTGGGGTGCCCTCTGGCCTTGTCTATATTAGGCAAAAAGAAGTGGATTGCTCCATAATAACGGTGACTCACAGCAGCTGCAATTTGTCTTAATATTTTTTTAAAGGTAGATTGCAAGCATGTGAAGCTATCTGTGTTTGCTGTGCAAACGGACATGCCTGTGAATCAAGATGGTGGCCGCAAGAGTATTATTCACATTATTACTTACCAATTTGCTGCTGCCAAACAGTATTTTTTTAAAAAAAAAAATATTCCCAAAGTGTGATAGAGCAATATTTTGCCTTAACAGAAAAAAAAAAAAAAAAACCACAATCCCTCATTTTATTGCACTAGTGTTCACTCACTAAGAGGAAAAAAAAATATGGTGGTTCTGGGCACTTGCCTTGTTAGCAAGCCCTGCCCCCCCATGCTCATCCAGCCAATCAGCTTTCAGCTTCTGCTTATATGCCAAAGTGAATCAATTCACATTGCTTGTCCCAACAAGCAAGAATGTGCCTCCCCCCCACTGTTTGTAAAAAAAAAAAAAGAAAAAAAGAAGAAAAAAAAAACCTCCAGGAAAAGCTGTGAAGGCTTTTTCTGTGGAGCCTACAGTGTATTTATCCCCCTTCTTTCCAAATACGGCAATACGATGTAAGTTGCCATTAGGACAGCTTGTATTCTCCTTCCATTCTGTGAGGAGTATTTTCCCTGTTTAGACAACCCCGTCTGTCACCCAGAACTAATATGAAATGCAAAGCAGAGCCATCTGGCTTGTGACAGAAAGGAGTTGCTTTGACCATAATAACATAATGAGGATCCCAATAAGGCCCATGCCTCCATCAAACATAGGCACACCACAACTATGTAGCCTCACTGCAGAAAATTGTAAATTTTTAATAAACTTGTCATCTTAGTTTACTGAACATCTGGGTCTTGCCACTTTTTATCCAGCTGTGTATGTGAAATAGAGTCATGTAAAAATATGTCAGGGATGATGGGAGTTGTAGCTCTTCACCTCTGGCTCAAACTCACCACCTTGTTATGCAGCAGAGCCAACCAGCTTAGATCAGTGGTTAATGCTTTTCTTCAAAGCAGCAGAGTTTCAGAGAATAGGCTGAAGATCCTGACAAACTCTCCAAGCCTTCTCACTCTTCTCCAGGTGTCTCCAAAACGTCTCCAGGAATCACCCAGGCAACTCAGTAGTTTTGTATAAAACCTACTTTATTCTTCTATATAAATATACTATATGGTCAACAAATCACAATCTCTACACACTACTCCACAATATCTCCAAACTACTCCACCTCTACTCCACACCAATACATTGGCAAACATTGCAATTTTATAGCCATTGTTTATCACCACCCACTAGTTAGTTTCCACCCAGTGGGTGTGTACTTCCATTCTGATTGGTCCACATAGTTCCACCCATGCCTAAGACCAACCCATGTATTTCAACATTTCACCTTGTACACTTAATGATTCTCAGGTGTTTCCATTCTGCATTCAGTACCTCTGTCCTTGGCTCTCAGGCTTCCTAGATTACATTAGCAGTTTCACCTGTGTAGCTTCATAATTGCTCTTGCTTAGTCATTGTGACTTTCACATACATATTTTATTTCTTTCACTGTATGTCCCATGTTGCATTTTCCTTAACAATCCCCTCCGAAATAAAATATTGTATGTGTCTTACAATGTCATTCCAACCATTTGTGTCAGCCTTTCATGTTTTTCTGCTGTCAATGCTTTTGTGAACAAATCTGCTATGTTGTGTTGTGTTTCTATATATCTCAATTCTATTTCACCCTTCTGAACCATGTCTCGCACATTTTGATATCTTACACCAACATATTTTGTTCTGTTCTTCAAACTTTCAGTTTCAGCCATCGCTATGCATGACTGTGAATCTTCCAGAATTTCCACTGGTATCTTGTAACTTTCATTTAAATCATTTAGCAATTGCTTAATCCACTGTACCTCATTTACTATCTCATTCAAAGCAGCGAATTCTGCTTCCGTTGTGCTTATCGCTACATTAGTTTGTTTTCTACTTCTCCAAACTATTGGACTTTCATTATATTTAATTATCATTCCTGTAACTGACTTCTTGTCTCCTAATTCTGATGCAAATGAACTGTCTACATAACAATCTAGATCTGAACTATTGTTTCTTATTATCAATTTCCTATCTAAGGTTCCTTTCAAATATCTCACTAAATGTTTTACCGCTGTCCAGTCTTCAATTTTTGGATCATTAACCCTTCTAGACAATACATTTACAGCATAAGAAATGTCTGGTCTGGTGTGGCAAGATATGAATTGTAAAGATCCTATTATACTTCTGAATAAAGTCTTGTCCTCAAACGCTCTAGTTGTTTCCTCAGACACAAAACCAGTTGTCATTGGAGCTCTTACTATTTTTGCATTCTGTAATCCACACTTTTCAATCAATCTTTCAATTTTATTTCTCTGACTTAATAAACAATGTCCTTCTTCTGTCCATTCAACACAAATACCTAAATAAGACTTCAATACACCTAAGTCCTTCAAAACAAACTTCTCAGACAATTCTCTTTTTACTGACTCAATTTCCTGTTTTGACTTTGCTGCTACGCATAAATCATCTACATAAATCACTAATACTATGTCTCCTTTTGTATAAACACAAGCATCTGCAATGCTCCTCTTGTAACCTAGCTTAACTAGCTCATCATTGATGCACAGATTCCATGCTCTGGCACTTTGTTTTAAACCATACAACGCTTTCTTTAATTTATATACTCTCTGACTACCATTTTCTTCGAAACCTTGTGGCTGTTCCATAAAAATTTCTTCATTCAGAACCGCATTCAAGTAAGCTGTCTCAAAATCAAAATGTTCTACAACTAAATTCCTTTTTACTGCTACAGCTAGAACCATTCTCAGACTTTCCGGCTTTGCAGTTGGAGAATATGTCTTATCATAGTTCTCATACTGCTGTTGTGCAAAACCCTTAGCCACTAACCTAGCTTTATATTTGATACTTCCATCTGGCATTTCTTTCCTTTTGTATACCCATTTACAACCAATTACTTTCTTGTCTTTGGGTCTGTCAACAATTTCAAAAACATCTTTATTTACCAGGCAACCAAACTCATTATCCATTGCATCAAACCATCTTTCCTGTTCTTCACTAGAATAACTTTCCAATTCTTCAAAACTTTCAGGCTCTTCTACTGCTAAACAAGCTCTTGCCTTTGTTACAACAAACCTATCTGGAGGCTTTCTAACTCTATGACTACGCCTGGGAATAAAATCTGCTGTTCTGTCTCTTTCATCCTCACTTTCTCTACTGGGAGTTGTAGTTCTATGACTAAATCTCTTGTCTTCAGTCATTCGAGTAGTAGTAGGCCTAGATGCTATCTCATCATTGGAAGAACTACCACTGCTGCTAGGTGATGCTTCCTGCTTAACTGAAACCCCTCCATTTCCTGAGGTTGGTTCAGTTTGTGCTTCTGGCTCATTTGAACTCCCTAACCTCAAAAACACTTCTTTATTGGCATGCAGTTTGTCCCAACCAGCATGTCTCTCAAAATTTGCAGACCTAGAATACTGCACTTGTTTTCCTCCCAAATGAAACTTGTAGCTATTTCCAGAATACCCCAAAAACCTAAGCCTTTTGCTTTTGGGTTCTCCTTTCCTCCTGAAACAAGCAGGTGTGTAAACATGAGCAAATTGTCCAAAAACCCTTAAGTACTTGTAATTTGGCATTCTCCCATACAATACCCTGTAGGGAATGTCTTCAATTTCTGAATGATACAATCTGTTACTGATATGTATTGCAGTCAAAGTTGCTTCTGCCCAAAAACTATCTTTCACCCCTGCATCTGCCATCATACAAGCAGTAATTCTTTTTATATCTTGTATTTTCTTCTCTGCTAACCCATCCTCACTAGGACAAGCAGGGTTTGTAGTTTCATGCCTTATTCCCACCTTTTGAAACCAGTTAAACAATTGATTATTTAAAAATTCTCCTCCTCTATCAGTAATGATGGTGCCTACTCTGCTATCAAATTGTCTTTCCACCATTCTTACCCATGCTTTCAAACTTTGCCCAGCATCAGATTTGTTTTTCATTATTCTTACAAATGCAAACCTTGTATACCTATCAACAATTACTAGGAAATACTTGCTTCCCCCTAAGGACAAGCAATTAGCTTGGGCGACATCTGCATGTACATACTGAAATGGTCTTTGAGCAATTCTTTTTGTTTTCTTAGCTACTGGAAAAGCTCTGACCTTTACCTGATGACATACCGTACAATCTAAGTGGTTTTTGCATTCAGTAACTTTTAAATCTGGACACATACTGATTAAATTCTTTAAACATTTGAAGCTCGCATGGCCGAATTTTCTGTGAAGCTCGTGTATGCAGTCTTTGTGGATTGGAATATTTTCTATGTTATTAGCTTCTTCAACCCTGTAGCTATCAATATTGTCCTCCAAATAATAAAGTTTGTCCTTTTTCAAACATATGCCACGCAATTCCCCATTCAGTTTTATCTTACACATGTTCTTTTCAAAGATGACTGTGTAGTCTCTTTCTGTTAATCTGCTTACTGATAACAAATTATTTCCTAACTCCTTTACATGTAAGACATCATTAAAATTCTCTTTTAGCCCTGGAATGTACACAGTACCCATTTGATTTACAGTACTTAGCTCTTTCCCATCAGCCAAAACTACAGTATTTACATTAGCTGATTTTCTATTACTTATTAAATTTATATCATTACACATCAAAGATGTGGCTCCTGAATCAACTAGCCATTTAGAATTTGCATTTTGTTTTTCCTTAATCATGGTTGCAACCCCCTTTTTATTACCACTGTCCCTCAAAAATGGAGGTCTGGACTGTTTTTGATACTGCTGCGGCTGCCATCTGCTCTCTGCTTGCTTGCGTCTCTCAGCTGCAAAATGTTTACAATGTCTCTGCAGATGACCAATCTTCTTACAATAAAAGCACCTCCGTTGCTCCCTTGTAAAGGCTGCTTCCTCCTGCGTTCGCCAGTCAGGAGTTGTGTGTTGTTTTGGCACAGTCTTTAAACTTGCTGAGTCACCCTGCTCAGACATTCTTCTCTGGTTCTCTTCCAGTATTCTGGCCACAACTAAGTCTCTATTAAGCTCAGCTTCTGGCAAGTTCTGCAAGCTGTTCGTTATGTTGTCCCACGAAGAGTCTAGCGATTCTATTAAAATGTAGCATTGCTGCTCTTTGCTAATTTGCACTCCCCTCAGTTCAGCTTGCACAAACAAGTCTTGCATTATTTTTAAATGTTCTATCACACACTGCCCTTTAGCCATCTTTTGCCTGTATATTCTTTTAGACCATAGCATTTTTGCAAAAGCAGTTGAAGGAGTGTGTAATCTCTGCAAGGTATCCCACACATCCTTGGCGGACGTTTTATCTCTGACGTCATTAATTAAGTCTTCTTCAAGCATGAGATAAAGACAGGCTTTTGCTTTACTATCTCTCTCTTGAGTGGCTTCATCAGCATCAGCTGCCAGCCCTGTTTCAACTGTTGACCACAGACCTTCCTTTACTAGTAGAGATTGGGCATAAACCTTCCAGGTAGAGTAGTTGTTTCTATTTAATTTACTAAACTTTAGAATTTCCATCTTGATTTGTGCAGTGACTCAATTTGACACAGTCCTTCTGAGTATGCACAGCTGACCCGTCTGGGCTTAAGCAAAACACAAAATGATTTACTCACGAGGCTTATCAAGTGCAGCACAAACAGCTTGCTCTGATCTGTCGTCCACAAAGCTTTCTTCCACTCTCTGGAACTTTCAGCGTATGTGGATGCTGGGTGCTCTAGTAACTGGGCCCATAACCCTTGTCAGGGATGATGGGAGTTGTAGCTCTTCACCTCTGGCTCAAACTCACCACCTTGTTATGCAGCAGAGCCAACCAGCTTAGATCAGTGGTTAATGCTTTTCTTCAAAGCAGCAGAGTTTCAGAGAATAGGCTGAAGATCCTGACAAACTCTCCAAGCCTTCTCACTCTTCTCCAGGTGTCTCCAAAACATCTCCAGGAATCACCCAGGCAACTCAGTAGTTTTGTATAAAACCTACTTTATTCTTCTATATAAATATACTATATGGTCAACAAATCACAATCTCTACACACTACTCCACAATATCTCCAAACTACTCCACCTCTACTCCACACCAATACATTGGCAAACATTGCAATTTTATAGCCATTGTTTATCACCACCCACTAGTTAGTTTCCACCCAGTGGGTGTGTACTTCCATTCTGATTGGTCCACATAGTTCCACCCATGCCTAAGACCAACCCATGTATTTCAACATTTCACCTTGTACACTTAATGATTCTCAGGTGTTTCCATTCTGCATTCAGTACCTCTGTCCTTGGCTCTCAGGCTTCCTAGATTACATTAGCAGTTTCACCTGTGTAGCTTCATAATTGCTCTTGCTTAGTCATTGTGACTTTCACATACATATTTTATTTCTTTCACTGTATGTCCCATGTTGCATTTTCCTTAACAAAATAGACTTTCTGCTGAATTTTGAAAATGCTAGGTGCACTTAAGGCTTGGCCTGGTGAAGGCTGAGTAGCTAACTACAAAGTGCTCATATTGCTGATGAGTATCTTGCCTTTTCCTCAACGTATGTCACATCATAGGCAAGGTGTTAATTTTTATCTCCATTATAGATAGTGCCGGTACCAATTTTCACCTGGAATTTCCTCTGAATGGGCACTTAGCTAATAGAGAATGCCATCCTGCATTGCCACAAAGGAACTATTGAGGTAGATGGAATGGACTAGACAGAATGAGATGATGGGACTTGCTAATTATCATGATTGGGGGCAGTGAAGTGCAGCAGTGGTTCAGAAAAGGTAATAATTGTAGGTCTTTCTGTATCTGCGAGCTGGAAAAAATGTATCCCAGAATTACATTAAATGAGAAATTAAATGTCTAAAAGCTTAATGATGTGACAAGCAAAGTCCACTGATGGCACATCCGTGTTCAAATCCCAAATAGTTCCAAGCAGAAATTTCACAAAAGTGTGTTCAGCTTTCTGCTTAATCTTATGCTTTCTACATGTTAAGTATACAGGAAAACTAGAAATGCTTAGACTTCCATGTTTAGTTTTCTCCTGTCTTGAAGTGACTTGCATTATTTACTATATGAGGTTATCAAGATACTGTAAGGAAAGGTGAGAATGCATGTCTCCTTCACTGCTCATTCTCACCGGACATCCCACTTAGAAATATTCTCACCACTTTATCAGGGCTTGACATTTAGTGATCAGCTGACATCTATCTTTTCCTCCCAAACCTTTGGGGTCATATAAGAACCACTGCCTTCCCCAACAGACTTCATTGCCCACTCAGATTATCATCAGAAGGTCAGCTCATGGCTCCGATCCAAATTGTAGCTAACACAAATAATGGATATCACAACTGAGTTGGAGGACTCTTTCAAATGGGAAAAAAAACCACCAACATGGCACTGTCTCGCTTACAGCACTCCATTTCAGACATTTCTGTCCTCCTCCTGATCTTCCCCTTTTTTTAAAAAAAATTATTTATTTATACCCCACTCTTCAGCCACAAGGCTATCAGAGCGGCTTACAAATTGTTTTAAGCAATAGCAATTTACACATCTACACTGCATTAAGCAGTTTCCAATGTGTGTTAGCTAATTGCCTCCACAAGCCAGGTACACATTTTACTGACCTACCGACCTGGCTTCCTCCATGTCGAGGGAGTGAGAAATGCATCACTTTTTATTGATGGTGGTTCTCTGTTAATAAAAGTGGTGTGTTTCTCGTGCCTGCAACACAGAGGAAGCAAGCGGGAAGGTCAGGGGGAGGATGGCATTGTCCAAAATGGAGTGCTGTAAGCGAGACAGTGCCATCCTCCTCCCAACCTTGGCAGGTTCCCCCCCCCCATTTGAAAAAGTCCTTAGTAAGGATGTGAATATCTCTTGATTTTGATCTCTGCCTCACACAGGACAGAATCTGATTGGATCTTAATAGAAATTAATTTGTTGCTGCTAATAGATTTTAAATGTTATTGCCTGTATTTTACTGCCCTAAGAAGGGGTGGTGGTCTCAGCCTGCACTGAGATCCTTCCAGCTCATCTTAACTGACAACAGATGTAACATCTGAGCATTTGCCGCACTGGGGGTGTCTGCGGGGAGGCCAAACCGCACCAGGTGACACCATTCGGGTGGGGGGGGGCGGGAATGACACCAGCCTTAGTGACACCACGGCATCTGACACAAAATGTAGGCCAATGACTCTAATTTTGTCACTTTTCTTCTTTTGTATGATTTTAACATTTTTGCCTGATGAATCTTCTCTCTCTCTCTCTCTCTCTCTCTCTCTCTCTCTCTCTCCCCTCTCTCTCTCTCTTTTTTTTGGGGGGGATAGTTACAAACTTGAAAGAAGAAGGGAATGCTGTGTGGATGTAGTGTATCTTGATTTCAGTAAGGCTTTTGACAAGGCCCCCCATGATATTCTTGCAAAAATATTAGTAACCTGTGGGCTAGACAATGCAACTCTTAAGTGGATTTGTAATTGGTTGACTGACTGATCCCAAAGGGTAGTGACCAATGGCTCCTCTTCATCCTGGAGAAAAATGACCAGTGGGGTGCCACAGTGTTCTGTCCTGGGCCCAGTGCTATTCAACATCTTTATCAATGACTTGGATGAAAAAAATTGAGGGTATGCTTATCAAGTATGCAGATGACATCAAGTTAGGAGGGGTAGCTAATACCTCAGAGGACAGGATCAGAATCCAAAAGGGCCTCAACTGATTAGAAAGCTGGTCAAATACTAACAAAATTAATTTCAACAGGGAGAAATGTAGGATGCTACACTTTGGCAGTAAAAATGAAAAGCACAGATATAGGATGGGTAACACCTGGCTTGATGGCAGTATATGCAAAAGGTATCAAAGAGTTTTAATGGATCACAAATTGAACATGAGTCAGCAGTGTGCTGCGGCAGATAAAGAAAAGCTAATGTGATTCTAGGGTGCATTAATAGGAGTATAGTGTGTAGATTTAGGGAAGTAGTAGTGCCACTCTATTCTGCTTTAGTAACACCTCACCTGGAAGACTGTGTCCAGTTCTGGGCACCACAATTCAGGAAGGATATTGAAAAGCTGGAATGTGTCCAGAGGAGGGCAACCAAAATGGTGGGAGGTCTGGAATTCATGCCCTATGAGGAGTGGCTTAGGGAGCTGGGCATGTTTAGTCTGGAGAAGAGAAGGTTGAGAGGGGACATGATAGCCATGTTTAAATATTGAAGGGATGTCATACTGAAGGTGGGGCAAGCTTGTTTTCTGCTGCTCCAGAGATTAGGACATGGAGCAATGGGTTCAAACTACAGGAAAAGAGATTCTACCTAAACATTAGGAAGAACTTCCTGACAGTAAGAGATGTTTAACAGTGGAACACACTGCCTTGTAGTGTGGTGGAATCTCCTTCTTTGGAGGTTTTTAAACAAAGGCTGGATGGCCATGTTTTGGGAATGATTTGATTGTGTATTCCTGCATGGCAGGGGGTTGGACTGGATGGCCCTTGAGGTCTCTTCCAACTCTATGATTCTATGATTCTATAAAATCAGATTAGCTTTGAAAGCTTGCATGATGCCCCTATGCATTTTAATTGGCCTAGTAAAAGTATCACTATTTTGTTGTATTTTGCTGCATGGCCAACATATCTACGACTGAATATGTTTCCTTGATTGTGTTTAATTTCTCCAAATCCCACCTGCTTTCTTTTCTGTACTTTTTTGTATCAAATGCTCAGGCTTTCTGTTTGCTTTTCACGTTGACCTTCATTGAACTTTAGTGTGTCCATACTAATTTTGCATTTATTTGCAATTTCCCTGATATACACAACTTTCCTTTGTCAACCAAATTGCGCTTGAACTTTCCTCTCTAGTTATGTGCATTTTAGCTTGTTTGTGGTTTCCCAGAAACCACCATATGCCTCACAAATGTGCAGATGTTCCAGGAGTACTGTAATGCACATTTTTCTCCTAACAAGTCTTGGGAGATGCAAAAGTGCTACTTCCAACAAGACTGTTGAGCCCAAAGAAACTTTCTCCATCCCTGGGTTAACTTATAGTAAAACTACTCCATATACCACAGAAATCAGGGATCTGACCTAGTATGCTTAATTCCCATTTGTCAATGACTGCAGAGAGTTATGGATGGAAACTGAACAAGTTATGTTTCAGAGCTCCACTATGTTGGATCAAATGCAGGGGCAGGTACACAATTAGCAGCAGGTGCTTGAGATGAGCAAATCAGGGCACTCTTGCAGAGGAAAAGAGAAATGCAGCATGTAGAGTGAGGTAGGGGAGAGGAAATAGCATGCATTTAAACAGATTGTACAATGTGCTTCCATTTCAGCACAGTGTGTGCTACAAGATCCTGCTCAGAATGTAAAACCATAGCTTATGCCAGCATGTTTGCCTATGAATGTGGGGCTCCCTCCCCCACCCTCCTTGTGCCTTGCTGCTTGGAAACTGCTCTATTTGGAGGATAGATTCTTGGGTTAATTACTATCCAGAAATAGCAGTGAAGTTGTTTGGCAAAGGCTCTGGGGAGAAAAAATGAAGGATTCAGAAGTAAATGTAGACATTTTGTTATTGCTGCTGTTGTTTTTAAATAGAGCATCCTGTATGTACATACAATTTTGCTTTGTTCTTTCTCTGAGAATCCATAATCACAGTGTATGTTGGAGTTGTTAGTTGGACTGTAGATACGGACACAAGCACATGTGTTGTTTTCTTTGATTTTCCAGAGCCATTGTTTGGCCGGAGTTGCACCAAGTATTTTACTCCAGTCTAAAGATTGTTAAACAATGGCGCTAATTCAGTTTACACTGTAACAAACATAACCTAATCACAGAAAAGTGCCTTTTGCAAAGTCAAGCTACTGCTGTGTCTAGTCCAATATTGTCTACTCTGGCTGGCAGCTGCTGTCTAGGGTCTCAGGCAGTTTTTCCCATTGCTGGTTCTGTTGCTGTTATGTGACTTGATAGTTAACTCCAACTTATGGTGCATCTATCACAGGGATTTATTGATAAGATTTATTCAGGGGAGGTTTGCCATTGCCTCTTCTTAGGCTGAGAGAGTATGATTTGCTCAAAGTCACCTAGAAGGTATTCATGGCTGAGCAGGGATTCTCCAAAAGCCCATTCAGCACCCACTGTTATATTGCTACAGTTGGATTAGTACTACAGGTTCTGATAAATGGGCGGTGGGGGAGGGAGGACTTTTTAATCTCTATTTTAAAATCATATTACTTTCATTTGATTTAGCTTGTTGACTTCTGGTGCTGTGCCTTCAAATCATTTCCAATATCTGATGAGCCTAAGGCAAACCTTTTGCAGGTTTTTCTTGGCAAGATTTATTCAGAGTTTTGTCATTGCTTCCTCTTAAGCTGAGAGAGTGTGACTTGTTCAAAGTCACCTGGGGGTATTCACAAAGCTTCACTCAGTATTCACTGCTATATGTCTACAGTGGAAATAATACTGTAGGATCTGACCAATAGTGGTGGTGGTAAGGATGGGATTTTTTTAATCTTTATTTTTAAATTACTTTGGACTTTATCAGATGCAGCAAATATGGCATCATATGAATGCCTAATGATCGCAAAAGGGTGTGTGTACCAGACAATGTCATCCTTTCACAATCATATAAAGTCCAAAACCCATTCCTTTTTATTGATAGCCCAAGCCATCAATAGATTGGCCATGGTGCTTTGTTGCCAGCATTGCCAGCATTTGAAACTTTGCACCATTGTGCTCACATAAATGCTGCGTAAATGACAGAACACTTAGGGAGAGATTGCAACAGCCTTTTTTAATGCTCTTTTTATGACTCCCTCCTCATGTACATGGAACTTTTAAAATGGATTTGTTTGCTTGTGTCTATGTTTTATGTCTTGCTTTTGCTTTTATTTTTGAATCTGCCATGCTAGTTCAAAGTCACCTGGGGGTATTCACAAAGCTTCACTCAGTATTCACTGCTATATGTCTACAGTGGTAATTATACTGTAGGATCTGACCAATAGTGAGAATCAGTGAGATTTGGAACCCAGAAGTAAATGGAGCTCTGTTTGTGCTCCATTTATGCTAGGTGTGCCTTTCTGACACTTGTTAAGGTAGGTCTGAGGGGGGTGGTCTTTTGCTGGCATAAAATAATTTTAAAATATATCAACAAAATAACTTTTCTGGAGGGTGTTCTGGTAAGTCCAAAATTTCATTCATTATATTACAAATTCATACTGCTGCTTATGTAATCATCATTTCACTTTTGCAAGATGGTCAACAGCCACTCTTTGAAATTTGCCTATACAGTCCACCCTCAAGGTTCATGAAGATCAGGGCGTGGGGGGGTGGAGTCACACACCATCGGATGTGGCCATAGAATCCAGCTCTCTCCGATGTGATATCTTTGAAATAAAGAAAACACCTTCTTGAAGCAGCTAATTAAAACAAAAGAACTTTTCTCCTGTGTCGGAATGCTGTGAGTAAATTCTGCCTTATCTAAAAGCTGAAAGCCCGGAGCTTGGGGACTTATGAGGGAAGTTGATGTCAAGAGACAAAAGGGGAGATAAGGGGGAAAAAATTCTTGCAAACTCCCTTATGGACAAGATCTAAAAATAAACCCTCTGACAAAACAATCTCAAGGCTTGAAAGGGCTGCTTCAGCTGAGATTTTAACAACAACTGAGATCAAAAGCTTAAAAGGAAAAGAACAGACTGAAGCATTTAAAAAAAATGGCAACTGGAGCAGGGGGAGGAAAGAATGGGCAGAAGAATGGGCAGAAGGGAAACCTGTCAGGGCAAGAGGATTTACAATCTTTGCTGGCACAGAATAATGAAAAATTACTTCAAAGTTTTAAAGCTCATACACTTGAGCTATGAAATGAAGTTCAGAATATGAAACAAGAAACAATACAGGAAGTTTCTAAACAACTACAAAGTGCCATGCAGCAAATTAATCAGGAGATGGCAGGAGTGTGTAAAGAAATTAAAAAAGTAAATAAAATGGCGAATGAGAACAAGGACTGGCTTCAGAGGCATGAAATAACTATTGCTGAGATACAAACACAGATAATTGCTCAGGAGGATAGGGACAGAAGGACGGACATCAGGATTCGAAATGTTCCACATTTTGAAAAAGAAACTGCAACCCAACTGAGAATTAAAATAATAAACTGGTTCCAGCAATTGACACCCCAGTTAAAGTGGGTGCAAGAAGATTAGAATTCATAGAACTGGATTCAGGAAAACAACTCCCAGTGATGTATTGGTAAAAGTGGCCAATTACTACAAAAAAGAGACATTTATGAAAGAAATCAGGAAACTGGGTGACCAAATACTTTTTGAATCAGCACCAGTGATGATCTTCAATAATTTGTGTGCGAAAACATTGGAATGGAGGAGAGGTATCAAACCCATTATAGCTATTCTGGGAAAAAAAAACAATATTAGCTACAATAGGGTATACCCAACATTTTTGAAGTTCAAATATGCTGGGAAATTCTACAAAATAAAAACACTGGAAGAAGGATTACAACTGCTGACAATGCTGGGATTAAGAGAGGAAGAAAAAGAAGCAGCAAAAGACCAAGGGGAGCTGAAAGGAGCAACAGGAGGAAAGGAGAAATGAAGATATAAAGACAAGGGAATGAAAAAAAAAACCTGAGAGAGATGAGATCAAAGGTGGCATCGGTGATGGGTGACACCCTCTCCCCCCCCCTCAAAGTTTGTAGCTATGGCGGGGATAGTAATCCCTGAGATTAGGAGGGGGGTGAGGAAATGTGTATGTGGGAGGGGTAGGGAGGAGGGGGAAGGTGGAGGGTGGTGCAGGGGGATTGTAATTGTTATTGTTTATTGTTTATTTGAGTATTGTAGTATTTGTGCACTATGGGGAACTAATAGAAATAGAAAGTTATTATACATAATATGGAAGGCAGATTGAAAATATTGACCTTAAATGTCAAAGGGTTAGGAAACGTAATAAAAAGAAAAAGAATAGAATCTTTATTAAATAAATCTAAAGCAGATATAATATTCCTTCAAGAAACACACAAAAATAAAGATAGAGTGAATGAATTGAACTTGAAATGGGCAAATACATATGGAAAAGCTTTTGGAATATCAAAATCAAGAGGAGTAGCAACTATTTTGTCGAAAGGATATGATTTTATTGTTAAGAAAATTAAAAAAGATTTAAAAGGAAGATATATAATTATACAAGGAAGTAGGGGTAAGAAACAATTCACTTTGTTTAATCTGTATGCACCAAATGAAGGTCAAATAGAATTTTATGAAGAAGTTATTAAAGCTACAAATGAAATAAGTGAGGGATCTATAATAATGGCGTGAGATTTTAATATGGTAATGGATAAGCAGAAAGATAAATCTAATCCTACTAAAGAGGACAAGAAAAGGTATGAAACTGGTTTGAACAAAATTATAAATAGAAATGGATTACGAGATGTATGGAGAGAATGGAAAGCAGAAGAAAAGAGATACACTTATTACTCACCAACACATAAAAACTATTCTAGCATAGACTATATTTTTGTATCAAAAAATCTGGTCCCACAAATTGTAAACACAGATATAGGAATCATAAAAATTACAGACCATGCAACAGTTATAGCAGATATAAAGATTACAAAAGATTATAAACAAGCAAAATGATGGAGATTGGATACAAGAATCTTGGGCTATAAGAAACATAGTAGAAAAAATACAGGTAGAATTAAAAGAAATATGGGAATAAATAGAGTAGGACAAAGCAATCAAGCATTATTGTGGGACTCAATGAAAGCTGTAGCAAGGGGAATATTTATTAGGGAAACACATACATTGTGGAAAAAATGGGAAAAAAGTAGGAAGAAACTAGAAGAAGAAATTAAGGGTCTAGAAAAAGAATATTTTAGAAACAGAGATAAACAGATCCACGCAGTAATACAAGCAAAGAGAAAAGAGTTAGAAAAGGAAGATATAGAAATAGCAAAAAGAAATCTTTTATTTATGAAAAGAGATTTTTTTGAATATAGTAATAAAAATTCTAGAATGTTAGCAAGAGCCACACAAACAAAGAAATCTAAACGTTTGATTGGAATTATTAAAAATGAAAAAGGGGAAAAAGTAATTTGATGAAAGAAAAATTAAAGATATTTCAAGAATATTATCAAAAATTATATTCAGCAGGTGATCCACCGAAAGACTTAGAGAAATATATACAGGAAAATTGTAAGGATAAAATTAGTGAGGAAGAGAAAGAATTAATGGAAAAACCTATAACAGAAGAGGAAATTGAAGATATTATAAACAAATTGAAACTAAGGAATGTTCCAGGAGAAGATGGTTTTGGAGCCGAATATTACAAAACATTTAAAAATATATTAATATCTATAATGAAATAATTATATAATAACATTTTAAAAGGAGATGAGATCCCACCATCATGGAAAAAATCTTTGATTATATTAATTCCAAAACCAGATAAAGATTTGACAGACCCAGAATCATATAGACCAAAATCATTAATAAATCAAGGTGCAAAAATATTAACAGCAATAATGGCGAGAAGGGTGAATAAATTTATGTACAAATATCTACAAAAAGACCAATTTGGATTTATAGAAGGAAGACAGATGGCTAATTTAACTGGAAGAGTAATAAATATAATAGATATAATTAGAAGAAAGAAAATTAAAGCAGGGCTTATAGCTATAGATATATTTAAAGCTTTTGATTGTGTGGAATGGCCAGCATTAAAAAATATAATGAAAACATTTGGATTGGGAGAAAAAATTAGGGGCGTGATTGACCATTTGTATATAAAAAATAAAGCTACAGTAATAGTAAATGATAGTAAGACAGAACAAATAAATTTAACTAGGGGAACAAGACAAGGCTGCCCACTTTCCCCAATAATATTTGCTATGGTAATAGAAATATTAGCTAATGTAATTAGAAATGATGAAGATATCAAAGGGATAGGAAATATTGAAGAGATCAAACTGGATATGTTTGCAGATGATACTTTACTAACAGTACAAGATCCATTGGAAAAAAACGCAAGAGATAGAGAAACATTTGGAAACGTTTTGGAAGATGACAGGTTTACAAGTAAATTGGAATAAATCAGAAATGATTATATTTAATTATACAGAGGCAGAGCAAAAAATATGAAGAGTAAAAAGAAATATATTAACATAAAAGAGCAAATAAAATATTTAGGAATAAGTATTGTGGCAGAATTGGAAAAACTAGAGGAACATTTTTTTACTATGTTAAGGAAAGATATGGAGAAAAGAATAGAGAAATATGGGAAAATTAAATTCTCATGGTTTGGAAGAATAGTGCTTGTTAAAATGAAAATATTACCAAAAATAATTTTTTTATTCAGAATGCTGACTATTAAAGTATCAGAGATGGAATTTAAAAAGTGGCAAAATATGATAAATAATTATTGTAATGGAGGCAAAATATCAAGAATCAATAAAAAAAAGATGGTATAAATCCCCCCAAAAAAGGAGGTTTAGGCCTACCTAATTTAAAGCTATATTACGTAGCAAATCAATTGAGATATATTATTGATAGTGTTCCGGAAGTGAAGGAAATAGAATGGATAGAAATAAATAAACAAGAGATAGAGTTAAAATTAAGAAATATATTTTTTTGTTAACCAAAAAAGAAATTTAGGGAAACAATACAATCTGTCTCTTTTAAAAATATATTAGATATATGGAATAAATATAAAAAAGTATTAGTTCCAGGAATATCTCCATTAACGCTGGTAATGTTGTTAGAGGGTTTCACAGCAAATTTAAGAAATGAAGTGGAAGCAAAATTAGGAGGACAAGAAATAATAAGGTTGAAGGAATGGATGGGGGAAATGAAAAATAAAAATTATATGGAAAAAATATTAAAGGAGCAAGGATTTACATGGTTTAAACTGATACAGTTAGAACGATGGACAAAAAAATGGTTAAAGGAGGGAAGTTTTAGAAAAAGTACAAAATTTGAGGAATTGATTATAAAAGCTATTCAAGAGAAAAATATAAAAGGTATTACAAGCAAAATATATAAAATGTTAATAGATAATGAAGAAGTACAAGATTATCTAAAAGATCTTTGGGAAACAGATGTAGCAACTGTAATAGACAAATCTAAGTGGGAAAAATATGGAATATGCAACATTTGAAAACATTATCTGTAAGAATAAAAGGAAATTACAATAAGATTATATGGAGATGGTATTTAACCCCAGTAAGATTGAATCAAATAGATAAAAAGTATTCAGCACAGTGCAGGAGGGGATGCCAAGAATTGGGAACGTATATTCATATGTGGTTGAATTGCAAATATTTGCAGAAATTTTTGAAAATAGTAATGAAGGAAATAAGTGAAATACTGGAGATAAATATACCTCTAAGCCCTGAAATACCATTATTATCATATTGCGAAAAAATACTAGAATCTCAAATTGTTAAGGATTTACTAACAAATCTGCTGACAGCAGCAAGGTTAATAATAGCAAAGAAATGGAAAATACAAGGTGAATACAAAATAGAAGAATGGTATGATGAAGTATGGAATATAGCTATAAATGAGAAATTAACAAATATGGGTAAGGAAAAAAAAGGAGGACTGGAGAGCTGAGCCAAAGCTAACAAAATGAAATTCAATACGGAGAAATGTAAAGTACTGTACTTAGGGTGGAAAAATGAAATGCATAGATATAGGATGGGAGAGACCTGGCTGAACGAGACTACGTGTGAAAGGGATCTAGGATTTCTAGTAGACCACAAGTTGAACATGAGTCAACAGTGTGATGTGGCAGCTAAAAAGGCCAATGCGATTATGGGCTGTATCAATAGAAGTATAGTGTCTAGATCAAGGGAAGTAATAGTGCCACTCTATTCTGCCTTGGTCAGACCTCACTTAGAATACTGTGTACAGTTCTGGGCACCACAATTCAAAAAGGATATTGACAAATTGGAGCATGTCCAGAGAAGGGCAACTAAAATGGTGAAGGGTCTGGAAACTATGCCTTATGAGGAGAGATTCAGGGAGCTGGGTATGTTTAGCCTGGAAAAAAGACGGTTAAGAGGCGATATGATAGCCCTATTTAAGTATTTGAAGGGGTGTCATGCTGAGGATGGAGCAGGCTTGTTATCTGCTGCTCCAGAGACTGGAACACGGAGCTATGGATGCAAGCTCCAGGAACAGAGATTCCACCTCAACATGAGGAGGAACGTTTTGACAGTAAGAGCTGTTCGGCAGTGGAACACACTCCCTTGGAGTGTGGTGGGGTCTCCTTCCTTTGAGGTCTTTAAACAGAGGCTGGATGGCCATCTGTCGGGGATGCTTTGATCAAGATATCCTGTGTGGCAGGGAGTTGGACTGGATGGCCCTCGTGGTCTCTTCCAACTCTACAATTCTATGATTCTATGAAATAAGAATGTTTTTGGTGAAAAATGGAGTAAATTTTTAGAATTTGTATTAATAAAGGGGAGAGGAACAAACCTGAGCTGGAAACAATGGTGTTTTGGAAAGAGGGATGAATGTAAAGGGAAGTCCCTCGATGGAGGCAATCACTGTTATATATGTTTGTTAAGTTTTATGTAGAAATTCTATGTCGTTTAATTTTAAAAATTAATAAAATTAAAAAAAAAAGAGGTCAGGGGCATAGGATCCCTGCAAAAGAGGGAAAATAGTGAATATTTTAGGCCCTGCAAAGATGCATGCTATAGACTCTCCTACTGCAAAAATCCTGGCTTGCTCCCTAGATGCCTCCACTGCACCTCTGTCACCTGCATTGCTGGTTTCCAAGCCTTCCCTCCTCTGCCTCCTAGGACAACACAGAAATCTTCTTCAGAGTCCTCATCCTTCTCCCAAGTAGGAGGAAGAAAAAGACTATGACACTAAAGCAGGGTTGTTGTTTTTAGCAGCCACAGTAGGGCCTGGTCAATGGCAGCAGCAGCTCAGCCTCCTCACCCTCTTCCTCTCTGGGTTCCTTTAAATGAGGCAATAAAATGTGGATTTGCAGCACAATAATGCCAATTGGCAGCAGCTTTCATGTGTCTCCACAACTTTTTTTGTTTTGTTTTGTTTTGCAAGATCCCAGGCATGGGAAGGTATCCCTGTTTTTTGTTCAAATGGGAATGCCTGTGAAACATATGGCAGGTGAGAGTGAATTATTCCTAGCAGTTGCCATCACTGAACAGTATATTTTTTAAAAAAAGAAGAAAAAAAGGCTAATCGAAGATGCGGAAATCATAGAGTCATAGAATTGCAGAGTTGGAAGAGACCACGAGGGCCATCCAGTCCAACCCCCTGCGACGCAGGAAATCACGATCAAAGCATCCCTGACAGATGGCAATCCAGCCTCTGTTTAAAGACCTCCAAGGAAGGAGACCCCACCACGCTCCAAGGGAGTGCGTTCCACTGCCGAACAGCTCTTACTGTCAAAAAGTTCCTCCTAATGTTGAGGTGGAATCTCTGTTTCTGGAGCTTGCACCCATTGCTCCATGTTCCAATCTCTGGATTGGAATATTAAGTGCAATATTCCACTTAAATAAACAGAGAGGGAGGCTGTTTCATTGCCTCAGCACACGATTACTATAGCAAAAATCCAACATGGTAGTTCCGGGTGCTTGCCTTGCCAGCAAGGTCTGACACCTGTGCATGTCCAACCAATTAGCTGTCCACTCTGAGAATGAGCAGTGATGCAAATTGGTTGTCCTAACGAGCAATAGTGCGCATTCCCATGCATTGTTTTTTAAAAATACAGGAAAAGCCATGAAGTCTTTTCCCATAGAGTATATGGCATTTTTGTCCTCCCTCCTTCCAAATATGGTGGATTGATGTGGGATCCCATTTAGAAAAAAAAAATATTCTCCTCAAATTGTGTGAGGAATATTTTTGCCATATAGACAAGCCCTCTGTCTCCTTTCCCACCAACAGCCTCCTCTAACCCATGCCAGACACAGTCCATGACTGAGGTGACTTTTGCTTGCCTCTCACCTGCCTGCTTCTTTGCCTGTCAGCTCTCTTTTGCTCTCACTGCCTAGCTAGCTTTGTTTGTCTCACTCAGCCTGTGCACCACTCTGGCATCCTCCCCACCCAAGCTGTCTGGGTGGATCTTCCCCCTGCCACCTTGTCCTCTCAGGGCCCTGATGGTGATGTAAAGCCAAGGCCAGCTGGAGTGAGAGGGGCAGGGAAAAAGTGGGGAAGAATGTGAAGGAACTCTGATCATTACTGCTTCAGTGAACACCTCTTCCTTCCCACTTCCTCACGGCTCCTCTCAGGAGATTATCAGATAGGAATGAAAAAAGTGGATGAATCTGTCAGTTCAAACAAAAAAGCAGTGCCAAAAATCCTCCAATATTCTCTTCCTTTGGAAAACCAGGAAAAGCTGGAGACTGTGGACTGAAATGTAGATGCTTCTTTTACAGCCCTTGATTTAGTCTGGGAAGGACGGTTCCATCATATGTTTAGTTAAAATTCTAGACCATTCAGTCCTAATGCCTTGTTGAATAGCAGGGGGCAAATTCTTGAACAGCATGCCCAGTTGCTGCTGAGGACAGTGCAGAGGGGATGCAATTGTTTATGGTAAATTTGCCCTCTTAAATGAGGACATGCTGTTAATGAGGCAATGTTAGAGGAGAACTTCATTAGTCATTGCAATTCTTGTCATGGCTCAGAATAGAGCTGGAATTAGGGAACCAGCATTAAATGTCTTCAGTTGCAATACATTGGGATACACAGGAAAATATGTACACAGCAGTATTCACCTACTAGAAATCCACACTGTCCATGATTTCACCAATAAACAGGCATGTAATTCCCCCTTGATCATTCCATGACCTGCACCCCATGGAAACCAACAGTGTCTGTACAACTTTCCTTATTCATATTAATTTATTAATTCTAGTGGGGCTTGGTGAGCTCCCCATGCACCCTTCTCCATCCCCACTGGTCCTGCGATGAAGAAGATGTGGGACTGCCCACTAGCTGCCACTATCCTTACTTTGCAGAGCAGCTGGCTGCCTAGCAGCATCTGCTTCAGCAATGCCTGCCTTGCCTCCATTTCATGGTACCTATACCCATCACAATATCTCTTTACATCTCTGGTGGGAAGGAAGCATCAGGAGGAGCACTGCTGTTGTTGCCAGTGCCACCACTTCTGCTTTCCACCCAGTCCCCTCATTTGAATCCAGTTACCTGGTGAGCAGCTGGCCATCTTTGCTTACATTGCTGTAAGGCTGGCATGGGTGAGAAGGAAGAGCAGGCCTGGGCCACTGCTGTTTTCACATGTGACAGTGTGGCACCTGCTACCACAAGAGGTACACAGCTCCATGTAGCTGCTGAAAACATACTATAGAGCAGCAGAGGATAGACTGGATTTTCAGAGAGACTTTCTGTAGAATGGCAGTGATTTATTTAATAATAGCAACAGTTTGATTTTCTCCACCTAATTTAGAATGCTTAAAAATTTCAGACATACCTTAATCGTGTGGCAAAAAACTGCTCCCCTCCCCTCCGGCAGTCCAAGAGTGAATGGAGCTCTCACAGAGCCCCATTCACTTCCTGGAAAGCAAATCCCAGCTGTTCTCATGAGAGAACAATTGCACAGTAAATTCAAAAATAAAACTCAAAATAAAAGGTAAAAAGGTACACCAAACACAAAAACACATTAAAAGAAAAACAAGTAACCTGGGGAGGGGGAAAAAGTGTGTCACTTACCTTGATGTCCCAATCTCAACCATGGACCTCCCTGTGACACTGGCATCATGCCAGCATAACGGGGCACCTTTTCACAAGCCCATGATTCCATTACAGAAACGGAATGGGTATTCTATTGATGGCTTAAGCTGTCATTAAAAAGTGACACGGGTGGAACAGAGGGGGCACAGGAGAAGGATGAGACAGGGACGATGTTGTCTGAAAAGGAAGCACTTTTTGTGTGCTCCTGGTATCTCCTATGTCTAAGAGTTTGTCTTTTGTACCTGGCTCTAGTTGGTAGATGGTGATTGATTTTTTAAAAAGATAAAGGGGCAAAATGATTGCACAAACCTGAAATTACCTCTGCTGTAGAGATTTACTGTTGTCTCCCTGCTTTATTGCCTAATTTTCTCTTTGCTTTTTAAATCAGTGAAGGACAGTTAGGAGGTACAGTGGGCCTTTGGTATCCATTAGGGTTTGGTTCCAGGACCCTCTGTGGATACCAAAGTCCATGGAGGCTCAAGTCCCATTGTATACAATGGCATAGTAAAATTATAGAAGGCCTTATAGAAAACAGCAAAACGAAGGTCTGTTTTTTAAAATAAAATCAAAAGGGGGGGTGTTACCTGCCCTGATACCCCACACTCTTCCAATAATCCATCCATTGGCTATATTGCATAAATTAGTTTATTATTGGCACTCCATGTGGTTGGTATAGACCAGAGCCTCCCAAGACCAAGGACTCAAGGTGTGCTTAGAAAACCTAAGGAAGTAGCCATGGATAGTAATTAAGCATACCCCACCCCTTGAATGGATAAATTAGGGAGGAAACTGCCTAATTCTTCTAGATGTACATGGAAGTGAGTCATTCACTAATCCAATCAAGGTAGCCTTGCAAAATTGATTTTTCCTCACACCTTTCCTAAAACAATAGAGAGTTTCTTGAGACCTATCAGTTCTAAGGTTTCAGCCACTAGTGATCATTAACACATCCCGAGTATCCATTGTTTAACCCTGGGAAACTCCAGCAGACATTGTCTTTCACTCAAAACACCCCTTCGGGGGAATATTGCGTATAAATATCACCCCAAAACTCCACCAAAGTGTGCTTAGTTTTCCAGAGGCTGTCACTCTGTTGGCTGTCTGGGTCAACCAGCACATCCAGCTGTTCTTCTCTGCATAGATCTCTGCTCTTCAGACAGGTATAGTACAGCCCATTATCCCAATCTCTGTCCCAACAGTTCATCCTGTTCTTTGTTAGCCTTATGCGACTGCTGGAAGTACATTTGTGTGTGTTTCCCTGATTATTTTAAAATAAAAGCCATTTTTATTTTATCTTCTGGCTTTGAGTCTCATCAGTTCGTATACATAGTTCAAAAGATCCCACCATTACCCAACATCTTGCAGCCACTATTTGAGCTCACTAAAATTCCCCATAGAAATATTGACTTTTGGTAGACATGCATGGAATTTACATGAACCAACTGTACAATATGGTTCTTTCCATGCTGGGAATATCTGTATTTATTGAATATGTTGAGTGTCGATGGTTTATAGCTGTACCTATTGAACTGGAGGAGTGTAGACAGATGAATGCTTTGTTCATTTTTGATAAGAACTTACCAAAATTAGCAAATTCCTATCTAAAAAGAGCAGAAATAACTGAAAATGGGGCCAATTCCCCTCTCCATCTAGAAATAACTGTTCCTCTAACTTGCTAATGTTTTGGGAAATGGAAAACACCAGTCATTAACATGAAACAATACTTCCAGTTAGAGAGGAATGCTTGATGGAAGAGTTAGAGTGAAACCTGAAGTATCAGATAGTTCTGATAACCTCCCAAGCTTCTGGCATATTTAGTTTACATGTTTACCTCTGATGATTAAGCATTGACCAGAATCCTATTGGTGACAAACTCCAGCATAATGTTATATTAAACTTACATGCACATTTTACTGGCTGTGGTAGACAGAGGATGAATCATTTTAAAGGAACTGAAAAAATGATGGTGTGATGATATGGTATCATCCAACATATGGCCAACCTTTGAAGGTTTTTGGAGGGGTTGGTGGGCAAGAGAACCCAAACTGTCCCATTTTTATGGTGGTTTGAGTAGGTTTTGTGTTTTTCAGCTAAAATAATTAAATGTGGGGAGAGGTTTCAGGAGTGATAAAATAGCATCCTTGGGCTCCAACCCATGGGCTGAACTTTCTCTACCCCTGGTCTCAAGTAAGCATCAGAGAACAGAGGCAGGAAGACTTAGTGGTCCCAACAGTTGCCATGGGCCATAACTGGCATAGTGATATAGTTTTTGTTTTCTAAAGCCTTGATGTAAATCTTTGTATAGTCAACTTGGAACACTTTCAACTCCCCTCTGAGGAAAAAACCTGGCATGATTATTTATGCCTATAATACCAGCATGGCAGACAGGAATTCAAATGAAAGGGTACTTCCCATCATGAACACTATCCTGAAGAGAAATATGTTAACTACTGAATTGCTCTTCTAATGCAGCTGTTAAAGTCAAGGGAGACTTGCAAGTGAAAAATGTGGGAATAACCCTGAATATGACTGAGGGCCTGATCCGTGGCCAGGATATGCCAGTGGGGAGCTGGCATATTGTGACTCATGTAGATGAGCCCCAAGTTTTAAAACTCTCTTTCTCTCTCATTTCTTTATTCTTCATTTCAGTGTTTCTTTTCTTTCTTAAACCATATGAGCTTCTTGATGCTCCAGGAAGTTTTCAAAAACCAGAAGCTCTAATACACCACAAGTTTAATTGTGATGCTTGTGGGTTTTCTTCTTGCTTTCTTCCATCCAGGATACTATAGAGCTGTAGCACACACTACCATTCCCTAAACCAGATCCCATCTGACCTTGGAAGTTAAGCAGGGTCAGCTCTGGTTAAAACTTGTATGGGTGATGGCCGATTAATACCAAGTGCTATAGGCTATATTTCTGATGCAGGAACTGGTAAAACCATCTCTGAGTATTTCTTGCCTAAGAAAACCCTATGAAGTTCATGAGGTCACCTTAAGTCAACAGGTAGCAAGAAGGCACATACACACACACCATAGAGTTTACATTTTCCTTGTTTGAACTCCTCTAAGAGGTTCTAGTTTGGGGAGATTTCTCAAAGCACCCAGAGAATAGTCGCATACTATAACTAGAAAAAGAGAGAAGGGGAAAGACTATTGTGCCAAATTTAAGAATAACAAATGTATTTCACTATTTGCTTTCATGGATTAGAAAACACTTCTTCAGAAGCATGGGATGCAGCTTCAGCAGGCAAACATTTGTACACACATGGGAGAGATCCCATTGCAGAGAGAGCAGCAGTGTTTCCCTGCTGTCACCACCACTGCCAGTTGACTGCCTGGGTTGCATTGCAGCAGCGGGATCCTGCCGCTGCCCCCATTGCCTGTTGACTACCTGGGTCCCATTGCAACAGCAGCAGTGGTGTTCTCCCAGCCCTATCATTGCCAGTTGACTGCCTGGGTTCCGTCACAGTGGAAGCAGCAGTTTCCCACTGCTGCCATTGCTGCCAGATGACTTCCTGGGTCCTGTCACAGCCTGAAGCCTTAGTAACTATTGCCAGCACTGTAGCACATTGTTTGGCCACTCCCAGTATGCAGATTGGCCATGAGTAGCAGGAGTTGATAGTGAGGTGGAGAGGGAATTTGCATGTCAATAGTGATTTGCATGTGGGTGGTGATCAGCTGAAGGGATGACAGGAGGGCTCCTAAGCAGCCAATCAGCACACTGAAAGAGACAACATACCTAAACCCATTGTGCATACTCAAGAGGCAACATACCTACATACCTAAGACCATTGTGCATACCCAAGAGTTTTATACAGATAGATAGCCACATCCATTAGAGAATTGCTTTTAAAGAGTAAAATAAAAAAAGAAGGCAGCAAAGAGAGCTGAATGTTTGAGGAGAGCACCTGAAATATCCACAAGAGGGCCACTTAGCCCCTTCAGTGACTTTAGCCCTGTAACAGAAATAACACAAGGAAGTGTTAATGGTGCCACTAAAGAGTTGGGAATAACCTAGAGGCCTTAATGACATTTTGCTAGGAGGTCACAAAAATGCAGTCAGAGAACTGCTGACATAGCAGCCCTAGCAAAGTAGATGAAATGTTATCTTCCTAATGAATTGATAGCTTTTAAATGTTTCATTAAAAGCTTATATGTCGTTTTTATCGCTTTGCAATGTTTTCTTGTCATTAGGTCAGTTGTATAGCAAAGAGTATATTCTGAGGGCTAAAAAAAGCCATTCTGCAGTAAGAAAGCCATTAAATAACACATGCCCATTAAAGAAAAACAGTAGAAAGGCAGAGGAGAGGTTGTCTTACTGGTTATAATGCTAGCATGCTTCTCTTCCTTGCTTGGTTTACTTTGGAATTCCTGAATAGATTTCATGTTTATCTAGGTTATGTTGAAAACATGACTGTTAGAAACAAACTGAAGATAGAAGTAAGATTTCCTGTAATCCTGGAAATGTGTCTGGGTGTGTGCTGAGAAATTCCATCAAAGTTAAGCTGAGTTTGTCACATCAGCTCAGTTTTAGACCTCATGCCAAACTATTATTAACATTTCAAATGTAAAACAGGCAAACCATGGTCTTTACCTGTCCTAAATTTATTCTCTCTGCATACAAATTTACCACCTTTCTCCATATTGCTGTAGCCTTTGGAAGTGGAATTATGGTTGTAATTTTGTTTTTTCATTCAGGGCTTATCTACGCTGGCCAAATGCCCCAGCTTGCTCCTGTTCCAGAGCCTTGTAGTCTAAATTATGCAGGCCATTTACCCTGATCTGCCCCGAGGAAGTCCAAATGAACCCTGGTGCAGATATAGGGCTAGAACACAGGAAGCAGGATAGGTTGCTTTACCACGTTTTGAGAAAATACCCAGTTTAATTTAGTATCACCGGATTGGGGCCCACATGTCCATGGGAGCCTGTCTCAAAATGAAGTTCCTCACTGCTGCTGCCAGCTCCTTTGCTCTTCTGGAAGCCAGGCAGGGATCCTGCAGGATGTGGTGGAAGCTGGTCACATGCAAGGGACCTGAAGTCACATGTTGTGGGACTCCTGTCTGATGACAGCAGTTTCAGTGATGGACTGGCATCCTGTTTGAATTCCAGCCTGTTTTCTGCAGGTAATGGGGGGGGGGGTTTGCTGGCCATCTCCAGGGGAAGATCCACCAGCAGGGAAACCAGCGTATCCTACCTGGTATAGATGAGCCCTCAGCCAACTCTAGTTAGCACAGACTCAGTTCAAGCCATGTTTGCAGATTTTTTCCCATACAAAGACAAATAATAATTTGTCAACGTAGAAGTCATGCAAAAACATAATTAAGCTTTCTTAAGCAGGCTCTGACCGAAGTCTGTGGAGTACATTAAAATAGTTGGCATTGTGTGGCTTCAAGGGGTTGTCTGGATGGTGGGGAAAAACCCCTCCTCATAGAATTCGAGGAAAATACTTTCTGTCCCAATGAGATCCCATAGTGATTCTCCATATTCAGAAGGGGGGCAAAAATCCAAAAACTACATGGGAGAAACCTTCACAGATTCTCCAGAGGGTTTTTTTTTTTCTTTTAAAGTGGGGGGAATGTGCATTCCCTCTCCTTAAGACAACTGAATCGCATTGAAGCAATTACCAGATAAGAGTGGAAGTGGAAACATGATTAGTCAGATGTGCATGGAGTTGGGCTTGCTGGCAACAAAGTGGCCAGAAGCACCCTTTTGGAGTTTTGCAGTCACAATCACGCACTATTTTGCTATGCTAAGGTGACCACACAGCTTTTTAAACAGAAGGTTGTATTTGTACCCCTTAGAGTTACAACACACACACACACACATATATACACACACACACAGTGCAACAATGACAACTTGTTGAAAATAATTGTGAACTAGTCACTCCTAGCCAGCATCTTGATTTGCAGGCATGGCTTTGTGTGAACACCAAACACAGATAGCTTCACACAACTGCAATTTTGTCAAAAACAAAAAACAAAAGCCATGTAGACAAATGAACATGAATTTGTGTTAATGCACATCAATCAGCATTATATCTCCTCATCTAGACAAGCTCAATTCCAACTCATTGTGACTCTAAGGTGAATCTATCACAGTGGGGTTTTTTTTGGCAAGATTTATTTGTTGGGGTGGGGTTGCCTTTGCTTTACTCTGATGCTGAGAAAATAAGACTTTCCCACAGTCACCAGTGGGTTTTCATGGATGAGCAGGAATTCGAACCCTGGTCTCCAGAACCATACTCCAATGCTCAAACCATTACACCATGCTGTCTCTCACATTAAAATACATGTAGAAAATACTGTGGGGAGAAAAGGTTTCATATTAAGAGAAAAGTTCATTTGCCTCCAACTGAGAGTGTGGGAGAAATAACCACTATTATTGGTATGGCTGCTGCTAAGATGGCTGTCTAATAGAGATTCTAGGCCTTAGTACAGACCTACAGAGCCCTATATGGCTGGGGTCCAGGTTATTTGAAAGACTGTATCTCCCTTTATGATCCCATTGGAGCACTAAGATCATCTGGAGAGGTCCTTCTCTCTGTCCCACCACCTTCTTAGGCTTGTTTTATGGGAACAAGGGAGAAGGCCTTCTCAGTGGTTGCTCCCAGACTTTGGAACCCCCTGCTTGAAAACATTTTTGTGCTTTTGGGCTTTAACAAATTGTCTAGAGCTGTGCATTTAATGCTGTACAGTGCTGGTTTTAAGGTTTGTATATAGTCTTTTAACGAACTCTAGTATTTTTAATATTTAATATTTTAACATTATAAACAATTTCATAGAATCATAGAATCATAGAATTGTAGAGTTGGAAGAGACCACGAGGGCCATCCAGTCCAACCCCCTGCCACGCAGGAAATCTTGATCAAAGCATCCCCGACAGATGGCAATCCAGCCTCTGTTTAAAGACCTCCAAGGAAGGAGATCCCACCACACTCTGAGGGAGTGCGTTCCACTGCCTAACAGCTCTGATTGTCAAAAAGTTCCTCCTAATGTTGAGGTGGAATCTCTGTTCCTGGAGCTTGCATCCATTGCTCCGTGTTCCAGTCTCTGGAGAAGCAGAAAACAAGCCTGCTCCATCCTCAGCATGACATCCCTTCAAATACTTAAACAGGGCTATCATATCGCCCCTGAACTGTCTTTTTTCCAGGCTAAACATATCCAGCTCCCTAAGTCTCTCCTCATAAGGCATCGTTTCCAGACCTTTCACCATTTTAGTCGCCCTTCTCTAGACATGCTCCAATTTATCAATATCCTTTCTGAATTGTGGTGCCCAGAACTGGACACAGTATTCTAGGTGAGGTCTGACCAAGGCAGAATAGAGTGGCACTATTACTTCCCTTGATCTAGACACTATACTTCTATTGATACAGCCCAAAATCACATTGCTTTCAAGCTCTTGTCCTTGATAGCTGATGATGTATTGAAGGATCTTAAAGGTTGTTTAATTGTTTTAAAATCTTTATTAATACTATTGTATCATTTTAAACTTATATTGTTTTTAAAATATTGTTAGCTGCCTTGAGTCTCATTATTGGGAGAAAGCTAGGACAGAAATGAATTAAATAAATAAATAAATCAGCAGGTATGTGTGTGTGTGTGTGTGTGTGTGTGTTTTAATGGATGAAATAGTCCATGTGCATGCACTAGCAGTCATGCCTTTTCTTACTGGAAGTCAGGAAACACATCTGAATGTTTATTTCGACACACAAATCAATGTCATTGGTGATTTGCTAGTGAGGGTTTTACGTACAGGTTTCTTTCACTGTACAGACCAGGACTTCCCTTCTTTCTCCTCTGTCATCTCAAATGCTGAGTGATACTGAGATTTGCCATCTTCCCTCCTTTAGCCCAGCTGTTCCAGGCAGGTATCACAGCAACAGCTAAGTGACAGAACACCTGCTTTGCATAATACCCTTGTTATCACCACTAGGAAGCATCAGTTGATGTCAAAGACCTCAGGCCTGTCAATTAGTCTGTGGACCAGGGTGGGCTATATAGTCAAGCACTCCCTATCATTGTTCCAGTTCCTGTTGTGGCCACCATAGAAATGATGCTGAAATTGACAGCTGCTACCGCCAAGAAAACACACTATTGTCAAAACACAATGGGGAAAACTTCACGTCTTCCATTCTAGGATGGAAGGAGATTGTACCTTGCATAACAACAAGCTTTCATGGTAGGGGTGGGAACTCTGGCCCTACATTTTACAAGAAGAACCACTGTGTTCACTGCCAAATTTTGGTGGCAAAATCAGCAGTTGCCACTGATTTCTATTTGTGGCATTGTGGGTCTTGTTGAATTTAGGTGAGTCCAGTGGGCTTCCATACCCCCAGACATTTCTGACCCTGCAATAGGCAGGAAATTATGTTTTCCACAGAGGTTCCTTGAGGCTCCCCCTAAGCTACAAAGCCCAATTGGTCAAGTGTTGAGTAGAGACACAGAAAGCTAGCATTAGGATTGGGCCAAAATGGGCCCCTCTCCCTTTACCTCCCTCCACAAAGTGATTGTTAAGGTAAGAATGGAAGAAGCCGCATCATATTTCATTCACGGGCAACAATCGTGAATGAAATATGACTCAGCTTCCTCCATTCTGTCACAGAAGTGACATGGAGGGTTTCAGCAGGGGGACAGCATCATCCGAAACCTCTCCCCTGCCACGCAGCAGCAACGGAGCTGTTTTGGAATATATCCTGCTGAAAATTGCATCTGAAAAAGTCCACAGTCTTCTAGGGTAATGCCAAGGTCATGGAAGGGAGCAAAGCAAACCCATTCTCCCAAGTAAGGTCACAAAGAGAATTCTTACATATACTCTTCACTGCTTTTGAATGTTGGTAATTCAAGCCAATAATATGGGTCTTTTCAGAAAACCCTAATTATTATTCAGACATCTATACAAGATTTAAATACACAGAGAGATATGTACTTTGCCAACACTTCCATGCAGATATGTCACCCACCAGGAAAGGAAAGGAAAGGATCCTTAGAATTTTGCTAACCAATCATGGATTAATGACACCAGATCCGGAAAGCTGGGTTCAATAAGGGGCACTTTGTTTATCCTAAAAACCCATTTAAGAGTGTTGAACCTTGGGAGGATCAAGAAGGGGGGAGCAACCTTGTGTGGGATTAGCTGAGGCAGCCGTCACCCCTTGACTTCCTCCTTGGTCTTTCCCTGGGTGAAACACCTGAGCTCTGGGGACAATCCAATACCTGGGTTGATCCCTCTCTGGCCACCTATTGGAAGGAAGACAAGAGGACTCCCCCCACAAGTCTCAGGACTTAAAGTGAGGGCAAAACTCCCAGCCCAAGGGTAGTCTCTTTCCCCACCCTCCAGGTCTCAAGGCATAAAGAGGCAGTTCCACAGCCCTCTGCTTCACTAAAAGGGTGCCAAGATATTCACCACACCTGCTACTTTTCTTCCCCCAGTACCTGCCAAGTGACTGCCTATTTAAGAGCTCCACCCTTAGCCAATTGTCAGTGTCCTCCAGATACAGTGTGGGGTTGGGGGTGGGGGAGAAGCAGATAAAAGTGAAACAATTCCTATCCAGCCCCAGAGCCACCAGCAAATCTCATGCTATTCTAGAGGTTTGAAGGTGAGTTGAACTTCACCACCATAAAGAGGAAGTAGAGTGGGTGGGAGGATTTTAAGTATCCTCCCGCTCTGCCCCAAAAGCTCAATGTTCAGGTGCAGCCAAGCCTGCAATGCATCCACTTGGCCTCTCTATATTGGAGGCCAGCAAAAACAGCTCCTACCCACAGAGCACCTTGCACTATGTGAGTATGGAGTTGCTATTTTCTGAAAGGTAATCAGAAATCAAGAATGGTAGTTAATTTAATCTGCCTTGATTGCTGATTGGCATGAAGAATGGTGCTGAAGTGTACAAGGCATTTGTGGTACCACAACCCAACATCAATCATTGTAATTTATAACCTCATGTACTTTCAGCAATGTGAAAGGGAAGGTGGCTTGATATGTTCTGTATGTAAGTCAGAAAGGAGAGTACACTGAAAATATGAGGTATGTGGAGAGAAATAAAATATGAATAGGTAGGGTGGAAAAACATTAGTATTGAATGATGGTCCCCCTCTTTATTTTACTTTCTTTTCATTACAGATTTGTTTTTTAAAAAGTTTGAGGAGCTGCAAACCTGAAGAGGACATTAATTATAATCTTCCTGCCTGCTATTTCTTTGTAATGAAGACTTGATAATTATAATTTCTTTTGATCAAGCATTTCAAAGAGCTTTAAAATCAACACATGCACACAAATGTGCACACATGCGTATATACACGCACACACACAGAGAGAGCATTTTACTGTAAAATGGGTTGTTTTCTCATGCCCATTGCTTACAGTTGGCATGGAATAACTCCCTATTTAATTCCTATATATATATATATATATATATCCTATACAGGTGACTTTGTTACATCTGCATAACCAAGGAATATCTCCTGGCCTGACACAGCCCACCCCTTCCACTGTCCACTTTAAGAGCAAGCTTCTGGATTGGATGAAGGAGATCCATTCAGCTTCTGATCGGGGCACAAGGAAGATGGCATTCCTATCCCTTCCAGCCAGTGAGCAAAGCTGTGACAAGATTTGTGATAGGGGTTCTGCTTTTGATTTTCACAACCTCATTTGCTGGTGGGAAGTGGGTGGAAATCTCATCCTCTTTGCACCCCAATTGGAGGCTTAAAGGGAAGCTATTGAAATCCACAAACACCTGGAAAACTTCAATAGGAAAGAGGAAACCCTAAAAGTAAACAAAGTTTGGCTACCAGTCCTGAAAAACACCAAAATAAAAACTCAACACATGCAAATAAACTTCACCCAGGGACAGGCGGCTTCCTAGCAGACAATGGACCATTAGCTAAATAGACAATAATCCCCCTCGCATATCCTCCCACCCTAAGAACTGAACATCCACAACTGAATACACAAATTTACATACTAATCCTCTTCAACAGGGACTCACAGTATATAAACCCCACACACCCACACACCACCATTCTCTGAAGATGTCAGCCACAGATGCAGGCGAAACCTCAGGAATAAACTCTTCTAGAACACGGCCTCACAACTCAGAAAAAAAAAACCCACCCACTCTGAAAAAGCAACTATAAATGGACCTCCTTTGCCTGATCTGGCTGCTGGCTCTTAAGGTGGACTACAGTGCATTTAAGTAGATGTATAGTAAGACTATGTAGTCTTACTCAGTGCAAACCAGTTATGGATCTGTAACAAATCCATGGACTTTTTCAAATGGGGGGAAAAAAACCCCGAGGAGGTTGGGAGAAGAACAGGGCTGTTGTGCTTACAACACCCCTTTTCAGATGCCACTGTCCTCCTCCCAACCTTCCCCCATGCTGCGGGCACCACTTTTTATTGACAGAGGTTTACTGTCAATAAAAAAAGTGGTGCCCACAGCACAGAGGAAGCACAGGGGAAGGTCAGGAGGAAGACGGCATTTTCTGAAATGGGGCGCTGTAAGCGTGACAGCCCCGTTTTTCTCCCAACCTCCTCAGGGTCTCTCCCCCCCCCCATTAAAAAAAATCCCATAACTACAATACTGACTATCAGCTGTCATTTTTATTGCTTTGCAATGTTGTATTGTCAGTGGTCAGTTGAGTAGCACAGAGTACATTTTCTGGACTGGAAATGGAGTACATCTTGCAACTCAAAAGGCATTTGAACAAATACTTGCTAAGTGTAATGCGGATGAGGATGGCAAACCATCTGTAACACAGTAATGACCAACTTGATTGCTATAGATGGATTGTACAGGGTAGACCCTGGCATGTGGATGTTTCCAGTGACATCAGAGTCAATCAGCCAAGGGGATCAACAAATTTGGAATTTTAAGCACATGAAAAATATCTGTTATACTAAATTGAGTGGAGTAAGTAGCAACCTTTTTTTTTCTTTCTGACACAGGTGTAGTGAGTGTGGAATGTGAGAGTATACTGTTCTATTGTAATTCATATGGGTTCTACCTCTCGGGATCCTACTTGATGATTTCAGCCATTCCTTACATGGCCAATGTGTTGCCTAGTGTTGCATCATTTTCTGATTTTTTTCAGGGTTTTAATTTGGGCCATTTTCATAATAGTCCACAACAAAGTTAAGAGAAGTACATCCATGATGGAAACCCTCCAACTATAAAAGCTCATCTTGAACAACACTGCCTGCACTTTTTCTGAAATGTGTTGGACTAGACCCCCCCCCATAACAGAAAATTATCTCTGCAATGTCAATCCAGTTCTTCCAGAAATAAACATGGTCAGCAATTCTTCCCCCTCACCCTTTAAAAAAATAAATAAAGGCTGCTAGCAAAAAAACAAACACCACAATCCTGCATTGTTCATTTGCAATCACAGGAGGCATGGTTCTCTTTCGATGGGTTACTATTCTAAATTTAGCCCAGTTTTTTAAAAATAGAGGGGAAACTTTCAGCCATTTGTTGACATTCAGTGATAGTCAAGGTGAGGAACACAGGTTTGTGTCTAAATCCAGTTGCTAATCCCAAATAGCACAAACCCATTACATCATTTCCTGAATAGGAAGTTAACATTCATGGAAATCACATTGATTCACTGGATATACTCTAGATGAGATTAGTAGAGGTCCAAATCAAGATTCGCATCCATACCTGAGTAGCTTCTAAATCAGAGAGAATCAAGTTGTTGTTTTTTTTTTCTTAAACACCAAATTAGGAAACAAACTGAATTTGGTGGTTGGATCAGTCTACTTTAATCCGTATCTGTGGGTTCTCTAGAGATATTTGGTTGTCCATTGTGGCTAAAGGATGTTGGAAGCTGGGCCATCTCCAAGGCTGGTGTCACCCCTCCCTCTGATGGTGTCACCTGGTGTGGTTCAGTCTCTCCACACACCCCTAGTGCTGCCACTGTCTGGAAGAGATGGACGGGTAGCAGAATGAAGTTTATATTCTTACAGGTCAGATTTTCAGTCAAGCATAAGAATGGAGCTATGCCTACTGATGTTTGGAACAGTGCAATCCTGAATACAAAGTGCTGTTATCTTGAAACATAAAAAACATTTTTTATCCTTTTCCTAGTGTTTTCTTACTGTTTCAATATTATCCTGTTTTATATTTTTTAATAAGGCATAGCAATAAGGCATAGCAAGGGCATCCATGGAAACAAGAGATGCTCACAAACTCTTTCCTTATTCATGAAAGGTTGTAATTTCAGAGGAACAGGCCAGTTACCTTTCTTGCTGGTGCAGTCACTTCATTGATTGGCAGCCTAGCAGATTTCTGTGTGTGCATATGCATGATCCCTGAGGTTGGATTTTGATTAAAGTGATGCTCAGATCAGATTAAAAGGAAATTCTGCCAAGGTTTCACACTGCAGAAGCGTATACGCATTTAGAAAAGGGGATGGAAATCATTTTTGCAATGGTTGTATAGATTTGAATAACACTCCTTTGATAGTCAGGGCACAAAACTAAGGGTTCTGCTACCCGTCTCTACTGGTGTAGCTTCACTGGCTTCAGTGGAATTAAGACTTCTTGTTGTTGTTCTTTAAAAATAAACAACCCTTTGTTCAGACAACCATACCATTACAATGAATATATGTGCAGGGAATCACAGCAGAACCACAGTGGTGTGATTTGTATAAGAAATATCTTCCTTGCATTCTATTCAGAACAAACTGGAAGAATCATAGCGACTAGACTGCAAGAGGTTGGAACTACAGAAGGAAGGAAGTGAATCTGCTGGAGATTGTATGTAGAGAAGCAAACTCAAATTTCTCACATTCATTGGCATTTGTCAAAGAGAAAACATGCTTGCAATTTATGTCAGATAGATATAGCAACTGCAGCCCTCCAGGTGTTGGAGGACTACAGGTTCCATCATCCCTTGACAATTGGCCATGCAGTCTGTGGTAGCTGGGAAATGGAGTCTAAAAAACTTTGGGAGATCTATAACTCCAGTGTAGGCTACATGAACTCTACTTTTTTCAATGTTACCTGTCCCAGTTATTCAGAGAGAACCTATGTGTGTACAAGTTGTGTTCTCATGAGTTCTCTGTAGAAAAGCTGATGGATAATTGGGGACCAGGGATGATCATGACCCTCCCTTCATGTTTTGACAAAATATAACCCAAGACAAACAGCATACATTAGGAACCCTGCTTTGGATCTGGATCCTCCCTGGTGTTGTGGGCTTTATTACATTGTTGTTGTTATTGTTGTTTGCCTTCTAGTTGTTTCTGACTTATGGTGACCCTAAGGTGAATACATCATGGGATTTCTGGGAAAGAATTTTTCAGAGAAAGTTTGTCATTGCCTTCCACTGGGGCTGAGAGAATGTGACTCGCCCAAGGCTAACCAGTGGGTTTCCATGGCCAAGCTGGGATTTGAACCCTAGTCTCTGGGAGTCCTAGTCCAAAACATTATACCACGCTGGCTCTCCAGGGCAAACATACTGGGCATGTTTTCAAAGCATACACCTGAGCTGCAATTACATGGCAGGTTTTATGGCGATAAATTGTGCTTTAGGGCTTTTTTGCACCAGTGGTGGGTAGTTACATGGTCTATAGAGGAAACAGTTGTATTTTGTTGCTCTTCCCCCCCCCCGGCTTTGTCGTTCACACTGGCAAATGTGGGGGGGCATGGCCAAGCATTGGAGAGAAGACAAAGGAATGCAATAGGAATATCTGCCTCCCTAGCCCCAAATCAAACTCCAGACTGAATGTTTTCCCCCCACTCCAGACGGAAGGTTTTTTCTCCCTGCTTAACAGCTGATCATCAAAGAATATCACCCATTGCCTGCCCCCCTACTCCAGACCAAAGGTTTTTTCTCCCTGCTTAACAGCTGATCATCAAAGAATATCACCCATTGCCTCCCCCCACCCCTGCGTCTGCCCAGGGGCAAAACAGAGTAAAAGCCCTCTGTTATCTAGACTGCAGGACTCCAAGACAGGGGTGAGACAGAGTAAATTGCCCAGACAGACAAGCCCTTACTGAGCTTCTTTGATTCTATGATAAAAGCAATCAGAGTAACTACAGTAGCACCCCTGTAGCTTCTGGTTTGCCATCCACTGATTCAGTTATCCACAGATGACAATGGCAGGGGGGTGGACATAAGAGAGGGGAGGATAAGAGCTCACCTCCTTTCTCCCTCCTCTGTGGAGGGGGGGATCCGGTGGTGTGCCAGAGCTGGCAGGGGGTTGAACGGGGAAGGGAGGAAGGAGGAGAGCTTACCTCTCTTTTCTGTGGGACTTCCGGTGGTGGCAGTGAGGGAAGTCCAGCTTTCACTATTATCCATGGATGTGATTATCTGCAGTGGGGCCCGGAACCAATTCCCCATGGACACAGGGGTCCTACTGTGCTTAAATTTAAATTTATCCTACAAAAGGAGTGATGATACTGGATATAGGACTGTGACCACCAAATATGAGAGAGGAAGGGACTCATATTGTTAAGGTATTGATTCTTGTGTGCCTTCTATGGATGCCTTGTGCTTCCTGCAGTGACAATGAGGGAGACAGCATGTTTTGTACTATAGATTGGTTTGTAGCATTCAGATGTGTTTAAGTAGCTAAAAGGTAACTAAATAAAAACTAAATGCAACCTGATAGTTATAAAAAAATGTGGAAGGAAGAACACTTTTTAAAATTGCAACTGGTAACTGAGTACTTTGCAGCCTTGTTTTTATAATTCTAAGTAACTACTTTAAAACTACTTGTACCTTCCCAGCTATGATATGTATATAGAGGATTAGCACAAGTGGGGGAAGAAACCCCAGACAGCTGAGTGAAGTTTAAATCTGCTTAGAAGCCACTGAATGTTAAACCAGTTATTAAAGAAATAGGGTGGAACAGAGATTGAAATAATTTGACTGGCTGGCAGGGGCTAGTGGATGAATACGTAGCCAGAGGACGTAGGAGGCTTCAAGATGTGACTGCTCATCTGAAGGGTGAAGCTAGTGGAGAAAGAAGACAAATACTACAAGTGAGAAGGACAACAGTAGAAGACTGGTGGTAGAATCTTGATTGTCTGTTGAGCTTCTTCTGTCCTCTGCTCCTTTTAATTTCTTCTCTTTCCACCTCCTAAAGAAATGAACAAAGAGGACAGAGAAATGGCTAGATAGAAAAGAGGATAAAATGAATCATCTCATTGTCTGAGTAGGTCATTTTCTGGTTCATACTGGGAAGCTATTTTTAAACATATAAGAAAGGAAATGAAAGCTGCCCCAAGACATTGGTGGCAGGATCCAACATTTTGATGTAGCCAGGAAAAGGCAATAGTGCATTCACATCCCATCCCTTCTCTCTCTCTCTCTCTCTCAATCTCTCTCTCTCAAAGAATGATGGCATCAAAGAGAAGTACCAAGGATATACAGCAGCATTTTTGTAGTAAGGTTGTACATGTTAGACAGCAATGCATGGAGGAGACACAATTGTTCTATTGGCCAATTGTATGGTTGTTTCATGAAATCTAGTGGTGAACATGTATTTTATTGGAGTTGTATGCCACCTTTCTTCCCAAAATGGAACTCAGGACAGCTCATACTAGAATAGAAAAATGATTGCATGCAACATGCAAAATGAAATCCAACATTAAAAAACAAGTTAAAGGTACAGTTTAAAACAATTAAAACAGCACTAATGAAAATAAGGAAATTAGGTTTCTGCACCATGAAAAACCAAGGATAGTAGAAAGTCACCTACATGTGTCTTACTGAATGAGATTATCTTTCTGCCCTCTCGGATCTTGCCACCACAGCATCTTTTGCCTGCCCAGAAACTGGCAAAGCCACCTCTGAATATTCCTTGCCTAAGGAAATCCTATGAAATAAATGGGATCATCATAAGTCAGCAGGTAACTTGAAGGCATATACACATACATATGAACAAATAGAATGTATCACTCTATCAGTTTTCATGAATGAAGATAAGAATGCTGATGGGAGAGGATTCTGAAAGTATGAAAGAAAAGGCCACCTCTCTTCATATCCTCTACTTTATGCTTGGATTAAGAATAAAACCTTGCGGGAATATGAAGATATGAGGTTGCAACACTCAGCTGTTCCCAGATTTCTGATACCTTCCTTTACTGTACATATCAAAGCTTCAAGTCAATGAAAGCTCAGTTCACCAACATACCCAGTGAAGGTCTAGCAAAAGTCAAGGAGAATGGCAGAGATGCTTTGCTAAACCACTTCAGTATCTCTGGCAGAGGAGCAGGTAGACATTTATGTCAAAACAGAGTGTTTCTTCCCCTGCCAACCAGAAAAACATCTGTTAATGAAACTTCTATCCATGACTGTCCCTGTTCCCTGGGGAGGTAAAAAAGAGAGCTGTTGCTGCAGCTTGACAGATGGGTGTGTGGTGAAAGAGGAGGCTGAGAGGTTATAAGGAAGCAGAGGTAAGACTGGGGAAATTTTTCTTTTTTTAAGGAGAATCATGCAACAGGTAATCACTGAAGGCATTGACAATCTATGGCGAGTTTCCCAAATTCTTTCCAGTCATGTTTTCATGCACATATTTTTGATTTCTACATGATCAAGTCTTGTTTCTTGTTTCTGGAATCAATGCAGTAGGAATCTGAAGAAGAAGAAGAAGAAGAAGTCATACTACCTCAGACCAAGGGTCTGTTTATCAGGGGTCTAGATCTTTGCCTTTGAGTTCAGGGAGAAATAATTTCCATCATTTTCTCCCCACAAGATTTCTGCACAATATCTGGACCTTTCAAGAAGTAATTCTGTGAAGAAATACATATGTTTTTCTGCACAAAACCCATGTTTATTGCACAGAGAACATGCTTTCTTGAAGGAAACAATGTGTTTTGTATGTGTGTGCCGGGGGGGGGAGCACTGCTACCTGTGCAGAAAATGTGCTGTCTTCCTGGTTTTGGCATAGTAAAACAAAGTGTATTGCCGAATAATTTCATGGAATACATTGCAAAGCTTGAATACTGGGAATAAATACACAGAAATGTTACTGCTGCATTATTCTTCCTTACAGGATTTCCAGAGTGTTGGGAAACTCTTTTCTTTCCAGGGAAATCACTACAAATTCTTTCCATACCTACTCTGTAGCAGCATGGAGTTGCCTCTGGGAAGAACAGAAGCAGGACACAAATGCAACAGCAAATTTCTATTCATGGTCCCCAGCAGCTGATGATACACAGAATCATACTTCCTTTAGTACCTGGAAGAATAAGTAAACATCATGACTAAGCAGCCATTTATAAACTCATCTTTCTTGGCTGTGTCCAAGTCCTCCTCCCTTTAAAGTCATCCCTGTTGGCAGCCACCACTACTTTTTGGAAGTAGTAAATTCTACAGTTTAACTGAACATGTACGGTACTGCACTTAGGGTGGAAAAACGAAATGCATAGATACAGGATGGGGGAGACCTGGCTGAACGAGACTACGTGCAAAAGGGATCTAGGAGTCCTAGTAGACCACAAGTTGAACATGAGTCAACAGTGTGATGCGGCAGCTTAAAAGGCCAATGCGATTTTGGGCTGCATCAATAGAAGTATAGTGTCTAGATCAAGGGAAGTAATAGTGCTACTCTATTCTGCCTTGGTCAGGCCTCATCTAGAATACTGTGTCCAGTTCTAGGCACCACAATTCAAAAAGGATATTGACAAATTGGAGCATGTCCACAGGAGGGCGACTAAAATGGTGAAGAGTCTGGAAACCATGCCTTATGAGGAAAGACTTAGGGAGCTGGGTATGTTTAGCCTGGAAAAAAGATGGTTAAGGGGTGATATGATAGCCCTGTTTGAGTATTTGAAGGAGTGTCACATTGAGGATGGAGTAAGCTTGTTTTCTGCTACTCCAGAGACTAGGACATGGAGCAATGGGTTCAAACTACAGGAAAAGAGATTCCACCTAAACATTAGGAAGAACGTCCTGACAGTAAGAGCTGTTTGGACGTGGAATGCACTGCCTCATAGTGTGATAGAGTCTCCTTCTTTGGAGGTTTTTAAACAGAGGCTGGATGGCCATCTGTCAGGGATGCTTTGATTGTGATTTCCTGCATGGCAGGGGGTTGGACTGGATGGCCCTTGTGGTCTCTTCCAGCTCTACAATTCTATGATTCTATGATACTTTCTGTACACTGTATATAACTTTATACATTTGTCTCATGTCTCTCTTCTTCTAAGGCTAAATTTATAATATTTCCTCAAGGATTGCTTTAGTTTGCTCATTTTGGTTGCCATTTCTGCTTTTTTATGGCTTTACAATACCCTTTCTGCAGTTCAGAGAGTGGCACTGTGATCCAAGTGCAGGCACACCATAGAGTTGTATAAGGGAAGTACGATATGGCCATCTTCCATTCTTATATGTATTGGCCTAAGGTTTTACCAGGTTTTTACTGATAAATTCACTCCAAACTTCAGCTTATACATACAGGCTTCTTCCTTGATTCAAATGACTCTGTTGGAATCAGTGATTATACAGTGGACCCTTGATATCTGGTGCGGTTTGGTTTCAGAACCCCTTGTGGATACCAACATCTGTGGATGCTCAAGTCCCATTATATACAATATCACAGTAAAATGGTGCCCCTTATATAAAATGGCAAAATCAAGGTTTGTTTTTTGTATTTTTTTAAAAATATTTTCAAGCCATGGATGGTTGAGTCCATGGATACAGAATCCAAGGATAAGGAGAGCTGACTGTAACATGATCAATTGTGGATTTCTGTTTTAATATATACTGACTACACTGTTTAAACTGGCTTAGGACTTTTTCTGACAAGTAAAATGCAGCGCAAGCAGCCTCACCACGTTGCGAGGCTGCAGGGCATCCCTTTCGGATCATTGATCGTGAGTAAAAATTGCCAAAATATTCCACTCAAATGTTCCTGCGGTACCGCAACAGTACCGGCAGGGACGGGCGTCATCCGAAAGGGACGCCCTGCAGCACTGCAGCCTCGCAACGTGGTGAGGCTGCTTGTGCTGCATTTTTCTTGTCCAGAAAAGTCCTTAAATTCTTCTAAATTGTAGGTTACATTGTTTTAAACTGTCTAATGTTTTATGCCCTGCATGCCACCCTGAGGTCATTGTATGAAGTATGGGATATAAATATTTTAAACAAATAAACATAATGCAGTTCAGCTACATAGCTGTAGCTTAGCTACAAGAAGAGTCAGGATGGTGTAGTGGGTCTGAGTGTTGGATCAGGACTCTAAGAGATGAGAGTTCAAATCACCACTCAGTCATGAAAACCCATGGGGTGACCTTGACCAAGTCCCATTCTCTCAGCCTCAGAGACCATGGACCATGGCAATTCCCTGTGAACAAATCTAGGAAGAAAATCCCATGATAGCTTTGACTTAGAGTTGCCATACATAAAAAACTACTTGAAGGCACACAATAGTATGTACAGTAGTATGTAGTATGTGGGGAAATAATTATTGTAATGTAAAAGCAATCTTGTGTACCCCATTCACATCCTAAGATAAGTCTAGGTTTTTTCCCTGCATGCTTCTGTTTCCCCAAACTCCCTTTCTCTTATTTCATAGAATCATAGAATCATAGCATCGTAGAATTGTAGAGTTGGAAGAGACCACGAGGGCCATCCAGTCCAACCCCCTGCCATGCAGGAAATCTTGATCAAAGCATCCCCGACAGATGGCAATCCAACCTCTGTTTAAAGACCTCTACCAGCCAACTGGAGTGCTGGGTCATTCAACACATGACCTAATTTAAATTTTATTGCTCTTTGAAAGTTCTCTTTTAAGTTAGAGTCTCCATGTGGCTGTAGCCATCTTTCTTTGTCCTTGCCATGATGCCTAGCCATGGATGCCATGCCATGATGTTTGCTTTTCAAGTCACCATGCAGCATCTTACCGCTAAAGGGCTGGGTGAGTCTTTCTACTCTAAATCCTCCTAGTTAGTGAGGAACCCTTTTAAAGTATTTTTAGTATGTAGCTTGAGATTGATATACCTTCAGTAAACTTTTGATTTGCATTTTTAAACTGACTCCTTTGTTTTTGTAATGAGTCTAATTTAAGTGGGTGATCAGACCACTGACCTCTGAATACACTTTTAAATTTTAATTGAGCTTGTCTGTCTCAGCATTCCTAAGCGTCAATCTGCATCACTTTGAAAGTAAATGATTTTAACTCCTTTTAAAGAAAATATTTTTATTGCTTTTTAAAAGGACTAGATCCTGGAATTTTTAATACATTTTTATTTTTTAGACTCATTACTCCTACAAGCAGCAGCAACTGCAGCTAGTACAAAGACTGATAAATAATGGAAATCATTCTCAGTCCCATTATAAAATGAATGTGCATCACCAGGACCACAACAGTGCTCTGGCAAGTTACTGTACTCAGATCTTTTGAAAAAAAAGGGAGTAGTTACAATGCAACTTAATTAGACACTCCCAAAGCTATCTGGCAAGGAAATTAAGCTGTCTGGAGGGTTTGGGGGTGAGTGGGGAAAAATTCAAATTAAGAAAGGTAATCTTGCCAACAAACACTATAAACATTTTCAAACAATCAGACTGTGAGTTTCTGGAGTTGTCTACATGTGGGGCAATAATGCTGAATAGAGTTTTGCCCACATGCTCTCATATTCCCCCCAACAAAGCTCTGCACATTATTATTCTCTGCAGGATGTGGGGTACCTTGTCTGCACTGTCCCTATGGAGTTTCATCTGCCACCACCGCCACTACCACCACTGTCACCTCAATCAAATTTAAAGCTCCGGAGGCAGTTCTCAAATGATGGGAGAGGTTTTCTCCCTTACCCTGACTCAGTAGTACTGCCTCAACCCACTTGCTCATAGGAAGAGGCACTTGAAGAAAGTAATGAAAGCACTTGAAGGAAGTGACAGGCGAGTGGAGAGCAGGCAGAGGGAGCACTGCTGAGTCAGGGGAATGGGAAAAACTTATCCCTTCAGATGGGAACTGACCCTGGAGATTTAAAATTGGCTGCGGTATCAGCGGCATTGTCGGTGGTGGTTGTGGTGGTGGCAGCAGCAGAGGACAAAAGTACAGAGAAAACCCCAAATCCCGCATAACTCTGCCTCTAGGAAAGATACCAACAAATGCTGTGAATCTGAGCCATGCGATATGTGGCTGGATTGCCCCAGATTTGGGGAAAGCCCATGCCATGTGTGGCCTGGTCGCTGCAGATTTGGGGGCATTTGCTTGGGGATTTGGGGTTTTTGATAGTGTAGACAAGCCCTCTGTCTCATTTATGTTTTGCTCAGATAGTCACTCAGGTATTTAAAAGAGATGGGTAGGACAAATGTCTGCATTGTCCCTGCCCTCCCACAGCTAGACCCAAGATAATAGCTTAATTCCCCCCAGGGAACATTCCAGGTTTTTCTTGGTTGGACACCGAAGGCACACACCCTTTCCAGGAGTTTTCTTATTCTAAGACAGACACACTCTGCATTGTCTAATCGGTGCATTGTGTAATGCTAGTACGTTTGGTATTTTTCTTTTCTTTTAAAAAGTGTGTTTTCAAATTGTGAGTTGGTGTTTGATATTTCATGGTACATTTTTAAGCAAGCTGTGAGTCACTTTGAATGAAGCTTTGTGGATTTTTTAAAAAAAGAATTCTAAATAAATTATAAACAAAAGACATAATCCATATCCTTAAAAATATGCAGCTGAAGACTTTGTACCTCCCTTTCCCCTTAAATATGATGTCGGTGGAGACAGCAAGAAGGTACCTGAGACTCCTTCCAGACATACATCTCACACACGTTTTTATATCTTTACAAGAACTACCTTCTTGGTTTTGTGAGGGAAGGAGAAAAGGAACTTTTCATTTATCTACTTCTGTTGCAACTGCAGTCTTTGATGTATGCCTCTTGTGTAAAATAATAATTCTATTCTATGTTACAACTTAAAATATGTATGATTCTTCAAGGCGATTCAGTGGCCTGTAGTGATGTGCTTTTGATCTACAGACACTCCACTGAAATAATAATCGATTGCTGGTTACTATAGGGCTGTGGCAGAGCCAATGGATGTACATTTACTACATAAAGTTGCAAATAATGAAACAAGAGACTTGGAGGTTAAGCAAAGGTGCACAGAGACAGAGGATACAGGATAGTAATGAGACTGCAATGGGAAGTTAGGCAGGACCCCTATGGTTATCCTTAAATAATTATCACAGGTCTACAAAAAATCAGGTGGCATGCGAGAGTTGTTTGTCCATTTTCCTCCTGTACAGCTTCATGGACCATTATTTGCAGAGATCTTCTGGTTGTTTTCCCCAGTCTTTCCCACGGCCCTACACAAAATCTGCTGCAGCAGCACCAAAGCACATTTTCTTCAGTTTAACAACCCCTTCTGATATCCATAGCTTCTGTAATAATACATAGCCAAAATGAAGCCATCCACAGAACAAGAGAGAGATTTGAGGGAACCTCAGGCTGTGCAGAATTATAGAGGAGTCCTCACAGGGGGACCTGGAAGTCCCAAATGAAGACTGAAAAGGCTTAATGACCACAGACTTCTGACTAATGTTGGTGTGGTAGGGTAGAACAGAAGTGAATGCATTGACTAGATTCCTGGGGACTCCAGATTGCAACAGTTATTACAAGTTCCAATTGTTAAATATTACCAGAAGTGTTGTTAGAATGCCTCTTCTTGAATTTATATCACATATCACATACCATCCCAATACATACCAAAAAGGGAATATTTGTGTGGGGTTTTTTTTCCCCATTGCAGTGTGGAGAAAACTACCATAATTATTCATCCTTAAATGTGAGGAAAAAAATAATCAAGCATTACATCCCTATAGCGGATACCTCCTCTTGCAGGAACATCCGGCAAAGGATCAAACTCATGCAGCCATAAATTACAGTTTTACCTGCCTATGTCACTGACAGGATGCTAGTCATTACCTCTCACAGCATATATTTCTAAATATATTTCATGCTAAAACAGACTTATTAAAAAAGAGAAATTTGGGGTTGGTTTTGTTTTGTTTTGTTTTGTTTGTGAGTCAAGAAGTGTATTAGAAAGTTGTGGCATCAGTGACTGAACTGCATTCTATTCTGTCCTTTTATTTTGGAGCTGTGGCTCAGGTTGATTCCCTTCAAACTGGGGACCAAATAAAAGCCCTAAGCATCCCTAGTCTTGTTCTAGCGCAGGATTGAGGAATGTGTAGCCCTCCAGATGTTTTGACCTACATGTCTTATAATCTACGTGGGGCTGATGGGAGTTGGTGGGCAAAAAATATGTAAAGCCAATAGTTCACACGCTCTGCTCTAGGTAAAGAGATTTAGAATCAAGATGGTGTTTACTGCACTCAATGCTATCAATTTGCTGATGGCTAGTATTAGCTTCAGAAACCCCATTACCAATCTTTCTATAAATGTACTCGTAGGTTGAATCAAACAGTATGTTCTGTGTCCATTCTTCTGCTTCCTTTCATGTGTTCTTTTCTGTATGGCATTTATATGCAATGGTGCTATCCATAAAAGGCGAATTGTCCCGTTTGTAGTCTATAAATCAACAAGAGCAAATTTTCTCTGAGCTGAGGTACAAACACGTCAGCCGGACTGCATACAGCCAACAGCAGCAGATCAAAGTGAGAGCTCTTTTTGATAGTCAGGTAATTGATTTGTAAACCTGCCTTTCTACTGGGTTTGAAGATGGTGGGGGGGGGGACAAACCAAACTTTACAGACTTACCAAAGAGAACTCAATCTTTGAAAAATAAGGATGCCATTATTATCCTGCAGAGGGCCTCCTATTTATTTATTTATTTAATTAATTTGCAATTTGAATTTCTTCCAGAGTGGGACTCAAGGCAGCTCCCAATGAAAGTCCATTTAAAAACCTTAATAATTTTTTTAAAAAAATAATTATAAAAATCCCCACATTAAAGAGGATAAGTTCATTTAAAGCACATACAAAAGTTAAAAATAAATAAATAAAGCACACATCCCAGTAAGAAGCTTCCCTGTTTACACATTAAAAGGTTGCTTAAACAAAAAGGGTCTTTGCCTGCTGGCAAAAGGAAAACAGGGAGGAGGCCAGCCTAGCCTCCCATGGAAGAGTAAGGCTCTCTTTCTCATGTCCTCACCAAGTGAGCCTGTGATGATGGCAGGACAGAAAAAGCCTTCTCTTGTGCATCTCAGAACTCTGATAGGTTTATATAAGGAGATATAGTCTTTCAGATAGTCTGGACTTAAGCCTTTATAGGTTTTATAGGTCATGACCAGCACTTTGAATTGTGCCCGAAAACAAACATGTAACAAGAGAAGCTGTTTTTAATATGCTCTCTGTAACTGGCTCTGGTCAGCATTCTGCCCACAGAATGTTGGACCTGCTGAATTTTTGAAAAGTTTCCAAAGGCAGTGTCACTTAGTATGTGTTACAGTAGTTCAAACAGAATGTAATTAAGACACGTGTCACCGTAGCCAGATGTGACATCTCATGAAATGGGCACAGCTGGTGCACCAGTTTTAGTTGTTCAAATGCACTCCTGGCCACTGCTGAAACCTGGGCATCCAAGCTCAGAATAAAATCGAGGAGAATACCCAAGCTGCAAGCTTGAGAGTTCAGGAATTTTGAGCATTAGGAATTTTTTATTGGAATAAGACCATTCTACTGAAAAATACACCTGACCGCAAAAGGCCGTAACAATAACACAAAAATAATAATAATTGTTTTCCTCTTTTCTTATTAATACAAAAATAAAACTATCTATCCTAACACTAATATATTTTTCCTCTTAATCTAAACACACTGTAATGACATTATATTTACACATTATAATTATACCTATTTGGAAAAGGAAAAAAAATCAATGAAAAAAATTAAATAATTAATACAAAATAATACAAAAATAAAATAATAATAAAATATTTATTTAAAATATCCTTTTATGTTATTGCTGGGATTGTCTCACTAAACCACGGCCAAAACTTTTTCCAACGGTGATTTGGCAATTTCTTTTTTTCACTCAGAGCTAAATTTTCAATTACGTTCTTCACATAATAAGCAGTGCCTTTTACATCCTGCAGATTTTGACTTTTCACCTCCCTTTGTCTAACCATAATGTCACATAAATGTTGACCAGGCATACCGTGGACCAGGGCACTGTCCAAAGACTCACAGCTGGGGAACCAGACTCCTTCCTCTTCCTCTTTTGGTCCACTGACTTTCTGGGTCTCCTGACACCCTCCAGAGGTTCAGTCCCCGAAAGCACTGTCTCCCAAGCCTGTTGTACCAAATCTGGCCAATCCAGGACCAAGGCCACCTCCTCCCATGTTTCCCGGGTACTCGGGAAGTCCTGGACAAAATGTCTGATCATCTGCTTCTGTGCCACACCACTCAAAATCTCAGCCTTTTTACATTTCAGATGAGGACAATCTGCTCATCCTCTGCAGTCCATGGTCTCCTTCCCCTCAGATTAAGAACCTGATGGTAGAGTCTCCACCTCAAGTCCGACAACTTTTTGGGGACACTTTTGTCCATGAAATACTCAATTGCGTTAGTCTGGTGATTTAGGTACTCTGATAAATCTAGTTTGGCCTGACGTTTTTGCAAACACAGGTTAACATAAATCTCCTCCACTATTTTCCTGTACAAACGTCTCTTGATGCTCTGACCTGGTCTGTCTTCCTCCTTCAACTCCTTAGCATGAATTCTATATTTCTTTATGTAAAAAACAAAGTCTCTCAAATAATCTGGTGCTTTCAATTTTTCAGGCAAAGAAAACCTAAAACTTAATGAGCCTTCCTCCCACCAAGTCTTTCCCCATCTAGTCCCCATCCAGCACTCACAAAACAAAACTAGCCAAGCCTGAGGTTGAATCTGACCCTTTTGCAACAGAGAAACTTTCCCAAAATTTTGGGCAAAAAAGATGGTGATGAATTTAGGTCCCAGGGCTGGGAAGTCCAGGCCCTATTGTTCTACCTGCCCATAAGCCACTGCCCTTGCCAGGGGGAATGTGGCCATTCCCCAAAGGAACTTGAAGAGGACTCAATCAGCTTCTTTAATCACTGAATCCAGAGGCAGGAAAACAGCCGCCAAGTTGGCTGCCACCGGAAGCAGGTAGGTATTTACAAAAGCGGCTTTCTGATAAGTGGTCAGCTTCCATCTCTGCCAGAGGGCCACCCTCTCCTTCACTTTTTTCAACCAGCAATATCAATTTTCTTTCCATCCCTCAGGAGCCACTGCAAAATTCAGCCCCAGGATCTTCACCCTATCCTTCTTTGCCTCTTGCTCTGCTTGCCACCCTTCCTTTTCTTCAACTACGTCGTTTAGAGGAATAGCTGCCATCTTGTCCTCTGCAGCAAAAATCCTGATCAAAAAACTCTTTTCCATGTTAAGTCGAGCACCAGAAATGCGACCGTAGGCCTCAAAAGCATATTAATCTTTCCAACTTCCATCCTGTCCTTAACCAAAAGGGACACATCATCAGCATGGGCAACAAATTTAACAGATTCACAGCGAGCCAACCATGAACTGTCCAACGGATGTGGGATTCGGATCCCCGAGATGCTCTTGTCTAAACTAATCTTACACAGGATAGCATCCAAAGCAATAACATACAAGAGAGGGCTTAGTGGACAACCTTGCCTCACCCCAGAATTTAACTTAATCCTCTTTCCTGTATGACCATTGACTTGCAAAACTACCTCTGCATCCCTATAAAACAATTTAACTAAGAGTTCAGGGGTAGTTTAACCCCACCCAGCACAGGCAGAATCCCAGTTTTCCAATTCACTGTCCTTTCATTTTTATTTATTCATTTTTTGTTCTTTCTCTAAATGCATGGAAGCCCATAAGTTGGAATGGCTTTCTTGGCTAGCCTGTAATTTAAAATATAAATAAAGTAAAAGGAATACGGCCTGCAGGTGACATTTATTCTAGTGTTTAAAATATACTCATGCTGCTCTATTGTCCACTAGAATTTTCCAACTAGGAAATTGATTCCATAATCAGCTTAAAGTATGCTAAGTAGATGAAATTATTATGGTTGAAGAGAGGGGGACATGTGGGGAACTTAAGTGGGAGGTATGGCTTGTGGGGATGGGGAATACCTACCTGATCATTCTGTGTGCCTGTGTGTGTTTTAAAGCTCTTTGTAGGGTGGTTGCAATGTATTCTCAGCCATACAACTCTAACAATTTCCCAGGTTCAGACTTGGTTTTCTAGCAATTGTCACATGTAAATCATTGTTCACAGTGTTTGTTTCTGGGGACACATTGCTAAAACACTAGGTATGGAAAGAATATTCAAAAGTATTTGAAAGATGGTCAGAAAATATGTTCCTTGAGGGTTGAGAAGAATCCTGGACTGAAAATAATATTTCTATTTCAAGTCTCATTCAGTGCAAGATTTGCACATGGCTGTTTTGTACAGCCTTTTCTGTACAGCAAAAAACAACAACGATCGAATCAGAAATATTTTCTACAAATTTTGCACATACAAACTTTGTACAGAGAATTGCAAATAGTCTTTGGGCTTATCTACATGAATCAGGATATGCTGGCTCCCCATGGATCAGCCCTGTTGTTTCCCCATTACTGCCTCCAAATGGGAGAAAGTCCTGATGAGCGTAGCAGCCTGTCACTGCTGCCGCCACTGCTGCCATTCCCCTTGCTAGCTCAGAAGGCAGAAAGGGGCCCCACAAACTGTGACCAAGGACCCCTGCATGTGACCAGCCTTGCCTTCCCTGCCTTCCAGGAGAGTGTGGGAGACTGGCAGCTTCAGCAAGGGTCAGCCTGCCGGGATGAGCTTATGCAATCTTGCAGGGCCTAATCTGTTTCCTCCTGGTGGAAACAGATTCAAACAGCTATTACTCTAAAACATTGTATCAGGTGTATTCCCCCCACCTTCCCCCCATCTCAGCCCCATGTCTGCCCTGCTGGTGATAAAGACTGCCCAGGGACAGAATAGGGAAAATGTCCTGTCTTGTATGGACTGCGGGCTCTGAGATGGGGTAAGATGGGTTATATTGTCCATCTAGACAAGTCCTTTAAGAACTGCAATTTACACACACTTTCTCACAGTGGAAAGAAAATTGCTAAAACCACTCATTGCATCCTTCAGGAAGAAAATCAGTGAAGAATGATATCCCTATAAAACATGGTAGTTGAGCTGAGTTGAAGAATCTAGGTGGAGAACTACTTGCCCTTCAGATGCCATTGGACTGCAGGTTAGAGGATGGCCACAGTGAATTCTAATGTTTCACTAAAATCTGTCCTCCTCAATTTCCTAAAAGTTTTTCTCCCCTATGCAAAGGGTTCCTTTTGCAGTGCCACATTTGTATGGTTATTTCTCTTGAAGGTATGTCTGTGATGCAGCTCTTTGTGTGTGTTTTCTTTCTTCTGCAAATATTTCCATTGGTGTGCAGCTTCTCCAGATGCTCACACTTCATAACATGGGTTTTCTCTATTTGCTGTAAATACCCCCATCTTGCCCCCATCTCAGAGCCCTGCCGTCCATATGATGCAGGGCTTTTGCCCTGTTCTACTCATGGGCAGTCCTCACCACCCCGGGGGAAGATATGGGGCTGAGACAGGGGAATGGTGGGTGGGGCCCAATAGACGACTTTTAAAAAGTACCCAGTTTATGTTGTTACTGCTACTGCTGGCAAAAACCAGATTGGCCCCCACATGTCCACAGCAGCCCATCCAGCACACCAGTTCTTGCTGCCACCAGCATCTCCCTGGATCTCCTAGAAGCCAGGAAGGACCCCCACAGCATGTGACCAAGGCTGGTCACATGTATGGGGTCTTCAGTCACAAGTCACGGGCCTCCTTCCTGCCTTCTGAATCAGCAAAGAAAATGACATTGGTGGCAGCTGCAGGAAGAGGTTGGCATGCCTGTTTGGACTCTGGCCTGTTCCATACAGGCAACGGGGGAAGAATGGGCCATCTCCACAGCCAGGATACGCCAGTGGGGAGCTGACGTATCCTGGCTCAGCTCATGTAGATATGCCTACAAACAAGCCTGATGGGAAACAAGTACCATATGAGAGATTCTCTGGTTTTCAATTGAAGGATGTGAAGCTAGGGAGCTTGTTGACTGCCAAAGAGGTGACTTATATGATGAAACATACACACACTGAAGTTGCAAAATCCCACAATCTATCTATGAGAATTTCACTGAAGTTTCTGTTTCTTTATTATTATTATTATTAAATTCTTTTCTACCAAACTGACTGACAATGGGTAGGAATAAATGTGGAACAAATATTCAATTCATCTTTATTCAGAGAACAGGAAAAGGAACATGTGTACCATAAAATCATATATGATTCACTAACAAAATTGGAAGTAGGAATGGTCGAGGATTTCGTTTGGTCTGTATTTCAAAGTCAGCTGACCAGGGAGACCAGGGAGAAAGAAGGAAAGGAGAAATGTCCTTTAAAAGACCTCCCTCCTCAGCCACATGGGATGAATGAAATCTAGGAAGGCTAGTTAGGGCCTGCGTGGCCATAAGGAATTAGGATTCTATTGGCATGCATTTCTTGCCCTCAGTTATCTGTCCCTCGTCATGCAATCTTACCTCCAGATTGTCTTTGCCTGAAGAATTCACTGCTTTTTCCAATAGTCTGGAATCATGCTGCCTGACAAATTCTGGAGGCTGGAGTCCAGAATCAATGTAAGCCCCATTGAGTTCAACTGGAACAACCCCCCAAGAAAATACCTATAAGATTGCAACAATAGAGAACATTTATATAGCCAATAGCTCTTTTCATGGATTCCAGAGGTTATTGGTGTTATGTTCTAGCAGAAACTGTCTCATCCTATGCCATTAAGTCACGTTTTTCACAAGCTAGTATGATCTTTTAGTATTTGCTTCTATTTTATTTTAGTGGTGTTTCTTTTTTTTCTTTTTTCTTTTTCTTTTTGCATTAAGTAGGCTTATAAAAACATATGTCCTTTTTACCCTCTCATATTCTGGTACCTTGAGCATCAGAGTCATCTGCCTTAATATCCACCCAAGCAGTGGAGGGAGGGAAGGAGGGAGGGAGGAAGAGAGATATACTATTCATTTGCAGTTCTATTAGTGGAAGCTACAGTTACCAATTCAAATCTGGAGAAGAAAGATAATTGCAATAGCTGATTGCCAGACATCCTCCCATATTGACTCACAGGGCAAAGAAGGAGAGAGAAAGAGAAGCTGAAATTATAGCCCAGCTCTCTGAGGAATATTAATGTAATAGTTTTAACATGATCCTCCTCACTTTTTATCAAGTAAAGTTAATAAAAAGGCATGGCTCTGGTAATGCTGTGCAATATCACGTTTTCCTTGCATTAATTACAGCTCAACATTCACTTTGTGAACTAATGAAACTATTACACCTTTTGTGTGTGGAGGGGGAGTGCAAGCAAATGATCTCCATTTGGGCTGTGAAAGCTTCTAGCAGAATGCCATTCTGTTTTGCTAAAACATTCATGTGAAATATTCTGAAAATGTTTCTTTGATATAAGAATATTTTATTTTCAGAGTTGGTAATAGTGAACCTCCGATGATATCTTTGTTCACATTTAACTTGTATCCCTGCTTGTCTCCAAACATCTTGATGGACAATGGTGTGCCCCCATCTCATTTATCTGCCAAGATAATTTCTAAACTAAAAATGGCATTACCTCTTCATCTAGCATCATAACACCTGAGAAAGAACAATAGATAACCTGATGAAAGAAATGACACAGCAATATGATGGATTTTCAACATTGATCTATATACTACTGATTCAACAGTCAGTATACATGTTTGAAAAAGGATGCTAAATATTTTGATACAGTACCCAGTGGCACCTTCTCAAACAACCACAGACTTCAAGTAATCATTTCCCATAGCTGTCTCTCGCATTGGTTTCAAGGAACTTTTGCCCATTCCTTTTTAACAAGCCAACATCATCTGAAGGATTCTTTACATGAACATTTTGCCTCAGAACCTGCTAGAATATGTAAAATGGGAGTTAGGATCAGACTTACTATTCTGAAACACAGATCTTCCCCGCACATATGCATACAGCCATTCTTTGAAAGATATGCTCGTATATTCAGGATTGCTATCCTGATACATGACCCATTTTCAGTTTGGCTTCCTCTTTTCCTACTGCCCTCTATCTAACCAAGCATTGTTGTCTTTTCTAGTGAGTCATGTCTTCTCATGATATGGCCAACATATGACAGCATCAGCTTAGTCATCTTGGCTTCTAGGGAGAGTTCAGGCTTGATTTGCTCAAAGACCCATTTATTTGTCTTTTCAGCAGTCAGTGGTATACATAGAACTCTTCTTCAGAACTGCATTTTAAATGAGTTGATTTTCTTCTTATCAGCTTTCACAACCATACATAGAAAGTGGAAATATGGTGGCATTGAGAATCCTGACTTTGGTATTTAATAATACCTTTACACTTCTGGATCTTGTCTAGTTCCTTCATAGCTGCCCTTCCAAGTCCTAGTCTTTTTCTGATTTCTTGACTGCAGTCTCCATTCTGATTAGTGACTGAGCCAAGGTATGGAAAATCTTGAAAGATTTCAATGTCTTCATCATATATTTTAAAGCTGAGCAAATCATCTGTGGTTATTATATTTGTTTTCTCAACATTCATCTATAAACCTGCCTTTGCATTTTCTTCAGTAGTCATTCCAATTCTTTGCTATTTTCTGCTAGTAGTGTCATCTGCATATCTTATATTGTTGATGTTCCTTCCTCCAATTTTCACACCTCTTTCCTCTGCATCTAATTCTACTTTATGTATGATATTTTTCACATACATGTTAAACAGACAGGGTGATAAAATGCAGTCTTGCCTGACCACTTTGCCAATTGGAAACCATTCCATTTCTCCTTATTTTGTCCTGACAGTAGCCTCTTGTCCTGAGCACTTCAGGACAATCAAATATTGTGGCACACCCATTTCTTTAGGAGTGAACCATAATTATTCATGATCTACCCAATCACATTTCCAATATGAGGTTACCATTTCTCTGGCTGTCTTTCTTCATTTCTTTTTGTTTTGGCATCATCTCTCTCTTTTCTGCTGCTGTTTTTTCTTGGATTGTGACCTAGGCGATGCTGCCCAAGTCAAAGGTGTACATAGTCACTTGGATAAGAACAGGAGATCAATCTACTATAACATCACTAGGCATAGATGAGTCACAATGGATAAATGTTGGCTATAGGTGAAGGCAAGTTAAATGAATAAAGCATGGGAGGGATAATGAAGAAATCATAGAAAAGGGAGGAGGCATTTGTCATCCTACTTTCAAAAGGATTGATATTAAACTAGTAAGTACTTGATCCTTAATTTCACTGTCCAGTGAATTCATTGTTACGTGTAGAGTTGAGCCTACTCCTCCAGATGTTTGGCTCCTAGCTACTAAACAAACTAGCACTTCAATCCAACATCCCCTTTGCGAAAATATCAGCATGTGGCCATAAGGAATGTGAGCACTACACGATTCCCATGCAAAATAGCAACATTGTGCAACACATGTCAATGACTAGGTGTTATTGCACATGCACAATATGTGATGCACAACCACAATGCAAAGTACAGGGTGCAGAACCAGAAGGAACAAAATAGGGTACACAGGGCACAATGCATCACAACTCATAATGCACAATGCTCAATATGCAAAGACAAGGCACAGATGAACATACTATTTGCACAATTCTGCTTCTGCTGCTATCAGCAAAGTATGCCCATTGCACAGTGGTGAGTTTTTGGTCCCACATGCATAGCCTGACTTATGTATGTATATGTTTTTAAAATGTATCCTAGTTGTTTGAAAATGTATTGTTTTTTTAAGTGACTATATTCACCTAAATACTTTACTCTCCTTCTATAACTACTTTCCCCATGATGCTCTACCCACTTACATCACTTTAACTGCCATATTATTGGGTACTATTTGCCAGTGGCCTTCCCAGCACCTTCCAAAGGCATTATATACCTGATGGAACCAAATATTTCCTATTAGATTTTCTTCCTCTTTCCAGTGCCCTCACGTCACAATCTCTCTACCAGAGTACATAATGAGCCCAGTCCAGGATAAATAAAATAAAATAAAATATTAGAACTAGCTGTATGCTACAGAACAAAATGCTAAAGCAACATATTCAGGGAGAGCTTATGTATTCTGACAAAGGGAACTACCTTCTGGGTGTTCATTCCTGCAAATGAGATATAGAATAGTTTCATATTTCCCTGGGGTCTGGTACCATTCACTCCATCAGACTGCCATGGACTGGGATCCATTAAAAGTTTTAAAACTAATCATCTGCTCAGCTGTGATATCCTTTAACCCACTTGGCAAGGTTTTGTCAGGATTCCATCACACTGTCAACACTGCTGGCTCAAGATGGTAAGGTATTGCAATTTTTGCAGCTAATAATAATCTAATTCCACTAGATTCACCTCCTGCCTGCCAGCTGCCAGGATGTATTTGAGCAGGATTGGTAGCCAATACATTTCCCAGTAGAAGAAAATGTTCAAAATGTCTCTCTCTCTCTATTCCTATTATCAGGTAAGCAAACTGAGGGGGGGGGGGTGTTTAAGGAAAATATGTTATAGGAGAATTTTTAAAATCTAAAGGTAGAAGAGAAAACTAGTACATGCACATACTTACATTTGAACTAGGGAGAGAAACTATTCCTGGTGGTTGCTTCCAGACTCTGGAATGACCTCTTGAGGGAGGTTAAATTCATTCCTTTGCTGTCCTCCTATGATCAAGCAAAAATATTTTCATTTAGGCAAGCTGGCAACATATGAGGCAATTTGTTACTGAAGAGGATTTTAATTGGTTGTGTGCTGCTAATTTCTTTTATTGTTCTATTTTTAATTATATTTTAATTAGTTTTTATGTTATGTTTTTAAACTGAATTTCATTACTGTTAGCTTCTTGGAGTGTCTTTTTTGACAGAAAAGCAAGGCATCAATTAATTGCATGCATACATATATACCTATATACTTAGAGAACATATACTTTGATTATTGGCAGGACTCAATGGACTTGAGCTACAGGAAAAGAGATTCCACCTAAACATTAGGAAGAACTTCCTGACAGTAAGAGCTATTCAGAAGTGGAATGCACTGCCTCAGAGTGTGGTGGAGTCCCTTCTTTGGAAGTTTTTAAGCAAAGGCTGAATGGCCATCTGTTGGGAATGCTTTGATTGTTTATTCCTGCATGGCAGGGGGTCAGACTGGATGGCTCTTGTGGTCTCTTTCAACTCTATGATTCTAGGAGAGGTGGGAGAGACTGCAGATAAATACATTAAGAATGGTTATTGCTGTGATGCTGAAAAAATGTACCCATCACTGCTCTGTTCTATCTTCCCTTGATGAGCTATAGCAGTGGATCTTAAACTTTTCTTTACCAGGGACCCCCCCCCCTTTAACTATCTTTTGTTGCTGTGGAACAAGCAACAAGACTTAACTGAATATTTAAAACAACAATAACACCAGATGATGATGATGATGATGATGATACATTTGCACCATCCATTAAACCTTCTCTCAGAGGCACTAGAGGGAGAGGAAAGGCTGTTTTCCTGCTTCTTCCTACAGGTTTGTGGCTGGAGCAGGTTGAATGGCAATGTGCAGGCCAAGCTGGCCTTTGCCTTGGTTACTGTCACATGGTGATTCCACTGCAGGGAGGAGGTGGGCCAAGCAGTCTTCAAGCCTTCATGGACCCCCTGTGAGAACATTGGGGGATCCTGGGGGGGTCAGTGGACCACAGGTTAAGAACCACTTAGATAAGCAGAATGTGTTGCTGCTGAGGAGACTGCTTGCTTCTGCAGGAAAAGAGTGTTGGTATACCCCAGGTTCTCCAGTTCATATGTGCTATCACAAGATAAGGGTGTGAATAATACTTGTTTGCTGTTTGGTGCAGTGGAGAGCATCCTAGAAAAAATATGTATTAATATTTCCATAGTTGAGGGGGTGGGTGGGAAGAAGACCAGCTGTGACATTCTTAGAATTTCATATGGTTTTGCTGCACAGAAAACATTGCGTTTTTTTAAATTTTAAAACGTCTAGTTTATTTAAAATATAACTGTACAAAACATGTTTTTTTGTACAGAAAATACATGTTCAAAAATTACCATATGGTTTTCTGTTCAGGAATCTGTATATTTGCTCCCCTGCACATACTTTACACAGTTTGATTACATAAACATATTTCTTAATTAATAAACCTTATGTAGTTTTCCTGGAAAATAATTAAGTGGAACTACCCTCCTCCCCCCCGATTGTTGCATACAAATCTGTGTATTTTGTGAAAAATACATTTTGTGTTTGTTGCTGTGTACCTTCAAGTCATTCCTGACTTATGGTGACCCTAAGGCAAACCATCACAGGGTTTTCTTAGCAAGATTGTTCAGAGGAGGTTTGCCTTTGATGGCTGAGCAGAGATTCAAACCCTGATCTCCAGAGTCGTAGTCCAATGTTCAAACCACTATACCACACTGGCTCTCAGGAGGTGTGTGGCCCCAAACACAGCCAGGAACACTGAATAAACATGTGACCTAGAACACAGAAAAACAAAGCTCCAAAACTGCTGAGTGAAATAATCAACCTTTGATGGAATTCAGGATCAGACTTATTGATGCATAACCTGGAGTTACGCAACTGTAGCAGATCCATATTCATGGCCTCTATGTTTTCATGATTGTGACACTATTGGAACAATTGTAAGTGCCCCAAAAATCTGTTTTACTGGGCAGCAGCTGATCAAAGAGAAGGGGTCTGTTCTACTGGAGATAGCATTTATACCCCCTTCCTGCCAGACAGAGGGCTGTGTCAAGGCAGTGCAACAGTGTTCCTGTTTTTGGTTGGCCCCATCCTTGCTGAACGGCAGGAGGGTGGTGGTGGAAATATCATCTGTCCATGCCCCGATCACAAGAAGTATGGAGCCCTTTCTCTCTTTATGTCTGCTGCCTGGTAAAGCAGTCTTTTTTTTAAGGTGTATTTATGTGTCAAGCCAGGAGGCACTACAATAGCACACCCATATCCACTGATTTGCCATCCACTGATTCAGTTATCTGCAGTTGGTGACAGTGGGGGTGTGCATGGGGGAGGGAGGGGAGAGGAGATTTTGCCTCCCTTCTCCCTTCCTCTGGGATGGTTCCAGTGGTGGCGGTGGTGACAGGGGAGGGGGGCAAAAGAAGAAGAGGAGGGGAGATCTTGTGGTTGGCAGTCCAGAATCTCCAGAGGCCTGGTAGGCCACGATGGTGCATGGCAGTGGTGATGATGGAGGTGGACGAGGAGGCCTGGGAGGCTGCAGCAGCATGCACGGTGTTGATGGCAGTGGTGGCGGTGGTGGTGGAGGAGGAGGAGAAGGAGGGGGAGGCCTGGGAGGTGGTGGCCTAGAAAGGCCAGGTCATGGTCATGGCAGCCTGTACCACGAGCATCCCTCCCTCCCTTCCTCCTCCTTCAGGGCATTCACTATTACCCATGGATTTCATTATCTGTGCCTCTCCTGGAACCAATCCCCCATGGATACAGGTTTACTACAGTAGTCGGTTACATCTACCTACTTACATTTAGTTAAGTACAATTAAGTATGCTTAACTAAGTAGTCAATGTAGAATGCTGACCCTAGATGCCAAATACCCAAGCTTCCAGTGGCTCCAGAGATGGAAAAAATTGCACAGAAAATATTCTATACATCTGTACAATTTGTCACATGCAGGCATACCATTACAGTATTTGCCAAAATGTTACTTCTTTTTCTCCTCTCCAATACTTGTGCCAAAAAAACCCCTAATTATCTTCCTAAGTCTTATAAATACTGTATCTTAAAATAGTGCAGCTCATCTTCTAAAGATGCTGTGCTATTCTCATCAAAAACCGCAGCACAATCAATTAAGTTGCTAATATACAGAGAGCTGCATCAGATATGGATGGCAGTCTGGAATTCTGGTTGATTGATTTGATCTTTCTCACATGGAATTATGTTTCCTGGCAATGGACCTTTTGTTTCTGTTTTGTTTCTCCCAGAAAGCAATAATATTTTTTCCCAATCTATAGTGTAAACAACTTTTGGCCCATCATTGACTAAGCTGACTAAGTTGATGTACACTGAAGTCCAACAACATTTGGCAGGTCACAAGTTCCTTGCCCTTGTTGTATATAAAACTTCAGGCCTCTCTGTAGATGCTTTTGTGCAATAAATGTGGGAAATATGAATGATCCCACATATTGCAAAGAGATGAATATGGTTTGGTTTTGTCAATTTCATTTTTCCTTCTTTTGTGATAAGGATGTAAAATCATCCCTTATTTCATTTCCACATGCACTTCAGTAGTTTTCTGCCCGCTCTGTGAGAATGGAAGTGTTTCTATGTAATTTTAGAGCACTATTTGTACTTTAAGACTCTTGGTGAAGTACACATTTGCAAAAACTTTTTTTAAAAAATGTGCTTTTCCCATGCAGAAAGTATATTTTGGTATAGAAAACGTGGAGAACCAGTGTGCTCTTGCGGTTTGAGTCTTGGACTACAACTCTGGAGACCAGGATTCAAATACCTGCTTGGCTATGGAGACTTGGTGGGTGACCTTGGACAAATCATATTCTCTCAACCTCAGAGGAAGGCAGTGGCAAACTTTCTCTGAAGAAATTCTGCCAAGAAAACCCATGATAGGCTTGCCTTAGGGTCACCGTAATTTGGAAATTACTTGAAGGCACACAACAACAACAACAACAACAACAACAACCTGACTTACTGCTGAATTGCTGCAGCCTCCCCTCCCCCGCAGCCATTTCATGGCTGGAAGAGGAGGGAGGGGGTCAGAGAAGCCTCTTGCTATGTCCAGATAGCCAGAAACAGAAAGATTGCATCATCAACTGAGATTTCTAGAGAAATGCAGTGAAACTCAGTGGATGATGTCTCTCTCTCTCTGGCTTTTCTTCACAAATGAAGATTCAAGAAGGACTCATCCCGTGCTTTCTGCAAGTGCCTGATGACTAAAAAGGCCAATCCGAGATAAACAGGTCCGGTTGCAGAAAGCACAGCAGAAGGCCTCCTTGGGTGATGTTTCTGGGTTGTGATTCTTTCTGCATTGTCATTTCTCTTCAAGACTTGTTCAGTGTGAGTTCTCAAATAAGGCTGCAGCATTGTGGATAGTGCGTCTCCGTGCCTCCCAATGTGAGGCCAGGGTGGACCATTGTTGGTGATCAATTTGGGTGAGCCTGAGATGATGTTTCAGGGAGTCCTTGTATTGCTTTTTTGGAGCGCCCCTCTTACGCTGACCCGTGGATGATGTACTTATTCCATATATAGCTATGGGGACATAGCCAGACACTCCTCCCCTCTCTTCCTAACACTCCATTAGCCACAGATTTGCTATAGGAGAGCCTGGAGTGGCTCTAAAGAAAATCTGGGGTCGGGATGCAGTATAGTTTCACATGTGGAACTATTATGTTAAGCTGTGCCATACAGAATTTCTATTTATGTCTTCATCCTCATGAACTACAAATCACTCAAGTCCTTTGACTCTGAGGACTTTATGAGACCATGTAAATATAGCATCATAAGGACACCTAATGATCACAAAAGTGTGCATGTAGCAGATGACATCACCCTTTCGTGGTCATGTCAAGTCCAAAACCATCCTATTTTATTGACAGCCCAAGCCATCAATTGATCCCCCATGGCAATTTTCTGCCAGCATTGCTGCCATTTGAATCCACACGCCATTGTACTCACATGAATACTGTGTCAATGGGAATACACTTCCAGGTGCAATCGTGACAGCCAGGTAGGGGGTGCTCTTTTTATGACCCTGCCATATACTTGGAACTTTAAATGTGTTTTTTTGTGCTTGTGTGAACTTTCTGTGGAGTTTTTTTTTTTTTTTTGCTTTATTTTTAAAATTTCCTGCTCTAGTGTTCTTGTATGAAAATCCACAATATTTCAACCTCAGAAGTAAATGGAGCTCCATTTATGCTCCATTACTGCCAGGGAAGCCTCACTGATGACATTAAGACAAGATCAGGTACGGGTGTGTTTCTTTTGACAGTGTAAAAAAAAATACAATGTATGCTGGCAAAAGAACATTAAAATGGGGTGGTCTGATAAAGTCCATTTAGGCCTCCAAATAAGTCTCTTTTCCTTCTCTTGGTCATACAGCCCTGGCCAGGCAGTCAGGGAGGGTTTCTATTTGCATTCCTAGTATCTCTTTATGCACTTGCTGAAGATTTGTCCTCTATGCTATATTATTTGCACTCCACCCATGAAATGGTGATGGTTGTAGATGAATGGCAACACCACACAGTGAAAGCAATTGACCCAGAAATTTAGGAGATTTTCACACAGGCTATATATCCCGTGGCAGGAACAGAACAGGATCGGGAAAGGTTTTCACTTTCAGACGATGTTGACCCTGTTCTGTCCTGCATCCATCCTACTCCTGTGACTGTTCCAGAACAATGTAATCACATTTTTTCATTGTGAATAGATATCCCATTCCGTCGCTATCACGCAATCACAGGTGTGTGAACAGGAGCCCCGTTCCTGTTCCGAAATGGCAGCCATGGAGGGGAGGTCCATTCTGAGCACTTCCTGGTACGATCAGGACATCCAGGTAAGTGGCACCCTTTATTTTACCCTCCCTGTTTTGATTATGTGATTTAAAGTGTGTTTTTGTGCTTGGTGAACTGATTTTATGTTTGGAGGAGTTTTATTTTTTAAATTTACTGTCTGGCCATTATCATGTGATAACGTTTCGGATGGCCAGTCGTAAAAGCAGCCTTACGACGGCTGCATTTACGGCCAGCCAGCGAGGGGAGGGGGAGCCTGTTCCTGCTGCAGAATTAAGGTAAGTGTGTGAAAGATTTATGTTATTCTGTGGCAGGAACAGGAGAGGGGGTGGCAGGGCAGTAACGGGGCATTTTGGCCCCGTGTGAAAATCTCCTTAGTGAAGAACTGGCAAAGGCTGAATTGTCCTGGTACAATCAGGATATTCATTTTTAAAAAAATCTTGCTTCTCCTCCTCCTATGTATAGTTTTTCACATAGGATGTGTGCCAATGAAATGTCTAGTGCCCTAGGTATTAAATAGGGGTGGCTAATCTGTGTCCTCATTCAGGAGGTATAAAATGCTTCTACATGTCCTAACCTCTGAATTCCCACTTCTACCTAGGGATAGCTAAAAATGCCGGTCTCCCAACAAAGTATTAGATCCAATGGTATAATGCTTCCTCCACTTCCAAGTAGGCCTAAATCCCCTAAAGGAACCAGATTCTGTCTGATCTTGGAAGCTAAGCAGGGTCAGGACTGCCAAAGAATACTGATGTCCAAAGAAAGGCAATAGCAAACAACTTTTAGTATTCCTTTAGAAAATCCTATGAAATTCATGGGATCACCATAGGTCGACAAGTGACTTTAAAACACACACACACACACACACACAACTTCTGTACTTAAGACCCATTGCTTTATTCATTGCTTTGTTGAAAAAACATACCTGCATCTGCAAATATTATAATTTGTGCTTGAGGAACTGAAAGCATAGATATGTGTCACCTCCTTAATTTGTGCTGCCTCAATGGTGCACCTATCTGTAGAAAAGCAGCATGGGATCATTCCTTTGGACAGCAGTTCTAAATTATATCAGCACAAAACAAGTCCCATAATCCTTGATGTGCATGAGAATTACTTGCAAGAAAAATATGTTCATAACCAGGTTGTTAATAGACTCAGCAAATTATAGGCACCCCAGAGAGCCTACCATCCCAACCCACATCACAACCATCCATTACAATGGGATCATCTTACAGAGTTGGGAGGAGCATTCATCTGAGTGAATGAGGAGTGAGAATGAGGGAACCAGTCTCAGAGCAGGAAACTGTAATGGGAGGGATTTCAGAGAGTTTGAAGGAATGCTTGTGAGTTGGGACAGTCTGTTTTGCTTCAGTTTGTTTTGAGTCTGGAGTCTATGAAGGCTGTGTGCATTGGCTGTGAAGTATGAGAGTGTTGAGGCTAAATGAGACAAAAAGTGAATGAGTCTGGGATCTATTTGAGAGTTATTAGGATATATAAGGATTAATTTGTGTGCTTATACATATGGTTGGTCACTTCAATGTGACAGTCAATGATACTAAGCAATGTGACAAAGTTCTAAACACAATACTGAAATGTTGATGTTACAACTGTACATTTGATAAATCAATCCTTTTGTTTGTTTATAAAATTCAGACTAATTGTGACAAGGCACGCTTACCGAAGGATACCACACAAACCCATAGTCTATCCACAAAAATTCAGCCCAGTCCAAAAAAAGAAAAGGGGAAATCTGAAGGAAGGTGACAGGAACTGAAAACTTTATCAGACCACCCTCCAGAAAAGTTGTTTTGCTGGCGTATTTTGAAATGTTTTTATGCTGGTAAAAGAACCCCCCCCCCTTCAGACCTACCTTAACCAGCATCAGAAAGGCATCCTTGGCAGTAAGGGAGCATGAACAGAGCTCCATTTAATTCCAAGTTCCAAATCTTGCTAGTGTGGGATTTGACACTAGCACGGCAATTTCAAAATTAAAAGCAAAACCAAGACATAAAACATAAACACAAGCATATAAACACATTTTAAAAGTTCCAAGTACATTGGGGGGGTCATAAAAAGAGCATCCCCTACCTGATCGTCATGATATCTCCCGGAAGTGTTCTGTCATTGAGCCTGAATTCATGGGAGCACAATGGCACAAAGTTTCAAATGCCAGCAGTGCCGACAACAAAGCATCATGGGAGATTGGGCCGTCAATGAAAAGGAACAGCTTTTGGACTTTACATGAATGCAAAAGGACAACATCATCTGGTATGTGCACCCTTTCATGATCATTAGGCATTGTTATGACCCCATATTTGCTGCATCTGATAAAGTCCTGAAAGGGAAAGGCAGCCAGGCTGAATCAGGTGGTAAATTTGGCTGGCACCTTAATTGTTCACCACAGGAGTGGATTCTTCTATGCCTCCTGGTAATGGCTGTATATAGTGAAAAGAGATGTGATCTTGAGTAAATGCTTTTCTGCATCCACTGGATCTATCTATATACAATGTATTTTGTAATTAGACAGGAAGAGGTACATTAACAGACGCTGATGAGATACTATTCTTGCCCTACGTAGAACAAAAGTCAAATGTGATCTGAATGGTTCCCCCGTGTTTGAATTTATACTGTGCTTGGCAGCACTGAATATTGTGTCTAGCCGCAAAGAGCTAAAACATTGCAACCACTGTTTATAAATCTGTTAGAAAAATGTGTTTGATTCCCAGCTGGTGCTATGGCAACAGGAAATCCAGAATTACAGCAGGGTGTACTATGAAGATATTGTTGACCCTCCCATCATTTTTCCCCTTCGAATTTGAACTTGTTTAACAGAAATCAGACTAATTATTGAAGATGGGTTTCATATACTGTAGAATATGCCATTGCATTGATGGTTAGGACTTGTTTTCATGGAGTAGTTAAATACAACTAGCAGAAAAACCCAGTTTCACCTGAATTTGTCCCACCCATGCTCATTTCCCTCCACTCACCAAGGTCCTCACCTAGGTTCATCTGATGATGATGATGGTGGTGGTGATGATGATGCACCATCATTGGTACATGGCACTTTACAAAGTAAACAACAACAACAAACACCAGCCAGCCCTGCCAAAGAAATATCAGCACACACACACACACACAAAGGGGAAGGGAGGAGTAATACAGATATAAAGCTCATGCAATACAATTGCAAATATATACCAGTATATGTGTGTGTATGTATGTGTGTGTGTGTGTGTGTGTATGCATATGTATATATGTGTGTGTGTGTATATATATATATATATATATATATATACACACACACACACACACACAATTATCCAGATAGAACCACAAAAATACAATCTATATCTATATTTATATCTATATCTATCTATATAAAAATGCTTGGGTATGTTTCTTTTCCACATGTGCTGACTGGGTGCTTAGCAAACACCAGACATCATGCAGACTGTTTCAAAATGCCACAAAGCACTGGAAGGAATATTATGTTAGAGTGGACCTGAATACTATCTATCTATCTATTAAAAAAAAAAAACCTCTTGGGTATGTTTCCTTTCCCAGTGGCTGTTTGGCTACTTAGCAAACATCCTCTCACTACCTCAGCCAATCACCACCCACATGTAAATTCCCCCTACACCTCGCAATCCACTCCTTCCACTCAATCTGCATCTACACCCCCAGTCTCATAGGGGCCACACCCTCCTCTCACTCCCTCAGGCACTCACCACCCACATGTAAAACAAGGCAATATTTTCCCTAAAATAATACCATGTAACTGAACCGTGTGAAAGGATTCTGAGGAAAAAAACCCGTAAAACAATTTATGAGATATATGAACAAATATATAAAATGAGTTATTATCTTCTATAAAGGTGTACGTTATGCTGGGTGCAGCTATCCTAGTATAGTGTAAAAGCAAACTGACAAACATATACAGTTGGACTCCCGTATCCACTGATTCATTATCCACTGATTCAATTATCAATGGGACACAAAATAACACACCTACTGTAAAGTCTTCCTAGAAAATGTGTCCTCTCTAGCCATTTTCTAGGTCCTCCAAGGCAATTCTATGGTATTTTAAACCAGAAGTCCCATTATTTTCAATGGTGTTCACTATTATCCATGGTTTTTGGTATCCATGCCCCCCCCCGAACCAATCCCCAGCAGATACAGGGGTCCTACTGTATAATAAAATATGCAAGATTATAAAATAATATTAAACTAAAACCCCCAAAGCTTTGGAAAACAAGAAAGTTTTACATTGATATTTAAAAGGGGAGGGGAGAGGAGCAGTTTGCAAATGCAATTCCAGGAGTATGGAGTAAACCCCCACCCTGAGCTATGTGTCTCTGTCTTTCTCCTTAAACACCCACATGCTATTTTTCCTTTGGCACCCAGATAGTCTTTTTCTTCTAGCACCCATCTCTATTCATATTATGTTTCTTTCCCTCAACTGAGGTGTTCCTTCTCTTTCCTTCTATCTTTTATGTTCTCCCCTCTCCCCTCTCTTTTCTTGTGTCAGGTCTTTTACTCCCTCTATCTCAGGGCTTGTTTAGTCTTTCAGTCTGCTCCCTCTTGCTGCCTCATTACCTTCTCCCTTGAAGAGGCCCTTACAGAGTGAAGCAGTAGTCATGTCCAGCATGAAGTTTTTCCTTACCATGTCTCTGGCCCATGTTGAGCTGCCTACAGGCCCTCTATAGAAATGAATTTGTCAGACCTGACTGCAGCATTATCTCTGATGTTTTAAGAAGGACTGCTGCTTAGAGACAGAATGTGGTTCTGTAGGCTACAAACAGATTTAAATTAAGAACGAGCAAATCCATCTTTAAAAACTAAATTACCTAGAGCATAGACTGTAAGGGTTTGTGTACATGTGGGGGGAAAAACTCCAAATGGAGTTTTGCCTATATGCATGCCTAAGTTTTCCCCAAAGCCCAGCATATTATATTCCACGGGGATATGTCTTCACTGTCCCTGTGCAGTTTCGGTCACCACCACCACCACCACCACTGCCACTGCTGCCACTTACTGCAACCAATTTTACGGCTCCAGACGCAGTTTCCAGATGAAGGGAGAGATTTTCTCCCTTCCCCAGCTCAGCACTGTTGCCTCCTGTGCTCGCTCTCTTGCTTGCCCATCACTTCCTGAGTGCTTCCATTGTTTTAAGTAAGTGACAGAAGCACATCAAGGAAGCAATGGGCAAGCAAGTATATAACCCTCCCACACACACTTCTACCCAATCATTCTCTGAAGATGCCAGCCACAGATGCAGGCAAAACATCAGAAGGGGGCTCACCGGCTTAGCGGTCGGCCAGTTTGTGGCCCAACCGATGCCCCCATTGCTCTGCCTTCAGGAGCCCCTATAACCACATGGCCGGCGTGGGAGCTGCCATGATAGGCTTGTCAGAGTATGCCAGTTTGCATACTAAGTTGTGACTGGATGAAGGTATAGCAAAGTGGCAGGTGGAGTCCATGATAATAAGCCAGCTCCAGTAATTAATGATGCAGTCAGCCAATTAGGCCAGGTGGACTTGATAGCCACTTAGTAGTGTATAACTGCATTGGGAGTCTGCTTGGGGTATAGAGAGTGTATTACTCTCTATGCTGGTTAGAAGTCTGTTGCTGGGAAGTAAGGTTTTCTCCTTGCTATGAAGATATAGTACTGCAGGTATGCAGGAAGTTATGCTGTACTGTTTTTGTGCCTAGCCATGCTGCTATATTCTTTATTTTTACATATTTGTTTTACACTCAGCCGAGTAAAGCTCTATTTTTTAACTCCACAACTCTGCTGTACTATTTTGTAACATGCCCAACAAGGCTTTCTCCTTCCTGGCCTCCCCCGGGCCCGGGAGGGGATTGGGAAAGTGGGGACTAATCATGGCGAGCCTGCCTCACCCTGATTGTACCTCTCCAAAGAAAAGGGCAGGACATCCAACCGTACTTCTGGTGTGGCTGGATGACGAGGGTGCTTGCTCCGGGGCTGATATTTAAGCCGGCCTCTGGTGTGGGCTCCCTCAGTTGGCTCCTTGTGAGCCAAAGACCCACCCACCCTCCCTATGTTATCATGTTTTCATATATTTTATTTGTCGCAGGTTGCTGGACGGATGGCATGGGTCCTGATCCAGGTAAAGGGGCATGGGGCAGATCTCCATCAAGTTCAAGTTTAAGTTCAAGTTCATGGAGATCCCTCTTTTGTTATTAATGCCTTGTTTTCAGAGGAGGGTAGAGTGTCAAGTGGAGCGGCTTGGCCAGAGAGCTCTTCCCTCCAGGAGGGTCGGTAGCAACCAACACGAGAGCATTGGCCAACACAGGGTTGGACAATGATGGGATCACGACCCATGCAATTGTGCCAACCATTTGTAGCCATCAGCAACTTGCAGCCTTTTATTGTCAACCATCATCTACTAACCTGTACTTAATGTTTATGTTTATCTTGTACTCAATACAATTGTTAATTATACTCTGTGTATCTGCCTTCTTTAAGGCGGGGGGAGTGGGGTGTACAGTCTGGGTCTGGAAGTAAACTCTTCCAGAACACAGCCTCACAGCCCAGAAAAAAACCACGAAAAACCTAAGTAACAACAGGATTCATAAGACAAATATAGCATCATTATTAGAAGCCTTAAAACTATTTCATGGTAGTTTTTTACCTCTCAAAGTGGTGATATAGACTTATTTCAAATCTTCATAGTCTTATTTTTTGTTCTAATTCATTTTCTTTTATTTAAAAAACTATTGTTATAGATAGTGAATATCTTAATTAAAATTAACATTTATTTTTAAAAGTCAGTGCCACCATTTTGTTGAGGAAACTATAAATCCAGAGGTGGGGGTGGGGTGGGGAGGAATACTCACCCACCTGCACTGACCAAATTTTCAATAGGTAGATAGCAGATGGACATTCATGTTGTACTTGTCTGCCATGTAGCTGCTACAGATAATGAGCCTGCCAGTAAAAGAGATAACAACACTAATTTATCACCACAAACATGTCTGAGTACACAGAGATTCAGCTGCACACTTTTAAAAGCTAAGTACTCAAAGCCCACTTGGATGTATGAACCTGTCCATTTTGTAGAGATGGAAAGAAATTTAGTTGGACTCAATAGACTCTGAGCATTTTTGCACCCTCCCGATACTTGTTGCAAGGGAATGTACACCTCACCTGGAGCATTCATATATTTATGAGGCTCAGAGTTCATTTCTGAGAAATAACGTGCATCCAAACACAGTCCACATATCTTAAAGTATGAACAGGCTAAGATGTAACTAATTTTTTAAAATATGCACCAACACACTTCAGTCATTGGGGATATGTTGCATAGATTAGACAAACTGCAGAAACAAATGTACCGTACCAATTTTTTTTGTGGGGGATACATTAAAATGTGGGTGGGATTTTAGTTCAGGAAGAGAACACAAATTTTCACAACATGTTATGAAACAAGGAAAATAGCTGGAGGGGTTTAGCAAAACAGGAAAAACACTGAAACAAAGAGAACACATCCTCGCAGAATTTTGTTTTTGCCCACTTGAGAATGACTGGGATTTAATTTTTAATATGTTAGTTTCATACCATCATGCATATGAAGAAGCTTGCAAATCTTTTTCATTCAAAAGGTGATAAGGTCTATCAAACCTAAGAATATCAACCCTGATATTTATATATATATATATATATATATATTGTTTGGATGTGGATAGAATGTATATTTTCCCCAGATGGACGTTTCATTCATTTTAACTCCAACATGAACACATAAAACACATCTTAAAAACGGATTCACTTTGTGTGTATGCATGTGTTTGTTGAACATCTTCTGTTTGCCTGTTCTTGTTGTTTGGAAGAATATACATGAGTAGTTTGGATTCCCTGTTGAGGTTTGCTATTGAAAAAAAAAGCTGAATGTAAAAAATGTGTATATACCCCTGTTTAAAATCCCCCTCTCTCACACACACATATAAAGCAATGTAAAACAGTACAACCTTGTTTTTCTTTTATTAATTTTCCAACATGGTACAAAATGAAATGAGAACACTGCTTAACAAGAACTGATCTGTAGTATTTAAATACGGCTTTTTGCAGCTGTCAGAAAGATCATTACCAGTGGTACAACAAGTGCAAATTACAAAGAAAACAAAATTACTGTTGTATGGACAAATAATGAAGCAATGCCCATAGAAGCCACTGGAATCAATTACACTCAAGACTGGGTCCTTATTTGGACCACTTTCAAGATTGTCCCTCTTATCATAATTTCTTCTTGCACACTGACTTTGACTAAGCTCTTTATATTCCAGGCTCTTGAGCTAAGAGAGTTTTCTTTTCTTGAAAATAACAAGAAGCCATAAATCAACTTTATCTGAAGGGACCTCCCTCCCTCCTGCACTTTATTACCCCTATACCTTATGTTTCTGGGCTTCCTGTCCAAAATCTGTACATACTCAGCATAGCCTCCACTCATTTTTGCAAACAACTTTGATATTTGTTTAGACAAACAAGCATTTTTGTTAGCTTTCTTTTTCTAACAATACAGATGAAGAAACTGTAAGCAGATCTAATATTAACAAATATTTGCTAGTTTGCATTTTGTTGCTGGCATGAAGGCAAGAGTATTTGCTCAACCATTGAGACAAAGTAGCAACTTTCTTAAAGCATTTCGTAGTGAATATTCATTGATAAAGCAACCATATGTTTTACCTATCAACATTTTTTAGATTAAAAATGAGGCAACGGCAGATATCATCCCCAACTTCTTGCCATATTTTCTGCCAGCATTTCTGCAGTATTTAAAGAGGAAGAAAAAGCAAAATGAAGTGGTAAGATATGGGAAACAATGAGGGGTGACAGGGAGATGGCCAGCAAGTGTACATGAAGGAATGAGGCAACTGTTTTAAATGAGAGGTGCTAAAACTTGCAAAACATTATCCACAGTTACTTAACATAAAGCAACATTGGGAGCTTGTAAACTTATTTTCCCCACCTGGTTTGTATGTAATAGAACACCCAACAACAATGGAAATGTGTCAGCCTTAAGGGTGTAATTCTTCATTATTTTTCTTCTTGGAGGAATCAATGAGTAATTTTAGCAATATTCTTCCCTTTGTGAAAAAGTCTTGAAAATTCATGCAGTTTTCAAAGCCTACTCACATTTCAGGACATACGGCTTGTCAAAATGATGAAAATAATCCTAACGGGATGTGAATGGAAGGCAATCTGTACAAACAGACATTCACATATGTGAAGTCCATAGACTTTCCTTGTTTTTTTCCCAGGCTGTGAGGCTGTGTTCTGGAATAGTTTCTTTCTGACTTTTTGCCTTCATCTGTGGCTGGCATCTTCAGAGAATGGTTAGGTAGGTGTGTGTGTGAGGGGGTGAACCCCTGTTGGGTAGGGTATGTAAATTTGTGTAATTGAATGGTTAGTTTCTGGGTATAGAAATGCAAAGCTCGTTAGTGTCTGTTTGGCTGATGTCCCAAACAGACACTAACGAGTCTTGGATTTCTATATGCAGAAACAAACCATTCAGTTACACAAATTTACATATACTCCCCTACAGGAGCACATAAACTCCAGACACACTCCTACCCAACCATTCTCTGAAGATGCCAGCCACAGATGGAGGCGAAACATCAGAAAGAAACTATTCCAGAACACGGCCTCACAGCCCGGGGGGGGGGGGAAGGAAAATCGATAGACATTCACATAGATATGAGTCATTCAAGGAGGCGGCAACCAAATCCACTGCAAACTCCATGTGGGAAGCCTCCAGGGCTGTTCCTGGATTTTTTATAAAGCTCCATACGGCATGCAAATGTGTGACTGTTTAGAAACTCACATTAGCATTGATATGACCAGGGAGTGTAATCTTATTGACTGGATGTGCATTGTGGGCAGGGCCAACACACAGGGAACATGCCTGCTGCCACCATGTTGGATTTTCAGGTGAGCAAGGGTCCAGCAAGTCAATAAAATGACAATCTTATACTCTCTTTTTTGTAAATACAAAATATTGTATGTGCACACCACAGTAAACTTAAAAAAAAAAAAAGATTGGCAGCAGCAGATTTAAAAGTGCAAGTAAATCACTCACAGGTGCCATCTTGGCTATGGACCATGAGAAGTTTAGGGGGGATCTTTTGACCATTTAGACAGGTCACAACACTGCGAATGGCTGCTTTTGAACGTGTTCATATTTCCCCCCCTCATATAGATGGGACCTTATTCTGTTCTAAATTCATACATGGTTGTTTTGTGCAGAAAACAGCATTTTTGTAGCTCAGAAAAATAATATTTCTATGCAGAAAATAATATGTTTACATAAAAGAACCATGTGCAAATTTGATGCAGATTAAGTCCTGGACTGTGGAATTTCTCCTCGGTTCAGGATTTTTCTCATCAGGGTTTCTCAACACTTGAAAAGCACATTTTCCAACAATTAAAAAAATATTTTTGAATATTGTTTTTATCTCTAGTCATCCTTTCGCATCCCCACCCCAAAAACTCTGGCATGAACCTACATCATGAGGCCATAACACTTCTGGGGGGGGGGTCTGTGAAAGAAAACATGGCACTACAAACATTCACCTCAATACTTACCAAACCATCACACATGAAAATTTTGTCACTGCATAGTGAGATCCTTTCCTAAAACAAAGCAGACTACAAAAAAAGAAAATAAAATAGAAGACGAATTTCCAAAGTGAAGTTCTAAATGGACCAAGGCACTTGAAGAACTGCTTCTCTCTTATGAACTTTCCCAAAATTTGATATTAATCAAACTCCTTTCATGGTGGCTCCAAGCACTTGCCTTGTTAGCAAGCCCTGCCCCCTGCACTCATCCGGCCAATTAGGTTTGTGCTTCCTCTTGTATAGGAAAGTGATTCATATTGAATTTCTTGTCCCAATAAGTGAGAATGGGTATTCCTCTTGCTGTTTTTAAAAAACTCCGGAAAAAGCTGTAAAGGATTTTCCTGTGGAGGCTTTGCCATTTGGGGCGACTCTCTTTCTCAACGTGGATTGCCATTAGGACAGGTCATCTCTTGCTTGCATTCCATGAGGAGCATTTTTGCCATTAAGACAACCCCTGAGACTTTTAAAACCTTTTAAAAATCCATTTTTGCAACTTCATGATATTACTGCTGCTTTTTTAAAAATTATTTTTAAAAAATTAAAAAAAACAAGGCATGTTATTTTTGCTATGTTGTTATCTTATTATAGATCTATTGGGGGAACTGAAGTATGGCAAAAGGTTTCACCTGGAAATAGAAAGGATTCTCAGCTTAAAGTGAATATACATACTCTTTCTTCTGTTGTTTAAATGAAATGAATAGTTTGAAAGCAAAACTTGCTATTATGATGCTGGCCTCTCCTATGTACGTTCCTTTTACTCTTCCTGAACATCTTTAAGGGAGGTCTCTATGCATTGATACATGCCAGTGAGAAGAGTGAGTTATGGTGAACCAGATCATATACACACTGAAACCAACAGCCACTATAATATTGACTGCTGCCAATTTTATAAGCGGACACCACAGGACATTGTAGTGTGGAACAAACAAACTTTAGTGCAGCTCTTACTCCAATGGCTATCAGAATGGCTGCAGCCCTACATTTTAGTACTCTGCTGGTGATCCCCAAAACTGCTTCCCTTCATGCATTTACTTGCCAAACCATTTGGTTCCTACTGACATTATAGTCATTTTAATGATTTTGCTGAATATTTTGAAGCAGCTGTGGCCATAGAAATGGTTGCCATCATATAAAGTTCTCATTTGGGAATAATCAAAACCTTTGAAAGAGTTGAAGTCTCTGCGCATTGACTTGGTTCAACTCTGATTTCCTCTCCACAAACACTTTTGGTAGGTAACCATAGTTCAAACAAAATTTAAACATTAAAACCAGCATCCTCCATTTAATTTATATCACTCTGCAGCTGCTTGAACCTGATTATTTAGTGGCCATCCAAAATCATTTTGGAAGTATACAGACTCAGTACACCAATAAACCTCAATAAACATTATGATGTGCCACAGCTGCAGAAGAACCACAAAGAACACAGCTATTGATGTACAAAACTGTATAGTTAACTAACAGGGTTACAGCTGCGAGCATTCCTTGACAGGTGCACCCTTATTGTAATGCAGAGTTAGGCAGTTCCCTCAGTGATAGATGTTAAGGAGTAGCAATAAGGTGTTGGAAGAGAGCAATGTGTACTATAGGGCCCACTTGGAATACAATAAGGTACCTTGCTGCCTTCAGGTGTGATAGAGGATGTTGTTCCATTCTTAGTGTTGAAGAAAGAGGTGTCTCCCACTCCCTTCAGTTTTTGTACATGGAATAGCAGGGGGGCACTATCTTCTTTGCATCAATAGGAGAGTGAGGAATCATATTTCTCAGACACTTAAAGCTTCCTTTACTCCCCTGTGAAGGATGTTGACTCCAACTTGTTACCCAAATTGTGTGGGGTCCACAATGATCCCACTAGTGTCTGAAATTATTATAGGGAATATTAATTAGCTCAATTATGGCAGTGAGAGTGTTGGGCGTGTTACAAAATAGTACAGCAGAGTTGTGGAATTAAAAAATAGAGCTTTACTCAGCTGAGTGTAAGACAAAAAAAACCATGCAAAAACAAAGAATATAGCATCATGGCTAGGCACAAAAACAGTACAGCATAACTTCCTGCATACCTGCAGTACTATATCTTCATAGCAGGGAGAAAACCTTACTTCCCAGCAACAGACTTCTAACCAGCATAGAGAGTAAAACACTCTCTATACCCCAAGCAGACTCCCAATGCAGTTATACACTACTAAGTGGCTATCAAGTCCACCTGGCCTAATTGGCTGACTGCATCATTAATTACTGGAGCTGGCTTATTAACATGGACTCCACCTGCCACTTTGCTATACCATCATCCAGTCACAACTTAGTATGCAAACTGGCATACCTGACAGAGAGTTCATGTAATGGTGAGATCTTTTAACCTATGTATACTGGTAGTAACATAGGAGACTCTAAGCCAAAAGGTACAATTAAATTGTATTTATTGGAAATTCATATCAACAGCATTCATGCAAACACTCAGGCTTCAGACACTCACACAAAGCTATCAAAGATAGTTGGAAGCATTTCGATAGAGGAATAAAGTAAGGGGATGGTGGGTCTTACTGTACTGATCCTGCAGAGCTGAAATCACGAAGTACACCAATAGTGAGGTGGTCTGGGAGATGGGATGACTACAGAATCTGATGTAAAGATGAACTGTGTGCACTTCAGTGGTGCTTTAGGGTGATATTTATGTGGAATAATTCCCCTGAAGGGATGGGATTTTCAGTGGAATACAACGTTTCTCAAAGGTTCCTAGGACTAGACAATGGGTGCTCCAGAAGAGTTAACCATCATTAATGGGTGCTGTATTTGTAATTGAAGAGAAGCAGCAAGGTCTTTTGTTAGAAGAGGAAGAAGAAAAGAAGGACACACTTTACAAGCATCAAGGACTCTGCTATCATTGAGTAGATTAGTGAATGACTCACCTCCAGGTGTTAAGTTCTGACCCAAGCATATGTTTGGGTCATACATGAATCCAGCCTTGGTATTAGGGGGTCCTAGTTTACCTGTTAACCATCTGGATGGTCACCTTAAGCCAACTTATTGAATATAGCCAATTATTTGATATTCCAAAATGAGAGCTGTCAGGGTAGGTAACAACCTGGCATGGAACAGCAATCTTTGTTTACTTCCTTCTTCAATGAGATAATGAGTTGTTGTTGCTGCTGCTGCTGCTGTTATTTCTCACCTTTCCCCTGAAATTGGGACTCACAGTAGCTTATAAAGAACAATACAGCTAAAAACATACCAAAAGTGAGCATTCAAATAGAATTAAACTATTCACAATATTCAAACAATTTAAGCATGCACTTAAAAAAATAAAAAGCAATTAAAATAAATTTTTAAAAAATAGTTAAAGGCTATCCACTTTAAAACAACACAGCACTCTCTGAAAAGACTGCACTTTAAAAACCTTTCATTTTTAAAAAGCCTGTTGGAATACAATGGCCTTTTCCTACTTATGGAAGGACAGCAAAGAGGGGGCCATGCTGGGCTTCAAGGGAAGGGAGTTCCAGAATCTAGGGGCAGACATGTTTCATGTCCTCACCAACTGTATCTGTGAGAATGGTGGGACTGAGAAAATGGCTTCTCCTGAGGATCTCAGGGCCTGAACAGGTTCATATAGGGAAATATGGGGCTTGTCTGTATGAGCCCATAAAAAATGGAGCCCTTTGTAATAATTATATTTTGCAGCAGCTGTGATCTGTCCTTTTTTTTTTCTTCCCCATAAGCTTTGCTTGCCTGCTAGAAACCTGGGCTCCACAAGTGATTTCCTCACATTTGCACTTATCTCAATTTGCTACTGACCTTTTTTTTTAAATGTGCAAGGTGTGATAGAGTGATTTTTCAATTGAACACACACACACACACACACACACACAAACTAAACAAAAAAACAACACCCCATTTTCTTGCCCACTAAGGTGAAAATCCAACATGGTGGCAGTGGAAGCTTGCCTTGTTAGCAAGCCCCACCTCCTGTGCTTGTCCAGCCAATCAGATTTGTGCTTCCTCTCATATATGGAAAGCAAATCAAATTGACTCACTTCTCCTAACAAGCAGGAATGTGCAACCCCCTCACTGTGGTGAGGTTTTTGGCCTTTTTTGCCCCCCTCTCCTTTACAATATGGCAAAATCACAAGGAATAAAACAATGGTTTCATTAATTTGTAACAAAAGTACATTGTTGGTGTTTCTTTATTGGTCTAATGGTTTGTAACAAAGTGCATTATTGTACCTAACAATTGTTTGATCATTATATTGAATGTAATTAGTGGTTTAATAAGATAAATTGAAAATTAGTTACATGCTGGAAAAAGCAAAAAAAAAATGACATGGTTCTGTCAAAGTAAGTGTATGTGCTACTATATTTCATATTGAACAACAAATCTTATATAATTGATGAGTTTATGTCCATAGACTTTATATTGATTTCTGTTATTGTTAACAATCATATAATCATTAATAGAACATACTCCATGTATTCTATGAAGTAATAGAAGATGGACAAATAGTTATTTGTATTTAATTTAATTTTATTGTAATAAATATATTTAGAATAATGATTTTAAAACAATATAATACATTTCAGGAGTCCATTATAATATTGATAATCATTTCAAAATACATACAATTTGATACTCAGTAATAATATAAGAGTGTTCTCCCGCTGGAGGTTTGGGTTCTGTAGTCAGACACCCTCCATTATAGAGCTTAGCTCCCAGAAATAGGTCAGCAGCAGTGGAGCTGTTGTAGCCAGGTATTTCCATGGTCCCTGTAACCTGCTTCAGTTGACATTCTATCTGTAGCTGTTTGCTTAAAACCCTTTTCCCCAGTTCCCAACTGGGTGAGATTACAAGAGTGTTTCCTATTGTTTAAGTGATTTTTGCAGTTCTGCACTTTTTTGTTTAGGGAAAAAAAACAGTGAAAAATTAATAATTTTTTTGGTACAAAATACATTCTTTCCCATGGAAACAATTTTTTCACATAAAGTTCCAAAAACCAGAAAGTGTAGGTGTAGGGGTAGGTTGACCATTTTTTGAACAAGGTGTTTCAATGTGTCCAGCTATGACACATTGTCCTAAGCAAAGATGTGAGTACTCTTTACCTCCCTAAACCCGACCATGAAGAGTTATAATGGGTTATAATGGTTTCAGCCATGGAAACCCACTGGTTGACCTTGGGCAAGTCACATTCTCACCACCTTAAGGGAAGGCAATGATGAAACTCCTGTGAATAAATCTTGCCAAACCCCCCCCCATGATAGGTTTGCAATAAGTCAGAGTTGACTTAACAACAATAGCAATGACTTCTGAGTGAGGTTGGGACTTTCCTTGTGCAATGTTGGCCTTCCTCACAGTTCAGTGTTGACATTCCTTATCTTTGCCATTTTAAATTCAGTGCATGGATGGTAAAGAAAAATAAGTGTCTTTAATTGAGCTTTATGACTTAATAGTGGCTTTTAAATCAAGGTTGGACAATCTCCACCGGTTGAGGACCATTTTTTCCAGACTGGGCAAGTGCTTTGAGCACTTCATTCCAAAGCAGTGTGGCCTAAGGGGAAGAGACGGAGCTTAATAGTTTTTCATGAAAAAAATAGATTGCTTTCCAATTTACATTTAAGAACAATTCATTATTAAGAAATAAAATTCACCATGGCCACTCACTCATCAATGATCCTTCCCTTACTCATACTTCATTCCAAAAGATTATTCCCATAATTAACAAATTAAATCTCCCAACTCATACTTATTATTAAATGTATATGTCTATATTAATCAGCCTTCAATGTACATAAATTGGCTGCAATATGATATGCACTATTGAAAATGATATTGGCTATGGTCAATCGGATTGTCAATACCGTAATGAAGAAGAGCTTATCAAAAAGATGAGGAAAACTGCTGTTTTGTATTGGTGTTTCAAGTAGGAGCTTGAGGGGGGAGACCCATGGTGTGGTGAAGCAGCATATGTAGGATGACTGAATATGGAAACAGAGAGTAACCGACAACATATGTGTTATGTTTGCTTCTGGTCTGATGATGTGAGGACCTATAGATTCAGTAAGTGCAAGCTACTTGCACTGATGGTGCAACAGCTTGGGTTCCATGTGTCTATACTCAAACTATTCAGGGAGGATGAGGTCTTTTGGGGCAGGGCAGAGCTGACTCTACTGGAAAAGCAAAACACAGGTGATGCCTCTAAGAAGGAGAACAATTTCCAAATACAGGAGGCAGAAACCTGGAAGAATGTAACACAGAGAAGCAAATCTGTCAGGCACTGTGCTGATATTCCCAGCTGTCCCCTTCATCAGTGATGATGAGGCACAGAAATAGAGGTCTCAGTTTTCAGAGAGGATGGAGGGGGACTTGGCAGGTTGTGTAGGTCAAAGGGCTCATCCTAGTTCTCAGAAGAAGAGACATGGTGGTGGTGGTTGGTGATTCTTCCTTGACTGGAAGAAAGGCAGTGTTTTGCAAGCCTGACAGGATATCTTAAGAGGTGTGCTATTTTCTGGAGTGAAGATTCATGGTGTAACAGAGACTCGGAAAAAAAGACTCATTAACTCCACCAACCATTACTCCGTTCTGATCCATGTGGGAACAAATGATACTGCAAGATACAACCTTTGATATATTGCAAGGGACTATAAGGCTCTGGGTAGGAAGCTGGAGAACCTTGAGGGACTGTCTGATATTTTTAAAAACCCTCCTGTTGCAGGACAAGTCCTTGTAAGAGAACATCAAAGTCCACAGCAAATAATCAGCTGCCTTTGCTGATGGTGCCATTGGGAAAGATTTGGCTTCTTGGACATCTTCTTGAAAGATGTCTGGCAAAAGATGGGTTACTAGAAATCTTTCTTCAAACCACAGAGTTTGACAAAAATGTTTTTGCTAGGACATCACAAATCTTGACACTTCGGTTGAGTTATCTGGAGAAGGGAGACAGTATTCCAGATGGCAGGGGAGTGCCATGTATCGGGGACAAAAAATTTCAATGAGAAAGGGGAAATTGGGGGTGATAGTGCAAAACATCATTGGGCAGAAAGAAATAACAAGGAGAAATCTGCAGAGAGTAACCTGTAGTTTTAGATGATTATACACTGATGCACAGAGCATGGAAAATAAACATGTTGAATTTGAACTCTTAACTCAGGAAGGTAAATATAATTGAATAGTGTGACAGAACCCAGACTGGTCCCAAAACTGGAACCCTGCTACTCACCCTGCCCTTGTTCCCCCAATCATCCCCTTGATGGATTGGGTTACTGGGCCTCAGGCTGACCCCTTTCAAATGTGAACTTGTGGTTGTGTTGTTGTGTGGGTTCTTTAGTTTTGGTATGCATGGCCTGACTCCAAGTCAGGCTTCACAGACTGCCAGAGATAGGTTTAAAACAACAATAATGGGTTTATTAAATACAATAGGAAGATATAATAATCTCTAATAATCTATTTGTTAGGCTCCCTGATGTCATAGGTAATTTCTCCCTTAATATCCACACCCTGTCAGCTTCAGGGTGTAAGGAGTCACCTACTGAAGTCTGGGAGTGAGTCAAAATTGTCCCCAAAACCAGTTAGGTTGCCCATCCCTGTCTTAGACAAATTCCAGCTCTGAAAAACAGACACCAACTGAAGTGGCAGTTGAATTTAGCTTTAACACTGGTGATAGGAAAGTCTTCCTCCATTGTACAGAGTAATTTAGAGTGTCCAGGTTGGGGTCTATAGGAGACAAATCTCTCTACTCCAACATCTCACCTATTCTCCCTTCCTCCAGCCTCTTCTGAAAGGCAGAGCTTCCTCACTTTCCTTGGCCAAGTCTCACAATTCTTCCTATTTGTCATGTCATAAAACTGTGTCCCTAGTTTCAACACGGTTGTCACCCTCTTTATTTCTGGGTATGGACACAATTAGATTTCTCATAATAAATGAGGATAGGCAATAGTCCAGTTTCAAAGAACAGACTGACGACTTGCATAAAAACAAACTGGTTAGCATTTTGAGCATGGAACTGTGCCTGCTTGTATTAAGAGCATCCAGGAACACTAACCATTTACATAGTTTTATCTTTCTGAAATTTACATATGGTTGTTTTGCAGACAAATGTGCTTGACATGTGATAAATCCAAATAGATTTGCATTCTGGTTTGGTTTGTCTCTAAAATTTTCCTCACCTGTATTTGTTACTAGAATTTTGGCATTCCAAATTAGTTATTCATATATTCAAAATCCTTCATGGATCGACTGTTGTTGCTGAATTTCATACTGTGCATTGCATATGTGCAAACTGTTCTAGCTTCAACTACTTCTAGGTTTCTCCCCCTTCCTGCCCCTACATTAATAATGTTCATACTCATATTGATAAAACTGCAAAAACACAATTTTGATGAGATCATAAGATGATCTCAGCATGATTCTTTTTAATTTGCAGGTGTAGTTCTGTGTATTGACAGAAACACCATCAGAAGTGAGAACAATCAATACATTCTTACAATCTGATGTATCAAAATCATTTTCTGTAATGTTTTATTACCAATGTCCAGAAACACATGTGAACATCCACAAATCACTACAGAGGAAAACCAGCCAATGCTGAGACATCATTATTGCATTTCCCCCCAGTACTTTACCACTGCATACAAGCACATCTATTACATAGAATGAGGAGGCAGTGGCAATCAGTTGAAGGAAGTAGAAGATGTAAGAAGCATAACATGACCTGGTTTTGTATGTGGTACTAGTGATCTTATGAATGGAACAATAAAGGTATGGGAGAAACCCATTCATATCTAATTAAATTCCTAATTCTAATGTAGTCATAACATTATGGAGCTCAAACAATGTTGTTTGTGTGCCTTCAAGTAATTTCCAATTTATGGCAACCCTAACCTATCACAGGGTTTTCTGAGGCTGAGAGTGTGTGAATTGCCCAATGTCACCTAGTGGGTATTCATGGCTGAGCAGGGATTCAAACCCAAGTCTCCAAAGTTGTAGCCCAACAGTCAACCACTACACCACACTGGATGTTAGAGGACCTAAGACCGGCTGGGCCGCAAAACAGCCCACCGGCCAGCGGCGAGCCCTTCTCTGCTAAGTGATTGTCCAACTTCTGCTTAAATGGCTAAAGTAAAGTGAAACCTACCATCTGCTGAAGTAGGGATATACATTTTAGACTATTTCATCTTTGCATGTGAGGACAAATTATTTCTGCATTTTTCTCCCTCTGCAGGACCTAAGGAACATTTTGTGCAGTTTTTGACTGGTATTTGCACACCGTAAAGTATTTCAGGAAATTATTCTGCACAGAAATACATATATTTTTTGTTTGCCCAATTGGTATAAGATTTTGCATCATCTGGTTTTCCAGAAACCCATGTGGGTTTCCCCAGAGAAAATACCAATTTTGCACAACAATCCCATATGTATGGGCACAGTGAGGAATTTTGTACAATAATTTTGTATTTTATGCTCCCCTCCAAAAAACAAAACAAAATTAACAACAACAACAACAACAACAACAACAACAACAACAACAAAACACTGGTTCCAAAAGCTTGTGGGGGGGGCTGTACATGTGGGGTTTTTTTGTTTTTTTGTTTGTTTTTTGGTTGCCTGTTCCTTGTCTAAGAAAATCTTATGAAATTCATGGAGTTGCCATAAGCTGGCAAGTAATTTGGAGGTGCACACACACACACACACACACACACATTTTTTGCATCTTTATTTCTAAGACAATCTGTCCCAGAGTGGAGCAGCTCTTAATGTTAGGACGTTTCTCCTAAAATTCAACTGAATTCTTCTTTTCTGTTTTTTCCCCATCCATGCTGGAAGTCCTGACCTCACAGCTATTATCACTGTATATGGTTGACAACATATTCAATCTGAATCAGTCCTAACTGGAGAGGACCATCAAATACTAGTAGATAACTGTGTAAAATAATAAAATCAAGATCCCAGTGGGAGACTTTTAGAAAACTTTGGGATAATTTCTCCAATCTCAAGAATCTCAAGAATAACCCAATAAACCTACCTCTTCTGGAAATTAGCCACTGAGAACACACTTATTCTCTCTTTTTAAAATCAAACTGTTCATTCACCACTAAGTGTGTGCAACAGAAACATATCACGAGGCAGAGAAGTACTGCACTGGGGTCTCATTTGTACAGAATGCATAATTCACATAATATTGCATTAGCATGTCAGCAGCCAGAGTGCAGTCAAATAATGTCTTCTTTATCAGCTGATACTTCAAAGACATAGCCGTGTTAGTCTGGAATATCAGTAAGCAAGGGGATCTTGTAGTGCCTTTGAAAGTGTGAGAGAGAAAATTGTAACATAAACTTTTGTGGACTACTTTCTCAGGTGCTGGAGGAGCTTCAGTTGATACTGTTTCTGGCAAGTTTTAAAACAAGTTCACATGGGTCTAGCATAGGGAAAAGAATCACACCTGGTAGTGATGCAGTGAAGGCTAAGACCCTACCAACACTATTTATTTATTTATGTTTTTATCTATTTATTTGTTGGATTTATATCCCACCTTTCTCCCAAGATGTAGTTCAAGGCATATTACAATAGTTTTAAAAAAACAGTTAAAAATCTTACAAATTACAAAAGTTAAAAAATTAAATTAAATTTCTATTTTTAATATATAATTAAAAACATAAAATAGATAAAAATACAATATTTAAAAACCACACACTGAGTAAAAATTACATGTCAAATGCCTGTCTAAATAAAAACATCTGGAAGAAACTATCTTATAAACTATTTGTCAATATAAGTATCACAAACCTACAACAAGCTGATCAATTAAGTTGTTTAACTATATTTCTTGGAATTGAACAATATTATTCTTACATGAGTTCTGCTTCCCAAATATACATTGTCTTATACTAGAGAAGACTATAAAGCAATGATATTCTTACAAAAGTTCTACTTACAAACAGTCTGGAGGAGCCACAGAGAAGGCTCTCTCCTGAGTCCTCACCAACTGTGTTTGTGAAGGTGCTGGGATTGAGATAAAGCCCTCCCATGGCAATTGTAAAATTCAGGTCAGCTTCTATAAGGGGATACAGTCTTTCAAATAGTCTGGACCGAAGTGGTTTAGGGCTTTAAAGGTCAAAACCAGCACTTTGAATTCTGCACAGAAGGGGGCTCGCCACTCGCCAATGGGCCATTTTGCGGCCCAGCCGGCACACCCCAGCAGGACCCCTCCTGGGGTCCCCCCTGCTCACCCCCCTTGTTTGAGGGGGGTGGCGGGGATGACTGCATGGGCAGTCGCCATGGGGGCCGCCATTCATCCCCCTTCTTTCTCCCAGCTAGGAGAGGCAGGAAGGGAGCAGCCAATCGGGGTGGGCCCGCCTGCCTCCGATTGGCTTCCTGGCCACCAGAGGGGAGGGTCATCCGGTTGCGCAGTGGCACGGCTGGATGACATGGTCAGCCTGCGGCCAAACCTACTTTAATAACCAACAGCTGCATCGTGTGATGGAGGTCTCTTCAGCTGGTGATTGGGGCATGGCAGGATGATGCTCCCATCCCCTTCTCACCAGTAAGTGAGGATGCAACAGTCAGAAGAAGGGCTCCTGTCACAATTCCTCATCACTTCCTCACTGGTAGGAGTGTGCTGGAAACATATTATTCCTGCACCCTGATTGCCAGCTGAACAGACCCCCATCAATCAGTGTGGCTGCTGGCTGTTAAGATAGATTTGGAGGGATAAGGCCAGGAGATGTTACCCAGGCCTCATCTACATGGGCCAGGATGCCCTGGCTTCCCGTTGGTGTATCCTGGCCAGGGACCAGGCCGATGACTCCACTGTTACCTTGACAAATGGGCCAGGGGCCAGACAGGAATACTGGCCTGTCGCTGCAGCCACTGCCATTTTCCTTACCCTACCGGCATCAAGGAAGCTGGCTGTAGCATGTGACCAAAGCCCCCCTGCATGTGACCAGCCTTGGTCACATGCTGTAGGACCCCTTCCTGGAGGGTGACCGGCAACTGGAGTGACATGTTCCTGCAGACACACAAGGTATGCTTCATTTTTCCATGGTGGCAGTGGAGTAAAGTGGGTATTTTCTTATAATGCTGTATTGGGTCCTACCCTGGCTTTCTCCCATCTGAGCCCTGTTTCTGCCCTGGGGATCATAAGGACTGCCCAGGGGCAGATCAGGGGAAATGCCCTAAGTCATGTGGACTGCAGGGCTCTCAGATGGGGGTAAACCTGGGTAAATTGCTGTAAGGCCAAGTTACACGTTTGTAACTAACAAGGTGAGTTGGATATCTATGCATGCTTTTTGAGTATTTATACTTCATGGTTCTCTTCAGAAATGCTTCAGGACTAAGTAGTTACAAACAATCCATTTATAACTTCTAAGACCTTTGTCCAGCAACAAAGTTTCAACTAAATTGCATTATCATTGTGACTTAACAAGGGTTTTCTTCACTTCCCTCTTGTTTAAAATAAGATTTATAGTTTGAGAGGAGGAGCCTTTGTAAATGGTTAAAAAATAATATTGTACAATTCCAGTGCTGGCTTGTGCTTCATTGTGCTCAGTTTGGTTATTGTGTTAACCAGAAAGTTAATGGGAGTAGAGTGTGCTTTTGCCATGGGCTAGTAATTTACAGCTTTATGGATTTTGGTTTCTTTTAAAAGTAACTAAAAGGGGCTATTGCAGATCCTTGTGCAAAACTGAGAATTAAAAAAAAAAGAATTTAGAATTTAAATTACCATGCTAATAGCATTCAGGGAGGCTTAAAATTATAATTGTAACAAAATATGGTACCACAACTGGCAGTCCACAAAGTGATAGCAATGGCAAAAGAAACAACACTGCAACTACAGTATGGCAGTAAATGGTTGGGCATTTCACAAGATATTGTGAAGAGAGTATCCTGAAATGAACCCAAAGTGTTCTCTATGTCCACAACAATACATTGGGCACCCTTGGTCTCATTTTCAGGGCCATGATTTAGTCATGCATTCCCTGAAAGCCAGAGAATGGAAATATTTAAACAGTGGAATCCATTGTTTGCCCTAAGACTATCGGTGTTCACGTCTCACAGGTTCCTTAGTATTTTCTACTTTCTTTTCTCTCCCCTCCACTTAAATTTAATGAACCATAAGGAATTCTGCATTAGAAAGCATTGTTTACCATTTGGGTTATTGGTTTGAAAAAGGTAGGCATGCTACAGTGGTATCCAGAAATAAAGCATCTGTTTTATTCTGCACTATTGTAAAATCTCTTTTCAAAGTCTATCTTTTGTGTTCCCTAGAATTTATTAATGGGCTGTACCTTTCCCCTCCTGTAAATCATATTAACAATAGTTTGATTTATGTGTACTTGGAGTGAGAATCTTTTCACAACATTGTTAGTTGTTTTATTTCTGGGAAATAAAAAATTGCATTGAAAGAATGAAAAAAATAGTGAAGCAAAACAGGAAGATCCCCCCCACCGCTTCCTGAAGAAGAGAAGTTGGCTATTTAACATCTAACTTGACCCTTTGTAGCTGAATTTATGAAAATCATCATTATCATATTCAACAGTCATTTTCATATAAAATTGTAGTATACAGAGATAGGTCATTGGTTAACTAGCCAAGTCTTTTCTTCTCTGATTGAGAGAAATTTTTCCAGAAGTTATCATCTTCCCATTTGTTGGAAAGGTCATGGATGAGATCACCAATTAGTTTAATCCATCAGTACTTTTTCTATATTCTTTATTGATACATCCTGTTCTGTATAGCCTACATTGACTAGTAGGAGGCTTCCAACAGTCTTTCTGAGAAGGGACTTTATGAGAAATAAGGGGAAAAAAGGAAAATTTCCTTCAATGAAGTGTTGTTGACTTGTGATATTCCCCCCCTCCCCCCAAAGAAAAAGTTGGGGGAGAGGAAAGGAAGCCACAGATTTTGAGCTCTGGGTGGATTGAGACACTCATTGACTTCCCATGTGTGAAAGCTCTTAAATTTCTGCCCATAGAAAAGGTATTTGTGGCCATAAATCAGTTACACATTTATATCACAAAGTGTTGCCACTTGCAAAGAAATTGTATGATATAGTGTGACAGAAGAATTCCCAACAGCACAATTCAACATATCCATTGAATAGAAAACTACATAAGACAAAGTATTAAAAACCTTGGCCAGAATCTTCTATCACCATTTATTTTATGTAACTTAATGTATACTTTGCTGTGTAGCAGAGGTGCCAAAGAACTTGTTAGTGAATTGCAAAGATGTGTAATGAGATGCTGGAAAGAGTGTCCCAATGCACATTGGTCCCTCGCAGCTGGTGTCCCAATGAGCAATGGGACCCTTGTGCATCATTCCCAATGAGCATCAGTCCAAATGTGTTTTGGTCACTTTCCTAGCTCCCCTACTAAGTAATTTCACAGTAACCCTTTACTGGATAGAGACTGATGCAGAAATCATGGAACAGCAGACCCACGGATTGGAAAGTGAGTTTTATTACACCAGTGGGCCTGACTGGAATATCTTCCAAAGAGTCAGAACCCTGAGTCACTTTGAAAGCAACTTTTTATAGAGAAATACAGTATGTTGTGAAATACAAACAGGAGCACTTCCCTCCACCCATATTTGGGTGTCCATATTTGGCACTTCCCTTTCTTGCAATACTGTTTACATTTCAGGAAAGCAGTTTCCCTTGAGTTTTCCTTGAGACAGTGTGTTGATAGTTCAAGGCAAGATAGCTTAGAAACATTTAGGTACAGTTTGACCGCTATTAGAGAAAGAATTTGTTTACCTCAGCTTATCATATGTTTCTGGAACATAGAGTTGATTAGTAAAGAACATTGAAAAGACTTTGCAGACTTCTAGAGTCTCATGGGCTATCTAGTCTGACCCCAAATAGTAATTGTAAGTAACAGCATTCAGCAAATAGACATTAGAATGCAAATGGCTACCACAAGACATTATAGAACTGCCCAGTTTTAATTCTTGCAGACCTAAGTCCACTTATGAAGATGCAAGTCCCCAGCAGGATTCTGGCCATCATGTGTAACAGGGTGTGAGAGTAGGTGGAGTCAGAGACACCCCCCCATAAGAACTTGTGGCACCAGAGCCCAAAATGGACATCATCTGCAGCGTTGATTCTGTCTCATGTCCTTCCTGTGGAAATTCCCATAGGTATCTGGTTGGCCACTGTGGGAACAGAAGGTTGGCCTTTTTGGTTTGAACCATCAGGACTCTTGATACATTCTTAAGATAGTACAAAATTAAGCTGAGCCCACTGTTTCCAAATACCAGATAAATACTTTTGCATATATCAACAAACTTGTTCCAGAGACATCACACACAAAAATATTGATCTTTTCTCAAGCCAGGAGACAAAGAAAATGCAGAAACATTCCATATGCAGCAAGAAATGGATTAATGAAATAGATGAATGGGCTAAACATGGTTGTGAAAATCAAAATGGTGTGATCCCCCCCTCGACTTGTTTTTGCTGGGCAATGAAATGGTATTGAGGAGAGCCTTTTAAAAAATCCTGTTTCCATGCAGAAAAATAGTACCAATGAGCATGGTAAGCATCATCATCATCATTATCATCATCATCATTATTGTTGTTTTGGTGGGATGTGGAAAGAAGGAATAATGTCCTACAAAGTTTGAAATATATTTTCAAACACTCGCATGGTTTGGTTTTTATGCATTCATATTGATTTTTTGCCTCCTAGTTATGCATCCTTCAGTTGCTTTCCTGGTGCTTTAATTAGTCTTTCATGGTTATAAGGTTAATGACTTGCTGATTTGGCACATATCTCTTTATGGCTCTTAACACTGACCTCTCAAATTACACAATGATAAGCAGCGGTCCTCAAACAGCTTTTGAAATAATGCGTACTCTTGAGGCTAGCTTAGACCTATTGATTTCAGAAAATTTAGTACACAGTGCACTCAGAATCTGTGGCTGTTTTGCACAGAAAATGGCCTTTTCTACAGGAAAGAGAAGAAAATAATATTTCTGCCTAGAAATATTTTCCTGCACAGAAAATACTGTTTCGTGTACAGAAAATGCTGCTTTCTATGCAATGCAAACCACCCGCATGCAAATTTTGTGTAATATTTTATTTATTTAGGTATTATAACCCACTCTTCAGCCACAAAGGGTCTCAGAGCAGCTTACTAATTGTTAAGCAATTGCAATTACACATCTATACCACATTAAGCAGTTTCCAGTATGTATTAGGTAATTGCCCCCACAAGCTGGGTACTCATTTTACCAACCTACAAAAGGATGGAAGGCTAAGTGAACCTTGGAGCCCTTGGGATCGAACTTGCAGTGTTGTGGCTTGCAGTACTGCCATGTAACCACTGGTGCCACCAGGGCTCCCTGTCTGCATGGGACTTTTATCCTAATGCTCAGGGGTCTTAAGGACCTTCCAAATATAAATATTAATTTGGGGAATTAATATACTCAGCTTGGCTATGCGAGAAGGGGGTAACAGATAGCAGGAACTTTTAATCTATGTTTACCAGTACTAAGGAGGAGACATTAAGCTAGATAGTAAAATAAATTGATAGTAAAATAAATTTATTTGAGAAAACAATAATAACAACATTCACGCACACATTCAGGCTTCAAGCATTCACACAAGGCTAGTGAATAAAGTAGGAAATACTGGGATAGAGGAACAGAGAAGGGAGGGTTTTTTGTGGGAGATATGACACCTGTCCTACAGAGCAGAAATTCCTGCAGCAACAGAGTCTCAGAGTGAGCTCTGAGGATCAGTCAGCAAACTGGCAGCATGGATGTAGGAGGAGGAGCTGAAGACAGTTTGGTGTTGTTTTGAAGGGTTTTTTTAATAGTCAATATTTGCCTTCAAGGGATGGGATTTAGAGTGAAAGAGAATGCTTTTCAGAGTTGCTCAGGGTAAGACAACAGGTATTCCCAATATGTTAATATCATCTTAATGTGCAGATACTTTGCGATTGAATGGAGGAAGCAACTTCCTTTGTTTGGGGAAGGGTAAAGGTATGAGGATCATTTACAATTTTGAGTATCCCAGGTTTAGCTGATAGGATTAGCTACATGCTCATGCCTTCATTTGCTTTGCAAATTAACATCTCTTTGGAATTTGGGCAGCCCCTCCTTAAGTGCATGTTTGTCTTTGGGATTCGTAGTTGGGGAATTCCCCAGGTTTTAATGTCCAAACAGAGGAAGGCTACATTTGGCCTAATTATTAAATATTGCCTATTTATTATAGATAGATAAGGGGCAGGAGGTGTCAGGGCAGGTAACAGGACAGTCCAGCATTGACGGAAACAGCTTCTTCTGTGCAGTTTTAAAAAAATGTTCCATGCAGTTTTTGTGCAGGACATGTCCTGAACTGCAAAGATTCTCATCAATCCAGGATTCTTCTCATGAGGATTTCTTGACACTCAAAATTTATAACTTTTAGCCATTTTTCAAGTATTTTCAAATATTCTTGCCATCCCTATTCAAGAAGCATGAGTGTGCATGCATATTTTATTATTATTATTATTATTATTATTATTAGGTGTGCATAGTGGCAACAGCAACATGGGGTTCTGAGCCACTAGGAGCTTTAGGACATTTGCTCCAGTTGCACCCCTGATAATCCAGCCTTGTATCAATATGTAGGCAGAATGAATCCTTGATCTTCAGCATCAGTCCACAGGAATTGAGAGGATGCTCCAAATCCTCTAGAGTTTCACTTCATATAAGAAAGATGGATGATGGTAGCAGGTAAGCTATCTGTCAGGAAAGCTTCTCTGCCATTACTAAGGCCAATGCGACAGATACCTGTATGAACCTTTCAGGCAGAGATTGTATTTTGTGCTCTGCCCGACAAAGGTTTGAGTGTATCTGGAAGGCTTTAAAACAATCCCTAAAGGACATCCAGACATAATAATAGTGTGCCAGCCATGCATGATATATGAATGTACAACTAATCCTTGTCATCTCTCTTCCTTCACCTGCTGTGAAGGAAGCATCTGTACTGTGGATGCTATTGTAGGGATATGATAATGCCATGATCAGTAATCCACTTCCAAATGCTTTGATGCATCTCTGTACAACTTTGTACTGTGAAACCTGGGGTTAGGAAAGTGTTTACAGCTTCATTAAAGTACATTGTATTAGTGCATCCATTTTGCTTTTAAAGTCATAGTAGGGTTCACCCATCATACAGCATGTCAAATCTTGTAAAAGTGGTAAGGCCCATTAAGAACAGCTTTGGTTGATCATGCTTTATGCCATTGTGGATTTCTATTTGGGAGAGTTCTATAAGGCTGGAATTCCTGCAGGGAAAATTAAACAATATTTCTAGTCAGGTTGTTTTGTCCCATGCTTTGTTTACAAACCTAGACCTCAGCAAAAATGTATCATGTACTTGAGCAAACTAGTGATTTTTGTCATTGCTGGGCCACAAACAGCTACACATAGCAGATACTGTTGCTGCTGAAGCAAAATTCAAACCTAACCTACAGGTTTGTACAAAATGCTTGGGACCAGAGGTACGAGGTCTATCTATCAAATAATGAGACTGGTACAATAACCCATCTTTATTTACATTATTACAATTCTAATGCTTGTCCCCTTCAATATACTCCCTGTTCACACTCACACACTGATGCAGTCTTGTTTTCCACTGGTCGAAGGTGTGGAGCAGATTAATTTTTGTCAGCTGTTTCAATGTACCTGCTGTTTTATTCTTCACTGCATCAATTGACTCAAAACATGTTGCTTTAAGCACCGATTTCACTTTAAGGAAAAGAAAAAAGTCATATGGTGTCAAAGCTGACAAATAGAGAGAATGTTCAAGTGTAGTAATGTGTTTATCAGCCAAAAACTGCTTCACAGAAAGTGCTGTGTGAGCAGGTGCATTGTGTTGATGAATACTGAACCCATTTTCCCACAGTCCTGGCCCCTTCCCCCCCCCGACTCTTTCTCTCAGCTTTGTCAAAACTTGCTTATAATAATGGTGGTTCACTGTTCTGCCTTCTGGAACCCATTCTGCCAAAAATTTTGGATTTGGGAATATTTCAGATTTTGGAAAACTTGCACATACATAATGAGATATCTTGGAGATGGGACCCAAATCCAAACACAAAATTATTTTATGTATCATATACACCTTATACACATAGCCTGGAGGTAATTTTATATAGAATATTTTAAATAATGTTGTGCATGAAACAATTTGTGTACTTTGAAACATAAGAAAGCAAAGGTTTCACTATCTCAGCCACAGAGAATCATGGAGTTGGAAGAGACCAAAATGGCCATCTAGTCCAACCCCCTGCCATGCAGGAAAACCCAATCAAAGCACTCCCAACAGATGGTGATCTAGCCTGTTTAAAAACCTCCAAAAAAGGAGACTCCACCACACTCTGAGCCAGTGCATTCCACTGCCAAACAGCTCTTACTGTCAGGAAGTTCTTCCTAATATTTAGGTGGAATCTTTTTTCTTGTAGTTTGAGTCCATTGCTCATGTGGGCAATTTTGGATTTTGGAATATTTCCAATTTTGGAATTGTGGATAAGGGAGACTCAACCTGTATAGTCCTTCCAAATTAATTGATGGGGAGCAGGGACTGCACTGTCTAGCAATACAAAAATTTGTGCATTCCTAATTTTCAACCCAGCAGTTCTAGGACAGAGCTTGAAAAATTGCCTTTAAAATATTACTTCTGAACAACAACAAAAATAAATCCAGAATGTGGTGGCTCAAGGCAGTATTTAAATTGTATATTTCTTCTCAACCATGAGTGAGCCCAACTTGACATAATTATAAAAATAACTAAATGTAACAGTAGTTTCCCCTCATTAAGTTGTAATAATAATTCAGAAACGTTTCTGATTCTGAAAACAAAAGAGGCCTACCTTGATTAAAAAGAGCAAGGCTTAAGACTTGTGTATGCTCACCTATATCCTCTCAGTAATAATAATAATAGGATAGTCTCTTCATGTCTCATGTACAGTGGAACACTGGATACTGTGACATATAATTCTGTAGATGGCATATGACATGACAGTGCATTCCTTGCAAATACAGCCATCATTATAACTGTGGTTTATGACTTTGACAAGTAATCTTCAAGGAGCCCTGTTTAAAATTGATAGTGCAGTCATCCTTCATCTTTTACAACCTGTATTTAGACAGCAAGATAGGAATCTGGAAAACTGCTGGGCCTCAGTCAGCTTTGATTTTCTAGGCTAAACCAAACCCCAGAGTAATCTGCTGAGGCTTGGATACCTAGTGATCATATCTAAGTTTGGGTGAAGTTATCTTTTGCTGTATAGAAAGATGGATCAATTTAAAATTAAAATTAATATAAATATATTTTAAAGATATTAAAAATTAAAATTAATAAAATAAAGATGGCTACATGACTGTTTGGTTACCATCTTGACTCTAAAATATTTGTAAAAATTAAATGGATAATATCATGCTATGACAATCAGCCTCGGTATCAGGGGTTGTAATATGCCCATTTCAGTCCAAGTGCTCATGCTGTATTATCCCATGTCAGTGCTATGTGTTTCCCCCACCCAGCCACTACCCCTATGGTCTTTTACTTTAGATGTAGTCATTTCCACCACCACCTTCCCATTGGGTTTGGATCTATGAACTTCAGCCCCAAAGTCCATCCCAAGCTGCCGTATTAGACAATTCAGTCTAGATAAGATCAGTGCCGCTTCTCTTTGTTCTTTGATACATCTGTTTTGTCTCATTCCCGCACGAAACTGAAGCTTAAAAGTTATCAGCATGAAAGAAAAAAATGGATTGCTTATTATAATTGTGTTTTCTCCCAAAACATGCTTTTAAAAATATATTATTTTCAAAATAGGTGTCTGATGTTTATAAAAGCACTGTTTACAACCCCCCCCAAAAAAAAAATACAGCTCAGAGACAGGTGGATATAGATGTAGATAGATATAGATATATTCTGAGCTGTAAACTTTATTGGAACATTTGAGAAATGCTAAATCTGATGGATGACCAAATTTTCAATTCACAGTTTACCCCAGAAGGTTGCCCTCAAAGGTCTAGTCACATTATTGTGATAAACACCTGACAGGGATGTACCACTTCAGAAAGCAGATGAAGACTTATGTGATTATATGCCCCATCATAAGAACAAACAAATAAATGAAGCTCTCATGGGGAAATGCCAGGAATAAAGCAGCACAGAAACATTTTTTAGAAATATAGACCAGTCCTGTGCATTTTCTTTTACTTAAAAGTAAGTCCCATTTAATTCAGTATGACCTACTCCCAAATAAGTATGGATTCCACCTCAACATTAAGAGGAACTTTTTGACAGTCAGAGCTGTTCAGCAGTGGAACACACTCCCTCAGAGCGTGGTGGGGTCTCCTTCCTTGGAGGTCTTTAAACAGAGGCTGGATGACCATCTGTCGGGGATGCTTTGATCGTGATTTCCTGTGTTGCAGGGGGTTGGACTGGATGGCCCTTGTGGTCTCTTCCAACTCTACAATTCTATGATTCTATGAGTTTGCAGTTCAAGTTTTCTGTGCCAACAGACTTTATTTTGTTATTCAAGGTATTCAATAATATGGTCTTCCTCCCTTCACAAATGACCAGCCACACAATGAAGCAGCTGCCTCAAACCATAACTCTGTGTTGTATTTTTACTGTCAAGGAAGAGAAGAGTTATTTGGGAGTTATATTCTAGCTTGTTTATTCCAAACTTTTAGTGTATGCAGGGCTGCTATTTGCTCTTCTTCTTGAGGCAGCAAAATGACTTGACCCAGTCTACAATGGTGCATCCCATTGCACGTTTATCAATCTGCGGGGAACTAGAATAAAACAATACATAATAAGAGCCTTTGCAAGAACTTGCACTTCATATAAATCAGTCATTTTTGCATGTGAAACAAGATCAGCATACCAAGAGTATCTCTTGCTAAGCACTGTGCAAAGTACAGGAGTTTTGCAAAGATATTGGCTTGCCAATAATTTCACTTCATAGGTTTTTACTGATGCAAAGATGCTCTTCATTCTGGACTTAGTAGGTTAATTAAACAGAGATGAAATTGCTGACTTGGCAAGATGGGGAGTAGCCAATGTTTTATGGGGTAGAATTTATTGTAAAGAAGCAGCTTGTAAATAATGACACTATATGCATACAGACATGGCTTTAAAAACCTTAGTTAAAAAAAAAAGCCAAAGTCATTAAAATATCCAGCCCTTCATTGATTGATTCTAAATTTAGAGTTCCAAACCTCATTAGAATCTAGATTCTAAATTTAGAGTTTTGGATGTCATCTTTTGAGAATGCGGAAGATTGTAGCTTAGTGATACGACCCATACTTTGTATGAGAACATTCAATTCCTGATATTCCCAAGCAAGGCTGAAAAAATCCTTTCCTCTGTAACCCTAAAGAATCAATAACCATCAGAGTGGACAACACAGAGACAGCTGGGCAGCTTCTTGCACCCCCATGGTTCATAAATGACATGCCAACCAGTCATATGATGAATTAAAAAAACAGCACTGGGAGACAGTCAACCCAAACTCAGGCAGCATAGACGATGTACATCCATTGTGTCAAGGGTGGGATATATATGACCCTTCATATGTTGTTGGAATATAACTCCCATAAGCCCTGGTGATCGTAGACAATGGTGATGCATGATGGGAGTTACAGTCCAATAACATCTGGAGGGCTACACATTCCACAAAACTTTATTATGTGATCTCATGAATACTTGCAAGGTGAGGCGGTCCTGATTTATGCTCCACTACAACACAATTGCTGCATGTGGTAACCTCCAGGGTGTTGGTGCAAAGAAATCAAATCATAGGTATCATCTAAGACAATCAAAACGTTTGAGAAATTGTGTGGCTCAGTTGTAAACTGAAGTGCATTCCCCCAGCACTCAGATAGGAGGGGTTTTGCCCTGCCTTGCCTATTGGCTGGAGGGCAACACTGGCTGTGTGCTCTTTGCACATATGCATGCCCTTTGCATGGCCATCATGGCCTATATTGGGCAGCACTGCCAAGGTTTTAACCTCTTTTCTCCCTGGAATCCCCCCCCCCAACACACACACACCTTTCTTCCTTTTATAGCATTGGCTTTGTGAGTAATCATTCAGGACTGAATATGAATTTGTGGCCATGTCCTCCTTGGCCATGGACACAGCTTGTTCACCTACTCCATGCTATATTGGTTCTTGGTTTTAAGTTATGTGTTGCATTATTTATCACAACTGGCAGAGTGCTGGCATTTAATTAGTTTATATGATTCCCTTATGTGCTTCCTGAGGAACCACCAGGTGAAGGAATCTGCCCTTATATCTCTTATTGCCAGCCAGTTTGAGGGGTTAGGTGAGGCATGGATGTTTAGAGTGAGTATCTACTCCATTTTAAAGTAGTGTCTTTTTGGAGGAATGTTCAGAAGACCTTCACATGTCAGTTTACTTTATAGGGAAATACTACCATAGTCTGTTTTGGTGTCAAGCATGTGAGGTAGCACTTGAATTTTTCCAAATGTGGTGACAGTTTGGTTGTGGGCTACTGAATTCACAATTTGTCAGTCCATTCTTGGTTACAATATGAACCTGGGCAGTGTAATTAATTTGTTCTTCTCTAGATCCCCTCATGTCATGCACCTGGTCCAAGCCTTCATGGTTAGAGGTCTCCAGTATAATGTCTTCTTCACTGTGAGACATATAACTGGGGTAACCAATTGTTCACAATCAGGTGGAGCAGTTTTGTCAGTTGGCTTTGGTGGTCCAGTCAGTATCAGAGCATACTTCAGTAGGACTATGGCTGCTTGGTGGAGTGAAGCCATGAGGGCTATTGAGTTGTCTTTGGTTATAAGAAGCATGTATAGCTATAACAGGGTGTGTAGTTTTCCCATTTGAAGTAAGGACAAAGAGTCTGCAAAGTAATAGCTTGCTACTATAGCCTTTTGAACTAAGTTGCAGAAGTATTCTGATTCTGCTATTCTGTTTGAGGAAAATGCTGGAGGGCTGGACAAGGGATGTTGGCAAAGCCCAGGACACATGGGAACCTATTTCATTTATCATCCTGAGGGGCCTACAGGGTACAAGGCAGATACTTAAAGCCAGCTCTTGGAATCCTTATTGTTTCATGCAGCACGTTTCACTGCCTTCTTTGATGCACCTTTTGTGGATGAGTTTGTGGCAGCTTTATGGATGGACTAGTCAGGTAGGGCTTAAAAGTTGAGATATATGTACCTTATGTGTGACAGCATTTCCTTCACATTATTCCAGTCAAAAATGTATTGAAGAGGACAGGGAACTAAAGTTCAACTGTTTATTGCATTAGTGAAGCTCAGTATTCAGTGAGGGCTTTGAAAGAGGATTTGCAGCTGAGGGGTAAGTGAGAAAGACCCTTGTTCTATCATGCTGACCATTACCCATTTACCAAATACTAATTTTGGACAAGGACTAATTGAGCTACCCCCCTCCTTTCAACTGGGTTCTGATGAGTACAAATTTAAACTCATTCCTTTCACATTGGGGCAGATTTACTAGCTGCTGCATGGATTCTGGACCTGGGACATTTGAACAATGGGCAGGTTGTGATATTCCACTTTCAGTTCTTATGTATGGCATAGTTCTGTTCATTATAGGTTTATAGAGAGGAGGAGCCTGGTGTTAATATGTGGACACAACATGGACATTTTGGCTGCTAGGCAAACACATTCTAGTCACTTTGGATCCCAGCTCAGGATGAGTGAGACAGCAGTCATTTCAGAAACTGTGTTGATAGTTAACATTTCTTGTTTTTGTTACAGGCCTAAAGGCAAAGAGCCTGTTATTAATATGCAGCCACAGCTTGGAGCAATTAAGGCTGAATGACCCAGAGGGCATGGTGAAGGAGTTATCATAGAATCATACAATCATAGAATTGTAGATTTGGAAGAGACCACGAGGGCCATCCAGTCCAACTGCCTGCCACGCAGGAAATCTTGATCAAAGCATCCCCGACAGATGGCAACCCAGCCTCTGTTTAAAGACTTCCAAGGAAGATCCTTGCCTTACAAGAGTTATGTTTGGACACTTAATTGTTTCTGTCTGGAGGGGCAGTAGTTCTGATCTGCAGCCATAGTGTGGTTTACTGGGTGGGGTTCAGTATTAAAATAATTTTTATTCAAAGTAATTTTCAGACACACATATAAACACATATATCAGACATACAAAACATATATAAAAATATAAACCATTACCCTCCCTCCCCTCCCTCCCCCCCTTTAAAATAGACTTCCCGTATCTCTCTTATTGGTTTTCTAAATAATTTCTCCAATTTCCCCCTCCTTTAATATATTGGGTGGGGTTCAGAGAGCATGCCATGGTGGAGTGGCTTGGGAAAAGAGGCCTTCATTGGAATGGTTATTTAAAGAATGCAGTAAACCTCCTCCTTATGGGTTTGGTCATTCACCTCGCTGGGAATGACTTGGGCTTCCTGAAGGGCAAGGAACTTATTCTCCAGGCTCTGCATGATATTTGGGTCATTCAGAGTAGATGGCCAGGGACGACCCTGGTATGGTCTGTTATTTTGTCATGCCAAATTTGGTGGGACAAAGAGAATTCCTGATGTCTTGACCTAACCAGTAGAAGGCTGCATAGGAAGATATGGAATACATTAAAGGGGGGATTGGGCCACTTCCTTCCTCATCCACCATAGTTTTTTGCTGTCTGAATCTGTACAGGGGCAATGGCATGCATTTATCCAAAGAGAGGAATATGAGAGACCTGAAACAGGGAGTGAGAGCTGTAGTGGCTAGCCTGGTGGAGGAATGGGACTAAGCAGGTGCTTGTCCATGGCAGATAGTGGGGGGCGGGAGAGAATATAAAAGTTTGGTGTACACATTGACATCCTTTTCATGAAGGGTAGGGCTCTGGAACTGCTTCTTTAGATCGTGGGACCTGGGGTGGGGAAGGAGTGTATCCTTGAGGTAGACCTGGGGTTTTTGATCTAAGTTATAAAGTCCTGGGAAATGTGGGGGAGAGTGTCCTGGGTTTGCTTTCCAGTAGCTGCCTTCTAGTTATTGCATTGCCCTCAGGGCTCAGCTATTTCATCTAAGGGAAGGCTGGAGAGGTAGTCAAGGAGTGACACCTGGCCTCAGCTGATCCCGCATCAGGTTGCCCTCCCCTCTTGCTCCTTTCCAGGTTCAACACAACTTAGATAGGATCCAGGTAAAATACAGCGGCCCTCATTTAATCCAACTTTCTCTGGTCTCATTATTCAATGGTTGGTCATCAATACATCTCTAATGCTATGGTGAACAATTTGCCCCACATGCATAGCACAACACTGCATGAGTATCTCTCTAACAGAATGCCACCATATGTCTGATACCTGCATGGCTTTCAAATATTTTATTTGCTCAGCTTTAAATCCATGAAGTATGCAAGCTTCTGAGTTCTTCAGAACTCTCCATCAGGCTAGACAGTAAAAAAAAATAAGGGAAGAAGAGAAAGTCATACATGTCCAGAACTTTGTTTTGATTGTCTGGTTTTAAGCCATTGAAGTCTGCAGTTTAAATCACTCCCAAAATGGAGCAGAGAGGCTTGATGAATCAGAAAGCTGTGTAGGTAGCAAAGAACTTCTAGCAAACCCCACTGAGAAGAAGGGAGTATGATGGTTCTCCTTCTCTGGGAATACAAAGCCAGCAGTAAGTCCAATATCTGCATCTAGTCCTAGAAAAAGACATAGGAATTTAGAACTCGAATATAGATACTACAAATGGAAAGAGGGGAAAGATCTCAAAATCTGTATATAGCACATAATCTGGTTATTATATTTTAAAATTTTTCTTCCTATGCTTGTTTCTTAAGATGATAGCCACTCCAACCATATAGAAAGCATAAAGGCTGTTGCAACCAATGCTGCTTCATTCACATTTGGAACAAAGCCACAAATTCCCCTGGGACTGATGTGATGATAATATGCCATTCCTCCCAAGGATATTGCATGGGAGGGAGGAAGAGATGACCTCATTTTGTACTGTGATTCTTTTAATTTGCTAATCAAAGCAGAAATGGGACAGAATAATATTGACTTCTCACTAACTTTTGAGATGTAAATGAACTTATTTCCAGGTAAATCTATAGGAAATTTGGACCTCTCTCTCTCACCAGCAATATTTACTACATCTAGGACATTATGTTGTGTCCTGTGAGGAACATTCAATTGTTCCATTTTTTTCTTACCTGTGTTCTGTACTGTAGGGATGGACAACTTTCCACACCTGGGGCTTAACTGAATCCTTCAGAATTCAGTGCAGGATGTATCACTGCAACTGTTCTCTATGGTATGTGAGGATGTTCAAATTTACCATAGAGTGCTACAAGACTGCAGAATAAAATGGTAGTTACCCTTCCTGATTAGACCCAAAGGGGAGGCAAGAGAATACTATAACTTCAGCTGTGGGGATGTAAGTCATAAAACAAGAGCATGAATGGTAGAAACTGTAGTGATTGAGTCCAGATATGGTAATACCATGTGATAATACTTGCACAGTGGGGGGGGGGGGTTGATATAAAGTACACCAAAGCAGGTGGAGCCAGCTTGGTATAGTTTGAGTTTTGGACTATGACTTTGCAGTCCAAGGTTCAAATCCCTACTTTGCCGTGGAAACCCAGTAGGTGACCTTAGGGAAGTCACAATCTCTCAGCCTCAGAGGGAGGCAAAGGCAAACTCCCCTCTGAAACAAACTTGCCTAGAAAACCATATGATAGCTTCACCTTAGGGTTGCCATAAATCAGAAATGACATGAAGGCACACAAGAACAAATTCCAAAGCAGACTACTTTGCTATTCCCCTGAATCTCTGCTCAGCCAAATTTGGTTCAAGATGGGCATTTACATCAAACTCTTGTTAACTTGTACCTTGTGATCTCCTATAGCAACTATTATTTCTTCCATACTTGCTGCATAATTTGAGAAAGAATTTCTGCACACCATTCACTGACTTAATAAGTATCTGAGCTTAGTTTTCTTTCCTTGCCACATAATATTTCATGAGAGAACTAGTCATTTCAAAGGATATTTACAGCGATAGCAAGGTGATTAGGATCTAAATGCTGTTATATTATAATGATATGCTAAACAATAATCTATGAAATTATATATATCTATATAATAGATATAATAGTCTCTTATCAAAAATCATTGACATGCTAATTTTCCTGTATTAAAAATAACTTTTGATAGACTATTCTACATTCTACTCTGTGAATGTTGTATTGGAAAAGCACAAAGAAAGCTGCCAATATAGAAATTGGCATTTCAGAAGAAATGCTTTACACCTCCAAAAATTGTTTAAGGCTATTGTCCTGTCTACTCAAAATTCAATTAAATCCTGCATACCCTCCAATTGTCCCAGTTTAGCAGGGACAGTGCTGATTAATCCCATTGCCCCACTTTTTCTTCTGCTTTTAAAATGTCCCAGTTTTTCTCTCTTCCTTCCACTTTCCTGCTTTGTTTGAGCTTATATCAGTTGCTGCAAACTGAGTTCAAAGTGCAAAGATATTTTGCGATTAGTTAACTCAGGGCTTGTTTACAGTAAGGATAAAACAGGTACTCACCTCAGATCTGGTTCAATTTGTTGACATAATGAATGCAGCGAATCCACTCGTTTTAGATGTTAATCTTGCTTAACAGAAACCACAAGTTATCCAGACTTTCAGGGAAACTCCAGAGTGGACCTGGAATTTTGGATGTGTGGACAGCTGGATAAAGCTGGATCCAGAGTGACCCAGATGTTCACATGTCTACACAGCCATCACATCAGCCCCACTGGTCCATCCCCCTTGGTGCCACCTCTACCTCACCTGCCGGTCAAGCAGCTCTCTGAAATAGCCTGGCCGTTGCCATCACTGCTGGTGAGGTCAGAACAGGGTGCCATACCATGTGATCATCAAGGAGGGGGTTGTTCTACACCCTCCACCTTGATCACATGGGCATCCTGTTTTGACCTCAACAGTAGTGATCATGATGGTCAGGCTCTCACAGAGAGCAGCTTGGCTGGTAGGCGAGGCAGTGGCAGTGGTGGCACAGAGGTAGCACTACGTTAATGCAAGAAAATAAATTTCACTTTGGGGGTGCGGAGGGGGGGAGGAAAAGACAGAACTTTTTTTTTTCTCCAGCATCCCTAGGTATCATAACAAGTGTATTAGCCAGACAGCTGGGGTTGTCAGGATAATCACATTCAGTGACAAATGTGGAATTTTATTTTTATTTTCATGTTGTTGTTTTTTAAATGTCTGAAATTAAGACACAGGCAACTGTAGCTGGTCTAGGGGTCACCTCCTGCCTTTGAGACCCTTTGAGGGGATGTACATACTGCCACCACCCCCCAAATATGCATACTGCCAAAAATTGCCAAAAATTGCCAAAAACAAAAACACACAAGTAATCAGAACCACTGGTTCAGCAAAAGAGGTATATTTTGACATTAAATGCAAAGCAACATACTTTGAAGGTGAAATGCTGCTTTGGAGACTTTCCAGGAAAGGCATTTTCCCCCCAGATAAAGGGTTGTCCTAGAAGTCTGGAAGAGTCAAGGGCTGAAAAACCAGCCTCTGGGATCCATGTGTGCCTGGCATTTGCCCATCCCTATTGTATGCTATGTTTTCCCTACATGCATCACAAAAGTAGAAACACAGGCAGCAAAAGACCTTAAAATTATATGTAGACATACATGGAGATCAGGAGATGTGCACAAGTTGATGATGGCTCATTTCAAATAAATCATAATTAACTTTTGTTTTAAAAAATGTGTGTTAACATTAACTACAGCTTGTTGGTTCAGATGGCAACACTGTTTTATGTGCTTGCTACTGCTGAGACAGTGTTTAAAATAAAACCTTTATGTTCTGCCAACAGGAAAGATCTCTGGCATGGACACTGTAGAGTGTTAAGTGGAAGCAAAAGCTTTTGAGCTCTTTTTCAAAGCTCTGATGGAAAAGAAGAAAGGAAGGGAGAATCTGAAGTGCATGTACTCTCCTCCTTAACATCCTAAACCAGAGGTTAGCATGATCCAATGGAGGGGCATTGGTGGTTCCTCTGGATGAGCCCATTGATGACTAGAAGTGACATTTTAAGGCAACCAGGAGCCTTTGGGGGCTTTGGAGGGGAGAGGCTCTGTTCAACAGGCCTTCTGGAGTCTATATTTGGGAATTTATCAGACCATCCCCCTAAACCCATAATTTTGCTAGTATAATTGCTGCTGTTTTTATGCCAGCAAAAGAACTCCCCATACCACACTTACATCCTATCCACATGAAAAGGCTTCCCCAGCAATGAATGAGGAGTGAACAGAGCTCTGTTCACTTCCTGTATTGAAATCCCATGGATTCTAGTGAGAATACATAGCACAGGAAATTCAAAAATAAAAATAACAAAGTATTTTTTAAAAAAACAAACACATAAACACACTATAAAATTCCCAAGTAAACTGGGGAGGGTCATAAAAAGTGTGTCACCTACCTGGATGGCACAATATCACCCAGAAGTGTTCTGGCTGGACTGGCTATTGACACTGAAATGACGAGAGGACATTGGCACGAGGTTTTATATGCCAGCCATGGTGAGGCCATGGTGGGGGTGAAGGAGTAAGGTGTGGAGGAGCAATCTCACCTCCCTCCTCCCCCTTTACCCCCATGATCTCCACCACGGTGGGGCCATGGCAGGGGCAAAGGGGAAGGGAGGGGGAGGAACGATCCCTCAGGATGTCTCCCAGGATGTTGTTTGCTATTATCCATGGAATTCATCATCCGCAGGGGCCCCTGGAACCAATCCCTGGCAGATACAGGGGTGCTACTGTATTTTTTTGAAAAAATAATGTATGGGAATACACAGTATTGCTCATTAGGACAACAGATTCACATCACTGCACATTCTGTGAGTGGACAGCTGATTGGTTGGACATGCACCAGGGGTGGAGCTTGCTGGCAATGCAAGCAACTGGAACCACCATGTTGGATTTTCACCATAACGATCATGTGCTGAGGTGACAAAATAGCCTCCCCCTATTTATTTAAGGGGAAAATTGCACTTCTGCACCTTGGATTTGGTTTTATTTAAAATAAAAACTGTTTGGCAGCAGCAACTGGTGGGAATAAAAATGCAAGTAATTCACTTGCGTCCACCATCTTGATCTGCAGGCATGCCTGTTTGAACAACGAACACAAATAGATTTGCAGGCCTGCAATCTTGCCAAAAAATCATGGAGACAAATGAAAGCTGCTGCAGATTGGTGTTACTGTGCATAAATCCACATTTTATTGTCTCATATCAAGGAGCCCTGGGATGTTTTAAAATCAACTGAAAAATGGGATGACAGGGAATTAACTGAGACTAACTCTACCAAATGGTTACAGTTGGAAGGTAAGTAATAATTGTGTTTTAGAGCTAAATCTTAAATAAATTTGAGGTTGGAGAGCCTGTGATCCTACAAGTTTTATTGGATCAGAACCCTCCTTATGGGCCATGTTGGCTCAGAACAATGGGAGCTAGAATGCAACAACAACTGGATGTAAGTTCCTCACCCTTGCTTTAACTGAATTTTGTTTGCTCGCTTTTCATCTCATTCTGGCCAAAAATATCTTTTTGTGATTTGTATCTATGATAGTTTTTCTACTGTCAATTTTCATAGCACAAGTAAAATGTTAAAATGTATGGGATGAGGTGCTGCACAGCCCGAGGAAGCAGCCGAAGCTCAGTAACCCCTTCCAAGTCCTTTATGATCTTTGGGCTTTGACATTGTCCTTGACCCTTGATCCTTGTTATGATCTTTGAATCTTGACTTCATTCTTTTCTCTTGCATCACAATGAGGACTAGTTTCTTGATCTCTTGTGAAACAGAAATTAGAAGCCCCTGGAATGTAAATACTCCCCTGCTTTGTATCACTGATTTGTAAGCCTCCTGCCCTGGCAGCAAGTTTGTTTTGTAATTAATGGGGAGACAGACAAGTATTCCATCAAAACTTTTGTTGCTGTGATTTTTCAGAGCCTGTAGAAACTAATAATCTTGCTGAATTGGACAGTCACTGACATAACTAAAAGACTTTTACAAGGCTTTGGTGAAGTCATGTCATTCTTTGTAGCCTTTTCCTGCTGTCTCTCAGACATGCCTGGAAGCATAATGAAATGATGCATACACTACAATAAAGAGAGTAGATGAGTTTTCTGCTGAGTTATTGATGGCCAGATCTCATCTTCTTCTATTCTGCTCCACTGTACAGCCCTATTAATTTCGATAGGGATTTGCAGTGTGTGGACAACACTTGATCCTCTGCCTTCAATGCACTAAATTTTTAAGTGCAGCTCAGGCCCAGGAAGAAGGTCATTGGCATTATATTCTTTCATTAGCAGTAAATGTCCATGCCAAAGACCTTTCCTTTGAGCAGAACATAAAGGTTTTATTTTAAATGCTGAGTCTTAGCATTAACAAGCACATAAACAATTCAGATGTTCCACTGCCTTGCTCCAAATTAATGTTTGAAAGCAATGTGTGGAATTGGTTCCCCTTTCAATGGCTCAGTCTTGTCATCCCCTCCTAACCCATGCTCAAACACACACAAAATGACAAACGGGTGCCATAATTTTACCATTTTTTTTAACAGCTGAATCTCAAGATGATGTTTGAAATTTGCTCCCATCAGTCTAGAGCTGAGAACTGAGAGATTATTCTTTCTGGCCTATTTATCTGCGAAGAGAAGAAAATGCAGAAAAAGGAAAAGAAATCAAGTGACAATGATGCTGAGCGTTGCATCAGAAATTCCCAGTTCAAATAATATGATACAGCTACGCAATTTGAGATTGTGGATATATCAAGGAGGTTTTGGGATAGTAGTATGAATTACTTACTTCACATGCCTTACAGAGTGATAGTAAAGTCTCAGCTTCTTAAGGATTTTTATATAGTTATGGGAGTACAGTGATAGAATTTAATAGGATCCAGAAAGGCGAATCATAACCCTTTCTGAATTCAATTATACTCTATCTTGCTGAAGAAGTGGATTAATATCCACAAAACCTCATGCTAAAATAAAAATCAGTTAGTCTTAAAGGTGCTCCTAGATTTCACTTCATTTCTTCTCTCCCTACTCTCCCCCCTTTTATGCTCCAATAGATTAAAATGGCTACTTCTTTGAAAATTATTTCATAAAGAATCAAGCCAGTAGTTCTGCATTTTGGAATCTTCCTTTTCATTCTGCTGAAAGAGTTCTGCACCTCATCCCCAGTGTTCTACTTTAATAACAGTAGTTATTCAAATCTCACCTTGATTATAAATTCCCTAGATGAGTTTTGGCCATGATTTCTCAAACCTTTCCCTTTGCAATATGAGGATATTGAGTAGACCTACTTGGCTTTTCCAGATGTAACCATGGCTTGGAGGATAAACCAGGGGTTCACAAAATCCCTCTCTCATCTCGCTGGTTGATTCTAGGAATAGAAAAAAATCTATCAATTTTACTTTCACACCATATTTAAATGTTATGCAATTTGTTAAATTCTGAATGAAGATGAATGAAATGCAATTCTGACCCACCCTGAAGTGACTCCCTCATCATAGTTTATTATGATGTTTGGGTTGGTCAAATTAAGGCTGGTACTAGTTTCCAAACCATGATTCAAAACCATGGTTTGTAGTTCCAAACCATGGGGCATTCTACTACTAAACAGAAATAGAATATGATTATTCTTTTGTATAGTCAGATTAAAGGTCTGTCTTGACCAGGATCCTATTACTCACTGTGGCCAACCAGATACATTTGGGATTTGTCTAGACACAATGGTTTGCTGTGAGTGGGTGCACATTTTTGCTCATTTGCAGGAAAGTTGAATTGTCTCCGTGCATATTCCCATTTGTTCGGATTGAGCAGGCACACACACTCATAAACGTCAATTGAGCGAAAATGTGCATTAATGCAAATTTAGGAGATTTTCAGACCGCGTTTCAGCGTGCCTAGCGCGGGAGGAACTTTCGGGAGTGGGACGGTGGTCTTGTGCGGCAGGAGGGCATTTTCGGACACCGTTGTCCCTCTCCCGAAACCATCCGTGTCACTTCCGTGAAGCTTCGGAAGCCTCAGCGCCATATTTTAATCATGGGCAACCTTTGTGATTAAAATATGGCTCTGCGGCTTCCGAAGCTTCACAGAAGTGACACGGATGGTTTCGGGAAAGGGACAACGGCGTCCGAAAATGCCCCCCTGCCGCGCAAGACTGCCGTCCCTCTCCCGAAAGCTCCTCCCATGCTAGGCACGCTGAAACGCGGTCTGAAAATCTCCTTAGTCAGCCACATGTGCAAAAATGTGCATCTACACACATTTTCCAGGAAGCTCTGGGGAAAAACACAAATCCTTTTACAGCATGGTTTGTAGAGTTTTTCACCCCTTTCCCTCTGAATATTGCGAAACACATTCAGACAGCTCATATTCTCTGTGAATTCTATGAGGAGCATTTTCATCATGTAAACAAGCCCTCATGTAGACATCCTATTTTCTTCCATATGAGCCCATGGGGGGGGGGGGGAAGGAGCTGAAAGAGCCTTGGCTGCTCGAGGCCATTGATCCTCCTGCTAAACAAACAAAATTCTCTCTTTTACCCCCATTCTCTTCCAAGACTCACTTTTCCCATTGCTTTTCATTTTTCTGTTTTCCTTCCTTCACAAACATAGCTGTTTTTCTATTGCAAACCACCCACTATCTCAACTGGCTTCCAGAAAGTTCTCCCTCTCTCCACCTGCTTTCTTCTCAAAGAACTAAAACATTTGTTTTTAGTCTTCCTGACAACACAGCCATGCAACACATTTTCTCCATTCTAATATGTCTTCATTTGAGTCAACAGGCCTTCCTGTTTTATTGAATATAACAGAAGGGGAGACACACACCCTAACAAATTCTACCAACTTAATTCAACACTAAAACATATTTTTAACTTTGCCATTAATTATGGAATCTAGGAAATTGGTTGATGTCACTAGAAAACAATTACAGGTCATCCCCCGTATCTGCAGGTATGTGAAACCGTGTATAATAGTGAACTGCCATAGAATACCATAGAATGGCACTGGAGGACCTATAAAATGCCTACAGATGACACCTCTCTAGACATCTGCTGTGACTCTGTGGTGACCTTCTAGTGGTAGTTGACCATAGAGTCTCACGGAGAACCTCTTGGTGTCTAGAGAGACTATCTCTAGCATGACTCTATGGTCCTCTGGATGCCTAGAGAGGCCTTTCCCTTCAGACCATGGGTAAATGAAACTGCAGGAACTGATCCCACATAAATGAGGGGTGACTTGTAATAAATTAGAAATTTAATAAGTTAATTGGAAAGTAAATTCCAAGAACTACAAAACTCCAAGTAGGAATTAGGAATGATGTGCTAAAACCAATTCTGGTCTAAACTGCAGCACATGTTCATGAAATGTACATGATGGTCCAGTGGTCAGAAATTCTGGAAGCTGTAGTTCAAAACACCTGGAGGGCCACAGGTTGTTCACCACTGCTGTAGAGGCTAGATGTCATCACAGACTTATGAAAATTATGGCTTGGAAGAATGTGATTTTTTCTCCTTTTGATTTGTTATTCACCCCAGTGGCATGACTAGGGGGGGTATGGGCAGGCCAAACCACACCAGGTTAAACCATGGGGGGAAGGGTGATACGCACCTTACTGTACCACAGATTCACTCCATGTATATTCTTTAATAGACACAAAAATGCTAGAGTGAAATTGAGAGGCGGGGGAGATGTGTGTAATAGTTTGTGAAAAGCTAACAAGTATTTTGGAAGCTTTGTATTTTTTTCCAGTTGTTCACAGCTTTGCATGCATGATTCTAGGCTCCTCCAGTCTTTTGTGAGTAGTTTATTATAGTGCCCAGAGCCCTTGCTTTCTGAATATGTTTGTACAAATAAAATGACAGCCCTAAACTCTGTGCTAAAACAAATTAGATTTATTTGGAAGAGTTCAACGAGCAGCATTTTGAATGGGATCCATAATGGGCTTTTTAATTAAATGATATAGTCATTTCATACAGGCAGTTCTCATTAGTGCAGCAATACTGAGATGACCATTTCATTCTAATTGTGTTGTATATTTATGTAAGTGCTGTATTTTAGGGTTGGTTTGAACAAATTTATATGTTATCATGCCTTGACATCTCACATGCATATAAAGGCAAGATGGCTTTGCTTTCCAAGTAAAGATATCAGGTTTAAGGGATGGGAAAAGATAGCTAGTATTTATTCACCACTTGAGCAGATATAAACCCATGTTGTGTATATGGCTTTGGCGTATTGGTCTGTATAGCCCAGCTGTGTCCATCCTGTGTGTTGCTGGCTCTCCTGGGTTTACATAGAATCATAGAATCATAGAATTGTAGAGTTGGAAGAGACCAGAAGGGCCATCCAGTCCAACCCCCTGCCACGCAGGAAATCACGATCAAAGCATCCCTTACAGATGGCCATCCAGACTCTGTTTAAAGACCTCCAAGGAAGAAGATCCCACCATGCTCCGAGGGAGTGTGCTCCACTGCCAAACAGCTCTTACTGTCAAAAAGGTCCTCCTAATGTTGAGGTGGAACCTCTGTTCCTGGAGCTTGCATCCATTGCTCCGTGTTCCAGTCTCTGGAGCAGCAGAAAACAAGCTTGCTCCATCCCCAATATGACACCCCTTCAAATACTTAAACAGGGCAATAATATCACCCCTTAACCATCTTTTTTCCAGGCTAAACATACCCAGCTCCGTAAGTCTTTCCTCATAAGGCATAGTTTCCAGATCTTTCACCATTTTAGTCACCCTCCTCTGGACACACTCCAATTTGTCAATATCCTTTTTGACTTGTAGTGCCCAGAACTGGACACAGTATTCTAGGTGAGGTCTGACCAAGGCAGAATAGAGTGGCACCATTACTTCCCTTGATCTAGACACTATACTTCTATTGATACAGCCCAAAATCACATTGGCCTTCTTAGCTGCTGCATCACACTGTTGACTCATGTTCAATTTGTGGTCTACTAGGACTCCTAGATCCTTTTTGCACATAGTCTCGTTCAGCCAGGTGTCCCCCATCCTATATCTATGCATTTTGTTTTTCCGCCCTAAGTGCAGTACCTTACATTTCTCTGTATTGAATTTCATTTTGTTTGCTTTGACCCAGGTCTCCAGTCTATCCAGGTCATTTTGAATTTTGATCCTGTCCTCTAGGGTATTAGCTACTCCTCCTAATTTGGTGTCATCTGCAAATTTGATAAGTATGCCCCAATTCCGTCATCCAAGTAATTGATAAAAGATGTTGAATAGCACTGGGCCCAGGACAGAACCCTGTGGCATCCCACTGGTCACATCTTTCCAAGACGAAGAGGAGCCACTGCAGAGCACCCTTTGGTCTTCTCTGGAAAGGTCTTCTCTGCCTGGCTACTTGAGCTGCTGCCATCAAGAGATGCAAGAAAATTAACTTTTGCATTTTTTTTTCATGCAAACAACATGCATGAAAACATGCTGGTGAAAACATGCTGAGACCCCCAGCTATGTACAGTTGAAGTTTTCCTATAATAATACAGTTTATCCCCCCATGTCTGCAGTATTGATAACTATTGTTTCATTTTGCTGCAGTTGGGAGTGAGGCTCTCTAGGCATCTGAGGTCCTCCAGCACAACTTTATGATCAACTTCTGCTAGAAGTTCTCCGTGGAGTCATGCTGGAGAACCTCCAGATGCCTAGAGAGGCATCCGTTCTAGGCATTTTCAACCATGATTCTATGGTGTTCTATGATGATTTGCTATTACCCACGGTTTAATTTATAAATTGGCAGTCTGGGAATGTATCCCCCACAGATAGGGGCCACAACCTGTACTAAAAAGTGTACTATTTTTGTTGTTTACTACTTCTTTCTGCGTCAAGTCCTGCAGGTGTTTGTGGGCCACGCTAGCTTTCTGTCTCGAGTAGACTTTACTATGAGTAGTTGGAGCCAGCATCATCATCATCATCATCATCATCATCATTTGTTTCTATCCTGCCCCTCTGCAATGCAATCGGGGCAGCTTACAGCATAAAAACTCCATAATTACTTCAGTACCTAACCCACCCACCCCTTAAAACGATATTAAATTAGAAAAGATTAAAAACATACAATAATTAAAAAGAGGGGGAAATGGAATAATTCACTGGCATCTCAAGGGAAAAGACAGCCAAATCTTTGGGCCAGGATAGCTATTTGGGAAAGGCCTGCTGGAAAAGATCCGTCTTGATAGCTTTTTTGAAACTGTCAAAGGTGGTAATAAGACGGATCTTGTCTGGCAGGCCATTCCATAATCTGGGAGTGGTAGCCGTGAAGGCCCTCTGGGAGGTCACCGACAGCCTTGTTTTCATAGGTTGTAACAGATTCCTCCCAGAAGACCGAAGTGCGTGGGCAGTGTCGTACAGGAGGAGGCGGTCCTGGAGGTAAGTTGGGCCCAAGCCATGTAGGGCTTTAAAGGTCATAACCAACACCTTGTACTGTGGCTGGATACTAATAGGCAGCCAGTGAAGAGCTTTTAGCACAGGTGTTATATGCTCTTTACTGGAAACACCAGAAATCAACCTGGCTGCCATGTTCTGAACTAGTTGAAGTTTCTGAGTCAAGCACAAGGGTAGCCCCATGTAGACTGCATTACAGAAGTCAAGATGGGAGGTTACCAGAACATGCACCACAGTTTTGGGGTCCCTGATTTCCAGGAAAGGGCGCAGCTGGCGTATCAGCCAAAGTTGATAGCAGGAACTCTATCAACTGAGAAGCATCACCTCCTCAGAGGCCAGATCAGTTCAGTGTTATTTTTCCTTAAGGCTGATTCTTTAGTTTTATGAAATAGTTGTTGGCTGAAGATATCTTTGTGTGGTGCGGTTTCCCATAGTTCCAATTACAGTGTTAAAATTGAAATGTTATAAAGTGAAGCTGTTCTCAGAGGTCTGTCACAATATCACATCAAAACTGTGGTATACCTAGTTTGTTCACAATTATGAATCTACTCCTTCCCATGACCTAGTATGAGAAAATGATGTGACTGGTCATGGACAAATGGCCTTCTATGTGGTATGACCTATTCCTGATAGCAGAGACCATCCAAGACAACAGACAAGGGTTCTTCCTAGTTCCTGATACCTGAGGACCTTTCAACGTAAGGGCAGAGCTTTGGATAACAGCTGCTGTCACTGCCTCCTCCTCCTCTTCCTCCTCTATTATTATTATTATTATTATTATTATTATTAACTAGTAGTCATAACTAGGTTATATATTGATTGTAATTCAAGAAGAGATAACTTCACTCATTTGTGATGTGACCAGAACTTTTTTTAGTTACTTTTAAAAATCACAGAGATTGGCCTCACTACTATATCAATGTGATGTGTTTGATATCACAGGTCAGGAAGCAAAAATGGGCTGGAAAAGGAAACTAGGGATTTTATCAGATGCGGGGAAATGCAACAAATAACCACATCCCAAATCACATCATAAGGATGGGATGATAACAGAAAGGGTGACATTATCAGACATCCCCATCCCCACATCCCCACATCCTCAGCCATTCCATCCCCACATCCTCAGCCATTCCTTATCTATGCACTGGCATAGATAAGGCTTCACTTTTTTATTCATGAGCTAAGCCATCAATAAAAAGTGATACCTTATTCAGACTCACACTATGCCCCAGGAACAACTACACTTTGACATTGTCTGATAATTTTGCCAGTTTATGTTATTGTCACATTCTTCTGCTGTGGTTTGGGATACGTTTGATAAAGTCCTTTAAAACATGGACTTTTTTTAGAATAGAAGGTGCAGATGGTTTACTGACACAGTGAAGAGATGAACTCCACAGTGGAACATCTTTTTGTAAGTTTTCCTGTTTTTGTTTAAAATAGGGATGTGAACATCTTTCCATTTCAATTAATGTTCTTCTGAATTATGTCTGTATGTTATTACTGTTCTTTTGTATGGGGTTGTTTGGTTGTATATGGTTCATTTGATTTCTACATAGAGATTCATGCATATTTTTATGCATTTTTCCCTAAAACACACATTTTACACTTTTTCCACAGTTACTAAACCATGCTTGCTCACTTTTCCCCAGTTGTGTGTGGAAATTCTCAAATTAAGATTTATTTCTTTTTACAATGAATATAAATAGGTGAAAAATGCTATCTTTTTCTTATTTTTCTTTTGCATTTTATTTTTATATCAATTTTCCAACATTATCAGTAGATGAAATAAAGTGGAAAAAATACTAGTTTTTTTCAGGGTTGTCAAATCCACTTACATTCTTTTCCAGTTCTAATTTAACTCATGCTACATATCAAACATACACAGTAACATGGATTACATGTTAGTGAAGTTGCATAAAATCTAATGCTAACCTGGGATACATTTCATGTCCCTAATAAATGTCATGAATTTGCTTAGGAAGAAAGTTCCTTTGCCCTTCTTTGGCTTTCCCATGAGGTTTGTGACTGTCTAAGATTCCAACAAGTTACATTTGCATTTGAAGTGCTCTTCTTTTCTTGGGGAAAAAATCCATTTCCTGTGAAAGAGTAATTTAAATATGTGAAGTATGAATGTTGTCAGTTTTAACACCACAGGCTACCCAAATGGTTTTAGAGGAAGTGGTAAAAATGTCAAAGCACAATTCTAAAATGTTAATTAAGTTTCAGTCTTTGTGGACAATACTTGTATTCTCTGCTACTGAGTCAATCATCAACCCCAAGTGTACTCCATGTCATATCTCATTTAGAGAACATTCCATTTCTCCTCTTAAGTATCTCTTCACTCTTCTCTGTTCAATCCCTTATTTTGTTCTGGGGCAGAAGAAGTAATGTCCTATGATGCTGATTTAATGGTTACAGATTAAGAAAATTCTTGTGTGGGAGACAGCCACATTTTATCCCTTTTGGTGGGATGCAATGTTGTTTGTTCTTCCTGTTTTCTTTTTATTCCACTTAAGGAGTCAGTTTATTCCTTGGGGCATAACTTGGATCAATTATTTAACTTGAGCTATGACTGGCTTTTACAGTATGGTGCAACTTCTAATAGTTTCATCTGGTGGACCAATTACATCCTTCTCTGATCAGGTATAATGTATCCTCAGTGGTCTATGCTCTAGCAACCATGTTAGATAATTGTAGTGTGCTAAATGTAGATGTTCCTCTGAAGTGGTTTGAAAAATGCTGCTATGGCATGGATGGACAATGTGGCACTTGAGTCTTTCTGCAGAGTTCCTCTTCTACGGGCTTATCTACACCAGCTGGTGAATCCCAGCATATCCTGCTGCAGAGCTGGCCTGTCCTTCCCCTGTTGCCTCGACAAAACAGGCTAGAGTCCACATAGGGACACCAGTCCATCCCTGCAGCTGCCACTGTCACCCTTTTCTCTGCTGTCTCAGAAGCCAGGAACGGGTCCCTCAAAATGTGACTGAAGGCCCCCTGCATGTGACCAGACTTGGTCAGATGCTGCAAGACCCCTGCTTGGCTTCCAGGAGAGCCAGGGAGATGGCAGCAGTAGTGTGCTAGATGAGCTCCTGTAGCTAAGTATCCTTTTTTGCCCACCAGTAATGGAGTAAACTGGTTATTTTCTTATAGCAGTTTATCGGGCCCTACCCTGGTTTGCTCCCATATCTGCCTTGGGGGTAGTGAGGACTGCCCAGGGCCAGAATGGAGAAAATGCCATGCATCATATGATGCCAGAGTGAACTGCAGGGCTCTGGAACAGGGGCAAGCCAGGGTATTTGGCCCATGTAGATAAGGCCTGAGAGACAGGATGGTCATGAGGAAGATCATCTTTTTGTTTGTTACTTCCACCTCCTTTTCCCCTTTCATTCCTTCTTGTCTACCAGGCATTTGATAGCTGATTTTTAAATATTATCCACATAATTTGTTACTGGGGGAAAATGTTTTATATTTTATATATGTGCATTGTTTCAGCTTTTTTTGCATTTTCGTTAAACTACTTGAGTCTTTTAGAAAAAAAAATGTACACAGAAAATGTAAATCATCATCCTCATCAGCTTACAAAGGTTCTTGTGCGGAAACAAACAAATAAATCTTGTAATCTATTATGGATTCCAGCCTGGTAATCAAAGAGCTTTGCTGAAGTCAGGTTTTACAAAATTTAAAATTACTAGTTAAAAAGAACTTGTTCTCGCTCTCAACAAGGCCCGTTCATAGGACTGATACTCCTCTCAGATCCAACCCCTTGCTGTGGAGCAGAATTTTTAAACTCTTCTAGCTTGTATTCTTAGCCGCCTATCTCCTCTCTGTGATCCTCTTGCTGGGTACATTGCCTCTACTGGCAAGCAACCTCAAAGGAAGATGAAGTCAAAGAGAGTGGCAAAGACATTCATTCACTTGAATCAGGTGTAGTGGGCACTGTCTCTGGGAGTCCAAGTTTAAGGTTTCTGGGTCCAGGCTTACTGGGTCTATGCTGCATTGATCCATGTCACTGTCCTCTTATCCTCAAATCCATGTCTGGACTGTTGTTGGAAGGTCAAAGACAGAACAGCTTCTAAGGCTGAAACTCCTGCTGATTCTGTGATATGCATGTGAAAATCTAAAGAGGCAAGATTCCTATCTGGGTATCATGGGAGATAAATCTTTAATAATAGGGATCATTCAAATTGTTCAGGAGCTAATTTTAAAAGACTCTTAATGTCTTTATAAACTACTGTGAAGGTCAGGACCATGTTTTTGTACATAGTGCAAATACTTCCTAAGGATATGAAATGTCAAGCTTGTTAAATGAAGTGAATTTTTAAGAACTGAGTAATTTTTTGTCAGATAATATGCTGAGGCCTTCTATGTTCTAGGAAACAATTTAGGAGAGAGAAAAATATTATCAGATACATCTTGGATTTTAGTTGCTATAGTGTATATAATCCCTTCTTCCTAAAAATGGATGAATTAGCCTATATCCAGTCTGTGCTGGTGTTTTGAGTACTCAGTCATAAATCCATTTCATCCCATTCCTGAATATATATTTTTCTTAAAAATACATGCAAAAGTCCACATTTATTTTCTTTCACCACATACATATTTTATATGCATTTTTCCTTAAGGTATAGAATTTTCTGCATATTTTTTTGAGCCAAGAACTGTGACACAACAGTTGGAGAAGTTTTTTAAAGTGCAAAGTAGTTTGATTTGTTTTAAAGATGGACCCACTAAATTTTTTCTCTAGCATCCCTGGTTTTCCTCCTTAAGACCATATTTCCTGGCCTGTACTAGTCATCCATAAATGCAATGCATACATGGCGATTCTTACCATGATCTAGAAACATGAATTCCAACTAAAAATGACCCCCCATGTAAATTTAACAAAAGTGAATGAGGGGAGGATGTAGTTGTAGCAGAGACTTTAGGTAGTACTCTGCTTTCCTTCTCACCTAAAGGGCATTTCTGTAACATCAAACCATAATTTGATGTGTGCATGCAATGTGCACAAGAGATGGCGGAGATAGTTTAATAGAGATGGGAAGCGACATGACAGCCCCCACCTTTTTAATATAGTACACCCATAATTGGCTATATAGTTGACACTCCACATTCGCGGCTTTCACACTTGTGGTTTTGATTATTCACAGTTTAGCCCCGAGCCCCCTCAGGAAGGCCAGCAACAGGCGGGGCAACCTCTCTCCCTCCCTCCCATCCACTGCCTTTCCCAGCCTTCCTAAGGGGGCTCCGGGGCTTCTAAGCCCCGGAGTCCCCTCAGGAAGGCCACAGAGGGGCCAGGCATTTTCCCTTCCTCCCACCCGCTGCCTTCCCTGGCCTTCCTGAGGGGTCTCCAGGGCTTCACTCCCGCCTGCCTGCTACCTTCCCCGGCCTTCTAAGCCCTGGAGTCCCCTCAGGAAGGCCGCAGAGAGGTCGGGCAGCTTCCCTCACTCCCGCCTGCTGTCTACCCCAGCCTTTCTAAGGGGGCTCTGGGGCTTCTAAGCCCCGGAGTCCCCTCAGGAAGTCCGCGGAGAGGCCAGGCAGTTTCACCCCCACCCACCCGCTGCCTTCCCCGGACTTCCAAAGGGGGCTCCGGGGCTTCTAAGGCCCAGAGTCCCCTCAGGAAGGCTGGGGAGAGGCTGGCCAAGCTGGCCAAACTCCCTCCCTCCCTCCCACCACCTCCCTCCCATGGGGGGTCATGGGAAGAGCTTTTTTTATTCACGTTTTTCCCCATTCGCAGGGTTCTCAAGACCCAAACCCCCACTAATGTGGAGGGACAACTGTATTCTATAATTTAGCTTGCTATGGCCTGGCAGTAAATCCCCAAACATCAAGGGTGGAACCATGCTTAAGAGCACATGCAACCTAAGGAAGGGCCTTCTAAATTCCTCAAAAGGTCATGCCCAAGTGGGGACCATGCGAAAGCCCCGGATGGCTGCTAAAGTTTGGGTGATGATTACCAATTCTTCTTGGGCACCTCTTGAAGTGACATCAAAGGTAGTTGGAAATCTAATTTCTGTGCGAGATGCTGGTTTTCCTCTCATAGATCTCCAGATCAAAAGAAGTCTGCCTATCACTCATCAGTCCTAAAATATTCCGTTCTCCAATAATCATTAAAACATTCAGGGATCCATTGTTTAGCTCTGGGAATCTCTGGCAAACATTGTAATCCTTTCAAATCACCCCTTCAGGGGAAATATTGACTAAATGTCACCCCAAAATGCCACCTCAGTGTACACAGATTCCTTTCCTCCCAACTCTGTTAATCTGTGGAACCAATCCTGCTTCCTGCCTCTCCCTCCTTTCTGTCCACTTGCTGCCTGACCCTTCAAATACAATTCATGAGATTTCTCTACTCTTTGGATTAGTACAGTATAATCTATCATCCCCTCAATATATTCATATTATCCAAACACTTCCTACTTTCCTTGCTAGTTTTGTGTGAATGTTTGAAGCATGAGTGTTGGTGTGAATGCTATTAAAACCATTTTTTCCATTAAAAACATTTTTTTTAATTTTATTTTGGGCTCGGGTCCATTCAGTCAGTACTGATATACATAGGTAAAAGACCCCACAGTTACCTGACCTCTTGCATGCCAATTTGAACTAATTAAAATACCCCAAGTCGCTGTTCAAATATGTGTGGAAATTCCATGGACCTCAGCAATTTGAGTAACATAAGTCTATTTGAAACTATTTCAGAAATGGTCAAAAACACATTTTTCAAGTATTGAGAAACCCTGATGAAAAAAATCTTGGACTGATAAAAATTTTTGCTTTTCAGGACTTACTCTGCACAAAACTTCAATGTAGTTGTTTTGAGCAGAGAACTGCATTTTCTGTATAGGAAACAACATTTTATGCACACGTAGTGATACTTCTATCTGAAAATATTAACATCTGTACAGCAAATGCTGCTTCCTGCCCAAAGAATGCTGTAATTGGGGAGGTATTCCAAGTAAAATTTGCATGTGGTTCAGTTGCATAGAAAATGTTTTCTGTATTGAAGTATTATTTTCTGCCAAGAAAATGCTGTTTCCTGAACTGAAAATGCAGTTTCTCTGCAAAAGAACTACATGTGAATTTTGCACAGAATAACTCACGTATTGCAAACAGCCTCCAAAAACTGTGTGGTTTTCAAAGACTTTCTTGCAGCAGGAAGAATACTGATAAAATTAGTCATTGCTTCCTTCAAAAAGAAACTTAGTGAAGCATTACATCCCTAGAGCATAATAGAAGCCACCACTGAACTAATAGCTGAAGTAAACTGCACATGCACAATTAGAGCTCATGGAAAAACATATTAAGTTAATTTGTCAGATAATGAATTCATTAGTTTACTCCCTCCTCCCATTTCAAGTCCTTAGAATCCTTACAGGGTGATAGAACTATTTCTCTCTGCCAGATACAATAAGACAGGAAGGCTTCAGGAGGATGAGGAATGAACAACCCCCCAGCACAACGTAGCATTGCATGAGGGACGGTGTGTTGATGTCCTCACCTGATAAGAGACCTTTAATTGGTCACAGCATCTCACACCCCAATGTAAGAGGTTCAGGGCAGAGCAGAGGCTATTTAAGCAAGACCCCCTCCTTCTCTTTTGGTTTAATTCAACCCACCCTCCCACCTCTGTCACAGTGTGATTTTATTGGTTGCTTATAGGCTGAGTAGGATTTTTCCCCCTCTATTTCCCCCCCCTTTTTTGGCCTACCCCACTCTGGAATTGGCGAATTGGCCTTAGGGTGGTGTCATAAATAGGATATGATTTGTCAGGTTGTGAGGGAGATGTGGATTAGTTCTGTGTACACCTATGGCACCCCTGCTGGGTGAAGGATGGCTCTATCAAACTATCCTTGGAGGTCATGTGACCTATGGGGTGGGGAGTAGACTATCCTTGAGGCCAGCCCGAGGGTTGAGCCCTTGCCAAAAGTCATGTGATTTGAGGTGTCTCATCCTAGGGGTTTTGCCTCCCAGCAGATGGTGCCTGGGGGGTAGTCCAATTGATGGGAAACACCCCACGGCTCAGGTGTTTCACCCAGGGAAGCTGGAAGGTAGGTCTGGGTGAGACCATTGGCTTCAGCTTTTCCCACATTGGGTCTCTCCCCTAGTTTGCATATCCCAGGGAATAAAAATTAAATAGGTGATAGAATAAATAAAGTGGCCCCTATTTTGACCCATTCTTTGTGCCTGGCCTTGGTATTTCATGTGATGGTCAACAAATGTATCAAATGGTTCTTTGCTGATTAGCTTGCTCTTCTTCACTAGGGATAATTTGTTGTTGCTTTGTGGGTTTTGGGGGAAGGAAGGAGAGTGACAAAAATCTGATCTGGACTATAGATAAATTACATTAAAGACATTAAAAGTGATTTTTTTTAAAGATCAAAAGGTCATTTGAATGACAAAGTGAAAAGTTTTCCTCAAAACTCTCTCCCAAATTGCATCCTTTCTTCTCTTCCTCATCTTATTCCACATACCAATCTCCTTCTCATCCAACCTATGTTTCAGTGGGTCACATCATCATCAGTTAACAATCATACTATGGGAATGGTAGTCTATCTAGAAAAAAAGGTTCGGTGAAGTCCACAATATACAACAAAAAGAGAACTTTTGAAGGGCCCAATAAGTTCTTTGCCACCAAAAATCAACAGGAATAATCCATATGCCAATTTATATGAGTCCCATAGTTTGTTTTGAAATCTAATGGCTAAAGTAACAAATTAATCAATAGAATTCAGATAATTAAATTAATTTAGTCACTAACACCAACAAATTCACCTTCTCATTTCTAGTGTTCATCATTAGCAAATTGATTTTCAAAACAAACACATTCCAAGTTCTGCTCAAAAGAGTTGTTACAATATTTGGAAATAAATAAACGGGGGGGGGGGAGGAACTAAGCTTCAATGGCATAGGAAGAATTTCCCAGGATGGGTGCTCAAGGTAATGGAATTAAATGAATAATTTCCCCTCAAAAGGCATGAGGAGAGCTTTGAGGGAAGATTTATGGCTGTGAATCACTAAGGAATGTTAATGGAAGAGAAAACTGCAGCTCAAAGAAGCCTAAAGTAAATAAATAATTACTTTCAGTTTTGCCTGATATTGGAGCTGCCTAACTAAAAAGAACATTTTGCTAATAAATCACTAAGGTTGGAGGAAGCAGCGAACAATTGTAGGCAAATGAAAAGGATGATTTAACAGGAGAAGGAATAATTGATCTAACTGGAGAATAAGTGGAAAGATTTTAAAAAATAATAAGTGGTGGAGGAAGGAGGGGACATACACAGAAGGGGAGGAATGAAAGTTTGGAGTGTTTTGATTTTCTTATGTCTAAAAAAAGAAGAAATATTGAAGGAAAAAGTTGGTTGAGGCCACAAACATTAGATAAGCCATCGGATAGATCTCATAAGAGATTAGAGAGAATATCTCTGGAAATACAGAATAACAAGGGTGAACCAGAAGGGGTAAGTATGGAAAAGGAAAAAAGCTCCAAAAAGAGTGGTCTTTCAATTGCCTTTGCGCCAGATCCTCTACCCCCAAGGGGGAGGGAAAGAAGGGGAGAAAGCACAGAGGATATTAAAACTCATATGGATTCTCTCTTTACAAAAATGATGACAGAATTTAGAGAAGACAAAAAGAGAATGTTTTCAGAGTTTGCAAGTATAAGAGAAGAAATGCAGAAGGAGAGGAAATGATCTGAAGAAAGATTTGTGGAAATGAGTACAAAAATGCAAGGAATACAAGGAGATATTCTTAATATAGTAAAAGAGAACAAAGAAATAATTAAAACCCAAACACTACAAAGCAGTCAGATCCAGGACAATATGAAGAAAATCACAGATATGGGGAAAAAATTGATATACATGCAAGATTATCAACGCAGGAATAACTTTAGAATAAGGTTCCTGCCAGAATCTGTGGGGAAAGATCAAGGATCTAATCTGAAATCTGAAGTGTTGAAATGGCTACAGCAAGTGACCCCAACTGTGAAATGGAGGGGTGAGGACATTGAGCGGATCCATAGAGAACTGACAGGAAGGAGAAGCATGTTGCCAAGATATGTTATTGTTAGAGTTATTAATTATAATAACAAGGAGGAATTGATGAGAACAGTCAAGAAACATCCAGAGAGACTGAAGTATGGAGATGTAAGGGTGGGATTATATAATGACTACCGTCCACAAACAGTAATTTGGAGAAAATCGATGAAGCCTTGTATTGCTACTCTTTTGAAAGCTGGTATAAAATATGCTTGGGGATACCCAGTGTTTTTGAAATTTGAATGGGCAGGAAAAAGATATAGAATGGAAACACCAGAAGAAGGACTGCGATTGTTGGAGGAGTTGGGAGTACATAAGAAAGAGTATGGAGCTGATGGAGGAACGGACAGCAGAGGAGGAAAAGTTTAGACAGATGAAAAAAGCAGAAGGAAGAAAAAGAAAAATTACAGGGGGAAAAAAGAGGGGAAATGTTTTTATTTTTTATTTTTATGAGCACTCGGGGGGGGAATTGTTCTGGGCCATTGGAAGATCTCTTCGCCACTCCTCACCTGGAAGACCTGGGGGGTCATGAGCAAGGCATTTTGCCTTGGGAAGAGAAGGTGGGGAGGTAAAGAAGGGAAAGGGGGGAGGGGGAAGGGAATGGGGAAGAATTGGGAAGGGGTGGGTATGGGGAAGGGAGGTCACTTTTTGGAGCCAGAAGATCTTATAGAAAATGTAATAAGGAATCTAATGGTTAATAAATTAAAGATATCAAACTTAAATGTTCATGGCCTTGGCACGGTAATAAAACGGAAAAGGATTGAAGCACTATTGAAGAAGGATCAAGCAGATATAATATTTTTGCAAGAGACTCATCAAAAAAGGGAAGGAGTAAATGAATTGAAATTGAATTGGGTGAGAGTTTATGAAAAAGCATATGGGAATTCAAAATCTAGAGGGGTAACAATATTAACATCAAAAAATGTAATTTTGTCATTAAAAAGGTGAAAAAAGATGAAAATGGTAGATATAATGCAAGGTGAAATGGGAGAAGATAAATATGTTCTAATGAATGTATATGCTCCAAATGAAAAACAAGAGGAATTTTATGAGAAAGTATTTAAAGAAATGGAGAATATGCAAGAACAAAATATTGTTGTAGCAGGAGATTTTAATATGCAAATGGAAAGAATAAAAGACAAATCAAATTATTCATTAAGGGATAAATATGATAACATTACAAATTTAAATAAAATAATAAAAAGAAAGGGGTTGAAAGATGTGTGGAGACTGGTAAAGGGAGATGAAAGGAAATATACATACTTTTCAATGGTACATAAGAGTTATTCAAGAATTGATTATATTTTTGTATCAAAAATTTGATTGATAAAATCATAAATTCAGAGATAGAAAATATAAAAGTAACAGACCATGCCTTGGTCAATGTGGAGATTATAATGAAAAGAGATTATGAACAGGTGAAAAGGTGGAGGTTGAATACAAAATTTTAAATTATAGAGAAATAGTAGAAAAAAATTGAGCATGAATGGCAAGAATCATGGGAATTAAATGATAAAGAAGTATCAAAATTAGTTTTGTGGGATACTATGAAAGCTGTGACAAGGGGGATATGCATAAAAGAAACCTTTAACTTAAAAAAAGGGAAGAAGACAGAAAAGGGGATTAGAAAGGGAACTAGAATTATTGGAAAATAAATATATATTAAGCAAGGAAAAACAAACTTATATTGAGTTACGAGCAAAGAGGGAGGAATTGGATAAAATGGAAGTAGATGAAGTAAAGGAAAATTTGATTTATTTAAGAAGGGAGTATTTTGAATTTAGTAATAAAAATTCAAAAATGTTGGCTAGATCCACACAGAAGAAAATGGAAAATATGATAAATGGGATTAGAGATAAAACAGGTAAAATGTGTAGAACAATGAAGGAAAAACTAACAATTTTTGAGGAGTTTTAGAAAGACCTGTACCAGTCAGGGAATACATCAGTGGAACAAATAGGAAAATATGTAGGGGAAAACTGGAAGATTAAAATAGAAGAGGAAGATAGGGATTTATTAGAAAAACCAATTAAGAAAATGGAAATAGAAATGTGCAATGTGTCTGGATGAAACATGGAGTGAAACCATTTTATTAAGCCATTAATCCAGTTTAAGAGTAACCACTGGTTCTTTTGCTGTGTGGACAGCTGGGTAGGTTTGGATTCAACCCAATCCTGTTGTCCACATGCAAACATGCCACCATCTCCCTTGTGCTGAGCAGTGCAGGGAAGGGGATGGATCCTCTTCAGTGCTGTCACTGACTCACCGGACAAGCATTCCTTGCAACAGCCCGGCCATCTCCGTCATTTCTGCTGAGGTTAGAATGGGATGCCTGTGCGATCAATGGGGAGGGGGTAGAGCAACCTCCACTTTATTGATCACATGTTTGGCACCCTGCTCTGACCCCAGCAGAAGCACTGGCACTGGCCAGGCTCACACACTGAGCTGCTTAGCTGGCGGTGGCACTGAGGACAAATGGACAAGCCAGCAGGGCCAATGCAGTGTTGGCATTGCTAGCCCATCTGAACTCCAACACAGTCTGGGAACCATTGCCTTAAAACTTAAACTTACAGATGCCTCTCAGAACTCTTAATGCATGAATGAAGTTGTTTCCTACAATGCAAAAAAGGCACAAGAAACTAGATTCTACTGAAATGTTAGGAAGGACTTCTTTACTGTGTCAAAGAGTGGGGGATTCTCCTTCTCTAGAGATCTTTAAACAGAGGTTGGAGGGGCATATTTCAAGAGTGCTGTATATTCCTGCATGTGAGGGGGTTGTGCTAGATGGCCTTTGTTGTCCCTTAAGATTCTATGACCCTATGCTTCTACAAGCAAGCAATATGACAGGATGCCTAATCTTAAATAAGATCAAATTCTCTGCCTCTCATCACTGTTGCTTCACATGCATCAAACGCAGCTGTATTATCCATGCAGACTTTTGCCAGGAGCCAATATTGTGTGGATAATGCTTTGAAATGCTGTTATTATTGTTGTTGCCACTATTTGTTTGGTTATACAAGATGATGACAATTCATTTTCACAGGTATTTTCCGCTCTAATAGCTCAGTGTTTGCACAAGGTAGAAAAGTCTCTATCTGTAAAAACTCTAGACCAGTTTGAATAATCCTGCCAGTAGGCTTCAGGTTAAAGACAGCTGCTCACTTATCTGACAGGTTTTAAGGAAGTGTGTGTGTGCTTATTGGAAAGGAGTTTTTTCCCTGTACCTTTCAAAGCTTTGGAACTTTGATTTTCTTCAATCCCCTGGGTGTCACATGAACAGTCGGACACATTACATTTAGAGAATACAACATCTTTTCTGCCATAGCACAAAGAATACTTAATGGGAAACTTTGAAAGCTGATAACGGCCTAGCCACCAGGGGCTCCTTATACTTGTAGTGTAATGATTGCATCCCCAGAAATCCATTCCCTGTCTGGTGCTGCACTCCGGTTTGGGAATGTTAGTTAAAGAGAGGGCAGAAAGGGAAGGAGATACATAAATGGTTTTACGCAATGCCATGCTGCATGTTGAAGAGAAGCCAAGGCTTTTTAAGTCTGTTCCTCTTTCTCTTCATTCCTCTTTCTCTGCAGCAGCTTCCCTCTCACCCAACCCATCCTGGCTTTCTGCAAAATTAGCTGGTCATCCTAGGAGGCCAAGTAGGAATTTGGGGCTCATTTAAGATTTTCACAGTTTTTTTCCCCCGCTGCCCCCCCCCACTCTGCACAGGTTAATCAGTGGTTGGCTGAAGTTTTATTCAACCCAGTCCAATAAATTGTAGTACGCATAGAATCATAGAATCATAGAATTGCAGAGTTGGAAGAGACCACAAGGGCCATCCAGTCCAACCCCCTGCCATGCAGGAAATCACGATCAAAACATCCCCGAGAGATGGCTATCCAGCCTCTGTTTAAAGACCTCCAAGGAAGGAGACCCCACCACGCTCCGAGGGAGTGCGTTCCACTGCCGAACATGGCTGTGACCACTCTGTTTTTCCCCTCTCCCCCGTGCATGCAAACACACATATGTCTTTTCCCACAGATTGGAGAGGTTTTGTATATCCTATTAATTGGAAGTATGCACAGCTAATAACAATATGGTTATGCTGGTATGTCCTTCTCTGAACAACAGCCATGTATGCAAAATAAATGGTGATGAAGGAACCACTAAAAAGTGAAATTGATGCATTTCCATTTGTTCCAGATCTCAGTGGTGGTTTTAAACCATGGATTCTTTAAATCCTTAATCTCCCTTCCATAGAGGGTTTTTGTTTTGTTTTGTTTTTTGAAAAACATGTTATGAAAAGTACTATGGGTTACATTAAGTTTCATGTTGACTCAGGGGACGGTAGTATTTTATTCAGCATATTAGTTGCTTGGTATAATTGAAAGGCAGCAAAATAAAATCAGATATAAGATATGGCCAGCCCATCCATAATGGTAGGGAGATGCCTAACAGATTGTTAAAAGTGTGGACGTTTGTGTCCAAAGGTATAGGAGTTAATTTTTGCCACTTTTTGAACCTCATTTTGCCACTTTTTGAACCTCAATATTGAGGGGGCCAAGGAACCTGCCTGAAATAAGAGGAAAAGGCTAGGAACATTTTCACCAGAGTGATTGTCCCTAACATGGATGGTTTTAAATGTTCCCAATCTGCCAGTTTGGAAATGATCCATCTGGTAACACTGTTATAGTTTCATGGGATAAGCTGATTAATATCCTTAGTCAAATATATTCCTAGGTATGTGAAGCCTGATGGATATAATTGTAGGTTTGTTAGCTGCTGCAATAAGTTCTGGTCATATGGGGAGATGTTTAAACACAGGAGCTTTGACTTTGTATAGTTGTTCCACAAGCCTGCATAGTAGCCAAATAGGTCCAAGATACATTTCAGTTCCATGAATGAGTGATGGGGGTGTTCTAGAAATATCAAGATATCATCTGTGAAATGATTTAACTTATGAATTTGCCCATTTACTGGTGGGAAAGATCAGCTAATTGCCTGAACAAGGGAGCCTCCTCCTGAGCTCTTCTGTCTGCTGAAAATCATCCCCCCAGCCCTACACCCAGGTCAATGTGGAGCACAGTCCACACACACGCATGAATATCCAGATTTTCTGCTCAGATCTGGAGTAAATCCCAACTCTTTTTGGTTTAGTTTAAGGCCCTGAGGTGCTGGATTTAAGCTGTATGTTGTCTGGACAGCTTGCTGTAAAAAAATGGGGTGTGATCATTTTATTTGGCCCATGAAGACAAGCCCTAAGACTCTAACTCAGCAGGAGAGAGAGGGGAAGAGGGGGCAGAATGTTGGTTTATTTGATTTTTTCTTTTTTTTCAGGGTTTGCTAAACTCAGTACATAAATTCTAGTGTCTCTTTGCTTAAAATAGTAGTTTTATGTGTTCCTTCTCATTAATAAATTGTCTAGCCACACCCTTTTCACCTCGTTCTGTCCTAGTTTCCATCAATGAAGGTATGGGATTCGGATAAGTATCTGAGGTTCATCATAGAATGATACAGCTGGAAGGGACTGCAAGACCCATCTAGTAAAGCAGGGAACTATATTCCTATGGTGCCTTTATTACATAATAGTATTTCCAAACTGTGGGGAAACCACTGCACATGATTTATCTGCTACAATTTGATTGAGTTGTCTTTAGCAAACTATGGTAATGAGGAGTAAGCTGTTTTCTTACAAAACTCATGATGGGGCATGAATGTAAAGAATATATAGATGTATGACAGATCACCCAGGGAGCCCTGGTGGTACAGTGCTTAAATGTCAGTACTGCAAGTCACCAAGTGGCAAGTTCGATTCCAGAGGGCTCCAAGGTTCACTCAGCCTTCCATCCTTTTGTAGGTCAGTAAAATGAGTACCCGGCTTGTGGGGGGCTTCATGTCTTATAAGCTGACTGCATTGTTTGACTCCTTCATGTCGGGGATGCTTTGATCAAGATTTCCTGCATGGCAGGGGGGTTGGACTGGATGGCCCTCGTGGTCTCTTCCAACTCTGCAATTCTATGATTCTATGATTCACATTGGAAGCTGCTTAATGCAGTGTATATGTGTAGAATGCTATTGCTTAAAACAATTTGTAAGCCACGCTGATAGCCTTGTGGCTGAAGAGCGGGGTATAAATAAATAAATAAATAAATAAATAAAATAAGATCAGAAACGAGAATGAAATCTGTTAGTATAGAAAGCATAGCAGTGAAAGTAGCATGAAGTGAAACCTAACATTTATTGGCTAACCTCCCTTTTTGGAGTTAATACACTTTGTTTGGAGTGGCCACGTCAAAATACAGCTGAACCATTATGGTGTTCAACCTCCAGTAGGAGATGAACAAGAAAAAAATAATAAACACTCTTTTAAAAAATAGAATTGCCTGGTAGAAGAGTCTACATATACTGTATTGGTTTTGCTGTTGTGGATCCCTAAGAAGTTAAGGACTTTATCAGACCACCCTCCTCAAATGTTCTGTTGCTGGCATATTTTGTGGCATTTTTATGCTGTCCAAAGTACTCCCCCTACCAGACCTTACCTTACTCATTTGAAAAGTCAGCCCTAGCACTCATGAAGCAGAAACGGAGCTCCATTCATTTCCTGTTTCCAGATCTCACTGATTCTCATGAGAAAACATGAATGCAGCAAATTCAAAAAATAAAGAAAAGGAAACACACAAAACGTATGCACAAGCACAGGAACACACTCAAAAAATCACAAGTAAACAGGGGAGGTTCATAAAAAGAGTGTCCACTATCTGGATGTCCTTATCTAACCTGGAGGTGCTCTGCCAATTGATGCTTATTCACTGAGAACAATGGTGTGAAGTTTCAAACGCTGGCAATGCTGGTAAAAAAGTGCCATGGGAGATATATTGATGGCTTGGTCCATCAATACAAAGGAAGAGCTTTTGGGCAAGACATTATGACAAAAGTATAACATCATTTGATATGTGTGCCCTTTCACATTAATTATGCATTGTTATGATGCCATATTTGCCTGGTGTGATAAAGTCCTACATCTTTCTGACATCAGCTACAAATTAACCTGACCCACAATTCTTAAACAAATATAAGGATCAGAATTTAGTTACCCATCATGGTTCAGAAAACATTCAAACTTGAAAAATAACATGTGTATGCTAAGGACTTGTCTACACTGGCAAAATACCTGTCTTGACCCTATTCCAGAACCCTGTAGTCCAAACAACTCAGGCAGTTACCCGAGTCTGCTCTGGATCAGTTCAAATGACCCCCAGGACAGATATAGAGCTGGAACAGGTGGCAAGCCAGGTTAAGGCCCTTTACCAAAATATAAGATAATACCTGGTTTACTCCATTTCCACTGGATCAGGCCTCACATGTCTGCAGGAACCCATCAGGTACGCCACTCCACACTGTTGTTGCTAGCTCCCTGGCTCTTCCAGAAGCCAGGCAGGAGTCCTGCAGCATGTGGCCAAGATTAGTCACATGAAGAGGCCTGCAGTCACATGCTGCAGGCCCTCTGTCTGGATTATGCTTTAGCAAGAAAATAGCAGTGGCAGTGGTGGTGGTGGCTTCAGCAATGGGCCACCATCCTGTTTGGACACTGGCCTGTTTCTGCAGGTATTGGGGTGGGGGGCACCTGTATAGCCAGGATACGCCGGCAGGGAACCAGCATACCCTGGCTAGTGTAGATAAGACATAAGACACATTAAAAAATATCTGTTTAATGAATGAGAAGTTTAGAAATGCCTATTTCCTGAGAAAATGGTCTTAAAACAAGTATTTAAACATATTTTTGCCCATGGATTTTTTGTTTAGAAAATACTGTAGATTAATATGAAAGTAGGATAGACCACATTTTTGAATGAAAGTATACAAAACTGGCATGGGATTGAAACAGATTAATTCACTAGCCCAAATTTTAATATTGAATTTGCCACTTCTGTACTTGTGAACCACCACTAAATGACCATGCTGGCATGATTGCACATAGTTTGATAGCATAATTGATTAATTGATTAAACAATTACTCAGCTGATGCTTGGAAAGGTGCTGTGATTTTAATCAATGATTAGTGTGTGGAGCTTGAAGATAATTAATCAGGACAGAAGACTAATACACAAAGGCTGATTACCTCCTTCTTCTTCCAGATTTGATTAAAGCAAATCTTAGGAATGACTTTGACTCCGTTTGTTAGGACTTAGAAAGGATAGGCATTTAAAGTAAAACTCAGGTACATTTTATTCTTTAAAAAAGTGGGGTGATCTATTATATTTTATTTTATTTAGAGTATTTATACCCCGCTCTTCAGCACACAAGACTCTCAGTGAGGCTTACAATTTTTTAGCAATAGCACATTTCTGTACCACTTTACAGAGCAAGTCATCTCTAAGAGGTTTCACAATGTGTTACTTTATTGCCCCCGACAAGCTGGGTACTCATTTTACTAACCAGGAAAGGATGGAAGGGTGAGTCAACCTTGGAGCCCTGTAGGATGAACTCACAATGTTGTGGCAGCAGTACCAGCATTTAACCACTGCACCACCAAGTGATACTCCCTGGTGATACTCAAGAGAAGCAGACTTTGCCCATCTGTTATTACTTTCAGTATCACTGAAAGCAATAACACTGAAGATCCTTGACATTATTTTCGATGTGCTTTCTTCCTGAAATTTCTACACTGGTGGCTCATCCATACTGAATATTTCCAAACAAGGGGCTCATCTACATGGGCCAGAATATACCGGCTCCATTCTGGCCACAGATCTGGCCTATTCATCCCTGTTACTGGTATGAAACGGGATGGAGTACAGACTACCACATTGGCCTGTCCCTGCAGTTGCTCCACCTGCATCCCACTCTTCGAATCCAGGCAGGAGGTTTGCAGTACGTAAGTCCTGCTGCATGTGACAAACTTGGTCACATGCTGCCAGCCTGCTTCCTGGAGCCAGACAGTGTGATGTGGATGGCAGCTACAGTGATGGGCCAGTGCGGTGGTAAGGCCTCCTGCAGGCCCACATAGTCTAATCCATTTCTTCCAAAGTTAAATTTATTTTAATAACACGGTTTATTGGGTTTTACCCTGTCTTAGCTCCATCTTTGCCCTAGCCTTATGAGGATTGCCTGGGGGCAAAATGTGGCAAATGCCCTGCACTATAGGGCTCAAAGGCAGGGCCCAGCTGCATAAACATCCCATCTAGACAACGCCAAGGGAGGAATTGCTTATTGAATAGTTACACTTACAGCCTTTGTTCCTTGATCACAAATACCCTCTTTCTTTAGATTTTTTTTAAAAAGAGATACCTTTTCATTTAGTTGTGTGCTTTAAGTTCAGTTACTTAATTAACTGATTAACTTGTTAAGAGCCATAGCATAAATCAAGTCTGAAACTTAATTGTTTGGCATTGACACATACATTACATTTCCCAAGACAAATGGGAACTGACTTACCAAAGGTGGGGAAGCAATATTGCAATTAATGATGTTGCCAAAGTTCAGAATTATCTGGTACAAAGGATGAGTCAATCCAGTTCATAATCCAAAGGATGTATTATAAATTGAGCATCATATCACTCAAATGTTTTTTCTCTTAGTCAGAACTATAAAACAAGATTCATTTCATGCATGTTCAGCATTAAGGCTGGCCAGGTTGCTTCCCAAAGAAATTAAGTATTACTTTTAATAAGTTTTTGCAAAAATCTAAGCTGTAACTTGTGCAAAGAGACAACATATGAAATTCTAAGGGCCAATACAAATCCAGAAAGACTTCTTGGAAGGTAAGAGAAGCTTGCTTTTCCAAACTGTTGCTGAGAAAGTGCATAAATCCTGCATCAGTTCCAAACTTAACAGAGAGATTATTCATCACAATCTAGTGGAATTAATAATGCAGCTGTTGTTTTAACAAAGGAACATAGAATGCTGATTTATACAAAGTTGGATTGTTACGCACCCCGATAGCCTCCATCTTGGAATATCAAATAATTGGCTATATTTAATCATTTGGCTAAGGTGAACATCCACATGGTTACAGGTAAACCAGTGACCCCCTAACACAAAGGAGGTGTTCATGCAAGACCAAGGGAAGGGCCTTTGGATATTCCCCAAAACAAAACATTCAAGTAAGATTCAACACCTGGAGGTGAGTCAATCACTAATCCACTCAGTGATAGCAAGAGACCTTATTGCTTGTGAAACTAGATTTTCCTTCCCTACTCCCTTCTAACAAAAGACCTTGTCTGTTTCCTATTCAATTCCAAAAGTATTGGTCATTAACGGTCATTAACTCTTCCAGAGTACCCTTTGTTTTAGGCTGGGAACCTCTGAGAACCATGGTATTGCACTCCAACTCCTATCCCTGTAGGGGAACTGTTTCATATAAATATCACCCCCAAACACCACCATATTGTCTACAGCTCCTTTTCCTACATCCATGCTACCAGTTTACTGCTAGACTTCAGAACACAACTCTGAGTCTCTGCTGCAGGAATCTCTGCTCTACAAGACAGGTTTTGCATCATCCCCTTATTCTATTCCCTTATCCAAATACTTCCTACTATTTCCATTATCCTTGTGTGAGTGTCTGAAGCCTAATTGTGTGTGAGAATGTTGTTATTCTTAATTTCTAATAAAGATCACTTAATTGTACCTTTTGGCTTAGAGACTCCTCCTTAGTACCAGTATACATAGGTAAAAAGGTCCTGCTCTTGCCCGTCCTCTCGCTGCCATGATGGGTAACTAAATTCTGATCCTTATATTTGTTTAAGAATTGTGGGTCAGATTAATTTGTAGCTGATGTCAGAAAGATGTAGGACTTTATCACACCAGGCAAATATGGCATCATAACAATGCATAATTAACGTGAAAGGGCACACATATCAAATGATGTTATACTTTTGTCATAATGTCTTGCCCAAAAGCTCTTCCTTTGTATTGATGGACCAAGCCATCAATAGATCTCCCATGGCACTTTTTTACCAGCATTGCCAGCGTTTGAAACTTCACACCATTGTTCTCAGTGAATAAGCATCAATTGGCAGTGAATAAGCATCAATTTCATTGAGCTAATGAAATATTCCCCATTTTAATATTTGGACATTAGAGTGTCCTCACGAATCCCACACAATTTGGGTAACAGGATCACTGGACCATCTGTACCAACATTGTCAACTCTAACTGACCCTCAAGGGTTCAAGCAGCCTTCTTTCCTAGTTTTAACCTGAACACCTTTGTCATTCTCTTATGGTTTCCCATCTAAGTACTCACCTGGTCTGACTGCTTAATAACCAAAATCAGATTAGGGTTGGCATAGTAAGGTGATATAAACATTAGTGCTAGAAGCAGGTGTAAGAAAACATATCCAGACTGTTAGGGGAAATGTAATCATGTGCTAACATTCCCTTCTAGGGGCTTGTCTAGACAGGCTGTTTACCCCATCTGGGCAGTCCTCATGACACCCAGGGCAAAGACATGGTGAAGATGGGGTAAAGTCTTTAAACCATTTCATCAAAATACCCAAGACAAACCACCCCATTTCAGGGGAAAATGTATTGGGCTTTGCGGGACCACAGGAGTCCATATCGGCCCACCAGCCCATCTTTGCAGCCGTCACCACTGATGTTCGCATCACGCACTCTGAAGCCAGGAAGGAGTCCCCATAGCATGTGACCAAGGCTGGTCACATGTAGGGAGCTTTGATCATGTGCTGCGGGCCTCCTGCCTAGCTGCAGAGAGTGTGACATGACAGCAGTGGTGGCGGCTGCAAAGATCAGCCAGTGCGTCCGTGCATACTCCATCCTGTTTCATGAATGTAACAGAAAGATAATGGGCCTGATCCAGGCCAGAATACATTGGTGAGAAGCCAGCATATTCTGGCCAGTGTAGATATGCCCTAGGTATTCAGTTTTTTTTAAAAAAACCTATCAATTCAGGACCTGAATTTAAGCTAACAGAGTTAAAACTAATGTTGGCTTATATTTCACAAAGTCAGAATATTAACATTTTAGGATGATACCTTAAGAGACATAACTGTTGAATGACTGTGAATGTGGTACATGTGCTGGTAACCTCCCGTCTTGACTTCTGTAATACGCTCTACATGGGGCTACCCTTGTGCTTGACTTGGAAGCATCAACTACAGAACATGGCAGCCAGGTTGATTTCTGGCATTTCCAGTAGAGAGCATATAACACCTGTGCTAAAAGCTCTCCACTGGCTGCCTATTAGTATCCAGCCACAGTACAAGGTGTTGGTTATGACCTTTAAAGCCCTACATGGCATGGGTCCAACTTACCTCCAGGACCGCTTCCTCCGATACGATCCTCCCCGCGCACTTCAGTCCTCTGGGAGGACTCTGTTACAGCCTATGAAAACAAGTCTGTTGGTGACCTCCCAGAGGGCCTTCTCTGCTACCGCTCCCAGATTATGGAATGGCCTGCCGGATGAGATCTGTCTTATTACCACCTTAGACAGCTTCAAAAAAGCTGTCAAGACGGATCTTTTCTGACAGGCCTTTCCTGAATAGCTATTCCGGCCTGAAGATATAGCTGTCTTTTCCCCTTGACCTGCCATTGTATCACTTCATTTTTCCCCCTCTCCTTTTAATTATTGTGTGGTTTTAATTCTTTCTAATTTAATACTGTTTTAAGGGGTGGGTGGGTTAGGGTACTGTTGTAATCATGGAGTTTATATGCTGTAAGCCACTCCAATTGTGTCGCAGAGGGGCGGGATAGAAATACATTATTATTATTATTATTATTATTAATGGTGTTACACAGTGTCACAACATGTGCTTGCCTATACGTGCAACCACACTCTGCCTTCATTTTTCAAGCTCAAATCCAGATAGGAAGCATAGAGTGTCTGGGGCCATCAGTATTGAGAATGATATGGCTGCTAATGACTTGAAGGTGGTCTTTTAGATTTGTTTCCTAGTACTGTTATGATTGGCAATGGTACCAGAAACAGAAAATGTCAAAAGAATATTTGAAAATAATCTCTTTCATAAATTTTAAAGAGATATTGTCAATGTGGGGATTTGGAAAGTACTGATTTTGAGTGAGCATGACTGAGTTGCTTCACAGAATTTTAAGCTAAACAACTGTGTTCACAAACCTTATTCCACACACCTTTTCTGCTGTGTTGTGGTTGCTAGGGGGATATATAAAAGAAACTCTTTCTTGACTTGATGTTTAAAAGAGACATGTACAAGAAATGGAACAAGGGGAAATCACCAAAAGAGGAATACAAATGCACAACCAGTACTTGTAGGGAGAAATTCAGAAAAGCTAAATCTCATATTGAGTTCAGCCCTACTAGAAAGGATAATTTTATTTATTTATTTATTTATTTATTTAAAGAGGGATGAGTTTCCCAAGTCTAGAACCAAAGGAATTTTAAAAATGTAGGGCTACTGTGTACAGAAGATGGTGAAATGCTATCAGGTGACAGAAAGACAGAACTGTTCAATACTTTCTTTGGTACAGTCTTCTCTCAAACAGAAATAGTGCTATACCTGGTGAAAATATAAGAAATGATATATTAAGAGGACTTTAGACCAGGATATGTGAAAAGGTTGTACAGGACTGCTCTGCGCCTCTAAATGAATTAAGACTCTAGGACCAGAGAAAATCCATCCAAGGGTATTAAAGAACCTGAAGATGTACTCTCAGAGCCACTGCTAAAGTCTGAGAATTATTGGAGAACAAAAGAAGTCCCAGCAGAATGGAGGAGGGCACATCTTGTCACCATTTTCCAAAAGGGGAGGGGAAGAGGACCCAAATAACAACAGTGTTTATTCACCAAAGCATGGAACATCGGACATATATAATCAAAACAAGACAATAAAGCACAACATTGTAAAGTATTAAAATGCTAAAAGAATATACTAATATCCTAAAAAAAAAAAAAAAATCCTCATCAGCCGCTACCATCATGGCCAATTTGGCCATACTCAGCAGCTTAATCTGGCAAATTGAAGAGGAAGGACTTCAGCCCTTTATGAAAGTAAGATCCTCCTCCAGTCAGAGGTGTAAAGGAAGATCATTCCACAACCATGAAGACAGATCCTGAAAGGCTCTCAGCCTTGACAGAGCTTTACGTGTTGGTGGGACTGCCAATAATCCATTGTCTAAAGATCTTAAATTCCTAGATGGTGCATACTATGCTAACTGAGCTGCCAGATATTGACGGAGGTTAAAGTGCAGGGCCTTAAATTATCAAGACCTAAGGCTTGTAGTGAGCCCTAGCCTGGACTAGCCAATTTGATGTCAATACAAGGAAAATATCAGGAACAGTCTGTACACACTTAGAAGTGGGTACTGTGCTAAGAGCCAGCATGGGTTTCTCAAAAACAAGTTATGCCACATTAATATGATCTCCCTCTCCCTCCCTCTTTCTTGTTCTTTTTGATAGAATTACATTCTTGATAAATTAGAGGAATGTTGTATATGTAGTACATCTTGATTCCAGTAACACTTTTTGAAGTTTCCCATTATATTGTTGCAGACAAACTGATAACATATGAGCTATTATGAGTGATTGGTTGATGGACTGAACTCAAACAGTACTTTGCAATGGTTCATCCTGGAGATTAGTGACTAGCAGGGTGCCACAGGGTTCTTTCCTACATTCAGTGACATTCAACATCTTTACCGGACTAAAAGACATGCTTATCAACTATGACACCCATGAGAATCTTTGCAGCTTAGGACTTACTTGGTGCAAAATTCTCATGTTGTTGTTTTCCATAGTAAACAGCATTTTTATGCCAAAAATAATGGCTATAATTCTGTATCAGCTACTTAGTTAAGCATACTTAGCTAAGTAACTTTTCCTGCTACTCCCCCCCCCAAAAAAAATACTGGTGAAGCACATCATTCAGCTGTGCTCTCTGATAGCCAGCAGAATGGACCTCCTTTTCCCCATGCAGCTGATGCCCAGTAAAGTACATGGGAGGAGTCACAATCCTTGCTATAGTGTCAAAATCATCACTTAGGGATTGTCTTAAAAATGGACTGCTCCACAATAATAGCAAGTCACAGCAGCTGCCAAGGGTCTTAATGGTTTTATAGCCCCCACAAACTTTGTATTCCTCTAGCTGAGCTGGCAGCCCCAAGGGAATTACTTGTGTTTTTAAATCTGCCGCCACCAAACTTTTTTCTTTAAAACTCCTACCCCCCCCCCAATTTCTATGGTGCGCACAAGCGATATTCCACCTTTCCAAAAGAGAGAGAGAGAGAGAGCACAAATCCCTGTTTGATCACCTTAGCAATAACTCACTAAGGTGAAAATCCCACAAGGTGGCAGTGGGTGTTTTCCCTGTAACCAAACCCTATCCCCTGCACTCATCCAGCCAACCAGGTTTGTGCTTGTCTTGTATAGGGAAGTGATTCATATAGAATCACTTGTCTTTTAATGATCAAAAATGTGCTTATCACAGGAGCTTTTTAAAAAAGTAAGGAAAAGCCACAAATGCCTTTCTCTCATAGTTTTTCCTCTTTTGGGCCCCCCTCCTTCACAATACAATGAGACAATTAAGACAGCTCATATTACAGGTGAATTCTGTGAGGGGCATTTTCACCATATAGACAACCCCTTAATAATTATCATGAATGCAAAAACACTTAGGGGCCGTTTACACGATGAAAATGTCCTGGGAAGAATTCGTGTTGACCCCTGGCAGTTTACACGTACATCGGGTCGGGTACGTGATTTTCGGAAGGGGGGCCACCTTTTATCCCTCAACCTGCGGGACTTCCAGTCCCGCAGGTTGTGCCGGTTTTTATAAAAGTCACTGGAGGATTCGGAAAATCGGAAATGTAAACAGCGTGGGACAAAAAGTCTCGGTACTGGGATGACCGGAAATGGTGACTGGGGGCGGGCTTAGAGCTCAGGGACCAGAAAAGGAGGGGTCAGTCACCCGTTCAACAGATCCAGCCTCACCAGCCGAAAACAAAGGCATCTCTTCCAGCTGCATGAAGGTTGATGTGTGTGTGTGCACGCGCGTGTACTCAAGTACCTTTTTAAATGGATTTCTACACTGCAAACCCTTCAGCTTTACCTTTTCCTCAACTGCATGTTACAGAGAGATCGTAGTAGCTTGGTCACCTCCCTGGCACATTAAAATATTCAAGCCTCTGAGCGAATTAGAACCCTTTAATTCCCCCTCTCTGTGTTTGTGTCTTTCAAAACGCTTGCCTATAGCCATCTCTGCAGTCAGCTGTAGGGGTTAATATTTTAAAAAGGCAACAGGAAAACCAAGCGCTTGATTTCAAAAGGAAAGCACTCTGCTTGTTTTCAAAGAACTCAGCTTGATTTCAAAAGGAAAGCCCTGCGTCTGAGCGAAAGATCTATCAGGATCTTTCAAAATGCTTTCTGCCTCTTCGGAAAGGGTTAAAATGTTCAAGAAGCAAGGGGGAATAACAAACCTCTGCCCCCCTCTCTCCACCCCCCCCAGCCAGCCAATAGCATCGCTCGTGGCACGAAACTCTAAGGGAAGTGCGTCACCGAAGTTGTGAAAACAAGAGTAATCGCATCTTTGATTGACAGCCAAAAAAAAAAAATTAAAACCTAAACAAAACCGGAACTATGGACGTGTAAATATCAGTCACGGGACCACACGGGATATCCATATCAGAGACATAAATCGTATAAACAGCGAGGGGCAGATTCGTGATCACTTTGTCCCGGTAGGCAACGCGATAATTTCTGTCATGTAACTGGCACCTTAGCTTTTTTTTCCTATGCTGTTTTCTATGCAAAAGGACCATATAAAATTGGTGCAGGATAAATCCTGAATTGCAAATAGGCTTCAAAAACTGCGTGGTTTTCAAAGACTTTCAAAGTGGGAAGAAAATTACTAAAATTACTTGTTGCTTTCTTTGAGAAGAAAATTAGTGAAGAATTACACCCTTCTATGATAGGCATCTTTAAATATCTGAGTGGATGTTGTGTAGAAGATGGAGTGAGCTTGTTCTGTGTTGCTCTAGAGACTAGAGCATGAACCAGTGGATTCAAATTATGTGAAAGGAGATTCTTCCTAAACATCTGAATTAACTGTCTGACAGTGGGAGATATAAAAGCGGAAGAGACTATCTCAGAGTGTGGTGGACTCCCCTTCTTGGGAGGTCCTTAAACAAACATTGGATGGCTATATGTCAGGAGTGCTTTAGCTGTTTATTCATGCATTGCAGGGGGTTGGACTAGATGCCCTTGTGCTCCCTTCCAACTCTATGATTCTATGATTTTCGAATACATTTTGCAGAAAAATGCTTTGCTGCAAGAGCATTCTTAATTCTTCCATTTTTTACTTCTTTTAAATTGCAACATTAATACTAACCGATCTGATTTATTCCCACAAGACCTCTCAGATTCTAAAGCAAAATGTCCTAGAGCAAGTACAATAAAACGTTGGAAATATATTGTGCCCTATAATATATATTCAGGAGCTTTTAAACACATCATCATCGCCATTGTCATCATTAGTTGAGTATCCCTTATCCCAAATGCTTGGGACCAGAAGTGTTCTGTATTTTGGATCCCCCTCCCCAATTTTGGAATACTTACATATATGTAATGAGATACCTTGGAGATGGGACCCAAGTCTAAACACAAAATTCATTTATGTTTCAGATAGACCTTATGCACATGCCCTGTAGAAAATGTTATACACAATATTTTTTAATAATTTTGTTAATGAAACAAAGTTTGTGTACATTGAACCATCAGAAAGCAAAGGTGTCACTACCTCTCTAGACATTTTTCAGTGTGACTTTATGGTATGTGTCACTATTTTTGCCCCATGGATAACTGAAACAGCAGGTATTGGTTCTGTGGATATGGAGGGTCTGACTGTACTTGGAAAAGCATAATGAGAAACAAGCTGCTCTGATTTTTTTGATGCGGAGAAAGCTTTTCATAATGTGAACTAGTCTTTTATAATGGCTGTTTTGTAAAAGATGCATTTTGTTTATAATTCTTCTCATGGATAAAAGCAATATGGATAAAAACAAAAGGTGCAAATTAAGATTAATGGAGAAATGACCAAATCTTGTGAGATTCAAAGGGGAGCTAGGTTGCCCTTTGTCTCCTCTATCTTTTACATTGATTTTGTAAGTTCTAAACAAAGCTATAAGGGACGAAGTACCTATCCAAGGAATAACTATAAAAGGGCAATGGTTCAAACTGAGGATTTTGCTGATGATTTAGTGATATGTTTAGAGAATCCCTTGGAAATGTGGAGACTTTGATGAAAGTTTTAAAGGAACATGGGGAAGTAGCTGGATGCAGAAAAAAATAAAGACAAAACTATTATGTTGCTGAAAAACATGAGAAAGGAATATCTGATATCTTTAATTGAAAAAAAACTGGGTTTAGAGTTGAGAAAACAGAAAAACATTTAGGTATTGCTGTTTCAAACAATAATTACGTATAAATTGTTTAAAAATAATTATGTTAAAACTTGGAATGACATTAGACAAGACTTGCAAATACTGAGTAAATTGAGATTGTCATTAGTGGGAATAATCTCTGTCATAAAAATGAATGTTTTAATGAAGATGTTGTTTTTGTTTCAAACCATACCTATTTTCATTAATGTCATACCATTAAAACAGGGGCAGAAAGATATTTCACAATGCTGTAAATAAAAGGCTGCAGAATCAGGAAAAAGAATGGATGAGCTCTAGCCAAAACAAGGGCTTAGTTTTGCCACTACAGACAAATTATTTTGGCATTCAGTATCCAGCAACCATTGTTTCAAATTTCATTGGTTTTGACCATCTCTACCCATAGGAGCTGCTGGGGTGAAAAAACAAATAGGTTTAACTTCAAGTAAACAGCTTTCAGCCAGTTATTGTTGTGTGAACCTATCTGAACCAAGGAGAACAAACCTGTCCCAGCTAAAATTGATGTGCCATGGGATAATTTGAGACCAATTTCCAGAAGGTGCCAGTTACACGACAGAAATTGTCGCGTTGCCTACCGGGACAAAGTGATCACGAATCCGCCCCTCGCTGTTTATACGATTTATGTCTCTGATATGGATATCCCGTGTGGTCCCGTCACTGATATTTACACGTCCATAGTCCCGGTTTTGTTTAGGTTTTAATTTTTTTTTTTGGCTGTCAATCAAAGATGCGATTACTCGTGTTTTCACAACCTCGGTGATGCACTTCCCTTAGAGTTCCGTGCCACGAGCGATGCTATTGGCTGGCTGGGGGGGTGGAGAGAGGGGGGCAGAGGTTTGCTATTCCCCCTTGCTTCTTGAACATTTTAACCCCTTCAGAAGAGGCAGAAAGCATTTTGAAAGATCCTGATAGATCTTTCGCTCAGAGCAGAGCTTTCTTTTTGAAATCAAGCTGAGTGCTTTGAAAACAAGCAGAGTGCTTGCCTTTTTAAAATATTAACCCCTACAGCTGGCTGCAGAGATGGCTATAGGCAGGCATTTTGAAAGACACAAACACAGAGAGGGGAAATTAAAGGGTGCTAATTCGCTCAGAGGCTTGAATATTTTAATGTGCCAGGGAGGTGACCAAGCTACTACGATCTCTCTGTAACATGCAGTTGAGGAAAAGGTAAAGCTGAAGGGTTTGCAGTGTAGAAATCCATTTAAAAAGGTGATTGAGTACGCGCGCGCGCACGCACACACATCAACCTTCATGCAGCTGGAAGGGATGCCTTTGTTTTCGGCTGGTGAGGCTGGATCTGTTGAACGGGTGACTGACCCCTCCTTTTCTGGTCCCTGAGCTCTAAGCCCGCCCCCAGTCACCATTTCCGGTCATCCCAGTACCGAGACTTTTTGTCCCACGCTGTTTACATTTCCGATTTTCCGAATCCTCCAGTGACTTTTTTAAAAACCGGCACAACCTGCGGAACTGGAAGTCCCGCAGGTTGAGGGATAAAAGGTGGCCCCCCTTCCGAAAATCACGTACCCGACCCGATGTACGTGTAAACTGCCAGGGATCGACACGAATTCTTCCCAGGACATTTTCATCGTGTAAACGGCCCCCAGAGCAAACAGAGACTTCCAGCTAGGATGTGCTCTGATGAGCTGTGACAATGCTTCTAAATGATTGGGGAAAGGGGAAATGCCTTGGGGACACCTCATTATTGCTATTTTAAATGTATATTTTAATGTAAACCCTACTATTCCTTTCTTAAAAGACAGAGGATCTTTGATCCATTCCTAAATGCAACAGCTCCATTGGTTGCCAGTTCATTTCCAGGCACAGTTCAAAGTGATGGTTTGGACCTATAAAGCCCTATACCGCTTGAGTCCTGATTATGTGAAGGACCATATGTCCCTGTGTGAGCCCAGTAGAGCTTTGAGATCTTCTACAGAAATCCTTCTCTCTGTTCCAACACTTTCTCAAGCTCATTTGGTGGAGACACACATTAATTCACTGTGTGGGTAACTCGAGTATCTTATAGGGGAGACCCATGGCATCAAAAATTCACTGCAATGCTGTATATATTCTCAAGGTCAAGACTACCATGCAGAAACATTCTTCCTTTGATTAAGAACTGGCAGGTGGCAAATTATGTGGGAATTACTGCCACATAATTATGGACTTGATTTATATGTAACAGCATCAGGTGATTATGTGCTTTTTTTCTTCCTGCTCCTTTGTGATCATTAAATCAGCTTTGTAGTTTTACATTTCACTGATGGCAGAAAGTTTGTCTAACACCAGGGCTCAGCAGCATTTATCCAACATTACACTCTTGTAGCTGATGACAATAAGCGGGTACTGCTAATATATAGGGATGAGTGGTTTCTACCAGATTTGATGTGATGTGTAGAGTAGATATGGGGTGTGATGCACAGGTAAATCAGGATGTCACAGGAGTAGCCAGATGCGCTTTCAGTCCTTTAATATCCTCCTAATCTTGCACTGAGGGCAAGCAAGGCAACAATTTGGATTCATGAGGACCAAGTTGCAAGATCCCTAATTGGAATTCCAATAGAATTTTCTACTGACAGGAACTTGACAGAAGCATTAGAGGAACATGATAGGGACAGGGGTCATAGCCACTGAGGGTAATACTCTGTCTCATATAGTAGTTGATGTGCTGGAGTGGTACTTGGGAGCCATCTTTACTGAACCATGAAATTCATTGAATAACTGTGCACCAGTCAGTCTCACTCACCTTGACCTAATAAGGCTATTATTTATTTATTTGATCCTTAGCCAGAGAGCTCCACCATTAGCTGTACAGGTCTCCCTCTGTATCTGCCGGAGATATGTTCCTGGACTTACTGTTTATAAGTGAAACTATGGATAATAGCAAACACTGTGAAATTAAAGGACTTTGAGTACAAGCATATCATAGAGTTTCACTGACTAATGGACCTAGAATTCAAAGACAGAGCCATCTTAGTCAGGTATATCAGTAAGCAAGGGGATTTTGTTTCACCTTTGAGACTGAGAGAAAGAAGTTGTAACATATGCTTTTGTTGACTTGGTCTGCTTCCTCAGATGCATGGAGTGAACTGGTGCCTAGGAACAGACTTTATAAGCAGGCTGTTGAATAGCCATAGAAATGCAAAACTTGTGGGTGTGGTGATGAGATGACAAGTTCACTTTAGAAACAGTTGTTGGAGGCAAGGAGGAATGATTTTGCCTAAGGCCAGGATGGGTGGATGACCATATGAATGGTAGAGGGAGTTTGAGAATGTAGTGTGATGCTGGTTGGGAACCAGAAAGGAGATGTGATAAACTGGCCAAGTGTGTCCTCATGAGACTAGGGTGTTAAACTAGTGTTATGATATGTGTAGTGTGCCAGGAAACCATTATCTCTGTTCAACCCACTGCTGATGGACTGGAATTTGTGGATATATTCCAATTATGTTGAACATAATCTCATCATCTTGGCACCAGTTCACTCCATGCATCTGAGGAAATAGTCCTGTTTTTTGGACCAGGATGAACCCTAGACCCATTTTTATTGATTTAACCCCCCTGCCCCAAATCTGCCACTTCAACATGGTGGTCACTTCTTTTAGTCCCAAGAGAGATTTTTTATCTAAATAGGAAATCATTGTTGTCATTGTTGTGTACCTTTGAGTCATTTTTTATGTACACGGTTTTCTTTGCAAGATTTATTCAGAGGGAGTTTGTCATTGCCTTCTTCTAAGCCTGAGAGAGTGTGACTTGCCAAATGTCACCCAATAGGTTTCCTTGGCTGAGTGGAGATTTGAACTCTGGTCTCCCAGAGTTGTAGTCTAACAGTCAAACCACTGACTGCATCACAATACTGGATGTCATTCCAGCTTTGGACATCCCCATATCCCAGCTAATACAGCTCTGTAGGGGCCAAAATTTGGAAAAAGGTATTCCCCATGATCTTTAGAATATGTGAGAACTTCTCTTTAAGAAAAAGAAGAGGAGGAGGAACACCATCAGAGCCTTCAGGCTCATGGTAAGTCTAAAGGAGATGTGAGACATGGAAGATGAAGGGGAGTGGTTTCATATGCAGCTTGTGCAATGCATTTAGCCCATCCTCACTTTAGTTCTTCCTTTAATGGTAGATGCAGGAATAAGGAGACCAGACACAATAAAGAGACTACACATATAAGCTGGGTTGTAAAGGGCCATGTTTATTTAGGTGTAACCTATTTAACCCCCTTCTGAGTAATCTGCAGTGGGGGAGCAACCTAGTATGGGAATTGTTGGGGCAGGAAGTCAACTCCCAAACCCCCTCCCCAACTTCCCTACTCTGTTGAGGGCTGAGGAGAAACAAGCCAAAGAAATCCTCTCTTCTCACTCCAATTAAATAATGAAAATAAAGAGGCAGAGGGCAGCCGGGCATAAATACCCTCTGCCCCACCCTCTGTTCTCCCAGTGATGGTGCAGGTGCCGAGGCTACATTATGTCCTCCATCCTGGACTCCATCAAAAGGGAGTTCCTTCAGCACGGTTGTGACCGTGCTGGGAACCCTATTCTCTCCTGAGCTTGTATCTGGACTTCAGATCCCTGTGCCATACTGACTTTGTGTTTGGCCCTTGCAATAGCCTTCAGATTGATTTTAGTACTAACACTTGCTAATTTGTAGCTGCTCTTCTATTATGCTGCCCAAAGCAAGACAAGCCTATATATGTTGGAGACAAAATTCTGCGTTGGATAGCTTTCTCTACTGTTGAAGGCTCCCCATCCACAGTGTAAGAGCCTGAAAAATCAGTCTTGTAAAAAAACATGTGGCAAGTCTGATTTGGTGATTTATCCTGAGACTAATGTAAATGTGTAGATATGATTAATGAGTCCTGTGAAAGGTAGCAGGTGTGTTCCTATTTCATTTGCAAGTTTGGGGTTTTCTAAGATTGTGACATATCTTGGGATGTATTCAGAAGAAGAAATATAGAAATGATATACCCTAGAAAGGGAGGTGTGTTCCTAGCCATCATAGGATATTGAATTTGCATCGGTATGCTGTCATTCCTTGGTCCAAAGGGAGAAAGGAAGCTATGCTAGATAGGCATGGGGGGCGGGGAATGGAAGTGTTCACATCAGAGCTGTGGATTCCAACAGCTTCCTAAACATCTGATGCTATCAAGAGTGCCACTTGTTATTGCTAGACAATTACGTCTGGAAGAGAAAGGCTTTGGGAGAGCATTTTCAAAACATTGTTCAAGTGTGCAGAGGACCATTTTCATGCCAATCCAAAAAAAGAAATAGAGTTGCCCCTCCACATTCACGACATTCATACTCGTGGTTTTGATTATTCGCGGAAAGCCACCTACCCCCCCCCCCACTCTGTCCCTTCCCAAGGCAGCGAAGGTGTTCTCAGGAATCCCTCGGCTGCCTTGGGAAAGGGGGGGGGGTTGGAAAGCCTCCCATATTCCAACCCAGTCCCAACCCAAGGCAGTGAGGGACCCCCTACGCCACTTTGGGAAGGGTGGGGGGGTGAGGGAGAGTGGCAGCGGGGGCTTCAGAAGCCCCTCAGAAGCCCCCATCGCCACTTTGGAAAGGGCGGGGGGGTGAGGGAGACTGGAGGCGGCAGTTTCTGAAGCCCCTGTAGCCACTCTAGGAAGGGTGGGGGGTGAGGGAGAGTCACGGCAGGGGCTTCAGAAGCCCCCGTAGCCACTCTGGAAAGGGCGGGGGTGAGGGAGAGTGGCAGAGGGGGCTTCAGAAGCCCCCATCGCCACTCTGAGAAGGGCGGGGGGTGAGGGAGAGTGGTGGCAGTGGCTTCAGAAGCCACCGTAGCCACTCTGGGAAGGGCGGGGGGTTAAGGAGAGTGGTGGCAGGGGCTTCATAAGCCCCCATCACCAGTCTGGGAAGGATGGGGGGGTGAAGGATAGTGGTGGCGGGGGCTTCAGAAGCACCTGTAGCCAGTCTGGGAAGGGCGGGGGGCTTCAGAAGCCCCCATCGCCACTCTGGAAAGGGCGGGGGGGTGAGCGAGAGTGGCGGCGGGGGCTTCAGAAGCACCCGTAGCCACTCTGGGAAGGGCGGGGGTGCAGGAGAATGGCGGCGGAGGCTACGTAAGGCCCCATTGCCACTCTTGGAAGGGCGGGGGGGTGAGGGAGAGTGGCGGTGGGGGCTTCTGAAGCCCCCATTGTCACTCTGGGAAGAGCGGGGGGGCAGGAGAGTGGCAGCGGGGGCTTCGTAAGCCCCCATTGCCACTCTGGGAAGGGCGGGGGTGGTGAAGGAGAGTGGCGGCGGGGGCTTCGTAAGTCCCCATCACCACTCTGGGAAGGCTGGGGGGGTGAGGGAGAGTGGCGGTGGGGTCTTCTGAAGCCCCCGTAGCCACTCTGGGAAGAGCAGGGGGTTGAAAGAGATTGGCGGCGGGGGGCTTCGTAAGCCCCCATCACCACTCTGGGAAGGGCGGGGGGGTGAGGGAGAGTGGTGGCAGTGGCTTCAGAAGCCCCCATCACCACTCTGGGAAGGGCGGGGGGTGGCGGCAGGGGCTTCTGAAGCCCCCGTAGCCACCCTGGGAAGGATGGTGGGGGTGATGGAGAGTGGCGGCGGGGGCTTCAGAAGCCCCCGTAGCCACTCTGGGAAGGATGGTGGGGGTGAGGGAGAGTGGCGGTGGGGGCTTCAGAAGCCCCTATTGCCACTCTGGGAAGGGCAGGGGGTGAGGGAGAGTGGCGGCAGGGGCTTCTGAAGCCCCCGTAGCCTCTCTGGGAAGGGCAGGGGGTGAAGGAGTGTCATGGTGGGGGCTTCAGAAGCCCCCATCGCCACTCTGCGAAGGGCGGGAGGGAGAGGGAGAGTGGTGGCGGGGGCTTCTGAAGACCCCGCAGCCACTCTTAGAAGGGTGGGGAGGTGAGAAAGGCTGGGGAGAGGCAGCGCAGCCTCCTCCCCACCCACATGCTGCCTTCCCTGGCCTTTCTCAGTGGGGTCCCGGGCTTTGGATCCCCGGAGCCTGCTGTTAAAGGCCGGGGAGAGGCAGCGCAGCCTTCTCCCCACCCACACACTGCCTTCCCCGGCCTTTCTCAGTGGAGTCTGGGGCTTTGGAGCCCCAGAGCCCGCTGAGAAAGGCGAGGGAGAGGCAGTGCAGCCTCCTCCCAGACCGCTGCTTCCCTGGCCTTCCGAAGTGGGTGCTGGGGCTCCACAGCCCTAGTGCCTGCTTCGGAAGGCCGGAGAGAGGCAGCTCAGCCTCCTCCCTGCCTACATGCTGCCTTCCCCGGCCTTTCTCAGCAGGGTCCGGAGCTTTGGAGCCCCGGAGCCTGCTGAGATAGGCTGGGGAGAGGCAGCGCAGCCTCCTCCCCACCCACATGCTTCCTTCCTTGGCCTTTCTCAGTGGGGTCCGGGGCTTTGGGGCCCCAGACCCCGCTGAGAAAGGCCGGGGAGAGGCAGTGCAGCCTCCTCCCCGCCCGCTGGTGTCTCTGGCCTTCTGAAACGGGCGCTGGGGCTCCAAAGCCCCGGTGCCCACTTCGGAAGGCCCAAGAGAGGCAGAGCAGCCTCCTCCCCACCCACACGCTGCCTTCCCCAGTGGGCTCCGGGGTTCTAAGGCCTGGAGTCCCCTCAGAAAGGCCGTGGAGAGGCCAGCCAGGCTGGCCAGACACCCTCCCGCTGCCTCTCTTCCTCTGAGGGGGGGGGCGCGGGAGCAGCATCTGTTATTCGCATTTTTTCCACATTCACTGGGGTCTCAAGAACCTAACCCCCGCGAATGTGGAGGGACAACTGTACATTCCCAAGCACAAGAGAAAAATGTGGAATTTCTGTTTCCCCCATACATTTAATCTAGATCTATACTTTACTGCTAAGGAATTTTCAAGTATCAAAAATGTGTTTTGTCCTTTATCTGAAGATCAAATTAGGTGATACAATAAGTAATACAATAAGTGGTGGTCCCTTGAGTGGTGAAAAACATCTGGTTGTCCTAGCCCATCTTTATCATGCATTCAGTCATGGTTTGTTTTACAATTGGTCATTGAAAGGCAAATATGAGCTTAATTTGCTAGTCTGATTGCTGTAAGGAATTTCTGTTGTTAGATGGAAATACATGTTACCATCATCATATAGTTTAACCCTCAGGAGTAAATCCAGTTGCATTCATGAGCCTTACTAATAGTAAGTATGCATAAGAGTACAGCCTAAGATAAGTAAAAGTTATTCTCATCCTGTTGATGAATGCATGCAGAGAGGAAAGGAGAATTTATAGTAGAAATAATACTGTATTTGAACTAGGGACTTATTGGTTCATAGCTCAGGGCCCTTTGACATAACACAACTGCAGTTCCATGATTCTGCTTTAACTGCTATTGCTTAATCCGGGTATTTGGTGATGCACTTTCTGTCTGAAAATTCTAAATACTCCTCTTTAAACTACAAATGCTAGGATTTCATAAGACAGTGCAATGGTAGTTGAAATGGAATCATACTGCTATAATTCTTTAGTGTGAGGACTTTATCAGATGTGGGAGAATGTGGCACAATACTACATCCCAAACTGCGTCAGAAGAATGCTAAAAGAACAGAAAGCGCAACATTATCAGACACCCACATCCTCAGCTATTCTGGGGGCATAGTGTGGGTGTGAATTAAGTGTCCGCTTTTTATCGATGGGCTAAGCCATCAACAAAAAGGGGCACGTTATTCATGCCCACACTATGCCCCTGGAATGGCTGAAGGATGATGTTATCTGGTAGTATCACCCATTTTTGTTCTCATAGCATTCTTCTGATGTGTTTTTTGCCACATCTGATAAAGTCCTAAAAGGGCCATTGGTCTCTTAACCATTGTACTACATTTTCTCCTAAGAGTAAGCAACTATGACAAATCTTCTTTTTTTGCTTTTATCATTTTACCTGCGCATCTTTTACCTTTTGGCATTCTACCTACATCTTGCAGGCAAAAACCCACCAAAGACAGCCCGTTCTTGTGAAAGCTCAAATCTTTGCAGCAAAGCTGCATTACTCTAGAGGTTGTTGTTATTGATTGATTCAAGGAAATGAAAAGAATCGTGAGTCATTCAGTGAGTAGCAAGTTGTAGGGTTGTCTGGGAAGCTGCTGAAAGCTGAGGTGGAAATGTGTGTATTTGCTATATCTTTATGTGTGCCAACATAATGTTCAGTATATCAACAACGGGTTTTTTTTCTCTTCAAAATCCTGCCAGTGTTTGCCAATCAGCCAGTAATATGCATATGCTATGACAATGAATTGGGAGAAAATATAAGACCTATTAGAGTTTCCAGTTCAGGATTGTCCTGGGCCCTGAGACTTAGTGATGACTCCTGTTGATGTCATTAAATGTTATGCATTAAGTACCAACAACATCATCCAAACACACACTTAGGACTTTTTTGGATAATGTAAAAATAACACTAGCAGCGTCGCCAGGTTGCGACGCTGCAGCGCAAGAGGGTGTCAGTTTCGTACGACGCTCCTTCCAAGCGGTACTGATATTTTTGCTTTTACAGCGTGATATTTTTGCTTTTACAGTCATATTTTACTCACGATCGTTGATCGCGAGTAAAATATGACGGTAGAAAGCAAAAATATCATGGTCAAAGGTCCCAGCGGTACTGCAATAGTACCACTGGGAAGGAGTGTCGTACGAAACTGACGCCCTCTAGCGCTGCAGCATCGCAACCTGGCGACGCTGCTAGCATTATTTTTACATTGTCCGAAAAAGTCCTTAAACTTAGAACATATTTTTCTTTTTGGAAACCAAGACAGAAATCTTAGATAAAGGTACCATTCCGAGATCAAGGTGAGATAAGGTATTATCTGCACACACATACGTAGGAAGATAGGATTTGTTGCTGTATGCCTTCAAGCTGTTTCCAGCTTATAGTGACCCAGGACTTTATCAGATGTGGCAAATATGGCATCATAGTGATGCCTAATGACCGCAAAAGGGCACCTATACTGCACAATGTCATGCCTTGCTATTTTTAAGTAGTGAATAAGATGTTCCTTTTCATTGACAGCCTAACCCGTCAATAGATCTGCTGTAGTGTTTTGTTGGAGGTTTTTCTGGTGTTTGAAACTGCACACCATTGAGCTCTTGTGATTACAGCATTCATTGTCAGAACACTTATGGGTGAGATCATGAAAACCAGGTAGGGGACATTCTTTTTATGAACCTCCCCAGCTCACTTTTAAGTTAAAAGTGTGTTTCTGTGCTTGTGTCTACATTTTGTGTCTTGGTTTTGATGTATTTTGAAAAAAATTACTGCACTTGTGTCCTCTCACAAGAATCGGTGAGATCTGGCACCAGGAAGTAAATGGAACTCCGTTCATGCTCCATCAATTCTGAGGAAGCCTTTGAATGTTGCTTTAAGGTAAGGTCTGGTATAAAGGGTTCTTTTGCCTGCAGAAAAATGGTTTAAAATATGCAAAAGAACATTTGAGGAGACTTGTCTGAGAGTTGATCCACCAAAACTAGAGAATTTTCACCCTCATCTCCTGCCTGGAGATGACCCACAAAAACTGGAGACTTTGGGCCAGGTATCTGTTGGCACTTAAAAAAAGCCTAACAACAATAAATATGTCTTCATGAGTTTTGAAGACGGAAATACAAAACCCAGTTCAAGAGCCAAGAGTAAGCACAACAGAGCAAAACCCAGTTCAAGAGCCAAGAGTAAGCACAACAGAGCAACTCTCCTAGTGTATAGTTATATAATGAACATTATAAATTGAACATATAATCAGATTTGAACAGCAATTCTATGTTACTGGGCAGAGGTAAGGATCCATGGGAAAAGATTTTACTGGAGAAAAAAGAAGCGCAAGGCCCTGAGGTTTTTATTATTATTATTTTAGTTCAATACCCAGCATGAAATCTATTTCCAGCCTAAAAGAAGAATAACAACATTTGTCAGTTATGCTCTCTTACCTATTTTAATATCTATAGTTACACATTAATGAAATGTTGTGTTTCTGTTGTCTTTATCATAATCTTACCTACCCTTTACGGCTCACTGAAGTTTCAGAGAGCATCCCTCTGAATCTCTCCCCCCTGCCACACACACACTATCTACTCTTAAATATATTACCAGTCAATTTTTTTTCTGGCTTCAATGAGTCAGAGATCTCAAAGGCAAAGCTTTATTTAGAATGTAGTAGTCATGGTGAAGCTAGCATCCTTAACTTGATAAGCAATTGGAAAGGATCCCTGTGTTTCAGGATGCTACTGGGGAAAAATACAATCCACTTATGGATGAAATACAAGCCATGTCACTTATGGAGTCTGTATACCTTTACTCCATAGAGTACTACTTCAGAGTTCTTTCACTAGAAAGGAATCAGTCCCCACAGTGGCTGGCATCACACTAGTGACACACACATACATAAGTCACACTATGCTGCAACAGAGAGATTCTGCTGACTGCAGCAGAAGCAGAGTTCTGTATACAGCAATGTTGTGCATAGAATTTGTGCATTGCAGTTGCAAATTGCACACTGTGCCTGCATCTTATGAATTGTGATTGTGCATTTGCACAATGGCACCCAATCATCAATGTGTTGCACAACATTGCTATTCTGCAATAGGGTTGCAAAGTGCTGGGATTGTGTATTTCTGCATGTCGATGTTTATGCTATGCTGAGGGGATCGTGGATTGTAGCAAATGCCATACAATGTACAATTTTACGAAAGCTTGCAAACATTTATTAGAGAGCAAGTCTAATCAAGCACAATGCAGCCACAGTGGGAGGATGCTGCTGTATTAACAGTAGGACCCCCTTATCCACTGGGGATAAGTTCAGGGGGGCGTGGATACCCCAAACCATGGATAATAGTGAACACCATTGAAAATAGTAGGATGGTTTAAAATAGAGTTGCCTTGGAGAACATAGAAAATGGCTAGAGAAGACATATTTTCTAGGAAGACTATGGTAGGTGTGCTGTTTTGTGTCCCATGGATAATTGAATCAGTGGATAATGAATCAATGGATATTCTTTTGGTATATTTTCCACAGGTAACTGGCTAGCCACTGCATGGACAGAATTATGCCCTAGATAGGCCATTGGTATTCAATATACAGCATGAGTTTTCTTATGTTTTTCCAAATAGGGATGAGTGAGGAATTTTATTGAATTCACATGCCAATGTGATTCACAGCAAATTCATGCTTTGTGTAAATTAGCACAGATTAGGATATAACTATTTTTTGTCAGAAATTCATACAGTTTTTAAGTTTGTGGTGCATCTTTCAAAAGACAAAAAAAAGTCTTGCAAAATATATGCACATTTCAACATAAACATGTAGGGAAACAAATGTATTTGGAAAAAAATACATTCAAAATGTTTGTTGCTTTCCCCCCTCCCCTGCTATCAGGTCAGTTTTGACTTATGGCAACCCTATGAATGAAAGATTTCCCAAAGATTCTGTCCTTGGTAGCCTTGCTCACTTCTTACAAATTCAGGACCGTGGCTTCCTTGATTGAGTCAATGTATCTGCAATGTGGTTTTCCTCTTTTCCTACTGATTTCAACTTTCACAGCTTTATTTTCCAAGGAGTCATGTAATGTTTTCTGATGATGTTCCTCAAGTACGATAGTCTCAGGCTGAATCCATGCTACACAAATAATCCCATTTGAAACTGGATTATTTGCCATGTTTCCTTCCTATGGAATCCTGGGATCTGTAGTTTTACAAGGATTTAAGCCTTCTCTGCCAAAGAGTGCTGGTGCTTCACCAAACTAAAAATCCCATGATTCCATAGGAAGGAGCCATCGCAAATAATCCAGTTTAAAACTAAATTACTTGTGTAGTGTGGATTTGGCCTCAGTTTAGTCATTTTGGCTGCCATGAGAGTTCTATTTGTCTTTCTGAAATCCATAAAATTCTTGTTCAGCACCATGTTTCAAATGAGTTGATCCCACCCCCACCCTTCATTAATTTTTTGTTTTCATTGTCCAGCTTCTCATTTCCACATAGACATTGTAAACACTTTGGCATGGGATGTTACTGACTTTGGTGTTAGTGATATCAAATCACTGAATCATTTGAGGATCTTAGGAGGTTCTTATAGCTGTCCATGCAAGTTTTAGTCTTCCTCTGACATCTTGACGACAGTCTCCATTTTGACTGATGACTGATCCAAAGCATAGAAAATCTTTCACTTTTAGGATATTATCAGACGAGCCTCTAAGAATGTTCTCGTCCCACTATATTTTAAAGTGTAAGTGTCATGGCACAATAACCCCTTTTTAATCACACATTGCTGTAACAATGAGAAAGAGCAGCCCCAGCATTATCAGAGCATGATCACCAGCACTGTTTACTTCCATGTTTGCTGGAGAATGTGATCTCGCCGATTCTCATTAAAAGACGCAAGCATGCTTAAAAGTCTAAAAACAGCTAAATTAAAAAAAAATGAAATGAACACTCAAGCACTGAAACACACTTTAAAACTTGCCTGCAAAATTGGTAGGTTCATAAAAAGGGTGTCCCGTAACTAGTTTCACATTCTCACCAGGAAGTGTTCTGGCAGGGACCGCCCATTGACACTGTATTCACGCTGGCAGAATGGTTTGTGGTTTCAGATGCTTGCAATTTTGTGACAAAAATGCCACGGCCAATGAATTGATGGCTTTGGACCACCAATAAATAAGTATGCCTTATTAAGAACTGTATAACACCACAGCACAACGTCGTGCGATATGGGCACCCTTTCATGTTCTTTTGGCATCTTTATCACACCATATTTGCCATGTCTGATAATATCCTTAGTGTCTTCTTCATCGCCATTAGAGTGATGTAAATGCTTCCTCAGTAGAAAAATATGAAAAAAAACATCACATGCATTTTGTTTCATTCATTCATTTAAATGTTTATAATCTGTTCTTTATCTGAAGATCTGAGGGTGATGTACAATAGAAACAATCTAACAAATTTAAAAGAGTACATTTTTTTAAAAAAAATATAAGGCTAAAAACATATTAAAACATTAAAAGACAGATCGGAAGCGCTTAAATAGTTTTAAATAGTTCAAAATAAATTCATACCAGGTGCATAGGATGGTTTTGTAAAATCCATTAAGTCCAAAAAATCTTCCATAAACAACTGTGCTTTTACCGGGTGCCTAAACAGCAGTAGTGTTGGTGACAATCAAGCCTCCAATGGAAAGGTGTTTCACAACAGGGGTGCCATGGCAGAGAAGGTGTTCTCCCATATCCTTGCATTGTTTCTGCTGCTGCTGCTGCTGCTGATGATTATATTGTTTTGACTGCTGGGACCAAAGAGGAGGTAGCCTCTTTGTGTAAAGTTACACAACATAGACTACAATATGGAATCATGGCCTTTGTTGTAGAGTAATTCTTGCCATTATTGTCACAACTACCAATAGTCCACCTGGCTGAGTAAACAGCATCTTTCTTGCTAGAAACTCACAAAAACCACAGCAAAAGACATCTGGAAACAAGCTTAATGCAGGTGGACAGCTGGTAATATTTTTGTACTTATCTGGAGGCTGAGTTACAGTCAAAAATGAAGTGCAGCAGCTAACTAATGTAATGACATTGGACAACTAGCCAATGTTCTTTTCCTTGTCATGTTTTGGCTCATTCTATAATATGAAGGAATCGTTTTCTTCTGATGCATCTTCTCTCTTACACAATTCAACATGTACAGGTAGTCAATATTGCACTGATTTTTTCTGAGAATGCCAAAAGCATATTCTTTGAGACACTTTTTTTTTTAAAAAAAAATCCAAAACATTTTGTAAATTATTATATTTTTGGCTATTCGGATGATTGTCCTTTAAGTACTGTTTAATATTTTATATGCTGTTTTTGATTGATATTAGGTTTTATGTACAGGTCACCCCCTGTATCTATGAAACTAATATCTGTGGTTTCAGTTATCCACAGCTGAAAAAAAGGGGGATACACACCGTAGAGTGGTGCTGGAAAATGCCTAGAGTGGCATCCTCTCTAGAAATCATTAGGTCTTCCAATGCAACTCTGTGGCATGTTTGTACCAGAAGTCCTTTATTTTGATAGGGTTTGCTATTATCCACACTTTCACTTATAAATGGTACGTACAGGAGCATGTCCCCCATGAATATGGGGAAGAGGGACCCATATACTGCTATGAAAATAATCATTTTAATAGATGAATGGGGGAACCCTTTGAATTGGGGGAGGGCATAAAAACAGCTTGCACAAAATGAGTTGCATGTGAGGTTTATTTAGTAAAAGATGGAAGAAAAGCCTGCTGGCCAGGTGGGAAAAGGGATGGGATGGGAAGGGATGACTGGAAAGAGAGAAGAAAGAAAGTCAAACACATTTTTAAAACCTTGGAAGGAACCATCGCATTGTCTGGATAGGGAGCCCTGATGGGCGCAAAGGTTAAATGCTGGTACTGGAGCCACAATGTTGTGAGTTCAATCCTACAGGGCACCAAGGTTGATTCAGCCTTCCATCCTTCCAAGGTCAGTAAAATGAGTACCCAGCTTATTGCTAACACATTGTAAATCACTTAGGGAGTGCTTTGCACTGATAAGTGGTATAAAAATTTAAGTGCAATTGCTATTGGATAGCTCTGTTTCTGGTATACACCAAGAAGCTATTTTTTCAGTGTCTCTATGGCTGAGACAGGTTCCCATGGACATCACTGGATGCGTAATAAAATCAAACACGGCATTAGTGAATGTGGGGGTCAGTACAAGTGTGCCTGCAGAAACACAGGGGCATGGATGGGAATGAGGGTGTGTACATGAAAGACAGAGAGAGAGAGGACTTTATCAGAAACATCAAAAATGCATCATAAGGACAGGACAACAGCCCATATGGCTAAAATTATCAGACAATGTCATTACCCACCTGTTACTGGTGCATGGTGTGGGCATGAATAAGGCATCACTTTTTATTGATTGCTTTTCCCATCAATAAAAAGTGACACCTTATTCACACCCACACCACACAGCAGGAATGGGTGAGGATGCAGGTGTCTGATAATTTAGCCCATTGGGCTATTATCCCATCCTTATGACATGATTTTGGATGTGGGTTTTGTTTTTGTTTTTTTGCCATGTTTCCCATGTCTGATAAGGTCTAAAACATCCACTTGACATTGCCTTTCTCATGGAACACCCAGACAATTCCCAGCAGAAACAAAAATATTTTATTCCTCTCTAGAGACTGTATTGTTGTTGTTGTTGTTTTTAAATCCAGGATACATTGCAGTCACCTTCCTCTTTTATAGACTGACTCAGAGAAATAATGAGACCACACACAGAAAATGGGGTGAAATAAAAGGGTCTTGATTTAACCCTACCTATTTACTACCCTCTGGCTCCCTGCCCAAATGGCTGTACCGGATGGTAGGGAACTGGGTTTTGGTCATGTGATTCTCTAGTTTTGATTAAAGGACATTTATCTGGCACAAGGAGCACAGGGCCTTTATACCAAAACAGTAAGGTTTTGAGAACACTGTCCATTTTAAAAAGAAGGCATGCCCATTCAGGTCTCCAGAGTCAATAATGAGCAAAGGCACAGAAGAGATCTATGATTGGTATATTGTCTATAGCTGAATGCCTATTGAATGCCTATTGGTCAAACAGCCTATCGAGTTTCCTTCGGTTACGCTCCTCTCCCTGCTTGTTGGAGAGTTCTTTTCCAGGAAGATTCTATTGCAAGAAATCTCTTCCCTCCCACACACACACACACACAATAGTTTGGACAGAAAATTTCTCAACAGCCTCCTAAACACTGCTGCCTAGTCAACACAGAATACTAACAAATGTGGAGATAGAGGTGGGAAATTGAAAGAATATGGCTGGAGCTAGTCTCCATAAATGTTCATAAACTTTCAAAGGAGTCCCATCAATAGATCTGGAAGTGTGATATGTGCTTTCAATCTCTGCTGTATACTGCTAGGAAGCCCCTAGAACTCAGTTTTTTCTAGCACATAAACAGGTTAGTATGTGGGGTTTGCTGAAGAGGCTGAAGAGGGAGGTAGTCCTTAGGAGGACACACACATTAGGAAAAGAATTGTCTCCTTTTAGATCAAACTCTTTCCTCAGTCCTCTAGATTCTGCCCTGATTACCTGAACAGACAGTCTCTGCATTGCAACATTTTGGTAGCTACTATAGTTGTCACTTCATATTCATTGGGGTTTGGTTCCAGGACCCCCCATGGATACCAAAATCTGTGACTACTCAAGACCCATTATATGCGATGTCATAGCAAAATGGTGTCCTTTATATAAGATGGCAAAATCAAGGTTTGCTTTTTGGATCATTATTTTTTAAGGATATTTTCAAACTGTGAATACTTAAATCCGTAGATACCAAATTCGTGGATACAGAGGGACAACTGTACTTAAAAGAAGAATATTGATGGCCAATCTAAAGAAGTGTAATTAGATGTAGCTTGACTAGCTAGTAGGATGGATTTTAATCTCAGGAAGGGAAGAAGAGATATCAATTTAAACTTATAATTGTGAAGATGCTTGCTTCAGGTTCAACACATTTCACAATACCTGGATCTCCTCCCTCCCTTTCTCTCTCTCTTTTTTTTAATTGCTAAGGCCCCTTTTACAGTTACTGTCAACATTCTCTGTTGAACTGAATAATTTACCCTTTTAAACTGACAGGAGCTGTCATTATAAAAATTGCAGGGCCACGTTTGACAGGATTCACACAATAGAGGAAACTTAAAACTTTTAACAGGCTTCGCGACAGCCTCGACTTTTCTACGTGTCTTGTCAGTCTGTGCATGATCTCATCTCTGCCTTGTGAAAAGTTGGCAGATTAGAAGATTATATCTGACAGATCTGAAGTGGCGTTGATGATATCCTTCGACAATAATATCGCTAGGAGAGGGGGGAAGCCACAGGAGGAAAAATGATAGTATAATGAAAAATCATCTATAGAAATTTAGTAAGCAGTTTACAAATTGAGCAGTGCTTGGTCCTTGCAGATAACTGTTTATAATTCATTGCAGCCTCACAAGGTGCAAATTTGAGGTGGTTAATATATCAGAAGTATTATTCATTCTTTGAAAACAAGACCAGTTCTTGGTGTCTAAAGCTTGCTTTAAATTGTGAACATTTGTCAACTAGATACCTTTAATGCTTGATCCTTTGGATATGGAGATTAAAAGAGTCAAATGTTACAAGGAGTTGTAGTAGCACACTCAGCTATATCAAGAAGTCGGAGATAAATAGTGGGGTAACCTAAGCTATCATCACTATTTCGTGTCTATGTGTATGGAGAGGTGCAATGTTACTGTCATTACACATCAAACTCCATTAATTTTGTAATTTTTTTTAAAAAAAATTACATTCCAAAGGGATCTCAGTTACATACAGTAACATTCCATTTTAACAAAAGCAGGGAAATAAAAAAACGTAAAAGGAGGGAAAATAACCACATTGCACATTGAGATGGTCCCCCCTCCCGTCGCCCTACCTCCCAGTCCCAATAAAGACAATAGACCAAGTATGCAGAAAAAGGTGTATTGATACAGGTAAGTAAAGATATACATATAAGAAGGCATATAATTAGGATATTATGGAATTAGGATATTATGGCAAAAATTGGCCACAACTCGTCTCGGTGATAGTTGCCAGGTTGGTGCCTGAGCATGGGAAGGAACCAGGCATCAACCAACCCGCCTGCTGGTTGATGACGTATCGGTTAGCCCGACTGCTAACCGATCACGTGACTAATCACATGACAAGGACATATGATCCAAACCCGGAATGGGGTGATCCTGCCTCTCCCCCCCCCCTTTGTCCCCGTGGCCATGGACTTGAATTTGACCTGTGGAAGACCTTGGCCCAGTCTGGAGAACATATACCCCAAGTTTGGATCCCGAACCCCCCCATGCTCACCGCCAAACCTTGGAAAGTTGTGACAAGGAATAACATGAAATGCACATTAAGCAGCTTCCCATTCCTAGCTAGTACAAAGGAAGAACTAACTAAAGGGTGGGTCTTTGGCTCTCGGGAGCCAACTGTTCAGGTCCGGTGTGGGGCCAGGAATATATCCCTGGCTGCCGGACCTTAAAGAAGACTGCAAGCAGCAGTCTCCACCTTGTTGGCCAATCAGAGGCTCAGCAAGCCCTGAGCCTCTGGTTGGCCAAGCCAGCTCCTAACTGGCCAATAGGGGAAGAGTTGCCTCTTCCCCTTTGGACAGTTTCCGCTCCTCTCTCTGGCCAGTGTGAGCCAGCCGGAGAGAGGATGACTGGGAAGATGGCGGTGCCCATGGCGCTGCCACAAGGAGGGTGACTCTGGGGGCTCCCCCAGCTGCAATTCATGGCCGTCGAGGGTGAGTCCAGCAGCCACTTTATCATAAGCTTCTATAAAAGCTGACCAAATATCCAAATATATGTCCATTTGTCATCACTCCTTCACATGTTGCAAACTTTGTTAGTTCTTCAATCCATTGGATTACAGGTGGAGAAAAAAAAAATTCCAATAATGAAGTATCAATCTTTTATCTGTCAAAAGGGTGTGAAAAATCCACTTCTGTTGCCCATTTGCCAGTCTCCAAGAAATCAGGTAAATAATTCAAAAGCACATGCATGTCTCTGAATATCAAGGAACTTTCCAAAACCAAATTTAGTCATCTCATTACTCCCTCCCAAAATTTAGCTGCTATGTGACAATCCAAAACATATGCATTAAGGAAGCAATATCAGTATTATATCTCCAGCAATTTGCTGATTTAGAAAGTCCTTTCTTGAATAGATGTTATATCGGCCAATATACCTGAATGAACAAGTTCTGCTGTGTAAGATATAGTCTGAGATCAATAGCCATACTAGCTATAGATGTTAAAACTGGTGGCCATTGATTAGTTAGAACTGAATATTCCAATTCTATTTTTCATTTTTGCTGTAAACCTCACATGTCATATTTATTTGTAGATTATATATATATATATATATATATATATATATATAGTTGGTTTGGATACTTAGTTAGCCTGCATTAATTACTCTAATATTAAGGGGACTTATAGAATCATAGAATCATAGAATCATAGAATCATAGAATAAGCTGCAGGGCCAAATTGGGATCATAACACATATTTCAGTTGTTGATATTGCCATTTAACTGGTAGAAGTAGTTTAAACACTTATAAAATTGAAAAGGCCAAAAACTTACAATCAACACCAAGTTTCTGTTTTAAGGTAACAATCCCATTGTCAGCCCATAGCTTCCATAAAATTAGTTCCTTAGAAATTTTCAAATCTGGATTATTCCATCAAGTCAATTTGTCATGAATATATGGGTCAAATTGCAATTGAGGAGATAATATTTGCCACATAGATTTAACTGCTGAAATTGTTGGCAAAAACACTGCTCTTCTTTTTAAAAAAATGAGAACTAAGTACTATCCATTTGAACAGACTAGCCAAAAATGAAGACACCAAGGCTGATCATGTTGGATTGCTTATTTTAGGTGGATATGTCCCAAAATTAATACAAAATAACAGATATGTCTGATTATATGTAAGAAGATCTGGAAGGTGGAACCCTCCAATTTTGATAGGAATTTGCATCCTTTTCATTGACATTCTAGGAGGAGATGAGCCCCCCCCCTCTTCTAAACAGTGCATTTAGTTTTGGAAAAAATGATTGCAAGTTATAAGTAGAGTAATTCCATGAATAACATAAACAATTCTAGGTATTTTAATTGTGTTTACCTTACACAATAGCCTCATCTTTAAGCCCACCCATCTCTCTAAATCTTGCACAATATCTTTTATCATCTTGTTTTAAGATTAATAATCTGAGTGAAGACTCTGTACCTAAATAAGTAATAGAACCAACAAATTCAAATCACAGGAAAATAGATTCCACCTAAACATTTGGAAGAACATCTTGACAGTAAGAGTTATTAAACAGTGGAGTAGACTGCCTTGAAGAGTGGAGTCTCTTTCTTTGGAGATCTTCTTTGGAGGTTTAAACAGAGGTTGGCCATCGATTTCTCAGGAATGCTGTAGTTGTGTATACCTGCATGGCATGGGGTTGGACTAGATAGTCCTTCTGGTGCCTTCTACTCTGTTTGAATGTGAAGACAGGATTAAATTATGAAATACAACTTCAGTTGGTCTGAATGTGAGAGAAAACAAAACTGAAAGATTTCATCTGTTCCTGGTTTTACCAACAAGGATCACACACTAGTATTGGTGAAATTGTGTACTTGTATTCCCAGACTCAGTTACCAACAGTTTCAGAGTGATCAGAAAACTTTATTGCCACAGAAATCCAAGAAGCATACCATACAAGGTTGTTGCTGAGAATTGAAACTTAAGGGCTATTAAAAGCATATTACAACTTATAAAATCTGGCAGTCTCTAATACCATTGGCTAACCATCATCCCCTGACATGACATTCCCTTACTCTGGCCAGCATCCTTTTCCCAGGTCAATTTTGCAGCTACATTCTTGACACCTAACCAGCTGGAGCCATTACCACTCCATAGTTGGCAAAGAACACTCATTAGCAAGTACCAAAAAGCAAAACACAATGAGTATCAAGGTTACTGAAAAATAACAGAAAATGGCAGGATTAGGCATCATCAGGACCAACATAACAGGTGATGACACAGTGTGAAATTAGGAGATTTGTGGACTAAATGGGAATGGAATCCATTTTAGTAGAACCATGCTAAACCATACTGGTCACATGAATGGCCCCATCCAATCAGTGAGAACTCTTTTGCAGACCATTTACAAAGATCACTGGAAAATTAAAAAAAAACAAAAACAAAAAACAGAAGGTCTGGGATGATGATGATGATGATGGTGATGATGATGATTCTAATGATTTCTCAAAATTCTGCTCACTGCCCAACAAATTCTGTTCAGTTCTATACATTGGTTAACATCAAGAAACAGCAGAACGTATGCAAGACCTTCTTGGTCTCCACATAAACGGGCTTCAGATATATAAAGCTGTTTAAAAGCCTCCATTCTCCTTTGTGTTTACTCTTGTTATATTCAGAAGCCACACAGTGATTAAAGGATAACTGGTAAGACTTCTATCTGACAGGTCCCAAATTGTACAGCCTTAGGTGTCAATTTTGAAAGTAGAGTTCTTCAGTGGTGAGAAACCCATTAAAAGCAGACAGATTCAAGCACCATGATGTTAGTAAGCACAGCAGGCAACCACTCATCTGGTTGAGGTAACACAGGGTTTTGCTTTTTGCAATTTGGGTCCCACCATCACAAAACTGTATTTAGACTGCTGATTTCAATTTCTCAAGCATTATACTGTACTTTTTAAATTTTTGGGGGGTCGGGGCAGGAGCAAAACTATATGTGGCAGGGCCAGTGCAGGGTAGCTGTAGTCTTCTCCAATGCCTGACTGCACTCTGTACTGCATTGCTTGAAGCACTCTTGCAGTTCTTCTAGCAGAATAAAGTGTGCTGGGTACTAGGGAGAAAGGTGTTTCAAATGAAAGAAAACAGAGGAGTTGTCTAAACGGTGAAAATACTCCTCACAGAATGTGAGGGGAATACCATCTGTCTTAATTGGATTCCGCTTCACTCACACTGCCGTATTTGGAAGGAGGTCCAAAAACACAAAAAAAGTACACTGAAAAAGCCTTTGTAGCTTTCCCCGAAGTTTTACAAAACCAGCAGGGCAGATACACATTCCCGATCATTGGGACAAGCGACCAAATTGATTCGCTTTCCCCATATGAGCGGAAGTTGAAAGCTGATTGGTCAGATGAGTGTGGGGGTAGAGCTTGCTAACAAGGCAAGCGCCCAGAGTCACCATGTTAGATTTTTGCCTTAGAGGATGAGTGCTAAAGCAATAAAATGGGGAGTTTTTTTGTTTACATTTTTGTTAAAGCAAAAGTTCTCTCTTTCACACCTTGGGTAGTTTTTTTTTTTTAAAAAAAAGTGGTAGCGATTTGAGGTAAGTGAAAACGTGAGTAATTCACTCACAGCTGTGATCTTGATTTGCAGTCATTCATAGCAAATGTGGATAACTTCATATGCCTGCTATCTGCCCCCCAAAATAGCAGCTGCTGTGAATTGCCATTACTGCGGAGCAATCCACTCCCCCCCCCCAATTTGGACAGAGTGAACTATATTTGGAACAATTAATACTGCCTTGAAATTATTCTTAAAAACACAACTTAATTTAATACTACTTAAGGAAATTCTGCTCCTAGGGGAAAAATATAAATGCATTTATTTTTAAAATTTCAAATTGAGACATAACAATTTGCAACTGTACAAACACATTTTAATATGCTGTTCACTATTTCTGGCCACAAATATGCTAAAATGTTGAAACTTAATTATATTATCTATAAAATCATATGTGATTTTATTAATCCTCTTATTTTTTATTTTTTTATTTTGGTCAGGCCAACCTTGAGTTCCCTTCCCCCAATTCTCCCCACCTGTTCAGTATCATTTTCTCTTATCCTCTTTCAGAGTCTTCTTCTCCTCCCATATTGCCAGCAGTGTCTGTGTCATCTTTGCTGTCCATCTCCTGTGTTTCTTCTATCTTCCATTTAATAGTTGTGTGTGTCATAAAACCTCCTCTCTGCTGAGTTCAGGTGTCCTATGCAAAGGAAACAGCACTTGTGTTACCATCCCATTCAGCTGATTGAATATACATTAGTTCCTGAAGTAACTAGACACAAACTTCAGGCTTTTCTACATGTGGGGCAAAAATTCTCAATGGAGTTCTGTCCACATGCCTCTGCATTCCACCCAAAGCCATGTGCATTATTATTTTCTTCAGGGACATGAGGTACCTTGTCTTCACTATCCCTGAAGAATTTCATCTCCCACTGCCACCATTGCCACCACCACTGCCACCTTAGCCATAATTTGAAGCTCAGGAGGCAGTTTCCGGCCTAAGGGAGAGGTTTTCTCCCTTTCTCTGGCTTGGCAGCACTGCCTCCCCCTGCTTTCCTGCTCACCTATCACAGGAAGAGGGACGTGAAGAAAGCAATGGAAGCACTTGAAGGAAGCAATGGACAAGTGGAGAGCAGATGGAGGCAGTGCTGTCAAGCCAAGATAAATCTCTCCCTTTGTCTGGGAACTGCCCCCTGAGCTTTAAAATTTGTTGGTGTTGGTGGCAGCAATGGTGGTGGTGGCAGCTGTGGTACCTACAGCAATGGATGAAAATATGGAGAAAACTCTGAATCCCACACAATCCACATCTAGGTAAAATACCCTGGAATGCCCTGAATCTGGACCATGCAACATGTGGCCAGATCACCACAGATTCAGGGAAAAGGTCATGCTACATGTGGCCTGATTGCTGCATGTTTTTGATAGTGTAGACAAGGCCATAGTCAACTTCAGCTATAGATAAAGCTACAGCTGTAGCTCAGCAAGAGGTCACATGTATTCCATGTGCAAGACTGCAGCTTTAGTCTTTGGCATGTTCCCAGTTTGGGAATGAACACAGTCTAAGATCCTGGCGAGCCAGTCATTGACAGAGTCAATAATATTTGGTCCTAGATGGACCAATGGTATAACTCAAATTGAACAAACTTCATCTAGAAGCTAATGTGAACTTGGCTCATTAATAGTTCTTCTCCAGGTCTTGTGCAGAACCAAATCAAGAACTTCATCACCTTTTATGGAAAGATCATCTAACAACTATATTGGCTGTCTAGATAAACCTGAAAATGCCTATAAACCAAGGATTAGCATAGTTTGCACTGTATTACTTTTAGTACAGATGACTTGCCTCAGTTTGTTTAATAAAATAAGGATAAGGCAAACCTAAAGAGAGAAAGTAATGTTCATGAAAAGAGGCAGGGTGCTGCTAAGAGGAGGCTCAGTTCCTTGCAGAGAGGAATGAAATGGATCACTATGTGGTTGTGGCAACTTATAGAGATAAGTGTACAGAACGAAGGTACTGAAGATTAATTTTTTAATTCTGCCTTGGAGCTTGTTCTCACCCCATGTCCTTAGGCAATAAAGAGTTGTGTTTGAATATTAACATATCACAAATTGGATTCAAGTGGCATGATGGATTTTGAGGCTGCTGCTATAGAATCAAAAAGAATTCTTGAGGGATGAACTAGATTTTGAAAAGCAATGAAAGCATTCCACTTCTATACCATACCTCACTAGGCTTTTCAAGATTCTTACCAATTGCAACAGTACCTCTAATCATAGCCACCTTTTAAAAGTTAGAGAAGGGGTCACCTCAGTTTATTTCCCCCAGTTCACAGCAGTACAACCGGGGACTTTATCAGATGCACTAAATACAGCATCATAACAATGCCACATAAATGCAAAAGGGGTGTGCATATCAGACAATGTCACCCTTTCACATTTATGTACTGACCAAATCCTGTACTTTTTAATTGATGACTGAAACCATCAATTGATCCTCGGTGGTGCTTTAGTGCTGGCCCGGCATGTGAAACCTCACACTATTTAACTCATGTGAATGCAGCATGAATGGCCGGTCCGGCGCGAACACTTCCAGGTGCAATTGCAACATCCAGGTAAGTGATGCACTTTTTATGATCCTCCCTGGGTTACTTGTATGTTTTGAAGTGTATGTATATGCTTTGTGCAACTTTTTCTGTGTTTATTTTATTTTGTTTTTTAAATTTCCTACACAATAAAGTCTCGCAGGATTTCAAAGGAGGAAGTGAACGGGGCTTCTTTCACTTCCTCTTCATTGCTGGAGAAGCCTTCTGCTGGGAGAGAAGCTAAGTGTGGTGGTGGTGGTGGTGTGTTCTTTTTCTGGCATAAAAAAAGAGTTACAAGAACTGAATGATGCTTAGAAGTTGTTTAATAATTTCACTTTGTAATATTGTGTAGTATTTCCCAATTCATTCTGCTCTGCCCACACAAATTATTCATCTTCTTCTCCTCATGGGCAGACAATAAGCCTTTTCTGTAATACTGTCTTAATTAATGAAGTTGTAACAGCTTTATATGTTTATGTAACATTATAGTGAGCATTAGCATTTAACAAATCATTATGAATGCACTAGAAATGAATAGATCCCCCCTCCCATTCTGCTTGGGGTATGTGTGTGTTTTGCCTTTGAAGGGGATAGAGACACTAATGTAGCTGCGTGTGAGCTTGTATTTCTTTTTAATTGTGTTCTTTGGCCTCAAGAATTTTCCTCCAGCATAACAAGTTGACACAGCAAACAATACACCCAGAATATCTTGTCCCCCTGACATATAAACTGTTACAAGCTTTTTGATAGCAAAGAACTGGGTTGTTTACACAGAAGGAATCTATAGAATGTTAGTTCAGATGTTTGGCCTGGAAAGCTAACCTAAACACCAGTGGTGGATGGCATGGGTCCTGATCTGGTAAAAGGCGGGGTAGGTCTCAGTCAAGTTCAAGTTTAAGTTCAAGTTCATGGAGACAACCCCCTTTTTGTGGATGCTTGTTAACCCTTTGTTTTCAGGGAAGGAGAGAGTGTCATGTGTGTGGCTTGGCCGACAAGCTCTCTCCTCTATGATGGTCAGAAGTGTCTGACTTCTTTATATGTTTATGTAACATTATAGCAAGCATTAGCATTGGACAAATCATTATGAATGCACTAGAAATGAATGGATCCCCCCTCCCATTCTGCTTGGGGTATGTGTGTGTTTTGCCTTTGAAGGGGATGGAGACACTAATGTAGCTGTGTGAGAGCTTGTATTTCTTTTTAATTGTGTCCTTTGGCCTCAAGAATTTTCCTCCAGCCAACCATTGGTAGCCATCAGCAAGTTGCAGCCTTTTATTGCCAACACTATTTACTAACCTGTATTTAACCAATTTTCCTTATTTGGTACTCAATACAATTTTTTACTCTTAAGCAAGTGTATGTGTCTTCATTGGAGGGGGAGAGTTGGGGGTAGTATGGTATGGGTTCGCAATATCTTGTTCCCCTGACATATAAACTGTTACAGGCTTTTTGATAGCAAAGATCTGGGTTGTTTACACAGAAGGTGTCTATAGAAAATGAGTTCAGATGGTTGGCCTAGAAAGCTAACCTAAACACCAGCTAGCAATGGTGGTTGGAGGGAAAGTTGGATACTTGAAACCATGGATAATAGGAAACCCTATTATTTTCAATGAAACAAATGCTGGGAGTTGACCATAGAATTGCTTTGGAGGACCTAGAATTGTTTAGAGAGAACATATTTTTTGGACATGGATAAGTGAAACTGGGGATATCTAATCCATGGATACGAGGGTTGACCTGTACTTGTCTTTCAGGGTATGGGACAGAAATGCATTCCCCCCCTCAATAAACATGGATCCTTGGTTTGCCTGGTCTTTTAATTTCTCCTGAAATTACTGGGGAAGAAACTTCCCCTTCCCCTTATTTCACCTTCACTTGAACTATAGACTGGAGAATTTCTAAAATTAACATTGGGATTTGCAGAAGTATAAGGCCATTTTTCAGTTCATGCATTTTTTTTCTTACACGGTATTGATACACTCGGTACACATGCTCACTGATGAAATCACAAAGTAGAAAGGAATACTGATGTGATTCTGTTGGGGTCACATTAAGATTTCTGCTTGCTTTGCAGTTCAATCAATGTGCATACACACACAGGCATCAGTAATTTGCAAAAAGAAAGTGATGTATCACTAACACACTGGTCACACTCTGCAAACGAGATCAAACAATTCAGAACTAGGATGGAAAAATCTCTCAGCTTTGATTTATCCTGTGTCCATTAAAAAATATCTTAAATTCTTTAATGGATAATTTGTGAATTTTGAATGTCTTTGTTAGAAAAATGATGTAAAAACCCCTTCTAATCCATCTGCACTTGTCCGATGCAATAGGTACAGCTGTTCTAAATACAAAAAGGACCACATTGTACCTGCACGGCATGTTACTATTAAAGAAGAGGATTTTTTTTTGTGGGGTGGGGGAGGTGGTAACTTTAATTCATCATAATCATAAACATGGACAAATACATAAGAATTCACAACCATTCTGTGAATTGCTAACCACTCAAAACTCCTGGTCTGGATGAGGAATCTGCTAATTTTGCTTTTTTCCATATCCTTAAAACCAACCAACCAAACCCCCTCAAGTTTCTGTTCTGCTTATGAAGAAATGTATATTAGTTATCTTCTTTTTTGAAAAAGAAAATGTGGAAAACTCTCACTCAACCTTATTCAGAGCACCAAGACCAATGATAAATACAGATGTGAAAAAATTGGTAAGCATACTTGGAATACAACAAAATACCTGTACATTATTGATTCATAATGGTCATCCTGGGGCCTGTATAGTTATCATATACGTCGATGTGTTCTAATTTCAACAAAGAAAATTCTGACTTCTGTTTTCACATGTCAAACATTCCTTTTCATTGCATTGTACCACTGCCTGCAAGTACCATATAAGAAGACCTCTCCCTTGTACTTCCCAAACAAAGTACTTGTTTGGTAGCAAACAAGTGAGAAGTGCTTTAGTTGATAACCTCAAGCTACAGGGAGGCTGGTAGTATTTTTGCCTACTGACATTTAACGTATTAACAGTTAAAACAAGCCCTCTAAACTGGACTGGGAAATACACATTGACAACCAGTACAACTGGTGCAGTAGTTATAGCTTCATCTACATGAGCCAGATACATTGCCCCCCCCCCCAACTACATATCCTGTCTACAGAGCTGGTCCATTTTTTCCCTGTTGCCCATACAGAACAGGCCAAACTGGCATGCCGACCCATCCCTGCAGCTGCCACCATTTTCTTGACTTGGTAAGCAGAAAGGAAGCCCACAAATTGCAACTGAAGGTCCCCTGCATGTGACCAGCCTTGGTCACATACTGAGGGACTCCTTCCTGGCTTCCAGGAGAGCCAGAGAGATGGTGGCAGCAAGGGCTGGTGTGCCAGATGGGACCCAGTGGATATGTGGGTCCTGATCTGGTTTTTGCCAGCAGTAACAAACTGGGTATGTTTCTATAATGCTTTATCAGGCTCTATCCCATCTTCCCCTGTCTCTGCCCTGTATCTGTCCCAGGGGCCATGATGGCTGCCTGGGGACAGAACAGGGCAAATACCCTGTTTCATATGGACTGCAGGGTCTGAGACAGGGGCAAGGTGGGGTATTAAGCCCATGTAGACAAGGACTATGTTACCTGAGCCAACCTCCCTGTCCCAACCAAAATATGGGTATTCTTCTCTAGCTCAAGTTTGCAAATAATTTTAAAGTAGTCATGCATAGAATGCATTGTAACAGTTTATTCTTGATTTTACCAGAGCAGAAACAACTAAGGCAAAGCTATATATTATTCTTTCCCAGTTGGCTAAAATTACTCCAACATTAGAAAGGTTAGAAAACACATGTGCAGCAACTTTTTTCAGATTAAACCTTTTTTTTTTTTTGCAATTATAGAAGTTTGCTGATTGACATTTCTTTAAATATACATATACCTAGGGATGGAAAGAATATTTTAAAAAATATTCAATAATGGTCAGAAACATGTTTTTCAAGTGTTGAGAAACTGTGACAAGAAGAATCCTGGACTGATGAGAATCTTTGCTATTCTCTCTCTCTCTGGCTTTTTTTCACAAACGAAGATTCAAGAAGGACTCATCCCGCACTTTCTGCAAGTGTGCTGATGACTAAAAAGGCCAATCCGAGATAAACAAGTCTGGTTGCAGAAAGCACAGCAGAAGGTCTCCTTGGGTGATGTTTCTCGGTTGTGATTCTTTCTGCATTGTCATTTCTCTTCAAGACTTGTTCGGCGTGAGTTCTCAAATAAGGCTGCAGCATTGTGGATAGTGTGTCTCCATGCCTCCTGATGTGAGGCCAGGGTGGACCATTGTTGGTGATCAGTTTGGCCAAGCCTGAGATATTGTTTCAGGGAGTCCTTGTATCACTTTTTTGGAGAGCCCCTCTTACGCTGACCCGTGGTGAGTTCACCATAGAGTAGTATTTTTGGGAGGCGATGGTCCTCCATCCTAGAAACATGACCTGCCCAGCGCAGCTGTGTTCTCAATATCATGGCCTCAATGCTGGTGATCCCTGCTTGTTCAAGGACAGCAACATCCGTCACATAGTCAGTCCAGTGTATATTTGTGCGTATAAAGCAAAATGACCTGGATAGACTGGAGAGCTGGGCCAAAGCTAACAAAATGAAATTCAATACGGAGAAATGTAAAGAACTGCATTTAGGGCGGAAAAATGAAATGCATAGATATAGGATGGGAGAGACCTGGCTGAACAAGACTACATGCAAAAGGGATCTAGGAGTCCTAGTAGACCACAAGTTGAACATGAGTCAACAGTGTGATGTGGCAGCTAAAAAGGTCAATGCGACTTTGGATTGTATCAACAGAAGTATAGTGTCTAGATCAAGGGAAGTAATAGTGCCGCTCTATTCTGCCTTGTTCAGACCTCACCTAGAATACTGTGTCCAGTTCTGGGCACCACAATTCAAAAAGGATATTGACAAATTGGAGCATGTCTAGAGAAGGGCAACTAAAATGGTGAAAGGTCTGGAAACCATGCCTTATGAGGAGAGACTTAGGGAGCTGGGTATGTTAAGAGGCAATATGATAGCCCTGTTTAAGTATTTGAAGGGGTGTCACACTGAGGATGGAGCAGGCTTGTTTTCTGCTGCTCCAGAGACTGGAACATGGAACAATGGATGCAAGCTCCAGGAACAGAGACTTTTTGACAGTCAGGAACTTTTTGACAGTCAGAACTTTTGACAGTCAGGAACTTTTTGACAGTCAGAGCTGTTAGGGAGTGGAACACACTCCCTCGGAGCGTGGTAGGGTCTCCTTCCTTGGAGGTCTTTAAACAGAGGCTGGATTGCCATCTGTCATGGATGTTTTGATCAAGATTTCCTGCATGGCAGGGGTTTGGACTGGATGGCCCTCGTGGTCTCTTCCAACTCTACAATTCTATGATTCTATGATTCTATGAAAGCGTTCGAGGAGTCATAGGTAGTGGCGATAGGTGACCCATGTTTCAGATCCATAAAGGAGAATAGTACAATGGCTCTATACACACTGATTTTTGTGTTTCGCCTCAGGTGTTTATTACTCCAGACTCTTTTGTGAAGTCTTCCAAATGTGCTACATGCCTTTGCTAATCTGTGATCGACAGCATTTTATGTGCGGGAACTGATATTTCTGTGTTGAAATATTATTTTCCACACAGAAAAGGCTGCTGCCTGTGCAGAAATTGCTGATTTCTGTGCAAAACAACTATGTGGGATTTCCCCCCTGCTGAATAAGTCCTGAACTGTGAATAGCCTTTGAAACCGCCATGGTTTTCAAAAGCTTTCTCATGGTAGGAAGGAAATTGCTGAAATTATTTGCTACTGCCATCAAGAAGAAACTTACTGAAGAATTACACCCCTACCTATATCTTCTTTTAGCTCCAAAGTAATATAATGCCTAAATCCAATTCTAAATCCATTAGATATCGTGCAGTATATAATTTTGTGCATCCAAATGTCAACTGTTCCATTCTATGCAGTGGAAGATTTATTTATTTATTGAATTTATATCCTGCAAAAAAGAAGCAAAGAGGCTTAACAATAACATACAGTAAATACAAACACAAAAAAGGAAAGGAAAACATACCATTTTTTAAAAAAATACAATCTTACTGGATGTTACAGGAGCACAAAGAACCAAGGCAAGGTCATGCAATGTTACACAATATCCCTGCACCATCCAGTTAAAAAACTAATTTCACTAAAAGTGAGGTTAGTTAGCAAAGGTCTGCCTGAATAAAATGCTCTTTGTCTGCTGGCAGAAAGAATAAAGGAGGAAACCAGTCTAGCTTTCTTAGGGTTTGTCTAGATGGGTTATTCACCGTGTCTTGCCCTGTCTTGGAGCCTGCAGTCCAGATGACACAGGGTATTTGTCCCATTTTGCTCCCAGGCAGTCCTCATTAACCCCAGGGCCAAATAGCAGTAGCTAGCTCTCTATGTAGCTATGGTCCCAGTCCCAGGAGTTTGGCTTATAGCCGCAGGGCCAACCAGTGTTTTGCGCAGGCATTTTTTTTTCGGGGGGGGGGGGAGTTTTGAAGAGGAGACCCAGAGTTCTGTTTCAGTGCCTACTTAAGACTACTGAATATAGATGATGAAGGAGCTGCTAAATTGCCTGAAACAGTTGTGGTATGTTTGTGCTCTTGCCAGAAGATGTGAGTAGCTACACCTGCAGCAAGTGCAAGATGGTTACCCTTTTGGAAGAAAAGGTCCAGCAACTTGAAGCCTCCATATCTAATCTTCAGCATATTGTGGAGCATGAGGTTTTCTTGGACAGAGCAAAGCAGGTTGTCCTAGATGAGGAACACATAGGAGATGTCTCAGAAGAGGAAGTCAGTTCCCAAACACAGAAAATAGACATTTGGTGGAATGTAACACATAGAAGACCAGGGATAATAGTTTGGAGTTACAGAACCAATTCAAAGCTCTCTCCTTTATCAGAGATAACGAGGAAAAGGACAACAGCAATAGTATCAGTGATCACAGAATGTGCAGGTGACCTTGAAAGATTCAGCACATGCCAATTCTCAGAGGATACATGTGGTGGTGGCACGGGACTCCTGCTGGTGGGAACAGAGACAGTGGTTTCTGGATCTGACAGGATGTCTCGAGAGGTGTGCTGTCTCCCTGGGGCACAAATCCATGATGTAACAGAGGGGCTGACAAGAGTCATCAAGCCCACTGACTGTTATCTCTTCCTTTTGGTCCACATAGGAACCAATGAAACAGCAAGGCATTGCTTCAGCATATCACAAGGGATTAAGAGGCTCTGGGTAGGAAGCTGAAAGAACTTTATCCATAGGCTGTCATTTCATCTCTCCTCCCAATTGAAGAACACAACTCAGGAAGGGAAAGAAGAATAGTGGAGAGGAACAACTGGCTCTGCAGATGCTGTCACTGGGAACAATTTGGCTTCCTGGACCATAGTCTGAGGTTTCATGAAGATGGACTTCTGGCAAGGGATGGGTTGCATGTCAGCAGTTGGCAGGAACATTTTTGCTAGGAGGCTCGCAAACCTGATCAGAAGGGCTGAGTTATATGGGATAGAGAGACAATATTCTTGTGGGCAGAAGTTCCTCAAGTGCTAGTGATAGTATCCCAAATGTTATGCAGTGAACTGGGCAAACAGTACAAGAGTCCAACAGGGGGAGGAAAAAAAACTTAAATAAGCAGCTAGGGGGAATGGTCTATGGTCTTATACGTCTCTGTACTGATGCACAGAGCATGAGGAATAACCAAGATGAACTTGAACTTTTTTTATAATATAATATTTATTATTGATTTCCTTTATAATTATTTCTTGTACACATTCATATGATCATACAATTCCATAAATTTTACATTCATACAATTTTAGTATTGTACATTCATCCAATCTTTCTTATCTTTTTTACAACAATTAAAATTCTTCTCTCTCATTCTTACATCATCTTTCTTGACATCTATTCTTTCTACTTCATTTGCCACTTCCCATCAGGTCTCATCATTGGGATCTATTTCCTTATCTGGTTGTACACTTTAGCCCCTCTTTCTAACTAGCTTAATGTTAACAGCGACTCAAATCCCTTTTAATCTTTTCTAACCAAACGGGGTCTTCTCAAAATTCTTGTCTTTTAATTTTCTTATTTACATTATAAATCCCATATCCATCCCATTTCCCCATAATTCAAATAAATATTTTTTTGTCTCCTTCCATTCTTTCTCAAATTATTTCATATTGTTATTTCTCATGGCAACTGTTAATTTATCCAGATACATAAGTTCAATCACTTTAACCCCTCATTCCTCTTTTGTAGGGATGGTTTCTAATTTCCAGTGATGTGCATAAGTAATTCTGGCCGCTAAAATTAAATTAAACATAATTCTCTCATTATATTTCCCCATGGGTTCATCAAAAATTCATAACAAATATTTTTCAGGTCTCATCTGAAAAGATTTTTTTCATTATCCTCTCAACCATAGAGTGAATCATCATCCAAAAAGTTTGTGCTATGGTACATGACCACCAACAATGAAAAAATGTTCCTACTTCTTTTTTACACTTCCAGCATTTATTACTAGATGACTTGTAAATTATTGATATTTTGTCAGGGGCCATGTACCATCTATAGAACATTTTCCAACAATTTTCCTTTAAGTCTTGACATGATGTTAATGATAGTGTCCGATTCCACAATTTCTACCATTGGTCAAATCTAATTGTATTCTTGATATTTTGAGCCTATTTTATCATGGGTTCCTTTACCTTTTCATCCTCACAATCCCACTTTAATAAAATCTTATAGATCTTAGCTAGCAATTTGGAATCTTCTGACAAGATCGTCTCTTCCAACTCTGACTTGTGTTGTTTTATACCATAAATTCTCATATCTTGTTTCAACCTATCTCGGATTTGTCAATATAGTAGCCAATGACAGATAATTCCTTCTGTTTTTAATTCCTCTTCTGTCTTAACCTCCGGTTTATTCCCTTCCATTTTATCAAGTGTTCATATCTTAACCATTTAATATCTTGTAATTTTACCCTCCTATAAAACGCTTCATGGGGGGATATCCATAGAGGAGTTTTTAACAAACATCGACTCTTATATTTCTTCCACACTCTAAGAAGTGGTTTCCATATATAGTGATCGTTAAAATCTTTATTTGCTGTTTCTTTATCAAACCAAATAAAGGCGTGCCATCCAAATCTAAGTTTGTCACTTTCCACCGCTAATATTGTTTCATCTTTCAAATCGCACCATTTCTTTACCCAATATAAACAGCTGGCATGTAAATATAATTTTAAATTTGGAAGCCCTAGGCCTCCCCCTTCTTTTACATCCTGTAAATATTTTAATTTTATTCTCGGCTTTCTGCCAGCCCAAATGAATCTGCTTAACTCCTTCTGCCAGTCTTATAAAATGCCATCATTATTTATAATGGGAATCATTTGAAATAGAAACAATATTTTAGGCAGAATGCTCATTTTGATAGCAGCTATTCGGCCCAATAACGAAAGTTTCAATTTCGACCATCCTTCTAATAATTTCTTTACTTCTTTCCACATTTTAGTGTAATTATTTTTAATCCGATCACTATTGTTTTTTGTTAATATTACTCCCAAATATCTAATCTTATTGTCCCATCTAAACTCAGTCTTATTTTCTATCTCTTCTTTCTCCTGTCTGTTTAAATTAAATGGAAACATAGATGTTTTATTCCTATTTATTTTCAAGCCTGACACTTCTTCAAAGGTTTTCAGTGCTTTGATTATTTCCTCTACATTTTCATGTGGGTCTTCCAAAATTAAGACCAAAGAAAAGTATAAGGTACTGCACTTAGGCAGAAAAAAAAAATGAAATACACAGATGTAGGATGGGTGACACCTGACTTGACAACAGTGTATGTGAAAGGGATCTAGGAGTCTTAGTAGACCACAAGCTGAACAAGAGCTGACAGTGTGATGTGGCAGCTTAAAAGGCCAATGCAAGTCTAGGCTGCATCAATAGGAGTATTGTGTCTAGATCAAGGGAAGGAATAGTACCACTCAATTCTACTTTGTTCAGACCTCACCTATGGGCACCACAATTCAAGAAGGATATTGACAAACTGGAATGTGTCCAGAGAAGGTAGACCAAAATTGTTTAAAGTATGAAAGCCTATGAGGAGCATCTTAGGGAGCTGGGTAAGTTTAGTCTGGAGAAGAGATGTGTCATGAAAGGCATGGGGTTGTTAGATGACAAAAAAGAAATCCAGGAAGAGCATGGGCAGAATACCTTTAGTCTAGTTGAGCTCCTGATGGGATTTTGCTGTTTCTCATGATCTTTTTTAAAAATTGCACAAAAATGCTCACAATAGGTCATGTGTACAACCAATTTGAAAAGGGGCAAACAGCAGAGTTGAAAGCTGATTGGTTGGACCTTGGAGGGAGTAGGCTTGCAAGGGAGGGCTTGCAATGTCGGAGCTGCTATCGTTGTTGTTTTTGCTGGCTGAACAATCATGTGTACAATTGTTAAAGCGGCAGAACAAAAGTATGAAGATTTTTTAAAGTGGAAAATAGCGCTTTCACATCTGATCTTTTCTTTAAAAAAAGGGGGGAGGGAGAATGGAGGAAGATTTTCAAGATGCAACTCACGCACAGCCACCATTTGGGGGGGGGGTGTACACTGCAAACTATTCCCTTCCAGCAAGCTTGTGAATGAGTTGTGGGCACAAATTGGCACTGCAGCAATAGGGAGGTAAGGTGCTATTTTTCACAACAATTCTCCCGTCTAGCTGAGCCCCATGTTTAGATATTTGAAAGGATGTCATATCGAAGAAGGAGCAAGCTTGCTTTCTGCTGATCCAGAAACTAGGACACAAAGCAATGGATTCAAACTACAAGAAAAAAGTTTCCACCTAAACATTAGGAAGAACTTTCTGATGGTAATAGCTGTTTGACAGTGGAATATGGTGCCTTGGACTGTGGTGGAGTCTCCTTCTTTGGAGGTTTTAAAACAAAGGCTGGATGGTCATCTGTTGGGAGTACTTTGTTTGCATATTCCTGACTGGCAGGGGGTTGGACTGGATGTTCCTTGTGGTCTCTTCCAACTCTATGATTCTATGATTCTTAGATAGCCTAAGATGTGATGGGCATGTTCCAAGGACCAAAAGGACATTTTTGGCATGTGGAAATGACATTTCTAGCAACTGAAAAACATTTCTAATCAATTTTATAATATTTTTTTTTTCTGTGTCAGGGTGCAAGGACACACACAGAAAAAATATGAGCAAACCCATATATCCCAGGGACTAATTTTGTCTGAAAAGTGAATAAAGATGCTTTTGTGATTATTATTAGTTTTTAAATAAAATAAACACAGTTGGGGTGATTGTGGGTCACAGGAGCTTCAAAAGTACCCATGAAATTTCTACACATTTAAAAAGAGGCTGAGAAATTAACAAAGACCAGAATAGAACACTGACTTTACCACCATCGTTAGCCATAAATATCCAGCTAGTGGGGGGCTTTGGATCATGTTATGAATCAGACCATGTTTGCACAGAAAAGAATGGTGCTCTTTCTGATATGATGGTGCTGCAGTGGTAGGAGAAACTGCATTAACCAAAATTCTCCCCTCTCTGCTGCTAAAGCTAAACCACACCTAAGGCACAGCCCCCACATCCTGAAGCAGCCTACCTACCTACTGGATATTTGCTTGGCCCCCTACTTATGTCTAAGGTTAAGGGCAGGGAGATGCTCTACAAGATTTAGGACAAAAATTATAATAAATCAGTTCATATGACACCAAAGTAATATTTATATTTATTTATTTAAAAAAAAACTAAATGGATTTACATAATAAAAAATTACAATAATACACCCCCACCTAAACCCAGGCCCCTGAGCCCCCAGGCTAGAACCCTGTCAGCCCCTCCTTGTGGGGGCCATGCCCAAGCCCATATTTCCACCTGCATTCCTGGGCATTGTATCCATAGAATGGTTCCAGCCTGATTGGTTAAATTTTCTCTTATCCTCCTAAGCTTTCATTCAGTAATATTATAATGTCATCATATTACCTAGCTTTGTAATAGAGTATTAAATAAGGGGACAATTTCAAAGTGACCGGGTTCAAGATCTCAGATTAAATAAAGCAGAGGTAATTTTCATGTCAAAAGTAATGTACTGACGTGAAATCAATCTCCTTACTCTAATAAAATTAGCTTGATCCCCACACTCATTATTTTTCACAGCTGAAGCTTGTCTTATCTAAGTTAGAACAGTTTTATAGCCTAATTTATTTTACAGTGTAAACCAGCGTAAAACACAGGAAAAGAAATTAAAAAGTATTAAAAAGCCCTCCTACACCTTAAATGACTTGCCCAGGCTGTAACCCATATGGGCATTGTGAAATGCTTCTGACTGACATGTAATTACTTATTAGCTGTAATACTTGTCAGTGAGATCAGAAAACACTGTCTACAGCTCACCTTGTATAGTTCACCTAAATGAATCACAGCAGAGCACAGAATTATACATAGAAAGCTATTGGTTGGGAGATTATTCCTTTGTACCTTTCCCCCCCCCCCGCCATCTTCTGTATTCATTTATTTTCTTCAGAGATACTGCCAGATTCTATCTTGTAGGAGGTTTCTTATGCATTTCCTTTTACTGTTTGTAGGTGAATTCTTCTTTTCAAAACAGATAGTCCACTTCATAGTTTACCATGGTAGGAAAATGAAACATGATATCTATTACTGTAGAAGGTCAATTCAAATGTATCAAAGGAGGCTCTACAGAATACAGAACTTCAGGCTCAGAACCAACAACTTGCTGGAAATATGTCCAATGTAATAATCTGGAATTATATTCAGTAAGTGGTTAGGGATAACCTGAATCCAGGCATAATTCCAGTCCTTAAATTAATCTGAAGTTGTTGGTTCTGCCATGTGCTTCTTATATCTTCTTCTGGAAATGTTCAGATGAAGACAAACAGTTGTCCACAGTAGGAGATCTTAAACCAGGTGGGTGGGTATCCTTTTGCAGTCTGACCTCTCTGAAAAATTCCACCCCCATACCAGTGATCTGAGATTGGGAAGAGAGAAAATGTGTTCAAACTTTATCAGATATAGCAAAAATTGCACGATTACAACATCACGGTAGCGCAAATTGGTCCCGATATCACACAATGTTGCCATCTTTGAGTGGTCAATCTGTGTTCCAGCCATGAACAAGGCGTTGCTTTTCGTGGTTGGGAAAAGTCATCAATAGCTCTCAATATCACATTTTTCATGGTACTGAAAGATTTGGGGATGTGACAAAAAGCTGCCCAGCACTCCAGCCAGACATTCCAAATTTCCATGTTAATCTGCCTTCACACCTCACACGAGGAAAACTCTATGACTGTCATGTTATGTATAGCCTATATGATTAGGACCTTGTCCTTTAGAAATCTAGGTCATTACCCCCAGGTGAATAACCAGAATATGTGGCAGAGGCCAATGGTACTCCTGAACAACATTAGCAGCATGCCATGCCACTGAAGGCCCCTCTTGCCTAGTACTCAACCACAGCCCGATCACCCAATCCCAAGAGGGATCTGAAATGGCCATTACGAGTCTGGTATGCTGCCCAATACATAAAGTTATGGCCACAGATCAGCACACAATGTCTCCACTGGCCATAACCTAGAATCTGTAAAAGATAATGAGAGCAACCAGAAAATATGTTAGTACAACAACAGCAATAAATATTACCAAAATGCCAAACACCTCCAACGCCCAATCTTGCAAATAAGTTGACGCCCATGCCCCTCATATATGTGGGAGAGGCTACCACAATATGAAATGAGTGGGTTCCAAATTTCACCCTTTTCTATCCCAATCAGATTAAAGTCCTGGAGGTGATGGCCCAGAACTGTATTTATTCATGGGTGAGAGGTCAGCATTGAAATTAATGGGCCAGGGTGAGCTTCCCCAACCTGGACATATTTCTGTAGACCGAGACCAGAAACTATTTGTGATCATTATAGATCTGAAACTGAACCATGGATCCAGACCACTTCCATGCATTTCAGAACAACATAATTTAATACATAATTGTTCACCTTTCATAGTAAGGTCTCTAAACTCTAAAGTCCTACCTGACCTGTCACCCTTTGACTGGTCGACCAGTTTGCTTATTCTCCAGACTATAAAGAAAGCAGTAAAGGAAGCAGCATGAAAAATAAGGGCTTAATATTTAGAGACATAGATGCTCCCTCAGAGTCCCCCTAATCCCTTGAGAATAGGTAGGAAAAGTGGTTTTGTGTCATCCAATAATAATAATAATAATAATAATTGTTTATACCCCGTCCCTCTGTTAAAACAATTGGGGCAGCTTACAGAAATTAAAATACAATACAGATAAAAATCCCTAAACACCCCCCACCCCACCCTCCCCCATAAAAAAATTAAACAAATGTAAATTAAAAGCAACGGTCTAAAATCACCTTTAAAAACAATAAATACAATAAATAGCCAGCGGACTAAAAGAAGCCAGGATCCCCTGAGGCCGGGATCTAATTAGGAAAGGCCTGTCAAAAGAGATCCGTCTTTAGTGCTTTTTTAAAGCTACTCAGGCTTGTCATCTGACAGATCTCGTTCGGCAGGTCATTCCACAATTTGGGGGCGATTACCGAAAAGGTCCTCTGGGAGGTTGCAGACAGCCTAGATTTTTGTGGCTGAAGCAAATTCCTCCCAGAGGACCAGAGTGCACGGGGAGGATTGTATGGGAGGAGGAGGTTCCGGAGATAAGTTGGACCCAAGCCATTTAGGGCTTTAAAGGTAATAACCAACACCTTATACTGGGCCCGGAAACTGATAGGCAGCCAGTTTCCCTGGATCACTTTGCCACTCTCCCTGGACCAGCCTTTCAAGGCCTTGGGAATACAGAAGTCACCTGTGGCATCAGAGGAACCTTTATCTTTGAACCAAAAGGCAAGAGCTGACAGGGGCACCCTAATCGATTGTGGAAATGGCCCTCTAGCCCTAAGGGAAATGCAGCACTACTATAGGTGAACAACAAGCACAGGCTACTCCTACATCAACTGTCCCTGCCTCCTGAAATCTTCAAACTCCCTTGCAGCCCTAACACAACTCCTTCTATTGTGAGGCACTAGGGATAAGCTGATGGCCCTAGCTACCTTACCCTTCCAAGCCTCCACGGGTCTGCCTGTCATCAGGTCTGGCATGATGGCTGGATCTGGCACCAACTGTCTAAAGAATATATGGCATAACTTCTGAAGGGTAGTTCCCAGACAAGCCCCATAACCCCAGCAACCCTGGATAACAGGGAGTTTATAACCTGTATTGTCGCCATATTACCACACCAGAAATGCTCAGAGGAGTTGGCCAACTCCTCCACCCGTATCCTGACTGCAACCAAAATGAGAAAAATACTCTAGAAATGTAAAGTCTGATGTAACACCAGGTTCAGCCCAATCAGTGGGCCAAAGATGGGCACACCAATGTCCCCAAAAATACACACCATACCCCCAAAGCCCTGCAGCCTCCAAAGAGACCTACAGTCCATCCCTGAGCTTCAGCGCCTCCTTCCAAAACAATATTCCACTAAAGGCAGCAAGAAATTCCTGCCATATCCCAAAGTCCTTCCAGACTCCTTGTGTAATCCTAATCTTATCGGGTGGCATGGTGATTCAACATGTAGTGTCATAAAGATGCTTGAGAAAAGCACTTCCTGGTGCTACTACTCGGCCCCCCAAAATTAAATGCCCAATTAGCTCCTGGAATTCCTAGAGAAACAAGTCATGCCAGACTAATCTGATCTCTTTTTTTGATAAAGTTACCAGCTTGGTAGATGAAGGGAATGCTGTGGACATTGCATACCTTGATTTCAGTAAGGCCTTTGACAAGGTTCCCCATGACATTCTTGCAAACAAGCTTGTAGAATGTGGGCTAGACAAGTTAACTGTTCAATGGATTTGTAATTGGTTGACCGGCCGAACCCAAAGGGTGCTCAGCAGTGGCTCCTCTTTGTCTTGGAAAGATGAGACCAGTGGGGTGCCACAGGGTTCTGTCCTGGGCCCAGTGCTATTCAACATCTTTATCAATGACTTAGATGAGGGAATTAGGGGCATACTTATCAAATTTGCAGATGACACCAAATTGGAAGGAGTAGCTAATACCCTAGAGGACAGGATCAAAATTCAGAATGACCTGGATAGACTGGAGAGCTGGGCCAAAGCTAACAAAATGAAATTCAATACGGAGAAATGTAAAGTACTGCATTTAGGGCGGAAAAATGAAATGCATAAATATAGGATGGGAGAGACCTGGCTGAATGAGACTACGTGCGAAAGGGATCTAGGAGTCCTAGTAGACCACAAGTTGAACATGAGCCAACAGTGTGATGCGGCAGCTAAAAAGGCCAATGCAATTTTGGGCTGTATCAATAGAAGTATAGTGTCTAGATCAAAGGAAGTAATAGTGCCACTCTATTCTGCCTTGGTCAGACCTCACTTAGAATACTGATTCCAGTTCTGGGCACCACAATTCAGAAAGGATATTGACAAATTGGAGCGTGTCCAGAGAAGGGCAACTAAAATGGTGAAAGGTCTGGAAACAATGCCTTATGAGGAGAGACTTAGGGAGCTGGGTATGTTTAGCCTGGAAAAAAGACGGTTTAGAGGCGATATGATAGCCCTGTTTAAGTATTTGAAGGGATGTCACGCTGAGGATGGAGCAGGCTTGTTTTCTGCTGCTCCAGAGACTGGAACACGGAGCAATGGGTGCAAGCTCCAGGAACAGAGATTCCACCTCAACATGAGGAGGAACTTTTTGACAGTAAGAGCTGTTCAGCAGTGGAACACACTCCCTCGGAGCGTGGTGGGGTCTCCTTCCTTGGAGGTCTTTTAACAGAGGCTGGATGGCCATCTGTCGGGGATGCTTTGATTGTGATTTCCTGCGTGGCAGGGGGTTGGACTGGATGGCCCTCGTGGTCTCTTCCAACTCTGCAATTCTATGATTCTATGATTCTACATCCGAAAAACGTAGCCACCATATCCCTCACTTCACTTTATCCATGAGCAATTTACAAAGCTGATTGACTGTGTCAATTTCAATTCCCAGAAATACCAATTGGTGGGGATGACCTGTGGCACTACTAAGACCAGTGCACCCCTCCCTCCAACGGAGTCACCTGGTGTGGTTCTGCCTCTCCTCACCCCCCTAGTGCCACCACTGGGAACGCCCTCCAGTCTTCAATTGGGCCAACAGAAGTCACAGTTCCTGAGTTAAAGAATTAATTCCAATAGGACATAGGCACAACAGTCCATTCCAAACTGCCAATGAACAGAAAATAGTCTAAATAATGAACCAAGAAATGCCCATTTTCATCAAATGAGAAACCCAAAGCCCCAAATCATCTGGGAAAACCAGCAAGAAATGAAATGCTGACTTGATTTCACATTTCACCAATTCTGCACCAATGCTCTGCCTACAGACCTCCATAACTGCCACATCAAAAGAAGTGTACCAAACAATACACGACTCCACATGATTGGCACCAATAACTGACTCCTCTTTTGGATAGGACATATTGTGGATGATCCTGTATTCACCAGGAGCTTGCTTGGGCACTATGTCCAGCAGTGAGACCCTCCAATTGGGAGCAGGAGGTGAAGGGTAGGGGCCAGCAACCATCCCTTCCACAACCTCTGTCTGAATGTTTTTCTTAACTATATGCTCCAAATCTATAACTGATTTGAGATTCCTAGCCTATGCAGTGGCAAACTCCCTGCAATAGAATCTGAAAAGCCTCTCTAAACCTATCCCTCAAGTAAAGTGCTGCTACCTGATCTGGGTATAATTGAGGCAATATCACAAGGTGCTGAAAATTAATTGGGCTGGGCCCCATTCAAAGGTGGGGGGCATGACCTGATCCCCACTTACCCCTTTGCTGATCCCATTTAGCACCTGATGGCCCCCTACCTTTTGGTCAGCTCTGATAGGAGTAGAGGCCTCAAGAAATAAAGCACTCACCTACAAGGGAAATAAGCACACGCACCTTAAAACTGAATTCCTAACAAAGCAGCTTCTATCTTCTGCTGTCTTTGGGAGCTTTGCAGACACACAATGGCAGTCCCTTTGTCATTCTGCACTAAATGACTGCTGCATGATCACTTCTCTTGGATCGATTGCACAGGATAGGGTTAATTAAACCACATCAAACCTGACTAATGCATGTCTCAAAAAATCTCAAAAATCCATATTGTATGAAGGAGTTGGCCCTATGAAGCTGATCCTTCACTATAACCCCAGCATAGTAGGAGAAGGCCCAGCAACCAATCACCCACATCCTATCCACCCTATGCTCCTTTACCTTTGCTTTCTCCTTATTGTCCGGATCATCTCACTCTTTCTTTTCCTACTTTTGGAGCAGGGACAAGTTATTGCCCCACAATAACTTGTCCCTAGTGCTGGCAGCAGGTGTTTGCCTAGCAGGAGTATCTGCTCCCTAAAAGGCCCACTATTAGTACCTGTTAGGCTAGTCTGACTAATGGACAAGATAGGCTGAATAACAGGCATGTTTCACAGTCCCAAGGCCAAGTATAGTCCCCTGCATCCCTCATTGGTCATGGTGTGCCTCTCACTTGAGCCAGTGGACTTGATCAGACTACAAGTTTTAAAACGTTCTTTTGCCAGCATAGAAAATCCAATTTCTATGCCAGTAAAAGGATGTTGCCCCCCTCCACACACACACTTACCTCCTTCCTGGCAAAGGCTCATTGGCAATAAAGAGGAAGTGAACAGAGCCCTGTTTACTTTTGTGCAATTTCATTGCATGGGAAATTCAAAAATAAAAACAAGAAAGCTACATTTATTATTTATTTATTTATTTATTTATACCCCGCTCTTCAGCCACAAGGCTATCAGAGCGGCTTACAAATTGTTTTAAGCAATAGCTATTTACACATCTACACTGCATTAAACAGTTTCCAATGTGTGTTAGCTAATTGCCCCCCACAAGCTGGGTACTCAATTTACCGACCTATGAAAGGATGGAAGGCTGAGTGAACCTTGGAGCCAGTTGGAATCGAACTTGTGACGTGGTGGCTTGCAGTACTGGCATTTAACCACTGCGCCACCAGGGCTCAGTTGCACAAGGCACACACACACATTTGGAAGGTCCCAACTAAGCCAGGAAAGGTTAGAAAAAAAGGGGGGGAGAAAAAATCATCACTTACCTGGATGTCCCAATCTGACCCAGAAGTGTTCGCGCCAGAGAGGGCATTGTTGGGGTAAGTATGAGATTTAAAGGGACAGAGGCATCGTATGCTGGCAATGCTGGGAAAAAATGGCAGGGGGATCTATTGATGGCTTAAGCCATCAGTTAAAAATGACAGGTTTTGGTCTGTTTTTAACCATGAAAGGGCGACGTCATCTGATCTGCGTGCCCTTTTGCGGTTATGTGGCATTATGATGATGCCATATTTTCCATGTTTGATAAAGTCCAGTGTCCACTGCAGGCATCTTCTCCATCTCAACCAGACCTACCACTGATGTAACAGCCACTGTTTCTACTCATAAATTCAAATGTAAAGCCAAAGCCCCCAAAACTTTGTCAGGTGACTCAGATTGTGTTGCAGTGCCAAGAAAGTCATCAATGCAGCATGGTCAGGCCCAGTCTTGAAAACCTCTGTTCCAACACTTACACTTGCTTGCTCTGTCAGACTTGCTTGCTCCAGCGACATCGATGAAGAAGGTACAAAAAAAGGGAGAGGAGGGGGCAGAAGGAGCCTTTAAAGACTCCTTTACACTCTTTGTCGTGGTGCCCAATGTCATGACATCATTGACATGGCCTCTATTCCTGGAGGCCAGCAAATGTGCCTGCCTGTGATGCTGTGCAGAGCAAGGGGGGATCCAAATTATTGAATGAGATGTCTTGTGTCAAGTGGTACTCACTTTCAATAGTTAAATGCTGCTTTTGTGGGGGGGGGAGCAAAATGCACTCTTTAAATCAAGAGGGTAATTAATTTTCTTGACAAGCTTTCAAAGTGCTGGATTGAGATTTTAGGCATCATATATATAACCTGACAGTTTGCATTTGCTTGGGTTATTTTTTTTCTCTCCTTTCTTCCCTGGAGCTAAAAAAGAAAGTGGGGGAAGCCAAAAATCCAGCTAAGCAGCATTGTTAATGTATATAGATCTTCATGAGCTTCAAGAAAATATCTTACAGCTATAAAGGAAGATATCTATTTTTATTTTCATTTGGCATTTGTATCTCCTACTACAAATGAATAAATAAAATAAATCAGAACTTAGCAACCTTCAGAAATTGTTGTTGTTAAATTAAACTTTTAAAGAACCTACTTTGAAAGGATAAAGTATGCAACATAGACAGTTGAAAAGAAATGTCTTTTGCTAAAAGGCTGAATGAAAACATGACACAACTGCATATATGATCACATGAACCGTACTTTTCATAGTGTTCATTATGAATACACACATCATTAAGAACATAAGAAGAGTGGAGTTAGATTAGAGCAAAGTCCTATCTGCTGCAGCATTTTGTTCCCACGGTGACCAATCAGAGACCCATGGGAAGCTGATAATCAGGGTATGAGCACAATAGCACAGCCCTTCTCATGTATCTTAGCAACTGGTATTGAGAAGCATACTGCCTCTGAAACTAAAGGTAATATATAACTACTGTGACTAGTAGCCATTCATAGCTTTATCCACCATGAAATGAACTAATTTCTTTTCAGAGCTGTGCAAGTTGGTGACCATCAGAACATCCTGAGGTTGTGAATTCCATAGTTTAATTGTGTGGTGTGTGAAGAAGTAGTTTTATTTTGTTTGTTGTGAATCCCTTTCAGTTTCACTGGATGAGCCAGGTTCTAGTGTTTCTCTGTATCATGCTCTTTATGTAAATAGGGTAGATAACACCTTTCAAATCCATATCAGAGAGGTTCTTGGAGACCACATTACTGTTGGAAAATGCAATAGCAGTGGTTCTCTCAAGGACAGTAATGGAACTGGAAAGCTGAACATTATCCAGTGCCACACCCACCCACCCACCCACCTTCTAGTAGAGATACATACAATCTTTGTCTTCTTTGTAAAACATATAAATGTAGCTTTATCTACCGAATATTTTTTGTGTGACCACAAACAGTCTAAGGACTTTTTCAAACAGGGGGGGGGAAACAAGGAGGTCAGGAGAAGAACGGGGCTATAGCGCTTACAGAGCCCCGTTTCAGATGACACTGTCCTCCTCCGTCCTCCTCCCAACCTTCCCCCATGCTGCGGGCACCACTTTTTATTGACGGAAAACTTCTGTCAATAAAAAGTGGTGCCTGCAGCAAAGAGGAAGCAAGGGGAAGGTCAGGAAGAGGACAGAGGAGGATGGCGTCATCTGAAATGGGGCTCTGAAAGTGCGACAGCCCCGTTCTTCTCCTGACCTCCTTGGGGGTTTCCCCCCCGTTTTGAAAAAAGTCCTAATAGAGGAGAGTGAGAGCAAGAAGAAGAAATGTCTGCAAGTTAGAGTTATGCAGGAAGACAGTGGGTGTGGTTAAAATCAAGCAATGAGAAAATCACCATAGAGATATATTGTATCTAAACTTCTATTGAGTAGCATGCAAACTAGCAACTACAGAGTGCAGTCGGACTCCAGTATCCATGGGGGTTCAGGTGCCAGATTTACCACAGATACCAGAAACTATGGATAACAGTGAACACAATTGAAAATAATGGAACTTCTGGTTTAAAATACCATACGGTTGCCTTGGAGGGCGTAGAAAATGTTTAGAGAGGATGCCTCTCTAGGCATTTTCTAGGAAGACTCTATGGCATGTGTTCCTCTTTTTGTGTCCAGAGATAACTGAAACTGCAGATATCGGTTCCACGAATACAGGGGTCCAACTGTATTGGCTGCTGAGGTTGTTACCTCTCTCACCCCTCCTCAGCCACACATCCACCCCTAAAATACCATCTTGACTGGCAGGTTCTTGAAGCAGTCTCTTTGCAAAGGCTTGGTCAAGGTGTCTGCTGTCATTTTAATAGTTGGATGTTATATCATTTTGATTACTTTTTTTGTCAGTCAGCTCATGCACATTGTCATATTTACTTCCATTATGCTTGCTACATAGTGCCATCTTCTCTGTTTGAGAAAGTTTAATATACCTCGGGTTGTCTTCCATAACTTCAGTTGTTTTCTGTTCACACATTACAGCAGCATGCATGTGTGCTTCTGCTGCTGCTATTCATTCTGACTCTGTGCAAGATAAGGCTACTACTACTTTGTTTGTGGCCACCCCAGCAAACAGGATCATTTCCATTAAAAAAAACCATTTAAAACATTGACAGATCAGTATTTTGCACCATCTCCTGCAAAGTCCACATCACTGTAATATACAAGTCTAAATATAGAATCATAAAATCATAGTTGGAAGTGGCCTCATGGACCATTGAGTCCAAATCCCTGCTCAGTGGAAGATCTCCAACTAAAGCATCCCCAGCAAGATAGCTGCTCAGTCCCTTTTTGAAGATGTTTGTAGGAGACCCCACCCCCTCACCAGGCAATTGGTTCCATCGCCAAACCACTCTTACTGTCAAGAGGTTCCTTCTAAATATTCAATCTCTCCTGTAACTTAAAACCATTAGACCTGGTCCTACCCTCTGGGGCAGCAGAGAACAAACCTACACCATCCTCTTTGTGACAGCCCTTGAGGTATTTAAACAATGCAATTCTGTAACCTCTCATTCTTCTCCTCATCAAGCCGAACATGCCCAGCTCCTTCAACCTTTTCTCATTTGCTTTGTTCTCCGTACCTCTTATCATCCTTGTTGCCTTCTCTGAATCTGCTCCAACTTGTCAGTATCTTTCTTAAAATGAGACTCAGAACTGAATGTAGTACTCCACATGACCAGCAAAGAATATTACTTCTTTTGACATGGAAACTGTATTCCAACTAACACAGGCTAAGATAGCATTCATTTCCTTTGCTGCAACATCACACTGCTGGCTCATATTCAGCTTATGATCAACAATAATCTGAAGGTCCTTTTCACATGAAGTATGTCTGAGCCAAATATTCCCCATCCTAAACCTGTGCATTTTGTTTTTGTGGCCTAAATGCAGATTTTTGTATTTGTTTCTATTAAATTTTATTTTATTAATTTCAGCCCAGTTCTCTAGTTTACTGAGGTCTTTCTGTTCCTATCCTCCAATGTGGTAGTTACGCCTCCCAGTTTTGTATCATCTGCAAACTTGATAAGAATTCCCTCTACCCTATCATCTAAATCTTTGATAAAAATGTTGAAGACTGTGAAATATCTAGGCATAACAATCATAGAATCATAGAATTGCAGAGTTGGAAGAGACCACGAGGGCCATCCAGTCCAACCTCCTGCCATGCAGGAAATCTTGATCAAAGCATCCCCGACAGATGGCAATCCAGCCTCTGTTTAAAACCTCCAAGGAAGGAGACCCCACCACGCTCCGAGGGAGTGTGTTCCACTGCCGAACAGCTCTGACTGTCAAACGTTCCTCCTCATGTTGAGGTGGAATCTCTGTTCCTGGAGCTTGCACCCATTGCTCCGTGTTCCAGTCTCTGGAGCAGCAGAAAACAAGCCTGCTCCATCCTCAGCGTGACATCCCTTCAAATACTTAAACAGGGCTATCATATCGCCTCTTAACCGTCTTTTTTCCAGGCTAAACATACCCAGCTCCCTAAGTCTCTCCTCATAAGGCATCGTTTCCAGACCTTTCACCATTTTAGTTGCCCTTCTCTGGACATGCTCCAATTTGTCAATATCCTTTTTGAATTGTGGTGCCCAGAACTGGACACAATATTCTAAGTGAGATCTGACCAAGGCAGAATAGAGTGGCACTATTACTTCCCTTGATCTAGACACTATACTTCTATTGATACAGCCCAAAATCGCATTGCCTTTTTAGCTGCCGCATAACACTGTTGGCACATGTTCAACTTGTGGTCTACTAGGATTCCTAGATCCCTTTCGCACGTAGTCTCATTCAGCCAGGTCTCTCCCATCCTATATTTATGCATTTCATTTTTCCACCCTAAATGCAGTACTTTACATTTCTCCGTATTGAATTTCATTTCCAGACCTTTCACCATTTTAGTTGCCCTTCTTTGCACACACTCCAATTTGTCCATATCCTTTTTGAATTGTGGTGCCCAGAACTGGACACAGTATTCTAGGTGAGGTCTGACCAAGGCAGAATAGAGTAGCACTATTACTTCCCTTGATCTGGACACAATACTTGTATTGATGCTTTGGCCCAGCTCTCCAGCCTATCCAGGTCATTTTGAATTTTGATCCTGTCCTCTAGGGTATTAGCTACTCCTCCCAATTTGGTGCCGTCTGCAAATTTGATAAGTATGGCCCTAATTCCCTCATCCAAGTCATTGATAAAGATGTTGAATAGCACTGGGCCCAAGACCGAACCTTGTGGCACCCCACTGGTCACATCTTTTCAAGACTAAGAGGAGCCAATAATGGGTAATAACAGACAACTTTTCCAAAATAATTATGCTTTATCTGTCACCAGGTAAAAGATAAAATGGAAGTTTGGAAAACGCTGGATTTATCTTTAATGGGAAGAATATCCTTAATCAAAATGAGTATTTTGCCTAGGATCCTATTCCTATTTCAAATGATCCCAATTTCAATTCTACCAAAATGGTTCAAGGATTGTAATAAGGAGTTATCTAAGTTATTATGGTTAGGGAAGAAACCAAGAATAAAATTCAGAGTCTTGGTAGATACTAGGAGTAGAGGAGGAATGAGTGTCCCAGATTTGAAGCTTTATTATGAGGCGAGCTGTCTGATGTGGGTGAAACTGTGGTTTACCTTAGAAAATCCCAGACTTCTTTTATTGGAAGGTCACGAGCTCCATTTTGGGTCACACTCCTTCCTTTGGTATAAAAAAGTGAAAGCCCAAAAACAGTTTACTAACAACTCTGTACGAAAGCCACTGTACAGAATTTGGCTCAAGTATAAAAGATGTTTGTTTCCAAAATTACCAAGTTGTGTTTCATCAGGGGAAGCATTATCATAGAATTACAGAGTTGGAAGAGACCACGAGGGCCATCCAGTCCAACCCCCTGCCATGCAGGAAATCACGATCAAAGCATCCCCGACAGATGGCCATCTAGCCTCTGTTTAAAGACCTCCAAGGAAGGAGACCCCACCACGCTCAATTAAGAGCTTAAGAAGAGAAACAGAATGGTTTACTTATAAGGATTTGCTTTTGGGTAGCAAAGAAAATCTTAGTTTAAAAGACAATCTACAGTTAAATCAGGAAGGTAAAAATATACAGTGGTTCCCGTATCTTCAAATAAAGGAGAGATTTAAAAGCGATATGGCAGAAAGTGGCATTGAACTTGCAAAATCTAAGTTCGAATGGATTTTGGACAAAGGGAATGCACATTTATTATCTAGATTATATGATTTGTTGCTTAATATGGATACAGAAGCAGAGACTATTAAAGAATATATGGTGAATTGGGCCGTAGACATCGGGAGGAACATAGAATATGAAGGATGGGAAGCGTCTTGGAATAGAGTGGCAAAACTTACAAGATCTTATAGTTTGCAAGAGAATGCCCTAAAGACTATGTTAAGGTGGTATCTCCCCCCTGCAAGAATAGCTAAAATGGTTGGAGGTGCCTCTGACAAATGTTGGAAATGTCAAGACGGAAAGGGTACCTTTTTTCACCAATGGTGGGGGTGTAAAAAGGCAAAGAAATTTTGGGACATGATTTGAGTAATAATTCAGAAGATTCTTAAAAAGAAAATAGATTTGATGCCAGAAATTTTTCTTCTAGGTATTTATGAAAATACTAACCTCTCAAATGAAAATGGGAAAATAAAAATATTACTTTGGCACATGTGTACCACAGCCAGAATTGTTTATACTAGGTATTGGAGAAAAAAAGAGATCCCATCAGAGATGGAATGTTTGGAAAGGCTACTAGAGGTAGCTGAAATGGACAAACTCACTTATCTTTTAGAGAATAAAACAGATATTTTTTTTTTTTAGATTCATGGGACCCCCTGTGGACTTACTTACAAAAGGGGAGAAATGGAAATTTGAAAAAGGATTGAGTAGACCTAGTAGGGTGGTAAAACGTGAGGAAGAAAACGGTGTAAGAAAAGGGCTCAGAAACACAGATTTAAAAGCTAATTATGTGGATCTGTTAAGAAAGATTACAAAAATTAAGGAAGGGTAGGGGAAGATATACATAATTACCCACACAAATGAGTTAAATGATGCAATTATGGGTGGATAAGGAATTTGAAGATGGCATGGAAATGTATTTGTGGTCATAAATAAATATAATGTAACATAGTTCATGTGATTACTTCTTTTTACAAAACTAAAAGGGGAAAAAAAGAGAAGTGTTATAATATGTAGAGAAGTATATTATTTGTTTGTAAGCTAATGGTAAAAATACATAATGGAAATTATACATATTTAATGTGCTACAAGGGTAGAAAGGTATGTATGGGATGCTCTTTTTATCAACCTCCCCATTTTGCTGGCCAATTCTTGAGTGTGTTTCAGTGCTTATGCTTCCTTATTCTTTGTTAATTTAGCTGATTTTAGACTTTCAAGGGTGCTCATATCTTCTCGCGAGAAAAGCTGACGTCATGTGCCCTAGCAAACATGGAAGTAAACAGTGTTAGCGCTCATGCTCCGATAATTTTGGGCTGCTCTTTCTCATTACTATAGCAACATGTGATAAAAAGGGTTATTATGCCAGGACATTCACACTTTTAAATATAGTGGGACAAAAATGTTTTTAGAGGCTCATCTGATAATCTCCTAAGTATCTAGCCACTGTACTCCTCTTTCCTGGGTACATTAGTTTTCCTGCTCTCATTCCCTACAGCAGAAGCTATGTTAGTAGTGGTAGCACTAGGGGGCTACAAAGAGGGCAAACCGCACCAAGTGACACCGTTGGGGGAAGGGGTGACACCACCGTTGGGGGAAGGGGTGACCTTAGTGATGCCACAGTACGTTATGTCTTGTGTTAGTAATTACAAATACAAGTTTTCCTATTCCCATTCTGTACAAACTGGTATTTGTCTGATATTAACTTTCTTCATTTTTTAATGAAAGCCTGTTTTCATGGATGTTGCCACAAGACTAGCCATCTTGAATTCCCAAATTTTCTAACAGTTCTGGAATCTTCTATTTTTGGCTTTGGAGAAAGGAACCATCTCCTTCTCTTTCAAGCTGTATGATTAGATAGTATGGATCATGCCCTAATTCTTTCAATACAGCTTTTTTTATTCAAGTGATCATTGGAGTGTGTGGAAAGGCTGGACCACACCAGGTGACACCATCAGAGGGAGGGGTGACACCAGCCTTAGCAACATCACAACACATGATATACAATTTCTATATAGTATTCATCTTTCTGAGAGGCTATAAAGACTTTATCAGCCACGATAAATATGGCATCATAATGACACCACATAAAGACAAAAGGACACACATATTAGATGATGCCACCCTTTTGCATTTGTGTCCTGGCCAAAACCCATCCTATTTTATTGATGACTGAAGCTGTCAATAGATCCCTGGTGGAACTTTAATGTTGGCATTGTCAGTATGTAAAACCTCATACCATCGCGTGAATGCAGCATGAATGGCTGGTCCAGCCCGAACACTTTCGGGTGAGAGCATGACATCCAGGTAAGCGACACACTTTTTATGACCCTCCACAGTTTACTTGAGACTTTTAGAGTGTGTTCCAATGCATTTTAAAATTTTATCTTTTTATTTACATTTCTCCATATTGAATTTCATTTTGTTAGCTTTGACCCAGCTCTCCAATCTATCCAGGTCATTTTGAATTTTGATCCTGTCCTCTAGGGTATTAGCTACTCCTCCTAATTTGGTGTCATCTGCAAATTTTATAAGTATGCCCCTAATTCCCTCATCCAAGTCATTGATAAAGATGTTGAATAGCACTGGGCCCAGGACAGAACCCTGTGGCACCCCACTGGTCTCATCTTTCCAAGACGAAGAGGAGCCACTGCTGAGCACACTTTGGGTTCGGCCGGTCAAACAATTACAAATCCATTGAACAGTTAACTTGTCTAGCCGACATTTTACAAGCTTGTTTGCAAGAATGTCATGGGGAACCTTGTCAAAGGCCTTACTGAAATCAAGGTATGCAATGTCCACAGTGTTCCCTTCATCTATCAAGCTGGTAACTTTATTAAAAATGAGAGAGAGAGAGAGAGATCAGATTAGTCTGGCATGACTTGTTTCTCTGAAACCCATGTTGACTTTTTGTGATTATGTTCACAGACTCTCTGTTTAATGATCTGCTCTAGAATCTTCCCTGGTATTGATGTCAGACTAACTGGACAATAATTGTTGGGATTCTCTTTCCCCCTCCTTTTTGAAGATGGGGACAATGTTTGCCCTCCTCCAGTCTGCTGGGACTTCTCCTGTTCTCCAAGAGTGCTCAAAGATCATTGCCAATGGCTCTGAGATCACATTTGCCAGCTCTTTTAATACTCTTGGATGTAGTTCATCTGGTCCTGGAGATTTAAATTCATTTAGATTAAGAAGGTATTCCTGTACTACCTCTTTGCTTATTCTGTGCTAGATTTCCCCTATTGTGTCCTCTCTTCCTTTATCCTCAGGTTGGTCCCCCTTTTCCTTTACTGAAAACACTGAGACAAAGAAGGTGTTGAGTAATTCTGCCTTTTTTCTGTCCCCTGTTAGCATTTTGCCATCTTCTCCACATAGTGTCCCTATCATTTCCTTCTTCCTCCTTTTGCTGTGGACATACCCCCCAAAACCCTTTTTATTGTTCTTAACCTCCCTAGCAAGCCTGAGCTCATTCTGTGCTTTAGCTTTTCTGACTTTACTCCTACACTTGTTTGCTATCTGTTTGAATTCTTCTTTGGTGATTTCCTACTTTTTCTCTTTCCTATACATGTTACGTTTAAAACTTAGCTCCGTTGAAATTTCTTTAGTCACCCATCCTGGGTTCTTGAGAAACCTCCCATTTTTCTTCCTCAATGGTTTATTGAAATCAGCTGTCCTAAAATTGAGAATGTGTGCCTGACTATGCCTGGCTTCTCCTTTCCATTGTATAACAAACTCCAGGAGAACATGATCACTCTCACCTAATGATCCTACCACTTGCACCACATTAACGAGGTCATCCCTGTTGGTTAGGATCAGATCTAAAATAGCTGACCCCCTTGTTGCCTCTTCCACCTTTTGGACCATGAAATTGTCTTCCAGGCAAATAAGGAATTTGCTAGACCTTGAAGTTTTGGTTCAGTTAGATTGCCAGCAAATATCAGGATAGTTGAAGTCACCCATCACCACTACATCTTTTCTTTCTGCATGTGTGTTCATCTGTTCTAGAAAGGCATTATCCAATTCCTCCGTCTGACTTGGGGGTCTGTAGTAGAGTCCCACAATAACATCCCTATTGTTTCCCTCCCCTTTATTTTTTATCCAGATGCTCTCCACCTGGTTCCAGTACTGATGTCATGGATGTCTTCACTGGTGTAAATATCCCTGACATATAATGCTATTCCTCCTCCTTTCCTGTTTGGCCTGTTTCTCTTATAAAGGTTATACCCTCTATTCCTACATTCCAATCATGTGACTCATCCCACCAGGTTTCAGTAATGCCTATTATATCATATTTGTTTTGTAGTGCTAGGAGTTTAAGTTCATCTTGCTTATTTCCCATGCTGCTCCAGGAACAGAGATTCCACCTCAACATTAGGAGGAACTTTTTGACAGTCAGAGCTGTTCGGCAGTGGAACACACTCCCTCGGAGCGTTGTGGGGTCTCCTTCCTTGGAGGTTTTTAAACAGAGGCTGGATTGCCATCTGTTGGGGATGCTTTGATCAAGATTTCCTGCGTGGCAGGGGGTTGGACTGGATGGCCCTCGTGGTCTCTTCCAACTCTACAATTCTATGATTCTATTTTTTTTTATTTTTGAATTTCCCAAGTGAGCATCTTCTCGCAAGTATCTGAGGGATTTTGAATGAGGAAATGAATGGAGCTCTGTTCACTTCCTCTTCATTGTTGGGGAAGCCTTTGCCAGTGGAGAAGGTAAGTGTGGTGGGAAGCATTCTTTTGCTGGCATAAAAATTGATATTATTTTTATGCCAGCAAAAGAACGTTTTTAGGGGCTCATCTGATAAAGCCCCAAGTCATCAACATAGGTTAAAATAGCATTTAGATGTACTTCTTTGTTTCTGGTGTACAATTTTCCTTGCTTAAAGTTTTGTTACTTCAGCATTTTCTCTAGTGTCTCATTCTATGCCCTAGAAGCCTTTTTATATCCATACAGTACATTTTTGAGCATGGAATAATTTTTTTTTCCTGTTTACGAAACGTAGAGGTGTTTGCAGGTATACCTCCTCTGTTATTTATCCGTTGAAAAATATAGTTTTCACATCATGATGTCCAACATACATCTGTTGGGAGGCAGCCATGCTAAGGAAAAGTCTAATGGTATTGTGTTTGCCCACAGGTAGAAATATTTCATCTAAGTCTTTTCCAAACTTCTGTGGGAATCCTTGAGCAAATAGTTTTGCCTTGTAGTGTTCCAATTTTCCTTTGCCATCCTGTTCCACTTTAAACAGCTCTCTGCATCCTAGGACCTTTATTTCTAGGGGGAGCTCTGTAAAAATCCATGTTCCATTCTTATGCAATGTATGTATTTCTTATTGTCCAGCTTTTCTCCACTGGACAACCTCAGTCACAGGAATCTTTCCAACCTTTTCTAAATTTAATGTTTCCATGGCTAACACCAACTTTGAAAGAAGAGAGAGGCATAGAATTGCTATAACTTAGTTAATTTTCACTGAGCATCTGGGGATTGGTTCTAGGCCCTGCCCTATTTCTGAAGCAGCTCCCAGCCATATCACTAGATCTGCAAGTTACCTCATCTTCATCCCCTTCTCTTTGTGCACTGTTTTGGCTTGTTGTCCACGTCATTCATTTTATTCCTTTGTGAAGGAACTGTATCAGGCTGTGCAACTGCTTATGGCATCCTAGATTTGAGCATCATTTGCACTTCTTTGAGAGGATCAACATTTTGTTCTCATTTATCTATGGACTCTTACAAACTCTCTTCTTCTCATGATGAATCCAATAAAATTTCTTGTTTCTCTGGGGAAACTAGCACAGTTCCTCTCATATCAGCTCAGTTTCATTAATCCAAGTGAACCACATGTCCAGTAGTAACTTCATCAGTCTTTAGGGGCTCGTTTACACGGCAGGTTTTATTGTATTGAGTTGTGCTTTAGCGCTTTCCCACATCAGTGGTGGGTAGTTTACACTGTATATGTTTAACACTGCTATATTTTGTGGCTCTGATTTTTTCCACTTTGAGATTCACACAGCCAAATGTGCTGGGGGCATGGCCAAGCATTGGAGAATAGACAAAGGAATGTCATAGGAATGTCTGCCCTGGCCCCAACTCTGTGGTTAACAGCTTAGAGGCAGTCACTCTCCCCCCCCCCCAGCTCCCTGCCCACAAATCAAATGGAAGGTTTTTTCTCCTTGCTTAACAGCTTAACTCCATGTGCTTTAGAGGCAGTCACTCTTCCCCCCCAGCTCCCTGCCCACAAATCAAATGGAAGGTTTTTTTCTCCTTGCTTAACAGCATTTTCTAGCCAAATAGAGGAAAGCCAGAGAGAGAGAGAGAGAGAGAGAGAGAGAGAGAGAGAGAGAGAGAGAAACAGACTGTCAAAATAGCAGTGCAGCTCTGCTGCAGCCCTTCGTGAAATGGTTTCTCTCCCTCCCCCAAGCACAGGATCACAGCTGAAGAACAGAGCTTTACATATACTTGCAAAACAGCAGAGAGGATGAGAAGGAATGCTCCCTGACTGAAAATTGTTGGGAATCCTTTTTGTTTGCAAACTGGCTTGCAAAATAGCAGAGAGGATTTTTCCTCTAATCGCTACTGACTCTCCCTCCCTCACTCCCCCTCTTTTAAGCCCACCCTGCATCATAGCAACCAATCACAGTGCAACTCTGCTGTAGCACTTAGCGGAATGGTTGTTTACACTGCCAATAATGTGCTACATTGCAAATATACCGGCAAAAGTAGTGACATCCCTTGTCATGCTATATTTGGGTGTTTCACCTTCCCCACTTCTGAATGAGGCGATACTGTGCCTCAACCAGTGTGAACTATTAGCTATCTTAGCGGTATATTTAGAGGAATATTTGCCCATGTAAACGGCCCCTAGGTTCATTATCTAAAGCCTACAGGGCTCCAAGGTTCACTCAGCCTTCCATCCTTTTGTAGGTCCATAAAATGAGTAACCTGCTTGTGAGGGCAATTAGCTAAAACACATTGTAAACCACTTAGAGAGTGCCTAGCATGCCTGTAAAGCAGTGTGGATGTGTAAGTGCTATTGCTACTCAATTTGTAAGCTACTCTGAGAGCCTTCGTGGCTGAAGAGAAGGGAATAAATAAATAAATAAATATTACTCTTTGTCTTTTGTTTTCAGGAGCAGAGACAATTAGAATAGTTTGTTCTGTTTCAGCATCTTGCTCTTGTCAGTTTTATTTTGGTATGTATGCCTATGCAATGCTACCAAAAGTTCTAATGTGTTTCATGTCTGACACTCTGCCATGCCATAACTCAAATAGTGTTTGTGTAGTGCCTTTGGCTGGCCATAAGCTCTGGAAGTACACTGCAGTCATAATGGCATCACCCTAGAGGGTGGTGGAAAGATGAATGTCTATCAGCATGCATTTTGTCATCACCAGGTGAGACATCAAATTTCTTTCAGCAATTCTATTCTACTCAAGAATGTAGCTGACTTTTTTTCTGGGCAAGAATCCATGCTCTTCCAGAAAAACCTGTGTCATTTGAGAGATACCCACCACCTCCATCTGTCTGGATTGTTTTTGATTTCTTCCTTAACTTGGTGCTGACTATGGCAATGTACTTCTGCAGCATCTCTTGGCCTAGACTTTTCTTTTTCAGCAGGTAGGTGACACAATATCTTGAAAATCTTCCACCCAAATTTAAGGAATTCTTTTTGTTGGGTATTGTCACATTAAATGGGCCACATGAATCACTTTGTATGAGATCTAGCACTGTGGTGGTTCTTGTTTCTTCTGGCTTTACTTTCAGTTTTGGGCTGAAATGCAGGCCCAACTGCCTTTCCTTTAACACCCCCCTAGTCACTTCTCTCCAGGATCAAGAAGAACCACTGGGGAGAGAGTTACATCAACCATCATTTTCAAATGCTTGGGGGGGGTCTTTTTTTTTTAGCAATTGAGCACTTTCCTTCATTGTACAAGCAAAGTATTTCAAATTCTTTTTAAAATTCTAATGCATGCACTCTGCGCATATTACAATGTAAATAAGGAATGAGCAAGACATTATCTGCTATGTTTCGCACAATTCTGTTGGATACTGTCTGAACTCAGAATTCAGAGTACCACATCTAGACCCTTGAATCTGCATAAACCACCATGATGCTTTTCTTCAGTATGCCTATCAATAGTGTCAAGAAATATATCAGAGAATATACTGTGTACACAATGTACAGCTTGAATCTATAATTTAGGAAGCTAATTTCAGATTGTGTTCATCAGTTGCTTGTGTCTCTTCATTCAGAAGACTATTTCCCTCTTGTTTGTACTTTTTGAGATCTGCTGCTAAGATTTCCTGAGCCATGATGATTGCATTCCTTCTTTCTTGTAAACTGAGTACTACTTGGAGAGCTACCATTGATTTTCTTTCACAGTTATGAAACAGCTCTGATTGAGTCATGGATGGAGTTTTTTGACTGTCCTTCACTGACCATGGACTTTATCAGACTCAAAGAATAAGGTGACATAACGATGCCACATAACCGTGAAAGGGTGCGCATACCACACAATGTCACCCTTTTGCAGTTATGTCCCCTTAAAAATCCATACTTTTTAATGGATGGCTTAAGCTGTCCATTGATCCCCCTGCCATTTTTTTGTTTTGTTTTTTTGCCAGCATAGCCAGTGTGTGAAACCTCATGTCTTTCCCCCCCCCCATAGTTACCCCATCAGTGGCTGGTCTGACATGAACACTTCTGGGTGAGATCATGACATCCAGTTAAGTGACACACATTTTATGCCCCTCCCTGGGTTACTTGTAAGTTTTAAAGTGTTTTTTTGTGCTTTTAAAAACTTTTTTGTGTTATTTTTCTTTTCTTTTTTTCTTTTTAATTTTCCACATGATGAAGTCTTGTAATATTCTGTAGGATTTCAAAGGAGGAAGTGAAGAGAACTCCATTTTCTTCCTCTTTCATTATCAGAGCTGCCTTTGCCGGGATTAGAGGTAAGTGCAGGGGGGAGCCTTCTTTTGCTGGCATAAAAATTGATTTTTTTATGCCAGCAAAAGAACGCTTTAAAGGGATAGTCTGATAAAGTCCTAAGTAATTTGATCCATTTGAATTTTGAATAAGGAGAGAGGCTGAGGTCCTTTGTTCTATGCCTTCTGTTGTAAGCTATAAGATAACATCACCAACTTTCAGCACAGATACAAAAGAACCAAGCTGTTCTCTCAAATTTCCAATAAACAAATCTCACTGTCTGTTCATAAGTTAATGATGTTCATCTCAATTTATCAAAGATTTCAACCCGAGTAGTTATATGTCTCACTATTCCCCTTGTTATAAAGTTTACATTCCACCAGCCTTCTAATCAAATTGTCTCTGATTTAGAACACATGTCACCAATTTTTTTTTTTTTTGGTTATCCAAAATTTATTTTGCTGCAATTACTTTGACAGAAAGGGGTTGTCTAGATGAGAAGATATAATGTGGATTGTTGTCCATTTACGCACATTCGCAGCAGCATTTATTTTTCTCCACAGTTCTTTGTCAAAATCTCTAGTATGCAAAGCTATCCTTATTTTGCCGTGCACATGCAGCCATGCCTGAAAATCAAGATGGTGGCTGAGCATGAATTACTTGCATTATTAATCTCACCAAGTTGTTACTGCTTCACAGTATTTTTTTTTAAAAAAAACCCTGCAAATCAAAGATGTGCAAGTGCAACCTTCTGCTTAAAAACTGTTTGGTCACCTTAGAGCAGTAAAAAGTGCATTATTGGTAATGCAAAACTCCAAATTGGCACTTCCGGCCACTTCATTGCTGGCAAGCTATCCTGCACCCTGCACATCCAATCAATCAGCTTTCCACTTCTCCCTCACTGAGAATGCATTCCAATGTGATTCTGTTGTCCAAATGAGTGGTGATGCACATTTCCATGCAATATTTAACAAACTTCGGGAAAAGCCACAAATACTTTTTCCCTGCAGTTTTTGGAGTTTTTGCCCTCCTGCCTTCTGAATAAGGCATATCACTGCAGGATCTCATTGGGACAAAAGGTATTCTCTGTGAATTCTATTAGGCTTATTTTCATAACCTAGACAACCCCAAAGATTAATTAGTTACCCACCAAATTTTCTATCCTGTACTATAGAAGCCTGTCTTTCTTTTCTGCCCCCAGCAACGGCATTTCCTCTACCTGATTTGTCTGTTTCAAGGCACTCATAAATATCTTGGACATTTAATGCACCTTGAATTCTGTCTGTTTTTTTGATTTGTTAGTCTCCTAGGATTCTTAATGATAATCTGTTAACATTTGGCAATGGCATTTTGATTGATTATTTAGAAACACTAAAGAGGGAGACAAGCCCTCTTATGGGCTGCACGCAGCCTTACATAGACCCCAGCAGTGACAGAGTGCATGGAAAATCTCTCCATGTTTTCCCCATCTCTACAACACCAAAAAGGCCCATTCCTGTGACATCACACCCTCCTTCCATCATTCTCACTTTTTGGCCTTGAGATCTCAGGGAATAGGAAGGTGATGATTTGACAACCCTGTTTTTGTGGTACAGTGTCAAGAACAATACACATTATTTCAATTGCAGTTGCATCATAGAAATATATACTGGCATTGTTACACTGGCAATTTTAATGTGGGTCCCTTTGCTAGTAACCCCCAGGATAGAATCTCCCTTTTTACAGATATAAAAAGTGCAGCTGGAAAATTTATAAGTAATATTGGGGAGGGAGGGTCAATGCTGGGAGGAGAAAACAAAACAAAATAACCACATGATCCATGAGTAAAAAAAAAATGTAATACTTTTTTTTATTAGGATGACAACATATTACAAAAATAGCACATGTTGTTTGGACCCTTTAAAAGTGTAAGTGGTTTGGAAACAGTGTTACCCAAAGAAGTAGGGGTGCTTTAGAGCCCCATACGTGATGTCAAAAAACTATATTAATATTTAGAGAATTATTATTATTAGGTCAAATGGAAGGCTGCAATTGGTGGGTAACTTTGGAATCTTTTCACCTATGTATACCAGCACTAACTGCAGAGGACTCCAGGTTAAAGTGAAATAAATGTTTTTGTTTTTGTTTTAAATTGGAAATAGCCCAAAAAGCATTCACACGCACAACATATGTTCACAAGAACACACAAGGCTATTGAAGAGTTAAGGCAGAAAGGTTGGATAGAGGAATAGATTTGGGAACCAGGCCAATAGTCACCAGTCTTGAAGAGCAGTAACTACTCAGATTGAGGGTGGCATTGGAAGTTCCGATCCAGGGGCCTGTTGAGAAGGACAGTGGCTGGTCTTGTACACAATGGCACACCTTTCTATTGTTGGAGGACTAATATTTATATCCTGCTTCATATGCTGAATAGAGTACTTCAGCTTAGGACAAAAGTTTAGATGGGTTTCCCACTATGTAAACAACGGAAACGGAAACTTGGCTGATTGCTGTTAATGGCCGTGAGATAGGAACTGATAGGTTTTTGATAACCTCACATTGTAGGACAGAAGGAGATTCCAAGGGATATTTATTAGGGATTTGGGATGGAATGGACACTTGATTGTTTAGGGCTTGTGATTCACCATTGAGGGGCCCAAGAAGGAATTAGCACATACCTTCTTAATTGTTTAGTTTATTAAGGGGCTTCTGCTCAATCCTAGCTTGGGTGTGCTTGCTAAAATATTTCTAAGACACCTATCCAGGTCCTTGTAACCTCCATCTGGCCTCAGTTTGAATCACCCCAGTCTACCTGACCCCTTCAAAGTGTTGAAATACTTCCAATTACAAGACATTATAGAGAGGTGGTAGTAGGGCATGCTACCAACAGAACAGCTGAAAAATGGATTTATCATAGATATGCTTACACTCCCCTCATAGGCCTTTTCCTTGCAGTCATTCCTTGCAGGCAAAGTCTTTTTTTATTCTCACAGGTTTTTGAGAAGTGAATGTAGAGAAAGGGCTTTTTATAAGGCACAACTAACTGTACAGTTTTTAAACTGTCTTTTTTGATAGGATATTTTAAATTATTTTTTAATGCTAATTGACAATTTAATTACATTCTGATGTTAGCTTTTTAATGTTATGGCTCTATGGTATTTGTTTTAAGCAGGAAGCTCCCTAGAGTCCCAGTTTGGGATTCAAAACTGTGAGTCAGGCATAAAGTAAATGACAATAATTGTAACCCAAATATCAAAATCATTTTCAGAGGCCTGAATGTCTTTGCCAAATGAAGTGAGTGGGCAAGGGACTGCTGGAAATTTTATTCTGAGGATTTTCCAAAATTCATACTTTTCTTTAAAAACAAAATGTGGGTGGGGGGAACAAAGGAGGGGAAATGTCTGGGGTCATCATAATCCCCCTGCTACACCCAGAATTGCCAACAATAAGTGACTTTCCACATTCAAATGAGCAACTAGGTGTCCTGGGGTTGCATTTTTATTTTGGAGTACAGGATCATATTTCTGTGACTTTTTTTTCTATGAAGAGTTATAGATTCATCTGACAATTTGGGTTCTATTGTATTGGCTACTAGCTTCTTCCTATCCCCACTTAAAACTCAGTCACAATTAAGCATTTTGACTACAATTGGATGAGTGCTTTAATTAGAGATAAGAGATGCAGCCTGATGATATCAGCTGTAGATAGGCTGCTTACATTTAGAATGCCTCCCACTGACACATCATACATCATTTGGGCTGCATAAGCAAGATAAGTTTATAACAGACACAAAAGCAGATTGGTTGAGGGAGGATATATCTGCAATTAAATGGATTCTCCAGTGGAGATTAGCTGTGGGGTGGTTATTGGAAAGAAAGGTTGTCTAAATGAAGGATGAAACTGGGATTTCAAAGGCATGATACTGTAAACAGAAACATTAACAACCATTAACATGAGTACCTACAACACAGACCTATGCAAAATCTCCTATTGTATTCCCAAATAACCAAAAATAACCCCTAATTGCCTTCCCCACCTAACATGTAAGATCAAGGAAGTGCTGTGAGCATTACATGTCAATGAGAAGCTTCAATGGCTGACAGATGAAACTCTTCAAGCAGTTAAGGTGAGATGAGAAGCAAAGGTAAAAGGGGACAAAAATAGAGTCAGATCCCTGAATGCAACTGTTCTGCAACTTGTGTGCAGAGACAAAGAGATCTAATATAATAATCAATGCAGAGAAATAGAAGGTGACAACAAAAAGGAAGAACAAGAGACCTCTTCCACAGGATACAAGAAATCAAAGGGAAATTTAAACCAAGAGTGAGGATGCTCTACAACCAACAGAGGAACACATTACACAGACACATAGAAAAAATAGATGATGGAAACAATATATGGAAGAACTAGATAAAACAGATGAAAGGGTGACAGATTTGTTCAAAGAAGAAGCATTTGAAGATGAACCTAGAATTTTAGAAAGTAAAGTGAAAGCTACACTCAGAACACTGAAGGAAAATAAATAACCATGAACAGATGGCATACAAATAGTCACAGAGACAGAATGTACTCTAGTTCTAACTAAAATCTGTCAACATATATGGAAAACAAAGCTTGGAAATACTCAGTATAAATTCCAATCACCAAGAAAGGGGACAGAAGAGATTGCAGTAACCACAGGCCCATTGCATTAATTTCCCATGCAAGTGAAGTGATGCTCAAAATGCTAAATCAAAGACTTTTACCATATATGAAGTGAGAAATGCCAGATGTCCAAGACTGGTTCAGAAAAAGAAATGACATTAGAAACATAGGTTGTATAATGGAGCAGACCAAATAATTTCAGAAGTAAATCACCCTGTGTTTTACAGACTATAGCAAAGCTTTTGATTGTGTGGATCATGTACAATTATGGATCACTCTTAAAGAAATGAGTGTGTCACAACATTTCATTGTCCTGATCCATAGCCTGTACTTAGGACAAGAGATTACCATCAGGACAAATATGAAGATACAGAATGGTTTCCAATTGGCAAGGGGGTCAGACAAGGCTGCATTTTATCACCTTATCTGTTTAACTTGTATGGTGAACATATCATACATAAAGCATGGTTAGACACAGAGAAAAGATGCATGAAAATGGGAGGAAGGAACATCAACAATTTAAAGTATGCAGATAACATCATACTACTAGCAGAAAATAGCAAAGAATTTGAACAATTACAGAAGAAAGTCAAGAGAGATGGTGCAAAAGCAGGTTTCCAGTTAACATTAAGAGAACAAATATAATGACCACAAAAGGTTTACATAATTTTAATATAGATGATGAAGACATTGAAATTGTGAACTATTTTCCACACCTTGGCTTAGTCATTAATCTAATGTTAACTATTTTCCACACTTGGCTTAGTCATTAATCAGAATGGAGATGGCAGTCAAGAGATTAGAAGAAGCCCAGGGCTTGAAAGGATAGCTATTGTCCGCAAAGGAAGATCCTGGATAACTTCAGTGTTTTCACTTTGGGGAAAACTTTGATTCCCCCCTCCTTTCTCCTTACTCAAAGGCTCTAAAGCATAAAACAATTGTTGGGAAATGTGATTACCCTGAAATGATCAAAATCCCATCCAGCTATGAAAAGTGGCAGTTCTGTGGTTTCATGTTAGTTACCTTATACTTACTGTGTAATTAGTGCCACTTAAATGTATGTTACCAAAAATAAATCTATATATCCAAGCCTTAAAAAAGAAAAAGAAAGAAAGAAAGGATAGCTATGAAGAAACTAGACAAGATCCTGAAGTGTTAAGATCTCTCTCTCTCTGGCTTTTCTTCGCAAATGAAGATTCAGGAAGGACTCATCCCGCACTTTCTGCAAGCGCACTGATGACTGAAAAGGCCAATCCGAGATAAACAAGTCCAGTTGCAGAAAGCACAGCAGAAGGTCTCCTTGGGTGATGTTTCTGGGTTGTGATTCTTTCTCTTCACGACTTGTTCAGTGTGAGTTCTCAAATAAGGCTGGAGCATTGTGGATAGTGTGTCTCCATGCCTCCCAATGTGAGGCCTGGGTGGGCCGTTGTTGGTGATCAATTTGGCTGAGTCTGAGATGTTGTTTCAGGGAGTCCTTGTATCGCTTTTTTGGAGCGCCCCTCCTATGCTGACCCGTGGTGAGTTCACCGTAAAGTACTATTTTTTGGGGGGGGGGTGATGGTCCTCCATCCTAGAAACGTGCCCTGCCCAGCACAGCTGTGTTCTCAGTATCATGGCCTCAGTGCTAGTGGTCATTGCTTGCTCAAGGACAGCAACATTTTTCACATCAACTCCTTAAGATGCCAGGATTGACAAAGAGATCGATCACAGATTAGCAAAGGCATATAGTGCATTTGGAAGACTTTACAAAAGAGTCTGGAGTAACAAACACCTGAGGTGAAGCACAACAATCAGTGTGTATAGTGCCATTGTACTGTCTACTCTCCTTTTCGGGTCTGAAACATGGGTCACCTATCGCCAACACTTATGACTCCTTGAATGCTTTCATCAGTGCTGTTAAGATATATAATTGAATACTAAAATCAGGATTGTCCATGTCATTGTATTTCCAACTTTCCATGTATGGTTGTGAAAACTAGACAGTGAAGAAAGCTGTAAAAAAGAAAATAAACTCATTTGAAATATGGTGCTGGAGAAGAGCTCTATGGATAATGTGTACAGTGGGCCTTTGGTATCCACTAGGGTTTGGTTCCAGGACCCCCCATGGATACCAACATCTATGGATCCTTAAGTCCCATTATATACAACGGTGTACTAAAATAGTGTCCCTTTTAAAAAATGGCAAAATCGAGGTTTGCTTCGTGGAATACTTTGAGGCTGTGAATGGTGGAATCCATGGATGTCAAATCCGTGGATACAGAGGGCCCACTGTACTGCTAAAAAAAGTGAAATAAATGGGTCCGAGATCAAATCAAAAATGAACTCTCCCTAAATGTCAAGATGACTAAATAGACTGCCACACTTTGGCCATATCATGAGAAGACATAACTCACTTGAAAAGACAGTAATTGGTAAGGTAGAAGGTAGTAGGAAAAGAGGAAGACCACATTCCAGATGGATAGACTCAATCAAGGAACCCATGGCCCTGAGTCTGCAAGACCTAAGCAGAGCTGTTGAGGATAGGGTGATTTGGAGGTCTCTCACTCATAGGGTCACCATAAGTCTAAGTCAACTTGGGTGCCATTTACACGGCAATTTTTGTCGCAGGGCGTACCGGGACTCCCTGATCCCGTATTTGTCCCGCACTGTTCAAACGTTTTTTGTCCCTCTTAAGGAAATTCCGGAAGATCCAGTGATTCATATTTACACAGCATCAGGTCCCGTATCTTTTCATTTATCCCGCACGCTTACATCCCGTGCTTTTGCTGTTTACACATGTTTAGCGTACCGGGATTTTTTTTTTTTTTGCTGTCAATCAAGGAAGCGATTACTCATGTTTTCACAACCTCAGTGATCTCTGAGCCAGCCCCCAGTAACCATTTCCAGTCATCACCTAATACCAAGATAGCTTGTCCCAGGTTGTTTACATTTCCGATTTTCTGAATCCTCCCGTGACTTTTTAAAAAACCGGCACAAACTGTGGGACTGGAGGTCCCACAGGTTGAGGGATAAAAGGTGGCCCCCCTTCCAAAAATCATGTGCCCTACCCAATGTACATGTAAACAACCAGGGTTCGACACTAATTCTCCCACTACATTTTCATTGTGTAAACGGCACCTTGATGTCAGTTCAAAAATTTGTGTAAAGCTTGTGGAAGAGTCCCCCTGATATCCAATATGGCTGATATGCAATTTGGTATTCAACTTTGTTAAATGCAGGCTGAATGATGCTACAATTAGGTAGATTTGTAGCTGTTTGATAGATTGTGTCCAAAGTGTGTTTTTCAAGGGTTCCTCATCAATCTGGGCTGTAGGTATGAAGTGAATGAAGGAGAAGATAGGATACTCTTCAGATCTGCAAGACATTGCAAAGTGATACCTTAGAACAGGCATTCCCAAATTTGTTTCCCTAGGTGTTGTTTGACTTCAGAAGCCAGAAGTCCCAGCCAATGTGGTCAATCATAAGGAATTTTAGCCCAGCTATATCTAGGGACCTAGAGATTGGAAACAGATGCCTTAGAAGACTGAAACAGGGAGCAAGTTTATATTGAGAGGCAGAGGAGGAGGAAGAAGATTTCTATCCCATTTTTTTCCTAGTTCAGGACTCAAAACAGCTTACAACAAATTACAGAACACATTGTTAAAAAATCACAAGATCCAAAAATTAAAATGAAATTAAACAATCAAAGTTTAAAAACAGATGTGAAATAATGTGAAGCATATGTGAAATAATGTCCCCAAGTCCATCCCAGCAAGGTGACCTGAAAGATAACATTGCCAATGGTATCAAAAGCCACTGAGAGGGACACACTCACCCTTTCTAGCTCCAGACATAGGTCATCCACCAAAGCAACCAAAGTCATTTCTGTCCCATAACCAGGCCTGAAACTAGATTGAAATGGATCTAGATAATCCATCTCATTCTGAAATCCCTGGAACTGGGAGATAACAACATTCTCCAGAACCATGCCTAAATTGGAATGTTTGAGTTATTGTTGTGTTTCTTCAAGCCGTTTCTGACTTATGTCCTAAGGTGTAACTACCACTAGGTTTTCTTAGCAGGATTTGTTCAGAGTGGCTTTGCCTTTGCCTTCCTATGAGGTCAAGAGAGTGTGACTTGTCCAAGGTCACTCGGGGGTTCCCATGGCCAAGTAGGGATTTGAACCTTAGTCTCCAGAATCATGGTCCAATTGTCAAACCAGTACACTATGCTGGCTGTCTCTGTCAGATAATTATCCAGTATGGTGGTATCCAGGCAGGGCTTTATTTAGTAAAAATTTATTACAGCCTCTTTCAGGCAAACTGGAACTCTACTTTCTTTTAGCCAGCCTTTAAGCACTCCCTCTACCTATTCAGCCAGTCCCCCCTCCCCTAGCTTTTTTAATAACCAGGAAGACCAAGAATCTTACACACATGTGGTGGCTCTCACCTCTCCAAAAATCTTGTCCACATCCTCAGGTTGCACACACTGAAAAGTATCCATCATCACTGGACAAGCAGGGGCCAAGAGTACAGCCACTGGATCTGTATCTATTATAGGAGATTTTCAGACGCGATTTTCGGCCGTATATATTCCAAAACAGCTCCGTTGCTGCCGCTCGGCACGGGAGCAGTTTTGGATGACGGTGTTCCTCTGCTGAACCCCTCCGTGTCACTTCCATGACAGAATGGAGAAAGCCGCATCATATTTCACTCACGGGCAACAATCGTGAGTGAAATATGATGCGGCTTCCTCCATTCTGTCACGGAAGTGACACGGAGGGGTTCGGCAGAGGAACAGCGTTGTCCAAAACTGCTCCCGTGCTGCACGGCAGCAACGAAGCTGTTTTGGAATATGTACTGCTGAAAATTGCATCTGAAAATCTCCCTAGTCTCCAAGTCAGAGCAGATCTAAGTGATTTTATCTGCAAAGTGGAGACATGTTGTTAGCAGTGGGCTACTGAGTCGTCTGGATTTTCTTCTCTTGGACTGTAGGAGGAAGATTTTCATTTGTATCCCACCTTTCTCTCAGTAGTGAGACTCAAGGTGACTAACAGGATGGAAATCCAGGCCAAAACCAATTACTTTATTTTCAATGAAGATACATGCAAATGTTTTAATGTAGACAGAACCAGTTGCACCAATATGGTTGACAGCTGACTTGGTAGCAGTACAACACTTAGTGAATTTAGTAGAGTACAAGCTAAACATGAGTTAACATTGTGCTACAGTACCTAATTCAAATCTAAGTTCAAAAAAAAAAAAAAAAAAAAAAAAAACAGAAAAGGTAATACAATTCTACTGTTCCAGATAACAAAAAGTAATAATGGTGCCACTCTGTTCTGTTCTATTCTAGTCATAACTCATTCAGAGCAATGTGCCCAATTCTGGGCACTGTAGTTTAAGAGATGAATTTATCAAGGAATGAAAGAAAGATTTGGAGGAACCATAAGTCCTAGGAAGAAAGTTGAAAGAGTTGTGTATGTTTAGCTTTGAGCAGAGATAGATGTGATAGCCATCTTCAAATATCCAAACTGCCACTTAAATAAGGGAATAAATGTAATTTTTAACAAGATTTTTTTTTTGTTTCTCCCTGGTGTTAGACTTGAACCATTTGTGTTTAATTTACCAAACTGCAGAATACAACTTAACTTTTGAAATAACTTGCTGATGATACAAGCAGTTTGAGAGTGGAACCGATTGTTTTAAAATGTGGCAGCCTCTTTGTTTTTAGATTCTGCAAAGCAAAGGCTGGATGGCCACCTATCAGATATGCCACAGCAGTGGATTCCCTCCATTGTCAGGAGGCTGCTACACAATATTTCAGTCTATGAGTCTCATGCTTGGAACCATTAGAAATCCTATTAATCTAAATGGTTCCAAAAGCAGGCAGGCCAATTTAGCCTGGGCAGGTTTTTGGAAGTTGTTACTTTGCATGTTTAGTAAGATTGGATCCTAGAATTAATACTCCTCCCCCATCCTTTCATTAGAATCATAGAATCATAGAGTTGGAAGAGACCACTAGAGCCATTCAGTCGATTCCTCTGCCATGCAGGAACAAACAGTCAAAGCACTCCCAACAGATACAGCCATCCAGCCTGTTTAAAAACCTCCAAAGAAGGAGATTCCACCACATTCCAATGCAGTGTGTTCCACTGTCAAACATCTCTTGCTGTCAGGAAGTTCTTCCTAATGTTTATGTGGAATCTCTTTCCCTATATTTCAAATCCATTGCTCTGTGTCCTAGAACTTTATCAGACCACCCTCCAGAAATGTTTTGCCAGCATATTTTGAACCGTGTTTATGCTGACAAAAGAACCCCCTTTATCAGACCTACCTCAAAGAGGCAGCCCCCGCATAAACAGAGCAAGAATGGAGCTCTGCTTTATTCCTGGTCTGAGATCTCACCCATTCTCACAAGAAGACCCGAGTGCAGCAAATTTTAAAAAATAAAGCAAAATGAAGACATAAAACATTCACACAAGAACAGAAACACACTTTAAAAGCTAAAAGTACACCAGGGAGGTTCATAAAAAGTGTCCCCTACCTGGCTGTCACAATCTCACCTGGAAGTGTTCTGTCATTGACACTGTATTCACATGAGCACAATGGTGCAAAGGTTTCAAACGGCAGCAATGCCAGCAAAAAAGCACCATGGGAGATTTATTGATGGCTTGTCCCATCAATAAAAAGCAATGGCTTTGGGGCAGTACGAAATCATGAAAGTACGTCATTTGATATGCACTCCATTCATATTAATTTGGCATTGTTATGATGCCATATTTGCCTGGTCTGATAAAGTCCAGAGTCTCAGGAGCAGCAGAAAACAAGCTTGCTCCATCCTCAGTATGACATCCCTTCAAATATTTAAACTTTCTCTTCCTCAGGCTAAACCTACCCAGCTCCCTAAGCCACTCCTCATAGGGCATAGCTTCCAGACCGTTAAAATGTGCCAAACTTTCCCTGCTTTTTTCATGTTCATGTGTACACATTCTTTCTCTTATGGGGGAAAAATGCAAAAGACATTTTTGATGATGAAGAGAGAAGTTGCTTAATGGTGCATGGCTCTCCAATTAAGGCACCAAGTAGTTTTCTGCTACTCTGCAGAATGCCAGTCTGCTGCTTAAACTAGTTTGTCATTGGCACTGGGGCTATCATCTGATTAATGAAATTTGAGATGATTAATCCACTGAATCCTCACGATTGGTTGATCAATTAGAATTGCATACACTTGCATATTGTATCTGTTCAGAAGCAAAGAGCATACATTGTTGTTGTTTTAGCACGCCATCTAAAAGTCATTCCTTCAGCTGTTTGACAGAAGTTGATTTGCACTATTCTCCCACAGTTAGCGAAAGGTGGGAAAGCCAGTTTTTCCAACTGACTGATGCACAGACAATTAGGGACCAAGAAGGTTACCATTATAAGGTGTCTGTAGAGTGGGAGTGGGAAAAAATCATTATTTAGTCTGTTGAAACACTGATTTCATTGGACTTCTCTGTCAATTATCCCAGGCTGCAGTTAGGATGTAGCAGAAGGAAATGGGATTAATATCCATTCAAGCTTCATCAGGCCCCTCCTCTCCCTGTATTTATTCCAGCTGGTCATTATAAGAATTTCTGTTTAATTTTTTAAAATGTCACTAGAGTTTGTTTTCCTTTCCACATCCTGTGCTCCTTTTAAGATGGAACTTTCCAGTTGCAAGCCTGTGGGAAGGGACTGTCTTCTTTCACTGATTGCTGCAATTTTTCATGGCTTAGCATAGTGTAGTAGTTCCACATGTGAAACTATGCTATGTGGAACCATTTATTACCCTGGGGCCTACTGTAGAGCTGCTGAAGCTCCCCCCATGGCTGTTTGTGCCAGGAGAAGAGTGGGGTAGATCACAGAGGTGTCTGGTTATGTCCCCATAGCCAGTAATGAAGCAGTGACTTCAGCTACTGAAATCCTCTGGTGTCTTCTGGAGGTCTCAGGGGTTGATGCAATCATTTTGTGTCTGGCTATGGGGACACAGCCAGATGTTTTGTGATTCCCCCTTTCACTGTTCTCTGGGCACAAATGGCCATGGTGGGCAGCCTTCAGCAGCTATACAATAGATGGGGGTGGGTCTTTGGTTGGTGTGAAAGGAGAAAGGGAATACCAAGCTTGTAGCAACCAGAAATAAACATACACAGCTGAAGCGTTCACTTACGCCTACATATGCCACTAACAGGATGCCAGCCATTGTTTGTTAAGTTCTATTGAGACCTTTTTAGCTGAACAGAAGAGTAAAATACTTTACATTAATGCCTGCATATATGAATGGAAAACCTACTACTTGGCATAACATGCCACGCCATGCCACCCACCACCACCAAACACACATACCAGTGCAATGGTGTTAGATTAAACACTCATTTTCGAAAACAGAGTATGATTGAGGGAAGAGTCTCATCTGGTTTCCTTTTTTTCACTTCTGCATGCTGCTCAGACAGAAGAGTTCTATTGTCTTTTTTAAACATAGTGAACCAAGCAAAATTAATTAATCTACAGGTCTGCCTATATGGTGGTGTGTGTGTGTGTGTGTGTTTTTCCCATTATATCAACCAAGCAACCCATGTTTTGGCAAAAGTCAGAAAAAAATCTGAGTAACAACTGGATTCTCTATTTTCAAAAACAGGGATTCACACATGGTCCCACAATATACACAAACATTGCTTTGGATGTAGCCTGACACCTGCAGAGACCTTTTGCCCAGTCTTAAGAATCTGACCATGCAGATATCAATGTTTTGACATCAGACTAGACATTCCCCCTCTCCCAGTCCCCACCACCTTGCTTTTTGAACCATCCCACATAAGGAAAAGATCAGGAGATCTCATGAACCTACCCACAATGTTGTGCGTATTTGGTGATTTTCAATAACTGGATAGACTAAGAGAATTAACACATGCCAAAGTAAAGTGCCAGGGCAGCCAGAAGGTTTCACTTTCTGTTGTGCCTGCATGACATCATCATTCTTCCGTTCTGGTCCTGTGGGAGACAGAGGTAAAACTGCATCATTTTGCTAACCTGAAAAATCTGTTAGTAAAAGACGCAGTTTTATCTCCATCTCCCATAGGATTGGAACAGCAGACCACCAATGACGTCATGTGGTAAGGCAGAATGGAAGGCAAAACCTTCTGCCTGTCCTGTCATTTTACTTCAGTGTGCTGTAAGCCTCTCATTCTGGATTTCAGAACTTCTCTAAAATTGCCCCAAAGAATCTTGGCAACCTTTGTGTAAGTGTGTGTGAGGGAAAACAAACTTATTTTGGGGAAACAGTTTTCAGAAGTATTTATAGAAGTTTGCAGCACAATCGTTCACCTTCCCTTAACCATGCATACATAAGCTATTCACAAACTTCAAACCTGTTTCTTGGAAGGGGATAGAGCCACTGGAGCTCTCTAGTTGGGGCCACAGATGTTCTTCTCAGATAACAGTGGGATTGCTTGGCTAGCAGGACAGAAACAAACAGCTCATTGTGTGCATTAGGTGTCAGAGGGTAGATTGGAAGAAGGTCGGACCTTTATTTGCAAGAGATGAAATTGCTCAACTAAATTAATCAAGGGTGGGTTAATGAGAAATCTGGCAAATTATTGTTTAAATGGCTTTCATATTTGCAATTTACAGTGAATGTCTTGTAGCTAGAAGGACTGCATATTTTGAACTAATAATAATAGAGCTGTATATTGTTTCCTTGCCATTATCTTCTCAGCTCTCCAGAGAAGTCCTGTTTCAAAAAGGAGTTGTCATGGATGACTGTGCAGTGAATAAGGTAGGAATTCATTTATAGCTGAGGCATTCTTCTTATTGTTTCTCTTTATTATTTCATATTGATGAAGGCCACCTGATGGTCATGCTTGAGAAGACTTTGTATTTACCTGGAGGAATTTTCCTTTGCTTGCAGTAATAAATTTCAGTAGTATAGATTATAACCATGATTATCATAAAATAGCGAGAGGTGACAAACTCACATAATCTTTTGTTTAGTTACATTAGCTAATTCTCCCAAGAGTTATTTGTGCTCATATTGTCTGAACCATATCCATTTGTCTTTACCAGTGATGGAAAAAGAGTAAAAGAATAACTGGTTGTAAATTCTGATTCAAGCTAATTTCACATATGAATATTCCAGCTTGACTTTGAGGTAGGCCTTTGACATATAAAGAATGAAATGGTCATCCACTTATGTCTTACTTCACAATCAACTGATCAGCTTTCATTCTTCGCCTCACCTCTAGAAAAGTCCACTTCCATTCCAGCTCTAGGAAGAATGTGGATTTTTTCATAATATGATTTGCATAATACAATGGGAAGGGAAAATGTGTGAAATAATGTTGATAGGTTTAGATAGGCATCAGAGGCAACAAATAAAGCAGGAGTGGGAATAATGTGACCCTCCTATTCAACTCCCAGGATGTGAGAGTGATCTGGCTGCGACATCTGTCACCCCATTGATTGCCAGGGTTGATTCGGCTGATCTGGCTGGCTAGGCGGGTGTCCCCTTCCTCCCTCACCGTTCCATGTGCATCCCTCCCAAAGCTGCACGCTCAGTGGAAGAGGACAACCATCCCAGATAGAAGGAGTGTGCCATTCTTTGGTCAAGGGTATACGATAGCTGTGCTCCCCTGCTAGAACCGCCAAACAAGCTCAAGGTCCATAATGTTGATAGGTTTAGATAGGCATCTGAGGCAACAAATAAAGCAGGAGTGGGAATAATGTGACCCTCCTATTCAACTCCCAGGAACTCTAGTAGCATAGCTGTTGGTGAGGAATGCTGAGATTTGTAATCCAAAGACTTCTGGTATATATGTGCCTTCTAGTTACCTGTTGACTTCTGGTAACCCCATGAATTTGATTTTTTTTTTATTTTTATTTTTTTGGCAAATAATACTCCAAGGTGGTTTTGCCAGTTCTTTCCTCTAAAATATAGCCTACAACACCTGGAATTCATTGGTGGTCTCCCATCCAAGTACTAACCAGGGTTAACCCTGCATACTTTCCAAGATCATACAGGACCTGGTGCCTTTAGGGTATTTAGGCCCTCAAAAACATCTGGAGGGCCATATAGACAGCCATATAGAGGGCCATATAATTCCCATTCCTGTTCTAAATATTCTCTATGTTTGTTTCCTATTAGCTTTTGTGAGACAAAATAACTACATACCAATTTGGGACAAAATGAAAGGTTTTCTACTTCAGAAATGGACTTACTAAAGCTGCTGTCCAGGTTTAGTTTCACATAGTACATGACTACACTTCCTGCCATGTATATGAAAAGGCTCAGCTAGTGAGTACAGAGAAGAGGGCTTTATCTGTTGTAGTATTCAAACTATGGAACAGTCCCCCAAGAAAGGTCCATATGGCTCCATCCCTCTTGATCATCCAGAAAGTAGCCAAAAGTGTACTGTTTTGCACACTGTTTAGTTCTTCCAAGCAGGGTACCTTTTATGGTTGTTTTAGGTGAGTCTTTAAAAACAAAATGCTGCTTTAGCTGCACTTTCTCTCACTTTAAAATTAGTATTTTAAAGTGTGTATGTTATCTGCCTTTAAATGTTGTACATTGCCATGGGAGCTCTGAAGGCTAAGAGGCAAAACACACATGTTTACATAAATAAATAAGCTGTACTTAGGGATCAGCATGAATTTGTAAGCAGTGGCAATAGACAGGGAAAGAAATGTAACTTTACCCTTATTGTGTAATTTTTGGGGCATTTTTTGAACCCAAAGTCTGCCAGACCCTGGATACAGAAAAATGCACTCCAAGAACAATCCTCCAGTGCCCCCTAGAATCCTCACCCTGCCAAATATCTACTTCTTAAACTGTATTCCAGATAAAATGATGAGCAGAAATGATGCAACATCACTTCCAATCACCATGTGGCCTGGAATATTGCTGATGGAGGAAGTTTCCTTGCATCTGTTGGGCCTGTGTGACCTATGAGAGGCCTAGGAAATTTTTTCCATGTAGTTGTCTACCCCTGCAGTGAAGAAGCAATATCCTGGAATTATGTATTTGACTTTAATTTATATGATCAATTGTTTGGGTGTGTGTGACCTTATTAGGAATGCCATGAAGCACCATGCTCCACTACTTCTATTACAGCACTAGAAATCCCAGAACTCTTACACAGTTCTGCTGATTCTGTTCCAATGATGAAAACAGTGAGTGATCTAGGAAGGAGATTCATTCCAGCCTGGAACTGAAAGGAATTCAGTGAGTTCACAATTCTCATCCAAATTACACTTTTCACTCTTTTGGCAAATTATTACAAATCAAAAATGCACTTTGCCCCATCAATCTGAACATTTGTATAGTTTGCAATGCATTTTAAAGAAATAAAATATTCAAAAAGTCCAGCATAGGTTTTTAAAATGCAAAGAGCTAAAAGTGTTCACAGTTGAAATAATACAAACACCCTTTAGTCAGTGGGTTAAATACATACAAACAATGTGTTTCTTAGGAAAAGAGTATAGCTAAATGCATACATTATAGAAGATGTATAGGGCAAATGTGTACAAATGTGGGATGAAAAAAGTATTGGAATGAGGTAAAATGATGGGGTAGGAATGCAAGCAGAATTTGAAGAAATAAAAAAAAATAAGAATTACAAAAAAAAAACACATTTCTAGTTCTTTTAATTTGGCAGGGAAAGAAAATACAATTTCAAGCTGGTTGAAGGGTTGTTTATAACCTTTCCTCCCATCTGAATTTCCTTCTATATTTAAGGGCTTCAAATGATTTGGTCTTACTTCCGCTGATTACTCAGATATTTGTTATTCATCAGCTCCACCATTCCCATCCCACCGTTAAAATTGCTCCACATATGCATTTTTTCAGATGTTTTTAAACTTTTCATTTCTACAGTCCCCCACCCCCATATCCACAGAACCAATATCTGTGGTTTCTGTTATCCATGGGACACAAAATAGGGACACATACTATAGAGCTGCACTGGCAAATGCCTAGAGAGGCATCCTCTCTAGGCATCTTCTAGGTCCTCCAATACAACTCTATGGTATTTTTTTAATTGGAAGTCCTTTATTTTAATAGGTTTAGCTGTTAACCATGGTTTCTGATATCCATGGTAAGTCTGGGAACCAAACCCCCATGGATAAGGGGGTCCAACTGTATATAGGAAAAGTATTCATTAACACATATGACAAAAAATTCTACTGGCTAATTAATATTTCTGTTAGTAACATTACCTTTATTATAAAATAAACAAGCTGAAAGCTGTGGCAAACATTTGTCAAAGATCAGAATCTTTGAGGTAGTTCATATTTGAGGCCACCATTTCTGAATGTTTAGTCTGCCCGTGAGTATGAGGCTGAGCCGAGCCACATTCTGCATGGTCATTGTTAGGTGATTGAGGGAATTATGGTCCAAAATGTTTGGAGAGTCAGTGGTTCCCTAGTCGTGTCCTAAATTTTAATCTCTTGTTACTACTATTTATCACTTTTTTTTCCCAAATTCACTTTCTGCTAATGTCAGTTCTGGCATTGATATCTGCTCTACATTTTCTCAGTAAAAAGACCAACAAATAATTCATTCAACTTTACCACCTCCAGTTTTGCTTAGTGTCTCAGATTTCAAGCCAAACATTCTTCCTTGGAGAACTCTCAACTCTGTGCCATGTTTGTCTCAGTTGTGATTAAGGAACTTGTAAATGTTTTGTTCAGAGATTCTGTGATTCCAAGCAATATCAAGGGTTTTTCCTGTCTAGGAGAATATTCATTATACATAATCTGTGTAACCAAGTCCCATTCATCAAGAATGTTACTCACAATCAAGTGGAAATGTCACTAAATGTTAACCTGACTCTTCTGAAAGATCCTTGGGGGGAAACCTACAAGATGTCACAATCACTACATAGTCACAATTGTGACACTATTGCCATGATCATAACTCCCTCCAAACACACAAATGCCATCTTTCTCCCAAAGTGGAATGCAATGCAGCTCACAAAAAATCAATTAAAATATGCATTACAATTTAAAATGATTAAAAACTTTATAATTAAAAAATAATTAAAACTATTTAAAACATATACAAGTTAAAAATAAAAACACACCCCAATAAAAAGCCTCTGCGGGTACAGCTACATATTAAAAGACTGCTTTACTGGGTATCAGTTTCATGGGGAGAAGTTACCAGGCATCAACTGCATGGGGAGTTATACTTAACTAAGTAGATGATACATAATACTGGCCCTTGTATTCCTCTCTCCAAGCTTTCATTTCCATTGTCCCAAGTTTCTGACAACTGTCCCTGGAAAACCATTCTCCTTGTATTTCTTTTTTCTTTTTCTTTTGAAAAAAAAAGGAACTAAACTTTTTAACAGACCAACCAAATATAAAAATACATGTTGTGGAGTATTGAGAGCAGACACTCATGATAAAGGATTGGGTAGAGAGTGACAAAGATGAAATGGGAAGGTGGTATCTTTCAAAATGATTCTGATACTTGTTTCCCCATTTATATAGTTCTGCATGCATGGGTTGAGTTACTTTTCTAGATATGATCACAACTTTGAAAGTAGTCAACTGATTTTGACGCATTATACAGGTAAAAAAGCTATAATAATAATAATAATAATAATAATAATAAAATTTTATTTCTATCCCGCCCCTCTGCAACACAATCGGGGCGGCTTACAATATAAAAACTCCATAGTCCCAGTACCCTAGCCCACCCACCCCTTAAAATAATATTAAATTATAAAAGATTAAAACATAAAATAATTAAAAATATATAAATTAGAAAAAAGATTAAAACATACAATAGTTTTTTAAAAAATCTGATTATAGCTCAGGGAGGACAGCCGAGTCTTGGGCTGGGATAGTTATTCAGGAAAGGCCTGCCGGAAAAGATCCGTCTTGACAGCTTTTTTAAAGCTGTCTAAGGTGTTAATAAGACGGATCTCGTCCGGCAGGCCATTCCATAATCTGGGAGCGGCAGCAGAGAAGGCCCTCTGGGACGTCACCAACAGCCTTGTTTCCATAGGCTGTAACAGATTCCTCCCAGAGGACCGAAGTGCGCGGGGAGGGTCATACGGAAGGAGGCGGTCCCGGAGATAAGTTGGACCCAAGCCATGCAGGGCTTTAAAGGTTATAACCAACACCTTGTACTGTGCCCGGAAACGAATAGGCAGCCAGTGGAGAGCTTTTAGCACAGGTGTTATATGCTCTCTTCTGGAAACACCAGAAATCAACCTGGCTGCCATGTTCTGAACTAGTTGAAGTTTCCGAGTCAAGCACAAGGGTAGCCCCATGTAGAACGCATTACAGAAATCCAGGCGGGAGGTTACCAGTGCATGTGCCACAGTTTCGAGGTCCCTGGTTTCCAGGAAAGGGCGCAACTGGCGTATCAGCCGAAGTTGATGACAGGCACTCCTGACCGTCGCATTTACCTGATTAGATATCTGGAGTGTTGGGTCCAGGAGCACCCCCAGACTGCGAACACAGCTAGATTTAATTAAACAAATACTACTCCAGCAGACATTGTATTCCACTCATAACACCCCTTCAGGGGGAATATTGAATATAAATATCATCCCAAAACACCACCAAAGTGTGCTCAGTTTCTCAGAGACTGTCACTTGGTTGGTTTGCTGGGTCACCCAGCACACCCAGCCATTCTTCTTTTCTTCATGAATCCCTGCTCTTTGGACAGGTATAGTACAGCCCATCATCCTGAGCTCTATTTCTCTATCCCAATACTTCCTACTTTCTTTGATAGCCTTGTATGAGTGCTTGAATCCTGAGTGTATGTATATGTGTGTTCCACTGATTCTTTTTCAGTAAAAAACTATTTTAATTTTATCTCTTGGCCTGTAGTCTCGTCAGTTACCACTGGTATACGTAGGTCAAAATATCTCGCCATTACCTGACCTCTCGCAGCCACTATTTGAGCTAATTAAAATTCCCCATAGAAATTTTGATTTTTCTTAGACATGTGTGGAATTTTCACAGACCTCAGTAATTGGGTAGCAAGTCCTCTTTCACCTTCCTAATCTTTCTTTACAAGCTCTTTATTAAGGACTGAAAAAGCATCTCAAACTCACATCTCAAAATGTTATCTATAGTCGCCTGAGTTAAGTGATCCCCAATGTTATCTCCAGCTTACCTGATGGGATAGAACTATACAAAAAACCACTACAAACTCCCCAACCCCAGATATAGTAGAATAGAATAGAATAGAATCTTTATTACGGTCATAGACCAGCACAGGTAAAAAGGTGATACAGAATAAAGGTAAAAACGCAGAATAAAAACAGGCTAAAAGTAGTATTTAAAATGTTAGCTCCAGTATAACAAGACTAGGTTGACACTATTCTACTGCTGAGGACATTGTCTGATGAATTTTAACCGCAGCTGCGCAGAATCTGGCAACATTATAATTTGTTCCTGGGTTGGTGTCTGAAAGCAACAAGTTTATGTAGAATTGTCCAGTGTGCCCTTGATATTTATGCAACAGGGGTGAAATAAGTCTGAGACGTATGTCCCTGTAGTATGAGCACTGGAGTAATACATGCTCTGTTGTTTCTATTTGACCTGAGTTGCAGGGGCACAGTCTGTCTGAGAAGGGGATCTTCTTGTATCGGCCTTCAAGGACAGCTGAAGGGAGGGCACAACACCGTGCAAGAGTAAAGGCAATTTGATGTTTAGGTATTTCAAGTGTTGCTAAGTATGCCAAAGGAGAGGCCAGATATCTATTGGAGTCATTAGCAATGAAGGTTGGAGTACTGGCTAGATCCAGTTGTCACTCTATATCTGCTACCCATTGTTTGATAGTAGCTTTCACCCTATCATATCCCAGGCTTAGGAGAAGATCTGGAGAAAGGCCCAGCATTGAGATTTTAGTCATCACTGTCTGTTTCCAGCTGGATTGGAAATCATCACTTAAGGTTAGTGGAGCAAGGCCAGTGGGAAAGAGGGATAGTCTGAGCCAGTAGTTGAGTATGGCCACCCACACTCTGGCCTCCATTTTCATAAATCCTGACTCCAGTCTCAGAGCTGCGTTAGAGACACATTTTGGAGTTTGGAAAGCTGATCTTAAGAATTTGGATTGGACAAGTTCTAATGGAGCAGGGTTGGGGAAGGATCCCAATTGGGATCCATAAAGCAGTTGTGCTACTGGTTTGGCTTCAAAAAGTTTGAGCGCTGCAGGTAAATAGTGGCCTCCTCTTGTCTTAAGAAATTTGAGAATGGTTGTTGTGCTCCTCTGCGCATTGCAAGCAGCATACTCCCCATGCGCTTTCCTACTACCAGTGGCTTGAAAAATTACCCCCATGTATTTGAAGCAAGAGACCTGCTCAATCTTGTGGCCATCGATATTCCAGTTGTAGTTCTTAGGCCTTTTAGCGAATGCCATGATTTTAGTTTTTTGATAGTTGAGTTCTAGCTGTTCCACTCTGCAATATTGTGTTAGTGCTCTTAGGGCTCTTTTTAGTCCAATGGGAGTTCTTGAAAGTACTGCTGCATCATCCGCATAAAGCAGCATTGAAATATGCCTTCCCTTTAATTTTGGGGGGTGGAAGTTAGTGTTGTTGTGGTGATCCACCAAATCATTGATGTAGAAGTTAAACAGGAGTGGAGCTAGAATGCAACCTTGCTTGACACCCTTCTCAGTGACAATGTCATTGGTGAGATGTCCCTGGGGGTTACATCTTACTTTTAATGAGGTCCCTTCATGCAGCATACGAATTAGATGGAGTAAACGTTGGTCGATCGAAGAAGCCTCCAGTTTTTTCCACAGTTTGATTCGGGATATATAGTCAAAAGCTGCTTTAAAGTCTATGAAGGCAGCATAAACTGTGCTGCAGGTGGAGTATTTTTCAATAAGGTGGTGGAGTACAAGGCACTGATCTATGGTGGCGCAGCCTTCCCTAAAGCCAGCTTGTTCTTCTGCAAGTATGTTTTCTTGTTCCAACCAGGTCTGAAATTTCCACCGTAAGTGTCTTGCATAGAGTGTGCTGATTGTACTGAGGAGGGTAATTGGTCTGTACTTGACAGGATCATTCTTGCTTCCTTTTTTATATATGGGGACGATGATTGCAAGACCCCAATCCTTGGGTACTCGACCATATTTGTCAATACAGGTGAAAAGTGAGGCCAGGATAGGGGCCCAAAATTCAAGGTTGTTTTTAATGGCTTCTGCAGGTATTACATCTTCTCCTGGAGCCTTCCCCATTCTCAGCTGGGCTACAAGGTTCTTGATCTCTGTCACTGTCACTGGTGGCCACCGTTGGATATTTTCTATATTTTGGCTAGTGCATCCACTGTCAATGTAGTTGTCCTTATAAAGTGCTTGAAAGTGATCCTCCCATATCCCTGGAGAGATGTGACAATCTACTGTAGCTGGCCCATTTCTCTGGGGACTTGATGGAATATGCCAGAATAGAGCTGTGTTGTTGGATCTGACTGCCTGGATAAGTTGTGTCCAGTCATTCTTCATGGCTTCTTTTTTCTTGTTCCTCAGCAACTTTTTGTAGTCTCTTTTCTGCTGAAGCAGCATTGGTGCAGCATCTGGAATGTTATTAGATAGGTAACCCTGATAAATATCAATGAGGGCTTTTTTAGCATTAACACATTCCTTGTCAAAGCATGGTTTGGAGTGGTGCTGTTGTTGTTTCCGTTGATGTGCGCTATTTTGACAGATTAGATATTGGTGTAGAGCTTGGGTAAGTGTATTGTAATTTTCCAAGATTTCATTAGGGGACTCAGATGATATCAGGGCAGGCCTAAGATGCTGAAGTTGGTCTGAAGCCAATACCTCACTTATTGTTTGGTTTAGTTGGGGGGTCCATTTAGCTTGGCGATAAGTCCTTCCTGATGGTGTCACAGAGAGATGGTAGCGCTCCCTGGTGTGTGTCTCCTGAGTGAAGTCGCTAAGTTGTAACTGAATTGGTAAATGATCACTTTCAAATCTGGGCATAACTTCTAATTCCTTGTCATAAAGAAGAAGGTCCCTGGAAATGATTATGTAATCAATGACACTCATTCTGGACCCAGAGAGATAAGTGAATTCAGCTTTGCAGTCATTTTTCAGGGCACCATTTAGGATTTGAAGGTTCAGCCTGAATGCTGTTTGATCCAGACAAAGTCCTGCAAAATTTGATTTCTTGTCCTTTGAGCATCGGATGAGGTGGGTTCCATCATCTTCAAAATCAGGAGGAGGGCATTTGTGATGGGCATATAGGGTATGATTGTTGGGGCCCAGTGTGGCATTCAAATCATCCCCCAAAATTACAAATGCATTTGGGTTCTGCAACATGAGATTAGCAGTATATGATTCCTATTCAGCCCACAGGCCTCTGATTTGGGATTTCTTCTTCATTGGAGGCATGTAGGCATTTATTATCAGCAAAGTGCAATGGTTAAATTGAATCAGCACTGCCATGGCATGTGTTTTAAAAGTGGAAAGAGGCCTTGTTATGGCACGTAGGGTGGTGGAGACCAGGACGCCCAGGCCACCTCTAGCTCTTCCATGCTTTTTCCCTGGCTCTGCCGGAATTGAGAATGAGTGAAAGACATTTAATAACAGAACCTTATTAGTCCATGTTTCCTGGATCAGTATAATGTCATATTGAGTGAGGAAGTCATTAGGACAGGGATCTCTGTGGGCCGTCGGACACCCAGCAATGTTCCAGGTCATAAGGGTCACCTTGTGCTGGTCTGTTGGAAGTCAGGCAGTCACATTGCAGGGCACAGGCTGAATGGGTAATTCATCTGATGGCAGTTGGTTAAATGACTGGGTTGACTGTGGCTGTGTCCTCCTCTGTGGATGGAGGGGTAGTGAATCACATTCCTGTTCTTCCTGCCCTGCGTGTTCTGGAAGGGAGATTGGAAGAACCAATGCAGCATGGGAAGTGAAATGAGGATCAGAAGCAAGCAAGGATCCCATCTCTTTAGTGAGGGGGATATTCTTTGGCTTAGGAGATGAGGTAGGTGGCAGTGAAGACTGTTTTTCCCTTGAGCTAGGTTTGCATAGGGATGTTTGAGTCCCCTGGGGTTTAATTATAGATGGGGGTGCATCTGTAGTATATTGCATTTGTGAAGGGGTGTTGGCTACAACTCGGGATTTCAAGGCTTCCTTGATTGTAAGTAGAGAGTCATCACTTTCACTTTCACTGTCATAAATATCAGAATAATGCACTGACAGTTTTCTGCGAGGGGGGGCTGATTTCAATGGGGCTGGATTGCTGTTAGATTGACTCAGGATGGTATCTCTCATCAGCTGTATTGTGGGAGTGTGTTCCCACATTTCTGTGAGTTTTTCTCTCAGTTTAATTACTTCTTGATTTATAGCCTGAGCTTCTTCCTTTAAGGTGTGTTTAGGTTCTCCCTCTTGGTGTGCAGAATTATTGCTTCTTTGTGTTATTGTTGCTGTTTTCCCTGTGATGAGGTCACGGACTATCTCATCCTTGAAAACTCTGTTAATTTCTATATAATGTACATTCCAGAGGAAATTTCTTTTCTGTAACAGCCTGTTAGGAATATTTGCCTGGCTAAAGGTCAAAAAAATTAGCTTGGTAGCTCTTGAGCTGGGTAAAATTGACAGTCTGTTAAATCAATTGTTCTGCTGTGCATGTTTAAAAGTTGGGAAAGATATCTCACAACAGCCTTCTTTCTTTTCCATCCGTTCCACATGTGACTGTTGTGATGTATTTGCAAGTGGAGCTGTTTTTTTAAACACTCAGCTGTGATTAACTGCATCCAGTGACGTGGCAGGGCTCGTCATTTCCTTCAAATCTGCTACATTTTAACCCCCTGTGTACCATATGGGTTTTGCCTTTGAAAATCTTGTTGGGAAAGCTTATTTGTAATGTTGTTTAATCTTTGCAAAATAAGAATCAATGTCTCTATGGACAGTTTGCAGAAATCATAAAATAGCTGAGCGCTATTATTGTAGGGAATGCTGCCAAGCTCCGGGAGTTTGACTTTGTTGTCAAATTTGTTATCATCTTGCTCTGTTCCATAATTTATATTTATACTTTGAGGAATTGGGGAGGCTGTTTTGTTTAGTTCAAGAGTCTGTGATGGCTTAAGGAGTAAAGAAGGAGCTGTTGTTACAGATCTGTTACTCACGGGCTGTGTTGTCTCTACCGCTGGGAAGAGTGAGCCAATCCTCATCTGTTTTCCTGCTTTGGAGGGTTCCTGATTGTCATTATTATTACAGGGGCTCGTCCGATTTCTTTTCTTGCCTTTGGATGGCATTTTGGAGGTATATATAGGTGGTAATGCCAGATGTTAGTGGGAGGACAATTCAGAAGTTGTTAGTTTGTCACCATCTTGTCTCTCCTCCAAAGCCCACCCCAGATATAGTGATGCAGAGGCCCCAACTCCAGGAACCAAGTATGATCTTACACCAGCTGTGGGAGACATAGTCCTTAGTACTCTTTAGTTTGCCTAAAGGTGTAGGTACATTGAGTAACCTGCCTGGCAAACCATAACCTGTGGTGTTGCCTTCAGCAGCATATTGGGAATTCACCTTATCACTCCTACCTTCTGAAGATGTACTGGGGTCCTCCGTTAGGAATCTCTTCTGCAACTCTTCTAAACAAGGAGCCCTGGTGGCGCAGTGGTTAAATGCCAGTACTGCAAGTCACCATGTCGCAAGTTCAATTCCAGCGGGCTCCAAGGTTCACTCAGCCTTCCATCCTTTCGTAGGTCGGTAAAATGAGTACCCAGCTTGTGGGGGCAATTAGCGAACAGACATTGGAAACTGCTTAATGCAGTGTAGATGTGTAAATTGCTGTTGCTTAAAATAATTTGTAAGCCGCTCTGATAGCCTTCTGGCTGAAGAGCGGGGTATAAATAAATAAATACATAAATACATAAATAAATAAACATTTATTAAATTAGTCTCTATCACCTTTCCTACTCTCCCCTTTCTTGCCACCAGGCCACCCCTTGTTTGAGAACACTGGCATTTTCCCAAGTCTTCCAGCTTGGACAAAATAGCTGACTGAATGACTTTCTCTTCCTCTCCCCCATTTCTTTCCTACACACACAGACAAACCTGGATGAGGCCTTAAGTATACAAAAAAATATGTATGCATACAGAACATTAATTTCAGATATAGGACTTTATCAGATTAGTGTCTAAAAACAATGCAATTCCACTACGGAGGAAAGTGGAAACATAGCAGCATGATTGCAGCAATTATCACATGTTGATGTAATCACACAGTGCTACTGCCATGGAATAATTGCACAACCACCACTAGCAGGTTAAAGAACAGGATTTTAGTTTCGTGATTTTGTTTGGGCAAGATTTCAGCTGTTTTCATAAGAAGACACAACTTTGGACGTACAGGTTGTCATGTCATCTCTTCTGCCAGTTGAAGGGCATGGTCCAGGAAGGGAGAGGAAAATAGCCGACGAAAACAACTGGTTCTGTAGATGGTGTTGCCGAGAACGATTTGGATTCTTGGATCATGGGCTGCGCTTCCATGAGGGGGGACTTCTGGCAAGAGATGGGGTGCGTCTCACGACAGTTGGCAGAAACATTTTTGCCTATAGTCTCAAGAATTTGATCAGGAAGGCTTTAAACTGAGTCATATGGGGGAGGGAGACAGTATTCTGGAAGGCAAAAGGGCTGGAGAAAATAGTCAAATTGTCAAAGAGGGAAGAAGGCAAACCGTGCAAGGGCCCAATAGTGGGAGGCAAAAAAACTTGCACAGGCAGCAAGTAAAGGGAACACATGGTCTTAAATGTCTCTACACTAATGCACAGAGCATGGGAAATAAGCAAGATGAACATAAACATTTAGCATTATAAAACAAATATGATATAATAGGTATTACTGAAACCTGGTGGGATGAGTCGCATGATTGGAAAGTAGGAATAGAGAGGTATAACCTTTATAAGAGAAACAGTCCAAACAGGAAAGGAGGAGGAATAGCATTATATGTCAGGGATATTTATACCACTGAAGAGATCCATGACATCAATATTAGAATCCAGGTGGAGAGCATCTGGATAAAAATTAAAGGGGAGGGAAACAACAGGGATGTTATTGTGGAACTCTACTACAGACCCCCAAGTCAGATGGAGGAATTAGATGATGTCTTTCTAGAACAGATGACCACACACGCAGAAAGAAGAGATGTAGTGGTGATGGGTGACTTCAACTATCCTGATATTTGCTGGAAATCTAACTCAACCAAAACTTCAAGGTCTAGCAAATTCCTTACTTGCCTGGAAGACAATTTCATGGTCCAAAAGGTAGAAGAGGCAACAAGGGGGTCAGCTATTTTAGATCTGATCCTAACCAACAGGGATGACCTGGTTAATGGGGTGCAAGTGGTGAGATCCTTAGGTGAGAGTGACCATGTTCTCCTTGAGTGTATTATACAATGGAAAGGAGAAGCCAGGTATAGTCAGGCACACATTCTCGACTTTAGGAGAGCTGATTTCAATAAACTCAGGGAAATACTGGGGGTGATTCATTGGTCAGGAATATTAAAAGAGAAGAGACCTCAAGATGGATGGGACTTTCTCAAAAGGGGGATACTGAAAGCACAATTTCAAACAGTACCACTGAGGGGAAAAAATGGGAGGTGTCTCAAGAAACCAGGATGGATGACTAAAGAACTTTAAACAGAGCTAAGTTTTAAACAGAACATGTATAGGAAATAGAAAAAGGAGGAAATCACCAAAGAAGAATTCAAACAGATAGCAAACACATGTAGGAGTAAAGTCAGAAAAGCTAAAGTGCAGAATGAGCTCAGGCATGCTAGCGAGGTTAAGAACAATAAAAAGGGGTTTTTGGGGTATGTCCTCAGCAAAAGGAGGAAGAAGGAAATGGTAGGGCCACTACGTGGAGAAGATCGCAAAATGCTAACAGCGGACAGAGAAAAGGCAGAATTACTCAACACCTTCTTTGCCTCAGTTTTTTCAGAAAAGGGAAAGGAGGACCAACCTGAGGATAAAGGAACAGAGGACACAATAGGGGAAAACCAGCACAGAATAAGCAAAGAGGTAGTACAGGAATATCTTCTTAATCTAAATGAATTTAAATCTCCAGGACTAGATGAACTACATCCAAGAGAATTGAAAGAGCTGGCAAATGTAATCTCAGAACCATTGGCAATAATCTTTGAGAACTCTTGGAGAGCAGGAGAAGTCCGAGCAGACTGGAGGAGGGCAAATGTTGTCCCCATTTTCAAAAAGGGAAAAAAAGAGGATCCCAACAATTATCATTCAGTTAGTCTGACATCAATCCAGGGAAGATTCTGGAGCAGATCATTAAACAGAGAGTCTGTGAACATTTAGAAGGCAATGCCATAATCACAAAAAGTCAACATGGGTTTCAGAGAAACAAGTCATGCCAGATTAATCTGATCTCTTTTTTTGATAAAGTTACCAGCTTGGTAGATGAAGGGAACGCTGTGGACATCACATACCTTGATTTCAGTAAGGCGTTTGACAAGGTTCCCCATGACATTCTTGCAAACAAGCTTGTAAAATGTGGGCTAGACAAGTTAACTGTTAAATGGATTTGTAATTGGTTGACCGGCCAATCCCAAAGGGTGCTCAGCAGTGGCTCCTCTTCATCTTGGAAAAATGTGACCAGTGGAGTGCCACAGGGTTCGGTCTTGGGCCCAGTGCTATTCAACATCTTTATCAATGACTTGGAGGACGGAATTAGGGGTATACTTACCAAATTTGCAGATGACACCAAATTAGGAGGAGTACCTAATACCCTAGAGGACAGGATCAAAATTCAAAATGACCTGGATAGACTGGAGAGTTGGGCCCAAACAAACAAAATGAAATTCAATATGGAGAAATGTAAGGTACTGCACTTAGGGCAAAGAAATGAAATGATATAGCATGGGGGAGATATAGCATGGGGGAGACCTGGCTGAATGAGACTACGTGCGAAAGGGATCTAGGAGTCCTAGTAGACCACAAGTTGAACATGAGTCAACAGTGTGATGCAGCAGATAAAAAGGCCAATGTGATTTTGGGTTGCATCAATAGAAGTATACTGTCTAGATCAAGGGAAGTAATAGTGCCGCTCTATTCTGTCTTGGTCAGACCTCACCTGGAATACTGTGTCCAGTTCTGGGCACCACAATTCAAAAAGGACATTGACAAATTGGAGTGTGTACAGAGAAGGGCCACTAAAATGGTGAAAGGTCTGGAAACGATGCCTTATGAGGAGAGACTTAGGGAGCTGGGTATGTCTAGCCTGGAAAAAAGACAGTTAAGAGGCGATATGATAGCCCTGTTTAAGTATTTGAAGGGGTGTCACATTGAGGATGGAGCAGGCTTCTTTTCTGCTGCTCCAGAGGCTGGAACATGGAACAATGGATGCAAGCTCCAGGAACAAAGATTCCACCTCAACATTAGGAGGAACTTTTGACAGTAAGAGCTGTTCGGCAGTGGAACACACTCCCTCAGAGCGTGGTGGGGTCCCCTTCCTTGGAGGTCTTTAAACAGAGGCTGGATGGCCATCTGTCGGGGATGCTTTGATCGTGATTTCCTGCATGGCAGAGGGTTGGACTGGATGGCCCTCGTGGTCTCTTCCAACTCTGCAATTCTATGATTCTATGATTTGTTTAAACACACCAAAACACATAAATAATAAAGTAAATTAGCAAATGAAACCTTAAACAAACATAGACATGTACCAAGAAAAGGTGACAGTTGATTAAAAGTGCATCGTGTGTGTCCCATGTTTTCATTGGGAAAGAGAAGGAAGGACCACCCATTAATGCTGTAATCGTGCAATTACAGCGTAATGTGATTTGCACAATCATGAATATCTCAAAAAGAGCGATAGTGAGGGCTATTCATGGACTTTCCTGCCAATGAAAAGTAACAAGCAATAAATAGGTGTAGCACACATTGACCATAGGAGGACAACGGCATCATGTGATAATGGGAACACATTTATGGTTCTGTTGCACTGTAATTCTGTGATTACAACCCCATCTGTTAAAGTCCATAATCCGGAATTAGGTGTTTTTTGCCATTATAGGACATGTTTGTCCTGCTCTATCTAGAATCCATATACCATGTGAGAAATGCAAACTAATTCTGAATTCATTTTAAATGTAAGCTGTGGTGTGTGATTTTGTTTCCTGTGAATAGTTTGCCAGTTGTCATAATGGACAGATTTCATGTCATTATCCCTGCAAGAAGCAATTGTTTTGAAGATTCTTTCCTATTCCACATTATTGTAGCCCCCAAGATGTTGTTCATTAAAGGGCTTGTTCAGACCTTAGGAATAGCTCAAAACCTGGAAGAAGTGTGTACAGAATTATGTATATGGGGGCAAGAGTTTACAAAAATGAAGGTTTTCTTGTTTTTGTTCTACTTAACATGTGAAAATGCATGCAATAGTAACCAGAAAAAACATCAGGACTCACAATTCAGGTCTTATTTTGTTCAAAATACATGTGGGTGATTTCCATAGAAAACAGCATTTTTTTCTGTGCAGGAAACAACATTTTCTGTGCAGAATATAATATTTCTACATAGAAATAGTTTCTGAGCAGAATTTGCTGTTTTCTGTACAAAACAACCACATGCAAATTTTGCTCAGAATTAAGTACAAAATTGTTAATAGACCTTGAAAGCTGTGCAGTTTTGCTAAAATGGCCCATTGCACCCTTTGAGAAGAAACTTAGGAGATTTTCAGACAGCATTTAGAATCATAGAATCATAGAATCATAGAATTGCAGAGTTGAAAGAGACCACGAGGGCCATCCAGTCCAACCCCCCTGCCACGCAGGAAATCAAGTCACAGTACAAACTTCTGTCCCAGCTATCTCTTTTCTTTATATCTTAACTATCTGAAGGTGAATGAATGAAGCAAACTTAACAGTGCCTACCACGGGATGACGTCCCGGGAGAGGATCGGTGCTCTTGCACGGCAGGGGGTCATTTTTAGATGCCGCCATCACTCTTCCGGGATCCTTCGTTGCACGTCCGTGAAGCTCTGGAAGCGGCCGCACGATATTTTAAGCATGGGCAACTTCCGTGCTTAAAATGTGGCGTGGCCGCTTCCAAAGCTTCACGGATGTGCAACGAAGGATCCTGGAAGAGGGACGGTGGCGTCTGAAAATGACCCCCTGCCGTGCAAGAGCGCCGTTCCTCTCCCAGGACCTCATCTCACGGTAGGCACTATTAAAAGCTGTCTGAAAATCTCCTTAGTGAAGAATCACATCTGTATTTTATTTTGAGAAAGAAGGAGGGAGAAAGCCAAATCAAGCTTCAAAGAGTTACCCAACCTAACCAGTAGTGCTTATTCTGAATCTTACCAATGGAGTTAGAAAGGAGACAGTGGGCAACTGAATATAGTTTTTTGTCTAAGATCAGAGCATGGACTTCCAGTACACTTTGTAATTCCCCATCCTTGCCTGAGTGGAAGAAACTACATACACTTTTTAAAAAATCTATGCTTTTGTTGCACTGTTCTTGTCATTATGAAATGTATTGCCTGTCCAAAATTAAAATCTAATTTATCTGCAGTTTGTCAATTCTGAATCCAAAATAACATTCTCTAGAATACTAGAGCCAAATATATATTTTTGGAAAAGCAAAAGAATGCATCCAAAAATCAGCTAGGAAATGCCAATCAAGAGAACAAAGAAAAACTTGGTTGTAATTTTGCTTGTAAGTTTTCTTATAAATTAACCCAAACAGATGAGACTTAAATTACATGGAGTGACATATGCTTCTTGTTCATTTTCCAGTGAGCAGAAATTCCTTAAAAGTGGGCAATCAAAATACAGCTGTTTTTTTTTTTTTACTTCCCCTCTAGACTTGGTCATCATTGTAACTTCTGCTGCCAGCAAAATATTTGATTGCTTTGGGCAGGCAACCTTCAGAGTCATTTCTTTTACACCCTGGCATGTTAAAATATTGCGGCATCACCAAGCCAGCTCTCCTAGTCCTTGAACCATGGCAAACAGATGCCTTTGATATTTTCTTGGGAAATAACCTACATAAATCTAGTCAGGACAAATGGTCTCTGATCCTGAAAATAACTCTGGCATTATTGGTGTTAGAAACCAACCTGCTCCCTCAGCTTTTGTTCAGGCATCCATCTGGAGCCAGTTAGCTGATCTCATGCCACTCTCTAATGGCCAGGAGAGAGAAATTACAAGTCAGCATATGGTCTCTTTGTGTAGAGGAATCTTTAAATTGCCCCAAAAACTAATTACAAAAAACACACTACTTACACTTCACATTTTCCCACAAAAGAAAGGTATAAGTAAGTTACATTACTACTGTAGCATTCTTTCTGCAGTATAATGTTTAGTAACTTTAGTATTTGCATATTTAAGGGGTATGACTAGGAATGCAAATCTTCAAGTACAGGTCAGCCCCCGTATCTGCAGGGGATGCATTCCAAGACCCCCTTCTGGTGGATACCTGAAACCATGGATAATAAGGGACCCTAGTATTTTCAATGAGGTGAACACCAGAAGTTGACCATAGAATCACATTGGAGGTCTTAGAAATGCCTGGAGATAACATATTTTTTTTCGAGATGTGGATAAGTGAAACCATGGATACGGAATGGGGTTTGACTTGCATTTAGTCCTTGCATGCAAAGGTGAATAATAACTGTAGTTTTCTCCCTACTAGAGCAGAAACAAATCTTTCTGCACAATATTCTCCCTGTATGCAAGTTTCCCAATGTTTTCTATGCAGAAAGATACATGGGTTTTGTCTTTTTCTGCAGAAAAGTCATCCAGAATGCTTTGGGGTGTTGGAATACCTGGAGAAAACTGTCAAAATCTCTCTAGTCTCTTATTCTTCCCAACTGTTGGAATACCCAGTTTCAACTGGGAAACAAATAATAGAACACATTCTTTCCATTCCTTGGTGTAGTATCATCAAATGGGGGGAGGAATGTTAACCAGTGACTTACTTTGTGCTTTAGGCTCCTTCTTGCTCTCTTGTGTGTATTTATTTGTAATGCTGTCCTAAGCTACTATAGATATGTTTTTGTACCACATGCCAGTGGCATGTAGCAGTCAAGAGATTGTTTTAAAAGAACTCAAATGAATTATTTAGTTAATCCCAGATGGCATTTGGGTTCCCGGTGCCTTTAGGCTAAAAATGATAATAAAATTGCATACCTGCTTGAAAGTGACATGTAATTTGGCCTGAAGAAAATCCTGTTGGCCCCTGCTGGTGCATGGCTGAACAGCTTTGTAAGTCAGCTTGAAGCCTATTGATTCCACTCCGAAGACCTCCTGAAGAACATTTGGGAGTGTTGAGTCCATTTCTGCAAGGACACACACACACACACACCCCTTGGCAGTCATAATGGAAAATCAGGATTTACCCTGGAAGTTTTATTGGCTGCATACAGGGCAGTTCTGCCTAGGATTGTCCACTCTGTCTGTCTGTGATGTAAATTCTACCTTTTTGAAAAAAAAATACAGTGGAATTCATTTTGAATATATCAGAGGCAACCCTCAGGGGGAAAATTGTCCCAGCAGCTTCTGCATTATCCTAATCAGCTTCGCAGGAATCATAATGTACACAGTAGCAGGAAATCTTTAACTGATTTAGGAACTTGGTGGTTCTCTGAAACTTAAGGCACTCTTGTATATTTCACATTAGCTAATCAGTTCAGTATGGGGAAGCAATATTTAAGTGAGCAGAAAATCATTAGAGATTTACAAAATGCTGAAAACACACATTGAGAATATGAGGTTTCTTTTGAAAGGGAAGATGATTTAATTATTCTATGCTGCTCAAAACATTCATCTTGGTAAAAATTAAAGTGTTTGTGGCAGGCAGAAAATTGTCTTCCACGTTAATGTTTGCTGGAAATGAACAAATGGCACATTGTCAATTGGTTTCTATTCTAGACTATAAAAAATGTTTTCTGCTTTTAAAAACCCAGTAGTTTTTCAAAGCTAATAAGGAAAAATTCAATAAATCTGCAAATAGTTTATGGTTTCATTTGAGAAATTCAGTATCTAGTAGAATTATTTTAAAGCAAGCCTCTAGAATTGTTCACACACACACACTCACACTCACACAGCAATAAAGCAAGATTTGTAGTTAAGACATTTTCTTTAAAACCATTCTAAAGATTTGGCCTGATTATTGTAGCATCCCCATATTTTCACAAGGCAATGAGGAACAGTCACTAAATTAAAATGAGAACCACAATACAATTTTATTTCATGTCTGGCTTGGATCTTAATATTGAAATCAAGCCCCTTATCCCAAATACTCAATGCAAGCTAGAGATGCTTGTGTGTTTGTACTGATTTGATCTGGTTTGCTCCTCCCAGACTACTGTTTGAATTGTACCATAGGTTGGAGAACATCAGAGACAAGGGCTTCTCAGTGGTGGTTCCACAATTACAGATCTTCCTCCTGTTTCACTTGGGTATTTGACTAAGGAGATTTTCAGACAGTGTTTAACAGTGCCTACTGCAGGATGAGGTCCCGGGAGAGGAACGGCCCTCTTGCATGGCAGGGGGTCATTTTTGGATGCCGGCATCCCTCTTCCAGGATCCTTCGTTGCACGTCCGTGCAATATTTTAAGCACGGAAGTTGCCCGAGTCCTGTCGGATAAGAGTCTAGTTTTCCGCCAGTTGTGCTCTAGTCGTTGTCCAACCCGCTTCATTTTCCTAAGCTCTGAAGTATACCATGGCTTACGGTTTGAAGCGGGTTGGAAAGGATGCTTGGGAGCGATCGTGTCAATAGCCTTGGTAAGATCGGTGTTCCAAGTATTAACCAAAGCTTCGACAGGGTCACCGGCGTTACCAACCATTAAACCCTCCAAGGCTTTCTGGGATCCTATTGGTTCCATTAGCCTTCGGGGGTGGACCATTCTAATGGGTGGGAAGAGACTCTTAGTTCAGTCTTGACCAGGAAATGATCCGTCCATGACAATGCGGTGGTTTTAATAACCGCCGCCCATGGATATTCCTGTTCCGTACTAAAGACCGCATCGAGAGTATGACCCGCATAATGTGTGGGCCAATGACCAATTGGGATAGGCCCATGTTTGTCATGGTTTCCATGAACTCCCGAGCTGCACCAGTCAGATTTCTCAAGCTGGTCTCGTGTGGAATGTTAAAGTCGCCCAGAACTAAAAGTCTGGGTGACTCCAACAGCAACTCTGAGACCAGCTGTGTCAGCTTGGTTAGGGAGTCTGCTAGACAACGGGGTGGTCAGTATAATAGCAGAATCCCCAAACTATCCCTGGTCCTCAGGCTAAGGTACATACACTCAAAGTGGACTGTGTTTCAGACAGGTATCCTGGTCAAGGTCAGATTGTTCTTATAAAGCAGAGCCACTCCGCCCCCCCACCCACTTCCCCTCACCCGCTCACTGACAGAATACCCGCCTGGGAGGGCCTGCGCCCATGTGACAGCGCTATCCTCTCCCAGCCAGGTTTCTGTGAATCAAGCCAGGTCGGCATCCTCATCCAAGAGTAGATCGTAAATAATATGAGTTTTATTCTTAACCGATCTGGCATTGCAGAGGAGCAAAGTAAGGTTCTTTGGAATGGTTGGTACACTCTCCAATCCATTCCAGGAAACAGGGTGAACTGAAGGTGGGATAGCTAACAAACAGAGATCCCACCTTCTTTTGTACCATCTGTTCACTCTGTTCTGACCATACCTCCCTTTCCCCAGCACAACTCCAATTTCCACCCCCACTCCATTCCCGACCTCAGCTGACTCCAGTTGCTGGCTTCAAGTCCTTCTGGCTACTGGCTAGTGTTCCTGAGGGGGTGGGAGTGGCTTAAGATGCCAGCCACTCCTGGCCACACCCCCTCCCACTTCTGCCTCACTGCCGAGAATTCCTCAGAGCCCCACTACAGCCTCCTGGCCCGGTGGAATGGGATGAAATGCTGCTGCAGGCTGGAGAACCTCTGGCTTGCTGGCTGGTGTTCCTGAGGGGTGTGGGAGTGGCTTAGGACACCAGCCACTCCTGGACATGCCCCCTCCCGCTGCTGCCTCGCTGCCAAGAAGTCCTCAGGGCCCCACTACCCGGTGTAAAGGGGAAGGAAGGCTTCCTTGCAGTCCTCCAGAGTCTTCTCTGGCTAGCTGGCTGGCTGGCTTGCTGGTAGGTGTTCCTGGGATGGGGGTGGTGGAGTGACTTTTAAGGCCAGCCACTCCTGGCCACACCCCAACTCCCTGCTCAGCTGCCCTTACCCCGGTGTAAAGGGGAAGGAAGGCTTCCTTGCAGTCCTCTAGGGTCTTCTCTGGCTGGCTGGCTGACTGGCTGGTAGGTGTTCCTGGGGTGGGGGTGGTGGAGTGACTTTTAAGGCCAGCCACTCCTGGCCACACCCCAACTCCCTGCTCAGCTGCCCTTACCCCAGTGTAAAGGGGAAGGAAGGCTTCCTTGCAGTCCTCCAGAGTCTTCTCCGGCTAGCTGGCAGGCTGGCTTGCTGGTAGGTGTTCCTTTTCCATGTTCTCACCTGGAGGTTTTCTCACTGGGAATGGGAGGAGAGGAAGAGGACTGCCCATTCACAATATAATCTCACGATTATAATGGGATGTGGTTTTGCATGCCATTCTTAACATGAAAAAAGTGCTATTGATGATCTATTGACAGCTTGTCCCATGAATTGCAAATAATGCCTTGTTTGCAGCTGGGGAATGGTGTAAGAACACAAAGATGACAACGTCATTTGATAGCGGAGCCCATTTGTGCTATTCTGACGTTGTAATCCCATAATTTTTGCTGTATCTGATAATGTCCTTAGAGACATCTATACCTGTAAGTGTCCCTTACACATGTGGATCTCCTTTTTTTCAGGTGGTATGGGGGCTGGCATTTCCTTCTTCCTTGAACAGTACGCAGAACATATCCACCCACTTACGGTAAAGCCCTGAAACCACCTCACACAAGCAGGCAGGATCAATAAAGCCTCTGGCTACTCCCCCCCACCACCACAGCTAGACATGCAATGCTTACAGAAATCCTGAGACCTATAGAGGAAACCATCAGTCTCAGTGCTGATGTCATAATTGTGTGTCTGGCTATGGGGAGGTAGCCACAGACTTCTCCAATCCTGCCTGCTTGCTGCAAAGAATGGAATGGCCACATGACACAGTGTCAGGGCTTTATAGTAAGTAGGGAGCATATGGCGCAGCATAGCGTAGGTCCACAAGAAATTCCCCTCCCACAACACACCTTCTATTGTGCTTGTACCTATGGCTGTACATCCCAGCTTGGTTGTGGTAAGGATTCACAACAGCATTGGTTTTTATTACTAACATTTATCCTAGTAGCAGAGCTTCAGACCGGTCGTACATAAAGCAAAGAACCCATTTCAAAGAGAAAAATATTTTATTTTGTATTTGTGTCTTTGTCATTCTTTTATAAATTATGGAGTGACATGTTTACCACTGTTATGACTCTAGTGGGGGATTTCAAACCCAGTGCAACAATGACCCCCAACAGGTTAGTTACCTGTAGAATACTTCCTGACTGGCAAGTATTCCCTGCATGATGTGTGTGTGTGGAGCATCTGTGTGTTCATGTAAAACCCAAATAAATTTATCTACTAAATACTGAGGAAGCTGGTAAAATTTATGCTGACTAATGTATGTGATCATGTACTGTTCTAAGACTATGCATTTTAAAAATCTGGTCAAGATCCCATTCACTGTTCGTATTCCTGACTTGCATATGTTCATCTGATGATCTATAAAGAACCTATAATAGGATAGGAACCCTGCCTTTTACAGAGAAGTACAGTTGGAAGAAAGACATTCCAACTAAGCCAGATTCCAGATTCCTCCATCTTACTCAATGTAAGAAGATTTGGGACAGAGCTGATTGAGACATTGGCACCAGGATCAATACATAAGACCACACTTCTCTGTCATGCATTATCTGAATATGTGGAGGCCATGAACCCCTGCAGAGGGATGGTATCTACCTCAAATCTATTTTCAATTTTGCCATCCAAATCCTTAATCTGGGCATAATTTGGAATTAAATTCTAGCAGTAGGCTTCATTTGCAATCTTAATCACACTAACTAGGAAGAAGTTGAGTGTGCAGTGAAACTTGCTTCTTTATTAAACATATTTACGGGCAGGTTGCAAGCAGTCATACAGTGATTATTCGATACTACAGGCTTGACAGACTTTTTAGTTTAGCAGAATAAAAATGTCTAATGCTAATACTCCTAGAATTAAACACAAACAATCCTGGCTGCATGACGAATCCTTTGTTTGATGGGTAAATGGTGATTTTCAATTGAATTCCACTTGTGGAACAGATGGAATTTTAAAGCATTGAGGTTATATGCAGGCAGGAAACACAGAAACAAATTTCAACACCAGGGGGAGTGGGAGAATGCTCTGGCTGGGATCATTGTTCATTAATGCAAATCTTGATATATTTAACAATATATAGCTATGAAATGTTGGGGAAGGGGAAATTAGATGTGATTTACACCATACATTGTTTTAGTATAAGCCAATGCCTAACAGAAGATGTTCAGATTCTCTTTTTTTGTTGATGAAACTTTTGATCCCCAAAATATATGGATAACTTTACACAGATTTGTTTTATATACCTTTGGTGCAATATTGGAAGTATTTATGTCATGTGGAAAGGAAAAACCCTAGACCTGCACCATTCTGTGGAATATTGATATCCAGAAAGTATCCTAGTGTCCATGAAGGAAGGAAAATAGTTTTAACAGGTGATATTCTTGATGAAGTATCCTTTTTACACTTTCTGAGAATGACACCTTACTTTGAAAATTCTCACAACTAAATAGCTTGCAGCCCACTCTAAGAGAACCAAAATGCACAAAAATCACACAGTGATTTTAGAAATGTGAACATTTGAAAATACAGACAGTTGAAAAATAAGCACAGACAGATTTTGCTGAAAGGGTAAAATGCATACATTGGGAAACATGTATATGGGAAATTGTGATGGGATCAAGAATTTACATCTGAGGGGGGGAAGTCTTTGAACTTGAAAAGAAGACAAGACATGATATTCCATTCATGCATCACCAGTTGCCCAATGCCTTGTAGAAGTTTAGGTTTACCTCTGTTTGATTCACCCCCCCCGCCCCGTCTGGGCACAGCTCTGACCTCCTCCCAAAGCTAAAATGACGAATGAGTGCCCAGATGGGGATGCCATCAGCACACAATTAAGTCTTCAGATGCCAGAACAACTAGGGTTGGATGCATTGGTCTTCCCAGGATCCAGTATAAGTGCACCAGTAGTGCTTTTTCCTCTACCAGTATTATACTGGGTGTTATCCAATGTTATCCACATTTATGTTCAGAGCACTTGGTTGCTCTTTTGGGGGAAAATACCACCCAGAACATTGCTTCTTATAGTGTTAGTCAGTTGACAAAGAATCTCCAGGGCAAGCTGTGAGGTTATTGATCTTTAATATGTTTTCACATGCTGAAAGTTAATATGTAAGCTTCTCCTGTTTCTACAATGGCTGGAATAGTTTCTTTCCAAGCACATCATAGTAATGTTTTGTTTTGCTGTAGGTGTAGGTGTTATTTATTTAGGGCTTTCCCCAGAAAATATGTGTGTGGCCTACACAGTTTGAATACACAAACCATTCAGTTTTCCCTAAGCTCAACACAATGACTCTAAATGAGAATAACATGCTTGTTATCACCAAATTCATCAGCATGCTAGAGACCACCTTTCAAGCTGGATTTTGGCAAAATGGATTCTGACCCAAGTTTTAGCACTGGTTTTAGCTTGCACAATTTTGGTTTGAATTTTTATCATGCATGAAGCAAATCATTGTCTTTAACAGACTAAACAGAAATAACAGAGATGATTGCTTACTGCTCAGATATGAACTGTTAGTTATATGTTGAAAGGGAAACTGTTAACAGCTTGAATTTAAATCTTGAACATACTATTGCAAAACTCTCTCTCTCTCTCTCTCTCTCTCTCGGTTTGAGTTTGCCAGCATGGTGTAGTGTTTTGGGTGTTGGGCTTTCAGAGACCAGGGTTCAATTTCATATTGAGCCATGAAAATTGACTGGATGACCTTGAGCAACTCATAATCAGGGGAAGGAACTGACAACTCCTCTCTGAATAAATCTTTCCAAGAAAACCCTATGACAGAGTTGCCCAAAGCTGATATTGACTTGAGGAAACTTAATGACAACAAATGCATGCTAAACATCTGTGATCATCATTAGACACATAAATGGAAAGTCAAAGAAAAAGGCTTGGCATTAAATCTTTATTTTGTTGGACTAATGTCACCTACATCCTTCAGAATGCTATTGCTATTATTTCTATGGCAAAGTTACCGTTCCAGGTATATGCAATATTAATGATGATGATGATGATGATGATGATTTAGTGCCTTGATACCTGGGCTACATAAAGGCTTGCTGGTGATAAAGCAGAGCTGTGAGGGCAATAAGGATATCAGAAGCAGGATATAGAGAGGTGCACAGAGACATTTTTAAGGTACCATCAGTAAACTCCTACCCAGGGTTTGAGGTCTACTAGAAGGACCCACCACTGTGTCCTGTCCTTTCAGTCAGAGCCATACACAGTTAGAGGAAATGGGGGAGGGCCTTCATTTCCATTAAATCCTGGTTCTGGAATACTCTCTCCTTAGAGCAGGGATGGGCAAAGTGCTGATCACTGGTCACATGACCCTCACAGAGCCATTTTTGTAACATCAGAAGCCATTTTTTAAACAACAACAATAAGAACAAATTGTCCCCAAACATGCACTATGAGATGTAATGGTCAGTATGTCCATATCTCCCTCCCTCCAACCATTTTAGGCTCAAGAGAGACCTTTGTTCTAAAGCAGTGTGTCTTAACCTTTTCTTTACCAGGGACCCCCTTTAAATATCTTTTGTTGCCATGGACTCCCAAGACTTAACTCAAGATTTAAAACAACAACAACAACACAATTACACCATCCATTAACCCTTCCCTCAGAGGCACTGAACAGGGAGAGAAGACGTTTCTCCTGCGTCTTCCTGCAAGTTTGTGGCTGGAGCAGATATAATGCCAATGTGCAGGCCAAGCCAGCCAGCCAGCCTTTGCCTCGGCTCCTGTCATGTGCCCATTCTGCTGCAGGCAGAAGGTGGGCCAAACAGCCTTAAAGTGTTTGATGCCCCCTGTGAGGACATCACAGCCCCCGGGGGGGGGTCCTTGAAGCACAGGTTAAGAAAAACTGTTCTTAAACAAACCATGGTTAGAATTGCAGAGTTGGAAGAGACCACGAGGGCCATCCAGTCCAACCCCCTGCCATGCAGGAAATCTTGATCAAAGCATCCCCGACAGATGGCAATCCAGCCTCTGTTTAAAGACCTCCAAGGAAGGAGACCCCACCATGCTCCGAGGGAGTGCGTTCCACTGCCGAACAGTTCTTACTGTCAAAAAGTTCCTCCTCATGTTGAGGTGGAATCTCTGTTCCTGGAGCTTGCATCCATTGCTCCGTGTTCCAGTCTCTGGAGCAGCAGAAAACAAGCCTGCTCCATCCTCAGTGTGACATCCCTTCAAATACTTAAACAGGGCTATCATATCGCCTCTTAACTGTCTTTTTTCCAGGCTAAACATACCCAGCTCCCTAAGTCTCTCCGGAAGTGAACTGAAAGTTGAGATTTCCTGTTGAAAAAAAGACCTCTTTCAGCCCAAAGAGAATGAAAAAATGTGATGTTGACCGTGTGACTCCAGAGGGGCATATGCAGACATTTTTTTAAAAAAAAGTTAGTTTGGGTGGACAGATCATAGTGTCTCTGAATACTGCACAGGTATAGCTGCGGCATGAGGAGTGGGCAGAAGTGGGCAAAATGCAGTCCTTCAAATATTGTTTGGCAATGCTGGCCATACCCTTCAACAGATCAGAGTAAAACTTGGATACACGTGGTCAGGCAACGTCAGAATGTGGCCAAGATAGCAAAGGTTATTAATCAGGAAGAGCACACAAGCTAGAAGAGGCTGTAGCAGTTTGCATTTGCCTGAGACTACTGAGAACGACTGAGAAACTGGAACATTTTAAAAGCAGCTGAAAAAGTGAGATAACACAGAGTTAATTGGGACTCTTTGTGCCAAATTGGGACACTTCGTGGGCATGTACTTGTTAGATCATATGGGCTCAGTCTAACAACACCTGAAAAATACCCCTGATGTAGGACATAAATCTGGAAAATCTCTTAGCTTATAATCAGAGCTATAGTTTTCCAGACAGATGTAAGATTTGTTATTTTGTTTTGTAAAAATTAAGCACCATCTCTATGGCAAAAGGAAGAACTGAAAATTGAAAATACAAGATTTTCATTTGCTAACAAGGCATAGGGAAACGCCCATCACCCAAGTCATTTATCTCCAACAAATTGTCAAAACTGTATGAAGTATTGTCTGAATTAAAATTCACTGCTATTTTTCTCCTACAGAAACCTTATGGAAGGAGATGTGAGGATTAACTAATCATTCCTAATTTCAATTATTAGAAATAAGTGACAAAATTACAAGATATAAACTCTAATCAAATCCAGAACCATTTCTCTTTGAATTTTTAGAGATGATGGCTGGAAGCTGCTGTTTCTTAAGCAATTGCTGAATAAATAACATTGGGCAGAATTCTACGCAAGCTGCATATTTACATAACTACCTTTGTTTCATAGTTAAGTAGTATTTCCCACCCCAATTTTCCCTCGAAAACTGTTTCCCAGATTGTTTGTTCAAATCTTAATATGGGAAATATTTAATTAGCTCAAAATGGCAGTGAGAGACCAGATAATGGCAGGATATTTTGATCCTATGTATATGGGTAATCACTGGGGAGAGTTCAAGCCAGAAACTACCATTAAATGATCTTTATTGGAATTTAGACTTAACAGCATTCACGCTAACACTCAGGCTTCAAGCAATCACAGAAGACTGTCAAAGAAAGTAGGAAGTATATGGATTGAGGAATAGAGTGAGGGGATTGTGGGTTACACTATACTGATCCTGGAGGACTGAGATTTATGCAGCAGAGGCTCAGAGTTGTGTTCTGAGAGTCACACAGCAAACTACTAATATGAAGGGATGAAGAGGAACTGCAGACATGTTGGTGCTGTTTTACGGTGATAATATATATTTGACAATTCCACTGAAGGGATAAGATTTAGAGTGGAATGCAATGTCTCATGGAGTTTCCCAGGACTAGACAAAGGGTTCTCCAGATGTGCTAATGATTGTTAATGGGTGATATATTTGGAATTAAATAGGAGAAACCATCTTTGATTGTTGAGGAGTGGAAAAGAAGAAAAACCTGTTTTACAACCATTGAGGACTCTGCTATTATTGAGTGGATTGGTGAATGACTCATCTCCAGGTATTCTTCAGGAAGAACTCTGACTTGGGTATGACCTGTCTGAGAAATTTAGAAGGCCCCTCCCTAAGTTGTACATGACTCCAACCTTAGTGCCAGGAGAGTCCCTGATTTACTTACCAACCACGTGGAAGGCCACAGCAAGCCAAATTATTAAATATTGCCAATAATGTGATATTCAAACACGGGGGCTGTTAGGATAGGTAACACTACTTTATTGGGCATCTGCTATGCAGAGAAAAAGAGATCCATTCCACTGGTGATTGGGGCATGAGCAGATGACATTTCCACCTCAGTGAAGCTGTAACAAGTGCAGCAAGGGGCCTGCTTATAATCATTGCATCTTGCTCACTGTGGAATGGGGGTGCAAATGTAATCCACCTGTGTCCCGCTTGCCAAAAGGACAGACCACCCTTCTCTCCCCATGGCTGGTGCTCAATAAAGAAGGTCTGAGTGGGGGGGGGGGCAATTAAAGCAGTGGCAATAATACCATAATTCTTACTACATGGAGACCATGAATACAGATTCGATACCTATGCATAATTCCAAGTTATGCATTCTGTAACTCTGATCCTGAATTTGTCATATTTCATAAACTATTGCCAAAATGATAACAAGTATTGATCGACATGGGAACATTTAACTACAGACAAAGTAGCTTTGTATGTGTTTGTCTGTTCTTCACCCTAACATGTTTTTATATCAGTGGAGTTCACTTTCATGTAATCCCCCTCCACAAGTCAACTGTAAGTCAGACATGGACATGGAAACACACACACACACGTGCATGGACATCATATGCTTGCAAAAGTCAGAAGTAAAGATATATTCCCTGAGCCATATTATGTTGTCAACGTTGTTCAAGTTTTCAATTTGCAAAAGCTCAGTGAAGCTTGTAAGTTTATGAGCTTAGCCAGAGTGGGCTGATCCATAAAAGTTATCGTCCTATCTATTTTGACATTATCAGACATCATTTCTATAATAACATTCCAAACAATATTATCATAAGCCTATATGCCCTAATATGATGATCTCTGCCAAGTCCAGAACCTTGCAAAGCAGATATACAGCTCCATGCTGCTTGCAAAAGCTTAATGTTGTCTCAACTAAGAATTGTTTTGGTATTCATGACCTTTTCTGGAAAATTCTTTGTATAAAAGCTTGCCCACTTACTGAAAAATCTCACACATTTAGTATTGGTGTGTGCAGTTCCATAGTGCCAGGGTATACATGTTATCATATGTACTTTATCAGATTAGCACCTAAAAATACTGTAATTTCGCAAATGAGGAAAGCAGAAACATAGTGGCATGATTACAGTAATTATCACACATCATGGAATGATACTACCACCACAGAATTCTCACATGACCACCACGAGCAGTTTAAGCTCCTGTTATAGTATCACTTGTCTTCACATTGCCTTCTAATGACAGAGTATTAACACCTCCTGCTGGCAGGTGCATGTGCCTTTAAGAAAAAAAAATCCTCTTCTGTCATTTTACATGGGCAAGATTTTAGCTGTTCTCAGGAGAAGATGTGACTTTGCTCTAAAACACTAAAAACAAATAAACAGCCAAAGAAATTCACAAATAAACACTTAAACAAACATTAAAGGTAGCAAGAAAAAGCATCCTGTAGGTCCTCTTCACATTCTCCCCTGGATGTTTAATTATATGTTCTCAATGGGAAAGGGGAGTGGAGAAAAGGACCATCCATTCATGCTGGAATTGCACTATTACAGTGGGATGTGATTAGCACACATTTGTCAATACTGTGAAAAGAGTTATACTGAGGACTAGTGATGGTTTTTGCCTGTCAATGAAAAGTGGCACCTAATTAATGGGTGGAGCACACATGGAACATAGGAGGAGGATGACATTGTGCAATAATGGAACCCATTCATGCTACTATCCCATCATAATCACACAATTTCGGCCTCTTGTGATCAAGTCCATAGTATCCTGATTGTTGTGGTTCCTAGAACCATCCACCTTGGAATTCAACACTCACCCAAAATGTAGAAAGCATCATCAGATGTCATATTTTTTGTTTGTTTGTTTGTTTGTTTCGTTTTGTTTTGGTTTGGTTTTTAAAATGAGATATTAGGCTCTCAAAGGAAAAGAAAAAAAAATACCAAAGCAAAAGTTGCTTTCTTTAGCACTCTAGTTACAGCACTCAGACATAATTTCAGTGATATTACAGGGCTTTTATGCACAAATATATGCACTATATAACTGGTTCTTTGGTTGTAGTGGTTTTGTACTTACAAGTAAGAGTTTCACCAAGAAAAAGGAGCACCTAAAGGAAAAGTATTTAATTGTGCAGAATCTCATTTTATGTTCCAAGCCAAAGAAGAAATTTTTTTTGGGGGGGAAGAAACTTAATTCTGTTATATCCTTCAAAGTTACTGGGAGATGACCTATCATCATTGTTATAATCATGATCATGATCATCATCAGCTGAATTGCAACAGAATCCTCTGCACACCTACTCAGAAATCAGTCTGATTGTGTTAATTGGGACTTACTCCTAGGAAAATGGGTATAGATTGTAACCTTAATCATTAAGTTGAAGGAAATGAACCTGGCATTGAAATAGGTGGTGATGCACCAAAGCCTTGTGGTTTGGGGTTGTATGATTTGTTGTATCCAGTTACATCATCTTCCTGGTTTTTCACAGAATATTTTCTGCAATTGGTTTCCTAGTCCCCCCACCCAAAAGGGCTTCCTAACACTCAGAACACCCAGCTGAGAAAAGTAACATGAAAGCAAGAATTTTGCAATTTTTGTCCAGTATTCTGCACATTCCAAAGTGTTTTGGGAAACAATTTTTCAAAGAAATACATATTTTTGGTGTGTATGTGTGAAAATCATGCCTTCTACCAAATAATAATAATAATTCCAAACCCTGTTTCCAAGAAACACATACCCCACTGCTCCCAAAAATATGTTTTTTGCACACACAAAAGGACTGGCATCGTATCAGGTAGTTACAAGATCATAAGCTAAGACTATAAACACTGGGGATTCACATTTATAGCTATGAACAACTGAATGTGATCCCCAAACCCCACCTTTACTTCCTGACAACAGCCTAATGGAAAAGTTTCTGAGGCACTGGAGATTAAAGCAGTGAGAAGGACATCTACTATCCTCTGCTAGGGAATGTTGGGAAAACTGTTGTGGCAGGACCCCAAGGAGTTTCTCAAGCTGTCTGTTCACAATACAACCAAGAAAGTGTTGCAGATGTCATTTTGCAGTACCTCAATCTCCTGTACCTCAGAAATGCTTCAGCCAGATTGCAGCCAGGGTGCAAAGGAAGCACCAGCAGACACAATTACAATAATGGAGCTCCATTGTTGTAGTTACATTAATGATGTAACTTGGGCAATGATTTTTGCACAAAACCCCATATGGGTCTATTGAGTGTTCTTTTCTCAGAGAAAACCATGTTTTTGCTCTAAAGACAGTTTTTAGACACAATTGTTTTGCAGAAAAGTCACATTTTTTACACATCAAGCATGTGTGTTTCCAGACTGAATATTCTTTGGAAAAATGTGTTCTAACACCATTTTCAGAAACATATTTTTCTTGTACAAAAATTATCCTGTTGGCAAAAAACATTTCCCCCCACAAAAATATCAATTTTGACACAAACCCTGCAAAAAAATAAAAACATAAAAATATGTGTTTCTGAAAAGTGTGTGTGTGTGGGAGGTTGTACAAAACAATATGTTTCCAGAAATGCATGCATTTTCCCCACTTTCTGGTCAACAAAACATTCTTTTTTGGTACAGGAAACAGAAGGTTCCCTCCCCCTCCACACACACAAAAACAAAACTTGGGTTTTTTTCCAGACACAGAAACCCAAACAAAATGAAAACATATATTTTTGTGCAGAATTATTTCCTGAACTGTTCAGATTTATTTCTGTGCAGAATTATTTCCACTTTGGGATATGCAAATACCAGGCAAAAACTGTATGGAGGAGAAAACAGCTGCAATTATTCATCCTTGCATGCAAGGATGGAATAGTCAAAGATTTATATCCCTAGTTTTACTGAGGATTTATATTCTTTCCATATGTGTGTATTCATCACTCACTGACCCTTCCAACCACATATTTATGCTGCTGTTTGTCTTTGGCTACTGATATAGAATGACTAGTTCCTAAATTGCTTTGTATTTTCCACCAGTATTGAGGCATGTAACAAGAAGTCTAGATGCACTCATCATGTCATTGCCAACCATTTCAAACAAACTGTATCCTTCCTTCCTTCCTTCCTTCCTTCCTCTACCTTTGGCTTGTGAGGTTTCCTGCCAGGGCCTCCTGCCAAGAATGGTTCTGGGTTTTAGAAGGCCCACATTTCCCCCCCTCCTCTATTTGAGTCATGCCCTTGATGAAGGATGAGATGTCTTTGGTCACCAAGATGTCTTAGTAAATAAAATCCCACCCACCCCCATCACCCAGCCTAGGTAATGGTAAGGAACTATGGCTTTTGAATGGCAGGTTCCTGACTGTCACCATGCTCCCCACCCCATGTTGTATCCCTAGAGAATTGTGAAGGTAAAAATGACAGCTGGCAACAAAATGTGTCAGATTACACTGTCAGCCACCATTTTGTTCCTCACAGTGCCTCAGACATGGGTGCCAGTCACACGACAGAAATTGTCGCGTTGCCTACCGGGACAAAGTGATCACGAATCCGCCCCTCGCTGTTTATACGATTTATGTCTCTGATATGGATATCCCGTGTGGTCCTGTGACTGATATTTACATGTCCATAGTTCCGGTTTTGTTTAGGTTTTAATTTTTTTTTTTTTTGGCTGTCAATCAAAGATGCGATTACTCGTGTTTTCACAACCTCGGTGACGCACTTCCCTTAGAGTTCCGTGCCACGAGCGATGCTATTGGCTGGCTGGGGGGGGGGAGAGAGAGGGGGGCAGAGGTTTGTTATTCCCCCTTTGCTTCTTGAACATTTTAACCCCTTCAGAAGAGGCAGAAAGCATTTTTAAAGATCCAGACTGAGATCTTTCGCTCAGACGCAGGAACGAAAGAATGCTTTCCATTTGAAATCAAGCCGAGTGAGGGGGATGGGAGGCATCGTATTCCCCTTGCCTCTGTAAAATGTTAACCCTTACAACACAGATTAGCTGCAGAGTTCATGCTTCAAACCAGCTACAAACAGGCTGTTTTGAAACACACAGACACAGAGAGGGGGAATTTAAGAGATGTTCATTCGCTCAGAGGCTGGAATATTTTACTGTGCCCGTCATGATCTCTCTGTTCAGAACCAGGGAGGATCTGCCCACCACGATCTCTCTGTAGCATGCAGTGTAGAAATCCATTTAAAAAGGTGATTGAGTACATTCGCGCGCGCGCACACACACACACATCAACCTTCATGCAGCTGGAAGGGATGCCTTTGTTTTCGGCTGGTGAGGCTGGATCTGTTGAACGGGTGACTGACCCCTCCTTTTCTGGTCCCTGAGCTCTAAGCCCGCCCCCAGTCACCATTTCCGGTCATCCCAGTACCGAGACTTTTTGTCCCACGCTGTTTACATTTCCGATTTTCCGAATCCTCCAGTGACTTTTTTAAAAACCGGCACAACCCGCGGGACTGGAAGTCCCGCAGGTTGAGGGATAAAAGGTGGCCCCCCTTCCGAAAATCACGTACCCGACCCGATGTACGTGTAAACTGCCAGGGATCGACACGAATTCTTCCCAGGACATTTTCATCGTCTAAACGGCCCCATGGAAATAAAAATGTGTCTGCCAGCAGAAAAAGAGCAGGAGTCCACTGCAAGAGATTGCAGATATCACAGTAGCATCCTTTGTCAGTAGAACCACTCAGTGGTTTTATAGGGGCTTGAGCAGATGTGATGTTTGGTGCCTTGCTGTTCCCCTTACAAGGACTCATATCTATGTCAGATCAAGGGCAGATGTCTTAAGTATTCCTTAGAGCTGAGACATTCCCTGTTTTGCAGGATCCTGATTCAAATTGTCTGAGTTCCTCTCTTCATCTTGTCTGAGTTCCTCTCTTCATCACACAGCCTTTGCTGTTATACTGGTGGGCCCTGACATGTTATCAGAGTTCATATATCCCTGAAGAAGCCTGTCTCCTCCTGGGAACTGCTGGCAACAGAATGTGTACAGAATACTGCACTTTATAGACCAGTGGTTTAGTTCAGTCTATGGCCTTGTCTTCATGGGCAAAGTAAAATGGCTTCCCCCCTGTTCCTGGCTGTCCAGACAACACAGGGTTTTTGGCTCCTTTTCTAGTCCGAACTGTCCGGACAATGTCCTGGCAGTTCTCATGAGAATCCGGGGCAAATACCTCTTAAAACAGAGTGGACACATGGTAAAAACTCCACACTGTTTGCTGAGTTCTTCTGGAGAAAACTACGAGTTCCATTATTACAACAGGGGGGTGTCGACACACTTGGCCCAGGCAGTGCCTTGCACAGCCATATCCTATCTGCTGCAGTTACTATGAGGTGCCCAGCCAAGTGACTTTAGGGTACCTTGTTCTTGGCCTCAGAAGACACAACCAGAGTGGGGAAAGAAAGCTTTGGTTTGCATGTAGGCCATGAGTGTGCAGACACGCCTTTGTTGCTGAAATGGAAAGGCATGTAATGGCCTGGGGCTGGGATACTCTGGACTACACGTGGGGTATTCCTGACCATTCAGAAAAGCCCTAAGCCAGCATTCCATATCAGAATATAAACCATGTAATTTGCTTTTAAAAGATGTGATGGTGTCCATCAGTGGCTTTAAAATGGAGTTACCCAAATTCATGGCTACTAGACAAGATGACTATATTGCCTCCAGAGACTGAGGCATCATACTTCTGAATGCACACACATGTACTGTTTTACACCAGCACAGGAGCTCTGTGCACACAGGCATTTTTAAAGACATTTTCATTTATTGCTTTCTGGTTGTCAGATACACACTGCTTGATTATCATAGTTATAACCTCCATAAAACCAGCAATAGGTTTCACTGTGTTCAGGGACTTGAGAGCTTGTTCTTGACCAAAAAAATGTGATGGTAAAGTAATCTGAATGCATTACTGTTAAATAGAGACAATATCCCTCCTAGTGCACTGTTATTTTTTTAAAGAATGATAATACATTGAGAGCTTTTGCATAATGAGAGGGGGTTTATCACAGAGATTTTTTGCATCTTCTCTACAGACTGCTTTACTCGTCATACAAGTTCAGTAAATGGGTGTTGTACTTGCAATAGATGATGGGGTTTTTTTTGCTGAAATCTCTTCTGATAAGCAGTGCCATAAAATAAGGCTATTGTTCTTCTTTGAATCATTGCAGCTTATCTGTATAGAGAACTTTGTGACTTGCCAAGTTAATAAAATATTGATTAGAGCAATACCACAGATAGTATACCAGGAAGAAATACAGTGTACAAAAATATTTTTACATTCATCTCCCACTCCACACCCATTAGATCTGCTACTATAATTGCTGTCATTTTCAAAATCAGAAAGGTATCCATGTTATTTCTGGTGTACAAACATTTCTAATTCAATTCACTTTAGGTAAGGGAAGAGAAAAGAAGAGAAGAGAAAAGAGTCCCAAAGCCACCTATTGAGTTACTGTGCTGACAAGATTTTAAAAGACAAAACTTTGCATTTAAGGTTCACGTTCCTTTTAAGAGACAGTGTTTGGTTTAGAAATCAGGGATCATGCTTTCCTCAGTAGTGCTGTTTGTCTTTAAAAAAAAGAAAAAGAAAGAAAACATTGTTGCATACAAAAGTAACTGATCAAAAAATTATCAAGTAAAGGAAATATTGTTCTGTCGACATGTTTGCTCCCTACCCTTCCACATCCCCTGAAAATAACAATTTGGGCTTTAATATTAAAATATTCTAAAGAAAATAAAAACAAAAATAAATGGTAAAAAAAAATGAAATGTACCTATTTGACTTTAAAAGTCTTATTGAGTCAATAGGACACATCTAATGTCAGGGATGATGGGAGTTGTAGCTCTTCACCTCTGGCTCAAACTCACCACCTTGTTATGCAGCAGAGCCAACCAGCTTAGATCAGTGGTTAATGCTTTTCTCCAAAGCAGCAGAGTTTCAGAGAATAGGCTGAAGATCCTGACAAACTCTCCAAGCCTTCTCACTCTTCTCCAGGTGTCTCCAAAACGTCTCCAGGATTCACTCAGGCAACTCAGTAGTTTTATATAAAACCTACTTTATTCTTCTATATAAATATACTATATGGTCAACAAATCACAATCTCTACACACTACTCCACAATATCTCCAAACTATTCCACCTTTATTCCACAACAATACATTGGCAAACATTGCAATTTTATAGCCATTGTTTATCACCACCCACTAGTTAGTTTCCACCCAGTGGGTGTGTACTTCCATTCTGATTGGTCCATGTAGTTCCACCCATGCTTAAGACCAACCCATGTATTTCAACATTTCACCTTGTACACTTAATGATTCTCAGGTGTTTCCAATCTGCATTCAGTACCTCTGTCCTTGGCTCTCAGGCCTTCTAGATTACATTAGCAGTTTCACCTGTGTAGCCCCATAATTGCTCTTGCTTAGTCATTGTGACTTTCACATACATATTTTATTTCTTTCACTGTATGTCCCATGTTGCATTTTCCTTAACAATCCCCTCCGAAATAAAATATTGTATGTGTCTTACAATGTCATTCCAACCATTTGTGTCAGCCTTTCATGTTTTTCTGCTGTCAATGCTTTTGTGAACAAATCTGCTATGTTGTGTTGTGTTTCTATATATCTCAATTCTATTTCACCCTTCTGAACCATGTCTCGCACATTTTGATATCTTACACCAACATATTTTGTTCTGTTCTTCAAACTTTCAGTTTCAGCCATCGCTATGCATGACTGTGAATCTTCCAGAATTTCCACTGGTATCTTGTAACTTTCATTTAAATCATTTAACAATTGCTTAATCCACTGTACCTCATTTACTATCTCATTCAAAGCAGCGAATTCTGCTTCTGTTGTGCTTAACGCTACATTAGTTTGTTTTCTACTTCTCCAAACTATTGGACTTTCACTATATTTAATTATCATTCCTGTAACTGACTTCTTGTCTCCTAATTCGGATGCAAATGAACTGTCTACATAACAATCTAGATCTGAACTATTGTTTCTTATTATCAATTTCCTATCTAAGGTTCCTTTTAAATATCTCAATAAATGTTTTACCGCTGTCCAGTCTTCAATTTTTGGATCATTAACCCTTCTAGACAATACATTTACAGCATAAGAAATGTCTGGTCTGGTGTGGCAAGATATGAATTGTAAAGATCCTATTATACTTCTGAAAAAAGTCTTGTCCTCAAACGCTCTAGTTGTTTCCTCAGACACAAAACCAGTTGTCATTGGAGCTCTTACTATTTTTGCATTCTGTAATCCACACTTTTCAATCAGTCTTTCAATTTTATTTCTCTGACTTAATAAACAATGTCCTTCTTCTGTCCATTCAACACAAATACCTAAATAAGACTTCAATACACCTAAGTCCTTCAAAACAAACTTCTTAGACAATTCTCTTTTTACTGACTCAATTTCCTGTTTTGACTTTGCTGCTACGCACAAATCATCTACATAAATCACTAATACTATGTCTCCTTTTGTATAAACACAAGCATCTGCAATGCTCCTCTTGTAACCTAGCTTAACTAGCTCATCATTGATGCACAGATTCCACGCTCTGGCACTTTGTTTTAAACCATACAATGCTTTCTTTAATTTATATACTCTCTGACTACCATTTTCTTCAAAACCTTGTGGCTGCTCCATAAATATTTCTTCATCCAAAACCGCATTCAAGTATGCTGTCTCAAAATCAAAATGTTCTACAACTAAATTCCTTTTTACTGCTACAGCTAGAACCATTCTCAGACTTTCTGGCTTTGCAGTTGGAGAATATGTCTTATCATAGTTCTCATACTGCTGTTGTGCAAAACCCTTAGCCACTAACCTAGCTTTATATTTGATACTTCCATCTGGCATTTCTTTCCTTTTGTATACCCATTTACAACCAATTACTTTCTTGTCTTTGGGTCTGTCAACAATTTCAAAAACATCTTTATTTACCAGGCAACCAAACTCATTATCCATTGCATCAAACCATCTTTCCTGTTCTTCACTGGAATAACTTTCCAATTCTTCAAAACTTTCAGGCTCTTCTACTGCTAAACAAGCTCTTGCCTTTGTCACAACAAACCTATCTGGAGGCTTTCTAACTCTATGACTATGCCTCGGAATAAAATCTGCTGTTCTGTCTCTTTCATCCTCACTTTCTCTACTAGGAGTTGTAGTTCTATGACTAAATCTCTTGTCTTCAGTCATTCGAGTAGTAGTAGGCCTAGATGCTATCTCATCATCGGAAGAACTACCACTGCTGCTAGGTGATGCTTCCTGCTTAACTGAAACCCCTCCGTTTCCTGAGGTTGGTTCAGTTTGTGCTTCTGGCTCATTTGAACTCCCTAACCTCAAAAACACTTCTTTATTGGCATGCAGTTTGTCCCAACCAGCATGTCTCTCAAAATTTGCAGACCTAGAATACTGCACTTGTTTTCCTCCCAAATGAAACTTGTAGCTATTTCCAGAATACCCCAAAAACCTAAGCCTTTTGCTTTTGGGTTCTCCTTTCCTCCTGAAACAAGCAGGTGTGTAAACATGAGCAAATTGTCCAAAAACCCTTAAGTACTTGTAATTTGGCATTCTCCCATACAATACCCTGTAGGGAATGTCTTCAATTTCTGAATGATACAATCTGTTACTGATATGTATTGCAGTCAAAGTTGCTTCTGCCCAAAAACTATCTTTCACCCCTGCATCTGCCATCATACAAGCAGTCATTCTTTTTATATCTTGTATTTTCTTTTCTGCTAACCCATCCTCACTAGGACAAGCAGGGTTTGTAGTTTCATGCCTTATTCCCACCTTTTGAAACCAGTTAAACAATTGATTATTTAAAAATTCTCCTCCTCTATCAGTAATGATGGTGCCTACTCTGCTATCAAATTGTCTTTCCACCATTCTTACCCATGCTTTTAAACTTTGCCCAGCGTCAGATTTGCTTTTCATTATTCTCACAAATGCAAACCTTGTATACCTATCAACAATTACTAGGAAATACTTGCTTCCCCCTAAGGACAAGCAATTAGCTTGGGCGACATCTGCATGTACATACTGAAATGGTCTTTGAGCAATTCTTTTTGTTTTCTTAGCTACTGGAAAAGCTCTGACCTTTACCTGTTGACATACTGTACAATCTAAGTGGTTTTTGCATTCAGTAACTTTTAAATCTGGACACATACTGATTAAATTCTTTAAACATTTGAAGCTTGCATGGCCGAATTTTCTGTGAAGCTCGTGTATGCAGTCTTTGTGGATTGGAATATTTTCTATGTTATTAGCTTCTTCAACCCTGTAGCTATCAATATTGTCCTCCAAATAATAAAGTTTATCCCTTTTCAAACCTATGCCACGCAATTCCCCATTCAGTTTTATCTTACACATGTTCTTTTCAAAGATGACTGTGTAGTCTCTTTCTGTTAATCTGCTTACTGATAACAAATTATTTTCTAACTCCTTTACATGTAAGACATCATTAAAATTCTCTTTTAGCCCTGGAATGTACACAGTACCCATTTGATTTACAGTACTTAGCTCTTTCCCGTCAGCCAAAACTACAGCATTTACATTAGCTGATTTTCTATTACTTATTAAATTTATATCATTACACATCAATGATGTGGCTCCTGAATCAACTAGCCATTTAGAATTTGCATTTTGTTTTTCCTTAATCATGGTTGCAAACCCCTTTTTATTACCACTGTCCCTCAAAAATGGAGGTCTGGACTGTTTTTGATACTGCCGCGGCTGCCATCTGCTCTCTGCTTGCTTGTGTCTCTCAGCTGCAAAATGTTTACAATGTCTCTGCAGATGACCAATCTTCTTACAATAAAAGCACCTCCGTTGCTCCCTTGTAGAGGCTGCTTCCTCCTGCGTTCGCCAGTCAGGAGTTGTTTGTTGTTTTGGCACAGTCTTTAAACTTGCTGAGTCACCCTGCTCAGACATTCTTCTCTGGTTCTCTTCCAGTACTCTGGCCACAATTAAGTCTCTATTAAGCTCAGCTTCTGGCAAGTTCTGCAAGCTGTTCGTTATGTTGTCCCACGAAGAGTCTAGCGATTCTACTAAAATGTAGCATTGCTGCTCTTTGCTAATTTGCACTCCCCTCAGTTCAGCTTGCACAAACAAATCTTGCATTATTTTTAAATGTTCTATCACACACTGCCCTTTAGCCATCTTTTGCCTGTATATTCTTTTAGACCATAGCATTTTTGCAAAAGCAGTTGAAGGAGTGTGTAATCTCTGCAAGGTATCCCACACATCCTTGGCAGACGTTTTATCTCTGACGTCATTAATTAAGTCTTCTTCAAGCATGAGATAAAGACAGGCTTTTGCTTTACTATCTCTCTCTTTAGTGGCTTCATCAGCATCAGCTGCCAGCCCTGTTTCAACTGTTGACCACAGACCTTCCTTTACTAGTAGAGATTGGGCATAAATCTTCCAGGTAGAGTAGTTGTTTCTATTTAATTTACTAAACTTTAGAATTTCCATCTTGATTTGTGCAGTGACTCAATTTGACACAGTCCTTCTGAGTATGCACAGCCGACCCGTCTGGGCTTAAGCAAAACACAAAATGATTTACTCACGAGGCTTATCAGTGCAGCACAAACAGCTTGCTCTGATCTGTTGTCCACAAAGCTTTCTTCCACTGTCTGGAACTTTCAGCTTCTGTGGATGCTGGGTGCTCTAGTAACTGGGCCCATAACCCTTGTCAGGGATGATGGGAGTTGTAGCTCTTCACCTCTGGCTCAAACTCACCACCTTGTTATGCAGCAGAGCCAACCAGCTTAGATCAGTGGTTAATGCTTTTCTCCAAAGCAGCAGAGTTTCAGAGAATAGGCTGAAGATCCTGACAAACTCTCCAAGCCTTCTCACTCTTCTCCAGGTGTCTCCAAAACGTCTCCAGGATTCACTCAGGCAACTCAGTAGTTTTATATAAAACCTACTTTATTCTTCTATATAAATATACTATATGGTCAACAAATCACAATCTCTACACACTACTCCACAATATCTCCAAACTATTCCACCTTTATTCCACAACAATACATTGGCAAACATTGCAATTTTATAGCCATTGTTTATCACCACCCACTAGTTAGTTTCCACCCAGTGGGTGTGTACTTCCATTCTGATTGGTCCATGTAGTTCCACCCATGCTTAAGACCAACCCATGTATTTCAACATTTCACCTTGTACACTTAATGATTCTCAGGTGTTTCCAATCTGCATTCAGTACCTCTGTCCTTGGCTCTCAGGCCTTCTAGATTACATTAGCAGTTTCACCTGTGTAGCCCCATAATTGCTCTTGCTTAGTCATTGTGACTTTCACATACATATTTTATTTCTTTCACTGTATGTCCCATGTTGCATTTTCCTTAACATCTAAGACTACAGTTCAAACACTCCTTCGATCCTGAACTCCTTATTGTGTGACACAAAGACTCTATACATATTGTAGTTTAGGAAAAGGAATCCAGAAACTGCATACATAATGGGAAATTTCTTACACCACATGCCAGAGGGTTGTGTGTGGACAAGAAAGACTCAGACCCACTTCGGCATCATAGAGGAGAAATCAGCATTTCGTTTTTTTCCAGACTGGGTGTGTTAACACAGAAAGTCATATAACTATGATGTTCAATGATTTCTCCTTTACATCTTTCCCTCTATGGTTACTAAGAGAAATAACACCGCTTAGCCTGGGATTTTCATTTCAGTTCTATGGCTAATATCTATTTGCAGAAGACCTGTCCTTAACTACAGGGCTAGTATAGAATCATGGAATTACAGAATTGAAAGGTCAGCATAAAGACCATCTAGTTCAATGCCCTCCTGGAGGAATACACAGGAGTTGTCTCGATAGTGAAAAAACTCCTCATAGAATTTGAGAATACTTGTTGCCCCAATGGGATTCTGCATCATTTCACCATATTCACAAAAGTGTATTCCCGCTCGTTGGGACAATCAATTCGCTTTGCTCCTCTTTCCCGATAAGAGTGGAAGTGGAAAGCTGATTGGTCAGATGTGTGCAGGTGCTGGAGCTTGCCAGCAAGACAGCACCCAGAACCACCATGTTGGATTTTCACCATAGCAATTGTGAGCTGGGGTGATGAAATAGGCTTTCCCTCTTTTTTTCTGTTTATTTAAGTGGAAGATTGCACCTCCACACCTTGGATACACATACATGCATGCACGCACAGACACACACACACATTGTTCGGCAGCAGCAACTGGTAACAATAAAAACATGAGTAATTCACTTGTGCCCTCCATCTTGATTTGCAGGCATGCCCATTTGAACAACAAACATATGGATTCACATGCCTGCCATCTTGAAAAAAATGTGGAGACAAATGAAAGCTGCTGCAAATCGACATTACTGTGCATCAATCCATATTTTATTATCCTATATAGACAAGCCCACAGTTAAAGCACTGCTGAAAGATGGCCATGCAATATCTGTTTAAAGATTTGCAAAGAGCAAGAGTCCACCATCTCCTGAGAGAGTCTGTTCCACTGTTGAACAGAAATATAATTTCCTACACAGAAACTGCAGGTTCCTATGCAGAAAATGTTGTATTTCTATACAAAAATATTGTGTTATGTGCAGAAAGCATTGTTTCCTGCACAGAAAAGTCTGGGGAACTTCCCCCCTCCCCCATGCAACTCAATGTAAAGCCCTCCTAATCAAGGTTTGTGAAACTCCTAGCAAACACATTCTTACCAACTGCTGTGAGGTAAAACCCATCTCTTGCTAGAAGTCCTTCTTCATGAACACTTTGCCATTGTCTAAGAAGCCTTACAGCACCGTCTGCAGAGCCAGTTGCTCTCATCTGATATTCTTTCTCTTTGTGGGCCATGTTCTTCAGCAGGAAGGAGTGATGAAATAATAACCTGATATTGCTGGCTGGTTAGCTGAGTAGTGGCAATCCTACCAAGTGATTTCACCTCTAACCACCACATAATACCCCCACATTAGGCATTCCCTTGCAAATGAATATACCTTCTCATACCGGATTCTTCATAGATTCCCCCTCTACCCCCTCTCCAACTCTCATAAGATTTTTTTTTAAATTCTCTATAATAGAACACTGGAGGTAATAGGCATAGTTATGAGAATACACAAACACACACACACATATTAAAACACACTTTGGGTGTTACATGTATATCATTTCCCTTCTTACAACTCCCCAGACCATTAATTTTTGGAGTTATGGTTTTATTTTTTTCTTTAATATCTTTACCTTTAATACAGTACTTAAAAAACAGAGAGTCATAACTGTATTCTTCTCTCACAGAGGTCTTTGAGCTTGTCTACGTGGGCAATAAAACCTGTATTTACCCAGTATTTGTGGCCCAGCTGACATACAGAATTTTCAATGATGCACATTTTCACCAGAGTTTCTGCAGCAAACTACAGATCTCTTGGATCTGTAATATTGGCACTTTGCTCCAGATTTGAGGAGAAAACACAGGTTTGGGGCTGGGTGGTTGACTGAGGATTGGCTTCGGAGCAAAACCAGGATAGGACTCCAGTGGACATGACTATATTTTGGTGGTTATTTTATTTTATGATTGTGTGCATATCTGGGCAAGCATATCTATGCTTATCCAGTAATACAGTACTCTGGGACTAGGTATATTCACGTATTTGCATGCATGACTGAACAGAAAAAAGAAAACAAAACCGAGCAGCCCCGACTCTGTGGCCAGAAAGAGTACAACATACTGGATCAGCATAGGAATGCCCATTTATTCTGATGTGAGTGCAATGGCGATTAGCATGTGGTGGGGTACTCTGATCTTCAATCGGAGATGCCTGGTAAGTGTGGCATTTATGGGTCTGCTGCAGATCCAATTAATCTGCCACAGCTATGAGGTAGATGTGGGGTTTCCTACCCATGTAGTCAAGCCCCCATCTCTGTTCCTTCCTCTTCATTCCTCCCCTCCTTCTCTAGAACCCATCCACTCTCTAGCTAGGCTTATTCACTTCACTTCTCCAGTTCGAATCAACAAAGAGGGGAAAGATGAGTTCTACCCTATTTCTATTGCCTCTTTTGCCACATGGAAAGTGGCAAGTCTGAAGAGAGGTTCATGTTTGTGTGGAAACTTTCCACGTGCACAAAAATGTTAGAAAATGTGGGTTCTTTCTTACATGGAGATTCTCCATGCTATTTTTCCTTTCCATATTTTTCTAGCATTTTTTCCTTTTTAAAAATAATTCAGAATAAGGATAAAATATAAGATCTTGTTATAAGCTTAGAGATCAGAGTATAGTTCTCTTGGTTCTTATTTAGCAATTATGTATATTTAATACTTAAGGCTGAAAACCTATACTTACCTCAGTTCCACTGAACATCAGAGCAGATATATAGAAAATTGTACTGTGTAAGTATACCACAAAATTGAGAGTATCCCTCTGTATACTACTCCACACTTCTACCTCTCCTCCTCCTCTCCTTTCCCCTCTCCTCCTCCTCCATTTCTTCTAGTTATATCCTGCTTTATTTCCAGTTTGGAACTCAAGGACTCTTTCAACATGTTTGGAACTCAAGGACTCTTTCAACTCCCTAAAACAAACAGCTGAAAATGCATTAAAAAAATTAAAAAGTTAATAATGTAATATACATGTTAAAACCACTTTAAAACATAAACCATTAAAAAAACCAGCAACAAGAACATCAAACATATGATGCTGTTTTACAGACACAAAAATGTCTTCACCTACCCATGGAAAGATAGCTAGGGGGTACAAACCTAACCTCCCTGAAAAGAGAATGCCCTCTCCCCTGTTCCCACCAGGTGTACCTGGGAGGGTAGTGAGGCACAGAGAAGGGCCTCTCTAGAAGACCTCAAAACACAGGCAGAAGATAGTCCTTTAGATAACCTGAACTTGAGCCATAAGGGACTTTATGGATTATTACCTGTACTTTGAATTGTGCCCAGGAATAGACTGACAGTCAGCACAGCTGTTGCAACAAACCACTAATAACATAGTTATTAATTAAACAAGATTTAGTCATATTATGTTGTTCGATTGTGTCTTAAGCCAGAGACTGTTCCAACTGTGCTGGAAATGTTAAGGTTTATGCTTCACTTATTATAGCCATTTGAATGGCAGTGTCCCAATTATAAAGAAAAGATAAGCCATGTTCAGTCCAGATTTCTGCTATAACTATGGTAACTGTGGAGAGAGAGAAAGAGAGGAAGGGAGGGAGAGATTGAGAGAGAGTCTTGCCTGATAATTGTGTGCAAGTACTATGTTGTTGACTAATCATGAATTTTCTATTGACTATTTGCTTGGGTTGGCTTCAGTGAGACTTCACTTTTGAAGTTTTCACTAATGAAGCTACAGGAAGTATGTAGGTGGGTTTGCTCTTACTGCTCATTTTAGTGTTAATCATGTTGGTTTTCATTCTCTTCTCTGAATATTGTGTATTTTTTTAATTAAATGTAACTGGTTTTAGCAAAACATGCTCTAGAGTAATGAGCTACATGAACAATCTCCTGAGTTAACCTGGTGGTGGTAATGGTGATGATGATGATGATGATAATGACGATGATGTTTTATCCATTTCTGCATAGCTTGCTGACAGCATTTGGTTTGGTAATTGAACCCCACGTTAACAATAATGCTTTGCAGTAAATGCCTTGCTAATATATTTGTCAGTCTTGGTGAAAACTTGTTCTGCAGATGTGTTTGGAGAAGACTCTATATGGTCTGATTGGCAAAAGAGCATATGAATTTTACTACTAGAAAAGTAATTCCAACACTTCCTATTGCTTTGTGCTCTAAAGGCAGAGTTTACAGCAGAAACCTAATGTAACTGATTTGTTTGAGTTACATTCTGATACAACTGTGAGTTGTTGCTTTTTTTCATTGCACTGCATTTCCATTGATGACCAACCATGGAATAATGAGACCAGACACAGAAATCTGGGTTAAATAAGGGCCACTTTATTTGACCTAGAACCTATTTAAGTTGCATTGAACTTGGAAAGGAGCAAGAGAGGGGAGCAACCTGAAGCGGGATCAGCTGAGTCCAAGTGTCACCCCTTGACTGCTTCCTTAGACTTCCCTTGGGCAAAACACCTCATCTCTCAGGGCAATCTTATCATTAGGTTGCTTCCTGACTGGCCATCTACAAGAAGGCAAATGCAGGGCACTCTCCCCTCCCCACCACAAAAAAATCCCCAGGTACACCTCTGTTGGGGTGTAGAAAGACACACTGTGTCCACCACGACCACCTGCAGAGTTGTTCCACATTGACAGGACACCAAGGAGAAGGTTTTCTGAAGAGACTTCTGCAAAAGACTTCAGGCTGAGAAGGAAAAATTCCTTCACCCCAGCACACTGCCTTGAGCTCTGGCTTGCCAAATAAAGACAGCAACAAGGCCAGCCTTCACTCAACTTGAGGGCTTTAATCTTTGTTTGCAGTATATTTACAATATATATATATATATATATATAGAGAGAGAGAGAGAGAGAGAGAGAATAGGACAGCCGTCTCTAATACTCATAAATCTCTCTCAAACCAACAAACTGCTTCGCCAACCACCATCCATAACAAACCCACACTGGAGATAATTCCCATCTCCTTTTTATAGGCAGTAAAACAATGCCTGTTACATCAGGCATCTCAGATGTGCATACTCTCAAGTGCTAACTCACACACACACACACACACACCTGCCACTGGAGCTTAACTACTTTCATTACTAAGCTTACAGCTCCATCTTGTGGTCATATCCATGTCATTTCCTGACAACCTCAATGGTAGACTCCTTCCCCACCTCTCTGGTCCCGAGAGCTAAAGAGGAAGTTCCAAAGCTGTCCCCTTCACAAAAAGGGGTGTCAAGGTGTACACTAAACTCTTAGATTCCTTCCCTGCTACCTGCCACAGACAAGTGTCTGCTCAGTCCCTTTTCCCCATCAGGCCAGCTAATAAGGCACTCACTCCCTGTTGTGGATCCCTCAAGAACAACATGTTACCCACTTCCGACAGATGAACACCATCAGCCCTGTAGAGATCTTGTTACCCAAAGAGATGGGTATGCTTTAGAAGTGGGGACTCATGATGCCAAAACTACATTAATATTTGGGTGAATTATTATTAGCTGAAATGGAAGACTGTGAGAGGTGGGTAACTTCAGGATCATTTCACCTATTTATACCAGTACTAACTGCAAAAAACTCCAGATTAAAGTGAAATAAAATGCTTTTTAATTAGAAATAGCACAAAAAAGAACAAAGCACACTCACAAGAACCACACAAGGCTATTGAAGAGTTAAGGAAGAAAGGCTGAATAGAGGAATAGTTTTGGGAAATAGGATGATAGTTACCAGTCTTGAAGAGCACTGATGTCCTCAGACTAAAATATGAGGGTGGCACTGGAAGTTACAATCTGGGAGCATGCCGACAAGGAAAGTGGATGGGTCTCATCCACAGTGGCACACTTTGCTATTATTTGGGGCTAATATTTATACCTTGCTTTGTATTCTGAAAGCTTAGATGAGTTTCCCATTGTGTAAACAAAGGAAACTGAGACTTGGCTGATTGCGGTTAATGGCTGGGAGATAGGAATTGATGGGTTTCTGGCACCCTTGCATTGTAGGACAAGAGGGGGGGTCCTGAGGGATATTTCATGGCGATTTGGGTTGTGAAGATCACTTGATTGCTTACAGTGTATGACTCACCATTGAGGGGCCCGAGAAGTAGTTAGCACATGCCTCCTTAGTGGTTTTGTTTACTAAGTCTTCCGCTCAATCCTAGCTTGAGTGTGCTTGCTAAAACATCTCTAAGACACCTTCCGAGGGCCCTGTGACCTCCAGCAGACCTCACTTTGGCTCACCCCAGTCTACTATACCCCTTCAAAGTGTCCAATATTTCCAATTTTCGGATATTACAGGGTGGAGTAGTAGGGCATGCTAACACCCTGGCCAGCAGAAGTCTATAGTGGGATGTGAAAGAAAGTGGCCCAACCCCATATTCAATGCATTTTGTATTCCTCTATTTACCCTTCTACAGGCAAAATCAATGCATTGGGTATACATCTCACCCCACCAAACTTGGTGTGGCAAAATAGCAGACCAGAAAAGTGTTACACAAGGCCATCTGCTTTGAATAACATGAAAATTATGCAGACTGTATAAGATGAAAGCCTTGCCTTTCAGCAAGCCCAAGTCATTCCCACTGAAGCGAATGACTAAAACATGAGGAAGAGACCCAGTGCCCTCCTCAAACAAAAGAGGCAAACCCCCATTCCAATAGAGACTCCTTTTCACAAGTCAATCCACAGTGGCATACTTGCTCAAGCCCAGTTGAGCACCAAAATGATAACTTTGGACCTGGCATGCCATCCAGCAAACCATTTACAGCCACAGATCAGGACCCATCAGCACCTAAACAGCACCTAAAATCTAACTGAAAACATTAGTTAATGTAACACAATCAAAACTTGAGAGGATGCACTACTTCTTGAAAGCTGAAGATCTCCAATGTCCAATATGTTACATAGACTGTGTGCCCAGGCCCATGGCAAAAGCTGTACAGGCAGCTCCAATCCTAAATGAATGGGTGACAACTTAACCTCTTGCAGGCCCCAGGCCCAAGCTTTGCAAGGCCTTAGAGGTGATGGTCCAAAATTAATACCTGGTAAGGGATGAAAAATCTGCATGACAAAACAGCAATCCCAGTCTATTTCCCCTGACACATGTATAACTCTGCAATGTACATACAGGGCAAAAAGTGTGATTAAACCACCATCCCAATGTGAATTTCTCCCCTACCCCTTTTTGATCTGTCTTGGTCCTCAAAACTACTTACTGCTTTGAGAGAGCCAAATCCCTAAAGTCCAAAGCTCTGCTTGTGACATCCCATTTGGACAATGTGTCTCATTTGCTGACACACAAGACCCCAAAGAATGCAGTCAATGCTTCAGTGTGGAACAGGGCAGCCTCATTGCCTGAAACACAAAGAACAGACCATACATCCCCCAAACCTTTAAGGACCTCAAAGCATAATATTTCCCATCTACCAGACACTTGGCCCTGCTCCTGCAACTACCACTCCAAAGCCTTGAGAACCCTAAAATCACCAGTGTTGCTGCTATACCCTTGAGCTTTAGAGGCAAAGGCCAAGGCTGGCAGCCTAGCCCTAATGGACTGCAGAGCCAATCCCTTGCTTTTCAAATAAATACAATACTGTAAATATGGTCAACCAGAATAGGATAAGTGGCCGGAAGCCCATTCACCACCTAAAGTGCTCATACTCCCTACCAACTTTCTTATAACTGTTCCTGTATTAGGAGCTAATGCATGGCCAATGGTTTGGACAGCCTCACCACTCCAGGACTCCACTGGTCTATGAGTATCAGAACCACATAGGCATCTGTTTCAGAGCCAGTTGTCTGAAGCACTCCATCTGTTGGTGGGAAAGAATGCTGGCTATCCCATTGTCTGCACCAGCCACATGAAGGGCTGTAACCATTGTAGTGAAGACACTGCAGAAGAAAGACCCTGACCAAATATATGACTCATGAAGACTTGGAGGACATAGAATTGATAATCTGAACCACAGCCATGTTATCACACCAGAAATGGACACAGGAGTTAGCCAGCTTCTCCACCCATATCAAATAGCTATCATAAGGGGGGGGGGATCCAATTCCAGTTAAACTTCAAGTCCATCAACAATCCAGCCCACTCCTCAGACCATACCTGAATACACAAATGCCCACAAAAATAACCCCAAACCCTATGGAACCAGCCACACCCGAAGACACTTTTAATCTGTCCCAGATTCTCAACTTGACCCTCCAGAAAGAAATCCTATTGATGGATGCAAACCTTCAAGTCTTCCCTAATTCCTTTAATGAGGTTACTTCTATCATGGGGTTTACACACACTACCAGTAGCATCACAATGACACCTTAAAAAGGTCCTACCAGGAGCCATAACTGTACATGCAAAATTTAAATGGCCAATGAGTTTCTGAAACTCCCCAAGAGTGGCCTTTTGAAACCCCAGAAATTCATAACTCTCTTATGTAAAACCCCAAGGCCTTATCTACATGGGCTATTTACCCCATTCTGCTCCCATCTGCAAGCCCTGCAGTCCAAATGACATAGGACATTTGCCCTGCTCTTCCCCCAGGTAGTCCTTATGACCCTGGGGCAGAAACAGGGCTCAGATTAGGGAAAGCTGGGGTAGTGCCTGATATAGCATCTAGATGACGGTTGCCCTTACTCTTCCAGGTGTGGGCAGCAGGCCTACAGCATGTGACCAAGGCTGGTCACATGTGGGGAGGGGGTCTTGTCACATGATGTGAGTCAGCTTCCTGAACCTGGCAGAGAAGGAAAATGGTGGTGATGGCAGCTGCAATGACAAGTTTGCATTCCAGCTGGTGACAAGCTGAAGGAGCAAGTTTGTTTTCTGCTGTTCCAGAGACTAGAAACAGAACAATGGATTCAAACTACAGGAAAAGAGATTCCACTTAAACTTTAGGATGAACTTCCTAACAGTAAGAGCTGTTTGACAGTGGAATATGCTACCTTGGAGTGTGGTTGAGTCTCCTTTTTTAGAGGTTTTTTAAAGAGAAGCTGGATGGCCACTTGTTGGGAGTGGTTTGATTATGTATTCCCACATGGCAGGAGATTGGACTTGATGGTCCTATGATATTATTATCTTCATACAAATTTCTAAACCACTTTTATGTCAAAGATCTTGTGTCTAAAATTATGTTCTCCGAAAATATACAGTTTAAAATAATTATGTTGTGCCAGTGTGTCTGTGTGTGTTTTCATAAGAAACACATTAGAAAATCTGGAACACGTGAAACCTGGTAAATAAATGAATTTCAGTCTACACAATAGAGGTATAGATCAAGTCAATTCAGTTTATATACACTGTATTCGAAAGCCTGCTATATTCTAAACCAGTTTATAAAGACCATCCACGTTCCAAACATATATTCTTAAGAATATAAGATCATTTATACCATGCAATGACATGTTACACAGTGGTTTTAGTTTTAAGAGGTGGGAGGCTTAGGATTGGGAAGGATGGTTTTAACTTCCTGTTGTTTTAATCTTGTTGTACACTGCCCCAGCTGCCAAGCAGAGGGGCAGGTTAAAAATAAAAATTTATTATTATTATTATTATTATTATTGTAGAATCACATAATGTTGATGAAGCATAGAACTAGTTTGAAATTTTCAGTTTTTCATAGTGCCTTATATAATAGCAAATTTCTATTCTCTATATATTTCAGGAGTTCAGCCATTCTCACTGCTGTTCAACTTGACACAAAATATTGACATTTTTCTGTTTCATTGTGGTTTGGGTAAATGTGTATTTTAACATGGGATTTACACAATTCTGATCCTCTCTATAAGAGTGTGTTTTGGTCACATCCATTTCAAGCTTCAAATCCCTGCTCCCATTTCTAGCATCAAATATTTCTATGTTCTCTGTTTCCTGCCTTGAGTCTACATTACAGACAAGGCCAAATCCAAAGCAACAATGTAAAGGCCTTTATCAGTCATGTCCACCTTCCATTAAGTAATCAGTTTTACTAAGAAAGCCATTAGTATTACAAAAATAAACAGCACCTGTACCAAGAGACTGCCACCAAATCACTGTTCCCTGCATTGATATTTTGCTTCAAGCAATTTGAACTGTCACACCAAACCATCCTGGCATTGTTTGCCATTAAGTGCTCCAACAATGAGGCTTGGGGAAAAAGGGGAGATTAATTACTATGCAATTGCCATAGGATTACCTGCAGCACATGCAGGTAACAATAGGGACAAGGAGGCTGAGTGACAGATCTGTTAGAAATCCAAAAGGAAGGCCAGTGCTCCATTTTATTTGTGTCTCATTATTCATTCCTATGGCAGTTCTTATGGATTGAGAAGCAGTATAATTCACTCATCTGAAGCAGCTGTATTGTTTAAGATGAGTGGGAATGAATTAAAGATAGAGAGCCTGACTTTTACGTGAGTTTCTCTTGTTCTGGAGAAGGTTTAGTCACAACCTTATCTTGTTGCATTGAAGTCTAATTTTTGAGTGTAAGCCATCGTTGACGGCTAACATTTTTACACAGTTCTTTTTCAGAAAAAAATCTTAACCATTCCCCTCTCTCTTGAAAGGAAAAGAAACATGTTGTACTGTTTTAATTTTATTTCACATCATTTATCCTTCAATAACGTGCAACAGAGAGATAACATAAGGATCCCTAGCCCAAAGGTGGATGCAGTAGGTGTGGAAAGGCTGAACTCCACCAGGTGACACCATTGGAGGGAGGGGTGACACTGGCCTTAGGAATGCCACATGGTGGACGGAGGATGGCAAGGCATACAACCAAAACAGACAGTTGCCATGATTGTGAGGAATTCACTTATTTGCTTCTAATACCCATCAGTAATGCATCCAGCTTAAAAGTTGTTAAATGTTTTAGAAAATGGGAAATGTTTTGCCATAAAATGCAGCTCCAGTGACTAAAGCTTGCCTTTTTTGTTGAAACATTTGTCATTTTATGAAATTGTTGTGTTTATAAAGTTTTAAGAACTTTCATTGGGGGAGGCTCTTTTTTTCATTTTGTGATATGCTCTAACATGCAGAAAATGTTGCAGCAGTTGACCATATTCTCAATTAGTGGATGTGGGGGAGGATGTCTTGAGGCATCAAGGCATGGTTTCTTTCAAGGAGAAAACAACAGCCCATGAGTACTCTTTGCATTCCTCTTTGTTTGCAACCCACAGAGAATTCCATCCCAGTTATGGGAGAAAGATAAGATACAAACAGAATTAATAAATAATAAATCACTTAGTTTTATTGTAACTTCCTGTTTTTAACACTGAAATATTATAAAGCACTTTAGATTTTAAAAAATGAAAAGCAGAATAAAAGTGTGTTAAATAACAGTGCACTAGCTGAGCCCCTTCCTGGATAAACCAGACTTTGCTACTGGCAGTTATACCTCGGTCATCTCTAGACTGGATTATGCTCTATATGAAGATGTCCCTGAAAAGCATTTAGAGTAGAGTATTCCTCCTGCTGCTGAAACAGATTGGCTGGCATCTAGAATTTACAACATCATAAACCAATTTATGATCCAGGGTTGAACATTGTGAAACTGGCCAGGGCCGGTTTAAGGAATTTTGGGGCCCCCTGCAATGCTTTACTTTGGGGCCCCCATATGACTTGAAGGCACATGGGCAAGAAAGAAAGAAAGAAAGAAAGAAAGAAAGAAAGAAAGAAAGAAAGAAGCCCTTTCTGAGGGAGACAACCCTCAAATTCCCTGTCTCTCTCTCTCTCACACACACACACACTCACCCTCTCCTACGTGCCTCTCCCTCCAGCTTCTGCCACGGAGGGCTGCTGTTTCTTTCTCTTTCTCTTTAGTTTTGGAGAGGCTGTTTTGTTTGTTTTTTTAAAAAAGCCAGCAGGAGGTTTTTGGAGGAGGAGGGTAAGAGGGGGCTCCTCCCGGCAGTCTCCTGGCTGTTCCTTCGTCAGATTAAGGAAGCCAACACGGGGCCCTCTCTTGACCTCGGGGCCCCCTCTAGACCTCGGGGCCCCCTGCCAATGCTGATTTGGCAGACAGGTTAAACCGGCCCTGAAACTGGCACATTCCCAGGAGAATGTTGTAGGTGTGCAATCAGGACTGTAACACAAGCAGAGTAAGCAGCAAGGGCATTGCACTATGGTCACGATGTACAACAGTACAACATTTTGTGGGACAGGCTGTCATTGACCACAACAGAGGCACAAGGGCACTGGTAATCCAGAACAGAGGGCAGTGGAACATCATGGGTGCCCTGTGCCCAGCCAAACATATGTCTCCTCTTTTTGTGATGCCTTCTTGTTCAATGGGACATCCTGTGTGATGCTCCATTATGTAGTGAATCCCACTGCAGAACAGGAAATCTTGCACAGTGTCTCATTGTACATTGTCACAACATGGTTGTGTTAGCAATGTAGCTTCATCATCATGAAGTCACACACTGTTTTCATTTTATTTATTTATTTAGTTAGTTATTTTTATTTAGTTATTTATACCCTGCTCTTCAGCCACAAGGCTATCAGAGTGCATTCATATATAAATTAGGTATTTAGATGCACCTTTTAAGCAAATCTGTGTCCCATTTATTTTAGGTGGGGAATGATGTGTAAGTGAACAGCCTAATTTGGAGGATTCAACTGATGCAAAAAGTTTGTTCTGCTGCTACTTCTCAGACAAGTGAAGCTTGGACTGAGCAGTGATGTGGAGAAGGCAGGCAACCGTGCAAGTGATCAGTCACCCTGAACTATAAGAGGATTTAGAAAATCATCAGACAAGGGGGTGGGGCAACCCAAGTATAAAAGCCAGTGCTGCAGCCAAAGCAGGGGGAGGTAGTAGGAGGAAGAAAGAGGAGGAGGAAGAAGATCAGGGTCTTGGGTTTGTCTCTGAAAGAGAAGACTGCTGCAGACCAAGGAAATAAAGAACTACCAAGCACCCCTGAAAGAGGTAAAGATGGGCTCAGGGAGTAGAAATCAGAATCTTCCTGGGGGTTTTGGCTCCCAAAATGGGACCTGTTTTTCCACCCTCCAGAGCAGCTTAGGAGCTCAAAAGAGATTGGGGAAAGGCCATCTGTGACCCAGAGAGCCTGCCTGACTTTCCTGCTCAGCAGGAAAGTATTCTTCTCCAAGGACATGACGGCATGGAGACCTGAAACTGGAAAGAGACTGATCCCATTCAGAGTTACTTCCCAAGAAACTGATCCTGGTGCAACTTAAAGGTTGTTGGTCTGGCCACAAGCCCAGGAGATAGCTGAGAAGTCCTTGTCATTGCCCTGACCTCATGGCCTAACTGAGGATGGAAAAGATGGCCTTTTGTACTGTGTAAAGCTTTGGAGAACATATCTCTATCTAGTGGAATTCTGGGTACTATCACTGTGGTAGCTGATGGAGCTTGAGTGCTCAGTTGTGTGCCTCTCCATGAAGGGAGTGGGGCTAAAATATAATTTTACATTTAAAATATCTAAATAATTTTAGATCTAAAATATCATTTTATCAATTTATTTGTTCTTTCCAAATATATTTCTGCTGTCTTACTGGTCAGAAGATTAAATTAATGTATTTTCATGCTCACATCCTTTATGGTGAAGTAATTGCCCCTGGCAACATAGTTCTGGTTTTCTGTTGTTATTATGCAGAAACACTCCCATAAATCAGGGACTGGTGATGTGTTGCATTATGTGCAGAGCCCTCAAATTAACTCCAAGGGATATTTGTCATTAGGATGCAACCATTCTATGGAAGTCATTAGAAATGTTGAACTTGTTTAAAAATCAGGGCTGAAAATCAGGAAAATAAGAAATGCTGCATTTGAAGCTAGATGTGATTCAAAATTAAGCCAGCTATTTGATTTAATTTGTGATTATGCTGAGATGCACATTGATGATTATTTCAATAAAGGTAGGTATGTAGGGACTTTTTTTTGGGGGGCGGGGGTTCATCCCTTTTTCTTGAATTTACCACAGGAGAGGTAAAGCCAGAATTAATAAACCCAGTTGCTTGGCCAGCAAATTGATACAACTATTTGCATAACTACCTGGCAGTCTGTGCATGGTTTCCTCATCAGCACCCCCAGAATCAATATTGATGGATTGTGAGCCTTGGGCAATTATTCAATGTATTCATCTTCTTGTGACTATATATTGAATTTTTTTTACTGTAATCAACATTTGCAGCTGCTAAACTTGATGTTCACTCACGAGGAATGAAGGTCTTCCCCTAGGACTGGCTCAAGATGTTTTCATACCTGTGACAAAGATGTACACGATTTCACCTCATTATTTCATATACAGAAGATGAGCACCCTTGGATTAGAATTTAACTTCAGTGCTGGCAATGGAACAACAAATTAGCATAGGAGGCATGGGTCAGACAGCTTCACACATACAGGTCTGCCCTTTCACACCCCACTGCTACCACAACTTACTCTCAGAAGATCATCCCTCATGGAAGGGCCAGTCCTGACCTTTCCAGACCTTTCCAGGACATATATCATAGCTTCTTGGTTGCAGTCATCGCCCATCCTTATAATGCATTAAGGGTAGCTATTTTGGCTGTGGAGCAAAATACAACAAAATCCAAAATCCACAAAACAGTGGCACCTTTATTGGACCAGCTAAAAAGCACAAAATACATCACACAAGCTTTCAAAACTTTACTGGCTTCTTCTTCAGGCAAAGGTGTAAAAAAAAAAAAATCACACCAGAGAAGAAAAGTGATGACGTTAGAGCCATAAGCCTACATTTTGTTTCAGATGTTACTTCTGTTGTCAGTGAAGATGGTCTGGAGGAGTATCAATGCAGGCAAAGGCCACCTCCCTTCCTGGCCATGTGGGGACAAAGGGCAGTAAAAGACAGGCAATAAATTTTGAAATCCATTAGCAGCAGCCAAGTAACTTTCATTGAGATCCAAGCTCTCTCAAATATATTTGAAGTAATTTCCAGAAATGGAATTTAGCTGTTTCTTTCATGGGCTGTTTCAGACTTTCCAAGGTGGGTTGTACATCCATTACTAATCTTTGAACATTAAACCATCCTGTTGTGTTCCTATGAGTGTTCAATTAGTTTTAATACACTAACAATAGCTGCTGGCAAACTGAATCAAAAAGAAGTATACTATTACAGTGCATGCTTTTGTGTTACCTGTGGTTGTGTTAAGTCTGATTATTTTAGTCTTTACTATCATGAAATTAACTGCAAACATCCTAGAACAGGTATCATGGGGGAGTGGTTTCCCAACCTATAATATGATTAATGTGTTGGAAATCTCTGTGCTGGAAGAAAAACAAAGGCAACCATTCAAACAAGGCATCCTTATGGGCTTAAACCCATGGTTCTACAGTGTGTCGGGAGCCTACATAGATGGCTCCCTTCTGCAGAATTTCACTCACAAAAAAGAGGAGCACAGAGATGATGATGATGATGATGATGATGGAGGTGGGCGACTACTATGTTCATCCTCACTCCACCCACCCACCCACACACCACAATGGTTAGGTGAAACCTCCAGGTTAGGAGACCATTTAACATTGAGAATACTAGTAGCTGGGAAACAACAAGAGACGGGGAAGATTATTGTCTAGAACATCTTCTTGTGGGCTTCCTGAAGGCATCTGGTTGTGCACTATGGGACACAGGATGCTGATCCAGATGTATCTTAGTTTTTATCAAATAGGTATCTTTTTAATGTTCTTATGATCATATGTATAGCTGTGCATTGGTGCTTCCAGGGGTCTAAATCCAGCTTTGCAGTGCCAGAATATAAGTGAGAATTATAGTTCAGCAGAAAACTCTTTTGTGTGTATATGCATGTGTGTCTTGTACATAAACAAACTGAAATGCTGTTTCATTGTTTTTCCAAGAATGGCATGGGGATATTTCATGTAGCATTGTTCTTGGTTTGTGGGGATGGGTGGTCTCTGGACACATTTCCTCACCAGGTAGATGTGTTCCACTTAACTTTCATTTGCATCCCTTCCTCCCCCCCCTCTCTCTGTCTGTCTTTGATTGTGTAGATTATGTAAAACTATGGATCACTCGTAGAGAAATGGGTGTATCACAACATCCTAATGTGTAACTTGTACTCAGGATAAGAGGACACTGTTAGGCCAGAATGTGGAGAAACAGAGTGGTTTCCGATTGGCAAGGCTGCATTTTATCACCCTCTCTGTTTAACTTGTATGCCGTATGTATCATACACAAAGCTGGATTAGATTCTGAAGATGAAAGCATGAAAATTGGAGAAAGGCACATCAACAATTTGAGATACGCAGACCACACCATATTACTAGCAGACAGATCCTCTGTCAATGTCACTTGCCACTACTACTGCTGACTGCTGTCCAGCACCTGTTTAGCACATTTAGTCTTGCTCCTCAGCAAACATAGGAGATCCTACCAGCACCTCTGCTACTGTCAGTATAGCTTCTGAGGTGCATGCATTCCCACCACCACAGAAAGGTAGTGCCATGGTCGATCTAGACAGAGAAATGTGTTGTTTTCAAAAATATCATTGGTGGGAATTTTTCATCAGCTACTTCGTTACAGAGACACAATTAATTAATAATCTCCTGGCCTGAACCCCCTCCCCTGTCCACCTTAAGAGTCAGCAGCCAGGTTGGACAACAGGGACCAATCAGTTTCTGACTAGAGCACAAGAAAGATGTGCTTTTATGCTGCCTTCCTGCCAGTGAGTGAACTCTGACATGGGCTTGCAACATGGGTCCTGATTCTGATTGCCACAGTCTTGCCCACTGGCAGGAGGGAGAGGGGGAATCTCATCTTCCTTCATTGATCAGAAGCTGAATAGACTCCACCCAATCTAACTGCTGGCTCTTAAGGTGAGTCTTACTGAATGCAGGGCTATTACAGATTTTTTTTAATTATTAGTTATTCATACCCTGTTCTTCAGCCACAAGGCTATCAGAGTGGCTTACAAACTGTTTTAAGCAATAGCAATTTACACATCTACACTGTGTTAAGCAGTTTCCAATGTGTGTTAGCTAATTGCTCCCACAAGCCAGGTCCTCATTTTACCGACCTACGAAAGGATGGAAGGCTGAGTGAACGTTGGAGCCCTTTGGAATCGAACTGTTACGCTAGGTTATGAATCCATAACTGCAATACTGGATACCAGCCATTGTCCTTCCATCTCAAATATAAAGTCATACACCAAGTAACAAAAAATGATCCAAATGGGAATTCTCACCCCCTTATTCCTCTGAAAGTGTCAAAAAAGTGGGATAAAAACATGGGGAAAGTACCACATACATGGGAAATTGGTGCTTTAGAATTGTGCAGGTATGGAAAACACTATGCCTGTGATTAAGTGAAACTTAGCTATTGACTTCCTCCCTCTTTGTCCTTCTTGCCATTGAGTACAATTCCACCAAGCAGTCTCTCTCTCTTTCTCTCTCCATCCTAGTTGCTCCCAATTACTTTTATTGGCTTCTGAAAATTTAGAGGTCCATTTAAGTAAGGAAGAGATCTATTTTCTCTAAAGAAGAGGGGCCATAAGAGCTGTAGATTACAAGAAGTTTTGAAGCCAGCTGATGCTTTACAAGCCCAACACAGCTTTTTTTTCATTAACTATACTCATTTACGGTCAAGGCTTTTATGGCTTTCTTCTCAGTGATAATCCTGGAAATGATGGAATAAAATGGAGTCCTGTGTTTAATCAAGAGAAGAGTTCATTCCAACTCATACTTTATAGATTTAAGGTGAGGAAAGATGTCAGGAGAAAAAGATAGCCTTCTTGCATCTGAAAACCCCACCAAAACCACCAATAAGAAGTGCAGTTTCTAAATACTGAGTTGGCATGTCAGTAAAAGGCACAGGGCAGAAAAGGTCTGAACTAGTATCACAAGAACTGTGGAGTGTGTGCTGTTTTGTATGAACACAAATGTGTGCATGCACACATATACACACACTAGTCTGGCTTTAGGCTTTCTGTGTATATTCCTTCTAATTATATTTTGCTTCCCTCAAACTAATGCATTATTGTTCACACTGGCACCTCATGCCAACCAGAGTTTGTCAAAGAAATGTCATGGTTTCTCATTGGTAAGGATGTTAGGAAAGGCTGCATTTTATCACCCTATCTGTTTAACTTGTATGCTGAACATACCATAGGGTAAAGCAGGATTAGACTCAAAGGAAGGAGGTATGGATATTTAAGGAAGGAACATCAACATGCTATGCAGATGACACCAGAATGGAGGCTGCAGTTAACAAATCAGAAGACAAGTCACTAGAAAATATAATAATGCTTGGTAAGGTAGAAGGCAGTAGGAAAAGAGGAAGACCACATTACAGATGGACATACTCAATCCAGGAAACTACATCCCTGATTCTGCAAGACCTGAGCAAGGCTGTTGATGATAGGCTGACTTGGAGGTCTCTCATTGAAGAGGTTGGCATAAGTCAAAGCTGACTTGACAAAAGTTAACAACAAACAACAACAATTAAAAAGCTAATACAAATGTTAAAAGATAATTAAACCAGAGTTATGACTGAAAGATAAGCATATTTAAAATATTTCAAGGATGGGGCCTCAAATGTTCCTTGATAAAGAATTGCAAGTTCTATAGCTGTAATAATAATAAAGACCTTAGTTGCAGTATCCACCAATCATATATATTTGACTTATGGGCTGGAGATCAAGTCTGCAGTACCAGTTTTTAAAATATGTCACCTTGTGTGCCTGTTTCAGAAGGGACAGCAAGCGATTTGTCCAATCACCTGTTTGTCAAGCAGCCTAAAATATTTGTATATTAATCATTACTATTAATTCTGGAATAGGTATTCCTTGGCTGTGTAATGCAATATATCAATGAGGTCATCAGGTGGTACATCTGTTTTCTGCAACAACCGCCTATCTGTTGAGTTTAAATTCTAATTTGCCAATTTAAACATGAACAGGTATCATCCTTGAGCATGTTTTTTTAAAAAAATACAGAACCTGAAAATCTCTTGAAGTTTGAAGATCTACATTAAGATTTAATTTAAGTTGCAGAGGGTGGCCTTTGCATGCTCCCCACCATTGGAGCTTATGTGCCTCACTAGTGAAGAGACATCTTTCCAGAAGTGGCATCTAAATGTATTTATTTATAGTAAATTTCCACTTTTACACTGAAAGAGTTACTAACACAAGAGACCTTACAAATGAAGCATCTTAAATAGTCAGCATCCACTCTAAATATGTTTACTTGGCATCTTATTTTTTTCCAGTCCATGAGAGTATGTTATGCAGGCCACATGCAGTCCCTGACCCCTGTTTTTTTTTCAGCCAAAGGGCACCCCCATAAATCCTCAAGCAACTTTAGTGTGGAAAATTGTGCTAAAATAGCCCAGATGACTGCCAAATAGCTTTAAAATATGGCTGTTTACTTAACTTTGGTTCCTAATCCTTAAAAAACACACCACACAAACAGGGGGGAAACAGTTTCAGCCAAAGGTTTTCTATGGGTTTTTTTCTGGGCTGTGAGACCATGTTCTGGAAGAGTTTATTCCTGATGTTTCACCTGCATCTCTGGCTGACATCTTCAGAGAATTGTGGGATACCCATGTGTGGGGTTTATATACTGTGAGTCCCTGTTGGAGAGGATATATAAATTTGTGTATTTGAATGGCTAATTCCTAGGGTGGGAAAATATGCAAGGAGGATTAGTGTCTGTTTGGCTAATGGCCCATTGTCTCCTGGAAATCCCCCTGTCCCTGGGTGAAGTTCCTCTCCTTGCATATCCTCCCACACTAGGAACTAGCCATTCAAATATACAAATTTACATATCCTCTCCAATAGGGACTCACAGTATATAAACCCCACAACCCCACACACCCCTACCAAATCATTCTCTGAAAATGCCAGCCGCAGATGCAGGTAAAACATCAGGAATGAATTCTTCCAGAACATAGCCTCACAGCCCAGAAAAAAAGCACAGGAAACTTATGGATACTGGCCATGAAAGCCTTCAACTTCACAGTTTCAGCCAAAAGATGGTAGTGAAAGTGATATGCCATCACTTATAGGTCACTGGAGACACATAGTGCAGCCCATCATGATGGCTACAGGCATGAAAATTGTCCCCCGGAACATATGCTTATCCCTCCTTTAGTCTGATACACTGATACAAGAAACAGTAGCCCAAATACAATTGTTAGGCCTAACTAGAGCAGATCCATTCAGTCAATGGGAACTTGGTAAGTGAACACATCCATAAATTCTACCATTTCAAAGGATTGATTCTAATTGCGATTAACAATTGCATTTCATCTAGTGGGTATTTTGAAATTAAATTATTCATACAAGCACTTGTACACAGGTGCCTTATATGTTACAGAAAGTGTAACTTGTGAAAGGCCCTCTTGTGGGTAGTTATTTCAGCCTACAACTTCTTTTCTCCATTAAATAAATAATCTGATACTGAATATATTGGACTACAGGCCACTTGTAGTCTTTGTCCATTTTTTCATATGACAAGGCTGGAAGTATAGGCAAGCAGATTTCCTCCATCTATTGTGGGGTGGGGGAAACTATATAATAACCCCTTTTGAGGAGGAGGTTAAGATATGAGTTAATATGACACTGGATAAGTCATTGGAAACAGAGAGCAGAAGTGCTCCAATGTGCTGTATCTCTGACAAATGGCAGTTAGAAGAGGGCCAGGGAAAAGTGGTCTGTCAGAGGTTTGCAATTCACAAAACAGATAGCTTGCTGGCACTGGAAATATCATGTTATACCAAACATCAAGGGATGGATACATGATCCTTGACTGTCCAGGTGCATTTTATCTAGTTGTTAAAATCCTGTATAGTAAATTACAAAAGGAAGACATGCCTCAAACAATTTGGCATGCTTTCTTGAAATTATATGCAGATTCATTTTGAGTTAGGAATGGAGCAGGGCTGCATCACTGTGACAATAAATATTCCCTCTCATGTTACCCCCCTTTACATTAATTTAATTGCCATATTGTAAAGTTTTATTTAGTAGAAAAATGAAATAAAGTATCCAAGCTTTAAAAAGGTTAACTACGCTGGGAAAAAACCAAAGTAAAATGTGTAAGTCAAAGCTAGCCATTGATCTGTACCATGAAGTGTTGTCCTTCAATCAAAATTAAGTCCTTTTGGTGTGGTTCCAAGGAGCTCCTCGAAATGCTGTCCAAAGATATTTTGCTTCTTGCTATAGTTACTGTCACGGTGCTGACAATGTGGTGGTGAATAAAGACATATTTTCTTATACCTGTTTAACTTCCATAATTGCTGAATGTTCATGACACTGCCATGAAAAGCAGGCAGTTGTTAAAGGAAAGGATCTAAGATGCTCTATGATCAAGCCATGAATTTTAATGCAGTTTCTCGAAGACACCTTAATAAGGGATTAATTTTGCCTTTCATGTTTCCAAATAATCTGAAACATTTGCAGTATTGTGTGTGTTTTATAGATAGTCATGGCTTCCTTGATGTTAAGCATCACATGTTTAATAGTACTGTACTGTGTTCAACAATAGAAAGAGTAATCCAAAGTAATGACTGTTTCAGGATGAAATGAGAGACAGTGAAACTTTGGAGATTATCAGACGCAGCAAAAATAAGAGCAGAACACCAGGATGATGTTATTGTCCCAAGAACGGGGCCTGGTTTCAGACAATGTCGTCATTGTCATGTGCTGCTCCTATGCTGCAGCTGTTAGTTAGGTGTTGCTTTTCATTGACAGGAGCTCCCCGTCAGTGAAAAGCAATGACTTACTAACAGCTGCAGCACAGGAGAAGAACATGATGAGTACATCTGAAATGGGGTCCCATTTGCAGGATAGTAATGCTGTCCTGGCATTCTACTCTGGTACTTTTTCGACATGTCCGATAATCTCTTTTGTCTTGAAACGTGTACATCTACCAGTATGACAGAGTATTTTGGTGAATGCGAACAACCCATTTTTCAATGTGGGTCTGGATTCAAAAAATGGTGAGATATACTACAACTCATCTAGAAAGTGGAAATGTTATTTGCTTGTTCTGGATTTGACAGTGTGCGACAAGGTGTCCTGTTTTACTGGCGAAATCCCAGCATCAATGGACAGTCCCTGCCAGAACACTTCCAGGTAAGATCAGGACATTCAGATAAGTGACATGCTTCATTCAAACTTCCCTGGTTTACTTGGAAGTTTTAAAGTGTGTGTATGTGTTTTTTGTAACTTTTTTGTGTGTATTTTGGTTTTTATTTCTGAATTTCCTGTGCTCATGTCTTCTCATGAGAATCCGCGGGATTTCACTCCAGGAAGTGAACGGAGCTCCGTTAGAGCTCCAATCACTCCTGGGCTGCCCTGTCAACATGAGACAAGGTAAGTGTAGTGGGGAGGGTGATTGTGGTGGGACAGGAGCGGGTGTGGCGATTCTGGGACAGGAACACTTGTGTTGCTGTCTAATAATCTCCTCTCTATTCATTCCACATTTTCCCCCATATATCCATGTGATAGATTCCCAGTCCGGGCTGGCAATGTTGTTCCTACCCTTGGAATCCTGTCACACACCTCACATTTTCTTCCCTTTTAATCATTTCATGGATAGAGTACTTGGACCTCAAGCTGACCTCCTACTGTAGACCAGTGGCTGTGTTGTTTTGTGTGCTTGTTACGGTGAGCATGACTTGACCCTTTATCAGGCTCAACAGAGACAGAAACAGTTTAAACAAAGAACAACAAGTGGACATTTATTAAAACATTGTAGGACATAAATGCTGAACATTCTCTTCTTTGACAACTCCCCAAAAACCAGAGATAGTTCTCCCCTCTGACTGTTCGGTCTCTGTTACAGCTCTTCCCTCTTTCTCTGAAATCCAAGCCCTATCTCTGTGTCAGCTTTTCCCTATCTGCCCATGACAGAGGAAAACCTCAGTTTTGCAATATTTCTCCCTCCCCACAGGGCCCCCTGTTACCCTCAACACTTGGGGAGTCTTAAGGACTCTCAAAATATCAATATTAATTTGGGGAATTAATATACTCAGCTTGGCTATGTGGGAGAGGGCAACAGACAGCAGAATCTTTTAACCTATGCTTACCAGTACTAAGGAGGAGACGTTAAGCTACATAGTACAATAAATTGGTCTTTGTTTGAGAAAACAATAATAACAACATTTATATACACATTCAGGCTTTAAGCATTCACACAAGGCTAGTGAATAAAGTAGGAAATATTCGGACAGAGGAATAGCAAGGGCTATTGTTCATGGGAGATATGACACCTGTCCTATAGAGCAGAAATTCCTGCAGTAACGGAGTCTCAGAGTGAGCTCTGAGGGTCTGTCACCAAACCGGCAGTATGGATGTAGGAGGAGGAGCTGAAGACAATTTTGTATTGTTTTGAAGGGTTTTTTAAAAATAGCTGATAACTGCCTTCAGAGGATGGGATTTAGAGTGAAAGACAATGTTTCTTAGAGTTGCTCAAGGTGAGCCACTCCAGATATGTTAATGGCATTTTAATGTGCAGATACTTTGTGACTGAATGGAGGAATCAACTTCCTTTGTTTGTGGAAGGGTAAAGGTATAGGGATCATTTACAGGTTTGCATATCCCATCTTTAGCTGATAGGATTAGCCAGGTGTTCAGACCTTCAGTTGCCTTGCAAATTAACATTTCTTTGGAATTTGGGCTGGCCCCTCAAGTGCATACCTAACAAAGCAATGTTTGTCTTTGGGATTCCTAGCTGGAGAATTTCCCAGGTTTTAATGGTCACACTACGAGGAAGGCCACATTTGACCTAACTATTAAACATTGCCAATTTATTACAGATAGATATGAGACAGGGGGTGTCAGGGCAGTAACACCCTTGCTCTGTATTTCCTGAGCAGTGATTGGCTGCCTTCAGCAAGGCTTGCCCAGCACCTCCTTTCACAATCCATTTGTACATTATTCCCAACATTTTGGGCCTACCTTATCATGTACCCTTTTACAGATGTATCTGTTGACTTTTATTTCAAAAGGCATTTGTACACTTTTTAAAATTACATGATCATCCTCCTCACACAATTCTGAATAGCCTCTATAACTAGAGTCATCTTATCTTGTTTAAATATCTCTTTAAATTGTGAATGAGCTAATTAATAAGATCCATACCTTCCTTGGAAAGCATCTCTCTTGACTTCATCTCCAAACCACATTGGATAATAGTATAGTATAACCATTTCCATATTTAAACCCATTCTTTCTTAACAAAGGCTTTCTGTGATGAGGATAACTAGTAATATCTAAGGAGAAAACCTTTGCTTGCATTTGTCCCAAACTCACAGAAGAGCTTCAGAAAGTGTCAAAGGTCTTTATGGTGCTGCTCATAAGGGGTTTATTACTCTAACATTGTTTTGAATTCACCACCTCCCAACTGGCCTCTGCACCAAATTCAAAATACTGGTGTTTAAAGCCCTATATAAAGGCAAGTTCAGGGGTTTGGCCAACTTCTGTCATTCCACTTGAGCACAAAACACATAGGAAGTGCATATTATCTTTTTGGGGCTGTGGCCAATATGGAAGAAAATGGGGTGGGGATGATGGTCAACGTTGCTCAGAATGGCCAGAGGTTATGTGTGGTTTGTTGGCTGCTTGATGACCATCTCTGTCCTATACTGTATAGGGTAGGGATGGGAAATGTGTGATCCTCTTGATATTGTTGAACTGTAAATCTTGTCATCCCTTACCATTGGTTGGGGAAAGCTGCATTATTATCTATTACTATGACTGCTTTCTACAATAAATGTGTGTTGAAAGAAATTATGTGGCATGCTGATGAGGTACATTTGATCAAAATCAATAGTACTGCTGATGGCTTACCTGGCATTGATTCTGACAATGAAGTTTTCCATAGCTTTGAGGACTCTGCAAGGACTGCAGCTACTCAGGGTTGCATAATCATGTGTGCACAAATGTCACAATTTTTTTTTTCCAGAGTGTACAACTATACTCTCAGCAGGATTTTTTTCTCATTAATTCCAAGGAACAAATTGTGCTGCTTGAAGTAGACTTTGATAGGACGGGGTTGGGGGGAGGAAATAAAACAGTTCTTGTTCCACTCGTAGCTCACATACGGCCTCCAAATATTCAGTTGTAGGCATGGCAGCTGGGCATGAAGATTTGTAAAGTTGATAAATTTTCAGGATACAATGTATAATAAAATGTGTAGCGATGGCCATGAAGTCTCCCATACTAAGAAAGATCATTGGTTTCTCTGCTCACTGACCAAAGTTCCTAAGCCTTAATCAAATATCCATTAAACCCAGCTCCCCTGCTCCTGACACACACACAATTTGTGTTGCATGCTGCCCATTAGAAGAAGAGGACAAGGAAAGGGGGGAAGAGAAGGAGACTTAAAACAGCATACAAAATTTTCCAGATTTATGTTGCTGCAAAAAAAAAAAGTATTGTACATCTAAAGAAGTTGTATGCATGAGACAAAACTATTATGCCAAATAAAATGTCTTAGGGCTTGTCTACAGCAGCCAAATACCCCAGCTTTTCCCCATTCCAGAGCCCTGTAGTTCAAACAACACAGAGCATTTACCCCAATCTGCCACCAGGTAGTCCAAACAAACCCCTGAGCAGATATGGGACTAGAATGGGGCAAGATGAGATAGGGCTCTTTACTGCAATTTAAGAACATTCCCAGTCTATTCTGGTACTGCCAGATTGGTGGGAACCTGTCCTAGGACTTTATCAGATGTGGCAAATATGGTGTCATAATGACACAAATGAATGTGAAAGGGTACCTATACTGCACAACATCATGCTATGGTGATTTTAGGTTGTAAATAAGGTGTTCTTTTCTATGGATGGCCCAAGCCATCAATAGATCTGCCATGACACTTTTTTTGGCAGTTTTGCCAGCATCTGAAACCACATGCCATTGTGCTCTTGTTATTCCAGTGTCAATGGGTGGTCCCACCAGAACACTTCCTGATGAGAATGCAAAAACTAGGTATGGAACACTCTTTTTCTTAACCTTCCCAGTTTACCTGGAAGTTTTAGAGTTTGTTTCAGTGCTTGTGTGTACATTTTGTGTTTTAATTTAGCTGTTTTTTAAAATATTTAAGGGCTCTCGCATCTTCCTGCGAGAACCTCCAAGATCATGTGCCAGCAAACATGGAAGACAGTGTGAGAATTCATGCCCCGATAATGCTGGAGCTGCTTTTTCATGGTATTACAGGAACATATGATTAAAAGGGTTATTGTGCCAAGACACAAACACTTCAAAATATGGTGGAAAAGAAACATTTTCAGAGGCTGGTCTGATAAAGTCCTTAGAATGCTTCTCCTCGCTGCTGCTGCCACCAGCACCCTGGCTCTCCTGGAAGCCATGCAGGGCTCCTGCATCATGTGACTGAGGCTGGTCATGCAGGGACCAGAAGTAACATTTTGAGGATCCTTACCTGGCATTTGCGTTAGTGAGGAAAAATGATGGCAGTGGCAGTTTCAGTGACAAGCCAGTGTCCTGTTTGGATGCCAACCTGTTTTCTCTAGGTAATGGGGTGGGGAGGAACAGGCCACCTCCATAGCCAGAATATGCTGACAGAGAACCGGCATATCCTGGCTAGTGTAGATGAGCCCTTAGATGCTTGGCTCAATTTGTCTACAAAGTAAGTGTAGTTATTAAAGAGATATACCTACAAATGCATGCAAGCTGTCTATGGATCTGGAATAAAACAACTCATTCTTCCCTTAGCCACCTTAGCACTAGTTGTAGTAGAATAAACATTTAGTAACTGAATAAAAAATTTAAAAAGTATTACAATTGTTCTGTTTACTGATCAGCAAGCTCTATTTCTGACTGTAGTATCTCATCCATCCCAGATTGTCGTATCAATAATAATCCTAGTCTTTCCACTCTTAGTTAGCTATAAACTGTGCATCTGGAAAACACACCCAAAATTCAGTTAGGCTTAGAGCTCTTGGTTTCTTAACCCAAGTGTAGCCACTACATCCTCTATTTGTTCTCATTCACACCACTCAGTTATAGCATTTTGGTGCCACTTGAACTGGCATGGCTGTCTCCTTATAGTATGGTAAATCACTAGAGTTCATTGGCAGATACCTAAAAAAAAACAAAAAAAAAACTGCAAATGACAGGATTCCATCAGGTGAACCCATGACAGTTAATGTGATCTCAACATGCTATAACTGAGGTCACTATTATTCATGGTCTGTTAACATCCCATTTGGGTGGATTATTCTGATGTGTTTTATAGAGGGCCTGGCCTTGAATCCCTTTAATAAATTTCAGGTGGGATGAAACATGGCAGTCAGATTACTTGCTGGGTCTACATCTACAGAACATACATATCTTGCCAGTCTTAATAACAAATGCACTGGCTCTACATTGTTTTCCATGTGAAATTCAATGTGTTGTTATTGTTTAGCTCTTAGTGCTTTGAGAGCAGATATCTTAATGGCTAACACCTTCTACACAACCCTACCTTGCTAATAAGCTCTATCCCAGAGGCCCTTTTCCATGCCACACATGCCACACTCCTGGATGTGAGACATGCCCTTTTTTCACTGTGGCACCTCAGCTCTGGAAGGCTTTCTTCAGTGTGGCTAATAATAATAATAATAATAATAATAATAATAAAATTTATTTATACCCCGCCCCTCTGCAAAAAACAATCGGGGCGGCTTCCAACCATTAAAACATTGTAATAATGACTAAAACCACCACCCACCCCCACCCTCCCACATAAAAAGACATTAAACACAATAAGATTAAAACCTTCTAGCTAAAAAAACACATTAAAAACAAATATATACATAATTTTTAAAAAGCCAGGAGATTGAGTTCCTGAGGCTGGGAACTAATTAGGAAAGGCCTGCCGAAAGAGATCCGTCTTTAGTGCTTTTTTAAAGCTACCCACGCTCATCATCTGACGGATCTCATTTGGCAGGCCATTCTATAATTTGGGGGTGATTACCAAAAAGGCCCTCTGGGAGGTTGCAGACAGCCTAGATTTTTGTGGCTGAAGCAGATTCCTCCCAGAGGACCGGAGTATGCGGGGAGGATTGTATGGGAGGAGGCGGTTCCGGAGATAAGTTGGACCCAAGCCATTTAGGGCTTTAAAGGTAATAACCAACACCTTATACTGATGTGAAGCAAATTTCTATTTCCAGTACCAGGTAATGTACATAGTCAGCACAAGCATGAACACACACAGCTCACAACAGGTATGCACAGAAAGGAGATGTTCACAGAAATGATCAGGAAGTCACATTTGAAATAAATTAAACTAAAAAATAAAATGAAATTCCAAACAACACACAGTCTGATTAGAGTCTAAAGAATTGTATTGTTGATCAGTAAGAAATCAACAGTTGGATCCTTTAGTTTGATTTTCTCACTGAAGAGTCTAGATTGTGGTTTAATTATGCTCTTTTATTCCTGCTTGATTTGAGAAAGGACACCATTATCTCTGTTCTTGTATCAGGGCAAAAGGAGGAATACTCTGACTTACTGGTGACCACTAATCAATATGTCCATTGAATAGTGATAATTATTAAAATTGTCAGCTGGGTTGCTAGTTTCCCAATCAAAAAAGCCCCAAACACTTCAGAGTAAGGAAAGAATGTTAAAAACAAGACAGACAGAAGGCAGAGAACTCTAAATACTACCAGACTTGAGATGTCCTTGCTCCAAATAATGGCGGATTATTTGCTTATGTTTCCTGAAATATGTGTTCTGTTGGGTCTTACACAAGCTTAAAACCTTTAATTGCCTTCCCTGGAGTACTTGCTGATACTTCCATTATCAAAGTTTGTAATTAAATTACTTGGCATAGAAACCTGTGTAGCTTCTAATATTTCACTACTATGTACCTAGCATAGTCAATGGTTGGAACATTGCATTGGAAAATTAATTCCATAATCATAAACATTAAAACCGGGAACTTAACTCATCACCAACAACACCAATAATAAAAATTGTTTAATTAGCTTGATTATCATAGATTGATTCACTATTTTAAAATCAGTTTTCTAAGCATGAAATTTGCAGAGAATGGCTTGAACACTGTGACCATCCATCCCTAGTGGCATATTTTATTATTGAGTTCATCAGAAGATTTTTGGGTTTTGTTTTTCGGGTTTTGTTTGGAGGGGGGGGTGTTTGTTTTAAAAGTCACCCTCTCCCAACCCAGATCCCCTCCATGGACTAAAAAGTGCATAATGCAGTTGTTGTCTGCCTGTAAATAATAGAAATCCAACACACCTGGCGACTGTCAGGTTCAAAAAGGCTCTCTTATAGCATGGGATGCCATCTTACAATATATTCCTTTAAGCTTTGTCACTAAGCTGCATGTCCCTTATCTTCTTTCCACTCTTTCCCATCTTTATCAACATGGACATTGTTTGCTTAAATAAGTAGTGAAGTTAAATATTACTAAGGAATCATGTTTTTTTCAGCTGGAGGGCACTGCCCACTGCTAGTGCAGCAATAAATAGACACATGCAGAACATTTTCCTGCATAACTTTATATCCTCACTGTCTTTGCATCCTATCAAAAAGTGCAATATCCAAAGATCAGTGGTAAAACATGTGTTTTGAATGCAGGAGTCATTGACTCCAAGTTCAACTGAGGGGATCTCCACTTTAAAATGTCAGGTATCCAACCTATCTTGGTTAGCTTCTCACCTTCATACTTATTTGTTTAAAACTCTTAACCTTGTATTGTGATGCTGATGAAATAAAGCTGTGTTTTCCCCACTAATTAGTATTGTGTGTCTGACATGACAGTGATGCATATGAAATATTTCCAAGAAAGGCTCAGGAGGAGCTCAAAGTAGCCCAGGGACTGACAGATACGAGCTTTAATTTACCTCCCATCAACTCTTGCATCCTGGCTTTGATGAGAGAGAGGGAGAGAGAGACTAATAGTTCCAACCAAACCTCCAAAATGTTTGACCCACTGAAGCAGGGCATGGGTAGAAAGCAGAGGGAGACGGGAAAGAATAGGTGTGTGGCAGGGGGAGAGAAAGAGGGAGAGAAGTCAAGAGAAGTGGTTGGGGAAACATGTAAAGGAAATCTTTCAGATAATTATGTAAGTGGCTAGCATTGAATGAACAAAAATAAATACATTAAAGGAGTGCAAAGAGGTTCATTGCACCTCTTTGTAATACATTGCATTGCTCTGTCATAATATACAATCCTGTATATGATACAATAGTGCAACGTAGAAACTAGAATTAAACTGATACCATAGAATTGAAAAGAGTCAGAATAAACCCCTCATCACAAAAATTCCACAAACTTCCAAAGAAGGTATGGGTAGTGGGGCATAAGCATTTCAGGACTTAAATCCAGCTCTCTCCTCATCCTATGCTATTTTCCTTTTCTAGTGATGTTTTGCAATCTTTTTGAGACTGACCCATCCAGATTAGACCAAGACACTATGGGATTTGGTTGAATGCTGTTGCTGTCTGCCTTTAGGTCATTTTCAACTTATGGTGACCCTCAGGCAAACTTATCGCAGAGTTTTCTTGGCAAGATCTGTTCAGAGGGAGTTCACCATTGCCCTCCTCTGAGGCTGAGAGAGTGTGACTTTTCCAAGGACCACCACTGGGTTTTCATGGCCAAGCAAGGATTTGAACCCTGGTCTCCAGAGTCATAATCCAACACTCAAACCACTACACCACGCTGGTTTTCAAATATATCTACCTGCTCATCTATCTGTTGATCTATTACCTGAGTGATAGACAAAGATGTCAGGAGTTAGAAACTGAACTCCATAGAAAATGGCCAAACAACTGCTGAGTCATGATGGCTGAGGCTGAATAACTGCCAAGTCATGCTAGCCTTGAGTCCACAGCTGCAAAAGAAGGGTCACTGGAGGCATAGCTTCTAGAGTGCAAGATCTGATGTAATGCACCCATGTGGTTGAGTAAGCCAGTGACCTGTAAATGTGTATATAGAAAGGCTCAGTCCAGATAATTCTTTCTCTCAAGAATTGTTATTGTCTGGCAAAGCAGTTTGTCTGTCAATTTTAAATATTTGTTTGTATTGCAACTGCTTGACTTTGAAGATAAAAGTGCCTCCTGTTTATTTGGATGTCAAAACACTCTCTGTGTGAGTATTCTTGGGAACGGATTGCTACTAAGTCTGCTGAGATAATTTTTGGCTTCTGCCAGGGACTGAGTGTCCTATCATCCCCTGACAAGAGATAGTCTTCTATATCTATAGAAAAGTGCACAGTTTAAGCTTTCCATATTCCATAATCTCTGCTCATACCTGGAAGACATGACTCATGTCTTCCAGAATTGGTTACCGATTCTAAAACATAGGAGATCACCAGATGTGGTGGAACACAGAAGAAAAAAAAAGCATCCCAAACCACGTCAGAAGAGCAGGAAGAGAACAGGAAGGGTGACATTTTTTTTTATTTTATTTATACCCTGCTCTTCAGCCACAAGGCTATCAGAGCGGCTTACAAATTGTTTTAAGCAATAGCTACACATCTACACTGCATTAAACACTTTCCAATGTGTGTTAGCTAATTGCCCCCACAAGCTGGGTACTCAGTTTACTGACCTACGAAAGGATGGAAGGCTGAGTGAACCTTGGAGCCCGCTGGAATCAAACTTGCAATGTGGTGACTTGCAGTACTGGCATTATCATATGCCCACATCCTCAGCTGTTCCTGGCCTAGATCACTGGTCATTACATAAATCTCTTTGCTACATAGGTCTCTGGTAACAGATGACAAGAATCCTGTATGATACTTCACAAATGTGAAATAATGTGAAATAATGGCTAGGAGATGGTTCTCTTGATAGATGAAAATCTCTCTGTTTATTTGAATGAGACACCCACTGGAGCTTGATGAAGCTCAACATCCCTCTGAGTGAAGGGGGAAATGTATGTGTGTGTGTGTGTGTGTGGTTCTGCAATAAATCACAGAAGCTAGGTTGGAAGAGACACGGGCCGGAGTTTTGTAAGTTTTTAAGCAAAATTAGCTGAATTTCATGGACCGTAAAATAAAATAACGAGACTGTTTTAGCACCCTTCTGAACAAGGACATTTTCAGATGCGATTTTTGGCAGCTAATACTGTTACTGCCATGTGGCAGGGGAGCGGTTTTGGATGATGCTGTCCCTCTGCCGAACCCCTCAGTGTCACTTCTGTGACAGATTGGAGGAAAAAGCATCATATTTCATTCACTAATGTTGCCCGTGAGTGAAATATGTTGCAGTTTCCTCCATTCTGTCATGGAAGTGACACGGAAGGGTTCGGCAGAGGGACGGCGTCATCTGAAACTGCTCCCCTGCTGCGCAGCAGCAACAGAGTTGTTTTAGGATATTTGCTGCTGAAAATCGGGTCTGAAAATGTCCCTAGTCTGAAAAAAATCTGAGCTCCCTTTTAATTATCAAGCAAAGACAAGCTTCTGTAGTTGAGCCCCACCATGAATTATTCAGCAGTAATATACGAAATTATTGAGCATACATACGTGCACACACACACACATTAGAATAGAATAGAATCTTTATTACGGTCATAGACCAGCACAGGTAAAAATGGGATACAGAATAAAGGTAAGAACACAGAATAAAAACAGGCTAAAAGCAGTATTTATAATGTTAGCTCCAGTATAACAAGACTAGGTTGACACTATTCTACTGCTGAGGACATTGTCTGACGAATTTTAACCGCAGCTGCGCAGAATCTGGCAACATTATAAGTTGTTCCTGGGTTGGTGTCTGAAAGCAACAAGTTTATGTAGAATTGTCCAGTGTGCCCTTGATATTTATGTAACAGGGGTGAAATAAGTCTGAGACGTATGTCCCTGTAGTATGAGCACTGGAGTAATACATGCTCTGTGGTTTCTATTTTGCCTGAGTTGCAGGGGCACAGTCTGTCTGAGAAGGGAACTTCTTGTATCAGCCTTCAAGGACAGCTGAAGGGAGGGCATGACACCGTGCAAGAGTAAAGGCCCTTCGATGTTTAGGTATTTCAAGTGTTGCTAAGTATGCCAAAGGTGAGGCCAGATATCTATTGGAGTCATTAGCAATGAAGGTTGGAGTACTGGCTAGATCCAGTTGTCGCTCTATATCTGCTACCCGTTGTTTGATAGTAGCTTTTGCCCTATCATATCCCAGGCTTAGCAGAAGAACTGGGGAAAGGCCCAGCATTGAGATTTTAGTCATCACTGTCTGTTTCCAGCTGGATTGGAAATCATCACTTAAGGTTAGTGGAGCAAGGCCAGTGGGAAAGAGGGATAGTCTGAGCCAGTAGTTGAGTTTGGTCACCCACACTCTGGCCTCCACTTTCATAAATCCTGACTCCAGTCTCAGAGCTGCGTTAGAGACACATTTTGGAGTTTGGAAAGCTGATCTTAAGAATTTGGATTGGACAAGTTCTAATGGAGCAGGGTTGGGGAAGGGTCCCAACTGGGATCCATAAAGCAGTTGTGCTACTGGTTTGGCTTCAAAAAGTTTGAGCGCTGCAGGTAAATAGTGGCCTCCTCTTGTCTTAAGAAATTTGAGAATGGTTGTTGTGCTCCTCTGCGCATTGCAAGAAGCATACTCCCCATGCACTTTCCTACTACCAGTGGCTTGAAAAATTACCCCCAGGTATTTGAAGCAAGAGACCTGCTCAATCTTGTGGCCATCGATATTCCAGTTGTAGTTCTTAGGCCTTTTAGCGAATGCCATGATTTTAGTTTTTTGATAGTTGAGTTCTAGCTGTTCCACTCTGCAATATTGTGTTAGTGCTCTTAGGGCTCTTTTTAGTCCAATGGGAGTTCTTGAAAGTACTGCTGCATCATCCGCATAAAGCAGCGTTGAAATATGCCTTCCCTTTAATTTTGGGGGGTGGAAGTTAGTGTTGTTGTGGTGATCCACCAAATCATTGATGTAGAAGTTAAACAGGAGTGGAGCTAGAATGCAACCTTGCTTGACACCCTTCTCAGTGACAATGTCATTAGTGAGATGTCCCTGGGGGTTACATCTTACTTTTAATGAGGTCCCTTCATGCAGCATACGAATTAGATGGAGTAAATGTCGGTCGATCGAAGAAGCCTCCAGTTTTTTCCACAGTTTGGTTCGGGATATAGAGTCAAAAGCTGCTTTAAAGTCTATGAAGGCAGCATAGAGAGAAACTGTGCTGCAGGTGGAGTATTTTTCAATAAGGTGGTGGAGTACAAGGCACTGATCTATGGTGGAGCGGCCTTCCCTAAAGCCAGCTTGTTCTTCTGCAAGTATGTTTTCTTGTTCCAACCAGGTCTGAAATTTCCACCGTAAGTGTCTTGCATAGAGTTTGTCGATTGTACTGAGGAGACTAATTGGTCTGTGGTTGACAGGATCATCCTTGCTTCCTTTTTTTATATATGGGGACGATGATTGCAAGACCCCAATCCTTGGGTGCTCGACCATATTTGTCGATACAGGTGAAAAGTGAGGCCAGGATAGGGGCCCAAAATTCAAGGTTGTTTTTAATGGCTTCTGCAGGTATTAAGTCTTCTCCTGGAGCCTTCCCCATTCTCAGCTGGGCTACAAGGTTCTTGATCTCTGTCGCTGTCACTGGTGGCCACCCTTGGATATTTTCTATATTTTGGCTAGTGCATCCGCTTTCAATGTAGTTGTCCTTATAAAGTGCTTGAAAGTGATCCTCCCATATCCCTGGAGGGGTGTGACAATCCACTGTAGCTGGCCCATTTCTCTGGGAACTTGATGTAATATGCCAGAATAGAGCTGTGTTGTTGGATCTGACTGCCTGGATAAGTTGTGTCCAGTCATTCTTCATGGCTTCTTTTTTCTTGTTCCTCAGCAACTTTTTGTAGTCTCTTTTCTGCTGAAGCAGCATTCGTGCAGCATCTGGAATGTTATTAGATAGGTAACCCTGATAAATATCAATGAGGGCTTTTTTAGCATTAACACATTCCTTGTCAAACCATGGTTTGGAGTGGTGCTGTTGTTGTTTCCGCTGATGTGCGCTATTTTGACAGATTAGATATTGGTGTAGAGCTTGGGTAAGTGTATTGTAATATTCCAAGATTTCATCAGGGGACTCAGCTGACATCAGGGCAGTCCTAAGATGCTGAAGTTGGTCTGAAGCCAATACCTCACTTATTGTTTGGTTTAGTTGGGGGGTCCATTTAGCTCGGCGATAAGTCCTTCCTGATGGTGTCACAGAGAGATGATAGCGCTCCCTGGCGTGTGTCTCCTGAGTGAAGTTGCTAAGTTGTAACCAAATTGGTAAATGATCACTTTCAATTCTGGGCATAACTTCTAATTCCTTGGCATAGGGAAGAAGGTCCCTGGAAATGATTATGTAATCAATGGCACTCATTCTGGACCCAGAGAGATAAGTGAATTCAGCTGGGCAGTCATTTTTCAGGGCAGCATTTAGGATTTGAAGGTTCGGCCTGAATGCTGTTTGATCCAGACAAAGTCCTGCAAAATTTGATTTCTTGTCCTTTGAGCATCGGATGAGGTGGGTTCCATCATCTTCAAAATCAGGAGGAGGGTATTTGTGATGGGCATATAGGGTATGATTATTGGGGCCCAGTCTGGCATTCAAATCACCCCCCAAAATTACAAATGCATTTGGGTTCTGCAACATGAGATTAGCAGTATATGATTCCAATTCAGCCCACAGGCCTGTGATTTGGGATTTCTTCTTCATTGGAGGCATGTAGGCATTTATTATCAGCAAAGTGCAATGGTTAAATTGAATCAGCACTGCCATGGCATGTGTTTTAAAAGTGGAAAGAGGCCTTGTTACGGCACGTAGGGTGGTGGAGACCAGGACGCCCAGGATGCCTCTAGCTCTTCCGTGCTTTTTCCCTGGCTCTGCCGGAATTGAGAATGAGTGAAAGCCATTTAATAACAGATCCTTATTAGTCAAGGTTTCCTGGATCAGTATAATATCATATTGGGTGAGGAAGTCATTAGGACATGGATCTCTGTGGGCTGTCTGCCACCCAGCGATGTTCCAGGTCATAAGGGTCACCTTGTGCTGGTCTGTTGGAAGTCAGGCAGTCGCATTGCAGGGCACAGGCTGAATGGGTAATTCATCTGATGGCAGTTGGTTAAATGACTGGGTTGAATGTGGCTGTGTCCTCCTCTGTGGATGGCAGGGTAGTGAATCACATTCCTGTTCTTCTTGAACTGCCTGTTCTGGAAGGGAGATTGGAAGAACCAATGCAGCATGGGAAGAGAAATGAGGATCAGAAGCAAGCAAGGATCCCATCTCTTTAGTGAGGGGGGTATTCTTTGGCTTAGGAGATGAGGTAGGTGGCAGTGAAGACTGTTTTTCCCTTGAGCTAGGTTTGCATAGGGATGTTTGAGTCCCCTGGGGTTTAATTATAGATGGGGGTGCATCTGCAGTATATTGCATTTGTGAAGGGGTGTTGGCTACAACTCGGGATTTCAAGGCTTCCTTGATTGTAAGTAGAGAGTCATCACTTTCACTGTCACTGTCATAAATATCAGAATAATGCACTGACAGTTTTCTGCGAGGGGGGAATGATTTCAATGAGGCTGGATTGCTGTTAGATTGACTCAGGATGGTATCTTTCATCAGCTGTATTGTGGGAGTGTGTTCCCAGATTTCTGCGAGTTTTTCTCTGTTTAATTACTTCATTATTAATAGCCTGAGCTTCTTCCTTTAAGGTGTGTTTAGGTTCTCCCTCTTGGTGTGCAGAATTATTGCTTCTTTGTGTTATTGTTGCTGTTTTCCCTGTGATGAGGTCACGGACTATCTCATCCTTGAAAACTCTGTTTATTTCTATATAATGTGCATTCCAGAGGAAATTTCTTTTCCGTAACAGCCTGTTAGGAATATTTGCCTGGCTAAAGGTAAAAAAAGATCACTTGGTAGCTCTTGAGCTGGGTAAAAAGTGGCAGTCTGTTAAATCAATTGTTCTGCTGTGCAAGTTTAAAAGTTGGGAAAGATATCTGACAACAGCCTTCTTTCCGTTCCATCCATTCCACATGTGACTGTTGTGATCTATTTGCAAAAGGAGCTGATTTTTTTTTAACACTCGGCTGTGAGTTTCTGCATCCTGTGACATGGCAGGGCACGTCATTTCCTCCAAATCTGCTACATTTTTAACCCCCTGTGTCCCATATGGGTTTTGCCTTTGAAAATCTTGTTGGGAAAGCTTATTGGTAATGTTGTTTAATCTTTGCAAAATAAGAATCAATGTCTCTATGGACAGTTTGCAAAAATCATAAAAGAGCTGAGCGCTGTTATTGTAGGGAATGCTGCCAAGCTCTGGGAGTTTGACTTTGTTATCAACTTTGTTTTCAACTTGCTCTGTTTATATTTACACTTTGAGGAATTGGGGAGGCTGTTTTGTTTAATTCAAGTGTCTGGAATGGCTTAAGGAGTAAAGAAGGAGCCGTTGTTACAGATCTGTTACTCACGGGCTGTGTTGTCTCTGCCGCTGGGAAGAGTGAGCCAATCCTCATCTGTTTTCCTGCTTTGGAGGGTTCCTGATTGTCATTATTATTACAGGGGCTCGTCCGATTTCTTTTCTTGTCTTTGGATGGCATTTTGGAGGTATATATAGGTGGTAATGCCAGATGTTAGTGGGAGGACAATTCAGAAGTTCTTAGTCCGTCGCCATCTTGCCCCTCCTCCCACACACACACATTAAAGCAGTTGTTATAGCTGAACCCTTGCAGAAGTAACTTGAGTTCCACAAATTCTTCCCTACATACACTTGCTTGAGAATATACTACACTGGACACATGACAGGTACTCCTAAGTAGTGGGCTTTCTGCTGCACATTGTGCTTTGCAAACCAACCATGGACCAATGAGATCAGGCCTATTTAACCTAAAACATATTTAAACTGAGTCAAACCTGGAAAGGTGCAAGAGGGGGGCAGAAGCTTCTTGACAAGCAGGTTTTTCTCATAAAGTCTCAGAGATTTCCTTCAAGCTTCCTTTTGAGTTCACTGGTGGGTGTATGATGGTGGAGGTAAGTCCATCTCTTCTTCTTCATCCTTATCTGAATTGGCAGGATGCTTTTCCGGGACTGATGCCAACCCACTTAGGCCAGGCTCTTCTTCTGCTTGAGCATCTAGGTTGTCAGGGTTCCCTGCTAGCACAGGTGTAGATAAACCTGTGCCAGGGTCCATAGGGCCATTCCCTGCCATGTCCTCCTTCTCCTTTGATTCCATACCCAAATCCAACTCACAGGGTATGACATGGCCTCTCTTCTATTGGAGGCCATCAAAAGCAGGTTCCCCCTGTGGTGCCTTGTACCACATGGGTCCAGATCCATATTCTTAGCATATTGTGCTAAGAGTGTTCATAATCAAGTCTGACTAATGATAATTGAATGGGAGAAGTAATTTATCATACCCTTAGGCACAATGCAGCTGTTGTGAGGGCTTGATAGGAGATTCCTGATCACTGCAGGAGGAGGTGGCTGTAGGAGATATCTAAGAATTGCTTTTACTGAGCCAAGAGGCTTCCTTCCTAGATTAGGAAAATGAGGGGGAAGGGTTGAAGTAGTCATTTCTACTCTGTGTGCTAGGGGAAAAAACTGAAGAGGGCAGTCTAGTATGACACCATGACTCAGAATCATACTTGAGTAAGTAGCATCCACATCCAATTGTTCTGCTAAATTTGTTTGCAATCTGTATATTTTCTGGAGCTATGTTCTCTCAGTATTTGGGTGGTTTGGACTGACTGATCATATATTAGTGACTCTATTGTGCCTGATACACGCAAAATAGGATTGCCTTTGTATATAATGAAATGCATAATTCTTTAATTTCTCTAAAATTTAGAATTGTTTTTTCCCCCTGTAGTCATTATAGTAGTATGAAAATAGTAGCAATCTTTCATTGGTAAAAATTCCTAACAGCAGTATTATGGACTGAGTCGGAGAAATAATGAGACCACACAAGTGCATATGGGGTGAAATAAAATAATCTTTATTTATTTCCCTTCCTATTTATTTCCCTTTAAATATTCAGCAGGGGGAGGCAACCTAGTGTGGGAGCAGCTGGGGCGGATTGTCCCTCTTGGACTTATGCCCCCAGCTTCCCCTGGTGAACACCTGAGCCCTTTTGAGCAACCCCACTGTCTGGAGTTGCTCTCAAGCCAGCTCGTGTTTGGAAGGTCAACCAAAAGCCCTTCACCCAATGCATACATATTAAGGTGAAGGGGGTATCCTTCAGGCCAACCCCAAGGTAGGTCTCCTTCTGCTCTCCCAGGTGGTACGGCCCAAGGAGACCTTACCGGAGATCATCCCTTCAGCAAAATCGGTGCCATCGGTGCCCACCATAATCTACGCCTCCCCCTTCCCGCCATAGATAAGGGGCAAGTGTCCGCTTTGTCCCTTAATCCCCCACTAATTCGTCCAATAAGTCCCTCAACCCCTGCTGAAGTTCAGTTAAAAATATCGAGTTTCCCAGGTCCAAGAGGTGGACCCCGTCGATTCTGTAAAGCTCAGGCCTCTCAAACACAATATTGGGATGTGGCAGATACCGCTCCCCACCCTGTGACAAGAATTTGAAAATTTGCCTGTTCACTGTACACTGTGCCTTATCAATCAAACGGGGGTTCCCCTCCCCTCGCCACAGCTGTCTGGGCAGGATGGCCAACCACATGATGGTAACTGAAGTCCAACGTGAGCCAATTACCATCATATCTTGTGTCGCCTGAACGATTAAAGCCTTGCCCTTCAAAAGGACCAAATCGTTCCCTCTTAAATGAAGGATACATATGTCTGGCGAAGGTCCCCGTCTCTCCCCAAACAACAGTGTCATAAGGCCGTGCCAGCGAAGGCCCCTCTTCCCCAACCATTCAACAGTTAGCCTGTCGCCCAGGCCCAGGTGAGACCCAAAATGGCTGAGCCGGGCCTGCCGGGCTGCCCAGTATGGGCCGGGCTGCCCATACTGTGGCCGCAGATCAGCACTCGGCGTCTCACCATCAAAACACCTGGAAGACACAAGGGGAAGATAAAGTTAGTAAAGGAGGGGACGAATGTACCTCTTATAAGAGGTGGATCTCCAGTGCCCAATTCGCTGGATTGCTGCCAGAGTCATGCCCATGGCGGCAGCGGTAGACGCGGCCCCTATATGAAATGAATGTGTACTAAATTGGGCTCCGGCTAGCCCCAGATGCTTCAATGCCTTTGCTGTTATGACCCAGAACTGGTACCTGGTCAAAGGGGAAAATCAGAGTGCACAAATAGGGAGCCTCTCTGTCCCCCCGCACTTGCAAGTAATTCTGTAGAGCCAACATTGGCCCAAGTTCCGTGCTATTACAGCAATACAATTTAAATGTTTTTCCCCTACCTACCTGATCAGTCTTAGAGAACCGAATAGTGACCACAGCCTCCTGATCAGAAACCCAGACATCCCTACGCTCCAAGGCTCTACCTGACTTATCAGATTTTGATGCCCTGACGAGTTCATTAACTCGGAGTGCACCAAAAGATGCTAATAGGGCCGCTGCATGAAAAAGCAGGAACTCGTACCTGGATGCACAGATCCCTGACCAGGCTCCGCATAAACCCCTCAAAATCTCTGGGGACAAAGGGGCCCTAGCGTCGGCCCTCCCGCCTCTCTCCCGGGCCCAACCCTCAATGACTTTTCTAATACGGAAGTCCCCTGTATTGTCAGTTGTACCTTGGGCTTTAAGCGAAAAGGCCACCGCTGCAAGCTTACCCCGAATTGATTGTGGGGCTAAGCCCCTTCTATATAAAGAAACACAAACATGCAGGAGGTGAGCCATGGGGACGTTCACCTTCTGGCCCAAACCCTCCTTGTCCCTGAACTGATGAAATTCCATCACAGTCTGGACATATCCTTTCCTAGTACTGGGTGCAACTGACATACCTATGGCCCTCCAAATTTCAGATTCCCAAGCTGCCATAGGTTTGCCGGCATATGGTCACCCTCTGGTGCTGCATCTGGAGCCAGCTCTCTGAAGCGCTCCATCTGCATGTGAGAGAGAGCATCAGCCAGTTCATTCCTTACTCCAGCCACATGCTTGGCGACAAACAAGATATTATACTTAAGGCATTGTAAAGTGAATGCCCTAACTAGCCCCATGACTCTCCAGGACCTAGAAGTAAGTGTGTTTATCACCTGGACAGTAGCCAAATTGTCACACCAAAAATGCACCAATGAATTGGCTAGTTCATCCGCTCAGATAGTGGTGGCACCAGGATTGGGAAGAACTCAAGGAATGTTAGGTCCCACGTAATTCCCGTCCCAGCCCAAAATGCTGGCCATCTACTTGCACACCAGTGACCACCAAAATAAACCTCAAACCCAATGGTCCCAGCCGCATCAGAGGCTATTTGAAAAGCATCCGGCATTTTTCTTTCTTCCCTCCAAAAGGAGATGCCATTGAAGAGGTCCAAAAATTCCCCCCATACGCAAAGATCCTCTTTGATCTCTGATGTTATCCGAATCTTATGATGAGGAAGACAGACCCCCGCAATGGCATCACACAGGCGGCGAAGAAAGGCCCTTCCTGGGGCCGCCACTTTGCAAGCAAAATTGAGATGTCTGATCAAGACCTGAAATTCCTTCAATGTGGCCTTATGTCTGCCCCTGAAACTGATAATGTGGTCTTGTAGCTCCGAAACCTTAGCTGGTGCTAAGCAGCATTGTTGATTGAGGGAATCAGTTTCAATGCCCAAGAATGTCAACTGCTGTGGTGAGCCCTCAGTTTTTTTGGGAGCTAAGGGGACACCCAACTCCCCGGACATCTGTTCAAACTGTCGAAGCAAATGGCTGCACGCCCCTGAGCCATCTTGGCCAATAAACAAAAAATCATCCAGGTAATGGACGCCCCCTCTCATGCCAGTCCTAGACTTTAATGCCCATTCCAAAAAGGTGCTGAAGGTCTCAATGCTTTACAAGAGACCGAACAGCCCATGGGAAGTGCGAGGTCTGAATAGAACCCTCCCTCAAATTGAAACCCCAATAATTCAAAATCCTCGGGATGGATGGGAGAAGACAGAATGCAGACTTAATGTCGCATTTAGCCATTTCAGCTCCCAGCCCATGCCGGTGTACTTCCCTTATGGTGGCATCGAAGGAGTGTACCGAAGGGTGCACAATTCCGCTGGGATGGCATCATTGACCGACTCGCCCCTGGGGTAGGACAGGTGGTGAATTAACCTAAATTTACGCTGCACTTTTTTGGGGACTATACCCAGTGGTGAAACCCAACAATTAGGGACAAGAGGTTGGCCAAAAGGGCCAACAACTCTTCCCTCAGCAACCTCTTTGCGAATTTTCTCTCTCACTATATCCTCTTTTCCCTTAACTGATAACAAATTATGAGCCCGATAGGGGCGTCTTATCCCTTGAAAAGAAATATGGAAACCTACATTGAAACCCCTTGATAAATAGGCAGCTGCCTCCCTGTCCGGGTATAATTGCAGCCACCTGTCCAGCACCTCTAATCTAATCAGGCTGGGACCCTTTTTGAGGGTGGCTGGGAGTGCCACCTCCTTTGCCACCACCCGGACCCCCCTATTTGTCCCCTAAATGGGCTCTTCCCTCTTGGGCAATTGTGAAAAGAATGGGAAGCCCCGCAGATTGAGCACTCGTGGCTGAAACTGCAAGGCTTCCTTGAACAAGTCCCATGCGAACTGAACTCCCAGCACAACAGCTTCTGCCCTGAACTGGGTCCCGTTGGGGCTGTAACAGTCCCTGGGGCTGTATTCCTAATCAAATGGACGCTGTGTGTCCATTCACCCTGAATTGGTCGTGCTGGCGTCAGCAATTGCATCCATAGCTGTGGGTGCATCATATCTCATCGTAAAGCTGGATATATCACCGCCCGCATGTGAAAGGCTTCGTCATACAACAACCATGCAGGACCTGCAAAGTCAACATACACTCTGTGAATTATATCTATGTATTGAAAGAGCTGCGCTGCACGCTGAGGATGGGCTTTGGCGAGAACACCTGCCATTATTAAAAATCCTTACAGCCAGTTCGACCAATTCCATTCCACCTTTCTCTTTTTGAGTTTTTCTTTCTCCTTATCATCAAGTTCCTCTCTGTCTTTCTTTTCCAACTCTCAATACAGTAAGGAGAAAACATCCACATATTCTCCTCTCAGTATTTTGTCGCTAGTGGACTGCAGCAGGTGATCCCCTAGTGGTAGGGACATCTCACCAAAGAGGATGGCAGAGTATGCAATGGAGTCAAATCCCGGGGCCTGTGAAGGCCCCGACAGCAAGCACTCACTAGCTATTGCTCCATGAGGAGCTGCCAAAGTGTATGCTCCCCATGGCGACCATTGGGGAGGTGCCCAGTTAAGTGATTGCTAGGCCATAGGCCAACTGCTATGTGCTTCCTGCGATCCCACCCACTGTGGTGTAGGAGGGGGTGCAAATGGTGACCAAACCCCCCCATGGCCAAGAATACTCAGAAGACGGCGTTGTCGTGCCCAAAGGGGACTCACCTGCAGGATTGGGGACCGCTTCTGGTGCCGGTTCTGGATGCGCTTCAGCCGGTAACTCAGGAGCATTGACAATGGCCTGAGATCCTGAAGCCTCGCCCTCATGAATGGTGCATTCCAAGGCATCTAAACGTGCAATTATTTGAGTAGTCAACTTGCCCTTCCCCTTGGAATACTTTTGCTTTGGCTCTAAACCAGCTGCCCCCACATTTTGGAGCCTCTCAAGGTGCTGAATCCTTTCTAAAATAGCCTGCCATGGTATCTCTTCCTCCTCATTGCTCGATGAAGGAGGAGGAGCAGGAAGCGCTGGTCGCTTGGGTGCAGGGGCTTTACCCTTGCCCCCCTATTTTCCTTCCTTTGGGGCCATTTCTAATTCCAATACCACTGGCAGCTAATGCTTAACTCCTTCTTAAAGTCTTCATTCAAACAACAGAGTGACTATTGCTATTTTTAATATTACTATTATTGTTGTTGTTGGATCAATGGTAGCTGCTGTTAATAATGGCGCCATACAAGGCCTCTGGCCTATCTGGCTATCTGCCGGCCCACCTCAAGTCTGCACGGCCTCTCAAGGCCCAGCAGCTGTTCTCCTCAAGGGTAAGGCCCTCCAGGTGGGGGATGCCCCCCCCCGCCTGCTGAGGGTGACGCCCGACAGCCACAGAGGCCCGCGTGCACTTTTCCGGGGGAAGGATGCCCCCCCGCTCACGTAGGGTGAGGCCCGGCAGCTGCCGAGGCCTGCAGGTGCCTCCCAGTAAGGGACGCTGCCCCCACCCACCAATGAAGAGGCCCGGCAGTCACCGAGGCCTGTGTACACCTCCCAGTGAGGGGCGCCACCTCTGCCCACTAAGGTTGAGGCCCAGCAACCGACAAGTCCTCCAGCACTTCTGGATGAGGGACGCCGCCCCAGACCGCCATTGGAGAGGCCCAACAGCCACTGAGACCCTCGTGCACCTCTTGAGGAGAAACGCCACCCCAACAACCAAGGGTGAGGCCTGGCAGCCGCTGAGGCCTTCGCACACCTCCCGAGGAAGGACGCCGCGCCTGCCGGCCAAGGGTGAAGCCCAGCAGCCGCTGAGGCCTTCATGTGCCTCCTGAGGAGGGTTACCACCAATGCCCACAAAGAGTGAGGCCCGGCAGTAGCCGAGGCCTTCACGCGCCTCCCGAGGAGGGACGCCGCCCCTGCCCGCGAAAGGTGAGGCCCGGCAGCCACCGAGAAAACTCTGCCCCAGCCACCCCGGAGAGGGACACCAACGGCAGGTAAAGGGATCAAAAGCCACTGGGCCTAAAAGAGGCTGTCATGGCTCTGTAGTCCTCCCTGCCCAAAACACCCCTCCCAGGGGGCCCCGCCCGAAGGCCCAACTTGCGTAGCTCCTTCCTCTCCACCTGGAGTTGACCGCAATTTCCTCTCCTCTTGCGAAGTTGTAAAGAGGCCGAGGTGAGGGGCGGGGGGCCTTTTATCATCTCTGCCCCTGCCCTTCATCTCACATCGATGGTGCTTGTCAGCGACGTAGACATCCGGGTCTCTCCCTCCTCCCAGCCCACAAATAAGCTTCCTGGCAGGAAGTTGCGCTGACCTACAGGGGAAGCTGCAGTATGAGAGAACCAGAGGGACTGCAGAAAAGTCAGGTTTGTATAGGGACCTTATATGGAAAAGGAACCTAAATAAAGGCTACATTTTCCCCTTATTTGGCCTGTTTGTTTATTGTCATTCTACTCCCCCCACCAGATTCAAACAGTTCCAGCATCCATGGGGGATTGCATAGGTTGCTGTCTAATTATATGAGAGAAAGCATTCAAGGAACAATCTTTTTATAGTTGAACTCTGGCTGTGAAAACTTGTAACTAGAAAACGTCATGCCAAACTGACCTGAGAAGATCCATCATCACTATGAACAGCTAATGCCATCATCTCCAAAGTAAGCCAACAACAAACATAACCTGATGCCTCCCCAAGTTTTCTCAGAAGCCAGCACTAAGCAACTAACTGTTCCAAAAATAGTCTGTCTGTCTGTCTCTCCCTTTCTCAATGGTTAAAAAAAAATTATGTCATCAAGAGTCTGCTCCAGCTTTCAGTGCTACACCCACTCTCAGACTGAACAACTATTTCTTCATATATTTATTCTCTTATTATTATTTTTTTTCCCTGAATGAATGAAACACCTGCTATCTAGCTGGGAAGAAAATTGATAAGATGGCAGTGCAACCAGTGGGGTGCTTCTCTTAGAGTCATTGATTTTCCTCCCTTCTGGGCAATGGCCACAACACCCTTCTTATAGAATGCACAATGCCTCCTTCCTAGCCTTTGCAATCATCATAGCAATGTACTACACTCTTCCAATTGAATGCAATGGATTTATTAAGGAGAGTGTTGTGTTTTTGGAATTGATTGATCCACCCTACCCCCCGCCGCCAACTCCATTTCATCTTTTACAGGAGAAATATGTATTTGGGGGGGGGGAAGGGGGAGAAAAAGCTTTTCTCTACTGTCAAGAATGGCTAAGTTAATATCACAACTGTGGGTGGGTGACAACATTGCTTGATTCATTTTTCTTACGAAAAGTTAAGAAAATTCACAATTTTCTTCATAAATTAGATGAAAGTGATACACAGTTGTCCCTCTGTATCCACGGATTTAAGTATTCACAGCTTGAAAATATTATTTACCAAATAATAATCCAAAAAGCAAACCTTGATTTTGCCATCTTATATAAGGGACACAATTTTGCTGTGCCACTGCATATAATGGGACTTGAGTATTCACAGATTTTGGTATCCACGGGGGGTCCTGGAACCAAACCTCAGTGAATATGAAGGAACAACTATGTGTATGTGTGTGTGTGTGTGTGTGTGTGTAGATATAGATGATGACAAAGAAAGGGAAACTGACAGATCTGACCATCTAGATACAAGGGTCTGCATGCTTAAGATCTTCAAAATCTGGCTTTGAATCTCATGTGTATGTTTGTGGTACTGAGGGCTCATCTACACTAGCCAGGATACACTGGCTCCCCAGTGATGTATCCTGGTTGTGGAGGTGACCAGTCCCCTCCCCCATTACCTGGAGAAAACAGGCTAGAATCCAAACAGGATGCCAGCCTGTCACTGTCATAGTTGGTGCTGCCATTTTCCATGCTAACATGGAAGCCAGATAGGAGTCCCACAACACATGACTGCAGGCCTTCTGCATGTGGCCAGCCTTGGTCACATGATGCAGGACCCCTACCTGGCTTCTAGGAGAGCCAGTGAGCTGGCAATGGCAGTGAGGACTGGCATTCTGGGATGGGCTTCCATGGGCACACAGGGCCTGATCTGGCAGTACCAGATTAAGCTGGGCATATTTTTAAAATGCAGCAAATGACTCTATCCTGACTTGCCCCTATTCCAGCCCCATATCTGTCCCAGGGGTTGTTTGGACTGCCTGGGGGGGGAGGGATTGGCATCATTTGGATTGTAGGGCTCTGGAACAGGGGCAAGCCGAGGTATTTGGCCAGTGTAGATAAGCCCTGAATCACATCTGACTCTTATTTTTGTTTAATAGGTCCTTGTCATTAACATCTCTTAAGGCTGGCTTGTACAACACAGACCTTCTGTCCTGGAAATAATTGAAACTATTGCATTTGTCCAGGGCAGATGGGTGAAAATTCTACTTTGTTAACATTTGGATAACAATTAGTCCAAATTTCTTTTATAAATGGTACGGAACTGTTTGAGATTTCTTTGTTTTAATTTATTTTTTAAAAGTGAAAGTGATGGATATGTCCATCCTTAATTACAAGCAGAGGCCGGAATCCTGTTAATGACTTAGGTCTTCATAAGTGGACTTGCATATGTGAGAATTAGAATTGTACAGTTGTGTGACATCTGTATCCAGTAGAAGAATGATGTTACATTACCTTTCAGCAGAACCAGCAAAGCAGCCAATGCACATTCGTCCCTGATGCACAACAGGACAGTTACACTATGGGAGTGATGTGCATCAATCCTGATGCACTTCACACTCATCCTGATGTGCCTTTGGACACCAAGCCACATCAGGCACTCTTGCTGGTATCCTGTTATACATCTTTGCAATTCAATAAAGGGTTTTCTTAGTACCTCTGCTATGTAGCTAGGTATACGTAAAGTTATATAATGCAACAGGTCATATAGGATTCTCGCAAAAGTCCTTATTTGGAACAGGACCCAGACTCTACAACTCTGGCCCTTTCAAAGAAAACCCCATTTTAAGAATGAAATTTTCAATGGCAGTTCCCTCTGGTTTATAGTTGTTGTTGTGGTTGTTGTTGTTGTTGTTGTTTTAACTATTTAGGATTATCAATGAGAGTTGCCTTGATGTTGACTTATCTCATTCAAGAATTGCTGCAAAAAGTCTCTAATTAGGCTTAACAATAACAATAATAACAACAATTTCTTACCCACCTCTCCCCAAGGCTTGAGGCAGGATACAACATGAATTAAAATACAATATATAATTAAAACATAAAGCCATTTAAACACATGGGTTAGCACACATAGGACTAATGCAACCTTTACATTAAAATCATCCATATACTTAAAATGCCAACTTAAAATTAATAGTTTTAAATCAACTGGGTAGGTCTGCCAGAAGACATAGATCTTTAATACTGTTGTAAATTCAGACAACATGTTGAACTGTCAAATCTATTCTGGCAGTTCATTCCACAGTCAAGGAGCAGCTACTGAAAAGGTCCTCTGGGTGACAATTGCCAGTCTAGTGCTGACTGGTTGAAGTAAATGTCCCCCACAGGACCTGAGTGTATGGGGTGGATTGTATGAGATTAGGTGATCGTGCAGGTAACCTGGATCAGTACCATATAGAACTCTAAAGGTAATAACCAACACATTGTACTTTGTCCGGAAACTAATTGGTAGCCAGTGGAATGATTTTAGGTCTCTGTGTATGTGGGCCACCATGTTTGTTTTAGAAAAAAAATGTAGGCATCTCTGCTTGATTGGAATTGAATGAGTATGGATTTGAACGGAATTTCCATAGGAAAAAGTAGAAAACCTTAATCAATGATTAGTTCAGATAAATAAAAACACAAATAAATGAGTATTACATTCTTGCTTCATTTTCATGCTTCCTTCATTTATACATAATCATAGCCTCTCAAATTTTCTCCAGCTGCTGCTGTTTAGTTGGTTGCTTCGCAACTTCTAGTCACCTGCTACACACATATTTATTCAAGACATTAATGAAATCCAAGGATATTAAGATCAAAAACACTGAAGTAGCATAACATTGGGAGTTCACAGAAGTCTAATTCCTGACAGCAATCAGCAACCATATTCTAAAATTCCTGTACATTTGGAAGAACAATATGCTGTAATATTTGTATCAGTCTATTGATGCATGTTTTGCAAAGTATAATCGCCCACCTGGCTGCAATGTCTGCTTTTCCTTGAAGTGGCCACACAAAATAATGTTTGTATTCTAAGCATTGCAGAAATAAACCATTTGACCCTGCTTTACTTGCCATGGCTCAGTGCTATGGAATTCTGGGATTAGTAGTTTTCTGAGATATTTAGCCTTATTTGTTAGAGAGCTCTGGTGCCACAACAAGCTACAAATGGATTATTTCTGCAGTGCACACACAGCCATTGTTTAGACAATGGTGCTCCCACTTTTAATGGTAAACCAGTCTCTCACCCAAATATTGATGCTTTGACTTTCTTCAGTGGACACCATCCAGATAAACTAAAAAAAAAAAAAAGTCACTGATTTCACTGTGAGAGTTAAGGATGTGCTTAGCTTCCCACTGAGGGCTTAAATATACTTTATAGAGATCCACAGGGTTTAAATATATTTATCTTTAGCTCTGTTGTACCCATTTTTCATGCTTATGTTTTATTGTTTGTTTGTTTGCTGCCCTTCTTTTGAAATATTCTGGTTTAGATGCCTCTGGCTTGATAGTTCATAACAGTCATATCATCTTTATTTTACAGCTCAGTTAATGGATAATTGTTAGTGGATAATTGTCTGCTACAACCAGCCTGATAATGGAACTCCTTATTTGGCTCAGTTCATAAATAAATTATGCTGAGTTTGAAACCCATACCTGATGTCTAACCTTAATGTCTTCAGTTTAAAGAACTTAACTGCTTTCTGAATGAAATATGAGCCAGGGGGTTATTACTGGATGTGTGTATGTCTCTGTGAACTCCCAAGAACAAATTGCTTTCCCTCCTTTGGTCAGTGGTAAGGAAACACTGAATTCCTACCTGAATTGTCATCAAGCATTCAAACAGAGCAACAAGTTATAAAGTGACACACTTTCCAGTTCATTTAAAAAAAACTTTCTCTCCCTGCACCATTATTGACATTTCAACTTGGCCACCAAAAATAGATGCATTTATCCACCATGCACTACAAGGGGAGTGAGTATTTTAGAGGTAAAATAATAGCAAATAAAATAAATTCTGTCTGTGGACATAAAGAAATCTTCCAGAATTCAATACTTCCCATATGACCTTTGTGATCATTATAATCCATCAATTCTTCAACACCAGTTCTCAACCAACAGAAGACTGGGAATTAAATATGAATGAGATAGCAGAAATTGAGAAGTTGATCTGCTGCTTTAAAGCAGGTTAAACAGGAAATTTTAAAAATGAGTAGAACAGCTTCCTGGGCTATATAAGTAATATATATGAAGAATTAAGCATAATTTGAATATTAGATTGAAGATATGAGACCAAAAAGGAAAAGAGAGGTGAGAAATATATTCCTACAGATATACATCTTCATTATATACATCTTAGAATTAATGATAGTAAATGAAGAGATAAGACATTAATAATAAGAAATCATAAGGAACAGTTAGAGAGGAAGTTGACATGTGGATATGTGTGATTTCTTTGTAATTTCTTTCTTCTTTTATTTTAAGAAAGATGTATGCTTGTTGACTTCCCTGTGTTTTATTGGTTGTTTTAAAATCTATTTTAAAAAGTTCTCCATCACCATTTTGGGAGGCAAAAATATTTGTGAAGTGTTGGAAGTTGAAGAGGCTTCTTCCCATTTGGTCTTCCAAAGTTATGCTCCTGTGCATCTGAGATATTGCTGGTAATACAGTCTGTATTTCTTCCTTAGTGGGTTTCTTCCTTATCTGTTGTTGTTGTTGTTGTTGTTGTTGTTGTGTGCCCTCAAGTCATTTCCATCTTATGGTGACCCTAAGTCAAAACGATCACAAGGTTTTCTTGCAAGATTTGTTCAGAGGGGGTTTGCCTTTGCCTTCTTCTGAGGATGAGTGCATGTGACTTGCCCAGGGTCATCCAGTGGGTTTCCATGGCCAACTAGAGATTTGAACTCTGATCTCCAGAGTCATAGTCCAACACCCAAACCAGCACACCATGCTGGCTCTCTCACTTTATCTGATTAGGGCTCCACATCTAGGATTTTGTTTAGGAAAGGACTTCATACTTGGCTCAGGAGGTATTAATTCCCTTCCATTTGCTTCTGTTGCCAGATACCTTGAGGGAATTCAAGTGTACCACTGTAAATGACAGTGTGGAACACATGCTTATGGAGGGGAAAATGTCCCTTCCAGCCTATCTACTTGTAAGTGAAGAGCTGGCACTAGTGTGAGGAATCTAATTCCAGTCCAAGCTTTGATGGATTTCTCTTGGTCCGCATTTCCCAGACTTGCCACAGGCCAGATGCAGTCATGTTGGTGGATGACTGCAGACAGATCTGAAAAATGCACACACTTCAGATGTGTGCAAAATATTCATTCAGACATGTTTTGATCAGTGGAGGGAATGGACCAAGAAATGTAAGCAATTTTCATTCAGACATGTTTTGACCAGTGGAGGGAATGGACCAAGAAATGTAAGCAATTTTTAAAATATCACATTTGAAAAACAAAGAGAGGCAAAAATGGATGGATTAAAATGTCTGTGGCTTTCAAACTATTTTCAAAGATCTGCTTTAGCCTGTTTTTTAAATGTTTTCATTTTCTGTCACTTAATGTTTTTATCCATCATAGATTGTCTATAGGGCCCTGGTGAGTTGAGAGGTGGGAAACAAATGCTTTAAACAAATACATAAATAAATACAGGCTGGAATGCACTACCACACTTATGGATGCATAACCTAGAGTTATATATCTGTAACTGATTTGCATACATGGTCCCTATATATTGTGGCCCACCAATAGCAGAACCACTCTGCATTGGTAGGATTGCATGCTCCTGGGAGGCAAGAGGCTATGCTCAAAGCAATGGAGCTGCTAGTAGGATCTCCCATGCCAGACAGGCTATTGCTGTGTAGCCAGACTTAATGTGCCAAAGAGTTACTGGTCAGCAGCAGTTATAGGAAGAGACACTGGCAAAGGATCTTTCAGAGACAACAGCAGTAGCACCAGAGCTAACACTTATTAGTACTGCACAGAAGGTGGCATGGTAAACCTCCTTTTGAATATCATTTACCAGGAAAACCCTATGATGAGACAATCCAAAATGAAACAACAAATAGTGCAAGCAGATGAGGCTCCCAGGTTGGATGGCACTGAATGAATTACTGAGGAAGATCAGAGGAAAACTATGAGTAGTGCTGTAGCTAATGACACAAGTGGACTGAAGTAGAAAGGATGTTCAGCTGCTGATGTGCTCAGAGGCAAAAGGAAAGTTCTAAGGTGCACAACACATCTCTCTCTCTCTCTCTGGCTTTTCTTCACAAATGAAGATTCAGGAAGGACTCATCCTGCACTTTAATTGGATTTATCCTCCGAGCCTGTGCAATGGATTTTTCTGGTGGGGCGCAGTGTGCACAGAACTGGCCTCACCCTTTAAACCAAAGGTTCATCTGCTGTGGCCTTGCAAGCATGGACAGTAGCAACGAGGTCCTCCCATGCCAGACAGGTCAAAACCGAAGGGTCTGACAAAGAGCATCAAAGGGCAGGATGGATTTTCTAGCCTTGTGGCAACCATCCTAGGAGAAGGAAAACTCTAATCCCAAACCTGGGCATGATCTACACTGTCCAACCCTGTAAGGTCAACCATCTAAGAGAAGGAAACAACACATATAGGAACCTGGAATATGAGAAGCATGAATCAGGGGAAGCCAGACATAGTAAAACAAGAAATGGGGAACATACAAACATTGCAATACTAGGGGTGAGCAAGCTAAAGTGGACAGGTTTTGGACATTTTGATTCAGAAAATTACAGTGTTTTACTCAGGAAATGAAAATCTAGGAAGAAATGGGGTGGCATTAATAGTGACAAAAGTACAAAAACAGTCTAAGGATATACTGCAAAGTCTGACTGAATCACATCAGTAAGATATCAAGGAAAATCCATCAATATTACCATAATCCAAAATAATCCAGATTGGAAATGCTCAATATACATTCCAATCCCCAGGAAAATGGATACCAGGGATTGCAGTAATCATAGGATCAGTGCATTAATGTCTCATGCAAGCAAAGTGATGCTCAAAATTCTACAACAAAGACTTTTATGATATATGAAGTGAGAAATGCCGCATGTCCAAGCTGGGTTCAGGAAAGGAAGGGTGTTAGGGATCATATTTCAAATATACATTTGATAACGAAGCACACCAAAGAATTTAAAAAGAAAATAATCCTGAGTTTTATAGATTATAGCATAGTTTTTGATTGTGTAGATCATGAAAAAATATGCATCACTCTTAAAGAAATGGGTGTGCCACAATATTTGATTGTCCTTATGTGTGATCTGTACTCAGGAGAAAGTCTACTGTTAGGACAGAATATAGGGAAACAGAATGGTTTCCAATTGGTAAAGAGATTAAGCAAGGCTGTATTTTATCACCCTATCTGTTTAACTTGCATGCTGAACATACCATATGTAAAGCAGGATTAGACATGAAGGAAGGAGGCATGAAAATTGAAGGTAAGAACACCAACAATTTAAGTTATGCTGATGACACAAGCTACTGGCAGAAAACAGTAAGATTTAGAATGATTACAGAAGTAAGTCAAGGAGGAATGTTGAAAGACAGGTTTAATGCTGAACACTAATAATGACCACAGATGATTTATATAACTTTAAAGCAGCTAGTGAAGACATTGAATCAGTTCAATATTTTCCATTCCTTGGTTCAGCCATTAATCAGAATGGAGACTTCAGTCAAGAAATCAAAAGAAACTAGACCTTGGAAGGGCAACTATGGGGGAACAAGACAAGACCATGAAGTGTCAAGATATATAACTGAATACTAAAGTTAGGATTGCCCATGCCATGGTATTTCCAATTTCTATGTATGGTTGTGAAACCTAGGCAGTGAAGAAAACTGACAAGAGGAAAAACAACTCATTTTAAATGTGGGGTTGGAGAAGAGTTCTATAGATACTGTGGACTACTAAAAAAAAATTAAAAAAAATAAATTGGTCCTACAGCAAATCAAAAGTGAATTCTCCTTAGAAGCCAAGATGACTAAACTGAGACTGTAGCACTTTTGTCATATCATGAAAAGACAATGATGCTTGGTAAAGCGGAGGGCTGCAGATGGATAGACTCTGTCAGGAGGCCATATCCCTGGGTCTACTGAGCTGTTGAAGACAGGGTGACTTGAAGGTCTCCCATTCATAGGTTCACCATGAGTTGAAGTCCACCTGATGGCAATTAACATGTTGCTGCAATTGTAAAAGTTTCCCAATCCTCCTTTACTAGGCAGCAGCCACTGTGATCTATGGAGGTTTGTTCTCCTATTATCGAGATGCATCATAGTGGCATTTATATACACACACACACACACCAGCAATCTCTGATGTGATGATCATAAGCAGGATCCCTGTCACAATTCCTCCTCAAACCAGCTGTCATCTGTAAAATGTTGGAGGGCATAGCAATAGCATTGATATTTATATACTGCTTATCAGTGCCAAAGCACTCCCTAAGCAGTTTTACAATGTGTTAGCTAATTGCCCCCAACAAGCTGGGTACTCATGCATAGAATAGAAATTATACCATTCTTGTCTATAAGTTCTTCATGTTTACAGTCTCTGACTTCTATAAGCCAAACTGTTTTGCAACCATATCAATTGCTGAAGACATTGGATCTTCGGGCATTGATTGCCTATGTGTCCTAAAGTTATCCTGTCATTAAGAGTTCATTGTTACCCAAAATGCTCCTTGGAAATGCCAAGTAAATATCAAGCTTCTAATATGTTGGGGAAATTAGCAGCAACTTGACTTGAGCAATGTGATAGGGGGTAACAAGGGAATCCTGACCCTCTGTATAGCAGTCCTAGCCTGGATGGAATACTCACTCATCTCTCTCTCTCTCTCATTCTCTTGGGTATGTTGCCATTTCCAGTGTGCTGATTGACTGGTAAAAGAACTGATCAACCAATCACAGGTCTGTTGGGCAGCCAATCAGCACACTGGGGCAGGACCATGTAAATCTCAAACATGGCGGCTGGAGACAGAGAGTAACATGGGATGGATGTGGTGTGTGCGTGTGCCAGAGTGTGAGGGGGAACCAGAATGAGTGGTGGAGGGGCCAGAACAAGTGGGGGGGGGCAAAACGAGTGGGGGGGCAGAACAAGCAGTGAGGGGCAAGTTAAACCCACCTGCCTACCTCAAAGGGTTGTCACGAGGTCTCCTGGGCATTTTGGGGGGAGTTTTTTTTAATGGTGTATGGTATGCTGGGTCCAGCTAGTGTGAAATAAATTATGGTTTTTATTAAGAGTCAAAGATTAACACCAAACACACACACAGTCACACAAGAAGCATTCACACAAGGCTATAGAAAGCAGTAGGAAAAACTTGGAAAGAGGGTAGCAAGAGGATTTGTTGTGATGATACAACCTGTCCTGTAGTCTGGAATTCGTTGGTCAATCTGGCAGAGCGGATGGAGGAATCCGGAGTGGCTAACACAGAACGACAGTTTCCCCTGGTGTATGGCTTTGAGTGAGTGACAGTCTGTATGAAAGAGACTGTTTTTCTAGATAATGGCAGATATGCTTACTGCTGTATTTATGCATCTGTGTGCATAAGTGGGAGATGAATGCTCTGGTAGATCTCACAGCAATCTGTTAGAAGCTTTGCTTTTATATTTGTTCTATGCTAGTTTCACTGTTTTTTCTTTCCCAAAGTGGGAATGGGTTACTTATTTTCAGCATATTTTTAGGAGTTTCTAATCCTTCTCCACAGTAAAAGAGACAAAATAAAAGAAAAATCTATGTTTAAATAAATAAGAAAATATCTGTGTCATCTGTGTTGATGAAAGGGATGAATAAACTCTCTTAGCATTGAAATCAAAGGAACTTTAAAGTTCTTAACTCTGCACACCTTCCAACATTTCACATATGTGGCCAAGCAACATCAGATTGAGGTCAAGTTGGTAGAAGATATTATACACAACCTAGTGGAGGCTGCAGCAGTTTCCTTTTGTTAGAGTCTACTGGGAAGGGCAAAACTCTGCTTCCTCCTCTTCTCTTCCCTAAGCTGAACTAAATGAATGTGAACATTTTTTAGAACTTTGAACTCAGGGCCTGTCTATAAGATTAAAAATAAATCGTTTTGGGCGTAAGAAATACAAATAGGCAGTTGTTTGAATACCTACGATCTGCCTACATGATTTTTTACCCCCTAAACTCCGTATGACCCCCCTTCCCCAGCTGGCTGGAGTGAGCAAGCCAAGCGGCTGTTTTATATCTCCTGCCACTTTTTTTTATTTATTTAAAAAGGTGCCTGCTTTGCAGACAGTCGGTTTTCCCTATACAATGTAAAATAAAAATAAATATATATAAAATCCGTGGACTTAACAGAGTCTCACTTAGCCGGGAATCCAACATGGCAGCCGCTCCCAATTCCCCTACTTGCTAGCCCTGCCCCCTCTACTCGGCCAGCCAATCAGATTACACTGCCTGTTCCTATGTGTGCGAACAGGGAGTACAGACGATCAACCATTTGAACAGCTGTACGGTTTTTAGGCTGAGATCCGCTAATCCTCCAAATGCCAAATCCAATTTACGGGGGATTCACTAGCCCCCCTTCCGAATGAAACCTATGAAACCGAACAGCATACGTGTTTTTTTTTTACCGTGTAGATGTGCCCTCAGTTTGCAGCTGTTGAAGTAAACCGAGGATGGCTTACTTCAACAACAAACGGGGAAAGTGGAAGTAGAGAGAAACTGAGACATTTCAAAAGCTGCTGAAAATGTAGGACCCCAGAGGGTTAATTGGCCTTGTCCCTGTTAAACTGGGACAATTGGAGGGTATAATTTCAATGGATCCGATTTGGAACTTTATCAGATGCAGGAAATATGGCATCATAACAACACCTAATGATCACAAAAGGTCACAGATACCATAAACAACATTCTTTCCCAACCATGTCAAGTCAAAAACCCATTCTGTTTTATTGACGGCCCAAACCGTCACTAGTTCTCCCATTCCACTTTGTTGCTGGTATTGCTGGTGTTTGAATCCTTACACCATTGTGCTCACATGAATGCACCATGAATGTAACAGAACACTTGCAGGTGAGATCATGACAGATAGGTAGGGGACACTCTTTTTATGAACCCCCACTTGTGTACTTGGGACTTTTTAAATGTTTCTGTGCTTGTGTGTATGCTTTATGTGTTTATTTTGCTTTAAGTTTTGAATTTGCCATGTTCGCATCTTCTCACAAGAATTGATGAGATTTGGAACCCAGAAGCAAATGGAGCTCCGTTTGTGCTCTGTTACTGCCTGGCTGCTAAAGATAGGTTGGGCTGTGTGTGTCTTAAAACATGCCGGCAAAAGAACTTTTATGGAAGATGGTCTGATAAAGTCCAAAGTGTTGTAAATAAAAAATGAAGAGATAAGTTAATCTTGACAAGTACTGGAAAGACAAAATGGGATAAGTCACCATTTTTAGATGTTACATATTTTTGAAAATAATTCTAATCCACCTTGTATCAATAGATCCCAAAGCTGTAAGTAAAGCTTATTTGAACTGTCCAAGTTATCCTATTACAAGGTATTCTGACATCAAATTATGAGGGTGTTCTTCACATCTAGGATGCATACTTACTTCCTGTTGTGATTCAGACAACGAGGCATTGATGAATGTAATTTAAAAAGAGAGAGTTTACCCCCTTTCTCTTGATTTTCTGTAAATCTATTTTTTTCAAATTTTCCCCTTTTCATTTCATTTGAAAATGTCTATGCATATGGGTAACAAGAAATAGGTTTCCTACTGGGAATGATTGTCACTTGTTTGACTTCACACATAGCATATCCCAGCCAGCAATGAGAGAAAGAGATCACTCATGCAGTTCAGTGAACAATGTAGCTCAAAGAGAAGCCTGTATTCTCTCCTTTTGACTATTTGTCAGAGAATATTGTTGCCTTTCCCCCTCTAAGTAAATCATTGACATACTCATCACCCCTGCAGTGGATATGAGGAAGAAATTGAGAAAAAGTGTGCTGGCAAAATATGAAAAGAGGCATGTGGGTGCTAGGTAGGTACAGACATTTTTAAATTGTAGTATTAGTCTACAGGAAGCCAGAGCAATTAGTGTGGTATGATTACCCTTACCAGTTCCTGATAAATTCAGGAAAGAAAGAAAGACCTTATATTTTCATGTTCTGTGATCTCTGGCTGAAAATGATATTTAGAGCATTGTGTCTAGCTAAAGAAATGGGGGTCTTGTGAGATTCTGTGTGCAGATCCTTGAGTAATATATTCTGTATGGTTTGTTTAAGATACTGTTACACTGTCCTTCATTCTGTGGAGACTTTCAGAGCAGTGCACAATTTTTAAGGGATGGATGGATTGCACTTTTAGATGGCCCCATTGGCTTGGCATTTGGGGAAGGTGCATCTGTAAATGAAATAACAAACAAACCATTAGCAGATAATGACAAAATAATAATAAAATATAGCACAGAGGGGAGAAGAGGACAAGCTGAAATCAGCAGTAATGGCTTTAAAAAAAAACAATCACAGAAGATAATATTTATTTTATTTTTTAAAGATCTTTCTATACCACTTACCAGCCCACAAGGGTTCATGAGATGATAGCAATGACTCAATGACTCAATTTCTATACTACTTATAGTGCAAGGCACTCCCTAAGCAGTTTACAATGTGTTAGCTAATTGCCCCCAAAGAGCTGGGTACTCATTTTACTGATCTACAGAAGGATGGAAGGATGAGTCAACCTTGGAGCCCTGTAGGATTGAACTTACAATGTTATGGCTGCAGTACCAGCATTTAACTACTGCACCACCAGGGCTCCTGATGAACAAATAAAAACAAGTAAAACAGCATAAAGTATGATTATATGTATGTATGTTTTTTTAAATTGAAAACACATCACAATGCTCTTTGAAAACTTTCAAAAGCAGTCTGAATACAATTTTGTATCCTAAAATACAATTTTGAAAGAGAGCAATTTCAAACATTAAAAGCCATGTGGCATAGCATTATTTTGGCTTCCTGCTAGAAGCTCAAAACAGATGGAGCTATTAACTTTCTTGGGTAAGGAGTTCCACAGCTTGTCTGCTGCTAAAGAGAAAGCCCTGCTTGTTACTTGTATACACTGGCCTAACCTTATGAGCTGTTAGGACAAACAAAAGGGTCTCCTCTGAGAGCAAAGTGGAACTAACAGAAAAATAAAATTTAAAAACTTGGGAATCTAAAAGCATTAAAACCATTTTATAAGACAAGGGGAGATCACCTGACATTGAAAAGACCACAAGAGGGCTTTCCTACAGATAAGGTCCTAGCAGTATCTCATCTTGTAGCTATTATTTGCTCCATTCAGTTCTGGAGAAATATAAAGTAGGAAGAGGCTAGCACTCCAGTCACAGGTGTGAAGACAATCAGGATGTACATTTTTTAAGAGTTAAATCTTTTTCCTTCTATGAATGTCCAATCCTTCTCACATGAATATTGAGCAAGAGGAAAGCCCAGAAGGCATGTCAGTGTAAGGGGATGGAGTTAATAGCATTGTTACCTGAATTACTTGGGGTCTGTGGGTACCTTCTAATGTCCTAATATTAATTTGGGGAATTTAATTAATTCAACATGGCATGCGAGAGGCCAGGCAATGGCGGGATCTTTTAACCTATGTATAGTGGTAGTAATGGAGGAGAATCTAAGTCAAAATGTACAATTAAATGATCTTTATTGGAAAGTAATATCAACAGCATTCACACAAACACTCAGACTTCAGACACCCACACAAGGCTATCAAAAATATTAGGAAATATTTGGATAGAAGAATAGAGTAGGAGGATGTTGGGTTATACTGTACTGATCCTGCAGAGCTGAGATCGCAAAGTACTCTGACATTGAGGGGGTCCGGAAGATGGGACAGCTACACAATCTGACATGAAGTCAAGAGGAAGTGGGACTGTGCATGCTTGTGTGGTGTTTCAGGGTGATATTTACATGAAATAATTCCCCTGAAGGGATGGGATTTGGAATGAAATGAAATTTTTCTTCTCAGAGGCTCCCAGGGCTAGACAATGGAAGCTCCAGAAGAGTTAACAATCTGTATTCGGTGCTGTATTCAGAATTTAATAGGAGCTGGCAAGGTCTTTTGTTGGAAGGGGATGAGGGAAGGAAGAACCCATTTTACAAGCATCAAGGACTCTGCTATCATTGACTGAATTAGTGAATGACTCACCTCCAGGTGTTAAGTTCTGACCTGAGTATTAGTTTGGGGAATTTCCAAAGCCAGCTCCCTTGCCCATACATAACTCCAGCCTTGGTATTAGGGGGTCCTGGTTTACCTGCTAACCACATGGAGGACCACATTAAGGCAAATTATTAAATTTAGCCAATTATTAAATATTCTAAGATGGGGCTATCAGGGTAGGTAGCAGCACAATCATGTGGCTCCCTCTGTTTGTTCACAGTATGCATGAACAACATGGGTTATGGGACATGGACAGAGAGAGTTCACTCTCCAGATGTTGTTTCATTCAAATATTCTAAGGAATGGGTCTCTTAAAAAAAGCTGTAGGTGTACCTTTAAAAAAGCCTTCAACATTTAAAATCTACTGTCGGACAAGGAAAAAAACTGTACCTATTTGTGTAAGATGGGGTGGGCAAAGTGCAGCCCTCTAAATGTAATTTACATCAGCCTTGCCCAATTTCAGTGTTGAGGATCATGGGAACAGTAGCCCAAGAAGATAGAGATGGCTAAACATTTCCCATCGCTACAGTGACTATATACAACATTGTGCAGAAAACTGAAGAGGAGAGAATGGAACATGCAGTACCACAGGCAAAGTGAAGCAGGTGTGCTTAACTTTATCAATTTTTTCTTTCACATATAGCATTCAGTATATTTTAAATCCCCACCTAGAGATACCTGAGATTGTTATTTCTGTCCAGTGGCAAAAAAGGAAAATCAAGCATTTGATATTAAACAAGGGATCCTTTCTCAATTGCTTCTGCTCATTACAGGGCCTGTTTCATTTTCTTGATCATGTAAGCTAAACTCAGTAACCCTTTCATGAGTTCTGATATCTCAGAAAACTCAGCAAATCGGAAGAAGCCCTGGCCAGTTCTGATCTCTCTGGACAGAGAGAAATTACTGTGATTTCAAATCTCATAAGATTATGCTTCTGACCTCTTTAATAGTACTACCCAGCCTTTCACATTTTTGCTATGGGGGAAAAATGAAATTGTTTCAGACAGACAATTGGCTCCTACTGGGAGACTGATTACATCCAGGAAACTCCAAGCTTGTGCTAGCAGGACAGATGAAATTGTCTAAGTGGAAAGCAAGCAAGCAAGAGTGCATACTTTTTCTGAAAGTTGGATTTAGTCCACTTTGTTAAGCAGAACAACTGCAATTTGATAGCATCAGTAATGACATTATGGATATCTGATAGCAGCAATTGTTTATATAGAAAATATGGATTGCTCCAAAAGTCATGAAAACAATAATATTGTTTGTTGTTCTTAACTGCTGTTGGCTTTGCCTTATAATGACCCCATGTATGAGAGACCTCCAAGTCACCATATCATCAACAACTCTGCTCAGGTCTTTCAGACTCACGGCTGTGGCTTCCTTAATTGAATCTATCCATCTGAAAGGCAATCTTCCTCTTTTCCTATGGTTTTCTATCATACCAAGCATTATTGTCATTTCAAGTAAGTTATGCCTTCTCACATGTCCAAAGTACAACAGTCTCGGTTTAGTCATCCTGACTTAAAGGAAGCGTTCAGGCTTGATATGCTGTAGGACTCATTCATTTGTCATTGAAACAGTCTACATTATCTGTAGAAATCTTTCACAGCACATTTCAAATGAGTTTATTTTCTTCCTATCAGCTTTCTTCACTGTCCATCTTTCACAACCATACATAGATATTGGAAATACCATGGTATAGACAATTCTAACTTAAGCATTCCATGATATAGCGTGACACTTCAGGATCTTGCTTAATTTCTTCATAGCTACCCTTCTAAGTTTTACTCTTCTTCTGATTTCTTCACTGTAGCCTCCATTCTGATTAATGACTAAGCCAATGGATGGAAAATCTTGAACTATTTCAATGTCTTCATCACCTGCTTTAAAGTTATGTAAATCATCTCTGGTCATCATTTTGCTTTCTTTATGTTTAACTGTTAACCTGCCTTTGTATATTCTTCCTTGAATTATATCATCTGCATAGCTTAAATTGTTGAAGTTCCTTCCTCCAGTTTTCACACCTCCTTCTTCCAAGGCTAATCCTGCATTATCTATGATATGCTCAATGTACTACTTAAACAGGTAGGGTGATAAAAAGCAGCCTTGCCTGATCCCCTTGGCAATTGGAAACCAGCCCCTTTCTCCCTATTCTGTCCTAATAATAGCCTTTTGTCCCAAGTACAGATTACAGATCAGGACAATCAACATTTCTCTAATAGCAATCCATACCTTTTCATGACCTACAAAATCAAAGGCTTTGCTGTCAGCTATAAAGCACAGGCTGATTTTCTGAAATTATTTGGTGGCATTTCACAGTCCATATATGGTAAAAGTCTTTATTGTAGAATTTTGAGCATCACTTTGCTTCCATGGGAGATTACTACAATGGTCCTGTGGTTACTACAATACCAGGTGTCCCATTTCTGGAGGACTGAAATGTATACTGAGTGTTTCTAATCTGTGGGTCATTGTTTTGTTTTCCTTATTTGTTGACATATTTTATTTAGAACTAGAGTGGATTCTGTCTCTGTAATTTGAAGCAGCTCTATTTGTTTGTCATCTGCTCCATGTAATTTATTATTCCCAAACACTCTGAGTGCAGCTTCTACTTCACTTTCTAAAACTGTAGATTCATCTTCAAATAGTTCTTCCTTGAATGAATCTGACAACCTTTCATCTCTTTTATATAGTTCTTAAGTGTATTTTTTCCCCCACTATATTTTTATTTCTACTTGGTCATGTAATGTGTTCCCCTCCTGGTCATAGATCATTTTCACTCTTGGTTTTCATTTCCCTTTGATTTCTCAGAATTTGGGGAATAGGTCTCTTGTTCTTCTTTTTCTGTTGTCACCTATTTATCTGCCTTGATTTTTATAGCAGTTCCCCTTGTCCCTCCACTCAAGTCATTGAATAGTTACTTTCATGGTTGTGATTCTATTTCTGCTTCATTTACCCCCCCCTCACCCTCACCTGTCCTTAACTGCTTGAACAGTTGCATCTGTCACCCATTGAGGATTATTTTTCTTTTTGTTTTCAGGTTGTTTTTTTTTTTTTTTTTTTTTGCATTCCTCTCTGACAATATCCCTGGCTTCAGGCCAGAGTTTTCTGGCTCCTGGTCAAATAGGCTTAATATCTTTAAATTCTACGTGGATATTATCTTTAAATTCTACATGGATATTCAGGCTATATTTTGTTTAATGTTCTTCTGTAGCTTTACTCTAAATTTTCATATTAGCAGTTTATGGTTGTGCAACAATCTGTTCTTGATCTTGTTTTTGCAGATAGAATTGAGATTCTCTATATTCTGCTTCTAATTATTTAGTCTATTTTATTCCTATATTGGCCATTGGGTGATGTCCATGTATGCAGTCACCTATTTGGTCACTTGAAGAATTTGTTTGAGATGAACAAATTGTTGGCCTCATAAAATTCAGTCAGCCACTCTCCTGCATCATGTCTTGATCCTAAGCCAAATTTTCCTACAATATTTGTTTCTGCTCTGTTTCCTACTTTTGCATTCTAATCACCTATGGTTAGTCCTGATATGTGATCATAGAATCATAGAATCATAGAATTGCAGAGTTGGAAGAGACCACGAGGGACATCCAGTCCAACCCCCTGCCACGCAGGAAATCATGATCAAAGCATCCCCGATAGATGGCCATCCAGCCTCTGTTTAAAGACCTCCAAGGAAGGAGACCCCACCATGCTCCGAGGGAGTGGGTTCCACTGCCAAACAGCTCTGACTGTCAAAAAGTTTCTCCTAATGTTGAGTTGGAATCTCTGTTCCTGGAGCTTGCATCCATTGCTCCGTGATCCCGTCTCTGGAGCAGCAGAAAACAAGCCCACTCCATCCTCAGTGTGACACTCCTTCAAATACTTAAACAGGGCTATCATATCGCCTCTTAACCGTCTTTTTTCCAGGCTAAACATACCCAGATCCCTAAGTCTCTCCTCATAAGGCATTGTTTCCAGATCTTTCACCATTTTAGTTGCCCTTCTGTGGACGTGCTCCAATTTGTCAATATCCTTTTTGAATTGTGGTGCCCAGAACTGGACACAGTATTCTAAGTGAGGTCTGACCAAGGCAGAATAGAGCGGCACTATTACTTCCCTTGATCTAGACACTATGCTTCTATTGATGCAGCCCAAAATCGCATTGGCCCTTTTAGCTGCCGCATCACACTGTTGACTCATGTTCAACTTGTGGTCTACTAGGACTCCTAGATCCCTTTCACATGTAGTCTCATTCAGCCAGGTCTCTCCCATCCTATATCAATGCATTTCATTTTTTCCCCCTAAGTGCAGTACCTTACACTTCTCCGTATTGAATTTCATTTTGTTAGCTTTGGCCCAGCTCTCCAGTCTATTCAGGTCATTTTGAATTTTGATCCTGTCCTCTAGGGTATTAGCTACTCCTCCCAGTTTGGTGTCATCTGCAAATTTGATTAGTATGCCCCTAATTTCCTCATCCAAGTCATTGATAAAGATGTTGAATAGCACTGGGCCCAGGACAGAACCTTGTGGCACCCCACTGGTCACATCTTTCCAAGACGAAAAGCAGCCACTGCTGATCACCCTTTGGGTTCGGCCGGTCAACCAGTTACAAATCCATTGAACAGTTAACTTGTCTAGCCCACATTTTACAAGCTTGTTTGTAAGAATGTCATGGGGAACCTTGTCAAACGCCTTACTGAAATCAAGGTATACGATATCCACAGCGTTCCCTTCATCTACCAAGCTGGTAATTTTATCAAAAAAGAGATCAGATTAGTCTGGCATGACTTGTTTCTCTGAAACCCATGTTGACTGTTTGTAATTATGGCATTGCCTTCTAAATGTTCACAGACTCTCTGTTTAATGATCTGCTCTAGAATCTTCCCTGGTATTGATATCAGACTAACTGGATGATAATTGTTGGGATCCTCTTTTTTTCCCTTTTTGAAGATGGGAACAACGTTTGCCCTCCTCCAGTCTGCTGGGACTTCTCCTGTTCTCCATGAATTCTCAAAAATTATTGCCAATGGCTCTAAGATCACATTTGCCAGCTCTTTTAATACCCTTGGATGTAGTTCATCTGGTCCTGGAGATTTAAATTCATTTAGTTTAAGAAGGTATTCGTGTACTACCTCTTTGCTTATTCTGTGCTGGATTTCCCCTATTGTATCCTCTGTTCCTTTATCCTCAGGTTGGTCCCCCTTTTCCTTTTCTGAAAAAACTGAAGCAATTTCCTTGTAGACTCCAGAATAGAATCCTGATATTTCTTCTTCTTCTGCCTCTATAATTGGAGCATAAACCTGGATTATAATTATATTGATGGGTTTTCCTTGAAGACTTATTGATACAATTTGGTCAGACTTTGCATTATATCCTTTCACTGTTTTTGCTACATCTTTCCTTATTCTTAATGCCATCCCATTTCTTCTTAAATCTTTATTTCCTGGGTAAATCACTGTGCAATTGTCTCACTCAAAATGCCCCATTCCTGTCCTAACTTTGCTCACTCCTAGCGTAACAATGTTTATGCATTCCATTTCTTGTTTTACTATGTGTCGTTTTCCCTGATTCATGCTTCTCATGTTCCATGTTCCTATAACATGTGTTGTGCCATTAGCCCCAGCACTACTAATAGTTTTCCTCTACTGTACGCAGTAGCTCACTGAGTGCCATCTGACCTGGGAGTTTCATCTTCAGGCATTATGTCTTGTTTGGATTATCTCATCATAGGGTTTTTGTGGTACAAGATACTCAAAAGCAGTTTACTGGCATCCCCTTCTTGACAGTACTAACAAAGTACCATTGCATTGTATCTGAGAGTTTCTCCACTAGTGTCATAGAACTGGAAAAAGACCACAAGGGCCATCCAGTCCAATCCCCTGCCAGGCAGGATTACACAATCAAAGCACTCCTGACAAATGACTATCCAGCCTCCATTGAAAAACCTCCACAGAAGGAGATTCCACCACACTCTGAAGCAGCACATCCCACTCTGAAACAGCTCTTACTGTCAGGAAGTTCTTCCTAATGTTTAGACTGAATCTCTTCTCCTGTAGTTTGAATCCATTGCCTCATGTCCTAGTCCCTGGAGCTGGACAAAACAAGTGTATCCATTCTACAATATCACATTTCAATTGCACACAGAATCGGAGAAATAATGAGACCACACACATGGTTTGGGGTGAAATAAAATGGAATCTTTATTTATCACCATACTTATTTAATCCCTTAAATCTTTAGCAGGGGGAGGCAACCTAGTGAGGGAGCTGCAGGGGCGGATCGTCCCTTCTGGACTTATGCCCCCAGCTTCCCCGGGCAAACACCTGAGCCCTGTTGAGTAACCCCAGGACTTGGGGTTGCTCACCAACCGGCCCGTGTCTGGAAGGTCAACCGGAAAGTCCCTCACCCAATCCATACAGATTAAGGTGAGGGGATTATCCTTCAGGCCAACCCCAAGGTAGGTCTCCTTCTGTTCTCCCAGATCATACAATCTAAGCAGACCCTTCCAGAGACCGTCCCTTCACGGAAATCAGTGCCATAGGTGTATACCGTAATCTACGCCTCCCCCTATTCCCGCCATAGATAAGGGGCAAGCGTCTGCTTTGTCCCTTAATCCACCACCAGCTTGTCCAATAAGTCCCTCAACCCCTGCTGAAGATCCCCCCAAAATAGTAAGTTACCAGCGTCCGAGATATGTACGCCGTCCGCTCTGTAGAACTTAGGCCTCTCAAACAGAATTTTGGGATGTGCCAGGTAATGCCCTCCCTTTGAAAGTAAAAACTTCCCCATCTGCCTGTTGACCTTATACCTGGCCCTGTCAATCAAGCAGGGATCCCCTTCCCCCTGCCAGATCTGTCTGGGCAATATGGCCGACCACATGATGGTGACTGCAGGCCATCTAGACCTGATCACATCCAAATCATGCAACACTTGGATTACCAAAGCCTTGCCTTTCAAAAGGCCCAGGTCATTCCCCCCAAGGTGCAAAACCAAAATGTCTGGTGGAGGCCCCACACGTTCTATAAACAACAATGGCATGAGCCCATGCCATCGCAATCCCCGCTTCCCCAACCACTCGATCACCCCCATATCTCCCAGGCTAAGGTGAGGTCCAAAGTAACTTAATCGGGCCTGTCGGGCCGCCCAGTAGACCATACTGTGGCTGCAGATCAGAACCCGCCATCTCACCAGCTGTGGTCTAGGACCTGGAAGACAAAAGGGGAAGAGAGTCAGTTAGTAAGGCAAAGGACGAACATATCTCCGGTATGAGGCAGACCTCCATCGCCCAGTCCTCTGGATTGCCAAAGGCGACAGGCCCATAGCCACGGCAGTGGAGGCGGCCCCTATCCAGAAAGAATGTGTCCTGAACTTGACACCTATGAGGCCCAAGTGATCTAGTGCCTTAGCCATCACCTTCCAAAACTGGTACCTAGTTAGGGGGGAAGAATCAGCATGAATACAAAGTGCTCCTGGAAGTTCACCCCGAACTCGAAGATATTCCTGTAATGCAAAAACCGGACATATGGTGGTATCATTGCAGCGTTGTAGCTGCACAGTTTTACCACACCCCAACTGATCAGTCTTTGAAAACCGAAGCCTAAAGCTAATATGTCGCTCCGTAACTCTTATGTCCCTTAATTCCAGTGCCCTGCCTGAAGTGTCAGCCTTGGAAGATACCACGAATTTGCTAAATCGCAATGCGCCAAAAAATGCCAACAAGGCGTCGTCGTGAAAAAGCAATGCTTCGTAGGGCAAAAAGCAAACCCCTACCCAGGCATGGCACAATCCCTTCAGGATGCTTGGCAAAAGAGGAACACAAGAATCCCTCTTTCGGCCGCGCTCTCAGGCCCATCCTTCCAGCGTCTTCCGAATACGGAAGTAACTGGTATTATCAGGGGCCCCCTGTACTTTCATCCAAAATGCTAAAGCAGACAGTTTGCTCCTGAAGGACTGTGGAGCTAAGCCTCATTTGTGAAGATGCACACAGAATTGTAGCAAATGTGCCACTGGTATGTCAGCTCCCAACTGGAGACCGAACTGATCCCTAAATTGATAAAATTCACTAACAGCCCTGGCATATCCCCTTCGTGTGCTAATAGCTACTGAAATACCTAGGGCCCTCCAAATTTCGGATTCCCAATTTGCCATAGCTCCTCTGGCATTCTGTCAACCTCAGGCTCCGCGTCTGGGGCAAGTTCTCTGAAGCGCTACATCTGCATGCGGGAAAGAGCGTCAGCAATCTCATTGTTAACGCCTGCCACATGCCGTGCAACGAATAAAATATTGTATTTAAGGCATTGCAATGTGAACAGCCAAACCAGACGCATGACCCGCGGAGACCTGGAGGTGAGAGAGTTTATTACCTGGACCGTTGCCTAATTGTCGCACCAAAAATGCACTGATGAATTCGCCAGTTCTCGTGCCCAGATGAACGCCGCAACCAAAATCAGAAAAAAATCCAAAAAAGTAAGATCAAGTGTGATGTCTGTCCCACACCAGTCAGTGGGCCATCTATAGGCACATCACCGGCCACTGAAATAAACCCCGAAACCAACAGAGCCAGCGGCATCTGAAGCAATTTGCAAAGCCCCCTGGAGCTTTCTTTCCTGACGCCAGAATGAAATGCCATTAAATTGATTTAAGAATTCCTGCCAAACCAGCAGGTCATCCCACATTTCCTTAGTAATACGGATCTTATGATAGGGCCTTTGCACTCCCAGTACTTGTTTGGCACATTTAGCCTGTCTCTTCTGCAAAAGCCTGTCTAACATGGGACAGGTCTGGAAATGATGAAAGGTCTGGAAACGATGCCTAATAATAATAATAATAATAATAATAATAATAATAATATAATTTTTTATTTTTAACCTGCCCCTCTGCTCGGCAACCGTGGCAGCATACAACAAGATTAAAACAACAACGAGGAGAGACTTAGGGAGCTGGGTATGTTTAGCCTGGAAAAAAGATGATTAAGAGGTGATATGATAGCCCTGTTTAAGTATTTGAAGGGGTGTCACATTGAGGATGGAGCAAGTTTGTTTTCTGCTGCTCCAGAGATTGGAACACGGAGCAATGGATGCAAGCTCCAGGAACAGAGATTCCACCTCAACATTAGGAGGAACTTTTTGACAGTAAGAGCTGTTTGGCAGTGGAACACACTCCCTCGGAGCGTGGTGGGGTCTCTTTCCTTGGAGGCCTTTAAACAGAGGCTGGATTGCCATCTGTCAGGGATGCTTTGATCGTGATTTCCTGCATGGCAGGGGGTTGGACTGGATGGCCCTCGTGGTCTCTTCCAACTCTGCAATTCTATGATTCTATGACCCTACAAGCAGCACTGCTCCCATCACCACAGCCTCTTGCCTCACAGGATCATACAATCCACTACTGTGGAAAGGCAATGCCACTGGTGGGAATAACATTGTCGCAATCTGTAATTGAAAATAGACTAAGGCCTTGAGAAGATATTCTCTTATTTTTTGTGACATCTTGAGATGCTTTGTGCATTTAAATGTCAAAAAGTGAAGGAGAGGCAAGATGTTATGAATTCTGATCTTGATTCAGTGGATAATAGAACACACCAGACATCAACATTTTATACAGCTGTTTAACTTGTTGAATAATTAATAGTATTATACTTTATTTACATCTGTTGTTGACATTGGTTTGGTGTGTGTTCAAGTCATTTCTAACTTATGGTGAACCTATCACAGGGGTTTCTGAGGTCTTTAGAGTATGTGACTTGCCCAACATTACCCGGTGGGTTTTCATGGCCAATTGGGCATTCTAACCCAGAATCATAGTCCATCATTCAAATCAGTACTCCACACTGGTGTATTACTGCTATCTATCTGGCCATATTAAAAGATTCAGAAAGACTGAAGGATTTTTAAATTCCCCAAACACGTTTTCTGATTTATTTATTTTTTAAAAAGAACAGTCACTTTTAGGGATGATTTGTGACATTCATGCAATCTAGTTTTCCCAAGGAACTTATAGAAGTGGTTCCTTGGGATTTTCTTTCTTGGACTGATGCAATATTCACTTCCAAAAGTGCAGACCAGAACTTTGGTAGCCACTAAATTCTCAGTTTCTTGAAATTGTGACTACATCTGTGTGGTCAGTGTTTGGCCATTTTAAAAATTGTTTTACAAAATACAATGTCTGTACACCCCTCCTTTCCCACATGACACTACCCAAGACAACAAACACCAAGTAAGATAAAATCCTAGCCAATATTAGAACACTGCATAAACATCTTGAAAGGCCTTTCAAACAATAACATTGTGTGAGAAAAGGAAGCACATTGAACATGGCAACTCTAAAAGTTCTTTAAATATTTGTGGGAAATGTCAACACAAATTTCTGAGAATGATATAATGATGAAGACTGGTCTTCTATAGTGCATGTATGGATTTGTAACCTAGAGTTACATATCTGCAATAGAATTGTATTCAATAAAACTATGTAGTATATGAAGTAAACTATGAAGTATAGTATCTAGATCAAGGGAAGTAATAGTGCCACTCTATTCTGCCTTGATCAGGCCTCACCTAGGAGATTTTCATATGGGGAAATTATTCCCCTGAGAGATTGAAAGAGAAATGGGGCTCTTCCGTGAGCAGAGCTCCACTTCGCATGCCCCTTTCCTTCTCCCTATCTGACGTCATCCTCACTCTGTGCTGTTTCCATTTCTCTGCCAGTATCTTCCATCATTTTTTAATAACAAAAGTTCTTCATTCTTAAAAAATGATGGAAGATACTGGCAGAGAAATGGAAGCAGCACAGAGTGAGGATGACGTCAGATCGGGAGAAGGAAAGGGGCATGCGAAAAGGAGCTCTGCTCCCGGAAGAGCCCTGTTTCTCTCCCGGTCTCTCAAGGGAATAATTTCCCCGTGTGAAAATCTCCCTAGAATACTGTGTCCAGTTCTGGGCACCACAGTTCAAAAAGGATATTGACAAATTAGAGCGTGTCCAGAGAAGGGTGACTAAAATGGTGAAAGGTCTGGAAACCATGCCTTATGAGAAAAGACTTAGGGAGCTGGGTGTGTTTATCCTGGAAAAAAGATGATTAAGGGGTGATATGATAGCCCTGTTCAAGTATTTGAAGGGGTGTCACGCTGAGGATGGAGCAGGCTTGTTTTCTGCTAATCCAGAGACTAGAACATGGAATAATGGATGCAAGCTCCAAGAACAGAGATTCCATCTCAACATTAGGAGGAACTTTTTGACAGTAAGAGCTGTTTGGCAGTGGAACGCACTCCCTCGGAGCGTGGTGGGGTCTCCTTCCTTGGAGGTCTTTAAACAGAGGCTGGATGGTCATCTGTCAGGGATGCTTTGATTGTGTGTTCCTGCATGGCAGGGGGTTGGATTGGATGGCCCTCGTGCTCTCTTCCAACTCTACAATTCTATGATTCTATGTAGTCTTACTGCAAGACTACATCAATGATCTCCCAGTCCACTTTAACAGCTAGCAGCTGCATCAGTTGAAGGAAGTCTTCTCAGCTGCCAGTCAGGGTGCAAGAAGGCTGTGACTTTCTGAAGCAGGACCCCTGTCACAATTTCCTTTTGGCACCCTCACACTTTCTGGTGGGAGGTGTGGCAGGAAACTCCAAGGACAACCTCCAAATTTGCAAGCCAACTTTACAAAAATATTCAGCTTAGCCATCTCTACCCAACTTTCCTACCACCTTCCTTCAGATTCCCCCTTAGTTCCTTTTCTGAGAACTAGGGTTGAACATTTTTGACCAAATATGTGGATGCATGGTGTTCTCTGGTAAATGTACCTTTAAACTGTCTGCATAATGAATGAATCACGAGGAATCTGGGTATTTTGTACAAAAAACAAAGGATTGATTTATTAGAGAATAAAGATGAAACATTAATCAGGGAACCTTGGGCTTATTACTATGTTGACTTATCAGAACTGGATATCACTATTCAGTGATTAATCACCAATATACCAGCAGACAGATTAACCCTTGGCTATGTGAATGATTTTAATTAGATCCCAGACTCATTCTCTCTTTTCATTCAGCCTCATTCATTTCATTCAGCCTCAAAATTCAGATTTCCCAACCTCTGCACACAATTTTCCTGGAATCAAACCTCACTCAGAACCTCACACAGACTCAACCTGAAACATCAACTTCAACTTAACTCCTACCTGACACAGATACATTTCAAACACATAGAAACCTCTCCCATTACAATCTCCTGATCTGGGATTTGTTCCCTCATGCTCTTATATCTCATTTGTCCAGATTCATGCCCTTCACAGGAGGATATTAGAAATATGATCTTCCTTGCACACCGATTGGCTACTGAGCAGACCTCCTTTGCCTGATGCAGCTGTTGGCTATTAAGGTGGACTGGGAGGGGGGAATCAGGCCAGGAAATATTGCTTAATTATGCATTTGTAACTAGGTATCCAGTTTAGGACATCACCAATACTTTTTATCTTTTTGAAACCTGTCTTTTTAAAGCTCTTTCTACCTTTCTGTTCACACCTACATGCACTCAAGAAAAAGAGTCATAAACCTAATTTAAGTTTGCCAACAACTGTTAAGATGTGCATAGCAAACAAATCCTCAGGTGAGTCATCCTTATACCATGTAGGAAACCATCACCGATGTTCAGGGTGGGAGAAAGTCCAAAATATATTAAGGTTTGGTATCTAGCATTTAAACTGATATATTTTGCAGAATGAAAAATGATGAGTTTTGAAACTTTACAGAATTGAACCTGTGGCAATAAACATCAGCAGAGTTCAGAGAACAGCCCTATTGCTAAGTATTTTCAAAGGCTTGTCAGCTGCATCCCCAAGAGTGATGCTACTGTTATAATGTAGTGTTATCACCAAGGTATAGATGTAAATCTTGGTTTATTTCATTGTTGTTCTCCCTGACATGAAACAAAATAAGAAAATGGTAGACTTGTTAAAGACTATTCATAGTTTGGGACTTCTCTGAACCAGTATAATATGCAACATACACATGCACACACTTTTAGCACAGAAAATGTCATTTCCCTTTATACATGCTTTCTGCATGGCACACACCCACCCACCACAGAAAACCAGGCTTCTGTGCAGACATTGGTATTCTCTGTGGAAATATGACCATCCAGATTCCCCCCCTCAAAAAAAATTGTTTAAGTGAGGACAAATGTGGCATGACAAAGCCCCAAATTGCAAAGAATCTCACCTATCCACATTTTCTTAACAGGGACTCATATTGGATAAGGGATCCTTTTTTCATCATGGAAGAGAAAATAGCTGAATGTGCTTCTCAAGGGCATTCAAAGAATCACAGAGTTGGAAGAGACCACCAGGGCCATCCAGTCCAACCCCCTGCCATGCAGGAATACACAATCAAAGAATTTCTGACAGATGGCCATCCAGCCTCTGTTTAAAAACCTTCAAAGGAGAAGACTCTACCGTATCCAAGGCAGCATATTCTACTGTTGAACAGCTCTTACTGTCAGGAAGTTCTTTCTAATGTTTAGGTGGAATCTCTTTTCCTGTAGTTTGAATCCACTGCCCCATGTCTGAGTCTCTGAACCGGGAGAAAAAATGCTTGCTCCATCTTCAATATGACATCTCAGCAAACATTTAAATATGGCCATGATAACACATCTTAATCTTCTCTTCTTCGGGGTAAACATAACAAGCTCCCTAAGCTGTTCCTTATATAACATGGTTTCCAGACCTTTCACTATTTTGGTCATCCTCCTCTGAACACATTCCAGATTTCCAAAATTTTTCTTGAATTGTGGTGTCCAGAACTGGATACCATATTCCAGGTGAGGTCTCACCAAAGCAGAATAGAGTGGTACTATTACTTCCCTCACTCTAGACACTATACTCTTTGATGCAGCCTAGAATTGCATTGGCTTTTTTAGCTGCCACATCACAGTGTCAGCTCATGTTCAGCTTGTGGCCTACTAATACTCCTAGATCCCTTTCATATATACTGTTGTCAAGTCAGGTGTCACCCATCCTATCTCTGTGCTTTTCATTTTTACTGCCCAAGTGTAGTATCCTACATTTCTCCCTGTTCAAATTCATTTTGTTAGTTTTGGCCCAGCTTTCTAATCTGTTAAGGTCATTTTTCTTTCTGATCCTGACCTCTGGGGTATTAGCTACCCCTCCTAATTTGGTGCCATCTGCAAATTTGATAAGCATGCCCTCTTTTCCATCATCCAAGTCATTTATTAAGATGCTATTATTATTCTGTCATTTTAAAAATTGTTTTATGTCTTTTCTTATTTTAAGTTATCTTGATAGTGTAAAATTTGAATAGTGGTTTTAATGATGATATTTTAATGTTTTTAGATTATGGATAATGTTTTAAATGATGTTTGCCACCCTGATCCTCATGGGAGAGGCGGGATATAAATAAAACCTGATGATGATGATGATGATGATGATGATGTATAGCATTGGGAACAGGGCAGAAGCCTGTGGCATCACACTAATCACGTCTCTCCAGGATGAAGAGGAGCCATTGGTGAGCACCCTTTGGTTTCTGTTGGACAACCAATTACAAACCCACCTAACAATAGTATTAGTTTTGCCCTACCACCCCCAACCCACAGTACCTCATAATTGGAAATATTGGACACTTTTGAGGGTCAGGTTGGCTGGGGCAAACCAAAGGTCAGTAGGAGATCACAACGACCTGGGATGTGTCTTAGAAATATGATGGCAGGAAAGCCCAAATTATGATTTTGCTGAAGTCCCTTAGTAAACATGGTCATTAAGGAGGTATGTGCTAATCCTTTCTTCCTGCTCTGGACATCATGGAAATGATTCAATCAAACAATTAAGTGACCATTCCCAAATCTATTCCTATGGAAATCTTTCCTATACCCCCTCCTGATCAACCTTGCAAGGTTGTTGAAAACCCATTAATTTCGATGTCCCGGCAATTAAAGCCATCAGCTGAGTTTTCTTTGTCTATCCCATGGGAAAATCTTCCAGGCTTTGTCACACCATGAGTACCCTTCAGGATATGAAATAGGGTATAAATTTTAGTCCCCTGACAATAGTAAATTGTGCCATAATGGATGAACCCAGCCACTCTCTTTCTTGGCATGACCCGGATCAGAACCTTCAGTGCCACCCTCAGAACCTGTCTGAGTATTTTCGCTGCATAGAACTCTTGTCTTCAAGACTGGTAACTATCACCCTATATTCCCAAATCTCCCCCTTTATCTAACATTACTTTCGTACTCTGATATAGCCCTGTATGGTTCTTAAGCACATGTGTTGAGTGTGAGTTCACTTTGTGCTATTTCCAATAAAAATGCATTATTTCACTTTAACTGGAGTATGCTCTACAGTTAGTACTGGTATACATAGTTGAAAATTTTCCTGAAGTTACTCTCCTCTCACAGGCTTCCATTTGAGCTAATAATCCTCTCAAATAATAATAGAGATTTTGGTATCATGGGTTGGGCTCTGAGGAAAAGAAAGTGTTAAGTAGTTCTGCCTTTTCTCTATCCCATTAGTATTTTGCCATCTTCTTTATGTAGTGGCCCTACTATTTCCTTGTTCTTCCTTTTGCCACAGACATAACCAAAAAAGCACCCTTTCAATTGTTTTTAGCATCTCTAGCAAGCCTGAGCTCATTACACACTTTAGCTTTTCTGATTGCCTCCCTATACATGCTGACTATTTCTTTGAATTCCTCTTTGGTGATTTTCCTCTTTTCCATTTCTTGTACATATCACATTTAAATCTTAGCTCAGGTAAAAGTTTTTAGTTATCCAGCATACTTATCTGAACAGGACTTTAACAAAAAGATGCACAAATCAATACAAAAGTTGACCTAATAGAATTCTTAGGAAATATGAACAAAAAATAATTATACAGGCTACTAACAGATTTAGCCAACCCTAATTTCACCCTGATTTCTTTTTTGAGTTTCACCTTAGCTGAAGTTTGTTTCCAAAGCAGAACTAGTACATTAGAATCTCCTATTTTCCTGCATTTCCTATATGTACATTTCTTACAAAATATGATTGATAAATAATTTCCCTCTTGATCCTGCAAACTTTTACCTATACAGATAATGTAGAGTGAAGGTTATGGCAGATACATTGCCATATTTTGATCCTGAAAAATGTTTGTTACAGAAAAACATCAAGCAATATAATCTGTGGGGTGCCCTTTTATGCCTTGTAGTAACACTTTGGAGTATATAGAACCTATCTGTTTAAGGAATAGACATTAAGTGTAAATAGCAACTCCTTCTTTGTGAATGAACATGTTTTCCTTAGAATTGAGGGGAAAAGGTTGGTTTGTTTTGCACAGTGAGTGAAACCATTACGTTCCTGTTGCCTATTTGTTTTGTTTTGTCTGTAGGAACCGTATTGTCTTCCTACATTTCAAAAAGGAGAGGAATTTCCTCCACACCCAAAGACTTTGCAGACATCCTGTTAGTGAATCACAATGATGTAAATCAGATGTATGCCACCGAAACTCACTTTTATGGACATTGAATAGGTTGGAATTATGTTTTAAACATGAAGTGACCAAAATCCACTCCCCTAAAAACTCAGTTTGTAAGAAGTGCAGTCTCCCCTCCTAACAACATGTTAAATTCCATTATGACAGAGAGCAGGGCGGGGGGTGAGTGGGGATGCATCCAGCTATTTTCCTGTACCTGGACATACTATGACAGGCATCTAGACATCAAAGGTCTTTGTGAGTGCTCTGTAGGTGACATCCCAGCAGTGCATCTAGTTTACAAAAAATAGCTGGTCATCCTCAGCTGACAACATGGAAATTGCCATGTTTGTGGATGGGCTGCACTGCTTACAAGGTGATTTTTAGGTAGCTGCATCAGGGAACGTATCTATAGAGACATAGCAATGTGATATAGATATGTCTCCCAATGCATGATCTCAGCCTTTGTTTTAAAGCAAAACATTATGGTTGGAGTTGTACTTCTCAAAACCCTGAAATCTGGAGAACAGAGCACCTTCCTTCCACCACACACACCATGCAATGCTAAATCAAAGTATGGGGACAATGATGACCCCTTGCCTCAGTAGTTTTATCACAGAGGGATAATGTGTGGAGTCCTAGAACATATTCCACAATCCTTTACAATCTGTTGACATTTGAGGCAGGTGGCTGAAAATTCACAGCAGGATTTTCTTTTCATATGATCAAGGGGCTTTTGACAAAGAAGTCACACACAATGCTATGTGTGTTGACAGCAGAAGTCTGAAAGCCACTACTATAGAACCTGCTCCTTTGACTATTAAGAGATTAAAGATCAATGGGAAAACTAGTAAAAATGAGGCATCGCAAACAAGAGTATGTGCTTACACAGTCTGTTAAATAAAATTGCACCAGTGTCTGAAGAAACTAATGGTATGTGAGAGGCAATTCATGGGCAACAGAGATACCGCCCCCCTCAGATCCATATAAATGACTTCCATATTTTTTTATTCCTTTTTCTTTGTTCTTTATATCACCCTCCTCATCAAAAGAAATTTTTGGAAAGGGTTGAGGGGAATCCATCAGTAACAAAGCACACAATGATTTAGATGTAACACATTTTGAAAGTAGAGAAGTTGTGTGAAGACAGATTCACTTGAAGCTGGAAGAAGCTTCTACAATTCACTGTCTGAAAATCAATGGTTGTACAGCAAGTGCCCCCAAGCTAAAGTGTCCAATAGTCTTCATCAGCACTGCCACAGACCTCCAGCAGATCATTAATTAAAACAATGGATTGGACCATTTGTGGTTTCCAGTGTCAGCAGAACCTGCAGCCTGAATGATAGCTGTGTTACAGAGAGATAATGTGTACATGACTAATGGGATATGGGGGGAAAGCTGTAATAGTTGTGGGGGGGGGACCTCTGATGTCTTTTGCTGGCAGAATTGGAAAGACTAGAGCATGAGGCTGAACTAGAGCCACTTTATGAACATTTAATATACAAAGGGATTTAATGTGTGGGAAATCTACACCCTGCTCAGGCACAATGCTGGTTTCAGGGTAGAGTTAATTTCCCCAGGGAAGGAAATTAACTCTATCCTGACACCTCTAGTTTCACCTTTTAGGTGGGGAGGGCAGCTACCACTACCACCTTCCTAGGCTTGCCAGCTTCAGATGGATGCTAACAGAGAATGCATAGCACCTCTCATATCCCACCCACAGGTTGTCAACCCTAGAGAGCAGGACTCTGGGAAGGCCTAACACCTAAGCGATACCTCCAGGAATAAAACAATCCTTTAAAATTCCAAATACGCCCACACATTTCTACCATAGAATAGAGAGTGAGGCACTCAGTCCCTCTTCTCCCACCTGCAGTGGAAGAATTCCTGCAGAGACCTTTACAGGGTTGACAGGAATACAGTTGGAGCCCCACATCCGCAGAACCAATATCCTTTGCTTATTATATGTAAGACCAAAAACAGGGATGTTACCATACAGTCATCCTAGAAAATGCCTAGAGAGGCATCTTCTCTAGACATCTAGGTCCTCCAACTCTGTTATTTTTTTTATCAGAAGTCATAGAATCATAGAGTTGGAAGAGACCACAAGGGCCATCCAGTTCAACGCCCTGCCATGCAGGAATACACAATCAAAACATTCCCGACAGATGGCCATCCAGCCTCTGCTTAAAATACTCCAAAGAAGGAGACTCCATCACACTATGAGGCAGTGCATTCCAGTGCCAAACAGCTCTTACTATCAGGAAGTTCTTCCTAATGATGAGATGGAATCTCTTTTTATGTAGTTTGAGTCCATTGCTATGTGCCCTAGCCTCTGGAGCCACAGAAAACAAGCTTTCTCCATCATCAGTGTGACATCCCTTCAAATATTTAAATATGGCTATCATGTCCCCTCTTAACCTTCTCTTCCCCAGGTTAAACACACCCAGCTTCCTAAGCCACTCCTCATAGGCTTCCAGACCTCCAACCATTTTGGTTGCCCTCCTCTGGACACGTTCCAGCTTGTCAATATCCTTATTGAATTGTGGTGCCCAGAACTGGACACAGTATTCCAGGTGAGGTCTGACCAAAGCAGAATACAGTGGCACTGTTACTTCCCTTGATCTGGCACTATACTCCTACAGATACAGCCCAGAGTCACATTGGCTTTTTTAGCTACCATGTCACACTGATGACTCATTTTCAGTTTGTGCTCCACTAAGACTCCTAGATCCCTTTCGCATGGACTGCCACCAAGCCAGGTGTCATCCATCCTATATCTGTGCTTTTCATTTTTACTTTCATTTTTACTTTTAAGGTTTCTTCTTTCCTGTTGAAGCTATTGAAATCCACAAACAGCTGGACAACTTCACCAGGAAAGAAGAAACCTTAAAAGTAAACAAAATCTGGCTCCCAGTTTTGAAATACAATAGAATCAAAACACTTACAAATGAATTCCTCCCAGGGACAGGGGGATTCCTAGCAGATAATGGCCCATCAACCAACCATCAGCCAAACAGACATTAATGAGCCTTGCATTTCTATACCCAGAAACTAACCATTCAATCACACAAATTTAAATATTCTCCCTAACAGGGGTTCACAGCATATAAACTCCACACACACCTACCCAACCATTCTCTGAAGATGCCAGCCACAGATGCACACAAAATGTCAGAAAGAAACTCTTCCAGAACACAGCCTCACAGCCCAGAAAAACCCCAAGGAAAATCATATTGTTCTCCCTTCCATCAGTGGGAACTTTCTAAGTGGGACTACATTCAGAGGCTGTTCCTGCTGATGAAAGAAAATACGAGTCTAATCCCTTCTTTTCTGTTGGAGGGGGTAGTTACTTGAATAACTTACTTGTATAAATAAGCGAGTGGCAAAGCTGGGTCTATGGAAACACTGCTGGTTGGGATGTTTTTAATTGCCTTCAGTTCTGACTTATGGTGATGCTAAAGCTGAGCTATCATGCCGTTTTCTTGGCAAGATTTGTTCAGAGGAGTTTGCCATCTTAGGTTGAGAGAATGGGGCTTGCCCAAGGTCATCCAGGGATTTCCACGACTGATTGAGGATTTGAACTCTGGTCTTATAGAGTCCTAATCCAGCACTCAAATCACTACACCATACTGGCTGTCACTGTTGGCATTGCACTTATGCCAATAAGCTCCCTTTACTTAGAAAAGGGGAAGGCAAAATGTGGCCTGCAGTCAACATATGACCTCATATGCTGTTTTGTGGCCTCTCAGTAGCCCTAGCATTCTGTAGAATATTGATTTTTTTTTAATTTTTTTTCAAAAAAAACCCAAACCCACTACGTTATGGCTTGCTGCCAAAGCTTGCAACAGCAGCAAACTACTATATGGGGAAAATACCTGAATATGCTACATTTAGTGGGAGACTTGATATTATAGTCAATTTAGTAAATTTTAGTATACTATCAATAGTCTGTAGCCTCACCAATATCATGGTAATTATTACAACAATACCTTGTGCTACTGTTAAAATAATAATTGTGTGTGTATACATGACAAATAGTCTGTCAACTTATGGTGACTCCATGAATTCCATAGGGTCTTCTTAGGCAAGAAATATTCCGATGTGGTTTTATCAGTTCTTTCCTCTGAAATATAGCTTACAATACCTGGTATTAATTGGCAGTCTCCCATCTAAGTACTGCAGAGCTGACCCTCATTAGCTTCCAAGATCACATGGGATCTGGTGCCTTTATGATATTAGGCAACAACAATTATTCAAGCATATAGCATAATTAAGGAAGCATATTTCCTAGCTGATCTAACATGGGACTTATCTACACCTGCCAAATACCCCAGCTTGCCCCTATTCCAGAGCCCTGCAATCCAGATGACACAGGGTTTTTGCCCCATTCTGCCCCCAGGCGGTCCTCACCACCCCCAGGGCAGATATGGAGCTGGAATGGGGCCAAGCTAATAGGACCCTTTACCACATATTTTAAACAACACCCAGTTTAATGCATTTCCTCCAGGATGGGATGGATCAGGACCCATGTATCCATGGCTGCCCATCCTAGCAGACTTGCTGCTACTGCCAGCCACCCTTGCTCTGTCGGGTCCAGGTCGCAAGCCTGCAGCATTTGACTAAGGATGGTCACATGCAGGGGGATTGTCACATGGTGCAGCCAGCTGACCAGACCCAGCAGAGTGGGGAAGATGGCAGTGGCAGCTGCAGCAATGGGCTGTCATTCCTGTGTGGACTCCAGACCAATTTCTTCAGGTAATGGGGGAAGTACAGGCTACCTCCACAGCCAGTATATGTCAGCGGTGGGCCGGCATATCCTGGCTGGTGTAAATGAGCCCAGAGACTTATTATATCAGTAATCCTTAAAACAGAGATGTTATGACACAGACATGCTTCCTCCACCCCTATATCTTGCAGAAGACTGAAGTTTCATTTCCTTATACCTGTCAATCTGAATCTGTTTGGATTTCCTGGGAGTTGCTGAGTTGGTTACTTAGGCTCCCAAAGTTGCAAAATCCAGTCCTATCCAATAGTTAGATCAATATTTGTATCCCCCTTAAGCATTGTTAAGATTTGGTCTATCAGGAAATTAACAGGAGAAACTAGTTGCAACTTTATACTAGTAATATTTATTCTAGTAACATAGATAAACATGCTGTCCTCAGCAGCAGAGCTTACATAGCCCTTGAATCAGTCAAGGCATATTCTTATAGCTAATTTACACCTCTATTAGAATGTTATAGCAAAGTGTTACACTGCCTCTCCTAGCTCGTCTGTTTAACCTTATTTGTACACCAACATTATGTTGGGTATTAGATAACAAGATTCATCAAGAAAGGAATATCTTAGCTTAACATAGAAGTTTGGGCTTCAGCAATTGCCTAGGGGCAGTCAAGGACTAATTTTCCAAGAGCAAAATCTGGTGCTGTGTTGCTCAAAAGGTTTTATACCTTCTCCAGCCATCACCTAACCAATCAGCTAAAAGACTCCTCCCCCAGTTATCACATCCAATCAAAACCTTTATCTATAACCCCACCTACAGTACAGTAGGAGTCATTACCATCCTACTTGTCTCAGTGTACTTACTGAGGTTTATCTTAACTCACAATTCTACTGATTCCTTCTCTTCCTGAACACAATTGCACAGGTGATTTTGCTGGCATTAGGCCATTCATTTACTTTCATTTCCCCTCATGTTTTCAACTCTTAACTTTATTTATAATCAGGTTGTGTCTATGCCTTGAGCTAGCATGAACCTCTGTTTATAATATGCTACTATCTACTACACATCCATTACAATGTCAAGAGCTTAAATGAGACAAACAGACCTTGAAAAGCAGCCCAGCCTGTTACTAAGCATAGTGTGGCCCTCCAGGTATTGCTGGACTGCAACTCCCAACATTCCTTACAACCTACTGTATTGGCAAGAGAATTGCAGTACGATAACATCTAGGGAGTCACACTTTGCCTGCCCCACCTTAAGGTAACACTCCAAAATTATACCATTATACTACTTTTATAGGAAGTGAAGAGAAGGCTGAGATTTAAACTACATGGTACATTAAATATATAGAATGCATCTGAGCCTCCCTTTCCTTTCTCTCAACAACTAAGCATGTGGGGCCCTAACCTAGATCAGGACCACCACATATGGGAGGATGAGGTTTAAAGTTTGTCTTGTTTCCTTAACCAAGAAAAGGGTTTCATAATGCCAGTTACTAAATTTATGGCCAAAATGATATTTGAATTGGGGGTTTCTGGGATCATTTGGATTTCTTGTATTTCTTATTATTCTCATCTAGGTGGAGGCATACGTATTTGGGAGGGGGCCAATTGAACCCTAGAATGACCAGATTGAGTCACATGGCCTGAGGTTCCCCATCTTTGCCTTGTATGGGTGTTTATGTTGAAGCAAAGTTCCACCAACCATTTTTCCTAAACATGCAGCTCAGCACCTTCTACAGTTGTCCCTTCACATTTGTGGGGCTTAGGGGTGGAGAATCACCATGAAAGTGAAAAAAAAATGCAAATAAGTTAAGCCCCACCCCATATGTACTACACTAAAGTATTGTAGACTCCTCTCCTGCCAATAGGATTGCCAAGATCTGCCATTGCAGTAGCAACACCTGCCCCTGGGCACAAAAACCATGCCTCTCGCCCACATTTGCTTCCCTGCCAGCTCTCCCTCCCTCTGCCCTGCCAAGAACACAACTCCAGCTTGCTTTCTTACCTTGCACCTAAACAGTACTGTCTGTTTAAAACAGTAAGGTCACTCCTTTCCCAAACTGAAGCTAAAAGTTGCAACTGTAGTGACACCCACGCGCCAGATGCACAAATCACACCCCTCACTACACTTGCCTCCCCCCCCAGCTCTCCCTCCCTCTGCCCTGCCAACAACACAACCTTACTGAGTGTTTTAAATGGGCATTGCTGTTTTGGTGCTATGTAACAAAGCAAGCTGGAGTGTTTTGTTGCCAGGACAGGAAGAGACGGAAGGAGGAGGAGGGTGGGGGGTCTTGGAGTTAGAGCTAGTTGAGCAGAAGCTACAAACTGTGAAAAACAAAACTGAAAATGTGAAACATGTGAATGTGAAGGGACAACTGTATTACATTATCCTTTCCCTCTCATTTTTAAAATGGAATGTATAGCCGTGATTCTGTTTTTTGGGAAGAACCACAAGAATGGAAATTGCTAATCTGATAAAATTAAGAACTTTATCACATGAGGTTTCTATTGTGGGACTAGAACAAGATAGTGACATTATTGGGCAGTACTGTGCTTACTGCATGACATTGTCTTCATCCCATTGCTGGTGTGTGCTTCAGTCATTTCTGAAGCGTACCTTATCATTGTCAATATGATGGGGGAAACCCATCAATGACTCTAAATATGCTGCTATCCTGGTAGTTCCCCTTGTGCAGTAATCTCTTCCACTTCAGAAACAGAAGAGACAGCTGTCACAAGGGGATGGCATTTTTCTCCTTGTCCCCTCTTTCCCCCCTCCCCCATGGTGTCCTCAAGAAGACCAGCTTGCCTTCATTTATTTATTTATTTATTTATTTTGACTGTTTTGATCTGCTGACCCAATCTCTCTCTGCCCCCTCCACTCCCTATCTCTTTTCCTCTCCCTGGCCAGATCTCACTTCCCCTGCCCTACCCACCCAGATGTCTCTTTCACCCACCACCTCCCCTGGTTTGATCTCACTTCCCCCGCCCTCCCCATCTTGATCTCTCTTTCCCACACCACTTTCCTAGGCCAGATCTTTCCCCCCTGGTCTGATTCGTATGTCCTGAATATGTAGGGCAATAACAGGGAGGAAGTGGTCAGTGTGGAATGAACATGCAGTACCATAATGGTATTGAAGTGGAGGTGCAATAAATACCGGTATGTTTCCATTTGCGTCCAAAATGCAATAGCTGTGAGATGACTGCCTGGTGTGATAAAGTCCTTTCTCCATCTTCAGGAAGAAGGTAGGAGGACTAGAAATTAGGACAGGGCTGTCATCATGAATGCTGACACATATACAACCAGCCCCAGCCAGTTGCACCATGCATGCTAAGACCTTCCTTTCTATTTTCCCCAAACTGCTGAATGTTCTATATGATCATGGGTCCTTTTCATGTTTTTCATAACATAGGAAACGGTTTTATACCTAATCAGATGGTTGATCATCTAGGTCAATACTATATCTACCAGTCTTTTCCTCCCTTGTGCCCTCCAGCTATTTTGGACTATAATTCCCACCAGCACCATCTGGGATAATGAGTGTGGTAGACAAAAACATTTGGAAGGTAGTGCTTTACAGTAGCCTGGTCTTCAGCTTCTGCCAGGGATTCACACAGAGGTCTTTTCCAGCATTCCACTACTTGAAGATGCCAGAAAACCTGGGAAATTCTGAATGCAGCTTGTATTTGCTGTCACTGAGCAATACACTCTCCTCTTGATATTTGCTGTAGTTGGTGTGCTTGTACTTCTTTTACAACAGTTTTGTGAAGTACATCCATTGGGGCAGTACTTGAAGGGAGGAAGAAACAGCAATTCTGTAAATGAGAAAAGAATCCACTTCAAATATTCATATATATATCTCTGGCTTTTCTTCGCAAACGAAGATTCAGGAAGGACTCATCCCGCGCCTTCTGCAAGCGCGCTGATGACTAAAAAGGCCAATCCGAGATAAACAAGTCCGGTTGCAAAAAGCGCAGCAGAAGGTCTCCTTGGGTGATGTTTTTGGGTTGTGATTCTTTCTGCGTTGTCGTTTCTCTTCAAGACTTGTTCGTCGTGAGTTCTCAAATAAGGCTGCAGCATTGTGGATATTGCGTCTCCATGCCTCCCGATGTGAGGCCAGGGCGGACCACTGTTGGTGATCAATTTGGCCAAGCCTGAGATGTTGTTTCAGGGAGTCTTTGTATCGCTTTTTTGGAGCGCCCCTCTTACGCTGACCCGTGGCGAGTTCACCGTAGAGTAGTATTTTTGGGAGGCGATGGTCCTCCATCCTAGAAACGTGCCCTGATATGAATATATATATATATATATATATATATATATATATATATAAATATATATAAAGACAAGCTATCTCACATTGTTTAGACACACAGGAGCCTAATCTCCTTTTGCAACAAATATTATGTGGAAAATAAATACCCAAGGAAACTAATGCAATCCTTCTGTGTGATTGTTTGAAGGGAACTGTTCCAAGGCTGTATATTTATCATTTAGCAAGCACTGTTTTCTCCTGTGCCAAGGACTGTTCCTGCCTTGGCATGTAGGAAATATTGCTCCCTCCAGCAAGAGTGACTGTTTATACAAGCAGGGAGTCAGTTAAACAGAAAACTGGCATCCCATATGGTGTGGTTATGAATGGAGTTGGATGTCATTCATGTCATGTAGAGAGGGAGATAATATTTTGCATGATTCACCTTGACATCCCAAAAATTCAAATGAAACAAAGAAACAAACGGAACTAGGATAGTTGGCTTGTCACTGTTTTGTTCTTCTGGAAAGGAGCTTCTAAATGGTTCTTTGTCAATTTTACTTGCTGAAACATAAAAGTCTTGACTAGCTTGTGTGGATATTTTATTTCTGTCATTTCTGGTTTAATTTTTGTTAAGCTGCCTTAATTCCAGGGCTGGAAAAAAAATAAAGGAAGGATATTAAATAAAGGGCAGAATTCTCTTTATGAATTACAATGGTGTAAATCTAACTCCTGCCATTGCAAGTCGCTTTTAGAGTCATTGGTCAGGTTGGATGTCTCTTCTGTCCATGCAATAACCAAAAGTCCCCTCTGCAAAAAAAAAAAAAAAAAAAAAAAAAAAAAAAAAAAAACCCTACCTTTTGACTACAAATCCCAGGTTGCAAACTGCTATAATCGTGTAGAAACAATTAGGATCTCTTTCACAGCTCACAATTACTGCAGTTTGATATTTGTAAACACATTTGTGTGCTGCCCATTGATTTACATTGAAAAACAAAAATGGGACTTGGTAGTTACCTTAGAAAGGCTTATCTCTGCAAAATGTAGACAAATAGATTCAAGATTCTTATGCCCTTTAAAGTTTTCCTTACAATGAGTTTTAATTTTTTTTAAAAAAATATCTTAAATCTGCTGCCTAAAGTGCATGAAATTTGGCCACATGGCAGCCCCTTAAGGGAAGATTAGCAGTGACATATTCTAGCCAAATAGATTTTTTGTGCTAACAACCCTTTAAAATTTGTGAAGTCGAAGGCTTTCACGGCCGGCATCCATAGATTTTCCTGTGGATTTTCCTTCATTCTCTGAAGATGCCAGCCAAAGATGCAGGTGAAACATCAGAAAGAAACTATTCCAAAACAAGGCCTCACAGCCTGGGGAAAAAACAAAAACAAAGGAAAACCTTTAAAATTTGCTTTAATATATTTACAGTTTACTAATCCACGTTGCTTTTCTGCATTATGGTAGCATTTATGATGTTTGTGCACTGTTTGCACAATAAAGTTTATTTTCTGTGTGAGCAAAAGAAGATTGTAGGATAAGCTTTTGTAGACTGCTTCATCAGATTCATGAAGACAGGTGCATGGACAAACATTTATGCCCATGAATAAGCATGTATATGTGTGAATAGCAGTGAAAAGGCAAAACTTGTGGATATGATGATGAAGTGACAAATTCAGCTTTGAGGGTGGTCATTGGGGTACAAAGTTGGGAGGAAAGATATTGCCTAAAGACAAGATAAGTAGAAAATCATATGAATGGTGAAGTTCTTGGAATGTAGAATGACATTGCTGGGAACCAGATAGAAGTTGTGAAAACTTTACTCCTGCTAACAGAGAGCAAGCAGAAAAGCACCATTCTTCCCATTCTCAGGCTGTGGCCACACTGCACAAATAATGCAGGTTGACACCACTTTAATTATCATGGCTCCATCCTATGGAATCCTGGGGTTTGTAGTTTGTTGTGGCACCAGAACCTTCTGACAAGGAAGGCTAAATATATCACAAAACTACAAATCCCAGCATTCCATAGCATTGAGCCATGACAGTTAAAGTAGTGTCAAACTGCATCATTTCTGCAGTGTGGCAGTAGCCTCAGTACTTTGATCGGAAGTATTGCTGAAATATTTGCCCCACACTGGAATCTAAAACTGTCAAGGAACAAAGTCCAGCTTCCCTCTTCTCTCTCTCTCCACACTTGTGTTTTTCCATTGTGCCACTGTGTTGCAACATTTTGGAAACACACTGGCTACAATTCTGCATTGAGAAATGGACTATAAAGTTCAGCCCATGTGGAACTATGCCATGTCTCTCTTCTCCTCATCCTTAAAACCCCACCTCTCTCTTGCTGGCTCCCTCTCCTTACCCATGTTGTGGCCAGTGGAGAGCAGGGTGTGCTGAGAAGCATCTGGCTATACATCTATAGCCAAGCACACAATAACATCATCCTCCAGAACATCTGGATGATCTCTGGATGGTCCCAAAAGATGACAATGTTGTTGTGTATCTGGCTATAGTGACAAAGCCAGATACTTCTCAGCTGCCTCCTGCTCTTTACTGGTAACTACATAGACATATCAAAAGGGGGAGCAAGACACAGCCGGTGATGAGTTTTTAATGTGATGAGAGTCATAGCATGAGGGAAGTTGTGAATTCCTTCCTCCATAATGACAGAAAGAACATGTGCCAGTGGTATGCTGACATATGCAATAAAGAGAATGCCAGCCACTGCCTATTCTTCTTTTATGATCTGAAACAACTGAATCAGATCAACTCAATTCCAGCTGAATTGTATTGATCCCAATCTGATTTGACCTAATCCGATACAATTCCAGTTGGGATTTGGGATTTGGCTAAATTGGTTGTCCTATTGGGAACCACTGGACTAGGTTAATAATTGCTCTTATGTTGCAGCTCATTAATGCTCCCACTGCCATCCCGAAACAGCTTGTTTCACATCTATGTTTCTAACTGTGGATGTTGCTACTTTCTTAATGGACATAAATGTTAAGGAAAGAATGAAGGTGTAAAAATCTTATTCATGAAAAACCTTATTCTTTTGCACAAGAATTTACTGCTTACCGCCACAAATCTATTAGGCAGTCAGTGGAGTTTTTTAGGCCAGGGAAAGCCCATCTGTCTGTAACTTTTCATCTGGAATCATTGATTTCAGAATTGATAACCTGTTCTGCCTGGAGAATTGCACTAAGAAAGTCGATTCCTCCAGGATGCTCAGAAAAGTCAGTGTTGCTTATACACTCAGAAATGGTTTAGTCATATATACACAACAACATAGCTTTCACTTTCTCCAACAGGTTTTATTCTGGTCTTTAAGACACAAAGGAGATTTGCTTTTGGTGACACAATTCACACTATATCTTGTAGAGAGCCTATTTATCTCACCACCTGCAACCTTGCCCTAAGCTAAGGAGGGCAAGGTTGAGGGAGAGTGTTCAATGGTTGTACATCCCATGAATGAATTCACACTTGACTATCTGTGTAAGACAAGATTCCTCTAAAAGAAATTCAGTGTACACACATGTGTGCATGCATGTGTATGTGCACACACACACACACACAAGTGTGATAAGCAATTAGCAATGAGTTAGGAGGTTTAGGAGAATACTGGAAGGGAAATAGGATGTTATTCTCAAAGGAAATTGTAGGTTTGTGTGTAGATAATGAAAACAATGCTGTTTTCAAAGCCTATTCACAATTCAGGACTTTTTCTTTGCAAAATTCTCACATGGTTGTTTTGCACAACCACATGTGAATTTTGCACAGAATAAGTCCCGAACAATGAAGAGTCTTGTCAGTCCATGATTCTTCTCATCAGGGTTTCTCAACACTCAAAAATATGTTTCTTGATGATTTTCTGAATATTTTTTTGAATATTCTATCCATCTCTAGTAGATACTTTTACGAACATATCCCCAAATTAGGAAGAAAAGCTGGTTCAATATAGACGGTAACCCAATAGCAGTTTCATTGACCAAACATTACAAATCATAGTTTGGGTCAATGAAATGTTGCTCTATCCACACAGGATCCACATGGATAGAATAATACTAAAAATGAATCTTCTATGAGGGATGGGAAAGAATGCTGGTGGTTTTGAGATTCCCAGTGAAATTTCCTGTTACACTTGTTAAACAAAGTGTATTAAGAAATCTAAACATGTATGAGTTTGAAAGTATGAATTACTAAAATGTTTACAATTGGGGAAAAATAGTCATTATTTTTTCATTTGTCTCAGTCAAATTTTGTCCTCCAAAAGTTTGGGACTCCATTTCCTAGTAGTCCTTGCAACTGGTCATGCTGCCTTGGTCATGCTCCTGGGAGCTGAACTGTAAAACGTCTGGAGGGCAAAAGTTTGAGAAACATTGCCTTCACCAAAGGGGAAAATACAAACAAAAAGGTGTGTATTAGGAATAACACAAAAGAAAGGTGCACATTACGGAATAGTCATATGAATTTCTATATGGATATCTCATAAACAGAATCTCACCACCTGATTCAAAATGTGGGATGCAACACAAGATGGGATTCAAATAATCACAGTGAAATCAAGATCTTATCCTCTACGCTGTGCATGCCCAGAATGGACTTCATCTTGACTTTTTTTCACCTGATTAGTGCATTTTTGAAAAGTGGGCTAGATCCCTTCTGTGAAAATGTTTTCAAGTACATTAAACTGGCCCTGCATATCCTTGGTTTAACAACTGAGCTATGATGTGAAATTGTTAATTGCTGATATGTAAGGCAGCTACAACTATACCAACCTGCCTTCCTCTTGAATATTCTGTTTTGATTCTATTACCATCATTACACAAGTCCACACTGGGGGTTTCAGATTTGCTGAGGCCCCTTTTCTTTTTGTTTTTTGTTTTTAATCATTTTATTAATACACATTGGTTAAATCCCATTAAAAGAGATTTTACATGAGGTAGGGAAAATAGCATTACTGCATTACTGTATTGTCAGGGTTCAAATGAGTGAACTGATCAAAAAAAGACTTCACCAAAACTTTGTATAAGCTTCAAAAGGACCAAAAAGGAGCCCTGGTGGTACACTGGTTAAATGCTGATATTTCAGCCACAACATTGTGAGATCAATCCTGCATGGCTCCAGGTTGACTCAGCTTTCTATCTTTCTGAGATCGGTAAAATGAGTACCCAGGTTGTTGGGGGCAATTAGCTAACACATTGTAAACTGCTTAGAGAGTGCTTAGACCTATAAAGTGGTATAGGAATGCAAGTTCTATTGCTATTGCTATATACTAAAAAGATGCCAAACCAAAATGAAATTGCCTTTTTGGTCATTGTTTATAGAGATATATAACTGGTGTGACAGCTTCTCTAGCCCTATTAAACTAATTTTTTAAAAGCACTGTATACAGATCTCCACTTTCTAGCTATTTCTAATCTTGAAGCTGAAAGTAATGAAGATGTTAAATATTTACTAGAATGATTGTCATTGTCTCTTCTATATATTGACAGTAGTAATAAAGTTCCACAGAAATTGACATGGATCTCAACATTTTAGAGAAAAAATAAATTTTTGCCACCTTGAGACCATTTAACCACCTGTGAAGAAAGGATGCTACATCTTCCCCAACAAAGTGGGGAAATAGAGTTACTAATTCTGGATAACTTTAAAGGGATATCATACCATTTATTAGTAAGTTTATAAATATTTTCTCTAGCTGTAGCAGAGACTTAAATACCCAAATAGCTGAAAAAGACTGGGTGAACATATGGTCGTATTTAAAGCTATTAAGGAAAATGCGTATAAAACCACCTATAGATGTCACCTAACTCCAGTAAAAGGACCTCATATTAATAAAAATTCCTCCTTTTTGTGCTGGTCAGGCTACAACCAAAAAGGCACACTATCACGTTTATGGCTCACATGCCCCAGTATAATGGACTTCTGGCACCAAATACTAAACCATGTAAGCAGGGCCGGTTTAAGGAATTTTGGGGCCCCCTGCAACGCTTTATTTTGGGGGGCCCATATGTTTATCTCAGGTCAGTGTAACCTAACGTATTCACAATACAGGATGCTCAGATTACAGTAGGACTCCCGTATCCATGGATTCATTATCCATGGGACACAAAACAGCATACCTACCATAGAGTCTTCCTAGAAAATGTGTCCTCCCTAGCCGTTTTCGAGGCCCTCCAAGGCAACTCTATGGAATTTTAAACCATAAGTCCCATTATTTTCAATGGCGTTCACTATTATTCATGGTTTTCAGAATCCACTTCCCCCCCGAACCAATCCCCCATGGATAAGAGGGGCCTACTGTATTAAATAATTTACATATTTTACATATGAGGAACAGCTTAGGGAGCTGGGCATGTTTAGCCTGGAGAAGAGAAGGTTGAGAGGTGACGTGATAGCCATGTTTAAATATTTGAAGGGATGTCATACTGAGGATGGGGCAAGCTTGTTTTCTGCTGCTCCAGAGACTAGGACACGGAGCTATGGGTTCAAACTACAGGAAAAGAGATTCCACCTGAATATTAGGAAGAACTTCCTGACAGTAAGAGCTGTTCGGAAGTGGAATATACTGCTGCCTTGGAGTGTTGTGGAGTCTCCTTCTTTGGCTTTTTTAAAACATAAGTTGGATGGCCATCTGCAAGGAATACTTTGATTGTGTGTTCCTGCAGGGCAGAAGCTGATCAGATGGGATGGCTGTTGGGATCCCTTCCAGCCCTATGATTCTAGGCTGCATTCAGAGCCTGGGAAAGTTACTCTTGGATTACACCTCCCAGAATCCCCCTGCCAGCACCCTTCTCAAGGTCTGGTTGCATTGTTCCTTTTCCAGCATTGTTCCTTTTCTAGCCCAGTGGTTCTTAACTTGGGATCTGTAATGTCCTTACAGGGGGTCCACAAAGGCTTGAAGGCTGCTTGGCCCACCTCCTCCCTGTAGTGGAGCAGCCATGTGACAGAAACCAAGGCAAAGGCTGGCTGGCTTGGCCTGCACATTGCCATTCAATCCACTCCAGCCACAAACTTGCTGGAAGAAGCAAGAGTGCCTCTGAGGGAAAGTTTAATGGATGGTGTAACTGTATTGTTGTTGTTGTTGTTAGCTATTATTATTAGGGTTTTGAATCTTGAGTTAAGTCTTGGGGCAACAAAAGATATTTAAAGGGGGTCTCTGATAAAGAAAAGATTAAGAACCACTGCTCTAGGCCAATGTCTCTCACATAACACTAATGGGATACTGGTGTTTTAGTGAAAACAATAAAACCATCGTTCCCAGTAATATTACTCCAAATTTTTATTGTATATTCTTTATATTCTTCTGTTAAAGGAGCTAGAGTGTTGTAGAAGTTTCAGCATTGCACTATGACTATGGAGACCAGGGTCTGAATCCTTACTCAGCTATGAATACCCACTGGCTGACCTTGGGCAAGTCACACTCTCTCAGCCTCAAAGGAAGGCAAAGGCACACCCCCTTTGAACAAACCTTCCCTAGAAAACCCCATGGTAGGTTCGCCTTAGTCAGAAATGACTTGAAGGCATATAGGCAAACACACACAAATTTCCTTTGCAGGCTGAACTCAGTTGGTAGCAAGGGGAGGAAGCTGAAGAAGACCAAGGGGAAAAGGGAGGGGAGAGGAACCAGGACATGTTAAGAGCAGCAGGAAGGATGGACTGGAGGGGATTTATGTGGAAGGAAGGAAAGGGAAGGAAGGAAGGAAGGAAGGAAGGAAGGAAGGAAGGAAGGACCCCTTTCTGAGGGAAAGAGGCAACCCTCAAATTCCCCCTCTCTCTCATACACACACACTCACCTCTCTCCGACATGCCTGACTGGCTTCCTTTTGCAGCAGCAAACTCCCTCCAGCTTCTGCCAGGGATGGCTGCTGCTTCTTTCTCTTTCTCTTTCTCTTTCTAGTTTGGGAGATACTGGTGTTTTGTTTTGTTTTGTTTTGTTTTTAAAGCCAGCAGGAAGTTTTTGGAGGAGGAGGGTAGGGGGGCTACAAAGCAGCAGCTCCTCTCGGCTGTTTCCTGGGTGTCTCCTTTGTCAGATAAGGAGATCAGCAGGGGGGCCCCCTTGACCTTGGGGGCCCCTGCCAATGCTGATTTGGCAGACTGGTTAAACCAGCCCTGCATGTAAGTCAGATTGCTAATCAATAAATAGTATATGAAAACAGGTTTTTTCCATTGTCTCTTTTGAGCAAAACAAGAACTTTAGCATAAAAACTTGTTTCTCTGTGGCTGTCCTTAGTAAGACTAAATACTGGCAGTCTAGAGAGAGAATAATATACACACCTATGTGGTGGAGAAAAATACAGGACTTGGCTTTGAATGGAAAACTGACTGATAGTAATAGGGCACTAAGAAGACACATTTATTGAAGCATAGGTACTATTTATTGAGTTCATGAGTTCTAGGACTTCTGGATCGGGCTGGTGGACATAGCTTAAACTTCAAGCTTAAATGAAGGACAGGGGGGTGTCATACTGGCAGTCTTAAGTATTAAAGAAACAGAAATAAAACACATTATTACTGCCAACTAAAACCACAGATCAATACAGTGAAGTGTATGTTATCATACGGATACAATTATTTATCTGTCTATGGTGATTTTGGGAGTTGTATTAAAAGCAATGTTTCCAAGTTCTTTTTCTTCCATTGGGGTTAGCATTTCACATCTCTCCAGCCGTATTTCAGTGGTGGCAGAGGAGGCACTGAAGGGAGTATGCATGGTTTTCCCACCACCATTTATGTTCACAACAACCTTGTTGTTATGTTGTGGTATAAATTAAAAATATTTAATTAAAAAACGGAAAGGAAAGCCAATTTTTCTCCATGGTAACTCCAGGATGATCTCAATTATGTAGCAATTTTATAAGACATTTCTTTAAATCTCTGATATAGCTTGGAGGCTAGAACTTGTAACTGGCAATCTGTAGAAGTACAAAGATGTTCAAAACAGTTTTTTTTTAAAAAAAAATCTAGTATTGATTCTCCTTTCCCAATGGAGAGGTATTGTATGTATGTAGACCAGAGGTGTTTTCTGTGTGTGTGTGTGTGTGTGTGTGTGTGTGTGTAATGGGGACATTGCCTGTCTCAGAAATTTTCCTTCGGTCCCCATATTATTAGTGCTGCAGTAACTTAAAACTTCACTTGACCACTTAGAAATACAATTTAGACATTTAAAGAACAAAGGCCGGCAAAGTGACCAAGGGTATGCAAGCACAGAAAATAGGAAAGGTCTCAGTGCGAGCAATATTCACTGTTTCACTCTTTCCAATGTTAGAAATTGGGGAACTGAAGGGAAAAAATAATTTTGGAGACAGAATTCTTACTGGAGAAAATTTCCTCATTTTGTTCCATGTGTAGCTACACCTCCAATGTGGGTGAGCACCATACAGCCAACAGGCTCATGGCTGTACAGATGGGTGTTAAACCTCAGTAGCAAAGAAAGCAACATAGAATCATTGAGTTAGAAAAGACCACAAGGGCCATTCAGCTCAAACCTTTGCAATGGAAGAATACACAATCAAAGCACTACCAACAGATAGCCATCCAGACTCTGTTTAAAGAACTACAAAGAAGGAGACTCCACCACACTCCAAGGCAGCATGTTCTACTGTCAAACAGCTTTTACCATCAGGAAGTTCTTCCTAATGTTTAAGTGGAATCTCTTTTTGTGTAGTTTGAGTCCATTGCTCTGCGCCCTAGTCTCTGGCACACCAGAAAACAATATGGTTCAATATGGTTCGTTCAAGTATTTAAACATGGCCATCATGTCACCTCTTAACCTTCTCTTCTCCAGGCTAAATATACCCATTGGACTTTTTCAGATGGGGTTTTGTAACGGAAGCAGCCTCGTCCCCATTGCGAGGCTGCTGCGCAGCAGGGGGTCCCTTTCAGATGATGCTGTGCCCACGCCGATACTGTTGCGGAAGTGCTGGGAGGCTGCAGTGCCATATTTGGCAATTTTCTAATCACAATCAACTTCCGTGATTAGAAAATCGCCAAATATGGCGCTGCAGCCTCCCAGCACTTCCGCAACAGTATCGGCAGGGGAGAGTGTCATCCGAAATGGACCCCCTGCCGCGCAGCAGCCTCACAATGGAGACGAGGCTGCTTCCGTTACAAAACCCCATCCAAAAAAGTCCATTGACTATAGAATATCTTTTCAGTTATTTTCATTTTTGCTCTTTGTGTTTAAGATGCATGCATTGTTTAGCTTACATTTGATTTCTCAGGAACTCCCAATAAGTGTCACACATTCTCACCACAAGACACAGAAGGTGTAAACTTTTGTCTAGTCTGTGGAGTGTAACTTTCAGTCCCTAAGTATTATAAAGAAAGTTGTGGTTAGCTGAACTCTGAACTGGACCACTTTTCACTGAAAATGGTTGCAATAGTTCCCTCTTGACTCAACTGACTAATCCATTTGCTAATAGTCTCTTCCACAATTCACAACCAGAGACCAGCTCCTCTCTATGATGTTCAGAATCATACAATAGTTCAGAGAAAGCTTACCTTAGGGTTATTGATGAATGCCAGGACGGTATCAACTAAGAAACAATTTTGATGTAGATCAGAATGAGTTTTAGTGGGGACATAACTGATGGAAGCACGAAATGTGAGAGCTCTGTTGTGTTCTGGAAGAACAAAATTTGTAGAAAAAGAGCTCAGTAGCTCCATTCACCTTTCCCCTGCTGAGATGTAACCTATGGCACTGGCCATGTGGAATCAATAACTCAGACTGAATGTAAACAATGCTATGATGTTGATGTTTTCTACTTCTCTCTGTAAGATTTTTCCATTCACTCCAACACTGTGTTAGGATAAAAACCATTCTATTGTCATCTTTGGGGATGTTAAGATTGCAGTTTGACTAAAAGTTCCAACTAGACTAGGTTCACAAGTGCATTAAAACTGTACTTGCTTGTGTGGTCTTCTTTAGTCCAAGCTACCATCTACGTCATGAATGTCATAAAAAACATATGCTACTTTGTGTATTGCATTCTTGTGTAAATTTCCTATTTAACTGATTTTCACCATTTTGATGTTTAGACTCTCTAAATGGTATGAAAATGCTTGTAAATAAATAAATGGATTTCAGTTTGGTTGTTTTAATATGATAATTGGTTTAATTAATAATTGGGTTAAGTGTGTCTCAGCATTATAACTTAGGCCAAATCCACATTACACAAATAATTCAGTTTGGAATGGGATGATTTGACATGGCTCCTTCTGGTGGAATCCTGGGATTTGTAGTTTTACAAGGTATTCAGCCTTTTCTGCCAAAGAATGCTGGTGCCTCACCAAATTACAAATCCCATGACTCCATAGGAAGGAGCCATGGCAAACAACCCAGTTTCAAACTAAATTATTTGTGTAGTGTGGATTTGGCCTTATAGGCCTGAATCTTATTGGTACTCCAAAATTGGATTTATATAAATATTGACTCACCATTAAGTAATTGATTCAGTAGGTATACTTTATTGGGAACTATTACTAGGATTCAGTCCATTGCATTTTAGTTTGTATCTGGTTTTAATCATATTGTGAGCCACCTTGAATCCCACTCCTGGAAGAAGAGCAGGAAATAAAGGCAGGATATAAATACCTAATATATAAAAATAGCCCCACAGATACCAGCTTTATTAATTTAATGGAATTCAGGGAGGGTGGGGATGATTCAGGGAGGGTAGGGATGAAGACAATAAGAATTCTGCCCTGCCATCACATTTTCCTTCTTCCCCCAAATTTCTGGCACTGCAATAATTTAAAAGTTCAGATGAGCATTCAAAAACACAGGGGCCGGTTCCACAACAGGAAAAAAGTTCACCAGATTCCAGATTACCGTTCTTTCGCATCAGGACTGCATAAATCACACAGCGCCTGGCATTTTCGGATGATGAAGCCAGATCCAGCAACTTTCTGTTTTGCTTAATTCACACAGGCAAAGGTGGGGGGGGGGTGAATCGCCTCCAGATGATTAAAGCCAGGCAGGAGGTGGGGAGGGAGCAAGGAGGGGGTTATGGAGAACATAAATAATGAGAGGAAAGAAAAAGGACAAACAAGGGATCGAAAGAGCGATCTGTCAAACTTCCCCCCCCCCGTCTTCCCCAGCCCCAAAAGGCTTCTATAAAGAAAGGAGTCAATGAAAGCACGAACAAGCAAAAGCATGGTGGAGCGATCTTCGATTCCCTTCATGTATGCACACACAAACACACACCACAGAACTAGGGCTTGCCTCATTTGTTTTCCCTCCCTCCGAAGCCTTGAATAAAGGCAAGTAAATGGAAGGACAAACAAACAAAAGAACGAACATGCAATCGGCTGTTTCCCAGCACACCCACACACCCACACCCACACCCACCAGCGAAGCAGCAAAGCATCTTCCCACCCACCCACCCCCTGAAAGACAGACAGGAAGGGCCCTGTTTTCCAAAGTGGGTTGCAAGCAGGAGGGTGAATTTCTTCTCTCCAACCCCTCAATCTTTTCGGATAAAGCAGAATGGTCACTCCAACCAATCAGGATTCAGCTCTGCTCACAGTAATTCGAAAAGGCAGTTGCCAGTTTACACGATCGTTAGTTCCCATGATAAATTATGTGCATTTTCACGAACTTAATCAAAAAAGTGTGGAAAACTAGCGAAAGCTGATAGTGCACAACTTATGGGGTTTTTGCACCCCCTCCTTCTGAAAAGGGCGCTGTTGCTTCGAAATGTGTGGGAACTATCAGGCTTCTTGTTGCATTCTTTGAGGATTTATTTTGCCGTGTAAACGACCCCACAGTTTAGGCATCCAAAGAAAAGGTACACTTCCCATTACCAATTGACTGTGAATACATCCAGTATAAGCATTCTAAAATGGGAACCATTTTTAGTGTCTCGCTCAGTGCAATGCTAGAAATTTGGACACTGTAGGAAAATTTCATTGGGGCAGAATGCTTATGGAGGGGTAATGCCCTGATTATGTGCCCTTCTAACAGCTCCACTCCTGCTCTTCCCCCGCCCCTAACTATTGTGGAGACTTCAGCTAAGCTGAAAGGGAAGATGGAAGTATTTAGGGGGTCAATAGAAGATGGCATCTTGTTCTTGCTAATCAAAAGTTCTTGTGCTTCAACCTTGACAGTTCTGAGTCTGCCACAAGCTCTCCAGAAAACTAAAAAACTTGCCAGGGGAAGAGAGAAGAGAGAAAGGAAAAGTGTAAACTGTAGCTCCCAATCAGGGAATCACTTGAGAAGACCTGTCCCCTTTACTTCCAATCATGCTACTTTGATGAGGTCATTGAAGGAATGTAAGAGAAGAGGTTTCAGTCTTTTCCGCTGTGTTTTGTCACAGTGTTTGTGGGAGCAGTGTGGAAAATATTAACAAGACTTCATGTGTTCTGGGAAAAGGTTGAAAAATGTACAAGAAGAATCTTATGAAAAGGTACTAAAGATAATTTATGCCTTTATATGTCATAAATGATGACTGCTGATATATTACACTCAGGGCTTTCAGGAAGAGCTTGAGAGGGCACCATCTTAGTATGTAATTCAGGGAAAGAAATATATTGGACTGACCCTGCTCTGCAGCCTGGTATATGGAATTTTTCTGAGTTTCCAGCACTGATGTTAATGTTCTCTCTGGCTGACAAAGAGGGGAGGGCACACATTACCTTCCCACTAAAGATGGTGCCTCCTGCAATTTAGACCATGAGCACCAGACAGCCAGGGATTGAAGCTAAGTGGGAAAGGAAGAACTCATCTTGCAATCTCTGCTGCCTCTTGTCTTCCACTGCTTTTAATGTAAAACCATACAAGAAGCTCACAATAAATTTCTCACACTGAGAAGGGAAGATAGGCCCTTTTAAGCACTTTAAAGATTGTACTTCTTTGTATGAGTGGGATGTACAAGCATACAAAGCTACACTTTCACACAGAGGGTGCACAGAGCTGTCCAGCCATGGACTACGCTGCCTCAAAGTGTGGTGGAGTCTCCTTCTTTGGAGGTTTTTAAAGAGAGGCTGGATGGCCATCTTTGAGTATTCCTGCATGGCAGGAGATGGGACTGGATAGCCCTTGTGGTATCTTCCAACTCTAGCATTCTATGATTCTGTTCTATGATTTTATTCATAAAATCTCATCCATTTGTCTGGTCAAGAATGAAACAGAATCTGTGACTGTGGTACCAGTTTTGAGCAGAAATACCTGCATGTGCAGGCACACACAAAAAGGACTCTTTTTTTTTTTTCTTCATCATATAGCAAGTGTAAAGAAAGTATTGCTTTCTGGATGTAGTTGGACTGAAACTCTGAGCACTCCCAGACTTTTTTGGATGTCTAAAATACACCACAAGCAGCCTGCGAGGCTGCTGTGCTGCAGGGCGTTGCTTTTGGATGACGCTCTCCCTTGCCAGTACTGTTGCGGTACCGCGGGGACATTTGAGCATTATATTTCACCGGTTTTTAATCACGATCAACTTTTGTGCATAAAAACCAGCGAAATATAACACTCAAATGTCCCCACAGTACCGCAACAGTACCGGCAGGGAAGAGCGTCATCCAAAAGTGACGCCCTGCAGCACAGCAGCCTTGCAACGCGACAAGGCTGCTTGCGGTGTATTTGAGACGTCCGAAAAAGTCCCTAGTCAGCATAGATGAGGAATAAGGGCAGTTGCAGCATAACAAGATCTTCAGGGCTGCACTTCCTCCAGTCCTACCATGGGATTTATGCTATTTACCATGGGTACTGCTATGATATGTGTCATTATTAAATTAATTGCCCACAAGGTGACAGGGGTGGAGGAGTGAATACTTTGTCAGTATTTCTAGAGATGTAAGATGGGGTGGGAAGGAGTTCATGCAGCCCCTCCCCAGGCCCAGTGAGCCCTATCCTTCATGTTTCCAATGTGTTTTTTGTTTTTTAAAAGTGGGTCTATAATGTTTTAAATAAAATGGCTTCAAAGCTTTTGCCTTGATCATATTGGACTGGTTGTGCTTGCATAAAATTCCTTTACTCAACTCAAAAAGACTAATGAATGGGTCCTAGAACAAATCAAGCCTGATGTCTCATTAGAAGCAAGATGACTGAATGGAGGCTATTATGCTTTTGATATATCATGAGATGTTGTGACTTCGAAAAGATTATAATGTTCGGCAAAGTTCAAGGCAGTAGAGAAAGAGGAAGACCACATTGCAGGTGTATTGATTCAATCAAGGAAACCATGATCATGAGTTTAAAAGACCTGAGTAGGGCTGTAGATAACTGAGGCTCATGGAGGTCTCTCTTCAAAGGGTTACCATAAGTTGAAGTCAAGAGGACAAGAAATAACAAGAAACTCAACTCAAGTTTTAATTAGAAACCAAGTAGACTTATAGCCTAAAAGAAAACAACAACAACAAAAATATAAGCAATACAAATATAAAGAGATGCAATTGTCAGAATAGAAATTATTTTTTAAAGTATCCAAAGTGTGGTACCAAGATAGTCAATGGTATTACAAAAATACACATTCACAGAATTATTCTCATACACTTTCCTGAGCTGGGCTGCTTTAGCATATATCTACCTGTATTAAATATTTATGTGTACCTGACAACAACAACAAATACAAAATATTACAATTAACTACTGTCCATAAGCTTCTGATGAAGAATTTATCTTTTGGCCTTTTGTATAGCCTACAATATAACATGCAATGTATAGCATTGTCAGCCACATGACTACCACAGCTACACATGCTATGTTGTTCCTGGGGATTAGTCTTATATCTCCCTTCCATGAATTTATTTTTTGTCTGAAAGTCCAAGGCTGTTAAGGTTATTTGAAGTAAAGGTAGAGTGATCTCAAATCCTGTGCTTTGTTTTTGCTAGGGGGAAACTGGAGGGGGTTCAAGATCCTTTCGTTCTTTGATAGCATATCTAAGGACATTATCAGATGCAGCAAAAATTGCAGGATTGCGATGTCAGGGTTGTGTGAATGAGCCCTGCTATTCCATGACATCCTTGTCCTCACGTTATTACCCCATGCTCCAGCTGGGAAAACGGTGTTCTTTCTCATTCACAGGACAAGCCATTAGTAAATCATCAATAGCTCTCTTTTCACACTATTGACCGTATGGGAAACCATGTCCCATTGTAATTGTGAGATTACAGCATGAATGGGTGGTCCTCAGTGAGAACACCTCCAGGTGAAAATGCGAAAATGAAGCAAAGGATGCTCTTTTTATGAACTGTCACCTTTAGTTTGCACATTTTTAGGTTTGTTTCAGTGCTTGTGTGTTCATTTACTTTCTTAGTTAAGGTTGTGGGTTTTTGTTTTTTGTTTTTTTGAGTTTTAAGCACGCTTGCGTCTTCTCGCAAGAATTGCCAAAATCTAGCCTATGCCGAATCGCAGAAGTAAACTTCCATTCTTGAAGCGGTAGTGGTCTTTGTGTAATAATTCTGTGGCATTTCTTTTGCATTACAGCTATGGCCGATAATAAGTGTTATAATGCCACAAGGTTCCCGCTATCTTCATTTGCAGAATTGCAGTGTTTTTAGATGCTAGTCTGATAATATCCTAATGCTATTCAAGATCCTGCATCAGGAGACATACATATATCACACAGCTGCATTCTCTGTATCTATGTCTCTCAATGCTTCCCCACAAGGCCTCACTTAGTAGCAGTTCAGCCCCACCCCATCCCCAACACAGCCATTTCTGTGTTGTCAGAGAACAGAGGGAATGAGCAGGGATGCATCCAGCTGTAGCTGGACACCCTGAGATAGGCAGCTGCAGAGACCTCTGAGGGTCCTTGTGAGCTCTCTGCAGATGGTATCTTTGCAGCACTTCCAGCAACAGGGAAATAGATAGATATAACCCTGCTCACCTTTTCTACTCTCTGACAACATGGAAATACTCATGCTGGGTAAGGGGGTGTGCTACTTACAAGGTTTTGGGGGAATTTTGTTCATTGCATGAACAGAGTCCCAACCTACTCAATGACCCTCAAAATGACACTGACAGAATGCCAGCCATATTATTTCTGCATCTTTTCTTTTATATGAAGTGTTTCTTCTCACACTGAAAAGATCTGCTATAACTGTGTGATGTAGGTATACTCTCTGTACAGCTATATTGTCTTCCCCCCCTCCTCAATAGCTCTTCTATGGTAGAAAAAAAGATGGAATAAGCAGCAGCATCTGAAAGCTCTGTACAATTCAGTGAATAATAATAATAAAAAAATAATAAAAATTATTTATATCCCGCCCGTCTGCGAGCAATCGGGGCAGCTTACAACAATAAAATAGTGCACAATATAAAACAACTCAAAATCCCTTTCCCCCCTTAAAACATTATTAAATTAATACAAATTAAAATCAGTATATAATACAATTTATTAAAAACCCTTCCAAGTGAGCAGCATCAGTTTGGAGGTCCAGAAGCAACCTCCAGAGGGGGTTCCTGAGGCCAGGGTTAGCTATTCCGGAAAAGCCTGCCTGAAGAGAACTGTCTTGACAGCCTTTTTAAAGCTGTCTAATGATGTCAATAGGCGGATCTCATCTGGCAGGCCATTCCACAATTTGGGGGCGACAGCTGAGAAAGCCCTCTGGGAGGTGGTCGCCAGCCTAGGTCTTTGTGGCTGCAACAAATTCCTCCCAGAGGACCGGAAAGCCCATTTAGGGCTTTAAAGGTGATAACCAACACCTTGTACTGGGCCCGGAAGCTGATAGGCAGCCAGTGGAGGGACCTCAGAAATGGAGTAATGTGGTCCCTCCTAGATGTTCCAGAAACTAGCCTGGCTGCCATATTTTGTACCAGCTGTAATTTCCAAACTTTAAGCAGTTTAAAGTTAAGGGAGGCCTGTTGGCGCAGTGGTTAAATGCCAGTACTTCAAGCCACCACATTGCAAGTTTGATTCCAGCAGGCTCCAAGGTTCACTCAGCCTTCCATCCTTTCGTAGGTCGGTAAATTGAGTACCCAGCTTGTGGGGGGCAATTAGCTAACACACATTGGAAACTGTGTAATGCAGTGTAGATGTGTAAATATCTATTGCATAAAACAATTTGTAAGCCACTCTGATAGCCTTGTGGCTGAAGAGCGGGGTATAACTAACTAACTAAATAAATAAAAATTAAAAAGTTTCAAAACATGGCAGCCAGGCCATATTTCTTCATTTTCCTCTTTACTCTGCCCCCAGCTCTGTTTAATTCCTATTGAATAGGAGTCATGATATCTGGAAAATAACTGTGCACAACCTCGTAGGGCTCCATTTTAACTGTCATGGCTCAATTCTGTGAAATGCTGGGGTTTGGTAATCTGGTGAGGCGCAAGAGCTCTCTGTCTGATAATTCTAAATAGCCCTCCCTAAATGCCAGGGGCCCATCCACACTGTACAGTTATAATGCTACATTCTACTTTAACTGTCATGGCCAATAAATAAATAAATAAATAAATAAATATTAAAAAAAAATATCCTGGGATTTGTACTATAGGGAGAGTGCAATTTAGAATTTTCAGCCAGTGCTCTAGTAGCTCCCCAATCTACAAGCTGCAGGATTCCATAGAATGGAACTATGGCTCTTAAAGTGGAATAATAGTGCTATAATGGTATAGTGTGAATGCCCCCCTAGTCTGTTCCAGCATGGCATGGATGTGTGTGTTGCCTCATACAAGATGTTGGCTGGGAAATGAATCATTTATGTAAATGTTACCTTGCCATAATGCAATTGATTCAGCTAATCTATTACCACTGGGACAAACAACTGGATTAGGCAATTCCCTTACCCCAACCAGGAAGATATAATTTAAGAGTAAACAAGCCATTTAACCCAGAAGTAATTTTATCTTTATTTGATTGTTTGATTGATTGAGTGATTGGATACTTGATTGATTAATACCACCACCATCTGAGATTGAAAGCAGCTTCCATTTGGTCAAATCAAGTTATTTTTCTGCCTATGGTAAAGGAAAAAGACATCCCTTTCCATTCCATTTATTAAAATACTAATTTGAGTGGAAGTTACATCTTGTGCTATATAGTTCAGGGGAGTGGGCAAGTAGAGACTTACACATGTCCACAAAACTACAAGTCCTAGGATACTATAGAATGGAGATATGAGAATTAAAGTGGCATTACACTACTATACCTGTGTGGTATAGACATGGCTGATCTATTTTGACTTCTAGTGTAAGGATGACTCCATCTGAAAATGCCCCATTTCATAGACCACAATATCCTAACCATCTTTTTAGTATGGATGCAAATCTTTGAATATTTCTTCCTTGCTTGTGAAAATAAATTCCACAGCTTTTCCCCTAATGTGGGAGAAAATGAATATTTCTGAGCAATTTTCTGCAAGTATTCACACATTCTGATATTACAGGAAATACTCTCTCTCTTTTCTTCGCAAACAAAGATTCAGGAAGGACTCATCCCGTGCTTTCTGCAAGCGCACTGATGACTGAAAAGGCCAATCTGAGATAAACAATTCCGGTTACAGAAAGCACAGCAGAAGGTCTCCTTGGGTGATGCTTCCGGGTTGTGATTCTTTCTGCATTGTCGTTTCTCTTCAAGACTTGTTCGGCATGAGTTCTCAAAAAAGGATGCAGCATTGTGGATAGTGCGTCTCCATGTCTCCAGATGTGAGGCCATGGCAGACCATTGTTGGTGATAAATTTGGCCAAGCTTGAGATGTTGGACTTTTTCGGACGCATGAAAAGTAACACAAGCAGCGTCGCCAGGTTGCGACGCTGCTGTGCAAGAGGGCGTCCGTTTCGGACGACGCTCCTCCCAGCGGTACTGTTGCAGTACCGCTGGGACATTTGAGCGTGATTTTTTTCATTCCCAGCGTCATATTTTACATGCTGAATTGGGGGGGGGCATCTTAGTCTTTCCAGGATCTGCCACAGACCTTTTCTACTCACAGTGTTGAAGGCCTTGGTGAGGTCGACAAATGTTACATAGAGACCCTTGTTCTGCTCCCTATATTTTTCTTGCAGTTGTCTAAGGGCAAATATCATATCGGTAGTACTCCTATTGGCTCTGAAGCCATATTGGCTTTCAAGAAGAAGTTCTTCTGCAATAGCAGGAACTAATCTGTTCAGGAGTATCCTTGCAAGGATTTTTCCAGCAATAGAGAACAGTGTTATGCTTCGATAGTTTGAGCAATTGGATTTTGCTCCTTTTTTTTGTACAGGGTGATGATGACTGCATCTCGGAAATCTGATGGCAATTCCCCTTTTCCCCAGCAATTCACAAGGATTTTGTGGAATTTATCGTGGAGTGCATGACCTCCGTATTTCCAAACTTCAGGTGGGATTCCATCAATCCCAGCTGCCTTGCCATTTTTCATCTGCTGTATTAGCTTTTCCCATAAAGTGGGAGAAAATGAATATTTCTGAGCAGTTTTTGGCCAGTATTCATACATTCTGATATTACAGGAAAAAATTCTGTAGATAAATAACAATGGGTTCTTTTCTTTTCCTTCCTTCCTTCCTTCTTTCTTTTTTTTGGAGGGGGAAATGTGTTTCTGCAAAAAACAAAACAAAACAAAACAAAACAAAACAAGCACTCCACAATTTTAGTACCAAAAAGCCATGCGTCTCTGGAAACTATTTTCCTCCCTGCAAAACCTCCTGACACCACCGATATTTATGCACAGAATTATTTCCAGAAACACTTTGGGAGATTTTCCTTTTTTTTTTTTTTTTTTTTCCCCAACAAGGCTTTGAGGCCATGTTCTGGAATAGTTTCTTTCTTACGTTTCGCCTGCATCTGTGGCTTGCATCTTCAGAGAATGGTTGGATAGGTGTGTGTTTGGAGTTTATGTGCTGTGAAACCCTGTTGGGGAGAATATGTACATTTGTGTAATTGAATGGTTAGTTTCTGGGTATAGAAATGCAAGGCTCATTAGTGTCTGTTTGGCTAATGGTTGGTTGATGGGCCATTATCTGCTGAGAATTCCCCTGTCCCTGGGTGGAATTCCTTTGTAAGTGTTGAGTTTTGATTCTATTGTATTTCAAAACTGGGAGCCAGATTTTGTTTACTTTTAAGGTTTCTTCTTTCCTGTTGAAGTTGTCCAGGTGTTTGTGGATTTCAATAGGTTCTCTGTGCATTCTGACATAATAGTTGTTGGCCTGGTCTAGAATTTCTGTGTTTTCAAATAGCATTTTGTGTTCAGTTTGGTTTATAACATGTTCTGCTACTGCTGATTTTTCTGGCTGGCCCAGTCTGCAGTGTCTCTCATGTTCCTTGATTCATGTTTGCACACTGCACTTAGTGGTCCCTGTGTAAACTTGTCCACAGCTGCATGGTATGCGGTAAATTTTTGCAGCTATGAGAGGGTCTCTTTTGTCCTTTGCTGAACATAGCATTTCTTAGATTTTTTTGGTTGGTCTATAGATTGTTTGGAGGTTGTGTTTCCTCATCAGTTTCCCTATTCTGACTGTGACTCCTTTGATGTATGGCAAAAATATCTTCCCTTTGGGTGGCTGTTTTTCTTCTTCATTCCTGTGTTTTTTTCTGAGTCTGGCTGCTCTTGTGATGTCTGCTCTGATACTCTCACAGCTGTAGGAGTTTACTGCATGCCATGCAGCTGTGGACATGTTTACATAGGGACCACCCAGCAGATAATGGCCCATCAACCAACCTTTAGCCAAACAGACACTAACGAGTCTTGCATTTCTATACCCAGAAACTATCCATTCAATTACACAAATTTACATATTCTCCCCAACAGAGTTTCACAGCATATAAACTCCACACACACATCTACCCAACCATTCTCTGAAGATGCCAGCCACAGATGCAGGCAAAACATCAGAAAGAAACTGTTCCAGAACATGGCCTCACAGCCCAGAAAAAAAACCAAGGAAAATCTATGGATTCCGGCTGTGAAAGCCTTCAACTTCACTTTGGGTACAGATATACAGATATATCTATACTGGATGAAATCTGTGCAGAATTCTTACTTCTATATAACTCTTTGTGAGCATCAGGAAGATGCTCAGGCTGGGGAATGAATAACCGTTAATATTGTCTTTGTCCCTGATCTTTAGTATACAATACTCAAAGGAAGGATCTCTAAAACAGTGTGCCTTCAAGAAGCTTTGAACCTTTGGACACTCCACTTTAGAAGTTAAGTACAAGGGATCAATATCTTTGTTGACATGTTAGCAGCAATATATGTTCCTTTTTCAAAGTTGTGCTTCACATGCAGCAAGCAACCAGCAGACTCTTGTGGGGCTTGAGGATCACTATTTTTAACAAGCTTCAGCTTTTAATGAATATTAGCCACTTCCACATTTAGCTGCAAAAAAGTAGCTGTCCTTTAATTTCTGCCAACCAAAAAGGTTTTGCTGTTCCTATTGATGGCCTTTCATCAGCACTGTATCTTTCTGTTATTTCTTGAGCTCTTAGGGTGGGAGGTTGCAACAGGAAAAAGGAGGGAAGGGCAGGAGTACTAGCTTTTATCTTTGCTAATAGGAATCTAATGGACACCACAGTCTGCCTGTAATTGGATTTTGCTTCAGATCATGATTAGGAAGATTGCTAAACAAAGTGTATAGAAACTGCCAACAGACGTTATATGCATTCCTTGCTGGTAACTGAATGAAGAGATGGGATAAAGAAAATCTCAGAGATACCAGTTAAACTGAACTGGAAGGAATAAATGCAAGTGAGTATGGAAATCTCTCTCTTAAGGATGTGGAGAGGGAAATGCAAATGGCACTTGATAATCAGAAACATCTACTGAGACAAATACATAAAGCCAGTTTGGTTATATGTTCTCTATATCATAATCATTTTGTTTTGTTTTATTATAACGTAGATATCAGATTCATTCACAGTATAGATTATTGAGATTATGCAAAGCTAGATCCTCATAAGTCATCCATCTGTCTTGAATTATTTCATCATTCTGATGGAAAGCCTCATGAATGGAAACACAAGCTTGGTATTTTGTCAGTCACAGTTGTTTTATATTTCTTCCAAACCTTTAAAAGAGACTTTATTATAAAGTGGTTGTTAAAGTCCTTATTTATTTTCAGTTTGTCATAGTATTGGTATGCATGGAATCCAAATCTGTTATCTATTCCTTCTAGTTGTAATAACTTCCTGTTTTATAATCTTACCCATTCTTTTCCCAATCTAAACAAAATACATTATAGTAGATCTTCAAATCTGGCATCCCCAGGCCTCCTCTATCAACTGAATTTTGTAGTAATTTCATTTTAATCCTGGTTTTTCAGACCAAATGAAAAGCCAGCCCAAATGAAGTTAATCAGAGCCTACTGCCAGATTTAAAATGGTTGATAGTCAAATATGATCGGGACAGTCTGAAATAAAAAAAAGTAACTTGGTAAAATATTCATTTTTACTGTTGAGATTCTGCCCATTAATGACAACTTCACTTTTGACCATCTTTGTAAGTCTGCCTTTACTTCATTGCACATTTTCTCATAATTGTTCTTTAAAAGATTGGAGTTTTTATTTGTAAGTGTAATTCCTAGATTTTTCATTTTTTATATATAATTTTAAGTTTGTATGAGATGCTAGAATCTCTTTTTCTGCCTTTGACATATTCATGGTCAAAATGTTGGTCTTTTCCTTAATTACTCTTAAACCTGCAACTTCACCATAGTCCCTTAGTATGCTTAGAAGTGGATCTATACTTTCCAGTGACTCAGCCAGACAGATTACTATGTCGTCTACATAGGCACATAATTTGTATTCAAATTTCCTTATTTTTACCCTGTGAATGTTGTCCTCCTTCTTAATCATATTATTTAAAATTTCCTATGTAATTATAAATAATAATGGTGACAAATGTTTTTTTCTTTTCTATTAGTTCCACTTGTTTGTTTGAATAAATATATACTAAAAAAATGATGATGGTGATGATGATGATGATGATGATGCAAAGCTTACTTCCAGCCCCATCACAACCCTTAATATAATTCTCATAAGAGAGGAATGGAGATTAACAATTATTTGTTGCCAGGTTGAAAAACAGGTTTCCTGATAGTCTGGACCCCCACCAGGAAGAAGAAGATGAAACCAGCAAGAAATTTGCCCATTTTTTGTCCCTGTTAGTCAATATCCCAAAGTTTTGTGAAGGAAATACTCTACAGAGCAAAAATGTAGGGGTTTTACACACACACACACACACACACACACACAAACCTGTTTTGTAAAGAAAATGGGTTTCCTGCACAGAATTCCATTCCTTGGAATGTATTCTGTACTGGTTTTGGAACGCCATTTGCAGACAGGGCAGGAAAGCAGTGAGATTACAGAAGGGCTCTGCGTACTGGCACACATCATGTTCAAAAAGGAGCCAAGGCTATTTAAGGCTAATCCTTTTCTTGTTTAGACCTCTGCAGCAGCTCCCCTACAGCCCCCCCCCCCAATTATGTGCAAAGTTAGCTAATCACCCTAAGAGGCTGAGTAGGAAGCTTAGGTTTGTTTGTGCTTTGCCTTGTCCCCCTCCTACTCTACAGTGGTTAATCAGCTGTTGGCTTAAGTTGTATTGGGTTCTGTTTTCTTCTAAATATGTTAATTGGTCTCAATTTGGCAGAGATGTGCAGGTGGTTGAGTGTAGGGACATGTTGGTGTGCTCCTGAAGGCTCCTTTTCAGAGACTGGCCAGGCCAGAGACCTGCACTCTAGGGCTATTGTACCCATTTGCCAGATATGCCTGGATCTTTGTGGTAGATAATTGGTAGCTGCCCAGAGCTGCAAGGCATTGAGAGGGTGTGCTTCATGGAAGACCATCCTGGAGAGGAGTGGAAGTGTGGCTTCCTCCTTTTCCTAGACTGGGAATATTCACACTAATCTGACAGGCTTTAGGCCTTTAGCAAGGGGTAGATTACCACTTAACTTAAGCCGCCTGAGGGCTCACACTAAGACTCTAAACTATCTAGTCCGTGAGCTGCTCTTCGCCGATGATGCTGCCCTTGTGGCCCACACAGAAGCAGCTCTGCAGCGCCTAACATCCTGCTTTGCAACAGCTGCAGAGCTGTTTGGGCTGGAAGTCAACCTGAAGAAAACAGAAGTTCTTTACCAGCCTGCACCACAGGACGAACACCTCCATCCCCACATTGCCGTCGGCAAATCTGTGCTCAAGTCCGTTCAGCAGTTCACCTATCTGGGAAGCATCATCTCCTCAGATGCCAAGATTGACAAAGAGATCGATCACAGATTAGCAAAGGCATATAGCGCATTTGGAAGACTTCACAAAAGAGTCTGGAGCAATAAACACCTGAGGCAAAGCACAAAAATCAGTGTGTATAGAGCCATTGTACTGTCTATCCTCTTTTATGGATCTGAAACATGGGTCACCTATTGCCACGACCTACAACTCCTCGAGTGCTTTCATCAGCGCTGTCTATGCACAATCCTAAATATACACTGGAGTGAGTATGTGACGAATCTTGCTGTCCTTGAGCAAGCAGGGATCACCAGTATTGAGGCCATGATATTGAGCACCTGCGCTGTGCAGGGCACGTTTCTAGGATGGAGGACCATCACCTCCCAAAAATACTACTCTACGGTGAACTCGCCACGGGTCAGCGTAAGAGGGGCGCTCCAAAAAAGCGATACAAAGACTCCCTGAAACAACATCTCAGGCTCGGCCAAATTGATCACCAACAGTGGTCCGCCCTGGCCTCACATCGGGAGGCATGGAGACTCACTGTCCACAATGCTGCAGCCTTATTTGAGAACTCACGCCGAACAAGTCTTGAAGAGAAACGACAACGCAGAAAGAATCACAACCCAAAAACATCACCCAAGGAGACCTTCTGTTGTGCTTTTTGCAACTGGACTTGTTTATCTCAGATTGGCCTTTTTAGTCATCAGCGCGCTTGCAGGAAGCGCAGGATGTGTCCTTCCTGAATCTTTGATTGCAAAGAAAAGCCAGAGAGAGATTACCACCACACATCAGTTCCTCTCTGCTTATTATTCTCATTGGATATAAGGATTTGTGTGGCCTTGGTTCATGCAAGTCTTTGGGTCTTTTCCTTTATTTCCTCCCACCCTCCCTCTGTCCCTCCCTGCAAAACACTGCTTTCTGCACAGAAAACATGGGGTTTTATTTCACAAGAACATATGGCCTTTTTCCCTCTTCAAAATAATTCCTGAGCAATACTTCTGGATGTTTGAATACAGGGAGAGTACTGTGGAGGAATATTTATTTGCTGCCTCAGCAGGAAGAAAACTACTTTTACCTATTCAGCCTCACATGAAAGGAGGAAATAGTCAAAGATTTACACCTCTATGTTTTATTGAAGAGACATTTGAGAGGATGCACAGGTTTCTGTTTTAGCTAGATTGGTTAGTGGTAGTTTAGGGCAAATATGTTCTTTATATGATGTTTAAATTCTACAGGAGTGTTCTGCAGGTTATATTTTGGCATGAGGATGTACTTAGTATACTTTTTAAGCTTTAATTACTTAAAGCTTAAGCAATTAAAAAGCTTTAATTTACTGTAATTTCTAATGTTATGGTATGTTTTGTGGTATGTGCCACAGTCTGCTCTTGGTCTTGTTTGTGTAGAGAATGGAGCTTCTCCACCTCCATTTGCAAGACCTGTCTGGCATACATAGGGTCACTATAAGTCAGATTCAACTTATTGCCAAATAACAACAGAGATTGTGTATGCAAAAAACAAAAACAAAAACTAACTATCTTTAATGCAGGGAGATGGCAACACATGGCTCTTCAAATGTTGCTGTAGTGTTGCTTTCAGAATCCTTCATCATTAGTTATGCTGACTAGGGCTGATGGGAGTTTCAGTCCAATAACTTTTGGAGGGTTCTATCCACATTATAGTTGTATGAACTAAATCTCTATTAGTAAGAGGTTTATTGCATGAGGAAAGCGAAGTAGCCAAACACCCTGATAATAGTGTCCTCCAAGGTTGCCTTATTGTACAACATCAATAAGGGGGTGTCCTGTGGGCAATGGAAGTAAATGTGAGTCTTTTTTCTAACAGTTTTTTTTCTGTTAGAAAAAAAGACTCACATAAGATGTTGGCCTCACAAAACTCAATCAGTTTGTCTCCTGGTTTATTTCTTGATCCTAGGCCAAATTTTCCTTCAATTTTTTATTCTGCACCATTTCTGATTTTTTCATTCCAATCATGTCTGATTAACAAGAAGTCCTGTTTCAGTGTGTGATCAATTTCCACATGGACTCCAGCACATAATCTTTCAAATTTCATCATCTTCTGCCTCTGTGGTTGGAACATAAACTTGGATTATGGTTATATTGATGAGTTTTCATTTAAGTCTTATTGAGATAATTTGATCAGACTTTGTATCCTCTACTGCTTTTGCTACATCTCTCCTCACTATAAATGCCACCTCATTTCTTCTTGTTTTTTTTCATATTCCTGAGTAAAACTCTGTGTCGTTACCTGACTCAGAATGTCCCATTCTTGTCCACTTTAGCTCACTCACCCCAAGTATTGCCATATTTATGTATTATATTTCTTGTTTTACTATGACTAACATCCCGATTCATGCTTCTCACGTTCCATGTTCCTGTGATATGTGTTGTGCAGCTTCAGACTTTCCTCTCACCTCTGAGCATGTCAGCAGCTGAACTTCCTTTCAGCTTGAGTCCAGTTGTGTCATTAGCCACAATGCTCCTTGTAGTTGTCATCTGCTTTAACCCAGTAGCTCATTGAGTGCATCCTGTCACTATCCCTTGTATCATTTTGGATTGTCTCATTGTAGGGTTTACATGGTAAAAGGTATTCAAAACAAGGTCTACTGGTGCCTTCCTCAGCATTGTACTAATAAACATCAGCTATGATGCCACTAGTGTCACCCTCCACTATGGCTGTTGCCCAGTAGCTGTTTGCCATCTTCAGTCTGTCTCTTCAGCAAAATCCTTGAGAGTTAAAATTTGGCTTTGGTTTCTTTAAAGGAGTTAGACAGATTTCAGGTTGTAATGAATTCTTACAACCAGTAGATGCCACTGTTTGCTTCTTTTCACTCCACCAAACTTGTTTACTGTGTGCAACAAAACTGTTCACTCATGACTTCTTTGTGTTCATGCAGTGAATTATGTCCTCTCTTAAGAGCATTCCAAGTTTTTAGTCTTTTAATGGAGAAGGTAGCTGCATGCCCCCCTTTTTTTTAAAAAAAGGGAGGCTGTTCTCCCGATGGTCACGATGGCTTCCTGCCTTCCTTGATTCTTATTCCCTCCATCTGCAATCCCACACAACAAAAAATGGTGATATGCTCACCAGGAGGGAGTCCCAGGACCCACATATTTAATACTTCATACTTCTTGTGTAGAGGGGCAATTTTAACCAGCCCCCAATGTCTAGGGTTGGCATTCATAATGAGGAGTGTTTTCCCTGGGTCAGAGCAAGTGCACAGAGCAACCTATCAGTTCGCCATCTTGGTATCACTATAACACAGATAGATCTTTTTTTTTTTTCAGTCTGAATATTTCTTGGCTAGGTGCATTGCTAGGATGGTAGTTAATATTCCATCAATATGAACTAATAACAGGAGATTATCTCTTGAAATCTGGGAGGCCCTCTTTAATATCTGGAGAGAAACTCATCAGACATGAAGGAGGTGAAACCCTTCTGCTGTAAAAAGTGGGCAGAAAGAAGACATAGATCAGAAGACTGAGGGCTGACCTACACCAGCCAAGATAATCTGATGCTGTCTGGAATATTCTGGCCCTGGAGAAGTCCCAGTTTCCTCCTCTTGTCAGTACACTCCATGGTGACATTGGACAGATGTCTACACACAAGTCCCTTCTGTGTTGCCCAGTGCCATCACTACTGGCACAAATCACATCCTCTTAGGCCAGAAATAAGGCACCCAGCATTGATCACATGGCTGGGCACTTCATTATGACATCAGGTGATGGACATATGGAAGTGGCAGTGGTGCCAGGCAACAGAGTAGGGATGCATGTGTAGAGATCTGCCCAGGGCACTGAGTTTTCCTGTAAAATCTGGAACTAATGGTGACTCTTTTTTACTTTGTTTTAAGGGTGGTTTAGCACAGGTCTGGTGCTGAACTGGCTGGACATCATGCAGACAGTTGACACCAGAATAAGAGGGTTGGCCCTGCATTGTCTGGACAGATCACTGTGGGGACTGGGCAAGGATGCCTTATTTGGCTGGTACAGACAAGCCCTACAAGAGAAGAGCAAACTGAGTTTTCTGCTGAAGCAAGTTATAAAGCTGAAACTGCATTAGTTGTTTCTGGAGAATCTACTGGCTATTGAAAGAATACTTGTTTAGCTGCCCTGTGCTCCACTTACATATATTTGAAAATACTAGAAAAACCACTTAGATTTCCACTGTGTTTTCATTCAAAGAAAACAAAACCTGTTCTTGCCATTTAAGGACTTAAAGAATATTTCCATTTTTTTTTCATTGTCAGCAAGAAAGAGTGTCTCAATAGTGACAGTAAACTGACCATCTTTTTTTTATCTTGAGTAGTTTTTGCAAAAAAATATGCAAAAAATATATATTTTTTTTGCAAAATGTTATAATTTATCCTAAATCTTTGTTCTCAGTGTAAAATATTGAAATCATTGCACAGATATTTTTCAGAGGGGAAAAAAAAATCCTGAAATGTGAAAAAAAAATCATAGGAAAAAATGGCAAAAATTTCCTTATTCAGATTTTTTTAAAAAAATCCTTGATTAAATCTCTATGCTCTTCATATTTTTTAAAAAAATAATATCCCTTTTATTTAAGTAAACTAGTGTCTTTATTTCAGCCCATATTATTGCATTGTCCTCTCTGCTGACTCATTAAGACAGTGTCACTATAGCATCTAGGGACTAGAGATTAAAGGCTAGGAGAGTTGTAATTTGATATCCCACCTAGTTCCTTTCTGGGATACATTACAAAAGAAGTCAGTTATTCTTTTACCCAGTCATTTATGTCAGCATTTATTTATTTATTTAGTTGATTTTGGTACATTAGTGGATTTAGTCCCAGTGGTAAAACTGGAATCACAAGTCAGCAATCTAATTAGGCAAGTGATTCCCTGGGGTTTCTAAGAAGTGAAAGGGGGTAAGAAATCTCTAAAGAACTTCAGGATGTCATTGTCTTAATTTGGAACATTGTACAGGAATGTCAAGAACCATCCCAGATCTGAAACACTTTCCCCTAAGCTAAAGTTTTAAGATTTCCTGTACCTAGAAGCTTAGCTCTATAACTTTAGCTTAGTGAAAAGATTTAGGAATGTGACTTTTGCTATCTTGAAGAGTCTTTGTTTAAATGCAACTCTCCTTGATATAATTATCTAGCTAAGAAAAGAACCTGTCTGATGCCCTTGAGGGGTTGATTGTATTTAGCAGGTTTTACCAACCTGATCACTATGAAGAACATAGCACATAAGGGAGTAGAACAGTGAACAGAATGTGCTTAAGATGATATCTAAGACATAAATATAATTGTTTTTCTAGATCATTTGGATGAATGTTTGTGAATTTATGGCTTAAGATGTGCACATTGTATACTGAAGGCAGATGAAAACAATATGATATGTTAAGTTTGTAATGTGCATGTTGTGGTCCTCACTGGTTATATTTATTTTGTGCACAGAAAATAAGTCACAGGAATTGGATGGAACATATTCAATATAATGTGTAATTTTACCATAATTATATTTGTTTGCTAGGATTACAATATTGTGTATGTATGTGCCTTCAAGTCGCCTGTTGACTTATGGTGACTCCATGAATTTCATAGGGATTTTAGCCAGTTCCTTCCTCTTAAATATAATCAACAGCACCTGGTTTGTTTTTTGCTTTTTGTTTTTTGTTTGTTTGTTTTGCAGTCTCTCATACAAGTACTAACAAGAGCTTATCCTACTTAGTTTCCAGGATCAGAAGTGATCTGGTACCTTTAGGATATTTAGGCCCATTACTTTGATGGTATCACAGAGTATCATAATGGAGTTACCTGCATCGTTCCTTTCCCTGTAAATAGTACGAAACAAACAGCTTGCCGATAAATATCTAAAAGAGAAAAATCTAATACAGTTGGTAGCTGACAATTGATCACAATAAGATCCCTAGTGCTTCTTCCTTTTCTAAACCTACCTTGGATATCTGTCATTTATCTATATGATGAAAGTCTTGTTTCAAAATTCTGAGCAACACTTTACGTGTATGGGAGATTAATCCAATGGTCCAATGGTGAATGCAATCCCTGGTGTCCTGTTTCCTGAAGAGTGGAATGTATATTGAACATTTCCAATCTGTAGGCCATTATTTAGTTTTCTATATTTGTTGGCAAATTTTAGTTAGAATTGGAGGAGATTCTGTCTCTATAGCTTGAAACAGCTCTATTGGTTCAGCTCATCTGTTCCTGGTTTGATTTATTTCTCCCATATGCTTTGAGGATATGTGCTTTGAGCGCAGTTTCTAATTCACCCAGTGAATTGGCTGAGAATTCCAATTCTCCCAGTTTCCATCATCTTTTTATTTCTTCCTGATCGTGTAGTGTGTTCTCCTGCTGGTTATAGCATTTCTACTCTGAGTTTAAATTACCTTTTGATTTCTTAGATGATGCAAATGAGTTCCCTTGTTCCTCATTTTTGTTGTCATCTTGTATTTCTATGCATTGATAATTATAGTAGTTCACTTTGTCCTTGCACAGAAGTTTCTGAACAATTGCATTCAGGATTCTGACCCTAATTCTGACACCTTTTTCTTTTTCTTCTTGTCTGTTCTTAATGGCTAGAAGTATCTCGTCTCCCATCCACTGAGGCTTCTCTTTCTTTTGGGCTACATATAGTGTCTTCTTTGCATTCTCCCCTCACAATGTCCCTGGCTTCTGTCCAAAGTTCTTTTGGAGTTTGATCTATTAGACTTTACAGTGCAAATCTATTTTTACATAGCCTTTAAATTCTACAGGGGTGTTTTTCAGGTTATATTTTGCCATAGTGATTGAGTTGGTGTTCTTCTTTAGCTTTACTTTAATTTTTGATATTAAGAGTTCAAGATCTCTGCCACAATTTGCTTCTGGTCTTGTTTTTGCAGAGATAATGGAGCTTCTCCATCTTTTGCTTCTAATTATATAGTCTGTCTGTAATTTTTGCACATTTTCATCTGTAATTTTTGCACCTTTGCATCTTGTTACCATATCAGTCTGATTTACATACAACATGAGTATTCTGTAAAAGATGGGAGAGATGGAACACATCACACTGATCAATTCACCACATACACACAACTTTAGATGGGTGTGAGGCAAAAAATACAGAAAAATTAAACAGGAACAACTTCCTTGTGCCATCTGGACATGCTTTCCTGGAAAGTTAGCATTTGGTGTCATGTTCTAGAACACAGTTTTGACCCTGCTTCCAATCATTTTTTTCTGGATTGTTACATCACTCTCATTTATTCTTCTGCAATCGGTGAATTTGGTAAACACAGCTATCTGAAATGTTGATGTTGTGGGCTATTTTCCAGAACACAGATGTTTTGCCTAGAATGGGTAGTGGAAAGTGATTCCTGAGCAATTTCTGTGAGTAGCAGCATCACTCCATCTAGTCTTGTGTGTCTACTGGATTTGGTGTCCTGGGTTTCCCAAAAAGTTGGCATCCCTGGCCATTTTCTGGATGTTTTACCTGGCATGGGTACAAAAAGATAGTTTCTATGGAATTTTTATAATTTGTGGCATCTCTTCCACCTAGTATTGTGTGGCTGATGAATCTGCTGGGCATGGTACCTCTGCTTCCACTTCAAGCAGTAGGGCAACTGGTAGCAATGCCATCAATAAAAGATAAACTAAAAGACTCTTTTCCCCCTGCAAAAGACTAACACAACCAAGTTCTTGAAGACTTTCCTTGGGTTTTTTCCCAGGCTGTGAGACCATGTTCTAGAAAAGTTTATTTCTGATGTTTTACCTGCATCTGTGAAGATGCCAGCCACAGATGCAGGTGAAATGTCAGAAATAAACTCTTCCAGAACACAGCCTCACAGCCTGGAAAAAAAAGAAGGAAATCTATGGATGCTGACGGTGAAAGCCTTTGATTTCCTTGAAGACTGTTTTTCTTTATTTAAGAATACACACACAATGTCAAAGCAAGTAACAATCCAATGTGGCACATCTTTTCCCCATTAACAGGACTTTCTCATATTTTATTTCCAATTTGAGAAATAAATTCCTCTATTCCTGTGCCCCTACCTACCTCATGACTGATGTTATTTCCCCCCTTTATGAAATGCATTGCAGTAGGGAATAGAATGGTATCCTGATAAATACAAATATATAACTCATATTTAATATACATATAACTCATATTTCATTCATATGTAACCCATTTAACTTAGGGGTTCATGTGTATCAATAAAGGGCTCAAAAGACCATACCATACACCAAAGACAAGGAAATGTGGACTTAACACTTCCTTAAAAAAACCTTCAGATTTATTATTTGAAACTTATTCACTGTTGTGTTCTTTAAAGTAATTTCTGATTTATGGTGAACGTAAGTGGGGGGTTTTCTTGGCACAATTTGTTCAGAGATGGGTTTTCCATTGGCTTCCTCTGGGATGGAGGGATTGTGGCTTGTCCAAGGCCACCAAGTGAGTTCTTATTGTCGAACAGAGATTCAAATCCTGATCTAGGTCTTAGGCCAATGTTTAAACCACTATGCCATGATAGCTCCATTTACAAGAAATCTAAACTCACAATAAACATCTACCCTTCCTCAATGAGCATCTATCTATCCCTCCATCCCTCCATCAATCAGTCCTCTTTTTGGCTTTTCTCTCATCTTTCCATCTGGGAGCATCCCACTAGCTCACAAGAAGCCTAGGGGAAAACACATCTTTACATTTTTCTGGAAATCCTATAATGATTGCCATATCTTTGCACTTTGCTGGCATAGTAATAGCTTTGTAAAATAACCCCACATTGCTCCTTGAACAAACATGGTTTTCCCACCCCAAAATTGCAACTTTGACCAGGGAAGCTAAAAACAAGCTCTTTTCCCCAGGACTAGAAGGTTCTCCTTTTCTGCAGCCTGTCTCTGCTTCCAGAAGGGCTAGAGCAGGGCTGGGCAACTGCAGTGGGGCTACGGGCCACATTCAATGTAGGAATACTCAGGAACCACACGTTTTTGTAAAAAACAAAAAACACAAAAAACACAACTATTATCTTTTCATATTATTGACTGTTCTTGTAACATTTCAATCATTGCAATTACATGACTAAAACATTAAAATTAACATTGAAATTAAATATGCACATAATGTAGACTTGCTATAGGTGAGATTTCTGTTGAAGGAGGACAAAGGGTGAGGATTTAACGTAGGTATTCAAGCAAGAAGGATGAAAGGAAGAATGGGAATGTTTGGAAGGACTGATGAGATTTACATTGAAGGAAGCTGAGCAAAAGGGATTTAAAGCAGGATCTGTTGAGGGAGGTTCAGCAAGAGAATTTAAAGCAGGGATTCAAGCAAGAGGAAATGGAAGGAAGGATGGGAGCATTTGGAAGGACCTATAAGATTTCTGTTGAAGGGGATTGAGCAAGCAGGATGCAACCCAAGAACTGGAGCAAAAGGGGATAGAAGGAAGGGTGGGAGAATTTGGGAGGACAAACAAGATTGCTGCTGGGGACTGAGGGAGGATGGGTGGCAAGGAAGTTAAGAAGGAACTAGAGTGATGGGGTGGAAGGAGGGGGTGGAAAGGTGTGGGAAGGTGTTGGTTGCCGAGACAAGGAGAGGATTATTTATGTAAGAAGCAGAAAGCAATGCTGGCTATTTCAAGAGTAGAGAGGGTCTCTCAACTTTGCAGGGAGGGAAGTTTCCACAGACTTGCGGTGGAGCACTTTTGGGTCTAGAGGACTGCACTTTGCTCATCCCTGGGCTAGAGGCCTACCTTGAGGCAGGTTGTGTCCCGCATCACCAGCTGAGCCCAGCTTCCCTTCTCCCCACTTTTGCTTGGCTTCAGGAACAATGCACCCTCTTTGTACCTGTACCATGCACAGACTGTCCCCATTGTCCCCCACTTGGTACACCACTGCCTCCACCCTAAGAATGAAGGGGTGATCTTCACTTTGCTGAAGATGTAAAAGGAAGACAAAAATGGTTGTTCATTAAGAATGTACTGTTGTGGTTGAAATCTTGTTGGTACATTAGTTCTAACTCGAACTTGCAGACTGTTTAACACTACTAGAGGTCTGTGGATAGATTTATTGTACTAGGATATCATGGGTGATGTAACTGTTGTATTTTTCATTAAATTTTAATTGCATTTCTTCTTTCTTTGATGTATTCTAGATTCTTGCTTGCAATTACTTGGATGAGAAATGCAATTCAGTTTTTTTAAAAGCACAATGTATCAGAGTTTGCCATCTGAAACTAAGCATGGGTTTGAAGACAATATACTTTCTAAAGTCTGTATGATTCCAAGTTTTTGTTGTGATGCATGCAATGTGTTTGGAAAATGTGTACAGTTGCAACCCTGTATCTGCAGAACCAACATCCACAGTTTCAGTTACCCCTGGCACAAAATGGGGACACATACCATAGAGTTGCATTGGAAACTGCTTCGAAAGGTGTCCTCTCTAGGCATCTTCTAGGTCCTCCAATGCAACTCTATGGTATGTTTGTACAGGAAGTCCTTTATTTTAATAGACTTCCATGTTAAGTCTGCAAACCAAACCCCTGTGGATACAGGGGTCCCACTGTACTTTGGAAAAATATGAAAATGTAGGTATCTGAAAAATGCACACATAACACAGTTAAGTCAATGGGAGGAAATAAGTACATTGAAAATGGACACAAATACACCTTGCATTTCAAAAATTACATGAAAACGCACAGGCATATTTTGTGGAGGGGGGATTAGATATCAAAATCCAGTATGGAGATGAGCATTGAGGTGGAACTTACAAACCTCCCTGAACAAACTTTTGTAGGTTTTTATATCTGTAATTAGTGCTTACAAAGATGGATCAATGGATTAAGGCAGTTTGTTATGTTCTTCTACTCCTGTTAGTTGTGCTTTGGCAATGTACCTGTGAAGGTCATATCAAATAAATGAGTCACAACATGGAAAGGCTTTGATCAATTATAATGAAGAGTCATGAAGACAAATTCAAGTATGAGTCTGATTACTTTCTCAGATAATGTGTCACTGCTTTAACAGCAACATCTTAATGCACTATGAAAATGTGATTGCATGTACTGTCAGTTTTGGATTCCTTTTATTGTGTTGCATAAATAACATGATTTGTAGGTTAGGATCTGTAAAGTTTTCAATGACATTGCCAATGACATATCAGAAGGCCAATGATACCTTCAGGGCCTTTATCAGTATACCATTTTCTTCCTGACACAGTGGCATACTTTTTTCCTTTTATCTGGTTAGGCTACAACCCTTTTCAAGTGTTTACAAGAATCTAGAATGTACATTGATGACAAAGTGTAGTGGGATGAGCAAGGGTGCACCCCTATCCCCTCTTCAACATTGATCTGCTTAGCATTCACAAGAGCCAAACAAATTATAAAGATTTGGGGATGAAACAGAAATCCTGATCTCCCTTGCTGCCTTCTACACATCTTTAAAATATGCTGTTCACCCACAACTATGACCAAGTTGATGGAAGAATGAGTCAAGTTCACAGATGACTCAAGTGTGTGGAATCTTAGTGTGTATAAGATGTATACTTTTACTGAAAGGCCAAATCAACAAGGTGTTTGTGGGGGTGGGGGGGAGAAAGGGAATTGCTAGCAGGACTGATGTGAGACCTGGGTCATGTCACTTGTATCATTTTGTTTAAATCAGTGGTACCTACCTTCCAACATTTCACAGATGAAATCAGGGGCACACAGGGTTGGTTTAAGGAATCTTGATGCCCCCTGCAATGCTTTATTTTGGGGCCCCAAATGTTTATCTAAAAGGCTGCAGAAGCAGAATGTGTGGCACACTTTAGGTTGGTTGTCAGCATTTCCAGGTCTGGATTTGACCCCAATTCGCCTTTTTGCCCTTGAATTTGGCTCCTGGCCCAACCCTCCACCTCTCCCCCAGGAAGTCTTGGAGCAGGGTCACCTGGTTGGTGGAGGATCTTTCCCTGGCATGCCTTTGCACACCAAGAGCCTCCAAGAATCTGCCCTGTGCCTTCTGGCTGCCAGCTTTTTTCTCCTTGAGAGCAAGGTGTGATTCTGGCCACCTCTCCTGGCTCCCACTGCTGCTCTGATAATCTTTTGTTTCCTTGTGGGGGTGGGGGGGGTCACATGCTTCCAGGGCTTCAACACAGAGAAAGAACCACACACACAAGTAAGTGTGTGTGTCATCTGTCTGAGTGTGTATTTGTCATTCTGTGTCTTCATGTTGATTCTCACTTAGGGCGACAAACTCATAGGGTTTTCTTGGCAAGATGTCTTCAGAGGATGTTTGTCAACACTGCCTCCCTTGGAAGCTGAGAGCATGTGAGTTGTTCAGGGTCACCCAATGAGTTTCCAGGGACAATCAAGGATTTTGCTGGGCTCTGGGTCTGGGTAGTCCCCAAATCTCAGGTTCTGGGATAGTCTGGGATAGTCCAGACTTGCAACCCCAGACTGCCAGGTGACCCCTGTGCCTTTGGTGATGGAGATGGGACCCCAGAGGCCTCCTCCCCCACAGACAGCTAACCTGACCTTTTTGGGGGGGGATGTCAGCCTCCCTAGTTGGACACACTGCATTCTCACAGCCCTTCTATGTTGTCTGGATGGAAATTGATAAAGGATGGCCTTCAACTGTCGATCTAAGTGCAGGAGGGAGAGGAAAGAGGATGGAGGGAGTGTGAAGGAAAAAAGAGAGAGCAAGAGGGTAGCTGTATTATAACAGTACTAACTTCAGTGAACACCAATTAAGGTGAAATAAAGTATTTTTATTGGAAATAACACAAAATGCATTCACACATGCAACACACATTTCTAAGAACCACATAAGGCTGTCAAGGAGTAAGGCAGAAAGATTGGATAGAGGGAGAGATCCAGGGAAATAGGGAAATAGTTACCAGGCTTGAAGAGCGATCCAATCAGACAGAAATCTGAGAGTGGCACTGGAAGTTTTGATCTAGAGGAATGCTGAGGAATGCTGAGAAAGAGAGTGGCTGGGTTCATCCACAGTGGCACACCTTTCTGTTGTTGGGGGACTAATATTTATGCCCTGCTTCATATCCTGAAGGGGTACTCCGGCTAGGACAAAGCATAGATGGTTCCCCCTGGTAAACAAAGGAAACCAAAACTAGCATTATTGTTTTAATGGCTGGGAGATATAAATTGATGGGTTTATAATAACCTCACAATGAAGGATAGGAGGAGGTTCTGAGGTGAGATTTCCTAGGGATTGGGGTTGGGAAAGGTCACTTGACTGTTTGGTTGGATGACTCATTGCTGAGGTGCCCAAGAAGGAATTAGCACATACCTCCTTAAAGACTTTGTTCACCATGGGGGTTCTGCACAATCCTAATATGGGCTTGCTTTGCCAAAATATTTCTAAGACACATCGCAGGTCCTGTGATCTCCAGCTGACCTCTTTTTGGATCACTCTGGTCAACTTCATCCCTAGAAGTGTGCTATATTTCCAATTATGAGATATTATGGGGAGGGGGTAGTAGGACATGCTAACAGAGGGTTCAAGGATGGAGCCCCATGCATCAGGCACTGGTTACCTAATCCCTTCACCACTTTCTGGTTGGGGGGGGGGAACTGTAGAATTTACATGCCGGGGTAGTTATACCACAGCTTGGACTCTCCTTGGCCTGAGAAACCAGAGATTTCACAGGCCAATCCTGTGAATGGTATCTCAATCAAATGTGAGATACCATTCACACATTTGATCAAGACATTTTGGCTCTTAAAAGCCACATTTGACTGAATCTCCCATTACAAGAATTTAAGGGGGGGGAACAGTTGCACCATCTATAGATAAAGGACTTATTTTTCTGATCAAAAGTCTAAAAAACAACATATGACTTAAAATAGGATACATGGTTTATGGTTATCTCACAAATTCAGAGCCTTCTACCAAAAAGGGTCAAACCAAGGATGTATTCTGGACCCTTCATTTAATTTGTACCTCAATGATATTACTGATTTTTTAAAAAATCACCCCAACTTTCTCTAATCCAAAGAGAGCTAGAGAAAAGTTCTCTATCTTATTATACACAGACAAGGCAGTAATTCTACTGCAGACTAAAGTGTGATTGAGAAGACCACTGGGATATTTTATGAATATTGTTATATTCTGCTTATAGATAGACTTGGCTGAGGACATAAAACTACTGGCTTTGGTTGCATTCATCACTAACAAGTTTGCTCATACCAGTTCACACAACAGTAGCTGGTTGAAAGCTATCAGTCTGAGATTAAACTTAATCAGTTTTCCATACCAATAGCTATTATAGTTAGATGAAATTAAAGAAAAACTTAAATAATGGTTGCTGAATTGGATATGTGTATGTGGAGATGGAAATATTGTAACATTTATTCCTTATATACAGATTCATGTTAATAACTAATTCCCCCTTTATTGTTCTCTTACCCAGGGTACTCAGCTCATTTTAATGTGAATATTCTCCTCTGAGACTTCAATTGGTAAATCGGTGATGGTAAAAGCTGCAAGGGTTTTAGCAATAGATATTAAAATATGGGCTTCAATCAAGTTCTGAATTTTGAATTGTATAGTTTTATTTATAAATGAACTCAGTGATTTTATTTTCTTGGCAAGGCCCTTCAGATGGTTTCTGCTTTAATAACAGAAATATGTTTATGATATACAAGTGTTTTACTATGAATAGTATGTTTATATGTTCATTGGGTTTGCTTGCATGCACCATGCTTGTTAAAACTTGCAATGGCCATTAGACAAGATGGAAATCAGATTTGATTTGATTTGATGTGACATATGAGACAGAAAAAATCCTACAAAGACTTCTCTCCCCTCATTGGCAGCAAAAGGACAACAATTACTGGCTGGAAATAAGTTGGAGATATGCACACATGTAACTTTGCCTTACGCGGATGCATGTTTTCCTTTGGATGGGACACAGGGGCTATTCTCATCTGGGAACACACTTTGTTTCCATTGCCATTACAGGTGAGATCAGCTACCTCTTCCTCTTTTGGGTCACTTCCCTTCTCCCTGCTGCTAAACAACAGAAGAAGTCCCCCCACCCCGGGCATGGAAGCTACCAAGATGGGGGAAGGGCATAGAACTGTCTGGACACCCACTTAATCCAGGATGTCAACCATTGTCTTTCATGACTTTCATGACTCTCAAAATTTCTTGCCTGGGGTGGCCACCTTCTCCTTATCTAAGCAAGCTGACAAACTAAAGGGCTGTGAGCCACTGAGAGTATATTCTCATTCTACCACAGAAGAGGTAATACAAGTTTATATTAAATCCAATTAACTTTAACAGGTTATAGCAATGTTTCTCCACCAGGGTTCCATGGAAGACTAGGGTTCCCCAAGAGGTTGCTAGGGGTTCATAAAAAGGTTGTAATTGTGGGGGGAAAGCAATAGCAGTATACAGAACAATGTTTCTGCAGGGGTTCCCTGAGACCTTAAAATTATTTCAAGGTTTGCTCCAGGATAAAAAGGTTATCAAAGGCTGGGATATAGACTCCTTTTGTCTAGTTGGCATCAGGATCAAAAAACTTATGCAAGCAATCTTCTTAGGGCCCATCTATACGATTTTTTAAAAATCCATTTTGTGGTAAAAAATAGGCAGTCATTCGAATACCTACTATCCACCTACATGATTTTTTTAACCCCCCTAAACTCCGTATCGCTGCTTTTTAATTTATTTCTTTAAAATGGTGCCTGCTTTGCAGACAGTCGGTTTTCCCTATTTACAATGTAAAATAAAAATAAATATATCTAAAATTCACAGACTTACCGGACTCTCACTTAGCCGGGAATCCAACATGGCGGCCGCTCCCAATTCCCCTTCTTCCTAGCCCCACCCCCTCTACTTGGCCAACCAATCAGATTACACTGCCTGTTCGCATGTGTGCGAACGGAGAGTACAGATGATCAACCTTTCGAACGGCTGTATGGATTTTAGGCCGAGATCCGTTAATCCTTCTGAATGCCGAATCCACGTAGCTTATGGGGGATTTGCTAGCACCCTTTCTAAATGACACGTATGAATCTGAACAGCCATGTGTATGGAAGATCGATCTTCCAAACAGCGTACATTTTTTTATTTTTTATTTTTTACCATGTAGATGGGCCCTTAGTATCTTTACGGTATGAATCCACATGCCCTTGATATCCTTCCTCCACAAAAATATGTCCTCTTTGGGAGGTGTTCATCTATGCCCATCTCCTTCTATACCATATGGTATAACCCTACAGCTTTTATAAAAGGGTTTAGAAAACAGAGTTACACAATGTATGTTTTAAAAATCCCATGTATCATATAATTTAAACCACACTTTTTAAAAGCTTCAGGCAAGTGAAAAATTACAAAGAGTTCTGAAGCCACACAAACCAGTTTTCTGCTTCAATGTGACTTGTTCTGTACCAGAGATACCACTTCAGAAGACCTGTGTGAAGAGGAAATAAATGAGGGAGACATGGGAAAAAAGTTTCTTACATAGTTCAGACCTTCCTTTAGTAAGATAGAAGTCTGCAGTGGTATCATGCTAGTCCAAGTGGAGTTGAACAAAATCCAATTAACTTCAAAAGGCAAAAGGCATGGATAACTCTACTGTCACACTGACCTTGGTAAAGTAGAGGCATATCACTTCCACAGAGAAGAGAACAGAAATGAAAAATACATGGAGATATTTTCTGGTAATATTTGACATTTGAATCCTTCCTTTCCCAGGCCTGAAGCTCGAATTTCAGTTCAAAATTCTATTTATTTCTTCTTAAATTAAACCAGGACTTCTTGACAAGTGATGAATTATTCCTTATGCTTAATATTTGGATGTACCAATCAATAACTTGATCAATGGTTCTAAACAATTTCTCTTATAACTCTAACAGTGTAACCCTGTTCATGCCATCTTGGAAAGATATCCAGTTTAGCACAATGTGCCTTTCACATCTATTTGCATCCACTAGGGCCACTCCTCACTGCCAACATTGGAAGCCTCCAGGAAGTGTAATAATAATAATAATAATAATAATAATAATAATATAAAATTGTATTTCTATCCCGCCCCTCTGCAATGCAATCGGGGCGGCTTACAATATAAAAACTCCATGTGTAATTCTCCTTCACAAGGATTCTCCAGAGGCCCCTGCATAGCTCTTCTTACAGCCAGAGATGGAAATCAAAGTCTGTAGGACTGCAGCTCTTAGAACTTCTCACCCTTTGCTATGTTGGTTAGAGCTACTGCAAGTTGCAGTCCACAAATCAATGGATGCTTGCATCCTCCACCCCCCCTTTTTTTTGAAGAATATTGGCCTCCTCCAATCTGCTGGAACTTCTTCTATTCTCCAGTAATTCTCAAAGATTATTGCCAGTGGTTTTGAGATTACAGTCATCCCTCTACATTTATGGGCTAAGCATTTACAAATTTATTCTCAATGGATGGGCCATTGAGGGCCTGGTCACCCCTCACCATCTTGAAAAGGAACTTGTCAAGTTCCACTTGATTAAATAGAGACATGCAATGAAGAAATGGCTACAGCTTTATTGATTTCAATTCAGTTCACCCCTTTCAGTCTTGATTCCCCTCTCCCAAAATACCCAAAACAACAGAAAAAAAAAGTGAAAAGGATGAAACACACACACTCACATGCACGCATGCGCACACACACTAAAACTGAGATGTCAAAGGGTTTTTAATGTGTATATTATGTATACACATTATGTAATATGTATATTAAACATACCTATAGTATAATGTGTATATTAAAAAACTTGACATCTCTGTTTCATGTTGGAACTAAGACCTCTCAAGTAGTTGGAGAATGCTTGCTATGTAGGCCTGTCATGTTAAAATGGCCATTTTTCTTTAAAAAAAAAAAAAACAACGGCTGGCATTTCGTATTGCAGTTATCGATTTGTCACCTAGGAGAATATAATACAAGGCTTCTTGCATTATTGGGTGCTACTTACCCCACAATATTGTCTTCATACAATTGCTGGTGTGTGCTTCAGTCATTTCTGGAGTGTTCTTTGTCACGGATAAGGAAAGCCCATCAATGATTCCCAATAGCACTGCTATCCCAGTAGTACTCCTTGTGCGGTAACCTCTTCTGCTTCAGAAATGGAAGAAACAGAAGTCACATGGCATGAAGGGGTGGGGCTCTCCTCCTCTTCTCCTTCCCCCATGCTATTCTCAAACAGGCTGGGCTGTGTCTTTCATTTTCATTTTTGCTGTGATCCTCTCGCCAATCTCTTTTCTTCCCCTATGCTGGCCCAATCTCTCTTTCCCCCTTCCAACAGACCAATCTCTATCCCCCCTTGCTGGCCCAGTCTCTCCCCCGGTTGGTTCAATCTCTTTCTCCCCTGCCCCCCACCATTCCAATCTGCATGCCCTATGTAAGGCAATAATAGGGAAGTGTGGGAGGAACAAGTAGTGTCATACCAGTATTGAAGCAGAGGTGCAATAAAGACTGCTTCAATGCTGGTATGTTTCCATTTGCTTCAAAAAATTAATTACTGTGCTGTAGAGACTCATGTGATAATCTCCATAGAGTTAGGGGTCTGTAACTGTTCCATGTTCAGTAAAATTGCATAGTCACAATCACAAAACTATTGCCATCATCCTAAATACCCCCAAGCCCACCTTAAGAACCAGCAGCTGCATCAACCAAAGGAGGTCTGCTCAGCTGCCAGTCAAGGTGCAAAGAGAAGGGTGTTTCCTGTCAGCAAGCAAGGCTGCAACAATCAGAAACAGAACCCCTGTCACAATTCCTCATCACAGCCTCACTTGCTAATGGGAGGGGTCTGGAAATGCCATTCTCCTTGCTTTCTGATTGGCATCTGAACAGACCTCCTTTGGCTGATTCAGCTGCTGGTGGGTTTGGAGGGGGAGAGCCAAGAAATGTTAGTAGTTATGCATTCCTAAGTAGGCAATGTATGATATTGATGAATAACAATAAGAGCAACAACTTAACAGCCTTACACCACAGCAACCATTTTGAATTTTCCATAGTGCTCCAATTCTTGCACCATTCTTGGGAAATATCATGGATAATAAATGGTAAAATAAATGGTGGAGAATATTTGGAGAAAATCTGGAAAGTGACCTTACTTTTCTGAATGAGCGATAGGGGGAGGGGGGAATTATTAAATGTTTCTCAAGAAAAAAAAATGTTTTCTGAGAAAGTTTTACCTCTGCTTTATATCAGATCTATTTAGAAGTGGATCTTGGAAACATGGTCCCTTAGGTTTATGTAAAAAAATAAAACAAAACAAAGGTTTCACATCACCCCCTCCCTCCCTCACAAGACTCCGTCACTGATTTTGGGTTGGCAGTAGGATAAGAAACGGAAGGAACTAGGGTAGCATTTGCAATTGCAAAAACTATTAGAAGCATTCACTGCTACTGGCAGCAGCAATGATAAATGTGTCCTGAATTCAAGCTATTGCTTTTAAGTGGTAAAGGAAATAAATCCAAGATTTCCATAGGGGCAATGCTTAGATTAGACTTAATCTTTCAAAGGAAGAAAGAGCAACATGAATTTTCCATACCTTAAAATAAATGTATCCAAGGGAGCAAACCATGACCTGAGCATTCCCTACAGCCTAACAGTGGAATGCTGTTCTTTTAGATAATGGATCAATGCAGCAAACTCTAAAACCCTCCTGGAGTAAGAGGCAGAAATAACATCTCAAAGAGCTGCTCACTCTGAGGACTGCTGGTTTGTGTCTATTAGCGTGCTGTGAAATGTCATCATTTTTTTGTGAAATCTCATGAAAAACTCACTGGATAACAAGTCTCTTTTTCCCACTGATGGAATGGTTTGTGTGTAAAAATAAGAGCTTTCAGATGGCATGTGCACTGATTACCCTGCATTATAATTTATACTTCTACGCATTTAATCATTCTAGAGTCATAGCATTCATTGGCAGTTGCTAGATTGCTTTTTAAATTTAAGCTGGGTGGAGAAGAGTTTTATGCATGCTCACTCCTCCTTCATAATATTTGGTGTGCATGTGTTAAATATTGTTCTATGTAAATTATTGTATTAAATTTGCTCATCTGCATACAAAACCTTCCCATCTCTCTAAATCATAATATGATCCTTATTAGATCTTGGCTCATACAAGCACCCAAATGACTGATCTCCACTTGTATATTTGCTTCTTCTAAATGAAGTGCAGTGAATGAGTATAGCAAAGTATGACTACATTTAGATACTATGTTAAAACATAGCTTATCATGACAAAAGCAAGTACTATGGCAAAGGCAACAAATCCAGAGCCTACATTAGTGCATGCGTATAAGCCACCATCCATCATGTTTAATGAAAGCATGGAAGCTGAGTTATGACTTACATATCTCTTTGCTAGATGCAGACAAGAATGCATTTTGAATTGGGTGGATGTGCTTCTGGGTCAGAGGGCACTGCTGACCAACCATGGAATAATGAGACCAGGCACAGAGAATTGGGTTGAAAAGGGCCACTTTATTTAAACTAGAACCTATTCAAACTGAGCTTAAACTGAGAAGCAGCCTAGTGTGGGGTCAGCTGAAGCAGCCATCACTCCTTGATATCTTCCTCAGGCTTCTCAATAATAATAATAATAATAATAATAATAATAAAATTTTATTTATATCCTGCCCCTCTGCAACGCAATCGGGGCGGCTTACAATATAAAAACCCCATACTCACAATACCCTAGCCCACCCACCCCTTAAAATAATATTAAATTACAAAGGATTAAAAACACGCATTAATTAATATATATATAAATTAGAAGGGGAAAAAAATTGAATGAACTATCAATGAACGATCTGAGCCCCAGGGGTAACCCACTAACTGAGTTTCTTCCCATCTACTGGAAGGCAGACCCAAGGGACCATACCCCCATGTTGGAGGACTTAAGTGATGGCAAAATCCCTAGGCTAGCCCCAACGGTAGTCTCCTTCCCCACCCTACCCTTGGTTCCAGGCCCCAAAGAGGCAGTTCCACAGCCTTCTCTTTCATCAAAAAGTTGCCAAGGTGTTGATCATAACTCTTATTTTCTCCTCCTATTAGTTTCCCCAGACAAAGGACAAGTGCCTATTTAGTCCCTTACGCCACCAGGCTGGCCAATAGGGCCCCCACTCCCTGTTGCAAATCCCCCAAAAGCAGCACATTACATTCCTCTGATAAATGGATGCCATCAGCTCTGTAGAGCTTGGGCCACTGAAAAATGTGGAAGAAAGTGATCCAGCCCCATATTCAAAGCATTTAGAATCTCCCTATTTACACTTTTATGGCCTATATGAATACATTGGGGTTCAGCCTCACCCCTCCAAATTGGTGAGGCAAAATGGCCGACCACATCAATGTTGTTTCCAGCCATCTATTTTGTATGACCTGTAAGTCACGCAGAACATGGATAAGGGCCTTGCCTTTCAACAAGCCCAGGTCATTCACCTGGGAAGGAGTGACTTGGGCTTGTTGAAATATGACAAGGAGACCCCTTGTACTCCTCAAACAACAGAGACAACAAGCCATGCCAACATAGGCCTCTTTTTCCAAGCCACTCAACTGGTTGCTCAACCCAGTTTAACGCCCAAATGTCAATTCTAGCAAGATGCATTGCCTAGTAAACCATATTATAGTTTGCAGGTTGATCAGGACCCGCCACCTCTCCAAACAAAACCTAGAAAATCAGGATAAATTTGGAAAAGACAACAACATTAGTAAACAGCAAAATATAAAGCCAACATGTTACCCTAAGAAGGACTCCTTAAGATTTTGGGGAATTATAGTTCAAAAGGAGGCCTGTGAGAGGAGGGAAACTTCGGGAATCTTTCCACCTATGTATACCAATACTAACTGTACCACTCCAGTTACAGTAAAACAAAGGATTTTATTAGACTTAACACAAGAGATAAACTATTGCACAAGGATATACTCTCACAAACCATACAGGGCTATTGAGGAGAAAGGCTGAAAGATTGGCTAGACAGTGGAAGGGTGATAGTTACCAGTCTCAGAGAGAGAGAGAGTTCTGCACAGCAAAGAAACTCAGACAGCATCTGAGAGTGGCACAGGGGAATCCAGCAGAATGGTTGGGTCCATCTGTAACTCTTGTGTTTATAGCCTAGGCTAGAGAATGTATACTGCATTTCATACCCTGACGGGGTGTTCTAGTCAAGACAAAGCCTGGATGGCTTTCTCATGGGGTGGACAAAGGGTCCAAAACTGAGCTGATTGCCTTAGCTCTGGAGAGACAAAGCATTGGTGGTTCTGTGACAGCAACTTATTTTTTTCCCCATTATTTATTTATCAGTTAGTCATTAGTACATCACACAACATCTTAAATATTAATACATTTGAGTTTTAACACAACCGTAATCATCATGTCTTATGTTAGAAGTTATTCTATATAACACAGGAGTTACCCAAAATAATATCTTCTCTTCTTAATTCTGTATTTTTCTTTATCTTCCTTCTCCCCCACCCCCTTGACTTCCCCTGTTTTACAAACCCAAAGGATTTATTCCAATTTAAATTCTTTTTCTCTCTTTGTTCCAAAATTAGCATATTAACCTCTCAAATATACATTATTGTGTTTTTTCCCTTTTACGTGTGATTTGCCATTTATTCCTGACCTATCTTCATTTGTTTCCAACACTCTTGGAACCCTCACCTCTACCTGATGTTTTCCCTAATGATCAATATTACCTCTTTTATATAAATAATCCATTATATGTTTCCATTCTTCTTTCACTTCATTCACATTTCTGTTATGTATAATCTGAGTTTTTTCCAGTGGTGTGACAGCCTCTTAATGTAGGGGGCATGGGAAAGATTTCCATAAGGTATGGTTTGATGGAAAGTCACTGATTGCATGTTGAAAGGATTAGCACAGACCTGTTAATGGCTGAGTTTTCTGCATAATCCTAGCTGGGCTTGCCCACCATTATTGTTCTAGGCACATCTCAGGTCATTGTGACCTCGACTGTCCTCTGATCAACTTAACCCTAAACAATGTCCAGCCAGCTGACCACCCAAACTGCCCGCTATGTGCAGTCATAAAATATGGGGTGGTAGAGTATGGTAACTAGCCCTCCATATCCAAGGTTTCTGCATCCATGGATTTAACCAACCACAGCTGAAAACTATTTTTAAAAATCCAAAACCCAAACCTTGCTGTTTGCCATTTTATACATGGGACAGCATTATACTATGCCATTGTATATAATGGTAATGGGACTTAAGCATCCATGGATTTTGGTATCCACTGAGGTTCTTGGAACCAAGCCACAGTGGATACCAAGGGCCCACTGTAATTCCAAACTTGTTGAGAGGTTGGGCATATGTTTTAAATGCCAAGGATCTTCAGTACCCAATATAATGGTTTGGTCCCAAACCTAGACCCATGGAAGAAGCCATAGAAGCAGCCCCAATTTGAAATGAATGGGTCCCAAATTAAACCTCTTGTAGACTCAAGCACTGCAAGACCTTGTAGGTAACAGTCCAAAATTGGTATTTGTGGGAAATGTAACATTCTTCTTGCACCCTTGTTTAGTAAGTTTAGGAAATTCCTTGCATGCTTAAGTTCCTACCCTCATTCTCCTCTCAAGCTATCTTAGCTATTTGGAGCTATGGGGTGACCATTGAGTCATTCATCTCATGGCCTCCTAATTTAAAATTTAAATACTTGATGATCCTTTGTCCCTTCTTGGGGTGGGCAGCCTCAACACAAGGTTCCTTCTTTCCCTTTTTCTTCCTTCCTACCATGCATCTGACCTCCATACAGGAAGAAGAGAGATGAGCTCTCACTTACCTACAATTCACCTTTTTTTCTGAGGAAATACGGATGTTACTGCTGTAATACATAGAAACTTCTGATTTGATTATCCTAACCTGAACCACCCAAGACTGGGTGAGTTTACTACCCTGAACTGTAATCCTCTTAGTTAAGGACCTAGATTTGTTTTGAATATGTAGATTAAGATTGTTATATCATCAGTGAATGTTTTGATATGCATTTTTAAGCAAACGTTTTTATTGTCCTTAATTTGTCTGCTTGACTTTAATGACTGGGTGATTCAGAACACATACAAATGCAAATTGAGCTTGGTCAGTCTTCCCTGGGCTAACTCTGCTTACCTTAAAAGAAACTTTTCTTAGGAAGCTATTCCTAAAGGGTTTGCTCCCTGGAATCTTTAATAAAATTTTAATTATTATACTCATACACCCCAACAGTATTTGGTAAGGGGTGAAAAGTCAGCATGACAAAATTAACGACCTGGCCTATGTCCCATGACCCATAGATAACTCTGTAAAGCCTGATCAGGGCATAAAGCCAGATTAAGATAAAGCACCAATGTTACCTTCACCTAACCCCCTCTGATCTGTCTTAGAGATATGAATCTTCAATACCACTTTCTTCTGATTTCTTGCCTGAAGTTTCCATTCTGAAAAATGACTTGGACCAATGTTTTGAGAACATCAATGTCTTCATCATCTACTTTAAAGTTATGTAGACCTTCCATGTTAGCATACATTTTTGCTTTCTTAATTTTCAACTGGAAATGTGCCTTTGCACTTTCTTCCTTGACTTTCTTCAGTAATCGTTCCAAGTCTTTCTTATTTTCTGCTAGTAGCATGGTGTCATCTGCATATCTTTAATTGTTGATATTCCCTCCTCCAATTTTCATGCCTCCTTCCTCTGAGTCTAATCCTGCTTTACGTATATGTTCTACATATATATTAAACAGAAAGGGTGATAAAATACAGCCTTGCCTGACCCTCTTGCCAGTTTGAAACTATTCTTTTTCCTCCATATTCTGTCATAACAGTAGCCTCCTGTCCAGTATACAGGTTACACATCAGGACAATCAAATGCTATTCATAGGGTTGCCGTAAGTCAAATCGACTTGATGGCAGTTAACAACAACTACAATCTCTCTTTATGAAGCCATTACAGCTCTAAGATCTTTTGGCAAGCATCTTCTCTCTGTCCCATGATCTTCTTAGGCTCATTTGATGGGAACAAGGGAGAGGACCTTCTTGATAACTGTTCCCAGTCTTGGAACTACTTCCATATGGAGGCAAAGATGGACCCCTTGCTCTCCTTCCTTCAAAACATTCTTATGCCAAAAGACATTTAGAAATGGAATGGGATGGGCTTTTGATGACCAACACATGAAATAATGAGGCCAGACACAAAGCTTGGATTAAAATATGGGTCACTTTATTTATTCTATCACATATTTAATCTTTCTTCCTTGGGATATACAAACTGGGGGGGGTGACCCAATGCGGGAAAAGCTGGAATCAATGGTCTCACTCAGACCTACCTTCCAACTTCCCTGGGTGAAACATCTAAGCCCCAGGGGGTTTCACATCAATTGGGCTACCCTCCAGACACCATCTGCTGGAATGCAAAACCCCAGGACGAGATACCACAAGTTGCATAACTTCTGGCAAGGGCTCAACCCTTGGGCTGGCCTCAATGATAGTCTATTCCCCACCGTCCATTCCCCACATGATCGGCAAGGGTAGTTTGATAGACCTTCTTTCACCCAACAGGGGTGCCATAGGTGTACACCAAACTAATTCCCATCTCTCCCACAACCTGCCAGGTTGCCACCTATTTATGACACCACCTTAAGGCCCATTCTCCAAGTCCCTTGTAACAGTGTGGGGTAGGCAAAACACCATGTGGAAAAGGGGGAAAATTGCCTACCTGGCCCATAAGCAACCAGAAGACTCACACTACGGCAGAGGTGGGAGGGTGGGTTGAATTCAACCAAAAAAGAAGGAGGGAAGGGGTGGCCCTTTTTACATGATCTCTCTGCTCTGCCCCAAACCTCCTACATCATGGCATGAAATGCCATGACACAATTAAAGGTCTCTCATCATGTGAAACCATCAAAGCACCTCCCCTCGTGCAATGCTACACTGTGCTGGGGGAGGGTTCATTAATCCTGTATTTTCCTGTTTTATGATTATATATAGCCCTTTAATCAATTTTAATATTTTCTAACTTTTAAATTGTTTGTGTTTTAAATTCCTTTTGTATTTATACTTCTGTTCTATCTATTTATTTTTGGATTGTTTTTAATTTGTAGTGTTTTTAATATGTTGTAAGTCCTTTTGTGTCCCATTACTGGGGAAAAGGTGGGGTATAAATGAAAATGATTATTTCACAACAACAGTGTACATCTTTTTTTAAAAACAGAATAATCTTTCTGGAAGGCTCAGAAGGCATTACTCTCTTTTTAACACAAGATGTATGCTCCTTACATATCTTGTTTTATGCTAAAAAATGCTTTTTGATTTTTTTAAAAAATCTGAAACTGAATGTTAGTGGTTGCAGTGGTAAAGAAGCAGCTGTGGTTTCCCATACCCACATCTCCTGTTAATGATGCAAAAAAAAAAATCACTGAAACAAGGTTAAATCCTGCCTTCTACATATCTTTTTAAAGGTTAATGTTCCCTCTTAGTTTCTGTCACTTCTCAAACATAATAAACAGAAGTCAGCTCAGTTCCATTCCCCACCATGAACCATGCTTGGGAGCACAAAGAAGAAACAATTGTGTCAGAAATTCCTCCTCTTCACCATTCCCTTAGATTCTAAATCTGCAAAATTCAAATGCGGGAGAAAGAGATAGTCAAGCTTTTCTTAGTTCTGAGGCATCTAGTTCAGAGTGGATATTCTGGGCTTTTTGACAAAGAGGTTCCAAAATTTGTATTTTGTAATAGTAGTGGGCTGTAGTTAGTATAAATCAGCCAAGGAGAAGGAGAAAACTTGGTAATAGTATTTGTGTGTGTTTGAAAACACTGATCATGTTGAATAACATTTCAGTCACTACCAGATGAATTAATAATTTTCCCACTTCTCATAAAGCACTTTACAAGCTGTTACTTCATTCCAATGTATTCATAATAATAATATTAAATCTATTCTGCAACACTCTATAATGTGCAGCAAATCCTTATTATTTCCTTTGGTCTCCAATTGTAAAACATTAATCATAGTTAATACAATGCTCTCCAGTCAAGTTGAAAAATGTATTATTCCAGGTGAATTCAAGTATGATTTAGCTCTCTGGTCTTAAGTGTCTATATATTATTCCAGATAAATTCTAATATAACTTACCTTCATGATCTTTAATTTCTGAGATATATTATGAAAATGTTATCCGGTGTCTATAAAAACATGTGTGACATCAGTGTTTATCAAATGAAATTGTTAGAATGAACCAAATTACCAACGAAAATTGGAAACCTTCATGACAACTGGATGTTTAAAATCTTCATAGAATCATTGAATCATAGAGTTGGAAGAGACCACAAGGGCCATCTAGTACAACCCTTTGCTTTGCAGGAATGTACATCAACGCATGCCCAACAGACGGCCATCCAGCCTCTCATTTAAAATCTCCAAAGAAGGAGACTCCATCACACTCTGAGGTAGCGTACTCCACTGTCGAACAGCTCTTACTGCCAGGAGGTTCTTCCTAATGTTTAGGCGGAATCTCTTTTCCTGTAATTTGAGTCCATTGCTCTGCATCCTAGTCTCAGAACATCAGAAAACAAGCTTGCTCCATCCTCAGTATGACAATCCCTTCAAATATTTAAACATGGCTATCATGTCACTATTTCACCTTCTCTTCTCCAGGCTAAATTTACCCACCTCCCTCTATATTATAAATATTATTAAATTGTTCCATGCCATTTACACACCTATCAGCAGCATACGTAACTATGTATGTATATTCCTGTTTTATCTCCTAGCATAGTTGATTCTTTGTTGTAAGCAGTTCAATGACACTCACTGGATTTCTGGTCCTTCGGGACAACTTCCCAATTTTTGCATTAATGTCTCATGCCAAATATGCAACACTATTATTACACCCCACTATTATTACCTAATTTGTCATCTTGCAAAGAACAGAGCATCAAACCATTTTGCTCAGAGCTTGCCTACACTGGCTGCTTAAATTGGGGGCCAGTCAAGTTCAGAGCATTAGGCTGCAGACTGGCCCCAGATCAACCATGATGACAGCCACACACACCGGGCTGAATCTGGTGCAACAGCTGCTGTTGTCCACATGGGTCAGCTGGACTGACACCACATCAGCACTGATTCCCTGTCCCCTGAGAGCCTGGCTGATGCTGTCACTTCTGCTAGACATGTGATCAATAAGGAGCAGGTCACTCTACCCCCTCCTCATTGATCACATGGGCACCCTGTACTGACCTCAACAGAAGTGATGATGCTGGCCAGGCTCTCACAGAGAGCTGCTAGGCTGGCAAGGCAGAGACAGCTCCAACAAGGATCTATTCCTGTAAGGGAGATGGTACCCAATTCGGAGCTGCCCCAATTTGCCTCTGGATAGTCCTTATGATGTCTGAGATAAAGCTGGGGGGAAATCTTTTAAAACATTACAAAAAAACCCAGGAAAACCCATGTCATACAAGAAAACCTGGATAGGTCTGTCATGGGAACACAGGAGTTCATAGCTGCACATCAGGCTGTATCACTGGATGCTACCACTGACATCACTGGTGTTGCTTTCAAGCTGAGAAGGAGGTCCCAAACCTGTGATCAATGGCCCCGGCATGTGATCAGCCTTCCTTCCAGCTTCAGAGAGTGTGATGCACCTGCTGATACTAGCTGGCGTGTGCATGCAGACTTCTGTCTGTTTCATTGCAGTAATGGGGGGGGGGGTCGAAGTCAGATCTGGGGCCAGAATACTGAGGTCAGAAGGCAGTGTATTGTTGCCAGTGCAGATAAGTCCTCTGCCTCACTAGCTGCCCCAAGTGTGTTATAGAGCATAGATGTATAAGGGTGCGGCTATACGATCATAAAAAAATCCGTATGGGGGGCAAAAAATACGAACAGCCTGTCGTTTGTATGCATACAAACCGGCTATACGATTTTTAAGCCCCCTAAGCTCCATATGACTCCCTCTTCCCAAAGCTGGCTGGAGCGAGCAAGCCAAGCGGCAGTTTTAAATCTCCCGCCGCTTTTTTTTTTTAAAGGTTCCTGGTTTGCGGACAGTCGGTTTTCCGTATTTACAATATAAAATAAAAATAAATAAACATATAAATTCACGGACTTACCGGATGCTCGCTAGCCGGGAAACCAACATGGCGGCTGCTCCCAATTCCCCTCCGTGCTAGCCCCGCCCCCTCTACTCAGCCAGCCAATCAGATTACCCTTCCTGTTCGTATGTGTGCGAACGGACCGTACAGACCCATCAGCCATCCGAACGGCGTATGGATTTCTCTTTGCGATCCGCTTTCCCTCCTGAATGCCGTGTGTGCGTATTTCAGGGTGGAAAACCAGGCCCCTCCTCTTTTGCATTTGTGTGCATCCGAACGGCCGTTTGTACCGAAGTGCGAACTTCCGCACGCCGTACGTATTATTTAAATCGTGTAGACGGGACCTAAGTTTGGTCACCAAAATAGAAATCAGAAGCAAAGTAGTGGCTGTGAAAGAAAGAAAAAATATCTCTGGATGGATTTCAGAAAAAGCCTTCATGTGATCTACAGAAGATTTTTTTTTTTTTTAAATCCAACTAATGCAAGGCTTTGGTTATTTCATTTCACATGTACATATTGTTAGTTCTGAATACAACAGTAGCTGAAACATGTTGAATTGCTCTTCTTTTCTGTGATGCAAGAACCTATCCTTACTCTTTGCATGTTATTTCTTCCTATGATACCAAATTTTCTGTTAAAGTAGTAATGGCCAGGAACATATCTACTTTGTCAACTGAAGTATACCTGCATTTTGCTGTAGCTGAACATGCAGAGACAGACATCTGAAAAGAACTCTAGAGGTCTTTACAGGCTGTTTGCAAATGACATCATTGCAGTGCATACAAATATACATACATTCCTACACACAAATACACACAATAGTTGGGTGCATCCCCACTCATCCCCCCAACTTGCCGACAACACAGAAATGGCCATCTTGGAGGGTACTGAACTGTTTGCAAGGTGAATATTGGGGGAGGATTTTGGTCACTGAGTGTTCATTTCACCTGAATTGCAAGGGGTCCGTGAAAAACCCACTCATGTCCCAATATTAATATGGGGAATTTTAACTAGCTAAATATGGCAGCAAGAGACTGGATAATTATAGGAACTTTTGACCTATGTATACTGGTACTAACTGACCAGACTCACAGCCAGGATATAAAATAATTTTTTTAATTGAAAAATAATCTTGGAAACATTCACACCAACACTAAGGCTTCAAGCAATCATACAAAGATAATAGGAAGTACAGGGACAGAGGAATAGAGTTCAGGATGATGTCCAAAGAGCAGAGCTTCATGTAACAGAAGATACTCAGATGGAGCTCTGAGGGTCAAACAGTGGATGGACAGTGTGACAGGATGCAGGAAGCTGTGATGACTGTGTTTTGGGGCAATATTTATACCAAATATTTACCTTTAAAGGGTGTTAGGAGTGGAATAAAATATTAGATGGTGTTTCCCACAGTTAGAAAATGGAACCTCCAGCTATGTTAAAGACTGATAATGGATGAGACATTAAGACTAATGGGCACCAGGTAACCTTCTATTGTTGAACAGAGGGGTGTGAAGGAAAACCAGTTTGCAGAGTAATAAGTTTTCTGGTCATTTGGTTTAAGTAGTAACTTCCAGACATGTCCAGGAGAATTAGCACATTTCCACCCTAACTCACTGTCCAAAGGGGATCTGCATAATTACTACCTGGGCATGTCTTTCAGGAATTTGGAAATACCTCTTTGTTAGGTTTTCAGCAAACCTTCACTCATTCCCTATTTCTGGGGAAATCAAGGTCTACTGCTAGCCTCGTGAAGTCTCAATAAATAAGCTGATTTATGAAATATAGCCAATTGGTGAATTATTGGAAGGGTGGGGGTGTCAGGGCAGGTAACAGTCAGAACAGCATTCCAACCAACACAACTATCATAAAGGTGAGTTGAAATCATGTAAAGTTTGACTTATATCATGGTAATTCACTAACAGGATGCCAGGCTGTATGTTTTCAAAGAGAGGACCATGTTAATCCCTTACAGCATAAGAAAGGAAAAGAAAAGCACGGGGATTTCAGCAGCACCTTTAATACTAAGTAATATATTTCTTAATGAGCTTGCATGTATTTCAATTCACTTCTTCAGATGAAATGATGGAGTTAATATTAATGCAACAGATATAACAGCTGTTTCATGGTATGGAGGTGTGATTAGAGTGTAATAATATACAGAAAGATGCAAATTGTGACCCTTACCTTCAGTGAGTTGTAAAAGAATGGATACAGCTCTCTAAAACTGATCTAGTCACAAGGTGTGAAATCAATCAATTTGATTACTGAAAATCAGTTCCCTTAAAGCCATTTTTCCCCCTGAGGAGAATTCTTTTGTTACATGTCTCTCTATGAGGATCTGCATACTGACAGCTGTAGTGTGTCAAACCATTCTCTCTGTTCATGGATAAATTACAGCAAACTTAAATTTGTTGGGGGTTATTTTTCATTCTAACAGTAAAGAATGTGCAAAGAATGTTTAGATGAGCTGAGATTTAAAAGAGACATTTATAAAGAAATGAAAGAAGGGAGGAAATACCAACCAATAGCCAGTACTGGGGGAAAGTTAGAAAAAGTTAACACTCAGAATGAGCTCTGGTTTGCTAGAGAGGTTAAAATTATAAAAAGGGGTTTAGAGTTACATTGGGAGCAAGAGGAAGAACAAGAAAATGGCAGTACTGTATGTAGAAATGGTGAAATCCTAGCAGAGGACAGAGAGAAGGTAGAACTTCTTTACCACCTCCCCTGCCAACATCAGTCTTCTCAGAAAAGCAATACAGAGCTCTATCTGGTAAAATCAGGAAAAATAATAAAGTAAGGCGACTCAGCCCAGAATAAGTAAAGAGGTCATAAAGAAATACTTAGCTACTTTAAATGAATTGAAGTCTCCAGGGCCAGATGAATTGCATCCAAGGGTAGTCAAGGAGTTTGCAGATATAATCTCAGAGCTACTGTCAATAATTTTTGAGAGTTCTTGGAGAACAGGAGAGGTCCCAGCAGACTGAAGAAGAGTGAATATCCTCCCCTCCTAAAATAAGAAAAAAGAAAAAAAAAAGGGGGGGGAGAACTGAACAACTGCCAACCAGTCAGCTTCATGTCAATACTAGGAAAGGTTCTAGAATAGTTCATTCAACAGTCATTCTTACGAACTTTATCAGATGCATAAAATACGGCAACATAACGATGCCACATAACTGTGAAAGGGTGTGCATATCAGATGGTGTCACCCTTTTGTGGTCATGTCCCTGCCAAAACCGTAGATTTTTTTACTGATCAATAGATCCCCCCCATGGTGCTTTAGTGCTGTCATTGCCAGCATGTGAAACCTCGTCAATGTAACGTCAATGGCCGGTCAGACACTACAATTTCCAGGTGAGATAGCAAGTGACACACTTTTTATGAACCTCCCTGGGTTACTTTGAACTTCAAAGTGTGTGTATGTGCTTTGTTTAACTTTTTTTAGTGTTATGTTTGTTTTGTTTTGTTTTTAATTTCCCACAAGATGAAGTCTCGCAATAATCCATGGCATTTCAGTGGAGGAAGTGAACAGAATTCCATTCACTTCCTCTTTCATTACTGGGGAAGTCTTGGACAAGATTAAAGGTAATTGAGGGTGTGTGTGTTCTTTAGCTGGAATAAAATGGATTGTTTTATGCATTTTATGGTCCAGTTAGTCTAACATCAATACCAGGGAAGATTCTAGAGCAGATCATTAAACAGAGAGTCTGTGAACATTTAGAAGGCAATGCCATAATCACAAAAAGTCAACATGGGGTTCAGAGAAACAAGTCATGCCAGACTAATCTGATCTCTTTTTTTGATAAAATGACCAGCTTGGTAGATGAAGGGAACGCTGTTGATATCGCATACCTTGATTTCAGTAAGGCCTTTGACAAGGTTCCCCATGACATTCTTGCAAACAAGCTTGTAAAATGTGGGCTAGACAAGTTAACTGTTCAATGGATTTGTAATTGGTTGACCGGCTGAACCCAAAGTGTGCTCAGCAGTGGCTCCTCTTCGTCTTGGAAAGATGTGACCAGTGGGGTGCCACAGGGTTCTGTCCTGGGCCCAGAGCTATTCAACATCTTTATCAATGACTTGGATGAGGGAATTAGGGGTATACCTATCAAATTTGCACATGACACCAAATTAGGGGGAGTAGCTAATACCCTAGGGGACAGGATCAAAATTCAGAATGACCTGGATAGACTGGAGAGCTGGGCCAAAGCTAACAAAATGAAATTCAATACGGAGAAATGTAAGGTACTGCACTTAGGGGCGGAAAAATGAAATGCATAGATATAGGATGGGAGAGACCTGGCTGAACGAAACTACGTGCGAAAGGGATCTAGGAGTCCTAGTAGACCACAAGTTGAACATGAGTCAACAGTGTGATGCAGCAGCTAAAAGGGCTAATGCAATTTTGGACTGTATCAATAGAAGCATAGTGTCTAGATCAAGGGAAGTCATAGTGCGACTCTATTCTGCCTTGGTCAGAACTCACTTAGAATACTGTGTCCAGTTCTGGGCACCACAATTCAAAAAGGATATTGACAAATTGGAGCATGTCCAGAGAAGGGCAACTAAAAAGGTGAAAGGTCTGGAAACCATGCCTTATGAGGAGAGACTTAGGAAGCTGGATATGTTTAGCCTGGAAAAAAGACGGTTAAGAGGCAATATGATAGCCCTGTTTAGGTATTTGAAGTGATGTCATGTTGAGGATGGAGCAGGCTTGTTTTCTGCTGCTCCAGAGACTGGAACACGGAGCAATGGGTGCAAGCTCCAGGAACAGAGATTCCACCTCAACATTAGGAGGAACCTTTTGGCAGTAAGAGCTGTTCAGCAGTGGAACACACTCCCTCGGAGTGTGGTGGGGTCTCCTTCCTTGGAGGTCTTTAAACAGAGACTGGATTGCCATCTGTCGGGGATGCTTTGATTGTGATTTCCTGTGTGGCAGGGGGTTGGACTGGATGGCCCTCGTGGTCTCTTCCAACTCTGCAATTCTATGATGTTATGATTCTATGGGAGCAAAGGAACACTTTTAAGGGGCTTGGATGATGCTGTGAGCACTTAGAGCCTTATTGCACTACACTGTTATAGCACTATTATTCCACCATAATTACTACAACTGTCTCCTGTTGAATTCTGGAATTTGCAGTTTAGTGAAGCCTAAGAGCTCTCTGGCTGAGAATGCTAAATGTCCCTCCCAAAACTTTAAATCCCAGGATTCCACAGGAGGCAGACAAGCAGTTAAAGTGGAATAATAGTGCTAAAACAATGTAGTGCAATAAGGCTCTTAGAAAGGAATGTGGTGATTGCTTAGAGTTTTGAGTTGGTCAAAAGCAAGACATGGCAGACCAATCTTTCTGTGTCACTTTCTTTGTTTTAAATGGAGTTACAAGCTTGGAAGATGTGAGGAATGCTGTGGATGTAGTGTAACTTCCTTTTAGTAAGTCCTTTGTCAAGGAGTTCCAAGATACACTTGCAGACAGTTTTTTTAAAAAATGGGTTAGACAGTGCTAATATTAGGTAGAATTTTATCAGGTTGATTTCTCTCAAACATGTGGAAACCCTTAAAGGGGGAGGTTTGATTGTTCACTCCAAAAGGGTGCTCATCAGTAGTTGATGGAGAGGTGGAGAATGGCACAGAGGTTTTGTCCTGGGCTTGCTTTTGTTCAACACTTTTATAAATGACTTACAAGGAGATGATGGGAATAGACGACATGCTTATCAAACCTGCACATGACACCAAATTATGAGGGGTAGCTAATACCCCAGAAGAGAGAATCAGGATTCAAAATGACCTTCATACATTGTGAGTTAGGGAACACATTGTTCACTAACAAAATCAATTTTAACCAGGGCAAATTCCAATGAGAATAAATATAAGGAACTAAGCTTAGGTGGGGAAAATGAGATCCAGGTATTATAGGATAAATGACAGCTGGCTTGACACAGTACATGTGGAAAAGATCTAGGTGTCTTAGTAGACCACAAGCTGAACATGACTCATCAGTTTGGTGTAGCATTAAAAAGGTCAGTGCAATTCTACACTACCCAGATTGAGGAGACTCATACTACACTCTGTTTTGCTTTGATCAGACCTCATCTGGAATATAGTATAATAGTTCAAGAAGGATAGGAACAAGCTGGCATGTGTCCACAGGAAAATGACCAAAATGATAAAAATCAGAAACCAAACCCTATGAGAAAAGACTTAGGGCTTATTTACATGAGCCAGGATACACCAGCTCCCCACCAGAATATGCTGGCCACAGATCAGGCCCATGTCTTCCCCATTACCTTAACAAAATGGGACAGAGTCCAGATATGAATGCCAGCTGATTGCAATTGCTGCAGCGGCCACCATTTTCCTTGCCCTCCCAGAATCGAGGACGCCAGCTGCAACATATGACCAAAGCTTTGGTCACATGCTGCAGGACCCCCTCCTCTACCTTGAAGGGTAAGAGCAACTAGCAGATGGAGCAATGAGCGGCCTGCCAAAACAGGCTCCTATGGACATGTGGGGCTCCTTTTGTTTTATCCCCAGCAGCAGCAAAGTAAAACATGTATTTTCTTATAATGCTGGATCAGGGCCCTACCCCATCTTAGCCCTTTTTCTGCTCTGGGGATTGTAAGGACTGCCTAGGAGCAGATCGGGGCAAATGTCCTGCTTTGCATGGATTTCAGGGCTCTCAGACAGGGGCAAGCCAGGATAAATTGCCAATGTAGATAAGGCCTTAGGGAGCTGAAGACATTTAGCTTGGAGAATTGAAGATGGAGAGATGGTACTACAGCCATCCTTAAATATCTGGAGAGATATCATGTAAAAGAGGGAACAAACTGGTTTTCTGCTTTTGCAGAGATACAAAGCAATGGATTCAAATTGCAACAAAAGAGATACCAAGTAATAATTAGGAGGACGTCTTATTTGTAAGAACTTTTAAAATAGTGGAATAGACTACCTCAGAGGACAGTCAATTCCTCTTCTTTAGAGGTCTTTAAACATGGGTTGGATGGCTACCTCTCAGGAATGTTTTTTGTTGTATATTCATATATGCAAGAAGGTTGGACTAAATGGCTCTTGTGGACCCTTCCAACTCTACAATTCTGTGATTCTATAACTATTTCATGTTTGTGGCAAAACATTGTGCATTTTGTTTCCAAGTTATGTCATATGATTGTAAAGATGGTAGGGCTGTATCTTCCCGTATGAGCTTGCTATTCTTAGGAAAGACCCTTCTCTCAGCCCTACCATCTTTACAATCACGACTGGTAGAAGAACAAGCCAGATTGTTTTCTATAGCTTCTCTTAGGGTTTGGAACTGCCCTCTGATTGAGACTACACTGCCTGAATCCTATCTATCCTTCCATCAGCAAACAAATGCTTTTTTAAAAAAAGTTTCAAAAGTCTTCTGGGAACTTAAGATTTTGAAAGAAAAGGCTTTTAACAGAGTGCTTTTAATTGTACTGTTTTTAAACTCTTTTGTTATTTTAATGATATGTTTTCAATTGTTATTAATTTTAATTAATATTGTGTTAATCTTCTGTATGCTTTTAGCCATAATGTTTTAATTAGTAATTAAGTACATTTAATGTGGAACTGCAAGTCATAACATAATACATTACAAATACTGGATGGCCCTTGTGGTCTCTTCTAACTTTACACTTCTATGATTCTATGAAATACATAAAATGGCAATTTCAAAGCTAACTATAGGTAAAAAAAAATACATGATGGTTGTTAGGACACATAATTAAAACAAACAAACAAACAACACACATATAAAATATAAAATCTCTACTACAGTTTGGCCAAACATATATTCAGTACAACTGACTTTCTAATTTTAATGGATAAGAAGGTAAAAATAGCTACTTGATAGGTAACATACAGGAGTGCATCTGCCAGTAAACAGTTGCTACATTCCTCTTTGGACCCTGAAAATCTTATTATAATCTGGCTCAGATATATCCCTTTTATGTTGCTATAAAAAGGACAGTGTAAAACATAATGTTTAATATTTTCCACTTGACCCAGTCCACAGGGACAAAGTCGCCATTCCACAGGGACCTTATTAAATCTACCCTCAAGGTATGGAGAGGGCATACTTTGGAAACATAAATGTCTATGGGGGGGGGCACTAGTAAGGTCAAAATGTAGCAGGAGATACATTTATTTTTCTTACAATGAGGGTACCACCTGGAAATTTTTGAGTGTGTGCTGGACCAAACTGACATCTTGGTTAGCATCCTCTGCAAATAGTCAATCACAGACCTTTTTAAATATCCCAGAGCTTAATGGCTTCTAGTGAAGGCAAAGCATAAATTTATAAAACAGACAACAGCACACTAGTCCACTTATCCCCTTCCTTAAGGTGCCAAAAGCAAAGTTTAAATAAATGGTCCCCAGGGAGACCATCCAGTTTCTTAAAATATTTTAACAGTTTCAGGTGAACTCTTACTTAGACTGAAGGTAGCCCAACTTCCAGTCTTAAATGTGCAGCAGGAGAACCCTTCAGAAAGACCCAAAATTGTCCTTAAAATATTTGTTTTAATTTGTAAGCTGCCTTAAGTCCTAGTTTGGGGTGGAAAGCCAGGATAGTAATAAAGTTAGTAAGAATAACAATGTCCCCATGCAAAAGAAGAAACTGCATGTGAACACATTCAAAACTAATAAGAAACATAATCAGTCCTTAATTAAAACCCAGTTTTCTCTGTCAGGATACTACCACCTCTAAACATTTATGTATTATTTGACTGTTGTGCATTAAAATGTGATGCAGTAATCAGTCTTGGTTTCATTCTGCACTACTTTCTCATGTGTTGACCAATGAATCCATTCTGTCCAACGTTTGCGTTCACCTGTGATTTAAAATGTCAGATAAAGTGATTATGAATATGCAAGTATGTGCACTGAAAATAATAAAGAAATATAGACTTCTTAACAAGGCAATCCTATTTTCCAGTTTAGGGTATTCCACTGTTGGAGCCTCTGATGCATACTAAGCATGTTGTTTTAAACTCTTTTACTTTCTCTTCTTTGTCTTCTGTCCCATCCTCTCATTCTTCTTCTCCTTTCTCCTCTTCCTGTTCCTTATTTTTTAAAAAAATATACAGAGAGAAAGAGGAGGGGGGATTCAAATTACAAGAAAAAAAATTCCAGGACTTCCAGTTGTGGAATGATGGCAGAATTTTGTCCCTGTGAGATGCAGGACGCAAGTTCTAGCTGGTGAAAACTCTCTCTGGACAAGGAGGCAGTGCACAATTACCCACATGTCCTCCAAAATGATGCTTCTCATGAGGAGACTGCAGAAACTTCAGATGGCAGGATGAGCTGGTTGGGGGGGGGGAGTTGGGACTAAATTTAAGGCTTAGCTGCCAAAAGCAAAGCTTAATGGACAGTGGACCTGCAAAAATCTCATATTCTTAATCATCTTTAAGCATATAATTTGCAAGTGATGAGTTCTTCTAATTAGAGTTCTTCTAATTGGCTGTGAGAATAAAAACATTGGTGAGTCCCCTCCTTTTTCAAACAAGAACTGAGAAGATAATGATCACAGAACAAGATTTAGCTTAAAAGCAAAAAGTTTAACAAGAATCTGACTGTACAAAAATTTTAAACAAATTTAGGGGACAGTGTTTTTTTTTAAGATTCAAGATTTCTTACTTTGATATGATGAGAAAGTTTTAAGAAGTTTGAATTTCTCAGAGTGAAGAGATCAGAGTTCTGTGGAAATTGTTTACTTTACAAGGACATAAAAATAAGAGACCACATTGGGAAAGGAAAAAAAAAAACAGTTTTATGGTGTAAGACTACCATCTAGTGAAAAAAAAAGAAAGAAGAATTACAAAACTACAGGGAAATCTGAGAGACCGCCTTACTGTTTTTAAACATGTAAATGCTGGGTTTTTAATTTGGATCTACTGAAGATGGAACAGTGTCCTTCTCCAGAAATTCTACAGAAATTGTTGAATGAGATTAGATCTTTGAGGAATGAGAACATGATAAATGTATAGTTCGAGAAGAGCTATTAAATACTACTATATTATATGAACATGAAAGTGAAATGGATGAATTCAACCCAACCCATCATGAAGCTATTGAAGCTGATAAATTTAGTAAAAATTGACAAGTTTTTTTAAATTAAAAAAAGGTTGTGAGTTTTCCTAAAGAAATGAAACCCTTTTTTGACTTTTTGTAGGTGGACAAAGAAAATGAATAGGCAATCTGTGGTTTTGATAGTCAGAGAGAATAGGTTATTGAAGATAGAGGATCTATTGTAGTTTTTAGAGAGAGAGGTATGAATAATTATATGCATATATAACTGCCAAAAGGAAGACTGGAAGCCATCTTTCTTTTCTTCTTCTCATTTCTTTTCTTTTCCTTTTCTTGTATTTCCTTCCTTTCTTTAATCTTTCTAATTTCTATAATGTTTAGTGTATTTGTAAAAAAAAAAAATATTAAAAGAAGAAAAAAGTTTCCACATAAACATTACGAAGAGCATCTTGACTGTAAGAATTATTTGACAGCGAATCTGATTGCTTTAGAAAGTCGTGGATTCTCCTTCTTTGGAGGTCTTTAAGCAGAAGATGGATGGTCATCTTTCCAAGTGGTTTATTGTGTTTTGGTTTTTTTGCATGGCAGGAGGTTGGACTAGATGGTTCCTGTGGTCCCTTCCAATTCTATGCTTCTATGATTGTAATATTCTCTCCAATTGCAAGCAATGAGTGGGGAATTATTTATGCCATACCCAGGGCTGCTTTAAATGTTTCCCCACATTGGTATGTCTGGGAACTGTAGTGTCTTTGAATATTGTAGGTGCTCTGCTTGAATAGGGCACATCTAGCCAATGTTTTCATTACCATTTTAATATATATGGGGGGGGCAAAAGTAATTCACTCCTACATGTATTCAATACCTTCTAATGTTTAACAGATGAAAACTGGGATATGTGTGGTCAAGCAACATCAGGGTATCATCAAGATGGCAAATGTTATTAATGAGAAAGGACACACAAGCTAGGAGAGGCTGCAGCAGTTTGCTTTTGCCCGGGTCTACTGGGAAGGGTAAGATTTTATTCCCTTCCCTTCTCTCCCCACTGCTCTGTTATTATTTTTGCACATTGAACTCAGCTTGCAGTGATTGCAGTAAGCTGGGGACAAAGGGGGAGAGAACTGGAACATCTTAAAGGCAGCTGGAAAAGTGGGATGACAGAGGATTGATCAGGACTGTCCCTGCCAATTCAAAACAGTGGGAGGGTATGGTCTTCTTTTCAATGCCAATCACATAAAAAAGCTTCCTTGACCACATAGCTCAGTAACCAATATTCTAATTAGTGCTGGCTTTCCTGGGGTTCCAACAATGGTTTCCCCCATTAGTTTCTATGTGAACGTGTTTTAACTACCAGCATCAGGAAATGAACCTGGATTTTCATGCCTGGATTGTATTTGCTTTATCACTGATTAAAGACCCTCCTCAAAGGGAAGAGCAGTGAACAAAAAGAAAGAGGAGGGTGATTGATTTCAGCATACTTCTAACAGGCATCTAATTAGATTACTGGAAGGAGCTGGACAAAGGCTGTGAGACAAAAGGGTCCAAATAGTAGGGAGCAGCCAAGGAGCAAAAGGAACCTCTTTCATTTGGAAACCTTTTTCAACCCGAGATGCTTTTAGCTGATTTCTCCTGCATTGTGCTGACTCCTGCCCACTGCCATGCACACACAACTGACAAATTTCCTTTTTGAGTTACAGACCCAACGTCATGGGAAATTTCATTTCTGAATTGCACTAATGTGGAGAAGAACAAAAAGTGTCAGGTTCCATTATCCATCTGCAAGGCATCTTCCTGCAGTCAGTGCTCTGACTGCAGCTAGCTTGCTCTTGCTCAGGAAATGCTGAGAGTGACAGTTACAGTATGACACTTTAATACCATGTTATAAATCATTGTCACCCCTCCCAATTGCATCTTACAGCCAACACAGCAGGTTCTTTTTCATTTCTCCATCCTCCTCCTTCTTCTCCACTTCCTCTTGATATCACCTATGTCATATGAGGCCATTTCTAATCTGTTCACCCTAAGGATGATAAATATTCAGCAGTGTCATATTATCACAAGAAATATTCACTCTCAGATAAACAAGCAGGGCACTCCTGGATAAATGTTATGTTGAATTTAACCCCCCCCCCTTTCCCCCAGAGAAGGTGTCAAATAAGAAAGCATTGTGCCAATCACAACTTTCATCTTTGCTTAAGGCAAATGAGCCTTTGGGCATTTAAGCACCTGGAGGCAGGCAAGCAGGCAGGCATTTCTGCTGATTGTATCCCATTGAGTTTAAGGTCATGCTACTTCAAGACTGAGCTGGTATTTAGATCACAACCACATGAACTTGGACAGGTCCACAGGTTTTCCAAAGTAACTTGGCTCACTTGCTTTGTACTGTTGCTCTACTGTATATGCTTTGGCAAGATATTCCAGCTGCAAAAATATGGCTCCGCGCCATATTTCAAGCACGGAGGCTGCCCGTGATTGAAATATGATGCGGAGCCGTCCCAAGCTTCACGGAAGTGACACGGACGGCTTCGCTAGAGGCACAGCGTCGTCCGAAAAAGACCCTTGCCGCGCAGCAGTTTCGGGAGGCTGCTCGCGCGGCAAGGGGCGATTTTTGCCTGTCTGAAAATCTCCTTAATTATGTAGAACAGAGGGGGTGGGTCATGAGAGATTATTACTGGAATGAAACATCTGTTACTTTACTCCAGTCATAGTACAGGTGCCTGTTGGGGAAATGAAAAAAAGGAAAATGGGGGAAAACAAATGTACCCAATTTTGTGCCCGAGCAAAACCTGGGTTCTATGATTTCCTCAAGATCTGAAACCTGGCAGGACTCTAATGGGACATAGGGCACAATGAAGGATGAAGCAAAGCTAAAGCTCTATTATGTGCATGCAGTTCCCACCCCTGCACAGAGTGAAATCTATGCTAGGAGAGGCTCAAATTGACATTGAAACTCATAACAGTTTTATACCCCCCTTTCCTCAAGACCACCCCAAGATGATCTCAGTAGATTTCAAAATTCTATATTTACAGTCAGCTTCACATTATCTCTCTCTGGCTTTTCTTCGCAAACGAAGATTCAGGAAGGACTCATCCCGCGCTTTCTGCAAGCGCGCTGATGACTAAAAAGGCCAATCCGAGATAAACAAGTCCGGTTGCAAAAAGCACAGCAGAAGGTCTCCTTGGGTGATGTTTTTGGGTTGTGATTCTTTCTGCGTTGTTGTTTCTCTTCAAGACTTGTTCGTCGTGAGTTCTCAAATAAGGCTGCAGCATTGTGGATAGTGTGTCTCCATGCCTCCCGATGTGAGGCCAGGGCGGACCACTGTTGGTGATCAATTTGGCCAAGCCTGAGATGTTGTTTCAGGGAGTCTTTGTATCGCTTTTTTGGAGTGCCCCTCTTACGCTGACCCGTGGCGAGTTCACCGTAGAGTAGTATTTTTGGGAGGCGATGGTCCTCCATCCTAGAAACGTGCCCTGCCCAGCGCAGCTGTGTTCTCAATATCATGGCCTCAATGCCAGCTTCACATTAACTGCTTAGACAAACACTTATGACACTTGTTTGCACACATTCTGCAAAAATCATATAAAAATGGTTATGCCAATCTGATTTTTATTTTTGTTCTTTAAGCCTAACTCTGTCCCATCTGTTGGTCTTTCTTCCTGTACAAAAGCACAAAGACAGATGTCTCCTGTATGTTCTCAGAGTCACACTTCTATATTTTCATGCATATTCTTCCAACAACAATCTTTATGCCTGTAGTTAGGGGAAAAGTTATAAGGTCCAAAGTTTGTAGCCACCAGCAAGTTCCATTTCAACTTTTTAGCCCAAGCCAACTAAAACATTAGCAAACATGGCTTCTTCCAAGCTATACCAATTACCTTTGTGACTCTATATACTCACATCCCCTCCATGCCCATTTTAGGATGGTGAGTTTGAAATAATCAAATTGCAACAGAAAAAATAAATTTAGATTCCTCAACAGGAGAAACATTTATTAAGGAAATACATTCTTGGACAGAAATAGTATCATCCTTTCTAAACCTATCTAAAGGAGAAACAGATGGGAAGGAGACACGTGGCAATGGAAGGGTTCAGTCTGAGCTGGTTCTTTTTCTTTTACAGCAGAGGGTAGTTCCTTAACTAACCCTGACTGAACCAGACAATTGTATCTAGCCATAACACATTTGGGATAGAATTCAAAGACATAGCCATGTTAGTCTGGAATATCAGTTAAGCAAGGAGATCTGGTAGAACCTTTGAGACTAACTGAGAGAAAGAAATTGTACTACAAGCCTTAGCAAATTTGGTCTACTCCTTCTGATGCACTGATATGAGAAAATAGACCAAGGATTATATCAGCTGGGGCTGTAATCACAGAATTACAGTGCAACAGTACCACAAATGGGTTATCACAAGACATCATCCTTCTCCCATGGTCAATGTGTGCTCCACCCATTAACTGTTTGTCACTTTTCATTGATGGGAAAATCCATGAATAGCCCTCAATATCGCTCTTTTCGCAGTATTGATGAGCTTGTGAAATCACATCCCACTGTAATCATGTGATTGCAGCATGAATCGGCAGTCCTCCCCCCTTCCATTTCCCAATGAGAACACAGGATGCTCTTTTAATGATCTGTCAACTTTCCTTGGTGCATTTTTATGATTAAGTGTTTATATGTTAATTTATTTTGTTATTTTGGTGTGTCTAAACAAAGTTGTATCTTCTCATGAGAACAGGTGAAGTCTCACCCATACAAAAGCATGGAACTAAAATCCCATTCTTAAACTACTAGTGGTGGTCATGCAATACTTCCATGACAGTTGTATTGCATGATTATAATAATGTGCAATAATTACTGTTATCATGCCACTATGTTTCTGTTTTCCTCAGTAGTGGAATTATAGCATTTTTAGACATTAGTCTGATAAAGTCCTATGTCTATAAAGTGCTACCCAAATTGTATGGGGTTTGTGGGAACCCACTTGTGTCACTCAGATTAAGATATTAAACTGGGGAACTGTAATTAGCTCAAATATGGCAGCGAGAGATCAGGTGACTGACAGGATCTTTACACCTGTGTATACCAGTACTAACTGAGGAGACTCCAAGCCAAAAAGTAAAATAAAAATGGTTTTTATTGGAAAACATTCACAGGAACATACACACAGGCACTGAAGCTTCAAGCAGTCACACAAGGCTAACTAAAGATAAGAGGAAGTATTTGGATAAAGGAATAGATTTTGGGATGTTGGGCTATACTATACTTGTCTGATGAGCAGAGATTTGTGCGGAAAAGACTACTTAGGCTTGATGCTGAGGTTGTACAGAAAATGTGCAGAGCGACAGCATGTAGAAAACTGTACGCACTTTGGTTCTGTTTTAGGGTATGATTTATACTTGATATTCTACCCTTAAAGGGTGTTTTGAGTGGAAGGCAATGTTTTCATAAGTTTCCCACTTAGACAATGGACTCTCCAGCTTTATTAACTGCTGTTAATGTTTGGAATATTAAGACTGATGGGTCTATTGTTGGATAGGCAGGCTATGAAGGAAAGTAAAGAGTGTTCTGATCTCTTGTACGTTTTGGACTATGACTTACTGCCAGGTGTGTCCATGGTCGGTTAGCACATTCCTCCCTAACAGCATGTCTAAGGGGTGGGGTCCACATAAACAGTCCTAAGCAGGTCTGAGTTTTGGGAATTTTCTGAGACAACTTCCATTAGGTATCTGGTGACCTCTGTGTAAATCCTTCTGTGGATTGATCTGTCCTGGTCAACTGGACCCCACTAAACTGTCATTTAGTGCCAAATCTTTGAATTATTGCTAATAATAATAATAATAATGATATTTATTTATACCCTGTGCCTCTGTTAAAGCAATCTCTGCCCCTCTGTTAAAACAAAATAACTATTAATGAGTTATTGTATGGGAGGAAGTGTAAGGGCAGGTAATAGAAGGCTTATGCTACAATTTCTTTCTCTCAGTCTCAAAGGTGCAACAATATCTCTTGCTTACTTTTGGGATAGGTAGCTGACAGAGGAAGGAAAAGCAACCAAGAAAGGAAGACAAAAGATGCTAATTTCTCTCTGTCTAAGCCATCTCATCACTAGTGGAGATGAGAGCAGCAAAAACAAGTCCAGAAGCTGCTGTTTCTTCCAACAGGAACACCTGCACATGAGTAGCTGCTAGCATGGAAGGTTCGCTTTCCAGACTCCCACACCCCATGTGAGAGTATTAGAGAGTACAAGACACTAAAAGAATTAGGATAGGTGTTCCCACTTTACCCTCCATATTTTAGACTTGGATGTGGATGGAGCTCATAAACAGTATTAAGTAGGACCCAGCATATTACTTGGAAATTATTTTTTTAAGTGTCTATATGCCTCATTATTCTAAACGTATACAACCTGCCAAAGGAGATTCGATAGCTGAATACACTGTCTCAATTTTAAAATTAAAGACCAGTCTGTTTCAGCCTATTCAGATTATTTTTAAATTGTTTTAATATGTATTGGCTTTATTTGTTCTTTTAAACTGATATTATGTGTTTTAACAGGTTTATATGTTTTTAACTGATATGTATTTTAACTGACATTAGTGGTTGTGTGTTAATTTGTTGTTCCCTTTTTCCATCGATGGGGAGAGATGGGTTCATCATCATCATCCTTCTAACTTGTCGAAATATGTTATTAAACATGGAGATTTATGTTCTCCAACTGATTTTTATAACAGCATTTACAGTGTTGTTACAAATGCACAAAGAGTTTGGCAACTTTCAGACCAGCATCTTGTGTGTGAGAAGCTGTAAGTGAAGGTCTATATGAGGGGGAGGAATATAATCTCCTCCAAAGAAGCAGCCATTCACAGTTCTGCAACCTGGCTTGATGGTCAAAAGAGACCTTTAAAAATTTGCATACCCCTTGGTCACGATGGCAGCTGCGAGTGAATTCCTTGTGCTTTTAAATCTGTCACCACTGATTTTTTTTAAAAAAAAAGTTTACCATGATGTGCACATGTGATATCACATATTACAAAAAGAAAAAAAGAGAGAGTAAAAGATCGCCATTTTTATCGCCTTGCTGATCTCTCGCTTAGCCAAAACCCCAACATGGCAGCAACAGGCACTTTCCCTGTTTTGTTACCAGCCCTGATATCCCCCAGCCCCTTTTCCAAATAATTGGTAATATTTAGCATCGTTAGTGTCATTTAATTAGTGGTGTTTAATTAGAGCATATGGCTTGTCCATTGGGTTTCCATGGCAGAGTGGGGATTTGAACCCTGGATTCTGGAATCCTAGTTCAAACCACTATTCCATACTGGCTTTCTCTAGCACCAATTACTGCTACTGAATGCTGTATATTCTTTTGAGACTCTGGAAACAGACCGTGCAGGGATTTTCCACTTGTTTCAAGAAGCCTCAAAGTTAACCTATAAGGCATAGATTCTCCCTGATTCAGGCTGAATTGAGGTAGAAGGAGTGGTGACATCCTAGTTTGTGGGATTACATTAGAATCCTTGGCCTTATTGTTGATTTTGGGTAAACTTTACCAAAATGTAGGCTTTGACATGGTGGTAGGAGCATAGAATCATAGAGTTGGAAGAGACCTCAAGGGCCATCCATTCCAACCCCCTGCCATGCAGGAATACACAATCAAATCATTCCCAACAGATGGCCATCCAGCCTCTGTTTAAAAAACTCCAAAAAAGAGAGTCCACCACACTCTGAGGCAGTGCTATTCACTGCCAAATAGCTTTTACTGTCAGGATGCTTACTGATGTCAATGCTGATATGACCATCATCATCATCTTCATCTTCATCTTTATTTTTAGCCTGTTTTTTTCCCAAGGCTGGGACCCAAAGTTGGAGTTGGCAAGCTTCCCATGCCTATATTCACTGGAAGTTAGTTTTCATGTCACTCTCTAGGAGTTTAGACACAGCATGTTTATGATAGCTTCCTTTATGTTTGTGTATGTGTCCATACTCACTCTCTTCCTGTATCACATAGCCTTCCTTTTCTTCTCTGGGGTTCCATCTGCCCTCAACTCTCTCTCTTCCTGCCTGCTCCATGAAACATGAGTAAAAAGAGTCTCTCTGGGTAAGACTCCCTCCTGATATCATGTAGTACTCTTTCTTTTACTGTTGTATAACTTGCAAAGAAGGCTATGATTGATTTCTTTCTCTGCTACAACTTGCATGGGGAATGGAGTGGGCTGTTCAACTTCTACCTAGTTGCATTAGTTACTCTGCTTGAGAGATCCACTACAAACTCACATTGGCCAATAACTTATTCCTTACCCTTTAGCTAAAAGGGTTCACACAGCAGTTTATAAATCAATAAAAACCAGAAAGTCTCTGCCTTCTACATTGTCCCTGGAAATGGAACCTGTCTTTAACTTGCTTATTTATTGTTTGCATTTTAGAAGACAGAGACCATGTACTCTTTGTGATTCTTCTAGATATCTAGCACTACATCCTTTCCTCACAATCCACTTTATTAATTCCAAAGTCCTATCTTATCCTTTTGCTTCTCTGTTTTATTGTTGACAGCAAGGAGCTATTTAACAGTCTTTTGTTTATTACTGTCATATTATGGGTGAGCAAACTCTGTGTGGAAAAAGTTGTATCCTTTTTGTTATGCTTTGATATCACACTGTAGTATCAGAAAGTCTTAATCCTAGGATTACTCTCTGGATGAGTGATTTCTTTAACTGGGGTTTTTAGCTTGCCTTTAATGTTAATCTTGCTCTGTTTGTGAAGCAAAAAATGCCTTAAATTACTATTAAGGTCTATACATTGGGCCTGCAGTATTTTTTTTAGTAGGAAAAAAATCAATAGTTTGGCCATTTTTTTTTTCTGGCATGAACCTTCACATCAAAATTATGGTCAGCAATGTTGCAAACACATGTTCTTTCAAAATGGTTAGGCAGTTTCACAGTGGAAGAAAATTTGGAATAACTAAACAATGTTGAACTTAAATACTTTAGATGTGGATGAAAACAGTGTATACAGATGTTTGAGAAAGTCAGGGGGAGTCCACTACTGGAGTAAATTTACCTGATCTGGAGTTTCCAAATTAATCTGCAGATTGGACTAGGATCCACTTAATAATCCATGCCTTCACCATGTTCCTGACTGACACTTCAGTTTAAGTTTAATTATATTTCAGGGAAAGCTTTTGATACTTGTTAGAGATAATGTCTATGAGAAGTTAAAACATCAACAACAAATCTGAGAAACAAAAAATATATAGTAGTTTGCTTCTGTGTTACTCCTGAAGTAATATTTTGTTGGCTGAAATAAACTCAGTGTAGCTTTATCATCTTCAAAAATTAGTTGACATTACTCGGCATTAAGATTGGAGATCAGCAACTGAATGTTGACACAAGCTGCTATTTCATTATGAGCAATTAGATTCCTTACAGTAAGACGTTCACAATTAATTTGTAGGCATTTGAGCTTCAAGCTCATAAAGATTTGTTTTCCAGTTTACTTACCTTCCTCATGCATTTGCTTCTTGAGTAACTTCTCTTGAGAGGGAAGCAAGCTTCACTTCTCACCCACCAAAATAGGGTGTCTGCCAATGACAGGTAGCAGTAAACTGCTTCCGCTAAGGAGTAAGTGTCCTGAGAAGTCTCTTGGTGTGCTGCATGCAAGTGCTGCCTTCTGGTGAATACAGCCCATCGACTTCTGCTTTATTCCTAGAGATGGGGGGAAATCTGCCAGTTTTTCAATCTTGCATATTCAAATACAGTTTTATCCTTCTCAGATCTGAACAAACTGATATCCTTATTCACTCTGCCCTTCGCTTGTGCTTGTTCAGGTGTGCTTAATCATAACTCTGAACTCCAAACCTAAAACAAAGCTAACCCTTCCTGGTATAGATGCTAATGAACGGAAGAGTGAACCAGGAGCCGAACAGGCTGTGTACACTAGCAAGCTGTTGTTTACATTGTGATTCATTAAGTCATGATATAAACTGGGATTCCATTAAACTAAGGTCAATCAGTGAGCTTCAAAATAGAGCATGGATTTGAACTCAGGTTACCTTATTTCCACTCAAGCAGAGAAAGCATTACTAATTCCAACTGGGTGCAAGTCAGTTTCATGTGAATAAATGTGCCAGCTATTTTCAGTTGCACCCAAACAGAGAGGCCAGATACTGTGCTGTAGGTTAAGTTTGATGGCTACAACTTTAATGATACATATACTAGCCTGCTACAGACTAGTATTTCACATCTGGGACTTCTTCAGATGTATAAAAAGTGCTGCGGATGACTCAGGAGAGGTACGTGCCTGTTTCGCAGCAGGGGGTCCTTTTTGGATGCCGTCATCCCTCTTGCGTTACCCTCCGTGTTCCTTCCGTGTTGGATGGAAGGAAAAGGCACCACTTTTTATTCATGAAGAACTTCCATGAGTAAAAAGTGGTGCCTTTTCCTTTCATCGGCACAGAAGGGACACGGAGGGTAATGCAAGAGGGATGGCAGCATCACACCCCTGCCGTGAAACAGGTGCATACCTCTCCTGAGCCCTCCACAGCACTTTTTATGTGTCTGAAAAAGTCCACAGTTTCCTCTCTGGATACAATGCTCCATGGTTTCCAAATGGACACATGCTCAAACAGGGCCTTATGCAGCAGGCAACTGGTAAGCATCTGGCAAAGCTTGCCATCATTTCCAATCCACGGGGCATGGAAAATGGCCCTCCCAAGGAGAGAGACCCTGAAGATGCCCAAACTGCATGTTCTCCCCCCCCTCCCAGTTTTCCAACCATCCTGCAGCCCCAGGACATCTCTCCTCCCAATTTAACTTGTGCCCTATATCCCCTTTTCCCTTTCATACCTGCCACAGTAAGAGGCCTGGCTAGATTGATACCCCCTCTCCCCTCCCCATGTCTTTTGAATTAATTGCCAGAGTTGATGGGTCAGTAAATCCAAGTAGATGTCACAACCCTCTGGGGAGAGGTGAACACCATCACCTCTGTACAAGTGCACCCAGTTCACACATATCCCTGAGTGGGAGATAATCCATTGCCTATCCATTGAGGGTTGTGGATGATGTCATAGTTAATGTGAAGTTGGGTAGCATTAATGGCCAAATTACTACATGCCCCCTGCCATACACTTCTGGGTAGCATCTTAATCCATAGAACGTGAACACCTAGAAACAGGTGTTGCATGTTAGGGAGGTCTTCAGTCACCATACCAATGAGTTGAAGACTGGACATCCAGGCCAGGTGGTTCTCACCCAGATGGAGGAGGAGGATGTGAGGTGGGGCTTCCATCACAGCCTATTCCATGAGGCAGGGAAGGAGAGTGCCCTATTGCATTCCTCTTTTTCTTCCAGCACTCAATGCTGGCCAGGTGTGCCATCCCAAAATCATAGACTCTTCCTAAAGAGACTGCATGCTGCTCCACCCAGAAAACCAAGCTTGTGACCTACTATCCAGACTATAATGGGAGGACCTGCACAAGAAAAGGAGTGAGTTAAGAGGTGTGGGTGGGTGTGTCTGAGGCCTGTCCCAAAGTGTGAATCTAGCTTCTGGCCAGCCCTAGTCCTTACATAAGACCTGAAAGTTCTAGAGCACAAGTGTCCAACTTTGTGAATACTAATACTAGGCAATTCACATTACACAGTGGCATTAGCAGCTCCTATGCATAAGGAATGGGTGGGAAACTGGTGAGGTGAGAGCCCAATTTTGGGGATGGCTTGTTTCAGGATAGAGCTGAACTGACATTGGGTAACAAGGAGTCCAGTGGTATGTAAAAATAAGATCCTTGGTACCCATAGGCACAATGACAAATAGTCTAGCATGGCCTGGACTGGGCAGGTGAGGCCTTCCCAAAAGGAATCACCTGACCTCTCCCCAGTTGGTCTGGCCTTGGATTGTTTGAACTGAATATGCAAACTATCCTGGTGACAAAGCAGATCAGACATTAATAGGGAGCATCCTGAAGTGTCTCATCTTAATCCAGAGAGTGGTTCATTTATCCATGTTGCTATGAAGAATGCTAGGGTAAAGGCAACCTTGAATAGTATGACCTTCTCAGGTGACATATGAGCCCTGGGTGGAGAGCACCAAGAAGGTATGGGAAGACAATGCCCAATATGAGCAGATGGACTGTTGGACTTCCCTTGCCCAGCCCTCCAGGATATAACACTTGGAAGTTGGCTGTAGGGTCCTAGAGGTCTGCTGCCTTAGGACTTTTTCGGATGGGCTTTAGTAGCGGAAGCAGCCTCATCCCCCTTGCGAGGCTGCTGATCGGCAGGGGTCCGTTTCAGATGACGCTCTCCCCTGCCGATACTGTTGCGTAACTGCTGGGACTCTGCAGAGTTATATTTGGTGGTTTTCTAATCACAAAAGTTGATCGTGATTAGAAAATCGTCAAATATGGTGCTGCAGTGTCCCAGCAGTTACGCAACAGTATTGGCAGAGGATCGGCAGGGGGAGCGTCATCCGAAACGGACCCCCTGCCATGCAGCAGCCTTGCAACGGGGATGAGGCTGCTTCCACTACTAAAGCCCATCCGAAAAAGTCCTTCGAATAAAAGGCTAGAGCTGCCAGGTGACCTCTAATAGTTGCAACAGCCAGGCAAGAGTCCCAGACCTATACAGTATACCACAGCACTTCCTTGGTTCCTACTGGTAATTGTCACTGCCCTGGCCTCCTGGAAGCTCCAAAAGGCACAAAGACTCAGCTGATAGGATGGGCAAGTTGAAGGGGTTAAGGAAAGGAGGGTTGCCTGGTCGGCCTCTCTTTGCCAAGGTTCCAGAAGTGTGGCAGGACGTCCCAAGGGTGTTGAGAAGGTGCCCGTGCCAACTCCTGGAATCTGCAGAACTGAAAATGGGAATGGGAATGGGAATCTGCTAGGGTATTTTGGATGTTTGAAACATGGTGAGCCTGGAAGTGTATATTATGCCTCGAGGACTGTAAAACAAAACACCTAACCAGTTTCATCACCCATGGGGACTTTGAGGTTTGAGCATTCAGGGCATGTTCCATAGCATTGTTACACCAAAATGTGACAGTCTTGTTTGCAAAGTTATGGGTCTTATAGAGATGTTGTAAGTGCTGAATGCTCACGCTGGAACCACTACTCTGCATATAAGTTATGGTGGCCTGAGAAGTCTTTGAAAGTGTGCAAAGTGGCTTTCTTTATATGCTTCATGCAGTTTACCTGATACAAAAGAAGTTGCAGCTTGTCTGCTGAGAGGCAAAAGATGCCCCAACTACATTTCAGCTCAATATCAAGAGATGCTCAGGTAATGAATAGTTCCTGTATATTTTTGTCGGCAAGAAGAACACCTGGTTTTAGGGCAAGGTCCTGAAATGTCATGAAGGTATCAATGCACATGGAAAAAGAGGCTCTACTGGCAAATAAAAAAAATCTTCAAAGTAGTGTGTTACTGAATGATTTCTGTACCTCTTCATGGCACACCAGTCAAGAAATGTGTTAATTTTTTCAAAAGAATTGCACGATATAGCACACCCCATAGGCATGGCCTTCTCATAATACAAAGTGTCCTTGAAGTAGGAGCCCAACACATCAAAATAATCAGGATGGACTAGAAGTAAATGGAATGTGGATTTTATATCACATTTCACAAGTAGCACTCCTAGTCCTAAACTATGAATCATAATCTTAGCTGAATTTGATCTGAGACTGAGCTGAAGTTGATCTGAGACCAAAATGGTTTTGGACTCTTTATAACTTCTAAGAACCAGAAAACCCCCAAAGCTCTGAGCCATATGTTAAGACTGCCCACATCTTTGCCTCATGGACACTGAGTACTGCTAAAAGAGATCCAAGGTAGCTATAATTCAAAAGACGGTTCAGAGATTGAGAACAGACAATTGCTTTTAGCTCATTTCTCTTGATCGCAATGACCAGGAACCTGTAGATGAGAAGACTATAGGCCAAGGTATGCAAGGGAATTCCCCTGTTCAATTTTGTTGGCACCAAGGAACTACCTATGGTGTTTCTTTTTCTTTCCCAAAATTGAAACTTTTGATTTCTTATTAATTTCTAAACTATTCTTCTTACAATATGAATTAAATATCCCTAGTAACCTATTCATGTCAACATCTGTAGTAGAAAATGATATCATATCATGTTCATACAAAAGGGTATTCACTGAGCTATCAGATACTTTTGGCATGTGAAACTCTTGCCCAGTAACTATAGAAGCCAAATAATTAATATAAAAGTTAAAAAGAAATGCAGCAAGGATACAACCCTGACCGACCCCTTTGCCAGTGGGAATTTCATTAGCTAATGTGTGATTCACCACAGTTCTGACTCTTTACTGAGAGTTCATATATAACACCTTTATACAGAAGAAAAGAAGACTTCGGTCAATATTTGTTTTAGCCATTTTTCCCATGGCAAATTTCAGTTTATAGAATCAAATCATGCACTTAAATCAAGGAAGGCAGTAAAGAGCTGGCTTAAATCTTCTAAGATATATAAAATAAAACAATAACCATACATTACAGCAGGAAACAAAAAGAATAAAGAAAATAAAAACAAGCAGAAAAAGGAAAGAAATGACAGAATAGATAAAGTGACTTTTGATCTTCAATTCTGCCATTATTGTAACATATAATCATTCTATACCACTCTTAACTATCACAATAAATCATCCTCCTCTTTCTATAACATATACTTCCAACAATCAAAAGAAAAACTTATGAAATCATATACATCCTTTCAACAGTAAAGACTTTTTCAGATGGTACTTACCATGCTATGAGGTCTCGCTAGAGGCACAGCACTGTTGTGCAGCATGGGATCCATTTCGGACGCCGCCATCCCTCTTCCGAAACCATCTGTTTCACTTCTGTGAAGGATTGGAAGCGGCCGTGCCGTATTTTAATCACGGGCAACTTCTGTGAATAAGATCTGGTGAAATATGGCACAGCCACTTCCAATCCTTCATGGAAGTGAAACAGATGACTTCGGAAGAGGGATGGCGGCATCCAAAATGGACCCCCTGCTGCGCGACAGCAACGTGCCTCTAGCGAGACCTCCTAGTGTGGTAAGTACAGTCTAAAAAAGTCCTAAGTCAATAAATAGATAGTAATCTTTATCAAGCACTACTATTAATCTTCTCCTAAATAAACTAAACAAATTACCCCTCTCACTAACTCATTCTATTTTAACAATTTACTAAATCCTTTCATCTTTATATTAAAATGGTCTTACCAATTCTTTCCCAACTATTTCCCTGTCCCCTTTAACTCTTTTCCAGCTGTGTCTCCCAACCACCAACAAAAAGAAAATTACATATTGCTTAATCTAAAATCTTTAAGACAAATCTCATCTTCACTATATTAATATTATTATTATTATTATTATTATTATTTTCCTTAGCTATTTCCCCAAACACTCCCTCTCATAAAAATATCTCCTCCAATTAACTAACTCTCCAGCAGACGTGTAAATCAACCTTGATATAATTTTAAACATCCAATCACTTGAACAACAGGCATTAGTTCAAAATGCTTTATTGTCAGAGAAACAGATGCGTCGAGTAACAATCCTTTGACAGATCTGAAGATTTGGTGCTAAAGCTTCTGGTTAATACATTCATTAGGTTTTGAATCCCTTACCACCTGGCTAATTGGGACTATCAGTACCATTCCTTCCTCCCTAAACATTTGCAGGGAAATGGCCTTGGCCATTTCAGCAGAGCACAGTAAATTTCCACCACGGCATATCAACCTGCCAGCCCTCCCAGCATGCCCTCTGCTCATGCCAAGTCTCTCGCATGCCTATGACTAACAGGCCTGGCAATGTTAACATCAAGGGTAACTAACTACACAATGCAACGACAATGTCAGAGACATGACATAGTGCCCCCACAAAGACAAAGCCTCCACCACCACCAAAACAAGGAAATAGCAAAGCAAAAGGTGAGAACTACAGAAGAGGAAAACAATAGACAGATCAACCTGGCTTGTCCAGGAAGTGCTTGTGAAACTTGGCTACCAAGCACAGTGCTCGAACATGCTCCCTGTTCACCCACTCTGCATGTCTAAAAGGTAGATGTTTCCATCTCACAAGGTATTGTAAGAATTCTTTGCGCCGCCTGGAGTCCAAAATATCAGAGATCTCGAAATGCTCATTCTCATCCACCATTGGGGAGTGGGGAGGCTCCACAGGACCAGGGCACCAGGTATTCGAAGGAGGAGCTGGTTTCAGTAGACTAGAATGAAAAACAGGGTGCACATTACAATACATCTTAAGCAGTTCCAGTTCGCATGCCACAGGGTTGACCATCCAGGAGACTCGGGATGGCCCGATGAGATTCCACCTCAACATGAGGAGGAACTTTTTGACAGTCAGAGCTGTTCGGCAGTGGAACACACTCCCTCGGAGCGTGGTGGGGTCTCCTTCCTTGGAGGTCTTTAAACAGAGGCTGGATGGCCATTGGTCGGGGATGCTTTGATCAAGATTTCCTGCGTGGCAGGGGGGTTGGACTGGATGGCCCTCGTGGTCTCTTCCAACTCTGCAATTCTATGATTCTATGATTCTATGATTCTATGAATTTCCTAAATTTCAGACAGTACAAAAGCCTTATTTTATAACAACTTCATTTACACTAAATCATCAGGCAATGCAATAGCATCTTAAATCCAATAAACCCAATCCTTATTTCTTTACTCACTCACCTTTTAAACTTAACCTTCGGGGGGGGGTTGGTTTGTTTTGTTTTTTACCAAACCTTTGCAATTGCAAAAATTGAACATCAATCATCAAATTCAATAAGACCTGGGGAGGAATGATCCTTCCATTAAAAAAAAAAAAAAAAAAACTTCATATTGATCTTGTTGATTTTGTCCTCACATTTCTCTCATTCCAGAGGTCTAACTGAAAATGAAATATCATTGTCTTTCTCTTCAGAAATCAATTGGTACCTTTAAGAAAAAAAGAAACAGAAAAAAGGGGGAAATCACTCCTCCAGTTTGTCCCATCAAAATGGAATCTGTTAGCCCTTCAACTATCTTCTCTTTAATTTGTTCTCCACCATCTTCCAAAATTGCTATAAATCTCAAACAATTTTTCCTCGATTCCAATTATGCCATGTTATCCATATCTTCCTCCACCTCTTTATTTATGATATCGTCCTTCATTTTAGCTAAATTTTCCGTATTTATCATATCACTTCTCACAAATCTAATCTCTTCCAATAATTTCTGTAGCATTTCTGAAGAACTTGCCCTTTCTGCAGTTTGATCCATAGACAGCATCCTCTTTTCCACTGTTTTTCCTCAGTTGGCTTTTTTAGCACTTGTTATCTTGTTAAAAGTTGCTGTCAGTTGTTTAAGCAATAATAAAGGTCAACTCTCTCACTGTAGAGTCCTTCTAAGTTTGCATTTGCAATTCTCTTTGTCTACTGCATGGTAGTATTACACTGCAAAACTCAAAGTTGCCTTTCCAACAAGTTTAGTTTAGACCTTTCATAGCCTTGGAAATCCAACAGCACACCAAATATTTGCAGACAGACCCAGAGAAATAAAGAGACCGCACACAATATATGGGGTGAAATAAAATTATCTTTATTTATAACCCTACCTATTTAATTCCCTTTAAATCTTCAGTGGAGGAAGGCAACCTGGTGTGGGAACAGCTGGGGCAGATTGTCCCTCCTGGACTTATGCCCTCAGCTTCCCCGGGTGAACACCCAAGCCCTGTTGAGTAACCCCAAGCCATGGAGTTGCTCTCCAGCTAGCCCGTGTCTGGAAGGTCAACCCAAAAGTCCCTCACCCAATCCATACAGATTAAAGTGAGGGAATTATCCTTCAGGCCAATCTCAAGGTAAGTCTCCTTCTGTTCTCCCAGATTGTACAATCTAAGGAGATCCTTCCGATAGACCATCCCTTCACTGAAATCAGTGCCATAGGTGTACACCATAATCTATGCCTCCCCCTTTCCTGCCAAGATAAGGGGCAAGCATCTGCTTCGTCCCTTAATCCCCCACTAGCTTGTCCAATAGGTCCCTCAACCCCCACTGAAGATTGCCCAAAAAGATTAAATTACCAGCACCTGAGAGGTGAACCCCATCTGCTCTGTAGAGCTCAGGCCTCTCAAATACTATCTGAGGGTGTGCCAAGTAATGCCCCCCTTTCCTTCAGAAACTTGCTAACTTGTCGATTGACCTTTTGTCTGGCCCTGTCAATCAATTGGGGGTTCCCCTCCCCATGCCACAGCTGTCTGGGCAGAATGGCCAATCACATGATGGCGACTGAAGGCCATCTGGACCAAATTGTGTCCAAGTCATGTGATGCCTGTATTACCAAGGCCTAACCTTTACTAAGTCCAAATCGTCCCCCACCCAAGATGGAGAACCAGGATGTCTGGCGGAGGCCCCTGATACTTCCCAAACAAACTTTGCATTAAATCATGCCAGCAGAGCCCCCGCTTTCCCAACCACTCAATCAGTACCCCATCTCCCAGGCTGAGGTGAGGTCCATAATGACTTAACCGGGCCTGTTGGGCCGCCCAGTAGAAAATACTGTGGCCGTAGATCAGCACCCAGCGTCTCACCATCAGAGGTCTAAAACCTGGAAGACAAAAGGGGAAGAAGAGAGGTTAGTATGTTAGGGGACGGATGTACCTCTGATACGTGGAGGATCTCCATCTCACAATCCGTTGTATCACAGCTGGGGACGTGCCCATAGCCACCGCTTTAGATGCTGCACCTATTTGAAAAGAATGTGTCCTGATTCGGACACCCGTCAATCCAAGCTGCTCCAAAGCCCTGGCTGTTACCGCCCCAAACTGATACCTGGTAAGAGGAACTCGGTCTGCATGGGTAAACAGTGGGCCTGGATGGTGTCCCTGCACATGCAGATATTCCTGTAATGCAAAAACTGGACAAATTTCCCAATCAGTACAATGTCTCAACTTAGATGTTTTCCCTTTCCCTCGCTGGTCAGTCTTGGAGAAATGCAGGGTAAACCATACCTCCTGGTCCGATGCCCATATGTCCCTGAGTTCCACAGCCCTCTCCAAGGGCTTTGCAAATTTTAGAACAGGAGCTGGCTTGTTTTCTGCTACTCCAGAGACTGGAACATGGAGCAATGGATGCAAGCTCCAGGAACAGAGATTCCACCTCAACATTAGGAGGAACTTTGTGACAGTAAGAGCTGTTTGGCAGTGGAACACACTCCCTCGGAGCATGGTGGGGTCTCTTTCCTTGGAGGTCTTTAAACAGAGGCTGTTTGAAGGGCAGTACTATATGGACCACGCCTTGCCAATGGGGTGCTCAGTGTCATGTAATGCATTTGAAACTTTTAGCACCTTCCTTGAGTGGGCCCTGAGAGTCAGAACTGAACAGCGAAGTGTGGTACACTATTTAGATGATTTCTGCTTTTTTGCACTGAAACTCAGATCTTGTAAGTAGTCTACCTTCTCCCTTCTTATTCATGAAAATAAGGTAACTCACTGAGGCTTTAACTTCACTGCTGATTGAAAGATCTCTCTTTAAGTTATTTTGTTTAAAGAAGCTTAAGAAAGTGAGATTTTGCAGGTCCAGTTCCTTTAACAGCTTCCCTCAAGCAGATGGGACTGATGTTATACTTAGAATCATAGAACCATAGAGTTGGAAGAGACTACATGGGCTATCCAGTCCAGCCCCCTGCCATGCAGGAATACACAATCAAATCATTCCTGACAGATGGCTATCCAGCCTCTGTTTAGCCTCTGGTGACTCCCTTCCCACTACTGCTCCCACTCACTTAGGACTGCCACAGTTTCTGCAGCATCTCATGAGGAGCAGCATTCCAGAGACTATGAGCATGATCTTGTGCTTCTCTCCTCACCTGGAAAGAGTCTTTCAACAGCGTGAGCTCCCTCCTAGCTGGTTACTTTCCCCATCAAAACTTTCTCTGCCATGGACTCCACATAGAAGTGTCACCCATCATTAATCCCTCACCTGGAAACTGTATCTTTCAGTGTTCTATCCTCATGTGAATTCAGGCAACCCTTGACGTTTCAAGTCTCCACTTGGTACCATCTTAACCTTTTCTCATTTGTAGCTAATTGTAATGCATTTATCATCCTGGGTCACTGGTCTCTAATCTGAATCTATAATTACATGGGCTGCTATTGGCTGGTGATCACTTTCCTCTCTTACATTTACTGTTATGCCTGAAAACAAATGGACACTGTGACTGGAGACACAAATATAGTTTATGGCACTGCCAGGAGAATATGTGAAATTCATGTATGGGTATGGATATGGGACCCTAAATTCATTAGGCCTAAGTATTTGAACATCCTGTTTATATGTTAATTCCAACAAATGCTTCCTTTCTTTGTTAACTTTTTTAAAATCACTGGTTGACCAGCAATACAACTCTTGTTGTTCTTCTTGCAGGCTAAATCTTAATGCTGACTGTTTTGGTGCAGGACCTATTCTAGCATTAATGTCACCCATCAGAATAATTATGATGTTAGGAAATCAATGTTCATAGGATTATGGCCTTCATACTATTCATCAGCCCTCTAATAATAATAATTAGTAGTAGTAGTAGTAGTACAAAATGCAATTGGAGCAGCTTACAACATTTAAAATATACATCCAAAACCCTCCATCCCACCCGCCCCTTAAAATACTATTAGATAATTCAGAAATTAAAACTCTTAAAAATACTAAATTAAACAACGAACAGTGGCTATGGTGAAGTTGGGACAAATTAGATTCTTCTTTTCTGATGGCTGGGTATCTATTCAAGGCCTGCCAGAAGAGATCCATCTTAAGAGCTTTTTAAAAGCTATTTAGGGTGGTAATGTGACTATTGCATTTGAACTCCTTGGATCATGCAAACAATGTTACTTTGTTACTTGTAATTAGGTAGAATATGGTCTGTAGACCTTGCTTCATCTCTCGTTGTGTATATTCATTAGACAATATAATGAAAACTGAACTTTATGACAGGACTAGAGGCAGCAATGTCACACGGGAAGCCTGCATGCCATGCCTATGGCTTTGAATTAAAGTGCTTAACAGTTCAAGGTAAAAGCAACATTGCTGGAAACATCCCAACTCATTGATATGCCAAATAGCAGCCTGAGTCATATGACCAGAGTTGAAGAGAATATGAATGTTGCAGGATATTGAATTAACAGAAAGGATTTTTTCTTCTTCTTCATTTGCTTTATCTTATTTGAAATGATTCCTCTTTTAAAGGACATAGCAGAAAAAAACACAGTTCTCTTTGGGAAAGAACAATCATTAGAGCCAAAAATATTAAAATTCTAGTATGAGAATTGACATAGAAGTTATGTTTATCAAAAGAGAGATCATAAGATTGAAAGTAATCCTTCATAACTTCATGCTTCATAATTTTCTACTATTAGCTTCATAGTACGAATGGAAAAGAATTCCATTAAACAATCTCAATGAAAGTAGCCTCTTCATGTTTCCCAAGATACATTGCTAGAAAAAAATGCATCTTGCCTTGAATATTTACATATTTATAAGGCTTACCAGGCATTTTGGAGAAAGAAAGTGTGCATTACAATTCAAATTATTACAATATCTACATTTGAGAAGAACTCGTACATTTTAGTGAATGGAATAAAAGTGTACCTCAGATAAAATACATAAATAAATGTACACATTTGGAAAAATGCATAACTGTTTTCAAAAATGGGAATTAAAACCAAATCTCACAAGCAAATATGAAAGAAAGATGGGAAGAAAATACAGGTGAGATGGGAGGGGGCACACAAAAAACAATGAAATTATGAATGAGAGATTTCTCATCCCCAGTTCATAGTTGGTGCCTATTGTTCTTTGCAATCAAAATTGTTTAATGGAAATGTTTTTGTTAATGTAATTATCAACACACACACCCCTGCAGCATGGCACAGCATTGTGTGTGTGTGTGTGTGTGTGTGTGTGTAGAGCTGCTTTGATGGTCTCCCATAATAAGAGGCCACCTTAATTATTGAGTGATGTGCTGTATCATGACATGTGGAGCTAAGGGGAGGAGTGTGGGCTATTTATTGCTATGCCACCCCAGCTTCTTCCTCTTGCTACTTTCGTGGCCCGCCATCCTGCCTCTTTAAAAGTGTGAATTTTCTGGTCACATTCAGGGCCAGGTAGGTATGCCCCCCCCACCTTTCCAGGGGTCTTTTCACCTTCTTCCACACTGTTTGAGGAGGATGGACAATTGGCTTTGGGTGGCATCTTAATTAGGCAGTCATTTGACAGGTAGTGCAGGGGGAGAAGGGATTAGTTCAGTGTACACCTATGGCACCTCTTTAGGGTAACGGATAGGACTCCTGAACTACCTTTGCAGATCATGTGACTTGGAGGGTGGGGAGAAGCCTATACCTGAAGCTGTCCCAAGGGTTGAGCCCTCGCTAGAAGTCATGTGACTTAGGGTGTCTCATCCTGGGGCCTTGCCTTCCTGATCAGGAGCAGATAATAACAATTAACTCTCCTTTTAGGTACCATTCCTCTTAATCTATAGATGTTTCTTGACTGACTGACACTTGAAATCAATTAAATTGGAATTCAGGGGGAGAGGAATGCAGATAAAGTAAACACAGAAACAGTAAAGGAATGGAATTATGAAATCCTGTAACCTCTGTTAGAGGTCTGTTTTCTCCTGGAAAGAGGAAATTAGTGAAGGGTGAGGAATTATTTCAATTTGCATTATAATGTGTTCTTACCTAATTTTGTACTTTTGAAGCAATCTGCAATACACAAAACTTAGTTATCCTTCAAAACTTTCACTTCTCTGAAATTCATGTGTGGGAGAAATGTTTACAGAAATGTATGCCCATATTTGTGAGTACTTTAAAAATCCCAAAGTCCAGGAAGAATGGAATTTAAGATTGTTTTTTTTTAAAAAAAATCCACAGCTCAGGTCAAACAAAACTTGACATGGTAGAAATGAGACAATAAGTGAAACTGATAGAACCAGCAATCTCTAAGTAGGATATAAATGTGTGAAATAAAACAACCAAGAAATGCTTCTGTAGTTTATGCCTAAAAGTAGATGCTAGCAGTCATAGGATTTCTTTAAGACACAAAGTTGTATGCTTGTAATTGGGGAAGCTGTGTTCTTCATTCTGATAGTATCCCAGCAGGTCATAGAATAAGCTCTCAAGAAATGAATAGGTTTCTTAAATGAGATGTTCTCTCTTTATTTCTTATATGACATTTACAGATGTTTTATATATAAAAAAAACTACCCTTTCAATCCTCTGGTAAGATTATTTATATTCAAGGCAGATACTGTTAGAGACTTATCATTAAAACCTCTAGGAAATGAAGTTTCCATAAACCAAACAAGTTCGTATGCCAGGATCGGTGACATTGCAGGATGAACTGAATTGTCAGCCAACCAGAACTGGATTACAATGTTCAGAATTCTTTGCTTCTATACATTCTCTTAAGGAAAGATCATAGGGTTACAGAGGCTTTTAAATCCACAGGAGGCACCAAGGAAACATTTTAAAGGGCTTCAAGCTTCATGTAGAGATTAAGGAAAACCCATGTGGGAGCGGTTAATAGAGTAATGCCTTTGTTAGTGTTGTGTTTTCTGCTTCTAACCCTTTATTCCCATCCTCTCATACACAATTCTGTCTTTGCAGTAGTTACTGGAAAACCTTAAGGAGTCTGGAGTTCAGTTCAAATAAACATCTATGTTTAGTCACCCTGCCTGATCTGAATTTTACAAATGATATTTGAGTTTTAGTGGGAAGAATAAGGAAGTGTACTATGACAACTGGTGAAACTCCTGACCATTGCAATAAAGCAACATTAGCCTCCATGTGTAGAAAATGTTAAATTTCTATATCTCAGGGTTGCAAAAGTGATGAGGCCAATAGCATGCTCCAGTACAAAATAAAGGAGAAAGATCCTTAGATGATGATGGTGATGATGATGATGATTCTTACCCTCCTCTCCCTATGGATTGAGGCAGGGAACAACAAATTAACATACAAACATAATGCTGGTTAAAATCACATATCAGTTAAAAACATATATCAAATTAAAAGAGCAAGTAAGACTAAGACATTTTAAAACAATCAGTACACAATTTAAAATTCACATTTATAAATCATCTGGATAGGCCTGCTGGAAGAGACTGGTCTTTAACGCTACTTTAAATTCACACAGCATATTTAGCTGTTGTATCTCTTCTGGCTGGCTGTTCCACAGTCTAGGGGCAGCTGGTAAAAAAGTCCTCTGGGTGACAGTTGTCAACCTAGTACTGGCTGACTGGAGCATATGTCCCCCCAGTGGATGGGGCAGATTATACGGGAGAAGGCAATCACATAGGGATTCCACTGAGAAAGCCCCATCTCTAGCACCCACCAATTTGATTTATCTTGTCAGTTGTGCTGAAAGCTGGGTCTGACTTTAAGGTCCAGGCAATTTCCTATGAGTGCAGACAGACTAAAGATGGAAAAACAAGCTCAGTGAAACTATACAGTCAACCCTCCATATCCATGAATTCTGCATCCACAGATTTCACCATCCACAATTTGAAAGTACAGTTGTTCCTTCATATTTGCTGGGGTTTGGTTCTAGGACCCCCGTGGATACCAAAATCTGTGAATACTCAAGTCCCATTATATGCAGTGGCATAGTAAAATGGCGCCCCCTAGATAAGATGGCAAAATCAAGGTTCACTTTTTGAATTTTTATTTTTTAAAGAATATTTTCAAGCCATGAATACTTAAATCCGTGAATACCAAATCCATGGATACGGAGGGACAACTGTATTCTAATCTTCTTCATCATCATCATCATCCAAAAAGCAAACCTTGATTTTGCAATGTATATAAGGGACACTATTTTACTATGCCATTGTATATAATAGGACTTGAGCATCCATGGATTTTGGTTTCCCTGGGGGGTCCTGGAACCAAACCCTAACACTGTACCCAAGGGCCCACTGTACTAGTTTTTGATGTTAAAACACTTCTCCTAGACAGATACCCCAATGTTCATCTTTTCCCCATCTATCTTGATGTAAAATAAATGAATAAAATAAAATAAAATAAAATAAATGAGGGTGTTTGTTTCCAAAATACCTTATATTATAAAGTAGAGGCATGTGAAGACAATTACATCCCAGTGACCCATATCACAGTACTTTCATTCTGAGTTTTGTCACACATGCAAGATATATCCCCAGCAAACATTTGGCTAATGGGGTATAACATAAACGTGTTGTTTTTACACTTCCCTACAAAAATATTAATATCATACATACTGAAAATGTCAATGGGATGAATTTTATCTTGCCATGGAACTCTCATAAGGATAGCCAACCTTGCCTGGACATGGAGGAGACATTGAGCAGACTCTAACCCCTACAGTTCCAGTCAAGCATTTCAGAAATACTTTATAATACTTTCTGTTGTGTGTGGGGATGAAAATCCTTGGTTGTCTTGATTAGCATGCAAGAGCAACAAGAACAACATCAGAAACCCTCATTTTTTTCTTCTCATCTGTAAAACAGCAAGTCTTTTTCACATTCTTAGCAAGAACACTAGTGCTTCTGAGAATGTGTGTGTTCGTGTGTGTGTTCATATTGTTCAACTTAATTTGGACAAATTACGATTCCTGTTGCCTTCTCACATGAAGACTGGGGGTTGTATCTTTTTGATGCACAAGTCTGTCCTTCTGGAATTGGTTTGGTGAATTTTGCTTTGGTGTGTCCACGCTACAATTATAGCAGTTTGATATCACTGTAATTATCATGGATCCATCCTGTGAAATCCTAGGGTTTTAGTTTGGTGAGATACTTAGAATTCTCTACTTGAGAGTTCTATTATTCTGCTTCTAAGTATCTTGGCAAAATACATAAACCACTGGTATCCCTAGTTCTTTTAGATGTCATTTGAGTTTGTATGTACCTGTTGGTCCAGCTTGTGTACCTCCTATCTGGAAAGAAAGCATATCAAACCTGTAGACTTTGTCCTTTGTTTTCTGACATTCATGAAGACTTACAAATTTATTCTTTTATCCACAATCACTGCAGGGGCAAAACTAGCATGCCAGTACTTTAAGTACATACAGTATGAAAGACCAAAACTATATGATTATTCAAGAGCATTCTGTATAGTCTCTGCATTCTTAAAAGGATAATCACTTCATCATGACACTGAAAATTACAATAATCACAGCCACAGTTTTTCATTCTTATTTCTTTTCAGTCCATTATGGGGCCTCTTTGTGACAAGGAAAATTGGTGCTTGCTGCCTTGACAGCAAAGGACAAGTGCCTTGACATGGCACAGTGCTTCTTGCCGAATAATTAAATCAAAGTATGGTGTAAATCCCAATAGTACCTCTTCATTGGTAGTATTTCTATCAAGACCTACAGATAATAAATCCAGTATTTGATATTTATGGCATTCACCTATGGTTCAAGGTTAGAAGCAGATGGCAAGATTGAGTTCCTGCCTGGCTCAAAAAAGAGCACCTTTTAACTCCTTGTGTGCAGCAGTGGGAGAAGGCACATATCATTTTTCCCAAAATTCTGCTAGCTTGCTGTACTGGGTGAGGCTTGGTGATAAATTCTATCATGGGCCCATAAAATGCTAAGGCCAGGATCAACCAGGTGAACTGTAAAGTGCAGTTCTACTGCCTCTATTCCATAGTTCTATTCCTTCTCCCCACAAATACCAACTACCTTCCTGCCCCCTTGGCACCTCTTCTGTTGCCATTTGGTGGGGGGGGAAGGAGGGGGTTGCTAGGTAACATCCAGTTGTCTTTGTGCAGCTGGAAAATTCTGGAAGACCCCCCCCCCATGAAGTCTAGAAGGATGTTTTCTTCTACATGTTTTCTCTGCAGAAAGACAGCTGGATGCTACCTGGCCACCGTATTTATCTAAATGACTTTGGTGTTAGCCCAGGTGTTAGCAAGATGTTTGGCACTGATAAGCGGTATATAAATATCACTGCTATTGGCTATTGCTACAGTAGGTGGAATGGTCAGGAGGCATTACAGACAGAGGTATAATCTGAAACTGCATATGTAGGTGTATTTTGAAATTATGCCTACATGTGCCACCAATAGGATTCTGACCTAAATCTAAGGGGTTGTCTAAGTGGTGAAAATACCCCTCATGGAATTTGATGGGAATACAACCTATCTAAATGAGTTCACACATCAATCCACTGTCTTTGGAAGAAGAGGGGGACCAAAATGGCAAAAACAACACCTGAAAAGCCTTTGCCACTTTTACCATAGTTAAACAAAACAAACAGTGAGAGGGTGAACATTCCTGCTCATTGGGACAAGCAATTAACTTTGAATTGCTTTCCCATAGGAGAGGAAATGCGAAGCTGATTGGCTGGGTGAGCACACGGGGGGGGGGATTGCTAACAGGGCAAGTGACCGCTGCTGTCATGTTGGATTTTCCCATTAGCTAGCAATCAGTAAGGCAATTTTATTTATTTATTTTTTTTCTATCCTAGTTAATTGAAAATTTGCTGTATCACTCTAGCACACCTTGGACATCATTGTTTTTTTTTTAAAGTTTGGTGGCAACACAAATAAACCACTCACGGCTGTCATTTAGCAAGCAAAGCTTATGGGAGCAAAAACACCATTAAGATAAGTCACTGCTGTGAAATGTCATTACTATAAGGAACTCCTTTTTTTTTCCTGGCTCATATAGACAAGCCCTGAGACACTCCAGTTTAGTGTCCCATAGTAATATTTCATTGATGAACATGAGAATTCCACTCAGTGGACCGCTTAATGTTATGGGTGTGACTCAGCCAATGTTAGATGTTGCTGCACAGGGCTGAGTGCATGCAAAGATGACAAGCTAGATCTGACACTATGTAGGTGGTTGCAACAGGACACCCCCCCCCTCTTCTTAGCAGTCCTTCATGCCACTGAAAACTAAAATAAAAGCCCAGAATTAGTTTTGGGGGAGCAAGGGTGTCACAGTGGAGAGTAGAACTTGCCCTTCTCATGGTTAAGTTGTATTCCACTACTGCACTATTGGATCCTACCCTATATGTAGGGACCAAGTGATTTAACTAGGAGTGTTCGGGGGGGAAATCAGTGTATTTATTTTTAACGGTAACAATCTAATTCACAAACAGAATCTCTCTCTCTCTCTAGCTTTTCTTCACATACGAAGATTCAGGAAGGACTCATCCTGTGCTTTCTGCAAGCGCGCTGATGACTAAAAAGGCCAATCCGAGATAAACAAGTCCGGTTGCAGAAAGCACAGCAGATGGTCTCCTTGGGTGATGTTTCCGAGTTGTGATTCTTTCTGCATTGTTGTTTCTCTTCAAGACTTGTTCGGCATGAGTTCTCAAATAAGGCTGCAGCATTGTGGATTTTTAACACTAACAATCTAATTCACAAACAGAATAATATACATTCAAAAATAAAAGAACAGAGAGAAGAGCAAGAATGAAAAATGAAGAATATTTTTTTTAAAAAAAACATGCAACTAAAATACAGTAGGGCTCTGACACAAACACACACACCGTCCTAACTGTAATGAAAAGAAAATATATATTCTACCATTACTGACCCAGCTAAATAATCCTGCTATAAAATAACTAATAACTATAACCACAGATTATTAGATCATTAGATTTCTGATTGCTCAAAAAAAAATAATCCATAAATGGTTTCCAATCTTCAAAAAGTCTTCACATGCCTCACCCTTTAAAACCCATATTAATTTTGGGCCAACTCAGCAACCTTTACAATCCATTTTTCCATTGTCAGTGCTCAGTTTCCAAGTTTGAGCAAACAATATTCTTGCTGCTATCATAATGTATCAAAGAAGTAATCCATATTTGCTATCCAGTTCATTATCCATAATGCCCAACAGAAACATTTCTGGTGACATTAAAAAAAATACACACACACACACACACACACACACAGATTAGCATATAAATGTTCGACCAGTAACTTTTTACCTTCTTAGAAGTCCACCACATACGGAAAACAGCCATCCTTATCATGACATTCCCAGCATTGATTTGAAACACTCTGGGACATTTTTGACAACTTAGATATGATCTATGCATTGTCTTACACAGATTTTCTTTTAAAATTAATGCAAAAAGTATATTTTATATCTTTGAACTACATCTTTCCCCACACATCCATATGGGATGTTGGAACAATTAATCTTGGTCAAATGTTTTAGTATGAATGTACCAAATTTGGATCAGATGAATTCATAAACAACCTAGAACACAGTTCCATGTTCAATTTCACACTTTTCAGAGTTTCGTGGTTTGATGCACAACTAAATACACACACACATGTGCATATAATAGGCAAAAGTACTTACAATAATGCATTATATGCACTGGGAACACTTCCAAAAAGTGAATGTGAAAATGTGGGAAACATGCATAAAACGTATTCAGACATTAACACTGATTTGATCCTTTCCTGAACCCCATGTTAGCAAACTGATGAGGATACAGTCAAAAACAATTTGCAATCAGGAAAATGAGAAATTTCATGAAACTGAAATGTGTATATTCACCCATCCTTAGTTGTAACCATTAAATATATTAGTTTGTGTAGCTGGATACTTTTGTTTAAGGGGGGTGGAGTTTGCTGAATTTGTACTTCACAAACTAATATGTAGTTAATCTTTGGACTGATTGCTATTATAAGGTTTATGATACAGTATCAGCTCACAAAATGCACTGAAGCAATGCATATTTTATGCAGAAATATGAATAAAAATGCATCTGCTAAGGAAAAATATATAAACTATGCATATTTGGGGGAAATGCATATGAAATGAATATTTTATGGGGAATAATGTACAAAATTATATTTTAGGGGAAATGTGTTTTAGGGGGACTTGGATGCAATTTGATTCAAACCTTCATACATTATGTTTTTTTTTTTTTTTAATCACAATGGATTTCTGCTTAAACACATATGAGGCTGACATATTCCAGAAATAGAGTGATCCATCAATTTTTATTGTTTCTGTATTTATCATCACATGTGGTTCAGGAGCACAATCTCTAGCAGTTGCCACATGTGGCAAATGTATCCATCTCCGAGGACACCTAACTAGTTATAACTGATATTCTAATTGGTTTCAATTAATTTAGCAAATAAAAACAGCACTATAGTGATGTCCAAACCCGTTGCCCTCCCAATTTCAATATGAACATCATCTGTGTTTGTTTTTGTTTTTGTTTTTTGCTGAATATTAAAAATAAAATGGGATTTTTGTGTTTTCCTAAGGCATTTGAATCTTGTGTTTCCTCCACTGACTTCAAAGTTGTGTTCAAGGATCTCCCTTTCCCTAATTAACCCATATAACAAACTGGTGAAGTAGGTCAGGCTTACTGACTGGCCAAAGGTCAACCAATCAGTTTCTTGGCTCAGTATGGGGTTGCCTTCCTCCCATATAAATCCACTGAGAAACCAGAGGCTCTGGATCTCTCAAGTTGGAAATTCAAGAAGAATCTGGATTTCTCATGTGCCATATTCTAGTCCAATAATTCTAATTTTTGCATGACAAAACCCCAAATGGATTTTTCATGCCTTTCTTACTCAACCTTTCAGAAACTTGAACAGTCAAAAAAGATGGGTGAAAACAGAGGGAGGGGTGAATGGCAAGGTGGATTTGTAGCAGGGCTAAAGCTTGAAATTATTCCCCCAATTACACACAAAGGCATCATTTCCTGCTTCAATTATGAGACTTTTCCCCTGCTCAAGCTAGGAAATTTTGATTGCTACTGCTAAAGGCTTAGAAGGCTGGGAAGAGAAACTGGTAGGAAGGGTTAACAGTGAGATGCTAGGTTAGTCCCATTTCAAATCAGCTCCAGCTTGTGAAGTTCCTTTCTGAAATTTCACCAACTCATTAGTGTAATATATGCATATGAGCTTTTTTCCCTCCTGTGTGTGTGGGGATCCCTCTTCACCCTAAAAATGAAAGATAATGCTCTGGCAAGGTTATTCCTTGCTATAGTGTATTATATATTATCTCTCAGCTTCTATCACCTGCATTATATCACATAAAGAACATTAATATATCTGTTCATGTCAAGGAAACGTAATTGATATGTCTGTGGATGGAAACATATGTTCAGAGAGGTAGTTTGGTACAACCTGCCTTTGTAATTATTAGATGTCATGATTAATTGCATGCTTGAAAACTATCAGGTGAATCCTTTTCTATGACATGTTGTGACTAAAACAACCCACATCTAGTCATATTGCCCAGAAATTGAAATATTTGTTCTAATTTGACAAAAATTGCAATTATTCTTTTGTAGAATATCCTCCCCTCCTGAATGTAAAACATGCATACACATTTTCCCTTGATAATTATTGTCAAGCCCCCCCCCCACAAAAGTAACGGACATGGATGTGCATTCTTCCAAACCATTTCTCTTCTGAAATATCTAGGGATTTAATGCGTGCACACAAAAGAAAAGGCTGCTGTTTGAGTAATAACCAAAGGATACCTGATATAAAATTACAAACTTTGTTGTCAGAAAAGTGCATTTCTAATACTTCTGGACTCACACAGTTAAAATGACTAGACATTAATCAATGGGAAGTCCCTGCCAGAACACTTTCGGTTGAGATAAGGACATCCAGGTAAGTGACAGACTTTTTAAAAAGTTCCCTGGTTTACTTGGAAGTTTTTAAGTGTGTGTATGTGCTTTTTGTAACTTTTTTTGTGCATTTTGGTTTTTATTTTTAAATTTCTCATGCTCGTGTCTTCTTGTGACAATCTGCGGGATTTTGATCTAGGAAGTGAAGGGAGCTCTGTTGGAGCTCCGTTCACTCCTGGGATGCATTTTCCACAGAAGAGAAGGTAAATGTGATGGGGAGGGTGATTGTTTTGGAACCGAACGGGACAGGAACACTTTTTTCGTTCCTGTCTGATAATCTTCTTAGTGAAAAATGACATCCTTGTGTAGAAGTAGTGGCACTAAAATGGTTCTATAGAAAAGGATTCAAACTGATACTTTTAAAGGTTAAGTCCTCAAATTTCTGAGATTTGTATATTTTTTTGCCAGATTTACTATCTGTTGTTACTTTATTTTTATATTTGCTTTGATGCAATTTTTTGAAGCACCATATAAATATGAGCCATAAATATAATTCCTCAGGTGTTTTTTTCTTTTCAGTATTCTGTTCTGCAATCATTTCCAAAACTTCTCAGCTTTTTCTTTCTTCTTTCTTTTAAAATTCTGACCATGTAGTGGCTTGTTTTGTGAGGATCAAGAGAAAAAAAAATCATGATTTTCTTTCTAAACACATCTTTTGTTACTTCAGTGATCAATATATTCGTTCTATATACATCTATCAACATTCTTCTTTGCTTTCTTTGATGTATTCAATCAAAGGTCTTTTCAGTGGTAGAGCCAATCATTGGCACTATCTTTCTGTGCTGGTTGCATTGTGTTCTTATGTGAGGCAAAAGGCTATATGTATTGATAGTAGACTTGCTACTGTCTCCCAAGTCAGTCAGGCTTTTGATGAAGGGCCAGATTAAAGGTATAAAAAAAAACCCCATCAAATGATGGTGCAGAAAGCAAAAACATACGCTGTATTGGATCAGTTTTCAACAAGGTCCATGGTTTGGAGTTCCTGAACATCAGATAAAAAATGGGCTACAGGGTTCATTATCTTTTGCTAGGCAATCAGGGCAGGATACAGTGAGGTTTCTGGAAGGCCAACCACAGCAGAAGAAATAGACAGGAGCAGAAAACAGATTAATAATGGAATGCTATTATAAAGAAAACCCATTAGAAAGAAAACCCACCAAAGGAGAATGGAAGTCATCAGGAATATTTTCCCCAGATATCCTCCTCCTCCCCCTCCTTCCCCCTCCTCCTCATCATCATCAATACTGACTTCAGAACATACTAGAAGACCAGTTTTATTATGGTTGTTATATTAGTATTTACATAGTGTATTAGTAATACACTATGTGTGGGTGGTAAAGCCTCTGGCACATCTTAAATGAGCAGATGTGATATCATGGAACATTTATGAACATTCTTTCTACTTTCAGAAGTTATGAGTCATGGAATATGACTCAATTCTGGAATATCCAAAATTGAAAATGTGGTTCTCTATTTGCCTCAGTGGGCTAGAATGTTTAGCCAGGATATCCTGGGGCATTAATTTAAACATTGGTTTTAATCACAGGAAACAGAGAATCAGGGCTCTGAGAAGAAGGCACAATGTACGAGAAATCAGATGTACATCAATGAATTTCAGGAAAAAAATAGAATACCATGACTAGAACAATTTGGACTAAAGAGTCAGATCTTGTGTATCTCTTACATACTAGATCTATATTATGCAAATTTAGCTACAGTTAGTTCTTTATAAAACACTACATTTGGTTCTAATCTTCCAACAGGCTTTTAGTTAAAACTGGCTGTTTCCATTTGTTTTCATCTGCTTAACAGTTTTGCCTCAGTATCTAGGAATAAAAAAGTTATAGCAAACTGGGTACAAAGCCACTGAAAGTATCCCAGGTATTCAACTTTGCAGCATCTCCATGTTGTTCTATTATCTTGTAGTTATCACTATAGCAACCATGTATCAGTCTTTTTGCTCATCCAGTAGAATTCTTTCAACAGGAAACAGACAGTCAAAAATTTGTATATAATGGGACTTGAACATCCATGCATTTTGGTATCCAGGGGTGGGGGTCCTGGAACCAAATCCCAGTGGATACCAAGGCCCCACTGTAGTTAAAGAGAGTGGGTGTGGGAGAAGGCCAAAGAACAGGAACGTGAATATGGCTACTGCCTCAGAGAAAGATAACAAACCAATAGGAATTTCATTATCTAGAAGTGTCTAAATGAGGTAAAACAGAGAAAAATGTGTAGGGGGGGAAATTCACATGATGCGTAGTGACAGGATGAGCTGTGAGCAGATTAGATGGCAGAAATAGGTAGGAAAGAGAAGCTAGAGTATCCTGAACCAGGAAAAGAAGAATGTATAGGCTTTTCAGGATCCAACCTATGGGAAGCGGGCTCTGTACTTTAAACAATTTGATGAAAGGGGAAATTCTGCTAGGTGTGCTAGGAGAATGGGGGAATAAAAGGGTGGGCAAGTTTTTCCTTTCTACGCAATCACTGAAGTTCAGATTTATTTATTTTTTTAGCACTTCATGAATGGCCAGAGAAGATAGCCATTAATAATAGTTACATCTATAAAGTGGTGGGGGGCATCTGGCCCTCTAGATGTTTTGGAATACAACTACCATAATATCTTTAGTTATCTTGATTTGGGACTTCTGTAAGTTGATCCTTAATATCTGGAGAGCCAAAGATTTTCTTTCCTTTCTACATTGCACAGAATCTCAATTTGGAGTGAACAGCATGCTAAAAGTGGTCACCTTAATGGGTGTTACAAAGCCTTACAAAATGTAACTTTGACCTGCAATAAGGCATATGATGCCTTTATCCCTCCTTCACACACGCCCACTGGTTGTCTACCAAAGTAGGGGGGAAGTAGAAGAGGTTTTGGTTTTGTTCTTCAACCCTAGTCCAAATTTCAGAGTGAGAACTGTTCTTTATACTAGTGATGTTGAGAACAAGGTTCCAAATCCTTCACAGATTATGTGGCCTTCATAGTAGCTTCTTTCATCATACATCATGCTGGGACTTATCCCAAGTCATTTATAAGGCTCAAATAATTTTGCTTGCCCAAAACACTGAAGGGGTGGGTGGTTTATCTTCTCAGTGTTTCCAGTACCCAATGAACCTTCAGCCTCCAGCAATAGGAACAGAGCTGTACTTCTTCTAACCATCGCTTCTTGGCCTTTTGGCTAAGATCAAGTGTAGTAACCATCCTCTTCAGGGCCACTTTTTCATGATCATTCTAGCTGAAGGCCTGCCTGTTTCTACATAAGTATGCCCAGCATCTTAATTAATCATCGGTAACCCTTCTTTAGGTGGGTCCATGTGGCTAAATTTAGGTACCTTAGGTTGACCTGGTTATGGAACCTGTCTGGCTGGGCCCACCTCCTATTCTGTTGTTGTCAGTACCTTTTCTTTGCCATTTATTATATGATTTGTGTTGTGTTTAGTGTTGATTGGTTGCATTGGTAGCTTGATTTCTGAAAGTATTTACATTCTCTTAGTGCCTGAGATGTCCTGAATTTTGAAATGGTCTTTAATATTTTATTATGAATGTGTATGTTTAAGAATTAATTATTCTTAAGCCAAAGTTCATGCCTCTTACATAAGAAAAGTGGTAAATAAACTCTTTTTAAATAAATGCTACTTTGTGTGTATATCAGCTTATGGCAGAGAGAGAATAGAGCAAAGCTACTCCATTGGCTCATGTGAGAGAACAACAATATTGGTCTAATGCGTCTGGAAATCTCAGCTAAAGCAAACTCACTGAAGCCATCAGATTTACATTTGTGTTGACTTACAATTCTACCATAGATACAATGGGACAATTCTAGTTGGGACTTGCAATTCTAGGCATGGGAATCAGGCAGTTCTCTGAAAGTTGTTGGACTACTCACTGCAACTCCCAGAATTCCTCACCATAAACAACACTTCCTAGGGATACTGGGACCTGCAGTACAACACTGGGAGGGATGCATGATTCCCCCCTCTTGAACTAATGGATTTAAGTATTTTTTTTGGGGGGGACTGCTTTTGTCCCAGCTCATTATGCCAACAAAATTTCCATTATACCTATTCATTAAAGGATCCATCCAAGATGAAGAATCAGTACCTAGTATTTTCCTTTTCCTTCCCAGCCCTGTTTTCTCTCATGTTATAGCTTTTTTTTTTAACCAGGCAGATAATCTCTCTCTCTCTCTCTCTCTCTCACACACACACACACACACACACACACGTCAGCTACCATATATTCCTGCATATAAGACTGCTTTTTAACACTTGAAAATCTCCTCAAAAGTGTGTGGGGGGGTCATCTTATATGTCCAGAAGATCTTTTCCCCTGCTGTGAGAATGACTGCTTTGCCTTTGGAGTGTTAAATTGCCCTCCATTTAGGGATTGTATTTTGGTAAACTTTCCAGGAAGATTTCCATTTGCATAGTTTTGGGGATTTCTTCTCCAGGAGTTTGCAAGTCTGCCAATGTAGCTGTAAAATCATTAATGTGCTCATTCAAAAATTTGGGATTTGATAGCTTCATATTCAACAACTTCATTATTAACGAAACCTTACTTTCCAAAGATTGAACACCACAGAGATTTTTCAAAGTATCCCATGCTTTTTTAGCTGTTCTCAGTCCTTTAATTTTACAGACTATTCCATCATCTACAGCCACTGAGCTTGCTGGCTGGTGGGGGGCAGGCATTCCAGCCAGGTGGCTGGCTGGACAGGGTGGGGGGGAGGCAAAGTCTATATTTTAACTTAAAAATTGAGGGGTCGTCTTATGCGCCCAGTCATCTTATACACTGGAATATATGGGTACTTTATGAATGAAGACCAAGTCACTAAAGCTTTACATAGATACATACATACATACATGCATCTAAATAAACACATAACTCTGGGGGTGTGCAGAAAGGAGCGTATAAATAAATGGATAGATAAATAAACTGATTCTGTTGGATACTAAAGTGGGCACACATGCTCTGTATTTCTGCTAACACTGTAATCATGACATTGGAAACTGTTTAATGCAATGTAGATGTGTAAATGGCTATTGCTTAAAACAATTTTTAAGCCGCTCTGATAGCCTTGTGGCTGAAGAGCGGGGTATAAATAACTAAATAAATAAATAAAAAATAAAAAACATGTGTTCTGAGCAAGATTCTGACATATACTATAACTGAATAGGATCCATCAGTGAGCTAAGAGAAAAGAAAAAGGAGGGGGAGGTTAATTAGATTGTCATTGCACATAATTGGATCTGTGGAGCATTGTGAAATCTGCATGTAGATTGGTTGCTTCTAATTTGGAAGGATGAGGAAGAGAATAGTTTCATTTAGCCCACAGTCGCCAGAATACCAAGGACAACTGAGTTTTATTAGCTATGGCAAAGACAGAGAAAAAAAAGAGGATATTTTCTTTTGTAAGTGCATCTTGGTTAGATAGTAACAAAACAATAACAACATTGTGCAGTCATAGACTACAGGAATGTGATTTGCAACAATTAATTTAAACAATTGTGTTTCAGGCAACAAACGTCATCTTGTTCCATTGCCTAAGATGAAAATGATTGCTGCTAGCAGTTCTTAAGCTCTGTTTAGTGGCTGATGCTGACAAGTTGGGGTAGGAACAGACCATGTGTCCTTCCTAGTGTGAGATTCCTGATCTGCTCAGCACTGAGTGTGCAAGTCATCATCTCAACTGTGCTGCCATTTTGTCCTGACAGCATGGGAGGGGGGATTCAGGAAAAAATATCACCTGAAACTGTTCCTCCCATCTGTCTCTTGCTACTCAGCATGGAGTTGACAAAACACCCTGCTCTCTGAAACCAACCAGTGTCAAGGCAAAAAAATCCTACTTGACAAAACTGCAGACTGAATGACTGCTAGGATGAGTGAGTAGATGGAGAAGCACTAAAGCGGAAGATGAGGGGATACAGGGGGCCTTTAAGAACTGCATGCTGCACGTTGTGATTCCCTTAACAAAAATCTGAAAATAGATTAATAAATGTAATGGAAAACACAAGATTTTGAAAAATTAAATATAATGGCGAGTGGGGGTAAAGCTAGACATTACGAGGAACTAAACATTAGGATGAAGTTCATCTATTTTCTTTTCAATAGTAGGATTTTTTGAAAGTTATCTGCTGCAGGAATCTGACTTGCAAATAAAGCCCATGCTTACTTCCAATGACCAATCACAAAGCAAAGCACAATAAATTCAAGACATGGAAGTACGGAAAATCATGAATTATGAAAAATAGACATCTTTCACCACTTTGAGTCTGCAAAACACACACACACACACACAAATATCCAGTTTGAACCTGAAATATTAATCCCTAGTTATCTTAAAGCCTACTTGCCTGCCTAAGCTTAAAAGTTGTATGACGGAATAATCCAAACTAAGCTCTGTGGGTTTCTCATGCTACAACCACTTCTTTTTTGACTGAAGTTTTCAGCTATGGACATGGCTTCGCTGTTATCTTTGTGTCAAATTCATCCTGCTGAACAATGAATATCCAGGCAACAAATCATTAAAATGAGACAGCTGCAGTATTCCTGATCAGAATGTTTCTGGTCTCTTGTTGTTGTTTAAAAAAACACAAAGCAAAACTCTGCAGTGAAGAGGGAACCCTCCCCCCGCCTATTCTTGCATTGTAGAGAAACAAAGTATTATCTCAGTTCTCCCGCCCACACCTCCATACTATACTATGTGAAATGTAGAAACAGACGCACCTGCTTTTCTTTTCTTCTTTCAAAGAAAGCTTGCACTGGCCTTGTTCCAGCTCAAGTAATTACATTATGTTTGCCTGTCACAGTTGTCTTAGCAGTTTCCTCTGAGTTAGACAATATCAAAACTTGGCATCTTCAGTTGCTGTGTGTGATGGATGGCATAGCTGTCCCTACCTAACCAGTAGGGATGTAATTCTTCACTTATTTCACTCTTGCATGCAAAAACTATACAGACAGCCCTCAATTTTTGAGGCCTACACAGAGGTGTAGGATCCCTGTGAAAGTGGAAAAACTGAAAATATTTTAAGCCCCCCACCTCCAACATGCATGCTAGAGATTCTGCTGCAAAAATCTTCATCTCACTCAGAGGCCGCCTCCAGCTCACCTCCATTGCCTTCTACCTCCTAGGATGACAACACTACTGAAAAAATCTCCTGCAGTATCACTGCCCCCCTCCTTGCTCCTCTTCATCTCCTTTCTCAGCACATACCTTGGCCCATAACTCCCTTTCCAGCCTTGGCACCACGATGCCTCCACCTCACTCCTGGGCTACCTTCACTACCCCACCCCCTACCCCCATTGGCACTTCTACTTCTCAGCTACCCTCCTCCTCCTCCTCCTCCTCCTCCTCCATGATTTGGAGGTGGGTGGGTGTTGTCATGGCTTTCCCATGGGTGGCATCACATGCTTGCTTGCTGCCCAGGCCAGTGACATTCTGATCAGGAATACTGCAGAAGGGAGTGTGCATGAATGCAGATGCCCAGAGAGGTGCCCTGAAGATGGTTGCAGGGAGCTGATACTGGGTCATAGCCACTTCCTGTAATATCTCCTCCCATAGCTGTCTTTATGAGCAGAACTTAGATGTGCACATGTCTTAGGCTCAATGCTCAGCATCATTGTCTCTGTACCCACCTGAATTCAGCTTTCTTGGGCTGTTCTCCTGCTGCTCTCCTGCCTGTCCAGAAGAGAAAAGAGGCTGTTGAAGAGACCTTGGAAGAGGGGTGGGCACAGAGGGGGGGGGAAGAAGGAAGGCTCCTCAGGGGTGAAAGGGAGGGCTACTGACAATCTCCCATTCTCCCCTCCTCCTTCCTTCCTTCCTTCTCTTCCTTGTCTCCCTCCCTTCTGAGCTGAACTCAGACAGTCACAGAGACAGCTGATGCTGAGCATTGAGCCAAAGATCTGTGCTCCTCAGCAACTTCATTTGTCTCCTAGACAAGTTGGGGGAGGGGGAAGCAGCCCAGCAAAGCCGAATGCAGGTGGGTACAGATCTTTGGCTCAGTGCTCAGTATCAGCTGCTTTGCGTCCACCTGAGTTTGGCTTTGCTGGGCTGTTTTTCTGCTGACCCTTGCCCACCCAAGAGAGAAATGAGGCTGCTGAGGAGCACAGGTCTTTGGCTCAATGCTCAGCATGAGATGTCTCTGTGCCCACCCAAGTTCAGCTCAGAAGGAAGGAAAGTATAGGTAGATGGACAGATGGAATGTGCAAGGGGAAGGGTGGGGACAGCTCAGCAGCAGGCCTCCCTTTCACCTCCCAGGGGACTTCCTTCTTTCTCCCTCTCTATACCCACCCCTCGGCCAAGGTCTCCTCTTCATCAGCCTCATTTTCCACCTGGATGGGCAGAGGGACAGTGGAAAAACAGCCCAGCAAAGCCAAACTTGGTCTGGGCAGGTGCAGAGAGAGCTGATGACTATTGAACCAAAGACCTGTGCACACCTGATTTGGCTCTGAAGGACAGCTGGAGGTGGGGAAATTCTGGGAAGCAGTTGCAACCCAGCAGCAGACCCCCCTCCCACAACACTGCTGTGGCTCCTCTATGGGCATCCACACTCACACATGTGAAAGCTCCCTTCTGTGCCTCTCCGGCTGGGCTGGCCAACAAGTGATGCCACCAAGGGTAAAGTTGCAGTGACAGGAGAACTAGGAGGAACTTTTTGACAGTAAGAGCTGTTCGGCAGTGGAACACACTCCCTCAGAGCGTGGTGGGGTCTCCTTCCTTGGAGCTCTTTAAGCAGAGGCTGGATTGCCATCTGTCGGGGATGCTTTGATCAAGATTTCCTGCATGGCAGGGAGTTGGACTGGATGGCCCTCATGGTCTCTTCCAACTCTGCAATTCTATGATTCTATGATTCTATGAACTCTGTGCTGAGGGAGAGAGGAGAGGAGGAGGAAAAAGCAGCTGAGAAGTGGAAATGGCAGCAGAAGGAGGGAGGTGGGAAGATTGGTGGAGGCAGCCTGGGAATAAGGTGGAGGCATCATAGTGCCAAGGCAGGAAGGGAGGTATAGGCCTAGGTATACCCAGGAAAGGAGGTGGAGAGGGGTGAGGAGGAGGGTGATGACACTGCAGGAGATATTTGTAGCAGTGTCATTGTCCTAGGAGATGGAGAGGGGAAGATTTGTAGACCAGTAGTGGAGGTGGCTACAAACTTGAAAATAATCCAGTCCATAAAAGAGAAAGAAATAAAAATCCATGGAAGTTGAGGGTCACTATATATTCTCACCACTGGTTGAAATTATAAGAGTCTTTGCACAGTTACATAAAAAAATGGTTTTCTGTGCAAAACTTTAGTGTTTGTGCAAAATCAAAAAAAGCCCAATGTGTTTTGCACAAACAATTTTTTTTGCCTGCTTTTTCAGAAAGTCCCAAAATGTGAAAAATCTCACTGAACGTCCCACCGCCTCATAGCATTTTAGTGTGTCTGCCTGGGAAAAATGCCTACAACCAACCAAGTTATATGTATTAGTATTTATGGCTCAAGGCTTCTCATGGACAGGGAGATGTATTCACAAATAAGAAAGAGTCAGCCTTCTGTATCCACATGTTCTTTATCCATGAATTCAAGCAGCCATGGCTAGAAGATATTCCAAACAAAATTCCAAAAAGCAAACCTTGCTGTTTCCCATGTTATATAAGGGATGCCATTTTACTACACCATTGTGTATAATGGGACTTGAACATCTACAGATTTTGGTATCTCTGAGTATTGGGGGTGTCCTGGAACCAAACTCCAGTGGATATTGAGGGCCCATTGTAGTTTGTGTTTTGCTGAGTTGTAGCAGTTGATTATATAGTAGTTCCAAGTCAAAATGGTCTTCCTTCACTGCCTTGCTTTTAAGCTGTGCACAATTCTGCCGGTTAGCTATGTTGAGTGGTGTCCTTTGTTTTTTTTCTTCTTTACTCATAAGATGACATAGTGAGGAGAGGAAGGTGTTATTTTCACATTTGTTGGCTTCAGATATCACCCCAAGTCCAAATTCCATTGATTATATAGTGTTACCATGGAGCCCCACTGGAGAGGGGGAGAAATCTTTTATCTCAGCATCACAGCAATGCCCTTTAGCCAATGAAATTTGACTACAGTATTTGGGGGGGGGGGATGTCTGAATGAAGCCACACCAGAGATTTAGAGGTAGTTTCTGCACTCCCTCTTATAGATGAAAAGGGGAAGGGAAGCAAAACAGAACCTCACAGAAACAAGGAGCATGTGTGCCATCATAATCAAGGCCATGAGCAGGAAGAAAAAAGGGTGAAAGAAAAGGGATTCATTCATGATGCACTCAGGTCCCCAAAGAACCAATGCACCCTGACTGAAGCAAGACAAAACTGGGAGCCTTTGGCTCAGCCTTACTATTTAATGTGAGGGATGGTCATGGAGTAGTGTATCATTTCTACAGACACTGTGCAGCAGTAATGATCTATATGTTTATATCTCTGCCAGGGCTCCTAGGAATGGCTTAACCATCACCATCACCATCACCATAGTTATCACTGTGTTTATACCCTGGCTTTCCTCAGTTTAGGACTCAAGGCAGCTTGCTGACAGATACATCTTTAAAATTAACATAGTGCAAATATGAAAAATATAGTGAAACTATCAATAACATTAAAAGCAGTTAAAATCATCAAAAAGGACAACAAATGTAACCAACTTAGCACATGAAAGCTGCCTCCCTCCTGAGCAGTTTGCCCTCAAAGGCCTGGCAGGCCAACAAGGTTTTAATTTGCCTATGAATGGACAGCAAGAAGGGCACCCATCTAACCTCTCTTGGAAGTGAATTCCAGAGCCTGGGAGCAGTCACTGAGAAAGGTCTCCCCAGAAGATGTACCTGTGAATGTTCTGGAACATAGAGAAGGGCCGCTCCAGAAGATCTCAAGACATAGGCAGGCTCTAACAGGGTACTGTGATTCTTGAGATGACCTGGATTTAAACTGTATGGGGTTTTGTAGATAATAACTAGCATTTTGAATTGTGCCTGGAAACAGACTGTAAAGCTATTGTCCTGGTTTACAATCTGATATTCTTCAAACTACACTAAAGATTTATGGTGACAGCTAAACAGGAGACCGTAAAGTATAAACAGTTAAGGCAGGGTTGGGCAAGGTGCATGCCAAGGGCTACATGCAATTTATTTATCTATCTATCTATTTATTTATTTATTTATTGTATTTATACCCCACTCTTCAGCCAGAAGGATCTCAGAACAGCTTACAAATTGTTAGGCAATAGCACTTTACACATCTACACCGCTTTATAGTGTGCTATGCAGTAAAAAGTTTCTAATGTGTGTTAGCAAATTATAGCTAACTGGACCAGTGAAATTTATGGCAAAAAATATTTGCAATTCTCTGTCTTAGAAGCTCCTAGAAGCAGTGGTTGTAGTTCCCCAGCACAGGTGTGTGTGTGTGTGTGTGTGTGTGTGTGTGTAGTGCATTTGTTTTTCAAAACCTGAAGTGGACTTCCAGCCACCCTTGATTTTTGTTACATGGGGCAATTGAGGCAACTTAAGTGTCCCCCTCAGTGTTCCAGAAACAGAAAACTGGGGAGAGCATACTTGCTAGAGTTCTGGAAGAGTGATGGTTCCCTTTTCTCTTGGCTGGAAAACTGCAAACTGATAATGCCCACCACCCTCGGCACTGTTTGGCTGTGGGGTGCACCTCAACTGAAGGTTACACACAGGGAGGGGGGGGCTTTCAGACTGTGCTGGTAGATCTTTATGTTTAATTGCTGTGGAGAAGAATTCCAACATTGATTGTTCCTTTGATAAATTGAAGTTTCCAGGAAGAAATATGACATTATTTCAGAATTGGATCCCATGCATCCCTCCTCTCCTCTGAGTTACACCCCCCTCAAAAAAAAAAAAAAAAGCTGAGTTTTGTCCATTTATTTAAAATTCATTCACAACTGCAACCCCATTTGGATGTCTTATGCTCATCATCTCAGCCTCAATCAGACTTGTACTGGAAAGTGAGGATTTTCTGTTCTGTCTCTGAACTTTGCTGTATGCTAGAATTCACTGGGCTCAACATACTGAAGAATTCCTTTTTGTATCATTTAAAAAGAAGCAATGCATTTGTTGCTATCCCCTGAGAAATCCCTCTCATGAATACTGCAGAAAGTCATTCATAAATAGGACCTTAATTATTTAAAACCATTTTTCCCATTAATTGACTTAAGGATGTTGCCTTTCATGTGCCCAGGATAAATTTATTGCAATGAATTATGAATTTCATTTCAATTAAGTTGCGTATGTACACATTTCTGGATCTTGTAGCCATCTGTTTGCCATCTGTTGATTGGTTGCTATTCCTGTAGAGTATCTTCTTTTGAAATTTAGATGGCCAGACGTGCTTCATCAATTTATCATTCAGCTCCTCATGGAGATAAAACCTAACTGCTGCAACCTCAGTGAGGTCCTTAGAATTCAGAGATAAATTAAAACCGTCTTCAAAACCCCTTGAAGCCTTAATTGAGCCTTGTTTTGCAAGTGAGCTTCTTCTGTGCTTGTCTTACTCACAAGAATATAGTTAAGCTCCTTCTCACTCTCCATTCTAAGGTGGGCACATACCTGAAAAACAGGTGGATGACCACCCTCTAGTGGTTGCTTGCAAGTATTTTACTTAAGGGTTGGAGTTCTAAACATCTGTGATCAAAACACTATCTCCCAGTTTTCATTCCCTAGAAACATTTGCCCTATGAAAGCATGTAATCTACATGTAAAGAGGGATAGCAGGTAGAAGGCCTACTCAGCCTACCTCCAATGTCTTTTCCATTCCCCTCTATCTGCTGAAAATGCATTCAGACATGGGAACATAGAAGAGCCATGCTAGATGAGACTAAAGGCCTTTCTAGAGCAGAAGCCTCTTTAGTGCAATGGCACACAAGAACACCATAGCTTGAAATAAAGTTGCATACTGCCTCTAAACTCAAGGTAATGCAGGTCAACCCCCCCCCCCAAATTTGTCTTACTCTGAAGATGAAGCAGATGTAATGGTGGGGAAGTTGGAGTGGATGTCTGATAGCCAGATGAGTCCTCTTTCAGTTCAGCAGGATTCAGAGCATGAACAGAAACTGATGAGAGACCCTCCCAGTCGCCAAGAAAGGCAGAGGCTCTGGCGTTTGGTTCAGACCATTCCCTGCAGATGGAGAGGTAGAGAGAAAGGCTGCATTCAAGGTATCAGGGAGAACACAGCTGCAAAATGTGCTCCCTAAATACTGCCTGGAATCAGGGTGTTGGCTAAGTTTGCTGCCTTTAGAAAGAGGGAACTTCCTCTAGCCAAACTGTTGAATGCAACTTCAGTTCACCTTTGATAGCTCAGCTCTTGTAAGTACAGGATGTATGAGTCTCAGACTGTTTAAAGACTATACTGTCATGAGTCCTTTGAGTTTGTTCTGTTTTATGGCTTTCCCGACCTTGGACTGTTTGACACCGGATACCTCTTGCTTCCATGGCTTCTAACTTTGGCATTTGAGTTCTTGGTTGATGTTGAGAGCAGGACAATACATACTGGTAATACATGCTGGTAGACTTGTCATCCATAAGGTTTAACTTGTAGAGGAGAGCCAACGTGGATATAGTGCTAGAGTTTATTAGTTACATTGTTATAAAGGCTTTTTTTTTCCTAATGACCTCAAAGTGGTATACATGAGTCTTCTCCTTAGCAATTTGTGAGGTGTGACAGATAGCAGGTGAACTGACTCAAGCTCATCCAAGAGCTTTGTGGTTTAGTGGGAATTAGAACCATAGAAATATAGAGTTGGAAAGAAGCATAAGGGCCATCTAGCCCAACGCCCTGCCTGCCATGGAGGAAAGCACTACTAAACAACCCCCCCAAATGACCATCCAATGTCTGTTTAAAAATCTCCAAAAATGAGTGTACACAACCTTCCAAGGCAGTCTATTCCACTGTCAGACAGATCTTACAGTCAAGAAGTTCTCCCTAATGTTTAGTTGGCATCTATTTATTTGCAGTTTTAATTCATATGCAGAAATATTAATACCTGCACAGAAAATTATGTTTCACATTATTCACATTACTATGCAGAAAACAGCATTTTCTGTGTAGGAATTAATATTTCTGTGTTGAAATATTGTTTTGCACACAGAAAATGCTATTTTCTGTGCAAAACTATGTACATGTGCATTTTGTGCAGAATAAGTCTTCAATGTGACTAGCCTTCAAAACCTATGGCTTTTGAAGACATTCTTGAAGTGGGAAGAAAATTGCTAAAATTATTCATTGCAACTTTTGTGAAGAAACTTAGGACTTTATCAGACATGAGAAAACACTGAAAAAAACTGCATCCAAAATTGCATCATAATGATATAATAATAATAATAATAATATTTATTTATTTATACTCCTCCCCTCTGCTAAAAACAATCGGGGTGGCTTCCAACAATTAAAACATTATAATAATGACTAAAAACACCACCCACCCCCATCCTAACCCATAAAAAGTCATTAAACACTATAAAATTAAAACCTTCTAACTAAAACACATTAAAAAAACAAATATATACATAATTTTAAAAAGCCAGGAGACTGAGCTCCTGAGGCTGGGTTCTAATCAGGAAAGGCATGGTGAAAGAGATCCATCTTTAGTGCTTTTTTTAAAGCTACTCAAGCTTGTCAACTGACGGATCTCATTCGGCAGGCCATTCCATAAATTGGGGGTGATTACCAAAAAGGCCCTCTGGGAGGTTGCAGACAGCCTAGATTTTTGTGGCTGAAGCAGATTCCTCCCAGAGGACCAGAGTGCGCGGGGAGGATTGTATGGGAGGAGGCAGTTCTGGAGATAAGTTGGACCCAAGCCATTTAGGGCTTTAAAAGTAATAACCAACACCTTATACTGGGCCAGGAAACAGATAGGCAGCCAGTGGAGAGATTTTAATACTGGGGTTATATGATCTCTCAGAGATGTTCCTGAGACCACCCTGGCTGCCATATTTTGTACCAACTGAAGTTTCTGGACCAAGCACGAGGGTAGCCCCATGTAGAGCGCAATGCAGAAATCTAGACGAGAGGTTACCAGCACGTGCACCACAGTCTTGAGGTCCCTTACTTCCAGGAAAGGGTGCAGCTGGCGTATCAGCCGAAGCTGATAACAAGTGCTCCTGACCGTCGCATTCACTTGACTCATCATCTGAAGCGATGAATCAAGGAGCACCCCCAGACTGCGAACACAGTCCTTAATGGAGAGCGTGACCCCGTCCAGGACTGGTGGTTGCAACCCAACTCCTGGTTTCGGGGCCACTACCTTGAGCACCTCCATTTTGTCTGGATTCAATCTCAATCTGTTTTTCCTCATCCAGCCCATTACTGCTTTAAGACAGTCATTAAGAGGAGAGACACCATTGGAATTCGAGGCCTATGATCGGGACAAGGAGAAATAGATCTGGGTGTCATCAGCGTACTGATAACACCCAGCCCCATAACTCTGAATAATCTCACCCAGCGGCTTCATATAGATGTTAAACAGCATCAGGGATAGGACGGCACCCTGCGGAACACCACAAGTAAGCTCCTTTCTGCTGGAGCAGCTGTCCCCAAGCCGCACCCTCTGGGACCTGCCCAAGAGGAAGGACCGGAACCACTGGAGCGCAGTGCCTCCGATTCCTAACCCACTCAGGCGATCCAGGAGAATGCCATGATCTATCGTATTGAAAGCCGCTGAGAGGTCCAGAAGCACCAACAGGACACATTACCCCTGTCGATGCTTAGATGCAGATTATCGGTCAAGGCAACCATGGCAGTCTCAACTCCAAATCCCGTCCTGAAGCCAGTTTGAAATGGGTCTAGATAATCAGTTTCATCCAAGACCACTTGGAGTTGAAGCGCAACTGCCCTCTCGATCACTTTGCTCAAGAATGGTAACATAGTAACAGGCCTATAGTTGTTCATGTCCAGGGGTTCTAGGGAAGGTTTTTTCAGGAGCGGCCTAACCACCGCTTCCTTTAAACAGGATGGAACACAACCTTCCCTGAGGGATGCCTTGATGATGTCTTTAAGGTACCCCCCCCTTGGGTGGCCAGCCATGAAGGGCAAGGATCAAGAGGGCAGGTCATCTTCCTCACTCTACCGAGTAGCTTGTCCACGTCCTCGGTACTCACAGATTGAAATTGATTCAGTAAACTTCCATCACCAGAGTTGCTGGACACCTCGTCAATTGTTTCTGTCAAAATGCTGGCATCTAAGTCGGCTCTTATCCGAGAGATTTTATTCACAAAGTAGTTGTTAAATGCATCACAGCAGGCCGTTTTTGGGTTAAGCAATAGATTCTGTGCAGGTATAACCTGCGTCATCTCCCTTACCACCCTAAACAGCTCTGCTGGACGGTACATTGCAGACACAATACGTGCAGAGGAAAGGATCTCTGTGCTGCACGTATTGCCTCTCGATAGGACTGAAGAAAATTCCTATGTCGAGTCTTGTCGGATAAGAGTCGAGTTTTCCGCCAGTTGCGCTCTAGTCGTTGTCCAACCCGCTTCATTTTCCTAAGCTCTGAAGTATACCATGGCTTACAGTTAGAAGCGGGTTGGAAAGGACGCTTGGGAGCGATCGTATCAATACCTTGGTAAGATCGGTGTTCCAAGTATTAACCAAAGCTTCAACAGGGTCACCAGCGTTACCAACCATTAAACCCTCCAAGGCTTTCTGGAATCCTATTGGTTTCATGAGCCTTTGGGGGCAGACCATTCTAATGGGTCCACCACCCCCGGTGGGGTGGGAAGAGACTCTTAGTTTAGTCTTGACCAGGAAATGATCCATCCATGACAATGCGGTGGTTTTAATAACCACCACCTACAGATATTCCTGTTCCGTACTAAAGACTGCATCGAGAGTAGGACCTGCACAGTGTGTGGGTCCAATGACCAATTGAGATAGGCCCATGTTTGTCATGTTTTCCATGAACTCCTGAGCCGCACCAGTCAGATTTGTCAAGCTGGTCTCGAGTGGAATGTTAAAGTCGCCCAGAACTAAAAGTCTGGGCAACTCCAACAGCAACTCTGAGACCAGCTGTGTCAGCTCAGTTAGGGAGTCTGCTAGACAACGGGGTGGTCGGTATACTAGCAGAATCCCCAAACTATCCCTGATCCTCAGGCTAAGGTACATACACTCAAAGTGGACTGTGTTTCGGACAGGTATCCTGGTCAAGGTCAGATTGTCCTTATAAACCAGAGCCACTCCGCCCCCCCCCACCCACTTCCCCTCACCTGCTCACTCACAGAATACCCGGCTGGGAGGGCCTGCATCCACGTGACAGCGCTATCCTCTCCCAGCCAGGTTTCTGTGAAGCAAGCCAATAACACAATAACACAAAGAGCAAAATTATCAGATGCCCTCATAATTCAGCCATTCCATGGGCATAGCACTGGCGTGGATGAGTTGCCACTTTTTTTAATTGATGGGCTAAAGCCATCAATAAAAAGTGACACCTTATTCATGGCCACACTACACCCATGGAATGGCTGAACGACAATGTTGTCTGATAATTTCACCCTTTTATATTATCTTCCCATCCTTATGATGTGTTTTTTGCTGTGTCTAATAAAGTCCTTAGTGAAGAATTACATCCCTAGGTCATAGTCCAATACATTAACCTCTCCATTGCCTCTTAGGGTGAGATTAACTTGGCTGGTGTTTATGGGGTCAACTAATTGTGTTTTTTTCACAGGGTCAATTCATTATGGTTTCTTCTGTTCCCTGCATCTCATGATGCAGTATTCTGTAAACATTCTGTAAACAGACTTGTGTGTGTATGTGTGAGTGTAGGATAAGTAGCGTGTTTTTGAAAAAAAAAACACCATGTTTCTATTTGTGTTGTCAGGGGACAAAGCTTTTGAAGAACAATGTTTCTTGTCATAGGAAATGTAAAGTGCTCTCAACAACTCCCACTTCGTAAGAAAAATTATCCCATTTGGACATTTTCTAATTCTCCCAATCTTCATCCCTCCTAATAAATAGCTTTTCCCTCAGGAACTCCAAGTCTTTCATATGGACACACACTTTTCTGTTTAAGTGCCAGTTATATGTTTTTTGCCTGTTAGGGAGATATAGAGATTGGTCACCTGCCATGTTAAGGATAAAGAAAATAATATGCAACATATAATTCTTTCAAATTGCTTCTTCAGAGATGAACACTGAAGTTCTTAACAGACACAGTCAGTGCCTTCTAAAAGAAAAAATCCTAATCAAATGTACATAACCCCCCACAAAAAGATTTTCAGCTTCACCAGATAATTCATTTATTTGTTAACCCCCCAAGACAAAAACACAATATATTTCCTTCTGTTTGAAAGCATTTGTTTGAAAACAGATACATAAATTTAATGCATCTTCCCACTACTAAAGTAATATTCTAGGTGACACTTAGCCATTTGTGCCTAGGCCCAGCAGCTGAGGAAAGGCCCTCCCTCTATCCCAACTGCCACTACTGTGGCCTCTGGGGGAAGAGACATATGTACAATCTCCATCATGCCAAGGCCAAGAAACTGAGGAAATGCCCTTCCACCATCCCAAATGCCAGCAGTGGTGGCATTGGGGGTGGGGAGAGGCCAAACCACAACAGGTGGAAGGGGTGGCACCAGCCTTAGTAACACCACAGATTGCAAGAGCTGTGACTTTGGATGGAGAGAAGAGCAGCCAGCATCTGCTAGACTTAAATCTCCTCTCCCACTGTCACCCTCTTTTGCTTGTGTTTCATGCCTTTTTAGATGATAGACTTGAGAGCAGGGAATGGTCAAATTAACAATTATCAATCATGTAAAGTGGAATATACACCTTTGGTTCTATATAAATAAATGTCAGTGTGTGCGCTCCCATGGTCCCTCTCAGCTGGGTTCTCCAGAGTTTTACCCTCCCTGAGGTTCACAAGGTACCCAAGAATCACTCTGAGCCTCAAAGCTCAATTTACAAAGCTTTACTTACAGAGTATATACAAACTAACAGCTGTCGGTCCACAGAACGATCTGACAGATCAGGCCACAACTCCAACAATAACTCCCAACAAAGGATGTAGGCTACATCCAATTATATACATAGTCCATAGTATGGTTGCATCATTTATGCTGTGTCATATTCTTGCATCAGCCATTCTGTGTCATCCTGGGCATATCCTGTGTGATATAGTGATGATAGTCCTTGTTTATCACTATGCAGCAACCATTGCCTTATGTTGTACCATACAGACATTTCAATAAACATGGTAGCCATATTGTGTCCTGTGAAATTCTGGAATGCCTTGACCCATGTATTGACAATAAACAAGTAAATAAATAAATCATACTGTAAGTCAGGGATAGGAATCATGTGTCCCATGGCTGCATGTGGTCTTTGGGGGTACCTTGATATGCCCAGCCCCACTGAATCCTCTGCCTCACCTAAATGTCCCCCCCAGTGGAAAAAATGTGGGTTTGGGCCAAAGTACCCCTCTGGGTGGCTGTTCTTGATCTAAAGGTTATTTCAGCTCCCCTGGACAACTCATATGGAAACAGCAAAATATGATAGGAAGTGACTTCTAGTCACAGTTGGGAGCAATGATGTGGACCACCAAGGTTCTAGCAGGGCTGAAATTGGCCCACCAAACCTCAGCATGAACACAGGAAACATGCATCCAGTTCACACCTTTGGTTTTGAATCTCTTCCCAATTGTATATGTCTATAGCAGAACTGCATCAGCTTTACATCTGCATAAGCAATCCCTTTTAAGATTACATATCTTTGACTTGTTCAGATGAACATTTAGGAGTCCTCTCCCACTGTATTTGCCCTTGAACACTGAATGTTCCCAGCATGCAATATATCTAGGGATGGGAAAGAGGTTTTTTTTTTGTTTGTTTTTGTTTTTTTGAGGGGGGTTGTTTGACATTTCCTTGTAGAAACTTTGATTTTGCATCTCCTAATACTGGCAAAAGTGAAGCTCCACATTCAGAGGGTTGCCATGCAGTGTGGTGATGAAGAAAAGTGCACACAAAACTCTGTGTACGCATGGAAAATGTACAGTGTTAAAATGTGCATATTTTGAAAATGTACATAAACATACTTTAGTCAATAAAGCATGCATAAAATGGAACTGCAAATAAAAATGGAAACAAAATATGCATATCCTAAAGTGAAAAGTACAGTATTACATAGATTTCCACGTAGGAAGAAAAAAAAATTCACAACCTGACACAGAGTTGGGAAGAGACAAAACAATGATGGTAGACACCCACACCCACACTTTAATTTCTCTGAATGAAACCTACTGAAAAGCTGCCATTCTGTACCCATGTAAGAACTAAGAATCTGAAAGGAATCCCCTCCTTCTAGAACTGAGCATGGGACTGGATGTAACTTGCAGGTAGAAATTCACATGTTTCTTGGACTGGAATATGTTACAGTGGGGTAGAAAAGTACTCCCCAAAAGGCACACATTTTTAAAAAGTCAAAGGGAACATGCATCCAAAAATGTAAGCAAACTGGAAAAAATGAACACAAGAATCTGTGTGCAGCATGGAGCTAGGGAAAATGGACTTTACTTATTAAAATGTATAATTAAAAATGGCAACTGTATTTTAGAATGGCTCAAGTCAACCTTAGAGAATGTCCTACTGGAATCAATGGGTCTTTACTTTAAACTGAAACATACAGAGCTTCACTGCATGTGTTTCTGAACAGAAGTGTGACATTCACTCCACATCTCTTGCAGTAGTAATAAAACAAGAACAGATTATACAAAATAGCCTACTAATGATATATATGGTTCAGAAATATGTAAGTTAGAAATGTAATAATTTCTAACCCATAGCCACCTGACCCTCTAAATATAAAGAAATGTACTGCACATAAAACATGCCATCTCAGATCCAATTCCCACATGTATTGTGTTAAATATAAAATATACACCACTGTCTGTGTTCTTTTAAAACACATAGAAGCAAATGCACGATCTTCTCATTGCCTCTAATTATGACTTTTTTTTCATTCTTACATCACATTCAGCATTCTTATACATTTTGTTTTGCAGAAACAATTTAAAGTCCTGTATATTTAATTTCCTGAAGGAATACAAATTGGCTTTCTATGTCTGTTCACTGAGAGGAAAATTTTCAGTGAAGTACTGTAGAAATCAAGTGCAATCAAATTTAGTATGTAAGATATCCTTTGTTGGGGAATTGTATTGCAAGAGAATGGATTGAATTCTAGAACTCCCTGGGAGTCTGATAGCTACAATTCTAATACACAATTCTACAACTCTCAGAGCCTTGTTTACTGTATGAGAGAAGAAGAGATCCTCCTAATTTCAAACCATGTCAACCACACAAGTCCTCATTCATAAACCCACTGCATTTTCCATTCATCTATGGTATGAAAATAAAATGGATATTCCTATATATCAATGCATATTTAAATTCTCATTTCTAAGGCTGCTGAGACACTGTGGAAATAATCCAGTTTGACACTGCTTTAACTGTCATGGCTATGGAATTCTGAGATATGTAGCTTTCAGAGATATTTAGCCTTCTCTGTCAGAGAGCTCTGGTGCCACGACAAACTACAAATCCCAGGATTCCATAGGATGGAACTATGATATTTAAAGTGCTGTCAATTGCAGTATTTTTGCAGTACATCAGCAGCCTAAAGGCTTATCTACTCTAGCCGGGATAAGCTGGCTCCCTCCCAGATCTGGCCCATCCTGCCCCAAATAGAATGCCAGCCCACTGCTGCAGCCACCACCACCATTTTCTCTTCTAACAAGGAAGCCAAACACAGATCTGGAATCTGATGAAAGCCTCAGGAGAGAAGCTATTGGTAAATGAAATCAGCAGGTGAGAAAATTATTAAGTGCCTTTTTCTCACCCAAACTTTCACAACTGTACTCTCTCTGGCTTTTCTTCACAAACAAAGATCCAGGAAGGACGCATCCCACGCTTTCTGCAAGCGCGCTGATGACTAAAAAGGCCAATCCGAGATAAACAAGTCCAGTTGCAGAAAGCACAACAGAAAGTCTCCTTGGGTGATGTTTCCAGGTTGTGATTCTTTCTGTGTTGTCGTTTCTCTTCAAGATTTGTTCAGCATGAGTTCTCAAATAAGGCTGCAGCATTATGGATAGTGCATCTCCATGCCTCCCCATGTGGGGCCAGGGTGGACCATGGTTGGTGATCAATTTGGTCAAGCCTGAGATGTTGTTTCAGGGAATCCTTGTATCATTTTTTTGGAGTGCCCCTCTTATGCTGACCTGTGGCAAGTTCACCGTAGAATACTATTTTGGGGAGCCAATGATCCTCCATCCTAGAAACGTGCCCTGCCCAGCGCAGCTGTGTTCTCAATATCATGGCCTCAGTGCTGGTGATCCCTGATTGCTCAAGGACAGCAACATTCATCACATAGTCAGTCCAGTGTATATTTAGGATTGTGCATATACAGTGCTGATGAAAGTGTTCGAGGAGTCGTAAGTGTTGGCGATAGGTGAGCCATGTTTCAGACGCGTAAAGGAGAATAGACAGTACAAGGTCTATTCTGTCTATTATCCTTTACAACTATATACCATATTCTATAAGCCATAGTATTAATGAGAGAAAAATTAGTCACACTAATAATTCCTAAGGAGAATTCATAGTCTTGTAATAGGAGTGCAGCCAGAATTACAAAGTAGACCTACACAATTTGGTGACCCACAAGGCCATACACAACCCACTAACTGTGCATTGTGGTTTATACATTCCCCATGTCAAATGTGCCATGTCATCTTTTCAATCTCCTAATGGCCACATGTTTAGCCAGGAGAGTCAAGATGTCATGCAAACATATTATACTCTGTTACGGCTCAGCCATGTCTCCAATGTTCACAATACGAAGGAATATAAGTTAACCACATTCATTGTGTTTGCATTATGAATGAACTAGGCACTACTAAGAAGGTTTTATCCAGCTCAGAAGGGAAAATAAAATCTTCAAATCTTCAGACAAGGAGTTTTCACCTGTTCCTTGGTAGAGGCTGTGCACTTCTTCACAAGTAACAAACCACTTTTGAATTATGGCAGTCTGTATTGTTACCTGCCCTGACAGCCCACTCTTTTCATAATTCATTAACTGGCTATATTTCATAAATCATCTTATTATTGGCACTCCACATGGTTGGTATTAGACCACAGACTCCCAAGTACAAGGAATCAAGGTGTGCTCAGAAAACCTAAGGAAGTAGCCAGCTCAAATTCCTAAAAGACATGCCCAGGTAAGAATTAAGTGAACCCCCCCCTTGGAACTGATGAATTAGGACTAATTTTCCTAGATGTACAGTAGCACCCACATATTCACTGATTCACCAACTGAGGATGCAATTATCCACAGTTGGGGATGGTGGTGGGGGGAAGGGAGAGGGAGGAGGCATCTCAACTACCCTGTCCCTTCCCCTGGGAGGGCTCCTGTTGCTATTATCCATGGAATTCATGTAGGAGTAATGAGTCTAAAAAATTAAATTGTATTTAAAAATTCCAGGATCTAGTCCTTTAAAAACAACAAGAATTATCTTCTTTTAAAAAAAGAACTTGAGTTCCTGGTGCGCTGTGGCGCACCGTCCGGTCCTCCATCCTCTGGTAAGTCGTGGGCTAAGGGAGCCCCTTCTAGATGCGAAGCACTTACAGGAGGGTGAAAGAGCTGCACACGCTGTGGCTGCTGCTGAGAATCAGGGTCTTCTTCCACTGCAAACACATCTGAATAGAAATCTTTGTTTGGATTAGAATTAAACTGAGGACTTTCATCAACATAAACAGCACTTGTTATTCTCATTGTGTGTCCATCAGGGTTAAGGATTTTGTAAGCACCTTTGGCATAGCAAATAAAAATTCCCTCTTCACTTCTACAGTCCAGTTTGTCCTGTTTCTGTTTGGGAATGTATGCATAAGCTTTTGATCCAAAAACCCTGAGATGGTTCAGTCTGGGTTTCACACCATGCCACAATTCAAATGGAGTAACATCTCTGGATCTGGTTGGAAGCCTATGTGGCTGTGAGAATTGCCTCAGACCAATAAGCTTTAGACATGTTAGCCTGTAAAAGCATTGCTACTGCCATTTCCTTTAAGGTTCGATTCATTCTCTCTGATAAACCATTTTGTTGAGGACTATAAATCCCAGTAGTCTGTTGTCTGATGCCATGTTCCTTTAAGAACTCATCAAATTGAGTATAGACAAATTCAGTCCCATTATCCGTCCTCAAATTTTGAATTTTATAATTGAATTTATTAGTGACAAAGCTTGACTTTTCTCCCTTAGGAGGTAGTAATGGGTGTATTTGCTGAAATCATCTGTGAATGTTAGGAAATAGAGGTTTCCACCAACTGATTTCTGTCTAAATGGCCCACAGAGATCAGAGTGTATCAACTCAAGAGGTTTAGTAGATTGTCTTTCTGTGAGAGGCTTGTGTGAAGGTGCAGTAGCCTTAACTTTAATGAATTCCACACATCTTTCATTCACACAACAGTTCTTAAAATGAAAGTCTTTTGCTAGCTCTTGATTAGCCAATTTCTTTATGCATTCAACATTTCGATGAGCAAACTTATCAAATTTGCAGATGACACCAAATTGGGAGGAGTAGCTAATACCCTAGAGGACAGGATCAAAATTCAGAATGACCTGGATAGACTGGAGAGCTGGGCCAAAGCTAACAAAATGAAATTCAATACGGAGAAATGTAAAGTACTGCATTTAGGGCGGAAAAATGAAATGCATAAATATAGGATGGGAGAGACCTGGCTGAATGAGACTACGTGCGAAAGGGATCTAGGAGTCCTAGTAGACCACAAGTTGAACATGAGCCAACAGTGTGATGCGGCAGCTAAAAAGGCCAATGCAATTTTGGGCTGTATCAATAGAAGTATAGTATCTAGATCAAGGGAAGTAATAGTGCCACTCTATTCTGCCTTGGTCAGACCTCACTTAGAATACTGTGTCCAGTTCTGGGCACCACAATTCAGAAAGGATATTGACAAATTGGAGCGTGTCCAGAGAAGGGCAACTAAAATGGTGAAAGGTCTGGAAACGATGCCTTATGAGGAGAGACTTAGGGAGCTGGGTATGTTTAGCCTGGAAAAAAGACGGTTTAGAGGTGATATGATAGCCCTGTTTAAGTATTTGAAGGGATGTCACGCTGAGGATGGAGCAGGCTTGTTTTCTGCTGCTCCAGAGACTGGAACACGGAGCAATGGGTGCAAGCTCCAGGAACAGAGATTCCACCTCAACATGAGGAGGAACTTTTTGACAGTAAGAGCTGTTCGGCAGTGGAACACACTCCCTCGGAGCGTGGTGGGGTCTCCTTCCTTGGAGGTCTTTAAACAGAGGCTGGATGGCCATCTGTCGGGGATGCTTTGATTGTGATTTCCTGCGTGGCAGGAGGGTTGGACTGGATGGCCCTCGTGGTCTCTTCCAACTCTGCAATTCTATGATTCTATGATTCTATGAAACCTTTTTTTTATGCCATAAATGTATGCACTCTTTGTGTTTACACTGAGTGGCAACATTGGCATTTGCGTCACTGATCTCCATGTGATCAAGGCCATCATCCTTTAGAGTGCCTTTAAAAATCAAATGTTTGCCATGAAGACCATAACATGCATTCTTTTTGAAAACAACTCTGTTGCCTCTAGATGTGCTCATTTTGACTGAGTAGAGGGAGCTCTTGAGCTCGGGGGCATAAACAGTGTCCATAATTTTCAATATCTCTGTCCTAGCTCCCAATTTCATAGGCAGATACACAGTCCCAATTCCTTGCACTATAACAGAATCTCCATTGGCAAGAAACACAGAGAATTTTACTTCCTCATTAAAATCTTGGAAATTATTCCCTTTTATTGACCAATGTGTTGCTAGCTCCGCTGTCTACGATGAAGGCATCTTTATATTCATTTCCAGAAGCTTGCATTACTTTTTCATAAGCCAGTCCAATATGAAATTTCTGTTTAGCATTAGCTTCTCTATCTCTATGGCCTTTTGCATTCTCTTGCCTCTGGCCAGTCATCTCTTGCTGTGAGATTGACTGTCCCTTTCCGTTTGAAGCCTTTAATTGCACCCCATTTGGCTCAGAAGAGGAGGGGCGCTTGGAGTGGGTAGCATTCTTTTTAAAATGCTCCTTTTCTTTTCCAGAAAAATTAACTTGTTGGTTAAAGTTAGAATTTCTGGATTCAACCTTGTCATTTTGCATCAAGTTTTGCCTATGTTGAAATTCTCTTATTTGAATATAGGCTTATGGTAGTTTTGAATCATTTTTCAATTGCAAAGTATTTATGATGGGATTGTAAAACTTTGGTAAGCTTGCTAAGAAAATCCCAACTTGCATAGACTTTGGAATCTCTTCTCCAGGAGATTGCAATTCTGCTAATGTAGCTCTGAAATCATTAATGTGTTCATCTAGACATTTTGGATTTGCTAATTTCATGTTCACAAATTTCATCATCAATGCAATTTTATTTCCCATGGATGGAACATCACATAGATCTTTCAAAGTGTCCCAAGGACCTTTTGCTGTTCTCTTATCTTTGATTTCACGAACTAATCCATCATCAGTTGTTAAAATTATGTATGCTAATACTTTTTGATCATTCCTATCAAAATCATCTCTTTCTCTTCCCTGATTTGGTCTCTGTTTATGTAAAACATCAATAAGTCCCATGGCCTTCAGGTATGTTTAAAAAGAAAAAGCCCATCTTCTATAATTTGGACCATTCCATTTCTCCAAGCTTAAAAAGGGAGAGAGGCTAGCTTCAGCAACCATAATTGCTTTATAGTTTTATTGCCTTTGTCTTCAAGCCGAGAGAGACCAAAAACAGCAACTCTGACGTGATGAGATAAAAGGAAAAACAAAACTTTTGCAAAAAACAAAAATTAAATTCAGCTTTTAAGTCTTCAAACTGAGAACCACAACCCTTCCAAGTAGGAGTAATGAGTCTTAAAAAATGTATTAAAAAATTCCAGGATCTACTCCTTTTAAAAACAATAAGAATTATCTTCTTTTAAAAAAGAGTTAAAAATCATTTACTTTTGAATTCATGCAGAGTGCAACTTAGGAATGCAGACTGGTAAAGCTCAATTAACATTTAAAAAGTGTATTCAGAGGTCTGAGATCACTCAGTTAAATTAGGCTCATTACAAAAACAAAGGAGTCAATTTAAAATGCAAATCAAAAGTGTACTGAAGGTATACCAATTTCAATCTACATACTAAAACAAACTTTTAAAAGAGGTTCCTAACTGACTAAGAGTATTTAGGGTAGGAAAACTCACCCAGCCTACAGTGGTAAGAGGCTGCATGGTGAACATCACGGCATGGCTGCAGGAAAGATAGCTAAACAAAGATAATATGGCTTAAGATGGCTTAAGATGGCTACAGCCTCATGGAGACTCTAACTTAAAAGAGAGCTTAGACAGAGCAATAAAATTTAAATTAGGTCATCTGTGGAATGACGCAGCACTCCAGTTGGCTGAAAGTGCCCAGTGAAATAAGAGAAAGGGAACTTGGGAGAACAAAAGCATGCAGGGAAAAACCCTTGACTTATCTTAGGATGTGAATGAGGTACACAAGATTGCTTTTACATTACAATGATTATTTCCCCACATACTACAATTCACCATCCACGGAGGACCCCAGAACCAATCCCCCATGGAAACGGGGGTGCTATTGTACATAGAAATGAGTCATTCACTAATTTGACCAAGGTAGCTGGACGGTCATTGCCTTGCAAAACTTTTTTTCCCCTAGCACCTGTCCTTTAACAATAGAGGTTTGCCTGATACCCATCAGGTTTAACGTTTCAACCATACAAAGAAAAGTTTGATAAAAGTACAGATGAGGTTTGAAGAGTTGTTCAGAAAAGATTTTTTCTTTGGTTGTTTTCATTCCTGTGCTGTTGTTATGTGCCTTCAAGTAATTTCCAACTTATGGGGATCCTAAGGCAAATGTATCTCAAGGGACTCTTGGCAAGATTTATTAAAGGGGGTCATGAGAGAGTGTGACTTCCCCAAAGTCACCCCATGGGTTTCCGTTGGCTGAACAGGGAAGTTGAGCCCTGGCTTCCCTGAGTCCTAATCCAGCATTCTTACTACAACACTATCTTAGCTTTTATCTGTTGGTTAGCCCCTGAATAAATGACATCTCAAACATAAGCAGAACAGCAGGTTCTGGGAGAAAACAAGCTACAGCAAAAACTGCCACAATCCACCACTGCCAGTCCTGAAGTTCCCCACCACTTCACCTCCACAACCTTCTTTCAGTCTTTTGAGTCCTATCTGCCACCCTTCTTCACATGTGTGTGGGTAATGATTTTGGCAGAAATCAGATGGGCACAGGTGGTAGCACCTGCTACAAAATTAATTATCTCTTCTTGGCTCCATCACAGTTGTTGATCTTGTCTCTTGTTTATCTTTCATCTGTTTGCTCAATAGAGCAACAGGCAGAAAAAGCTTTATGCAGCTGGAGCCTCCTGAAGTCATGCCAGCATTCAAGATGGTTCCATGAAACATATCATTTCCTGGCCTTCACTAAGAGCTTGATGGTACCTAAGCAGCAGACCTATTCCGATGAACTAAACTACTGATTGTATAAGTGCCACCATCTCTGACTTGAGACTTAGCACTAACGTGCTGTTATATATTGTGCCATGACCTCTCCCACCTTTTCAAAAGAAGTAATGAGAGAAAGATATGCTACATTCCCAAGTAGGAAATGTACAGAGATCTAGATCTGGCAGACATTGGAGAGAGGGTAGTAGTTAGAAGAGACCATTACAGGATGGATCAGATATATTATAGTGCATCAGCAGCAATACATAAGTCATTGCTGTTCCAGAAGTATGTGTAGACCTGTTAAGACTATTTCCATGGAATCTCACTTCCCCACCTCAAAATCTGCCTGTGCCAGTCTCAGGGGGACTTCTTTTAACAGAAAAAAACCTGTATGTATTTTTATGCATTACCCCTCTCTGCAGAAATATTCATGGATAATGCCCCTATTGGTCAAAGGGTATTTGACAACATGCACAATTTGAAAAAATGTACAAAAAACACTGTACATTTCTAAGATGCACACAAAAATATTTTTTTCTTATTGGTTTCTACAATGTTATACTCTGGTCACTTGTCTGATATTTCCCTGTTGTACTATCTCCTATCTAGTTTGTTTTGGCTCACTTGCCTTCATGCCCAGAAGTAGCTGGTGAGCTTCTATTTTGTACACACAGATATTTGGCTTTTTACTTTACACTTATACATTTATTTCCTTAATATTCATTCATAATGGGCATACATTTTGCAGTATATGACCTTACTGTCACTCCTGTTTGTTTTTGTTTGTTTCAGAAAAGGCCACATGAGTCCAGGATGGTGGAGTATTTGGCAGATGTGCTCCTCACACCCTTCATGGCTATACAGCCTGATGTGGAAAGTAGGCAGACATTCACAAAGGCATAGGAAAAATGAACAAAGTATCAGCAGTGTTCTACACTAAAGTTAGTTTCTGGATTTGCAGTAGAGTCTTCAGAAGGCCACTTCCCTCTTAAGTGACCTAAACAATAGCAAGCAGACAAAAGCTGCCACTCTTGATGGAAAGAAACTGAATGAATGAACTCGACTTAAATACAGACAATTTTATTGTTTTAGTGTTCTAACCAACACCCATCCCTCTATAGAAGAATATTCTGTCTCCAGAAAAGGCATTCAATAAATGTTAAATTAACATACATTCTTACCAGACGGCATCAGTTTGAATATTCCTCCTCTAAAGCAGACAGTGCTAATTTTCCAGTTTTTCCCACTCAACTGTGCTTTAGCTATGATTTACGTAACTTCAACTTGGCGACAATCCAGTTCTGTTTTCTAAATCCAGTACAACTTCTGCTTCTCTAGATTTCCTTATTCTCTATAAACATAATGTAATATACCAAGAAAGGCAATTCACTCTTAACTAAATGGAAAAATGGAAGATGACAATGGCCTGAAGAAAATACTGAAAATGCCTAATTCTCCTGATGCTGATATAAAGTCTCTCTGGACTTTTTTGGATGGGGTTTTGTAACAGAAGCAGCCTCGTCCCCATTGTGAGGCTGCTGCGTGGCAGGGGGTCCGTTTCGGATGACGCTCTCCCCTGCTGATACAATTGTGGAAGTGCTGGGAGGCTGCAGTGCTATATTTGGTGATTTTCTAATCATGATCAACTTTCGTGATTAGAAAATCGCCAAATATAGCACTGCAACCTCCCAGCACTTCCACAACTGTATTAGCAGGGGAGAGCGTCATCCAAAACGGACCCCCTGCCGCACAGCAGCCTCCGCAATGGGGACAAGGCTGCTTCTGTTACAAAACCCCGTCCGAAAAAGTCCTCTGTGGGGATGGTTTAAAAATTTGTAAGACAAATAATGCTGTCATAACTCCTCCATACCTCTGCAAACTTAAGCCTTTTGGACTTCAGGTGTACAGGGTTTCCTTCACATTCACACTGATTTTGGAGGATTGGGGAAATCACATGAAATGGTTCCTGCCTTCTTGAAGCAGGAGTAGGCATGTTGGCTATTTTTTTAAAAAAATATTGAAAATCATAAAAGGGCAATACCCTTATTAGGCTAACAATAGGGTCACAAAATCTATGCAAGCTTTTAATAGATCTTTTCATCAGGCAAGGGTGGGTTTGGAAGAGGCATAGAGAAAGCATAGCTCACTGGTGAGGTCCAATTAACTCTTTGTTGTCCTGAGATGTAATAGAAGAAGAAGGCTCCTAAGACATTCAAATGCTATAGCCTATCCTTACATACATCTACCTGAGATCTGCAGGTGAGGCCCTCCTCTCTCCCATCAATAGAAGCAATGCACTATGGGAAGATGGGAGACCTCCTGTGGCACCCTGATTGTGAAGTCTCTGCCCTCAGAGTCCCAATTGCAGCCAATGCTGGTTTCATTCCAGTACCAAGTTTAAAAAATTGGCTTTTTACCAAATTCCTTTGAAGCCTAATTGATTTTAATCAAATTAGCACGTGTCTTCACTGGCTTTGTGGCATTTTTCAAGGTCCTATTTTGATCCCATGTTTTAACATCTTATTATACAAAAGGATGGTTTTATAGAGATTAAAAAGAAAGAAAGAAAAAGAAGCAAGCCAAAGCAGACCAGTCAGAAATTTTTCAAACCTAATCTCACTACATCAGGGCTGTAATTCTACTGGGATGTAGTAGATAGTTGTAATTAGCCAGATAATAGTTTTTGTCAGTTAAATGAAGCACTGGTGTAGCCAGAGGATACGTTGGAACAACCTTTTGTATCAAGCTTGGAAGGTTACAACTCTGGAAATCTATTAGGGTTGATGCACCAATTGATTGATTGATTAAGGGGAACAGCTCAATTTATTGAGAGGAACAGCTTGTTGTAATTTACTGACTGATCAAGCATGTAGCTTTACATAAATAATAAAGAAATCATTGACATCACTATAGCCTTTTTGTTCAATGTGTTCTGCTAAGGACTTTATATGTGTTAAGGACTAATATGTTCAAGATCTAAAATTTTGGGAAACTGCAACTGTTAAAGATCACACCCCTAACAGATGTATTAATTTATAGAATTGAGCTTAGATCTTAGATCAATGAGATGGGGTGCAACTTTGTGCTCTCTGAGTTACCTGGCAGACGCACAAAGCTGCCTCCTTGGACAATTGTGACACTGCATAACTAAATGCTTATTGTGCATCAATGTGCAGTGAATGAAGTACATTGATGCCAATGCATGATACACATCTTAAGAAAAGTGCATCAATACACAGTGCACACAGACATAAATACCCTAAAGGCACCAGATCCAGTTTTATCTTGCAAACTAAGCAGATTCAGTCCTGGTTAGTACTTGGATGGGAGACTGCCAATGTCTGAGTATTCCTTGCTGAAGAAAACCCTCTGAAATTCTTGGAGTTGCCATAAGTTAACAGGCAACATGAAGGCACATATACACACAATGCACAACTATGCACAATGGCACCACATGCATAATTCCACTTCCACAAACTTGATGTGATGAGTAAATGTTTCATATTCACAATTGCTACTTAGTCACAATTTTGGTCCTATTGCCATGATTGTAACTCCTCTTCTCCACCTACTTTACTGGGCATCATCTGCATGGGGAAAGGGAAGTCCAATCTGTCGGCAATCAGAGCATGGTTGAATTATGTTTCCATTAGGTTTGGTGGGCTTGGGCTAGAAGACTTTACTTCATTAACTAAGTAGCTGATACAGAATTCTAGTCATCCTACTGACTACCCCTGCCATCTCTATGGAATTGCTAAAAAATCAGAGTTAAGATTGCAATCTTAATTTTACTGTCCTTTAAAAAAAAAAAACAGCATGCTATCACAGGAAGCTAATATATATCAAACCAGACTAGCTATCCAGACTTTGAGGCATATTGCATGAGGGAAGGAAAGCATCAGTAAAGCCTGTGAATAGTGTGCCCCACCTTGCCTTATTGCATGAAGTCAGTGTGCTTCAGCTGCTCTGTTCCAGTCCCATGGGAGATGGTAGTAAATGCAAAGCCTTGCATTCCCTCATGTTATAAGCATCTTGGTGTCTTCTCTGACAGGTGATGGTTCTGTAGAATCTCTATCAGAGGTTTTTTTGATCACCTGCTAATATATCCTTGTGACTAGAGATTATGGGGGTTGAACCTGGGACTTTCAGCATCTAAACTATTCATTCTATCACTGAGCTATAGACTGTTTAACAGTGATCCTTAGGAGCAGTTCAAGACATTTTACCACTTGAGGGAAAGTACAGGAAGGATACTATTTCACTTGAACCTCACTTCAGCATTGGTGATAGAATAATGTCTTCCACATCAGCAGACTAGCTTGGATGGCATGCACAATTCTGTCATCCAACCTCTTTGCAAGTGCTTCTTCATTTCACACACACACACACACACACACACCCCTCTGCTGGCTAAGGTGACTGCCTCACTCTGCTGTTACCCAAAATGTATTGGGTCCATGAGGATCCCTCTAGTGTTCACATTCTACTATGGGGAATATTTAATTAGTTCAAGATGTCAGTATATTGGTAGCAACTGAGGAGACTCCAAGTCAAAAGGTACAATTAAATGTTTTTTTATTGGAAATTAATCTTAACAGCATTTACGCTAACATGCAAGCTTCAAGCAATCACACAAGGATAGAGAAAAAAGTAGGAAGTATTTGGATAGAGGAATAGAGTGAGGGGATTGTGGGTTATACAGTACTGATCAGAGGAGCAGAGATTTGTGCAGCAGAGAAGCTCAGAGTATTGTTCTGAAGGCTGCACTGCAAAGTGCCACATAAAGATATGAAGAACAACTGCAAACACTTTGGTGGTGTTTTAGGGTGATATTTATATTCAATAATTCTCCTGAAGGGATGAGGTTTAGAGTGGAATACAATGTTTTCAGATTTGACGAAGGTTTCTCTGGATGTGTTAATAATTGTTAATGGTCTAGTTATTTGGAACTGAATGGGTTCAGGCAACCTTCCATTGTGATTTAGGAAAAACCTGTTTTGCAGGCACTGAGTGCTCAGCAATCTTTGACCGGATTAGTGGATGACTCATTCCCAGGTGGTCTTCAGGAAGAACTCTCACCTGGATATGACCCATTTGAGGAATTTCCAAGGCCCCTCCCTAGGTTGTGCATAACTATAACTCCAGTCTTCTTATCTGGGGAGTCCCTGGTTTACTTTGTCAACCACGTGGTGGACAATAGCCAGCCAAATTGTTAAATATTGCCAATGATGGGGTATTGAAGGGTAGGGGCTGTCAAGGCAGGTAATACTGCCTACTGATAGGGCCAGCTGTGTTCTGGTCAAAGGAAACCTTTTCTGCTAGCATGCTTCATTAGTTTCCAGCTGCAAGGCCACAGTTGCCTTTAAAAAAAAACAAAAAACCTTAACTGTTGCAATGGGAACATGCCTGATTATTAAACTTGCTTAATTTTTCTTCTTTGTTGTTGTTGTTGAAAAAATGCAAAATTAATTGGAAGTGACAAGAGGAAAATATTGTGTTTGAATGCTCTGATAAGCAATCAAGGCTCAATAGATTAGAAAATATAATTAATTATCTAATTATTCTGGAAGTGGCCACTGTTGGTAAATTGTTCCTTGAAAACCTATTGTCTCTAATGCATAAAATAATGCAGTATGAGTATCTGTCACAGACTGCTTCTACTGCTGATGCTCTGCTACACTCAGCATTCTAGTGAGATAAGATAGGATATCCTCTGTTCAAGGATGAACTTTTCCAGTAGCTGACCCTTGCTTTTTTATGGGTAATACCAGACAAAACATAGATGAAAGTAAAGTTGAATTGGTTCACAAATGTTTGTTTAAAATATCAATTGAAACCCTTTGAACATTTTGAATAGGTAGTAAATAGTTACTACCAAGTAGTTCATTACAAGGTGTAATATCTGAAAACAGTCTGTGTGTGTGTGTGTGTGTGTGTTTGCATTCTAATGCATGTACAAAATGTCATTGGCACAACTATCTACTATAATTCATATTTTCTGGTGAGTATTTCACCTTCAGTGTTGTTGAACACCATCTAATTAGGCTGGAAGGGTTCGGATATGTGGAGGGAAGGAATAAACAGACAATGAGCTGTTATTTATCCCTGCCCAAGTAAAAGCTGAACCACCAACCTTACTCCAGTCTTACTTTTGTTTTGTTTGAATCCTGTTGTTAGCCCCAACTACAGTAGACCTGTTGAATCTAAGGGCTTGACTACACAGGCAACAAAACCCATATTCATCCCGTATTTGCAGCACAGTTGACACATGATGTTTTTGATTATTTGCTTCTTTACCAGGGTTTCTGAAGGAAACCCTGTGTCTGGAAGATTTGTGGTTTGCTCCGCATTTGAAGGGAAAATCTGGATTATTGGTCATGTGGGAGCTAAGGACGGTCTTCAGAGCAAAACTGGGATGGGACTCTGGATGAACAGGATTCCACTCTGGTACTGGTGTTGTTTAAATATATTTTTAATTTTTAAATTCAAAAATGTGCACATTTTTGGATAGGTGTATCTATGCTTATCCAGTTATACAGTAGTCTGTGACCACATATATTCACTTATTCACATGCACGACCAAACAGAAAAAAATAATTCTGGAGCAGCCCTGGCCATGTGACTAGAAATAGCACAACATATAGAACATGTGATCAGCATATGACCATTCTTTTATTCCAACATGAATTAGCATATGGTGGGATAAACAGTGTGTGTGTCATTTATGGGGTTGCTATGGATCAAAGAAATCCACCACAGCCATGGTGTGGGGTTTCCTGCACATGTACCGTAGTTATGCCCTAAGAGATCTGCTTAAATGTTGACTCACCATTCAACATTTAATTCAGTGGACTTAGTCTAGTTTCAATTATCCAATAGGATTGGTCACTAAGTAACGTCTCCTGGCCTGACCCCCCCTCCAGCCAAGCTTAAGAGCCAGCAGCCAAACTGAGCAAAGGAGAATCATTCAACTTCCAATTGGGGTGCAAGGAGGATGCTATTTACACCAATGTCCCATCAGCAAGCAGGGCTGTGACAAGGACTTGAGACAGGGGTCCTGCTTCTAATTGTTGCAGCCTCTCTCACTGGTGGGAGGAGGTTGAAACATAATACTCCTTGCATCCCTATCAGAAGCTAAATGGACCTTCTTTACCCCATCCAGCTGCTAGCAATAAAGGTGGGCTAGGGTAGTTTTATGTAGTTTTACAGTAGGACTACATAGTGTTAGTGAATGCAGAGCAATTACAGGTCCATAACTGTACGGCATGAATCTGTAATTGCCATACTAGATGCCACCTATTTTTATTTTTTTATTTAAAAAAATGGTTATATTATACCCTGTCTTTCTTCCAATGAGATCGTGGTGATCCATGTTGCCCTCCTATTCTCTATTTTGTCTTCATAAAAACACAGTGAAGTCTGTGAAGTTGAAAGATATTGACTCACCCAGTGTGTTTCATGAGTAAGACAGAACTAATATCTCTACCTTCCAAGTCCAAAACCAACACTCTAACCACTATATCACAGTGTTCCTCTAGGGTTAATTTTTGGGGGAGTTGAATAGAGGGCCAGTGACAGCAATATGAAAGAAGTGTTGCAGGATGACCAGCCCTGTAGAACAGCTGGGCACTTTGTCCAACCTGGGTCCAAAGTGTGATAATCCCTTGAGAACCAAATATATGCAGGCTCATTATTAATTTCAAGAATATTGAGCAGTCTAAAAATGATTATTAAAATTACTCTTCTTTTTTTAAAAAAAACACAAACCCATAAGACCCAGTTGTTTCTATTTCTGGTTTCTTCTGCCTCATATTTTAGTATTTAGTAAACTATTTTGCTCCTTATTGAAACTCACTTAACTGCCACTGAGGTCCTGGAGGAAAAAAATCACTCTAGGCTGTGTAGAATAAATATGTGTGTGCCAGTATTTTCTCCAATATTTGCTATAATAGCACTTCCTAAGAAGAAACAACATTTGAACAATGGTTTTCAAATGTGATTAAAACCAAAATAACCACCTAATTAGCTACAAACATCTGAGAATATTTTTGTGCATAAGCTTCCTCATTAACAGCTGAATCAATGAAGAGACCTTAATTTGTTTGACTTCCTGTTGGAGCTCTTCAGGAGCTCTGTGGACTTCTCCAGAAATTCAGGAAGTCTTTCCCCATAGACTTGGGTAATTTTTCTGAATTTCTGTTGGAATGAAAAGGTGTTGGGTGAAAAAACAACAACACACACATACACAAACAAAAACTCCTTAAACAGCAAAGACAGAGAAATGAAGATCCAGAAAAACAGATCTTTTAAAACAAACAAACATGTGAAGTCACAGCTGGATACAGCTGTAAAGTTTGTCCAAAAAAAAAATAATTTTGTATACATCTTTTCTTGGGTGAGAGAATGAAATGAACCACAGACACTAAAACAGGGGGAAATAAACTTATCCCAAATCCCTTTCATGACAGAAACTGCCACTTACCTTACTTAAACTTTCAAATTGACTAGAGTTTCCTTTGCTTTTCTTCCCTTGCCTTTTAACCTTTTGTGGGCCTGGTGCCTAAATGCTTTCTTGGTCACTTTGGGAGCCACAAAACATTAGGCCACCAGAGTTGGAGCAAATTGGTTATATATTTATTTGGATACAGCTGAGGAGTGTTGGCATGGCATGAGGCACAGATCCAGGTATTGAATAATCTGCCTGTTACCTGATTACACCAACTCTCTAGCCCACCTGGCAGAGAGGTAACCCACCAGTTGACATATGGGAAGCCATGTAGTGCACAGTCTATGTGTAGTCCTTGCAGCCTGAGGGTGAGGTGTCCCTTGACCCCCAAACTAGACCTGCCCACCCTGTGTGCCTGAATCCCAAAGATTCCATAAAGGGACCCTCCACTGGAGCCTCAAGGAGAAGTGGGTGTTAGTGATTTCCCAGTCCCCAGACTGGAATTTTTGGGATTAGGAATTTTTTATTGGAATAAGACCATTCTACTGAAAAATACACCTGACTGCAAAAGGCCGTAATAATAACACAAAAATAATAATAATTGTTTTTCTATTTTCTTACTAATACAAAAATAAAACTATCTATCCTAACACTAATACATTTTTCCTTTTAATCTAAACGCACTATAATCACATTATATTTATATATTTCAATTACACCTATTTGGAAAAGAAAAAAATCAATAAAAGATTAATAAAAAAATAAAAAATTATACAAAAATACAATAATAACAATAACAATAACAATAATAATAATAATAATAATAATTTTATCTAAAATATCCTTTTATGTTATTGCTGGGGTTATCTCACTAAACCATGGCCAAAACTTTTTCCAACGATGGTTTGGCAATTTCTCTTTTTCACTCAGAGCTAAATTTTCAATTACATTCTTGACATAATAAGCAGTGCCTTTTACATCCTGCAGATTTTGACATTTCACCTCCCTTTGTCTTTGGAAAACTAACCCTAACATCACATAGAGGTTTACCAGGCGCACCGTGGACCAGGGCACTTTCCAAAAACTCTCAGCCACGGAACCAGACTCCTTCCTCTTCCTCTTTTGGCCCACTGACTTTCTGGGTCCCCTGACACCCTCTGGAGGTTCAGTCCCCAAAAGCACTGTCTCCAAAGCCTGCTGTGCCAAATCTGGCCAATCCAGGAGCCGGGCCACCTCTTCCCATGTTTCCCGGGCACTCGGGCAGTCCTGAACAAAATGCCTAATCATTTCCTTCTGTGTCACACCACTCAAAATCTCAGCCTTTTTACATTTCAGACGAGGACAAGTCTGCTCATCCTCTGCGGTCCATGGTCTCCTTCCCCTCAGATTAAGAACCTGATGGTAGAGTCTCCACCTCAAGTCCCACAACTTTTTGGGGACCCTTTTGCCCATGAAATACTCAATTGGGTTAGTCTGGTGATTTAGGTACTCTGATGAATCTAGTTTGGCCTGACATTTTTGCAAACATGGGTTAACGTAAATCTCTTCCACTATTTTCCTGTACAAACCTCTCTTGAAGCTCTTGATGCTCTGACCTGGTCTGTCTTCTCCCTTCAATTTCTCAGCATGAATTCTATATTTCTTTATGTAAAAAACAAAGTCTCTCAAATAATCTGGTGCTTTCAATTTTTCAGAAAAAGAAAACCTAAAACTTAATGAGCCTTCCTCCCACCAAGTCTTTCCCCATCTAGTCCCCATCCAGCACTCGCAAAATAATAATAAAAAAAAACCTAGCCAAGCCTGAGGTTGAATCTGACCCTTTTGCCACAGAGAAACTTTCCCAAAATTTTGGGCAGAAAAATGGCGATGAACTTAGGTCCCAGGGCTGGGAATTCCAGGCCCCCTTGTTCTACCTGCCCATAAACCACTGCCCTTGCCAGGGGGAATGTGGCCATTCCCCAAAGGAACTTGAAGAGAACTCAATCAGCTTCTTTAATCACGGAATCCGGAGGTGGAAAAACAGCCACCAAGTTAGCTGCCACCGGAAGCAGGTAGGTATTTACAAAAGCGGCTCTCTGGTAAATGGTCAGCTTCCATCTCTGCCAGAGGGCCACCCTCTCCTTTACTTTTTCCAACCAGCGATACCAATTTTCTTTCCATCCCTCGGGAGCCACTGCAAGATTCGGCCCTAGGATCTTCACCCTATCCATCTTTGCCTCTTTATTTATTATTTATTATTATTTATTTTTAGTTATTTATACCCCGCTCTTCAGCCACAAGGCTATCAGAAAGGCTTACAAATTGCTTTAAGCAATAGCTATTTACACATCTAACTGCATTAAACAGCTTTCAATGTGTGTTAGCAAATTGCCCCCACAAGCTGGGTACTCATTTTACCGACCTACGAAAGGATGGAAGGCTGAGTGAACCTTGGAGCCTTGCTCTGCTTGCCACCCTTCCTTTTCTTCAACTACATCCTTTAGAGGAATAGCTGCCATCTTGTCCTCTGCAGCAAAAATTCTGATCAAAAAACTCTTTTCCATGTTAAGTCGAGCACCAGAAACTCAACCGTAGGCCTCAAAAGCATCTTTAATCTTTCTAATTTCCATCCTGTCCTTAACCAAGAGGGACACATCATCAGCATGGGCAACAAATTTAACAGATTCACACCGAACCAACCTCGAACTGTCCAACGGACATGGGATTCAGATCCCCAAGATGCTCTTGTCTAAACGAATCTTACACAGAATAGCATCCAAAGCAATAACATACAAGAGAGGGCTCAGTGGACAACCTTGCCTCACCCCAGAATTTAACTTAATCCTCTTTCCTCTATGACCATTGACTTGCAAAACCACCTCTGCATCCCTATAAAACAATTTAACTAAAGCAATAAATCTCTTTGGCATTCCTTTCCACTTGAGGGCTTCCCACAGGAACGTATGATCTACATTGTCAAAAGCTTTCATCTGGTCGACCTGTAGGATTTGACCAGTCCAAGCTCCCTCCTTGATGAGTCGGAACACTTCCCGAAACAAACAAAGAGAGTCTACCACAGTCCTATCGGGCACAGCACTAGACTGTGCTTCCATCACAATCTTATCAGCCACCTTAGCCAACCGATTGTTCAGTATTTTTGCCAACATGCAATAGTCTACGTTGGTCAGAGCTATGGGGCATCAGTTTTTTGGGAGGGTAGGATCACCCTCCTTTGGGAAAAAAAATCAAGACCCTTTGATAAAAGGTCTCAGAGAGCTCATTATTAACCCACAAAAAATTAAACAAAGTGGTTAAAGGGGGAACAATCCACTTCCTGTAAACTTTATAAAAATTCCAACTGAGGCCATCTGGGCCAGGGGCCGACTTACCCTTCCCCTGAACTATGACCTCATGAGCATCTTGCTCTTCTATAGGAGAGACCAACCTTTTCCTGTCATCTGGACTCAAACCCTTATAGAGGGTGTCCACCTGGTCCTCTGAAAAAGCTTGGAAAAAACCCTTCATCTCTTCTATATCTATGTTCTTCCAAGCATATAACTGCCTGTAATATGCCTCCATGATATCCAGCATCTCACTTGGTCTAAATGCAATAGGGTCTGACTCAGGCCCTCAAGCCATTTAATTCGATAGGAGCCTTTGGACTCCGGGAGCCTGCCCACTCGTCCATGTCGACCACACCACCTTGAGTCCTGAAATTTTTACTCCCCTTTTTGTTTTGTCTTTGCTTTTGGCAAAATCTTGCTATCACTCCCTTCGCCCAGTTAAGCTCTTTTTCTGAAAAAGGAACACCTTGGTTCAATCAATAATGACACTTCAAAAAAATGATAAATGGCTAAATGATACTCCTGAATCTGTCTCCAATTAACATTGGTCTCGTAAGCCCCGCTAGTGGCCCGAACCGTGCGCTTCACACATTCCCACCACCTGCACAAATCATCCTTGTACATGTCAGTAAGAGTTAGGGTGTGGGCTAGTGCTGAGCCGATACACTCTTTACATGCCACATCTTCCAAAAATTTAGGGCGTAACCTCCAGAGAGGTTAACCTGACCTATACTGAACTCTACAGCCAAGAGCCCATGATCTGACCAAGGAGTGATCATAACAGTGCACTTTTTCCACCTTCATTTCCTTCACTGTCCTCACAAGGTCTATTTTGCTGGCTGAGGTATTGTGATAATGAGTAAATCGAACTCCTTCCATTGGGGGAAAATCCGAACCAAAAGCCTTTCTGCAATAAACAGGAAAAACTTCTAACTCATTCTCCATGTCAAGAGCTGCATCCTTAAGACCTTGCTTCTCTAGAAAAGATTCCAACTCTCTTTCCTCTGCTGTTAGGGGTTTGGGCAGGGACAACTTTGTCCACTCTTTCTGGTCTGCGTAAGCACTCCTGTCCATCATCCTTTGCCCTGTTATTGAAATATCCTACGATAATAAGATGCCACTGAGTGTTACACTGATCTTTTAAATACCCCCAAAACTTTTTCCGTTTGGCATATTTTACAGAAGCATAAAGCCCACACAGCCTGAAAGCCTTCTTTTCTACTCTTCCATCTTTCTGCTTTTCCTCCATACTAAAATCCACCACCAACAACCTCCCCAAAACAACTTCTAACATGAAATCAATGGTCAAATTGTTCCTGGCCCTAAAGAGAACCCCTCCTCCCCAACCGCCACACTCCCCATATGACCATACAGAAGGTCCTTGCGTCCACAACCTCTGACATCGGCTCCGCTGTTGTTCGTTACAGATATGAGTTTCCTGCAATAAATTGATGTCGTAACGCAGGCCGCCAAGGCAGGGCAAAATCTCATTGCGCCTATCCTCAGTTTGCAAGCCACGGACATTCCACGTGGCAATTTTTAATGAACCCATTGTTTTATGTACCCAAAAATTTATTAAGGCCTCCGTTATAAATAACCAAAAACTAACAGAAATATATTGGCCATGAAGATTGAAATAATTGTTTTTCTACTAAAAATCTAACTTAAAGTCTAACTTAATTGAAATCTAGCTTACAGTCTAATTTATTAAAAATCTCTTTTTAAACACATTCTTTCTCAACACAGCTCTGGTGACTGTATATCTTGTTCCTCTGAATGCATCACCTCTACCTCCTCAGAATTTTCCTGAGGCATAGCCTCACAAGTGTTGGAGACTGAGGGAGGTGAGGATGGGGTGAAAGGGGGTTGGGATGAAAAAGAAGGGTCAGGAGCCAGGGGGCCAGGGTCTGGAGGTTTAGGGAGTTCAGGGGTCAAATGGTATGATACCAAAAGCTGCTCTGGGATCAAGGTGTCTTGAGAGCCAACTATTGGAGTCAGAGAACAACCTTGTTCACTTGTATCCATCTCTTTCACTCGTTTCCTCCCCCAATTCCTTTTCAAATGCCTCCCCTGCTTTTTCCTTTTTCTCCCAGCTCTCCTGATGTTTCATTTCCATGACTGTAGACTCCTGAAGCAATTCCTGATCAGTCATTTCTCTTTCTGTACTTTCTCCTACACCCACAACAGCCTGCTTCTCTTCTTTCCTCTCTGGAACTTGATCACCATCCCCAGTAGCCTCTTTCGCTTCCCCTTTTATCAACAATTCAAACCTGTTTTTCTGAGCCACCTCACCTATGAGATGCAACTCCTCCTCTGTCGTGATTTCCTCCCCACTTTCCCTTTTTTTCCTTTCATCTACTGTACTCCATTCTCCCCTGTATTCTCTCTTTCTTCGGGCTTCCCTCCAATCGCTGTTGATCTTTGAATTCCTTTTGGTTTGTTACCTTCTTCCTCCCTCTTTTCCCTTTCTCAATCAGCTTCTTGAAACTGACCTCTTGTCTTCCGGGACTGAGTTCTCACTTCCTTCTCTCAAGCCTTCTCTCTGCCAGACCTAGCCACCTGGTTTGCCTTTTCCAGATGCTGTGCATCTTGACAATTATAAAAGGCCTTAGGACACCAAAAATAGGTGTGCCCAAATTCTTCACAAAAATTGCACCGAAGGCGACAGAGGGGTGACCTCTCGCTCCGCAGCGCAAACATAAGGGTGTGTGACAAGTACGCCTCTGGTGCTCATAAGAGCCACACTGAAAGCAGGCAGCCGGCTGCCCACTATATCTGGTGATTCCTCGGTCAGCCCCTAGGAAAAAATACTTGGGGATTTTACCTCTCCTGAACTTAGGGTCATCATTCTTGAAAGATACAATACAGTGGTACTCTCCATTCCAGAAACCAGCAGTATCTCTTATCTTTTCAGGTCCTGAAAGGATGGTGGCATATTTTGAGACCCACTGAGCCACATCCTCTTTGGGTATTGTGGTTGTTCTAAAACTAATAGTAAGAACTTTGGTATCACTTTGTAACAAACGGACTATCTCATAGGCTTTCAACAAGTTGGGTCCTGCTGTTTTACTTGCTTGCAGTTGGCCCAAAAATTGTGATACGCTAGTTCCGAAGCTAAACAGACATCTGTCTCTTTTGACCCCAGTAACTGTATAACAGCCACCACGTCTTCTTCCTCCTCCCCTCTGTAGCCTAATGCACCCCTGAGTATCTTTTCTGAGATGTATCGACTAGCCTCTCTTTCAGGATCCTCTCCCTTATACCTGAACCAGGCCATGTACCGCTGTCTACAATCTCTTTCACATCACCCCACAAGCTGTGACATTAGTTTGAATAACCACAAGGAAAAAAATAACAAGGCTAGCTTATTAAAAAGTCCTTTTAATCATTCTGATAGCGAGAGAGGGTGGATGGGTGGGGTGGTTGCTTAAGCTCAACTGCTGAAGGAGCCTTTCCAGACCTTAATTTGCTTTAAATTATACCCCACAAAGCTACCTGAGTGAGAACTTCCAGTCTCAGGTTGGATGAAGAACAGCTTCTGATTTGGGTGTGCCCTGATTGGCTGTCCCTCACTGGAGCCCACAAAAAACATGCTGGCCCCTGGGAAGGAGATAGCCCATACTGAGGGGAGAAAATAGTGGACCAACACTCTCAATACCATGCTGTGGACTGCAAAATGGTACTGAAGGTGAGTGTGACTCACTTTTTTTAAAAGAAACATTGGAAATCCCCACAGTACTCTGAGGAGCACAGTTTTCTCTGTATAGCCACCCACTGGCTGCACTACTGAAAATGTCTTGGGGCAAAATGACATCATATCACATCACAACACTATCAATGTATTGCAAGGGCCCTTTCACATGACACAATTAAAACTACAATTATAGTACTATAATTCCACTTTAAATGCCATGGCAACATCCTATGAGATATTGGGATATATATTTCGATGTAGCACTAGAAAGCTCTGGCTTAGAAGTCTAAACACCCCTTCCTAAACCTTAGCTGGAATCCACTTGGGCACTTGCAAATACACAACCACCATACTTACACAGCTAGACAGTGACTTGTGGCCTGACCCCCCTCCCCCATTTACCAGTCCACAGGCACTGCAGTCAATGTGGGTTCATTCCTCTGTCTCTCAGGAAGCAGTTGTCTGATGTTACCACCCCTTCTGTGAACAATGTCCAATATGACTAGAAGAAACGGGGTCCTTGTCACAATTCCGCCTCATATTGGTGGTTGTTCACATGTGTGAGGGTGGTGGAAACATCAGTTAGTCAGATCACCAGCATCAAGAGTGCTTGCCTTTTGTTGACTTTCTTGGACAGGTCTACCTGGGGGCTTCCTCTCCTGGCAGAAAGTTGTGAAGAAGCATATCAGAAAAAAAAAAGCTGAATACAGGATTCCAGCCCCAGATTTCCAACAGTTAAACATTCAAAGCACTTTGGCTGGATAGACACACCTGACAGTTTTCTTGCTCCCACATTTTTAAAAAAATATATGAAGATATTTGTGAACCTTTCAGTAAATTCTTACTGTACAAAAACTGTACTAAAGTGTAATTTCCTACCATCTCTTGTTTCAGAAAATTTAGCTGGGAACCTTCAAAGAAACAGTAGGTTCAGCCAGTACAGGTTGAGTATACCTTATCAAAAAATCCAAAATGCCCCAAAATATTAAAATTAAAAAATTAAAATAAAGTTATTAAAATATTGTATAAAATTAGCTTTAGGCTATGTGTATAAGGTGTACGTGAAACATAAATGAATTTCATGTTTAGACCATCTCCAAAATATGTCCTTATGTATGTGCAAATACTCCCAAATTGGAAAAAATCCAAAATCTTTCTGGTCCCAAGCTTTTGAATAAGGGAAATTCAGCTTGTAATTTAATACTGGGATGATTGTCAGGTTGCATGCAGTGTGTATCTGATAGAGCTCTATGAAGTCTTAATGCACTATCAAAAGAAGTGCAGTTTGCTGTCTACCCAGACTAAATGGATGCAGTCAAAACTGGTGGCAATCTGTTAACAGCTAAAGATGAGATTTTCTCAGCAGTTTCCATTTTGCACCATTAGTTCCTGCGGTATATGGGAGTGGAATGAAGTTACATGTCCCCAGAGACAACCAAACATGCCTCACAGAGCAGAAACATCATGATCCCACTATCATTTCTGCTGTCTGTGAACAGAACAAACCCTTCTCACTTACAGGCTGACCAGGGCTTCAAGATCGTCTATTTGTTTTAGGTTGTTGCTTTCCTCCCTTAGAAATGATACAGTACTGTTAATTTTTCACAGTGATGTCAGAACAGATTTATAAAGTTTCGAATGCCCTTCAAACTGAAAACATGAAAATCAAAAAAAGGAATCATAGTCTTTGGTCACCCTAAAAACACAAGGAGTGATAAAAGTTTTCTTGAATGACAGCCTCTCAGAATATGGGAATGTGTGAAATACCAAAGAAAGCTAACATATGAGCAGAAAGGCTTCTTGTTGTCTATCTTGCTGTGTGCAAGGTGTTGCTATGTGCAGTGGCCCCCAGGGATGAGTGAGAAATTTGTTACATTTCTTAACCCAAACGTAGTCTGTAGTTTGAAATCTATGTTTATGGGCTGGTGGTATATGTCTCATTACAAAGAAAAGTGTATTCAGATATGGGTATGTTTAAAATATGTATATGAAAAATGCATACATTTGAAATATGCACATAGACATGCTTTTGTCAATGGGAGAAAAATGAGGAACTTTCAAGATGTGCACCAAATAAGTACAGAAATGCATGTGATTTTCCCTGTGGAAAAGCAAATCTCACAGTAAATCTCACAGTTTTGAGTCAAAATGAGTTTCAGGATGGAAATCAGGGAATCTAAATAAGCTTCGGCTTTACATATTCAACATCCCACTCTATAGTCTGTAGAGATACAAACTAGGTACATTACCAGTGTGATTTCTGATTGGTTAATGTTTGTAACATTACTAGAGTCAAGTCAAGTGTCATATCCAGAAGTAATTTTTTTAACCAAATGTTCCTTTGAGAATATTTTTATCTCTACATCTAAATGAGCAATTGCGTGCTGAGTGAAATAGTGCCCCCTCCCTTCGCCCCCTCCTATAGAAAGACAACAAATGCAACATACATGCAGAGAAGTATATTTGATAGATAATACAAGGTGATTGTGGATATTGGTGAAAATTGGCCACAACTTTCTTTGGTGATAGTTGCTGTGGTTGATGCCTGGGCATGGGTTAAACTGGGCATCGGCCAAGCCCGCCTGCTTGGCCGATGATGTATCTGTTAGCCCACTGCTAACCGATCACATGCCCCAGCCACGTGACCTGACCACGCAATCCAGTCAGGTGACCAGGTCATGCAATCTGACCACGTGACCAGATCACATGATCCAAACCCATGACCAGATCACGTGATCCGATGTGAGAGAGGCAGGGTCTCCATGGTCATGACCTTGACCTTGATATGACCTCGAACTGAACTTACCGGAGACCCCCAAACCCCACGACCGAAACAGGACCCATGCCCATCACTCCTCGGAAAGTTGTGACAAAGTGGCAAAAACAAAAAGACACAATATGTACAAAAAATTGAGCAAATATGCTTAACTAATTCAAATGCATCCTAACTAGGGAGGGTGGGCGGGTCTTCAGCTCTAGCGAGCCAACTGGCCGGGTACAGCCATGAGCCAGGAATTTATTCCTGGCTGCCAGACGCATTTGGGGACTAGCCCCTCCCCTCGGCCAATCAGAGGCTCCCGAAGAGCAGTGTCTCTGATTGGTTGAGGGCAGTGTAAGCCAGCCAATCATGGCAAAGCAGCCCTCCCTTGATTGCTGATTTATGATCCTCTTCCCAGCCTGTAAGCAGGCTGGGAAGAAGGCTCAGGCAGGCGAAGGACTGGGGGGTCTCACCAGCCCGCAACTCAGGCCGCTGGGTAAGTCCTGGGCAGCCTAATTATCTGATGAAAGGTGTACATATTTTGTGACCAACTGAATCTAGAACCTAAACAGGAATTTAGCTGCTTATAAAATATATGTGAACTAGTTGTACCCAGTGTAGCATACGCTCTGCTGAGGTCGTGGTTGTGGCCTGGAGCATGCGGCTGGTGTCTGGCACATGCACCCTGCTGGGCTTTCAAGAGGTGGTTGTGGCATGGAGGTTGGAGGTGCAGCATTACACACATTTCCATACTATTAGGAGTGCTTACATTCAGGGTTCCAATATCCCTGTTTAAACAGAGCATATAGTAAATGCTCTCCCCTCACTGCACTTCACTCCTGGGAAGTATAGCCAGTTAAGCAGAGTACACATGCAGCAGTGTTAGAGTAACAATTTCAGCATACATGAATTAGAGATAACCAAACACCCTTATCCTATCCCAAGTTATTTGTTTAGGAAAATAAACACTCAAGACTCATGAAAGTAGTTTAAAAGTACAAAACTTCATTACTCACAGTTTCAGAGCTTTTACACGTGGCAGAAATTCAGTACATCTTCAAAGTAGACTATGGAGATTTTCGGCAGGATATATTCCAAAACAGCTCCGTTGCTGCCGCGCAGCAGGGGAGCAGTTTTGGACACCGCCGTTCCTCTGTTGAACCCCTCCGTGTCACTTCCATGACAGAATGGAGGAAGCCACATCATATTTCACTCATGGGCAACAATCGTGAATGAAATATGACATGGTTTCCTCCATTCTGTAATGGAAGTGACACGGAGGGCTTCGGCAAAGGAACTGTGTCATCCGAAACTGCTGCCCTGCCTCACGGCAGCAATGGAGCTGTTTTGGAATATATCCTGCCGAAAATAGCATCTGAAAATCTCCTAAAACTACTAAAAATGTCTAAAAACGACATAATTACAAAAGAATATGCAGGACTCCCTTGAGAGGGAAGTCCTCTCACTTTCAAAACATGGTAAAGAGGTGTGTGTGCGTGTGTGCGTGCGTGGAGAGAAAAGCCCTCGTGGCTGGCTTCTAAGACAAAGGAGGAAACTTAGACACTCCCCTTTTTCTTAAAGCCCAATAGGAAAATATTAAGAAGTTACATCAACACATACTATCTGGTTTCTCAGTTAACCCTTCATAGAATCATAGAATCATAGAATTGTAGAGTTGGAAGAGACCATGAGGGCCATCCAGTCCAACCCCCTGCCATGCAGGAAATCACGATCAAAGCATCCCTGACAGATGGCAATCCAGCCTCTGTTTAAAGACCTCCAAGGAAGGAGATCCCACCATGCTCCGAGGGAGTGCGTTCCACTGCCGAACAGCTCTTACTGTCAGAAAGTTCCTCCTAATCTTGAGGTGGAATCTCAGTTCCTGGAGCTTGCACCCATTGTTCCATGTTCCAGTCTCTGGAGCAGCAGAAAACAAGCCTGCTCCATCCTCAATGTGACACCCCTTCAAATACTGAAACAGGGCTATCATATCACCTCTTAACTGTCTTTTTTCCAGGCTAAACATAACTAGCTCCCTAAGTCTCTCCTCATAAGGCATGGTTTCCAAACCTTTCACCATTTTAGTTTCCCTTCTATGGACATGCTCCAATTTGTCAATATCCTTTTTAAATTGTGGTGCCCAGAGCTGGACACAGTATTCCAGGTGAGGTCTGACCAAGGCAGAATATAGCGGCACTATTACATCCCTTGATCTAGACACTATACTTGTATTGATACAGCCTAAAATCGCATTGGCCTACATTTCCACTTATTGGATTGCAAACTATATAGCCCAATACATACTACATTATTTTTTTAAAAAAGTGGGTAGTGATTGGCTGAGGGAGTAGCCCATCAGCACACTAGGAAAGGAAACATACCCAAGAGTTTTATACATCTAGATGCATAAAAAAAATCTAAATCATTAAGGCTACTTTATTCCTCAAAAGCTCCTAAATAGTTTAGAATTATGTTCTTACTTGTGTTTTTGTAACAATGTGTAATTAAACATAGTGGGCATGACATGACCTAGAATACAACCTGACCTTTGACTACCATGTAGGTTGTGATTGGTTAGAATCACGTCTTAACCATAATCCACAAACTCAGATGCAGTACAATCCCTGGAATCCTGTTGATGACTTATACCAACGTAACTGTCACTTTCATCAATGTAAGTCAGTTTTGGACCAGGATGTGGCAGCAGCAGGGGGACCACAACAAAAGCCATCTCTGTCAGGAGATAAAATTGCCCTGCATGCTCCTAAGGGCAGCTTTTGCTGCCAACCCCCACAGCCCTGTCATTGCAGTGCCCATGGCTACTTTTTCTGTCATGATCTCTCTTTGGTTCTTCCACTGTAGCCTATCTAGTTATCTTGGCTGATAAAGCACATCAAAGGGTTGTCAAGGAGATAATTTCAATGAGGAATCACAATGAGTTTGAACAGTAGTTGGTACCTGCAAACTTCTTGGGCCATGCAATGTGGGGGAGCAGGATTTCACCAGTAGTACACTGAGTTTGAGAGGGAAGAGGGGGAAAGGAAGACCGGAATGGATACCCCTTAAATAGGCTACACACGACAGGGGAGAGGAGAGAAAGAAAAGGGAATCAGCAGGTCAGCTAGTGTAAAGCACTTGGAGACACCTATAGAGAAAGGGGATTCCTTAGACTTTTCCTCAAAGACTGTGGGGCCTTAACCAGAATAGTCACTGAACAGTGTTACCAGCAGATCTGACGTGGGCAAAGTCATTCATTACTTAATGACATTGATGAATACCATAGGTGAATACCATTGATTCCATTGGGTTACTCTTCTGTTGCTGTTGTTGACTGCTATCAACTTATGACAACCCAATGAATAAGAGACCTCCAAGTCACCCTTTCTTCAACAGCCCTGCTCAGGTCTTACAGACTCAGGACTGTGGCTTCCCTGACTGAGTTTATCCATCTGGAATGCAGTCTTTGTCCAGAAAAGTTTGATACCAGCCAGCAAAGTATATACAAACAGCAAGTAGCTGGGAAGGTGGTTAGCTTTTAATGAGCACACAGAAATACAAACACAGTCAAGAGCTTACAGCAGGCAGAGTGGGTCCAAACAAATCTGTGAGTCATTGGAAAACAGACAGCAGAGTAATCAGGAACACTCTGAAGTCAAGGCATGAGTCAAGGATCAAGGCAACAAAGTCAGCAAGAAACTTCCTCCAAGAAGATCAGTTGATCTCTGACAAAGCCTCCATCGCTTCCCAAGCATATATATATATATATATATATATATATATATATATAGCAATCAAGGCTTTGTTAGGTGCCTCTTGACGAGCAGATTTTTTTTCTCATAAAGTCTCAGAGATTTCCTTGAGCTTCTCTTGAGCTCACTGCTGAGTGTATGATGGTGGAGGTAAGTCCATCTCTTCTTCATCATCCATATCTGAATTGGCAGGACTCTCTTCCTTTCACAACCATACACAGAAATGGGAAATGCAATAGTACAGACAATCCTAACTTTAGCATTCAATTATACATCTTGACACTTCAGGATCTTGTCTAGTTCCTTCATAGCTGCCCTTCCAAGGCCCAGACTTCTGATTTCTTGACTTCAATCTCCATTCTGATTAAAGATTGGGCTAAGGTATGAAAAATCTTGAACTATTTCAATGTCTTCATTGTCTACTTTAAAGTTAGGTAAGTCATCGGTGGTCACTATTTTTGTTTTCTTCATGGTCAAATAGAAACCTGCCTTTACAATTTCTTCCTTGACTTGCTTCAGTAATCATTCCAAGTCTTTGCTATTTTCTGATAGTAGTAAGGTGTCATCTGCATATCTTAAATTGTTGATGTTCCTTTCCCCCAAATTTCACACCTCTTTCCTCCAATCTAATCCTGCTTTACATATATGTTCAGCATACAACTTAAACAAATAGTGTGATAAAATACAGCCTTACGTGACCCTCTTACCAATTGGAAAGCATTCCATTTCTCTATATTTTGTTCTAACAATTTGCTATAATCTATAAAGCACTGGCTGATTTTCTTTTGACATTATTTGGTGTGCTCTATTATGCAGAGGGGGATATACCAGTGACACTGCCTCAGCTATTCCCAGCTCCTTAGTCTCAAGAGGAACTAGCTGTTGACCTCAACTAAACCCTCTGCAGAGGTGTGTAGCAAAGAGGCCAAGAAAAGAACACTAGCAAACACTGGATGGAAGATGGAAGACAGAAGCTTCACAACAGGATTAAATTCTACAGAGATGGAGCTTCTCCATCTTCTGCTTCCAATTATATAGTCTATTTGATTTCTATTTGGGCCATCAGGTGATATTGTGAGACATCATGAGTATGTGTAATGTGTGTGTATGTGCATGTGCCTGTTGACTTATGCATATTGTCTGTTGACTTATGGTGACCCCATAAATTTCATATGGTTTTCTTAGGCAAGAAATACTCAGAGGTGGTTTTGCCAGTTCCTTCCTCTGAAATCTAGCCTGCAGCACCTTGTATTCATTGATTGCCTCCCAAGTACTAATGAGGGCCAAAACTGCTTAGCTTCCAAGATCAGATGGGATCTGGTGCCTTTACGGTATTTAGGCAGGCTATACTAGAGTAAAAATGCAATAACTGAAATAAACATTGGTACTGGAAGGAGAAGGTTTGTCAGATGGGCCTCCCCCAACTGAAAGGAGGCCAGCCTAATGTGGGTATATCAGATACTTTATGTAAAACTTGAAAATGGGAGCTACTTTATCCCATACCTGTGTTTTGGCCATTTTGTCTGGCTGTAGGTGAAATGTCACATTGAATTAACCTATGAGGACAACTATGGCCTAATGCCAGGGAAGCTAACATTGCTCTATTAAAATCTGAGGTATGCACAGTTTTAATCACTCTGATTCACATTGTCAATTTTAATCATGACATGAAGACTCTCTGATTCCAAATCACACACTTTAATCATGTTTTTAGTTTGTAGTTTTAAATTTTTATTTCCCTAAAGAGGAGAGGCATTCTCAGTTGATGTAATCATGAAAGTGTATTGATTTGACTATTTACAACTAAATTAACCTCCTACCTTAGATGTCAAGCTCATTAGCTGTTGGCAAGAATAGTCAGAATTTAAATACCCATATTTATGCTGTTATGTAGCTTAACATACATTTTTTCAGATTTATAAAACTTTTATTATTATAGATTATTTCCCATCCTCTACATAATTAGTGTTTTATTCACACATCTCTCCCCCCCCCCATCTTCTGTCAAGTGACATTTCAAAGGAAATTCCATGTACTGCCAAGGGACAAAAATAGCATCTTGAAATTAGTTTTTTTAGATATACACACTACATAGAAACATAGAATCATAGAGCTGAAAGGGACCATCTAGTCCATGCCATGAAGGAATTCATAACCAAAGTACTCCTGAAAAATAACCTTCCAATATCTATTTAAAGGCCTCCAAAGTAGGAGTTTCCAGCATCTTTTCAATACACATTCCTATTAAAACATATTTAGTGTAATACAGTAGCACCCCTCCATATCTACTAATTCACCAACCCCAGATTCAATTATCTGTGGCTGGCGATGGTGGGCGGAAGTGAGGGGGAAAAGGGATCTTGCCCCCTCTTTCCCCTTCACCCCTGTGATCACTGCCATGGCAGGGGTGAAGGGGAAAGGGGACAGAGAAGCAATCTTGCCCCCCTTCACATCATATTCTCTGCAAATTCTATGGGGCAACCTCTAAGTCAATACATAGACCTTTTAGAAAGTCTTGACAACTTACACCAAGAGTTTAATTAATCCTTGCATATAGTAGCAAGTTGTTATACTAGCTGAGCTGGAGATATGTTCTTTCCTCTTGGCCCAAATTGACCCCCCCCACACACACACACAAACTGGAGAATTTACACCCTTGTCTCCTGCCTAGACATGGCCAATGAAAACTGGAGACTTAATCCCAGGCCCTGAGATCTGGTAATGCTACACATGAGGCTATTGGGTCAATTTAGGATTAGGTGACTCCTTTAATAGTTGGATTTCAGCCCAAAGAGCAGGACCAAATCCCATCTTCTTTCCAGGTGTGTTACACCTACCTATTTCACTTTGAGAGTCCCTTCAGTAATATGTTCTCTCTCTTTTTGCCAGGATGCCTTTTAGTTAGGACTAGGCTGGAACATGTTTCAGGTAACTAAAATAGATATATTGTTCTCCATGACTGCCTATGTGATACATTTCTTCTTTGTCTTAACTCTCCAGGCTTCTAATTTTGAAGATTGGTTTCAGTTCTGGCTTTTGTTGATATAAGGTATATTTCAGTTGTCTGTTTTGACACTTCACCAAGCAGGGCTGATAAAAGAACCATTTCCCTGACTAAAGCTTGCAGTGGCTCTCAGCGGAAGAAATCAATAATCATTTATATAACAGCAGGCTTCCTGAGTTTGTACGAGTATCCATGGGTATATATGTGATACTCATACCAGACCAAGTCTCCAAATCCTATCTTATTTTTTATTTTTTGTGTGAGAAAGTCAGCCAGCTATAAGATGGGGTGCATCAAATGTTCAGTACTAAGAACCATGTTTGTCAATCAGCCTGTCAGGTTGTGCTTGCTGAATCTGTATGCTTAGCTTCCCAAGGGAAAAGTTTTACTTAGAAACAAGAATGTTATGCAGTGTGTGTGTACAAATTGAAAAAGAAAAAAGAAAAGAAAAAAGGAAAGAAAAGAGAAGAGAAGAGAAGTAAAAGGGAAGGAAGGAAGGAAGGAAGGAAGGAAGGAAGGAAGGAAGGAAGGATTAAAGAAAATAAATTTGGCATCTCTGTCTCGAGATCTGGAATCTGTTATCTGTTTGGTGGCTTATACATGCATAAGTTCCCCTACAGAAGCAATTTGACATTGTTGCTCATTCATGTTTGCATTCAGTTTAAGTTTGCACAAGCAGAGTTGCATATGCTGTATCACTATACATGGTTGTGAATAATGCCTTACATAATTGCCAAAGAATGCACATTAGCATTTAGTTGCACATCTGCTCTTTTGGTTCAATTGCCATTTTGCCATGTTGCCATTCAACACAAAATTTGAGTAGCATGATTAATTAATTGATAACTCCACATGTGGAGTTTACATTATGCAACCCCAATGTAAGATTTTAGCTGAGGTCTCAGGTTTGGAATGCTGAGATTCCTCTAACATCTTAGGAGCAGAAAGATATCCCCCTCCACCTGCATCCTTAGCTGAATTCAACCTGGGGTGGACAAATCAAATCTTGTCCATGTCAATTTTAGTTGTATTCAGTTATAAATCCACTCTATCCCATTTCTACATGAGAGGGAAAGGACACGTGAAAATTTATATTTTGTTTTTGTATGTAATATCTCCTAATGGATGCAACTTCCCTTAATGTATGCAATTGCCACATGACCTTTGATAATATAAATATTTTTGTATGTAGTTCTTGAACTGAGAAATGCATCAGAAACATTAGATAAATGCACAGTTCCAAAGATAACCCTATTGTGATCCTCATATGAGTTTAGGAACGTTGGCACTTCCTGGTTGGTATGAATTAGGTTTGTGCTTCTTTATTATTTATTTATTTAAAGCGTTTATGCATCATTTCTAAGTCCACTAGGACCTCAAAGGTGATTTACAATGGATAAATACAATTAAACACATATTTTTTTAAAAAAAAACACCTTAAAAACAGATCTAACACAGACTAAAAACACTCCTTAAACTAATTTAAAACTAGTCAGTAAAAAACAGCCAGAGAAATTTCAAGGACCAAAGGCCGTGTATAACACAGCCATAGGTGCCCACCAGAAACTCAGAAGAAATGGAATGGGGGTTAGAAACTGGCTAATAATTATCTAGGGTGTGGGAGCCAGAAAAGATTTCACAATTGCTTCTTTTAAAAGAGGTAGAACATAGCCTCCTTGCAAATAAACATTTACAATGAGTCCCTGTACCTGCACAGCCAAAGGATGCTGCTGGGGAAGGAGCTATTTGGTGGCCTTCCTGAAGGGAGACCAGAGGCTTCTGGGGCTTGGTGCTTTTGCACCAACCTAACCATGTGGGAGAGGGAAGAGACAGATGAGTTAAAAAACTCTGCAGTCCTCCCTTGTATGTCTGTTCATTTTGGCATGACCCGCCCACCCACCTTTTGTGCACTGTGAGTTGATCTGGTCACTTCACGGCCAGGTAGGAATATTTTCCCGTCTTGCCGGAGGGTTTTTTTGTTTTTTTTGTTTTCCTTCCCCACACTGTATCTTTGGGACTGGGAAGACTGGCCAGATTGGGGTCACTAAATAGGTTGCTACCTGGCAGGTAAATGGGGAAGATTTCTATAGTTTGGTGTACACCTTTTGCTGAAGAGTTGGGCTCTGGGACTATTTCCATAGGTTTTGGAACATAGGAGGTGGGGAAGAAGTCTGCCCTTGGGGCTGGCCTGGGACCTTCCTCTCTCTTATAAAGTCTTGGGAGGGAGCAACCTAGGTTGGCCTTCTAGAAAAAGACAGTCTGGGGAGCAACCCCATTAATTTGGGATTGCCTTTAGGGTCAGGTGTTTTGCTCAAGGGAAGGCTAAGAAGGTAGTCACTGGCATGGCTCCTGGCCCTCAGCTGGGCCCACACCAGGTTGCTCCCCCTCTCTTGCTCATTTGCAGATTGTTTTAAATAAGGTTTTAGGCCAAATAAAGTGGCCCTTATTTTGACCCAACATCTGTGTCTGGTCTGATTATTTTGGGATTGGTCACCAATCTACATCTCCCAATTGGCACAACTCTAATCAGCCAGAATGAACATGGGTCTCACAGGAAAGTTTGTTTACAACAATCTCTTTGGATCTTTACCAGTTGATGTATTCCATGTTACTTTAAAAAAAAAAACTGGCCCCATTAACTTCCAGGAAACTTAAAACAACTTACCCTTTCCCAAAAAGAATGAGGTCTAAAAATAAAACTCAATTGCAGTTATCAAATAAATCATTTTTAGCACAAAATAGTGCTGGGAATGTACAGTGCAGCATCCTTTCCCTCTGCTCCCACAAAACATATTTTTTTATTTATTAAATTTATATCCTGCCTTTATCCCAAGAGGGGATTCAAGGTGGCTTACAATTATTTTAGAAACATCAAATCTTACCAAAATTGTGTGGGGTCCACTAGTCTTCAAAATTAATATAAGGAATGTTTAATTAGAATGTTTAATTAGCTCAAAATAGCAGTGAGTGGGCTGGGTAATGGCAGGGTCTTTTGACCTATGTATACCAGTAGTAACAGAGGAGATTCTAAGCCAAAATGCACAATTAAATTATCTTTCTTGGAAATTAACAGTAACAGCATTCACAGACACAATCAGGCTTTGGACACTCACACAAGGCTATTGAAGATAGTAGGACATATTTGGATAGAGGAATAGAGTAAGGGGATTATGGGTTATACTATAATGATCCTATAGAGCTGATCCCATTAAATAAACCAACAGGAAGGAGGTTTCGGAGGTAGAGTGGTGACACAGATTGATGTGGAGTCAGAAGGAAGAGGGTCTCTGAAAACATTGGTGGTTTTTATATGTGATAATTCCCCTGAAGGGATGGGATTTTGAGTGGAATACAATGTTTCTCAGAGTTTCCCAGTACTAGACAAAGAGTGTTCTGGAAGAGTTAATGATAATTAATGAGCGACATATTAGAATTGAATAGGAGCAGGCAAGGTCTATTTTTGGAGGGGAAGGGGAGAGGAAGAACCCATTTTACAAGCATCAAGGATTATCTGTGAGTGTATTAGTGAATGGCTCACTTCCAGGTGTTAAGTCTGACTTGAGTCCAAATTTCCAAAGGCCCCTCCCCTGGTTATATGTGTTTCCAACCTTGGTATTTGTGGAGTCCCTGGTTTACCTGCTAACCACATGGCTAAATATTAAGCTAAATTATTAAATATTGCCAATTATGTGATATTCCAAGATGGGAGCTATCAGGGCAGGTTACACAATTTAAATATCAGTTTATAAAAGTTAAAAAAGAATTAAATCACAATATACTTTTTAAAAAGAGTTAAAACAATTTTTAAAAAACCATTTAAAACATAACTACCGAAATACAGCACACCACTTCACGTACACACTACCACTCTATAATTAAATTTCAAAGTCCTGCCTGAACAAAAATGTCTTCACACCAGAAAGAGAGCGAACAGGACCTCCTGGAGAAAGGGGTTCCACAGCCTGGGAATAGCCACTGAGAAGGTTCTCTGCCAAGTTCTCACCAAAAACACCTATAGAAGTGCTGGGACTGAAAGAAAGCCCTCCTCGGTAGATTTTAAAACATGAACTGGGTTGTGTATTCAGCTCTGTTCATCACGTTGTATCATTTCTAAACAATCTAAGTTCAACATTCCTTATGAGTCATGTAGACACATTGGGGTTCCACTGTATTCTCTTAAACATTTTTTTTTTAAAAAAACTTATTGAATATACATATATGAACTAAAGGAGCAATTGAGCTATTTTCTGTTAGGGGTGAATTTCATCACAGCAGAATGCTGGCATTGTTGAAACTGAACAGCATTATAAGGAGGGACCTTGAAACAGGTATTAATATGGATCTTGTTCCAGATGGAAAAATTGTATGGCTTGCATTGCATTTAGATTTATATGGTGCATTATTGTATTATTGTAAGATTGCAGACCTTCATACACAATTCATTATAAAAGCAGAACTGGACAATAAATGTTGAGATGGAAAGTCAATGGTAGTGGGAGTAGTAGTAATGCATGTACCCTCAAACTATGATGTCATTAGAAAAATCAAATGGACAGATGAGTCATAGAATCATAGAATCATAGAATTGTAGAGTTGGAAGAGAGCACGAGGGCCATCCAGTCCAACCCCCTGCCACACAGGAAATCACAATCAAAGCATCTGTGACAGATGGCCATGCAGCCTCTGTTTGAAGACCACCAAGGAAGGAGACCCCACCACACTCCGAGGGAGTGCATTCCACTGCCGAACAGCTCTTACTGTCAAAAAGTTCCTCCTAATGTTGAGGTGGAATCTCTGTTCCTGGAGCTTGCATCCATTGCTCCGTGTTCTAGTCTCTGGAGCAGCAGAAAACAAGCCTGCTCCATCCTCATCATGACACCCCTTCAAATACTTAAAAAGGGCTATCATATCGCCTCTTAACCATCTTTTTTCCTGGCTAAACATACCCAGCTCCCTAAGTCTCTCCTCATAAGGCATGGTTTCCAGACCTTTCACCATTTTAGTTGCCCTTCTCTGGACATGCTCCAATTTGTCAATATCTTTTTTGAATTGTGGTGCCCAGAACTGGACACAGTATTCTAGGTGAGGTCTGACCAAGGCAGAGTAGAGCGGCACTATTACTTCCCTTGATCTAGACACTATACTTCTATTGATATAGCCCAAAATCGCATTAGCCTTTTTAGCTGCCGCATCACACTGTTGACTCACATTCAACTTGTGGTCTACTAGGACTCCTAGATCCCTTTCGCACGTAGTCTCATTCAGCCAGGTCTCTCCCATCCTATTTCTATGCATTTCATTTTTCCGCCCTAAGTGCAGTACTTTACATTTCTCCGTATTGAATTTCATTTTGTTAGCTTTGGCCCAGCTTTCCAGTCTATCCAGGTCATTTTGAATTTTGATTCTGTCCTCTAGGGTATTAGCTACTCCTCCTAATTTGGTGTCATCAGCAAATTTGATAAGTATGGCCCTAATTCCCTCATCCAAGTCATTGATAAAGATGTTGAATAGCGCTGGGCCCAGGACAGAACCCTGTGGCACCCCACTGGTCACATCTTTCCAAGACGAAGAGGAGCCACTGCTGAGCACCCTTTGGGTTCGGCCGGTCAACCAATTACAAATCCATTGAACAGTTCACTTGTCTAGCCCACATTTTACAAGCTTGTTTGCAAGAATGTCATGGGGAACCTTGTCAAACGCCTTACTGAAATCAAGGTATGCGATGTCCACAGCGTTCCCTTCATCATGCCTCAAGGTTTTTGTTTTCTATTGAAATAAACGGGACTGAAGTTAGAGATAACTTGGTCTGAAATCATCCATTGAATACAGTAGAGCATTTTGCCAGAGAAGACAATATAGCCTAGTATGATGAATTGCCCCGCTTCAAAAACTCTATAATGAAAACATGGAACTCTAGGAGAGAAATTCCAATGAATGCCATGACTTCAAGGATCAGCTTCTTCCTAACATATGTTCAGAAAGGCTTTAGTTTTGGAATGCTCACAGAATTAAATCATTGAAATTGGTTTCCTCTATGCCTTGAGCCATGTGGGTGTGTTGACCTGAGTGTTGAACTAGGACTCTGGGAGACCAGGGCTTGAATTCCTGTTCAGCCAGCAAAACTCACTGGGTTACCTTCGGCAAATCACACACTCTCAACCTTAGAGGAAAGCAATAGAAAACCTCCTCTGAATAAATCTGTCCTAGCAAACTCTGTGGTAATCAACTTGAAGGCACATAACAGCAAAAACTTAACAATGCCAGTTCTCCTTTGTACTCAATAAATGATGCTGTTGTTTCAGTGGTACTGTGGTTTAAATGGGTAATTATGTTGGTTTGGAGAGAACCAGAGTAGTGTAGTGGTTTGAGTGTTGGACTATGAGAGGAGACCAGGTTTTGAATCCCTGAGCAGACACGAAGCCCCACTGGTTGTCCTTTGGCAAGTCACAGCCTCAGAGGAAGGCAATGGCAAACAGTCTGTGAACAAATCTTTCCAAGAAAACCCTGTAATACGGTCACCATAAGTCAAAAATGACTTGAAGGCACACAAAAACAACTTCAACAACATTGGTGGCCAACTTTCTTATGAGGATTGTTAGCTACCTCTAAGGTCCCAGCAGGGATGTAAAGTTAGGAAAGAGTAATTGTAATTAATAAGCATGGTTCTTACCCCACCACTAAAAGGAATGAGATACTACTTTTTAAGTTCTGTATGCCCTTCAAAACCCATTCAGATTATGCAGCAGTTTCTGGATCACAGTCAGTTCTACTCTCTATTTTTTAAAAAAAGGAGATGGAGTGAAAAGAAGAAGGAGAAAGAACAGAAGCAGAAAATGGAATCAGAATTTGTGAATAGTCAGAAAACAAACAATTAAAACTATAGAATAAATTATTTTCATATTTTGCTGTTATTATCATACCCTAGCTCAAACTTTGTGACGGCTTGGTAAGGATTTTTTATTATTATTATTCTGAGGTGTCAGCTGTCAAGCTTTGTGGTGGACATATTTTTTGGCAGATAGAGACAGTTGGGTTTATCAAAGTTTTGTGTTTTACCTTTTGACCACAAGGATGTAAATGAGGGCCTCAGAAGCTGTGCAGAAGTTCCTGGACAGATGTGATACAGTTCAGGAGTTCCTCTGACTCATGAGAACTCCTAAACTACCCTTTTTTTTTCAGTAGCTACCACCACCACCTCCAAGGGGAGACTGTGGGTTTTGGTAGTTGTTTCCTAACTCTGCAGGGATGCTACCCCCCTCCCTTCTGAGCCTAGAGGGAAGAAATGACTGAGCAAACGGGCATGTGAAGCATTAGCTGATAGAAAGATAGAAACTTTTCTTTATTGTAAACAAAGTCATCTCCAGAGGGTATCTCACTCATGGGAAGCTCCCTCTTCCTAGGTACACTTGAGTTACAAGTTATGGAAGAGTTTAGCCATTGCCAGCCAAGTTGGAAAAATAAATATAATTCCCTAACACAATCTAGCTGGTAAATTTCCTGATCTACTCACTGACATGAAGTTCAGTCTGTTGAATTCAGGGCTGGCTGTGAGCCACATGTCTGAGCTCCATGCTTCAGGCCAGTCTTAAAAAGCCTTCCCCTAGCCAACGTGAGGTCCTTGTCCCAGGATTCTCATTTGTTGTCTCTCTGCCTCATGGCCCTCAATGCAGTATTTATCATCTCACCTTCAAAGCATCTCAAATCTTGTCCACTCTGGAATTCCTGATAGGTCAGTGTCTTTTGCGACCTATGACATCTGTAATGATGCTAGCCCTAAAGGTGTTACCTTTCTCCCACCTCTGGCTAATGCTTCATTTACCTGATGTTGTGCTGGAAATAATGGGAGATGGGGTCTTTCCCATTATCACAATAGATTTGTCTGTGAGTAGGTGATCCAGAGAAGCATTTTTTCTCTGCAAGATATCTTGTACCTTTATCTAGCACCTTTTATTTACCAAATAAATTGGTAAACAGTCAAGCTGGAATGTTACTGGTTAATATCCCCTCTTCTGCTAGTTCCAGATGATTCTTTCTAGCATAATTGAAGTTCCCAGACTAACACCAATGCATCTCTTGTAGAATGCATTAGTTCATGTTTTGTTCATTAATTTTTCCTGAAGTATATGTGCAGAGATAGGGATATTAATTGGAACTAACTATTAAACGCTGTTTCTAAATTTCTGGCTAAGTCTGCTACCGCACAGCAGAAATAATGTAGTTTGACACTGCTTTAACTGCCGTGTCTCAATGGTGTGGAATACTGGGATTTGCAGTTTTGTAAGATATTCAGCCTTCTCTGTCACAACAAACTACAAATCCCAGGATTCCATAGGATGGAGCCACAATAGTTAAAGTGGTGTCAAACTGCATTATTTCTGCAGTGTGTCAGTAGCCTAAGTTAGATGGCTACACCTGAATGAAGCTGCCAAATGCCATCTGTGAATTATCTTCACCCTCCTGATGATCCCAGTTTTGAGTTTTGGGTAGAAAGTAACAGCTATTTGAATTTTTGACATACCACTTCCCTCCTGCCCCCACTACAAAGCCTTCCTTTTGCTTTCTCCCCATTATCCCTGGTTTCCTTACCATCCCCATCTTTTTAGTTTACTGATTCTCTGTTCAATCTCAGAAGAGGTTCCAGGATTCAAAATTCAATTTCCAGGGACAGATGAGGAGCCTTTATCCAGTATCCAGTGTAGAACACAGGAGGACTACCTTGGATGCAAAGAAGACCCCCTCCCTTCCAAACTATCTTTAATACTTTCTTCTTTAAAACTCAGCTATCATGCAAGGGGGGATAACTCAGCTATCATGCAAGGGGGGGATAAACAATGGTTCCTTTTGTTGTTTGCATTTATTAAATAACTAGTTGAGAAAATATTAAATCACTTAACTAGTAATTGAAATAACTTAAAATTATGCTGAAATCCTGAAATTCCAACTTAAGTCAATCAACTAAGTTTAAACAATTAAATATGTTGCCCCCTGTTCAAAACCATGTCTAGTATAATGAACTTAATTCCTATCATTGAGTGTGCATATGTGTTCTTCAATGAAAAAGTGTAACATAGGTCCATTTCCCCAGAAGCATGGCCACAAACAGAAGCAAAAGAGAAAGGGAGCCCTGGTGGTGCAATAGTTAAATGCCAGTACTGCAGGTCACCATGTTGCAAGTCTGATTCCAGAGGGCTCCAAGGTTCACTCAGCCTTCCATGCTTTCGTAGGTCAGTAAAATGAGTACCCAGCTTGTGGGGGCAATTAGTAAATACACATTGGAAACTGTTTAATGCAGTGTAGATGTGTAAATTGCTATTGCTTAACAATTTTTCAGCCACTCTGATAGCCTTTGTGGCTGAAGAGCAGGGAATAAATACCTAATTAAATTTTTAAAATTAAAAATTAAATTAGATGACTCTTAAAAGAAAGGACATCAGTGGGGGTCTAGAGCTTCTGTCACTGGTTTTGCACACATTCTCCTATGGGGATTCTGCTAGGACATTTGGATTAGCAGAAATCAGTGGCTGAGTTGGCACCACTAATGCAAATGGCCTATCAGTGTGGAAGTTATCTAGAAAAACTCAAGAATTGTGGGGAAAACGATGATATCTCAAGCCAATGAGTGCCACCAAGAAGGAGAAAGACAAAGAAAATAAACCAACAAATAGAATGTGACAAATAGCAATAATGTGTGTAAATACAGCCAAAGTCTTGAGAAGCTATACTATGATTTATGCTGCCAAATGGAAGCAGATTTCTCAGAGTAAGAGGTAATAAATTGTCTGTTTTCCTACCACAAACAAAAGTGTCCATGGAACTTGAACACATATTTAGCTCAGAGAGCTCATTTAGTGCAGTCATTACAATATTTCTTGTTCAAATAAACTTTCTCTTTGGAGACGCAGTAAAGTGTCACAATTAATTTTTAGTGAATTTGTGAGCAGAGTTTGAACCAGATGGAACAGTATTGGATTTTATTATCTACAAAGGCAGGCCCAACAGTTCTCCGGTGTGAGGTCACTTAGAAACAACACCTCTTTTCCTTGAGCACGTTCTTTCTAATAGCTTTCATTTCCGATTTTATCTTATCAGGAACACTGCAGGCTTCTTGCCTCGAGCAAATCTATGGGGTGAGGTTGTGTTTCCCATGTAGTATAAAATCAGTCTCAATCTTTTGGAAGGAACTTAGTAAGCCTTGGAAGCTCACAGAAGCATACCTAAATCTCCCATGACTTGTGAAATGCAACCAGTCCTCAGATATGTTGCCAATATGGACACATTCCAGGCTTGAAATATGGCTTCCAAAGGTTGCCTTCCATACAAGAATTAGCATTATGGTCCTGAACTCTTCTCTGGCACAGAGTTGATATGCCATATGCCTTTGGGAGAGTTCCTAGGACTCTCTTCACATGTTGTTCCAGCAAAGTTTCACTCTTTTGGAGATGTGGGGGAGAGGGAAAGAGAGGCAAAGAATGCTATTGCCCTCATAACTTGTCTCACTGAAACAACCACATTGAGTTGGAAAAGTGAGGGGGATAGAGAGGACATTGCTGGAGATGTTCAATCATCTACTATGTGTAGGGATGTGTTCATCAATAAAGATCACATCCACAGACTTCTCTCTTTTGCCATCTCAGTATCTAGTACCTGGTTCTCTCTATGTGTGTATGGCAATGAGAGAGAGAGAGAGAGAGAGAGAGAGAGAGAGAGAGAGATTTTAAAAGCTTTTGGTGGGATAAAAACATACTTTTGCTTTGCTTTAGATGTTGGTGTGTATTTTAAAAATTGTACACAGGAGCTTGTGCAAATTCTGCCAATTGCCTAAAGTGTGTTTTGCACACACTTGAAATCTGCACATGTATGCATTTTTCTGTGCACATTTTTATAGACTTGGCTTCTATGATATGTGGCTTAAATTGGTATCTCTTGTAAGTTAGTATTGAGTTAGTATTGATTAGACATGAGAACCAGACTGTATTCCACCATAGATGATGATGATGATGATGATGATGATGACAGTGATGATGATGATGATGATTTATATCCTACTTTTTTTCCCAGAACCAGAACGTGAGGTGGCTTACAATACTGAAATAAATATTGAAACAAAACAAACAAAAGATTAGAACTAAATTGCAATTAAATTGTTAACACTAAGAATTTAAAATATACACTAAAAAAAGTTAAAAAGATATAGAAAGCAATAAAAAAGCAGCATTGCACTTTGTATCAATCCTATCTGAAAGAATGAAGGTTATATTACAAGATTTGATAAATGATTATCAAAGGTGTGTTTTTTTTAAAAAAAAACAACAACAACAAAACCCCAAAAAAACTAAGAGACAGTGGAGAGATAATACAAGATGTGTACTTGATATTATAGAAGACTTGGAAAAGCATAAGGAGAAACACACCCTGGGTCAATGTTTCCCGTAGGCTATTCACTGTAATCTCAAGATCTTCCTGGTCACATACCAACAAATCAGCTCCCATCAATATGAATGTGAAGTTTGGATTCTGCCCCCCTCCCAAGTATGGGTCACTTTCAGGGTTTCAGAGAGCTATCCTTATTTATTAACCCTACATAAATATGTCAGGGACCTGGAACCTGTTGCAGGCAAAACATGTGTTCTACCACTGAGCAGCAGCCATTTCTATTTCTCACTTATAGTGATGATTTCCAATGTGAGCTTTGCAGTCAGAAGAGACAGAATATCTATCCACTTTCCTTTACCACACTGGATTTTAGCTGGATCAGGATGACACTCTGTTCATTAAAAAATACAGCAAACATGTTGAAACCCAGTAATATGGGCTTTTCTGCTTCACCAATTCAACCTGATAAGTCTCTTCTCTTGAGAAAGCTTTACATTTGGTGTAACAGCTTGTGGGAATGTTTATGATCACAGACGCCATTAATTTACTCATGTGTTCTATTTTTTTAATAAGCAGCTAAAAAGCAAACTTGTGTACGCTGACAGCACTTTAGAAAAAAACTTTAATAATAATAATAATAATAATAATATATTTTAAGTGTCTGCTTTATTAAAATAAAACTAATCAAATATGAATTCACATAATCATATAAGCTCTCTAAATAAACACACATAGAAAAGGAATAGGCAATATTTGCTAGCAAATACACTCATATGATGCAAGGCTGAGGAAAAGGGAATATGTGGTCTGTTTATATGTATTTACACTATTTTGTCTGGACTGTTAGATCAGTATGAACACTGACCTACACTATTGGACTATAGTAAGGATTAAAGTAATAGCATATGTGAAGTTCTCTTAATTATGCTTCATAAATTCCAGATTATGATGATGATGACAAAATGATCTTACCATCAAGTGAATATGAGATATTCATATTTAATTGCTCTGGCTTCTGGGGGAGAGAAGAACAGTCAGACACTTCTTTACAATGCCTTTGACCCCAACAGTTGAAAAGAGGCTTTCCCGCTCTATCCCAACTCCAATTAATGTGGCCTTTGAGGGAGAGACAGGGCCAGTTTAAGGAATTTTGGGGGCCCCTGCAACACTTTATTTCGGGGGGCCCAAATGTTTATCTCAGGTCAATGTAACCTAACATAACATAACCTATTCACAGCACAGGATATTCAGATTATTACTAATAATGTTTTTGCAGGGCGAGGGTTATGACGCCCCCCACAATGGTGGGGCCCCCTGTGGCTGCTGGTGCTGCAGGGCCCTTAAACCAGCCCTGGGGAGAGAAGTGCAGCCAGCATCTGCTGGACTTAATTCCCTTCCCCACTGCCATTTCATTGTGTGTCCCATCTTACTTAACTTGTAAGCCTGAAAGTGGGGAACTGACTAATAATTTGTAAGCTGCCCAAGGAGCTGTTTTGGCTGAAGGGCAATTTATAAATATTTTAAATAAATAGATATCTAATCCACGAGATTGGGGGGAGGGAATGGGGGAAACAGTGCAATGCTTGGTATAGCATCCTATTCCATAACAAGAAACATGATTGTTGTTAATTGTCATTAAGTCAATGTCTGTTTATGGTGACCCTATGAATAGGAGACCTCTCAAGTCTTCCTATGATCAAAAGACAGCTCAAGTCCCGCAGGCTCAGGGCTTTAGCTTCCTTCACTGAATCTATCCACCTGTAATGCGGTCTTCTTTTCCTACTGTCTTCTACCCTACCAAGCATTACTATCTTTTCTAATGAGTCCTGTCTCCTCGTGAGATGTCCAAAGTGTGATAGTTTAGTCATTTTGTCATCTGGGTTTAGGCCTTTTGGTTTCTAGGGATATGTTGGGCTTGATTTGATTTAAACATTCTCTGTGACAACGCCCCCCCCCCACCAAATTCAGCATTAAGGAATACTATCTGTTGTGTTCAAAACAAAATCAAATAAATTTGTTTTATGGAAACATTTGTTTAGTATGCAGATTTTTTTTCAGCTGGCCTTGATTTGGCAATGAACCAGTTCTCATCATGGTCAAGTAGCTGTAGACTCCAGTTTCCATTTTTAGACACATTTCAGGGTGACTTGGCTTCTCAGAAATCACCAGGAAGGTGCGTGCTCAGGTTCTCCCAGGATATTGTGTGATCACCTTGAATTTTCTTCTCTGAGAGCTATACAGCTCCCTTGAATGGATATCTTTTATTTCCCATGACTACCAAAGGAGCAAGGGTGGGACACATATGAAAGCTACTTTTGAGAAGTATTCTTATAGATTTTAGTTAGCTACTGTTTATATTTCTCTCTCTCTCTCTGGCTTTTCTTCGCAAACGAAGATTCAGGAAGGACTCATCCCGCGCTTTCTGCAAGTGCGCTGATGACTAAAAAGGCCAATCCGAGATAAACAAGTCCGGTTGCAAAAAGCACAGCAGAAGGTCTCCTTGGGTGATGTTTTTGGGTTGTGATTCTTTCTGCGTTGTCGTTTCTCTTCAAGACTTGTTCGTCGTGAGTTCTCAAATAAGGCTGCAGCATTGTGGATAGTGCGTCTCCATGCCTCCCGATGTGAGGCCAGGGCGGACCACTGTTGGTGATCAATTTGGCCAAGCCTGAGATGTTGTTTCAGGGAGTCTTTGTATCGCTTTTTTGGAGCTCCCCTCTTACGCTGACCCGTGGCGAGTTCACCGTAGAGTAGTATTTTTGGGAGGCGATGGTCCTCCATCCTAGAAACGTGCCCTGCCCAGCGCAGCTGCGTTCTCAATATCATGGCCTCAATGCTGGTGATCCCTGCTTGCTCAAGGACAGCAACATTCGTCACATACTCAGTCCAGTGTATATTTAGGATTGTGCGTAGACAGCGCTGATGAAAATTTATTCTATTTTGAAACAACAGACTATTTTAAGCATCTCTCTGGGCTTACCTACACCAGCCAGGATATGCTGGCTACCTGCCAATGTATCCTGGATGTGGAGGTGGCCTGTTCTTCCCCCGTTACCTCAACAAAATGGACTGGAGTCCAAACAGGAATGCCAGCCCATTGCTGCAGCTTACACTACCACCATTTTCTCCGCTATCTGGGAAGCCAGGAAGAGGCCTGCAACATGTGACTGAAGACCCCTTGCATGTGACAGCATTGCTGCAGAACCCATGCCTGGCTTCTGGGAGAGCCAGGGAACTGGTGGTGGCAGTGAGGGCTGGCATGCCGATGGGCTCCTGCAGACATGCGAGGCCCAATCTGAGGTTTGGCTGGCAGTAATGGATTAAACTGGATATTATTATGTAATGATTTATCAGGCCCTACTCTGGCTTATCCCTGTCTCAGCTCCATATCTGCCCCAGTGATGGTGAGGACTGCCTGGGGGCAAAACAGGGCAAATGCCCTGCATCATTTAGACTGCAGGGCTCTGGAATGGGGGCAAGCCAGAATATTTAGACCATGTAGATAAGCCCTTGGTCTGGTTATTAATATGTTACACTTGAAACAGAACCAAAATTATTTGTAAATGTTGATAAATTCTTCAAAAATGAAGTAACGTGAAATTCTCTACATTTTTGAATGAGTTTTTCAAATATATACAGATACTCCTCACATGGAGAGGCCCATGTGGTGTATTCTGTCATATAGAAGTCCAGGCTTTCTGACAGACTGTATCTTCCCATAAGAACCTACCCAGAATCTGAGATCCACAGGAGAGGCCCTTCTCTCAGTCCCACCACCCTCACATGTATGGTTGGTGAGAAGACAAGAGACAGTCTTCTCAATGGCTGCCCTTAGACTTTGGAATTTCCTCCCTATAGTGGCTGGCATGGTCCCCTCCTTGTTGTCTTTCCGTTGCAGGGAAAGACTTTATTTTATTCCAGCAGGCTTTTAGAATTGAAGGCTTTTGACAAAAGTGCTGTAAGTGATGCATTGTTTTAAAAAATTGTATTAACTTTTGAAGTCTGGCATTTTTTTAGACTGTATGTTTTTGATCTATTAATAGTTTAATTTGGTTTCAGTGTTGACTTATTGTATGTTTTTAACTGCCTTGAGCCCCAGTCTTTGGGAAAAGGTGTGATATAAATAAAGATGATGATGATAGGAGGAGGACCATCAGCATCAGCTTCTCAGGGGGAAAAAAAAGATATGACAACCCTAACTGAGTAGTAACAAGATTGCATACACGGGGATTCTAATGTAGACATGTAAGAATTAAACACTCAAATCATGTTTCACACTGGACAAATCTTTATTTTTCAGTTACTCCCTTATGGAGCTTAAAGAAAAAACTTCAACTTCTTTCCCAAATATGATGAAATATGCAAATTTTGAGGCTTTTGAGTCTTCTCCCCCTCCCCCTCCCCAAACAAAAGAAAAAGAAAGGAATGGAAACAAACTAACTATGCCAAGATTTCTTTTCTATGTCATTTTATTTAGGCATGCAACCATGTCTAGGCATGGGTAAAACAAAATACAAAAGTGATCTTGATACAGCTGAATGCAGAATCCAATCAAAATATGTTTGTTTTTTATCAATGGGAATGCAGAATAAACTGGCAGAATTTAAATTACATATATGCATCCAGTTCTCTATACAAACTTAGGGCTTGTCTACATGTGGGGCCAAAAGTCCAAATGGAGTCCTGCCTCTTCTGCATCCGCATTCACCTCAAACCCCTGTATGGATTTTTTTCTCCAAACGGATGTTGGGTACTTGCCTTCACTACCTGAATGTCCCTGCTGGGTTTCAACCACTGCCAGTGCTCCGGCCACTCATTACTCACTGCTGCTACCATCACATGTGGTGAGATCCTTGTAGGAACAAACATTTTAAAGCTCAGGAGGCAAGTTCCCAGTTGAAGGGAGAAATTCTCTTATTTGCCTGTCACAGGAAGAGACACTTGAAGCAAGTGATGGGTGAGCAGAGAGTGGATGGAGGCAGGGCAGCTGAGCCACGGGAAGGGAGAACACCTCTCTCTCCAGCTGGGAACTTGCATCCTTAGTTTTAAAATTGTTATAGCATCAGCAGTAGCAGTGGTGAAAAATCCAGAGAAAACCCTGAATCCTAAAAAGTCCACATCAAGGTAAAATACCCCCAAATGCCCCAAATCCGGCCATGCATCATGTGGCTTGATCACTCCAGATTAGGGGGAAAGGGAGTACGTTGTATGGTCTGATCACCACAGATTTGGGGGAATTCGGAGGGGGGTGGCATTTTTACTAATGTAGACAAACCCACAATTACTTAAGAATGACTAACACTAAAACAATAACCTTAGAACAATGGAGAATTTCCAAAGCATTGATTCTACTTTTTTAAAAATCATAGTAATGTTTGATACTATATTCCATTTAGAATATGAATACTTTTGAAATCTTCCCTTCCCACATACCCTGTTTTACCTCACAACCGGGTTGAGGCTACCAAGCTTTAAGTCATGTTTGATAGACATTGCATGTTCTTTTGAACATATAGTTCAAACTGATAGTGGAATTGATCAAGACCTAGAGGCTTACTTCACTCCAAAGAAAAATGGCAGGGGAGCAGGAAAATTATTCTGTCTTTTGCAATGCCTTACCACATGATGTCATCATCCTTCTGGTGTTCTTCTGTTCTGGTCCCATGGGGTACCAAGGTAAAACCATGTATTTTTGCTAACAGTTTTTTTCCGGTTAGCAAAAGGACATGGTTTTATCTTGGTACCCCATGGGACCAGAATGAAAGAACAATGATGTCATAAGGTAAGGCAGCAGGGAAGATAGAACACTCCTGATGCACTGCCAATTTTCCTTAGAGAGCAGTAATCTCCTCAATCATGCTATGTATAGACCCACAGAAATTAATTTTACCTGAATTGTGACTGAATAGTCCCATTGACTTCAATGTGTCTATTTTAATCATATCTAAATCTAGATGCAATCTCATCACTGCCATCGAAAACGTCTCCAGTGTTCTTCATATGGGTAGGTTCATCATGTGGAATTGCATTATGTACACACACACACACACACACATTCCTTTACAGTTGGCTTTCAAAGCCTGACAGTGGCAAGTGGCCAGTTAACCACTCAGTGAAATTTTCCATCTGTCTGTCCTTCTATTGCATGTATAATGCACATTATATAATTGAATGTCAAAGAAGTTTATGTGACATTTAGACTACTCTAACAAATCCTAGAATGGAAAATTGGTTTGAATAGATGGCCTGCCCATTACGTGAACAGGATCTGAAATCCCCTTGTGTTGCATGCCTTGAGTCCACCTTCACTGTTTATTATTCCTTCATATTGTAAATCTTCTGTCTGGCACTTTATGAAGCTAAAGCAACTACATTTATCACAAAGGGAACATAAATTATTGCTATTTTATTATGACTGAGAAAACAGGCTGTATCTGTGGTGTTGGATAGTTATTCTTTTTATTATTGTTGTTACTCTTTTTAACAAAAGGCATTTAAGAAACCTTGTGTGTATGGAGAAAATGGAAAATCATTACCAGGAAAAAAAAATAAAGCTGAAATCAAAGGTGGTATTATAGAGGTGCTGCAAAAGTCAAGGTATTTCAGATTATTTTTATGTCCACAAATAAGACACCTGGAGGGGAAAAAAAGAATACTCACTTTTGCATTTAGAATTTCCCCCCTCCCTTCTTTATATTCCCTGTCTCTAGAATTCTCTGGAATTAGGGGCATACTTATCAAATTTGCAGATGACACCAAATTAGGAGGAGTAGCTAATACCCTAGAGGACAGGATCAAAATTCAAAATGACCTGGATAGACTGGAGAACGAGGCCAAAGCTAACAAAATGAAATTCAATACAGAGAAATGAAAGGTACTGCACTTCGGGCAGAAAAACAAAATGCATAGATACAGGATGGGGGAGACCTGGCTGACAGAGACTATGTGTGAAAGGGATCTAGGAGTCCTAGTAGACCAGAAGTTGAACATGAGTCAACAGTGTGATGCAGCAGCTAAAAAGGCCAATACGATTTTGGGCTGCATCAATAGAAGTATAGTGTCTAGATCAAGGGAAGTAATAGTGCCACTCTATTCTGCCTTGGTCAGACCTCACCTAGAATACTGTGTCCAGTTCTGGGCACCACAATTCAAAAAGGATATTGACAAATTGGAGCATGTCCAGAGGAGGGCGACTAAAATGGTGAAAAGTCTGGAAACCATGCCTTATGAGGAAAGACTTAGGGAGCTGGATATGTTTAGCCTGGAAAAAAGACGTTTAAGGGGCAATATGATAGCCCTGTTTAAGTATTTGAAGGGATGTCACACTGAGGATGGAGCAGGCTTGTTTTCTGCTGCTCCAGAGACTAGAACACAGAGCAATGGATGCAAGCTCCAGGAACAGAGATTCCACCTCAACATGAGGAGGAACTTTTTGACAGTAAGAGCTGTTCAGCAGTGGAACACACTCCCTCAGAGCGTGGTGGGGTCTCCTTCCTTGGAGGTCTTTAAACAGAGGCTGGATTGCCATCTGTCGGGGATGCTTTGATTGTGATTTCCTGCATGGCAGGGGGTTGGACTGGATGGCCCTCGTGGTCTCTTCCAACTCTACAATTCTATGACTCTATGATTCTCAGAATGACAAAAGAAGGTGAACTTGTGTTTTGTGGTCAAGGCTGATTGTTTGGCTGAGTTGTTTGAAATTTGCTTGGATGGTTTTGTTCATTTAGAGCTGAGTGTTCTGAGGGAGACAGTTTCCACTGAGACATGTTTGTTTTTGGAGCTCAGTGAAAGGGAAGAAGAAAACAAGTATTTTGCATGGGTGTTTCACAAGGGAGGCCTGGGGCTCATCTACATGAGGAGAAAAAAATATCTAAAATACCTCATAATATTGGCATCTCACAGCAGCAGCAACATGTCTAAATGTTTTTTTTTTCCCCCCCTGGCCTTGGAAGGCCCTATAAGCCTTGCATTCTTGATGGCAGCCGTGAGTTATTTACTCAGGTTAGATCTTCACCACCTCCAGGCTTTTTTTTTTTAAGTCATCCCAGGGTGTGCTGGTGTGATAGAGCAATTTTCCAATTATATAAGAAAGCAAAACAGAAAATACTGATCCTTTTTATCACTTTAGCAAGCAATCGCAAAGGCAAAAATCCAACATGGGGGCAGCAGGAGCTTGCCCTGCTAGCAAGCCCTGCCCCTGCTCTCACACAGCCAATGAGATTTGTGTTCCCCTTTGAGCTTTTTTTATTGTTCTATAGTCCAAGCAAGCAAAAATGTGCACCCACCTCACAGTTTTTGAAAAAGTATGGGGAAATCTGCAAAGGCTTTTACCCTGTTGTTTTTGCCGTTTTGTGTCCCTTCTCCTTCTGAATAGTGTGGATTGGCACTGGATGTCCAGAAAAGCAGCTCAAAATGGCAGCAGGATAAACAAGGGCTGGGAAAGCAGCCAAGTCCCAGTGATAGTTAATTAGGGAGAGACAGATAAAGTTCAGAACAAGCAAGGTCCTGTTTCTTGGAGAGGTAGCAATACAGGCAAGAAGGCACCGAGCAGAGTCCAAAATACAGTCCAAAGGTCAAGGCTTATAGAAGGCAGCATTGTCCAGAAGTCGGTCCGTGGGTCAGCAGGATCATGCAACAGGGTAGTCAGGAACAGTCCAAGGACAAGGCATGAGTCAATGTAGCAAGGATTCAGAAACTGAAGTCAGCAGGAAGCTTTCTCCAGGGAGATCATTTGATCTCTGACAAAGCCTCCATTGCCTCTTCCAACCTATATAAAGCAATTAAGGCTTTGCCAGGTGTTTCTTAATGACCAAGTTCTTCTCATAAATTCTCAGAGACCTCCTTCAAGACTCCTTTTGAGCTCACTGATGGGTATATGATGGTGGAGGTAAGACCCTCTCCTCTGCTTTGTCCTTATCTGAGTGGGCAGGACTCTCTGCTGGAACTGATGCCAACCTACTTGGGCCAGCCTCTTCCTCTGTTCGAGCCTCTAGGTTGGCAGGGATCCCTGCTGGCACAGGTGTAGATAAATCTTTGTCACCTTTCCTAGGCTCATTCCCTGCCATGTCCCCCTCCTCCTCTGACTCTATAAACTCCTCAGGCTCATGGGGCATGACACCGGATCCTGTTTAGACAGGTAGGATTTCCATCAAATTCCATGAGGGGTATTTTCACCATTTTGATGGGCCCCTGGAGTGTTGTGTCTTTGCCAATATAGAAGAACAAACATGGATGGTGACAGTGCTGTTGCAATGACCTGAAACATCTGGGCCATGCTTATTTTCTTGGCAGAGGATTGGGAGGGGGAGCTATACCTGCACCAAGTGCAAATTAGGTGCCCAGATAAGAGCTCATGTATCTATTCTTCAAGTTATCAACGATGATGGGGCTTTTTTTAAAAAAAGAGAAGAGCAGACTCTCCTGGAAGGACAAGACAAGGAGGATGCTTCAGGCGGTGGCGGGGGGATTCCAAACACAAAAGGCAGATATTTAGAAGATGCAGATCTATAATATTAATGGGATACTGCAGTCTGATCTTCTCTCTTTTTTGATAAGAGCCACAAATGTGGTAAATCAAAGGAATCCTGTGGAAATTGTGCATCTTCATGGGATGAAACAGCATTTTCTAAAGGAAATAATATTTCTGCATAGAAATATTTTTTTCCTGCACAGAAAATGCTGTTTTCTGTGCAAAATAACCATGTGCAAATTTTGTACAGAATAAATCCTGATTGCAACTAGACTTCAAAAATGTGTGATCTTTGACAGCTTGCTCATATGGGAAGAAAATTGTTTAAATTGCCTGTTGCTTCTTATGAGAAGAAACTTAGGGAAAAATTGCATTGCTAATGCAGACACCCATGGGGGGTTGGTAACAGTGCTGGCTCCCACATGATATTGTATAGCTAGAGAAGGTATCTAAAATGGGAAACATAATGATCAAGGTACTGATTCTCCATTGTGAGGAAAGGCTGAAAAGTTGCAGCTCTTTGTCTTAAAAAAAAGAGTTAAAGGGTGACAGAATCAAAGTGTATACAGTTACGTGCATTGGGTGAAGAAGTGGGCAGGGGTTAAAACATCTCTGTCTCTCAGTAATATTAGAATCTAGAATCATCCACTGATGCTGGATGGAAGGAGATTTGGGGCAATTAAAAGGAAATAACAGCTAAACTATAAAATGTACTTCCACATGACTGGCTGTGTCAACCTTAAAAGAGAATTAGACCAGTTGATGGAGTAGAAGGCTATCAATAGCTACTAGTTATGATTGATATAGATTTACTACATTATTAAAAGCAGACTGCCTTCTGGTTGCCAGGGAACATAAATGATGGGCGCTATTCCCCCATGTCTTGGTTGTGGGCTTCCAAGAAGCATCCGAACTTAGGAGATGATCAGATGTGTTCAAAAAGTACCTTACGAGAATGCCAGGATGACATTCCTGTCCTGTGAACAGGACCTGGCTTCATGCATACTTGTGCTCTTTGTGTTCTGCTCCATATATTGGGAGCTCCTGTCAATGAAAAGTGCTGCCTTACTAACTCCTGAAGCACAGGAGCAGAACGCAACAAGCATAACATCATGTGAAACTGGGTCCCGTTCGCAGGACAGGAACATCATCCTGACATTCTCGTAAGGTATCTGAGAATCTCCTTGGAATAAAGGCAGGATATAAATCCAACAAATAAATAAATCTCATTGATTTACCATGGAAACAGGGCACAGGACTAGATAGATCTTTAATCTAATGTAGCCTGTGCCTTCCTATGTTTGCATTGCTTACTTGCAATACTTTTTATTTACAAGTAAACATGTACAGTATGTTGAAGAAAACAAGCACTTCTTTAAGACAGAAACTTGGCTGCTCCACCTCAGATCCCCAGAAAGAGATCCTGGCTGCCAGTGTGCTTCAACCAGCTTTCTTTTTTCCTTTCTGTGATTCCAAAAGATTTTCAAAATCCTGTTTTGTACCCATGTACACACACACACTTGCTTTACATCTCTCCCTATTCCCTTCCAGCATATTAGATGGGTATTGCATTCTCTCAATAGCATTTCATTCTCAAGAGGCCATGTCCTGTCGAAGGGATGGGGAGGTTTAGCCCTCCATATATTGGGTACTTCACCTCACATCAGCACCACTCAACATGGTGAGTAGTGAGGGATTAGGGGAGTTGAACTACAAAGCATATGAAGAGATAAAGACTCTATTACCCCTGTTCTAACCATTATTAGCCCCCGTTGATGTAACTTCAACCATCTGTCTGGGTGTAGGACCCTCAGATGTTGTCTAGGAGGTGAAAATATTCCTCATGGTATTTGAGGAGAATACCCTTTGTCCTAACAGGCTTTGTGACAGATCTGCGGTATTCAGAAGGAGGGGAGCCAAAAACTCCACATACTGCATGGGAAAAACATTTATAATTTTCCCTAATGGTTTTCAAATAATGTGCGGACTTGCACATTATCGCATGTCTGGACAACCAAATCAAGACACTGCATTTTCACAAGGGAGGAAGTGGAGAACAGAAGTGGAGAGTGGATTGGTCCACTGCATGGGTGTTGGATAGGCTTGCTGGCAAGGAAATGGATGAAAGTGCCATTTTCAATTTTTGCATGATCAAGTGTGTGCTGAGAACGTTTTATAAGTGGAAGGTCACACTTGTGCACCTTTGATTTACAAGTACAAAAAATTATTGTTCAGTGGCTACAACACATGCTACAAAACTCTTGGCCACCATCTTGATTCACTGCCATGGCTCTGTGTGCACTTGAAACACGGGTAGCTTCACATACAATAGAGTTTGTCAAAAGAACATGGAGACAAATGAGTGCTGCCGCAAATTTGCAATCATGCACATCAATCTGCATTGTATTGTCTCATCTATATGTCTTCAGTTTTTCAGATAAATGAACAATTGGTGAATACTAGTAACAATACTGTGCTGTATCTATTTTACTATTAGGAACAGAAAGGAATTTTATAGATAATGACACTCACAATAAAAATAGACTGTTTGTATCTCCTGAGAGAAAATTATGAGAAAATATGCACCTCACATGTGTGCATATGGGCACATCTTCAAGTTTTATGTTGCATTGCCAAGCAAAAATACACACACCAAGTAATGTGATTTTTTAAAAAAAAAAGAAAAAAGAAAAGAAAACTGCTAAAATATACCTAATTTTAAAAAATACACAAGAAAGTGCTGTAATTCATGTGGAACATTTGTGTAAATTACACAAACAAAAGTGGAAATTTGGGAAAATATATAAAAAGAAACCAAGGTGATCAAGTATGGGATGAAAATGCAAAAATGTTTGTGATTGAAAAAAATACACAGAAAAGTACTTTAATCTATGCAAAACATTTGTGTAAATTATGTAAATCACACAAACAAATGTGGAAATAAGGAAAAATACACAAAAAAGAAAACAATCAAGTATAGGAAGAATGTGCAAGTGGAATTCAGAGGAATTAAATGATATTGAAACTGAGAGATTTTCACATTCCTAAGAACTACACCCATAAAATGTAAACTATAAAGTGTTTGCTTCTTGCTCTCAAGAGGTTTTGTGAAATAAGTAGAAGTTGGAATGAATAGTGTTTCATTCCTGAATTACACTCAAAGGCTTGTTTCTTCTGAAGAACATACACATCCAGTCCCTTTGAAAACTTCAGCTCTGAACTTCACATCAGTAATTCTGATTTTGTTTAATTCACTTTCATAACAGAAATTGAAGCAGATGCAGGATGTATATGGTCAGCCAAGCAGTCTTTAGAAAGATAAGTTACATCAGCTCAGAAAGTCCCAGACTCTTTTTTAGTAAATATTTATATTAATAATTTAAAAATTTAAAATACATTTAAAAAGAAAGAAAACAATGCAAATATACCTAGAAAGAAAAGAAAAAGGGAAAGGGAAAAGAAAGAAGAGAAACCAGAAGGGAAACTACAATACTTTCCAATTTATTTTGGGGCAGTTATAAATCTTAATATATAAAATCTTACTTTTCCAACTAAAAAAGATTACTTTATACACTTCTTCTATTTATCCAAGCCTACTACTGTAATTATTGAACCCACAGTTATATTATTCTCTTTTTTTCTGATAAAGGGCAATCAAGGGTTCCCAATCCTTCAAAAATCAAAGCAGTTAATTTATCTATTTCAGCTAAATCATTAATCTTTAACATATTTTGTTGGCATTATTATACTCTTCCATTTTTGTGCATGTAACAATCTTGCTGCAGTGGTCATATATTGTAATAATCTTCCATGTTCCTTTCCCATTTTCTCATCCATTAGTCCCAATAGAAACAGTTCAGGTTTTAATTGAATATTAATCTTCATACCTTCTGTATTAAAAATAAACCAATATTCTTCATATTTCTATTTTCAATGTATAACTGTTTTAGTTCACATATTGGTTCAATGTGCAAAATTAAAAAGTTCACATTAAAATGTGATTAAAATGTAAACGGAATGTCAGTAAATGCAAACACATCAGTAAGTTACAATCAGCAGCCTACCTTCTATATGCCAAACTAGCCATACGTTTCAGAGTATTCCTCAAAGGCAAATACACTAAAATGCACTTCATCAGTTGATATGTTAGTTGAATGCCATATATCAATAATCATGATACATGTCATTCAACCAACAAATCAGCTGATTTCATTGCATTTCACTCTTCCACTCAGAGTGAACTCAGAGCAATTTCACACTGTAAGAAATAAGCAAACCAAAAGTACACAATGCAGAAGGAAACACATTACAAACATTTCCTTATAATGTTTCACAGCTTTTTTTAGCTAAACTTCATGTTCAGATCAGGAGGTAAACATATAAGCAAGTACAACATTTACAAAATGCATCACATAAATCAGAATATAATATCAGTCATAACACTCAAATTATAAACCTAAATGTTCTTTATAAATATATTTCTCCAAACATTTGGAATTAATTTTGAATAATAATGATGAGAGGAGTAAGCCACATTGAACACAGCGGGACGTCCGAGTAAAGAGGATTGTGTTGAAAGGTTTACAAAGAGCATATCTGCAAGGCAAATTTTCTAAGTCCAAAGATGGGCTTGCATTCTGATCTTTCTATTCTTTAGGCAAAAATAATAATGCAGAAAACACATCATAACAAATCAAATAACTAAGTTCCACAACATAATCCATAAATGGGACTGTTTTCTTTTGAATAAAAGTAAGTGTGTGTGTGTGTGTGTGTGTGAGTGAGTGAGTGAGAGAGAGAGAGAGAGAGCAATGCTCTTAACAGTCCAAGCAAGAGATAAAATTGGTGATAACACAGCAACCTTTGAGAAGCTCAACCCAGAACTCAAACCTTTCATGGAAAAGTATGTTTGACAGTGCCACCCAGTGGCACCTGCAATAAAGAAGCTTATATATACTTGAGGAAACTTATTCAGGGATAGCTGTGCTGGCCATGCAGCAAAATACAACAAAATCCAAAATTGAGAAAAGATTGATTGATGCCAGCCAAATTTTATAAAATACATCATGCAAGTTTTTGAAGCTTCACTGACTGTTTCATCAGGCAAAGACATTCAAAAATCATACAGGGGAAGAAAAGCAATGTAATATACACAGGCCTACATTTTGTCTCAGAGGTTATTTTTGTTGTCAGTTAAGATTGTCTAGAGGGATCTCAGTGCAGCCAGGCCACTCCCCTTCTTGACCATGTGGGGACTAGGGACAAAGGGTGATAAAAGACAGGTAATAAAATTTCTACTTCATTAGCAACAGAAACATAACCTAGTCCCAACTACCCAGGCTGCTCCTGTACTGTGTGAAGATAACTGTCCCTGCAAATTTGACAGGGAGAATAGTCAGAGTCCTAGTTTTGCTTACATGATTGTATAATTAACACAGTGTGCAATTTAAAGCTTCCAAATGTGTTGCATTTATCTTTTAGGATGACTGCCATGGGAACAGAGAGCAGACAAAGGAGAAAATAGTTTCCTTTGATAAGGTTAATCTTGTTAATCAATCAGTAATGTGGATATACGATGTATGCATTCATATGATGCACCATGTTTTCAAATATCCCTTGAAAAAGAGTTGTTTATTGCTAAATTATCTAAACAGACTACATATTAATTTTGTGTGTATCCTGCCTATATTTCATAATGAAACTCAGAGCTCAGTGTATGGTTCTTCAAATGCTTGGCCATCTAGGAAATAATCACACTGATTTGTTTAGCTTTATCAAAGTAGATGTGTCATGTGCCTTCAAGTGTACATATGAAATTACAAGTTGTAGTTTCAGTATCTCATCACAGCATGTGCCACTTTTATTCATGGAGAACCCCTGTCAATAAAAAGTGGCACCCGCAGCTTGGAGGAAGCATGGGGGAAGGTCAGGAGGACAGAGGCATCTGAAACAGGGCTCTGTTAGTGTGACAGCCCTGTTCTTCCCCTGACCTCCTCAGTTTTTTTTTCCCCATTTAAAATAGTCCTTAGGCAATTGTGTTTGGGGTTTTATTAGGAGCAATATTGCCTCCTTATGTTACTCTGAAACATGTTAATGGTAAGGAAACAAGAGATATCTTTTCTCTAGTGCTTTGGAATGAGAAATGCAACTATTGAATACCAACCATGGAATAATGAGACCAGACACAGAAAGTTGAGTTAAATAAGGGCGAGTTTATTTGACCTATCTCCTCTTTAACTTGATTGAAGCTGAAAGGAGCAAGGGGGGGAGCAACCTGATGGGGGTTCAGCTGAGGCCAAGACTACCCTAGACTACCTCCTCAGACATCCCTTGGGTGAAACACCTGAACCCTGAGGGTAATACAGTAGTTTGGTTGCTCCCCAGGCAGCCAATTACTGGAAGGTAAACCCACGGTACTCCCACCCAAGTCTCAGGACATTATAAGTGATAGCAAAGCTTCCAGATCAACCTCAAGGGTAGATTCCTTCCTTGCACCCCAGGTCCCAGGCTCTGTAGGGACTGTTCTGAAGCCCTACCTTTCACCGAAAGGATGCCAAGCTATACAACAAACTCTTACATTTTCCCTCTACCACCTGCCATACACAAGGGAGAAGCATCTGCTTAGTCCCTTTCTCCCACCAGGCTAACCAATAAAGCAGTCACCCCCTTTTGCAAGTCTCCCAGGAAGATCAAATTGCCTTCTTCCGACAAATGAATGCCATCAGTTTGGTTGAGCTCTGGCCAATGAAAGCAAATGTTAGGATGTACAAGAAAGTGGCTCAATCCTCTGTGCAAAGCATTATGGATCTATCTGTTAACCCTCTTCCAGACTCTAACAAGACATTGGGGAATCTCCCCTGGCCCCTCACCATGCCAAATTTGGTGTGGCAAAACGGCTGACCAAACCAGTGTAACCCTCAACCCCAATTGAGGCTGAAAGTGACAACTTAGGGCCTGACGTTTTGCCCAGTAAACCATATTATGGTCTCAGATCAGGACCCATCATCTCACCAAGCAGCACCTAAAACCTAACAGAAAAGCAACAATGTTAATAAAGAACACATAACCTCTTGAAAGCATCAGCTCTCCAAAGTCCAATGTGTTGAATGGACTGAGGGCCCAAGCCCATAGCAAAAAGTGTGGAGGCAGCCCTAAAAAGGCAGGCCTGAAAGAATAAGTGCCAAACATAACTCGTTGAAGACCTAAGCTCTGCAAGGCCTTTGAGATGACATTCCACAACTGATACTCAATGAGGGATTAAACACCAGTGTGACAAAACAACCCAAATTTAATTCCCTGGATATGACTATAACAGTGCAAGGCATGAACTGGGCACAAAGCTGGATCAGCACACCAACCCAGAGTGACTGTCAACCCTACCCCCTTTTGATCTGCCTTGGGACTCCTGATTCTTAAAACTGCTTGATTCTAAGACAGAATTAAGTCCCCCAAAGCCAGAGCTCTACCTGAGACATCTGCGTTGGCAGAAGTGATCAATTCACTCACGCACAAGGCTCCAAAGAATGCAGCCAATGCTGTAACATGAAAAAGGACAATCCCATAGTCAGTAGTACAAATGACAGACCAAACATCCCACAGATCTTTAAGAATCTCAGGGAACAAAGGTTTCCTCTTATGCACCACTTGGCCCTTTCCTGAGGACCACCCTTCCATAGCTTTTCACACCCTAAAATCTCCAGTGGTATCCATATATCCCTGAGCCTTTGAGGCAAGCACCAATGCTGACAGCTGAGTCCTATGAGCTGTGGAGCCAGTGCCCTACCCCTTAAAGAAACACAGTACTACAGAATATGGTCAATCAGCATAGGCCAAGTGGCTTGAAGCCCATTCACCAACCTAAATTGCTCAAACTCTCTATCAGCCTTCCTGTAAATGTCTCTGGTCCTATTAACTAAAGATGTTTATTTCCTGTGAACCAGTTCTGCCAATGATTCTGGACCTGTTCACTTCTTTACCTCTGTGATAAAACACTTTGACTAGTGACTGTTGCCTGAGTGAATTGACGTTCTGACTGGATACTTACAGCATCCACATTGTAGAAATAATGCTGTTTGACACCACTTTGAGTGCTGTAGCTCCAGCCTTCGGAATCCTGAGATTTGTAGTTTTACAAGTTCTGTAGTCTTTTCTGCCAAAGAGTTCTGGGGCCTCACAAAACTATAAATCCCAGGATTCTATAGGATGAAGGCATGGCAGTTAAAGTGGTGTCAAATAGCATTATTTGTACAGTGTAGATGTGTGTGAGAGAGAGAGTGTGTGCACACACACATATATATAAATTATTGCATAATTATTGAAATAATTGCACTCTGCAATGCAGTCTGTACTATTCAAAAAAACAGTCTGTCGAAAAGTCTGTAAAAACAGACTCCAACATAGTGTACCAACAACTAAAAGGTGACTGCATAGAAGGCTATGGGTTATGTTTTGTTTACTAGCAGGTTTGCTGGAACATAGAAGTGAACATAGAACATAGAGCTGGAAGAGATTGCAAGGGCCGTCTAGTCCACATGTTCATAATCTTCAAGAGCACTCATATTTATGGATGAAAAGAATGCTTGTATATTTTTCATTCAATATCCTATGACACCCATTACACTCAAGAGAGAGAGCGAGAGAGAGAGAGAGAGAGAGACTGTGATGAGATTTTTTTTTCATATTTCAGAACTTTTAACCATTTTTTCTAGTAACAAAGACTGGTATTATTTCACACACAAAACATTTTCTTCAATTGTTTTATTGAACAGATTTTTCACAAGAAGTACCAAAGTGTGCAAAATCATGGGAGAATGTGGAAATATCTTGCAATCTTGCCCAGTTGTGGTGGGGGGAAGGGGCTTGTGCATCCTTATATCTGGATGTGTTTGAGCTGAAAGAACTCTCCCTTTCTCACATCTCTTGCTGAAATAGTTCTCAGAACTAGTTTAAGTCTCACAACTGCTTTTGTTGACAAAGTAAAGGAGTTACTGTGGGGATGTCCTATGGTCCCTGAGGTGGCCAATTTTTATATTGAAAAGTTTGAGAATGACATTATTTATTTATTTCATCACATTACATTTATATGCCACCTTTCTCACATTACATTTATATGCCGCCTTTCTCCCTCAATGGAACCCAAGGTGTCTTTTAAATTACCCTTCCTGAAAATCATCAATAATTGGAAACTGTTTTATCAGACATTTTTGCAGTTGCTTTATCAGTAAATAAATACATGATGTATTATATACATGTTGTATACATTGATTTGAATGATTATGTAGTTTCTGATATTTACAGACATCTATTTATGGGTTTTACAGAAATATTTTATAGTCTTCTGAAGGTGGCATTAAAATATTTATCAACTGGAACACAGGCTTTATAACAATTTAGCATTACTTACAGCATCTTGAGATATGCCACCTTCATTCATGGATTCTATTGGAGGCTTTCCAGTTTTTGCTTTTTCTGTCAACATCCCAAAAGGTGTTTTAAAATACCTACTGTAGTTCTATTGTCATGGATGCAATTATTCTGCTAAACATGATTTTGAGTTACTTCCAGTCCAACCCCCAAGAGACAGTGAGCACAGTTGTTTGATCTTGAGGAACACTTGCGCAAGAGGTATGGTTTCCATTCCATCTCTGATGTAAGATATTATTCTAGTTCATTCATGCTTTTGCTTTTTTGGGTGCTATTGTAGAAGCCTTTTCTTATTTCCTGTGGTATGTGTGTAGGAGATAGCATCGGCTCTATTGTTCCTTATCTCCATATAAATGAGAACTCAAGATGAATGTATTGTCCATCTGTATTTTGATGGGTGAGAACAATGAACCTGCTTTCAAGCTGAACCTGCTCAATGTTCATCATAGCCAACAAGTACCCCTCCTTTAGTGGAACAATCAGGGAGAGATATTCAATGGTGTGCACAGTGAGGTAGATAACAAAGTCAGTCTGAATTATTTCCTCTTGTCAAAACATGCAAAATGTTCATCAATCCACCAACATGCAGAGCTAGCTTTGATTATGTGGGTACTGAAATGCATGGTGAACCTTTGAAACAATTTGGCCACTAATCGGAGCAGCCTATTATATGTAATGTAGAAGGATATGCAGAAATAGCCTGTGCCCCACACACTCTGCTTTGTACAGTGCTGAAATCATTAAGATAAATTGCTTTTCTTAGATTTGCTATTAGTCTTCATGAACTCATTGCTACACCTATTTACTTGCCTTGAGTGTTTAAACGCCTCGTTCTCTGGTATGCAGGAGAAAATTCAGTACTTTTTGCCTGTCTGTGCTACTTCCATACTTCACCACTGGTTATACTTTTCAAGAACACTGGGAGTTTGCAGTTCAACAACATGTGAAAAGCCGTTGTTTATCTCCCCTCCTCCCACATACACACACATTTTGCAGAAATACTTGTGTTTTCCATGTTCATCTGGCATTATGGTGTACTCACTTATACTGAAAACTAACCAGGGTCAAAAAGAAATCCTGGTTGTAAAGATGGATTTAAGACCTTCCTTGGTTTTACTTCCAGTTTTTTTCTTGCTCCTTTGGATAGGTTGAATGATAGAAGGCATCCTTTAGGAATGTGGATATCTCTTTCTTGGAAGCTGATGAAAGGAAGTGAATTACTGTTTACATTTGTTTTAGGTAACCAATCAAAGCATTTGTATACCACTTTTTACCCTATACAAAGACACCCAAAGCTCTTAAATTTAATACAAAACACTTCTATTTTTAAAAGTAAAACTAAAACTTAACATTAAAAGAAGTACAGTTTGGCCATACTAAAAACATTAAATTCCAGGTTGGGTTCAAAAGCTTACAAAGGATGCCTAAATGCTGGGAGGGGCAAGGCTAATCTTGCCTCTTTTGGAGAATGGGATTCACAAATTTAGTGTTTTTACCACACAAAATCCCTGTCACACATTTCCACCTACCCAACTGTTCTGGAAGTAAAACATGTGAAAGGGCCTTCAAAGATTGTGCAATGTGTTCATGCTTGCCTTGTCTAGTTAGAACAAATTGATTCTGCCTCTTGGCTCCATTTTAGAAAGATTATACATAGAAATTCCAAAGTTTTGTCAGCTGGTGTTTTCAGGATTGGAGAAGGAATGATAACTTCCTTTCAGGCCTCGATCAGTCACACACTTAGAATTATGGGATGGAAAAGGCTTGGAATAAGGATCTTACTAGGGATGTGACAATTATTTGGAGCTGTTCACTAGATATATGGGATGGTTGATTGTTTGATGCATTTACATTTCTCTTTACCAGTTGAGAAATTTGCCAGCAGCTCACTTAGGTGTGAGAATCTGTAAATGCTTCATCAGCAAAAAAAATAAATAAATATTGGGCCAGGCACTTCAATGGGAAATTCGATGTTCAAGAGATTTGTATTGCTGAAGTAATAAAAGTAACAATGCCCCAGCCATTCATTTTAAATTGTGTGAATCTCAGCCCAGGCAATTCAAATTACTCCACTGTGTCTAAACATAAACACAGGTCATCCCCCCTTCTTAGACCCTGTAGAAGGGAAAGACAGCTGAATGTTTTATGGCCCTCTCCAGTCACCACCAAAAGAGATGGTGGAGGGTTACCTAATTTATGTGAAAATTACCAGGCAGACTAATCTGCTTTCTCTTTTTCTTTCTCTTTTGCTCATCACACATGCTCAGTCAGTGATTCTGGAGGTAGATGTTTACCTTGCCCATTGTTCATATCATAAGCATACACAGCTAGAGTAAGATCACCTAGATAACTTGATATTCCCCAATTTAAGTGTGTGAGTCTCAGTCAAGACAATTTAAATTACTCCACTTGGAAGCAGTGGAGGGGGGCACACAGGCCATCCTTCCTTGTTAAACAGGGGGAAGAGAGTTTGATGGTTCACAATTAATTTCAAGAATAGTTAGGTAGGGGGAAAAAACAGCTGATTGTTCTATAGCCCTGATTCTTCAAGAATTTGCCAGCTAAAATTCAGCTTCTCTGTGAGGGGCAACCCATTTGAAAATATCTCACTTTCCACAGAGAGCAAGAAGAAAAATAAACATTTTCCACTCCCTCCAGGCATGAGAGGAATAATGCAATATCTTACATCACTAAATGTTACCGCAGAGCTGGAAAAGGTGTGCCCAGCCAGAGGACAGGGAGAATCATGTGGCTATCTTTCAATCCAGACTAGTCCTTATAAGCTAAACACCTCTTCCACCTTTGCAGATAACCCAGATTTTAATGAACGTCACCTTATTTCTTTATCTCTGGGCAAACAGACAGAAAGAAAGTGAATCCTGCTTGAAGCATAAGACTTTTATCACTGTCTCCATTTCTCTCACTAAGAGGGGAAGTTTGAAGAATATTAAAGTAGTTTGAGACTGTTCAAATCATGGCTGACTGGTTTAGAGTTCGGTCAAGCATGCTGTCTCTTGTTGACGTGAGTTGCAGACATTTTCCCCACAAGAGTGCTTTGTGCTTTCCACATATAATTCACTGGGCAGGTTTGTTTTCCCCTGTAGGGTATTTTTTATAGTCCTATTCACACTAAGTTAAAATTCACCACAGCAAGCAAACAATAATGGAAGTATATGGGAACTGTTTTGCATGTCAAATCATCAAGATGCATTCAATCAAAAATAACATTAAGATGCATTTGTTCATTGTTTAATTCTTTTAACTTCTCAGATCCCAAAATGCAGTATAGTTACCAACTGCTTCACACGTCTTTTTAGAGCTGCTGACCTGTAACTAATAATTACTTACTCTATACCAGGCTTGGGGAATAGATATCCCAAAGCTTTATTTGAGAGGGTTTAAGAACACCTCATTGTTTCAAGAAGGGCATGGCTAAAGCCAAATTGGAGGGAGGTGTAATAAAAATTGGCAATACCCTCACAATGAGGGCAGGATGCACTGGTGGAACTGAATTTGATGTCATAATGATTTTAAGGTAGCCAAATCAAACTGGAGAAGTAGCTGCATGGTTTCTGGACATAAATAGTCAACAGGATGACCCCACATTAAAAGTGGCATGGAAGCATCTACTAAGAGGATACCAAAAAAGAGCATTCAAGGTGTCCAACAAACAATTAAACTATGCATACACATAAACACTTTTCCAACAAAATATATTTTTTTCTTATAGTCATGAGGCATATCACAAACTCTACAAGGTCTGTCTGTTAAATAAAACTGACACAATAACCCACTCTATTTATTACTATTCTAATGCTTGTCCACTTCAATATACTCCCCGTTCACACTCACACACCTCTGCAGTCTAGTTTTGCACTTACCGGAGGTGTGGAGCAGATCAGTTTCTGTCAGCTGTTTCAACGCATCTGCCATTTTCTCCTTTAGTGCATTAATTGACTCAAAACATGTTCCTTTAAACACTGATTTCACTTTAGGGAAAAGAAAAAGTCACATGGTGCCAAATCTGATGAATATGGAGGATGTTCAAGTGTAGTAATGCATTTGGCCAAAAACTGCTTCACAGAAAGTGTCTGTATGAGCAGTGTCTGTATGCCTTCTGGAATTCATTCTGCCAAAATTATGCCCTTGATGTAAAAAAACCCAAACCAAAACAATGTGCATGGCTTTGAATGTGGACTTCCTTTGATGAGTGTTTTTCATTCTTGGTGATGATGGTGTTATCCAGTGCGTTGACTGTCATTCTGTCTCAGGATCATACTGGAAGATCCAGGTTTCATCACAACTGATGATTTTTTTAAAAAGGTTTGGGTCCTCCTCAAGGTGCTGCAGAATGTCATGTTGCTCAACTTTTAAATTTAGCATTTTTCCATCACACAACAGACAACACAGCTTCTTTAAACAACAACTGATAATTAGCTGAATGGCTGAGAGTCTTGATGCTTGTCATGCAGGTTCAGAAATGTTCAAGGTCACCACTCAAGTGTTCACAATCAATTCTCCATGATTTGTCTGAAAGGTAGAAATACAGTCTCGTTATTTAAGAGATAGACCAATATGTTATTAAATGGCTATAATGATTTGCATTGAACTGAAGAAAATATGATACATAAATATATAAGAAAATGGACTGGAGATGGATGAGAATCAACTGGTACAAACATCTTAATATGTGATATTTCATAGCATAAATTGCTCTGGCATATCCTGCTTGTAATCTGTGTAGCCCACTCCTGTGTGTGTTTATTTGGAAATAATAGCTACAGGCTTTAATGAGACAAATTCCAAAAACATATCATGTAGATTGCAAAGTTATCCAAAAAATATCATGTAGATTGCAAAGTTAATGCTTTCTCTCTTCATATCCTGTTCATTCTTCTACCCATGTATCTCCTACTTCATGTGCCTGCATATGTCATATTTTTTTAAGAGCACAAGTGCTATTTCCTTCCATAGGATATCATTTTAGTGTTATTACTCTAAATTATGTTATATCATAATATGAATATCAGAAAATCTATTCAAACAATGGAAACTACAGTTTACCATCACCCTGAAGGTATTTCAAGTGATTTTGCATAAATCCTACATCTCTCTCTCTCTCTCTCTGGCTTCTCTTCGCAAACGAAGATTCAGGAAGGACTCATCCCATGCTTTCTGCAAGTGCACTGATGACTAAAAAGGCCAATCTGAGATAGACAAGTCCGGTTGCAGAAAGCACAGCAGAAGGTTTCCTTGGGTGATGTTTCTGGGTTGTGATTCTTTCTGCGTTGTTGTTTCTCTTCAAGACTTGTTCGGTGTGAGCTCTCAAATAAGGCTGCAGCATTGTGGATAGTGTGTCTCCATGCCTCCCAATGTGAGGCCAGGGTGGACCATTGTTGGTGATCAATTTGGATGAGCCTGAGGTGTTGTTTCAGGGAGTCCTTGTATCGCTTTTTTGGAATGCCCCTCTTACGCTGACCCGTGGCCAGTTCACCGTAGAATACTATTTTGGGGAGGCGGTGGTCCTCCATCCTAGAAACGTGCCCTGCCCAGTGCAGCTGTGTTCTCAGTATCATGGCCTCAATGCTGGTGATCCCTGCTTGCTCAAGGGCAGCAACATTCGTCACATCCTACATAGCCTATTTAAAAAAGGAGATTTTGAAACAAACAAACAAAAAAAGTTCACAATTCTATTGATGATGCCAAAATCTGTGGAGATGGTAAGGAAAATATTACCTGGAAAATTGCAAATATTGGTATGAAATGTTGGTTGTAGCATATTAAACTTACTGCAGGAGACACAGGACAGCAGTGGGCTGGCCCTAAGTAACCTCAAAGGGTTTTTTTTTATAAGTATTTTTTTTAAAATACAGTATGACCACTGTATCTGTGAGGGATTGGTTCCAACCCCCCTCCCCGTGCAGATAATGAAATCTGTGGATAATAACAAATGCCCCCATCACCATTTCTGCCCCAGGAGTGATCTTGGGCAGTGTCCTGGGGGCAAAGGAAAAGGGAGGTGAGACTCTCCTCCCCTCCCTTCACCCCACATTGCCATTTCTGCTCTGGGGGCAAAGGCAGGAGAGAGGGAGATCTACTCCTCCCCTTCCTTTGCCCCCGTGGCACCATTTCCACCCTGGGAATGATCGCAGGCAGCAATCCTGTGGGCAAAATGAGGAGGGAAGTCTTTTCCTCCCCTCCCTCCCCCATCTACCCCCCTGCTGACACCATCTGTGGATAATTGAATCCACAGATGGCAAATCAGCAAATGCAGGGGTGCTACTGTATAAGTTTAAAAACACACTAAAACTTATACAAACTAGAAAGAAAAAGAAGTCAATAAAAGAAAGAAAGAAAGAAAGAAAGAATAATCACACACATACACACACACACAAGCACTACGTGTGGGGGAAAGTGTTTTAATGGCCTCATATGATGGCAAGGCAGGCTATATGTCAATGGCACTCCACGCCATGATGTGGAAGAGAGGGGGCAGAGCTTACCTTATTTAGGTCCTGATACTCCAGGCCTCTTCTTCCTTTACTTTTTGTCAGCCCCCCCCCCAGCTCTGTCAAAGTGTGAGTTTTCTGGTCATTTTTAGGGCTGGGTAGGATTTTTTTTTCCCTTTTCCACAGGGCCTTTTGTCTACCCCATACTGTCATAGGGGGGTTGGATAATTGGCTTTGGGTGGAGTCATAAAAAGGTGGTCACATCACAGGGAGTGGGAGGAGATGGGATTACTTCAGTGTACACCTATGGCACCCCTTTTTGGTTGAAGGATGGGTCTATCAAACTGCACCTGCAGGTCATGCATTTGGGGACAGGGAGATAGGCTATCCTTGAGGCTGGTGCCAGGACTGAGCCCTCGTGGGAAGTTATGTGACTTGAGGTGTTTTGTTCTGGGTTCTCACTTTCCAGTAGATGGTGCCCAGGGGTTACCCCAGTTTCTGGGATCCACATTGGGGCTCAGCTGTTTTGCCTAGAGATGCTGAGAGATGAGTCTGGGGAGACCGTCTGCTACAGTTTTCCTGCACTAAGTCTCCCCTCTGGTTTGCATACCTACAGAAATAAAGGATTAAATAGGTTATAGATTCAATAAAATGGTCCACATTTCAACCCAGCTTTTGTGTCTTGCCTTGTTATTTCATGTGTTGGTCATTAAAAGAAACAACAAAAGAGCAAGATGACTTCCATTTTTCTTCATGGCAGTTACAGATACATATAGTTGTTCATTGCTCTTCTCATAACAAAAACAGCTAACCTCTTCTTCCAGGAATCTATTCCTATTCATTATCAACCCTTAGTATTACCAGTTTGTTTCACTCTTTCCCATTGTTCCACTTTGTTGTGCTGTCCTTCTTTCCTTCCTTCACTTTCACTTTGAAGACAGCAAAGCTGCAAATGATTTTTCTGATAAATTCTCCCCCCCCCCTTTGTCCCATTTCCTCCAGGATTTTGTGTTTCATGATAGTTTCTAGGTATACTGTAAAGACATGCCCAAATGATATTTTTTTTAAAAAAAAAAATCTTTTCCTGGCAGTATTAAAAAAGAAGAACCTGAGATGGCTGTGAAATATCTTTTTCCAGTAATGCTAGGCAAGCTTGTATTAAGTTTCAGCTTGCCTGATCTCTGATATACAAAGCATCTATATAATATGATTTAGACAAACAAGAGGGAAAGTCAATCATTCTCTAAATATGGTTTGTGCTGTTGGTCTTAAAAGAAAACTGCACCAATAGACTTTTATAGGAATCTGTTTAAAGGCAGCAAAGAAATCAGAAAAAGGGGGTTGGAAACATGGGCAACTGTCCTATAAGGGCTCAAATGCTGTGCATTACATGTTAAAATTCCAACTAACTTTGTTAAAGTTGCTTGCAGTTCATGACACTCTACTTGGTGTCTCATTAGTTGTTCCTACATCAGCTCACTAATGACTCATTACATTGTACTACAGGGCTGAAATAAATTCTACATTGGAGAACCAGCTGAGCTTTCTACAGACACCATATTCATAATGAGTGAATCTACACTGGAGGCTAGCAATTGTGGGAGTAGTCCATGGCTGGGGAAAATTGTCCCCTTCCCAACTTATCCTGGAGTTTGTTTTCTGGTACAAAGTGGAGTAGTAATATTTCAGGAAGATGGAGGTAAAAGAAATATAAGACAAGGGGGAAAGTATTTATAACTCTTTATGAAGTTGTCTGAAAGCTTATTTTTCTCAATGCACCACTTAACAATTCAGCAACCGAGTATCAGAGGGCAATGTAGTCTTATGTAGTTGTATGGTGATGGGGCTGCAAATACCCTAGGGAGCAATACAACATGATGCTGGTGAACTTTATTCACCAGACTACAGAGATAGTTTTGTTTAGAAAATCCTTCTTGCATTTTACTGTATTGTGTAATTTCCATCAGTCTCTAAAATTTTGTTATTAGGAGAGTAAACGCAAATGGTGTCTCTGCTCAAGGAATTTCCTGATGATGTAGAAACTCCAACTGGTTCAGAGAGCTGCAGCCAGATTCCTAACAGGAGCTGGCTACAGGGATCATTCAACCCCCTTGTTACAGCAGCTCTACTGGCTGCCCAGTCTGTTTCCAGGCACAATTCAAAGTGCTGGTTATGACCTTTAAAGCCCAACATGGCTCAGGTCCAGGTTATTTGAAGGACCATATTCTGCCTTATGAACCTGCTGGGGTTCTTCAATCTGCTGGGCTGGCCCTTCTCTCTGTCCCACCACCCTCGTAGGTACATCTGGTGGGAACTCAAGAGAAGGCCTTCTCAGTGGCTGCCCCCAGGTTCTGGAACTCCCTGCCCGGAGAAGTCAGATTGGCACACTCCCTGCCTTCCTTCCAGTGACAAATAAAAGCTTTCCGGTTTTGGTAGACTTTTGCTGATCTTTGCTAATGGCAGTGCTGGGGTATGTTACTGTTGTGCACATGTATGTATATACATGTGTGTTTGTGTAGTGTTCTAGCTGTTTTTTAGTTGTCTAATTGTGTTTAAACTTTTATATTTTGCTGACGTTAACATTTTTTTTAAATTGTACACTTCATTGAGTCCCAAATTGGGGAAAAGTGGGATAGAAATCATCATCATCATTACATTATCATCATCATCATCATCATCATCATCTAGCTCCATTTCTATTGACTTCAGATTTCATTATGAAGCAGATGCTTTGAACAATCTATTCCAAAAATTAGACATAATTGTTGGTTCTGCTGGACCTCTCAGTAGCTTTCAATGTTTCCCATGGAATCCTCCTGGGTGTCTGTCTAGGAATGGGACTCAAAGACACTGCTTTATAGTGTCTCTGTTACTTTTTGGAGAGCCAATTTCAAAAGATGATGTAGGAGACTCCTGTTCAACACACAGTCCATTGGCCTATGGGGTCCCTTATTATTCCTTCTGATATGACACTTCTAAGGGAATTTTTTTCATAGTCTTAGACTTCTAGGCCACCAGTATGCTGATAGCATCCAACTGGCTCTTTCCCCTCTTTTCATTCTAAGGAAACTATTCTAAATCAATCTTCTGCATGAGAGCAAGCAAGCTGATGATTAATCAAGGCAAGACTGGAGTGCCCCTGCTCAGTTGGAAGTCAACTGAGGGAATGTGGATTCTGTCTCCCTGTGCTAGATGTGTTCCTATTACATTTGAAGACTGAAAATGTACTCCTAGATTCAGACCTACAACTGAACACCCAGATTTTGTCAGTGGCCAGGATGTGTTTGCATAGCTAAGGTTTAGGAAAGTTGAAAATATTCACTAAATCTGTCTCTCTTGACAATGGAAGCTATTTTGTAATGTCAAAACACCCTGCCAAGAAATCACCAGCTTCCGCTAGAATTCTTAACTCCAGTATGAGCACAAGACAAGAGCTGCTTTGCATTTCACTGAGTTTTCTGTGATTTGTTCAAAAATGTCTCTCTGCAAAATACAATCTTCTCCTTTTGTGAAGCAGATTACACAAGGGCAATGAACACAGAAAAACTGGCTAATTGATCCCCAAAGATGAAAACAACCCATGCTAAGCTTCTTATTTTTAAAAGTCTGTGCCACAAGCAGCAGCTATTTTTGTTTAGCAAGTTCTACACATACATTCAACACATGCACCAAACATTATTGCAAATGCAAAAACTCTCTCAAAAGCAACACACACACACACCCTTTGCAGGCAAGGAGGAAAAGTCTATGGCTTCTGGTTCTCATAGCAAGGATTTATATCCCTACTATGCTAATTTTGACTGTTCCTAGAGTGTTTGATGAGATGGCATATGCCTAAGGTTACATCACTTTTTGGCTACTATAAGAAACTCCTCATAGAGCTTCCTTTGAAAAGTTTCCAGAAATTTCAGTTTGTTCAAATACACCAATCTGGATTTATCAAACAAAGACAAATTGATGACCCAGTACAAAGGCTTTAAAGTGTGATTCATTCTAGCTGTACACATTAAAAAATGTCAATGGCTATTCATTTGTTTGATCTGGAAAAGGACTTTGATAGATTAGAATGGAGACCTTTGAGCTGTGTGAAAGAAATGGACATAGGTAGCCCCCCTTTTTAGGGTCTTAAGACTCTTTTATGGTACCAGTAATTATCTTACTGATGTATTGAACCTACTGAATCCTCCTCTTTTGAAACAGTATGAAATATTTGACACCAGTGGCCATTGTGCCCAACCCAGTTTGTCTTTGTCATAGAAGCATTGACAAACCGAATCAGGCAAGACAAAGAACTTAGTGGGATAAAATTTTGAAATGACAGGATTTTAATTAGTCTATATGCAGACTTGGCTATTTCCACTGCCAATCCTGTAAGTGACATTTCTTAGAATTTTGAATATATTGGAGAAAGCTGGAGAAGCCTTGGGCCTAAAGCTTGATAAAGGAAAAATGAAAACTGTTATGGATAAATATGACAACCTCAGACAAATAGGCCTAAGTTCTCTTTAAGTTCTGAATTAAAGTTTTCCAAAACAGTTAATTATAGCCCTGGATCTATCAGGCAGTGATGGGAGGGTGGGTGGACTTGAGATACCAAACTTTTATTTTGCGTTATGAAACTTTTTGAGTAAGGCAATTAATTTGTATAATTCACAATGCTGATATAACGTTATAGTCCTCATAATATGTGGAGATTTGAATCAGGACTGGATCCAAAGACTCCTTTGTGGCAGGGACTAGTATTCCACAAATTTTTAGCCAAAATAAATAATTGTCTGGTACAACTGGCAAAAGAAGTTTTTGTCAAATTCCACACAATGATAATTCTTTTGTCATCCCCCTTTTACCAACAATGAAATATTTAAGACATTCAAGAACGAAGAACAGGTTAATTTATATAAAATGAAAGATCCCACCACTGTCATAGACCTGTTTGGTGAACACATGGGAGAGAGCTTTCTTGGGACTTTTCTAGATGGGCAATTTAGCCCATCTTGCCCCCCATTTTGGAGCCCTGCAGGCCAAATGACACAGGGCTTTTGCCCCATTTTGTCCCCAGGCACTCATGATGACACCCAGGACAAAGACATGGGGAAGGTGGGTAAAACCTTTAAAAACATGCTAATTTTCCTCCCAGGAATACCCGTGTTACATGGGAAAACCCAGATCAGCCTGGCACAGGTTCATAGGATCTGTACCTGAAGGGTGGCTGGCATCAGCTGCCGTCTGCTTCACAACTACCTGTGACTCACTGAAGCCAGGAAGGAGACCCGCAGCTTGTAATCAAGGCCCCCTGTAAGTGACCAGCCTTGATCATATGCAAACGACTTCTTTCATGGCTTCAGAGGGAGTGATGTAACAGCAGCGGAGGTGGCCATTGGTAGGGGCTGGCGTGTGTGTGTGTGTGTGTGTGTGCATGTGTACGTGTGTACTTCCTCCCGTTTCATGTAGATAACAGGGAGGCTGATCTGGGGCCAGAATACACCTGGAAGCTGGCATAGTCTGACAGGTCTCGACAAGCCCTTGGTGGCTGCTCCCAAACTGTGGCATTCCTTCCAGGAAATATTTGATTGCACCCTCTCTGCTCTTTTCCACTGGCAGGCAAATACTTTTATATTTAGGCAAAACTTTGGCTCTTAATTCATGTGGAAGAAGGTGCTTTTAATGGGGCATGTTATGCTTACATTTTTTAAAAAAATATATAATGTCTTAATTGCATTTTAAAGGTGTTTACAGCTTGTGCTTTTAATATCATTCTTGGTTTCATTGTTCCTTTTAACTTTTGTGCTAATGTTTTTCTTAGGTGTACTTTGTTTTAATTGATTGTAAGCTGCCCTGTTTCTTGTGCAGGGATAAATAAATGAATGAATGAATAAATGCCTTTATAGTCACTAGACAAACACCAGGACAACAAATTAAGAAACATTTCTAAAGGAAGTGAAGAGTAATTTTAACTATTTTCTTCCTGTAACAAGAAAGTCTTAGCAAACTGTGCAGTTTTTGAAGACTAGTCACAGTTCAGGACTAATTCTGCATAGCTGGCATTCCCTCCCCCCCCCTTTTTTTGGCATAGAAAATAGCATTTTTTGTGCAGGAGACAACTTTTTCTGTGCAGAAATATTGTTCTCTGAAGAAAATGCTGTTTCCTCAGCAGAAAAATGCTGTAATTGGATACTTACTCTGGGTAAAATTAGCATGTGAGGGGTTTGCATTATTTTAATTTCTTTTTCTTTTTCTTTTGTTCCCTAAAGAATATAGCACCACTGTTGAGAACACATTTTCTGCGGAGAAAAAGCAGTTGCAGCCTGAAGGGAAACCTCTACAAACCTTAACAAAATGTTAGTGGCAACAAAAATACCTAAAGATGTGGGGAAATTACCAATAGCACTCCCCCAAATGTAGAGGTTCTATTGACTTTTTTTTTTTTTTTTTTTTGGTGGGGAAGGTCTTTTGAGGCAATGTATGCAACTGTGGGGAGGGTTAGAGACTGGTGGGGGGGGGAACAGCCTTGGCCTTGCCTGCTTTATCCCCTTTTCTCCTGTCAACCATTTTATGAAGAAGTTTAGGCCACAAAGCTTTGTGGCTGAATAGGAATCTGAACCTGGATTTCCCACCTCCTCATCCAACAAGGGATGTTTGTGGAACTCAGCTATCTATTGGCTTTTGCACTTATTGAATGTGTGCACCAGGGATGCTGAAGGTTTGTTAGGATCTAATTCTGAAATGGAAAAAAAACTAATTTGCATTTCCTGGATTAATACATGTATTGAACACAGTTCTTTGAGTTTCACATGTCACTGAACGTTGCTGTACTAATTCATTTTTGGTTAAAATGAATGCTAAATTGCATATAAATACAGTTGGCCCTCCATATTTTTTGGTTAAAATGCATACTAAATTTACTGGGGTCAGGGACACATGACCTCTGCAAAAGTGGGAAAAAAACATGAATATGTCTAGGTCCACCCAAACCATATTTAACAAATAAAAAAATATGATCTACAATTCAACCCACCACATATCCTTTAGAGGTGACACAGTTCTTTCACAAGGCAAAGCAGGCAGATGTTGGGGAGCTTGATGCCACCTCCTCTATTGCTCTATGTAATTTTTATTAGGGAATTGCAAGGTGCACCACACATTTGCAATCTCTCTCGGTCTTGTGAGGCTTGAAGTCCCTTTTAAAAATGGCATAGAGCAGTGGAGGAGGTGGCAGCAAATAATCCATGAATAATCAAATCCACAAAAGGTAAACCTGCAAATGTGGAGGGTCAACTGTACACAAGGTTATATTTCATAAAAAGGGTCTTTCTTTCTTTCTTTCTTTGACATCATTCTGTGTAGTGCCATAGTTTGCCCAACCCTCTTCTAATCACTGAGATTCCATAAAGAGACATCCAAATGCTCTCCAGAGATACTATCCCACTCTTTCATTGCCAAAGGAACAGCTGGCCTGTTGTGCAGACAATGTTGGTGAAGCAAGGAATAAGTGAAGGAGAAATGTTGTGAGGTGGCTATAAATCCTGGGAACTCATCTTCACTCATCCCCAGGTAGCACCAATGGTTTTGTTTTTTGGCTCAGTGTAAAGGTTATTGTTTGTCTGTTGCACCTCTATGAGGACAGTACACACAGATCCAGCAGCATGGGGAGCAGTCCATGGCCTCATTGTGCCATTTGGAGCAGGACAGGGAGTGTAGTTGCCTTTATCACAACTCACAAGTCATCTAGCAGTAGTATTAGTAGTAGCCTGGTAGTAGTGGTCTAGAGACTAAAAACACTCTCCATATTTCATATGTACTGTTGGTAAGGTCATTCAGGATGTGTGAGCCATAGTGAAAATGGTGGCAGCTGCTATAGGTACTGAGTTCATTTTTCCACCTGTCAAAATGCTTCTCCATCCTCCCAGGCTTTGTGTTGCCATACTATCTATGTAGGGTATTTTAATTCCATTTAGGTGGATTGCCCTCATGCCCATTTCCACAGTCTGCTGTCTCAAAAACAGTTCTGACCTGCCTCCCAACTCTTGATTGCCACATGTCTAGGAGATCATGAAGGCGTACATTTGGTGTCAGGTTTGGGCTCTGAAGTCTCAGGAAATGTGATGCTGCTGACCTGACAACAATAGATCTGACATTACTCTAGATTAGGGATGAAAAGGATATTTAAAAATATTCAAAAATGATCAAAACACATGGTTTTTAAATATTGAGAAACCCTGAGAAAAAGAATCCCAAACTGGCAAGAATATTTGCAGTTTGGGAGTTATTGTTAGCAAAATTTGCATCTGCTTGTTTTGCACCAAAAACCATATTTTCTGCATAGGAAACAGGTGTGCTTTTTTTCCTGGGCAAAAAATAATATTTCGGCATAGAAATATTACTTGCTGTGCAGAAAATGCTGTAATTGGAGACATTCCACACAAAATTCGTACTTGGTTGGTTTGCACCGAAAAAAGCATTTTCTGCATTGAAAACAGCTTTTTCTGTGCAGAAAATGGTATCTCTGTATAATAATATTATTCATAATATTTTGGCATTAGATAATGTTATTCTGCATAGAAATATTATTTCATGTGCAGAAAATACTGTTTCCTAGAAGATGCTATTTCCAGTGCAAATCAACCATGTCCAAATTTTGAATGAAATATGTCCCAAATTGTAAAATAGCCCCCCGGAAATGGTGTCACTTTCAAAGTCTTTCTTTTAGTGGGAAGAAAATTTTGAGACTTACTAATTGTTTCTTTTGAGAAGAATGTTAGTGATGAATCTAGATCAATGGGCTTGCTGGCTGGGACATTTTACAGCTGAAGCCTAGTTTTTCTGGGACCCAGTTTCCAGAACCACTGTTCTAGATAGCATGAGTCCTTTCCCTGTTGGAAAAGGTACAACATCAGAAAAATCCATTTTACTTAGAAAAGAGCACCAACTTCTCATTGAATTCTTCCCCTTTTTTGTATAAGTTGTAGAAACCTGAATTATAGCCAGAAAGACCATAAGGGAGAAGAATTATATCTTGGTGGCATAGGCATGTGGCTTTAAGAAATCATTTTTATTCTCACTTTCCACATACAGAACTCCTGTACAACTTTTAAAAGAGCATTTAAAACTCTTTAAGGAAGCCATTCATTTCTGAGTAGCTCTCCTGCATGCCATAAATTTTGAGCAGATCTAATGAAAAGCCAATATTTAATACAAGACAAAGACTTATTTCACTCATTTTCCAATGCTTTCATTTGTCATTATGGCAGCAACATTATCAAATCTTCATATTAAATACTGTGCATATTTATTGTGAGTAATGAATGGAACAGGTTGCCATCTTTATGATCACTACACAGAAAAACAACTTCTCCCTCATTGTCACAATTCTTCCTTGTCAGAAGTTATGTGCTTTGGTTTCCAAGTGCTACATGGGACAAATCAATGTGAGACTATCCTAATGCAACCAGTTGGAATTCAGGTTTATGGTCACATAAAACAATATTGCAACATATTTTTTCTGTAATGATATCTTCATAGGGGCAGGTTATAAACTCAAGGAGAGGAAGTTATAATGCTTGAAATTTCAGATCTAGTCTATTTCCTATAAATACAAGTAGTAGTTGCTAGACTCTTTCTTTTTGAGTATCATTAATACTTCAAGGAGCACCTGAGCATGCAATGTATTTCCAGTGTGACGGAGTTGTATGTTTGAATCACAGTCCCAAGCTGATAATTCAAGATTCCTAGTGTTGTGTAGTAGCTAGAATGATGAAGACTTGGGGCTCATCTAAATGAGCAAGGATTCAATGGCTCCCTGCTGATGTATCCTGGCCAGAGATCAGGGCTGTTCCTCCCCCATCCCCTCCACAGAATGGGAGGAAGTCCTGATGGGCGTGCCAGTCCATTGCTGCAGCCGCCACTGCCATTTTCCTCTCTGTCTTGGAAGGCTGGAAGGGGGTCTGCAACATATGGTTGAGGCCCCTGCATGTGACCAGCCTTGGCCACATGCTGTGGTCCTGCTTCCTGCCTTCTGGGAGAGCCAGGGAGGTGGTGACAGTGAGGGCTGGCCTGGCAGAACAGACTCCTGTGGACACATGGAGGCCGAGCTGTTTCCTCCCAGTGGAAACGGAATAAACCAGGTATTTTCTTATAATAGTGCATCGGGCCCTACCCTCACCTTCCCCTCATCTGAACCCTGTTTCTGCCCAAAGTGGGGGTGAGGACAGCCCAGGGGGAGAACAAGGCAAATACCCTCAAATGTCAGGACTGCAAGACTCTGAGATGGGGGTAAGATGGGGTATATTGTCTGTCTAGATGAGCCCCTTAGATTCAGATCTCTGATCACACTTCCAAGAACTGGATTAATGCCTCCTTCAGTACATGCTAACCCCAAAATACATGAGCCATAAGAATTAGGACTAGGCACAAACCTCCCCCCTTGACACAAAATTCTTATATGGATGATCATAGAATCATAGAGTTGGAAGGCCATCCAGTCCAACCCCTAGCACATGCTAGATGACCGAAAGGGTTTCCCTAAGTCATAGAATCCTAGAGACGGAAGAGACTACAAGGGCCATCCAGTCCAACCCCCTACCATGCAGGAATACACAATCAATGCTCTCCCAACAGATAGCCATCCAGCTTCTGTTTAAAAACTCCAAAGTATTTTCTAACACTCCAACGCTGGCAGGGGTTTGGATTAAGCACAGCTTCACTGGTCTAGCATAGTCTCAGCTGGCCACCTTGACCAGCTAGGACTATGTACCTAATGAGCTAGTCAGATGAAACAGCCAACTGAAATTGGTTAAAATTGGAAGAATACCTTACTCAGATAATTATCCGATGATAAGCTTCCAGTTAGATCCCTTCTTTATTAAACTTCATTGTAGGTCTCCTTCATCCATTTTAAGAAAACGAAGTGAGCTTATGATGTGTACATGAAAGTGTATAACTTTTTGTGTAGTCTTAAGAAATGGAAACTGAAGCAGGATGAAACACTCCTAAGACTGTGGAAATGAGAGAAACCAAACCTGACAGATTCATTCATCCCTGAATTGAATAATTGAGGCCAATTCACACTATACAATTATAGCACTATTGTTCTACTTTAACCACCATGGTTCCATCCTATGGAATCCTGGGGTTTGTAGTTTGGTGAGGCAATGGACTCTGTGGTTTGGCTGAGAATTCTAAATGCTCCTACCTCAACTGCCAGTCCCATGATTCCATAGGATGGAATTATGGCATTTAAAAGTGAACACACAGACACACATGCACATACATCATGGGTATGTTGCCTTTCTCAGTGTGCTGACTGGCTTCTCAGGAAACACCCCCAACCAATCCACCCACATGCAAATTCCCTCCCCACCTCACAATCCACTTCTGCCACTCAAGCTGTGGCCCAGATTGGGACCCAGACAGTCAACTGACAGTGGCAATGGTGGTGACAGATTGCTGGTGATGGGACCCAGACAGTAATTTGGTGGTGGTGATGGTGGAAGCAGGGCAACAGAGTAAGTCACCCTCAGAAATTCCAGGAAAAAGTGTGAAACTCTGAGAAAGGGGAGGAGGAATTTAAAAACCCACCAGCCTACCTTACAGGGTTGTCATGAGGTCTACCTGGAATTTTTGGGGGAAGTTTATTAATGATGTATGTTACACTGGGTACAGTTAGTAGCACTAGAATTGTATAATGTGAATAGGCCCCAGTTTTACTATACAATGGTTTTTAACCACAATAAAACAATCTAAATGGATAGCTGCCTCAGATAGAGTTATCCATCTGCCATTGTAGCTCTTTCCATAACTGCTGAACAAAATATTATTTCAGATTATTATCTTCTAGTAGGTCTGTAGTATTAGTAAGGACATTTTCTGAACAATTCAAGGTACTATTTGAGCCACATGGCAATCACTGTTCCTTTCCCTAGCATTCTAGATGTTAGCAAGCTCTTACTTTCAATGCCCATTTTGAACTAGTTTTTTTTTCCTCTCCTCCTACTGAAGAGGAAGCTGGATCAGAGAAAGGAAGCTTCTCATAATGGAGCCAAGGGGACAGTTGGGCAAAGTACTGAACATATATGTTTTACAAGGCAATGGCATTCCAGAGCCATTTAGAGATAATGCTCTGATTCAGAACTTTTTAACTCCTATTTGCAGTCATGGAACAAAACAATGGTGTGTACTGGGCCCAATCTAGTTAATGTTCTGTACATTATTACTGCCTTTCCTTTTAAGGGGGAGGGATCTTAATGTCCAAAATAGAAAGGACACCAAGAATTGCTGGGTTTTATAGTATAGTAAAGAGCAACTTCAAAGCCCCAAGAAGAAAACTTAGCATAAACTAGGGCAATTCAGTCCTGCATCAGCTCTCCACTTGTAAGATTGCTGAGAAGGCCTAGTTTTACTGATCACCAATGGATGAGGCCAAAAAGGAAAGGCAACATGATGGCACTATGGTGGGCAAACTTTGTTGGCTATATGAGTCTGCTGCATCCCCACAGCCTACTGTCTGTTCATGTCTTGGCCCACATGTTTAGGCTCTAGGTCAGTGCAGGTTGTGACTAGTTAGCATGTTGGGCCCAGTAGGAACTTGGCTTCTTTCAAAGGCTTTATGGAAAGGTTGTTTATCCCATCCACCCTATAAAAATCGTAATACTCTTCTGCAGCAGTGCTAACATGTGGCTTCTCTTTCTTTTCTTTTTCTCTCTCCCTTCCCTGCTCCTACTAGGTCCCTCACCATATGAAAACCTTGCCCTATTACAGCTATGACCAACCGGTGATTGGATACTGCCAGGCTCACAAGCCCCTTCATGTAAATAAGGGATATGACACTATCTCCCAGGACCAAGCTGAAACCACCAACTTGGAGCATAGTCGAGACCACAGCTTCATTGCTACAATTGCACGTTCAGCTGCTCCAGCTATATACATTGAGAGAATACCAAACTGACAAAATGTCTTTCCAGAGAGTTAAGAAGGGTGTGTGGGAGGGTTCTTTTTTTCTGGGGAGGGGGAACCTTTGATTCAAGAGGAGCAAGAAACAAAAAGAGTAACCATTCCAGTTACCAGTGTTTCAGCTTCAACAACAGGAAAAGGAAGACAGTTACAAACTGAATTTCTACACTGCTCCTCAAGTAATCTAGTGACCTTGCCGTACGAACTGGAGAACTTCAGGATTTTCTTTGGCTTTAAACTGTTGAACAAACTTCTTGGTGTAAATATCAGAAAGATTGTTGAGTTCTTATACAAAACAACAACATTAGATTTCACTCTAGCAGCATAAAGGGATGGATTAAATGTTTTGTTTGTATATTTGATTTTTCTACATTGCACAGTTCCTTTGAAGAAGAACCACAGGTACCAATTAAAGGAGTGTGTACATGGGGGAGGGGGAATGTCCAAATATAGAATGAAAATATGAGATATCATTTTGTTATGATGTGTTTATTACTCTTAAATGTTTCTTTAAATGTTCATTTTCCTTATTGGGGTCAGGGAACATCTCAAATCACGTTCTCTTTAGTGTTTTGGTTGTGTGTGTGGTGTTTTTGTTTTTTGTTTTTTTTTAAAAAAAAACAACAACCTTTTTTTGAAGGAAGATAATTTCAGATTCCAAACACAGTTTTCAAGGTTTATGTTGAATCAAATGAACATTGGCAATTTCTACAAAAGAACCAAGAAGCAAAAACAGGCAAATATCGGGGTACATGTACATTTAAAACACATGTTGTACATTCTTAGGGAGAAGATAACATTCACTTTTTTTTTAGCTTCCTTTTTCATCATTGCTGAGCCCCCAATTATATTTGGGGTGCTTTAAGAAAGAAGGGAGTAATTACTGATTACATAAGAGTTTCCACAGCAGTGTAAAATGAGGAGAACAATTTGAAGTATTGAAATTTCCATTATCCACCCAAAGCTGGTAAAAATTATTGGGATTGGTTGGAAAAGGTAGGTTAATCTTGACAGCTCATGTTTTGTTTAAAAAGAAAAACACAGAGGGATGTCTAGCATCATTTGATTTATTGATTTTTAATTAATTATTCTGATCAGTTAGCATTTGCATAGTTTTTATCTCTAAAAGGACAAAAATGGTTTGGGGAGAAATAAATATATTATTTTGTGGCTGGGATGCTGCAGTTATCTAAAAAATATTTTTTTTTCCTCAATTGTTTTATACAGCAACCACTACAATCAACAAGACATGGAAGTTTCTACAAATTAAAAAAAATGTGACTATGTTTTGAGACCTCATGAATATAACCCAAGTGATGTTAAGCATTTTGAAGTGCCATTGCTTTCAGTGGTATTATGTTAAGCAGGTGCTTAATTCTGCCATTGAAATCTAGCATATACCCACATTTTGAACTTTTTTTGGATCTAGTTTCCTCTCTATTTTCAATAAAAATAATACTGAGCATCCATTTTATTTAATGATGTATTTTAAAATAAAACAGCCATTCTCAGTATGATCTGGCAATGCAGGCATTTCAGTGATGCAAGACTTTCAAAATGGGGTAACAGGCTTTGTGATTATTTTTGTAGCCAAATGGAGGTCAAACTAAAGTCATTAAATTAAATGGAAAGAGTAAGCCCACTTTGACAGGATGAGAAGTGAAGCAATACTGGACTGAATAAAGATACCATTTAATTATGTCCCTATTGAAATCACCAAAAGTTACAGAATTTTACAACCGTGTACTGACAAAACTACAGCAGAGTCAGAAATGGTTAGGTTTCCCATCCCTTCACAAGAAAGACAACTTTGAAATAAGAAAGGAGAATTTAAAATAAGCCAGATAGTTCACCTTCAGTGGTCAATGATTTGCGTACTAAAACCGCCAAGAACTTGTTTCTGTGCCGTGGCAGCATATATCTCTTCCAGCATAACTTTGCTGCTGCTCTGTAGTAAAATGCAGCTCTTTTTTCCCTGGGTGCAAAATGGCACACAGATGGATCCCAGACACAGCTCACACTGGCCACTAACTAGCTATAGGAGTTTATAATTTTGGTGTGGTTGCACACCTAGGGAAGGAAGCACTGGCTGCTCCTCCAAGGGTGGCAACCAGGTGCATCCCTGGGGCAGAATAGTGGTTCAGGGTATCTGTCCTCAGAAGCCATCCAACTCTCTTTGCACCCCTAGGATGAATGTGTTGTGAAAGGTGATACCGGCTATCTTCTTTCATAACACTTTATAAATGTAATCAGGTGTTTTGGCAGCCAATAGAAAAATGGCCAAAATTCCCACCACCCCCAATAAAATTGCCAAAATCGTATTCCAAAAAGACTGTTCTGGAAGTAATCTGTAGCTGTTACATGTTACATGTTTAAAAATGATATTTCCAGTTCACACAAGAAGTGTTGTTATGCCTTTGCTACTTAAGGTTACGTATTATGTGGTTGGCTGGGTTTTAACCAGAATCTGGGCATGCAACCCAGTGCCTGTGTGTGCCATTCACTGAACCACATGCCAAGCTTTCATTTAAAAACAAAATAGAAACCAAAGTCTCTATTACTTGAATGATGGAAGATATGGGGTGTAATTGTGCAGCCACTTCTCTTTCCAATTGTTTAATGAGAAACAGCCTCTTGCTACCTTTCTGTGTTTACCCAATCAGTGAAATTTCATGCTTATGATTGACATATTTTGCCAGCAAAAAGGGGACACATTTAATTTATTTAAATTAAATATGTCAAATAATTGAAATCAAAATAATTTATTTTTTTAAAAAAATGAAAATAACTGACTTAACTTGGTATTTTAGCAGCAACTTTCTCCTAAATTATTAAGCTATTAATCAATTAGATGAGCTACCGTGTGAACAAGGTAGCAAATTTAATATTGCATAGTTCATTCTTTATCCCAAACCTATTCCTTTTAGAGTTTTACAAGCCATTTACTGAAGATTGGCCCAGTAGGATAACCTGCGCTAATTAATTTTGAGCTTAATAGTCTCAATAACTGGCTTTCCCTACTCCCCAAACCATTTATAAAAATAAAAAAGAATATATAGTTGGCCCTCCATATCCATGGATTTTGCATCCATGGATTGAACTATCCACAGCTTGAAAATATTCCAATAATAATAATAATAATAATAATCCAAAAAGCAAACCTTGATTTTGACATTTTATATCGGGGACACCATTTTACTATGCCATTGTATATAATGGGACTTGAGCATCGACAGATTTTAGTATCCATGCAGGGTCCTGGAACAAAATGCCAGCAAACAACAAGGAGCCACTGTAAGACTATTGAAACCAGTCATTTCTTTGTATCTATAAAACCTGAAGGATGCCGTAGCAGTATAATCTGGAGGAAAAATTTAGAAATGATTTCAAGTCCATGTGAATCAAAGACTCAAAACAAAAAACACAAAAAACCCACCCCATAATTTGAGAACATGACGTCAGACAATATATAATATTCTCCACTTTACAAAATACTTTTCATCTCGAAGACAAATCTATGCACCCATTGTTAGTCACTAAGTTCAGTTCTAGAAATAATAGTACATTTTAGGTCTTGCTAAAGTTGGGATAAATACTCAATGACATGTGTTGGTATGAAGATAATATGGTCTGTTAAACCAACCCTGGAAAATTACAATGAAAAGAGAAGACTCACTTGAAATCTGATTTATTAATCCGTAAGTGAAATACTTATGAACTGAAGAAGTGAAACGTATTATAGATTTGATTTTGAAACCTGTTCAGTGGATGTAAAAAATGTGGTTAGAATATAGGGCTGGAACCAAAGAGATCCAGGTTCAGCCTGTCATATTGCATAGGTTTGTTGATAGGATAAATTGAGGAAGAGGAGACCAATGCATGCTAACTTGAGTTCATTGGAAGAAAGGTGGGCTTTAAATTTAAATAATAAATAATTAAATAAGGATTCCTCCATTCCTGAAGGGTTTTTCTTCCACAGAGGAAACTGATGATTACAGTGCAGAAATAATTGCTAACATATCCCTCACCATCCAAATGAGGGTTAAAAATATATGCTATAGATCCATTTAAGAAAGCAACCATACATGTATGCCCAATCAGGTGGTTTTTAAAAAGGTCATATTTATTAATTCTGATGCATACCATGTAATTCACAACAAAATAAACAACATTCAAGAATAGAAAGATAATGGAAAGGACTATACTTATATAACATATATGTATAGCTTAAATTTAACTAATCTAAACTAAACTGCTCTAGACTAATCTAAACTAAACTATGACACAGTGCCAAAACACTAAACTGTTACAATAAGCACAACCCAACTAAACACTAACACAAACACAAAAGAACTCTGCCCCCCACAATATAATAACCCTCTCCCCACAGGGCTTCTCTATGCTAAGGATAAAACATGCACTCACCCTGGATCCAGTGTGATTTGTCCACATGACAAACACAGCAAATGCACTCCTTTTAGCCATTAATCCATTTTAACAGAAACCGCAGATTGCTCCAGAGTTTCCAAGAAACTCCGGCCTTGGTGTTTGGGATGAATGGACAGCTGGATTGGACTGGATCTGGAATAACCCAGCTGTCCACACATCTACACACCCACCACATTGGCCCTGCTGGCTTAGCCCACTCAATGCCACTGCTGCTGCTGCTGCCTCACTCACCAGCCAAGCAGCTCTCTGTGCCAACAACGTGGCCATCCTGTCACTGCTGGTGAGGTCAGAATAGAGTGCTGCATCATTTGATCAAAGACAGGGGCACTCTACTCCCTTTTCAATGATCATCTGGGTGCCCCATTCTGACTTCACCAGCAGTGATGTTGATGGCCAGCTCATGCAGAGAGCTGCTTAGCTTGCAGGCAAGGCAGTGGTGGTGGCAGCACAGAGGGGGACGGGCCAGTGGGGCCAATGTAGTGTCCATCCAGCAGCCCGTCTGGACTACAGCGTGGCTCTGGAATGGATCTATGCCAGTGCGTGTAGCCGGCATTGTGTCAACCAGGGGCAGCTCCAGAACCTAATGCTCTGCACTGGCCCCAGATTACGGTGCCAATGTAGATTCAAACCCCCCCCCCAGTTAGTAATAAACAAAACAAAACAAAAGGTTATTCTACCATTACAGAATTAAATAAATTCGACTTGTTAAAATTACTAGAAACCATAACCACAAACTATTCCCTTGTTAGAATTCTTATTGCTCAAAAGGCCATAAACAGTTTCCAATCTTTCATAAAATCTTCAATTGTTTTATCATTTAAAATCTATGCCAGTTTAGCCACTTTGACAAATTGTCCAACCTTAACAACCCATTCTTTTGTCAATGTCTCTTTAGTCCATTTCCAAGTTTGAGCCTATAGTATTCTTGCAGCTATTATCATATATTGAAGGACTAGTCCATATTTGGTATCCAATTTTTTTATCACAAATGTCCCTCAAAATACATCTGATGACATTGCACAATTCACCTTTAATTTTTTTGGATTAACATATACAGTTGTCCCTTCATATTTGCTGGAGTTTGGTTCCAGCCCCCACCCCCCATGGATACCAAAATCTGTGAATACTCAAGTCCCATTACATGCAATGGCATAGCAAAATAGTGTCCCTTATATAAGAGGGCAAAATCATAGTTTGCTTTTTGGATTATTATGTTTTTAAGTATATTGTCAAGCTGTGAATACTTAAATCCATGGGTACCAAATCCATGGATATGAAGGGACAACGATAAATCTTAGGCCAATATCTTTTCACCTCCTTCCAAGTCCACCACATATGAAAGAAAGATCCTTCCTTATTCTGTCATCCCCTACATGAATGTGAAGCATTTGTGGACATTTTTGACATCCTGTTTGGAGTTAGGTACCATCCATACATCATCTTATACACATTTTCTTTCAAATTACAAGCCAAGGTAATTTTTTATATTTTGTCCACAATTTTTCCTAAACATCCATTTGTACACTATGCCCAAAGTATTGGACTCACCTTATCACATACAGTTGTCCCTTCACATTCGCTGGGGTTTGGTTCCCGACCCCCCATGAATACCCAAATCCTTGAATACTCAAGTCCCATTATATGCAGTGGCATAGCAAAATGGTGCCCCTTATATAAGATGGCAAAACCAAGGTTTGCCTTTTGGATTATTATTTGTTTAAGAATATTTTCAAACCGTGAATACTTAAAACCATGAATACCAAATCCGTGAATGTGGAGGGACAATTGTATTCTTTCACAGATTCATCTTCTGTCTCTGGTTTCAAAAGACATTTGTACACTTTTTTAATTACATGATTGTCATCTTTATACAATTCTAAGTAAAAATCATTTTCCCTATCCTTTTTGACAAGTTCTTTCCTATTTTGATGAAAGCCCTCCAGATTAGCTGTATATCCTCTTTAAAAAGTTTCTCTCTTGACTTAAGCTCCCAATTATCTTGTTCCAATTTTTTTTAAAAAAAATCATTACAATGTAACCATTTCCTCTTATTAACCAATTCTCTTTGGGGAAAAAAAAAGTTGATGTGGTAAGATTTTGCTTGCATTTATACCAAACTTGAGGACAGCCTTTCTGATAACATGGTTTTTGAATCCAGCATTATCATACCAGAGGTAAGCATGCCAGCCAAATCTAAAAGCATGAATTTTGAGATCTAAGAGTCTCTTGCCCCAAAGCAAAATCCATTTTTTCAACCACACAAAACAACTGACCTCGTCAAACAATTTAATAGTGTGAATAATCAGGTGTTTTAATACATTTAAATGGCATAGGGATTTTTCTTTATTTTAGTTAATGATTGCTGTGTAATTGTTTAGTTAATTCCAAGGTTAAACGCTTGAAATTAGAGTGACCTTCTTTGCACACAGATTGCTTCCCTCTGTAGAACATAAGATACTGAACTCTTAACCTGTCCTAGAAAAAAAAAAGAATTTTGGCAAGGGGACATTTCTGGAATCCACATGGGAATCAGTAAGCAAAAGAAGTGTGTGGTTATATGTGTGATGAGATGAGATTATAAAGGAAGGGAGAAAGAGAAAAGAGAAGAGGTTGGTAAGGTAGGTGAGAAATGAGCTGTTTCTCCAACAGATTGATGGCAATATTTTGATGGTGATATGCTATATGGCTTAAGATGCTGTGGTTAAATACCAGACTTAATCAAATTATCCTTTATTAGTGTTGAGACTAATGTGGCTTTAAGATTACATATTATTACAGTGATTATCATCCATCTCTCCTGTAAATTTCTCTCCCCTATTTCTTTCAAGTCTAGAAATACTGTTGTTGCTTTAAAAATTTTATTGAATTTTAATACTGCACCAAGATTAAAATATATACACAAAACAAATAAGCAAATATGAAACATAAACAGCAATAGTCAAAAGGGGTTTCCAATATACTGACAATGTGAAAGGTTCCTTTATAAGTCTGACAACTATCAGTCTATGGCTTACTGTGGGGTGGCAATGGATCTATTTGAAGCCCCCCCCCTTTTTTTTGGGTTAACTGGAGTTTGAACATTAGTTTTAAAATCCTACTTTGTTAACTTTTTTTTTTGTCCAAGGGCCCCCAAACCTAATTCAGTTTAGATCATAATTAATGAGAGAAAAATTTGATGAATTATGTTAATTGTAAAGTTGAATATTGATTCATTAATAAGTTTTAAAATAAATTGTTGGAGAAGATGGCATATATTAATGTTACTGTGGCAATGTGGGTTGTGTGTGTGTGTGTGTGTGTGCGCGCGCGTGTGCGTAACATTAAAATGTGCTGCTCTCTATAAGGAATTTGATTAAGTAGCTTTCCAGGAAAATCATGATGACTTGACACTTCTGCATGGATGAACTGAACCTGAGGCAGCTATGTACCAAACAAGAATTTGTGAAGGATATCTGTAGCAAAACTTGTCTCTCTGCCTTGGGCAAACTATATTATTTTATAATCCTTTTAAATAACTGTAAATTTTGTTCAGATCAAGTCCCAAACTGTGAAGGTTTTCATCAGTCCAGGATTTTTGTCATTAAGACTTTTCAACACTAAAAAAAAAAAGAAAAGAAAAAAAGTTTTTCAACCATTTTTCAAATATTTTTGAACATTCTTCCCATCCCTATTTGTTCATGTGTAACCCACCTTGAATCTTGATCTTGTGGGGTAAAGTGGGATATTTAAAAATGAAATAAAAAAAATGAGAGGGGGCTTCGGCTGGTGAATCAGAAATACAATCTAGTCCCAACATTTTAATTCTTTTTAATTAATGTAAGTAATTCATTATTAAGTAAATAATTTTTTGGGAGGGCCTTGGGGAAAAAAACTTAAAGGAATAGAAATGTAGATTATTTGTATAATTTGAAACAGCAACTGTGAATTCTTCTACTGACTGCTTCAAGAACAAAGTGTCCATTACAAGTACAACAGATCTCTTCAGAGTTGCATCCAAGCCACCTCAACTCAAAGCAATGCTGAATAAAGCACATAAATGTCAAAGGTCGCAGTGTGGCAGGGCAGCCCTGTTTAATCCTCTGCCATCCCACATTCTCAGCTCCTTTTAAATCTCCCAGTTCATTTCTCCTACTCCCAATTTTCCCCTTTGTCCTTCATTTACTTCAATTGCTGCAAACTGAGGAGATTTTCAGACGCGATTTTCAGGTCTATATATTCCAAAACAGCTCTGTTGCTGCCGCGCGGCAGGGAAGCAGTTTTGGACGACGCCGTTCCTCTGCCGAACCCTTCCGTGTCACTTCCATGACAGAATGGAGGAAGCCGCATCATATTTCACTCACGGGCAACAATCATGTGACACAGAGGGGTTTGGCAGAGAAACAGCGTCGTCCAAAACTGCTCCCCTGCCGCGCGGCAGCAATGGAGCTGTTTTGGAATATATAGACCCGAAAATCGCGTCTGAAAATCTCCTGAGTTCAAAGCACAGAAGTAGTTTGCATTTAATTAACTCAGCAGGGGGAAAGCTGTGGAGCAGATGGAGTCTTGCCTTTCCTAAAGTCAGTAATGTGTTAAGCAGGGGTTCTTTGCTTAAAGTAGTAGGGGTTTTCTAAACAGCAAAAATACTCCTCACAGAATGCAAGGAGAATCCTACCTGTCTTAATGGCATTCTGTGTTGTTTCACTGTATTGGGAAGGAGGGGGGCCCAAAACATCAAAAAATCCACAGGAAAAGCCTTTGCAGCTTTTCCTGGAGTTTTTTTAAAAAAAAAAAAACAGGAGGGGAATGTGCATTCCTGCTTGTTGGGACAAGCAATTCGATATCAATCACTTTCCCATAGGAGAGAAAGCACAAAGCTGATTGGCTGGGTGAGCATGGGGGCGGGGCTTACAAACAAGGCAAGTGCCCACTGCCACCATGTTGGATTTTTGCCTTAGTGAGCAAGTGCTAAGGTGAGGAAATGGGGTGGGGTTTTTTCCTCCCTGTTAAATAAAAAAAAAAATCACCCTATTGCATCTTGGACATCTTTTTACAAAAATGTTTAGCAGTGACAAACTGAGGTAAGTATAAATGTGGTAAATCACTCACAGCTGCCAACTTGCACACAAAGCTTATGGAGGCAAAAATGCCATTAAGATAAGTCGCAGCTGCTGAGAAGCACCATTACTGCGAAGAACTCTGGGGGGGTTGCCTCATATAGACAAGCCCATAGTTTGGGGTATTCTTCCTCATTAATTATTTTTCCTGCTTTCCTGTTGCCTGGCCACACTCTTGATCACTCTGATGTTGCTTAGTCACACATGTCCCAGTTTTCTTCTGAGAAATGTGGAAGGGCATGGGAATAACATATAAAAAATGGAACAAGGAGACTGGAATTAAAGTGCAGGACTATCCTCTCACACTCCTGTATTGATCTTCTGTTATGCCTTCACAAGTGACTAATCTAGGAGATACAAGAGCTTAGGAAGCTAAAATACTGCCCTACTTCCCCCACGTTGATCTTCTCTCTTATTTCCCTGACCCATTTCCCCCCAACCAGGGTTTACATTTCTGTTTCCATTCTTTTAGTGACTGTCCCTCTCTCTTACAAGTTCTGGGCCTGTTCTAAACTACAAGGGAGCAGCCCATTTGACTGTCCCATGTCAAATGGAGTCCTTCCTGCTCCTTCTCTCTTCCCAGCAGTTCAGAACAAACAGAACAATGTAAACTATTTCCAATCATGAATATTATGAGCATACTTGCAAGGTTTTTGGATGGCATTGGTCTCAGATGTGACCTCTCTTCTGTGGTTCTCAAAAGCAGGGGAAGAAATCACGGGGTAAAAGCTCTGCCTTGAAAGGATCTTGTTGCTTGCCTGGCTGCTAAAGGCTACCTGGTGGTCTCCTCTCCACTCTTATCTTCCTCTCACTGTTTCTGAAACTGTTTGGCAACAGAGCACAGAGGAAGGAAAAATTCAAATTGGGGGAATACGGAGCTTCCTCAGGTTTCACTGAACACAGGATGACTATTTGGGGGGATTTTCCTATCTTATTATAATTCTACCATTTCTGTTCCCATCTTTCTTATCTTGTCCTTTCTTGACCTGAGGCACACATGTGGTGCAGTACAGTTGGCAAAATAAATAAATAAATAAATATGAATGTTCTTTTTAAAAATCTCTGCTTAGTCTCTTGACTCCTTTTTTTAAAAATTCTTGACTTCACTTCTCTCACTTTCTCCTTTTCTTTCTACCCAGCTCTCCCTCCCTTTATCATTTCTCTTTTTCTTAACCTCTTTTCTCCTTGTATTTCCTGTGGCTGCTACCTGTACTATTCTTCTCCATCATTCCCTTCTTGCCTACCTCTCATTTCCTAACTTCTTATTCCCTAGTTTTTTCTTTCTCTCCAACTCATGGATAAACATCTTCCCCTTGACCACGGATCCTCTTTTTCCTTCTCGCTTTCTCCCCACAATGTCTGGCTAAATGTTTTTCCTTCCCTTCTCCACCTACACTCTCCTCATATCTCCTACTTGGGCTCATGGTCTTGCTGAGTGTCTTCAAATAGTTTCTGAGTTATAGAGGGCCAGAGGCAAACCTATCACAGGGTTTTCTTGGCAAGATTTGTTCAGAGGGGGGTTGTCTTTGCTCTCCTCTGAGGCTGAGAGAGTATGACTTGCCCAAGGTCATTCAGTGGGTTTCCATGGCCAACTGGGGAGCCAAACCTTGGTCTCCAGAGTCATAGTGCAATGATCAAACCACTACGCCATGCTGGCTCTCCTCATCATCTTCCTCCTTTCCTAGTACCTTCCCCCCTCATTTTTCTTTTTCCCCTCTCCAGTTCTGACTAAATTTCTTTTCTTTCTTCTTCTCCATTCTTTTGTTTCTCATTCTCTTTCTCCTTCTAACTCTAGCCATATTCACCCTTATTCTACTTGCCTTCCTAAAACATGCAGAGATATACCTGTCCTTTTGGGTCATCATCATCGCTGCTGTCATCTTCCTGCATCATGCCCCCCCTCCCCAAAATATCTGGTTATTATTAACATTGTGATTTTTATTAGTGTGGAGGTGAGGGAGGATTTTACAATCTGATTGTGAACAATTTGGTTAGTGAAGTGCATTGGTAATGGAAGCAACCCATTAAAAGCAGAGTTTGGAAAACACTTTTTGCTTTGAAAAAAAAATCCTTCTTGGAATACAACTCCCACCTGCTTACTCATCTTTTAAGTTTAATTTATATTCCACACATATGCATGTATAAAGGCAGTGTCAGATTATCTATTCATTCCCAGTGACATTCCCATCACATATGAAGATATGTACTCCAATATATTGGTGAGATTGCATTATGACTACACCCTAATATGACTGGGATTCAAAACCCTTTATGAATAACTTCAATTGAGTTTTTCCTTACTTGTATTTCAGTGATTATTATCAATATTTCCTTGAGATTTGGTACTGCTTCATTGACAGTGTTATGAAACCAAGGCTTCAAAGAGATACACCACCATCCCATAAATAGCTTGGAAGACTCATGAAGTAGGCTTTGAGATCCTGAAAATATTGTGACTATAATTGGTTGTTTAATATTTGGCTATTTGATTTTCTTGCACATTGTAACCTCAATGAAATGTTAAAATTCAATAAAAAATATTTTGTAAACAGAAATAGGTTTTTCCAAAACATCACACAGATGTTTCTTTCTCACTGAAGCCCAAAACAGTGATAGGATGGGACTGGGGAGAAGTAAAATCAGGGGGGGGGGGTTGTCACATTCATTCATTGTGATAAGATTTTCAGTGTAGCAATGTAGTAAATCTTTAAATGGCAATTCAGAACCAAGATAATTGCCTGATTTTTTTTAAAAAAAGTCCCCCTCCAATATATAGATAACTGAATATTTAAAAAAGAAAAACATGCTAATGATTAATTTAAAGTGATAACCATTTTCTGAGTCAGCTGATTGTGAAAACTAAAATAAGAAGAGTCTGGGGAACTAGAATGGGTGGAGAGGAAATGCCAATGCAAAAAGTATATTGATTACCTAGACTGTGGTCATTAATGATCAATAGTGCAATGGTAGCAGAGACACCCTGGAACACATGAACTAATTAATGCATGTATTGGGATGAAAAGTGAAATAGGATAAAGAAGGTTAAACTAGACTCTTTTCTACTTGTAATAAAATATTTAATCTGTATCTTTGGTTAAAAAAAAATCCAACTTTGCTTTTTCCTACAATTCACAGTGTTTAAATTTACTTTCCTCTGCAGTTCCCCCTTTGATTCAGGTGGTGACATCACTCTTGGGGGATTCTTGTGATATTCTCATTCGGTTGGTTGGTTGGTTGACTGATTGGTTTGAGAGGCATCAGGACAGTGATCCAACAGAGAACAACCAACCGTACATGACAAAATGTCATTGTGGTGGTGGTGGTAGTGATAAAGACAATGATTTGTAAAGCAAAAAGTTCATAGCCACTTTAGATGGGTACCATCTCCTCGTTAATTCTCAAAATAACTGTGTAAGGTATGGTTTGCTGTAAGGCAGTGACTCCCCCAAGACCATCACATAAGTTAGATGACCTAGCAGGGGGTTAGACTTAGGTCCTTGATCTGCATCCAGTACACTGTACAGGTTCTCTTAGATCAATGTTTACTGGATATACAGTATGGTACCAAGATGGAAACATAGTGATAAAAAAATGCAACCAATACATTATACTGGTTCTTCTAGGTAAATGCTTACTGGATATAGGGTACCAAGATGGAAACATAGCAGTATAAAAATTGCAACCATTAAGGCAGATCTAACTGCCTTCTTTAGAATGTTCTGAATGCTGTTTCTGTGGAGGCACAAAACCCACTTGTGTGATCCACAGAGACCACAATGAAGAAATTAGGTACTTGTTTTTGAGGCATTCAAAGATGCAAGTGTATTGTTGATGCCGTCCTGCCCCTTCCCCCCCCCCCAAAAAAAAGCATTTCCAGTTTAAATCAGGATTTCTTAACAGGGTTCTCTGGAATCCTTGATTCCGCAAGAGTTTGCTAAGGGTTCCATTAGAGACTGTGACTGGGGGAAAAAAATAAACTTGCTTTCAGCTGTTGGTATAGTAATTTTTATATAGGGGTTCTCTGAGACCTGAAGATTACTTCAAGGATTCCTCCAAGGTAAAAAGGTTGAGAAAGTCTGGTAAACTCTCATGTATTCAGGAATGTGCCTGAAACAGCTATAACTTTCATTTAACTCCAACAGAGCTCTGTGAAGAAGACAGAATACTTGCCCAGAAGGGTTTGCCCCAGGGGAATGAAATGAAGTGTCTCCTACCCAGACATTTCATTTGAACTGATGCAACTATTTTTGGGCCAACCTTTCCAAACAACCCCTGATAACACATAAATAAAGGCCAAACTAGAGATGGCACTGAATATGTTGCTTGCCATTCTTTTTTAGACCACTGGAGGTTGGGGATTTGCTTCAGGACTGGAGATTGTGACTAGGGACTCAGTGGAAATATAGGATAGTGACACTGGCTCCCTTCTCCCAATCAGTGAGAAGTGTATTAAATGACTAAATTCTAAGGGATTTAATACAGCAATTGCTGTTGAGCCCTCTTCAGAATAATAACATATTAACAGGCTTTACCCCATCTTCCCCCGTCTTTGCCCCAGGCATCGTCAGGACTTCCCAGGGGCAAAACAGGGTAAACCCCCTGCATCATTTGGACTGCAGGGCTCCACAACAGGAGCAAAATGGGGTAAATAACCCATCTAGACAAGCCCTAAACCAAGCCATCACACAAGGCAGAAGGAAATGAAAGATTCTGTGAAACCTACTCAGATTACAAGCAACCACTTTCCACCCTTCTCCACCCAGTTCTTTTATAATCTCCTATTAATGAAGTATGAAGAAAGACTGAAGGAGATAATTGACTATGGACTTTTCCAGACGCGTCACAAATAATGCAAGCAGCCTCGTCGCGTTGCAAGGCTCCTGTGCTGCAAAGCGTCGGTTTTGGATGACATTCTCCCCTGCCGGTACTGTTGCGGTACCACGGGGAGATTTGAGCGTCATATTTCGTCGATTTTTAAACACAAAAGTTGATCGTGATTAAAAACCAATGAAATATGACGCTCAAATTTCCCCGCGGTACCGCAACAGTACCGGCAGGGGAGAGCGTCATCCGAAACCGACGCTCTGCAGCGCAGCAGCCTCGCAACACGACGATGCTGCTTGCGTTATTTTTGACGTGTCCAAAAAAGTCCTATATAACTTAATTGACCTCTTGTAATCCCTCACCAAAATCCCTGTGATGGTTGTGTTCTAGTAAGATTTTTTACTTCCAACTGCATGATGCAGCTGTCACTGACTACAGACCATCTTCCCTTCTCACAATCATCATGTCACCTTGGCATTTTCCTTCTGCTGAAGGCACACTTTCTGGAGTTCTCTGCTTATTTTTAATGTCTTGATCTCTGGAACAGTCTGAAGCACTTCAGACTGTCCTGTTCTAGTTGGGAGTGGAATTGGGCCAATACAATCTGCTCTGGAGCTTGTACAATTCAGCTTGATTTCCTTAATTATTAATGATTTGACTGACTTGATTACCCAGCCCTAGTATAAAATCTTTTCTGCTATTAACTATTGACCTGGGTAGCAGCAGAACATTTTTTATTGCAGGGAACAATGATATAATCTGCCTCATCTCTCAGGCTTCCCTGTTCCCACTGAGTTTGGCTGCAATACTCAACAATGGGGGAGAAGACATTCCCACCAACAAAATATTATTGTGGCTTATCCATTATTGTGCAGGTTATTTTGGAGTGGCTTGGATTACAACAGGCAAATAAGAGCCTTTAGCTTCATAAAAGACTTACTCCTGATGATATGAACAATCCTAGAACTGGTTTGTTGATATGGATTGATACTGCTGATTGCATTTTTAAGATTAGTAGATATGAGGACTTCATGATCAGTGCCTGGACTTCAAAGGTTACTGCTACACAATTTGTGAGAATACATTGAAAATAAATGCAATGAATGAAATGGCTGCAGTCTGAGAGCTTGTCTACACCAGCCAGGATACGCCAGCTCCCTGCTGGCATACCTTGGCTGTGGAAGTCGCCCGTTTTGTCCCCATCAACTGGAGGAAATGGGCTAGAGACCAAACAGAATGCAAGTCCATCTTTACAGCCGCTGCCATTGTTTGTCTCTGCCACGTCCAAAGAAAGCTAACCACACCATGTGACAAGCCCACTGCATGTGACCAGCCTTGGTCACATGCTACAGGACTGTTGCTGGGCCTGGAGGAGTACGGGTGACTGGCAGCGAGGACTAGCCTGCCAGAACGGGCTCCTGCAGACACATGGAGACCAATCTGTTTTTGGTCGCCAGTACTGGATTAAACTGGGTATTATATTATAATTGTGTATCATGCCTTATCCTAGCTTGCTCCTGTCTCAGCCTCTTATCTTCCCCAAGGGTGGTGAGGACTGCTTGGGGGCAAAATAGGGCAAATGTGCTATGTCATATGGACTGCAGGGCTCTGAGAAATGGCAAGCCAGGGTATTTGGCCCATATAGGTAAGCCCTAATAGATTAATAAACAGTGAAATTTTAATACATGAGCTATGGTGGGGGCAGAAAATAGATGAATGCAACCAAAACAGCTGCTTCAGGTCTGATGTCCCAGATAAGTCACCTTGGGTCTAATGCTGCAGAGAAAGTGGGATATAAATTAAGGAAACATATTAAAAGGCCCCATTCTCTTATAAAAATGGCTGCATTTCCAATTGTCATAAATGAGCCAGCTAGAGAGACTGATTCCAAAGCAATACTGTCTAAGACTTCAGCTGAACAGCCCTGTTTTAGAAAAAGGCAAACACAGAAGGATGTCTTATTCATGATTATAATGGTGACTAAATAATCCCTTGTATAATTTGTACACTGTGGGCTCACACTGCTTGGAGAAACTATTTACAAATTGATCTCACTGGTCTGCTCTTAGGAGTCTTTTGCTTGAGTAAAGCCTGCAGTTATTTCCCTCTTCTAGGCTGCTGCCACCCACACAGGCAGTCAATGAACTGAGGACTTTATCAATAGCCTCAGTACCGCCTATCCTGGCTTCAAATTGTGCTATTAGCCCACTTCCCCTATTTCACTGATGATATTGTACCCAGTACTTGGCATTCCCTGCCCCCTGGAAAGCTGTGTCCCTCCTCCAAGTAAATCAGTTTAAAGTCCTTCTGATGAGACTTATAGGACTTTTTCGGACAAAGAAAAAACAACGCTAGTAGCCTCGCCACGTTGCGAGGCTGCAGCACTTCAGGGCGTCCGTTTCGCATGACGCCCATCCCTAGCAATACTGTTGCAGTACCGCTGGGACATTTGAGCGTTATATTTCAGTGATTTTTACTCACGATCGTTGATCATGAGTAAAAATCTGCTAAATATAACACTCAAATGTCCCAGCGGTACTGCAACAGTACTGCTAGGGACGGGCGTCATGCGAAACGGACGCCATGCAGCGCTGCAGCCTCACAACGTGGCAAGGCTGCTAGCGTTGTTTTATCTTTGTCTGAAAAAGTCCATAGACTTCTAGTAAATATGTTCTTAACAACTGCTGTGAGATGCAACCCATCTCTTGCAAGAAGTCCTTACTCAAGCCGTTTGAAGTCCTTCTCTGGTCATTATACCAGAAGCAAAATCTGTCCTGACCACATCATCTGAAGAGCCAGTTTTTTGCTTCTATTATTATTCTTTCTCTCCCTGAGCCATGTCCATCAAGAAGAAGCAGCATTGAAATAACAACCTGTGCTCAAAGATACTTCACCTTCCTAGCCAGAACTTCACAGTTCCTTGCAATGTCATTTGTTCCAATGTGGATGAGAAAGAAAGGGTAATGAGTGATGGGCTTGATGAGTCTTGTCAGCCTCTTTATTACATCATGGATATTCATCTCTGGGCGACAACGTATCTCTTGAGACATCTTCTCAGGCCCACATACCACTGCCTCTGCTCCTCTCAACACTTACCACCACCACATGGCTTTTCCTCCTCTGAGAATTGGCAGGAGCCTTTCAAGCTACAGAACCCTCCAAGGTTACCTTCATGCTTTCTAAGGACTGAAGCTGTTGCCCTCTTCCCATATCTCATAACTACTGACTAAGGGGAGAGTGGGGGATTGATTGTATAGCTCCAGAACACAGCACAACTCCTGATAATTCTGCTTCTGTGGGGTTTACTGCAGTGTGAAGAAAAGCAGCAAGGCAGCAGAAATGTTCTATCTTCCCTGCTGCCTTACTTTATAATGTCACCATTCTTCCAGCATTCTTTAATTCCAATCTCATAGGGGATCAAGCTAAAACTGCATCCTTTTGCTAACAGATTTTCCTGATTACCAAAAAGACTTGGTTTTATCTTGGTCCCTCACTGCATTGCCACTTTTCTTTGGAGTGTTGTAAGCCCCTAAGTGTCACATTCTTCCAGTGTCTGCCTCCTGACAATTTGGGAATTGTCTCCCTTGCTAGAAGGAGCCCCCGTGTCTTGATCTTCTTCTCTGTTAGTTCAAAAAAAAAAAAAAGTTTCACCCTCCTTGATAAGTTAAAGTGTAGATACATGGGCAAGCAGCTTGCACTTGCTGTATATATAGCTCTCCCCTCACCATTCTCAATTATTTTAAAAAGGGCACAGATATTGTAGATCATTACAACAGCTCCCTCATCATCCATATTAATCTATATAAGCAGTGGCACAACTGCTTATATAGGTCTCCAGGTCTTGCTTTAACCCCCACTCCCATGGAAATCCCACACAAAATGGCTGTTTTTCAAACAGTTTGGAGAGTCTGAATTAATGAAGCAAAGGAGAAGAAGGGAATAGGATGCGAGGAAAGATTGTTTGTTTAGAGAGATAGACATATTTTAGAGAGCACCTAAAAACATGGTATTTGAATTAGCAAATTAAGGGCCTTTTCACACTACACAATCATAGCACTTTAATCCCACTTTAGCTGCTAATTTGGGTTGCCAAATTGGAAACAGGATGGAGCACTTGTAACTTTAAGTCTGAATAGATTGAGAAACAGGAAGAAGTACCATAAAACTGTGATGATGGGTGAAGTGACTTGTCCTCCCTTAGTTTTCAGCCTTGAACTTACAACTGCTCATATTCTCTCCTAAACATGAGAGGTAGGACTTTATCAGATGCAGCAAATATGGCATCATCACAATGCCTAATTAACACAAAAGGGTGCACATATCAAATGATGTCATTCTTTTGTGATCTTCTATTGTTAAAAAGCCATTCTTTTTTATTGACAGCCCAAGCTGTTAATAGATCTCCCCTGGTGCTTTTTTGCTAGTATTGCTGGCATTTGAAACCTCATGCCATTGTGCTCAAGTGAATCCCCCGTCAATGACAGAACACTTCTGGGTGAGATTGTGGCAGCCAGGTAGGGGACACTCTTTTTATGAACCTCCCTGATTTACTTGGAACTTTGTGAGTGTGTTTCTGTGCTTGTGTGTACTCTTTGTTTGGGTTTATTTTGGATGTATTTTTTAATTTACCCGCACTTGGGTCTTCTTCAGAGAGTTGACAAGAACATGAATGAGGAAGTAAACAGCTCTGTTCCTGCTCTGTTTGTGCTTTCATGCTGCTCAAGGTAAGGTCTGGTTGGGGGAGGGAGATTCCTTTGCTGGCAGAAAAATGCCACAAAATATGCCGACAAAAGAACATTTATGGAGGGTGTCAAAGCAGAACATAACCAAGCACAGCTTTCATATCCTATTTACAATTTAGGGGCATTTTTTTCTGTTCAAAATTCACATGTGTTTGTCTTGCACAGAAAACAGCATTTTCTGTGCAGGAAACATGATTTTTCTGCACAGAAATTAATACTGATATGCAGAGATATTATTTCCTCTGTGGAAAATGTTGTTTCCTATGGAAATCAACCAGGTGCAAATTTTGCTCAGAATAAATGTGCAAATACCACACTTTCTAGGCATGAAATAATATTTCTGTGTAGAAATATTATTTTCTCCTCAGAAATTCTGCTTTCTGTGCAGAATATCCTACTTTCTGTGCAAAAGAACCACACATGAATTTTACACAGACTAAGTTCCAAACTGCAAAAATTCTCATCAGTCCAGTGCTCTCCTCATCAGGGTTTCGCAATACTCAAAAACATGTTTTTTGACTATTTTGTGAATATTTTCAAATATTCTTTCCATCTCTAATACCTGCAGGACTCAGGGTCCCTGGTTATACTTTCTTTCTTGCATCACAGGGCTGCTTTAGCTAAATAAGGAATTGTGCTAAGAGAACTGAGATCACTTACAACAGGATGCAAAACATGGATGGTAATACAGGGTCAAGACCCTTGCACAAACCCAGATGCCAACTCTGTCCACACTTCTACTCTGGGAGTAATATTACAGAGGCTAATAATATCACCCAGGACATCAGAGGTACATTCACTTCTTCTTCTTCCAATGTAATACATGCCATCCTAGGCCAGCAATGTCCCTCTGCTCTGTAGCAAGAAGATAAATAGACCCAAATTGGATATTAGAAGTGGCAACACTCCCAAACCAGTTGAAGAACATTTCAACCTCCCTGGACATATAGTATGGAATTTAATGTTCTCAGTCCTTGAACAAGGAAATTACAAAGGAAGACTAGCAAAGGTAACAGCTGTTTTGAATATATTTACAAATTCCAATCCATTAGCAGAGGTATGAGCAAAGAAAGTGGTTTCATGGTATGTATGCACATGTGTGTACATATGACATGTATTTATTTATTTATTTTTATGTATTTATACCCCGCTCTTCAGCCACAAGGCTATCAAAGCGGCTTACAAATTGTTTTAAGCAATAGCAATTTACACATCTACACTGCATTAAGCAGTTTCCAATGTGTGTTAGCTAATTGCCCCCACAAGCCGGGTACTCATTTTACCGACCTACAAAAGGATGGAAGGCTGAGTGAACCTTGGAGCCATCTGGAATCAAACTTGCAATGTGGTGACTTGCAGTATTGATACAAGAGTCTTTGTTACTCCATATGTAACAAAATGAATCTTCTCAGAGAAGGTGTTGAACCCAAGGAAACTGACTTTTGGTAAACAGATATATTGCTTTTACACATCAACATCAAGGGTGCATCTACACTGCAGAAATAATGCAGTTTGACACCACTTTAACTGTCCTGGCTCCATGCTATGGAATTCTGGGATTTGTAGTTTTGTGAGATATTTAGCCTTCTCTGTCAGAGAGCTCTGGTGCCACAGCAAACTACAAATTCCAGGATTCCATAGGATGGAGCCATGGAGTTAAAGTGTGTCAAACTGCATTATTTCTACAATGTGATAGCAGCCCAAGTCTATTTTTTTTGGCGGGGGGAATCTCACTGGGCAGTTCTAAATTTCAAAGTGCCAAAGAAGAGTCACTTTCTGGGGTGCAGTAACATGAAATTCCCTAGATATTTATCAGCCACGTTAGTTATTGTTATTGTATATATAGTGACATTTACAAATAACTTTGTGGCGGATTGATAGCATTATATGTGAGATGAATTGTCAGTAAACATTTATAAAGCCTTTATGAGACATGCAAACATTTTTTTAAATGATTTATAAAGTCAGACTCCACAGTGGCAAAGCAATGGCAGGACTACATATAAATCCCTTAGTAAATATTTTCTCTGCATCAATAGTGTTGATATTAATTAGTTTACAGTTTATCTACAAGTGCTTGTTGGATGATTTACAGATCCCCATCCTAAGGCTTTGAAATACGATACAGATTATGTATGTTTTCCATTAACATTTCTGACTTTTATTTCTCACTAGGTCTAGGCAGCCAGAAAGCCTGGAAAAGACACAAGCACTGAACCTGTAAGTAGCCTTTGGGAGAAATAATGCTCACATAAATGCTTGGCATGCCAGTGTACACAAATGCCAATGTACTTCTTTCTGGATTATGTGGGACCAACTATAATTGAATATTGGCAAATAATACCTGCCCTGACACCACTTATCCCGTATCTATAATAAATTGGCAATATTTAATAATTAGGTCAAGTGTAGCCTTCTATGCAGTGTGGCCATTAAAGCTGGAAAATTCCAACAAATCCCAAAGACTAACATTCAGATTCACTCAGGTATGCACTTAAGGAGGGGCCACCAAATTCCAAAGAAATGTTAATTTGCGAGGCAGCTGAAGGTGCCTGACACCTGGCTAATCCTATCAGTGAAAGCTGGAAGAGTCTACACTGTAAATGATGCTCATACCTTTGTCCTTCCCCCAGACAAAGGAAGTTGCTTCCTCCATTAAATCATCACAAAGTATCCACACATTAAGACACCATTAACATATCTGGAGTGCCTTTGTATCACCTTGAGCAACTCCAAGAAATATTGCCTTCCATTCTAAATGTCATCCGTGGAAGGCAGTTTTTCACTATAAAAACCCTTCCAAAACTCCAATCACTCATGGATCCCTTTCCTGTAGACACCACATCTGTCTGTGCAGCCATTGCTGACTGGGACCCCCACTCTGCTGGTTCCTTCTGCAACCCCATCTCTACAAGACAGGTGTTTTATATCCCATGAACAACTCCCTTCTCTATTCCTCTGACCCAATATTTCCTACTTTATTCGCTAGCCTTGCATAAATGCTTGAAGCATGAATGTGTGCATAAATGTTGTTATCATTGTTAACAATAATTTATTATTATTGTCAAATAAAGAATAATTATTCTACTATCTAGCTTAATGTTTCCTCCTTAGTACTGGTAAACATAGGTCACAATTTTCTGCTACATGTTGCCCCCTCTCACAAGCTGAGTATATTAATCCCCCAAATTAATATCAATATTTTGAAGGTCCTTAAGATCCCCGAGTGTATAAGGTAACACAAATACAGTCACAATTTTTCTCTCTCTATCTCTCTCTCTCTCTATCTATATGTGTGTGTGTGTGTGTTTAACAACAATATAACAAATTACATATTCAATTTAATCCATATGCATTGTCCAAAAAGTTCCAAGCATCCAATGAGGTGCAGGACTTGATTGCAGGACTCTTCTGTCTCTGCTACTACATTGTATTGCAATGTTTGGATGAAAATCTTAAAGCCTTAAATAAACAATACAAAATAGGTAGAAATGCATAATGGAAATTCTACTACGATGAAATTACCCTTTTGTTCCTCCACCCCAAAATACTCACTGAAATTACCACTACCACATCCAAGGTCAATCATCATCATCATCATCCTTATCCCTGGTAACTTCAGCTCCTCTCTTCTCCAGTTTTCTGTTTCCTTTTGAACTCAACCAGCAAGCAGAGCCCATTCCTTAGGGTTTTCCCACCCACTGGGCAAAATCAATAACTCATAGGGGTTAGACTAGGACTTGTAACAGATATATATTCTTATGTCCCACTGTTGCATTGGATTAATAATCATGATAGGTGGATTTTGCATCATTCCATCCCTTTCAGATAATTTTCAACTCATCACACTATCTTGCACAGATCTTCCTACAGCCATAACTTCCCAATCCAAACTGGCCATGTTGCTAGTGACCAAGGGATCTCTTTAGCTGAAATGCATGGGGTCCATATTTCTGCATGATAATGCCAGCTTTTAACCTCCTGAAATGGGCCACTGGATGGAACACATCTTGCCTCAGAAATCCACACTTTTCTGTGACTTGTAGCATGTTTTCACAAAGAAGTAAAAAGGCATGCAAAACTGTATATTGTACATAAATAAGATCCATAAATTTGAAAACATGGGTTGCAAAATCAAACTTCAGTCAAAGGGAGAAATGTGTACTGACCTGTAAATCAATTTGTATGAATAAAGTAAAAAAAGAAGTCTAGCAACCTGGCAGGGAACTAGAATGGAATGAAAATGTCATTGAGAGTCTGTAAACATTGAGAGTCTGTAAACATTTTTTTCACTTTGCTGTTCCTAATTAGGAATTCATGGAATTCTATGGCTGATAGTCAGTATTGCAGTTACCGATTCATAGCATAAAGTTACAGATCCATAACTGATTTGTATTCTATGTAACCTAACTATAAACCTATGTAAATGCCACCCCCAGTCCATCTTAAGAGCCAGCAGCCAGGTTCAGCTTCCAGTCAGGGTACAAGGAGTAGGATGTTTCCACCCCCGTCTGACCAGTGAGCAAGGCTGTGACAATCAGATTCACAGCCTTGTTTGCAATTCCTGGTTATAGACTTGCTTGCTGGTAGGAAGGGGCTGGAAATGTCATCTTCCTTGAACCATGATATGGCACTGGACCACATGATGCCATCCTCCTCTCATGCTTCCTCCATCCTCCCTCCATTCTGATGCAATGAAAAAGGCACTACTTTTCATCAGTGGAAACTTCCATTAAGGAAAAGTGGCACCTTTTTCATTGCTCCAGCACAGAAGGAGAACAAGGACATCCAGGAGGATGTCATGTGCAATATTGGGACCCAATTGCTGTACAGTGACATTTGTGTGAGCTCCTTGGGTGTTTTTTTTAAAGCATCTGATAATCTCATATATATGTGTATGTGTGTAGTCAATATTAAGAAATCACATGTTGGAAAGAATTTGAGATGGAAAGCATCTGAGGTTTAAAAAGTTAATTTGCAGGAGAAATAAAATTAAAAAACACTCCAGATTATATCATCCTTAATGAGAACTGTCATTTACTGAGCTGAATTTGTGCCTTAAGAAGTCAATAGGGAAAAATCATCTTATATCTGTGGTGAGCCATGATCTATCTATCTATCTATCTATCTATCTATCTATCTATCTATCTATAAAAAACTCTCTTGCATATGTTGCCATTTTCAGTATGCTAATTGGCTGCTTAGTTGTCAGGATCTGTCTCTCCTCACAGGATTAGGCCCCTGGCTTCTGCAGCCAGCACAGCCTCTTTGCAGACTCAGGCCCTGACTGTGGGAATCTTGGAAGAACCAGGGCCAAGCTATCACACACAGCCGGCTGCAACCATACAGCACACCTGAAGCAGCCAGGGGAACTGCTATTTAAGAGTAGCCCTCGGCCCTCAATCTTGGCCACTACAACATGGTCTTTTGTGTTGTCTGTAGCTGGGCCTTCAGTGGTGGAGGAGCTCTCACATCCTGATGCGTGTGGGGTGTATTTGTGGTGTGAGTGGGTGTGTAATGTGTAATGTGGGGTGTCTCTGTGTGTATGTGTGGTTGCATGGCAGCAGCAGAGGGGCTCTTGCATCCTGGCATGCATGGTATGTGTGTCTGTTTGTATGTGTGGTTGCATGGCAGGAGTGGTGAGGCTTTGGGCATAATTAGTCATTATAATTAGTCATTACAGTTGATTTGAAAGTTTATATATAAATGCTTCAAATGATCATACTCTTGACATGTTTCCTAAGTGGCCAATCAGCAAGTGAGAATGGAAACATACCAAAGCATTTTATATAAGTAGATAACAGTGTATGTTACGTCGAGTATAGCTAGTATGAACAATTGTTTTAAAGATCTAGCCTTGAGAAGCAGACCTCAAACAGCATGCAGATGGTAGTCTGAAGAGTTAGCCAAATCCATTCTTTTTCATTATGATTCATTTCTGACAACTGTTGTATAAAACCTCAGCTCCATGTTTAATTTAAAATCTAATGCAAAATAAAAGATTGGAATAACTATTGGCCCATTATGTCAGGAAGATGGTATATTATTATTTGATATTGCAAATGTCAAATTATCTCAGTGTTCATCATAAGGCTCCACAGACAACTTTCAGCATTGTCACAAATCTACACACCAATGTAGCATACAGTATCCTTAGTTCTGACAGATAAGTAGATTCCATTATCTCCAGCTTATTTTATTTATTCTTATTTTATTTATTCTTAGTCTTATTTTATTTTCCTTTGGGTAAGGAACATCTTCTAGAATTAAGTGGAGAAACAGCATTGAAATTCATTTGAAGGTATAAAACTGAGGAATGCACTAAACTGCACATCCTATTACCCTGTACAAGCTGCTTGATTTGGGATTTCGGGATAACATTTTCCTACAAATTTTTAAAATTGCAGAAAATGAGAGGTTGAAAACCATTCATGCCTAGAACTCTTCTGCTTGCATTCTCTTGGTAACTTTACCTGCCCCTTTTCTTTAGATACCTAAACAGTAGCTTCAATTCTGTATCACCTACTTAGTTTTGTAACCACATTAATTATGTACTGTAGTGTCTCCCAGCCCAACACCCCAGTCCTCATCTACCAGGCGGCAGCTGCTGTGAACAACAGGAATCTGTTTCCCTGTTGATCAGAAAGCACCCGTCTGACACTTCCACACCCTCCTATGAGCATTCTCCAGTACAGCAATCAGAAGAAGCACGGTGGCTGTCATATTACCCCTCACATTCTCAATGGAATTCTCAACTGAAGTTGTAATGTGATGCCAGAAATTTGGGGAATGAAGGAGAATTTCATATGAGAGTCACAAATATTTGGTAGGGTAGCACCCTTACACGCACACTCTTGTAACTACACACTAACAGCATTTACATAATTGCCAACTATAATATAGAGTAGTTAGGGAGATTATCACACTGCACTGTTATAGTGCTTTTATTCCACTTTAACTGCTGTGAATGCCTCCTGTGGAATCCTGGGATTTGCAGTTTAGGGAGGGGCATTTAGAACTCTCAGCCCGATAGCTCTTATGCCTCACTAAAATACAAGGCAGCCATAGCAGTTAAAGTGGAATAATAGTGCTATAACAATGTAGTGTGATAATCTCTAAGTCTGGACACCAAATTTTCAATTGGAATAAAAGCACATTGTCTAAGACATTTCCTGTTGCCACATATAGAGGGAAACTTCCAATTCCTATTGATTTGTTGGCTTCTTACGTATATATTATTTAGTAGAGTTGAACATTCTGGAAACCAGCTTTCTGGAATTTTTGAAATATTGATCTATTTTTAGAAGGTCACACAGCTTCTGCTGTAAATCCAGCCCCATATGTAACAAGTATGTCTTTCCCTCTTTGTGTGTAACATCACATATAGGTTAAATCTATACAATGAAGAAAACAACTTTTTTTTTTCTTTAAAAGACAGTTTGACCTTGTGGTCACATGCAATATTTTTTGTAGTCTTTGTCCTGCCTCTGAAATACCTCCCCCCCCCCGCCTTTCCTCAGGCTCCAAAGATCTTTGAGAAGTTCTGTGTACTTCTTGTTTTATCCCCATGTTACCATTGTGAAGTAATTCATGTCACCAGGCAAAGTTGAATTCCCCACACTAATTGCTGATCAAAGACAGTGTTTGACTTCAGTGAGTACATCTCCAACGAGCTGATGATCACCAAGACTAAAGGAATTGTTCTCAAGAAGGGTCAAGGAAAACTATATGATAATGATCAATGTTATGACTTTACGTAGGCTTAAATGCATTCCTGGATCAGTCTGTTAAAAATGTATGTGTCCCACACACCATGGATGGCCACAACTAACATCATTCTCCCCATCCACCTAGGCCATTCCATTCTTTTAAAACTGCTTCTATATGCCATTCCCTTGTTTTAATCTGCTTCTGTACTCTTGACCTGTTGTGGGTGGAAGAGTTGTCAACTCTTTTGCCTAAAGGTAACTTAATGACAATGCAAAAAAAAAAAAAAAAGTAGCCACACTAAATAAGTCATGTTGCTCTCCAAAAGATTTCAGTGGAAGTTTGTTATAGAAATCAAATCCATAAGGAAAGGCTGAAATGGGTGGGCATATTTAGTCAGGGGAATGTGGTAGGTATCTTCCAGATGGATTGTCATGCAAAAAATATAGAGCAGGCTTAATCTCTGGTGACCTAGAGAGTAGAACTCAAACTGATAGATGGAAAAATAGCTTTCAGCATGGATCCCCTAGATTCAATTCAAACCCCAATCTGGCCTTTTGGAAAGTGGTCTGCCTCCCCCGCTTGAAAGTTTTGTTCCTTCATGAGAGTGAAAAGACCTCCTGTCAGCAGCAGTAGAAGGAAAAAAATGTGCACTTTTTCTTTTGCACAAAGCATTATATTACAAAACACAAATGAATGAAATCTTACTGGATAATTTGAAGTAGACTCATAGAATCAACATTTGAATAATTAGTGAACATACAGATAAACATCACTGATTCATGGATCTACTCTTTTTGGGACTAGCAACAGGATTCACACCAATAGTTTTTATTCCCCCCCTAAAAAAAAACAAACACCTAGTAATATTTTCACAAGAAATCCTGGTCCCAGTGACACATGCCTTATTTATATTGCAGTTGGATCACTGTAACATGGTCTTTGTGGGGCTCTCTTTAAATAGTGTTTGGAAACTTCAACTAGTCCAAAGAGCCACAGCCAAATTGCTAGGATTGGCTACAGGAATCACACAACCCCATTGTTGCAACAGCTCCACTGGTTGCCAATCCATTTTCCAAGTACAATTCAATCTGATGGTTATGACCTTTAAAGCCCTACACAGCTCAGGTCCAGGCTATTTGAAGGACCATATTCTCCCTTATGAAGCTGCCCATGCTTTAAGATCTTCTGGAAAGGCCCTTTTCCCTGTCCCACCACCCTGACAGGAACTTCTTGCAGGAAGACAGGTGAGGGCTTTCTTAGTGGCTGACTCCAGGCTCTGGGACTCCCTTTCTGGAGAAGCCGGACTAGCAGCCTCTCTTCTTTCTTTCCACAGACAACCAAAGACTTTTCTATTCTTACAGGCATTTGATGACTTGCTATATAAGGCCCTCCTTACTGGATATTGCTAATTGTGCCTCTTTGTGTGTATGTGTTTCTGTGTCTTTATGATGTATGTTTTAATTTGGCTTTAATGTTTTTTATTTAATCTTATGTTAACTTTTGTATCTTGTAGATTTTTAATAATGGCTTTGTTGATTGCTATAAGCTGCTTTGAGTCCCAATCTGGGGAAAGGGCAGGATAGAAATAAAACTTTGTTGTTGTTGTTGTTTACAAAATGTCCATATCACATCTTCATATTATAGATTCGGAGGCATTTTGAATTAGTCTTTATTGTTATGCTGAGGTTTTATTAATTATTGTCCTGAGCCATTATATGTATAAATGAAAAAGGAGGCAGGGAAGGAGAAGGATGATCTGTATTCGGCTATTATGGAAGCATTCAGTTTCCATAATAGCCAGCTATAAGAAGCTCAAAATCAGAGATGTGTGCAACAGTGCCTTTTTGCTCATGAGCCCCACCAATGGCTATGTAGAGACATGCTACCTCTGACACTGGAAGTAATATACAGGCATCAGGACTAATAGCCATTGAAAGCCTGATTCTTCAGGAATTTGGTGTATTAGGGAGCCCTGGTGGTGCAGTGGTTAAATGCTAGTACTGCAGCTACAACATTGCAAGTTCAATCCCAAGAGCTCCAAGGTTCACTCAGCCTTCCATCCTTTCATAGGTCAGTAAAATGAGCACCTAGCTTGTGGAGGCAATTAGCTAACACACATTGGAAAGCACTTAATGTGTTGTAGATTGTGTAAAGTGCTATTGCTTAACAATTTGTAACCTGCTCTGAGATCCTGTGTGGCTGAAGAGCAGGGTATAAATACCTAAATAAATAAATACATCTTCTTTTAAAATTGGTGGTGGCCATCATTACCATTTCCGATAGTAGAATTCATTGGTTCAGCTAAGCACTGTGGAAAGATCCCCCCCCCCTTTAGTTGTTCTGAATTGGAAGATAAAAACAGCTTTGTCCAACCCTGAAAGGATAGTATGGTGAACATATCTCACATTCCCTCACTAGAACAGGACATGAAGGGACTCTGGATATTAGGAGTTGATTGATCTCTCTGTTTCTGGTATATGTCAATTTTTCCATGTGTACATTCATAAGTCATTTCTTTCTCATTTGTACATTAACATGAAATGTATAACAAAAATCTATGCAAAAATAATATTTAAATGAGTTTATAAATATATGTTTCTGAATATATTTTTCACAAAATACACACTTCTAAATATTAAAATACATTTTACTAATTTGTATTTATATCCTGTCTGATCTTGGAAGCTAAGCAGGACCAGCCATGGTTAGTACTTAGATGGGAGACTGCCAACAAATACCAGGTTCTGTAGGTATTTAAAGAGTGTGATCATGTCACCCCTCAATCTTCTCTCCATCAGTTTGAACACACCGAGCTCCTTCAACCTCTCGTCATATGATTTGTTTTCCATGGACATTATCAGACAGGGGAAATAAGGCATCATAAGTACACCTGATGATCATGAAAGGGTGCCCATACCACACATCACCCTTTTGTGATCATGCCCTCTAAAAAAAAAAGTCATACTTTTTTTATTGATGGCTCAAGCTGTCAATTGATCCCCATGGTGCTTTTGTACTGGCATTGCTGGCATTTGAAACTTTGCGCCATCGTACTCATGTGAATGCAGCATCAATGGCCGGTCCAGTAAAAACATTTCCGGGTGAGATCATGACATCCAGGTAGGTGACACACTTTTTACGACCCTCCCTGGGTTACCTGGGACTTTTTTAGTGTGTTTAGGTGCTTTTTGTAACTTTTTCTATGTTATTTTTGTTTTTGTTTTTTAATTTCCCATGCTATGTATTCTTGTGAGATTTCAAAGAGGGAGCTCCATTCACTTCCTCTTCCATTGCTGAGGAAACCTTTGGACAGGAGGGAAGAAAAGTGTGGAATGGAAAGTTGGTTTGCTGGCACAAAAACGGCAAAGTTATGCCATCAAAATAATGGGTTTAAGGGGTTGTTCTGATAAAGTCACATATCTCTTTCTAAGTCCTGCCATCTGAGAATAGACTTGCCTCCCAATGTCACATGGTGAGCAAGCACAGGAAAATGAGGAATGGATCCTAGAATGCTATATCCTCCAGCTCCCTGACTGCCCCCACCAACACTCTTCCAATTTTATGGGGGACAGATGAGGGGGAAAGGCAGCTGAAGATCCTGGAGGGCTGCATATTTCTAGAGTGTTGGTTGTCCTCCCACCCACTTTCCCAATGTCACATGGAGGAGGGCCAGGGGGATCTCCCCAAAACACACTGCTAGAAATTTTCTCCCCATATGAGACCAATTTAAGAACTGCATAGTTTTCAAAGACACCTGACATTGGGGAGAAAATTGATTAAATTATTCATTCTCCCTTGCACATCCCTACGAATGGAATTGTACTCACTGCAACAGGTGCAGGACCCAGTTGGTGGTGGCACCTATATCTCCTTTGATGACTTGTCAGGATTCAGTATAAACTTCCATTCTCAGGATGTTACTCACTTCTGCCCTAACTCACACTCATTTGCATAGTAACTCATTGTAGTTATGTTATGGACGTAGGGCTTTGATGTTCTATGGATCAAAATGAACTAGTGCGAGGAAGATTAAAGTTACTGGCTGGTGAAATATATTCATGCTTAAATATGTTCTAGACTACTTTTGAGAAACAGTCATTACTTTATTAATATGCACAGGAAACCATTTGTAATGATGTTCATTTTGAGACATGCCAAATTACTATGAGATCAGTCTCGGTAGTTAGAAGTTTGCAATAAAAGTATGCAATAAAACATCTCATTGTGATGTGCCCTCTGTCTGAATTTGGCAAAGAAAACTGACAGTTTGGATGGAAGTGGGCAGTGCATCACTTTTGGGAAATCTCAGCCCATTTCAGCATGCTCCACCCCTCCACACACACAAACGTTCAGTCTCATTCTGTCTTCAAAATCCTTCTCTAGTTTGTTCATCCACTGCAGTAACTACATAAAATTAAGGAACCATGTGTTAAAAACTGCAGATGCCATGTAAAATTCTTCCCACTTATCCAAACAGTGAACTATCTCAAAAATGTCTAACGAGATGTCACTGTGTGCTAATTGAGCCTAAAGGCATCAACTTTCTAAGGGAAACTTCTTCTAATCATCTTACAGCAATGAAAAGCAAATTGTAAGGAAAAGGTTCATCCAAACAAAATTTGTTCACACTTTTGTTTAAAGATTTGATTGTGGACTGAAATAATTAAAATGCTATTTCCATAACTTGGTTCAGTAATTAAGCAGAATGGAGACTGCAGTCAAGAAATCAGAAGAAGACTAGGCATTAGAAGGGCAACTATAAAGGGACTAGACAAGATCCTGAAGTGTAAAGATATATCATTAAATACTGAAGTTAGGATTATCCATATCATTGTATTTCCTATTTCTATATATGATTGTGAAAGCTGGACAGTGAGGAAAGATGATAGGAAGAAAATCAACTCATTTGAAATGTGATGCTGGAGAAGAGTTCTACAGATACCGTGAGCTGCTAAAAAGACAAATAAATGGGTCCTAGAGCAAATCAAGCCTGAACTCTCCCTAGAAGCCAAGATGACTGAACTGAGACTGTTGTACTTTAACCATATCATGAGAAGACATGACTCACTAGAAAAGACAATAATGCTTGGTAAGGTAGAAGGCAGTAGGAAAAGAGAAAAACCACATTCTAGATTGATAAACTCAATCAAGGAAGCCATGGCCCTGAGTCTGCAAGCCCTGAGAGAGGCTGTTGGGGATAGGATGACTTAGTGGTCTCTCATTGATGGGGTCACCATAAGTCAAAGCTGACTCAATGGCAGCGAACAATAATGACAACAGCAATTATGGGGTTACTATTTTACAGGCAATTTTAGGACTTTAGGGGGTATATTTCAGGGCATGCAGGTTTCATAAGATTCAAAGGCTTGCTCTCAGGCACAGTCAAGATCAACTTGTCAATGATCTGTTTATTTTGAGGGCGTTTGTAGTAGTTGCTTTTCGAAAAATCCCATTAGCTAAAGGCATTAGAAGATATTTCTGTACTTGAACAAGAAACAAAAAGTCTATGGTTCTTGCCCTCCAACTGTCCCAATTTGGCAGGGACAGTTCCTTTGTTGTACCACTTTTCGAGCTGCTTTTAAGTGTCCCATTTTCTCCCACTTTTTGTTCTTTATCCGTAGATTACCTTAGTTCCTGCAAACTGAGTTCGAAATGCAAAAGTTGTTGGCACTCAATTAACTCAGCAAGGGGAGAGGAGGGGAACAGCATTTTACCCTTTCCAGTCAGCTCAGGAAAAAAAGCAAACTGCTGCACCTTCTATTAGCACGTGTATTCTTCCTTATTAATATCTATTGTCCCATTGTCCACACTCTAATACTGATTGGCCATATATGTCCCAGTTTTCATCTGTGAAATGTTGGAGGTTATGACAGCTGAGGGCCCAGTCTGTCATTTACTATGGGCTATGCACTTGGGTACAAAAGGGCAAGGGGATGGTATATTCTCAGAAAATATGCTTGATGGCCATAATTAAATTACTAGATTGGCCAGATTCCAGATAAATCCTGGGAACCTGGTTTTTATCTCTTCCCTGAACAGCAAAGCACCTCATCCTGCTCATAGAGTAGACCGAAGTAACTGTGTCAGCATAGGTGGTGGCAGCAGAAGGAACAAGGCCATGGATGCAGCAGCCATGAAGGAAGTAAGACATTAGAGAAATAAGCTGCTTGGAGCTGGTCTTCCTTTGTTACCACTGCACAACAACAGAAAAAGGGCAGCCACTAGTAAAGTGCACTACCAGGATTCTGACCTTTGCTATTTTTCAGAATCCAACTTCCCACTTTTATCAGCTTTCAGAGTCTCAAGTCTGGATTTGGTATTATCATCTGTGGTTCAGATCTAGTTTTAACACACGTAGCCCACAATACTATATTTGGTATATTGAGTATAATGGTTTGTCCGTGCCATTCCACATCCCTCCCATCCTCAGAAAGCAAATTTACTGCTCTAAGTAGAAGGGAAGGGATGGCCAGTTAATATCTGATTGCAATTTGCAGCTGGGGGACAAAATGTAAGGTTTTCCTCCTGGATCTGCTATGACTCCCTGGAGACCGGGGACAGTGAAATAAGCTTTCTTTTCCTGGCTGCAGAACTTCAGGCAGGACTGGGATCTCTGCTCTCCTTCCCTCCCTCCCCTGGCCAGGAAACAATTTTGAAGAAGTACAGCTTTTCCAAACCACAGATCCTCATGGCTCAATAGGATTGCTCCTCCAGATCCCCCTGAACCACACGTAAATTGCCTTTCCCATCACTACCCACATGATAACCACCAAAATGAGGGCTCCAATACACTGATGCACTTCTAGGGTACAAGAACATGCATTTTAAGGAATAGATTCTCATGAATCTATATAATTTTAATATGAGATCCACCTGAAACACATTGAAATCATGTCTCCCGTATCTAGACACAGGATGAAAAATTAGGGATCCCACACACCAGTGTGCCACCATGGTGCAAAAACCTGCATCTAAAGCATGGATCTTCATGGAGCCATGGGATTTCTCCATCATATCCCCGCTGAACTACACCTAAATCATGTGTCCCATTCTTAGGCAAATGTGAACCACAAAAATGATGGATCCTGTACACCAGTGCACCACCAGGGAGGGAAAACTTGCATCCAAAGCACAGATCTTCACTAATCTATATGATTCATATGGGAACCACCTTCTCTGGCTTTTCTTCGCAAACAAAGATTCAGGAAGGACTCATCCCGCGCTTTCTGCAAGTGCACTGATGACTACAAAGGCCAATCCGAGATAAACAAGTCCGGTTGCAAAAAGCACAGCAGAAGGTCTCCTTGGGTGATGTTTTTGGGTTGTGATTCTTTCTGTGTTGTCGTTTCTCTTCAAGACTTGTTCGTTGTGAGTTCTCAAATAAGGCTGCAGCATTGTGGATAGTGCATCTCCATGCCTCCCGATGTGAGGCCAGGGTGGACCACTGTTGGTGATCAATTTGGCCGAGCCTGAGATGTTGTTTCAGGGAGTCTTTGTATCGCTTTTTTGGAGCGCTCCTCTTACGCTGACCCGTGGTGAGTTCACTGTAGAGTAGTATTTGGGGAGGCGATGGAGATGCCGTCGTCTTCTTCAAGCTCTGCCATTGCCCCTTGGAGCATCGTGCCAAATTAGATTGTAAATAAAATTGGTGCAAGACACAACAAGGCTCTCCCACGACAAGGGGGCATCAATGGAGAGGGGGAACCACCTTAAACATGCTTATATCATGTAGCTCATCCCTAGCCAAATGCTTAACCCTAAAAATAATGGATATCTTACACCAATGCACCATTAGGGTGCAAAAACGTGGTAGCTCTGCCCCCATGTCTGCAGTCTGTTTGATTTTATCACTGAGTTTATTTTTTATACCCAGTAATTTTATTGTCTCTGGTAATAGTTTTATAGTTGTAACTCTTTTATAGTTTTAACTTTTTTATTGCTTATCTGTGATTTTTAATTAGGCAGAGCTATTGCTTAACAGCTGACTGCTTGGTTTGCACTGGTTGTACCCAGGAAGCTGCTGCTTGTAAGGTGTGTTGCTGCTGACCAATATTATGCCTCTCCTTTCACTGTGAATAGCAGACTCTTCATGCAAACAAAGAATGCTGTCAAAGAGCAAGGTCTGGTTTTGCCCAGTCATTATCATGATAAAAAGGAGGAAAAGGACCAACTCACCTATGAATACAAACAGCCAACCCAGTTCTAGACTTTATTGCCCAGCAGTCTCCCTCTGTGTTTGAAATTTCAGTGATGATAGGTTTGCACCTTTAGCAGAGGAGACAGAACCTGAACCAGGAGTTTTACCACAAAGACATACAGACTGTATTCCTGTGGAAAATCCCCTTTCAAATGCACCCGATACTGAACTATTATCAGAGCAGTGTTTTGTTAACTGCCAAACACTACAATATATTGGTTTTCTGTGTTTGTTTTTTTTCCGGGCTGTGAGGCCGTGCTCTGAAAGAGTTTATTCCTGATGTTTTGCCTGCATCTGTGGCTGTCATCTTCAGATAATGGTTGGGTAGGGGTGTGTGGGGTTTATATACTCTGAGTCCCATTATGCCCCCAGCAGTCCTCGCTACCCCATATGGGACTGTAACAGGGGCAAGCCAAGACAGGGCCTGATACATTGTTATAACAAAATACCCAGTTTAATCTGGTACCAATGGCCAAAAAACAGATTGGGCCCTGTCTGTCCTCAGGAGCCTATCTGGCATGCTGCCACCACCAGCTCCATGGATGACAGAGCTGTTTGTCGTACAACCCTGAAAATCACTTGCTGTCATCATATGAGGTGAAGACATTATGTCATCAGCAGGGATGAAAGTTCAACTGACACTCCAGCGTACTTTGTTATGTGGATTTGAGGAGGAACCATTTTGTCCTTTGCCTCAGACATCAAAATATCTCATTGCAACCTAGCTGGCATAATAAGCTTCTGGGCAGCTTGTCAGCTGCATAGAATAAAGGAGGTTTGTAAATTTTCTCACTGACAGATTAATTTGTCTAAAAGTTTTAATGGTTTGAACTATGTTTGTATAGATGGTATTAAATATTCTGGTTGGCATTCAGGTTGGGAGATCTGCATGTATACATGTCAGTTATGCTTGTAGATATGTTTTTTTTAGGAGCTGTGGTGGTTGGTATTCCTGTCTTCTCCATACAGCACCCCAACTTCCCCTAGCGTACTTTAAAACCCTGAAGCTATCTCATATGGGCCTTCCATGCTTCAACATTAACAGGCAGGATCATAGAAGCATCTGGCAAACCTCCTCAGTTTGGAGACACAATGTTTACAGAAGCTTTGGCACCTCCAGAAGAGCCTCAGATATCCCCCAGTGCTGATGTCCTTGGTGTTTGCCTGGATATGGGGAGAGGGTCCAAATCTTCTCTGATCCTCCCTGCTCACATTGAAGCACAGAATGCCTTAGTGTAGTGACTTCAGGGCTTTAAAGTAACTCAGAGAGGTACTCTATGTGTCAGTGTAATGTAAGGTCTACATGCAGATCTTTACATTGTGCTTGATGGTATGTTGAATTTAGGTCGTTGTGTATGAAGTGATATGACTCATATCTGTGTTGATATATCCATGATGGCCAACTGGAATATGCATATCATTATTTGATGGTGACATAAAAAGCTGATCAATCCATATTCATATGTGAGCCAAGGTGAAGTATGTGTTCATCTATGCCAATGTAAACCGTGGGCCTTGAAGCATGTTTTAGTGGATTGTGCCCTGATTCTCCACTTAGACATTTTTGCCTCCCTTGGATAACAGTTGTTGATTTAATCTCAGTAGAGACATCCAGTAGCCCTTAGGGAAGTGATTTGTGGTAAATGAAATAGCACATTCTGCAGAAATACTGGGCTAATTGGCTTAGCACGGCCCCCCACTTAGGCCCAGCAGGAGACAAGGAATCTACAGTTTATGGCATGACTGTTTTCCAATTATGTAATGAGTGGGATTGTTAAAGCTGTCAATTACCTTGTTCCACAAGGTGAGTAGATTTCATTGTGCTAAGGAGAATGGCTAGGGAGAGGGGGTGGGTGGATGTGCTAATGGAGCTGTTTCTTTTTGTGTAGGACATTCATGCAAAAAGTACTGCTACAAGCTAAACAAAAGTACTTTCCAAAAGGAATATGGGGTCTTTTAGCTATTTCACTCAAAACACATACATTGTTATTGAGATTTAAGATGGAGGATGAACAGATAAAAGATTGTATGGTAAAATGGGGATGAAATACAGCTTCAAAAATTCAGATGGAGCAATGGGAGTGAGAGTTGTCAAAAAGTTTGAAATGTATTTTGCGTTTTTATTTGAAAGAGCATTTTTATAAGATGATGTACAGATGCTATTTGCCTCTGGAGATGCTTTCTAAAATATACAAAAACTATTCAAATAAATGTTGCAAACATCAGCAGAAAATTGAGACATTGTGTCACATGTGGTGGACCTGTCATAAGGCTCAGAAATATTGGACTCAAATTCACATGATTGGGGAGGACATTTTTAAACTTAGATTTCAGCTGAAACCTGGCATTTAATTTATTCAGGATGTTGAAAAAAGATCTGGGCCTTGCAAGCTTTAGGCCTGGTCAGATAAGGTTGCCCCCTTCTCCCCGCCTCCATTTTCTTCAATTAATATTTGCCAGGAGCCTGACTGGTGTACGCTAGTCAGTCATCTAATGAAACACTACGATAAGGTTTGGCTCATTACCAGGCAGGTTTTGCATCTTTACTTTTGAGCCTGGGCATATACTGTATTTCGGGCATATAAGGCAACTGGGCATATAAGACGACCCCCAACTTTTCCAGTTAAAATATAGCAAGTGATGTACCTTACCAGTGATTGGCTGGTTGTTGTATACAAAGCCTGCTTGGATTGGTCAGCTCTCCCTGCCTGCCCAATCTCGCTTCTTCGGAAAGGGTGGAGGGGTGGCTGGCTGGATGGGGGGAGAGGCTTGCCATACACCTCCCACACTATCCAAAGCCACGGTGGGGCTGGACAGCTCCATCGTGGCTTCAGGAAGAGGGGGGTGGCTGGCAAGACTCCCCCCACCCAGCCAGCCACCCCTCCACTTCCCCAACCCATGATGGGGCTCGCCAGCCCCATCGCGGGTTAGGGAAGTGTGGGAGGTGGCTGGCAAGCCTCCCCTCGGCCAGCCACCCCTCCACTTCCCCAACTTGCAATGGGGCTCGCCAGTCCCATCACAGATTGTGGAAGCACAGGAGGTGGCTGGCAAGCCTCCCTCCAGCCAGCCAGCCAGCCCTCCTTGCTTCCCGAAGCCACAATGGGGCTTGGAAGTTTCAGCATCCACTCTATCCGGTGTATAAGATGACCTCCGACTTTTTAGAAGATTTTCCTGGGTTAAAACGTCATCTTATATGCTGGAAAATACGTAGGTTGGCAGACACATCTAGGGATTTTCATTTATGGGAAATCTTGGAGAATTGAACTAGGGAGAACATCCAAGTGGAAAGCATTCCCCTTTAAACTTGTTCCCTTGAAAACTGAATGTTCCCTCGAGTCCAAGAGTTGTTGGCATGAACTGTCTTTCCTCATTTGAATTTTCCTTTCTACATACTGCATCACTCACAAAATTTGGGGGAAGTACCAAGTACTTTAATTGCTTGTGTCTGAATAAGAGGACACCTTGGGATTTCATGCTGTACACACATTACAGGATAACGTGGTTTGGATATTGCAAAAAGTCCAAAACTAACCAAAAAGGAAAGGACACCAGAATGGAGACACCAGAATGGAGACCAAAAAGGAAAGGACACCAGAATGGAGAGGGAGTTATGTCTTGCAGTGGCACTTTTTCAGTACTTGAATTTGAGAGGAAGAGGTAAAGGTGTTCTTTTCCATCATCAAGTACATCTCTACTGATCAGGTGCCAGTTTGAGTCTGTAACCAGCAGTAATTTGAAGAAGCTGGGCTTGGGGCAGTTTAATTTTGGTAGAAATTCTTTCCGAATGGGGTGACCTCTAGGGCAGATGTAATAGGACTTTCACCTGAGAAAATGAAGTGTATTGAGAGATGGAAGTCTTTGTGCTATAAGAACTACCTAGCAGTGGACTTGGATTATCTTCTGCAGCCACAACTATGTATTTTGGACAGTTTACCAAGCTGAGTAGCCTATGATCAAATTACAGCTAGTGATGTTGAACTTTGCCACAGTGGATTGGCTCAGGAGATGAGACCTAAGATGGAATGACCTCTTGTATTTATTATTTGAGGAGCACCATGCCCCAGAAGTACAAGTTGCCATTCTTCATCTTGGTGGGATTGGCCTAGATTTCCTGAACAGAAAGGCCTTAATCACCCAGGCCAGGGATTACCAGAGGTGTGGCAACCATGACTTGTGCAACAGGTCCTGGCCTGCTCTGCCTTGCTCCTCAAAGGGTATAGAGGAAAGAAGATGACATTAATCATCCTAGACCCTAGTCTTTTGGTCAGGAGAAAGATAAACAGGGAGATGAGGAATACAGTGGGTTGAGGACTAGGCATGTTTCTAATGGTACCATTTGCATGTTCTGTCCAAGTTCAAATGACTTAGGAAAATGAACAATGCATGCTGTTTAATTACAATTATCATGCAGGCCAAATTCTTTGCCTACAGCCCTCCTCATTTATCCCAGTAATTCCATATACACTTTCTTTGCTGTCCCACAGATGTATAGAGTGAATCTCTGACCCCTTTTGGAGTCATTAGCAAATGTACTCATAACAGAACCATTGATCACAACCGCCTCGAGGGTGATTAATGAAATATGCAAACTGAACAAAATCACACTCAGAATTGATTCCTACAGCATTCTAATGATTGTTCTTCAAATGTGAATGATTCACTTTCCTTCATGCCTCCCATGTTTTATTCTTAACCATTAAAAAAAATACCACTAAGAATTTGCACTTATGCAGCACTGAGCTTTGCCTTGAAGTCTCAAAGTGCTTTGCAAAATAAATGAAGCCCTCTGGCATCCAATCTGCTGATTATATTTTATTTCCTAGGTGGGAAAAGAGGGTAAAATGGAGCATGTTCACTGTTTGCAAATTGCACTGGAGATAATGTGAAAAGCTTTGCAGTGGCTACACTTGTACAGAAGAAAGGGATACATTTCAACCACTACATATAGGTCTTCTCCAGCTACTAGCACAGAAGAGTTAGCACTCAGCCAGAACATGGTTCGGGAAAAAAAAATACAGCTCTTACAAAATGTGCATCAAGCTTTCTAAGAGATGCACAAAATGAATTGGTCTGGCGGGAGAGGCCAGCATGATGTAATGGTTTGAAGGCACACAACAATGACAACGACAACTTGAAGGCACAGAACAACAACAACAACTGGAGGGATTTTTGTTCATGCATCCTATTGTAAAAAACATCTGGATGCTGCCTGGCTGCCGTCATCATCAACCCTCAACCATCCTCAATCACTTAATGGCCATGAGGAGCATACAACAGCAGAAAGTTAGGAGAGGGGAAGCACCAGTAAATTTCATGAGAGAAAGAAGCAGTAAATTCCAAGTGTAGTGTTCCCCACCTTGCCTTACATCAGTGTGCTTCATTGTTTCTTCTATTCTGGTCCTATGGGAGACAATGGTAAAAGCAAATGTTCTTTCTAATGTATTTTTTCAGTTAGAAAAAAAGACTCACATTTACCACCGTCTCCCATGGGACCAGAACAGGAGAACCACTGAAGCACACCAACGTCACGAGATAAAGCAAGACAGGATGTACTACTCTCAGGTTTTACTGCTGTTTCCCTTCCCTCATGTGATAAGCCTCTTTAGTCTGTACGCTGGTATGGTCCTTATGTGCAGGAGGTGCTAGATGCTTCCTAACACAATAACCCTAAAAAGACCTACACAGGTATAATGCCTGCATATGTCAGCAACACAATTTCGGCCAGAGTTTCCTATATGCCATGTTCACCTTCAAGCTTAGGCCCCAAACTTATTTTTCTTCAGTGCTGAAACCATTGGTAGCTTTTCTCTCATCCCATGAGCAGTACATTAAAAAAAATGAGAAAGGGAGGTAGTTCGACCAAACTGTGATGGACTCATATTCTAGGAAATTGTGGATATGGGCATATCTACTTATATGATGGATCTTTATACAAAGCTATTGTTCTTTAGCCTGAAAAACAGAACTCTTTCCCATATGTATGCATTATGCATGATAATAATACATTATAGAGTTAGAGACAGCATTATTGCAAGATGCAAACACTCACAAACATTTTCAAGATGCCAAGTAATCATTATGGTTCCTTTGTACTGATTTTAGTTGCAATCATAATTGCTAAGCATGGGACAAGGATTGAGATAATATCAGGATTTTCTGAATTAAAGAGGGGTGGATTTATCTGTCAATTTCACCTTCTCTAATATTTTAATATATATATTTTTTTTAAAAAAAATCATTTTCAAATTTATGGAGAAATCTGTGAATGTCACAAAGTTTTGATTATAAAATGTAGAGCGACAACTGGATCTAGCCAGCACTCCAACCTTCATTGCTAGTGACTCCAATAGATATCTGGCCTCTCCTTTGGCATACTTAGCATCACTTGAAATACCTAAACATCGAAGGGCTTTTACTCTTGCATGGTGTTGTGCCCTCCCTTCAGCTGTCCTTGAAGGCCGATACAAGAAGATCCCCTTCGCAGACAGACTGTGCCCCTGCAACTCAGGCCAAATAGAAACTACAGAGCATGTATTACTCCAGTGCTCATACTACAGGGACATACATCTCAGCCTTATTTCACCCCTGTTGCATAAATATCAAGGGCACACTGGACAATTCTACATAAACTTGTTGCTTTCAGACAACAACCCAGGAACAACTTATAATGTTGCCAGATTCTGCGAAGCTGCGGTTAAAATTCGGCAGAAAATGTCCTCAACAGTAGAATAGTATCAACTTAGTCTTGTTATACTGGAGCTTACATTTTAAATACTGCTTTTAGCCTGTTTTTATCCTGTGTTTTTACCTTTATTCTGTATCCCTTTTACCTGTGCTGGTCTATGACCGTAATAAAGATTCCTCTTCTTCTTCATTATAAAATGAACCAAATCAAATTCTCAGCTACCTGCATTGGCCAAATTCAGGAGGAACTGCTATTCCAATATGAAGGGGATCACATTGAGCTCACCATGTAGCTGTTAACAATGAGAAGCCTATTAGAAAATAATACATAGCAACTCCAATTCAGTTCTACTAGTGTGGTTGATATCCAAGCTTTTAAGTGCGAATCACTCAAGGATCTCCAGCTTATAGGCTAATCTTCGAGTTTCATTGTCTATCAAATTTATAAAGATGTTAAACAACACTGAGCCCAGATAGAACCCTGAGTCACCTCACTAAGGACTTTTCTCCAAGATAAAGAGGAACTCTTTAGATCTGTTCTGTCAAAAAATTATAACCCACCTAACAGTAGCACTCAATAGTTCCAAGTTCACCAGCTTGTCTGCAAGAATATCATCACTTACTTGTCAAAAGACTTACTGAAATCAAGATTTACCGCATCCATAGCAATCCTCTGAATTACCAAGGTTGTAACTCTATCAAAAAGAGAGAGATAAGATTAACTTGGCATGACTTGTTACTGAGAAACCTAGGGTAGCTCTTAGTAACCACAACATTCTTTTCTAAGTGTTCACAGACTGGTTGTTTGATGATCTTTTCTAGAAACTTTCATGGCATTGACATCAAGCTGACTGGTTGTTAGTTCCTTGGGTCCCAACCCTCCTTTTGAAGTTGGTGACAACACTCACTCTTCTCTAGTTTTCTGGAAAGACTATCCTCCAGGAATTCTCGAAGGTCATTGGCAGCGGCTCTGATGCAGTTTTGGATGCAGTTCATCCAACTCTTGAGATGCTAATTCATTTAGATTTGCTAGATATTCCTTTATAACCTCTTTACATATTGGAATGATGGCAGAGTTGTATTTTCATGAGTTCTTGAAAAAGTGGCATGGGACCTGACAGTCTAGGACTTTCTGTTACATCCATTACAAAACAGTAGCGGTGTAAAAAAAGACTCCACTTCAGCTGCTGTTACAACTACCGGGTCTCTCTTATATCACATCATCTTAACTAGGGATACCTTCCTTCAATTTATTTGTGCCTCTTCCCATAAAGCAATCTTGATTAGTTTATTTGTATGACCTGGAAAGTTTTATTTCTGTGTACTTATGCCCATTCACAGAAACCAACCATTGATGTAAGTAAGCTAATGCTTATATCTAGCCACCTTGGGTCCCATATTGGGAGAAAAGTGGGATATTAAATAAATAAATAAATAGTCTCTGCTTTTATGCCATTTTACCACTCTGCAGGAGCATAATTACAGAGCAATGTACATCTACTCAAGTAATAGGTGCTTGTTTTGAACAGAAATCTTCTGCATCTGAGAATGTTACATTTTATTTTGTAGCTTTCACCTTTTTATAGAATCATACAACCATAGAGCTGGAAAAGACCACAAGGGCTATCTAGCACAACCCCCTGCCATGCAGGAATAGACAATCAAAGCACTGTGAAGTCAAAGGCTTTCACGGCCGGCATCCATAGATTTTCCTTTTTTTATTTTTTTCTGGGCTGTGAGGGCGTGTTCTGGAATAGTTTCTTTCTGACATTTCACCTGCATCTGTGGCTGGCATCTTCATCTCTGAAGGAAAATCAAAGCAATCCTAATAGATGGTCACCCAGCCTCTGTTTTAAAAACTCCAAAGAAGGAGACTCCACAACACTATGAGGCATTGCATTCCACTGCGAAACAGCTATTAAGGTCAGGGAGTTCTTTCTAATGTTTAGGTAGAATCTCTTTTCCTGTAGTTTGAATCCATTGCCCCATATCCAAGTCTCTGGAGTAGCAGAAATCAAGCTTGCTCCATCCTCAGTATGGCATCTCTTCAAATATTTAAACACAGCTACCATGTCACCTTTCAACCTTCCCTTCTCCAGGCTAAACATACCCAGCTCCTTAAGCCATTCCTCATCGGGTATGGCTTCTAGACCTCCCACCATTTTGGGTGTCCTCCTCTGGACATGTTCCAGCTTCTCAATATCCTTCTTGAATTGTGATACCCAGAACTGGACACAGTATTCCAGCCCATGTTCTGTTCATTAGGGTAGACACCTAAGACCATAAGCCATTCCTCCTAGCTGAGTTTGTATGTGTGTGTGAGGAGGGAAGATGCCATTATTTGTAGCAGAGCAGTATTCACTTTGAATTAGCAATATAATTATATGCATATTCAATTGGAAGTAAGCCCCAGTGAATTCAGTGGAATTTACTCTCAGTTTTTGGCCATGTTGTTCAGCCAGTATCTCAGTTTTCATCTGTGAAATGTTGGAAGAGTAGGTTATATTAACAAATATTTGTGTCCCAATTCTAAGAAGAGGGATCCATAATCCTCTTCCCCAAACACCAGAGAATAAACATTAGCATACCTGTCCATATACTGAGGCTTGTTAGTGGTGATGAGGAAAAAAATTCATTGGGTTCACCTACCTTCCTTCCTTCCTTTAGATGTATGCCATACCTTTATGCATGCAGCTAAGGAGATTATCAGACATGGGGGAACATGCACAAATTCACGTTCCCAACTGCATCTGAAGATTGCAACAAGAATGGAAAGGGAGCCCTTTCCTGACGCTGCATCCTCCAGCCATTCCAGGGGTGTGATGATAGCAAGGGCATCGGCAAGGTATCCCTTTTGTATTGATGGGGAGAAGCCACTAATTGAAAGGGATGCCTTACTGACACTTGTGCTATGCCCCCATAATGTTGGACGATGTCATTGTCTGGTAAAGTCACCCATTTTTGTTATTGTTGTGATCTTTTTACACAGTTTTTGCTGCATCTGATAATCTGAGTTTCCTTGCTTATTATTCTATATCTTTCTTTAATGCCCCTCACCAGACTTCAGAAGGGTGCACCTACCAACCTCCAAAACGTTGCTCAAAATGCTCCAGGGGCACGGTGACATAGGCTGCTGCCACACTGCAGAAATAATGCAGTTTGACACTGCTTTAACTATCATGGCTCCATCCTATGGAATCTTGGGATTTGTAGTTTGCTATGGCACCAGAGCTCTCTGCCAGAGAAGGTTAAATATCTCACAAAACTACAAATCCCAGAATTCCATCGCATTGATTCATGGCAGTTAAGGCACTGTCAAACTGCATTATTTCTGCAGTGTGGCAGCAGCCATAGTGAATTCAGCTGGCATGAGTTTCTTCCCTGTGTGTCCAGATGGCTTTTGTGCCTCTTCACCACACATTTCTCTGGGAATGGTCCTGGAGATACTGTATGTTCACCATTTTTACAAAATTCACCTCCCTTCATTTTTGTTTTTTCCATCTCCCCTTTTTGGCTGACCACACACTGGTGGTATATCTGTAGTTTCAGCATTGTTTGAGCATAGAATTGCTCTACTCATATGTCTCTACCACATTAGATGTGAGACTGAATCTGTTTGGCTCAAAGGTGCTGCTAGACTCCTGCGTGGCAGGAGGTTGGACTGGATGGCCCTCGTGGTCTCTTCCAACTCTACAATTCTATGATTCTATGATTCTACCAAAATTTGTACAGAATCTCTCTCTCTGCCTTCATGTCAAAAGCAGCTGTATTACAAATCCCTGTGAAGCTATTGACAGAAGGATATAGCAGGTGATCTCAGTGTAAAAATAAATTTAGCATAAAATAAAATAAAAAGCTTACTCCACTCTGGCCTCCTCTGATTTTGCTCCTATTACCACCATTAAGAAATGGAAGAAGTCTAAAAAGGAATATAACCTTGTTAAGTAACAATGAAAACTCAAGTTGCACCCTTTTAAAAAGTTGCACAAGGGACCAAAAGACAAGGAAACTTGGGAAAGAGATCAGTAGTCAAGGCAGTCTTGAAACTATTAAAGAGTGAATGAATTAAATTTCCTTCATGGCTCATGTCTTTCATGATCTTGGGGAAATTTGTTATCCTTCAAAGAACTTGTCTTCAACAGATAAACTAGACTTCGAAAAGTACCCTCCTTGCTATCCTGTTTTGTGTCACTTGGATAAAATTTGTACAAAATGTATCAATTCTGGTCTTTCTTGTGAAAGGCCCCACAGCCCTTTCCTGCAAAGACACTGCAGGAAAATAATCAGAAGAGAGCTGTGAAACTGAAGTACAAACATAACTGCAGGCCAAAATAATAATAATAATAATATTTTATGCAGCTAAACCAAGGGCAACCAAAGGTAAAATCTAATAATGGCTACTTAGGAACATTGCCTTTTCTGGAAGATAGTGAATAAATAATCAAAAATAATAAAGCAAGTAATATGACATCTTGATTATTCAGAAATATGGAAAATCCCTGCAAAACAATCATTGCAAGGTTTTCCCCCTTACTCTCCGAATCAACAGAGGAAACACTGATAAGGGATTAAACTAAATTAACTTTGCCAAAGCAGCAACTTCACTATGAAACTGAGCTGCCAAACAAGGTCCCTTGTTAACTGCTATTATTTCCTATTCCCCTATCGCTCATCAACAAATGGTTAGCTCATAAAGTTCCCTAGGAATGTCTGTCCCACTCACATCCAGTTGGCTTGGGGGGAGGGGGAAGATATATTGAGCTAATGTTGCTAGATTAAAACACAACTCAGTTTATTTCCAAGTTGATCTGGATTTGGCCTATACACCAGAAACATTTTTCATTCAGCCATCTACTGAAACACAATATATTTTTCCTTCTGCCCCCATTGACTGGGCTGTGTTGAGTTGGTCAAGCAAACAAACAAACAAACAAACAACCACCACTCATTGAAAGCAGAAGGTAGGAGGATTTTCCCCAGGATAACACACACACACACACACACACACACTCTATATTGGGATTAGGCATAAAAGAGAAAGACAGCTAAATAGCAAGGCCCCAACGTTGGGACTGCTATGGTAGCTAGCTGGCTGAGCTTTATCTGGATTCTGAGGGGTCAGCTAGACATGAGAATTAAATGCGGAAAGTGTCGGCTTACCTCCCTTTCGCTCCAGTGCCTATTTGTTTCCATGATTTTGTGTGAAATTGGTTGATGCGATAAATTGTAATTTTGCAGTTCACACAGCCAGGCTGGGGAGAGGAATCAGTTTGTGGCCTGGTGACAGGCTCATCACTCAAGAGCAGAGTAGTGGTGGGGGTTCATGCCCAAAGGCCCCACAGCCTGCACAGATGTGTCGCAGGGATGCAGCAGTACCACTCAAAACGCCTCCCGGCTGGTGTCTAAAACACAAAGGGATGTGAGGCCACAGCCTGCATGGATGCACCACAGGGATGTGGCAGCAATGCTCAAAAGGCCACCTGGCTGGTGTCTCAAGGGCAGGGGGCTGCAAGACCAAAGGCCCCACTGCCCGCACGGAGGCGCTTCCCGGCTGGTGTCTAAAACACAGGGTGTGTGTACAAGACCAAAGGCCCAAGGGTCACACAGGTGCACCACAGGTATGCAGCAGCACCACTCAAAAGGCCTCCCAGCTGGTGTCTGAAGCACAGCAGGGGTGCAAGGCCAAAGGCCCCATGGCCCGGATGGATGCACCTCCCAGACGATGTCTAAAGCATGGGGGGGGGTGAAGCTGAAGGCTCCACAGCCCACACGGATGCACTGCAGGGATGCAGCAACGCCACTCAAAAGGCCTCCCAGGCATTGTCTAAAGCACAGAAGGGGGGTTGCTGTTGAATATTGCTGTAATGGTGGCTCTAGCATCGTAAGCCCTGCTTGCAAGCCAGTCCCCTTTTGTGAATTGGTTGTACAGAGATCCTATTGTGCACATTTTTTCAAATAGAGTGCTTCTTTTGAAAAAGATCTGGGAAAAATTGTGAAAGCAGTTATCGTGCTTTTCAAGAGTATTTTTGCCCCCCCCTTTCTGAATAGTGTGACTTTGGCCTGAAAGGCATGTGGGCCATTAGGAATCTGGGCAAATTCTTTGAGGATTTTTTCCCTGTCTAGTCAATGCCTAGGAAAGCCACTCAGTGCCCATTTGGACTATGCAAAAAACATCCCCTTTCTTTTGGCCATGAAGGAAAGGAATGTGAGCAGTGTAGGTGATGAAGTCAAAGAAGCAAGGGAGGGGTGTGTTGTAAGGGTGTGAGTGAAAGCAAAGGAGTGAATAGGAGGGAAGGGAGAATGAGTAATGTCATAATGTGGCAAGAAAGAAGGGAGGGCCTAGGGAGGGCATGAGATGAGGTGGGGGGGAGTAGGAGAGAAAGTATTGGGAACAGAGGAAGGAGGGAAATTTGGGTGGAATGTAATGGCAGGGTACAAGGAGAAAATAATATTTCTATGCAGAAATATTATTTCATGGACAGAGAAAACTGTTTCTTGTTCAAAAAATGTTATTTTATATGCAAATCAATCACATGCAAGTTTTGTGATATGAATACATCCCCAATTATGGCATTTGCTGGGTAAGAAACAGCTTTTTCAGTACAGGAAATAATATTTCTGCATGCACAAAATTTAATATCATAGTCATAGAATCTTAGGGGTTGTCTTAATGGTCAAAATAATTCTTTAATCTTTCCTCATATGTCTCCATGCCTCTTATAATTCTTGTTGTCTGAACCTGCTCCAACTTGTCTATACCCTTCTTAAAATGAGGTGTCCAGAACTGAACACAGTACTCTAGATGAGGTCTGACCAACACAGAATATAGTCATACTATTACTATTATTGTTAGTTCCCTAAACTTGGAAGCTATGCTTTTATTAATGCAGGCTAAAATAGCATTCACCTTCTTTGCTACAGCATCACACTGCTGGCTCATGTCCAATTTATGATCAACAATAATCCCAAGATATGTTTCACATATAGTACTGATGAGCCATGGATACCCTATCCTTTACCTATACATTTGTTTTTTGTGGTCTAAATGTAAAATTTTGTATTTGTCTCTGTTGAATTTAATTTTATTAATTTCTGCTCAATTTTCTAGTTTATCCAGGACCTTTTGAATTCTGACCCTATCTTCCACAGTGTTAGCCACCCCTCCCAGGTTTTTCTCATCTGCAAACCTGATAAGGATTCCCTCCACCCTGTCATTTAAGTCATTGATAAAAATGTTTTAAGAGCAATGGCTCTAGGACAAAACTCTGCAGGACTCCACTCAAGATCTCCTTTCAGTTTGAATTGCAGCCATTGAGGATGACACTTTAAGCATGGTTTTCCAACCAATTATGGATCCATCTGACAGTGTTCCCATGTATTCCACATTTAAGCAGTTTGTTAATCAAAATATTATGGTAACATACTGTACTTTACTAAAATCCAGATAAATGGCATGCATAGCATTCCCACCATCTACTAAACTAGTGACCTGATCAGGAAAAGATATTAGTTTAATGGGATTTGTCCTTGACAAACCCAGGCTGGTTCCTACTGATGTTGTTGTTTTCTTTGTACTGCACATTCACTCTTTACATGTTTCCCTTCTTCCTATAAATCCCAACAATCTTGAAAGATTTACTGAGAGATAGTAGTGTTTCACCAGCACTTTATGCATTACTCTGTACTGCTTCTCTCAGATCATTTGTAACTGTGACAAAATGTTATGAAAGTAGAAACATTGTGAAAGAAAAATCTAACAATTAATGTGCTGGATTTGCATAATTAGAATAATTTACATGCAAATTAGATACCTGGATTTGAGGGAGTGGAATAAGGCAATCCTACCTAAAGTGATACCAGGGTTCTCTCTGAGGATTCAGAGACCAGCAGCCACTATGTGTCTGTTTTTAAAGCTATGAATTCCCAGTTCAGCTGCAAGATCACCCTCAGATGTCTAATTAACTTCTTGTAGCTCATTATTGGAATCCCAAGTGCTATTCTCTGTAGCCCCTGTATTAGCTAGACCTCCCTCAACAAGACTAGATAGACCCTGACTAATCTGAGCATTGAACAGATATAGAACTCATTTGACCAAAGCAGGCCACTGCCAATCCCTCACCATCACATCATACTGCAACAATAGAAACAATCTTCTTCTGTACTATGGCCCATAGAGTCTGAAATAGCACATTGCATTTTTACAATACCATGCAGATATTGTGGATGTGTAGATTCCACATATTCAGCTGCTTTCAAGCTCCACCCGGCGCTTTTCTCTCTTTCAGTTATAGTTGAACCAATTAACAAATGGCTAAAGCTCCAGTGTTCAGTTAATGTATGTGTAGCAAGGGTGCAGTGATACGATATTTTCATGCGGAAGATGCTGAGGTAATAGCACAGTGTTGCAGGAGAGAGCTCTGTGCCATATAGCAATGCAGCCTGCTTTTCACCCACTAAACTAGCTTGCTACCATCAAGGTTTGGTTGAGGATGCTGTCAAATCATTGGGATTGAAGAAAGATTCATACACCAGTTCAGCAGTAATTGGAAGGATGCCATATTGTTTGATAAGCCAACATTTGGAATAATGATACCACACATAATATTGGGTTGAAATCAGGCCCACTTTATTTAACTATCACCTATTTATATTTATTCCTTGAGAGCTGCAAGCAAGGGGGGGAGTACCTCATGCAGGATCAGCTAGAGCTGATGGTCCCACCGAGACACACCTCCCAGCTTCCCTGGGCGAACCACCTGAGTCCCGAGGGAGATCCCAGTAACTGGGCTATCCCCTAGGTGCTATCTACTGGAAGACAAACCCAAAGGCAAGAGCCCCAATTCACATGACTTCTATTGAAGGTCTAACCTTCGGGCCAACCCCAATGAATTTCCTCCTCCCCACACCCCAGGTCCCATGACATGTGCGGGTAGTTGCAGAGTACCATCCTTCACCCCAAAGTGGTGCCATAGGTGTACACCAAACTAATCCCTTCTCCTCCAACTTCCTCTCAAGTGACCACCTGTTTAAGACACCACCCTAGCCAATTATCCAACTCTCCTTTAATAGTGTGGAGTAGGGGAAAAAACATGGAAAACGGGGGGGGGGATCCTACCTGCCCCCTAAGTGACCAGCAAACTCACACTGTGAAACAGTTGGAATGATGGGCCAAAATGAATAGGAAAGAGGAATTGGCTGAGGCAGCTAGGCCTTAAATAGCCAATGCTCTCCCCACCACCAGCCACTTACATCACAGTGCAAGCACCATGCAAAGCCAGGAGCTGGTCTCTACTCAGTTGAGGCCATCAAGGCACCCTTCCCCATGCAATGCTACTCTGTGCTGGTGTGTGTGTGATTTTCTGTTTTTTTGTTTTTTCTTCCCTCAGATAGTAAGATGTTTTGGGTTGGCCTCAGCAAATGGTGGCATTGATCTTGTAATTTCTCAGGGTACATCTTAGTGTTTAAACCTCACATTGTCACACATAGAAAGCAAGATGGGAAGCAATGGTCTAAATTAAGGAACATAGTAGGCATATTGCAAGGAGTTAACCTTTGAGCAAAGGGAGCAGTCTGTTCTCTGCACTACATGTCTTGTTAAAATTCTAACATATACGCAGTCTACAATGGTGATAGATCCAGGTTAAAATACATATGAACTGACTAAACCATGGCTGCTGAAATAGCACTCACTCAACTCAGGAGAGTGTTAGTTGTATATTCCTGCTTTGCAGAGGGGTAGATTCCCTTGTAGTCCCCTACATCTCTGTTTCTGTTTCAGTAGAGGTTGCATTCTCCTCCCCAGATGTCTATAACATCTAATACAACATAAGCCATTTCATAATGTAATCTGATATCACATTTTCTCTATCATGTGGCTTTGGGATCCATTCAGCATCATTAGCTGTCACTCAGAGGTACCGGAAGACACAATACACAATCAAGTCTGAACAAAGATGACTGCCATTTACATGACAATGAAATGATTAGAGCCCATGTTCCATATGCAACAGAAAAAAAGTCGTAGAATCTTGATCAATTAGAACAGATTGTTCTAGCTTCATGCAGGTGTGATTTATTGCCGATATCCTATATCAGCTGCTTAGTTATGAACATGTAACTGAGGTGTCATCTACACAATGAAAAAACTCCTTATGGGATGCCAGGTGAATACCTTTTATCCTGATGAGATCCCATGGGGATTCACCATATTCAAAAGGAGGAGGCAAAAAAAATCCTTGTAATGTGCAATAACAGCCTTCACTGTTTGTTGCAAAATACATAAATAAACAAAACCAAGAAATATGAATTCCTGCCCATTTGAACCACCAGTTCGAATCAGGGCACATCCAGAATTTGGTTGGTTGGACATGTGCAGGGGCAGGCTTCCCTGCAATGAAGTGGTCGGAGCCACCACTGTTGATTTTCATGGAAGCAATCATTTTCAATTCTGGAGTGGTAAAGCATCAAGTACTTTTTTTAAAAAAGTGGGATATTATTCTTCTGTGTCTTGGATTTAACAAGGAGGGAGAGGGCAATGGTGCAAGTTTTTAGAGAATAGTAACACAAGTAATTCACTCACAGCCACCATTTTTATTCATGGGCATGCTCCATGTGAACTTTAAACATGGATAACTTCCCATACCAGCGATGTTGAGAAGAAATTGTGGATACAAATGAATGTTTCTGCAATGGTGAGTTAACATGCAAAAATGAGCATTATATCTCCTCATATAGATGACCCCTAAGTAACATCGCCTTGCCCAACTCCCCAAATCCACCTTAAGAGCCAGCAGCTGCACTGATAAGAGAAGGTCTGTTCAGCTGCCAGTCCGGGCACAAGGAGGATAAGGTTTTCATCGCCCTTCTGTCAGCAAGTGAGGCAGTGATGAGGAAGTGTGACAGGAGTCCTGCTTCTGATTGTCACAACCTCCCTCACTGGAAGAAAAGGGGTGGAAATGGCATCCTCCTTGTTTCCCAATCAGCTGCTGAAGGGACCTCCACCTGATGTAGCTGCTGCCTGCTCAGGTGGGTTTTGGGGGTGTTTATCAGCATGGCAATAGTGTCATGATCATGTTTTGGTAGTGTTACTGAATACATTGCAGTTCCAGATCTGTAACTTTAGGTTACAAATCTGTAACTGCAGTACAGAATACCATCCAAAATATATAAAAAATGTTCACTCCTGCTGGGGATAGGGGAACTTTCCTTCAAATAAGGAACATCACATTAGGGAGAAAACAGCTATCTCAATCTACACTGTGGAAGTTAAAAGAGAGCATAATAACTTTTTTCTTAAATAAAGAACATTCAGAAATGTCCACTTCACTGTTGTATTGTCCATTCTATTGCCTTGGAAAACTATTTCCTTTTCATTCTCATCCTTGCTCAGACCAAGCTTAGTTCCTTTATCATTGGATTAATAACTCTGATGCAGACAATTAGCATCTATAACATGAATTTGACATGTAAAAACTGAATCCCTGTTAAATGAGAACAGGTAGAAGGCAAGTAGATGTGTGAGCTATATGACTGTGCATTCAAAAATACACCTTCAAACAAATATTAAAATGCTGGAAAATGTCATTGAAATGCAAGCATCCCTTGTCAATCTGGGAATATTTCATCCCACCTATATTACTGGGAGCAAGTGACTACTACAAAACAAGGGAAACAGGAGAAGAAATTCTAGCTAATCTCCCTGTTAATCTTGCTGTAGATTCAGCCTTATTTTAAATAAAACATCTATCAGTGCCAAGCATGAGAGGGATTAAAAATAAAAACCACCTCCAAAATTCACATCTCTGGCACTGCTTGAAAGTGATACCATCTGCATGGTAAGCTCTGTCATTGCTCTATTTTTAACTTCACCTTGAACTGCAGGTGCTCAGTACTAAGGTCATCGTTATAGGAAGGCTACAGTAGGACTAAACAACTCTCTTTCATTATACCTCATAATAATGTGATTATTATTTGGTGTGTCTGCTACAGCTTAAGATTTTCATGGTAAAGAAACTCAGATGTTACCAACACTGACACCCCCTGCCTATATTTATCTATAATAAATTGGCAATATTTAATAATTAGTTCAAATATGGCCTTCCTTGCAGTGGATGCTGGAAAATTTCAAGAAATCCCAAAGACTAGTGATCAGACTCAGTCAGGTATGTACTTCAGGAGGGGCCAGCCCAAATTCCAAAGAAAGGTTAATTTGCAAGGCAATGTGCATAAACACCTGGCTAATCCTGTCAGCCAAAACTGACATACTCAAACCTGTAAATGATCTTCATGCCTTCCAAAAACAAAGAAGGTTGTTTCATCCATTCAGTTACAGAGTATCCACACATTAAGATTCCATTAACATATCTGGAGTGTCTATTATCTCACCCTCTGCAGCTCTGAGAACATTGTCTTTCACTTTAAACCCCATCCTCTGAAGGCCATTATGGGCTATAAAAACCCTTCAACATTGTCTTCAGAGTCTTCAGCTCCTCCTACTACATCCATTCTGCTGGTTTGTTGACAGACCCTCAGAGCTCACTCTGAGACACCATTGCTACAGGAATCTCTGCTCTAGAGGACAGGTGTCATATATCCCACAAAAAGCTCCCTTCTGTATTCCTCTATCCCAATATTTCCTACTTTATTTGCTACCCTTGCATGAATGCTTGAAGCCTGAATGTGTGTGTGAATGCTGTTATTATTGTTTTCTCAAATAAAGACCAATTTATTGTACTATCTAGCTCAACATCTCCTCCTTAATACCGGTAAACATAGGTTAAAAGATCCCGCTATCTGTTGCCCCCTCTCCATAGCCAAGCTGAGTACATTAATCCCCCAAATTAATATTGATATTTTGAGGGTTCTTAAGACCCCCAAGCATTTAGGGTAACACAGATGGGACAAACCATAGTTAGTTGGGGGGAGGTGTTTTTGGTTTGGTTGGTTCTCTGCCCATTATTGGGTTGCATCTAACTGGTAGAACTTACATTTTCATTTTTATGGAATCAGGATAGAGATGTTAGAGAATTTCATATACCTGCATTTTTAAGTGAACTTGCATGTACAAGTGAATATACATAAAGGAACACACACTTAGATTTTGCAGTTCTCTGAATTTTGTGATCTGGATCTCAGATGAAAACTGCACAGAAAGGAGATTTTCACATGGGCTATATATGATTTTCACATGGGCACAGCCGGCTGGGCAAGGAGGGAGGAGAACCATTCCTGTTCTGGAATGGAGGTAAGTGTGTGAACATTTACCTCCATTCCATTGCAGGAATGGGAGAGGAGGTGGTGGGACAGAATTGGGGCTTTTAGCCCCCGTGTGAAAATCTCCATAGAAATATGTGTATTAGAAGAGTTTTAAACAAACATAATGCATACTTTATATGTTTTTTTTTTAAAAAAAATACAAAATTATGTGGAAATTACACAATGATTTAATACATATGAAACTGGTATGGGTCAGATATTGACTGAACTTTACTATACTATATTATATAAAGTATATGTTTATATTATATAGAATGAGCTCAGAAGAGTCAGCAATACACACACACCCGTTCTTCCCTTGTGTGTATATGTAAATGTTCTTAACTTGCATTTTCACCTCTCTTGCCCTTCAACTCTAGTCGAGAGCTCCATTCTTAAATGTACTGATTTAAAAATTTTCTATACCACTTGCTATAAGAATATTTCAAAGCAGTTGAAAGTACAAAAACATGATAAAGCAGATTTAAAACAATTTAAAAACAATTCTAAAGCAGTGGTATAATGCTGCTTCATGTTAACATTGGACCTGTTGGAAACATTCTCAAGAAAATGGGATGCTGGGAAATCATTTTTCCAAAGTGGAGTTGATATTCTTCTTAAGCCTGGGCTCCCAGCTTCAGAGAAGATGCAAATCAACCTCAGATTTGTGCTCGTGTGGAAAATCATATTAATTTTAGCTGGGCTTGTTCAGAAGTAATCCCCAGTGGATTATGCCCAGAGAGAAAAGAATATCATCTGCACTGACAAATTGCCAGTTGAAGTCTTTATGGAGAACCCAGAGCTTTAAATAAACTGATAGCAAAACTGAAAACATAAATCTTTGCTCTGGCAGTGAATAGAACAAGTAATGGAGCTAATATTATTTAGAGCAGGGGAGGGGTGAGCCACAAAAACATCTACATAGCACTCTGCTAGAGTAGCAATTACATTCTGAGCCATATTTTACCAGCAGGAGACCTTGTATATATTTCAGTAAAGAGGGCTTGAAAATAGATTTTTTTTAATGTTGTAACATAGCTGTGTCCTCTCAAGGAAAGGTTAGCAGCCTCTCTGTTCCTCACAAACCTCCTGTTCTTTTGTACAGCCTTTTTCTTTGCCAAGATATGAAGAGAGTATGGTAAATTTAGAGCTGTGGGGAAGCAAGTCTGTGAGCTGGTGGGAAAGAGAAGAAGAACAGGGCCTGCTGTTTCTGTGACAGGTGCACAAAAGCAGGGGGAAAAGAAAACATCATATTGTACAGAATGACTTGGGGTTTGAAATGAGCAGTGACTGGGGGAGGGGGAACTACATCATCCAGACATGTATAGAAACAGTAGAAGGCATGGGGTAAGGCATATTCAAGGATGGCTTACTGTTGTCACTATGAAGAAATGAGGTTCATCATGTCAATATACAGATGCAGCACTTTGAAACAGGACTATTTTATTTTAACAAAATAGGAACTCAGACTGCCTCTAAATTGCCTTCCAAGGAAGACATAGAAACCTAAAGGCTGTTAGAGAATCATACAGTTGGAAGCAGCTGCAAGAACCATCTAGTCCAAGACCCTGCCACACAGGCATGCACAACTAAAATATGCCCCAAAAATTGCCATCCGACTTCTATTTAAAGATCTCCAAACCAGGAGCGTCCACCACCATCCAAGGAAACCTATTCAACTGTTGCAAAGCTTTTGCAATCAAAAAGCTCTTCCTAATATTTAGGTAGATACTCATTTCCTATTATTTCAATCCGTTGGGTGGTGCTTTAGCGTGTAGACCAGCAGCAAACAAGCTCACTGAATCTTCCACATGAGATTCCTTCAGATATTTAAATATAACTATGTTATCCCTTCTCAGTCTTCTCTGCTCCAAGCTAAACATACCCAGGTCTGGAAGCCATTCCTCATGAAGCCTGGGGCTTATCTGCACAGGCAATATACCCCATCTTGCCCCTGTGTTAGAGCCCTGCAGGTGAGATGCCCCATTCTGTCCCCGGGCAGTCCTCATGACCCCTGGGGTAAAGATGGGGCTAAGATGGGGGAAGACAGGATAGGGCCCATTATAGCATCTAAAAATAATGCCTGCTTTAATCTATTCCCATTATCAAAAAACAGATCAGGCCCTGCATGACCATGGGAGCCTGTTCTGGCACACTGGCCCATCGCTGCTGATGCCTATCCGTCATCACTCTTCCACAGCAGGGAGGAGTCCCACAGCATGTGACCAAGGCTGGTCACATACAGGGAGCCTTGGTCACATATTGTGGGTGGGCTTCCTAGTTTCTGGGAAAGCAAGGGAGATAGCAGCAGTGGCAGTGACTGCAGCGACAGAAATGTGTGCCTGTCTGGACTTCTCCCTGTTTTGTAGAAGGAGTGGGAAGGAATGGGCCTGATCTATGGGCAGGGTATGCCAGTGGGGAGCTGATGGAGCCCTGGTGGTGCAGTGGTTAAATGCCAGTATTACAAGTCACCACATTGCAAGTTCGATTCCAGCGGGCTCCAAAGTTCACTCAGCCTTCCATCCTTTCGTAGGTTGGTAAAATGAGTACCCAGCTTGTGGGGGCAATTAGCTAACACAAATTGGAAACTGTTTAATGCAGTGTAGATGTGTAAATAGCTATTGCTTAAAACAATGTGTAAGCCACTCTGATAGCCTTGTGGCTGAAGAGCGGGGTATAAATAAATAAATGTATCCTGGCCCATGTAGAGGAGCCCTGGGTTTCCAAACCTTTCAGTATCCTGGCTGCCCTCTTCTGAACCCATTCCAGCATGTCAACATTCTTCTTGAGCTGTGGTGTCCAGAAATGGACACAATAAGCCAGGTCTAACAAAAGCAGAACAGAATTGTCTTATGTCTATACTATACTTCTGTTGATGCAGCCTAAAATTCTGTTGGTGTTTTTGGATACCAAATCACACTGTTGATTCATAATTAACTTGTGGTCTACTAACATCCCTAAATCATTGTCACCTGTGTTTTTATTAAGCCAGGTGTTTTCCATCCTTCACTTGTACATTTCATTTTTCTTACCTAAATATAACACTTTACATTTATCCCTGTCAAAATTAATTTTGTTCATTTTTGTCTAGCTCTCAAATCTGCCCCATCATTTTGAATTCTTATCCTTTCCGCTGGGGGTATTAGGTACCCTCCTAATTAGGTATCATCTGCAGATTTGATAATCATGTCCATTATTTCACCATCTAAGGAATTTATAAGATATTAAACAGCACTGTGTTCAGCACACAACCTTGAGGCACCACTAGTGGTTTCTCCTGAGGATGAAGAGGTGACACCCTCTGGGTTTGGTTTGTCAACCAACTACAGATCCACCTAACTATAAGACTGTCTAACCATCAGTTCAGTAGCTTTTCTGCAAGAACATCATAGAAGATCTTGTTGAAAGCCAAACTGAAATGAAATATACTACATAGGACTTTTTCGGATGTTTAAAAAGCAATGCAAGCAGCCTTGTCAGCTTGCGAGGCTGCTGCGCTGCAAAGTGTCAGTTTCAGATGACGCTGCCCCCTGGCGGTACTGTTGCGGTACCGCGGGGAGAGTTGAGCGTCATATTTGCTTGATTTTTACTCACGAAAGTTGATCGTGAGTAAAAATCAAGCAAATATGACGCTCAACTCTCCCCGCGGTACTGCAACAATACCACCAGGGGGGAGCGTCATCCAAAACTGACGCTTTGCAGCGCAGCAGCCTTGCAAGCTGACGAGGCTACTTGTGTTGCTTTTTAAACGTCCGAAAAAGTCCATAGACAGCATCCCCCTAGTCTACAAAACTTGCAATTCTATAAAAAGAGAGCTAAAATTAGAAAGATAAAATGATATTATGTTTCTTTTTAAACAAAAACATTTATTGTTTTTATTTACACTTTAAAATTATATTCTAAGCACAATTTAGGTTCCATATAAATTGCATTAAATGCATTAAATTAAAATGCATATACACATGCATATATATTAACCTCAGTGTGATTTTGGAATCTCTGGCTTTTCTTCACAAACAAAGATTCAGGAAGGACTCACATGTATAAAAATGTATAATGGTCTATTCTAGAACCTTCTTCCTACTAACATCAAATTGACTTATTGTTAGTTGTTCAGGTTTTCTTTTTCCTGTTTTGAAGATAACATATACCCTTCTCTGGTCTGCTGGGACCTCTCTTCTCTAATAATTCTCAATGATTATTGACAATGGCTTTGTGATTACATCTGAAAGTATACTTCACTGAAGTTCCTGTTACCCTTGAGACTTGAATTCATTTAGGACTTTTTCAGATGGCGTAAAAAAACAAACAAACCAAGGAGTTCAGGAGAAGAATGGGGCTGTCGCGCTTACAGAGCCCCATTTCAGACAGCCCCATCCTCCTCCCAACCTTCCCCCGTCTTTCCTCAATGCTGCTGGTGCAAGAAATGCATCACTTTTATTGATGGAGAACCCCCATTAATAAATGTGTCAACTGCAGCATGGAGGAAGGACGGGAGAAGGTTGTGAGGAGGATGGGGCTGTCTGAAACAGGGCTCTGTAAGTGCAACAGCCCTGTTCTTCTCCCGACCTCCTCATTTTTTTATTTTTATTTTTTTGGTACCCCATTTGAAAAAGTCCTTAGAGTATCTAGGTATTTCTTTACTATCTCTTTACCTGTTCTGGTCTTCAGTCTCCTTTCTGCACTGTTTCTTCTATTTTCACCAGGTATTCCTTTACTATCTCTTTACCTATTCTGGTCTTCAGTCTCCTTTCTGAATTGTTTCTTCTATTTTCACCAGGTAGAGCACTGTTTTCCTTTTTGAAAGAGGCTGAGGCAAAGAAGGTGTTCAACAGTTCTGCCTTCTCTATGTCTGTTAACATTTCACCATCTGATCCACACAGTGCACCTACTGTTTCCTTGTTCTTTGTTCTGAACATAGTCTCAAAACCCTTTTAATTTTTTAAAAATCTCTCTAGAAAGCCTGAGCTCATTCTGAGCCTTAGCTTTTCTGACTTCCTTTCTACAAGTACTGGATAGTCGTTTGTATTTTACTTTGGTGAAGTCCCCTTTCTTCCATTTCTTATGCATGTCTCTCAGCTTATCTCAAATTTCCTTTGAGAATTTCTGACCATGGGATCTCACCCAGTATTTCCTTAAGCTTACTGAAATTTGCTTTCTTGAGGTCCAGAGTGCACGTCTGACTACATTTGAATTCTCCTTTCCTCTTTAAAACTAATTCCAGGAAAACATGGCTGCTCCCACACAAGGATCCCCCTATATCCACCCTGTTCAGCAGTTCATCGATGTTAGGATCAAATCTGAAAAGAAAATCATCTTGGTGTCTCCTCCACCTTCTGGACAGAGAAATTATCTGTAAGGAAAATGAGAACTCTATTGCACCTTACATTCTTGGAAGAGTTTGACCGCCCCACCCCCAAATATCAATGTGTTTGAAATCTCCCATTACTGTTTTATCTCTTCTTTGTGAATGTTTGATCATTTCATCTAGGAAAGCATAATCCAAATCTTCAGTCTGGTTTGGAGGTTCTGTCCACAATGATGACAGTGTTGTTTCCCTCTCCTTTAATTTTTACCAAATGCTGTCAATTGATTTTTCATGCTTTAAATCATGGATCACCACACAAGTACACACATCCTTAATGTATATTACTCCTAACTCTTTGCTGTTTCTTGTATTTCTTTGAAATGGGTGATATCCTTCAACTACTACCTTCTAACCATGAGACTCATTCTACCCAGCTTCAGTGAAATCTATTAAATTATATTGGCCTCCCTGTGTTAAGAGTTCAAATTTATCTTATTTCCAAAGCTATGCACATTTGTGTACAGACATTTAAGGCCATGAATAATTCTTTCCAGCTGCTTCCTTTTTATCTGCTCACTGGTCAGTTCCTAAACTATCTCCCCAATGTCCCTGTATCTTTTAGGCTATTTCCAAAGGACACCCCCCCCCCCGCCCTCTGGAATACCATATCACTCCCTGTCATAACTCAGGTTAAAATCCTTTCAAGTGTGCTTTTGAGACTTCTAGCAAATGTGCTTTTTTCGATCACTGTGAAGTGAAACCCATCTATTATCAAAGAGTGAAAGTGCAGGTCTTGAACCCAAAAGCCAAATCTTTCTGGGCAGCACTATCTGTGGAGCCAGTTGTTCACTTTTACTACTCTGGGTCCACATACATAGATCAGTTTTCCTCAATGCACTCACTAGAACTAACCTCCCCAATGGGATTTGCACTGAAAACTCTCAACAAGGCTGTAATCTGGAGGGACTCAGTATGGTCCTCGTGAATGTCTTCAAATTAGTCTACATTAAAACTACTGTTATATATTAAGTGTAGGAAGGTTGGTGTGCAGAAGGGAAAAGAAAATGGGGGGGGGGGAGCAATAGTGCTGGGAGTCTTAAAGTCTAGAGTCCAGGTCTACCCATAGAGAAAAAGGGCAACACAGGTCTGGCTGTCCAGAGGGAATTCTGACAAGTTTACCAGTGTAGGGATGCATGTTTCTTCATGCTTGTACACATCTATATACTGAAGATGCTTGGAGGCCAAGTCTAACAACCTCCTCTCCTCCCACTATGGCTAGGTAGGTGTGTGTGTGTGTGTTTCTAGCAGATAGACTTGGTCCTTAAACTTAGAGATCAGTTCTTCCAATTTGTTTGACAACAGGTGAATATCCTCTGAGAGAACAGTTTTGCCTGCTGCTATGGTTGGCAGGTAGTTATGGAAAGAATATATGAAAATATTTGAAAAAATGTTTGAAAAATGCATTCCCCCCAATATCTTTTTATTAAATATTTTACAATCTTAATATCTGTTATATATCATTATAAAACATTGAACAAACAATTGGCAATTAAAAATAAATTCTTCTACAGTAATTTTATGTGAAGCTTCATATCTTATGGACTTACTAATTTTATCCAGCCTTATAGAATATGTTTTTCAAGTGTTGAGAAACCCTGACAAGAAGAATCCTAGATTGTTGAGACTCTTCATATTTGGGGACTTATTCTGCACAAGATTCACACATGGTTGCTTTGCACAGACAACAACATTTTCTGCACAAGAAACAGCATTTTCTGCATGGAAAATTATATTTCAATATTATGTCATTTGCAGAAAATTTTCTGCACAAAACAAGCATGTGTGAATTTTGTGCAGCATAAGTCCCTGATTGCAGATAATCTTTAAAAAATATGTGGTTTTTGAAGACTTTCTCACAGCGGGAAGAAAATTGCTCAAATACTCATTGCTACCTTCAAGAAGACATTTAGTGAAGAGTTACATCCCTACCATGAGAGGGAAGGCAGCAGGTTCATCAGGAGGAGGGCAGTGTTGGAAGTCCATTTCAGTATTTCTTCTGAGCAGCCAGGTTGGAGTTCACTTTTCCACTCTGTGAACCTCTTTCACCCACCCCAGCTGTCTGGTCTCTCAGAGGGCCTCTATCATCTCCCTCCATTGACACTACAGTCTATCTCATCCCTGAAAAGGCTGGAGGTGTTATGCACATAGTATCTCTTCTCATGTTCATTGAATGTAGATGCATTATACCTGAATCTCTCTCTAGGGGAAGCATATTCTAGGTACAAATCTAGCTAGAAACCAGGAAATGAGCTCCCCTTCCAATATTTACATTCATCCATAAAGAATTAAAATGCACAGGACAGGTTCTTCCAGTGTTATGTAGCACAAATTAGTGTGGCTGTGGAGTTATATTTAGAAGAGATAATGGCTACCTATTTTCCATGCTATGCATCAAAGGTATATTTCTGTGTTTTCAGTGAAGCGTGTCCATGGGTGGAGAAAGCTACTTGATGGACAGGAAACAGGAGACACAAATGATTTTGCTGCTCTGAATGAAACATCATTTGAGGCTTTGCATTAACTCTTGAGAGGGCACAGCTGAAAGCAAGCAAAAGTTCCATACTTGTGGTATCAAAGATAGACTTCCAGACAGTGTACAACATTATTCAAAGAAAGAATCTGGAGAAATTTTGAAGAGGGATGATACATAGGAAAGGAAGTTATGATCCAGTGTGAGATTCATAGTTGGCAATGAATTTTCAGTGCTTGTTTTGAAATAATCCTCACATGAAATTATCCACATACTTGGAATTCTAAGGTGCCTGGTCTTACTTCTAAGACTGTTGCATTAATCTGACCCATTGGTACCTGATGAACTGGTGCGTCTTTGTCCATTTATGTCAAAAAGTTTAATAAGTATTTAAAAAACATTGTTGTATGCCTTCATGTTGTTTCCAACTTATGGTGACCCTAAACTGAACCTCTAATAGGGTTTTCTTTGCAAGAATTGGGTTTTTTTGGGGGGGGGATTGCCTTTGCCATCCTCAGGCTGAGAGAATGTAACTTGCCCAAAGTCAGCCAGTGGATTTTCATGGCCAAGCAGGTGGTGCTGGTGGTGGTGATATTTATTTAGATCTTGACTTTTTTCAAGTTTGGGACTCAAGGTGTTCACAACAGATAAAACAAACATAGTTAAAAATCAACAGCATACAAAAGTTAAATAAAAGTTAAATAAATAAGCAATTAAACCATGATAAATTTTGAAACCAGTAAAAACAAATTAAAACAGCAATAACAAAGAAAATCTCATCATATTATATAAGGCCTTTAGTGTGCCTTCATACCATTTCCAAATTATTTTGACCCTAAGACAGAAATTGATCACACACCAACACAGGACTTCTTTTTAATCATAGGCAATTGGAACAGAAAAATAGAAAACAGAGAAGACTCAAACACTAGAGGAAAATGTGGGCTAGGATCAGGAAATGAAGCTGGAGACCAATTGACTGAATTTTGTGAGGCTAACAGCCTGTTCATTGCACTCGTTCTTCACATAACCAAAGATGTGGCTGTATACACGGACAGCACCTAACGGCCAGTATAGAAATCAGATAGGCTACATAACTGGAAGCAAAAGATGGAGCAGCTCCATTCTCTTTGCAAAAACAAGACCAGGACCAGATTGTGGCACAGACAATGAACTATTAATATAAAAAAATAGAGTAAAGCTAAATAATAACACAAAATCAACCATTGTGCCAAAATAATACAACTTAAAGAACATCTCTGTAGAATTTAAAGATAATGTATAATAATAATAATAATAATAATAATAATAATGCACTATTAAGTCTAATTGAATGGGAACCAAAAGAACTTTGGACTGAAGACAGGGACATTGTCAGACAGGAATACCAAAAGACACTATCTGCAGCCAAAAATAAATAGAAGCCTCAAAAGATGACAGATGAAACTCGTCAAGCAGTTAAGGACAGACGAGAAGCACAAGTAAAAGAGGACAGAAATAGAGTCAGAACTCTGCATACAACTGTCCAGTGACTTCTGCATAGAGACAAAGAAAACTAACATAATACTTAATGCAGAGATATAGAAGGTGACAACACAAAGGGAAGAACAAGAGATGTCTTCCAAAAATTCTGAGAAATCAAAGGGAAATCTTAAACAAAAATGGGGATGCTCTATGACCACCAGGGAAACATTACATGACCAAGTAGAAATAAAGACAATTAAAACAATAAGTGAAAGAACTACACAAAAGAAATTAAATGGTGACAAATTCATTCAAGGAAGAACCATATGAAGAGTCTCCTTCTTTGGAGGTCTAGATGACCATCTGTTGGGAGTGCTTTGATTGTATATTCCTGTATGGCAAGGGGTTGGACTAGATGGCCCTTGTCACCTCTTCCAACTCTATGAGTCTATGAACCTCTGATTTTAGAAAGTGAAATGGAAGCTGAACTCAGAACACTTAGGTGAAATGAATCACTAGGAATGGATGGCATCCCAGTAGAGCTGCTCCAAGCCACAGAGACAGAATCTACTGTAGTTCTAACTAACATCTGTCAAAAAATATGAACAAAAAATAAGAATGACACAGAGACTGGAAACCCTCAACATACATTTCAATCCCTAAGAAAGGGGAAACTAGGGATTGCCCTATCCACGTGATCATTGCATTAATTTGCTGTGCAAGCAAAGTGATGCTCAAAATTCTACAACAAAGACTATAACCATATATGGAGCAAGAAATGCCAGATGTCCAAGCTGGGTTCAGGAAAAGAAGAGGCACTAGGGATCATATCATTTGATCATGGAGCACACCAAATAATTTCAAAAGAAAATCTGCATGTGCTTTATAGATTATAGCAAAGCCTTTGATTGTGTGTAGATCATGAAAAACTATGGATCACTTTTAAAGAAATGGGTATGCCACATTTGATTATCCCAGTGTGCAACCTGTGATCAGGAGAAGAGGCTACCATGTGGACAGAATACATAAAAACAGAATGGTTTCCAGTTGGATGGGGGAGTCAGGCAAGGCAGCATTTTATCACTCTGTTTAACTTGCATGCATAATACAGTTGTCCCTCCACATTCGCGAACTTGACATTCGCGGTTTTGGTTATTTGCGGTTTTGGGAGGGCCCCCCTGGCCCCCCCAAAACCGTGACACGGGGCCTCCAGAGGCCCCGTGAAAGACCTGGAGGGAGCGGGGAGGTCCACGGGGCCCCCGGAGGCGCTCCATAGGCCCCATGAAGGCCTGGGGAGGGGTGGGGAGGCCTTCGCGGGACGCCCGGAGGCCCTCCAGAGGTGCCGCGAAGGCCTGGGGAGGGGTGGGGAGGCCTTCGCGGGACCCCCGGAGGCCCTCCGGAGGCGCTGCGAAGGCCTGGGGAGGGGTGGGGAGGCATTCGCGGGACGCCCGGAGGCCCTCCGGAGGCCCTGCAAAGGCCTGGGGAGGGGTGGGGAGGCATTCGCGGGACCCCCGGAGGCCCTCCGGAGGCCCCGCAAAGGCCTGGGGAGGGGTGGGGAGGCCTTCACGGGTCCCCCGGAGGCCCCGCAAAGGCTTGGGGAGGGGTGGGGAGGCCTTCGAGGGACCCCCGAAGGCCCTGCGAAGGCCTGGGTAGGGGTGGGGAGGCCTTCGAGGGACCCCCAGAGGCCCTCCGGAGGCCCCACGAAGGCCTGGGGAGGGAGGGAGGGAGGGCCGGGGAGACCTCCACGGGGCCTAGCAAGGCCCCGCAAAGGCCTGGGGAGGGAGGGAGGGAGGGCCGGGGAGACCTGGGGAGGGAGGGAGGGTCAGGGAGACCTCCGCGGGGCCTAGCAAGGCCCCGCGATGGCCTGGGGAGGGAGGGAGGGAGGGCCGGGGAGACCTCCACGGGGCCTAACAAGGCCCCGCGAAGGCCTGGGGAGGGAGGGTAGGAGGGCCGGGGAGACCTCCGCGGGGCCTAGCAAGGCCCCGCGAAGGCCTGGGGTGGGAGGGAGGGAGGGCCGGGGAGACCTCCGCGGGGCCTAGCAAGGCCCCGCGAAGGCCTGGGGAGGGAGGGGGGAAGGGCCAGGGAGACCTCAGTGGGGCCTAGCAAGGCCCCGCGAAGGCCTGGGGAGGGGGGGAGGGAGGGCCAGGGAGACCTCCGCAGGGCCTAGCAAGGCCCCGCAAAGGCCTGGGGAGGGAGGGGGAGGGGAGTCATTATTCACGGATTTTTCACATTCGCGGGGGTCCGCGGAACGGAACCCCCGCGAATGTGAAGGGACGACTTTATATCAAATGTAAAGCAGGATTAGATGCGGAGGAAAGATGTCTGAAAATTGGAGGAAGAAACATCAACAATTTAAGATATGCAAATGACAGCATACTACTAGCAGAAAATAGTAAAGACTTGGATCAATTACTGAAGAAAGTCAAGAAAGAAAGTTCCATAACTTTAATGTAGACTATTAAGACTCAGAACTTTATCACGAGTCTAGTAAAGTGTTATTTCCATGGGACAATGACAACTTTGACCATTATTTACTACACAATGCTGTGTCTTGTGTCTGTTGTGTAGCTGGTTTGTTCCTGGAGTGCTCCTTTTCATTGATGGGTAAATCACATCAATGCCACCCAAATGCACTGGTTTTCCACTATGGATTTCCATGTGATAAATGCCTCCCACTGCAGTTCCACTTCTCAGGCAACCATGTGGTGTGAGTGGGCATTATTCTGCTCCTCTTCCCCCTTTCCTTTCCTCCTCACTATTCCTGAACAGGCTGTTTTCCTTTTATTTTCTATGTCTTTTATTTTCTTTTTTTAATTTTAGTATTGCTATAATTTTGCAACTGTGGTAGAAAAATGTGAAAGGCACACATGTGCAGGGTCATACAAGAGTCAGAAGGTCGCATTGTGGTGGTGATGTGGAAGAAGATTGTGTGGGCATGGATCTCCAAAACAGCATCAAAGCACAATGTGGAGGAAGTGAGATAATAAATTATGCCAAACCAGTATGCTTCCATTCTTAAACTAGTACAATTGCATGGGGCTTGGAAAATTAGGTCTTGGAAGACTAGGATTGTAACTATAGGTCATTTTATTTTAAAGATAGGCTTGCCCATTTCATCGTAATTCTGATTTCTATGTATAGTTGCAAAAACTGGAGAATGAAGAAAAATGATAACAAGAAAATCAACTCATTTGAAATGTGGTGCTGTAGGAGATTTCTATGGATACTGTAGACTGCTAAAAAGACAAATAAATGGACCCTCAAGCAAAGCAAATCTGAACTCTTCCTAGAAGCAAAGATGATTAAACTGAGACAATCATGTTTGGCAAGCTAGCAGATGGATAGACTGGATCATGCATGGATGGATCATGATTGGCAAGCAAATGGATAGACTGAATCCAGAAAACCACATCCCTGGGTCTGAGCAGGGCTGTTGAGGATAGGGTGACCTGGAGGTCCCTCACTCATAGGGTCACCGTAAGTTGAAGTTGACTTGACAGTGGTTAACAACAACTAGACAAGCCTATCACAGGGTTTTCTTGTCAAGGTTTGTTCACAGCAGATTTGACATTGCCTTCCTCAGAGGCTGAAAGAGTTTGACTTGCCAAGGTCATCCAGTGGGTTTCAAATCCGGATGTGGATATGAACCCTGGTCTCCTGGGATTTTAGCCCAACACTCAAAGCACTACACCATGCTGGCTCATATTACCACCTATTAACAGGTAAAGAGCAAAACAAAGCTAACAACTCCTGGCTCACTCTCAGTTTCTTAAAGGGTCCATAGCTCACACAGTTAATAAACAAAAAAGAGGGAGGGTGTTGCTTTGCCTTTCTAATCCATATTTTTTTGGGGGAGATGATGACTGGGTGGAAGAAAATGGATTGTTCATTATGTGAGGAAGGTATGATAGAAAAGAAATCTCTGGATTGCCTCTCCCCACAAGAGATCTTGGGAAGCATCTTGATTTTTGGAACATGCTGTGCAGCTTTTCTCTGAAAATTGAGCCTTTCAAAGACATTTTTGTGTTTGAAGACTTAGATTGTAGAATGGGGAAAATATATAATCTCCTTTACATCTGCCTCCCTGCTGTTAACAGAAGCTGGGAACAAGACTCCCACAGGAGGCAAAGGACCTGTCAAGCCCAAACACCCTTTTCTGTTTCCTCCTTCCTTTGCTAACAGCTCTAAGAAAAAGATGTAAAGCAAAATAAAAAAGGGGGAAAGATGTTTGATTTGTATCAAACTGATATCCTTAATTTCTCTTTGAACTCATTGCTGTAGTTCAGTGGAACTCTCTTGGAGCCATGCTGGATCCTCTATGAATAGCAAGCTGAATTCTTAAAGCGACTTTGAATGTCTTGACAGAGTTCATCTCCACCCCTCTTTTACAGAGCTTCATCTCCCTATTGAGTTGATGCCTTTGGCTTTTTCTTTTTGTGGTTTGGGAGATTTTGTTGCTTGAAATAGATATGGCAGAACTGTACACAAGGGAAGAAATTTATGGCAATCCAAACTAGGTATGTGTGATTATATTTATTATAACTGTATAATATTTAACATGACTATTTTTTTCTTCCTGTGAGGACCAGGATCTGGACCATGGGGGCTGACTCTATTCCCATGATCCTTTTTAAAAAATCACGCTCCCATCCCAAACTTCTGTTTGCCCTGAGAAGGGAGTCTCAATTAGTGTTAACTATATCTTTTCTCTAAGAACTAATAAAGGGAGGGGGAGTGGAAAGATTATTTTAATCATGGTTCTCTCTCTGTCTCTCTCTCTCTCTGTCTCTCTCTCTCTCTCTCTCTCACACACACACACACACACACACACCACAGCCCTATTCCGCAGTCCCATTTTGCATGGCTGTTATTTGGAAGAAATAAATGGACATGTTAAATGCAATTTCACCCTTAATGCATCTAGTTTGGGTCTGTTTCCAGGATCCAACAGTGGTTCATCTGCAGTCAGTGCCAGGGGAATCAGGAGCACTTCCTTGTCCCACAGAACTGGGTGCATGGGAAGAGGCTGCAGGAGGTAGGTAGGTTGCAAAAGCCAAATGTTGACATTGGCCTAACTAATCTGGCCCTTCAGTTTCTAGCCTTGGCTACCTGTCAGTCTCACCTTGCCCTATAGTCCCCCTTTTCAATCCCATTTTGGATTTGGGTTCTGGGACTCTAGGTGACCTTAATGTAGGCAATTCTGTTTAAAAGTGATTTCTTTAATGGTAAGCATGACCATCCCTGGATTCAGTGTAAAGGAAACCAGTCAGAGACAGGTTTAACAGATTAACAAGCAGTTTACTTTGTTTATTGTATGATATAGAATATTTGATACTTTAACCAGTTCCAGTGCTTAGTTCCAAACAATTAACAGAATTCATGCTAGTTTTCTATCAGACATCCTTTCCTTCATTCACTTATTATCATCTAGACAACATCCATTCCCCACTATCTCTCTCAACTATCTCTCTCCACTCTCAGTTCTCTTTGTAAAAATCCTCCTCTCACTCACAGAGAAATTTTCCTCCCACCACAGACTTCTCTGTGTTCGGACTGGCTGCCTTCTGTCCTTCTCAAGCATGTCTCCACCCCCATTTATCCTAGAGCCACTCGGTAACATATTTGCTTGTTGTTTCCTTTCTTTTCCTATAGCAGCTTCACAAGCAGGATCCAGTAGAAGCACACCATTAAATCTTGGTTTTTTATATAAGATTTGAGTAACTGTAGCCACCATTGGGCATTCTAAAATTGTGTGGGTCATACAAAAGATGAGAGTAAACAGAGATGAGCATGTTAGCTCTTGCCCTCTTCACAAGGACACCCTCCACATCTAGGGCTCATCTACATGAGCCAGGATATGTTGGTTCTCCAGCAGTGTATCCTGGCCACAGAGCAAGCTCATCCCTCCCCCATTCCCTCCACCAAGTGGGAGGAAGTCCATATAGGCATGCTGGCCTGTCACTGCCATGACCACAAGGGAGATCCCTTGTTCTCCCAGAAGTGAGGAGGCTGCCCCACCACATGTTACCAAGTCTTGGTCACATGCTGTGGAACCCCTACCTGGATCCAGAAGAGCAGGGCAGACAGGCAGCTGAAGCAATGGGCTGGCATGGTGGCATGGGCTCCCGCATACATATGGGGCCTAGTCCCTTTCTTGCTGGTAGGAACGGATTTTCCCAGATATTGTTTTCAAGGTTTTATCAGGCCCTACCCAATCTCAGTCTTGTCTGAGCCCCATCTTTGCCTTGGGTGTCACGAGGACTGCCCAGGGGCAGAATGGGACAAATGCCCTGTGTCACATGAATGGAGGGGTTTCCAGACAGGGGCAAGATGATGTATATTTCCCATGTGGACAAGCCCCAAGGCCACTTGCATGTGTCCAGACTTGGTAACATGCTGTAGGCCCGCTTTCTGCATCCAGAAGAGCAAGGCAGTCCAGCAGCTTCAGTGATAGTCCTACCTGCTGGGACAGGCTCCTTCAGAAATGCAGGGCCCGATCTGTTCCATCCCAGTGGGAGGGATTAAAGCAGGTATTTTTATAAAGAAAAATTCTGGCCCTATCTTGTATTCCCACCATCATAGCCCTGTATCTGCCCCAGGGCTGGTGAGAACTGCCCCGAATCAGAATGGGAGAAAAGCTGTGAATCATCAGGACAGCAGGGCACTAAGACAGAATCAACATGGGGTTTATTGCCCATGTAGACAAGCCTGTAGAAGCAACTATCCACAGCCAGAAGACTTTTGATGCCTAAAAGCACGCCACACCACACAGAGCCATGGAAAACCAGGAAAAGGAAAGTCCAGTTATACTAAGTAGCATTTAATCTTTGGAAAATATGTCTAGGATTACAGCCATAGTACACTTCGAATGTAGAAAGTTCAATTTACTATGCATAGGATTGCACTATTGTAGACCACATCCAATGCTCACTGGCACAGTATTTTATCTCCCTTTCAGTCTTCTACCTGAAACATTTTGAGGTGGTCATGTTCAATTTATCTTGATGACTGGATCAAATTAGCGGGTAGTTTCTTTAGTTGGGCATGGGTGTTTGATTACTGCAAAGATCTGTTTCAAAGTAATTTAGGAATCTTTCACACATCCTGTCCCTTCATCCTGAACTAAATTATTTCACTCTTTAGTAGTGTACCAAATTGGTTCATAAACATTTCACTACCAGTAAACCTGGTAATATTTCAAAAACTGAAAGTATTTTGTTCTGACACTAATTGCACCCTACAGGGAGAAGAAAAAACAGGCAACAATTTGAGAGTCTAGGAGACAAGCTGTAATGTTTTACTGGATGTCTAATGCCAAAGAAGAGTTGGTTAGGGCCTGTTGCCCACTTCCACACTTATATACACCCTTGTCATTCTGCCCTGTCATGCACACTCTCCTGTGGTGGTTTGCAGCTTCCATGTATGTGGGACATTCTCAAAATAGATTCAACATCTTGGACAGTTCCTTTAAAGGTCAAAGTAAAACATGCAGGTTCACCGCCCCACTGAGATGGCAGCTACCAGCCACCAGCCACCCTATGATCTTGTGTGTACTTGTTCCGTTCCTGTTTTCTCTTTTAGTTCCTTCTTTATTCAGCTCCATTTCTTCAACAGTCTGCTAGTATGCTTTTCATTGATATTTGGTTTCTCACTGAGGGAAACAGAATAATGAACTAGTTTGGCCTCATAGGTGGTGGTTGTGGTGGTGGTGATGATGATGATTAGTGTTGAAGTGCTTCAGCAATGTTATACTAGTTAAGCATTGGGATCATTTTGTTTTGGCACTAACATTAATTTTTCTCCTCACTTGATATCTGTTGAATCTGTGACTTGGAAACAAAAGCTGTGTTTACTTGGTGGCCATATTTCCTGGGTCCAAGACAATAGAAACACACAGGCATGTAAACAATACATTTCATTTTGGAAAGCACTGGGTTCATTTACAAACCAGGGGAGAGCAGAAATAAAAAGTCTTTGGTAGTGCTGGGAGGTCCCAGGAAATACTTTTGGGATGATTTAAATGTCATACGGATCTCCAAAATAAAATTGGTCTGTACAGGAACAAAACCTGGGACATCCAGGGACTTTTACTCATTTGGAGGTGGCCTCCTTACTCTTCCATTACAGCTCTTAAATGCAAACAAGTGCATGTTGGATGATTACCTGAGAATGGATGGCACACTGATTTCCATCATTCTTACCAGATTGTAAAACATATGTCTGATATGTTGAGATAATCAGACATTTCTCCCTCTCCCTATATCAATTGTATATCCCTTCCCTTCATAGGCTGTTATTATTGTCCAAATCAGAAGGAACAGTTTTGCATGATAGAACAGAAGTGTCTGTATTGATTAAGAACAACACTTTCCCACATAGACCTCTGTCATGAATATTTAAATTAATTAAACCTAGCCAAGGCTTTAGTTCAGTCTAATGAATTATCACTGTAACTTCTGCTTTCTGCAAATGACTAAAATGTTAAAGATGCAGCTTTTGGTAAATTAATTAAACAGATAAAATATGCAAGGACATACAATGATGGCTCAAACTGCCTTATAATCATGCATTGTGTTTCAATTGTGCTTTGAAAGGGCTTCAAGAGCATTATTATTTTGCTGTCCTTCCCTTAACTTGCCACCAAATTAAAAAAAGTGTTTATTTTATCCCCATATTGCAGATGAGAAGTTGAGTTTGAAATGTAGTAGCTTGCTTTAGACAAGGGTCTTGTCTACAATGGCCAGAATATGCTGCCTTGCAGCATGCATATTCTAGCCTCAGAGCTGGCCTCTCCCCTATGCCATTACCAAGATGAAACAGGCAGAATCTGCATGCACACACTGGCTACTGCAAGCACATTTTGTCTGGTATCGGTGGACGGCTTCCCCACTGTCACACAGCCAAGAGATTCCTGGATAGTCTGGTAGATCCCCCTTAGACCACAAAGTGCTGCTGCTTAACTCCTGGTCAGTGACTGGGAAGAGCTGTGTGATCTGGTACTTGATCCTGGACAAGCAAGCTGACCTTGCATGTATAACTGAAACCTGGATATCTAAAGAGGTGGGTGGTAACTTGACCCAGTTATGTCCACTAGGTCTCCAGATACAGCAACAAGAAAGATCTGATGAATGGGGAGGAAGAGTTGCAGTCATCTATTGTGAGTCTATTCCCCTATTGAAGTACCCTGTCCAACATCCTCCAAGGTTTGAATGTATACACTTGGCAATAGGGCAACTAGACATGATGGGGATTCTGTTGGTAGCATCCACCCCACTGCTCAACTGTTTCCCTCCCTGAACTGCTGGAGGTGGTCTCAGAGGTAGTGTTAATCTTCCCCAAAAGATACAAATATAAATACAAATGACAAATTAATTTAGACTTTGATTTTTAATTTGTCACTTGTATTTGTATTTGTTTTTGTATAGCTCCTGATGAAGGCCATTGAATCAATTACATAGGCCAAAATGCTTTAGATTTGCTGGGACTCCTAACCTTTCCAGTGGCAGTAGACTCATTAAAATGGAGCATCCCAAATACTAATTGATTCAGAAGGATCCCTGAATGCTCTGGAGAATTTTCCAGCTGTTAGAGTTGGGGATTCTGTTGATGTCCTGGTTGATCTATGGAATGGGAAGATGACCAAAATGGTAGAAGGTCTGGAAGCCATGCCCAATGAGGAGGGGCTTAGGGAGCTTGGTATGTTTAGTCTGGAGAAGAGAAGGTTGAGAGGTGATATGACAGCCATGTTTAAATACTTGAAGGGATGTCATATTGAGGATGGAGGAAGCTTGTTTTCTGCTGCTCCAGAGACTAGAACACACAGCAATGGGTTCAAACTACAGGAAAAGAGATGCCACCTAAACATTAGGATAAACCTCCTGACAGTAAGAGCTGTTTGGAAGTGGAATACTCTGCCTTGTAGTATGGTGAAGTCTCCTCCTTTGGAGGTTTTTAAACAGAGGCTGGATGGCCATCTGGCGGGAATTACTTGATTGTGTATTCCTACATGGCAGAGGTTTGGACTGGATGGCCCTTGTGGTCTCTTCCAACTCTATGATTCTATGACTTGGGCAACTGACACAGTTGCTACCAAACACCCTTTACTTACATGCAGAGAATGGGCTTCTTGGTTTTCTGAGGAGCTCAGGGCAATGAAGGGCCAATAGATGGCTATAGTGACAGTGGAGAAAGACTCAGGATGAATGTGACTGAGCACAGGTTAAGGCCCATTTTAGAACAGAATTTTTCAGCAATGAGGGCAGCAAAGAAAAGATTCTTTGCTATCTCTGTTACATCAACTCAATCTTGTCTAGTGCAGGTGTTCCATGTAATTGAAGGGCTATTTCATCCTAGACCTCACACTGCTGAGGAGGAGCTCTCAGAAAAGCACTGTGAAGAATTTGCTAAATATATTGTGGAGAAAATTGGTCAGATTCATTCTGACTTGGAATCCACTTTGAAGGTACAGTGTGGAGAGCTAACTGAGGCATGTACTTATCCAGCTTTGATGAATGAGTTTCAGTTTGTTCAACATGATGATATGGACAGGTTTCTTGCAGAGGTGAGACCTACAACTTCTGTACTAGACCCATGTCCACCCTGGATTATTAAAGCTGCCAGAGGAGGACTGGCCAATTCGGTGGTAGAGATTGTAAATGCTTCTTTGAAAGAGGGCTATGTTCCAACCTCTGTAAAAGAAACATTTGTGAGACCTTTGCTGGAAAAAACCTTCACTGGACTCCAGTTCCTTAGGTAACTATCAACCAGTTTCTAGTCTCCCCTTTCTATGTGAGGTCTTAGACCAAGGGGTGGCAACACAACTTCAGGCTTTCTTGGATAAAATGAATTACCTGGACCAATTCCAATCTAGAGTCAAGCCTGGTTATGGGATAGAAACAGCATTGGTTACCTACACTGAGAGTTGGACAGGAAGAGTGCATCCCTGTTGGTTCTCCTGGATCTTCCAGTGGCATTTGATACCATTGACCATGGTATCCTCTTGGACATTTAGATGATATGGGACTTGTGGGCATCATTTTGCAGTGGTTCCAGTCTTTCTTGGCTGAATATTGCAAGAGGATGATGTTGGGAGAGTGTTGTTCAGCCTTTTAGCCATTATCTTGTGGGGTTCCTCAGGGTCAATACTGTCCCCCATGCTTTCTAACATCTACATAAAGCTGCCGGAAGAGGTCATCCAGAGCTTTCGGGTTGGGTGTCATCAGTATGCTGATGATACCCTGCTCTATCTCTCTGTTGCAACTGATGCCAAGGAGACTGCGGTAGTACTGAATCATTGTCTAGATGCAGTAAAGGATTGGATGCAGTTGAATAGACTAAGGCTTAATCCAGACAAAATGGAAATGCTACTGGTAGTAGGAAAACCAATCAGGGATTGGGGTCACAGCCCATTCTGGATGTGATTGCACTGCCTCTGAAAGTTCAAGTTCATAGCTCAGAGGTGCTTTTGGACCCAGCACTGTTTCTAGAATGACAGGTTGCTGTTGTGAACAAGAGAGCCTTTGCCCAGCTTTGGCTGGTGTGCCAGTTGCACACTTTCTTCGGGAGATCTGGCCACAGTGGTTCATGCTTTAGTTATGTTCCAATTAGAATACTGTAATGCTTTACATGGGGCTCCACTTCAAAAAAGAAGTTCAGAAGCTGCAGCTAGTACAAAATACATCACCCAGAATGGTGTCAGGTATGCATTTTAGAGACCATATAACACCAATCTTGCAAGAATAGCACTGGCTTCCAATTTGCTCCCGAGCCCAATTCAAGGTGCTGGTGTTGACCTACAACACCTTAAATTACTTGGGACCAGGATATCTGAAAAACTGCCTCTTCCCATATGAGCCTGCCAGAAATCTGAGATCTTCAGAAGGGAGCTCTGTGGTGTGTTCCAACACCTTGGGAAATTAGGTGGGTAGCTACATGTAACAGGGCTTTCTCTATAGCAGTGGCTCAAATGTGGAACTCCCTACCCAAAGAAGTTAGGCTGGCCCCATCTCTTTTATGTTTCCATGGGTCAGCCAAAACAGTGTTGTTCTCCATGATGTTCGATGTTGGAAATTGCTATTTTAACTGTTTAAAAACTGGATTCTAGGATTGTTTTTAGATTGTTTTTAGGAGTTTTTAGAGAGTATTTTAATCTGTGTATTGTTTTAATTGGTTTCAATTATGTTCATCACCTTGTAGGCTTGGGGCCTATACAAAAATACTTTAAATAAATAAAATAAATAAATAGACTGATATATGGCAGGCAATGGAGTACAGAAGATGTCATTCTTGATTGCACCACAAATGATAGGCAACAGTCAGAACTGTGTATACTTCTTGAGGACTGTTTAGCCTGCAAGTTCAGGGGGGGTGGATTAAATGGGAAAGAAAGCACATAGCTCTGATTAGGAAGCTAAGGAAACACAAAAAGAATCTATTTGATATTGCAATTCTAATGTTCTGACACAATATAAGCTACATGGGGTGAAATGTATATGTGGTTGCATAACCTGCAGGTAGATGGGTAGAATCACCAGTCATCATAACTTACCCATGAATTTAGTAAGCATTTCTGCAAAGGGTTACCACACTTTTGGACTTTTATGTACCTTGGTAGAGAGTCTCTCGTCTATCACTGCCTTGTGATTGAGTTACATGCTTATATCTTCTTCTGTCCCACTGGGACCTCTTTCCTGTCAAAGTGTGGAGAAGGAGGGAGGGAGGGAGGGAGAGATCAGATTAGAACAGAGCTTTGTTTCATTCTGTTTCTAATGCTGATTTTTAATGGGTTAGATAGTGCTGCTGAATCCAATCAAATTTCTAAGCCATCCAGTTGACAGTGGATCCTTTTATAAGGTACAGTGCAAGAGAGAACAGGAAATAGCATCTCTCTCCACAAAATATAATAAAGGCAACATCCTAACCCACTCTGATAATTAATTTGTATTCTCTTTCTCTCCATCACTGTCATATTCAGCAACCTTTGCATGCCTACATTTACAAACTTCTAGTTTGTATTATGCTTACTTCCTTTTTGTTTGCTTTACCACACCTTCTCTCTTCCTACATCACTCTGATGTGCAGCCATTTTTTCTATTGCCTCCATCTCCTCCATTAGACCATGTGTTTAGTTTTGTATAATCAGAATGAACTTGTTTCTTTCTCTGCTATATCCAGAGAATGGGTGCGTGAGTGTGAGACTGGTTAGTGTCCACCTTCTGCCTTGGCAAGTGATTACTTGAAAGATCCACTACTTTCACAGTTTCCCAGCAATCACTGTATGAACTTTCCAGACAGTAAACACTATTGGACTCAATGGATTTTGTTCCCAAATAGGCAGGACTCTGATAGACCAATATTTCTCTTAGGGCATGTCTGCACAATTAAAAAAAAAATCAGTTTGTGGGGTAAAAAATCCAAAAAGGAAGCTGTTCATATGCATAAAATCCACCTATGCAATTTTTTACTCCCCCTATACCCCCCTTGCCCAACTGGCTGGAGTGAACGAGCGATCCAAGCAGCAGTTTTAAATCTCCTACCACTTTTTTTAAAAAATCAAAAAGGTTCCTGTTATGCGGACAGTCGCTTTCCCATATTTACAAAATAAAATAAAAAGGAATAAATGTAAAATTCATGGACTTACCGGACTCTCGCTTAGCCAGGAATCCAACATGGGACAACCCTTGTGCTTGACTCGGAAACTTCAACTAGTTCAGAACATGGCAGTCAGGTTGATTTCTGCCGTTTCCAGAAGAGAGCATATAACACATGTGTTAAAAGCTCTCCACTGGGTACCTATTAGTTTCCAGGCACAGTACAAGGTGTTGGTTATGACCTATAAAGCCCTACATGGCTTGGGTCCAACTTACCTCTGGGACCGCCTCCTCCCGGAAGACCCTCCCCGTGCACTTCGGTCCTCTGGGAGGAATCTTTTACAACCAATGAAAACAAGGCTGTTGGTGGCCTCCCAGAGGGCCTTCTCTGCTACCACTCCCAGATTATGGAATGGCCTGCTGGACAAGATCCATCTTATTACCACCTTAGACAGCTTGAAAAATGCTTTTCCGGATCTTTTCCGGCAGGCCTTTCCTGAGTGGCTATCCCGGCCCGAAGATTCAGCTATCTTTTCCCTTGAGCTGCCATTGAATCATTCCATTTTTTTCCTCTCCTTTTAATCATTGTATGTTTTTAATCCTTTCTAATTTAATAATGTTTTAAGGGATGGGTGGGTTAGGGTACTGATGTAATTATGGAGTTTTTTATGCTGTAAGCCACCCCAATTGTGTTGCAGAGGGGCGGGATAGACATTATTATTATTATTATTATTATTATTATTATTATTATTATTACATGGCAACCGCTCCCAATTCCCCTTTTTGCTAGCCCCGCCCCTGTGCTCAGCCAGCCAATCAGATTACACTGCCTGTTTCTATGTGTGCGAATGGGATGTACAGACCATCAACAATACGAATGGCTATATGGATTTTAGCTCGAGATTCGCTAATCCTCCCGAACACCGAATCCTCTTAGTTTATGGGGGATTTGCTAGCCCCCCTTCCAAATGACATGTATGCATCCATACAGCTGTGTGTGTGGATGATGGATCTTCCAAACACTGTACATATAAACAGGCCCTCAGATGCTTATAATTCTGAATTTCATTTAACTGTCTCCTACAATTCTGTCACAAAACCTACTCTATACTCATGTACCTATAGACTATGTATATATCTCATTCTGATGTTATCAAATCCTCCCTTGATCAAACTTTTCCTCCATGAAACAGTATTAGTTTATTCTTTGTAATATGATGACTGGCTCCTTGTTAGACACCACCATATGTCTTTTTAAGGTTATTTTTGCAGAGGCAAGAATTCATCACCTCTCCCACACAATTCCTCCCCAGACTTTCAAAACTTGCTTCTTGCTTGTTTTCTTCCCACATGACCATTTAGTGGTCAGTAGAGAATAGGGCTGGCAGAGAACCATCTGGCTAAGTAACTAGAACTGAACATACAACAATATCCTCCAGAGGAACCCCAGGAGGTCCCAGAGGTTGTTTTTGCCATTGTGAGTCTTGCTTTGTGCATAAAGCTGGATGCTTCCCCACCATTCCCTACTCCCCATCAGCCATTAAACTGATGCTTAAGGTGGTGTGTTCAGGGAGCAGGTGAACCCTGTGGTGGTGGGTGGTGGGTTGTGGGGGGAGGAAGACAGAATAGAGTTCCCCTTGGAAACTATGCCTTTTTCTCAGCCACATTTGGAAAACTATGTCACAATACCATCATGGCTGAATTAAAAAACATTATTCCCTTGGAGTACTTGGTTCTTTCAGGACAGAGGTGGGGAGGGCACAAGGTGTGGAGACCTGGTCATAGTCAATTCAGTTCTCTTTTTTTAAAAAAAAAATGAAATGCAAGTAACTTCTCTGCTTCATCTTGTTCAGCTGTCAATGAGGTCACAGGATCACTCAAGGAATACTTTTTGCTGCCTTTGTATAACCAGCCTAAGATGATAGTAGTGGTGGGGAATGAGACGCTAGCTGATGTTTGGGTTGCATTGAATTGTCCCATTCCATGGTTTTTGTGGCCTAAATGAAGAATTTTGCATTTGTTTCTTCTAATAGTTTCAGCAGCTGGATGCAGGTTCAAATCCCCAAAGATAAAAGAAAAGCAATCAACTGAGTGATATTGTATCTGTTATTACCTTCCAGCTTTGCCTATCCTAGGGGTCGTTTACACAGCAAAATAAATCCTCAAAGCATGCAACAAGGAGCCTGATAGTTCCCACGCATTTCGAAGCAACAGCACCCTTTTCAGAAGGAGGGGGTGCAAAAAACCCATAAGTTGCACAGTATCAGCTTTCGCTAGTTTTCCACACTTTTTTGATTAAGTTCGCAAAAATGTGCATAATTTATCGTGGGAACTAACGATCGTGTAAACTGGCATCTGCCTTTTCAAATTACTGTGAGCAGAGCTGAATCCTGATTGGTTGGAGTGACCATTCTGCTTTATCCGAATAGACTGAGGGGTTGGAGAGAAGAAATTCACCCTCCTTCTGCTTGCAACCCACTTTGGAAAATCGAGCCCTTCCTGACTGTCTTTGGGGGGTGGTAAGACGCTTCACTGCTTCGCTGATGTGAGTGGTGTGAGTGAGTGTGCGTGTGAGTGTGTGTGTGCATTCGTGTGTGCTGGGAAACAGCCGATCGCATGTTCGTTCTTTTGTTTGTTTGTCCTTCCATTCACTTGCCTTTATTCAAGGCTTCGGAGGGAGGGAAGACAATTAGGAATGAGGCAAGCCCTAGTTCTGTGGTGTGTGATTGTATGTGCATGCATGAAGGGAAGCAAAGGAGCTCGCTCCACCATGCTTTTGCTTGTTCGTGCTTTCATTGACTCCTTTCTTTATAGAAGCCTTTCGGGGCTGGGGAAGATGGGGGGGTTGACAGATCGCTCTTTCGATCACTTGTTTGTTTGTCCTTTTTCTTTCCTCTCATTATTTATGGTCTCCATGACCCCCTCCTTGCTCCCTCCCCGCCTCCTGCCTGGCTTTAATCATCTGGAGGCAATCCCCCCCCACCTTTGCCTGTGTGAACTAAGGAAAACAGAAAGTTGCTGGATCTGGCTTCATCATCCGAAAATGCCAGGAGTCATGTGATTTATGCACTCCTGATGCGAAAGAACGGTAATCCGGAAACATGCGAACTTTTTCCTGTCATGGAACCGGCCCCCTAGACATTTACTGTGGGTATAAATAGGGAGAGAATGTTCACTGTCCAAATCTCCTTGGATAAAGGGTGGAAATAAATTGCAATCAACAAATTCAGAACCATACACCAACCTATTCATTCTATTTTCTTGTATCACTTCAGTATGTCCATCTGGGTCAGCTATCTCTCTCTTGCTGGATGGCAGCATATTTCTGACCAGACCTGGAATAATAACATGAAATATATGTCATTATATTACCTAGTACATTCATGTACCAACTTTAATTTTGACATAGTAGGTCTGCAGTTTATTCTGGGAAAAGGCAGTAGGAAAAGAGGCAGACCACATTACAGATGGATTGATTCAATAAGAAAGGCACAGACCTGACTTGGCATGACCTGAAAAGAACTGTTGATGGTCAGGGCACTTGGAGGTTTCTCACACACAGGGCCATCATAAGTTGGAGCTGCTTTGATGGGAAGTAATAACAAGGTCTTCAGCTAGGAAGGATTATGATCCATTAATGCAGGGAGATGCCTGCATAGCCAGCATGGTGTAGTGATTTGAGCATTGGACTAGGACTCTAGAGAACAGGGTTCGAATCCCTGCTTGGCGAAGCAAACCCACTGGGTGACCTTGGGTAAATCACAGTCTCTCAACCTCAGAGGAAGGCAAAGGCAAATCCCCTCTCAATAAATCTTGTCAAGAAACTCACATGATAGGTTCACATTAATAGGTTCTCTGTAATTCGGAAATTACTTGGGACTTTATCAGACCACCCTCCATTATTTTTCTTTTGCCATCATACTTTGTGCCATTTTTATGCTGGCAAAAGAACCCCTCCCTCCAGACCTTTCCTTTCATAGTATGAAAAGGCAACACAGGCACTAACGGAGAGTGAAAAGAGCTCCATTCTCTTCTGTGCTCATGATCTCCATGAATCTGGTGAGAAGAGTGAGCGTGGGAAATGAAAAAATAAAAGTAAAATAAAGACATAAAATGTTTGCACAAGCACAAAAACACACTAAAAAATGTACAAGTAAACTGGGGAGGTTAAAAAAAAGAGTGTTCCCTACCTGGCCATCCTGATCACACCCAGAAGTGTTCTGTCATTCATGCTGCATTCACGTGAGCACAATGATGTAAAGTTTCAAATGCCGGCAATGCTGCCAACAAAGCACCTGGAGAGATCTATCAATGGCTTGGCCTGTCAATGAAACAGAATGGCTTTTTGACAAGATATGATCACAAAAGGATGATGTCATGTAGTATGCATGCTCTTTTGCTATCATTAGGCATCCTTATGATGCCATATTTACAAGATCTGATAAAGTCCTTGAAGGCCACAACAACAACATGCCTAGCAGCCATTCCTGCCTTGAGTTAGGCATCAGGAAATCAGCAATCCTGGAGTTGAGAGAAGCTTTCAATTCCATCCCTCTACAATCAACCCTTGATCTCAGCAGGTTGGAAGGGGGATATCACTCTGTGGTATATATAGTGGGCCCTCGGTGTCTGTGGGGTTTGGGTCCATGATTCCTCTTGATTACTAAAATCTGTGGATGCTCAGATCCCATTATATGCAATGATGAAGTAAAATGGTGTCCCTTATATAAAATGGCAAACAGGGTTTGCTTTTTGGAATCTTTTAAAAATGTTTTTAAGCCATGGTTGTTTGGATCCATGGATGCAGAAACTCATAGATATGGTGGGTCAACTCTAGGTAATAGTGAGGCTGAAACTTTAACCACAGCACTGAGAGTATAGCTTATCCATTTTGCTGAATAATACATCTGCTAAGTGTATAGCCATTAACTGTTGGTCCTTCGGAGCTGGAAGAAACAGGAAAAATGATTAGCGGTTCATGTTAGCTCAAAGCTTATGTTTGCTTGATTGGTGTGTGTGTGTGTGTGTGTGTGTGTGTGTGTGTGAAGAGAAATCAATACCAAAATGAGTATGATACTTTGAAAAAGAGAGGAAAAAAATCCAAATGTGGGATGAAATCAACTTTAATCTTTTACAATTCTCAAAGTTCAGGATAGCCCACATTTAAGATTGAAAAATTAGAAATTGGAGAACCAAAAATCCTCAATTAATTATAAGTTGAATTACACTGTCTTTAGCTATGAAACTATAGCAACATATCACATGTTTTGGAGGACTCTCTCTATATACCTGTCAGTCAGAACAATTGTAAAAGACACAATCCCAATATTCTGGACGCAGTTGGTATCTAATGGAAATAAGGTCCTCTGAAGACCTTTTAAAACTGCCCTCCAGAGTAAAAATAATTGACACTTTCCAGTAAGTGTATGGATATTGAAACTAGTCACTTTATTAACTCTCACTTTTATCTATTTAATGTGATAATGTGTGCATTAAAGATGATGGTATCATATGCAAGGACATGGAAGAGGGTAATGTACCATAATGTTAGAAACTGTCTATTACTTTTGTTAAAGAAAACATTTATTTTCTTTAATGATACTGTCATTTAGAATTATGCACTAATTTTTGGATTCATTCCACTCTCCGAATATTAACACTTGGAGGAGATTTTGCTTAAGATCTGGCCTGGTATAGTAGAAATCATTTGAAATATGCCAAGGCAATGATGACGACGAGGACGATAATGATGAGGATGATGAGGATGATCAGCTTGTGAAAACTTGTGGCATTGTACTTACATGAATGCAGTGAGAATGGCTGGTCTGGCATGAACACTTCCATTCTCTGAAGATGCCAGCCACAGATGCAAGCGAAACGTCAGGAAGAAACTATTCCAGAACACTGTCTCACAGCCTGGAAAAAAACCATGGAAAAACTTCCAGCTGAGATCACAACAGCCAGGTATGTGATACAACTTTTATGAACACTTTAAGGGTGTTGTCTGATAAACTCCTGAATGGATCTACTCTAGTTTCATTTCCTTCCTCAGCTACTATGAGGACTCCAGTTAAATTCAGAGGGGACAGGAAAGCCTAAGAGGAGTGGGTGATGATATTGTCATCCATGCAGATCAAACTGTCCGAACACTCCAACCCCGTGTGCCCTTGCTCCATGACACCACTGAATGAGTACATTCAGTACTCACTGAATGTGCATCACATGTTCCAGGACAACACTAAAGATTGATTGGTTGGTTGGTTGGTTTATTGATTTGATTTGTCATCTATCCTTTCTCCAAGGAGTACCAGGTGATACACAAGGGTAACACACCAGTTGGCATATTAAGGAGTACTGGGTGCCATAATCTGGGGAAATGAACTCAAGTTGAATGGTGGAAGATGTAGACTGGAGGGAAGCACTTCTTCACACAGTGCATAGTTAAACTGCTGCAAGACACAGTGATGGTTGCCAGCTTGGCTGGTTTTAACAAGGGGGTTAGATGAAGTCATGATAGTTAGTGCTATCTATGGTTACTAGCCATGATGGGGACATATCACCTCCAATATTAGAGGCAGTAGGCCTCTGTATATCAGTTGCTAGAGAACATGAGATGGCATTTGCACTGATGTGCTTCTGGCAGACTTTTCATAGGCAACTAGTTGGCCACAGTGTGAAAAGATACTGAGCTATATAGGCTTTTGCACTCATCCTGCATGCTCATCATCCCTTCTTATGATTTTTCCCCTGATCCTCTTTTTTTTCCCACTCACAAAATTCCTGTGAGAACTCTGAGAGATAACTGGCCCAAGGTCAGTGTGTGAGTTCTGTGAATGAATGCAAGAATGAATGGATTTGAACCCATGTCTTAAAATGACTCCATTGTTATAGCTAGTGAACCACACTAGGTTTTCAGTGACTCTCTAAATATATGACACTATTCTAAATGGTTGTATATAGCATTTACTGTATTAGGCAAGCTGGTGATTCATATTGCAGCCACCATGGCTTAAATTCCATATTCAGATCTCAAATTCTTCTGCTACAGATAATCTATAGCAAAAGAATTGATGGGAAAGGCTGCAGAAAGAAAGAAAAACATACTACAGACATCATTTTCTAATGTAGATAAATATGCTAAGCAATGATGGTTGAAGACCCATTTACAGTCTACTGAATGTTCCAAATTATCCAGTAAATGAATGAGCATGATGAAAAGTGGAAATCTAAGCTATTACGCTGTAAAAAAGATGTAAATCATTTATTTTGGCAAGTGTAATTTTGCTGTCATAATTCATGCTAAAACTCCGCAGAGCAAGGTCTGCTTTTCCACTGCCCTCCTGTGCTACCTACTTCATAGTTGGGTGGATTGAACAGCTGTGTGTACCATATTTACAGATGCTTAGGCAGAGAATGTCCTGGTGTATTTAGATAGTTTGATGCCTTCCTGAAACTCTGGTTGAAAAGATGCACAGCCACATTGGTAGTGACAAATTCTTTACCCCAGAAGAACTCTCACAAGCAGTAAGTACTATAGTAGAAAAGCATTTGCTAAGCAGGCACCAGAGTTCTCAATCTGCTCCAGTTGCCTCTATCTTCAGGATTTTCAAGGCTCAGCAGTTACTTGATCATACATCTTATATTTTTTGCTGCCAAACCTGCACACGGTTGAAGAGACAGGGGAACTAGGATGGCAGAAAAGTTAATCAGACCAAGGCAGCATCTTTCACAGGAAGGAAATATCTCACTGGCTTTTTTCTGGTTTAGAAATCATTCTTAATAGATGTAAAATTTGTTAATATCAACAGAGTACATTTCTAAGGCACACATGGGAAGTCAGATCATCAATCTCTTTAGCTCAGTACTGTTTGTACAAGGGGTGGCTACCTGCAACCCCTGTGGCCACACTGCCATATTTGGGCACACTGGAAATGACATTGAGCTACTTCTGGGTGTCATTCTAGCCAGGTTTTGGTTTCTGTTTTTCTTTGCTGGTTTTTTTTTTGGGGGGGGGTGTTGGAGAGGGTTCTGGGGTGACTCAAACTATCACATTTTCAGGTGGTTCTAAGTCATTTTGGTTGAGTTTTGATTAAAAAATTACTCCCAAAGTGTGATTTTTTAATTTTAGGGATGCTTGGAAAGTCACCAGTTACTTGGAGAAGTGGGGGTGCTTTAGAGCCCCATGCATGATGCCAATGACTATATTAATATTTGCGGGAATTATTATTAGCTCAAATGGAATGCTGTGAAAGGTGGATAACTTCAGGATCTTTCCACCTATGTATACCAGTACTAACTGTAGAGAACTCTACAGTACTAACTGTACTAACTGTAGAGAACTCTAGGACAAAGTGAAATAAATATTATTTTTTATTGGAAATAGCACAAAAAGTATTCACACATAGGGCACACACACTCACAAGTACTGCACAAAGCTATTGAAGAGTTAAGGTAGAATGGTTGGATAGAGGAACAGATTTGGGAAATAGTTACCAGTTTTGAAGAGTAGCAAAGTACTAAGGTAGAAGCTGAGGGTGGCACTGGAAGTTCCTATCAATGGGATCACCAACACAGAAAGTGACTGGGTCTCGTCTACAGTGGCACACCTTGCTATTGTTTGGGGCTTATATTTATACACTGCTTCATATCCTGAAGGGATTAATTTGGCTAGAACAAACTTATATGGGTTTTCCACCAAATAAACAAAGGAAACTGAAACTTAACCGATTGTCTGTAATGGCTGGAAGATAGGAATTGATAGGTTTATGACAACCTTGCATTGCAGGACAGAAGAGGGTTCTGAGGGATATTTCCTGGGGATTTGGGCTGTGTAGGTCACTTGATTGTTTAGGATGTGTAACTCACCATTGAGGTGCCCAAGAAGGAATTAGCACATATCTCCTTAATGGTTTTGTATACTTAAAGGCTTCAACTCAATACTACCTTTTTGTGTTTGCTAAAATATTTCTAAGACACCTTCCCAGGTCCTTGAAACCTCCACTTGAACTCACTTTGGATCACTCCAGTCTACTTGACCCCTTTGAAGTGTCCAATATTTCTAATTATAAGATTTTATAGGGAGGGGTCTGCTAACACCAGGGAGATTTGAGATCCCAGAAAAGTTTGCACAGAATTTTCTTGTGCTACTATGCACCATGAGTGGACAACATGCAGGACTTCAGACTGGAGCACCCAGCCTCCCTCTTCACTGGTTGTACTAGCTAGCAATATCTTGAGGATTGCATATTACTGACACCTGCTCTTCACTTACTAGCACAGCTCTCCAGGGTATGAGGACTTCATCAGATGTGGCAAATACGGTGTCTTAAGGATGTCTAATGATCATGAAAGGGCGCACATACCAGATGATGATGCCCTTTTGCAATCATATCTTGCCAATAAGCCATACTATTTTATTGATGGCCCAAACAGTCAATAGATTAGCAGTGGTGCTTTATGGCTGGCATTGCTGGTGTTTGAAACTTCTCACCACAATGGGAATACAGCATCAATGGACTTTTGGATGACATCATGACAGCCAGGTAGGGGATGCTCTTTTTATGAACACCCCTCTCTGTGTACCTTGACTTTTAATGTGTGTTTCTGTGCTTGTGCCTACGTTTTGTGTGAGGTTTTTTGCTCTAATTTTTGAATTTCCTGCACTAGTGTCTTCTCACAAGAATCAGTGAGATTTCAACTCCGTAAGTAAATAAAGCTCCATTTGTGCTCCGTAATGGCTGGGGAATCCTCTTTTACACTGCTCAAGGTAAGTATGGTAGGGGGTTCTTTTACCGGCATAAAAACACTACAATTTATGCCGACAAAAGAATATTAATGCGGGGTGGTTTGATAAAGTCTTCAGACATGGAATGGTCCCAGATCTATTTAGAGATGCTAAAGACTGAATCTAGGACTCTGTATAAAAATTACCTGATTTACAGCTGAAGAGGGGGAAAGCCATAGTATCTTTCTTTCTTCAGAGCCATAGAATGTTTAGGCTGCAATCCTACAACATTTACTTGGAGGTAAGTGCCTTTGAATGCAATGACAATTATTCTAGAGGAGAAGACAAATATGGGATTGCACAACTAGTTCTGGGATATGTGTCTTAAGGCAGATAGCATAAATCTAGGTTGTGTAGGAATCTCACAAGCTCTGTCTATTTTGTGTACAACTGCCTTGCTTTTTTTTTACAAGGCTATACACACACACACACACAGAGAGAGAGAGAGAGAGAGAGAGAGAGAGAGAGAGAGAGAGAGAGAGAGAGAGAAGAGCTGTGAGTTCATATATGCTAGTAGTCCTTCCATTCAGCAGATTACAACTATTCTGTGCATAGCTGCTGCAGCCAATTTATCACCTGGTATTTATCCATTAGGGTGTTATATTTTTCCATACTTAGATAGGCTGGTCCTCTAATAACAGAAATACAATCCACCTCTAAATCCATACTTGTAGCCTTGCTAGGATGATACTTCAAGCCTACCACAATGGCAGAACTAGCCAGAATTTATACTTAATTGACATAGCATTTAAAAATTAAGAATTAACTTCATGTCACAATGAAGCAGTGGAGCAGGACTTTGAGGAGGACATAAATAGTTATAGTAGCTGCCAATCTGGCTCACATATTTTTCTGTTTCTTGACATGATCTGTATAAACTTTATCAAAGGAAGATAAATAAAATATGACTCTTAGAAGTAAGTATCTTAAAATGCACAACTTTGGGTAGGCTGTGCTCTTCTGGGCTAAAGAGAGGCAAAGGGACCTGGCAGAAGTGTATTTTATACATTACAAAATACAAGATAACCTAAATAAATAATCTCAATCACATCTACTGAAGAGCAGAAGGTTTGTTATTGTCTATGGGAGTTAATTTGTGTCGGTAGATACCAGCATATGTATAAAATATAATGCTTTGAGGACTATGACATTATGTGGGTAACACCCCCAGTTTGATTGAATTTGAATTCTCTAAGGACAACTGTGGAAGTCTGTGTAGGAGATTATATATTCTTTATGAATGGTGTTTGGAAGTACAAACACATAAATTGAAGGAATATCATCATTTCAATACCTGCTCTTCTGCCTTCTAGATGCAAGATAACTAGCCAGAATCTTGACAGCTATCTGAGGTAGAATCTGAATTGAAAGAGTCTTTGTAGAGGTGTCATTGAAATTTGTATTTCCAAAGGATTTATAGCGCAATAGACTGTGGATTTTTTTTCAAATGTGGGACCCCCCCCCCGCCCCGAGGAGGTCAGTTGAAGAATGGGGCTGTCACACTTACAGTGCCCCATTTCAGACGCCTCCGTCCTCCTCCCGACCTTCCCCCATGCTGTAGATGCTGCTTTTTATTGATGGAAAACCTCCGTCAATAAAAAGCAGCACCTGAAGCATGGAGAAAGCATGGGGGAAGGTCAGAAGGAGGATGGAGGAGGATGACGGGATCTGAAATGGGGTGCTGTAGGCACAACAGCCCCGTTCTTCTCATGACCTCCTCGGGTTTTTCCCCCCTGTTTGAAAAAGTCCTGTGTTGTATATTAAATATGAACCAGATTATTCACATTTTGTCATTATAACCAGAGACAAAGGAGCAGTAGATTCTACCCCTACACTTATATAAAGACCTGGTCAGTTGATCTGAAACTTGGCAGTGTAGAACCTGTGAGTTTGAGGATGGCCCATGTTGATTTTGAGGAACAAAGAGGAAATTGGCGATTTGTAGAAATATGTTTGAAAAGTCAACTACAGGAATATGACAGGGATTTCTGCCTTTTATGCCTAGACTTTGCTGAGTTAAGCAGTTAGGCAGTGACCTCTTTTCAGTACTTTTCTCCATCCTTGTGATGGTTTTTAGTGGCCTTATACTAATACTGAATTAGGTGAGAGTTCAAGTTTCATATTTTAGATTTGGACTTGCAACCTGATGAAGGCAAAAAATATTCATTCACCACCTCGTTGCTGAAAGATCACTGTAGTTTTGGAAGCAGAGATGTTCAGTGGGGATAAAAACAAGTGGGGGATACGAGATACTACACTGAGCTTCTGCTCATCAAGCAGGCCACAAGTCTTATCTGTGCTTTAGAACTTGAGATGTTTTATTTACTTTCTAATGTATTGTAGAATTTTTTATTCTTGTTTCCATGTATTTTGATACCATGATCCAATCTTCTGCGAACTTCCCTGTATCTTTTCCTTTAATTAGCATCGTTAACTTGTCCATCTCTATCATTTCATATAATTTCTCAAGCCATTGATCTCTAGATGGTGTTTCTTTTTGTTTCCATTTATTGGCGAATATTATTCTGGCAGCTGCCAGCATATAGAAGATCATCTTCCCACTTTGTCCTTCTAATTCTTGTTCTATCATTCCTAACAGATATATTTCTGGTTTCAAGGGGAGCACAATTTTCAAAATGTCTTGGATTGATCTTTGAATTTGTAACCAATATTTTTTAGCTTCCTCACACGTCCACCACATGTGAAAGAATGTTCCGTTTTTATTATCACATTTCCAACAGTTCGGTTTTGTCTTCTTATACATTTTTGCTAATTTGGTCGGTGAGAGATGCCATCTGAAATACATTTTATAAACATTTTCTCTGATATTTTGTGATAGTGTATATTTTATCCTTGTGTTCCACATTTTTTCCCAATTATGTAACTCAATTGAATGACTGACATTTTGTGCCCATTTTATCATATTTTCCTTTATTGTCTCCTCTTCAGTTTCCCATTTAAGTATTAACTTATAAAATTTTGAGATCATGTTTTTGTTTCCAGCTTGTATGATTTTTTCCAATTCTGACCTTGTATCCTCAAATCCTTCTAATTTTATATCAATCTTAAATCTCTCTTTTAGTTGCCTGTATAAATACCAGTGACTTGTAAAAATCTTCTCTTTCTAGTTCTTCTTGAATTTTCATTCTAATGTGACTTCCCCCGTCAATATATCTTTATACATAATCCATTTGTTTGTTGGCACACCTTCCTGGCTAAATAAAGCTTCATGTGGGGAGGCCCATAAAGGAATCTTAATACATAATCTGTTTTTATGTTTTTTTCCAAATTCTCAATAAGGACTTCCTAATTACATGATTGTTGAAATCTTTGTTTACTCTGTCCTTGTTATAAAACTTGTATGCGTGCCAACCGAATCTGTTATTGTCTCCTTCCAATTTTAATAATTTGTTGTCTTCTAATATAATCCAATCTTTAATCCATAATAGGCAGCATGCTTCATAGTAAATGTTTAAATTCGGAACATTTAAACCACCTCTTTCTTTGGAATCTTGTAGCACCTTCATCTTTACTCTTGGTTTCTTCCCTGACCAAATATATTTCGATATTTCCCGTTACCAATCTTTAAACACTTTTTTGTTATGTATTACTGTAATTGTTTGAAACAAAAATATCAGCTTTGGTAGTATGTTCATTTTAATTACCGCAATTCTGCCCAAGAATGAAAGTTTTAAATTTTGCCAATTCTTTTTTAATTTCCGTCCATATTTTCTTATAATTGTTTGAAAATAATTCAGTGTTTTTATTTGTTATATCAATCCCCAGATATCGAGTCTTCTTAACAACTTTCCACGCTGATATTTCCATTAGGTCATGCTTTTCTTTTCTTAGAATCATAGAATCATAGAATTACAGAGTTGGAAGAGACCACGAGGGCCATCCAGTCCAACCCCCCTGCCATGCAGGAAGTCACAATCAAAGCATCCCCGACAGATGGCCATCCAGCCTCTGTTTAAAGACCTCCAAGGAAGGAGACCCCACCACGCTCCGAGGGAGTGTGTTCCACTGCCGAACAGCTCTTACTGTCAAAAAGTTCCTCCTCATGTTGAGGTGGAATCTCTGTTCCTGGAGCTTGCACCCATTGCTCCGTGTTCCAGTCTCTGGAGCAGCAGAAAACAAGCCTGCTCCATCCTCAGCGTGACATCCCTTCAAATACTTAAACAGGGCTATCATATCACCTCTAAACCGTCTTTTTTCCAGGCTAAACATACCCAGCTCCCTAAGTCTCTCCTCATAAGGCATTGTTTCCAGACCTTTCACCATTTGTTTTTTTCACTATTTACTTTTAGCCCTGTTAATGAATTGAACTCTTCCAAGACCTTTAATAATGTCTTGATCCCTCTGGTTGGCTCACCTAAAGATATGACCAAATTATCTGCGTACATTCTTAGTTTATATTCTGTTTTCCCCACTTTAACTCCTTGTATCGTGCTTTCTTCTTTGATTCTTTTATTCAGTAGTTCCACCACCATTATAAATAGAAGAGGAGACAGTGGACACGCCTACCTCATACCTTTTCTAATTTGTAATATGTTTGTCTTTTCCCCATTTATTAGCAGTTTTGCTGTTTGGGTACAGTAAATTGCCTCTATCCAATTGATAAACCTCGGCCCCACATTTATTATTTTTAGAATCTCAAACATTGCTGACCATTTAACATTATCGAAGGCCTTTTCAATGTCTAAGAAAATTAAGGCCAATTTCTTGTCTCCATGATTCTCCGCATATTCTATCACGTTTAGCACGTGTCTTGTGTTATCTCTTAGATATCTTCCCAGTAGGAACCCTCTTTGTTCTTCCTCAATCCAGTCTTTCAAAACCTTCTTTAAACTGTGGGCTAATATATTTGTGAATATTTTATAATCAACATTTAATAAAGATATTGGTTGGTAATTTTTAGGTTCTTGTGGGTCTCGATTCTCTTTGGGGATTAATGTTATGTTAGCTTCTTCGCATGATTTGGGATAATTACCTTTTTTGATAGTTTCCAATGTCTTTTTCATTGGTATACTGAGGTGGTCTTCCATTATTTTGTAATATTTTGGGGTGAAACCATCTGGACCAGGTGCCTTACCTATCCTTAATTTCCTTATCGCTTCTGTCACTTCCACTATCGTTATAGGTTGATTCAAACTTTGTTCTTGTTCTTTTGTAAGTTTAGGTAAATCTTGTTGTTTTTTAAAAAATGGAATGTTCCAAATATTTCCACTTTGATTATATTGTTTCCCATACAGTTCTGCAAAGTAGTTTCTGAAGCATTTTTTAATTTTTTCCTGATCTGAAGAAATTTCTCCTCCTTCTTTCACTTTGGCGATATAATTTCTATTTCTTACTTTCCCAAGTTTATATGCAAGCCACCTGCCCAGTTTGTTTGCTTGTTCAAAATGTGTCTGTTTTATAAATTGCAGGTTTTTTCTGCAGTTCCTCCATTGTTTCCATTGATAATAGTTTTTGTAGTATTTTAATCTCTGTTTTTTCCACAGAGGTATCAGCATCTTCCAGTCTTCACAATTTTTCTGGGTTTTATTTTCATCTCTGTGATGATCTCTTTTTGGGAAGGGTCTCGTTGAAGTTGCTTTTCTTTCTGTCTTATTTCTTCTTTAATCCTTGTTGTTTTCTCATTTTTCTTTTTATTTACATCAATATTTTTTTGTATGAAGAACCTGCGCATGACTGCCTTAGATGCTTCCCAAACCGTAATAATGTTTGTTTCTTCCTTTAGATTTTCTTCAAAGTACCATTTTAATGTTTGGTTTTCTTACTTTATTATTTCTTCTCTTTGTAAAAGACAATCATTTAATCTCCAATTGTATTCTTTTTTTTTTCTCTTTTTGTCTCTAATATTACTGGATTATGATCTGTCCAGATCCTTGGGAGAATGTCTATTTTCTGTACCTCTTTGCACATATTTCGAGATATCATAAAGAAATCTATCCTCGAGAAAGAATTATGTCTTTGTGAATAGAATGTATAGTCTCTGGCTTTTTCATATTTATGCCTCTAAATATCTACCAGGGATAGATTCTCTGTCATTATTTTGAACGTTTTTGGCAATTTCCCTTGGTTTTCTTTCACTTTTTTTTGCTGATTTCCTATCTATTTCTGGTGATATCACTCCATTCCAATCCCCACATATCAGCACTCTGTCATGATCATAATCTAGTATTTTTTCCGTAAGTTTTTGGTAAAAGTCACTTTTCTTATCCAATGGTGCATATAATCCAATAATTAATGTTTTTTTTTTCTGCTGTATTTTTCCTATTACTCCAATGAAATGCCCCTCTGGATCTCTGAATAATTCTTCTGCTTGCACCTCCTGTTTTGTATATATAACTACCCCCTTTTTTTCTCTTTAGCCAATGATGCAAATTCTTTTCCTAGTTTCTTATTTTTGAGTAGATGAGTGTCCTCTTGTTTTATATGTGTATCCTGTAAACAAATTATATCTAATTTTTTTCTTTTCTAAAAAATGAAATATTTTCCTTCTTTTTTCTGGTATATTCAGTCCATTTACATTCCAAGTTCCAATCCTTTGATTTCTTTTTGCCATTTTGTTTTCTCAGATCTATGTATCCACTGTCCCTTCCTCTTCTTCTTCTTTACTTTCCTCTTCTTGAATTTCTTCTTCTTCCTCCTCCTCTTCATCATCTAAATCTCTTTCTTTCTCCCTCTTCTCACCTTCTGCTTCTTTTCTTACTTTTGGTTCATCTCCATATTTTATTCCTAATTCCTTCCTATACTTCTCTAAAAATTCTTCTGCTTTTTTTGGGGTGTTAATTTTGAAGTTCTTCTGTCTAAATCTAAATGTTACTACTTCTAACTTCTCCCACCTGTATCTGATTCCGTTCTTCCGTAGTTCAGACTTCAATAAATTATAGTTTCTTCTTTTCTTCAAAATCCTCAGGGGAATATCCTTAAAGATCATTATTTCACTTCCTTTATCCAAAATCTCTGTTCAAAGTTTCTTTGAAGTATCATATCTCTAGTTTTCTTTCGAATAAAATACACCACAACGTCTCTAGGTGTATTTCTCTGCTTAGGCATTCTCAATGAAATCCTATAGATTTTGTCGATTTCCCATTCAGATTGAGATTTTGTTTTCCCAATGAATTTAGCCAATCTTGGAATCAATATTTTATATAGATCTTCCTTTTTCTGCTCTTGGAGTCCTCTGATTTTTATGCAATTTTTGCTCCATCTTAATTCTTCTAGAGCCTTTTGATCTTGTTCCTCTTCTTGTCTTGTCTCTAACTTCTCCGTTCTACCTTCCAGTTTCTCCAATCTCCCTTCTATTTCTGTGACTTTCCCTTTAAGTTTTGTCGATTCTTCCATTATTTTATCTATTGACTCTTTGACTCCTTTAAGCTCTCTTTTCATATCTTGTTTGAGTTCAGCTCTCGTTTCCTTAAATTCAGCTCTCATGAGTCTTATTTCTTCTATTAATGATAATTGACTTTGTTGGTTGAGTTCAAATGATGGTCTTCTTGCTGCTTGCACTGGTACTTTCTTTGTCATCATTCCCCCCCCTTCTACTCCCTTATTCTCTCTTTCTTTCACTTCTCTTATCTCTATTGTAGTGCTGTTCATTTATCTATTTCTCCCCCCCTTGTATTTTCCTTCTTCTGTTGTTTTCTCTACTTGTTTCTCCTTATATTCCCTTCTTCTGCAACTGCTCCAACTTATATATAAATGTATTATTTCTTATTATTTAATACTGATACATGTTATTTATCTTAAAACTCTATCTCTTTGAATCAGGGGATATGGTAAGACTCTGTTGTCTCTTCTCTGCCTTTTATCACTTACTGTTTTGGTCTTCTATTAATTTGATCAATCAGGCCACTTAATCTCTAAATTATAGATATTTACAATTTCAATTTCCAATTCACTCTTTAATATCAATTGTATCAATTATATCAATTTATATCAGCTATTCAACAATTAGGCAGTTAGATTTTTCAATGTATATTATAAATAAGATAGGAGAGCAAAAAGTAGCAGAATATTATCTATGTAACCAGAGAGCTTTTTCCTCTAATGAATTTACCAAGTTTCAACCAAATTATGTTTAGCTCTGAGCTAACAGAGTTTGCTGACCTCAGTTCCTTATAAGTGTCAAAAATTAAAGATGAATACATTAGATATACACATTTTACGCATTACATAGACATACGCAGATATATATATGCCTACATATATAGAGAGAGATCTCTCCTGCAATAGCAACAATAACAATAATCACAAAGAGGAAAGAAAAAAAAAGAGAGAGAGAGAAACTGGAAGACAATGAAACTAAATATTAAACATTAAATATTAATGTCAAATAAATTCTAATCTTCAAATAAGGTGAAATGGAAAGTAAAATTTAAAAAAAAGGGAAGTGATTCAAGAAACCACATAAATATATGAAACTAACACTAAAGGGAAAGCAAAAAGGAAGCAGAAATATATAAACATCTTATATATGTATGTTAAAAAAATTGAATGATGCACATAGATAAATACTGAGAAACATGGGGAAACTTGATAGGAAGTCACGAATGAGAGGGATAGGGATTGGAATGAGAGAAAATGAGAGAATGGATAAGAATGGATAGATTGAATGGATAGTGTGATATAGAGATAGAGAGATAGAAGAAAGTGAGGATGGAAGTAAAAAAACTATGAGAGAGAAGAGAAGAATGGAAATATGACTGAAATTAAATATATATAAAATGAATAAATATAAGAGATGTATAATAAGTTAAGTAAAGGACGTGATATATATATATGTTGTACACGGTATTCAAATAGATATGAGATAAACCTCTGACATGTATATTGGATAGATACGTGATGTATAAATATGTTGACATTGATATTTTTTCTTTTCTTTTTTGTTAAATGTGTTTTTAATGTTGATAAATATCATGAATAAAAAGATTTTTTTAAAAAATAACTTGAGATGTTAGGTGTGGAGATAAGAGATAAAGTGGTAAACTGTTGCAACGGAAAATAAATGGTAGGTGGAAGAGTTAATCTCCTGTTTAGTCGACCAGTACTTTGCTTTTATTTGCATTAGAACAGATGTGTGAGCTAAGGGTTGTAGAGTCAAGTTTTTAACTTGATGTTCCGTTAAATTCCAGTAACACATTTTAGAGGGAAAGAGGCACAGGCCTACACATGCAATGTGATATAAATAATTAAGCAACTCTTCCCTTTGTTACCCAAATTGCTTGGGGTCCATGGGGACCCTCTAATGTCCTGATATTAAATTGGGGAATTTAGTTAGCTCAACTTGGCACGCAAATGGCTGGGCAATGGCAGGACCTTTTAACCTATGTATACTGGTAATAATGGATGAGACTAAAGGTACAATTAGATTATCTTTTAATAATTTTAATAAAATAATTTTAATAATTTTAATAAAATTATTAAATTATTAAATAATGTATTAAAGTTATTAAATTATTAAATTTATTAAATTTATTAAATTTATTAATGTATTAATTTATTAAATTATTAAAATTAATATAATAATTTTAATAAAATAATTAAAGTATTTTAATAAAATACTTGGAATATAATGGAAAATAATGGAAATTAACAGTAACAGTATTCAAATAAAGCATCAGGCTTAAGGCAACCAAAACAATACGTTTGCACCCCCTGATGTGTGGGTTCTGAGGGTACAAATTGGTAAATTCATATATAAATATAAAGTTCACATTAAGTTCACACAAGGCTATCAAAAATAGTAGGAAGTACTTGGATAGAGGAATAGAGTATGGGGTATATTGAATTATATTGTACTGATCCTGCAGAGCTGAGATTACGGAGTACACCAACAGCAGGGAGGTCCGGACGATAGACTGGTGACACAAACTGACGTGAATCCAGAAAGCAGGGGATGCATGCACACTTGGCTACACAGTCTGATGTGGAGGCAAGAGGAAGGTGAACTGTGCACACTTGGGTGGTGTTTTAGGGTAATATTTATATGAAATACTTCCCCTGAAGGGATGGGATTTTGAATGCAATACTAGGAGTGTTGCTAGGAGTTTCCCAGGCTAAAACAAGGGTACTCTGGAAGAGTTAACAATAGTTGATGGGGGCTATACTTTAGAATTCTTTGGATGATCTTAACCACACACTCTTTCAGAGCCTGATGTACCTCACAGGGTTGTTGTGAGGAAAGCATGGGAAGGAGACCCACATAAACCATCTCGAGTTCATTGGAAGAACATAGAGGCACATGAAAGGCTTAAAGGGTCTGGAAGGGGAGCAAAACTGGTGCATTTGCCAGTAGTTATAAGCCACTGGGGAGGACTCATGACCTGGGGCCTTAAGGGAGGCCAAAGATTATATTTAGTTGGTAGGTCACACTTTTACAACCCCTGATGTGTGCATTCTGAGAATACAAATTGGTAAGTTCCTATATAAATATAAAGTTTATTACATTAAAAATAAGAATTTTAAAAACCAGAAAAATGACTTGAAATTGGTGAAAAATAAAACTGGATGTGGCGCAACATCACTGCTGACTGCATCAGGCACACTGATGCAGTTTACCAGTTGTGAGATGGGGAGCAAAATGGCCACTGCCCCACCATGCTCACCCTGCCATACATGAACATGGTTAAAATTTGATATGTATGCTTTCCTGAAGTCTGTGGTCAAAGCTTGCATATCAAAAATTGTAAATGAAATTTCACAGATATACCTTAACTTTGGAAAAAATAACAAATGAGCGAACTTGGATTCAGCGAATTCATCCATACATAACAATATTCTTATTATGATCCTAAATTTGAAAAAAAAAAAAAAAAGAATATTGGATACCACTGCATTATAAAATAAGGCAGATTGTCCCACAGTTGTATGCTTTTGGATTCATTACAGTTCCAGGATTCAAATCAATATAACTTTCCCTTATCAGATCTTTCCCAACTAAAAAAGAATGAAGAATTGCACAGCATGGGAATGTTCAACAGCTTTCAGCCACCAGGTTGGGACTTAGAGTTTCTTGCATTTCTGCCAAACACATTGTTCATCAGAGGACAAAAAGAGAAATGCTAACAACAAGGAAGTAATCTACACTGACACTACTGAGACAGCAAGAGAACGTGATGTATCCATTTTGATTCTTACAATATGTCTTTTCTATGGTGTGTAGGGAAAACAAACCATTACCATTTCTGTGGTTTCCAGGGAAAACAAACCACTCTACATTTCCTGACAGTGGTTGAGAACATGATGTAAAAAGCCAAGGACTGTGTTTTGCTTCTCTGCAAACATTATGGCCTCAGACCCACACAGCAAACAGCACTTTGGGGAGACTGGGAAATTTTGATGGCCTGCGTGGTGGAGAAGCCAGAAGTCTTTGCATGTGGTGCAAAGCACAAGCACGCTGTGCAAGGGGGAGTGGAGCCAGAGGCAATATAAGTCCTGTCCTCCCTTTCCATGTACCTCTTGGGATCTTCAACTTTGTGGGGACCAGAGCATGATTCGGGAGCAGACGATCAACCAGAGTGAGTGGATCAATCTTCAATTTAATCAGAGCAACAAATTTAGTTAGATTTTGTTGGGCAAGAAGTGGGACTGGTGGAGGCATGATGGACAGCATTTCTTTCTACTCTATCCTCATTGGCATGCATCTTTGGGGGGTATTTGTAGTGACTTACCTTGATTTGTTGGGTTTGGGGGATGCAGGGTATTGGGCAGTCACTCTTTGGCCCATTTAGGCCTTGGATAACCATGTTTGGGAGTTTGAAGGCCTCACTAGGGTCTGTGAACCCATTTGCCTGGGGTGTTGGTTAGGTCTCAACAGGCCTATGGGCAGGTTCTCTGTGGCCTTGTCCTGGTGGGAATGAGTTGGTTCCTGGCAACCTAGTCCTGGTGGAGTGCAAGCCTTATAACCTATGAGGCCTATTTTTTGAACATTCTTTGTGGCCTATTCTTTGGACATTGACCCCCCCCTTTTTTTTTCATTTTCCATTTGGGAGTCTATCACAGGCCTAGAATAGCATATTTTCTTTTGGCCATCGCCATACATGGCCTTGGGTGATTCCATGACCTAGGGTGATCCAGCAGCCTTTGTGGCCTGCATTTTCTGGTCCTTGTGGTCTTGTGTGGCTTATATCTTCAGGCACCTCATGGCTTAGCATGGGCCTGGTGTTTTTCTTTTGCAGCCTAGCCCAGAGCCTTTGTAGCAGCCTTGGTCACATGTAGTGGTCATTGTGGCCTGCATATAGGGGGCCCTTGCAACCTAGTATACCCTATTGCTTCAGAGGTCCCTTCCTTCAGTTGAGACCTGGCACTGGGCTAGGGCCAACATTTTGTGCCAGGCTGCTTGAGACTACTTTTTGGTTTTGTGTCTTCCTGACCTACTGTGGCCTTTAAGTCTAGCGGGTCTCTGAGGTTATAAATACAGGTGTTTACTATTGGACTAGTACTCAGATCCTCAGTAGATATTATGTTTTGTGGCCTAGTGTAGTCAAGTGTTGAAGGGGGAAGCTGCCAGTGAAGCGTCCTCTTCCAGAGTTCCCTTTGTCTATGGCTGGTGAGGGGGTGGGGGGTCAGGTGGCCATTTTAGCTAAATTGCAGGAGCTTGAAAAGATCTCTGTCCCTCCCAAGTAGATGAGGATTCAGGCTGCTGAGAAGGTAAGAAGGGGAGTCAATTTGGTGTGTGTTGTTAAGGGAGAAGATATGTAGAAGTATCTGAAGGTAGGGTACTTGACTCCTTTTCATCTCCCTCTGTTCCTAATTTGAGAGTTTCTCCATTACGTGTTGTTCCCAAGAAGGCATGTGGTGACTATAGGTTTATTCACCATTTTTCTTTTCCAAAGGGGGGGGGTCTGTTAATGATGCCATTCCTGCAGAACTTTGCATGGTCTGTTATATGTCCTTTGATGCAGTGGTTCGTGAGGTTCACAAGAAAGGAGTGGAGACAGAGCCAGTGAAATGTGACATTAAATCTGCCTTTTGCTCATTGCCCATACATCCTAGGGATTTTTAGTTGCTGGGCTTTTCTTTTGACTGATCTTTCTACACCAGGCACTTCCTATGGGGTGTTCGGTGTCATGTGCTGCTTTTCAAAAGTTCAGCACTTTCCTGGAATGGACCCTCTGGGTAAAGTCAGGGCTGAGAGGGGTTGTCCATTGTTGTCATGGTATTATATTAGACCAGGGTGGGCAAAGGGAAGCCTTCCCAGTATTATTGGACTGCAGCTAGAAACATATCTTACCAGTGTGTTGCTGTCCAATAACATCTGGAAGGTGACACTTTGCCTTAGATTTTGCTGGCAGCAGTTCTGTATAGATCCCCTTCCTTAGACATCTTTTGGATTTGTTTCATGAAGTGCATTTATTATGGTATGCAAATTTTGTATATGAATTATATACACAGATGGTATAAATATTAAAAATTCCTCGATAGATATCTGCATTTTTGAAAGAATTCCGCTCCCTTTGGTGAGCTTGAGACAGCTAATTTGTCATGTAGAGAAGGTTGTGGGGAATAGGTGAATGGCAGGTAGTAGGCAAGTTTTGCCCTTCTGCTTTTCCCATCTTTGGCACACACACACACTTGATAACCAAAAGATGTAAAGAAGTATCTATTCACGTGTATGAGAGAGAGTGGGGGAGATGGAGGGGGGAGAGATTTTACTGGATATTATTTGCATGTAAAACAAAGATGAATTATTTCCTAGCTGCTGCCTCTGCTGTTTGCATAATCATGCCAGATAAGGCTAAAGAGCAAATTCTTCAAAGGCATACAAAGGGATGCAAATATTATTTCAGTTGGTGTCAGAATGGATCCTTTAACAGGAAGGGGAGTAGTGACTTACTATTATAAGAACTGGACTTTTTTGAGCAGGCCACATTTATAAGAGAAATAAAAATATTCTCACCGGCAATTGCATTTATGTATCATCCTTCTTTCAAGAAAGTCAGTGATGCATACATTGATTTCTCCCCTCCCCTATTTTATCCAGGCTTGTTTTAATGTCATTCACATCTGACTTGCTTTCTGGATTAGATTTTGGCATTCACCATCCTATTTTCAAGACAGCAGCAATGATTTCAGAATCCTTTGTCATCCTATTAGTTACAAAATTTCTAAATGGTGTACAGTGCACTCTGCAGAGACAGCTGGCTGCAGCTTTCCTCAGATTGATTTCAATTAGGTTTTCAACCCACTACATGGATACATGCATTCACACTGACAAAACACTGACCAAATAAGTAAACACAGAGCCATGCATGCATCAAGGGAAAACTGACATAGAAGAAACTTATCAATATGCTGATGAAGCAAAAGTATGACTTCAAGGATAAATATAACTGGAATGAGTGGTTTGCTAATTGAAATGTTTCTTTATTAATAGGATTTGTTGTTGTTAGCTTCTTAGGATGGTAGAGCACATTCAAAAACTACTATCATAGTGCAATGCTACTTTGTCAAGGAAGGGCTGTCCACCTCTCGTGGAAGTGTAGGAAGGTCATAGAATAATAGATTGGGAAAGAAGGACCACCCCCATCTAGTTCAGTTCCCTCCAATTCAAAGTGAAAGCATTCCAGAGAGATGACCATTAAGTATGGGGGAGGGGTTAAAGGTCATTTGGTGTACACCTTGGCTCCCCCTTGTGGTGAAGGGCTGGGCTCTGGAATGGCCTCTTTGGTTTCTGGGACCTGGGAGGTTGTGAAGGAACCTGCTCTTGGGGCTAACATGGGGAGTTCACTCTCTCTTATAGAGACCTGGGGCTTAGGTGTGGGTGCCTCAGGTCACCTTCCAGTTAAGATTGGGTGGGGTTAGCAACCCAATAATATTGGATTGCCCTCAGGATCAGGTGTGATGCCCATGAGTGGCTGAGGAGCTGGTCATGGGTTGACACCTGGCCTCAGCCAGACCCACATCAAGTTGCTGTCCTCCTCTTAAATTTTCTCCCAGATACAATTCATTAATTAAATTATAGATCAAATAAAGTGGTCTTGTTTGAACCCATCTCTGTGTCTGGCTCATTATTTCCAGGCTGGTCATCAAAAACCCTCATATAAAAAGAGTGTGGCACTCTCTAAGGCAGCCTAAGCCACTTTTGAAAAGCACTTAGACAAGACATTCTTCCTAATGTTTAGATGGAGTTTCTTTTCTTGTCATTTGAAATCATTGGTTCATGTCTAGTCTTTGGAGTACAAGAAAATAAGCTTGCTTCATCTACTGCATGACATGCCTTCAGCTGTTTAAAGATGGCTGTCATGTTGCCTCTCAGTCTCTGCTTCTCCAAGATAAACATACTCAGTGCCCCAAGCTGTTTCTCACAGGCCTTGGTTTCCTGGTCTTTTACCATTTCAGAAGCCCTCCTCTGAACATGTTCCAGCTTGTCAATATCCTTCTTGGAGTGTAGTGCCCAGAAGAGGAGACAGTATGACTTCATTTGATCAAAACACTGTACTTTTGTTGATGAAGCCTGGAATTTCGATGTTTTCTATTTGTGTTGCAGCTGTTGATACTTAAGATGGCTGACTTTACTGAAAGGCTCTGGACATCAATTTTTAAATCCTAAAATAAAGAGTTGAAGAGACCATGTATGTTTTTGGTAGAAACCAAAGAAGACCCCAGAATCTCTCTTGCAATGCTTAGTTTCATCTCAGTCTTAGTTGAGTATATGGCTGAAAAAATATAAATAGATAAACAGCTGTAAATACCACAATACAGTGATTTTTACTTGTTGTTATAGTTGTTTTAATCTTATTGGATGGGATGCAACTCATGGTGTTAAGCAGGAGGGAGAAAGAGAGATGTGTCCCCTTTTCTTCCTTTCCTTCAGCACTGGGGGATTAACTATGTACAGTACTATGAAGAACAATTAGACTTGGGAAATGTGTTTTTCTCATGGTACTACTGTATCCATCAGTAGCCCACAAGGGAAATATTTGTATGTGATGTGTTAGATTGTCTATTTCTTATTTTTTTTTACTGTTTTATGTTTTTAATTGGTTTTAATTTTGTTGACAGATATAAGCTGCAAATTTTTAGCCATGATTGATTTAACCATTGTGAACTGTCTTGATAGAGCCAGTGTGGTGTACTGGTTTGAGTGTTGGATTAGGACTCTGAGAGACCAGGGCTCGAATCCCTGCTCAGACATAGAAACACACTGGATGACCTGGAGCAAGCCACACTCATTCAGCCTCAGAGGAAGCCAATTTGAAACCCACTCTGAACAAATCTAGCCAAGAAAACTCCATGATAGGCTCAGCTTAGGGTCAAGTCAGAAATGATGTGAAGGCACACAACAACATATTGCCTTGAATCCCGAACTGGGGTTAAGGTGAGATATAAATGTTGTTGTTGTTACCCAAGTCTGTTTAGCAGCCAAGTCATCAGGGGAGATAGATTACTTCTTTCCTTCCTCACTCCTCATAAGTTGCAAGGTGGTGTGGGAGGTTGAATATTTTAGCTAGAAGGGAGGATTCAGAATTTGTGGAGCAATGTGATATTCTCCCCTACTCTTCATACTGAATTTTTCCAGAAAAGGCTCAGGAAAAAATACCACCCACCCTTGAGTAACCTGGAAAAGACTGAATGCTTTCTGAGGTAAGGTGGGGGAGCTCACCACCATGAATTCAATCCACTTTGCATAGTTGCTTATGCTCCATTTTTCTTCCTTTAAACTATATCATTATTACTCCTTTTGTGGATGCGAACTAACTAGCTGGGCTATTTATTGCATGGCTTTGGTCCAGCAATTTAAAATACATTATGTATTACAGCACAATCACCTGACAACCCAGGAAGAAAAATGAGATTATATGTAATTACCTCTCTCTCCCATTTGCAGGTAAGAACAGTCTACTTTTAGCAATTGACAATGGATTTAAAGGAAATGGAAAGAAGAGCTTTTACAACCATACGTATTAACAGAAGGGCAAAGAAGCAGGGAGAAGGGCTTGTTTCTGAGTTTATCTCCAAGGGGCTCTACCTGTTCATTTTGAAAGTGGGAGCTGCATCCTAATGAGAATTTCTTTATCTATAGATCAAGATAATGGTCCACATGGAATTTAATTTTATTGCAATGGTGTATTTTCATCATTTAAAAATAGTGCTGAGATGAAAATTCTCATATGGAGTTTCCAATTTGAACTTTGGGGTGGCAGCTGAACAAAAGGGGCTGAACTAGAGATATGAAGGAAACTTGCTATTTACAAAATTCTAATGGAGACTGTCTTACAGCATGGCAAAGCAGCACCTTGAGGATTTGCCAAACCCTACAGTTAATTTCATCCTTAGTGCAAGATCAAGATACCAGGGATGGAAACCAGCTGGTATCTTATGCATTGTAAGTTCTCCTATGAAAAGAGTTGGGTATTTTGGTCCAATGCAGAGCACATGCATACAGTTTATGGTTGTGGAAGTGGAGTTGTGTATGCAGTTACACATTTGAGTGTGCATTTAGTTGTATAATGTTGCTATTCAATACATTGCACAGCAAATAAATGACTAACTGTATGTCGACATTATGCAACATAATCTTGATGTAGGATTTTGGCTCAAACATTTCTTCTGTTTGCGCACAATAAATAAAACCTCTGTGTTGTATCTTTGTCCCTTTCTCAAATGTTGCACACACAGAGAGAGACACCAAACACAACAGAGCAGGTTGATTGATTACAAAGATGCAAACAATCCATCCAGTACTACTGCTTTTACACAAAGCAATAGATATTGCATTTTCCAACAGTGTATGCTGTAAGGAAATGCACAATATCACTCATGAAAATGGGCAAAGTACTTCTAAGACCAACTGTACCCACAACTCTCTTGGAATATCTGTCTTAGAGTGGGTAGCATTGGATAGAAATGTTTAAAAGTGTCTTATTCATTGTATGAGGACAAAATTAGACAGGATTTACATTCCTAACTGCAATTAGAGATATAAATAAATATTCACTTTGTGCCAGATTCACATTAATTCCCTCATAACTGTATTCCCTTCTATTGCTGCATCACTCTGCATTTCAAAATCCATAATTTATACATTTTGCATAAAATACACACTTTAAATGAAACTTTCCCTAATATGTATTTTTGTATACCTTTTTGAGGTAAGAACTGCATCACAAAATTAGGAAGAAAGAAATGAAAGAAGCGTGTTGTAATTTGCTTCATTGCTGTAAATATGCTATGTAAAGGATCATTTAAAATGAGGTATAAAGACATTATCTTCATTATCTTGATAGCAGGGCAGTTACTGGCTTCCATGTCAGAGTCATGTCACAGTGGAGCTGTGAATATGTTTAGATTTTACTCCAAACTTTGAAGGATCTATCCAAGGGTCTGGCTTGTATTTCCAAAATACTTGGAAAGCTTCCTTTAAAATTCAGATTAAAATTCAGATTACAATTTCATAATAAATACCAAAAAAGTGTGGAAAGAAATCAAAAGAGACTTGGGAAAAGGGGTAAAGTTAAATTTATCTTTTATGAGAAGAGCTGTAGTGGTAAAAACAAATGTGTTGCCAAGACTTATTTTTTTTTTTTTATAAAAAAAAATTTCTATCCCGCCCCTCTGCAACGCAATCGGGGCGGCTTACAATATAAAAACTCCATAGTCCCAGTACCCTAGCCCACCCCCCCTTAAAACAATATTAAACTATAAAAGATTAAAAACATACAGTAAATTAAAAATATATAAATTAGAAAATATTAAAACATACAATAGGTTTAAAAAAAAATGATTACAGCTCAAGGAGGACAGCTGAGTCTTGGGCCGGGATAGTTATTCAGGAAAAGCCTGCCGGAAAAGATCCGTCTTGACAGCTTTTTTAAAGCCGTCTAAGGTGTTAATAAGACGGATCTCGTCCGGCAGGCCATTCCATAATCTGGGAGCAGCAGCGGAGAAGGCCCTCTGGGAGGTCACCGACAGCCTTGTTTTCATAGGCTGTAACAGATTCCTCCCAGAGGACCGAAGTGCGCGGGGAGGGTCGTACGGAAGGAGGCGGTCCCGGAGATAAGTTGGACCCAAGCCATGCAGGGCTTTAAAGGTTATAACCAACACCTTGTACTGTGCCCGGAAACGAATAGGCAGCCAGTGGAGAGCTTTTAGCACAGCTTTTATTATATAAAAAGACTTATTTTCTTTCCAAATTATCCCCGTCATAGGAAATGGAATACAGATTGATCCCCATATCCACAGATTTGATATACAAGATTTCCCTTAGCCATGTCTGAAAAAATATTTTCTCTCTAGGCATTTCTAGGTCATCCAGTGTGATTCTATGGTCAACTTCTGGTGTTCATCTCATTGAAAATAATACAGTTTCCTCTTATCCATGGGGGCCTTGGAACATACCCCCTGTGGATATGGGGGTTGACCTGTACCTTTTATGCAATGGCAGAAATAAATCTCCAGATTTATCTGGCAGGCAAGGAAACCTAGAATAAAATATAAAACTTTGTATGACCCTAAAGAAACATGGTTTTGGGTTTCTGAATATCAAATTGTACTGTGAGGCCTGCTGTTTTGTGTGGCTGAAGGGATGGATTTTACATATAGATGGAAGATTTTTGGAACTTGAAGGTCACGATTTAAGATTTGGTGGCATGGTTTTCTTTACTATGATAAAGTTAAGGTACATGCTGAATTTAAAAATCACTATATTAGAAAGGCTCTTATACAAATGTGGTATAAATACAGGCAGATGCTTTTTCCCAAGACAACATTCATTAACCACCTCATCACAAGAATGCTTTTTTAGCAAATGGGTTGAAAATCAAGGGTGGTTGTTGTTATGATGAACTTTTGTATTTTGAACATGACAGCTGTTCAACTTATATCAAGTGAGATGCTTATATCAAGTGAGAAGGTAAAGATCAACTGGTTTTCTTATTTGCAACTTAAAGAGAGATTTAACCACAATAAGAGTTAACAAGCCAGAGAGGCTGGAGAAATGATCTTTTTCTCAGAATTGTATAGAGATGATGACCATGTAATTTAAAAAGTTTATAAATACCTTTTGAAACTAAAGACAGAATATGAAATGGTAAAGGATTATAGGATAAGATGGGCCTGAAATTTTGGGAATAATGTTCAAATAGAGGTATGCGGGAAATTGTTGACCAAAGATATCAAGATGCATCATATAAGATGATGTACAGATGGTATTTAACTCCAAATAAGTTGCCACATTTTCTAAGAATGTTCCAAAACAATCCTGGGGATGTCAAGAGAAGGAAGGTTTCTATTTTCATATGTGGTGAACTTGTAGGTAAACAAAGAGTTATTGGTCATATGCTAATTAAAAAACAATCTAAAGGTAGACTTTGCAGTGTTATCAGAGATGTTTCTGTTGGTCATTATCGATAAACAATTGGATAGTAAATATGAACTACTTCTTCAATATTTGACAACAGCAGCAAGAATACTGCTTACTCAAATCTGGAAAAAGATTGAAGCACTGATGACAGAGGAATGGGTTGTTAAAGCTGGAGTGTTATCCCAAATTGCCAAATTAATACTGGCTTTAAAGGGTAAACCAACTGAAGATTTGTTGAAAGACCAGAAACTGTTTATGGACTTTTTGAGCAATAAGAACAGTAACAATGCAATAATTTGCAGTTATGAGTATTAACAATCCAAGAGGATTATTTAGTTTGATCTATAATAGTAGAACAATATTTTTTCAGATATTTTTTATTCATTATAGCTTTTTTTGGAAGGTCAGAGCCTTATGGTGTTTTAAGTAGTCAATATTTAGTCTTTAGTTTAGTGTCTTACTACTGTGCATTAGTCCTAGCATAGTATAGTATTCAGTCAGTTTTAATTTAAATCATAGAGTCATCACTCCACATCAATAGGTTCTAAATCCACAGATTAAGCCAACCACAGCTAATGTGTGTGTGTGTGTGTGCCGGCCGATTGAGGAATAAAGAGACCACACACATGAAATGAGGTGAAATAAACTGTTTTTTATTTAAATCAACCTATTTAATTCCCCTCAAAAATCTTCAGTAGGGGGAGGCCACCTGTTGAGGGACCAGGTGAGGCAGTAGGTCTAAACTAGATCACACCCCTCAGCCTTCCCTGGGGAACACCTGGGCCCTGGAGAGGAATCCCAGTTGCCTGGTGTTACTCGCCAGCTGGCCCATATCTGGAAGGTGAACCCAAAAGTCCTTCACTCAAGCCCCATAGATTGGGGTGAAGGATTATTCTTTAGGCCAACCTCAAGGCGGGTCTCCTTCTGTCCCCTTAGGCCCCATGACCTGAAGTGGCCCTTCCAGAGACCCCACCTTCACCGAAAATTGGTGCCAAGGTGCCCACCAAAGCAACGCCTCCCTGTTCCCCACCAAAGTCAGAGGGAATTGATCTAATTAGACACCACCCAGGCCAATTTCCCAAATGCCGCCATCCTAGTATGGGGTAGGTGAAAAAGCCCCCAAGAAAAAGGGGGGGGGAATTCCTACCCGGCTCCGAAGCAACCAATTATCATACTATTCAAGCAGCAGGAGGGTGGGTCAAAGATCGCTGCAGCTGAAAAGAGGAAGGTGAAGGGTGGTGGGGCTTTATATAGCCTTTGGCCCCACCCTTCACCCTCCGTCACAGGCGACATTGCCTGCGACCAGAAAGTGGCCTCTGATCCCCATGAGCAGTGGCAAAGGTGGCTCCCCTGACCAAACGGCGGGGAGCTGGAGTGTGTTTGTGTGTGTCAGAGAGTTTGAGAGAGAGAGAGAGAGAGAGAGAGAGAGAGAGAGAGGATTCCAAAAAGTGAACCTTGCTGTTTGCCATTTTATATAAGGGACACCGTTTTACTATGCCATTATTATATAAATGGGTCTTGAGCATCCATGGATTTTGGTATCCACAGGGGTTCCTGGAACCAAACCCCAGTGGGTATTGAAGGTCCACTGTAGAAATATATGTAAAGCCTAATACCGAAGAAGAAGAAGAAGAAGAAGAAGAAGAAGAAGAAGAAGAAGAGACAAGGGACAAGAGACAAGTTTAAGTATTTGAAGGGGTGTCACGTTGAGGATGGAGCAGGCTTGTTTTCTGCTGCTCCAGAGACAGGAACATGGAGCAATGGATGCAAGCTCCAGGAACAGAAATTCCACCTCAACATTAGGAGGAACTTTCTGACTGTAAGAGCTGTTCGGCAGTGGAATGCACTCCCTCCGAGCGTGGTGGGGTCTCCTTCCTTGGAGGTCTTTAAACAGAGGCTGGATGGCCATCTGTTGGGGATGCTTTGATCATGATTTCCTGCATGGCAGGGAGTTGGACTGGATGGCCCTTGGGATCTCTTCCAACTCTACAATTCTATGATTCTATGATTCTATGTCAGGTCCATGTAGCACTGCCTCTACTCTCCTCAACAGGGAATTATCTGCCACCAGCATATGTCCTCCTTCTTCTGAGATTCAGCATGAGCCTTTCCACTGAAAGAACCCTCCAAGGTCACCTTTATGCTTTCTGAGGACTGAGGCTGTTTTCTCTGTTCCTGAGCATCTTCACTGCTGATTAAGGGGAGAACTTGGATTCACAGTGTAGCTCCAGACTTTCAGCATGGTTCCTGACAGTTCTTCCAAATGTCTGTCTCCTGTGTTTGGGAATTCTCCTCCTCCATAGAAGCTTCCCCTTAATGTTGCCTCTACAGAACAGTTTGTTCTGCTCTGGCCAAAAAAGTTTTCTCCTCCCTGGTAACCTGATAAGCAAAGGTGTTGAAACAGGCTGTGAAAGTTTTCAAAGTGCAGAAAATGCTGTTCTCTATGCAAATTAGGCATGTGTAAATTTCACTCAAACTAAATACCCCATTGTAGCATTCTCTGCACAGAAGACAGCATTTTCTGATCAAGAAATAGTGTTTCAATGCAGAAATGTTATTTTCTGTGCAGGAAGTAATATTTTAATGCACAAAAAATGCTTTTTGCATTTTAAATAGCGTAGTTTGTGCTAAACCATAATATGGGAATTTTGCATGAAATAAGTCCCAAACTACAAAGATTCTCCTCAGTCTAGGGGGCCGGTTCCACGACAGGAAAAAGTTTGTGAGATTCCAGATTACCATTCTTTCCCATCAGGAGCACATAAATCACACAAATCCAGGCAAAGGTGTGTGTGTGTGTGTGGGGAATCATCTCCAGATGATTAAAGCCAGGCAGGAGGCGGGGAGAGAGCAAGGAAGGGGTCATGGAGACCATAAATAATGAGAGGAAAGAAAAGGACAAACAAACAAGAGATCGAAAGAGCAATCTGTCAACTTCCCTGTCTTCCCCAGCCCAAAAGGCTTCTATAAAGAAAGGAGTGAATAAAAGCACGAACAAGCAAAAGCATGGTGGAGAGATCTCCTTCCCTTTACTTCCCTTCCCTTCCCTTCCCTTCCCTTCCCTTCACGCATGCACACACAAACACACAGCACAGAAGCTGGGGCTAGCCGCATTCCTGATTGTTTTTCCTGCCTCCAAAGCCTTGAATAAAGGCAAGTGAAGGGAAGGACGGCTGTTTCCCTGCACACACAAATGCACACACACACACTCACACCAGCGAAGCAGGGGCTAGTCCCGATCATCTTCCCAACCTCCAAAGCCTTCCTTTGAAACAGACAGGAAGGGCTCAGAGCAGATTTTCCAAAATGGGCTGCAAGCAGAAGAAGGGTGAATTTCTTCTCTCAACCCCTCAGTCTATTTGGATAAAGCACAATAGTCACTCCAACAAATCAGGATTCAGCTCTGCTCACAGTAATTCGAAAAGGTCAATGCCAGTTTACACGATGGTTAGTCCCCATGACAAATTATGCGCATTTTCGCGAACTTAATAAAAAAAGTCTGGAAAACTAGCAAAAGCTGATACTGCGCGACTTATGGGTTTTTTGCACCCCCTCCTTCTGAAAAGGGCGCTGTTGCTTCGAAATGCGTGGGAACTATCAAAATGCATGGGAACTATTCTTGTCGCATTCTTTGAGGATTTATTTTGCTTTGTAAACGACGGATTCTTCTACTTCAGGGTATCTCTTTTTTATTTTTACACTTTTTTTAAGTTATAAATTTTATTAAGTAAACCTACATATAACTACATCACATACACAATACAAAAAAGAAAAAAACAAGATATTTACTACAACCTAACTACTAATTACAAACTGCTAACTACAAATGTACAAACTAACTACTGTTACATAAAATAACATACAGTATATCAAAGATAGATATAGAGATTAAAAAGCAACAACACACAGAAAACCCAGAAAATAAAAAAAAGTTACAAATTGACTTCCAACTTTCTTACTGATGGTATATATAAAATGCTAAATCCTACCTCCTGTGTATTTCAATATTTCTCCACACTTCTACCTCCTGTTCAAAAAACCCTACTAATTTTCAAAACCCGCAAATGTTAACCTTCACTCCCCTCTCTTATGAAAAGACTAACAGAGGTTTCCAGTCTTTCAAAGAAGTATCTAATGACTTTTCCTTTATTGAAATAGATCTTGTCCATCTCTGTCAATTCAAACATTTTCATTATCCACTCTTCTTGTAATAGTGTTTCTGTATTCTTCTGAGCATACAGCAATCTTGCTGTGCTGATCATACATTGAAATTTTTTATGTTGTGTTTTTTTCTGATCATCCATCAGTCCCAATAAAACCAGTTCTCATTGTGACTGAATTATTAACCTCAAAATCTTCTGAATCAGGCTATGTATATGTTTCCAAAATTGGTTTGTTTTTTCACAAGTCCAGCATATATGATATAATGTTCCTTCATGAAGACTGCAACAACATTTCCAACAACATTTGTACTCCCTTTACATGTTTTAGCCAGTATTTCTGGAGTCAAATACCAACAATACATCATTTTATAAAAAATCTCCTTTAAACAACAAGATGAGGTAAATTTCATTCCCTTTGACCACATTCCCATTGATCCATCATTATACTATACCCAAAATTTTGTGCCCATTTTACCACAAAATCTTTAACTATGCTTCTTCCATTTCTATTTTCAACCATCCCTAGCAGTGGAAGAATGCTTGTACTGTTGAGATTGTGTCATCAAAGTTCCTTCCCACTGGCATCCACTTTGCAAAGAAACTAAAACTCAGTGCCGATCAATGACACCCACATTTTGACATGCAACTAGATACATATATGCAAATGTTATTCCTCTCACCTACATTACCTTCAGTGGGATGTGCAATTAACTTCGCATCTCACTTTCACAAAAGAAAATCAGACTTTCTCCTCATCAGTGGGGAAGAGTTCCCATCATGTGAACAACAGCAAATTGGGCAAAGAATGCCCATAATCAGGCATAAGAAAAAATCACTAGCAAAGGTAGAACACTTCTTTCACATTTTTGCAGACTTCTTCCCACTCTGAGATGGTAAATTTCATCACTCTTCATGGACATTATTCACTGATGCACGTACACACATGCATATCACAGATAAGCATTTGGAAAGCAGTTTCTCAATGATATGAAGGTCAGAATGGTAAAGACCCTAAGAAAGCTTGCATACAGGCCAAAATAGCTCGAGTGTTGGTGCACAGACACACAAAAGTAGACATTTGGAAAACAGAGCACTTGACTTGAAACTGCATGGCTCCTTAGCATAATGTGTCTAAACCAATGTAAAAATTAACTACAGGAAAAAAACATATTCTTCCTTTGTTTTTCCCTACCTTCATTTTCCTCCTTTTTCTCTGTTAGGCTATTTGTGGCCTTGACTATCAACTACTAATCTCTGGTTGGAAATAAAGTCGGACCCTGGTATCTGCTGGGGTTTGGTTCCAGGACCCCTGTGGATACCAAAACCTATGGATGCTGTAGTCCCATTATATACAATGGTATAGTAAAATGCCCTTATATAAAATGGCAAAATCAAAGTTTGCTTTCTGGATTTCTTTTTTTTGGGGTGGGGTGGGGTAGGGGGATATTTTCAAGTCATGTGTCATCACGAACCCTGGAGTTTCTGCTGCCTGAAGTCCAGGATTGGCCCTTTTTCCAATCCCAAACCTAAGGGATTCCTCTTTGTTTTACAACCACTCACTGACTCTATAATTTCCTTTTTCCCTGTCTAAACAGTGAGATTTAGACAGGCTGTATTAAAGAAACAATGATGTACTTTCCTCTTTCCCAGAGGAGTTTAGATAGCCGACCAGAAGCAGGCAATTCAAGGCAGGTTAGAAAATAACAGAAAGCTTTTATTCAATTATAGAAGTCTATGTTACTTGAGAAGGTACAACATTCCCAGGTTCAGCTTAAGGCTTATACAGTATGCATTCATTCAGAGCACCTACAAATAAAACATAAATCTAACTCAAGCTAACTAAAACAGCTCCCTATTCTACTAATGTAAGGTAACTTACAGTCTCTGTGATGGAATTTCAGAGTTCCTTTTGGATCCTTTGAGGCCTTTGGGTAAGGTTGGCTCCCTCCTAACCTTTTGTTATCACAGTTTAGTATTTTGTGGCTATTCCGTGGCTTTGTTGGCCATGTGGCCCAGAGATAGGCCATGTGGATCAGAGTCCATCTCAGCTAGCTCAATCTAGCTAGGCCATGTGCTCAACTCAACTCAGAGAGGCCCAGAACAAAGGGAAGAACAGAACTTTTAAAAGTCCTTTGTGTTGATCTCTCATTGGCTCGGCCTTTTGCCAATCAGAGACTATCTAGTCAGGTGATGTGATATCATGTTTATTCAATGAGGTTATCCCACCCACTTCCCAAATAAGGAGTGGAAGTTTCCAATATTGTTCCTGTAAGTTTGTAATGGGATTCCATGATGCCGGCAGGTTGAATCCATGGATACAGAGGGCTGACTGTACATACTCTTCATTTGTTTTTGCCTACCTCCGTTTTTCTTAATATTCTCTATTGTGTTGTCTGTCCATTTCATTTCAGACTATAAGCTTTTGGTGGCAAAGATCTGTTCCTCTTGTATCTCTAAGTGACACCTCCCCCAGTGGGAGGGGAGTTCAAATTGGTACAACATGGTCCTTTCTTATCTGAAAACAGCTGTTCCAGTTTGGTTGGTGTAGATGAGGAGAATTCCACTTATTTTGCTTTTGGTAAAAACATACCAAAGTTCTGAAAGTTACTCATAAATGGGATGGAAAAATGAAAAGAACTTGGTATTTTGTACCATCCAAACATGCAATCAAGTTAAATGGAAAAATCCAGAAGGAACAGCAACAAGTTCTAATAATCACTTGTCATGTTTGACTATGGAATCACGGAATCATAGAAACATAGAGTTGGGAAGGTCTCCAAGAGCCATCTAGTCCCATCCCATGACTGTGCAGCAATAGTTGTTTAGCGTCCCCTCCCTCTATGTAACAAATCCCAAGAGGATATGGTCACTTCCACACAAGGTTTCCACTGCTTCTGCTCTTTTATCCAGTTCTTCACTGTTGGTTAGTATCAGAATTATATATCATTTGTGTCTTCTAGATGTTGCCCCGTTCCTCCTACAGAATAAAAAAATCAGAAGCCAACCTTTATTCTTGCTAAAATTCCTTTGCATAACCCATCACTGAAATTGTTTTAGGAATTGATGTTAATTATTCATTGTGTGTGTGTTCTATTTAATTGTGTATTGATCCCTTCCAATGATTTATATTTCAACATGATCTGAATTATATTCCTTACACTGCACCATAAATTTTTCCTTCTGATTACTCTACTTTGAGCTAAGTGCTGGGGTGGGTGGGCAGAATTAGGTCTAATATCCTGATCTTAACAGAATGCTTTGAGTGGTATTGATAGTATGATACATACAGATATAGACCTATAGCTGAAACACATCAGAGCTGCTATAGAAGTAGAGCAAGACTCATTCCCTGTGTTCTGTCAATTGTCAAAACCTTAAAATTAGAAATTGTATTCAGCCAGACCTTCCATCTTCTAAGATTTTTCCAGACAGTGCCTACCCACTTCCAAATATATCCATACCTACAATAGTTAGAAAAGTTAAAATTCACATAATACTTTTCAGATTCACATAAATGTACACCACACTCAAGAAACCTGATGAGACAGGGTCCCTGGTTTCACTGGATAGGTCTACTCATGTTCAAATGCATGTAAGTAGAAAGTCCTTTTCAGAATGATCTTCTCAATATGCCTGTCTTTGCTGACAGGATGAGGCCATGTTTTTTTCCTATCCTGTAGATATTGAATACCTGAATAGTTTGATAACTGAACTCATCCCACAAAACCAAATTGGAGGCTATTCTGGATTCTTCTCCTAGACCTTGTCTAGATGTGCTGGTTACTGCATCTTTTCCCCATCTTGGAGCCCTGTAGTCCAAATGATGCAGGGCATTTGCCCTGTTTTTCCACCAGTCAGTCCATATGACAGTCAGTCCACAGTTTTGTCCCCCAGTCAAGATGGGGACAAAACTGGGTAAATTCCATGATACCACTTTTAAAAAGTACTTGGGGGAAAAAACCACTTCAGCTTGCAAAAAAGGGATTGGGCCCTATGTGACCACGAGAGCCCACACAACCATGCTGGCCCATTGCTGCAGCTGCCATCCGTCTTCCAAAGCCAGGAATCAGTGCCACAGTGTGAGATCAGACTGATCACTTGCAGGCTTCAGAGAGTAGGATGTGGGTGGCAGCCACTGCAGGAGCATCAGGCTGGTGTGGCAGTCTGGACTCCATCCCATTTTTTGCTGGTAATGGGGGAGGAAAGGGCCTGATCTGTGGTCAGAATATGCTGGAGGTAAGCTGGTGTATTCTGGCTGGTGTAGATGAGCCCATAGTTAATTAAGGTGAATGCAAGGAACTTTGCCTTTCAGCGTGCTTAGCAGACATACCTCTGCTAAGGCAAATTGCTGATGATTCCATTGTAAGTCCATATATAATTGATGATGATGCCACTGAATGTACAACAAATACCCTAATTTTGGAAATGGTGACAGAACCTTCCTAAACTCATTTTGGTGAACACAATTCTGAACTTAATTGAAGGGGTCCAATAAACACCAATTAAGGCCAATTCATCACTAGTACTAGTAGCACAGGAGCTAGGTTCTGAGAAGTTATATGGAGAATAAACTACCACAACAGCAAAAGTAGCTCATAGGGATACAATTTTCTTTGGAGCTTGCTGACAACAGTTTGGCATATTGAACATGGCCATGCATAAACAAATGCACTCCTTCCATTCTATTCACACTTACATGGCACTCAAACTGCCTTTGTGAATATTTCAGTTTATATTCCTGAAAGCAAGTTTCTGTCCCTCGTGGTTTCATTTTAGCATAATACAAAGAAATTAACATTCAAATTGTAAAATAATTTTCACTGGTGTTTCAGTTATCACCTCAAGGCTGGAGGGACTCAAAAGGAGTTCCATATATGCAATGTGTCACTTTATGCCTGTGAGCAAATTTGAAACAATGGAAAACTTTGTAGGTCATCATCTTGTTTGTTAACTAATGTGCTTCAGCTGTTTTTGTTTTTCTTCTAAATCCCCCAGATTATCAACATCCACAGAGAAAGAAGACAGGATTTAAAATGGACAATGGTAGGATACAAGTTCAATGTCATACCATGTCAAATTGTAATTAGCTGTAATGCAAGATGACACAATGGTAGACATTTGATGACATGTTATATCATGTGGAGAGAAAAAAAAGTGTGCCTTTGTGATGTCTACTAATGTATTCTAGCAAACCAGCAGAATAAGATTACATCACTCTATTCAGCTAACTTCAATATATTGCCAAACTGAGAACTATACTGAAAATGGTTCTTTGCAGTGTTCAATGAGATAGCTGTTTCACTGTAAAAATAATGGGGAAGGAAAGTGGAGAAGGAGATTTGTGGTGCCTTTAAGACAAACCAAATCATTTTAGAATGGTCTTTTGTGGATATTGTGGAATGAACAGAACATTCCCATTCAGAACAACAGATCTATTGACAGCTTCTCCCATCAATAAAAACTTGCACCAGCATAATGGCAGCAGGACAGGTGCATAACATTGGGGAAACAATGTCATGTGGTAAGGGAGCCCTTTTGTGATCTCCTGGTGTTCCTGTAACACCACTCTAAATGTGTCTGATGATCTCCTAAGTGAATAACATTCATTACTATTAACATTACCTAACAGTACCACTGCAATGGAGTATTTATGCATCAACATTGTGTTCAAGTCCTGGTGTAGTGGATTGGGCTTCACTCCTTGCAAGTTGTAGCTGTGTTTTTTGAATTTGTGTTTTTGAGGGTTGTTTTTTTTTTTTTGTTTTTTGTTTTTGTTTTTTAAAAAAGGTTGCTTACATAGGGAGCATGTAGTCTTCTTCTGTGATACGGAACATTGTACTACCCAGGGATTCACCTCATTTTACTTCATGGGTAAACCAGATCTTCCTGTAGATATTCTGGTGCTGGACCAAATGTTAGGAATTGTCTAAAGAATTTGAAGATAGTGTGCTATAGGACTTTTTTGGACATCTCAAATACACCACAAGCAGCCTCGTCGCATTGCGAGGCTGCTGCATTGCATGGCGTCGCTTTCAGACAACACTCTCCCCTGCCAGTACTGTTGCGGTACCACGGGGACATTTGAGCGTTATATTTCGCCAGTTTTTAATCACAATCAACTTTTGTGCTTAAAAACCGGCGTCCGAAAGTGACGCCCTGCAGCGCAGCAGCCTCGCAATGCGACGAGGCTGCTTGTGGTGTATTTGAGACGTCCGAAAAAGTCCATAGATGAACTTCCAGACCAAATGAGGAAGACTCTGGTTCATAACTTCCATGAACATTACAAGAATCAAGCTGCCATGAAAATGGCAAACATTCCCCTCTCTCTATAACATCACATATTACTATGGCCTAGATGTCCCTTATTATAAGGGATGTCCCTTATTGGAATGACAGGTATCCCTTATTATAAGGAATATCCCCTATTGAAGAGTTGGAAATCTTTTCCTTTTATATAAGCTGAACAAGATGCCACCCCACACCCCCAATATATTTTGGGATTTGGACATAAAGACAAAAGGTGTGCATCATGTAATTTATGAATGTGGATAATATGTTAATTTTACAGAGAAATGTGTGGTTAAGTTAACTGAAATTAATTATTTCATTTTGTATTTTGTTAGAACACACACGTTAACAGCTGCTTCCTGTTTTCAGCCCTGCATGCCATGAATTTCAATATTTTCTCAATGCTATTTTGAAAACCTGGCAACACTCATAGGTCCTGCAGAGAGACCTGGCTTTAAAACCTCATTCAGCTATAGAGCTCATTGGATGATTTTGGGCTATCTCAATTGGCCTAACCCACCTTGAGGAATTGTCAAGAGAGTGACATGGGGGAGAACTGAGTATACTGCATGAACTCCTTGGATGAAAAGTAGGATTTGTTTTTTAAAAAATGTAATAAATATAAATATACAAATCAAGGCATAAATGATTCTCTCTTGGTTTTCAGAGAAGCACCCATGTTGAGTTCAAGCCAGCAGATCCATCTCTATTAGCCAGGTTTTCAATTTCTAACAGAGGGGCTCTTTGGCTTTTCTGTCAGTTGTATTTTATCACTGCAAAGCACCAAGTAAGACTGCATTGATACATTCTATATCAGTGAAATATACAAAGAAGCAACAACCTTATCTTACTTAAATAAAATATATGATTCCTGCCACAATGAGATCAGGAGTTAGTCAACCTTGCAATAGACTAGTTTCTTTCCCTTGCATTTTCATCCAACACTATAAAACTGGGTTTAAGAATGGAGAGTATTCAATGAAACACAATAGCATGCACAAGATCATGAATCAGAATTGAAAAACAAGCCAAAGGACAAGCCAGTAGACAAAAGGTGTGAAATTTAAGACTTTTATTCTTCATTTTAAGCATGTTTTCTTTCCTTCAAAGGCAGTTCTTTCAAAGGCATGAAAAGGATTTTGATGTTCAATGGGGACTACCTTCTGGAACCCTTAATGAGCTTTAGAAATGAAAAAGGCACAATGGCAGATGCACTTTGCTTTCAGATAGATTATCAACACTTTTTACATTGATATATTTATTTAACTTATGTCTCACCATTCTTCCAATAAGGGACCAAAGCAGCATTAGAATGGGAGAGGGAGGATAAAGTCCCTACATTTTAGTCTGCATGGTGATGCAAGCCATCCCATTTTCTTTCAGTGACACTAGAATTACAGAAACATATGCAATGTTCTGCTATCTGGCCTTACACCACCTTCTTCCAGTAATTCATAACTTGGCAATATTAGACATTTTATTAGACAATATTAGACAAAAGACTCAGCTGTCCTTTATAGGCTGTGATTGTATGTTGTAATTTTTTCTTCTAATTTATATATATATTTAATTATTGTCTGTTTTAATCCATCATAATTTAATATTATTTTAAGGGGTGGGTGGGCTAGGGTATTGTGATTATGGAGTTTTTATATTGTAAGCCGCCCCGATTGCATTGCAGAGGGGTGGGATATAAATAAAATTTTATTATTATTATTATTATTATTATTTCACAAGATCTATGGTAGACCAAGCCAGCCACAGATGGGTTCAAGGTCACCCAAAGATCTAAGAAGTTGTCTTGAAAATTCCCAAAACCCAAACATGCCCAGGTAACCCCCCTTAGACAGTCATTAGGGTGGAATGTGCTAATTTCACTGGAGGCAAATGGTAGTAAGTCATACTCTGAAAACAAACACCTATTGTCCACACTCATCCTTGCAGATGTCTTTCCTTTCCACCTTCTGCCATCCACAATACAGAGGTAGCCAAAAACTCATCAATGTTAATGTTCCAACCATTAGCAGCAATCAATGGAGCCAGAGCTTCTTTGTCTAACTGTGGGAACTTACCCAACCATTGTTTTTACTCCCCAAACACCCCTTAAGGGTACGATATTGGGTATAAATATTACCCTCAAATCATAGCCACGTGTGCACAGTTCCTCATATCTTGTCACTCTTCCAGTCTGTTGTGTGACCCACAGCTTCAAGTCTGAGTCTTTATCTGCTGCATGAATCTCTGCTCTCCAGACAGGCAATTATAGCCCATTCCCCGAATCTATTCCTCTAGCCAAATACTTCCTCCTAATTCATTGTTAGCATTGTGTGATTGCTTATGAATGTGAGTGCATGTGTGAATGTTTCCATGATTATTTTCCAATAAAAATCATTTTTATTTTATTCTGGCTTGGAATCTCATCAGTTAGTACTGGTATACACAGGTGTAAAGATCCCAAAGTTACCCGACCTATTGAAGTCATAACTTTGAGCTAATGAAAATTCCCCAATATAATATCATAACTCAGCGGTTATGAGTGGGTCTCACAGACCCCACACAATTCTAGTAACATATCTTTAAAACTAAGCATTTTCTGGGGGCTGGGTGGTTTCTAGTCTCATAAACAAAATCTTCAAAGGGAAGCATCTGTCCATTAAAAAAAAAAGGAGGAACAATTCTTTCCTCTCCTTTCTGTTAACTACAACACATGCAGTCAACCTATGAATTTCATGCCAAGCTGCAATTCCAAATATCCAGATGGTACATGGGTGTGTTCATGCCTTAAGAGGCATGAACCTCTACATTTCAAGACCTCTACTCACAACTTTTTCTACAGATGATCAAAATGGAAGACTCACATGTACCTTAAGGGCATATTCTTGCAGTGCTGATCTTGGAATTAGATTATTAGGTTATCAGCTATCATCATGGTTTCTATCTGCTGTTTTTGTAACGAGCAAAATGTTTTGGAATCTGAGAGCTGTGTATGTATGGAGAAGTCTTATACATTACATTACAGGCAAAATACCCTATCTTGCCCAATCATAGAGCCCCATGGTCCTGACGATGCAGGGCTTTCACACTGTTCTGCTCCCAGGCAGTCCTCACCACCCACAGGGCAAATACAGGGATCAGATGGGGCTGAGACAGGTTAGAACTCAAAAAACCATTCTAAAATAGGTTTTCTATTGGGGGTGGCTTCCAGGGTGTGAGGCCATGTTCTGGAGGAGTTTATTAATGATGTTTCACCTGCTTCTGTGGCTGGCATCTCTGAAGATGACAGCCACAGATGCAGGTGAAACATCAGGAATAAATTCTTCCAGAACACGGCCTCACAACCTGGAAAAAAACCCCACAGAAAACCTATGGATGCTGACCATGAAAGTCTTTGACTTCACATTCTAAAATAAACACCTGGGAAAATGCAATGTGGTTTCAAAACTCCCAGAAACTAGGAGTGGACCAAAATGATTGCACTCAATTCACATTTACAGGGCAGGCAGTGACTGAGCTTTGATCCAGCATGGTTCTTCTTATATTGTTTTGCCATACAAATTTCTGCTATGTTTAAGGTTGGCCCTACCCCAGAACCTTCAACGAAACACAAAATTGAGTTTTGACCTATTAGCAACTTGTAGAGAAAGTCATTTGCTTGCTTCATACAGAGCTTAGAAATACTATTGGAAAATGCCTGATGTGTGCGGGGAAATGGGAAGAAATGTAGCCATGCCTGTTATGCTCCACCAGTGCAATGTAGGAACTCAGCTACCAGGTTTGGGGAAAAGTTGATTGGTTGAAAGAAGTTGTCTTTTGTAGATGGCTGATTGCAGATGTAGGGCTCATCTACATGAGCCAGGACCCACTGCCATATCCTGCCCACAGATCAGGCCTGTTCCTCAACCATTCCTCCATGGAACAAGCATACTAGCCTTTCACTGCAGCTACCACTATCACCTTTGTCCTCCAGGAAGTGAGGAAGTCAAACCACAACATGTGAACAAAGCCCTCTGCATGTGACCAGGCTTGGTCACATGCTGTGGGATTCCTTCCTGCTTCTGATGAGCAAGGCAGACTGGCAGCTGCAGTGATGGGCAGCCTGCCAGGATGGGCTCCTGTGACCATGTGTTTCCCCTATCTGTTTTTTGCCAGTGGGACCAGATTTTCCCAGATATTATTTTAGAATGGTTTATCAGGTCCTACCCTGTCTCAGCTGCATCTGAGCTCCATATTTGCCCTGTGGGGGTGAGGACTGCCTGGGAGCAGAACAGGGCAAAAGCTGTGCATTCTCAGGACTGCTGGGTTCTAACACAGGGGGGCAAGACAGGGTATATTGCCCATGTAGACAAGCCCAATATGTAATGTATAAGAGTTCTCAATACTTACACAGCTATCAAATTCCAAAATTTCTGATCACTAGAAAAACAGAAGACAGACACCATAATGATAACCTAATCATCTATTCCCAGATCATAACTGCAAGAATATGCTTTTAAAGCACATGTGAGTCTTCCTTTTCTATCATAACTTCAGTATATACAAGGTTGTGAGTAGAAGACTTGAAGTGTCATCTACTTCTGAAAGCATAAGCATGAACACACCCTTGTCCCATCTGGATATTTGGAATTACAGCTTGGCATGAAATTCATAGGCTGACTACATGTAGGAAAAAAAACTATAATACCTAAAATAAACACTTAGCACATTATATTTGCATATATAAATACATGCTAGAAGCAAGTACTTGGCATATACTTATGAAGAATTCAGAGTGATCGGCCTCCCTTAAACCCTACATGTATGGTGTTGATATTTCAGGGAGGGCAGAAAAGACATTGGTGAAAATGTTTTTCAGTTCAGAATGAGTACATTGTTTACTGCACTTGCTCTTAAATGGCTGGGCAAATATTCACAAATTCTTATCAAAACTGAAGTGGAATATCCATCCTAAGTTGGAATGATCATGTTGAGTTGGAATAATTATATTGCCTTCCATAGTTCAAAAAAGGAAACCAGTGACCAAGAGTAGGGTTGTTATATAAGAATATCTTAAATAAATAAACTAATCCAGACAGTTAATCTTTATAATACTATTGGACAGATACAGTCCTCTAAAAAGAAGCCATTGGGATTCTGTGTGAGTGGCTACAATTTGTGATAAATTTGAATGAAGACATTTATTTGGGTAGCTGTTTTATTCTAGATAATTGTCCTTATTTGTATGTATTAGTCATTGTATTTCTATGCTACTCAGTATGGTCTTTTGGCTGAAACAATAAAACTGATTGAGTGCTTGAAACAGTTATAGAACACAGACATATTTCTAAGACCTTGCATTTGCCCAAAGGTTAAATGCATCCAGTGGAACTAATCCATAGGAGGGAGCTGCCAGCTGTTGCCAATTCTCAAACTGTGAAGTCAAGGAAGACAGGAGAGGGTTCTAGCTGGATTTTCTGAGGCTGAAATGAAGCTGTCAACTGTTCCGAGGATGATTGAAGAGCTTTTCTATCCACTTGCTTAAAATGAAACCATCCAGCATTGCTAAGTAAATTAGGAGGAGAGTAGAAGAGAGAAAAGATTCCATAAACAATATCATGACAAGAAATGCCTACCAGCAGAAAATAGGTTTGGTGTTAGATGTGTACCCATGTGTAAAAAATGCACGTGCTGAAAGGTGGCCACACTTGATGCTGAGGCTATTATGTCTTCTCATTGCTAACTAAATTATGTTATCTCAAACACCTCTTCTCTTTTTTTCCAGGTAATGTGTGCACACCAACACACACATATGTTTGTCCAGACTGTTTTAGCAGTTGCAGGAACACTGAACACCAGTGAGGTTTCATAAAACTTGCCATCCTTTAAACAAAGGATTATAACGTGGAAAGTAAAACTTAGTCTGCAAAAAGCCAAGGCAGATAAGGATGGAGTTTCATGGATTCAATGGTAAAATTAGTTAAAAAAAATTGATCTAAATTTGGCATTTTTCCTGCCTAAGAGAAAGGAAATAAATGTTTTCCCTTTCTGTACCATGCACATAACTGGATTAACAGTTGAATTTAACACTGACAAAGAAATAGCTTCCTCCACCACACCTGATGATAGCAGATTAGTTTAGAAGTTCAGAGCAAGCTGTGTTCCTAAAATAACACTGAGCTTTGGTTACACACTGGGCAGATACATTTTGACATTTTTCAAGCTCTAAAGCAGGGTATTAAAAATAACAAGGGTTAATTTAGAAGTGATTGTACACTAGGTTTACAGATGGCACAGTCATAAGGTTAAGACGTTAATTCTGTGTAGAAGAATAGTCTTCTGCTTCTGCCTGGGAAAGATGCCCAGGTACCTATAAATAGCAATAATACAGATATCAACAATTAGAACACCAGCTAGCTATAGAAAAAAGCCAGAACAAACCAGATGTAATTTCATAGAAAAACAGACATTGATCATTCTTCATGACAGATAACCAGATCAAGAAAACCTAGTGAAAATTTATCTGTGATTGGTGGATAAGTAAGATTAGTAGATACTCCAGCAGACAGCCAGATCCTATTTCCATTCACCTCATTGGTTGGAAAATGTCAACAATCTGGTTGGAAACTAGATAAAACCTGATCTCAGGGTGGATAGAGGCATGCAATCTCATGTTTCCTTCCAATTTCAATTCAATTTCAAATTTAATTGCTTAAAACCATAGGTCATCACAATATAAAACAGAGAGGTTATACAAATATCACATAACAAATAAAAATAAAAATATAAGATATAAAATTTCAAAATTTCCAATACAATTTCTAGCATTACTAAAATCACTGGTATAAATTAAATATACAAGGTGAAACCATAGGGGAATTAAAACTTCAAACATTTTGGGAATGCAAGTTATAATAGGTTGCATGAGCTTTAGGTAATGCCATTAAAAAGCTGTGGCTCTTCTATTAATACTAGAATCTTTATTAAAAAATCAAAAATTCTATTTTTTGTGAGGTAGACCAATGGCTTATAATAGATAACAGTGCCACAAGGTATTTTTCTCTGATTCCCTTTGACAGAAGACAACTAAACAAATAGTGTGGAAAGTCCTCAACTTCATATAGACCAATAGATTCATGTGTGTTAACTACAGATATGCTGTTCCTTAGACTGGAAACCATGCCATATAATGCTGGTAAAAGAAAGAGAGCCACTCCTCTCTAGACAGATGGTTGAGTTACATAAGATGTATTCAACTAGTTCAGAACATGGCAGACAGGTTGATTTCTGGTGTTTCCAGAAGAGAGCATATAACACCTGTGCTAAAAGCTCTCCACTGGCTGCCTATTAGTTTCCAGGCACAGTACAAGGTGTTGGTTATAACCTTTAAAGCCCTACATGGCTTGGGTCCAACTTATCTCTGGGACCGCCTCCTTCCGTACGACCCTCCCCGTGCACTTCGGTCCTCTGGGAGGAATCTGTTACAGCCTATGAAAACAAGGCTGTCGGTGACCTCCCAGAGGGCCTTCTCTGCTGCTGCTCCCAGATTATGGAATGGCCTGCCGGACGAGATCCATCTTATTACCACCTTAGCTTTAAAAAAGCTGTCAAGACGGATCTTTTCCGGTAGGCCTTTCCTGAATAACTATCCCGGCCCAAGACTCGGCTGTCCTTTCTGAGCTGCAATTAGATTTTTTAACTATTGTATGTTTTAATTTTTTCTTTCTAATTTATATATTTTTAATTACTGTATGTTTTTAATCTTTTATAATTTAATATTATTTTAAGGGGTGGGTGGGCTAGGGTACTGTGTTTATGGAGTTTTTATGTTGTAAGCTGCCCCGATTGCAGAGGGGCGGGATAGAAATAAAATAATAATAATAATAATAATTATTATTATTATTATTATTCCATATATGATAAGACAGATAAAAATATATTGCTAGACACTGCAAAGCCTTTATAAGAATGTGAGATCTATTTTGCATATGTATGTGTTAGAAGAAACTGGCAAAATCACTCTGAGTATTCCTTGCCTAAGAAAATCCTATGAAATTCATGGGGCCACCATAAGCTGACAGATGACTTGAAGGCACACATACACACAGAGAGACATATGGATATTTTAGTATTGTTCTCAACAAAGTTCCTTATAAGTGTTGTAAGCCTAGATGCTGAAATGTCTATGAATAAAAATGTGCCTAGACTGAGATGTCTATGTACTGTAATGATTCTCCTCAAGGCAAATATACTGTATAAATGTATAACATAATTGTATTGATTTATTTATATGGAAAGAAAGATTATAAAATTGGCTGCTTATTCTCTCACTACAAAAAGTACCAAAATTTCAAATCTTAAGGTATAGTAAAGAGGAATTGAGATTAACTTGCCTATTTGGACAATACCAATGTTCACAAGTTGGAAGCACAGGTGACCAGATGGTGAACAAGAGAGAAGTCCAGATAGATACAGGTTAGTTGATAAATGGCAATGGATCTACAAATCCCTTAATTAAGGGATGGAGTATAGGAACCACATATGTTTAAGACGGCACTGCAGGTGCGACATGAAGTGACAAGAGGAAGTTAGCAGCATTGTAGCCAAATCACTTCTTAAATATTTGTTTTGAGTTGGTGAGAAAATGCCACAATGACATTGAAAACCTAAATACCCCTGTCCTTTGGGTTAGGAAGCAGGGGTAGAATCTTCTTGCTCCTCAGGATATGCATTGCCCTGACTGTGTGGTGAACAATGCTGCAAGGAGGGGTGGTGGTTTGATGGCCTCAATGAATAGATGCCAGAATCCATTCATCATGTGACATGGGAGGAGATAGAGGTTATTTAATGCCCTCCCTCCCCTTTGTGTGTCTTCTTTGCTCTTCTCACTACAATCCGCCCAACTACCCTCAGTGCAGTATAAGCTAAGCTGGTCGCTTCTGGACCAAGTAGTATTTTTTTCCCTTTTACCTATTCCCCCCCCCACCTACTCCATACTATATCTGATGGGACTTGGATAATTGGCTATGGGTGCTGTCTAATATAGGTTCTCACTTGGCAAGTTACAGGGGATAATTTATTAGATTGGTATACAGTTTGGCACCCTTTTGGTGAAGGGTTGGGCTCTGAAACCACCACTACAGGTCATGGGACCTGGGAGAATGAAGAAAGACTCTTCCCTTGGGGTTAACCTGGGGGTTTACTCTCCCTTATAAAGTCTTGTGACTTGGGGTGGGATCCCCCTGGTTTTGCCTTCCAATAAATGACTGTCCAGGTGGCAACCAATGGTTTTTGGATAGCCCCCAGGGTCTGGTATTTCACTCAAGGTGAGTATGGCCACAGGTTGCTCCACCCCTGCTTTGCTTATCCCCAGGTCCAAATTCACTTAAATAGGGTATAAACCAATAAAGTGACCCTTATTCAACACACTTATATGTGTCTGGTCTCGTTATTTCATGGCTGGTCATCAGTGAAAACACTTGAGAAGGTACTCACTTTAATCAGGGCACAGACCTTTGCAAATAAAATTGGCTGTATAATGTCTATGAAGAGACACCAAAGGCCAATAATTGAAATTCTCATCTTAGAAAAGATAATATGTAATGGTTGTTACAGAGTATTATGAAATTATTGGGAAGAACCTATGTAGAAGACAAAGGAAGTAGAGTCCCTGGGATAGTCTACATGAAATGGAAAAGAAGAAGAAGAAGAAGAAGAAGAAGAAGAAGAAGAAGAAGAAGAAAGACAAGCTGACCTCCAGCAATGCATGCTAGAGAAGAAAGGCAGACTTGAAGACAAAGATGCTTAAGTGTCTTCAAGAGAAGGTGCAGTGGGTCTCATACATCTAATGGGCTAGCTGTTGTAGATCCCCAAACACTTTAGGTTGATGAATGAAGAGACTTCGCTCCACATGAAGAGCAATGAAGAGACTTCGCCCCACATTAAGAGTGGCTGAATGGGCTAAGAGAGACCAAAAATGTCCCTGAAGAGTGGATTAAATATTAAAGGGTTTAGCCCATTCCAAATGAATAGAGAAGAGAATGTCAAGGCTTGACTTAGCCAGAGATGCTTGTCTGAACAAGGGATGCCTGTTTGCCAGAAAGCGAGGTGAGTTCAATGCCTGATGTAGAAGCAAAGGGGGTATGACCTTGGGGTCCAGGAAGACCAGCCAGTGGGGTGCCACTGCTGCCCCTAATACATTCATTCATTCATTTTATGGTCTTGTCTATACAAGGGGGGGGAAATATGAACACATCCAAAAAAAGTAGGCATTCACAACAAGTGACCTGTCTTCATGGTCAAAAGAGCCCCCCTAAACTCCACATGACCACCTAGCCAAGATGGTGGCCTCGAGTGATTTATTCATGATTTTAAATTTGCCACCAGCATTTAAAAAAAAAAAGTTTCCCGTGGTGCGCACAACTGATAGTTTGTATTTACAAACAGAAAAAGAAGAGTATAAGATCACCATTTGATTGACTTACCGGACCCTTGCTTAGCCAAAAATCTAACATGGCGGCCACATGTGCTTCCCCTGTTTGCTAGCTATTCCCCCATGCTTATCCAGCCAATCAGATTATGCTGTCTGTTTGTATCTGTACGAATGTAAGTGTTCAAGTAATCACATATCCACATGTTATATGGAGTTTTTTTTTTCAAAAATCCTGACAAAGCCCCAGACGTGATGCATATGGACTTTGTGATGGATTTGGCTGCCCCCTTCCAAATAACATGTATTTCTGTGCATGTCCATATGAACGGATCACCAAATGTGCACATCCCGTTCATATGATTTTGATTATATAGACAAGCTGTATATCTGCCTTTCTCTGCAAATGGGACTCAAGGAAGCCTCAAGCCCATGTGTGCCTTCCAGCCAAGCAAACAGCTTGCACTTGAGGTAGATATAGCCCTTCACATTCTCTAGCAAAGGAAGGAAGGAAGGAAGGAAGGATAGATGTCGCTGGATACTACAACAGCTCCCTCATCACCCATGTTCATCCATTCTATATAGGAAGCACTCCAGACTTCCCTTCAAACTCCTCTGTGACATTCCTGCACAAAATGTCTGGTTTCTTCTTCCTGTTAGCTCAGCTCCAGAGATTGGCAGTAGCTATATTGAGGTAGTGCCTGCAAGCTCTGCTCCCAATGAAGCCAGTGACTCACTTCCTCTCAGCAGAAGCCCTGCCTCCTTAGACCACGTGTTCAAGGAAAGTGCATGGTCCCAAACACACAAACATCCAGACAGTTCAGCCAAATATCAATGTCAGACTCCCAAATACAAGCTCACCTCATTGTCACTCTAGAAACTGACCACCAGGTACAGAGGCAGCACCTATATAGATCTAGCAGCTGCTATCTCCACCACCAACCACTCCAGTGGCTCACTTTCTTTTAGCAGAAGTGCTGTCCGTTGGGGCATTTGCTCAGGGAGAGCACACAGCCCCAAACACACACACCATACAAGCAAGCCTCCAAACAGCTGAGACAAACACACAAAAACCAAATAACAAGCCTTCAAACAGTTCAGAAAAACAAACAGTCTTAAATCCAAATCACAAGCTCACCTTATTCTGTCTCTCTAGAGACTGCAAAGTGGTCATGTGCCAGAACATGGGTTTGGTAGTAAGTTCCATAAGGCAATAGATAATTCCCCACTTTAACTACCCTGTTGTTCAATACACATCCAGCAACCCATATCAGGCCTCCTATGAATCTCCAGCTGATCCTGCGACAGTTTCCCTATGCACTTCCCATTTCCCTGCAGTTTTCTCTTGTGTCTGACACCCCATTACTTTGTGTTGTATTTCCACACAATATCATTCTCTTTCAGTCAGCAAAGAAACTCTAAGGGCTCAGAGAAATAAAATATTCCACAGAAATAAATGCAGAGTAGGGAACATTTTAAGAATGATAGTGAGGTAACAATTAGAACAATTGAGCAATAGCCATTCATTAAGGAGATTTTCACATGACACTGTTATAGTGTAACTCCACTTTAACTGCTCTGGCTTCCTCCTGTGGAATTCTGGGGTTTGTAGTTTAATGAGGCCTAAGAGCTCTCTGGCTGAGAGTTGTAAATGCCCCTCCCTAAACTGCAAATCCCAGGATTCCACAGGAGACAGCCATAGCAAATAAAGTGGAATAGTAACACTATAACAGTGTCGTGTGAAAATCTCCTTTGTGGGAACTGAGAGTAAAAATCAGGATGCAAGCTGAGTCTTATCTCATAATCAAAGGATGCATCTACTCTGTAGAAATAATGCAGTTTGCCACCAGTTTAAGTGCTGTAGCTTCACCCTATGGAATCCTGGGATTTGTAATTTTACAAGGTCTTTAGCCTTCTCTGCCAAAGAGTGCTGGTCCCACACAAACTACAAATCCCAGGATTTGGTAGGATGGAACCATGGCAGTTAAAGCAAACTGCATTATTTCTACCGTGTAGATGCCCCAAAGTCTCTCTACCAGGGTTGTACAATTGCAGTCTATTGTCCTCACTGTAGGTCCCCAGCTCTCCTTCCAAACAGCCAGTTGGAAGGTACAGTTGGCCATTCCAGGGTGTTTTAGACCTATGGGGCACATTTTTTCAGAATTAGGAGTGATTATTTGTACTCTTACACTGAGGAAAGTCAATGATCTGCCAATCATAGGAAGGAAGAATCATAGCTTTACTGCCTAAGAGACAGGCGGGCAACTTAGATTTTTGTGGGTTTTTTCTGGGCTTTGAGGCCATTTTCTGAAGATGCGAGCCACAGATGCAGGCAAAACATCAGGAATAAACTCTTCCAGAACATGGCCTCACAGCCCAATAGAAAAACCATGAAAAACCTATGGATGCTAGCCGGGAAAGCCATCTACTTCACAGGTTAGCAACTGTTATTGAACTGCAGCTCCCACCAGCCCTACAAACACAGCCAAAGGTAACAAATTCTGGGAATGTCAATTCAACAATATCTTTAAGACTGCACTTCTCCACCCTCCACCCCAATTATGGGTCTAGGACATTTCAGTGTGGCCAGTTCCACCGAGCTAGTTCAGTGCAGCCATTTCAGTGTGTCATGGTTTTGCTTGTGTATCAATTGACTGTGTCAAGGAAACACAATCAAAACCATTTCTATTTGGTTGGGATTGTCTTACAAAACCATTTGTGTAAGGGTTAGGGTTAAGGTAAGGATTAGGGTTATTATCAATTACTTCAGCAAATTCCAGAACTTACATAAAAGTTAACATGCCAGTACATTCGCTCAAACTGTGATATAATTGAATCCCTTCAAACTGTACCTTTGGCTTTCTCCTATGAGGAACACCAGAAAAAAAGAACTTTGGGCACTTAGTGGATTGCTTCTTATTAGGAATAGAAAGAATATTCAAAAATATTTGGGAAATGGTCAAAAAACATCTTTTGCTAGTGTCGAGAAACCCTGACAAGATGAATCCTGGCTGACAAGAATCTTTGCATTTTGGGACTTATTCTGTGGGAAATTCACACATGGTTGTTTTTTACAGAACAGGGTTCCCTGGCAAGCAGTATGCCAGAAGGGAGCCCATTTATAGTAGGGAGGAGGGAGGGCCACTCTAAGGTATCGTGGTGCACGCCAGCGATGGGAGGCAAGGAGCGGGGCCAGAAAGAAGAACAAAAGTGTTTGCTGCCCCTTGCCTCGCCCTCTTTTCATTCAAAGCGTTTGTTCTGAGCAGCGGATGGAGTAGTGCCTCTTGGCCTGGCCTCTGCTTTGGAGTGGAGCTGATTTTGGAAGGAGCCGAGGAGATATATATATATATATATATATATATAGAGAGAGAGAGAGAGAGAGAAGTGAGAGAGGTGGAGATAGGAGGGAGTCGAACGCCAGAACTGCAAGTCGGCCTTTGGGCCAGTGGGGTGTCCCTGGGGCGGGGGCGGCCCAGGTGTCATGGTCAGTCAGGACTCTGAGGACTCAGAAGGCGAGGAGGCTGAGCCAGTAGCAGAAGAGCTGGCTGAGTCTGAGTCTAGCCCTGAAGAACCCAGGGCTCAGCAGCCTAGCCCTCCCCCAGCTCAGGGTACAAGCCTGGGAGACATAATAGAGCAAGAGGTAGAAGAGCAGGTACCTACCTTTAGCCAAAGGAGAGCAGAGAAGGCATGGCTTCGTCGTTCCCAGAGATTAAGAGACAGAAGCTCATCAATCACCCCATAGCTGGGAGTGGGAGCTGGGCCAACATAAGCAGCTGGGGGAAGCTGAGTTCCTTGTTTCAAGCAGTCTGTGTTACCTGGAGGAAGCCTCTGCCTGTGACTCTTCTGGAACCTTGCTATTTTGAGACTTTGGATATCTTGACCTTGGACTGCCTTCGTTGACCCACCTGCCGGAACCCTTGTGACCTTGGACTTCCTCTCTCTCTCTGTGTACTTCAGACTCTGTAGGACTGCTACTGACAACACCAGGTACTGTGCTTTTCAACTGGGTTGTTGCCGAGCCAGGCTCCTTATCAGCTATTGAGTTGGCTTCCCGACAGAACTGCTTGAAACCCCTTAATTAAGCTGATAAGATGGCCGAGTCTGCTGTGATTCAAGAACTGTTATCCCAAAACCAGCAATTAGCAGCCCAGCTGGCACAATTAACTCAAGGCTTGGCTGCACTACAGAACCAAACCCCACCCCAGCCAAGGGGGAAATCTATCATTGCTTTACCTGAAAAGTTTTCTGGTGAGAGAGCATTATTGGACAGTTTTATAGCAACCTGTAAGCTGCACTTCAAAATCAGAGGGGCTGATTTCCCCATGGACACTCACAAAGTGGCCTTCATTATCAGTATGTTAGCTTGTCCTGCAAGTAAATGGGCTACTCCCTATCTGAATGAGGATAGTCAAGTCCTCAACAGCTTGCAGGATTTCCTGCAAGAAATGGGAGCTACCTGGGGTGATCCTGTAAAAACTGAAACTGCTGAGCACCGGATTAAGACCCTCCAGCAAGGCAAAGGCTCTGTGGTTGAATATGCCACCGCCTTCCGTCTCATAGCCCAGGACCTGACCTGGAATCAGAGTGCCTTGCAGGCTCAGTTTTGCTGGGGGTTGGCAGACCCCATTTTGGATGAGCTGGCCCGCTTAGAGCCTCCAGACACCTTAACTGCCTTGATAACCCAAGCAACATGCATAGACTGCCGCCTCTCAGTTCGCAGGCAGGCCAGGCATTCCAACCCGCCCTCTTCCCCAGTGATTGCACTCCAGACACTGGCAACTCCCCCTATGGCCACCCCACCTGCAGAAGAGCCAATGCAGCTGGGAGGGGCGCGGCCGCGGCTCTCTGCGGCTGAGAAGGAACGAAGGAGGAGAGAGGGGCTCTGCCTGTCCTGTGGTCTCTCAGGGAATTTTGCCAGAAAGTGCCCAGCCAAGGGACACCGAGCACCGCTGCCGGGAAACGGGCAGTCCCAGGTGTAGAGCAGGTTCACCACCTGGGAACGTCCTCAGAACCTGTTAACCCCAGCATGACCTGCAGCAAAGACACGTTGTTGGTGGCGGCTACCCTTAGACTGCCTTCCATGGAGCTTGTCCCCCTGGGAGCCATGATAGACTCGGGAGCCTCCAACAATTTCATGGACTTAGAATTTGCCACCAGTCATCAGATACCACTGGAGGTCCTAGCTGAGCCTAGACCCGTAAAGACTATTGATGGGCGGCTCCTGCGGTCCGGTCCTGTAACTCACCAGACCCCGTTGCTTCACTTGGAGATCCAGGGCCACGTCGAGGAGATCCAGTTCCTGTTGGCTGAGGTGCTCACTTCCCTTTGGTCCTAGGGATGCCCTGGCTCTCCAAGCATGATCCACACATCTCATGGGCCCGGCAGGAGGTTTTGTTTGCCTCCGAGTTTTGCCAGGAGCACTGTTGGCCAGAGCGGATCCCGGCGGCCATGGCAACAGACGCCAAGGAGTGCTCAGTGAAGCTGCCCGAGAAATACTGGGATTTTGCCGATGTCTTTGACAAGAAGGAGGCGGACCAGCTCCCGCCACATAGACCATTTGACTGTGCCATTGACTTAATACCTGGGGCCCCGATCCCAGCGGGATGCCTCTGCTCCCTCTCAGAGCCTGAACTGGCGGCTCTCAGGGATTTCTTGGAAAAGAACCTCATTAGGGGGTTTATCCGCCCTTCAAAGTCTCCTGCAGGTGCCCCTGTGTTGTTTGTGTGGAAAAAATGTGGGGAGTTACATCTCTGCAATGACTATGGTGCCCTTAACTGGATCACCATCAGGAACCGGTACCCCTTGCCGCTGATCCCAGAACTGCTGGAGCGGCTCCGCCATGCCAAGGTCTTCACTAAGTTGGACCTCAGAGCGGCCTACAAGTTGGTGAGGATCAGGCCAGGGACGGTGGAAGACAGCCTTCTAGATGAGGTATGGACATTATGAGTACACCGTCATGCCATTTGGCCTCTGTAATGCCCCAGCCGTCTTCCAGCACGTCGTCAACTGATGCTCTTTCCCGCATGCAGATGGAGCTCTTCAGGCAGTTGGCTCCAGATGCATCACCCGAGGGTGACAGGATGCCGGAGAGCCTTTGGCAACTCGGGAGTCTGAAATTTGGAGGGCTTTAGGTATGTCAGCGGCACCCGGTACCAGGAAGGCTTATGCTCGAGCCGTGAGCGAGTTCCATCAATTTAGGGTACGGGAGGGCATGAGGCTCGGGGCGGACATCCCGGTTGTACAGCTCATGCGCTACTGTGTTCACCTGTATAGGAAGGGTCTTTCCCCTCAAACGATACAGGATCGACTTTCAGCTGTAGCATTTTGGATTAAAGCCCAGGGTGGGGTGGATACTACCGGTGACTTCCATATCAGGAAGGTGTTGGAAGGGTGGGCCAGGGAGAGGGGTAGGAGACCAGACCCCAGGACCCCTCTTTTTCCTAGGATTCTACTGGGTCTTCATCGCTCGTGGGCTCGGATTTGCACCTCAGCTTATGAGGTGCTGCTCTTTCACATGGCTGCCCTGTTGCTTTTTTTGGTGCACTGCGGGTGAATGAGCTTGTCAGGGCTTCGAGAAATGATAGTTCAGGATGGGCCTTAGAGTTGAGGGATGTACAAGTGAGCATTAGGGAAGTTTTGATTACCTTACGTTTTTCTAAGACAGACCAGCTGGGTAGGGGAAGAACGATTAAACTGTCTGATTGCGACAGAGCCGAGCTTTGCCCAGTTATCAAATTATCTGCAGGTGAGAGGGAATGGGCAAGGTCCCCTGTTTGTACACTATGATTTTTCTCCCCTAACTAGGTATCAGTTTTGAACCATAACAGCAAAGGTGCTGGAGCACTTGGGGTCCATGGAGTTCAGTTTGGCACACATTCCTTTTGCATAGGGGCTGCCTCGACCGCCGCTGCCATGAGGATGTCCCTGGCAGCAATTCAACAGAGTGGGCGCTGGAGATCCTATGCCTATAGGGGATATGTGCAGCTGATCAAGTACTAACGCTGCCTCTTCTCCTTTTTATCTTCCAGGTTATAGACCCCTGATGGTGAGATGCCGGGCGCTGATCTGTGGCCACATTATGATCTACTGGGCAGCCTGGCAAGCCCGGCTAAGTCATTTTGGATCTCACCTCAGCCTGAGAGACAGGGTCATGGTCAAATGGTTTGGGAAGAGGGGCCTATGGTGGCATGGCCTCTTAGCAGTCTTGTTTGGGGAGAGAAGGGGGCCTCCGCCAGACATCCTGATACTGCACCTGGGGGGCAATGACCTAGGCCTCCTGAAAGGTAAGGCCTTGATACTGCAGGCGACACAAGACATGTTGGTGATTAAGGCCCGGTGGCTGGCAGTCACCATCATGTGGTTGTCCATACTGCCCAGACAGTTGTGGCATGGGGAGGGGAACCCCCGGTTGATTGACAAAGCCTGGCAGACAGTGAACAGGCAGATATATAAGTTTTTGATTGCTGAAGGGGGGAGGTATTTACCAAATCCTGGTATTTTATTTGAGAGGCCTGAGCTCTACAGGGTGGATGGTGTCCATCTATCAGATTTGAGGAATTCCATTTTCTTGGGGGATCTTCAGCAGGGGTTGAGGGACTTATTAGACGAGCTAGTGGGGGATTAAGGGACAAAGCGGACGCTTGCCCCTTATCTATGGCAGGAAGGGGGAGGCGTAGATTACAGTGGGCACCTATGGCACCAGGTTCAGTGAAGGGATGGTATCCGGGACAATCTCCTTAGGCCATACAACCTGGGAGAACAGAAGGAAACATCCCTTGGGGTTGGCCTGAATGATATCCCCCTCACCTTAATACGTACGCATATGGTGAGGGGTTTTCGGTTTGACCTTCCAGACATGAGCTGGCTTGAGAGCAACCCCAGGCCTGGGGTGGCTCAAAAGAGCTCAGGTGTTCGGCCAGGGAAGCTGGGGGCATAAGTCCATGAGGGACAATCCGCCCCGGCTGCTCCCACACTATGTTGCCTCCCCCTGCTGAAGATTTATTGGGAAAATAAATAGGCAGGGTTAACAATAAATATCATTTTATTTACCCCATATATGTTGTGTGGTCTCATTATTGTCTCCGACTCTGTCCATAAAACAGCATTTTATGCATGGAAAATAATATTTCGATGCAGAAATATCAATTTCTGTACAGAAGATGTTCTTTACTGCCCAGAAAATGCTGTAATTTGGGATTTATTCTCTGTAAAATTAGCATATGGTTGATCGTCATAGAAATACAGCTTTTTCTGTGCATGAATTAGTATTTCTGCATTGAAAAATTATTTTCTATGCAGAAAATGTTTTCTGCATAAAACAACCAAGTGTGAATTTCCCACAGAGTAAGTCCTGAATTGCAAATAGCCTTTGAAAACTGTGTAATTTTCAAAGTCTAATTTCAAGAAGAAACTTTATGAAGAATTACATCCTTATTTGTTATAGATATACGCAGGTGTGTGGGAGCTGTATGTTGTCAAATTCACCTTTCCCAAATCAGTATGCAAATCAGAATGGAGCTGACCTTCAATATTTGTATTTTGAATTTGGCAGTTCTCTGAACCCAAATACCAGTACAAGCATTTCTTTGTTAGAGAAGCATGTGCACCAAGAGGTGTATGTTAGTGAAAAACACACAAAAATAGAAAACTGAGATGTGATATGGCAAACATTTTCAAATTCCTCGGTTTTCTCTTCTCTGGGTTAAACATACACAGGTCCTTCAACCACTCTAGCCTCTTCCATAGGGATACCAATGCAGGTGTAAGGCACCAGTAGGATTCTAGGTCAAGCATTTCAGGGCACTGTCAAATAAAATTGTGAGCACTACAAAAGTACTTGAGAATATCTAGAGAAAAATGCATCTTTTTTTTTCAGAGGGTAAAAAAACAGAATACACCCAGAAATATTAACCAAAAGGAAAAAAAAAAAAACCTTTGGTAATAATTTCATTTCATTCCCTGGAACTGTATGGTTTCTTGCCAGAATGACAATTATATCAATCCTCTCACACACACCCCTTATCCTGATGACCAGGATTGTCATTCTGTTTATTGCTAATACGGCTAAGATTAGTGAGGCACAGATGGTGGTACCACCATCTTTGGCACTACCATAGTTAGAATATGACAGATATTCTTTGCTCTTTTTGTTTAGACAGAGAGGTTCTTGTACACTTTGTGTGTGTGGGTTCAGCAAAGGAGAAAAAAGAAAAATAATAGGAGTCTTTATTTTAATTTGACAGACTCATCAAATCATCCCTGTTGCCCTGTAGTTAATGTAGTTATACTAAGAAGGGAAAAATAACTCCATAAAAGGTAATTGCATGTCAAGCTGTATAATTTGTTTCCCTCCAGGACCCATAGAAAACCACATTTTTTTCATGTACATAGATCAAGAGGACGGCTTTCTGAAGTGTTAGTGTGGCTAATTAGAAGACTGTTAATTAGAAGAAGACCCCATGCTGCCCCCACCCCTGATTCTGCCTTCTTGAGAATGAATCCACATTTAGCTGGAACCATGGGTTCCATACAGAAATAAAAAATCATTGTTGAAGATCTGGGTGTTAATTTGCAAAGCTGTGTCTTGTGTCTAGGGCCATTCAATTTGTGTTTTAAAAGGTGGATTCTGCCTTTGACCAGTAAGATGTTTAAATTTTAAAAAATCAATAAAAAGAATATACAGGCCATCAAGAACCCACCCCTAATCAGTGAGAATCTCATTGATACACCTGTCTGGCTTCTGAGATGTCTCCAGGGCTTACCCCAATATTTCCAAGTATCTCTCTGGCTTTTCTTCACAAATGAAGATTCAGGAAGGACTCATCCCGGTTGGATAAGTCCGGTTGCAGAAGGCACAGCAGAAGGTCTCCTTGGGTGATGTTTCCAGGTTGTGATTCTTTCTGCGTTGTTGTTTCTCTTCAAGACTTGTTCGGTGTGAGTTCTCAAATAAGGCTGCAGCATTGTGGATAGTGCGTCTCCATGCCTCCCGATGTGAGGCCAGGGCAGACCACTGTTGGTGATCAATTTGGCCGAGCCTGAGATGTTGTTTCAGGCAGTCTTTGTATCGCTTTTTTGGAGTGCCCCTCTTATGCTGACCCGTGGCGAGTTCACCGTAGAGTAGTATTTTTAGGAGGCGATGGTCCTCCATCCTAGAAACGTGCCCTGCCCAGCGCAGCTGCGTTCTCATATTTCCAAGTATATATTAGAAGCTATAACACCTAGAAACTTGTAGTTTGAAAGAGAGCGTGTTTCTCAAAATGTATCTTTGATTAAGTACTTTCCCCTATCTTTACAGAGGTCTGCAGAATTCATGTGACCCTATTTAAATGTACTGTATAGCCTTAGATATGATATATGGAAACAGAGCAATCATCTATGTGCCATCAATTCTGATTGACCTTGCATTCTAGGGCCTCTCAGAAGTTTGCTTCAAGATGCCTTTTACTGAGGTCATGCAGTAGAATGGTTTTGCTTTTACCTCCTCACATTTGACAACATTAGGGGCCAATGAATCAGAAGGATAGTTTATTTTCTGCTATCAGTTCTTACCTCACTGTTTTCTTTCCAAACTGTACACCAAAGTTTTCTCAAACTGCCTACTCAAATTCAGTTCTCAAACTAACCAAGGCTCCCTGGAGTTTCTCCTTCCCTTCCCTGGACCACCAGAGCCACTCAGCATAACAAACATTATATCAACCAACTCTAGATTAGGAAGGTTACTGGTTAAAAAAAAATTTAAAAAAATTGTGATGGTTAGATGATGTAACATCAGTAAGATCTGATGATAAGGAAATGGTCTCCTGTTACTTGGGAATCTCACTGTGGTTTTAAATGAGCTTACCCATCAGAGTTTGTTGAAAGCAACTCCCTTTCAGCTGAAAAGAAAGTGCAGAAATGTGTGTGTTTGTCTCTGTCTCTGTATATGGTTTAACTTTGTCTTTACTCTGTCTTTGAAAATATGATTTAGGATGGTAATATATGAATTCCATTTTTACTCCAGTTATGCTCTGCTTGTGTGCTTGTAGATAAATAAAATATTATAAATGTTAGGGAAAATGACAAGAAATTTTATGCTAGGAAGTTCATGTCCACACTGTTGTACGAGGTTCTGTCTTTTCTTCTTAGAATATAGAAAGGGCTCCAACTGGAAAACCTTAAACTGTCTCCCCTATGATTTTAATGGAAGCAACAGCTTCTTGCCTGAATCTTTTATTTGGCTCTACAATTAGACAGTTATGAACTTTCCAAGGATCAATATCTTTTGATTCTAGGAAGAAAGCTTACCACTCTATGGCATGTTGATATCTGCAGGAAGGCTAGTAATTTTGTTTGTAGGCTGACAGATCCATTCTACTTATCTGCAAAGCTTTTATAGCACAACCTGGAAGGTGTTCTGGGAGAAGAAAAGATATTAATTTTCCCCTGCGCAGAACTCAAGCTGCTCATGTACACAATGTATTAATCATTATGTCAAGACCCATGCAATCAGTGGTACTTTGGCAGCGGTGCTAATACTAGCCAGTATGAATCTGACATGTTCAGGCCCAAAAGCAGCATGGGACTTCCAACGTTGTGGTGATGTCATGGTGGTAACTGATGTTATCCAATCATTGCTTTATTTATTCATTCATCTACTTATTTTATTTATGATATTTCTATATTGCCTCCCAGCTCACAAGAGATCCCAAGGAAATAGGGGGGGGAGCAATTGATGACCAACACTTGAAATAATGACACCACACAATTTATTTGGGTTATACACAGGGCCACTTTATTTAACTAACACCTATTCATGTTTGCTCCTTGAGAAATGCCACCAAGGGGAGAGGACCTTATGTGGGAGCCAGTGGTCTCCCCAGACCAACCTCCCAGCTTCCCTGTTTGTTAAACAGTTAATAGGCAGCTACTGGGGGGCAGCTAACAACAAAAGGGGATGTAGGATTGAGGCCTATGTGTCACACTGCAACTACTCTCATAGAGTGAAGTGAAGAGCTTAGAGATCCGCGGGATATGATGTCGGACCCACCTCCAACAACAGGTATCCAAAACCTGTCAAGAATTAACACTGTGTCATCTACAGTGAGGAGAAAAGATGCATGAATTTTCTTTCTGTTTAACTTTATCTTCAAATACTGGTCCAGGAAATTCAGCATTTTACCTTCTTAATAAAAGAAATCACCCTCATAGCATAAGAAAGTCTTTTCTTATTTTTTTTCAGGCAACTCACCCATAATTCATTGCATCATCCCAAAGATATATGTATATATTTTAAGTTTCTACATTCTGGTTAGAAGAGACATTTAACCTTTTTTGATAAGGTTAATTTTGTCTATTAGAATAAATTAATTAGACTAATTAAGTTGGTTAGCATATTCTCCTTAGTCTTTGCCAAAGCTGGGAAGTTAAGCTCTCCGGTAAATCCACTGAGATTAATGATGGTTTTATGCTGTTGTTAATTTGCTCATATTCTGGAAGGGTAATCTGTTTGCAATCAGTCCTGCTCTTAATGGATCTGTCTCCTTTCCTCTCCTGCAGGATGGATTGACTTGATCATAAATATTGTAAGCAAGCATAGACTGTTCTCTGCTGATCTCAATAAATGGAAATAATTTGTAATATGTAATTGTCCTCTCTGCTAAAGATGTGGTTAAGTCCTACTTTTTCTATGTTGCATTGCAAGGTTGAGTCCTATTAGGGAAATAGTGCAGTGGAAAAGAATTATATCTTCTCCCACTCCTAGTTCATGGTTGCAAACCTAGTTTCTCATTGATCTGAGCTGTTCCAGGAGAAGGAAAATACAATAGTAAGTGTTCAGATTAGTGCTCAGTTTATTAGAGTCATGATGTTGCCTACACAATTGGCGAAGCTCAGCACCAAAATATTTCTGGGGAAAGCATATAGTTTCCCTGGGGATCAATGGGAGTATAGTGTCTAGATGAAGGGAAGTAATAGTGCCACTCTATTCTGCTTTGGTCAGACCTCACCATGAATACTGTCTCCAGTTCTGGGCACCACAATTCAAGAAGGATATTGAAAAGCTGGAATGTTTCCAGAGGAGGGTGACCAAAATGGTGGGAGATCTGGAAGCCATGCCCTATGAGGAACGGTGTAGGGAGCTGGGTAAGTTGAGCCTGGAAAAGAGAAGGTTAAGAGGGAACATGATAGCCATGTTTAAATATTTAAAGGAATGTCATACTGAGGATGGAGCAAGCTTGTTTTCTGCTGCTGAAGAGACTAGGACACAGAGCAATGGATTCAAACTACAGGAAAAGAGATTCCACCTAAACATTAGGAAGAAATTCCTGACAGTAAGAGCTGTTTGGCAGTGGAACACACTGCCTTGGAGTGTGGTGGAGTCTTCTTCTTTGGAGGTTTTTAAATAGAGGCTGGATGGTCAATCTGTCAGGCAATCTTTGTATTCCTGCAAAGCATGAGGTTGGACTATATGGCCCTTGTCTCTTCCAACTCTATGATTCTATGATTCTGTGTGATGATACTTACCTGAGCTATACAGTACACGGCACACAGATACACACACACACAAAAAGGAAACATCTCCACATTTTCCTGTCTAGATGCTTCCAGACAGAGGGATCCTAGCGACAGAAGGGGTGATCAAATCAGTCAATTTCGGTTTCACTCCATCATTTTTCTGGCCTTATTTTGTTTTGTCCCAAACTTTAATCATTTATAACCTCACATGAAAATGCAACAGATTGTGTGTGCTTCTCCTAATGGACTTCATTTGTGTATACAATTTTTGCTAAAAGATATATTTGTCAAGACATTTTCCAGATACGAAACACTGTCAATACTTTTTTCACCGAGTACTCTATGGTGAACTCACCACGGGTCAGAGTAAGAGGGGCCCTCCAAAAAAGTGATAGAAGGACTCCCTGAAACAACATCTCAGGCTTGGCCAAATTGATCACCAACCATGGTCCGCCGTGGCCTCACATCGGGAGGCATGGGGACACACAGTCCACAATGCTGCAGCCTTATTTGTGAATTTGTGAAGAGAAACAGCAACGCAGAAAGAATCACAACCCAGAAACATCACCCAAGGAGACCTTCTGCTGTGCTTTCTGCAACCAGACTTGTTTATGTTGGATTGGCCTTTTTAGTCATCAGCACGCTTGCAGAAAGCATGGGATGAGTCCTTTCTGAATCTTCATTTGCGAAGAAAAGCCAGAGAGAGAGAGAGAGAGAGACCATTGTTTATTCACATAACCCTAATATATGCAAGTTGTCTGTATGGATTTATTTATCCCACAGAATTCCACTGACTGACTGGTTCAAACGGGGTGGAACTTTGCGTCAGTTCCTTTTTGAAGAGCTTATCAAACTTCACTTGGGGAATGAGGTGGGAGATGGAAGTTTAGAAACAGGAGAAAGGAAATCTGACAGATTTTCCCATCCTACTTTCCACTATATTTAGCCAAAAGAACTACCCTATTAGATTTTTTACAAAAAAGGTGAGAAAAAGAGTGCTTTGGGGTGCTAGCTTTAGAAAGATGTGACAGGAGAGTGTGAAGGGGCAGGGGGGAAATGACTTATTTGATCCCTTTCTGCCAGTGTTCCTGTTGCCAGAAATTGCTTCTGACTCTATGTACACTGCAGAAATGGATACTTGCCTCCTGCTGCAAGCTTAGCTTGTCCTTTGAATTTTCTTCTCCCAGTGGAGGGCATTGGAGGCTCCTCAATGAAATATGCTGGAAATTCACAGATGGTTTCACCCTGCTAGAAATCAGAAGGGAATCATTACTGAACATAAATCTAACCTCTTGCCAGCATCCTTGATCCAAAGTTGGCTCATGCGCTTATAAAATGAAGTTTGTTTGACAAGTTAGCACAGAAGAGAAACCATATCAGCAGCACTTTAGTTTGACAGAGAGATTTAAATAAACCCTTGCCAGTGTAATTGAATTACTGAAACACATTTTGGGTGTACTCTTCAAGCTGTGTGCAACTGGGTACACTATAACTAAATTCATTTATTGTACCTGTCACTTGTTATGTGCATGTGCATGTGTAATTCCTCTCCTCCATCAGAGGTATGGAGAATAATGTTAAAGCAGGCTTAAAGGTGATTGGGCACACACATTTACTTATACAGTTGTCCCTTCATATTTGCTGGGGTTTCATTCTAGGACCTGCTGTGGATACCAAAATCTGTGAATGCACAAGTCCCATTATACGCAATGGCATAGCAAAATAGTGTCCCTTATATAAGATGGCAAAATCAAGGTTTGCTTTTTGGATTATTATTTTTTAAAGAATATTTTCAAGCCATGAATACTGTACTTAAATTCATGAATACCAAATCTGTGGATATGGAGGGACAACTGTACAGGCTTTTGTTTTCTGTGATGTAGTCCATGACCCTCCAGATGTTGCAGGACAGCAGCCTACATCAGTCGTATCCAGCACAGCCAACAACTTGTAAGTAAGTTAAGGTAACATAATACCGTACTTTACAATCTTGCTTCTTCTCTCCTGTATGTTCAATATAATGAAGTTTACTCTTTGCCCCCTCTGGACAAATTTTGCCAAGAAAACCACATGATAAGGAAACCCCTTAGGGTCACCATAAATTAGAAATGACTTGAAGGCACACACATACAAACAGCCCACAGATATATTGCAATCCTCTATTTTGGGGTGGCTTTGTCTTATATAGGCAATTAGGACACAATGTTATATTGAACATTATATGTTCAATATAATGAAGTTTACTCTTTGCTGGCATGCCCATTTGAACTGATTGGGGCAATTTGTGGAGCAATCTTATAAAGATTTACTCAAAAACAAGCTGCACTGTATTCAATAGACCTTGCTCTGTTGCAGAGGAAGTCTCAGGAGTGCTTATACTTGTTTTCCATGGGGTTGTCTAGATGGTGAAAATACTCCATCTAGACAAAAGATGTCCCAATGAGATCCTATGTAGATTCGTGGTATTCAGAAGGCAGGGGGGAACTCCAAATACTTCATAGGAAGAGCCTTCATGGCTTTTCCCAACTTTAAAAAAATTCAGAAGGAAATGTGCATTCCTGCTCATTGGAACAACCAATTTGTTTTGCTGCGCTTTCCCTATAGACTGGAAGTGGAAAGCTGATTGGTTGGATGTGCACAGGGGGCAGGGCTTGCCAGCAAGGCAGCACCCAGAACCTCCATGTTGGATTTTCACCATAGTGATTATGTGCTGAGGCAAGAAAACAGCCTCCCCCACCCCATTTATTTAAGTGGAAGATTGCACTTCTGCACCTTAAATTTGCTTTCTTAAAAATACTGTTTGGTGGAAGCAAAATGAGTAATTCACTCATACCTGCTGTCTTGATTTGCTGGCATGCCCATTTCAACATCTAATGCGTATGATTTCACATGTCTGTGATCTTGCAAAAAAATTGTGGAGACAAATGAAAGCTGCTGCGAATTGGCATTACTGCACATCAATCCACATTTTATTGCCTCATATAGACAAGCCCCTTGTAGTACTACTTACAGTTGGCATCTGATGGAAGTGACCAGCTCAAACCTCACCTTATACCTGCTCCACAAGGAAAAAAAATTCTTATATGTAAGGACCAAGAATACAAACATGTACATCCCTAGAGGAGCTCTAGCACTTGTGAAACTAAAGCACTGTGATTTTTCGGCTAGAAATGGGTGCTAACATTTGCTGCCACTACCCTTCCATACTTCCTGTTGTTACCCAAAGAGATGAGGGGCGCTTTTCATCTCCACTTGTGATGCCAAAATTATATTAATATTTCATGAATTATTATTATTAGCTCAAATGGAAGGTTGCAAGAGGTCGGTAAGTTCAGGATCTTTTCACCTATGTATACCAATACTAACTGCTGAGAACTCCAGGTTAAAGTGAAATAAAATGTTTTTATTGGAAATAACATAAAAAGCTTTCACACATGCAACACACACTCACAAGAACCATGCAAGCCTATCAAAGGGTTAAGGCAGAAAGGCTGGATACAGGAATACAATTTTGGGAATAGGGTGATAGTTACCAGTCTGGGAGAGCAGAGTTTTGGAGTACTCAGACAGGAATCTGAGGGTGGCAGTGGAAGTTCTGATCCAGGGGCATGCTGAGAAAGAGAGTGGCTGGTCTCATCCACAGTGACACACTTTCTATTGTTGGAGGACTAATATCTATACCCTGCTTCATGTCCTGAAGGGGCTACTTCTGCTGAACAAAGCTTAGATGGGTTTCCCACCAAATAGACAAAGGAAACTGAACTTGTCTGATTGCTTTTAACGGCTTGGAGATAGGAACTGATGGGTTTATGACAACCTCACATTGCAGGACGGGGGGGCATTCTGAAGGATATTTCCTGGGGATTTGGGTTGGAAAGATCACATGATTGTTTAGGTTGTGTGACTCACCTCTTAGGGCCCAAGAAGGAATTAACACATACCTCCTTAATGGTTTTTTGTACTAAGGGGCTTCTACTCAATCCTAGTTTGGGCTGGCTTGCTAGGATATTTCTAATATACCACCCCAGGTCCTTGTGACCTCCACCTGACCTCTTTTTTGTTCACCCCAGTCTACTTGACCCCTTATTCTCAAAGTGTCCAATCCTTCCAATTATTAGATATTTCAGGGGGGGGGGGTAACAGGGCATGCTAACACTGCCTTTTCTCAGCTCAGCTGCAATTCTCACAGTAACTAAGGAGAAAACAAATTTCCCCAGCAATGAAATAGCATGGCATAGTGGTTTGACTGTTGGACTAAGATTCTGGGAGACCAGGATTCAAAACCCCACTTGGCCGTGAAAATCATTGGGTGACCTTGGGCAAGTAACACTCTCAGGCTCAACTTCAAAACCCCTCTGGACAAATTTTGCCAAGTAAACCACATGATAAGGAAACCCCTTAGGGTCACCATAAATTAGAAAAGACTTGAAGGCACACACATACAAACAGCCCACAGATATATTGCAATCCTCTATTTTGGGGTGGCTTTGTCTTATATAGGCAATTAGGACACAGTTGTTTTATTAGTAAAAGAAAAGGAAATGTAAATATTTGGCATGGTTAGAGCAGGTAAGAGACTAACAGAAGTGTCCTGGGGAAAAGGTAAATCAATGCAGAGGCATGCTGAACTTACTTTCCAAGCTCCAAGCCTGTTCACAGTGATCTGAGCACAGAGTAGGAATTAGGGGGTTGCATGACTCTCCTTTCATTTTGGGGAAGTTCTTCCATGCCCCTTGAATTAATTCCCAAAGGCAAACTTGAATGAACTCCCACACTATGTGTGGTGGACCAATACATAGTACACCAGAATAATGGAAGGTCTGCAAAAAATGCTCTGTGATGAGCAGCTTAGGGAGCTGGGAATGTTTACCCTGGAGAAGAGAAGGTGGGGAGGTAGCAGGATAGCCATGTTGAAATATTTGAAGGGATGTCATATTGAAGAATGAGCAGGCTTGTTTTCTGTAGCTCCAGAGACTAGGACACAGATCAATGGATTCAAACTACAGGAAAAAAGTTTCCACCTAAACATTTGGAAGAACTTCCTGATGGTAAGATCTGTTCAACAGTGGTATAAGTTTCCATGTAATGTGGTCGAGTTTCCTTCTTTAGAGGTTTTAAACAGAGGGTGGATAGTCATCTGTCAGGAGTGCTTTGATTGTGTATGCCTGTATAGCAGGGGGTTGGACTGGATGGCCCATGTGGTCTCTTCCAACTCTATGATTCTATGACAAAACTGGGAGGGGTAACTAACACATTGGAAGATAGGAATAGAATTCAAAAGAACCTTGATAATCTATAAAATTGGAAAGAAATTAACAGAATATAATTCAATGGAGATAAATGCAGATTTCTACATTTAGGCCATAAAAACCAAATGTACACATATAGGATGGAGATACATGACTCAGCAGTACTACCTGCATTTTTTTTAAAAAAAACCTTGGGAGTGCTTTAATTGTACATTCCTGCATGGTAGGGGTTGGACTGGATGGCCCTTTTGGTCTCTTCCAATGCTATGTTTCTATGATTCTAAGAGGAGAGGAAAGGAAAGTGTAATGGAAAGATACCCTGCATCATAAATCATGAGTAGAGTATACATTTATTTGTCTGAAGATGATACTAAATATCACATTTTGAGAAGAAAAAAAAAGAAAAGGCAAGGGAGGTTATGAACTACGGTATCCTTTGCTCATTATATATTACTTCTCTCCATCATCAAAGATGAATAGAGTTATACATACAACCTGTGATAAAAGGAAACCATTTCTACCTGCCGATCCAGCAGAACAGGGAATCATTAGCATGCTCAAGATCCATCACTTGAGTTCAGCGCCTGGAAATATAGCCCACCTTTTCATGTACTCAGCTGATAACTTCCCCCCTAATGAGAGTCTCTGAGTCATGAGAACATTTCCAGATTTCAATCTTCTAGTAAAGCAGCAATAAATCACAGAGATGGGACAAACAAGCATCTTTATGAGAGGGCTCTGAATCAGTCATTTAGCTCTCAGGCAACTCAATCTCCCATGCACCATTTCCAATAGATCAAATGTTTCTGTTTTACAACAGTAATCAAGAGAATTGGGGAAGCAGCTTCTTTGCAAGGAGACCTGGAATTAGAAAATGAAAAACAGGGAGTTAGCAAGATGAGTCTCCTTTTAGCACACCAAAGGGTGGCTACTGCACTTATTCTTCATGATTTTTTTTTAATCACATGATTAGGTTAGGTGGGTCTAGGAACTTTAGCCTTCTTGCAATTTAAACATGCACTATTTTTCTACCTTGGAAAGTTACATGTTGCAAGTGAAGAGTGAGAAGAGTAATGTATGCAGATTATACAAATTATGCAAATGTGATTGGATTATTAGAACTAATAAATCATACAGATTCAATCTATTAAAATAAGCTTCAACATCAGCAAGACCTGGGGCAGATTTTTTTTTGAATGAATGTCAGTTGGGATAGAGTGGAAGTAAAGGTGACATACAAATGTGTGCAACCAAGCACAAATTATTACTTTTGGTAGCAGCTAATTACATGTTCCATGAAAATATGTGTAACTACAGCTGGGGCATCATTTCTCAGAATCTTTTTTTTTTCCTCTGAGAAAATGTGTCAGATTTTTCCTTTAGATGGAAACAGAAAACCACAGAACTTTCTATGAAGAGTCTCCACCATGTTTTGGGTGGCAGCGCTAACCCTTCCCTTCCCCTGGGAAACTATATAGATCCTGCTGAAATGCTCCTCATATCTTCTACCAGTTCATGGGTGGTGGAGATTTTGGCAGTTTGTGAAGCAGCTAAATTTGCAGATGGAACAAACCCAACACTCATTTATCATCATTGTTATCATCATCATCATCATCTATTTATTTATTTATTTATTTAGTTAGTTAGTTAGTTAGTTAATGACATTACTGTACAACTAAACAGTTGTAGAACAAAACAGTTCCCTGCCCATAGGCTAACAATCTTATTAAGACATGACACAAAAGGAAAAGGGAATAGCAGTGTGGAAGGGGATTACCCTAAATCCAGCCTATGCTGCTCTTCTTCTTTCCCTTCATAGCCAGGGCAGTGACTGTTGGTATGGAACGAGGGCCTTTAATCTGCTTGATGGAGCAATGTCTGCCTCCTCTTTTCCCCCTCTGAGGCCACAGCAGTAGCAATCTGTAGGGTTTCTTTGCCCTGCTAGGGATAGTATGTGGCAAGAAGCTTTGCCTCTGAAACATTTCCTGATAACAGAGACAGAAAAATCTGTGCACTTCATTTGTACACATTCTTTCAAGCTAACCTTCTATTCATGCTGAATATGAAGACGTTTCTGAATTTTGCTAAATTCTCCCAAATCAAATTGAATCAACATTCTCCCTAATTTGCCCTAAGAAATCCCTTGCCTAAGAAAACCCTATGAAGCTGAACAGTATTGCTACTTCCAGATAAGGAAAATTACTGAAAGAGTATCACTCTATCAAAGCCTAAATGCCCTAAAGGCATAAGATGCTATCTGACCTTGGAAGCTAAACAGGCCCAGCCCTAGTGAGTACTTGGATGGGATACCACCAATGAATACCAGGTGCTGTAGGCTATATTTCAGAGGAAGGAACTGCCTAAGCCACCTCTCAGTATTCCTTGCCTAAGAAAATCTTACCATAAGTCAACAGGAGACCTGAAGGCACATAGACACTTGTTGTTTACTGCCGTCAAGTTGACTGATTTATGTAGACCCTATGCATGAGAGACTTCCAAGTCACCCTATTATCAGCAGCCCTGCTCAGGTCTTGCAGACTCAGGGCTGTGGCTTCCTTGACTGAGTCTATCCATCTGTAAGGCAGTCTACCTCTTTTCCTACTGCCTTCTACCTTACCAAGCAATATTGTCTTTTCTAGTGAGCCATTCCTTTTCATGATGCATCCAAAGTATGACAGTTTCAGTTTAATCATCTTGGCTTCTAGGGAGAGTTCAGGCTTGGTTTGCACTAGGACTCATTATTTGTCTTTATAGCAGTCCACAGTATAGAACTTTTCTTCCTAGTAGTTTTCTTCACTGTCCAGCTTTCACAATCATACAAAGATATTGGAAAAAGGATGTCATGGACAATCCTAACTTTAATATAAAATTATATATCTTTAGAATCCTAGGCTGCTGACACACTGCAGAAATAGGGCTTGTCTAGACAGGCAAAATAACCTATCTTTCAGAGGTTATTCAGAGCCCTGAAGTCCTCACAATGCAGGGCATTTGCCCCATTCTTCCCTTAGGCAGTCCATACCACCCCCGAGGCAGATAAGGGTCTGAGATGTGGGCGGAGGCAGGGTAGAGCCTGATACACCATTATAAGAAAATATCTGATTTATTTCATTACTATTGGTAAAAAATTGATTGGGCCTGCATGTCTCCAGGAGCCTGTCCCTGAAGACCAGCCCTCAGTGTTGATGCAGTCTCCTTTGCTCTCCCAGAAGGCAGGAAGGAGTCCCACAGCATGTAGCCAATGCTGGTCACATACTTGGGGGCTTAGTAACATGTTGAGGGCCCCCTTCATGCCTTCTGAGTCAGTGAGGAAAATGGTGGCAGCTGCAGGACTTCCATCAGGACTTCTTCCCATTCCATGGAGGGAATGGAGGAAGAATTGGCCAGATCCACAGTTGGTATACACCAGTGGCAGCTGGTGAATCCTAGCTCATGTAGATGAGCCCTTAGTCTTCCAAGGTCTGGTCATCCAGTTGTAGGAGATTTTCACACGGGCTATATATCTCATGGCAGGAACAGAACTGAGTTGGAAAGGGTTTTCCCTTTTGGATGACATTGACTCCATTCTGTCCTGCATCCATCCTGCTCCCGTGACTGTTCCAGAACAATGTAATCATGATTTTTCATCATGAATAGACCTCCCATTCCATCACTATCACACAATCATGGGTGTGCGAACAGGAGCCCTGTCCCTGTTCCAAAATGACAGCCGCAGAGGGGAGGTCCATTCCGAGCACTTCCTGGTATGATCTGGATATCCAGGTAAGTGGCACCCTTTATTTTACCCTCCCTGTTTTGATTGTGTGGTTTAAAGTGTATTTTTGTGCTTGGTGAACTGATTTTATGTTTGGGGGAGTTTTATTTTTTAAATTTGCTGCCTGGCTGTTATCACGCGATAACATGATAATGTTTTAGACAGCCAGTCATAAAAGCAGCCTTACGACGGCTGCATTTACGGCCGGCCAGCGAGGGGAGGGGGAGCCCGTTCCTGCCATGGAATTAATGTAAGTGTGTGAAAGAGTTACGCTATTCTGTGGCAGGAATGGGAGAGGAGGTGGCAGGGCAGTAACAGAGTATTTTGGCCCCGTGTGAAAATCTCCGTAGTCTTCTGATTTTTTTACTGCAGTTTCCTTTGTGATGAATGACTGAGTCAAGTTATGGAAAACCTTGAACTATTTCAATGTCTTCATCATTTGCTTTAAAGTTATGTAAATCATCTGTGGTCATTATTTTTGTTTTCTTTGTGTCCACCTATAAACCTGCCTTACACTTTCTTCCATGACTTTCTTTAGTAATTATTCCAAGTCTTTGCTATTTTCTACTAGTAGTATGGTCTCACCTGAATATCTTAAATTATTGATGTTCCTGCCTCCAATTTTCATGCCTCCTTCCTGCAAGTCTAATCCTGTTTTACATATGATTTGTTCAGCATACATGTTAAATAGACAGGACTATAAAATGCAGGCTTGTCTGGTCTCCTTGCCAATTGGAAACCATTCAATTTCTCTGTATTCTGAAGGTAGCCTCTTATTCTGAGTACAGAATACATCAGGACAATTACATGTTGTGGCATACCTATTTCTTTAAGAGTGAGGCAGAGGTCTCATGATCTATACAATCAAAGGCTTTTTTTTTTGAAATTTTGTTGTGTGCTCCATTATCCAACATTATGTTTGCAATATGATCCCTCACGCCTCTTCTTTTCCTGAACCCGGCTTGGACATTTGGAATCTCTCGCTCAACGTATGGTAAAAGTCTTTGTTGTAGAATTTTGAGCATCACTTTGCTTGCATGGGAAATTAATCCACTGGTCCTGTCATTGCTGCAAACCCTGGTATCCTCTTTCTTGGGTATTGGAATGCATATTGAACATTGACAAAACCCCCAGCACTATAGAACAATAATTGCCTCTCTTTTGTGAGGAGCTTCCAATTTGATCCAGATTTTGGTCTAGTATATTTGGCAATGATGATGTCTGGGTACTGTTTGAAAGAGGATGAGATTTCCTTTTGTGGTATGTAAATCACTGCATAGGAAACAGTATCCACATTGTTTTGAGAAAAGAAATTGGAAAGGAATACGTGAAAATGAAGAAATACTCTAATCAAAGGATCAATGACAGCAGAAAATTCTTTGTATGGCCTTGTGTTATGCTTTGGGAACAGCAGATCAATTTGATAGGCCAAGCAATTTTTGAATGTGGAATGTGGAAGTGCCTTCCTGAGAGTTAAAAGAAATGCCATTTCAGTGAAAATTAATCAATCAATCAGCAAGCATGCATAGGCATTCCTTTATACTGTGGCCACAGTTTCTTGAGAACTGGCAAATCTAAAGCCTTGGCTATAGAACAGTACCAGATGTACTTATTTATTTTTTAAAAATGTGTTTTTCCCCCCTGAGGCTTCCTTGTATGTGTTCCATTTATTTATTAAAATATTTATATACCACCTTTTACTGTGGGATATCAGGATGCCACACAACATAAACAATTTAAAACAGATTTAACAGATTTCAGATTAAATCCACACATAATTTAAACAAGACAAAAACAGGCTAATCAAGACAATAGGTGATACAAGTTTAAACTTAAAGTAAGGAATTTATCAGACCAGTCAAATAAGGCATCATAAAAGATGCCTAATGATTGTGAAAGGGCGCACGTACCAGACGACGTTGCCCTTTCATGATCATATGTTGTTTAAAAAAGACCGTTTTTTTTATTGATGTCTCAAGCCATCAATTGATCCCCCATAGTGATATTCTGCCGGCATTGCTGGCATTTCAATCTATGTGCCATTGTACTCATGTGAATGCAGTGTCAATGGGCAAATACTTCTGGGTGCAGCCAGGTAGGGGACACTCTTTTTATGACCCCCCATTTACTTGGAACTTTTAAAGTGTGTTTTGGTACTTTCCTGAACTTTTTTTGTGTTTTTTTAACTCCCCATGCAAGCATCTTCTTGTGAGATTAGGTGATATATGAAACCAGGACATGAACACAGCTCCATTCACTCCCTGTTAGTGCCCAGGAAGCCTCTTTAATGGGAATAAGGTAATGTCTGGTGGGGGGAGTTCTTTTGTCAGCATAAAAACACCACAATTTATGACAGCAAAGAACTTTTATGGGGGGGGTGGTCTGATAAAGTCCTAAGTTTCAAAGCTACAACATAAAACTATGTATTTAGCTGCCAAGTTGTTGTATGCCAATGAGGGAGTAGGTGACTGTCTAGTTATATATCCCGTTTCTATCCTGTTTTTCTTCTAAGGAACTCAAGGCAGCCTACATGGCATTTTTCTTCTTCTTCACAATACCATCCTCCATCCTTTTACATATATCTTTGAATGAAGACTTGTGTTTGAAATAGCCCTCACCATTTAAGCACCATGGACAGCATTTTCTATCAACTGCCAACATAATTACAAACACAGTACTTTTCTATGAAGGCAGTTTAGTTTACATGTTCATCTGGGAGTTATTAAGTACCAAGTACTAAATCAGGTGGCAAGACACCAAGACAGGGAGACTGTGAACTGAGAGGCAGCTGACTTGACTTCCCTAGGAGATAGCAGTTTGTGACAGCAAAGTTCTAATAGTCACAGGATAAAGTAAGAGGCTGGACTGAAGAGCAAGTCAAAGAGTGACTCTTATCTCTTGAACTTTGGCTTCTTCTTTGGACTATTCTTTCATGACTCCCTGCCTGACATTTGATCCTGTTCAAGTTGTTTTTTGTGCTCAGGACTGCTTATTCCACACTTCTCTTATGGATCCTCTGTGCATGTTCCTGGAGTCGCTTGTTTTTTCCATTGTTTGTTCTTGTGGACTATAAGTACATTCATCTGGTCACTTGCCATATGGAAACAGAACAGCCTTGGCCATCATTGCTGTGCTAGTGTTGCTCATAATGTGGGCCATACACTTGCTTTAGTTTCAAGTTGTGAGACAGATTGTTGGAAGATTAGACAAGGTTGGGGGGGGGAGGTTCCAAACAACCTCGTTGTCTTGGTCATACCATTTCCTGGTGATGTTTGGACTCACTCCTGTGGGGGTAGAAGATAGTTTTGGAATGGACTCTGGTGGGTTCCAAATGCTCTGAGGGATTTCCAGTGGAGAGATCTGGAGTTCCTGTTGGGGCCCCACTCTCATGTCAAAATGGAGAGGTATGAAAAGATATTAACACAGTTGCTCTTGAGTGTCTTCCCTGGTGTTGTAGTGCTTATACTGCTTCCTAGTATTCTAGGGTTTATTGTTGGTTTTGTTGTTAGATACAGCTTGGGATCTCATTACCCGATGGAGCACTCCTCCTTTACGAGTTTGAAGCTACAGTGCAATTTTATCAATTTCATTTCTTAATTTGATGCACACATGTTTCATCACTGTTAGCAAAAAAGTGTTGTATGAATATCTTGCCCATTTTTCTTTGGGTTTCTGTTTTAATTTTAAAAAAGAAAATGAAAGGAGGTTTTAAAGAAGATGCTACTCTGTTTCTTATCCTCCTTTTCCCTCCACCCCTTGTCAGCTCCTGGCTAAAATTCTTCTCCTTTTTCTTTTACATGTTCCCTTTCTCTTCTCCAGCCACCCACACCTCAGATCTCTTGGCTATATTCATTTTCTTCCTCATTCCCTAGTTCCACATGGTCTTTCTCTTTGTCCTTCTACACTGAACCGCTGTGGTTGATGACATCACTGAGGGCTTTCCCTAGGTCTCAGATTTTGGCTCTAAAATCACAGGATCTGGGATCTGGTAATCCTAATTGTTCTCTTGTATGTAAAACACAGGGGGGGGAAACCACCCACTCACCTACACACAAACAAAAAGGTGGATCAACTTCCTCCAAATTTGACCTTGACATTACCTTCAGTGGAAAAGAAGGTGAACTCCAGCTAGGAATATTCACTATTAACATCCCACCTTCAAAAATCAGAGCTTAGTCCAAAATATTGTTCTTCCTTCTGCAAGCAGTGATACTCTTGGACCCAAACTATTTTGGACAATCCCTAACACTTTGGGCTTTATTTAAAAAAAAAAAACCCTCTGGTGTTTTACATTTCTAATTATATTTTTAGATGAAAGTTCAGCCACAGTTCTGAAAAATGAATAATTATTTGCAATAAAATCCAGGTGAATGTCTCCCCTAGAAAGCATTATAGATGATCAGTTTAGGATGGTATAACAGCAGATTAGTAGACTTCCTTTCTTGTAATTTCCTCATGAACTACAAAAAAGGATGAATAATCTGTGTAATTAAATATGGGGAAGAGGCAACCATTTTGAATCCACTCCTTTGATGTACTAGAGCAATTTCCCATTGCTAAAACATTTTATATGGCAATAATAAGTAGTCTCTTCATACAAATTATAATTTAAAAGGCATTTACTGTGGGTAATAGTCATAAATGGAGCTGGCAAAGTGTAGCGATTTTGAGTGTTGGACTGTGACTCTGGAGACAAGAGTCTGAATCCCTGCTTGGCCATAAAAACCCACTGGATGATCTTGGGCAAGTCACACACTCTCAGCCTCAGCCCCATGATAGGTTTGCCTTAGGGTCACCATAATTTGGAAATTACTTGAAGGCACACAACAACATGGTGGGAGGTCTGGAAGCCATGCCCTATGAGGAGCAGCTTAGGGAGCTGGGCATGTTTAGTTTGGAGAAGATAAGGTTGAGAGGGGATATGATAACCATGTTTCAATATTTGAAAGGATGTCATACTGAGGATGGAGCAAGCTTGTTTTCTGCTGCTCCAGAGACTAGGACACAGAGCAATGGACTCGAAATAGAGGAAAAGAGATTCCACCTAAAAATTAGGAATTACTTCCTGAGAGTAAGAGCTGTTTGGAAGTGGAATACACTGCCTCAGAGTTTGGTGGAGTCTCCTTCTTCTTTGGAGGTTTTAAAATGGAAGCTGTATGGCGATCTGTCAGGAATTACTTGATTGTGTATTCCTGCATGGCAGGGGGTTGGACTGGATGGCCCTTGTGGTCTCTTACAACTCTTTGATTCTATGAATAACAACCACCATAGATAAGGGACCTTGTTAGTCTTGGATTCAGTAGTGCTGTGCAGTCAAAAAAGATCAGATGCACAGTTTACAAAATCTTTTTCTCTGGATGCTTTGTTAAAATAAATGTCAATGAGCATGTAGCTTGACTATTCCAACCATAAACTCCTCCTTCTTTGAACCTGAGTATTAGCCTTCACAGTGGCTGTTTCCAGGTTTTGGAACTCTTTGCCAGCAATGGGAAAACATATTTCTTTCTATTCATGTTTGGCCAGATCAATGGGTTTCACAATGTCTACAAAACCTGTGGCAGCAGAATAGATCAGTAGGGAAGAAGAGCAGAGCAGTGATGAAGAAGTAGTAACAGTTTTAAAGAAAATAATTCTACATATAAACATGCATGCTTTTTCTATGTGAAAAACATAAAAGTTGTTTGGAGATATACTTGCTTGCTCGCTTGCTTGCTTTTTCCTGGGATTTCTTGTTATCTTTCACTAAAAATGCTGTTTTTGTACAGAAAAGGTGTTTAAAAGATAGTCTGGGACTGACTAAACAGTGAACTTTCTCCTCACAGAATGTGAGGGGAACCCTACCTGTCTTAATGAGATCCCACATTGTGTCTCCATATTCAGAAGGAGGTGGGCAAAAACATCAAAAACTCCGAGGGAAAAGCCTTTGCAGCTTTTCCTGGAGTTTTTAAAAAGCTCCGTGGGGAATGCACATTCCTGTTTGGTGTGAGAAGCAATTTGCCTTGAATTGCTTTCCCATAGGAGAGGAAGCACAAAGCTGGTTGGCCAGATGAGCACCTGTGTGGGGCTTGTTAACAAGGTAAGCGCCTGGCATTACCATGTTGATTTTTCAGTACGCTGGGTGTTATCAGTACGCTGATGACACCCAGATCTATTTCTCCTTGTCCCGATCGTCGGCCACGAATTCCGATGGCATCTCTCCTCTTAATGACCGTCTTAAAGCAGTAATGGGCTGGATGAGGAAAAACAGATTGAGATTAAATCCAGACAAAATGGAGGTGCTCATGGTAGCGGCCCCAAAACCAGGAGTTGGGTTGCAACCTCCAGTCCTGGACGGGGTCACACTCTCTGTTAAGGACTGTGTTCGCAGTCTGGGGGTGCTCCTTGATTCATCGCTTCAGATGATGAGTCAGGTGAATGCGACAGTCAGGAGCGCCTGTTATCAGCTTTGGCTGATACATCAACTGCACCATTTCCTGAAAGTAAAGGACCTCGAGACTGTGGTGCACGCGCTGGTAACCTCTCGTCTAGATTTCTGCAATGCGCTCTACATGGGGCTGCCCTCATGCTTGCTCCGGAAACTTCAGTTGGTACAAAATATTCAGCAGCCAGAGTGGTCTCGGGAACATCTCGGAGAGACCATATAACTCCAGTGTTAAGATCTCTCCACTGGCTGACTATCAATTTCCAGGCCCAGTATAAGTTGTTCGTTATTACCTTTAAAGCCCTAAATGGCTTGGGTCCAACTTATCTCTGGAACCGACTCCTCCCATACAATCCTCCCCGCGCACTCTGGTCCTCTGGGAGGAATTTGCTTCAGCCATAAAAATCTAGGCTGTCTGCAACCTCCCAGAGGGCCTTTTCGGTAATAGCCTCCAAATTGTGGAATGACCTGCCGAACGAGATCCGTCAGATGACAAGCCTGAGTGGCTTTAAAAAAGCACTAAAGATGGATCTCTTTCGGCAGGCCTTTCCAAATTAGATCCCAGACTCAGGGGATCCTGGCTTCTTTTAGTCAGCTGGCTATTTATTGTATTTATTGTTTTTAAAGGTGATTTTAGACCGTTGCTTTTAATTTACATTTGTTTAATTTTTTTTATGGGGGAGGGTGGGGGTGGGGGGTGTTTAGGGATTTTTATCTGTATTGTATTTTAATTTTTGTAAGCCCCCCCGATTGTTTTAACAGAGGTGTGGGGTATAAATTATTATTATTATTATTATTATTATTATAATTATTATTATTTTCACCTTAACAAGTGAGCACTAATGCGAGAAAATGGGGTGTTGTTTGTTTACCTTTTTGTTGCAAATGCAAAATATCACATGAGTGTATAATGCAAATTTTTTAAAAAAAGTTCGGTGATGGCAGAAATGTGAGTAATTCACTCACGGTTACCGACGTCATGCAAAGCTTTAGGCAGGGGTAACCATTAGGACAATTTGCAGCTGCTACAAAATGGCATTACTGAGGGGCACTCCATTGGAGGGGGGCTTGTATAGGCAAGCCCTCACTTTCATTCTGAAAATACTGTTTCCTGCACTCAAAAAATGGGGCTTGACTTAGAAAAAACAAGAAGACATATTTCTGCACAGAAAGAGTCCCTGACAGATCTATTAGTAATGTGCAAACACCTCTCAAGAACTACTCCCTAAGCACATGGCCTAAGGGGATGGGGCTCCTGCTGGGAGGAAGTGAGTCACTAACCTAGCTGGAGGTGGAACTAGCAGTTGCTAGCTCTATATAGATGCAGCCTCAGTCTTCGGAGCAGTGGAAGACAGTGACATTGTGTTTTTGGAGTCAAGGTTGATTGTTTGGCTGAGCTGTTTGGAGGTTTGGTTGTGTGTTTTTGTGTGTTTGGGGTCATGTGTTCTCCCCGAGCACATGGTCGGTGGGGGCCTTCAGCTGAAACAAAGTGAGCTACTTCCTTGTTTGGGGGATGACATAGCAGCTGCTAACTCTTTATAGCTACTGCCTCAGTCTCTGGAGCTCTGTGAACAGGAAGAGGAAACAAGACATTTTATGGGGAGATTTAATGGAGGAAGTTTAGAGTCCTGTACCATTGTCTTTATGGGAAGATGAACATGGATGCTGAAGGAACTGTTTCTCTCTGTGTGTCACATTTCTTTTCATTCCAGAGGATATGGAGGGAAAGTACAAGCTGTTTGCCCAGCTGGAAGAGATGGCACAGTAGTTTGAGGTCAATATAGCTACACTTCAATGTATTAAAGATAATAAAACTTTCTTTGTTGGAAAGAATGGAGCAGACTCTATAGGGCAAGACATGGGGGATGCCTCTAGACAGTGGAACAATTTGCAAACACTGGAAGTACTTGGATGAATATGACACACAGAAGCAGAGCTATGAGGAACCATGGTGAATCTCTGGAGATACACAATTCCAAATTCTCCCCTTAACCAGCAATTACAATGCACAGGTCCTCAAATAATATTGAGGTATTTTTGAAGGGTTCTCTTACTGAATTATCTCCTGCCTGTTCCCATAGGATGAAGAGATGTGGCATGTGTGGGCAATTCCTTGCTGAGAGGGACTGAAGCAGTGGTATACAGACACAATAAAATGTCTAGGGAGGTGTGCTGTCTCCAAGCTATGATGATCCATCATATTATATGGGGCTAGGAAGCTATGGCTATGAAGCTGAAGGACTTTGAAACACAGGTTGTTATTTCATTACTCCTTGTTGTAGAAAATATTGTGGGACAGCAACAGGTCGTTTAGATTTTTTAAAAATATATATTTTTTAAAAACAAATACTGCAGCCTCAGAATATATTTGTACTATCTAAAAGAGTCCTCAAATTCTCAGAACCTCGGAATATGTTTGTCCCCAAGGAAAAGGGTCCTCAAATTCATGTGGCTAAATTTTGGTAAAATAAATGAACTCACAGGACATTCTCATCCATACCTATTCCCAGAGATAACAGAAGGACTACAAAGACTTTTCCCAACCGTAGCTATGTTCATAGTATGCCTTGATGACACCAAATTCTGAAGTCAAACTTTTGCATTTGAATTCCCAGACTAGCCTCTTAACCAATGAAGCACTGTTTGTTGTACTCTTTGCAAAGAGAAATATAATGAGTTGCCATGAGCTAATGTATTTTTCTTGCTCTCTAAGGGATCTTTTCTTGCATGCATAACATATTTGTGCAGTATTGCTTCTCTGAGTCATGCCTATGGAGATTTGCCCATTGCTACATTAATTTGTTTTGTTTATTCTTACTTAGTGAACCTTTGGGGATTTTCAGACATGTAGAATATCTTATATTCTTTGGGCAAAATGTTAGATGGATCCTTTTTATAAATAGACCATTGAATCAACTTCAATTATTATTGTTGTTCTTGTTACTTCAACCATATTTGGTGACACATTGGCTTAGAACCAAAGAATCATTTGCCTAGTCCTATGTAAACACTGGGGGTTTGGCACTGTTCCCTCTCTCCATTAAACTTAAATTTCTATTGATATAAAATATTTGTTTATCACATTTCTATACCACCCAATAGGCAAACCTACAAAAAGCCTTTTTTAAAGTGTAAAAATGTAACAGAATAAAACCAAGAAAAGGAAAGTTAAAAATCAACAATATGGTAAAGGGACTAAACAGAGTGGGAGCATCCAAAGGTTTTTCCTAGTGCAAAACGAAACAAAAATGCATTGTAGTGGTGGTAGGACTTCCATGTGTCCCACCATTTTGTCAGTTAGCCCAGGACTCTGTGTTTTCCTCAGGCTCATCTACATGAGCCAGGATACACTTGTTTCCCACCGGTGTATCCTGGCTGTGGGTCAGACCCGTTGTTCCATTGTTTCCTCCACAGAACAGGAGGAAGTCCTGATGGGCACACTGGTGTGTTGCTGCAGCCACCATTTTTCTCAATATCTAAGAAGGCAGGAAAAGGACCTGCAATATGTGACCAAGGCCCCCTACATGTGACCAATCTTGGTCACATGGTACAGGCCTGCTTCCTGCCTTCTGGGAGAGCCAGGGAGGTGGCAGTGGCAGAGAGGGCCAGTCTGCTGGTACAGGCTCCTATGTACACACTCCTCCCAATGAAAACTGAGTAAACCAGGTAAAGGTGCATTGGACCCTACCCCGTCTTACCCTATCTGAGCTCCGTATCTGCCCTGCAAATAGTGAGGAGCAGGGCAAATGCCCTGTGTCATTAGGATTGCAGGCCCTGAGATAGGGGCAAGATGAAGTATATTGCCCATGTAATCTACCCCCCATTGCAGATTTGATGAAGTTATATAAAATCTGGGTCCTAATTAATCCATTCTGTCTCTCCTATTTTTTAAGCATGCCTCAGTGAGGTGATGTTGGGTGAGGTGGGACTGCTCTCAACTTGGCTTGAATGAAACAGTTAATGTGAAGCATTTAAACAAACATCATGGTGTGAATCCATCCTTGGATTCAAAATTGTCATTCAGTTCCCCTGTGGGGTTAGGGGATCCTATTGGTTCCCAGGAGACCTCACAGCCCACACACTCACACAGACACACAAACATTTTTTGCCCCCCAAATAAGGCACCAGATCCTGTCTGATCTTAGAAGCTAAGCAGGGTCAGCTCTGGTTAGTACTTGGACAGGAGACCACCAATGAATACCAGGTGCTGCAGGCTATATTTCAGAGGAAAGAACTGGTAAAAACACCTCTGAGTATTCCTTGCCTAATGTGGGAAGGTAATGAGTCTAAAAATAAAATTGTATTAAAAAATTCCAGGATCTAGTCCTTTTAAAACAACAAGAAATTATTTCCTTTTAAAAAGAGTTAAAATCATTCAGTCACTTTTGACTTAGTGTTCATGCAGAATGCGCTTAGGAAGCAGACTTAAGCTCAATTATCATCAGAGGTCTGGGATCCCCCAGTTAAATTAGACTCATTACAAAACAAAGGAGTCAGTTTAAAATGCAAATCAAAGTTTACTGAAGGTATATCAATCTCAATCTACATACTAAAACAAACTTAAAAAGAGGTTCCTAAACTGACTACGAATAGGGTAGGAAAGACTCACCAGCCCACAATGATAGAAGGCTGCATGGTGAAACATCATGGCATTGTTTCAGAAAAGCTTAAGATGGCTAATATTGCTCCATCCTCATGGATAGTCAGACTTAGAAGGGAACCTACACAAAAGCAATAAAATTCAAATTAGGTCATGTGTTGAATGACCCAGCACTTCCAGTTGGCTGGAAGTGCCCAGTGAAATAAGAGAAAGGGAATTTTGGGAGAACAAATGCATGCAGGGAAAAAAACCCTAGACTTATCTAAGATTGTGAATGAGGTACACAAGATTGTTTTTACATTACAATGATTATTTCCCCACATACTACACCTAAGATAACCCTATGACAGTGGCTCTTAACCTTTTCCTTACCAGGGACCCCCTTTAAATATACTTTGTTGCCATGGACCCCCAAGACTTAAGATTTAAAACCACCACCACCACCACAACAACAACACTAATACAATTACACCATCGATTAAACCTTCCCTCAGAGGCACTAGAGGGTGAGGGAAGACTTTTCTTCTGCTTCTTCCTGCAAGTTTGTGGCTGTAACAGATTGAATGGGAGCCAGCCAGCCTTTGCCTTGGCTCCTGCCACCTGACTGCTCCACTGTGGTGAGGGTAGGTGAGCCAAGCAATCTTCAAGCCTTCACGGACCCCCTATGAAGACATCACGGTCCCCCTGGGGGTCTGCGGACCACAGATTAAGAACCACTGCCCTATGATATTCATGAGGTCACCATAAGCCAACAGGCAACTTGAAGGCATGTGTGTGTGTGCGTGTGTTCAGGCACGCATGCACACACACACATTATCTAGGGGTCATGTGGGGCAATGGAGCCATGTTTGAGCCTGGGGTCTGCATGTAGCCTACAGAATGCACATTCCACACCCCACTCTACTATATGCTCTTTGCAGAATCAGTGCCAGGTTATTTTGCACCGTAGGGAAGACTACATGGAAAACACCCCCCCAAAAATTACTAACTTCACTTTTTTCAAAAACAAATGTCGTGAATGAAAAGCAACACATTTAAACTGCTAAATTTATTTTAAATTGTAAGAATAAGTAATACAACAATCTTTCTCAAATACAAAAAGAAAATGTTAAAATTTAAATCTCTTCAAAGTCATTGACAGGGTGCCTGGAAGTGTAGTTTGTGTGGTCTGCTATACTTCTGAGGCAGCTGCAGCAGGGTTATGGGAACCCACATCTGATTGATTGTGCCTGTTGAAAGTCTAATAGGGGAATTCAAAATGCTGTGGTTCAAGGTTTGGGGATTTATTTACTCTGCACCAATATTAGGTTTGAGAAGCCTGAGCTTTATAGGCCCTACAGGGTTCACCTGTCAGATGCAGGGAACTTAATTTTTCTCGGAGATCTGCAGCAGGGTTTGAGGCCCTTGTTGTATGATCTTGCGGGGGAAAGGGGCTAAGCAGACACTGGCCCCTTTTCTGTGGTAGGTAGAGGGGGAGATTTGGTAATTGGTGAGCACCTTTGGCACTTTCCCCTTTTGGAGATGAAGGAGGGAATCTGGAACTACCCCTTTAGGTCCTGTGAACTAAGGGATGGGAAAAGTGATCTTCTTTGGGGCTGGCCTGGGGGACAAACCCTCTCTTTAAAGCAGGACTGTGGCTTTAGGGAGGGACTTCTGCATCCGCCTTCCTAATGTAGGCTGGCTGGGGAGCAACCCAGCTTATGGGTTCTCCCTGGGGTTCAGGTGTTTTCACCCAAGGGAGGTTGGGGAGGGTTTTTTGGTTCTGACTTCCTGCCCCAACTATTCCTACACTACATTGCTCCCCCATTGCAGATCTTTCAGAAATTGATTAAGTAGGTCATAGCTAAATAGAAGTGGCTCATATAACCCAGCTATATATGAACAGTCTCTTTATTGTGCCTGGTCTCTTTATTCTTGCATCTGCCAGCAAAACATTTTGAATAATATTGTGAAGTGTGATTTTAACATTTAAATCTCTTAAAGTTTCAGTTTCATGCACTTCAAAATCTAATCTAGTGTGCTTTTTCCTTCGCAAATTTTGCATTGCCCCCCCCCCAGGTCTGTCCCCTAGGCTGGTTCCAAACTGGCCTAATTGAAAGCACCAGCCCTGGCTCTATGGCATATAGACAGAATATTGATGGTACATCAATAGAAAGTAAAGACTACTGCATTAAAATGTAATGAAGTGGTCTATTCATATTATTAATACAACAAACAGAATTGTTACTTTTTACCACACATCTCATAAAAGGAAAGAGTAGCCAATTACGGTACTTGCTTATACTTTTGCTCCACTAATTAATAATGCTAACTAGTTATTAATTCACTAATTTATTGCTGCATTGCAATAAAAGGTATAAAAGGGAACATTATTGCAGTACTAGAACCCCTCTCTGTGCCAAGTTAATTGTGAGATGTTAGTTGTTTAGTGTACTAATGTAATCGTCATCTATTTTACCCATACTCTGGGCTTGACTCTGTCACATTTATAGTAATACAACAGCATCTGAGAACACTGCTTGTAACCTTGATTAATAATGTGATAGAAATGTTATACTTCTTTGCTTTATTAACTATAATATAGAACAGAAATCCTTGGGTCTTCTTATGATGTCCATTAAATTCACTTTACATTTTTTTTTAAAAAAATGGCCAAATATGTTTTTGTGTGCTTCTTAGCTGATTCGTTCGTTATTATCTTACAAATCTGCAACAAAATGCTGCAATATGAAGTACTTCCTGTTAAGAATTTCATTCTACAGTTCTTCCTCACACACCATTTATGTTCACTAGCATTGTGTGGTCGTTGAACAAATTAACTACACATTGGGCTGTTTATGTCTCTTTGTTGCAGGGTTCTTCCATTAAATATTTTTTGGTACTTCTGCAATCCCCATAGGTCTTACTCACTTTTATGAATAGTTTGTGCTGTTCTGGCCCATAAACATCAACAGTAGCTTGGATATTAGTAAAGGGAAGCAATGATTTGCATTAGTGTTCTGCCAGTACGGAAAGCAATAATAAGATACATAAGAAGAGCTATAGTGTATTGGCTCAAAGGCCTATTCATTCCCAGTGTTCTCTTCACACAGTCACCAACTATTAGTTACCTATTGGAAACCTGCCAGCAGGACATGAGTCCAGTTACATGCTGTGGATGAAATATTTTCTCTGGATGAATGCAAATTATTTGGAGCCTGATATGAAACTCTAGCATAGGACTGTTAAAAATAGGGTGTAGGGTTTTTTTGGGGGGGACGGGCACAAGAAAACAAAAAAAAAAAGCCTACAAACAGAAAAAAAGAATCCAGTTCTTTCTCTAGAATGTCATGACTTACTGTCTTTCTTTCTTTCTTTCTTTCTTTCTTTCTTTCTTTCTTTCTTTGTTGGATTTATATCCCACCTTTCTCCAAAGATCAGTTTCAAGGCAGCTTACAATCATTTAAACAATACCATTAAAACATTACAAAAGTTACAAAAGAATGAAATTATTACCATTATCAAGATATAATAGTTGAAAACACCACATAGCTTAAAAACATAGTATTGATAAAAATTACAAACGTTAAATCAGCACACCAGTTAAAATTCACATTTCAAATGCCTGCCTAAATAAAAACATCTTCACCTGCCAATGAAAAGGGAGCAGGGAGGGGCCAACTTCCCTACAATCTCTCTCTCTCTCTCTCTGGCTTTTCTTCGCAAATGAAGATTCAGGAAGGACTCATCCCGCGCTTTCTGCAAGCGCGCTGATGACTAAAAAGGCCAATCTGAGATAGACAAGTCCGGTTGCAGAAGGCACAGCAGAAGGTCTCCTTGCGTGATGATCCCGGGTTGTGATTCTTTCTGTGTTGTTGTTTCTCTTCAAGACTTGTTCGGCGTGAGTTCTCAAATAAGGCTGCAACATTGTGGATAGTGTGTCTCCATGCCTCCCAATGTGAGGCCAGGGCAGACCATTGTTGGTGATCAATTTGGCCGAGCCTGAGATGTTGTTTCAGGGAGTCCTTGTATCGCTTTTTTGGAGTGCACCTCTTACGCTGACCTGTGGCAAGTTCACCGTAGGTACAATCATGTTCTCTTGATTATTATTTTTTTTAAAAATGGGCAGAGATTCTAGATCAGGTCTCCTACACACACACACACCATTGTGCTTTACTGTACATTAGCCACCAAGAGTGACAGGAATCCACTCTCTTGCCAATCAGGACATATCAGACTGATTTTTCCACCCCTCCTACCACTGATCTCCTTTGCAACAAGCAGAAGCAAGATCCCTATCACAATTTCTCATTACAACAGAGATCACTTGTGGGAGGGGAATGGAAATGTCAGTCTGCTGTGTCCCAATTGACAGGAAAATACACCCCTGTCACTTTCAGTGGCTGCTGCCCAGTAAGTCAGAATTGGGAGAGTTTTGCCACCCCTATGTACCATTCCCTGTGTTATTGAATATGTAGGGATCTTGAATAGCACCAATCAGTTACAAATGTATAACTCTAGGTTATTCATTCATAACTGTAATCATGAATTCCAGCCATTTTAATTTTGTGACTTCTGATCTTTTCAGTGACTCACCCTCACAAATTCCTGAATCATTGCTGTAGGACAATTTCGAGCAGGAAATGACAGGTGGAAAAAAGCTACAAAATAAAATTAATCACTCCTTTAAGGCACTCTGTTGTATGAACCACTGGACTGACCAATCACTTATTGAAATGCATAGTACAAATCTGGAAGGGCTGAAGAAACCTTTGCTGTGACCATCCAAATCTTTACTGTCATAATTTAGTTAGAGACACAACTAAATTAGTTTCAAGCAGCAATAGCAAAATAAATGTTGATGGCGTATTGTTGGTTTGTAATGACTTCATGGCAGAACTGTTTAAACTTTTTAAACTCATGCTGTCCATATTTAAAAGCTTGAAAGTGTAACACAGAAGCAAGCAAGCAAGCAAACAAAGTTCAACAACAAATATTGTTGTAAATACAATTTAATAGGCATCACTGAAATTTGCTAGGCTGAATATCATGAATAGAAGGTTGTGATAGAGAAGTATAATGCATTCCAAAGAAACAGACGTAACAGCAAAGGAGGCAAAGCAGCCTTTTGTGATGTTCTGGACTTATGTAAGAAATGTTGTGTTTATTACCGAAATTAAGGTATGCTATTGATATGTATTTGCCATATACTGTAGTAAATATAATAAGGTAAGTGATCATTTGGGAGGTGGCAAGAATATAGGCATCCAGGAGTTAGGAATATGAGTTAGATGTGTTAGAAGAGTTAGTTAGGGTCAGAGACAGCGATTAGTTAGATTCAGGTCAGTTGTTTAGGAATATGAGTTGGGGAGTTAGTGATATGAGTGAGAGATGTGAGTTAGTTTGTAAGGGCTGGTCAATTTTAGATATTTTCAACAATTTTTAACTGTTTGTTGAACTGATTGTTGAAATCAATTTTTGTATTGTACATTTGTACTGCTGAGACCACTACATAAGGATAATTGGAATACTTGACTTCAGACACAGTGTCTGTGGTGGCAGCAGATACCCAAGTGTGGTGGTGTCCAGTGGTGGGATTAGATGAATAAAGTCTTGCTCAGGAACCATGGGGACACCTAGAAGGCCCCCTCATTTGATGCCATAGTGTTGGGACAGGAGTAGGTCCTCACATTTGGTGGGGGGGGACAGATGGATGGGGAGGCAGTGGGGGGACAGATGGATGACCCTCATAATTATTGGCAATGTTGGGATTCAGTTGAAGCTCCCATGCCTTCTGTATCAAAGATCTGTACAGCTTTGAGGAGAACCATGACTTTAAGTCAAATTTGGGACATTGCCCTGATTTGGTTTCTCCTACTATGCCTTAAGCCCACGGGGGAATGGTAAAAGAAACAATTTTAAACATCGAGTTAAGGATGTTGATGTTCAGTCTGACATAGCTGTCCTTATATTATCTAATAGTTCAAGGTGGCTGGCAACCAATGGATGATACCACCAATGTCAAGGGTATATTCTGCTCCCCATGACTATGGAATATTGAAAGGCTTTCACTTGTGTGTGCTTTGAACAAATGGGCTTTATGATGCAATTTTGCAGATTTCACACAATCCCCATCCAAGAAAGACTATGTATCTGCTTTGAGGATCTAGGACACCATATTCTTGGTTGTCTGTTATATAAGTAACATCAGAAAATGTTATTTAGATTCCTTCCTAAATAAAATGAGAACCTGGGATACAAAGAGGAAACTCTCTTTTGCTGCAAGCAACAAACCACTATGCAATTTGGAGGATTGCTATATTTGCAGTAAAGGGTACCAAATGCAAGAAAGATTGTGGAATTCATTTTGGCAAATTGTCAGGATACCTGGAAATATGAGGACATATTCCTGATATAAATCTTAAAGTTATTTTCTCCACCTGTCAGTAACATGTTTTTTCTTATGATACTAATATTTTGTTTTTTCTTTGTTTTATAAGTAACGTATATGTTTGTGGTAGGGGTGGGGAAGTAGCAAGGGGTTGGATGCTGTCACCAACATACCACACAGAGAAACAGCTGCTGAGAGCCTCTGGGGAACTGGAGGAAGCCACCATTAGAGGAGGGGGAAATTGTAGACTAGCAGATAAGGCCTGATGACAGTCGGAGCTCACTCGGGGGAGATTCCCATATAGACCCTCCACCATGGGATGACTGAACCTGTTTAGAGCAACAGAGGAAGGATGAATCCTCCTCTGCACACCTGGGGCAATAAAAGCCATGGCTTCTGAAGCTTGCCCAAGAGAACACCTCATACAAGCCATCCAGGATTTTTGGTTTCTTGATCCATTGGCTCCATTAGTTATGAGCTGTGAAATTTGCCACCTGCTTGTCCTAGGTGTGAGGATTTTCAAGATACTTAATTTGCAAATGAAGTAAATGGAAAATTGGATGTGCAGGGTTTTTATTGCTTAAGTACTTTACACATTCAGACAGAGTTTTAGTTGAGCATTTAACACCAGAGGGTGCTATTCATTCTGCTTCCATATAAACAACAACAAGGTCTGTTTGGTTTAATGATCATCACCTTATCCCTTTTCTTTGAGAATTCAGCACTAGCAACAAGATATTCTTCAAACACACTAGTCTCTGGAATGTCCTGTCTGTACATGCACAGTCCTGCCCAACCACTATGCCCTCCTGATCCACAAATCATCCCAAGAGGGTAGCCATCTTTGTTGTGCAAAAATTGGTGTTCAGGGTGGGTATGATCCCTCTCCAAGCTAATCTTGGGATCCCCAACCACTAGGCCCTCATGAATCCCAAATCACCCCAAGAGGGTGGAAATCTTTGTTGCACAAAACCTGGATTTCAGGGTGTGGTGTGACTCCTCTCTGAGTTCATAAGCCACCATGAAACCTATCTTGAGAGAAAGGTGGGATATATATCTAATAAATAAATAAAAATAAATATTGGGACTTCTGGCCACTAGAAATACTTTCAAAGCCTGTCAGAGCTTCCCTGTAGGCATGATGAGTGACAAGAAGTAGTCAACTTTGTTGAGCAAAACTTGGGTTTTGGTGTGGTGTATCAAACCTCTCCAAACTCATCCTGGGACCCCTGACCACTAGGAACACATTTCAAGCCTGTTGAAGCTTTCCCAAATGTGTGGCAATTATTTTAGCCTGACAAATGATGACCATCTGGTATATATTAACATGGACAGCCAGAATTTCCATATATATATGTGTGTGTGTGTGTGTGTGTGTGTGTATAAAATTATTTATTAAAGTATTTCTAATTTTCCTAAATCAACAGATCTGAAGAAGGAGTGTAATTCATAAAATTTCCAAAGTTCATTTCAAAAATAATTCTGTCAGATACCAGTGTAAGTTCCTCAGGCGGATTGAACTCCAACCATCTGTAGAGGTCTTCCCTAAAACACATAGGACACTGAAGAGCTAGTTGCATTTCCTCTTTCAATTTGTGATGAAAATAATAGTCTAGTGGAGGAGGAAGAGCCAGAAGAGATAAGAGGAGAAACAGCTAGGATCCTGAGGAAGGCAAAACCACCACTCAGCAACATAACCATAATATAACCCCTCCACACACACTCCTACCCAACCATTCTCTGAAGATGCCAGCCACAGATGCAGGCAAAATGTCAGAAATAAACTCTTCCAGATCACAGCATCACAACCTGGAAAAAAAGCCCAAGGAAAATCTATAGTCTAGTGAGGCTTTCCATTTCTCTTTCACTATCTTCATAGGGGCAATTTTGATCTTCTCTTCTTGGAGAAGAATTTCAGTGGCTTCCTTCAGCAGCATGGTTGTGTGGAGTTAAAAATTGCACAAAGTAGGGTTTCAGGGTGAGGTGTGACACCTCTCTGTGCTTATCTCAGCACCCCCAGAGGAGAGGGATCAGTTTCCAGGCCTGAAAAACTCAGGCAAGGAGGTCCTTCAATATTCAGTAGTACTGTTGGATCTCTACTTTGCAGCTTTGAGGTGTGGGGGCAGTAAGAAGGAGAGGGATCATCTTTCTCTTCCCCTAGGGGTTTGTTTTCCATAATAGTACGAATCTTGAACACTTCTGATTGGCCCAATTCCCCCACCATCCACCCCAGCCAATGAATGTCTCTGAGATAGGCACCTGTCCACCCTTGTATTATTGGGTATGTGAGCCACCCTAGAATCAAAGTTTGCACAACAAAGATGACTACCTTCTTGGGGGGGTGGGATTTGGGGTTCAGGAGGGCCTAGTGGTTGGGAAGTCCCACAGATTTGAGGGAAGTCCTCAGGTACCTCCCGAATCCTCAGAACCTAGAGGAGACCAGGAGTGGGACCCCAAGGGGGATCCTCCAAAATTCCTTCAATGGGCACCCCAAAATCAGGGAGGCTGGTCTAGGAGTGTAGCCCTCAGAAAAAAGGGTGGCACCACCATTCAGTTTTTGTTTGACCAGGAGTACCCCAAAATACTACCCAGGACAACATAAAGTATTGTGTCATCAGCACCTTATAATATGTGATTGTGTTCTTGCTTGCATTTGTATTTATAACCTGCCTTAAGTCCTGATCTTGAAAAAGATGGAGTATGAGTGAATTGTATTGTTTTTATTGCTGATACTGCCACTGCTTGTTTCTGTTCTTTTATGCTTATTGCATTTTTTAAAAAAAATCAATGTACATAACGTTGAGATCTAAGCAATAGCAGTCAGTGCCTTTACTGTCAATGGGCTGGTAAATGCACTCTGTGTTTCAGTCCAGATTTTAAAGGAGCTATTCAGGGTGCAGAAACCTTTCCTCTAGATAAGTTCAGAACCATGACTAGCTCCTTTAATGTTTGGAATAAAACCCAGAGCACATTCACTGTGCCACTGACATTGAAGCTACCAAATGCCAAACAGGTGATCTAGAAATATTTAGAAATAAATAAATAATAAATCAATTTTTAGCACTACAGAGGGCTGCAGTGGGAGTGGGAAGAAGAAAGTTCTGGTGCTGATGGCATAGGATCCACAATCATGCCTTTGATCGTAGCCAAACAGTTCAGATCTGTCAAATATCTTGTGAAATTAAGAAGGGGGACAGGTATGAGCTTATCCAACCCCCAGCACAACTTTAAAAACAGCTGTTTCTTCAAGGGCTCAAAGGGATTTGGAAACACATTATGTTGTTTTGGAGACTTCTAAGATCTCACTTCTGATTATAACAAACAAAGTTAAGCTTCTTTCCCCTAGATTTCCTTTCAGATGTGTCTGTGATTCAGCAGGCACTTTGCCTTCAGTTACCATAATCATAATAGATTTATTATATAGCATTTGGAGGCACATTTATTTGGCTTTTGCTTTTTATGTAAACAGTACATTTGACAAGTATGGAGGGAAAGCTGCTGAAAAATCAAATATTGACACATACATCCAATTAAATGGATTGTGTTTTGCATCATCTTAAACAAGACAACATTGCCAGGACTGTTGTCAACATCATATAATTGGGATTCACACTAATCTCTAAAGATATTTATTGGCTTTTACTTATAGCTTACATATGTATGTTTGCAAGTGTGTGAGTGAAAGAACAGTCTTTGAAAGAACACACAAATACTTTATTTTTTTCCCTCTGATACATTAGGTCTGAAGGAAAACACACTCTGGCTCCAGCTATTGATTAGGGTAGCCAGGACCACTGTGACATTGCAACCCTTCAACTTAGGATGTACCTCATGGGATAAGTCACATATCTTTCCCAACAGCCTTTGTGAAAGGAAGCCAGATTGGGTGAGAAGCAAGCTTCTGAACCAGTGTTACAGGAGGCATACCTCTGGAAAGAAGAGCAGCTTATCTGCATGTCTTTTCCAGCAGCCTTTACTTCAATCACCATGAGTGGAAAGGAAGTTGGATTGGGCCGGCTTTTGAGGCAGCTGTGCGGTGTGCACAGTTATATCCTAAAGAGTTGCTACAGTCTAAAAGGATCCCTTCATTATATTTTGATTAGCAAACTGATGGCATATGGAACAGATGTAAACACAGGCACATGGATTCATAATTGGTTGGAAAACCATGCTCAAAGAGTTGTCATCAACGGTTGCACTTCAAACTAGAAGGAGGCCTTCAGTGGAGTGCCTCATGGTTCTGTCATAGGGCCATTACTCTTCCCCATTTGTATCACAGACTTAAATGATGGGGTGGAGGGAATCCATATCAAGTTTGCTGGTTATATAAAATGTGGGCTAGAAAATGCTACTGTTAGGTGGATTTGTAATTGGGTGACTGACCAAATCCAAAGGGTGCTCACCAATGGCTCCTCTTCATCCTGGAGAGAAGTGATCAGTGGAGTGCCGCAGGGTTCTGTTATGGGCCCAGTGTTGTTAAACATCTTTGTAAATGACTTGGATGATGACACAGAGGGCATGCTTATACCCCAGAGAACAGGATCAGAATTCAAAATGACCTTAACTGATAAGAGAGCTAGGCCAAAAATAACAAAATGAATTTCAACAGGGATAAATGCAAGGTACTACACTGAAGCTTTAAAAATGAAATGCACTGATACAGGATTGTGGGGGGGGGGGACACCTGGACTGACAACAGTATACGTGAAAAGGATCTAGGAGTCTTAGTAGGCCACAAACTGAATATATGCCAACAGTGTGATGTGGATGCTTTAAAAGCCGATATGGTTCTAGGCTGCATCAGTAGGAGTATAATGTCTAAATCATGGGAAGTAATAGTATCACTCTGTTCTGCTTTGATCAGACCTCACCTGGAATACATTGGAAAATTGGAACAGAATTCAAAAGGACCTTGATAATCTACAAAATTGGGCAGAAATTAATAGATAGAATGTAATTGAACAGACATAAATGAAAATTTCTACCTGTAGGCCACAAAAGCCATATGCACATGTATAGGATGGAGGGGGGATGTATGGCTCAGCTGTATTACCTGCAAAAAGACCTTGGGATTGTTACCCAAATGTGTGGGATTTGTGGGGACATTCTGTGGAGATCTGTGGAGCCACTCATGACACTCAAATTATGATATTAAATTGGGGGATTTTAATTAGCTCAAAGGTTTGGCTGCAACACACTGGGTAACTTGTGGGATCCTTGCACCTGTGTATACCAGTACTCACTGCAGAGACTCTAGGTTCAAAGTAAATTAAAATGGTTATTGTTAGAAAATAAACATGGAAGCATTCACACATGCATTGACCACACAAGAGACCACACAAGGCTAACGAAGGATGAAGGCAAAAAGACTGGGTTATTGGAATAGATTCAGAAGAATGGGCTATAATTACTTGTCCAAAGAGCAGAGATTTGTACAGCAAAGAGTCTCAGACTTGGAGCAGAGGATGCCACAGCAGTCTGGCCAGAGTAACAGTATGAGAAAAACTGTGCACACTGGATACTATTTGGGGATTAATATTTATACCCAATTTCTTATCACAAAGGGATGTTTTGAGTGTAAAACAATACTTGAATGAGTTTACCATAGTTAATCAAAGGAAACTCCAGCTTAGTTATTTGCCACTAATAGTTGAGATGTTGTTTGATGAGTTTATGGGAGCCTCCCTGTTGTGAATAGGAAGAGGTGTGAGGAAAGACTAGAGATAATAGGTTTTCCAGTCACTGTTTCTTTTTGGAGTATGTCTCACTGCCAAGAGCTCCCAAGAGAGAGTAGTACATTCCACCTTGATTACCCAAATCTTAAGGGGCTCCACTTATTATTCTTGGGTGTGTTTTTTTTGGGAATTTCCAAGATACATCTTCATTAGGCCCTGGGTGACATCTGCTTGAACCCAATTTAGGTTTGCCCTGGTCTACCTAGACCTCATGAGAATGTCCAATATTGTTGAATTATAAGTTATTGGTGGAGGGAGGGGGTGTAAAGCCAGGTAACAGGATTATTGTTGATCATAAGTTGAACATGAGCCAGCATTGTGATGTTGCAGCAAAGAAGGTGAGTGGTATTTTAGCCTACATTAATGGAAACATAGTTTTTAAGTTGAGGAAATTAATGGTCTCACTATATTCTGCACTGGTCAGGCCTCATCTGGAGCCCAGTGTTCAGTTCTGAGCCCCTCATTTTAGGAAAGGCATAAACTAGTTGTAGCAGGTTCAAAGAAGAGCAGCAAGCATGATAAGAGATATAGATAGGAAATTGTGTGAAAAGGGATTGAAAGAGCTGGGCATGTTGAGCTTGGTGAAGAGAAGAATGAGGTGTGACATGATTGCACTCTTTAAATACCCCCAAGGTTGTCACATAGAGGAAGGTGCAGGTTTGTTTTCTGCTGCCCCAGAATGTAGGACCAATACTAATGGTTTTAAGTTATAGGAGGATAGATTTGGATTGTACCTTAGAAGGAACCACTTCACAGTTAGAATGATTTGACAATGGAACTAATTGCCTATAGAGCTTGTAGGGTCTCCTCTGGACATTTTCAAAAAGAGGGTGGACAGCTACCTGCTGGGGATAGTTTAGCTGGAAATCCTGCACTAAACAGGGGGCTGGACAGAATGGCCCATGAGGCCCCAGCGAGCTCTGTGATTTTATGATTCTATGATTCTAAGTCCTCTCCATGCCAATTTTGTGCTATTTTTAATTGAAAAAAATATTCACATAGATACATTAATGGATTCTGGTCCCTGCTGGCTGAAGCATGTGCGTTTTAAAAATGCATCTAGAATTATGAAGGGGAGGTGCACATTTTTCCAATGTATCTATGCTGTCAGTCCCATTCCCCCCCCCCACCTTCTTTCATGGAATGCATCAGAATTCTGGAAATGTCCAGACTTCTGCCCACAAATGGCACTGATTCCATGGTCAAATTTAGTAAAATGCTTTTTTAAAAAAACACTGAAGTGAATTTTTCACACATCCTTTATCATGAGATGGGCCAACGGATGGGTCAAGAAAGCTGAAAGTATCTCTTCCTTGCATCCCCCCTCAAAAGGGACTTAATTCCATTAGTTTTCCTAGGATAGGAAGGAAGAATACTCTCCTCACATCTGTCAGTCAAGAGAATAATGGTGGTTGATGTCTGTATGCATTGGAATGTTTTGCAAGCCATCTTGCGAATCATTCCACTGAAAGCCAGGATACAATTCTAAATAAATAAATCTGGAAATCTGAATCTATAAGCTTTGTTATTGTTGTTTTTAGTACCTGCCTTAGTGAAAGAGAGTAGGGTTTAAGTAGGAGTGCTTTCAAATCCCATTGGAAACAAGAGTTTTGGCAAGAAGAGTATCTCATGGTTGAAAACATACTTATCCAACTGCATTGATTTCAAGAGACTTACTATGAATTTCCCCAGGAAATGCACTACATTTGTTCTCATGTAAGAATGACTAATTTTTATCCAGGCATATAAGGGTAATTTTGCATTTAAAAAAGATATTTGCTATGTCTGAAATGGTGGTCTCTTGCAGCACAGATTTTTTTTTAAAAAAAAAATGTTTAAAAACCCATGGTACAATGTTGGTGTGAGAGAAAACAGTTAGCAGCCTTAATGATACAAAATTGAGTTGAGCATCCACAAAACTCACGATCTATGATTAAAGTGAGAAACTGAAAATGTAGAAAATATGACTACATAAGCACAATGGACAAAGAAAACAGATTTGGGGATAAAATTCAAACAAAAGATTCTATATCTCTTTTCAGTAATGTCTTATATGTTAAGTTGGCTGTGTGAAGGACTGCTGAAACACTTTGGATGTATCCTTTGCAATTGAAAAGACTAAGGGCTCTTCTATAGAAGGCAATATAACATTGATATGTGATAACACCAATTTGCAGCAGCTTTCATTTGTCTCCATTGTCTTTTTTCAAGATTGCAGGCACACAAAACCATATGTGTTTGTTGTTCAAATGGACATGTCTGTGAATCAAGATGGCAGGCATGACTGAATTACTTGTGTTTTTATTGTCACCAGTTGCTACCACCAAAACTTTATTTTTTAAAAAAAAAAATCAAACCCAAGATGTGGAAGTATGTTCTTCTGCTTAAATAAACAGGAAAAAAAAAAGGTGAAGGCTGTTTTGTCACCTCAGTGCATGATAACTATGGAAAAAATCAATCATGGTGGTTCTGTGTGCTTGCTTTGCCAACAGCTCTGCCCCCTGAGCACATCCAACCAATCAGTTTTCCACTTCCGCACTTATTGGGTATGTGCAGCAAAGCAAATTGGTTGTCCCAACGAGTGGGAATGCACATTTCCATCAGAGTTTTTTTTTTTTTAATGTATACAGGAAAATCCACAAAGGCTTTTCTCATGGAGAATTTGGAGTTTTTGTCCTCCTTCTGAATACAGTGAAATGATGCAGAATCCCATTGGGACAAAAGGTATTCTCGAATTCCATGAGGAGTATTATCACTGTATACACAAGCTCCAAAACAGGAGTGAGCACCTGTAGCAGATCCAGGGACCAAAATCCTGGGGATCTTACAGATTGCCAGAAATGCCATGCACAGAGAGAGAGAGAGACCAAATAGAAGTGTCTGGAGTCCAGTTCTGGTTTGGGGAAAAATACCATTTTATATTTCTCTATCTCTATATTAAACAGTGGAAGGGACACTGAAACCTATTGAAATAGTGAATTGCTGCTTTGGGGGACTTCCAGAAAAGGTAAAGTTCCCTCATTTGGGAGGCAGAAAAGAAGGGGACTTTGGAGGGATTGAGGACATCAAAATATATAATTGCATGTACATCCTAACAATGTACCTCTTGGCCTATCCAAATATGACATTCCACCAGATTTTGGTGCTATACTAGGTTGCTCTTAATGGTTGGAAGACTTTTTTAAAAAAAATGGGGAAAAGGAAGCAAAAAGGGTTTTGACAAGAGGACAAGAGCTATGCAGTTTCCCTCAATTGCATCCTTCAGCTAATACTGAAAATTCTTGCTCCTCTAGGAATTTCTCAGGAGAAGTTATCTCATATCTGAGGATCTAAGGAGCATTAACATGAAAACTCCCTTTGGATCCCTTATTAAATGTCCCCATCCAATATTCCTCACCAGCTCTAATTTTAATCATTTTTAGCACCAGTCCTTCTGAGGTCTTAGCACTTGTGGCAGAAGATCCACAAATGCTTAGCTTGTTAGGATATGAAACCCTTCATTAACTCAGAGTATTAAATGAAACAGTTGAGTTAGTAACCAAATTGGCAAAGAGCCAGCTGAGTGTATGTATGATTAGAGACTTTTTCATCTTGCTCATGGATTAATTATAAGGTCTATTATGCTGAAATGTGTGCTTGATTTCAAGATTAGCTTTTTCTTTTCTTTCCTCATTTGGATTTTTTTTCCTTTTGCCATCTGGTGGAACGTTCCTTATTTTTTTTTTATCAGTTTCAACATTATTTATTTCTTATCCTACGCAACAAGTTAGCAAGTGCTAAAGTGGTTAGAGGGAAGTGGGTGGAGGCAGCGAACATGAACAGATAATATCTTTCTTAGTTTACCACTCTCAAACAGAACCAGCCCTATAATTCAGCAAAGTGGGGGAGTAGAGGCTGGAAGGTAGAGGGAAATGTCCAGGGAGAGAACTGTGTACCACATAGCTTCTGCTGTGCCCCCACCCTAGCATCAAAGTGAACAATATATTTAGCATAAATTTAAAAGAGATATCGTTCAAGTGGGGCTATGGCATCTGATTCTACTTGACTAATTATCTTGGAATAAATCCAATTTGGCAAAAATCTTGATTCTTATTGCATTCTCCAATTAAAGTAATTAAATTATTTCATTTTATTTCTTCCATATCTTTACAAATTTGTTCCACAACTGACAGTTCATAAACACAAGCAGAGTCTTCTTCCAAGGACTCTTCAATTTCCTTAAACTTTGTCGTGATTATAATCCACTAAATTCTGATCTCAAAACCAAGTACACTTCTATTACTGTTCATATGGTAGTAATGCTGAAATGTTTTCTTATCTCCTGTTTTTCTGTTCCATGCTCATGAGAATTCTCGAAATTCAAAGATAAACAAATTGCTTCTCCCAGTTCTTACAAAGAGTCTTATTTTTCTTGTCCTTCATGTAAAAGTTAAGTCTTTTTCATTCCTTTTATTGTCTCTTTGCATTCACTCAGCTTATGGTTTTCCACTTTTATTTAACTCAGTAGCTTTTACTTTTTTAAAAAAAATATTCATGAGTACAATTAGTCACTACCTCTTTCTTGTACACAGAAGTTGTGTTGCTGGGAGTTAATCATTCCCACTGGGTTCAGAAAGTTTCCTTTAAACACAAATCTGTAAGTCTACTTTATGTTGATTAAGAAAGTTGAATTTGCAGCACTTGTTTCCTTTTTGGACGCTGTGTTGCAGACGGACAAGATCCCCTACTTAGTTCTCTTCTCTTCACTCACTTTCAGCTGTCCCAACTCTGCAACAGCTAAATTGCCAGAAACAAATATAGGTTGAAACTGGAAGGAAATCCTCTGCCCCCCCCATGCCAAAGTGGGCCATTTCACCAGTTGGGAGCCCCTCAAACTGGAAATCTCTGCATACAGTGTCACCCCTGAAGCAGAGTGGTTTTAGGAGGCAACTGTCACAGTTGCCATTTTAGCCCAGAAGTGAGCCATCTGTATATTGTAACCAAAATTTTGAATCCATCCTGTACATCATATATTTCTAACACCATACATCAGCAATTCTTCTTTTTAAGATCTTAGCATATTATAACTTTCAGTTTCTTTAGCCATATTTTCTGTTATTCACCCTGCATGTTAAAACCAAAATCCTTAAATCATATTATCCTACATCCCCTATCTTTCTTATCACTTCATACCATTGCTTGCATGGCACATTTCTTTAACCAAGGCTGGAATTGTCTGAAACAAGCAAAACATACTAAACAGGGCACTTCTTTTTCCACAGAGATTTTCCCCAACAATAACAAGTTTCCCCTCCCCATCACTCTGGGACAACATAAAATTCATCTTCATCTCAGCATTGCCCCAGTATCCAACTTTCTTCTCAAACTGAATTTCACAACCCATTTTTTCCATCAACTCAACTTGTTCCTGCACAATCATATTTTTATTAACCAGATCATGGCAACACATCAGCATTTTTTTTATAAATGCACAATTCTCTGAATTTTCCATCTCTTCATCTGTGAATTGTATTTTTTTTCTCTACCAATTTGTCATCGCTTTGTTTCAAACCTCTCATTGATTCTTCATGCAGCTCTTCTTTCCATTTCAAAAGCTCTTCCTTCACCCCCTTCATATCCGATCTCAAAGATCTAACATCCTCCAGCAACTCCTGTAAAAATGTTTGTTCTTTTGTAGTATTTTCCATTGTTTTAGTAGCTGTTATGTTCCTCCATTCACATCACAAAAACATCAACTACAAAAATAAAGATTTTCACTCATACTCCACAATGTCAACAAAACAGTTTAGCCTTATCTTTTTTGGGGAAGGGGGGAATACTTCCATCTTCTCATGGAAGTCTGATCTTTTAACTCTTTATATGCCATACTTCCAAGTTCCCCCAAAAACATGCAAAAAAGAAATCCTCAATCTTCTTTTGAAGTCAGTGTTCCCTTTATCCATTGAAATCCTTGCTAAATCACCTTTGTTGTTAAGTGTTTCACTTTAAAGGAGATTATCAGACACTTTTAAAAAGCCCCCCCAAAGTTTAAGAGAACGACATCACTGTACTGCCAAAGGGCCCCAATATTGCATGCTCCGTCCTCCAAGCTTCCTTCCTCCATCCTCCCTCCATGCTGGAGCGATGAAAAAGGCACTGCTTTTCATTAGCAGACATTTCCGCTAATGAAAACTGTCACCCTTTTTGTTGCCTCTGAATGGAGGGAGAACAGAGGAAGGAAATCTGGAGAATAACATCATGTGATACTGGGACATTTTGGCAGTACAGTGATGTCATTCTCATGAGCTCCTTGTTTTTTGTTTTTTGGTTTTTTTAAGTGTCTGATAATCTCCTAAGTCAAACTGTTCCAAATAAGCTTTGTTTTCTCAATTTTTAATCAATGAAAAAAGACACACTTACAGAAGATATCTCTTCAAATGAAAAATTAAGTAATTAGAAAGAAATAAACTTAAGAAATGAGATTAGCAGATCCAATGTCCTTTAAGGCTTGCTTCAGCAGCTGAGCCTGGTGTTTCTCTCAGTGACCCCCCACCCACCCTGTGACCCCACCCACCACTCACATCCACTTTGGACTGTGATCATTGTGGTCCCAGGAGGCAACAGTTCTAGAGTCTATGTGGGTGATCTCACACATCTCTCATTGTCTAGAGAGTGTTTTTCACCAGCTAGAATTCCCTCTTAGCTGGCAATTTTCTCTGCCGAAGCAGTCTGTACCATAGAACCCATGGAGAAATGTTCACCCTACCAATGAGCCCTCACCAGAAGTCCATAAAAACTCAATGTCCATTCCAGCTGCTTTTGGGGCAATAATTGGGAAAGGGAGCCATCATTCAGGGATATAATCTTACAGCACTTTACAACCGCCTTATTCATGGAGATATTTTTCTGGGAGCCATAGAAGGGTCAGGCCCAAAGAAAGCTACACCAAGGCCCTCTCTTTGGACTTTTTTGGACGGGGTTTTACAACACTAGCAGCCTCGTCCCCGTTGCTAGGCTGCTGCGCTGCAGGGTGTCCCTTTCGGATGACGCTCTCCCCTGCCGATCCTCTTCCGATACTGTTGCGTAACCACTGGGACGCTGCAGCACCATATTTGGTGCTTTTCTAATCATGATCAACTTTCGTGATTAAAAAACTTCCAGATATAATGCTGCAGCATCCCAGCAGTTACGCAACAGTATTGGCTGGGGAGAGCATCATCCGAAAGGGATGCCATGTAGTACAGCAGCCTCGCAACGGGGCGAGGCTGCTAGCGTTGCAAAACCCCGTCCAAAAAAAGTCCTTTCTGTGACATCATTCCTCTCTCTCCTTCTTTTTATTCCATGCCTTTTCCTCTGTGTTTTACCACTTCTTCCATGCCTTCTCCATCTCCCTTTTTGCTCAGCACACTGTCAAGGGAGAGATAAACCACTAGTTTGGGTGTATTTTTGCAGAGAGCTTCTGAAATTAGGCCAAGGTCTGTTTGTGGCTGTAAGGGATGTGATGACGTAGTCCTTTCTTACAAAAGATGGGTTGGGCCAGGTGACCTTTGAATAAATTTTCCAGCTTTCAAATTCACATCTTTGGCTCCCAATATAATGAATAGTTTGCAGTGCTATAACTTCCCCAGAACATCCTGACACCCTTAGTGATTACAGTTTTTCTTTTCTCCTTCTTCATGCTTTTGCTAAAGCTGAGAAGAATGTGGTAAATGGGTCATTGCATTGTATTGGGATCTGCTGGCAGGAGGAATTATTGCAAAAAGAAAGCTGTTTGTGGTTTTTCTTTCAACCTTACTTCTTAAAGACACGTGCTTGATTCATCTGTGTGACTGAAGATAATGAAGGAAAGGGAAATTTGGGGATTCTGATACATGCCTACTTTGATTCTCAGTGACAGAACATAATGCAACACTTAATGCTAATTCTAATATAAGTCTTTAAAGAACATCCCTATTCACAGCAAAAAACACATACATCTATTTTTAAGTTTCTAGGCCCTTACTTCAGCCTGCAGTGGAAGCTGTTGGGAGGGGGGATAGCACTAACCTTCTTAAAAGGAGAGAGAGAAGGCAGGAAGCATCCTGACACTATATATGTCATGAGATAGGAGGGAAAGGGGAAGATTGGTGGAGCCAGCTCTGCCCCATCATCACTTAACTGAAGGAGAGAGTGTTTAGCTGAGAGGCTGTATTTTCAGGCTTAATTCTCACATGCTCTTGTTTTTCACCATTTGCAGTGGTTCAGTTTTACAGTTGGTGTAGCCTCTCAGCAGTGGGTGGGGGAGTTAATTTACTGGGCCCATTGGTGGGTCATTGTAGTTAGTAGGCTGTAAATCATGCCTGAGTGGTGACAGAGGCAGCAGGCCATGGACTCAGCCTAGAATAGTGGCTGGCCATAGAGGCCACTGAGTGAGGTTTGTGCATTGATTGTAGGCCTGTTGGGCAGTGGGGGTGATCTGAGTGTAGAGAGCTCAGGCCTTGTGGCCTAGTGGGCAGGTAGGCACATATGCCTGGGCCTACTGTATATGCCTGATTGGGACCTTTTAGAATAAGAACAGACTGGTAGTACTGGCAGAACCTCTTCTGGGTGGAGAATGGAGCATTTGGGCAGTGCACAGCACTCTTTCCTGCCCCTGTAGCATCATTTAGGTTTGAGAACTGCCACTCGGGGTTGATATGTAGACATTTCTGGTTCTGTTGCATTTTAGAGGGATAGCAGAGATTATCACACTACAGTTATGGTGCTATTATTCCACTTTAACTGCCATGGCTGCCTCCTGTGGAATCCTGGGATTTGCAGTTTAGGGAGGGGCATTTAGAACTTCCAGGCAGAGAGCTCTTAGGCCTCACTAAACTGCAAACCCCAGAATTCCTCAGAAGGCAGCCACAGCAGTTAAAGTGGAATAATTGCACTATAACAGTGTAGTGTGATAAAGTCTAGGACCTCAACTAAAAAGTGAATACAGTCTAGAGAGAGCCCTAATTTATCTGACTTACTGAAGTAGGTGCTATAGATAAAGGAAGTTCCCAAGGCAAACAGCCTGTCAAGTAACATGTAGTCAAGATACTCTGTTGCATCCTCCTCTTCTGAGGATGAAGGGAGAACTAGTTTTGATACCATATCAGCATGTCTTAACATTCTGGGAAGGGCTCAAATCAAACCCATCCAACCTCCAGCTTCTTTAAGGAGGAGATACTCAAATGTCTTCTCTTGAGCAAGAAGGTCACAGCACTTAGGAGTAGAATATAGTGGAAGTGATGTCAATCCCAGTCCCCAGTTTGCTTTGTCTGGAATTGTGAAAGTTTGAAATAGGCAAAGGTTGAAATAGGAAAAGGAAACATTGAGAGATACAAAAAAATGACAGATTCGTGCATCTCTATATGAGTTAGCAAATGTTTGTGGGGACCTAGAAGGCACAAGTCCATTTGTATTAAATAAAATCATAAAAGGTAGAAAGTTGGTTACAATGCCTTTCCCCTGCATCCCATGCAGGAGGGGCCATTGCTCAGTGTAGAGCTGGGAAGTATTACTTTTCCATTTCCTGTTTTTGTTATCTCCAGTTAAAAGGATCTGTAGGCAGCAAGGCTGGAAAAGAAGGTCCTGCCACAGATCTTCTTGTCAAAGTAGTTAGCATTGAGCTAGATGGACCAATGATCCATTTCAACAGAAAACATAGATTAAACTTGCATTCCTTTTTATATTGGGTTGCTTTCACAGCCATCCATACAGTAGTCCTATTGATTCAAATGGGTGTACTCTAAATATGACTAAATCTAGTACCAACCATTGGTACTTAATTACTTTCCAGTCGGAATGAACTGAGCAATCTGTCAAAAAAATGGAATCCTCAAATCCCCATGTATCATTATCTTCCCTTCATGGTGCTGTATCTTTCTTGCAGTCTCTGCTCCTAGTGGATCTCTCAGGATTTCTGGCTCTCAGATTGTTATATAAAGTTAATAGCTATCATTCCATTATTTCTGGTTAAAATGCAGTTAGCTGCTGTTTCTAAAAAAAAAAAAAAAGAATGCCACAGATACACACACACGGACATGTACATTTCAGAGTGTGCAGAAGCAGTCAATTTCATATTACTGTATGTGTGTGGGCAAATGCATGTGTGTTCATTTGTACACACACACACATGTGTATGTGCATGTGGGGGGGGAGAGGGGGGAAAGAGAGAGAGAGAGATTTCAGGGATTTTAAAAATCTGTAGCCAAACAGAAAATGCTTGAATTCTGCAGTGTGGCTACAGCCATGTAAAGTGAATAGCCCAGGCACATTAAGAGTCCTAAAGCCTGATCAAGCATAGAGATTTGTGGACCCAGACCTGCCGTCCCCTCTCCCCTCCTGAATAACACACACACACCATTTCTTTTGATATAGTCTTGATTACATATTCAGAAAATATGGTTAAGTACAGGTTAGTAATATAGATGAGTAAATACATTGTTGTTGGCAAAATTTGGCTGCAACTTGCAAGCTAAATGGTTGGCGGCAATGTATGGGTCATGATCTCCTCATTGCCCCACCCATGTGGGCAATGGCCGTGAGTCGGTCAATCCCGACTCCCCTGGAGGAGAGAGCCAATGGCCAGCCCTTCCGCTCGACTCTCTCTCCTCCCCTAAAAACAAATACTGTTAGCAAAGCAGAGGCAGGGTCTCCCTTGAACTTGAACTTGTACTTGTACTTGATGGAGACCCCCGGACCTTGATACCTTATCATGACCCATGACATCCACCACTAACACGTTCCCCCATGGGACCACCTTTTGCCAACCATTATGCCCATCAACAGGCAGGCCTACTGGCTGGTCGAGACCCCTGGCTGTGCAGGCAGTGCCCTACCAGGCTGTATGTATGCTGCATAGGCCCCAGAGTGCCTATGCCATCTCATGATGGATTCTGCAGACAGGTCGCCTTCTGGTGCCATCATGGCTGCCCCTATCCTGAACGAATGACTGCCAAAGTCTTCAGCTGGCAGCCCCATCTGATGAATCACCATCTTCAGCACGCTCACAAACTGGAACCTGGTGAGTAGGATCCCATCTCTGTGCCGGAACATTGGGCCCTGCCCGGTGCCCCGTGCCTCCACAAAGTCCTGCATGCTAGCCACAGGGCATGGAGTGGAGCCCTCCACCACTTCAAATGCAGTGTGGCCCCATGGCAGTTCAACGGTCAATGGCAAGCCCCCTTCTCTTCTCACTGTCAAAGACACTCCTTTTAGATTCCATTGGCAAATTACACCTTCTGCAGACTGCTCACCAATGTTTTAAAGATAAAGTATACCTTCAGCACATGGAGAGCCAGTTGGCTGTTGATTTTCAGATCAAGGAGGTAATAGCAAAAAATGTCCACTATGACATTCTTAATGAGGGATTTACTGGAACAAAACTAAATTTTGTAAGCTGCCTTGGGTCCCTTAGCAGGAGAAAGGTAGAGTATGAATGGAAGGAATGAATGAGCAAACAAACAAATAAAGAAATAACATGAAAAATCTAATGTACAGTATGGAGATTATCACACGACCAAATTAAACCATTACAGGGATGACAGGAGACCACTAAAGGGCTTCCCTTTCAGACGATGTTGTCCCTGTGTTGTTATGCTCCCGTGCCCCTTCCGTTCCCCCCACACTCCTTTTTATTCATGGGCTAACCCATGAATTGACCCATTGTTCCATTTCTGATGGGTGAGTGGAAAGGTGCCTCACTGCTACGTCCCTGCTGAACCAGCATCACTGGTACGTCCCTGCTGAACACTTCCAGTCGAGATCAGGACATCGAAGTAAGTGATACCCTTTTTTCCCCCTCCCTGGGTTACTTGGATTTTTTAAAATGTGTTTTTGTGCTTGGTGTACTTTTTTACCTTTTATTTTTATTTTTGAATTTCCCATGCAGTCATTCTCTTGTGAGAACAGCCTGGGATTTTCTTTCCAGGAAGTGAAAGCAGCTCTGTGAGAGCTACATATACTCCTGGGCTGCTGGAGGAGAGGGGAGCAATTTTTGCAGTGCTATTAAGGTAATTCTGAAAAAAAAAATTGCATGGATGAGAGTGCGGCAAGAGAGGAGATAGCGAGGTGGGGATGCTATATTTGTTCCCATCTGATAATCTCCTATGTCTCTCCAGGTATCATAATCAGAACAGCAGCTGGCCTGTTTGTCAGTGAAAAAGCCTTTTTGAAGCTATTTTAAGATTCTGCCAACTATAAGAAAAAGCTCAGGGACAAAAATATTGAGCTCCAAGAAGAGAGAAATAATCTCCCTACAAGTATCATTGTAATGAGGTCAGCCACATATTGATCCTGAAGAGGTACTTTGGTAGCATGAGTCCTAATGTCTCCAAAGTTCCCTCTTCAGTCTAGAGAGCAATACTTCTCCGTCTCCTTACCTACTGACTCATCATAATAAGTCAAAAGTCAGACATATGCTAGACATCCACCCACTCTTTTTCTTTTTTAAAAAATTACAAACTTCAGACACTTTTTAATTTGACAAAAATAACTTTCCATTGGAACAAAAAAAGTAACAGACTACCTCCATCATGCACACAAAATTTCATATTAATGTTCCACACTATAGAGTCTAAAAGAGCAGCCTGATGCCCTGTGGATATGTTGGACTACATCTCCCATCATCTCTGTCCATTCACTGGGATGATGACACCTATAGTCCAACCCATCTGAAGGATACCAGTTTCAGAAGGTTGGTTTAAAACATGTTGTTCTTTTGAACTACCTTTCTATTCACTCACACTTATGTGTAGCTTACATATAATACTTGTGTTTGATTTCAAGGTTTTCACACTTTGGATAAGTTTTTAAATGTTACTGAATGTGACTGTCAGCAACAAAGCATGAGCACATGGATGAAGAAAAAGTATACAAGTGTGTTGGAGTTGTACATGCTCTCTGTGTGAACTGCAGTCACATGGTGTCTTCTTCTAAATTTCCCTTTCGAAAAAAATCACACATCATTACCTCTCTATTTAAACATATCCAGCTTATGTTTTCCAGATCAACATCCAGTGAAAAAAGAAAAGGAAAGGAGGGGGAGAAGAAGGGGGAAAAATAGTGATAGGATCATAAAGTTGGAAGAGACCACAAAGGTCATCCAGTCCAACCCCCTGCCATGTAGGAATGCACAATCAAAGAACTCCCAAGAAATTCCTATCCAGACTGTCTTTAAAAACTTCCAAAGAAGGAGACCCCACCACACTCCAAGGCAGCATATTCCACTGTCAAACAGCTCTTATTATCAGGAAGTTCTTCCTAATGTTTAGGTGGAATCTCTTTTACTGCAGTTTTAATCCTCTGCTACATTAGTCTCTGAAGCAACAGGGAAAAAAGCTTGCTCCATTCTCATTATGATGTCCCTTCACATATTTAAACATGGCTATCATATCACCTCTTAATCTTCCCTTCTCCAGGCTAAACACACCCAGTTCTCTAAGCCATTCCTCATAGGGCAGGGTTTCCAGAACTTTCACCATTTTGTTCACCCTCCTCTGGACACATTCCAGCTTGTCAATATCTTTTTTGAATTGTGGTGTCCAGAACTGGACACACTATTCCAGGTGAGGTCTGATCAAAACAGAGTAGAGTGGTATTATTACTTCTCTCTAGGCACTATATTCCTATTGATGCAACCTAGAATCACATTGACTTTTTTAGCTGCTGCATCACACTGCTGACTCATGTTCAGTTGATAGTCTACTAAGACTCCTAGATCCCTTTCACATGTACTGTTGTCAAGCTAAGTGTCCCCCATGCTATATCTGTGTATTACAATTTTTTTCTGCCCAAGTGTAGTATTTTACATTTTTCCCTATTGAAATTCATTTTGTTAGTTTTGGCCCAGCTCTCTAATCTGCTAAGGTCAATTTCACTTCTGATCCTGTCCTCTGGGGTATTAGCCACTGCTCCTAATTTGGTATCATTGTGCATGTGACCTAATCTGGTAACATGCTGGGAGGCTTGGTCACATGTTGTGGGGCACCTTCCTGGCTTCAAAGAGAACAAGGGAGATGGTACAGTAGCTACAGTCATGTGCAGGTGTGCCCATCCAGACATCCTCCCATTCCATGCAGAAAATGAGTGAGGAACATGCCTGATCCACAGAGCCAGCATATCCTGGCCTGTGTAGATGAAGCCTAATACTATGAATGAGAAATAATAATCCAGAAACACTACATTAAAATGTACCAAAATTACATCAGCAACGGAGTAACCACCTGACAGTAAGGCTACAATGCAGAGGATAAAATGCCTGGGGGAACTAAATGTTTTAATTTGGAGTAATAAAGACAGCAGACCTGGGGCTGCATACATCTTGGAGAAGGTAGGTCTAGAGGTGGGGTGCCAACACTGAAAAGGCCCTTTGCAAACACAACCTACTTCACTCATGGTTGGGTACATTGTAAACCTGGAAGCAGATCTAAATTGATAGCTATAGGTCTTATATAAAAACTAATTATCTTCCCTACTCCCACTCTAGTATTAAGGCTTTCAGCATCATGGACTTTGGATGAGGAAGTTACAGCTATCAGTTGCTTGCTCTGATATCTTGATGTAAGTCTAATGTGAGCTTTTAAAATAGAGAGAAATATTTGTATACTTTCATTATAAAGCCAGAAACAGACTCACATGGATATGTATGTCTGTTTGTTGTCTTTTAAAAATAAAATAATACAAGCAGTCAGATTACCTGATCCGTGAGAGAATGACCCACTGGAAACAATCTGAAACCTCAAGGAAAACCCCACAGCTACAGTTGTTTCTATGGCAGTTGGTTTGCATTCAAAGCTTCCTTGTGTTTTTACTGCCTAAACTCAGCCTGATGAAAGCAGATACCTTATATCCTTTACTGTATATCTTTAGCAAAGAGCAATAGGAAAGGGGAAATAGTGAATCTGCTCAGTGTATGAATATGGTGCCCTGAAAGAGCAAGTGATGGTCTAAAACACAAAACACTCAAGATATAAATACACTGAATTTCCTTACAGAAAAATAGCAGGAAATTGTTAATCTTGGAGCCAGCTGTTTTTCATGATAATTGATTTTGACAACAGGAAATAGCCTGCCCTGTACATCACAAAGTTTGCTGTGCATATAAAGAACCCATTTGGAGGCTATTTGTGTTCATCTCGTTAATTCACTTTCTGCCTGTTAACTTCTAAGTAACGCTTTCGAGAAAGGGTTGAAGAGTCGGGCAAGAGAACAAATAAATTCAATAGAGTCTGAGAGCTGCCAGGAAAAGAAATTAATTGTGTGGTTGTAAGTGAAGCACTGAGAACATTGTTTTGTGATGCAGATAATGACCAAGGTTGTTCCATGCAAGGAATAAAACAACCAAGCCATCTTCCTTACTGTTGCAGATAAGAGGGAGGGGTAGCATCATGGATAGGTATTTTGGAGCACCTACCAAGCCTACATCATTGCAGGGATCCCACTGTCAAGTTCTGGCAACTCCTGCATTTGCTGCTGGTTCTTCTTACTCTCACTCCCTCTTCCCCTTACCAGAGTGGGGAGACAGAGCAGCAACTTTTCATTCTACTCTCTCTCTAGCAGCTGGGTAATCTTGGTGGATCATAGAATCATGGAGTTGGAAGAGACCTCAAGGTCCATCCAGTCCAACCCCCTCCCATGCAGGAATACACAATCAAATCATTCCCAAATGATGGCCATCCAGCCTGTTTAAAACCCTCCAAAGAAGGGTGACCTATACTGGGAAACGGACAGAAGGAGTGTGTCTCTGCTGGTTCTGCTGGACCTCTCAGTGGCTTTCAATACCATCAACTATGGTATATTTCTGGGCTGCCTCACTGGGACGGGACTTGGAGGCACTGTTCTACAGTGGTTCCGTTTCTTCCTGGAGGGGCAAATCCAGAAGGTGATGCTAGAGGACTCTTGTTCAACTCCCGTTCCCTCAAGGTCGTGTTTATCTCACAAGCTATTTAATACATATATGAAACCACTGGGAGAATTTGTTTGGAGTTTTGGGATGTGGTGCCATTGTTACATGTCTTTACAGCCCTCCTGTACAATAATTTAATTAATAAGGCCTGGTTATGGGACAGAGATAGCTTTAGTCACCTTGGTGGATGACCTACTCAGGGAACTAGACAGGGGGAGTGTGTCCCTGTTGGTTCTGCTGGACCTCTCAGCAGCTTTCAATACCATTGACCATGGTATCCTTCTGGGTCACCTTGCTGGGATGGGCCTTGGTGGAACTGTTATGCAGTGGTTCCAGTCTTTCCTAGAGGGGAAAACTCAGAAGGTGATGCTGGGGACTCCTGTTTGATGCCCTGGCTGTTGTCCTGTGGGGTCCTTCAGGGTTCTGTTCTGTCCCTCATGCTGTGTAACATCTACATGAAACCAGAGTTTTGGGGTATGCTGATGACACCTAACTCTATGCTGATGACACCTAACTCTAGCTCTCATTTCCATCTGATTCCAAGGAAGCTGTCTCAGTACTTTGCCAATGCCTGCTGTCAGTAAAAAACTGGATGAGGGCAAACAAATGGAAACTTAATCCAGACAAGACAGAGGTACTCCTGGTCAGCTGAAAGGCCAGTCAGGGAACAGGGACCCTGCCTGTGATGGATGGGGTTACACTCCCCCTTAAATCTCAGGCTCGCACATTGGGCGTTCTCCTGGACTCAACTATGAGCCTGGATGCCCAGGTTTCAGCAGTGGCCAGGAGTGCATTTGCACAATTAAAACTAGTGCACCAGCTGCATCTGTTCCTTGAAATGTTAGATCAGGCCATGGTGATACATGCCTTGATTATATCCTGTTTGGGCTACTGTAATACCCTCTTTGTTGAGCTGCCTTTGGAAACTGTTCAGAAACTTCAGCAGGTCCATAATTCTGCAGCCAGAATGCTGACTGGTGCCACTTAGAGGGAACATATAACTCCCGTGTTAAAACAGCTTCACTGGCTACCAGTTCATTTCCAGGCACAATTCAATGTTCTGGTTTTGACCTACAATGTCCTACATGGCTTAGGCCCAGTCTATCTGAAAGATTGTATCTCCCTGTATGATCCTGCAAGGGTTTTAAGATCTTCAGGGAAAGGCTTTCTCACAGTCCCACCACCATCACAGGCTCACTTGGTGAGGACATGAGAGAGCCTTCTTGGTGGCTGCTCCCATCCATTGGAACTCACTCATGCAAGAAACAAGGCTGGCCCCCTCCTGTTGTCATTTTGCCAGCAGTCTAAAACATTTTTTGGTTTAAGCAGGTCTTTAGTATATAAGTGTGGCTTTTATTGGGGTATGTTTTTATACTGTTTTTGTGGTGTTTTTATCTGTTTTTATTGTGTATGTTTTAATTGCTTTTAATTGTGATTTTAATTGTTTGAAAGCTGCCTTGGGTCCCACTTTGGGAGAAAGGAGGCATAGAAGTGGCATAAATAAATGAATAAATAAATAAATGCATGTCTTGAAGAAGAAGGTAAAACAAAAGAGCTTGTCCTGTGTTAGGATCTGAAAGCAGGATCAAGGCTGTCTAAACTGGCTAGGTAGGTGTAAGCAGAGAAATCCAGGCAAGGAAAAATCCAAAAGGGTTCAGAGAGGGTCTAGAGTTTAACAGGAGATGATCCAGCAGATAAAGGAGAGATAGGGAGAAGGCAAGCAGACACTGTTCTTGTAATCTCCCCAGCCTCAGGCTGAGTATTCAGAAACACTCAAGCATCAGGCACTTGTGAGAAAAGCTTTGATCACAAGGAGGACTTTTTTCCATGAGGAGCCTATTTCTGCAGGTCAGCACTCCTTTGTATGGCCACCAACCTAGCCCATGTCTTTAGACACCAGCAATCTCCAGGGATAAGATGTGGGCAGGTCTCTGACTTTGGAGCTCTCCAACACTTGGGGTGTTATCTGTATTGGTGGACTATTATCTTCTGGCATGACCTATAGGTTCTTTGGCCTGACCTTTTCCTTGATGCTTTCTGGCTGCTCTAGAACTTCCTTCAGCATTTCAGGCCATCCTCCAAAGTCAGTTCTTCCAGCAAAGCTGTGACAGAACTAGGAATGTTTGTAATTACTTGTTTACAAATTCCTAGGAAAAAAAGAGTTAATCCACTATCTTTTGCTTTGTTTTACTGTTGTTAAAGTCTTCCTTTTGAACTTTAATCTACAAATATACATGTAACTTTATGTACTTCTGCACACCTAGAGAGTTATCTGAATGTATAGCAATTCACTATTTCTTTGGGTGGTCCTTTTGCTTTCTGACTCACAGACATTCAGCCAGGCTATATTAAACATATGATTATTCTGAATGTGCTGATTAGTACTTAGATAATACTGAAAGTTGTTTGAGTAGATACATGATTTGGTAAATAGAAATTTGTAATACAAAACAGAACCCTGGTGTCTGCATGCACATTAATTTTTTTCTTATGAGACACATTCACACAAATTAGATTTGGTCCATAATTAATTTCTATGCCAACAGATAATGCCCCTTCCATCAAGATAGTTCCTAAACCTTCAATTATGGCTTATAAATTCATAACTAGCAACATAAATCTTCACTGATGCTTGCATAAAAATGGTAAATTGTGGTAATGAATCCTTTATTGGAGACATTAAAAATATTAGATGTTTGTTTGACATTGATATTTCAATCTTCTCAGAGAGAATTTTGAACCCTGGGAAGCTGGTTTTGGTAAGCAGATTTATTGCTTTCACACATCAACACTAACTGGCTTTCAAAAAATTAGGGTGAGGGTCATGATTTGCATCTTTCTGGATCCTATTACATTCCATTCCAATCCCACAACTGTGTAAATGTGCTTTATACCTGAGCATTCATTATCACTCCCTACTGCTACCAAAGAAGTGGGTTTATATCTATGAAAGCTTATGTGAAATAAAAACTAGTCAGTCTTAAACGTACTGGCACATTTCTTTTTCTTTTTTTCCTCCTCCCTCCCTCCTTCCTTCCTTCCTCCTTTTTATTCTGTAAGAGTCTTAGGACTTTATCAGATTACCCCTGTTAATGTTCTTTTAACCTATGTATATTGGTATTCACTGATGAGATTCACAGCCAGGAAATAAAATAAAAATGTTTAGTACTGAAAGACAATTGGAGAACACACACATAAATACACTCAGGCTGCAAGCATTCACACAAGTCTATCGAAGAAATTATGAAGTATTGGGATGAGGAATAGAGTTCGGGATTATGGGTTATACTATACCTGTCCGACAAGCAGAGATTGGTGATACAGACTGACAGAGTGATGGGAGGAAGGGAAGCTCTGCACAATTTGGTGGTGTTTTGCGGTGATAGTTATTCTCAATATTCCCCCTGAAGGGTCTTTTGAGTGGAATACAATGTCTGCTAGAGTTTCCCAGGATTAAACAATGGATTCTCTGGATGTGTTAACTACCACTAATGGCTAAAACATTAAAACTGATGGGCATCAGGCATCTCTGTATTGTTTTTTGTTTGAGGAAAGACCAGTTTTTCAAAACAATGAGTGTCCAGCTACCTTGATTGAATTATTGAATGACTCATTTGCATGTACCTCCAGGAGAATTAGTCCATTTCGCCCTAACTCACTAGTTCAAGGGGAGTTTGCTTAATCTTTACCCAGTTGTGTCTTTTAGGAATTTGGGCTGGCTTCTTCCTTAGGTTTTCTGAGCAAACCTTGATTCCTTGTACTGGGAGTCCCTGGTCTACTATTATTGGCATGGAGTGCCAATAATGAGCTAATTTATGAAATATAGCCAATTAGTAAATTATGGAAAGCAGGGGTATCAGGGCAGGTAACATTTAAATTCAATTCAAATGCATGAGAAATTGAAACTGGCAGATTCATCCATCCAGGCCCAGGGCCTTGGGTGCTTAACATTTAAAAGTTTGGGCTGTTATGTATTCTACCATGTTAGCCTAGAAAGAGGACTTCCATCTCTTCTTTTTGAGAAATTCTTCATTTGTAACCACTTGTGTGGTGTTAATGTATCCAAATTCTCATTTTCTTTATATTCTGTATGATAAGAACTTAAGGTTTTTTTAAAAATTCCATCTCTACTAGGAAACGCTGCTAGAGTGGTAATGTTTGTAAGAAGAGTCATGTGTTCTTTTGAGCCCCAAATTGGCTTTCCTGAAGTGTTATAACCAGAAACGCTGCCATTTTCATACATATGATGAGGTGTAAAAGGACCATTTGAATGCCACACTGCCCACTCAAATTCAGGGTCTAGCAGTGAAAGAAACTAGGTCAGTCATCTTTATTCATCCTATAAAAGTAGCTTTACTTACAAATACTTCTACAAAATGGAACATACAGTTTAATGGAGGAGAGAGAGGCAAGCAAAAAATGCTTGCAGATTAAAGTGATGTAAGAAGACAGTGGTAGTAGTAAAAGCAAGCAAACAGGAAGTCACCATAATGCAAATGAGCAATTAATAAGTATGGATATGCAAACGTTGCTAATTCTGATAGATGAAATACCACACAATGAGTTCATGCCACTGGTATGAGTACAATCCTCCCTGGTTCCAGTTCAGCATGTTATGCACTATAAAATGCTATACCTTTCCAAGCACACAGGGTTATGGATGCTGTGGCCTGTTTCCATAGTCAGAAATTTTCACCTTTTGTTATATGCATTTGCTCTAATGCTAAGAAGAATCTATGTGCATATAGATGCATTTTTCTCTCCTTTCTATTTTGTTGTAATTTTTAATCTTTCAGAAGAGACATAACAGCACAGTACATAACAATATAGCAAGATGCATCACAAACAGCACAGTACATAACAATATAGCAAGATGCATCACAAAATAATGTTTTTTAAAAAGAGAAATTTAGCCTGCTGGAGAAGCTGAATATTCTTCTTTTTCTTCTTTTTTTAAATAAGCTCTCAAGTGTGAGACTTTTACTGAGACAGCTGTATTCTCCGGTGGCTAAAAATGAAAGATGAAGAGTGGCTCCCCCCCCCCATTGAGTTCGTAGTATCTGCTTTGCCCTTTCATTTGTCCTTCCAATTTTGAGCAACTAAGTTACATCTCCAGAAGAAGAGAGGCTTTTGCAGAAAGTCCTCGTCTGTTCTGGATTTTTAGGGAGAATGGAATCTTACAAAAGGAAGTGGTCATTATTGCAGGCAATCTGAATATCTTTTAAATGTATCACACTTCACAAAGCATCACTCAGAGCTGAGGCTCTGTTATATCTGTCTTGTCAGAAAGCAGTTCAACATATTTGCAAGAAAAGCATGTATGTGATTTTTGAAAGGACTGAATAATTCACATGTTGGTTCAGATCTTCTCACTTGTCAAGGGGAGGTGGGATTGTCCTAAGTACTGGCCAGACTTGGTGTTGCCTGTTGTTCAAATAGCTTTTTGACATATTTCCATTTTTGGTTTAACTGCATAACCTGCAAATGAATAACCTGAAACTGTGTCATGACATGATAGCCATGTTTAAATACTTGAAAGGATGTCATATTGAAGAGCAAGCAAGCTCATTTTCTGCTGCTCCAGAGGCCAGGGCCTGGAGCCATGGATTCAAACAACAGGAAAAGAGATTCCACCTAAGCATTAGGAAGATCTTCCTGATGGTAAGTGCATTTTGACAGTGGAATATGCTGCCTTGGAGTGTGATGGAGTCTCTCCCATTGGAGGTTTTTAAACAAAGACTGGATGGCCACCTGTCGGGAGTGTTTTGATTCTGTATTCCTGCAAGGCAGAGGGTTGGACTGGATGGACCTTGTGGTGTCTTCCAACTCTATGATTCTAGGTGGGACAGCAACACTTAGTTGTTTGCCTTCCCACTTTGTCAGCTGTTTTCAAGATGTCCCACTGGGTTTAGGTTTTAATCTTCCCAACCCACTATAATAATAATAAAAAATTAATAATAATAAAATTTATTTATATCCTGCCCCTCTGCGAGCAATCGGGGTGGCTTACAACAATAAAATGGGGATGGAACAGAAATTCATCAATTTACTGACTGGCATCAAACTTGGAGTTCTCAACCCTTCAAAAAACTTAAGTGGGAAGAAAAATGGCATGTCAAAAGAGTCCACAAATTCCAGGGACTTTTTGTTTTTGTTTTTGTTTCGAGCGCTACATAAACTAGTTTTTGAGAACTGTGCAAGAGTTTGAGAAACTGTGCATCGTTTACTCAAAACCTACCCACACAGTCTTTCTTTGCTGTGTGCAGAAAGCTGCACAGCTTTCCAAGGGAAAAGAAGTCCTCACCTACTTCTATTGTTTTTACTATAACCTTGGAGAAAATACAGAAAATGCAAAACTAAACTGCACACTATATAAGTGTTTGATGTTGTGGCTACAGCCTTTACAGCCTTTGAAAGCTGTACAACCCAGATGTTATTTGAGCTGACTGAAGCTGCAGCCCAGCATGGTTTTGTTGCATAACATTGCTGGATTTTGCACAATATTTTTCTTGTGCAACTAAGTTATGCAAAATCCAGAAATGTTGCATAAAAAATAAGCATGTGGTTTTGTTGTGCTCTGCTGATGTTTCACGATGTTTTTATTGTGCAACATTGCTCTTTACCATGTGAAAAAGCAATCTTTCCAACAATGAAAAACAATCACATGTGGCTGCCTGAAAGCAGTCATTTCCATATGGAAAACTGCAGAGTTTTTCAGGGAAGGTTGTGCAGTTCTCAGGAGGAGCCGAATAGCTTTAGGAAAACTGTGCATTTTTCTGGGGAAGCTGCACAACTTTCATGGAAAACCTGCACAATTTCCTGTCATTGCAGGGAAAATATTCCCCAAGTGTCTCATGTTTTTTCCCCCAACTACTGTATATTGTTCTTAAATAATGTCATTTAATTCCATTTATATAGCAGCCTCTCCTGGAAGGGCTGGGGATGCTTCTAAGGAGGGAGTCAATTCCCAAACATAAGAAGCAAGTACTTGGAAGACTGTAAAACACAAAAGCAGAGCTATCAAGGACTATGCTGTGAGTTTGGAGTTACACAGTTGATTCCAATCTCTCCTCTTGATCTGTGATTATGAGGTAGAGGAAAACAAGACCCTCAGTCCTCAGGGAACACAGTGGTGCCCTTGTACGGTCTGTAGATGGAAGGGTTTTTGGCAATTCCCAGAGGAAGAAGAGATATGTGGTGGTGGTAGGTGATTCCCTGCTGAGAGGAACAGAAACAGGTATGTGCAGATCTGCTAACATGTTTCAAGGGGTATTCTATCTCCCAAGTGATAGAGAAGCTGCCAAATCCATCAAGTCCAGTGATAATTCCCCCTTCCTTCTAATTCATTTTGGTATAAATGATACTTCAAAATATAGCTTTCAACATTTTATGAGACTATGAGGCTCTGGGTTGGAAGCTGGGGAAAGTTAGGACAAAGGTCTGTAATGGGATTAATTCCTACTGCCAGCTAATCTTCCCTGCTAATCTCTGCCCTACTTTACAAGCAAACATATCTTTCCCCAAACCAAGAAGAGACCTTGCATATCCCATCTTCACAAAACTGCTATCCGGGCATTCCTTGTTTTACTCAAGTACAGGGAGGTAGGGGCATCCACTCCAGTCCTGCTCCTTGCTCTCTGTATTACTAAAGTTGGGTAGGAAAAGATCTTAACTGCAGGAAAAGAGATTCCACCTAAGCATTAAGAAGAACTTCCTGATGGCAAGAGCTGGTCAACAGTGGAATACACTGGCTGGGAGTGTGGTGGAGTCAACAAAAGAGCTGGTCAACTGTGGAATACACTGGCTGGGAGTATGGTGGAGTCTCCACCTTTGAAGGTTTTTAAACAGAGGCTGGATGACCATCTGTTGGGAATGATTTGATTGTGTATTTCTACATGGCGGGGGTTGGACTGGATGATCCTTGTGGTCTCTTCCAACTCTATGATTCCATGATTTAACTGAATTTGATTACTGATGAGGAATCCCAGTCATGGTGAATTACTATAATGACATTCAGTTTTATGTGGAGTCCCTTTCCAGCCTTCCTGGACTGTATGGAGAGGAAGGTGTGGGGATGGAGTACATACCATCAGCTTTCTCTACTTGTGTACAAAAATGAATGCCTCAATAGGGACTATGATTGCATCATCTTTTATCAGCTTTCATAGGATTTTAATTTCTGTTGGCCCTCTTCTCCTGCTTCTAAGTGAACCAAACCAAAATAAAAATAAAAATAAAAATAAAAAAATCTCCAGTTGTCTTAATCCAGCATTGTCAAACAGATCGCCACAGGGAGACTTGAACTAGATGCACCAAAACTATCACAGGGAGGCAGTGAGGGAGACTGCATCCATTTGTGGTTGCCAAATCCCAAAATGAACAAGAATGCAAAAGAGATACGTTGGATCAGGTCAAAGTTCTGTTTAGTCTAGTGCTGTGTTCACATAGTAGCCAGGCAGTGGCCTAAGGAAAGCCATCAAGCAGAAATACCACCCTCTCCATCTAGCACTTCCCCACAGCTGACACACAGAGGCATACTGCCTCTGATACAAGTTTTCAGAAGGTACAACAAATAGTTATTATATCATTAGAATAACTACAAGACTTATTGCATGAGGAAGTAAACTGACAGTACAGCCAGAACATTTCACCTTCTGTCATGCCTTTCCTCATGATGTCATTGTTCTTCAGCTGTTCTTCCATTGCGGTCCTGTGGGAGATGGTGGCAAAAGTGAGTCTTTTTTTTTCCCTAACAGATTTATCCAGTTGGGGAGGGGGTAGACCACTGTCTCCCATGAGATTGGACAGGGTGGCGTCAACATCTCAGGGGACCCCATCATTGTGGGGGACTCCGTAGTAACCCTCCTCCTGCAAAAACATTATTAGTAATAATCTGAATATCCTGTACCATGAATAGCTTAGGTTGAGTTAGGTTACATTGACCTGAGATAAACATATGGGCCCCCCAAAATAAAGCATTGCAGGGCCCCCCAAAATTCCTTAAACCAGCCCTGCGATTGGAATGGAAGAATGGTGGAGGATAATGTCATGAGTTAAGATGGGATGGAAGGCAAAAAGTTCCAGCTCCAGTGCCGCTATACATCCTCGTGTGATAGGCCTCTACTTGACCTAACCAAAGTAGACTTTTGTTGAAAGAGAGCTTAGATCCTCAAGGGGACCAGTATGGTATAGTAGTTTGAGTACCTGATGAGGAATCTAATAGACCCGAGTTTGGATCCCTGTTCAGCCTCCACACACACACACCACACAGACATACCTGGGTGACCTTGAGCAAGCTACTCTTTCTAGGCCTCAGAGAAAGTCAATGCCAAATAGTCTCTAAAAAATCTTGCCAAGAAAACCTTAGTATAGAATCACTATATGTCAAAGTTGGTGTATGACACATAGCAGCAAGACCCTTGAGTATAAATCCAGTTTTAGTTTTATCTAGTGACAAAGTCATAAATAATAAATACCATACATTTCAATAAGTCTACTCTAGTTGAGATAAAAATTCATTTTAGATTTTGGTATTTTATATATGCGTTGTTTCTCTTACTCATTTTAATTGGTTTCTAACTGATACCTTTAATCAGAAAGAAAGAAAACAATAAAAACAATGGAATTCATCCCTTTAGGCTTAGGTAATGTTCTCATTTCCCCACACTGTCCTATCATTGTGGTAGACCTACCACCCCACTCCAATCTCCCATATGTTTCTAACTGGTTAGTGTATATTAGGTTATTTAAAAAGCCCAGACGAGTCTTCATGTGGTAGGTGAAGGCCATGTGCCATGTGTCACTTCAGGACTTAGTTGGCCCTGAAGTTACCAGTCAACTCTACACTGATCCTCAGGATAGCTATTTTAAAAACTGACTTTTGCAAAAAAAAAAAAAAAAAAAAACACTCTTGTTAACAAATACCTATTTTGATACATTTTGAGGGCACTACCCTCATCACAAAATTATAAGAACTGTGAAAATTTGGGGGAAAAGTGTTCTAATCTGCACAGTAGTCCATGAAGTGCCCAAAAAAGAAAGAAAGAAAGAAAGAAAGAAAGAAAGAAAGAAAGAAAGAAAGAAAGGAAGGAAGGAAAAGGAAAAGGAAAAGAAAGGAAAAAATGGATTGTTTCATTAAATGCAGCGCAAAGAAAATCTCCATGAATCCCTAATAGATGTGTATAAGTAGAAAGGGAGAATACCCAACACAGTGGCATAAAGCCTCGCAATTCTTCTTGCTTAAAATCTGCAAAATCTCTGCCTTGCCATAATTGGACTATGGAAACCCATGTATAGCCAAGGCAGTTCCAAAAGAATGGAAAAGGACTCAGCTATCCTCCTCCTGCAAGGCAGTGTCAAGACTTATGAAGTGAGCTAAGGTCTTTATTTCCTAACAGCCTCCTGGGGAAACCGGTGCAAATGAGAGCAACCAGGCACTCTTGAGAACACATGATAAATGGAGATACCTATCCATACTTTGACCTCATTCAGTCAGCTTGCTTGTAAGGAAGATGCAGCTGCAAATTACTTTGCTGACTCCAGCTATGTGTACTGAATATGGTGCAAATAGCTGACAGCGTGTGTTTCCTCTTCTTCCTCTGTAGCTTGTTGTTCCACAGAATGCTTTAAAAGAGTCTTTCATACACAGACATCAACAAAGCACTCAGTTGTTAATGAAATCCCACATAAAAGCCTGCTCATACAATATTTTCTCCCAGTCTTCCAATACCTTAGCCCTTTTCAGTTGTTCCCTCCACACCTCAACCAATTTCAGCCAAGGAACATGGGGTGGGGAGAGAGAGAGAGCAAGTGGAGCTCAGCTCATTAGCCCTACCTCCACAGTCAGTCCTTGTTGGACCTGCCTGCACCATCCACATGCAGATGGTCTTAAGCAAGGAGGCTGATCTCTATATAAAGATATCCCCCATCTTGGAATATCAAATAAGTTGCTATATTTAATATTTTGGCTAAGGTGGCCATCCACATGATTACAGGTAAACTAGGGACCCCCTAGCACCAAAGTCAGATTCATGTGAAACCAATGGAAGGACCTTTGGAAATTTCCCAAAACAAAACACTCAAGAAAGACTCAACACCTGGAGGTGAGTCAGTCACTAATCCACTCAGCAATAGCAAGAGACCTTATTGCTTGTGAAATGGGATTTTCCTCTCCTGTTCCCCTCCAACAAAAGACCTTCCCTGTTTCCTATTAAGTTACAAAAGTATCAATCATTAATGATCATTAACTCTTCCAGAGTACCCTTTGTTTTGGCCTGGAAACCTCTGACAGCCATTGTATTCCACTTAAAACCCTATCCCTTCAGGGGAACTATTTCATATAAATATCACCCCCAAACACCACCAAATTGTCTACAGCTCCTCTTCCTACATCCATGCTGCCAGTTTGCTGCTAGACCCTCAGAACACAACTCTGAGCCTCTGCTGCAGGAATCTCTGTTCTAAAGGACAGGTGTTGTATCACCCATCATCACCTCACTCTATTCCCTTATCCAAATACTTCCTACTATTTTCATTAGCCTTGTGTGAATGTCTAAAGCCTGAGTGTGTGGGGGAATGTTGTTATTGTTAATTTCCAATAAAGATCACTTAATTGTACCTTTTGGCTTAGAGTCTCCTCTTTAGTATACACAGGTCTCCAAGATCCTGCTTCTTACCCACCTCTCACATTGACAAGTCACGTGCATTAATAACCCTTATTTATATTAGTATATTAAAGGGTCTTCACAGACCCCCAGGATTTTGGATAACAGATCCTCTCTGCTACTTGGAACTCTGCATTCTAAATGTGCATCTGCACTACACATTTAAATAATTTTATACTATTTCAGTTGTCATGGCTCTATCATAAGCATTCCTGGGATCTGTAGTCTGTTGAAGTGCTTAGAAGACATTAAGGTACCCTGAAAAGAGCAGGTCGTTATTGTGGTGGTGGTGGTGGTACTGGTGGTGGTAGTAGAAGTAGTGGTGGTGTACCTTCAGGTCATTTCCAACACATGACAACCCTAAGGTGAAACAATCATGGGTTTTTTCTTGACAAAATTTGTTCAGAGTAGGTTTGCCATTTCCCTCCTCTGAGGCTGAGAGGGTGTGACTTTCCCAAGAACACCCAGTGGGTTTCCAGGGCCAAGCGGGAATTCAAACCCTGGTCAACATAGTTGCATTCCAGAGTCACTGTCTCTGAAAAGAGAGGGATTGAGGATTAAATCAGATTGATTCTGTACTGCAGGCAGGCACTTTGTAATTCAGGACACTGGTCTAAAGATCTTTTGCTAAAAACAAGATTTCTAGAAATCTCACCAAACTACTAATACCTGTAGGGAGGAAACATAAATGCTTTTTGTTTTGGCTTTTGCCTTTCTCAGGGGCTTAAAAGGGAACTTGTAGCCAAGGTGACAGTTTAAAACACTCCATCCTTAACTTTAAGTGGTTGATATAGTATCATCTAAGTTGAGACTGTGTGGTTTTAAAATCTTCACTCTCAGGAATTTGTCTAAAATATTTGAATGAGTTGACTTTCTCATTTATAAAAAGGAAAAACCAGGGTTGCATTTACACGGCAGATTTATTGTGGCAAATTGCACTGTGCTGGTCAGTTACTTTTGTTTAATAATAATAATAATAATAATAATATTTATTTATACCCCACCCCTCTGTTAAAACAATCGGGGCGGCTTACAAAAATTAAAATACAAAACAGATAAAATCCCCAAACACCACCCACCCCACCCTCCCCCATAAAAAAATATTAAACAATTATAAATTATAAACTTTTTCGCTTTATGGTTCAGACATGGCAAAGGTGCGGGGGTGTGGCGTCCCAAGCAGAGACCAAGCAGAGGAGGGGCTTGATGGGGGGGGGATACATCCTCCATGGATGAAAGGATTGGAATCCTGCATTTTCTTCCATGACTGAAGAACAGATCTTCCCTGACTGAAAGGACTTGGGAATCCTTTTTCTTGGCAAACTGGATTCACACAGACTTGCAAAATAGCAGAGAGGATTTTTCAAAATTTCCTAATTGCTACTGAATCTCCCTCCCTCACTCCACCTCTTTTAAGCCCACCCCTTCATCATAACAACCAATCACAGTGAAGCTCTGCTGCAACTGTATCGGAAGATTGCTGGTAAGTCACACAGCCCTTAGTGAAATGATTGTTTACACTAGCAATAATGCACTACTTTGCCAATAACTCGGCAAAAATAGAGACATCCCCTGTCACACTATATTTGGGTGTTTTACCTTCCCCCCTTCTGAATCAGGTGAAGCTGTGGTGCTATCCATGGGAACAATGAGCTATCTTTGTGGTATATTTAGGGGAATATTTGCCCATGTAAATGGAGCCACTGTTTGCTCAAGCTTCCTGAACAGGAAAAAACATGTAAGAAGTGCTGTGTATTTGCTTTTAAAATTTGCTTTTAAATCATATCTCTCACACAGGATTCAAACAAGGGGAACTGTCTTCCCACAGTTCTCCAATGTACTCATTGTGAGAGGAGAAAATAGCAGGAGATGTAATAATGAGCACAGTGAGAGGAGAAAATAGCAGGAGATGTAATGATGAGCATAGGTGAGAGTCCCATTCTCCCTCTTACATGACTGTAGTGAATAGAGGCGAGAATGACTGAAGGAGTTTCTGCTACCCTGTAAAGCAGTGAGTAATCTTATCTCTCTTTTTTTTGATAGAGTTACAAACTTGATAGATGAAGGGAATGCTGTGGATGTAGTGTATCTTCATTTCAGTAAGGCTTTGACAAGGTCCCCCATAAAATTCTTGCAAAAAGTTCGCAACCTGTGGGCTAGAGAATGCAACGGTTAGGTGGAATTGTAATTGGTTGACTGACCAAACCGAAAGGGTAGTCACCAATGGCTCCTCTTTATCCTGGAGAGAAGTGACTAGTGGGGTGCCACAGGGTTCTGTCCTGGGTCCAGTGCTATTCAACATCTTTATCAATGATTTGGATGAGGGAATAGAGGGTATGCTTATCAAGTTTGCAGAAGACACCAAATTAGGAGGGGTAGCAAATACCCCTGAGTACAGGGTCAGAATCCAAAATGACCAGAGCAGATTAGAAAACTGAGCCAATATTAACAAAATAAATTTCAACAGGGAAAAATGTAGAATATTACACTTGGGCAGTAAAAACAAAATGCACAGATATAGGATGGGTAACACCTGGCTTGATGGCAGTACATGTGAATGGGATCTAGGGGTCTTAGTAGACCACAAGCTGAACATGAAAAAGCCAATGTGGTTCTAGGCTGCATTAATAGGAGTATAGTTTCTAGATCAAGGGAAATAATAGTGCCACTCTATTCTACTTTGGTCAGACCTCACCTGGAATACTGTGTCCAGTTCTGGGCTCCGCAATTCAGGAAGGATATTGAGAAGCTGGAACATGTCCAGAGGAGGGTGACCAGGATAGTGGGAGGTCTGGAAGCCATGCCCTATGAGGAATGGCTGAGGGAGCTGGGCATGGTCAATCTGGAGAAGAGAAGGTTGAGAGGGGACATGATAGCTATGTTTAAATATTTGAAGGGATGTCATACCAAGGATGGGGCATGCTTGTTTTCTGCTTCTCCAGAGAGACTAGGACATGGAGCAATTGGTTCAAACTACAGGAGAAGAGATTCCTTCTAAACATTAGGATGAACTTCCTGACAGCAAGAGCTGTTTGACAGTGGAATGCACTGCCTTGGAGTGTGGTGCAGTCTCTTTCTTTGGAGGTTTTTAAACAGAGGATGGATTGCCATCTGTTGGGAATTATTTGATTGTGCATTCCTGCATGGCAGGGAGTTGGACTGGATGGCCCTTCTGGTCTTTTCCAACTCTATGATTCTATTATTCTAAGACTACCATGAAGTGCAACCCATCCCTTGCCAGTAATTCATCTTCATGAAACCTCAGTCCAGGAAATTAAATTGTTACTGATGGCACCATCTGCAGAGCCAGTTGTTCACCTCCACTTTTCCTCTCTCCCTTATTGGGTCATGTCCTTCAACTTGGAGAAGAAACAAAATGATAACCTGTGCATCAAGGTCATTCAGCTTCCTACACAGAGCCTTTTAATCTCCTGATATCCTGAAGGTCATGCCTTGTAGTGTCATTGCTTCGCATGTGGATCAAGAGGAAAAGAGAATGGTCGGTGGGCTTGTCGAGTCTTGTCAGACATTCTGTTACTTCATTGATATTTTCCCCATGGAGTCAGCATACCTCCCAAGACATCATGTCATACCCACAAACCACTGCCTTTGGGGAATCCCCTACCACCCCCACATGTCTCCTCTGGGGATTGGCAGGGGCCATTCCATGTACTAAATCTTCCAAGGTCACCTGCACCTTCTCTGAAGACTGACACTGTTGCTCTTGTTTCTTGCTATCACTGATAAGAGAACTCTGAAACAATTTGTAGCTCCGAACTCACAGAATGATCTCTGGTCCATCCATGTCTATGTTTCACATTCCTCCAAATGTCTACCTCCTGTGTTTAGGAACTGACCTCCTCCTCTGAGACCTCCCCTGTGTGTTCCTCTTCCAGAACAGTCTGCTCTGTTCTGTCCAAGAAAACCTTATGTTCCCTAATATGCTAAAGAGTAGATACAGGAGCCTCAAGTTGCTCAGCCTTCTGTTCCAAAAGGGCTACCAGCTTGCATTTGCTGCAAGTGTAGCTACCTATATCCTCTGGCAAGAACACAAATATACTGCAGCTGTTGCAGATGACTGCAAAAGGTCCCTCACCTATACAGAGCTGATGACTGCAGTTAGCTCCTCCCCCAACCAAGTCACTTCCTTTCAGGAGGTGCCTTGTCCCCCTGAGATCATGTGCTTAGGCAGAGGACCTGAGCCTAAACACAAAAGAACAATAGAATGCTAAGGAGCACACACACAAACCTCCACCATGTGCTCAGGCAGAGAACCTGGGGCTACACACAGAACAATGAAACACTAACGAGCAGACAAGCAAGCCTCCATTCAACTCATACAAACAGTCAGCCTTAACCCAACAGACACAAGCTCACAAAAGCACAATAGAACACTAGCAAACATACAAGCAAGCCTCCTCCCAGCTCACACAAACAAACAGCCTTACCCTAACAGGTACAACAGCCTTAACTTAACAAACTCTCCCAAAAAACTGTCTAGGGCTGGGGTGGTTTTACCCAACTGACACAAGCTTACCTTATGCTGTCTTTTCCACTATGCCCATGCAAAACATTTGTTGGCCTTGCCAGTTAGCTGAGTTCATGCTTGTCCTGCAGTTCTTCAAAGTTAAAAAAAAATCCCACCACTCCTGTAATTGCAAGATTTAATTTAGAAATTCCCCATATTTTTATAAGATAATGTGGAATACAAAACTGAATACACCCTTGAAAAAAATAAAGAAACAATATAAAAGGCATTGCTTTACCACAACATTTTTGTTCTGCCTGTACTTGTGCCCTTGCAGTGGCCTCTTGTAATTTCCCTCTGCTTAAACAGAAGAAAAATAATCTATTCTCAAAACAACCTCCTTTGAGGCGTAGTTTGATTTCTAAAGTTGAAAGCTATATGTTGGGGTCCAGAAAGGTTTTCTGTAAAATTGTAACCCATAGAGAGATTCTTGTTTAACTTAACTTCCCTCTGAATTTTTTTCTCCAGCTGCATAGACCTTATTAGCCTCAGGTTAATCTACTGCCGTGCAAGGCACATTCCCTGGGGGAACAAGTTGAAGAACATTTGGAAGTGTTGTCCAGTGCAAAATGGAGCTGGTTAGTTATTATGAACATGATTTTCAATGTTCAATTTGTAAATCAGATCAACATTTCATTATGGAAGCTACCCAGTATGCCAGGAGTAATGGAGTAAAGTGAAGGTGGTGTTACCGAAATTATTGAGGTCTGTGGAAATTCTATGCATGTCTACCAAAAATCAAGATTTGCATGGGCAATTTTAATTGGCTCAGATAGTGGCTGTAAGAGGTTGAGTAATGGTGGGATCTTCTGACCTATGTATACCAGTACTCACTGATGAGAATCCAAGCCAAGAGATAAAATAAAAATGGTTTTTATTGAAAAATAATCAGGGGAACATCCACCCACTTATGCTCAGGTTTCAAGAACTCACACAAGACTATCAAAGAATGTAGGAAGTATTGGGATAGAGGAAAAGCATTTGGGATGATGGGCTATACTATAACTGTCTGACGATCAGAGATTTGTGCAGAGAAGAAGAATGGCAGGAAGCATCAGGTGACCTAGCAATCCAACAAAGCAACAACTTCTGGGAAATTGAGCACACTTTGGTGGTGTTTTGAGGTGATATTTATACCCAATATTCCCCCTGAAGGGGTGTCAGGAGTACAATGTCTGCTGGAGTTTCCCAGGATTAAACAATGAATTCTCCAGATGTGTTAATGATCACTGATGGCTGAACTATTGGAACTGATGGCTCTCAGGCAACTCTCTATTGTTTGAGGACAGTTGAAAGGAAAAACCAGTTTTGCAAGGCAATGAGTGTCCAGCTACCTTGATTGAATTACTGAATGACTCACTTCCATGTATGTCCAGGAGAATTAAGCCATTTCCTTCCTAACTCATCCATTTGAAGGGAGCTTACTTAATTACTTACTATCTAGCGTGTCTTTTTAGGAATTTGTGTTGACTACTTCCTTAGGTTTTTTGAGCACACCTTGAGTCCTTGTATTTGGGAGGCCCTGTTCTACTACCAATGATGTGAAGTGCCAATAATAAGCCCATTTATGAAATATAGCCAATTGATGGATTATTGAAAGAGTGGAGGTATTATCAGGGCAGTGACATGCATGAATATTCCATACCTTCCAACTGTCCCAATTTGAGAGGAACAGCCCCAATTAATCTTCTGCCATCCCACTTTTTCCAGCTGATTTTAAAATGCCCTAGTTTCTCTCTCCTCCCCCCATCTTCACTCTTTGTCCTCAGCTTAATTCAATTGCTGAAAACAGAGTTTAGTGCACATAAGCAGTTCACACTCAATTAACTCATTGGATGGGAGTAAGAGGAAAGGGCAGAATCTTGCCCTCTCCAGTAGACTCAGGCAAAAGCAAACTGTGGCAGCCTCTCCCAGCATATGTGTTCTTATTCATTAATACCTTTTGTCATTTTGACCACACACTGATGTTGCTGGGCTGTATGCATCTTGTTTTTCATCTGACAAATAACAGAGGCTATGATAATCTTCATTTTATATAACAAATCAATAGGATCAAAGTGTTATGCTGAACATCTGCCTAAGCAAACTGGGAACATTCTCTTTTCTGAAAAAGAAGTGACAAAGGGCTATCTGATCTGGATCAAGATCATGGCATGTGGGAAAAGGATGGTTTAAAGTACGTCTATTAGTGATAGAAAATTCAGAACTAAGAGGTGTGGGTAGGTACTATAGATTTATTCATAATTATACAGTTTTTGTCCGTTTTAAATCTTTCAAATATTATAAGAAAACAACTGAAAATGGTGACACTCTACCAATAGTTCTTCATTTGGCTTAATTAAATATTGTTCTTGATTAAATTCTAAAAGATGTTGGTAAATCAACCCTCTTTCTTTTGCTGTTGTTTCTTTCCCGTATAATGCTTCCTGTGATAAAATCCACAATGATATCTTAGGGCATAATCTTAGTTTGTATCTGTTCCATATACTTAACAAGGCACATCCAAGAAAATGATTATTAAAGTTAACATTCACTTTAGGTTTGTCGTACCACTTTAGGTATGCCATCCAAATCTCAGGTCATGCCCTTCCAGAGCCAACATTCTCTTATTTGTCTGCACAATCCAATCTTTCAGCTAAATCAAACAAGAAGCAACAAAATGCAATTTCAAATCTAGAATTCCCAAACCTCCTCACTGTTTTATATTTTGTAAAACTTTATATTTAAACCTCAGTTTCCTCCCTTGCCATATGCATTTTGAAAAGCCTCTTTGCAGCTGTTAAATTTTGGAAAAACATGAAACGCACTATCGATGAAATACTTCAGATAGACATCTCATGGAAGCCCGAGACGTTCCTACTAGGTATGGTGGATGGAAGGATAGAAAAAGATCTTGAAAAACCCCTCTTCTACATGATTGTAACAGCCAGGCTGGCCTTTGCAAAAGTTTGGAAACAGAAATACTGTCCCACAGTGGAAGACTGGCTATTAAAATTATATGAAACTATGCACATGGACCAATTAACTATGAGATTAAAAGAGAAAACAATGGAGAATTACATAAAAGATTGGGCAACGGTATCGTCATATTTTGCAAACAAATGGGGCAGCATAGCAAGATTGCAACAAATTTGAGAAGAATGGAGGGAAAGTGGAGGAAAAAAGGAAATGGGGGGGGAAGAGAGAGAGAGAGGAGGAGATAGAACAAAAGTCTATACTATTGAACACCTAAGGTTAAGTTTAAACTTGATTACTCAGGGAAACTATCATAATCTATGGAATGATTCTGACCACATTACATGGACAAGATAATAACTCAGATAAGCCAGGGTAGAACCCTGACCTAAATTTAAATTTAAATATAAAAAGAAAATTTATAACCTATATTATTTTGCTTTGATCTATATCATCACTGTCAAAAACTGAATATAATTATTTGTTGTATATTATGATATTGTGATATAATATCATTGTGCACATTCTTGAAGATGTACTGATGTATATTGTCTTACAACTCTGTTTTCCTTTTCTTTTTCCTTTTTTTAAAAATATTTAAAAAAAAAAAAGCCTCTTTGCCATTGTTTAAATAACACATCTTTGAACAAAATTGGTAGAAACAGCATTCTTGGCAAAACATTCATTTTTATCACAGATATTCCCCCAGCAATAAATAAATAAATAAATAAATAAGTTTAAGTTGTACCCATTTTGCAGATCCCCCTTAATATCATTCCATTCACCCTGCTGACTTTTTCATATTTTCCTGCTTATTTATTATTTATTTGTTGGATTATTTCTTTTAGTTAGTACAATTTAATTTGTATTTTCATGTGTAATAGCTTATTGTGTTTTTACTGGATCATTTTTAAATTATGGTGCAAACCCCTTCCATTCCAACAGAGCTGGCAGAGAGGGGTATAAATAAAACAAAATCAATAATAAGTAGACAGGGGAGAACAAATAAAAGAACAAATAAAGTAGACAGGGAAGAACAAATAAAAGAACTAACTCCTAAGAAGAACTAGGTATGAGAACTTGCCTGAGGTCCTGGGGTGTGTCTATACGTGACAATAAAATGTGGGTTGGTGGGCAGTAACACCAATTTGCAGCACCATTCATTTGTCTCCATGTTGTTGTTGTTTTGGCAAGATTGCAGACATGCAGACCTATCCATGTTTGCTGTTCAAACAGGCATACTTGTGAATCAAGGTGGTGGGCATGAGTGAATTACTCATATTTTTATTCTCCCCCAAGTTGCTGCTGGCAAACAGTATTTTTTTAAAAAAATAAAAAAACCTAAATCCAAGGTGCGGAAGTACAATCTTCTGCTTAAACAATAAAAATAAACAAAAATGTTTTGTTGCTTCAGCGCATGATCACTACAGCAAAAATCCAACATGGAGGTTCAAGATGCTGCCGTGCCAGCATGCTCCACCACCACCCCTCTGAACATCTGACCAATGAGTTATCCACTTGGGAATATGCAGCAATGCAATTTGGTTGTCCTAATGAGCAGGAATGTGAATTTTCCCTGCAGTTTTTTTAAAAAATGGATAAAAGTCCCAAAGTCTTTTCTAGTGTAGTTTTTGTCCCTCCACTTTCCAAATACCATGATTCAACATGGGATCTCATTAGAACAAATGGAATTCTCCTCAAATTACATGAGGAGTATTTTTGCCATATTGACAAGCCCCTGGTTTCTACCCTCCAACTGACAGCCATATAAGACAGGACCTTTTCAAAGGTTGCTCACAGAGCCTCCATTTGGTTGCATCATTCCTTCATTTCCAGCTAATTGTAAAAACATTACTGCTCTAGTGGGTTTAGGGAAACATAATGCAATGCGATTTTGGGCTGCAGTAATAGAATTATATTGTCTAGATCAAGGGAAGTCATAGCGCCACTCTATTCTGCCTTGGTCAGGCCTCACCTAGAACACTGTGTCCAGTTCTGGGCACCACAATTCAAAAAGGATATTGACAAATTGGAGCATGTCCAGAGGAGGGCGACTAAAATGGTGAAAGGTCTGGAAACCATGCCTTATAAGGAAACACTTAGGGAGCTGCATATGTTTAGCCTGGAAAAAAGATTGTTAAGGGGAGATATGATAGCCCTGTTTAAGAATTTGAAGGGGTATCACACTGAGGATGGAGCAAGCTTGTTTTCTGCGGCTCCAGAGACTAGAACACGGGACAACGGATGCAAGCCCCAGGAACAGAGATTCCACCTCAACATTAGGAGGAACTTTTTGACAATAAGAGCTGTTCGGCAGTGGAACACACTCCCTCAGAGCGTGGTGGGGTCTCCTTCCGTGGAGGTCTTTAAACAAAGGCTGGATGGCCATCTGTCAGGAATGCTTTGATTGTGTATTCCTGCATGTCCGGGGGTTGGACTAGATGGCCCTTGTGGTCTCTTCCAACTCTACAGTTCTATGATTCTATGATTCTATGAGCACACTTTAGGAAGCTTCTGATTTCTCAAGAATTCCTGTTGCACTTGGCAATGGTGGCACTAGGGGTCTCTGGAGAGGCCAAACTGCACCAGGTGACACCATCAGGAGGAGGGGTAACATCAGCCTCAGTAACACCACAGGCACTTGTTTCTTTCTTTCTTAAGTTTCTCATGTTTTGTCTTTTCCTGTCTGCTTTATGGACAGAAATTTAACACAGGATAGAAATGTGTTAAAAACAAAAAACCCAAAACATAACTAACTTGCTAGATTACTGCTATTTAAAAAGATCTGAGCACAAGATCTGATTTGTGATCAAATCAGTTCTTAGTTCTAAAACAATAGGTTCAAAAATGTCTGCTATCTCTGGAAATAAATAAAAAGCTGAAGAGATTTTTTAACCTAGGTTAAACAGAATTCCAGACTCAAAGAAAACCCTATAACTTTTGCAACTTTTTCATACTCACTGCATATTATCTATGTTGCTAAGGTCTAATGCTGACATTGGTTCTTTAATTCCAATCATCTTAGTGTTGAGCATGTAGTTGAGGATATCTGCAGACAATAATTTGTATGATTCCCAATTTTGAAATGATCGGATTAAGAATAGCCTGTTCAGAATCCTAGATGTGACACAACAGGAAAAGAAGATGGCAATGTGGGAAGGGATTAATTCCAGCAGATATTGCTGCATCTTTTCTCCCTCCAAAGCCAGAGCAATCGGGATGGATGGAGGATCTTTCATCCATTTGTGGACCTAGACAGGATGGAGTGTTTGACAAATTTCTGTGTACTGTCATCACTTTCCTAATATATCCTGTTATTTATGTGTTTTTCCTAATTTACACATTATCCTCATTTGCTAAAATCTTGTTTGCACATTTTTTAAAAAAATGTACTAATTTAAAATGTTTACATTTTAAATGTTCTCATATGAACATATTTAAAATGTCTGCATTGTTTTTGTACATTTTATTTCTCTGAGACCACCCCCACGAGGCTCACAAATGTGCAAGGCCTTGAAGCAAGGTGTGTTTTTTCTCACAGCAAGTCTTGACAGCTGTGAAAATGATGCTTTTGTCTTCTTTTTTTCCTTCATTGCAACCTCACAGGCATCAGCTGTAACTTTTCATGCTTTGGCTGACATTCTGTTAGTGACATATGCATGTGTAAGATGTGCTATAATGTGGGACAAACTATTTGCTATAGTGTCATGGATGTATTCTGCTGACAGTGGCAGAAGCAGAGTTGTGCATGCAGCAGTGTTGTGAATTGTGTTTATGTATGTGCAGTGCTGTTGTTTATCACACAATGCAGTCATGCACTGCAGAACAGCACCCAGTCATTGAAATGCATCACACAATGCTGCTATTTTTCATGGGGGTTGCATAGTGCTGGTCTAGCATATCTCCACATATCGACATTTATGCTTTACCAAGGGGATGTTAGATTGTCACCTCTGTAAAGTAGTTAATTATTGCTTTGCTGTTGTGTGTCTTTCAATCATTTCCAATTTACGGTGACCCTAAGGCAAACTATTATGTTTTTTCTTGGCAAGATTTGTTCAGAGGGGGTTTGCCACTGCCTTCCTCTGAGGCTGAGAGAGTGTGACTTGCCCAACTTCACCCAGTGGGTTTCCATGGTGGGTGGGTGGGTTTTGAACACTGTTCTTCCACAGTTCTAGTCCAACATTAAAATGATTTCATTATGCCAATTCATTCATTATTACTATCATTCCCATATTGCTAACAAAGGGAGTGATCTGGCTAAAGAGGAATAGCATGATGAAGGACTTTATCAGAAGCTGCAAATACAGCGTCATAACAACACCTAATGAATGTGAAAGGGTGCCAATACTAGACAATGTCATGCTTTTGCAATTTTGTGTTGAAAATAAGGCATTATTTTTTATTGATGGGCCACAGTGTCGACCATGGCATTTTTTGTGCTGGTATTGAGAGCATTTTAAACCATGTGCCATTTTCCTGTTGTGATTACAGCACCAATGGGCAGAACATTTTCAGCTGAAAATGAGAAATCCAGGAACAGGACTCTCTTTTTATGAACCTCCCCAGTTTACTTGGGTGTTTGTGAGTGTGTTTCTGTACTTGTGTATATGTTTTCTGTTTTGATTTTGCTATTTTTAATTTTTTTTACCACACTTGTGTCTTCTCATGAGAACTGGCGAGATCACAAACATGGAAGTAAACAGTGCTTGTGTTCATGCTCCGTTAATGCTGGGCCTGCTTTTTAATGCTATTACAGATACATATGGTTAAAAGGGTTATGTTGCCATGGACAATTACATTGCAAAATATAGTGCTAAAGAGATGTTTTTAGAGGTTCTTCTGATAAAGTCCTAAGAGCCGTATCACACTACACTGTTATAGCACTATTATTCCACTTTAACTGCTATGGCTGCTGCCTGTGGAATTCTGGGGTTTGTAGTTTAGTGAAGCCTACTGTTAAGAGCTCTCTGGTTCAGAATGCTAAATGCCCCTCCCTGAACTGCAATTCCCAGGATTCCACAAGCAGTTAAAGTGGAATAATTGTGCTATAACAGTGTCTCTCTCTCTGGCTTTTCTTCGCAAACGAAGATTCAGGAAGGACTCATCCCGCGCTTTCTGCAAGCGCGCTGATGACTAAAAAGGCCAATCCGAGATAAACAAGTCCGGTTGCAAAAAGCACAGCAGAAGGTCTCCTTGGGTGATGTTTTTGGGTTGTGATTCTTTCTGCGTTGTCGTTTCTCTTCAAGACTTGTTCGTCGTGAGTTCTCAAATAAGGCTGCAGCATTGTGGATAGTGCGTCTCCATGCCTCCCGATGTGAGGCCAGGGCGGACCACTGTTGGTGATCAATTTGGCCAAGCCTGAGATGTTGTTTCAGGGAGTCTTTGTATCGCTTTTTTGGAGCGCCCCTCTTACGCTGACCCGTGGCGAGTTCACCGTAGAGTAGTATTTTTGGGAGGCGATGGTCCTCCATCCTAGAAACATGCCCTGCCCAGCGCAGCTGTGTTCTCAATATCATGGCCTCAATGCTGGTGATCCCTGCTTGCTCAAGGACAGCAACATTCGTCACATAGTCAGTCCAGTGTATATTTAGGATTGTGCGTAGACAGCGCTGATGAAAGCGCTCGAGGAGTCGTAGGTGGTGGCGATAGGTGACCCATGTTTCAGATCCATAAAGGAGGATAGACAGTACGATGGCTCTATACACACTGATTTTTGTGCTTTGCCTCAGGTGTTTATTGCTCCAGACTCTTTTGTGAAGTCTTCCAAATGCACTATATGCCTTTGCTAATCTGTGATCGATCTCTTTGTCAATCTTGGCATCTGAGGAGATGATGCTTCCCAGGTAGGTGAACTGCTGAACGGACTTGAGCACTGATTTGCCGACGGCAATGTGGGGATGGTGGTGTTCGTCCTGTGGTGCAGGCTGGTAAAGAACTTCTGTTTTCTTCAGGTTGACTTCTAGCCCAAACAGCTCTGCAGCTGTTGCAAAGCAGGATGTTAGGCGCTGCAGAGCTCCTTCTGTGTGGGCAACAAGGGCAGCATCATCGGCGAAGAGCAGCTCACGGACTAGATAGTTTAGAGTCTTAGTGTGAGCCCTCAGACGGCTTAAGTTAAACAAGCTACCATCAGTACGGTAGCGTATATAGATGCCGTCGTCTTCTTCAAGCTCTGCCATAGCCCTTTGGAGCATCATGCTAAAGAAGATTGTAAATAAAGTTGGTGCAAGAACACAACCTTGCTTCACTCCATTCGTTATTAGAAAGGGCTCTGAAAGAGCATCGCCAGTGTAGCAGCTAGTGAATCTGTTGCATAGGAAACATTTGACCCAGAACCCTCACTCACTCTCATAGTCACCTTTCTGGATTTTTCTTTTTTAAAGTTATGTACTCCTTGCTCACAGCATACAGGTGAACCTTGCTTTATTCCAAAAAGCTTGCACAGATCCGTTTCACTGTCCATCTCTTTCATTCTTATTTTTGACAAGAGAATAAAGACACATGAAACCTGGCCTCTTCCCTTTCTCTCCCTTGCTGATCTCAATTCCCCCCTCTCTCTCCACTTGAAAGTAATTTCTTGACTTCTCATTCCAACACTGTTTTATAAATTTAGTTTAAAGGGAGGGGGAAAGCCTTTCTTCTTTTGTTTCCTGGATGCTTCCCCTGGGTTCTGCTGTTTTCAGTCATTCATCTTATCTCTCTGTTTATGACCTTGAAAGTGGTTTTGAGGACACTGACCATAAGAAAGGGTGAGAGACACTTTCCCTAGAGTTAGCAGCCAAGTTTATTCTTCTGGAATCTTATATTCCTTCATGACAATGTATTCTTTGTTTAGAGATGGACAGATCAGTCTATTCCCATTCTGTGTCAATTTTGCATATATTTATTTAGAAATTCTCTCTGTCCTATTTCTGCATTAATATATAATTGTTTGTGTTTGGGTTTTGTTTTTTGTTTTGTTTTTTTGAGGGAGAGGGAATCTGCATTTTGATATATCCTTTGAGCCAAGAGCTTTTTTCTGAACCAAGAAAAATGAAATCGAAAGGATAATTATGTTCCAATCATCTCATTAGTTAGGGAGGTGCTAATAGGTCAGTTTTCATCTCAATGAACAAAGAACACATTCTCCAAGGGCTAGTATCTCAGGTACAGAAGAATATGTGGTACTGACTTCTTGAAATGTATGTTGTAGATTTGAATGCCTTTTAGAAGTGGATATATATAGTGAAGCTGAACAGGACACAGATGTCAGATGGGTGACACCTGGCTTGACAACAGTACACCTGAAAGGTATCTAGGAGTCTTGGACCACAAGCTGAACATGAACCAAAGAGTGTGATGCATCAGCTAAAAAAAATCAATGTGATTCTAGGCTACATCAATAGGAGTATAGTGGCTACATCAGGGGAAGTAATGTTGTCACTATTTGAAATGATGTTTTATGCTGTTCCAGAGGCACAGAACAATGGATTAAAACTAGAGGAAAAGAGATTTCAACTCAACATTATGAAGAACTTCCTGATGGTTATTGCTGTTCAACAGTAGAATACACTGCCGTGGAGTGTGGTGGAGCCTCTTTCTTTGGAAGTTTTTGAAGAGAGGTTGTGTCATGTTGAATTCTGCAGACTCAGTAACCAGCAGTTTCAGAGTTAAACAGTAAACTTTATTGGTAGAGTAACGGAAAGTAGAACTAATGGAAGTTCTTCATTAGTAAAAAAATAACAGAAAATAGCGGAAGGAAAATGGAAGCAGGATGGAGGCAGAACAAATGGAGGTCAGGAGAAGGACAGGGGTATGCAAAACGGAGTGCAGGCAGCAGAACAGCCCCATTTCTCTCCCGATCTCTGTGGGGGTTATTTCCCCATCTGAAAATCTCCTTAGACTACAGGCTCATTAGCAAGTACAAAGGAATGGAAACACAATTAGCAACATAGCGATAATGGAACAGAGCTGAAGTTGGCAGGAGAAGGTCATGTTGGGGACCAATCCTGACAGTTGGATGGCCATCTGTCAAGAGTGTTTGATTGTGTATTCCTGCATGGCAGGGGGTTGGATTGTGGTCCTTGTGGGCTTATCCAACTCTGTGATTCTATGATTCTATGATCTGACCTTCATCTTTCCAAATTGTTGTCTTCTCATTTTTCAACTTTTTGTCTGATTCAATAGTCTGCTTTTATTGTTAATTTATTTGACTGTCCTATTAATTTGAGTACTCATATGTTTATTATGTGTGAATCTCTCTGTGTGCCTCATGTAGTGAAAGATATTTCCCCAGCCATCCAAGGTATTTTTTTTAAAAAAAGCATATAGTGTACTGTTGGCTATTTTCCCATTCAAAATGTTCATCAATGAAAGCTTCTCGACTACACAGAATCCTGACATTCAGATTTAATGGAAATTTATGAATGGCTTCTTTAGACTGTTTATGGTGATGGGAAAGTTCCAGATGAGTTTGGGAGACTGATTTTCAGGCAGAAATATCAGATTCCGAATGGTCCTGTATTTGCACAGTACATACATGTAAGTTTCAGTATGCTCATTCCAAAGAGACCACTGTTGATACACTGATTGTACTTCACTCTCAGTAAAAAATAGCACTAATTTCAAAATGCTCCTCATCCTACTGCTGAAGAGGTTGCTTAACACTGGGTACCTATATGCACATGTAGATTAATTGCCCAGAAGTACATAATTTTTGGACCCAAGTGTCTAGTCAAATTTTCAGTATCATAAATCAAAGATAAAGTTTTGCCCCCAAGTTTCTGTTTCTTTCTGGGGGGTTTTAACAGAAGAGGAGAATAAACCTCTAAAGCATGAAGATTTGGTCTCTCTTCTTCTGTTCAATGCATGTGCCGAAATTGCAAAAGGGTGAAAATTGAAGGGAATCACAATATCGGTACTTGGTTGAGCAAAACATGGATCATGATTTTAATGGAAAAAGTATCTCATGCCATACAGGCTTCCAAAGGAATCAAAAAAGTTATAAGGCTTTCCTTCAGTGCTGGTTTCCCTTCTTTGATATTCCTAACAATAGAATGATTAACCTGCCTTCCCATCAAATGGACATTTGGTTCGGTCACTTTAACAATCATGGATCCTAAACTATAGATTCAATAATGTTCTATTGTGCAATTTTTATATTCAAAGATATGTTTTTGTGTGCCCTCAAGTCATTTCTGACTTATGGAAAACTTTAAGGTGAAGCTATAATGGGATTTTCTTGGCAAGATTTGTTCAGAGGGGTTTTGCTTTTGCCTTTCTCTAAGGACATTCTCAGTGGCCCTTACCACGCAAGCAGCCTCCGGAGCAGTAACGAGGCTGCTGTGCAGCAGGGGGTCCTTTGTGGATGCTGCTGTCCCTCTTCTGTGACCATTCGTGGCATGTACATGAAGCTTTGGAAGCGGCCACGTCATATTTCAATCATGGGCAACTTCTGTGATTGAAATATGACATGGCCGCTTCCAAAGCTACACGTACGTGCCACAAATGGTCACGGAAGAGGGATGGTGGCGTCCAAAAAGGTCCCCCTGCCATGCAGCAGCCTCGTTACTGCTCTGGAGGCTGCTTGCGTAGTAAGGGCCGTCTGAAAATGTCCTAAGGCAGAGAGAATGTGAGTAGCCCAAGGTCACCTTTGGGTTTCCATGATTGAGTGGGGATTTGAACCCTAATCTCCATAGTCCTATACTACGCTGGCTCTCTGTTGAAAGATATAGAGCAGTATAATGACTTTGACATGCAGTTCACAGAATCATATTATTATCCTGCACACCAACAGAAAATACTGATATTTTTAAAAGAAGAAAAATCCCTAAAACTCTAATGACAGCTTAGAAAATTGATTAAACAAGCTTTGAAAAGATATATATTTGGCGGTCTTTTTATTTTTTGTTTGCAGTAACTAGAAGAATACATTAAAACAGTGGTGGAACTTGTGTGGTTCATTTATTAAATTTCATGCGTTCATTTGTCTTCAGTACATTTCCAAAAGCCAGAACTGGGTGAACATTTGGACACACTACTATTACTTTAAAAATGCTTTGCACCTACCCCAAATGCCCCAATTAGCCATAGTTGTTTGCTTGGCATCCAATATGGATTTTTAGTAAAATTAGTGTATTTATAAATTATCTCAATAGGTTTTTTCCCTCTCTCTCTCTCCCTCTCACATATGTGTGTAAAAGTACTTTTCTCTCATCTTTCAACAAATGTATTTATTTTATGCAGAAAGCCCATCTATTGTTGTTGTAGTTGTTTCTCACATTTAATTTATATTGCAAAGCCAAATAAACACTATTATTTTATTGTCCATTTCATTTGTATTGGTTGAGCACGCAGATTACTTAATTTAATTTCAATTAGATCTTACATGTTAAATTTATATATCATTTACCATGTAAATAATTACTCTTATTACCATTTCATCTGATATTAATTTAAATTAATCTATCACGAGGCATCTTCATACCAATATAGATACACATGATGTTCCTACGCCTAAAGAGAAACAGATTGGGTTGCCTTAATCCCAGTAAGAGTTATAAGGGTTAGTAATTTTGATGGCAGTGGGGTCACAGCTGCTTTACCTTAGTAAGATTGGTGAGGGCTCAGGGTGATGGCAGTGGAAGCAAGCTTCCTTAAATTGTCCCCACCCCACTCCAAAAAAGCTCCATGATAGCACGAAGATCAGAAGCAGACAGAATGCAGCAACAACAATAGAATTACCATGACAGAGACAGAACCTGAGATGTAAGGCAGGAAGTCTGAGTCGCCATAGAAAACGCAGACCATTGCTAGGGACCACTTTACCGTGGGAGTAAATTCCAGAGTTTCCTTTAGTGAAATCAATAAACAAGCAGGAGAAAATATTCAGGGCACTACAGCACCAGCAACATTGTCACTTTAAGAAGTACCAGGCAGTCTTCTTTTAGCAGAGGTAGAAAAGTCCCAGCAGTCAGCCAGGCAGGAGCAACTAGACTATTGCAGGAACAAAAGGTGCAGAATATCCTGGAAACAGCTTTCATTTCCACCCCTCCCACACAAGAACCTTTCTCTACATTATACTCTATACCAGTGGTTCCCAAACTTATTTGACCTACCTTCCCCTTTCCAGAAAAAATATTATTCAGCTCCCCCTGGAAATTATTTTTTAATTTTTTTTAATAGCAATTAAACAGAAGGATATATGTATTAATGTTTCTACCTTTTTCGTAAAATATAGTAAAGAAAGGTGTAAATTAGAAACATTGACATTTGAAATTATGAAACTATTTATTGAACTCAGAAGAGAAAAGTAATACAAAAAAAAAGTTAAAACATTTGAAATCATCTTAATGAGAAGGATGAACCTGGTATGCTACTACCAATTTAGTAATTCTTGGCTCTATTTTCATCAGCAGTAATCTTAAATCACTGTGATTGACTTTTTGCAATCGGTTTCTTTCTTTTCTTTTCTTTTCTTTTTTTTCTTTCCTTTTTTTTTTTGTTAATAAATTGGTTACCGCACTGAATCCACGTTGCACTAAATATGATGAAGGAAATGCAATTAAGAACTTTTGAATTACAGTCCATATTTCAGGATAAGCCGTAGGGATCTCCTTTTGCAGCCAGAATTGTTGGTAGCCATTTTTGAATTTAAATTTCAATTCATCATTTGTAGTTACTACCATCATTTCTTCTTGTAACTGTGGAGATTCTTATTTGTTTGCACTTGAAAAAGGATCCAAAATCTAGTCAGGTATGTTCATTTTCAAAATATCATCAAATTGTTGATTAAAATCTGAATGGAGAGCATCCAAGTGCTCACAATAAGAAAGTATGTCTTCATCTTTTTTTTTTTTCTGCTCCTGATAAATTTGGGAACTGGCTGAATTCCCCTCACCCAAAGTTTTATTTGTACAGAAGTTTTGCCACAAATATAGAAATAACAGATTTTGTTTTTATTAAATTCAGTTCATCACCTTGAAGCTGAAGATTGCTTTCATTAAATTTTTGAAGCAAGTCGGTCAAGTAAGCGATGTCAGTTTTGGATTGAATTAAATTGGATCATAAAGCATTGTTTTTATCTTTCAAGAACTCCAGCACTGAGTTAAACAGCTTATAAAACCTATCTAAACAGGCACCCTTTGACAACCAACGAACTTCTGTATGAAGCAGCAAACGATTAAATTCTTCATCGTTTTCAATACAAAGCTGTTTAAATAATCTGTCATTCAATGATTTGCTTCTGATTGTGTTGATAGCTTTAATTACATATTGTAATGAATTATGTAGGCGTGCTCTTAAATTTTTGGCAACTAGATGTTGACGATGGATGACACAGTATACTGTGAATGCATTCAGCACCTCCTTTTTTAAATATGCAAGAAAACCCCTATAGCACCCTACCATTTCTAGAGCACCATCTGTGGCTACTAATAAGATATTACTCAGAGGTATTTCTTTTTCTTTAGGAAACTCATCCAATGCATGAAATATTGATTCTCCTTTAGTATCAGTTTGCAAATATTTAGCAAATAATAATTCTTGGCAAATTTGTTCTTCCTTTGTGAACCACACGTATGCTAAAAGTAAAGCTTCATTTCCTAACAAAGTTGACTTATCAAGTTGAATAGAAAACTAGGGTGTTTTTAAATAGCCACACAATGAATCTTCAACATCTTGAGCCATTTCATCAATCCTTCTTTTCACTGTATTATTGCTCAACGAAATTTTCTTGATAATATCAGATGCTGGCTTGTGTAGCACAGTATGTATTACTTCACTCATAGCCAGTATAATTAGTTCTTAACCAATAGTATGAGGTTTTCCCGATTTGGCAAGCATTAACGAAATATTGTAAGAAGCAAGCAAGCCATTGCCATCTTGTGTGGTTGCAGTTGAAAAGAGTTTTGCCAATGTCAGTTGTTTGATAAATTTTTCTTTCAGTGTTCAAAACTAAGATAAATCCTTATCTTTTTTATCACCATGAATTTTAGTCAAATGTTCTTCTAGTCTGGAAGGCTTCATAGCTTCATTTGATAAAACTTTCTGGCAAACCAGGCACATTCGTAATGTATTGTTTACAGGCGACTCAATAAAGCCATAATATTCAATATTATATTGTCTACATTTTTTTCTTTGGTTGATCTATTATTATCTGTAGAAAAAATAGATTTTTTATGGTAGTATTTTAATTAATGTTTTTGTAATTTTTTGAAATATTTTTGTAAAAAAACAAACTAAAATAAATACTAATGAAATAAATAAACATGATATTATTAATTGTAAAGTACATATAATTATTACAAAATAAATAAATAATGCTCACCAATTATAGTCGTACTATTTGTTAGTTAACTTTAACTTGTCACAATATCATAACAATCTAACTTAGGACTTTTTTGGATGGAGAAATACACTGCAAGAAGGGTTGTCCCTTGTGACGCTGCTGCGTGGCGGGGGGTGTTTAGTATGGCTCCGTCCCCCTGCTGATTCTGTTCCGGTACAGATCACAGCTTCAGCATCATATTTGGCCATATTCTGGAACAGAATCGACAGGGGGACAGCATCATATGAAACACCCCTCCCCCCACCGTGCAGCAGCGTTACAAGAGGGACGACCCTTCTTGCGGTGTATTTCTCCATCTGAAAATGTCCTCAGAGTTATGTTATGCCGTAATTTTCCCATAATAATTACGGAAAATCTCCTGATACATAGCGTGCTCCAAAATCTGCTGGTAGTACTGCCAGTAGCCAGTATTGCTGCTGCCATTCCAGGCTTTGGCCTTGCGATCGAGCAATCGCACAAGTGGCAGTTGCCTGCAGCAATGCTCGTAGTGCTCACATGTTTTGGAACAGCAATTCAGTGGCACAACATGAACAGTAGCAGTGCGCGCTTGCACATACCTCAATGCAAGTGAGGGAGTATGCAGGAACCGAGCCAATGTCCAGTACGTTGTTCAAAGAAAAATTAAGCGTTATGAGCGAAATACATAAATCATGTTTTCTAAATCTTCTCTTATTTCTTTTATGCTTTCACCACCCCCTTACAGTTATTCATCACCCCCAAATGCACCTGTGGCCATCACTGCCCTCCTGGATCATTGCAGCGCCCACCAGGGGACAGTAACACCCACTTTGAGAATCACTGCTCTATACTTTGACCGAATGCATTGGACCTGGACTGAACCAAGTTTGTCCCACTGGCAACAGCTCTTTTTTATGTATTTATTTATTTATTTATTTATACCCTGCTCTTCAGCCACAAGGCTATCAGAGTGGCTTACAAATTGTTTTAAGCAATAGCTATTTACACATCTACACTGCATTAAGCAGTTTCCAATGTGTGTTAGCTAATTGCCCCCACAAGCTGGGTACTCATTTTACCAACCTACAAAAGGAGGTCTTTTTGGTCTACCCAGCCTTCATGTCTCTTTTTTAATGGAATGATTTGTTGTTGTTGTTGTTGTTTATTAGAGAGTATTTATACTTCAGCCACAAAGCCTCTCAGAGAGGCTTACAAATTGTTTTAGCAATATCACTTACACATCTACACAACTCTGTAGTGCACTAGGCACTCTCTAAGTGGTTTACAATGCCTGTTAGCTAATTGCATCCACAAGCCTGGTACTTATTTTACCAACCTATGAAAGGATGGAAGGCTGAGTCAATCTTGGAGCCCTTGGGATCAAACTCACAACGGTGTGGCTGCAGTACCAGCATTTAACCACTGCACCACCAGGGCTCCCTATCTTTAAAGAAGTAATGTTTAAAGGAGTAATAAAGTAATCTTTAAAGAAGTAATAAATCAGACCTCAGTGCACAGGTTTTTTTAACCTGGTGAATTGTGTCGATTGTGTTGACTGACATAAGTAGCAAATGTACAGTTGCATATACCTGTAGCCTTCAGGAGATACTGAACATTTTGTAACAAAAGCTAATGCTTAGATCTATTGATATACCCTTGCTTTGTGATTTGAAGGGGGGAGGAAGCTTTTTCACACAATTACATGGCAGCTTTGTGAAAGCTTCTGTGTGCTCTGACATGTTAGAATTCATAGGGGTTTTCCCATCCTGAATAACAGATTTGTAAGCAGAAGCAAGGAAAGAGAACCAAAGGTCAAGCCTTCAAACCATCCATCACATGACTGTAGGATTTGCACAGGATGGGGCAGCCTGGGTCCCAAGAGAAGTTACTTTTCTGTTGCTAACAAAACTGAAATTTTATTACCTGTCTTTTATTGCCATTTGTCCCCAGTCCCCACATGGACAAGAAGGGGAGTGGACTCTGCCTGCATTGATATCCCTCTAGACCACCTTAGCTGACAACAGAAGTAATATCTGAGACAAAATGGAGACCTATGACTCCATCATCACCACCTTTCTTCTCCTGTATGATTGTTAGCATCTTTGCTGATAAGAACCCAATGAAGCTTTGAAAGCTTGCATCTATATCTTCTGCATTTTGGCAGGCCAATAAATGTATCAGTCTTTTGTGGATATTGGATTTCGTTGCATTTTACTGCATGGCCAACAAGGCTGTCTCTGAATATGTTTCCCAGATTTGAAGATAGTGAATTTTACCACTACAAGGGAAACTGTAACATGAGGGAGCTAATGGACTGGGACTTAATTCTTTAAGGTTTTTACCTCCAGAAAATACAAAACTCTTTTATTTGGACTACAATTGGCAAGTTTTACCTGTATAGCACCTACATGTTTTTGCAGATATAACAGTGCAGGGACTTCTTAAGAAATTCAATATTCTCTGCCTAAGAAAGGGGCAGTTAGCTTCTCACAGGACATGGTCAGCATGGATCTCAATGGAAGTTACTTTTCTGTTGCTAATGGAGTTGACATTTTATTACCTATTTTTTTATTGTCCTTAGTCCCCACATGGCCAAGAAGGGGAACGGCCTCTGCCTGCATTGATATTCCTGTAGACCATCTTAACTGACTACTGAAATAATGGACTTTTTCAGATGGGGACAAAATGCCCCATTCCTGCCCCACCACCTCCATTCCCATTCCTGCCATGGAATAAGGTAAAAACGTTTGCACACTTACCTTGATTCCGTGGTAGGAACATCCTCCCCCTCCCCTCACTCTCTGGGAGTAAATGCAGCCGTCGTAAGGCTGCATTTACAACCTGGAAAGCAAATCCCACACGTTCTTGTGAGAGAACGATGCAAAGGAAATTAAAAATAAAACATCAAAAATGCATTTAAACAGTACACAAAGCACACACACACACACACAAAACACATCCCCCTCAAGTAACCCAGGGAGGGAGGGAAGAGTGCCACTTATCTGGATGTCCCTATCCATGCCCAAAAGTGTTCAGAAAGGACCTTCCCACCTCAGCTGTTATTGCAGAAGAGGAATGGGGCACCTTTCAGACCACCCTGACTCCATGACAGAAACAGAATGGGTGGTCTATTAATGATGTTTCCCCATGATTAGAATATCACAGGAGAAACCAGAATGAGGATGGGAGAGGCACAGAAAGGGGTCAACTTCATCTGAAAGAGAGACTTTTTCTCGACCCTGTCCCATGCCTCCCACCGAATAAATAGCCCATCTGAAAAAGTCCAATGTCTGAGACAGGATGTATGCCTGTGACTCTAACATCATCACTTGGTTTCTCCTGTATTATTTTTAATGTCTTTGTCTGATGAAGAAGCCAGAGAAGCTTCAAAAGAATGTGTGATATATTTTCTGCATTTTGATTGTCCAACAAAGTTGAATCGTTTGTGGATTTTTGGATGTTGTTGAATTTGACTGCAGATTAATAGCCATGAACCAGGAAGCCCGTCTCTCATTCATCTTCTTCTCTTATATTAATGTGAAGTGTCAGGGGACTGAAAGCACCCTTGCAGTTACAACATGTCATACTGAGAGGGAGTCTTAAAACTCCATCCCTTTTATTTATTGAAAAAAGAATGACACCAGGATACAAGTAGGAATATTTCAAAATGAGTGAAACATTTCCATAATAAAACTTGGGGGGTGGGGAATGAACAGTTTTCTCCCTGTGCATACATTTAAAACACAAACAAAAGCATACGACATTCTGAGCTTTCTGTAGTTATCTTCACTTTGATAAACTCCAGACTAGATTGTTGTTATAATTGATGACAAATCTTTGAAAATCTTCAGGAAACTTCTGTGATCACAAAAAAGTAAAAATAAAAATAAAATCACCAAACAAATCATTGTTAACTGGGACAAGATATAGGCAAACTAGTCTGTTTCAAGCTCACACTATTTTTGCATGTATTCAATAATAGAATCATAAGGCTGGAAAAGACCAGTCTATCTAGTCCATGCAGGAATGAACAGTTAAAGCAGTCTCTCAAGAGATGACCATCCAACCTTTTTTAAAGACCTCAAACAATGAACACTGCATTACTCTCTGAGATAGTCTATTCAGCTGTCAAGGAGTTCTTACTGTCAAGTTCTTCACCAGTGTTTGGATGGAATCTCTTTCTCTTGCAATTTAAATCCATTGGTTTGTGTCCTAGTCTACAGAGCAGCAGAAAACAAGCATGTTCCATCTTCTACAAGCCATACTCTCAAATACTTAGAGTTCGCTATCATATCATTACTGACTTTTCTCTTCTTCAACCTAAACATATCCAGCTCTCAGCCATTCCCCATAGGCATTTTTGATCACCCTCCTTTGAACAAGTTCTACCTTGTCAATAACTTTTTTGAATTGTACTGGGGTCTATTCTATGTGGAGTCTGCCCAAAGGTGAATAGAGTGCTACTATTATTATTTCTAACTTAGCCATTGGATCATATTTTTGACTTATATTTTTTATTTAGCCTATGGTCTACTAAGCTCCTTAGATCCTTTTCACATATGTGCTTGTCTAACCAAGTGTGACCCATCCTATATTTGTGCATTTCATTTTTCTTCTTTAGGTGTACAATCATACATTTGCCCTGCTCAAATTCATTTTGTGAGTTTTAGCCCAGCTCTCCAACCTGCCTGGGCCATTTTGAATCCTGATTCTGTCCTTTGGGTTTTAGTAACCCCTTCTAATTTGGTGACAGATTCAATTTTTATAAGAACGACTCTATTCAATCATTCAAGTCATTTATAAAGATATTGAACACTAGGCCTGGGAAATCTGAGGCACTCCACTAATCAATTCCTCCCTGGATGATGAGCAACTACTGCTGAGCAATCTTGGGGTCATTCAGTCAACCAATTAGAAATTCACCTAGCAGTAGCACTATCTAGCTCACATTTCACCAACTTATCTGCAAGAATATTTTTGGGGAAATAAAGATAGACTACATCCACAGCAGCCTCCTGATCTGCAAAGATTGTAACACTATCCAAAAAGAGATGTAAGATAAACTGAACAGTTTTTGAATACTATGCTCGGATGGAAACTTATTCTGCGAAAAATCTGCATGAGGAACACACAAAACAGCATTTAAAGGTCTGGAAACTTTTGTTTTTGTTTTGTTTTGTTTTTATTTTTTTAAAGAAACATGAACTTGGTATAGAGTAAGTCCTCATATAAGAATCTTCTTGGTGAGTCTAGGATTTTCCTCATCATGTTTTCTAACTGTCAAAAAACACATTTTCTACTATTTCAGGAATATTTTTCAATATTCTTCCCCTATCTGGTCCAGAATAGCAATGGAAAGAATATTTTAAAAATCCTTTAAAAATATTTAATAGTTGATTGTCAAGAAACTCTAATGAGAATAATCCTGGATTGACAAGACTTTTTACAAGTTGAGACTTCTTCCCACAGTTCAAACACAATTTTTTGATTAGAGAGTTTATAGTAGAATACACAAACCCTGACACACACACAGACACACTAAGGTCAATGTTGATTTCCTCCCCTTTAATTTTTATCAAAATGTTCTCAAGCTCTTTTCCATGCTTTAAGTCATGGCTCTCCTCACAGGTGTACATATACTGAGAGTGAGAGGTGACTGGGGGAATGTTTGAAAGGATTTGAATAAGGTTGGTGGCTGACAGTTTGTCTGGTAGTTGAGACTGGGGAGAGATTGTTGCAGTGTGGGGGTGGGTGAGTTTAATGAGTGAGAGTTAGGATTAAGTTAGTTAGATCTAGGAATTAATTAGTGGGATTTACGAATTTGGGTTAGTAGTTTTAAGAGACGAGTGTGAGTGAGAGTGAAATATTTGCTTTAAATGTATTCAACTATTAATCTGTTTTGTTTTGTCCAAATTCTGTTAATGAAATATTGTTTTTGTATATCATAAGCCCTCGTTCTTAGTGATGGTTGAAAACATTAAAGGAACACTAAACTAAAAAAAACGGGCTCTCTGTAATCAGTGCATTTTAATCAGTTGCCTAACACCCATTTCACACTTGTATAAATGCATTCAGCACCCTGGATAGCTCACTTGATTTGACAGGGAGTAGACCAGAGCCCCTGGTGTTCATTCAGCACCATAGACAGCTCACTCGCTTTGACAGGTGGTAGACTAGAACACCCCTTAAAGCAGTGATTCCCAAACTTTGGTTCTCCAGGTGTTTTGAGCTTCATCTCTCAGAAGCCCTATCCACCTTGGCCAACAGACAGGAATTCTGGGAGGTGAAGTCCAAAACATCTGGAGTACCAAAGTTTGGGAAATACTGCCTTAAATGGAAGGTTGGGACTGGTAAGGGAAAATTTGCCCTTTAAATCTCAAACAGCCTCTAACTGTCAACCTCCAGCTCAAAGCAAACCAAAGTGTAGCCATATTTGATTCAGTACAACCTTACATGTGGTAATTACTTTGTCTTAATTAGAGAAAGAGAACATTTGCTAAATTTAGTAATGTGGCTGCTGGGAATTACTGTTGCCCAAAGTTCTGTGTATCATTTCAGTTGCTAATTCAGAATGGCATGCAGGCTACAGTTCTGATACTGGGTACTGAAAAGAAGTTCATTGTTAATATTAGTGCTTCATTTGGAATTTGTCATAGGATTAAATCACAGGCAAGTTAAATTGTACATGCATGCAAAATTGCTCTTGAATCATCACCATGTTTGTCACCATGCAAGATTATAAATGTCTTGATTTTTTACATTAAGTTGTTCCTCTCTTCTCCTGATCCAGATGGCTGGGCTGGGCTGCTCTTGAGGGGAGTGGAAACTCTTTGGCCAAAGAAGTATTATCTTCCCCTACTGATTCAGGGTTCACCAGCAGTCCACGCAGACCCCTGGGTATTGTACGGCAGGTCTGACCTTTCAGTACCTGGCCCTTTACAAAAGCAGTGAGACTTGTGAAAGTTTCACAGTGGAGATTTAGTCCCAAACTTACATCTGGTGGGGAAAGTGGTATAATAAGGGACAGAAGCCTCACAGGGCTTCCCTCCAAATTTCAGCATTTAGGAGAAGGAGGTAAAATTTTCAGAGGTGTTGTTGCACTTCCAACATTTTTGGTGTGGCATGGGGGAGGGCAATGAAATTGGACTTGGGGACACTCATGATTCCCATTTCCATCCTCGGTCATTTACATGGGGAGAACTCAGCTACAGAGTTATTCCCATTCAACAAGTTCCCCTGGAGCAAGTTGAACTATTTGAACAATGGACATTGCCAGAGAACTGGATATCTTGCACTCTCTGATATTTCCTTAGATAAAGTAAAAGGTTCTCCTGTCTAGGCATTTGCATTCTAGTGTTCTGCCAAGGCACCAGAGATGGTTTTTTATTATTATTATTATAAAACACTAGAACATGGAAATGTTGACAAATAAAAATATAATAGAGTTCTCTCAGTGAACTGAAGGCTTCTACAGGATATGATGGTATGTAATCTCTGCTCTGGATTTCCTCTCCTTTGCATTTCCTTCAGGGTACCGAGGTTTTCAACAGCATCAGGGAAGGTTGCGGGGGGAATCTACCTGGACAGTTTAATAGTTCCTTCAGGAGTTGATGTTTCCTATTGCTGCTGTTTTTTTTTTTTGTTTTTTTTTTCCTATCACCAGGGCATGAGTTTGTGTGTATGTGTATTTCATTGCAACCTTATTGGAGGAAACGTGAGAGGAATGTGCATAAGTTTTAAAATACATCTTTGAAAATTGATTTTTTTTAAAAAAAAAAATTTTGGTCGGGGGCAATATTTTTCTCTCACAATCACAACCTGAGATCAGAGTTATAAAGCTGTTTCTTTTTTTTTCTTTTTTTAAAAAGGTATAAATATGAAAGGCAAGATAACAGAGGATTAGTAAGACAGAGAAAATTCTTTTTAAGAAAGCAGTCAAGGGTATATATTTAATATCCATTTAAGGCTCACATTCTTGTTCGGAATGGAACTGAATAATAATACAAGGCTGTGCAGTGTGATTAATGAAAAGGATATGATGTAAATCCACTAAATATATAAAAATTTGAATTTTTAATGTGAGCTTTCCTTTCTCAGCAAGCTTTAAAGGTGGTTGAGGGAGGGATTTATTTAAAGCAGTCCTCAGATATGTTTAACAAATGTCAAGATGAAATACCTCAGCAGAGATCAAAGAGTCTGAAGGTTTTATTGTACTGCTCTCACTACACTGATCATCTTTATTGAACTTCCATGCTAAGGATCAATAGGGACATTTGATCAAATATGGAGAACTATCAAAGATGTTCAGTTCTACTTAAAGAGTGCATTGGATGGAGCTGTTTCCCCTGAGAATACTATTACTCTTCAATCCATGTTTTGGGATTTCCACACCACTCTCACTGCTTTGCATTGATACTCTTTACAGGAAGAGTATTCTTTATGATGAGGCCTCATTTATGTCTGCCATGATAGGAGGTGAACAGATAAATATATAAGAGGTACTTAGGGGTTGTCTTAATGGCAAAAAAACTTTTCACCAAATGTGAGGAGAACCCTACCTGTCTAAATGGCAAGCTGCATCATTTTGCCATTTTCTGAAGTGGGGGGCAAAATGTAAAAAACTATGTAGGAATAGACTTTGCAATTTTTTCTGGAGTTTTTTTTTTTAAAAAAAAAAATGCAGGGAGAATACGCATTCCCCTTTGTTGGGACAAGCAATTTGATATGAATCACTTTCCCATAGGAGACCAAGCACAAAGCTGATTGGCTGGATGAGCATGCCTTTCTAACAGGGCAAGCACCCAGCATTGCCATGTTGATTTTTTTGTTACCCTAGTGAGTGAGAGCTAAGGTAAGAAAACAGGGTATTCTTTTTCTTTTTCTTTTTTTTCGGGGGGAAAGCAAACTATCTCTCCATTGCACAGTTGAAATAGTTTTTAAAAAAAGTTCAGTGGTGACAGATTATGGTAGTTAAAAACACAAGTAATTCACTTGTGGCCGCCATCTTGACTGGTGGGTATGCAAAGCTTTTGGGGGCCAAAACACCATTAAGGCAGTTCACAGCTGCTGCAAAATGCCATTACTGCAGGGCACTGTGGTATTTTTGTGCTTGTATAGATGGGCCCGTAGATGTCAGTTAACCACATGGAGTTGTAGTATCCATTCAGATTTGATGAGACAAATGATACTGTCAGCATTCCGCAGGACCTGAATGTCATCTAACACTCTTAGACAATAAATGGGTGATAGAGCATTTCCCACTACTTGTCATTATGGTTGTGCACTGAAAGAACAGAAAGGGTGCCCCTTTTATTATTTTATTTATTTATCTGAGGCATTTCTATATCACCTCCCAGCCCACAAGGGCTCCCTTTCTAGATTGGGTGACCTGGTTCAAGACTACCTAGAAAAGATGTAGGGAACCACTGGCCCTTTAGGTGTTTTGTACCATAACTCCCACAATCCCTTACCATTGCTGTGCTAACTGGGATTTCTGGGAGTTGAAGTCCAAAACATCTGAGAAGCCAGGGCATACCCTTCAACTGTCCTGATTTGACAGAGAAAGACTTGATTAATCCTCTGTCTCTCCGCTCTTTCAGATGCTTTGAAAATGTCCCTGCTTCTAGTTCTTCCTTCACTTTCCCACTGTTTCCTGAGTTCAAAGTGAGTTCAAAAGTGGAAAAGTAGTTTGCACTCAGTTAACTTGGGAGGAGGGAGTGGATGGGAGAGGAGTAGAATCTTGTCCTTCCCAGTAAGGTCAGGCAAAAGTAAATTTTGACAGCCTCTCCTAACTTACGTGTTCTTCATCATTAATACCTTTTGCCATCTTAAGCACACCCTGACATTGCTTGGCCACATATGCCTTGATGTTTGAGACTATGTAAAGCAGTATTTCTCAACCTGTGGTTCCCCAGATGTTGTTGGGCTACAGTTCCCAGGAGCCCTCTGAGGTCTCACCTTGACAGCCAGGTGGTCCCCCCAGTCATTAGTGAGGCTGTAGGATTGAACTCACAGCCTCCTGGACCACCTGGCTGTCAAGGTGAGACCTCAGAGGGCTCCTGGGAACTGTAGTCCAACAACATCTGGGGACCCACAGGTTGAGAACCACTGATGTAAAAGTTTCCCACCACAGCCTAAAGCAATGCATTTTTAAAAAAAGTGTGTGTGAAAGAGTAGAATGTAGCACAGCTCCAATTTATATACTCTGGGAGTATGAGCACCGTAGAATGGGCTATGCTTATATGTTATAGATGCATCTAACCACAAGAGGCAAAAAAAAAAAACTGAAACAAAAACAAAAACAAAAACAAGCTCTCAGCCAAGAAGGAAGCTGACCTGAAGAAAAGAAGCTGAAGAGCCCACAGAAGAGAATGAGCAAGTTGCTGCAAGATGCCCTCATACTGTTTCATGATAATAGTATGAGTTATGAGTTGGGAACCACGCAACCAGATAGTGATAAGAGGGACCTCCAAGCAGATACAGATTAGCTGGCAAATGGCAGAGAACCTTCAATCCCACAATCTAAAGAGATAGGGGTAAGGAACTGTACCTGTGTTAAGAGAAACTGGGATGTTTTAAAATAAATTAAATAGTGGGACAACAGAGGATTAGTTGGGACTGTCCTGGCTCAATTGGTGCAGTTGGCAGGCATGCTGTTCATGTGGAATATTGACCGAATAATTGGAAGTATGCTGTAAGCAATTTATGAATTAGACTTTGCACATGTTCAGAGGCAGTCTTCCTTTTTTATTGTAACTGCAACTGTGTGCACAATGAATGCTGTCACAGGAACTGTTCATGAAGAATAGGTCTATCTCCTAGTTTGGCATGGCATATGCATGCACACTGCCTTTACTGGCTTACTTGTTAGTGTCTTTTCCTATCAGCTAATCAGTGTACCCAGTAGGCCCTTCAGCTTTTCTCTCTACCTACAATGGTATTACCAATCCTCCTATCAGCCTGGGAGTAACATCACTTGTGACAATTACAAAAGACCCAGATGAGTGACAGAGGTGCCACAAGAATGTATGATTCTACTGTAAGAATGCCGCGTTATCACTCCAGAGGACAACTTTGAAAGTGTAAACCAACAAAATTGCCCAGAAAATGCTTCCAGAACTCCTGGCCCCTTCTACGGGCACAATTCTGCAGGTGAAGTTTCTAGAGAACAAAGCTGGAAAGAAAGAGCATAGAAGACAAATAAAGGTCAACCCACAGATTCGGTATCCACAGTTTCCCTTATCCATGTTCAAAAAGATATGTTCTCTCCAGGCATTTCTGGGTCCTCCAATGTGATTCTATGGTCACCTTCTAGCATTTGTCTCATTAAAATAATATCCATGATTTCAGATATCCACGGGGGCCTTGGAAAATATCCCCCACACATAAAGGGGTCAACATAGCTAACATCTACACTTTGAACATTTTCCTTTTCTATCAGTGAATATAGTTGTAGGACCATTGTGTGTATAACAGAGTTGGTAAAAATAAGTCCCATTATGAAAAACTGTGCTGATCCACATATTAAGAAGAAATATCCTTTCATCCTTCTTAACTTACTCCCATCTGTAGTGGGTAGAAAGAGGAAACAAGGAGCCCCCACAGTAGGTGGCTTCCTCATGCAGAGGCAGGGAGAAGAAAACCAGCTGCCAATAAAGGGAGGCAATTACACCAAAATATGATGTCACTGGGATGCAATAGCAATAGCATTTGCATTTCTATACCACTTATCAGTGCCAATGCACTCCCAAAGCAGTTTACAATGTGTGTTAGCTAATTGCCCCCAACAAGACAGGTACTCATTTTACCGACCTATGGAAGGATGGATGGCTACATCAACCTTGGAGCCCTCTTGGATCAAACTCATAACCTTGTGACTTGTAGTGCTGGCATTTAACCACTGTGCCACCAGGTCTCCACATGCCTCTGCAGGTCTGACTGCAGCACAAAATAAGAAGCATCTTGTGGAGCAGTAGCAGGAAGCTTTAAAAAGAAGTGGGTGAGTGGCCGGGAGAAGATGAGGTGATTGGAAGAAAAAGAGCAAGTGAGGAACAGAAGGAAGAGGAATAGCCATCAGTGATGGAAGTAGGTGAACAGAGGTCAGGAGAGTGCAGGGTGAGCAGGTGCGAAACCTATGCAGGTATGAACACCAGAAAAGAAACAGGGGAGGGCAAATGTCCAGCCAGGAGAGGAAGAGAGCTGGGGCTGGAAAGGGGAAAATTTGAGGAGAGATGGAAGGAGAAGGATGGAGACCTGAGCCCATACTGGTAAGAGGATGAGCTCTGAGATTCAGAAGATATGGCAGGAGGTTCAAATGGTGAGCTAGTTGGCTGTGCCCCCCCCCCAGGCTGCAAAAAAACCTTGTCGCAAGAGGATGGTGGGGTAGGTCTTTTGGGGTGGATCAGGCATCTTCCCTTTGTGGCTAAGACTGTTCCAATAAAGAGACTAAGGATGCGGAGGGGCAGTCTTGAAAACCGTGAGTGGGAGGGGTGACACACAGGTGCACCAGCTGAATTTATGTCACCACTCAGCCTGTCCAACTCATCAGTTTTGCTGCCACCACATTTGAGACACAGGGGTTTTACATGTCCCACTGTTGCCAGCATAGAAACTGTAGAGACTGCAGTTTCACAGCTAGATGGATAATACTTGCATGTGTGTGTGGGTGTTCACAGGGTTAAAGTGCCAATTACATATCAGTTAGCCCTTGATTTCAGTAAGGCCTTTGACAAGGTTCCCCATGATGTTCTTGCAAACAAGCTTGTAAAATGTGGACTAGACAAGTTAACTATTAAATTGATTTTTAATTGATAGATAGGCCGAACTCAAAGGGTGCTCAGCAGTGGCTCCTCTTTGTCTTGGAAAGATGGGACCAGTGGGGTGCCTTGGGGTTCCGTCCTGGGCCCAGTGCTATTCAACATCTTTATCAATGACTTGGATGAGGGAATTAGGGGCATACTTATCAAATTTGCAGATGACACCAAATTAGGAGGAGTAGCTAATACCCTAGAGGACAGAATCAAAATTCAAAATGACCTGGATAGACTGGAGATCTGGGCCAAAGCTAATAAAATGAAATTCAATACAGATGAATGTAAGGTACTGCACTTAGGGCAGAAAAACAAAATGCATAGATACAGGATGGGGAAGACCTGGCTGAATGAGACTACGTGCAAAAGGGATCTAGGAGTCCTTGTAGACTACAAGTTGAACATGAGTCAACAGTGTGATGCGGCAGCTAAAAAGGCCAATGTGATTTTGGGCTGCATCAATAGTAGTGTCTAGATCAAGGGAAGTAATAGTTAGTTAGTTAGTTAGTTATGGTTTATTTGATTAGTCAATTGACCATATCAAAACAATTAACATCAATTAAAACAATTAACATTTAACATCAAACATTATATAAGAAGAAAGATAGATAAAAGATATATTAAAATAAAATATAATATAAAGTTAGTTAATTGAACCTGACCTGACTTAAGTAAAATATAACAAAATTCAATGAAACAAAATATGTTAAAATTAGAATTAAAATTACGAAAATTGCCAGTTAGTAATGATAATAAAATAATTTTCTGAATTAAGTAATACCAATTACATATAGTGATATGTTATCATCTTGCAGTTATATAAAATGATAAAATACAGAGACAATAAAAGATTTAAATAAGTTCATCATCTTTGCATGCTACCCCAATTTGTTCAATAAAACGAGTTCTTAATTGTATAGCTTTAGTTATAAACTTAGCCAGTCTAGTGACTACAAAAATATTTGTACTCTGAAGGAAGTAATTTAACCATTTATTACAGTCCCAATGTGTATTTCTACCCAGTAATGTCTGCAGGTACTAGGCCCTTACTGGAGCATATAATTGGCAATTGAATAGTACATGTGCAATGTCTTCTATTTCAGGTGCTCCACAAACACATGTTCTCTCAGTGTATGGCACTTGATGATAGCGGCCATATTTGACCATGGATTCAAGCTGTTCAAATCTCACTCTGGTTACAGCTATTCTATGGTATTGAGCCAGGCCCATTTCCAAGTATTTTTCTGTTTGGTAGGACAATTTATTTTGGGCCAACCATTTCAGCGACTTGATATTTGCAAGTGTCTCGATGTCCATTTAGGCATTCACATCCAAGACTCTTTGTCTGAATATTGTTGTAACTGAATTGCCGACTGAAAATAGGTATTGCATTGAGAAGCCAAGCTGTGGAATAATTTGTAAAAGCTGTTTAATCCATGAGGTGTGTTGAGATTGTAGTATGCCCATTTGTTCTTCCAAACACATTTTTGGGAATCTATCAGCTTCCATATGAAGGATCTTCCACCAGTAATTAAAGACTTTAACTACTGCTATACTGTAAATAGAATATATTCCTGTTTCAGTTCTTACTGCTGCTGCAGGAGTATTTCTGTCTGTCCCCAATATGGTCCTTAAAAAGCATGCTTGATTTTGTTCGAATAGTGGAGCCTTTGTTACGCCCCACAGTTCAGCACCATATGTAAGAGCTGGTACTATCTTTGCCTTGTAGACCTTTAAGATAGGGAGCAGAGAAGTTGGATGATTATAACTGAGTAGTTTGGTTAACATTTTAGAGCGTACTGTGGCCTTTGTAGTGCCTTGTTTGAAATGATTGGTCCATGTTCCTGTGTCAGAGAAGACAACCCCTAGATATGAGAAGAAATCTATTTGTTTTATAGGTTCCCCATCCAAATACCAATTGTATTTGGTGGGAAGTAATAGTGCCACTCTATTCTGCCTTGGTCAGGCTTCACCTAGAATACTGTGTCCAGTTCTGGGCACCACAGTTCAAAAAGGATATTGGCAAATTAGAGTGTGTCCAGAGGAGGGTGACTAAAATGGTCAAAGGTCTGGAAATCATGCCTTATGAGGAAAGACTTAGGGAGCTGGGTATGTTTAACCTGGAAAAAAGACAGTTAAGAGGCGATATGATAGCCCTGTTTAAGTATTTGAAGGGGTGTCACATTGAAGATGGAGCAAGCTTGTTTTCTGCTGCTCCAGAGACTAGAACACGGAGCAATGGATGCAAGCTCCAGGAACAGAGATTCCACCTCAACATTAGGAGGAACTTTCTGACAGTAAGAGCTGTTCGGCAGTAGGACACACTGCCTCGGAGCATGGTGAGGTCTCCTGGATGGCCATCTGTCAGGGATGCTTTGAACGCGATTCCTGCATGGCAGGGGGTTGGACTGGATGGCCCGTGTGGTCTCTTCCAACTCTACAGTTCTATGATTCTATGATTCTATGATAACAGTTACAGAAATGCCTGTCAGTGCACAAATGTATATGGATAGAATGATTTCATTGGTGTTGTCAAGGTATGAAAAAGTCAGAGAAAGAAACTAGGGGTGGGGGGAATCTGAGGGTTGGAGGATGTTAAAAAGGGAGAACAGGATGTGTGATACATCAGTGAGTCAGCAGGAGTAATTAATGATTCAGAAAGCTGTGATCCATTCTGGGATATTTTAATTCATTTGTTGCAGGAGACCTAACAAAATGTTGCCAGCCTAAGTTGTAATGTCATGAAGAAAGGGAAATGCATCATTGCAACATTGTCCAAGCAGAAAGCCTAGTGCTGGGCTGCATTTGGAGTCTGGAGTTCTAAATGCCCATCTCATCATAAAGCTGTTTTCTTTCTTTAGTTTTTTTTTCTGTCCTCTTTGTTTGGCATTTCCTGTCCCTTGTTTGATAAACAGTGAGAAAATGAATCAAGTTTCCATGTAGCATTTTGCCAATGATGTCACATGGTCTTGTAATTAGATTTTGAGTCAGTCTAGCTCATGGGTGGGTATCTTCTGGTTCTTTAGATGTTGTTGGACTGCAGTTCTCATCAGCCCTCACAACAGGCAATGCTGTTCAGGGCTAAAAGGAGTCCTAGTCAACAGGTTGTTGCACCAGGAAAAAAAAAGATGCCCGGGACCTCCTTTCCAACTTCGTGGCTCTGTGATTGTAACAAGTGTTAATCAATGAAAGTTTGAGAAGATTTGCTGGACAGGCCTGTCCTCATCATAGGGTTGCCAGATTTCAGGGCTTGGCCCTGAGTCTTAGGGCCAGGGGCTGAACCCTTTTCTCCAATCCTCATAGTTAAGGACAGGAATCTCAGGTCAAGAGTGCTGCCTTGAAAAGTGTGTGTGTGTGTGTGTGTGTGTGTGTGTGTGTGTTTTCCTAACTTCTTAGACCTGATATTTGGCTTAATAATATCGTCAGGGCCCACCTCCTCTGACAGCAGGAGTCATTCCTAGACCTCAGGTTTTAATCCTGAAATCTCAGGGCCTGAAATGGTCCTGACCTGGCAACCCTACCTCATCACCTCTGTTGTTATTATATAAATATGTTGATGAGATTGCTTTCCTTACCCTATATCACCCCCAAACCCATGATTCAACCAGATCTTGAACAGACATTCCTCAAATTCCAACCTAATAACCACTAGAGGGAAAGAAGAAAGGGCAGGCACAGCTCCATTTTCCCTGTGCATAGCAGCTGATGAAAGACCCTCTTTCCATCCCTATGATCATTGCTCTAGTCTCAAGAGGAGAAAAGAAGAGGTAGGCACAGCTCCATCGTTCTTTAATTCCAGCAGCTAATGAAAGGATGTCCTTCTATACCAACTGCCACTACTATGGCTTTGAAGGGAGAAAAGAGCAGGCTGGCATGGCCCCCATCTTACCTAGGCCATGCAACTGAGAAAAGATCCTCCATCCATCCCATCTGCCACTGCTGTGGCCTCAGAAGGAGAGAAGAACAGCCAGCATCTGCTGGACTTACACACACACACACACACAAAATCCCCACACACATATACAAGGCCATCCCCTTTTCCTTATGTTTCATGTCTTTATAGATTGTAAGCCTGAGAGCAGGGAGCTGTCGAAGTTAACAATTGTAAACCACTCATGTAAAGCAACATGTACACTGATGGTGCTATATAAATAAATGATCACAATAATAATGGTAATGATTACATGCTTCATTAGGCTGTCTGCTGGGGAAAATACACTGAGGAGATGTGAACAGATCATAATTATTGTCTCCAAAATCCTTACAATAACCTTATTATTCCAGTGTTGAAGATTAGGATTGAGCAGAGACTTGCCTATAAGTTTGTTGGAGGAGTGAAATTTGAATTGGAGACATCTTAATGTACTTAGCTACTATGCTACATTAGCTATTGTGATTCAATTTTATTATAATAATTAAACTGGCATTGGGTAGGAGCAAAAAAAAAAGCAGTATATTTTGTTAAACTGGAAGCAGATACAAGATCTTTCTCCCCTTTTCTTCTTTTGTCTAGCATATGCAAGCCGAGGGTACAACACTGTAAGCTCCAGCCGTTAAAAGTGACTTAAAATCACCATGTCAGGCATTTTGTTCCCATCTCTTATTCTTGCTCTCTTTCTCTCACATCCTTTTTATTCATTTTGTCAATGGTGAACTACAAAGCAAAGGGATGAACCAGCAGGTATATTCTAACTTCTTTCCTTGCCTTTTCCAACTGGTACATGTACTATTCGTTTGCAAATTAGGAGGATTTTAAATGTTTTAAAAATGGAAATGCTACCTTACGGGATATCTTTAAGCTTCAGCCTAGTCTTTGATTTATAAGAACCATGGTTCGGTAGAAGATCAAAACTGCCACAAGAGTCCTTGAGTGACAAGAGGTTTTATTTTGGGGGAAAAAAGTGTTTTTTAATTCTTATACATTTGTATAACTTGTATACTGCAGACATTTCAGTTGAACCTGAAATTTCTGATGGAATGATTTCTACAGTTTCTGAAGCTGCAGAACAAATTAAACAAAATGGAGGCGAGGCTATTTTGACTATGTATTCTTGGTATCCAGCTTTCCCTAGATCTTTTTGCCATGATTCACTCCTGTATTTTCAATATTTCTAATAACATAGCTCTCCACTATAAACTCTATATTGTAATCATTGGAAGTCGAAGTGATATCTGTGGTTAGGAGAACCTACTACCAGAATATATTGATATCCCAACTGCATCCATTCCTAGGTAGGGATGGCCATTGTGACCCATGCATTGGTAAACTCAAAACCAGATTACTATAATTTGCTTTATCTGGAGTTGCCATTACAACTGGTTTGGAAGGTGCAGCTAATCTAGACTACAGCAGTTGGTTCCTGACTGGAATCTCCCATTCAGTATATATTACACTGACTAAAAGCTGTCTTTCTGTTGCTCAGCTAGGTTTATGATGCTGGTATTCATATATGAAGCCATATATACCTTGGTTATTTCAAGAAACAGTTCCTCTATGACCAACTTCCCAGGATACTATAGTCTTCAGCAGATACCCAGATGTCCATAACAAGACTACAGATATCTGTCCGGCACAAATGAAGATGGGCCTTCTACCAGATTCTGCCCATTCTGCTGTGACTTTCCTTCATCACCATGCTTACCTCAATGTTGTTATGTTTTAGATGTTTATTGAAAATGTAGACTTTCCCCGAAGCATGAGCTGGAAATCTCTCATATGGTGTACCAGTGTGCAAAGTGATCTTGTAGCACCTTTGAGACTGAGAGAAAGAAGTTGCAGCATAAACTTTTGTAGAATTACTCTACTTCCTCAGATGCATGGAGGAAGTAGACAAAGAGCTTATCTACATGAGCCAGGATACACTAGCTCCATGCTGTCATATCCCAGCCATGGATCAGGCCCATCTTACCCCTGTTACCAGAACAAAATAGACCAGAGTCCAGACAGAATGCCAACCTGTCGCTGCAGCCACTGCCACTACCATTTTTCTTGTTCTGCCAGGTCGAGGAAGCCAGACCTCACCATGTTATAAGGCCCCCTGCATGTGACCAGCCTGATGTAGTTTTGTGAGATATTAAGCCTTTTCTGTCAGAGAGTGCTGTTTGCCACAACAAACTAGAAATCCCAGGATTCCATAGGATGGAGCCATGATAATTAAAGTGGTATCAAACTGCATTATTTCTGCAGTGTGTCAGCAGCCTGAAATATGCCTGTGTGTGTATTTGTGTGCACATGTGTTTGTGTGTGTGGGGGGGGGGTGGAGGTGGAGATGATCCGAAAGGGGAAGGTAAATCCAGTTTTGTCCAGAAGCCAGTTTGGCAGCAGGCAAGCTTAGGAACTTGTCATAGGAGTCTGTCTCTGCTGAAAGGAGCAGAAAAAGGCTAAACAAGCCAGTAGATACCTTCTTTGGTTGTTTATTTCTTACTCTTCTCCCAAAGGGGAAGGCAAAGCCATTCATCCAGAAGCCAGGCTAGCCGCAGGCAAGGTTAGGATAGACCTTGTACTAGCAGTTTATTTGCTTACAGATACATTCCTTAAAACGGCAAGTTGGATTTTTCCTCACCTGCTAAATGTCAGGACTTAGTTTCTAAGACTGAAGCTGTTCTCACATCAAATTATTGGCTAATTTTCTTGTTTGTTTTTAATACCAAAAGAATAGCCATAATGTCCATAAGCAGAAATTTAAAACGACAACAGCGACAACTCTCCAAACTGACAATCATGCATACATAGGACATATTGCTTTGATAATACCACCAAAGTGCACCACTTGAGTGAGAGAATGAATTGGATTAATCATGTTCAAAAAATTTAAATCTGTGCTTAAATCGATTGATTTATAAGTGAAATATAGATGTCTCTCAATGGAAAGGGTACTAAATTATTTGAGTAATTAACTTCTCAATGAACAAAAACGGTTATGGGAGAAGATAGCACAATAAAGAGCCTATTAAGCCCCAAATAGTATAAACATAAGTAGGAGTTGCTGGGAATAATAAAAATGAACAGCCAACCTAGACTCACCAGAGTCCCCATTTACAGCACATGGGAAGGGAGCTGGTGATGATGGACAGCAACTACCATCCTCTTTGATCCCCATTTTTCTGTTTTATATATACTGTTTTATGTTTGTGTTGTCTCAGGCACTCAGGTATCAAGGTGCAGAGGAGGGCTTGCAGGGTTTGGGGCAGCAAGAAGGTTTCTCTCTGGTCCTTCTGGGAAGTATTTTAAAGTGGTACACTCTGGCAGACAGTCAGTTCTGGCTTTCCTGTCCCTCCCTTTCCCCCCCTCTTCAAATGGGTTACTCTGTGTATTCTTCCAAGAGGTAGTAAATTGGCTGTATTTTGCAGTGTATCACCTTGGTCTTATTTGTCACGGGCCTCATGTAACATTTGGCATTGAACTGGATTATTTGTGGCTAGGAGGGAAGATTTCCTTTGTTAGTATGCCCTACTACCCCCTTCCCATGGTATCTCATAACTGGAAATACTGACACTTTTCAGGGTCAGGTTGGCTGGAGCAAGCCAAAGGTCAGTTGGAGGTCACAGTGGCGTGGGATGTGTCTTGAAATATAATATCAAGGAAGCCCAAGTTAGGATTCTGTGGAAGACCCTTAGTAAATGCAATAGTTAAAGAAGCATGGGGTAATCCTTTCTTCCAGTCATGGGTATCTCAGCAATAATCCAATCAAGCAATTAAATGACCATTCCTTAATCTATTTCTATGGAAATCTTTCCTATACCCCCTCCTGTCCAAGCTTGTGAGGTTGACACAAACCAATCAATTTCTATCTCCCAGCCATTAAAGCCATCAGTTGAGTTTTAGTTTCCTTTGTCTATCCTGTGGGAAAGCCATCCAGGTTTTGTCATGACCAGAGTACCCCTTCAGAATATGAAATAGGGTACAAATATTAGTCCCCCAACAATATTAAGGTGCCCCCAACAATAGTAAAGGTGCCAAAGGAACCCAGCCACTCTTTTTCTTGGCATGACCAGGATCGGAACCTCCTGTGCCACCCTCAGCCGCCTGTCTGATTATCTTCACTGCACACAACTCTTCTCTGCAAGACTCATAACTATCACCCTGTATTCCTGAATCTCTCCCTCTTCCTAAACTTTCTGTCTTACTCTGCCATAGCCTGGCATGGTTCATAAGAATATGTTTTGCATATGTTAGTCCACTTTTATGTTATTCTAATAAAATACTTTATTTCATTTTAACTGGAGTGCTCTGTACAGTTAGTATTGGTATACATAGGTGAAAATATCCCTCTTGCAGGCTTTTCTTTGAGCTATTATTTGCCTGAGATGATAATGTAGATTTTGGCATCATGGGTAGGGCTAAAAAGCACCCCCACCTCTTTGGGCAATACCTTCCCTATTTGGAGGATCCACTTAAGAAATCTAGAGGCTGAGGTAAGGAATTGGCCAGCCCACCTCAATGACCACTGGCCCTGCTTCATCCCCAGAAGTCAGGGACAAGCCACACAGTTGCTGACTCCTGTGTGATCCCCCAAACCAACCATCCTGCAGTTTACCCTCTAGGTAGGATAAAGGAATCATAGATTCATAAAATTATAGAACCATACAACTCGGGGTTAGCATCACAGAGGAGTCACAGAGATCACAAGAGACAATAACATAATGAAGATGACCAATCTGGGGAGAAGCACCGAAGTTTCGAGATGCTTCCAAGCAAGAGGGTACAAAGCCTCAGGTTGCCATGAGGCAGAGAGAGGGGAGGACTGAGGTGGCTGCCTCACCTAGGGAGCTGGTTGCAGGTTGAACAAAGACATCCAGATGCCCAACTGCCCCTGGAACATCCAAAGACCAGAATTTCATTGTACTGCAAGTAGAATAGGGTATTTCATCAAGTTGCATTAGAGAATCACATTACTTTTTAACCATAGCTGAAAATGACCTAGGCTGTTTTGCAACTTTTCCTGAAGTCAGAAGGAAAGTTCCTTCACATATGAGATACTTTTGCTAATGTAGATTGCTTAATTAGAGTAAAAGCTTTCCATTAAAGATCTCCTCTTTCCCACACTCTTTTCATGTGCCTTGCTCAGTGTGTGTGTCTGCATGCATATAGGATTCTCTTCTCCCATAAAGTAAAAAAATAAAGTGCTAAAAACCCTACTCCTGACCAAACTGAGGGGGATAAAGGGATGCAGCCAAGCTTAAGGGACTACAGACTAAGACACACCAAGATTTTCTTACCCTGTGATGGAAAGAAGAATCCAGGTAAGCTGGATGGCTGGAGATCAGGGCAGCTGATGAAAGGGCCCAAGTAGAGGGTTTGAAAGGAAGGAGATCTCTCTGACCTATATATACTCCATTTCTAGGGACTGTTACATGTAGTATGGGGACCCTTCGGGCAGGGCAAAACATGACCTTAATGTTATTCTATGGAGGGTTCAAAAGGCCCCATGTGCTTAAAATGATGAGTGCAAAGCCTATGGCTCATGTGCAAAGGTTTTTGGTCTGTGTGCAAGAGGCAGATGTGAATGTGACCTCTGGCTTTCACCTTCTGGGTACTGGTAATGACTCTTAGATGGCCTGGGGAGATGAAAACAATGAAATTGCACACATGAGACAAAACCAATTAAGTATTAACACTTGTCCTCCTTCAAATCCAAATCGGATTGCCCAACATCTCTGGAAACTGCACAATACCTTACAACGAGGGGTGTACCAGTCTGAGCCAGTTTTGTAGTATCTCCATTCAATGGTGATAAACCAGATAGTTAAGGCAGATTGCTCTCCTGAACGTATCAAGGGGACCATTTCCTTGTCAGCAGGAGAGAGGAAAATGCCAGTTTGCACTTTAAAATGGCATTTGATTTCTCCAAGATGGACAGGGATCCAGGCTTTTCACTGCTCTGCCATTCCAATATGCCTCTTTACAAAGCATGCAGACTCTTGCAAGATGCATCTCCCTGCCTGACACATCAAACATCCACTTACAATTCATATTTATCATGCATAACTCATAACAATTTGAGGGTCTATAATTGTTATGGTTCACTGCCATCAAATCAACTCCAGCTTATAGTGACCCTATCAATGAGAGACTGCCAAGTCACCCTGTCATCAACAGCCCTGCTTAGGGCTATGGCTTCCTTGACTGGGTCTATCTACCAGCAATGTGGTCTTCTTCCTTTCCTACTGTCTTCTACCTTGCCAAGCATCATTGATTTTTCTAGTCAATTATATGTACAAAGTACAACAGTCTCAGTTTTGTCATCTTGGCCTCTAGAGAGAGTTCAGATTCGATTTGCTTTTTGATCTATTTATTTGTCTTGTTGACAGTCCATGTTATCAACAAAACTCTCCTCCAGCATCAGATTGTTCTTCCGCAAATGAACCTGTCATCTTATAATCTTGTTTACATTATTTACCAGTGTATTTTTTCCACTGTCTTTTTACTTCTTCATGATCATGTAGTATGTTCACCTGCAGGTCACATAGCACTCAGACGTTTGGTTTAAATTTCCTTTTGGTTTCTCAAATCTTATGGAAGTCTCGTGTTCTTCCTTTTTGCTGTCATCTTTTATTTCTCTGCATTGATTATATAGTAGTTCTCTTTGTCCATGCACACAAGGGATCTGACCCTATTTCTGTTCCTGTTACTTTGTTTCTCATCTGTCCTTAACTGCTTGAAGAGTTTCATCTGTCATCCAATGAGGCTTTTCCTTCTTTTTGGCTGTAGATAGTGTATTTTCCCATCCTTCCTAACAGCATCCCTGGCTTTGGCCCAGAAGTATTCTGGCTCCTGGTCAATTAGACTTAATAGTGTAAAGTGGTCTTTTTACATTATCTTTAAATGCATGGATGTTCTTCAGATCGTGTTTTGTAACTATTGATTTATTGTTCTTTAGCTGTATTCATTAGCAGTTCATGGTCCATACTACAATCTGCTTCTGGTCTTGTTTTTTGCAGAGAATAGAGCTTCTCCATCTTCTGCTTCCAATTACGTAGTCTATTTGATTTCTGTATTGATCATCAGGTGATGTCAATGTATACAGTTGCCTCCTTGGTTGCCTGAAGAATGTGTTTGTGATAAACTGTTGGCCTCACAAAATCCAATCAATCATTCTCCTCCTTCATTTCTTGATTGTAGGCCAAGTTCTCCTGTAATGTTTGGTTTTGCTCTGTTTCGTACTTTTGTGTTCCAATCACTTATGATTATCAAGATGTCCTGTTCTAGTGTGTGATCAATTTCCTTCTTGACTCCAGTATAGAATCTTTCAGTCTCTTTCTCTTCTGTCTCTGTAGATTGAGGATAAACTTGGTTTTCCTTGAAATCTTATTGCTATTATTTAGTCAGACTTTGCATTATACCCCTTTACTGCTTTTGCTATATCTCTCACTATAAATGCCACCCCATTTCTTCCTTGATTTTCATTTCCTGAGTAAAACACCATGTAATTATTTGACTCTAAATGTTCCCATTCATGTCCACTTTAGCTCACTCACCCCAAGTCTTGTAATGTTTATACATTTCATTTCTTCTTTTTTTAACAATGTCTAGCTTCCCCTGATCCATGCTTCTCACACTTCATGTTCCCATAATATGCCTCTTTGGACTTTCCTTTCTTCTCCAATAACATCAACAGGTATATAATAGATCCTCACATTAATGTCATTGGTGTTTTCCTCTCTGTTAATTTTCATCCTAATGCTCTCAACCTGTTTTCATGTTTTAAGTCCTGGAGCTCATCACAAGTGTATATATCCTTAATATATAATCATCATCCTCCCCCTCCTCCTCCTGCTCTATTTCTTTGGACTAGATAACCTAGATTACTAAGTTCCAGTCATGAGACACATCCTACCCTATTTCAGTGATATCTGTTAAATCATGTTTATCCTGAGATGCTAAGGGTTCAATTTCACCTTGTTTATTTGTCATGTGCACAATGTGCCCTGTGCATGAGGTACACATTATTTCCATGTTCTATGAATATTGTGGATACATCTAAGATAGTGGATCATTCTCTTTAACAGCTTCCTTGTTGTTGTTTTTTCTTCCCATTAGTGAGTTATTGTACTTACCCTGTATCTCTGAAGCACTGGTCCTCAGTACTCGGGGTCTCCCTGTTCTCTGGATTCCTTTTCCTCATAACTCCATTTAAAGATCATGTTTGTGAGACTCCTAGCAAAACCATTCTGACCAATGTGCAACCCATCTTTTTCAGAAATCCTTCTTCATGAAAATGAAGATCTTTGTCTAGGAAGCCAATGTTTTACCAACAGTACCATCCACAGAACCAGTTGCTCTCCACTCATATTCTTTCTCTTTCTGGGTCATGCCCTTAAACTAGAAGGAATGATGAAATAACAACATGTGCCCCAAGGTCCTTCAGCTTTGTACCCAGGGCCTCATTCCATTGCAATGTGTAGTAGGCTCTCCCCTGGCCCCCAGTATCATTTGTTGCTATGAGGATCAGAAAGAAGGGGTAATGTTTGGGTTTGAATAATCTTGTCATCCTCTCTGACCTGGAACTTCACCCCTGGGAACACAGCACCCGTCTTGAAATATCTTATCAGGCTAACACACTACAGCTCCTGTTCCTCTCATCTGGGTATCACTTACCACCAGCACATGTCTCTTCTTCCTCTGAGGACTGGCAGGAGCTGTTCCATCCATACAACCCTCTAAAGTTACCTCCATGTTCTTTGAGGACTGAGATTGTGGTCTCTGTTCCTTGCTTCATGTTCAGTGATTAAGGGGAGAACTTGGAATTCATTGTGTAGCTCCATAGTTACAGCATGATTCCTGATAGTTCTGGTTCTGTGTGTCACATCCTTCCTAATGTCTGTCTCCTATGTTTGGCAATTGCCCTCCTCCCTAGATGCATGTCTGCTCTGTTCTGTCTAAAAAAATAAAAAAGCTTTATTCATAGAATCATAGAATTGTAGAGTTGGGAGAGACCATGAGGGCCATCCAGTCCAACCCCCTGCCATGCAGGAAATCACGATCAAAGCATCCCTGACAGATGGCCATCCAGCCTCTGTTTAAAGACCTCCAAGGAAGGAGACCCCACCACACTACGAGGGAATGTGTTCCACTGCCGAACAGCTCTTACTGTCAAAATGTTCCTCCTAATGTTGAGGTGGAATCTCTGTTCCTGGAGCTTGCATCCATTGCTCTGTGTTCCAGTCTCTGGAGCAGCAGAAAACAAGCCTGCTCCATCCTCAACGTGACACCCCTTCAAATACTTAAACAGGGCTATCATATTGCCTCTTAACCATCTTTTTTCCAGGCTAAACATACCCAGCTCCCTAAGTCTCTCCTCATAAGGCATCATTTCCAGACCTTTCACCATTTTAGTTGCCTTTCTCTGGACATGCTCCAATTTGTCAATATTCTTCCTGATAAGTTGAAGTCTAGATACATGGGCCTTAAGTTGTTTCACTTTCTCTTCCAGGAGGGTAAGCAGCTTGCATTTGCTGAAATTATAGGTTCCTGCATCCCAAGACAAAAAAAAACAAACATAGCACAGTTGCTGCAGGTCACTGTAGGAGCTCCCACACCATCCATGTTGAGTCATCCTATGTAGGTAATGTCACAGTGCTCTGGGCCTCCCCTCTCAAAGTCCTCTGTGAAATACCCATGCAAAAAGCCTGTTGTGCTTATCCTGTTCATTGAGCTCCAAAGACTGAGGGATCACCTATATATAGCTAGTGTCTATATATAGCTAGTGCCAGCAGATGTCCAGCCTCTTTAGATTATGAACTCAGGCAGAGAACACAGCTAAAACACACAAAAATTCACAAACAATTCAACCAGACAATCAGCCCTTAAGACCAATGCTCATCTTCCAACAATCATGTGTGGGGGGAAAAAAAAACATGTTGTTCTTGCCAAAGAAAGAGGTTCATCACCTATACTGGGATCCATCCTGTATACCATGCTTGTGTTCTAACAGCTGTTACCAATAAAGGTGTGGCCATTTAAAATACAAATTGTCATGTATGAGTTCTTGGGTCCCTCTCCTTCTGGCCACTTCTTTTAATATAAGGCTGCAAATTATTTCTTTTTAAGTGTTTCCTTGAAAACCTCACCACACAATTCACTTCACTAAATTCCTGAAAAGATAACAGTCCTTACACTTTGATTCAAATAACCTGTTATTTATTTTCACCAAACACATACAGTAAGAAGGAAGGAAGGAAGGAAGGAAGGAAGGAAGGAAGGAAGGAAGGAAAAGAGTCACCTTCTTGTATACATGTACATTTGGGCTTCTGTATCCATGGATTCTGTTGTCATGGTCAGTCAGGACTCTGAGGACTCAGAAGGCGAGGAGGCTGAGCCAGTAGCAGAAGAGCTGGCTGAGTCTGAGTCTAGCCCTGAAGAACCCAGGGCTCAGCAGCCTAGCCCTCCCCCAGCTCAGGGTCCAAGCCTGGGAGACATAATGGAGCAAGAGGTAGAAGAGCAGGTACCTACCTTTAGCCAAAGGAGAGCAGAGAAGGCATGGCTTTGTCGTTCCAAGAGATTAAGAGACAGAAGCTCATCAATCACCCCGCAGCTGGGAGTGGGACCTGGGCCAACATAAGCAGTTGGGGGAGGCTGAGTTCCTTGTTTCAGGCAGTCTCCGTTACCTGGAGGAAGCCTCGGCCTGTGACTCTTCTGGAACCTTGCTATCTTGAGGCTTTGGATATCTTGACCTTGGACTGCCTCTTTGTTCTGCACTCTCTCTGTGTTTGTACTTCTGACCCTGTAGGACTGTTACTGACAACACCAGGTACTGTGCTTTTCAACTGGGTTGTTGCCGAGCCGGGCTTCTTATCAGCTATTGAGTTGGTTTCTCGACATCTGTATCCATTGATTCCACCATCCATGGATTGAAGCCGCCCCAATTGTTTTAACAGAGAGGCGGGGTATAAATAAATTTTATATTATTATTATTATTATTATTATTATTATTGAAAATATTCCCCCCAAAACATAATTCCAAAAAGTGAAATTTAATTTTGCCATTTTATATAAGGGACACCATTTTACTACACCATTGTATATAATGGGATGAATATCTGTGGATTTTGGTATCCATGCAGGGTCCTGGAACCAAATCTCAGCAGATATCAAGGACCCATTGCAAATACCTTACAAAGTGGATTGATATTAGGGGAGGGGTTAATAGAACTAGGAAAAGGAGAGAGAGAAAAACTTAGAATGCACACAGCTTAGATTTTTAGATGTATTAACCTTAGCTAAAATCAGAAATATGCAATCTCTCAAATGGATGAACATACACAAAGAAAGAAAGAGTTCAAATACACACATGCATACATATATATTCCTCTTCCTAATAAAAGGCAAATATAACACATAACATATACATTGTCTCTCACACACACATGCACAGCTGTCTTGCATCAAGTGATCTCAACCTCTACTAGTCTCTCTAGCCCTGAAAAGACCCTAAGCTAAGTGATAGGGAAAAAACAGGAAACAAGGAAATGTAAAGGTACAATTCTCCTTCCAAACCCCTTGTACCTTGGATGATGGACACACAGGCATATTTTCCCCATTTTTATCTGGCCCCATGCTCAACCACCATAATAGATGGGGCTCTATACCCAACTCCTGCAAATTTGTTGCAGCTGTAACAGAGTAGAGTTCACAACACAGCACATATAGCTAAGTGCCCTGTCCTTTATCCAACACATGCACGCTGTCTGCCTGAAACAGTGGCCCTAAATGGAAGGAGATATGTTGCTGAATGAAATAGTCTCTGGTAGACTGAACATACTCCCCAATGGCTTTGGCTCCCTTTCTTCTGGCAATGTCAATCCAGCTCCTCAGTGAATAGTTGGAAAAGGAAACTTGGCCCCTTCTCTTTCAATTACTTAGGAACCTTTGTTGTGTTCTTTGAAGTCATTTCTGACTTATGGCAATCTTAAGGTGAACCTATCAAGGAGTTTTCTTGGTAAGATCTGTTTGGGTGGGGGTTGCCTTTGCCTTCCTCTGAGGCTGAGATAATGTGACTTGCCCAAGGTCACTCAGTGGCTTTCCATGGCTGAGAGGGGATTTGAACCCTGGTCTTCAGAGCCATAGTCCAACACTCAAACCACTATACCATGCTGGCTCTCACTAGTACCCTTAGTGTAGTTAGCTGGAAGTCCCTTCTGAAGAGTATCACTGTAAGAGCAGTGATACTCTTCAGAAGGGACTTCCAGCTAATGGCATCTCCAATCTATGCTCTGGTTTCCTTACTCCTTCAGCGGAAGTAGTTGGGGCAGTCATGGCAGTGAGGTGCCAAGCTTTCTCAAAGGCTTCGACCACCCCTGGCTGGAGGGGCCCTTCCTCGCTGCACCTGAGGTTCTCCTGCAGTTGCTTCATCTTGGACATCTCAAGAATCACAGCATCCCCATAGTCGCCCTGATGAAAAAGGGAACAGAAGGGCATTGTGTCCATCAGCACAAACTGAACTGGCTGGAATGCCAGGATGTATTTTTATACATAGTTCTCCAAACTGTCTGTTGATACCAGGGGTAGGGGTAATCTGGTCAAATGGGGTAAAAGTGCCACTCTCATCATCCCTGGCTACTGGGTGGGGCTGCTGGGAGCTGCAGTCCAACCACACCTGCACCACCACATCCCCCCATGGGTATACACCAGGGAAGAGAATTGCATGAACTGCCAGGCATGGCTGGATTGCAACTCCCAGCAGCCTTGTGCAGCCAAGCCAATGGTGAGGAATGCTAGGAGTTGCAATCCAACAAGATCTGGAAAGTTATATGATTTCCAGCCCAGGTTTACACCTGTAGGGTATTTATTTGGCAAAATACCATGCTTGTGTTGACCAATTAAAAAGCAGTAGCTGTTAAAAAAAAGTTAGCACAGTTTAATCAGTTAGAGGAGAATTACTGTTCAGAAAGTGATATGTTATCTGGCAGACAAGCAAAAGATGGAGACAGCTTAATCCCCCTTCTACTTACTGGTTTTCTAGGCCTCTCTCCTAGGGTCTTACAAACCTTGAAGTTCTCTTTGTCATATTAGTTTCCCTTTACTTCCTTTGCTGCCATGGGCCAGAAGTCAGCTTCTCCAGCTGAACAGCAGCCTCAAAGTGGGGTAAGCAATGGAACCACTGGCAGCTAGTTTGGTTTCTAGGCCAGGAAGGTGGAAGGCAGGAATGAGAGCCAGCTAGCTCCAGCCTTTTTACAGCAGGGAAAGGGTGTTAGTCTGACACGAGCAACAACTTGTGTGTTTTATGGACCCTTACCTTTGTACTCTATGCCATGGACCCCCCTGCTTTGTTGTCTGCCTGGATTCTTTGTCCCCTGGACTTTCTGACCTTGCTGCTCACTGTATTCCTGAACTTTTGGGGTGACTTTTGACTTCACTTCAGCTAGAACACCTGGATAGGCAAGCTACTCTTGATTGTTAAACTGTTCTTAATTTGTCTGCTGGGCATTCAGCCAGCTCCACACTCTGTTGCCTGGCACCAGGGGGCCAGTGGCTACAACTCTTGCCTCCCAGGGAGTGCATAGGAAATGCTCCCAGCATCCCCTGCAGTGTTACCATAGCTCTGTACAGAGCTATCAGCTCCTAGGTTAGCCCTTACAAGTGTTGTTTGCCAGCACCAGAGCACAGCCTAGGCAATCCACCCTATACCTACAGCTGTGCCCAGCTCTCAAATTACCCCTTATAAAGGCTATTGGATGTTGCAGGAGCCTAGGCCTTGGTGTTCTCTTCAGCCACCAGCTGCCTTCCTTTAATCTCCCATCGCACCGCCGCTCATGCTGCTCCCTGCCCCACTGCTTGTGAGGTCTCTGCTGCGCCACTGCTACTGTTGCTGTTGTCTTCCTTCCTCATTGTCCTTTTCTTCATTGTCCTCTTCCAGTCAACCTCGACATCACTCCAACACAGAATGATGAAGTACTCTCTGAAATGACACTTTAAACACTTCTCCAGTCAAATCAGCCTCCGAGCCCCCACTCCTTGCAGCAGTTCAGTCCTTCTTCTTGATTGGCCAGCTTTTCCTGCCACTCCACAGGAGCCTGTAAAAGGGATCCTGGAAAGAAGAAGCCTGGAATGTGGTGCCATTGCTGGCCAGTCATGCTCATTGCCCTTGCTGTCCAGGTACAAACAAGGAATCCTCAGGTATGACTGGGAACCTGTGCCTATCATGGGCCCAGGAGTCAATTTTCAACATTCAGGACCAACTGTGGACTCCATAAACCCTTGAATGGACCAAGGGGAAAAAAAGGGGACATCCAGTAGCTGGTGGACATCTATTTGGGGATGCATTTTTAGGGCTGTGGGGAAGAACAATGGAGGGTCTTCATATTTTTCCCCAATATGAAATTGCTACTCCAGTAGGCATCCAGAAATGGAAATATCCTATGAGGAGTGGGTTAGGGAGCTGGGTATGTTTAGCCTGGGGAAGAGAAGGTGAAGAGGGGACATGAAAGCCATATTTAAATATGTGAAGGGATGTCATACTGAGGACAGAGCAAGTTTGTTTTCTGTGGCTCCAGAGGCTAGGAAACAGAGCAATGGACTCAAGATACAGGAAAAGAGATGCCATCTAAACATTAGGAAGAGCTTCCTGACAATAAGAGCTGTTCAATAGTGGAATGCACTGCCTTGAGTGTGGTGGAGTCGCCTTCTTTGGAGGTTTTTAAACAGGGGCTGGATGGCCATCTGTCAGGAATTTTTCATTGTTTTTTCCCTGCATGGCAGGGGCATGGACTGGATGGCTCTTGTGGTCTCTTCCAACTCTATCATTCTAGGAATTGGATATATATGAAAAATGGCCATCCCACAGACTGACAGACTGTTCACCTTTGTTGTAGTAAGCTGATTGACCTTGTGATTGCCTTGACTTTAAGTATGCTAAGACTTCATAGCATGAAAGAGTCTGTTCTTTGAAGACAAATGGGCAATGGGAAGAACAGAGCAGCACATGACCTAATGCTTGGAGCTGGACTAAGATTCCCTATATAAAGCAGACAATGGGAAACAGTATTTTGATTTCTCAGCATGGGTTTTCCCAGTTGTCTTGCACTGCTGGATGGAGGGATGATGTCATTGTAAATCTCTTGTTTTTTATAATAAAGTTCTGGAACTTAGTTTAAATGAATATAGCTATTCTTGTCTCCATTCCACTCTGTGGCAGCAATCATCAAATTCAGCATGGATTATTAGCATGGGAGAGTAAATAAAAAGCTGCAAAGTTTGCATCATTGAAAGTTTGAAAAAGAAATGTAGAAACCTTGTCTCATTTGGTGCCTTGGATTGTTTCTCACTGGCCCTTGCTATGGTTACTTCGACTGCATTTCAAGGCGCACACACACACACACACACACACACGTGTGTGTGTGTGTGTGTGTGTGTATATATATATATATATATATATATATATATTATACACACGCACATATAGTGAGATATAGCACTGGATCTCAAATTAACCACAAACTCACTTGTTTTGATGTTTTCATTTTCTTTGGGTTGGATAGAAATCCAGACTTTAAGCACAGGAAGACAAAAGACCTGGCTTTGTTATTTCAAATATATAGTTCTGGGTCTGCAGTGCCAAAGTGAAGAAAAATAATATATCATTCCTCCAGGCACAATTTCCTCCAGGGATTTTTATTGATGATGTCAGATATTTCACAGTGAGAGCTATAGACGACATGCTGTTTGGGGTTTTTGTTGTGGTTGTTTTGCCTTTGTACAGGAACAAGAAGGTGGATGATATTCAAGGCCTGCTGTAGGTAACTGGAGTGACTGTCAGACCAAAGTAATGTACTGTCAGTTCTCATTTGCTGATATCTTCTTGACTTTTCAAAGCAAGATTCTGGATCATGACAAACATCTGTGAAATGCTAACAGCCTTTGCCTGTGAGGATGCTGTGAGAATGAAAATCCTGGTCTTATTAAAGGTACCTGGACCAGGCAAGTTCCAAACAAGACCCTTTCTTTCCATTTTTGAGAAACAATTTTGCTCTTGTAGGAAGCAGAAGCAACGTTCACAGTGTGTGCTGCAATCAGGATGTAAATCTTTACATATTTCATTCTCACAGGTAAGAACTAAGAATTTTAGACGTCTTCTAAATGAGATAATGAGATTTTTTTTCTTCCTTTTTTGTCATATTTTGTCCAGTCACCAATTTTGTAGAAAAGTCAGGATATAAAGTTTGATGGTGATGATGATGATGATACTAATAATAGCAGCATTTTAGTAGTTTTGTGAAAAATTCATTTCTGCAAAAATCATGTATTTGGGGACAAAATCTTGTATTTTTTTTATTTTGAAACGCAATCTATTACACAAAATAACCAGAAGTCCATGTCCCCCCTTGACTGATTTTTTTTTTCTCACAAAAAGTCCCAAAATGTGAAAAAATGTTACATGGTTGACCAATTCTTCAGTTTGGTGTCACAATGAATACATCTTTTCTCATTAAGAATGAGAATGTGTCTGCCCCCAGAACACAAAGGATAAATTTGAGGAACCAGCTTTCACTATATCAGTGCCTCTGGGTGCTATGCATCATGATGCTAAGAACAGGGCCACAGTGGACTATAAAAACCCTACTATGGGCCTGACTACACTGCAGAAATACAACAGTTTAACACCACTTTATCCACCATAGTTCTATTTGATGGAATCTTGGTATTTGTAGTTTAGTGAAGCACCAAAGTTCTCTGAGAGAAAAGACTGAATACTTCATAAAACTACAAATAGCAAGATTCCATAGGACAGAACCATGGTGGATAAAGTGGTGTCAAACTACTTTATTTCTGCAGTGTAGACAGGCCCCGTAACTCGAAGCTGACCTCACTTGCTGTTGTTTTACATACCTTCCTACCCTATAGATTCCATGGTGGCTGTTTCAGGACAAGGCTGGGCAAAAAGTGACCTGGAATGTGTGTGTGTATTTTCTTGTTCTGCATCAAGGGCCTAAAGGACATTGGGATGATTGGTTGAAGCAATCCTGTTTTCAATAGCTGGTTATAACTTGGGCAATGTTGTGCAGAGGAAGGAAACAAATAACCATTAGTGGGTCTGGAAAGGTCTCCAGGTAGCCATCTGGTGACAAGATGTAGGCCTGCAGCCTGATATCAGGGCCAAGATACCTCACAGCCTATTCTGCCTTACTTAGACTTCACCTGGAATACTGGGTCCAGTTTTGGGTACCACAGTTCAAGAAGGATATTGAGAAGCTGGAATGTATCCAAAAAGGGTTGCCCAAAATGATCTGGAAGGCAAGTGTTATGAGGAACAACTTAGGGAGTTGGGTATGTTTAGCTTGAAGAAGAGAAGACTGAGAGTTTATATGATAGCCATCTTTAAATATCTGAAGGGATGTCATGTAGAAGATGGAGCGAGTTTGTTTTCTGCTGCTCCAGAGACTAGAAAAAGAGCCAACAGATTCAAATTATAAGAAAAGAGATTCCACCTAAATATTGGGAAGGACTTCTTTACTGTAATTGCTGTTTGACAGTGTGACAGACAGCCATGGAGAGTGGTGATTTTTTCTTCTTTGGGGGTCTTTAAACCTCCAAAGGTTGGATGGCCATCTTTCAGGAATGCTTTAGTTGTGTATGGTAGCAGTTTGGACTAGACAGTCTTTGTATCCCTTTCCAGTTCTAAGATTCAATAATTCTATGACCCATGCCTCAAGTCAGTTCCACACTGGCGGGAGGCCTCACTGTAGCTTTATGTTTGTAAATATGAAATATGGTGTGAAATCGAATGTACCCTTCACTTCTTTCTCATTTCTTTATTTATAGTGAGTGCACAGTGTTGGCATACCCTACCACCCCTATTTTGTACCTCCACTTTTCAGGGTTACACTGACAGGACACTGTCAGGGTCAGTGTGAGGCTGACCAGAGGACACTTGAGGTCACAATGACCAGAGATGTATACAGAATCATAACAGTGGGAGAACCCAGATAGGATTATGTGGAAATCCTAGTTGTTAATGGTTCTATGCTAATCCTTTCAAACAAGCAATCAGTGACCATCCCTCATACATACATTACAGAATCTTTCCTATATACCCTATCTGTCCAAACATTAAGAGGTTGTTGCATATCCCATCAGTTTTGTCTCTCCAGAACAAAGGCAATCAGCTCAGTTTTTGACCCTTTTGTCCGTTCTGTGAGAAAGCCGTCCAAGCTTTGTCATAACTAACACACCCCTACAGGTTATGAAATAGGGTATAAAAATCCTAGCTCACATCCCAACTCAGTGTGACGCAGACTGGACCCACCATTCTGTGTGTCACCTCATCACTCTCTTTCTCAATGGACCAGATATCCCTATGCCACCCTCAGGTGCCTGTCTGAGGCCCCCTCAATATGATTTTAAAAAAATCTGTTTAGGGTAAAAAATACGAATAGGCAGTCATTCGTACGCGTACGATCCGCCTACACGATTTTTTACCCTCCCTAAACTCCATATGACCCTCCCTTCCCCAGCTGGCTGCAGCAAGCAAGCCAAGCAGCAGTTTTAAATCTCCCACTGCTTTTTTTTTTTTTTAATTTAAAAAGGTACCTGCTTTGTGGACATTCGGTTTTCTCTATTTACAATGTAAAATAAAAATAAATATATATAAAATTCACAGATTTACCAGACTCTCACTTAGCTGGGAATCCAACATGATGGATGCTCTCAATTCCCCTCCTTGCTAGCCCCGCCCCCTCTACTTGGCCAGCTAATCAGTTTACACTGCCTGTTCGTATGTGTCATGGTCAGTCAGGACTCTGAGGACTCAGAAGGCGAGGAGGCTGAGCCAGTGGCAGAAGAGCTGGCTGAGTCTGAGTCTAGCCCTGAAGAGCCCAGGGCTCAGCAGCCTAGCCCTCCCCCAGCACAGGGTCCAAGCCTGGGAGACATAGTGGAGCAAGAGGTAGAAGAGCAGGTACCTACCTTTAGCCAAAGGAGAGCAGAGAAGGCATGGCTTCGTCGTTCCCAGAGATTAAGAGACAGAAGGTCATCAATCACCCCGCAGCTGGGAGTGGGAGCTGGGCCAACATAAGCAGCTGTGGGATGCTGAGTTCCTTGTTGCAAGCAGTCTGTGTTACCTGGAGGAAGCCTCTGCCTGTGACCCTTCTGGAACCTTGCTATTTTGAGACTTTGGATATCTTGACCTTGGACTGCATTCATTGACCCACCTGCCGGAACCCTTGTGACCTTGGACTGCCTCTTCGTTCTGCACTCTCTCTCTCTGTGTATTTCTGACCCTGTAGGACTGCTACTGACAACACCAGGTACTGTGCCTTTTAACTGGGTTGTTGCTGAGCCAGGCTTCTTATCAGCTATTGAGTTGGCTTCTCGACAGTATGTGTGCAAACAGGGAGTACAGATCACCAGCCATTCGAATAGCTGTACAGATTTTATGCCGAGATCCGCTACTCCATCTGAATGCCGAATCCATGTAGTTTATGGGGGATTCACTAGCCCCCCTTCTGAATGAAATGTACAAATCCGAACGGCCATGTGTACGGAAGAGTGATCTTCCAAACGGCGTTTGTATTTTTTTACCATGAGACAGGCCCTGAGTCTCTTTGCTACATAGACCTCTTTCTCCAAGACTGATAACTATCACCCTTCTGCTCCTGACCTCTCTCTATACAACCCTTCAGCCTTTCTCTTCTTGTATATAGCCTTGTATAGTTCTTAAGAGAGTATGTTCTTGTATGATAGCCAATCTCTTGGGTTGATTCTAATAAAATACTTGGTTTAACTTTAACTGGAGCATTCTCTACAGTTAGTACTAATATACATAGGTGGAAATATCCCTGAAGTTATCCTCCTCTCACAGGCCTCCTTTTGAGTTAGAATTCCTCCAAACTTTAAAGAGATGCTGTTAGGGTAAAAACAGAGAGACCTAAGAGCAACATTTCCACCGCTTGCAACAGCTTTTAAAAAATTAAATAAAAAGAAAGGGATAGGAAAAGCCTCTGCTGCCAGAAATTCAGAAAATATGCCCCTGCTCCTGCAATCTGTAAGAAATGCTCATGCTACTCACATAATTTCTGTTTACCCTTTTGGCCCCTTTGGATCCCCAGCCCCACCAAGAATGTTACTGTAAAAGTTTATGTCAGAAATTTTAGCACAGCACTGTTGGTTTTGTTCTAGCTTGACTTATTTTTAGTTCTCAGTGGGATAATGAGCCTTGTAAGAATGATACTTTGTTCTTCCTACATGCCTTATTTTTAGCTCTCAGTGGGATAATAAGACTTATAACAAAGATATTTTGAAATTGCAAGCCCTGTCTCTTGTTAATCGATAATAAATTTTTCCGCTAATATTACATTGAACTGAGATTCAGACCCATGAATTAACAACCATTTGGAGGAACTAATAGGAACCAGAACATTTCTAAAAAGATAATATTTGTTGGGAAACCTTGACTTCTTATGAAACAGTTACAATTGTGTCATTTACGGAATTCAAATTTATGCATGTTTACTCCCAAGTATTATTTATTTATTTATTTATTTCTATCCTGCCTTTCTCTCAAATGGATAAATTATGGATATACTTTAACTTACTTCACAGTAAGTGTGTATACGACTACAACAATAGTTTTAAGACCAGTATATGGAGTTGACTAAAAATCATAAGAACACCAAATGCTGTACCATTATTGAAGATGATGGAGCTATACAGCAAGCATCAGAAAATCCCAGGAGGTATATGTAAAAGCAAGGAGAGGGAAGAGCTGAGAATGACCTTAGTCCTCAAGAAATGGCACATCTAGTTGTAGCAGTAGCAATAGGATTTATATTTCTATACCACTTATCAGTGCAAAGCACTCACTAAATGGTTACAATGTGTTGCCTAATTGCCCTCAACAATCTGTGTACTCATTTTACTGACCTACAGAAGGCTGGAAGGCTGTGTTAACCTTGGAGCCCTGTAGGATAGAACTCACAACATTGTGGCTGTAGTACCGGCATTTAACCACTGCACCACCAGGGCTCCTTATAATACCAGGGCTCATCTAACAACCATCACCTGACCCAGAGTATGATTGTATATCACTTTTGTCTACACAATCCATTTTTCATCTAGCTTCTCAAGAACTTTCCAAAACTGGATTGTGAAGAAACATGGAAGTCAAGATCAAAACTGCTGCTTCATATTCAGAACTACATTAGTTCTGAAATGTGAAAGGAGATTTGGCATCACTCTCTTAAAAGTTAGATGGAGACCTGTCACTTTATGCAAATGTGTCCATGTGACCCTAAAGACAGATTTATGGGTTTGGGTTTCAGTGTCTGTTACGCTCATACTTTTACTCACCACCACCACCCATTGCAACTGACACAACATGTATTGTGAGGCAAATGATACAGCCAGAAAAATTCTATTCTCTTAGGAAATTCCCAACTTTATTTATTTATTTATTTATTGCCTTCTCCTAAGGCTTTAGACTTCCAGCTAAGTGGGTTGAGCCCTCTCTCCAAAATCCTTCCTCCAAGGCCACAGATTCCACAGGTTGAAAACCCTGTTTTTCCAAATAGGAAAAGAATAATTGAGAATATTCTTTCCCTCCCTACTTTAGCCTAGTGTTGCAATTGAACAAAGCTCATTAAACAAAGGCAGCAACATTTGAAGTGAACCAGACTTTGTGACAGAAGTGATGACACCCACGTTAAAGAAATAATAAGGCTACAATTGTACCTCCTACATTATTTACATAGATATAGTAAATTATACTGCTAACATTTCTTGGGGTAGTAAAAGTAAACTGAAGAAACATGAAGCCTACAGTGGGACCTCTTTTCCTGCTTAGCATATGAACACCATGCTCTAAAAAGTTTAAAAATTACATTTTGGATCACAAACAAGCAACCAGGCAGTATAATAAAAACTATTTTGAAAGGTGGGTTGTTGTTGTTGTTGTTGTTGTTGTTGTTGTTGTTTTGTTCTCAATGAGAAGTGGTGTCTCAACATGTTAAGGCATCCAAAATGAGATTCACCCCACTTTTTTCAGCAAGACTGAAAATACTAACACATTTTTCTCTTTTTTCTTTGTTTTCAGTGGGGTTTACATTTTAAAAAGTGTGCAAAACCAATGTACTTTATACAAAAACCTCAGGTTTAATGTGCAAAAGCATCTTCTTTCCAAACAAAATTTTCACAAAAAAATCCCAAAATGTGAAAAATAAACATTGCCCCAAAACTCTCATAATCTCACATAGCAGGGAGAAAATAAATGAGTTTTTTTCTTCTTGTATGCAAGAATGATATAAACAAAGATTTACATCCTAGTGGAAACAAACTAGAAGGAAGCCACATGAGTTAATGGATTTACGTTGGAACTGGTGTGATTTTTTTTCAAATGGACCCCGATACACAAGTGATTTGGAGCAGAACTTTTACAGATCACTTCATTCTAGAACACAAAGTTAACTTCATTACATCTAATTTAGAGCAGTGTGGCTCTAGGGAGAATACTAAATGATGGTATATATACTGTAGTCCTAAGAACAAAACCTCAGCTAACAGTCTGTGCACAGGGGAAATCCATGGAGCTACTTTTTCTATTATAGCAGGACAGAAACACTGTTAAATGTGCTCCAATGATCAAAAGCTTCCTTTGTCTTAGTTTGGTATGTCCATCAGTAACTCCACATGATTTTGACTGGAGATGGAAAAGAGTAATATGAGTTTGAGGATTATTTTCTGACTGAGAAACACACTGTGGCATCACTAAGGCTGGTGGCATCCCACTCTCCGGCAGTGTCACCTTGTGTGCTTTGGCCTTTCCGCACCCCTCTAGTGCCACCACTGGAAACACAAATTGTTAAAAATGCAGGGAACATATTATAGGGGAGCTGTGTTGGCCATACAACAAAATCCAAAATCTGCAAAAGAGAGATACTTTTATTGCCCAACCAAAATGCAGAGAACACATTATACAAGCTTCTGAAGCTCCACTGGCTTCTTCATCAGGCAAAGATGTTAAAAATTATACAGGAATAAAAAAAAAAAGTGAAGCTGTTAGAGCCACAAGCCTACATTTTGTCTCAGATGTTACTATGTTGTCAGTTAAGATGGTATTGAAGGATTTCATTGCAGGCAGAAGCCACTTCTTCTTGGCCTAGCAAGACCAATAACAAAGGGCAATAAAAGACAGGTAATAAAATTTCAACTCTATTAGCAACAGAAAAGTAATTTCTCTTGAGATCCAGCTGGTCCTGCCCCATGCAAAGCTAACTGCTCCTTTCTTAGGCAGACAACATTGGATTTCTCAAGGAGTCTCTGTCCTGTTACATCTGAAAAAACCTTTGGGAGCTGTATAGGCAAAACTTTCCACTTGTAGTCCAATGAAACATTGATCACATTGTTTATCTTTCCCTCCTTCTGTGAGCACAAATGATGCCCCTCTCAGTCATTTGCTGTTACAGACAACACAAGGAAAGTGCTGGATTTCTTTCAAAAATGTCTATTTTGCACTCATTAAGACTAGAAATGGGACATCATCTGTCCTGTTTCAGAAATAAATACATATCCAAAGCTCTAGAAACATTTCAGCAGGCAAAAAGTATGTACAGGACCGTGTGTACATTTCAAATACCAATATACAACTATATATATATATATATATATATATATGTTTTTTTTTAGTTAGTTATACCCCACTCTTTAGCCACAAGGCTATCAGAGCAGCTTACAAATTGTTTTAAGCAATAGATATTTACACATCTACACTGCATTAAACAGTTTCCAGTGTGTGTTAGCTAATACACACACACACACACACACACACACACACACATTCCTTAGACCAGGGGTTGGAAAAGTTACAGGCAGCATGTGGCCCTCATGTTTGTTTTTTCCAGTATAGCTTCCTCAAGACTCTGAATGTCCCCCCCCCCCCACACACACACCCCACACACGGCTTTTTATACAGGAAAATTCATTTACCCGGTGTGGTCACTCAGCCCACCAGAATGCCAGAAGTGGGAATCAGACCCCTGCAAGTGATCTTCTGAGTCCCCTCTACCTTGTAGACAATTTACATTGGCCCCAGTGTCCCTGGACTGATGGTCACCATGCCTGGTGTATGTCCCTCAGCAGAGCTGCTAAGGGACACAACTACCTGATGCCATGCCAACTGGAAGTTGGTCATGTAATGTGTCCCCCTGCTGGTCATAGAACATCCCCATTTTTGATTTAAATGCCCCCTTGATTTATTGGATCTTGTGAAAGATGTCTCTTGTTCTTCCTTTTTGTTGTCATCTTCTATTTGTCTACATTTCTTATTATAGCACAAGTCAAATAATAGTTGCATTCAGGGTTCTGATTCTATTTCTGCCACCTTTTACTTTTCCTTCTCACGTGTCCTTAAATGTTTGGAAAGTTTCATCTGGGAGGAAGAGGAAAAGAAGAAGATTGTGTTGCAAATGGGTAGACTCAGGGCCTGTTTAGACAGTGAAAATAATACAAAAGGGATTCAAACAGAAGGTGATCTGTTCATATGGACATTCACACAAATACATGTCATTAGGAAGGGGGGCAGCCAAGTTTACTGCAAAGTCAATATGTGTAGCATCCAGGGCTTTGTCCAGATTTTCTAATAAGCTCCATATGACCTGTGAATGTGTGATCGTTTGGACTAGTTTTGACAATGCAGGAGGGTTTTTTCCCCCCACTCAAAATAAATGAGGACTTTGTTTCACTTTTTGGGGGGAGGGTTGCATTTTTGTGTGTGTGTGTCTCCTTGCTATTGGAATGGAGAATGTGCACCTGTTAATCCAACATGGAAAACCAGCCACCATTTACTGTTACCCTAAGAGGTGGAGGTAGTTTAGAGTCCCACCTGTGATGCCAAAATCTATCCTGGTGGAATTATTAGCTCAGACAGGAAGCCTGTGAGAGGTGGGTAACTTTGGGGATCTTTTTACCTATGTATACCAGTACTAAAGGTAGAGAGTACTCCAGTTAAAGTGGAATAAAGTATTTTATTAAAATAACACAAAAGTGAACTAACATATACAACACACATGCTTAAGAACCATACAAGACTATAGCAGAGTAAGACAGTAAAATTAGACAGAGGGAGAGGTTCAGAAATATAGGGCAATAGTTGCCAGTTTTGAAGAGAAGGGTTTCCTGCAGCAAAGATACTCAGTCTGGTGTCTGAGGGTGGCACAGTAGGTACCAATCCAGGGCACATTGAGAAAGAGAGTGGCCAGATTTGTCCACTGTGATACATTTTACCATTGTTAGGGGACAATATTTATACCCTATTTCATATCCTGAAGGGGTACTCTGGTCATGGCAAAGCCTGGATGGCTTTCCCATGGACTATACAAAGGGAATCAAAACTCAACTGATGGCTTTAATTTCTGGAAGACAGATATTGATAGGTTTGCAACAACCTCACAAGGTTGGACAGGAGGGAGTATAGGAAAGATTTCCATAGGAATAGATTAAGGAATGGTCATTTAATTGCTTGATTGAATGATTGCTGAAACACCCAGGGCTGGAAGAAAGGATTAGCACATACCACCTTTAAAAACTGTTTACTAAGGGGCTTTCCACATAATCCTAGCTTGGGTTTTCTTACCATTATATTTCTAGACACATCCCAGGTGACTGTGACTTCCAACTGACCTTTGGTTTGCCCCTGCCAGCCTGGCCCCCAAAAGTGTCAAATATTTCCAGTTATAAGGTACCATGGGGATTGGGTAGTAGGGCATACTAACACTACTAAATATCTGGCTTCCTTTATTTTTAAAAAATCAGCATGTAGAATCTTACATCTTCATATGAAGAGAGGAGAAACCACTGCTGAGTCAGGGGGAAAATGCTTATTTTTCATGCCTCCTTGGAGTCTTGCACTTTCAACTCCTCTTGTAAGCTTTCCAAATAATTCTCTTTAAATTAATGAGGTAATATACATCTCCTTATCTGTGTTCACCATGCCTTAGGGATGTGGGTCAAAGAACTTTTTAACACATTAAGAGAATGGGCAGTCACCCAGCTAATAAAGCACTCACCCTGGTATCCCACATACAATGTTTGTTGTGTAATGATTAGATTTTCCAGAAGAGAAAGTATTGCATACTCAGAGAGAGAAAATAATTTGCTCCCTAAACTCCCACTTGGTAGTAAAATTTTGAACACCATTGCATGGGGGAAGGCCAACTATAACAAGGTTAGAAATATAATAGGCAGAAAGTGTTACAAGGAAAATGTGACCCTGTAGAAAAGCTCCCTCCCTGCCCATAATGCTCTTTAGGGATGACATTTATCTATGAAGAGGTGGGGGTGTAAAATCAAATAACAATAAAATTATATCACTTGGAATGAAGTAGAGTAGCCATCTTGCCACTTGGACACCCAACATGTAACTGAGTCAGCAGACTTGGGATGGATGGGTTAATCTGTTTCTGTTCTACAGACTTTGGCATATAGCCATGCATTTGTGTATTTCATCCCCTTTCGACTGCAATTTATTTGATTATAGCCATGAAAAGTAACACTTTAACAAAATGTGCATTCTTGCATGCATTTCCTCAGTGGGCACAAGGAAGATGTTTAAAACCACTTCCGATAAATCCTGAAGTGGATCTGGTTGGTTCAGTTTGCTTTCTATTAGGTCTGAGGAGTATCATACCATTTTGGAACTGGAGCATGTTAGCCCTTTCTGAAATGATTATTACCAATTTCAACCACAGGAGGGGAGGGAAGACAGTGTGCCTCCAGTAGCACCATATATATATATAGAGAGAGAAAATAAATGGTGGTGTGATGGGAAGTGGAAGGGGATCTAGACTTTGTTCTAGCTTCAAATGAATCTCATCAAAATTCATCAGTCCTTGTGGAAGGGGATGGGATAGGTTGCTAAAGTGCATATACTCAGTTCTTCTACACAGTTTTTGTGCTCTTTTCCTAGATCCAATGGGTAGTAACAGATCTAGCCCATCCTCAACTGTAAGGCAGAGGCAAATTCCTAGCAGTGAACTGCCTAACATAAACACACTTTCTGTCATTTAGGCCCCTCTGCCACTTGTATACTGAACAGAAACTGAGTCATGCCATAATGTGAAATCGAAGGCTTTCATGGACGGCATCCATAGTTTTTTTTCTGTTTTTTTTCCAGACTGTGAGGCCATGTTCTGGAAGAGTTTATTCCTGACGTTTCATCTGCATCTGTGGCTGGTATCTTCAGAGAATGATGTGTAGGGGTGTGTGGGATTTATATACTGTGAGTCCCTGTTGGGGAGGAAATGTAAATTTGTATATTTGAACAGCTAGTTCCTGGGAGAAAATATGCAAGGAGGATTAGTGTCTGTTTGGCTAATGGTCCATTGTCTGCTAGAAATCCCCCTGTCCCTGGATGAAGTTCATTTGCATGTGTTGAGTTTTGATTTTGGTGTTTTACAGGACTGGTAGCCAAATTTTGTTTACTTTAAGGGTTTCTTCTTTCCTGTTGAAGTGTCCAGGTGTTTGTGGATTTCCATAGCTTCTCTGTGCATTCTGACATGATGGTTGTTGGCCTGGTCCAGAATTTTGGTGTTTCTAAATAATATTTTGTGTCCAGTTTGGTTTATAACATGTTCTGCTACGGCTGATTTTTCTGGCTGGCCCAGTCAGCAGTGTCTCTAATGTTCCTTCATTTGTGTTTGCACACTGTGTTTAGTTGTAAATTATGTAAACTTGTCCACAGTTATGCCATACATCACGTAAGGGGTGGGTTGGATTGCAGAGACTAGACCAGAGAAGACACAGTTTGGCAAGATTGGTCATGGCTGCTTTCTCTCATCTCCCATAGACAATATAGACTCCAAATTCAGACTTGAAGTTGCAAACTTTCTCCCAGAGACAAATTCTAAGTATGATTTGGACTACAAGCTGAACATGAGTCAGCAGTGTGATGCAACAGCTAAAAAAGCTAATGTGATTCTAGGCTGCATTAATAGGAGTATAGTGTCTAGATCAAGGGAAGTAATGGTGCCACTCTATACTGCTTTAGTCAGATCTCACCTGGAATACTGTATCCAGTTCTGGGCACCACAATTCAGGAAGGATATTGAGAAGCTGGAATGTGTCCAGAGGAAGGCAACCAGGATGGTGAGAGGTCTGGAAGCCATGTCCTATGAGGAGCAGCTTGGGGAGCTGGGTATGATTAGACTGGGGAAGAGAAGGTTAAGAGGGGATATGGTAGCCATGTTTAAATATTTGAAGGGATGTCATGCTGAGGGTGGAACAAGCTTGTTTTCTGTGGCTCTAGGGACTAGGACATGGAGCAATGGACTCAAGCTTCAGGAAAAGAGATGTCTTCTAAACATTAGAAAGAACTTCCTGACAGTAAGAGCTGTTCATAAGTAGAATATAATGCCTGGGAGTGTGGTGGAGTCTCCTTCTTTGGAGGTTTTTAAACAGGCTGGATGGCCATCTGTCGGAAATGTTTTAATTGGGTTTTTTTTTCCCCTGCATGGCAGGGGGTTGGACTTGATGGCCCTTGTGGTCTCTTCCAACTCTATGATTCTATGAATCTATGATTCTGTGATAAAAATGTATACAAACACAGAGATACAGACACACACCAGGCTAGTAAGTGTCTTTACTAGAAAATGGTTGCAATCTATTTTGAGAGAATTATTGCTGGGGCATCAACAACACTTTCAAGAAAGGATAGCTTCCTAGTGAGATAATGGGACAGCCTAGGATTTTCATAGTGCTGTGGACAAAATTAATAGCAGCAGCTCTTCACTGGTGGGGGATGACAAATTGAAATCCTATCATCTTTGTGCATTTCTCTGTTTCTGAACTAAGTGGATAATTTATACCCACCCTAAAAACTCTTAAGAACATCAACAAGTGTAAGAATTAGGTCCTATTGAGTGTTCAGGAGCAAGTCCCACTCTATTTGAAATAACACAGAGACAGGCATATATATGCTTGGGAAATGTTGGACACTATTTTTATTGGTTACAGCTGCTGATAGGGTTGGTACACGCATGGTTCCAGATCCAGGCAACGCCCAACCCACCTGTTGATCAATAAGCCTAACCATCTGGCATGATGCTGAAACCCTTAGGATGACAAATGTGTGATCCACATGGACGGACACCCCAGCATAGTCCCTCTGCCACTAGTGGGTGCAGGAAAGGCATCCACCCTCAAGCCAGGCATGGCCAATTCTGCCCCACACACCCCAAGTCCCTTAAGAGGACCCCCATTCCTTACCAATGTGTAACTGGTAATTGATGTGCTCGATCCAAAACCCATACCACCCACCCCCAAAATGTGTGACAAGATATCAGTATAGAAGACACAGATGCCAACAGGTGCATTACACAATATGGATTATAAACATCAAACAACCTAAATAGATGGTGGATTGGATAACAAACACCAAACAACCTAAATAGAGGGTGGGTGGGATGATGCTCCAAGCATGAATTCTAGAGCATACTGGGGGCAGATAATATATATCACCTTTCACAACTGGAGTGAAACCCACATCTGGGTCACTCTGGCCAGGCAAGTCAGCCAATGAGTGCAAGCCACAGTTTAAACTCATTGGCTGGCAGAGCTTTAGTATTTCTGACTTTCTCCCTACACGTGCTGACATTTTCCCTACAAGTGCCTATTGATTTGTGTTCCTTCTTTGTGATTTCTCTCCTCCACTTCCACCTCTTTTAAATCTCAGGTAATTTGAGATTTCTTTCTACACCCACCCTATTTTATTTAGACACTTCCCACTATCCTCCAGTTCCCTCATACGACTAAAATGCAACACATAGGATGATGCCATATGAGGACCTTTACCTTTGATCCTCCTTTCAAAAGAGAGGGGTGGAGATCATATAGCTGTGGTTTACAAATGTCTCTGCCCTGTCACATAGTGGCTGGAATCCTGTATCATGCAGGATCTGCCTGTGCAATTCTTTCCACAATTGTAAGGCAGTTGCCAAGCACCTGGAGTGTGTTGCCATGATTATTTACCATCAGGGGGAGGGAAGAAGGGGGACACCCAGTTGCAATTCTGCATCCAGGAGAATATACCTTAGAATACCCGCCAAAATCTAAGTTATTTGTTGGACATCCAAGAGGAAAATTTCAGTTATCTTCTACCAGCAATAGAAACTACAGGAAGATGCTGCCAAGGCACCTCCCACCCATTCCAGGATAGTAAATAGTCATGGTAGTATATGTTCAGGTACCTGGAAGTTGCTGGGGGGATAATTTTTTGCAAGGTATTAAATAACTCCTTTCAACTTCTGAAAAACATGTGTCTGAAATCAGGGGTCTGACATGTCTGCATGTCACTAACAGGATTCTGACTTTTGCATTAGAGTGGGGAGCAAGTAGGGCCCCAGATTCTCCAACATGGATGCTATGAATTACCTCCCATTGGTGATTGTTTCCCAAAAAGAGAACTGTGCGCATCCATACAGCAGCCTAGACCTTGGTAAGGGATCTAGATTGCAAATCAAGAGTGACAGGGAGTTAGTCAGAAATCACCTAGTTAACCTAAATGAGTTCAGACCTGCACACCCAGATGAACTGCATGCCAGAATACTGAAAGAACTTGCTAGTGTACTCTCTGATCACCTGCCACTATTCTTGAGAAACTTTGGAGAACAGGTGAGCTATATCTTCCTCCCTTCAAAAACATCAAAGCAGAAGATCGATGGAAGTATGGACCAGTCAGCCTGACATCAGTACCAGGAAAAAATATTAGAATAGATTATAAAGGAGTCAGTTTGCATCTGTGGCTGGCATCTTCAGAGAATGGTGATAGTTGTTGTCCTGGTCCAGAATCTTCTTTCTGACGTTTCGCCTGCATCTCCCAGACCTGGACCCTGTGCTGGGGGAAGGGTAGACTGCTGAGTCACGGACTATGCTGTAGTTGTCATAGCAGGGCTAGGTTCTGGCTCAGCCAGCTCTGCTGGAGCTGGCTCATCCCCCTCATCTCCTGGGTCCTCAGCCTGGCAGGCCATAACAGTTGCAAGAGCTCTTCCTTTTTTGCACTAATCTGGAACAATCCATATCCAGGTCGACCCCCATATCTATCGATTCAGTATCCATTGTTTCACTTATCCAAGTCCGAAAAAAATATGTTCTCTCTTGGTATTTCTAGGTCCTTCAGTGTGGTTCTATGGTCAACTTCTGGTGTTCATCTTATTGAAAAAAATAGGATTCCCTATTATCCACAGTTTCAGTTATTCATGGGAGGGGGGGAACAACTTGGAATGTATCCCCCAGGGGTATTGTGGTCAACCTATAATAGCCTTTGGGACACAGTGAAAACAATACAATCAACAGGATCAAACATGAGAAGAAAACTTATTGCTCCTTAAGGAAGATGGTTCAAAGTCAGAAAAATAATGTCCTGTTTGTTAAACTGATGAGATAATGAATTGTTCACTCTCACTAACTCTCCAACCACAAATATTCTGGCATTTTTCTTGATATCTGGAACCAAGGTGATACTGATTCCCAATGAAAATATTGTTAGTGTCAAGATCAAGCCACTTCCAGTATAACTTTTAGCCTCGTTCCCTGAGTAAAGAGTTGGATGAAACTTTAAGTCCATGTAGCAATCAGCTCGAAACAATATTAGAACAAACAAGTGTGTGACATGTCATGCCCTGTGATGTCCTGAATTGTTTCCAGGTTGTCCCTCAATACAATTTCTATCTCCCAGGTATAGGGGACCAGTGGCTCAGTACAACACACATAAATCAATCAAATTCTTTAGCGTGTCTAACCAATTAAGTAAGTATGTTAGCTTGACTTCAGGATTATAAATGGGGCATAAGCAGGGTGCATTCCACTCTCCAATCTCTTCAAAGGGTTTTGAAATATTCTCAAGCCATCACTTGATGAATAAAAATGATGGAATACTCTGTCAAACACAATATTTATTGACTAACTAAATTCTAGCTTTCATAAAGAAACTGCAGCAAATAATACTTCTTGTGCAGGAATAATTTTATGATAATAACCCAATTCTCTGCCCAGGTTGAACAGCTTTGGCTGAGGGATGAATTTTTCAAGCACACCAGGGAAAGAGCAGGAGGATTTCAAACTCCTGTTTAGGGGTAGGTCTCAAAGTATTTAAGCCAGTGCCCCCCCCCGGCTTCTTTGGTTCTGGTGGTTCCCCTCCTACTCTCATTTAGTTTTGTGGAGGAATAGTTGGTCACACGCAGTGGGCTAAACAGAAATTTATTATCATCACATCATTCAGTTAGATGGCTTTTTAATCTACTCTGAACTGGCAAATCCTGATGTCTTGACTTAGGTTTAGTGAAGGTGCCATGTTATAATTAAATTAATATGGTCACATTTGCAAGGATTGTGAAGGTTGATTTAGAGAGGGACTATTCTGCTGGGCAACTCTAAGGAAAGCCATCTCAGAGAGTTCCCATGCTATGGCTATGGGATCTAGGTGCTAGGTATGGGTGGCTTACCAGAACCTGTGCTTGGAGGAAATAACTATAGATAGACTACTCCTTTCATCCACAACAGTTGGATCTAAGAGTAAGGTCCAAATACATATTGTTCCTTCATACTCTAGGCAGGGCAGTACTTGTTCAAAAGGAAAGAGACTCAGGTATAAGCTTTCTGAAACTATCTTCTGTCTGCAGATATTTTTACCCATTTTTTTTAAAAAAAATCTTTATATAGCTTTTATATAGCTAAGATGTTAAAGGGACATGTACAAGAAATGGAAAAAGGGGGAAATCACCAAACAGGAATGCAAACCAATAGCCAGCACATGTACAGAGGAAGTCAGAAAAGCTAAGGTGCTGAACAAGCTTAGGCTTGCTAGAGAGGTTAAAAACAATAAAAAGAACTCTTTTGGTTATGTCCCTAGCAAAAGGAAGAAAAAGGAAGTGGTAGGGCCATGACATTGGGATGATGGTGAAATGCTAACAGGGGACAGAGAAAGGGCAGACCTACTCAATACCTTCTTTGCCTCAGTCTTCTCTCAAAATGAAAACAGTCCTCCACCTGGGGAAAATGGAGCAGATGAATGCAGTAGGGGAAATGCAGCACAGAACAGGTAAAAAGGAAATACAGAAATACCTGGGTGCCAGTTACACGACAAAAATTGTCACGGGGCTTACCGTGACATTGTGATCCTGAATCTGTCCCTCGCTGTTTATACAATTTTTGTCACTGATCTGGATATCCCAGGTGGTCCCGTGACTGATATTTACACGTCCAAAGTTCCATTTTTTATTTTTGGTACCGCAACGCTTTATCCCGTGCTTTTATTGTTTACACACGGGTATTATTATTATTATTATTATTTTGCTGTCAATCAAGGATGCGATTACTCGTTTTTTCAATCTTTGGGCTACGTGTTTCTGGTTCTTCTTCCCGCAACGGATGCAGCGATTGGCTACAGTTTAAACAAAGAAGGACATCACATGTCCTTTTTATGCACCTCTTGTTCTACTTTATGGCAACATGGAGGCGACCACATCGGCTGTTCTGGCTACCGCTGCTCGTTTGCGATTATCTCTTTTAGCTCTTAAGAGGTGGGTAATAAGCAGGCATAGGAGAAGGATGCTTCTTATTTTCCTTTTACTTCTCCATTACCAAGCGATGGAAACAGCAATTTTTCAACCACAGGTTATGTACTTTGCTGCCATGGAACCCCCGGAGGTTCTGAAGCATGTTCGCCCCGACCAGAGGAAGTGATGGTGGTGGGTGTACCCGACAACGGACGAGTGGTGGGAGAAATTCGTGATGAGCATCTGGTCAGACGAACGGTGGATACTGTACTTCAGGATGCCTCGGTTCCTCTTCATGCGCCTTGCCAAGTTATTCCGTCCAGGGATTGCTAAGTCGGACACAAACATGAGAAAAGCCATCCCTGTTGAGAAAAGATTCACTATTGCCATTTTCCTTCTCGCCCACCGTTGCTCATATGGTGCAGTTTCCCAGCTGTTCGGTGTCGGAAGGGCAACTGTGTGTAAGATTTTTGTGGCGGTCGTCCTCGCTATGGAGAAGTTACTTCTTAAGCGGACAGTCTTCCTGGGAGATCACAGAAAGGTATTTTTTTTCTTTTATTTTATGTGCTTGTGAAAAATTGTCTAATCACATCAATTGCTAAGTGTAAAAAAATGAAATATGCAGTCCCCTATGTGATACCATAATGATAAGCATTACAGGTTCCCCATATGTTGTTATTAAGGAAATTGAGATCATGCCACAGGATATTGCAATTCTTATGTCTGAACATATGTTTAATCAAAAACTTGTTTTTCCATGCTCTCATTGTTCCCTTTTCTTTGCATTTGATATTTTTTAGGTAATGGATTCCTTTGCAGCAATGGGATACCCAGAAGTGGTCGCTTGCCTGGAGGGATGCCATGTTAATATAATCCCCCCCATCCACCAAGGGGTTAAGAGGTGACATGATAGCTAGGTTTAAATATTTGAAGAGATAACATATGGCATGTGGAGCTTGAGAGACTTGAACATTGTTTTCTGCAGCTCCAGAGACTTGAACACGGAGCAATGGATTGAAACTACAGGAAAAGAGATTCCACTTAAACATTAGGAAGAACCTCCTGACAGTAAGACCTGCTTGACACTGGCATATGCTGCCTTGGAGTATGATGGAGTCTCCTTCTTCAGGTTTTTGTTTGTTTGTTTTTTAAACAGAGGCTGGATGGCAATTTTTTGGAAGTGCTTTGATTGTGTATTCCTGCATTGGGGGGGGGGGTTGGAGTGGGTGCCACTTGTGGTCTCTTCTAACTCTATGATTTTGCATCACTTTCCACTCTTCTCAATGTTAGACATACCCAACTCCCCAAGTCATTTCTCACAAGGCTTGGTTTCCATTTAAATATCTCATTTACATGTCTCTGTGAATTCTGGAGCTCTAAATTCCCTTAGTTACAAATTAAGAGAAGTACAATTGTGCCTTTGTGCCTTTTCTATTTTTTAGGTTCAGTTTTTCTTTAAGATGGTTTTTATTCCCTTCAGATCATCTCACAACCTTTTTCTTCCTTTGCATTGTGCTCACAGAAGGTACTTCCATCTAGGTTTGTGGTATCTCCCCATGTATCACAGCTTACCTCACTGAGCAGGCCTCCTAGAACCTCTGTGCATCTTTTTCAGGATCCTGAAGAGAGTGGCATATAAAAGAGGGAGGAACATATTTTGTGTCTACCAGTTCACATGCATGTACTTACATTTCACCATGTATCAATTCCACTATTTGCCCTAATTACTTTATCACAAAACCAGGGGAGGCATTCTTCTCCTGAAGCCAGGAATGTGAACATCATTAGAACTGTGAGAGATCAGAGTGGGGGAACATTGCAATGGTGTAAATGTTCATTTTCCATGCAATCTCCTTTTATGTTTCCAATTAATTTTGTGACACAGTGGGTTGGAATAACATTCATAATTGCAGTTGACCTTTTAGACTGAAGGAGAAGCTTCTCTAAGAGACAAGACCTTCCCCCCTCTGCCATGGATGCCTGTGAGTAAGACAGATAATTAACTGGAGAAAGTAGATTACTTGTGTTACATTCTTTAATTATGGACAGACGGTATGATACAGTAGCATCCAGTAAATTATGGGGCGTCATTTAGAAATAAGATGGGCTAGAAAATAATAAAACAGTGACAGTTTGGGAAGTGAAAGGTCTCTGGAGAATAAAATTTTGTCTCACAACTCACTTTTTGAAAACACTGTGGTCTCTTTCATAATACAGTTATAACACATTGATTCTATTTACTCACTATTTTATTCCATCCTACAGATTTCTGGGATCTGTAGTTTGATGAGGTACTTAGAATGTCCTGCCAAAAATGAATTCAAATTAATTTTAGATCTAGTGTATATTTGCTACCATGCGAATGTGGGCTGCACTTTTGAGAGTAGTGTTTTGGTCTCTGTAAGAGACGAGCTCATCTGTAGTGAAAAGATGGATATGTGTAAGTGGAAATAAAGATTCTGAAGGAGGTGACTAAAAAGACAAGTAGCTCTTGCACTCAAGAAAAATGTGGGCCGGTAAAGGCCTTTTTTAAAAAAAATATATATATATATTTTATTTTTTGCTTTCACATCATTCTGTTCACTGCTGGGAAATCTGAGATCCATCAAGTTGAGCAGCTCTTGGGGTCAGAGGGATAGCTGCTCTGTGGAAAGGTCAATGATTTGTTTACAGCTCTCCTGGCTTTATGTCAAGCAGCAGGGTAGAAAAATTACTTCTATGTACAATTCCACATAAATCATCTTAGTTAAATCAACCTTGCCAACATTATAAAACACATAATGAAAACCAGTCTTCTCAAAAGAAGAAAGGCCCACTCGCCAGGGGAATGGGCTCCCAGAAGCAAGAGTGGTGGAACTTGGATCTCATAAATATCTCAGAGTTTTGATAGCTGTAAAGCAAATTATTTTTTTGGAACTCTACACTATTGATTTATATAACTGCTTCATTAAGATTACCATATACCCCCAATAGTATATAAACCCACTCCTCTCGCCCATCTAGCGTACAAATATGAATATCTGAAATACAAAGAAGGCTCTTAAACATGGCCAAGCCCTATCTGGGGAAATAACCACAAACAATCAGAAGCTAAAATGCAACAGGGATGCCTTAAATACTCCCAGGAATGTTCATCTTTCTTTATTTACTGCCTGTCAAAGCCTTTAGAGATGAAGCATCTGTTCATAAACAGAAAGGACAGCATCCCACTTCATTATCATACTTTGCAATGAAGCTGTGGCCTATAAGTAAAAAAGACACAGGGGTTCTTGATGTTTATTGTATTTATTATTTTCTTTTTGTTTATTAAAGGAGCCTATACCCTGACCATAAGGGGCAATTAAAGGGGCAATTAGGTTGCATTCCACCATTGGCCCATTTATAGTCTAATTCTATAATCCTTTGGAGGAGAACTGACCTTTGATCCCTGTTCTTTTCCTATGCATAAAGATCCACCTCCTCACTCCTCTAACAGCAGGAAAGGTTGTTAAAAAGTGGTGAACTGAGGGTGCAACATTGATGAATTGACAAAAGTATTGGATAGATGCCCCCCTCTCCTGTGGCCTGACCATGCCCCCAAATACAGTCTTCAAAATCAAAGGGAAATAGCAATAGCAGTAGCACTTCTATTTCTATGCCACTTATCTGTGCGAAAGAACTCCCTAAGTAATTTACAACTTGTTAGCTAATTGCCCCCAAGAAGCTGGGTACTCATTTTACTGACCTGCAGAAGGATGGAAGGCTGAAGGATGGAAGGCTGAGTTAACCTTGGAGCCTTGTGGGATCAAACTTACAATGTTATGGCTGCAGTACTAGTACTTAACCTCTTTGCCACCAGGGCTCATGTAATAATAAAGCTAAACAGAATTCTAGAGGAAGACTGGCAAATATTGTCCCTTCCTTCTTTCTTAAACAGCAGGGTTTAGCGTATGTCAGGCACACTGAGAATTCCAATTGCAAGTTTAGGATTGGTCTCCCTGCCTAGAATCCTTTTCCTGATTGGTAGGACCTCTTTAGGGTCTTGACCAGGGTCTCCCAGCACTTCGGCCTGAGATTCTGTCCATAATTAAAGAATGTAACACAAGTAATTACTTTGTCCAATTAATTATCTTTCTTACTCACAGGCATCCATGGTGGGGGAGGGGAGCTCTTGTCTCTTAGAGAAGCTTCTCCTTCATTCTAAAAGGTCAACTGCAATTATGAATTTTATTCCAACCCAGTGTGTCACAAAATTAATTGGAAACATAAAAGGAGGTTGCGTGGAAAATGAATATTTACGCCATTGCAATGTACCCCCCCGATCTCTAGAAGTTCTAATGATGCTCACATGCCTGGGTTCAGGAGAAGAATGGCTCCCTCCCTCTGTTACCCTAAGAGGTTTAGAGTCCCACCCATGATGCCAAAATCTCCTTTCATGTTTGGGGAAATTATTCGCTCAAAAGGAGGCCTTCAAGAGGAGGGTAACTTAGAGGATCTATTCACCTTAGTATACCAGTACTAACTGTAGAGAACACTCCAGTTAAAGTGGAATATAGTTTTTTTTATCAGAATAACACAAAAGTGAATTAATATACACAGCACACATTCTTAAGAACCATACAAGGCTATATCAGAGTAAGACAGAGATATTGGATAGAGGGAGATAAGTCCGGGACTATAGGGTATATAGTTACCAGTCTTCCCCTTTAATTCTCTTTCTCTGTTCCCTGGGAAATCCACCCAGGCTTTATCATAACCAGAGTACCCCTTCAGGATATGAAATAGGGTATAAATATTAGACCCTAGACCCCAGCAAAGTGTGCCACAGTGGATGAACCCAACCATTCTCTTTTTCAGTACAGCCCGGATCAGAACCTCCTGTGCCACTCAGATGCTTGTCTGAGTATCCTTGATGCATAGAACTCTCCTCTTGAAGAAAAGGAGAGTGGCTTTGTGCATAATCCTAATGGGATTTCCTACTATTATATTTCTAGACACATCACAGGTCATTGTGACCTTAGACTGACCTCCAGTCATCCTAACTTCCCAGCCAAGTGACCCCAAAAAGTGCCCAATATATCCAGTTATGAGATACAGTTGGAAGGGGTTAGTAGGGCAAACTAACACCCTTTTTGCGATAAAGTAATTAGGATTAAGAATGGAATTGATACATGGTAAAATTTAAGTTGTTGTACCCCGCCCCGATTCTGAGGAAAGAGGCAGGTAATAAACTATTGTTGTTGTTGTTGTTGTTGTTACTATGTGCATGCATGTGAACTGGTAGACACAAAATATGTTCCTCCCTCAATTGTAAAAAAGATACACGGAAGATCAGGGGGGTGGCCTGGGGTGGTGGTTAAGCTGTGGTACATGGGGAGATACAGCAAATATGTGCATTGGGGTGGGGAGCTGTTTATTGTGAACACAGTTGGTGGTGCCTGACTTTTCCTGCTCTCCAGGCCAAGGTAAGTAGCATGCTCACAGCGGTGAAATTCCTTTATTTCATACTGGCTGCTGTCCTGTCATTGTGAGATTTGTAAGGGCTTTGGGGTTCCTGTGAGATTTAAGATCTTATGGAAGCCTGGAATTGTCACAAGCAATCAGCTCAAAATTAGATTTTCTGTGGAGATGGCTCATAATAGGTCAAATTTGCCTATTCATCTCAATATAACACAGGCATCTCAGGAGACCTGAATACTGGTTAAAAAACCCCCAAAAAACCATGACACTTAATCAGGAAACCCAATTTTTGAATATAGTTAGACCCTCATATCTATGGAAAAAATACCCATGGTTTCAGTTATCCATGGGACACAAAACAGGGACATATACCATAGAGTCATGCTGGAAAATGCTTAATTTAATACTAGTTTAATATCTTTTTATGGGGGAGGGTGGGGTAGGTGTGGCTTAGGGATTTTAGCCAGTATTGTATTTTTAACTGTTGTAAGCCACCCCGATTGATGGGGTGGCTTACAACAGAGGGGTGGAGTAAAAATAACAGAGGGGTGGAGTAAACAGAGGGGTGGAGTAAAAATAATAATAATTATTATTATTATTATTATTATTATTAGAGTGGCATCCTCTCTAGACATTTTCTAGGTCCTCCAATGCAACTCTATGTTATGTTTTTACCAGAGGTCCTTTATTTTAATAGGGTTTGCTGTTATCCATGTTTTCTGGTACCCACAGTAAGTCCAGGAAGTGAAACTCTATGGATATAGGGGTCTGACTGTACAGTAATTGAAAATATTCTTTCAATCCCTACTGTATAATATGTGAGAGCAACATAGTCCTCTCCATACTGAGAATTGTTGGATTTGAACACTTGTTGTTAGATTTGAACAGTATTAAATGTGTGTGGGGGTGGGTGTCATTGCAGTTTATATTTATAGAATGTACTAGAATTTACAAATTTCTTCATATTCATAAGGGAAAGAACCTGGAAAAAAATCAAATATAGGAAAAAAATGAAAATGAACTATTTTTTCTCCCCAGCTAATGACCACATGTGAAATGTTGTGGAGTAAAAATTGAGTGAGCCTTTCATTCCTTTATGATACAGCTTGTCCTAGTTTTAAAAGGAGAATAGAGAAAATCGTGGCAAGATAGCTAAATGGAGCCTCCATATTTAAAAGCAACAGCGAGTGATGGCTTTTCGCTTGCTTATGGAGTTTTGGAAGCTTCTGAATGGCTACTACAAGAAACCTGGTGTTAGATCAGGTGACCCTTTGGTCCCACTCAGCAAGACTTATATTCTGATGAATTTCAGATTTTGCAAGCAAGATGAGCTCCAGGGTCAGCTTTAACCCAATTTTGGAGAGTAAGCAAGTATATCACCACTTTCAGCTGGATTCAGACTTAGGGCATATCCATACTACACCACAGGAGAGCACTGAGGCTTTAGATCAGGGAAATGTACTAAAGACTTCTAAGTACTTCATGAAATTACAGATCTCAGATTTCCATCAAATGGAGCCAAGACAACGAAAGCAGTACCAACTGCTATACTTCTGTACTGTGGATCACAGCCTTATTACATTGTCCCTGTTCCCATTGATGTACAGGATCAGGCTTTCTTTTGTCATCATGCTCTTTCTATTCTAAGCTTGGAATAGTTACTTTTCTCTCTCTTTTTTTGAGTTGGACTACATCTCCTAGATTCCCCCAGCCAGCACGAGCTGGCTTGTGGATTCTGTAGGTTCTTTCTGGGAAAAGGAAGTCCAAAAATAAACTTTCTCAAGCTTCAGTTCTTCCTGGGAAGAGGCAATATGTTAAAATGCTTTAATTTTCTCAAGCTATTTTAGTTTGCATGCTTTTTTTATTTAAATTTGAATTTGTTAGAAATTTGTTACTCCTCTTAACTGCTTTATACATTCATTATGCATACTGTATTGCATTGCATTGCAAATCCTATTTGTGTCTTTTAAAATTGTATTGTACCATCACCCTGAGATCAGATTTTATGAAGGAAGAAATTACTTAGCTAAATACCATATTCATAGACTAGCATACAAACACAATAAATAAATAAATAAATAGGAACCCAAAATAGATAGATAGATAGATAGATAGATAGATAGATAGATAGATAGATAGGGCAGATAAACTACTCCTGAGCATGGGCTTTTTCAGAAGCTGGGGAAGGCCTGTCTTATTTCAAGTTCACTTCATAAATAAAAAGGTGCACTGTCTGAGCTTACCTGGCTTTTGCTCTTTGTCACCAGGTGGGCTGGAACAGCTGTAATATATTTTAGCAGTGCCAACTGTTCTGTGGGTATCTGAGATAATTTACTTTTCCCTCTGCCTTACTGTGAATGTGAAAGCCTACATTTAAAATGTATTCTGACAAATTCAGACTGTTTTCTCTGTGCAATCAAAGATATAATTATAAAGCCCATTTTTAGGGAAACCAGCATTTAATGGCAATTTGTCAGGATATGTAATGAATTTGATTTTGCTTCCCTTGAAGATGCCCGAAGGCAGGTGTCTTAAGGCTCAGCAATTTAAGATAATGAGACTCCTGGGGATATGCAGTAACAACATTAAGCACCCTCATTACAAGTCCACAATTTCTCTGGGGATGCTTGCTGAAAGAAACCAGTCTTTGTGGGGCTGAAGGCACAGCTCTTTATTACCAGTTGGTTGGATAAATTTCATTTCTTTAGAGGCAGCTGGTGACTATCTTGCTCCACGGATGGTGACTCCGCAATCCAGGTCCTATAGAACCCAGAACAGTTGCAGGAGGAAAGACTGTGAAACAAAGAGTAAACTCACTTTCTCATGGCAAGAGAATCAATGGCCGTCCCTATCAATATCTAGTACAGAAGTATGTTATGTTACAACTGTAACTCAATAAGAGATTGGGGTCTTGTCTACATGGGCCAAATGAAACACCCTGTGCCTGGCTGTGCAGACAACACAGGGCTTTGGCTCTGTTTCTAGTCCAAACTGTCCAGATGATGTCCGGGCAGTTCCCACAAGAATCCGGAGCAAATACTACTTAAAATGGAGGAGATCCTTGTTAAAAAAAATCCTCTCTGTTTGTTGCAGTTCTTCTGGAGAAAATAGTGAGTTCCATTACCACAATCGGGGGGGGGGGATGTTGTCCGCACATGTGGCCCACGTGAAGCCCACCACAGTAATTTTCCAGCTGGGTCACAAATGTCACATCTGCTGAGGTCACCATGAGGCACCTAGCCATGTAACCATGGCTGGCACCTTGTTTCTGCCTTTGGCAGATGTGACCGGTATGGGAAGAGATACCCCTCTGATGCCACAATCGGGGGGGGGGGGTTGCTGTAGGCCCAAGGCTGGAAAACTCTATCCAGAACATTGAATATTCTGGTCAGTGTAGACAATTTGTAGCTGTGTGCATGGAGGGTTTTTATTGGGATGTGTTTTTATTTTTAAAAAAACTTTTGTATGTTTTATATGATTTTAAATTATGATGATTTTAATTGTTTTTAAGTTTTAATTCTCATATTTTTAATTGTGTGCTGTATTTTATGTGTTGTGAGACACCTTGGGTCCTATTCTGGGAGAAAGACAGCATACAAATCAAATAAATAAATAAGCCAAATGTCACTTCTTTTGCAGTGTGACTGCAATTTTTAGTTACTTTTATAATCATGGTTGTGTGGTCTACCTAAATCATGAAGGCATGTCACATGTTTCCAGTGTTGTGTCCTGCTGTGACTTGTGGCATTACCTCATGCTCCATTGTGGGTGTTGAGGCAAAGATGAGGTAGACAGGAAGAAAGCATGTTTTCTACCACAGGGCAATGGAAGTACCTTGTACCCATCAAGTAAGTAAAAAGAAACTCAGGTCTGTATATACAAAGACATGATCCCTTGTTTCATTAAAGGTCTAAATTAAGGGTGGAAGACTTCAGAGGGTCCAGGGGCTATCTCCCCTCCTGGCAAGACCAGAAGTAACCAGAAACCTTCCAAACAAGGTTAAGTGTGTTTTTGCCTAAACAAAACAAAAGAACTAAATAGGATGACTTGTTTTAGAGAAGAATTGTGACTTGTTTTAGAGAAGAATTATGCTATCTGGAGACTTCCAGAGAAGTGATTCTCGTATGTTTTATAATACACACACTGGACTGGACTCAGAAATGGAGACTGGACTTTTCAGGGGATGGAAAAATAGTCCACAGGCCATGTAGACTATTTGCTTAGGTATCCAGTGTTTCATTCAATTTATTTATTTATTTTACCCCAGTCCTCCTCCCCAAGCTGTTTAGGGCATTTGAGATATATCTAGGGAACTGAGAAATAGATTTGGGGCCAAGACCGCCTGAATTCAACTCCTTGAACACACCTTCTCCTCAAGGACCCTAAGTGCAGGATCAGTTTCATACAAACAGGGATACCAAGGTCCTAGAAACAACAGCATTTAGCCAAAAAAACAAGCTAAGTGTGGTTGGCAAGACTCAAAGAACTCCAAGAGGGGGGAAATGTTTACATTTCCATTTTGAGTCTTAATTGTTGAAACAAAAACAAAAACAAAAGTCAGATGTGTCAACTATAATGGAAATTCCCATGCTGCATTTCCCCCCTTTTTTTCAAGTTTGTTATGATGTGCCCAATGCAATATTAATGATTCACAGCCAGCCACTGCCATACCATCTGCACTGCTGGCACACTTGTGGCCAGGGACTAAGGCAGTAACATTCTGTTTTAACAACACTTATTGTTGCCAGTGGGAATCACAGGCTTGCAGATCAGAGTTGGTAAATGGCTGCTGAACTGGAAATGCATTGCAGGTCATTTTAACAGAATGCTTCCCAACTATTCTGCCAGCTCATCTAGAAGGTGCGGGACAGTTCCTGTGGCAAGCTACTCTTCAATAAATCAGACAGCCCTTTTACTGAAGGAAAACATTGCAATGGGGAAAGGCTATTATGTGGAAAGAACTGCTGAATAACAACTATTAATAATAGTCAAGCATTAGTGCTACTCACCTTGGTTTCCTTGAGGGTTTTTTGTTAGTTTGTTTCTGCTCTGCTATTAATTTGTGCTGATTGCTATCTTGGCAATAAAAGTTTGAACCTGTGACCTGTGGAAGATTGCTGGATGGGTACCTTGTTTTGCAGAAGAATAACATTCAGTCAGCAAATATTGTGTACAAGTCTGTAGGGGAGAGTGAATGGAAACATAAATGGATATACTAGGGAAAACATGGATAATGTTTAAAGACATAAACTTCTTTAAATGGGTAACTTTGCTATTCCAAAGGTGTGGGCAGGAACAAAAGAAGTAAAAGAAGAATTCATTGGGATCAAGTGGGGGTTTATTTGTGGAGTAGTCCCAACAGGAAATCCGAATAGTAAATCATCCAAGGTGTTTTGACTCAATTTTGTCAATTTGAAATTTCCTGATTGGCAGTTTTATTCATGTAGAACCACAAACCTATCACATACAACCAGATAAGGGTAGAGGAATATGTCAGTTTTGCTTCCTTCCATATTCTTTTTTTAAAAAATCAATTTCCCCCATAAGATTTATGAAGAACTTTACAAATTTGGAAAATCCCTTACAAATTTTCAACTTGATGGCTCCAGGGAAGATGATTCTGTCAAAAATCTAGTTGAGAAAATGTCCAGACCAGTGGACACAATCGCTCCTGAGTGTCCTCTGTCATAGAGTGGAGCCAAACCTGTTTTTCTGGGGACCTGGTAAAAACGAAACAAGTGAAATAGTGACTGGAGCAACATTGACAGAAAACTCAGAGTGGGTCCAAATCGAGCATGAACTAGAGCCTATCTGAGGACCTACTCTCTGGCAATACCAGAAGCAAAAAAACAAATTTCTTCTCTGGCATAGATGCCTCTGTAAAGTGTGGCCAGCAAAGCTGTTTCAAGTGGTTAGGGGTCTTTTACACACTGACTCATGAGAGGAGAATCCAGACCACTCAACAGCCTGCTGTGAATAACTTTGCAGACAAAATTACTTGGATCTGCTCTGACTTGGATGCTACTATTGATACTGATCCAGTCAATGTAACTTTGGTCCCTGCTTTTCTAGTGATAATGAACATTTTTCAATTTGTACAGCCTGAGGATATGGACAAGATTCTTGGAGAAGTGATAGCCACTATATATGGGTTAGAACTTTGCTCTTCCTGGATTATTAAAAAAGGCTGAATGGGTAGAGGGAGTTGTCAATGCATCGCTAAAGCAAAGCAGAGTTCCAGTACATCTAAAGAAGGCAGTTGAAAGACCACGGTTGAAAGACAGAGATACCTTTGGCCACCTTGGTGGATAACCTGCACTGGGAAATGCAGTGTGGAAGTGTGCCCCTAGTAGTTTTGCTGTACCTCTCAGCAGCTTTTGATACCATCAACCATAGTATCCTGCAGGGCTGCCATGATGGGAAAGTGTCTGGAGCTACTGTTTTAGAGTAGCACTGTTCCTCCCTGGAAAGGAAGAATGACACTCAACTCTACTCTTCCTTTCTACCTCTATCTGAGGATGCTTTCTCAGTCTTAAACTGATGCCCATAACCAGTAATGGAGTTGATGGAGGTGACTGTCATGCCATGCTATGCTGACTCTGAAGATGAACCAGAGGAGGATTGAACTTTAGAGCAGGATTTAGAGCAGAACGTAGGTTTATCAGCAGAGATTGTTGACCTCTCTGGAGCACATTTTTCAGCACCCACTCCAGCAGAGCTTCCTGGCCCCTCAGAGATTGCAGAGGGGAACACAGCAGATAGCCTACACCCAGCAAAGAGACCTGGCCTCTCAGACAGAAATATAATAGATAATCTGGACCCAGTCTTACCCACCTTTTCAGAATGCATGCACCAAAAGGAGGAAGTGTGACATTCATAGTGTATTTGAGAAATGCCTAGCAATCAGGGAACAGCTATGTAAACACTGAAGAAGTATAAATCAGTGACAGCTGCTCTGCAAACTTTTCAGAGATTATCTAGCATTTTTGGTGGGAAACCTGTTTCTGTAAAGGCTATTGTGCCTTGTCTGGACCTCAACCTTTGGACTGTACTGGACACCCTGCCAGCTGTGACTCTTGACTTTTAGACTGGTAAATTGGACTAATCTCTTGCTTTTGTGGAGTGGGCTTGTTGCCTAGAAATTCTGTCCTGCATTTGTTGTTTCTGTATTGCTGTTTGTTCCTTGGCAAACTGCTAGTCAGCTATCTGTTGGCTGCATTTCAACCTTGGCTGGTTTTCCAGACAGTGACCAAATGTAAACTTAATCCAGGCAAGATAAACGTGCTCCTGTTCAGCGGACTAGCAGATCAAGGAATAGGAATTTAGGCTATGCTGGATAGGATTACATTTCCCCTGAAGAAGCAGGTCCACAACTTTGGAGAACTCTCAGATTAATCACTGAGCCTAAGATTCAGATTTCAGCAGTTGCCAGGAGTGTTTTTGGACTATTAAGGCTTGTGCACCAGCTGTGGCTGATCCTAGAGATGTTGGATCTGGCCATGTTGATACATGCCTTGTTGTGTTGTTTTTGTGTGTCTTCAAGTAATTTTTGACTTACGGTGACCCTCAGGTGAACCTATCATGGGATTTTCTTGGAAAAAATGTGTTCAGAAAGCATTTACCTTTGCTCCCTTCTGAGGATGAGAGCACATGACTTGCCCAAGGTCATCCAGTCAGTTTCCATGGCCAAGCAGGGAGTCAAACCCTGGTCTCCAGAGTCATAGTCCAATGGTCAAACCACTACACCATGCTGGCTCTCACATGCCTTAGTTACATGAAACCATTTGGGATTACTGTAATGTATTCTACATAGAGATGCCTTTGAAAAAATATCCAGAAACTTACATGGTCCAAAGGGCTACAGCTAGATTGTTAATTGGAGTTGCTTACAGAGAACAATCAAAGTAACAACAGGGGGAGATCTCTTACTTAAGTTGCCTACAGAGAGGCTTCAAATCTCTTTTTTCATCAGCTGCACTGACTGTCAGTTTGTTTCTGGAAATAATTCAAAGTGCAAGTTATGACCTACAAACCCTGTACAGCTGAGCTCCAGGACTCTGAAGGACTGTATTCTCCTAAATAAGCCTACCCAGGGTTTGAGATCTTCTAGGGTGTCCCTTCTCTCACAGGTACATCTGGTGGGCACACAGGAGAAGGGTCTTCTTGCAGTTGTCTATGCCAGTGAAAAACCTTGAATCGCCACCTCCGAATCTGGCTCGATAATGCCACATGACATGTAGCCTTTCCCCTAAATCCAGTGTGATAGTGACACAATATACAGTCCTATTCTCAGCAGACTTCTGGAATACCCCCTTAATCTGGGATCTCAGACTCTGGGTAGAAAACTCAGTTTTCTGGGAACTCCAGAGAAAACTGTTCTGTGAATAATCCATCCACACTGGATTCAAAGGGGGGGGGGGACAAACACTGCCTGAGGTGCCATAGTTTCCCCCCCCCTTCCCATTCCAAAGGCAGAGTCCCAGAACACTTGGCAGGCCCTGTTAGCCACCTGATCTGGCTTCAGAGAGGGCAACTACCACTGGGGCTTTACTTTTCTGGTGCACAATTGCCCCATGAGCTCTGGAAAAATCAAAGCCCCAGCAGTAGCCACCCAATCTGGCTTCAGAGGTGGTGACTACTGTTGGTGGTTTGATTTTCTGATGCACAATCATTCCTCTGAGCTCCAGGAAAATCCAAGCTCCAGTGGCTGTTTACTCATATTCATCTCAGCTTCATTTGATTCCATATATAAAGACAATTGTGAGTTTGGGTAAATTCTTATAGAAATGAACTGAAATTCATTTTTCACCCATCCACCCATCCCTCTCCCCAACAGTATTCCCCATGAATCTCCTAAGCAATTCTGATTGTGAACTTCAAGTGTGGTTGAGGACAATGCCACATTGGAGTGCTGAGGGAAGATTCAACCATCAATCAATTTAGAAATGATGGCCCAAATTGACTTGGTAGTTCCAACTAGGATTGACCCATTTGATTAATGGGAACATGATAAATAAAAATTATGTTAGTTCCATTGATTCATTGGGTCTCCTCTAATTAATGGGTCTGTATTAGTCAGGATTCACAAATGGATTTATGGCTATACAAACAATTGATGGGCACCATCTTGTCCTTCGCCTCAAGCAGCACAGTGTCTTGGGCCTGCCTATAATGGAGAATAAATCTGGAACCTTCTGAATACACAGCACATATGCTATCCCTGAGCTATAATTCCTCTTGCGATAGTGTGAAATTACTTAGCGGCAAATCTGAGTAAGGTGAATTGTGTTTTTTTGGCTTCAGACCTCAGTGTTTTTCATCTCAACATTCAAGATCCCTTGACTTTTGCAATGTCAACATACTTTATTCTGTAGATATCTGCCCTCACCTAACAGTTGCCCTGTTTATTTTCACAAAAGCAGCTGCTCTCTGCAATACATTTACCTTTATCCCTTCTCCCTTTGGTCTGTCTTACATTTCTTTTGTTTACATGCAGATATTTGCAGTGGAGGGGGTGCTGAGAGGGACTGCTGTGTTTAAATCAATCAGCAAAGTTATTTGCACTTCTGCATTACATCAAAAACTATCCCCCCAAAGGCTAGGAGGCTTGACAAGACAGCTAAAAAGATTAAAGTGTTAAACCTTTCTGTGTAGCTGGGGGGTGGTGGGGAGTATTAACAAGGGGATGTTACGTTTCCAGAATGTCAAAGGAAAAAAAATATTTTGGGACCTTCTTTTATCCAAAGCAGACCCCTTCAGGCCAGTGAAGAACGGGCATGGATAGAATTACCACTTCTTTTTGATCTCCACATAAATGTACATTAGCCATGCATGAAATGCTTCCATTTGAATATTGCTTCTCCTAGATAAATATGCCGGAGGGGTAGATGCATCCTGGTGAGCATTGATTTTGTTTGGGATGTACAGCTCAGGCTGGCTTCTAAACTAATTCCAGAGGTAGCATCTGAGACATGGTTTGTCTCTCATCACAGATAAGAATTAAAACTTGATTAGAATAGTGAGGATAGACCCTCTTGTACCTCTCCTGTGCTATGAATTTAATCACCCAGAGGAGGCTTGTGGATCCACCACTGGAAGCAGCAAAGCCAGTGTTGATTTTACTGCTGCTCACCCCACAGCTGCTCCAGTATTGTAAAGGGGCTCTGCCAGTGCTGTCCCTAGCAAAACTAATGGTAGCTAAACACTGGAACTTTAAAAAGAAAATAAACATGCTTAATTGGTGGAGAAATATAAGGGTCCTGGCTCTGAATGAAAAACTGATATTGACCAAGAGAAAGAGTAATAATATATATTTGATCAAATATCATGAAAATCCTTATTATAGGTTGTATTTACTTGTTTACATATACCCGAACAGACATTATAGAAGCTTTACTTCTACTGACAACAGAAATACCTAATTGGTACATTGCAATATTACTGAATATATAGTATTCTAATTGGTAGTACTGTCTCATTCAAAGTGGTAAATACCAGTCCATGTATCCAATGATCTCTGAAAATCTTCCAAGGCAAGCCTTTCAGTAGAAAAAAAAACCTTTCAAAAGTAGTTCAGTAGTAAAAGCCTTCCATGGGCAACCATTAATGACCAAAACAAGTCTTTCAGTAGAAGAAGCCTTCAAAAGTAGTTCAGTAGTAGAACCTTTCATTAGACTTTTCAAAAGTAGAAGCCTTCCATGGGCAATCATTAATGGCCAAATCAAGCCTTTCAAATATAGTTCAGTAGTAGAACCTTCCATTAGAACAAAGGACCCCAAGAATTACAGTCCTTGTTTCATCCTTTGACTTCCTCAGCTACCTAGAAATATAATCATAACAACATACAACATGCAAAATTTTTAGTTAGGATAGATAAGTACAATTAAACTGAAAATTACATACTTAAAATCATTTGGACAAATAGCAATGATGAAGTGGATTTTGTTTTGTGGACTTACCTTGACCTTGATTTTGACCTTGACCATGAACTTCATGGAGGCCCCATTACTAATGACTTCAGATCAGAACCCATGCCAACCACCCCAAAAGTTGTGACAGTGACTAAAATACAAATACATGTTATCTTCAGATAGTACAATACATAAAGAGGGTGGGTGGGTCAGCTCCTGAAAAGCCACTATTCCGTCTGGTGCAGCAGTCGGGAATATGTATCTGACTGCCGGACCAGAGGGGAAATTTGCTGCAAAGCCTCCCTAGCCAATCAGCCTGCTGGGTTGCAGGCTGCTTCTGATTGGTTGGGGAGGTGTTTGAACTAACCAATCAGGGTGAAGCTAGCTTTTCCCTGATTGGTCACTCCTCCCAGCCAGCAAAGCAGGCCAGGAAGAAGACGCCAGGCATGGTGGTGGCCATGCAGGCCCCTCACCACCACGTGGAAGGGAGTGAAGACCAAGGGGCCCCTCAACGGGACCTGCAAATGTGCCACTGGTAAGGTGAGTCTGGCAGCTTTATTATCATTTAACCCAAATGGGGTAAGGGTATGCAGTTTGTGTATCAAAAAACATTCTTGTTTTGCCAACAGTATTGAAGCATCTTGGTGTGATCTGGGTGTTACTACTTCAATAACCAAAAACTTAAAGGAATCATATCTGTAATCAGTTTGGGGAAAAAAGCTAATATAAAGGGGCATCTTGAGCAAAGTGTTTCAAACAACTACAATGTTCTATCATCTCCCAGTGCTATCCCTAGCAAAACTAATGGTAGCTAAACACTGGAACTATAAAGAGTAAATAGACATGCTTATGTGTTGGAGAAAAATATGGGGCCTGGCTCTGAATGAAAAACTAAGGGCGTGTCTAAATGGTGAAAACAATCCTCATAGAATTTGCTTAGAATACAACCTGTCCTAATGGGATCCTGCATAATTCCACTGGATCCTGAACAAGGGAGGTCAAATCCATCATAAACTCTGGGGCTTTCTCCAAACTTTTTGAAAAACACCATAGAGAATACTCATCTTCGATCATTAGGACAGGCAATCACATTTATTTCCATAGTGCCAGAACAGCGGAAGTAGAAAGCTGATTGGCTGGATGGGAGTAGGGGACAGGGCTTGCTAAGAAGGCCAGAGCCCTAGAACTCTCATCTTGGATTTTCACCTTAGTGGCCATGTGCTGAGGCAATGAACAAGACTTTATCTTTTCTTTTTTAAAAAAATTATTTAGGTGGAATTTTGCAATATCGCACATCCGCACCTTAGATATGCCTCTTTAAAAAAATAAATAAAAAAATTTGGCAGTGGCAACTGGCAAAAATGAAAATGCAAGTCGTGGCCACCATTTTGAATCACAGGCATGCCTGTTCGGACAGCAAAACCTGATCGTCTCGCATGCTTGTGATGTTGCCAAACCACCATTAAGACAGGTCAATCCTGCTTTGAATATGTGTGAGTTTGCATTGATCCACATTTTTTCCTCCTTATATAGATGGACCCTAATAGAAAGTAACAGGGCACTAAGAGGACAAAAAGAGGACAAATTCATTGAAACATGGATTCCATTTATTGAGATTTGGATCAAGAAGAGTAGGCTAAGGTGGACCTCACTTGCAATTCTGGCCATGACTGTTGGAGAAGATGCAGCCCTGAAGAAAAGGCGGTGGATGCGACATTTGGACTGATCAGAAGTTTGGAAGTACTGAAGAAATGGAAACAAAACAGGCTACTACTACTGACAACTAAAAACACAGATCAATAAAACAAGCTTTATGTATCACACTGATACTATGATAAGTGTGCTTCTGGATATCTGTACCTGTTGTGTTATAAATAAAAATATTTAGTAAAAAAAGCTGCATGCCTAAAGATTAGTCAGTTATAATGCCTGAAAACTAGTTTAATGCTGTACTGATAATGAAGCATGATGGTAGTAAAGTTAATGAAGTAGTATAATATTGATTGAAATAAGTGATAGAAGGAGAATGGACCATATTGAAGCATAACTGCATTTCCAGAAATGAGCCCTGTAGAAGTGTAACTGCTTTCCAGTTCAGTTCCATTTGGGAAGTGTGAATTATTTAAGTTCATATTAAAACTGAAATGGGATATATTTTCCTCCCGTCCTTGATCCCAAGGCCAATCAGAGCTCGATAGCATACACATCCTGGTCTCTTCCCAAGCACCTGAATCCTTGGTTGGATTGCAGACCAAGGCACACATCCATCAATATTTCTTCCTTGGATTAAGGATGTACTTCAGTATCCTACAAACAGCTGCCATCTGAGATCCTAGATGCACTGCACTTTGTGTGCATAAATTCACACTGTTTGCCTTTGCTGATCATAAGGTAGTTCATATGTAATTACACAGCCCATAGCAACCTGCATCCTTGATTAAAGCCTCCTGGTAAGAAGTGTTCAGATTTTTAATACTGACTCCCTGGTTGTTCTTACTAGTTGAATAGAAATGCAGGCCATAAGGCATTTTCTGGTTTCTCAGACTCTAATTTTGATAAGCCAATTCATCTAGGAAGCAACAGCTGGAAATTAAAGGTACAGGGAGTGGAGCGAGGTGAAGCATTCACAATAGCATTTTTATTTAAAAACAAAACACCTGAGCATTAGTTAATGTTCCACAACCTGCAAAGAAACATACAGTCATATGTGTTTGTGCTCTTTAACTTTATCTGATGGTTTCCCCTTTTCTCACACTATATTTTCCAGATCCTATCTTGTCTTGGAAGCGAAACAGGGTCAGCTCTGGTTAGTACTTGGATGGAGGAAAGCCAATGAATACCAGGTTCTGTAGGCTATGCCAGAAGAAGGAACTGGTAAAACCACTTCTGAGTACTCCTTGCCTAAGAAAACCCTATGAAATTAATGGGGTCACCATAAGTCACCAGATGACTTGAAGGCACATACAAGTACATTTGATATTGTCCTGGAAGTCCAACAGAGAATTCAATTGGGGGGGGGAACAAGCAAACAATATTTTTGAATATATATAACATTTTAGGACATCCAGGTTCCTTATATACATCCTGGGTCAATTCAAGGTATTTTACTGCTTGAGGCAGAACACACTCAGAGTCCAGATGCTCAACAGTATAAGCTAGTCAAGTTATATCAGTTCCTGAGATGGAAAATCTCACAAGGACCTGGAGTAAAAAATACAATAGTCATAATAAATTAAATTAAATTAAATTAATAATAATTGATGCCCTTTCATGACATGTCTAAAATCTGCTGCTCAAGTGGGCCATCCCACTATGCTCTATGGTAGAGTGATGCCTGCATACATTGGACAACATTATGTTAGTGAGATATAAAAGCCTAAATTGTGCAATTTATGCAGGGTATTCTATGTAGATAATGCACAACAGTCATATCCAGCTTATGGTAGCTGTGGCAGATGTCCACATGTAGAGCCATAGTACATGTAGGTGTGTTCAGACAGCTGTGTTCAAATGTGCATTGTGCTGTATGATGTCAGCCATGTGCATTCGCTTTCAATGCATATTTGTTGTGCTATGTTGCTATCCAGTATAGAGTTTGCATAATGGAAGTGGAACATAACTCTGCTGGATGGTTATTTATGCTATACAGTACTGTTTTAGGATCTTGGCCATTGTTTCATTGAAATTACTTTGTAAGTTTAGTCACTGTTGTTATACACATATTGTGGATGTGGCTGAATGAGAGTATTCTCACTAAAGTTACCAAGGATTTTCTCAGATGTGGCAAATATCGTATCGTAATGATGCCCAGTGAATGCAAAAGGGCTCCCGTTTTACACGGTGTAGTGCTTTCATTATTTGTATTGTCAAAAAGTTGTTCTTTTTTATTGATGGGCCAAGCCATCAATAGATCTGCCATGACCTTTTTTTGTGGGGGGGTGCAGATTTGGGAGTATGGGCTTCCCAGCTTTCAGGAATAATAATAGAGTAGTGAGACTTGTGTGTAATTTTGTCCCAATATTTGAATATCATGAAATGTTCTTGAGAATTTAACTGCACAGAAAGACACATTGGGCGTAGGGTGGGGAGGAACCATGGTGGGCATTCTGTTCTGTATTTACAATGTTGTAAACTGGATGTACAATATTGTGAATTGGAATTCACATTTATGGCCATTGCAACATTGCAACGACTGAGAGTGCCCCCAAAACCTACCTTTGAAGCTGAGCAGTTCTCCCACAGAAGGATTTGCAAGGCACTGGAGAGCCAGGAACTGAACAGTGACACATCCAGCCTCTCTACTAGTAGTAAGGTGCAATGCAACAAACAGTTAGGTGACCCTGGCAAAGTCCTGTTGCAATTTCTTGTTACACCACATGTCACTGCCAGGAAAGGGCAGGATTCTTCATTGCTCAACTCCAGCAACTTGGAAATCCTTCTTTCAGGGAAGAGAGGGCTATCTGGCTTCAAAGGTAGGTATTTGGAGGTAGAATAAGGAGCTCTGTTGTCATAGTTACATCTCCCAGTGCAAGATCTCACTTCACATGTCTTTCTGTGCAGATTTTTTTTCCAGAACACTCAGGACACTTGCATATGGGGTGAATAGAGTGCAGAAATTCACAGGAGGCAAGGAATGCTTATGCAAATGGAAACCTAGGAAGGGCTCTGAGATAATGATATATGTACCACTAGGGACCTTTTCAGACATCCCTGTTACAACGTTCTTTTGCTGGCATAAAAAAAATCATTTTTTATGCCAGCAAAAGAACATTTCCCCCCAGCATTTACCTCCTTTCCTGGCAAAGCCTCTTCTGGCAATAAAGAGGAAGTGAACTGCTCTGTTCACTTCTGCTTTTGAAATCCTGTATTTCATTGCATGGAAAATTTAAATGTAAAAAAAAGAAATCAACACCTAAAAGTAAAACAAAGCAGCTAAACACCACTAAAATCCCTCCAAGTTGCCCAGGGAGGGTAAAAAAATGTTCATCACTTGCCTGGATGTCCCGATCTGACCTGGAAGTGTTAGCGCCAGTCCATCCATTGTTGGGGTAAGTACGAGATTTAAAGGGATTGAGGCTTCACATGTAGGCACAAAAGCAGCAGGGATAAAGTCCCAGATCTCTTACTGTCCACAAGTGGCCAATGCCCCATCCAAAGGCAAATGTCAGGAAGGGTTGTATGTACAGATGGGAGGACAGCTGGGGCTGTCAGCTAGGTGGGAAGCATTTCTCAATATTTTGGGAAGATTCCCAGTCCCAGATGGCCAGTCTCATCACTCACTCCCCTATCTTGTCTTTGCAGTTAGAATATATTGTAAGTACATTGACATCCATAATCCTGGGAAGATATTAATTGGGAGTGGATGGCAGTGTGTTTGTGTTCCCTTAACTTTGTAAAATGGGCCCCTTTCTTCTCCTGCTGGTTCAAAACCGACT